>OX451741.1:814308448-819108448 GCA_948472305.1 Vicia faba | reverse complement strand
GAGAATAGGTTAAGATGATGCCATTGAGTTTTTGAATCCAAGTTTGAGCCCAATTTGCCATTGGCTAGGTTAAAATTCAGAAATTGCCCTTATACAGTCAAAACCCTAAAAATGACCATTTTGCCCTTTTGGTGATCTGATCAAATTTCTTAAGGAGTTGTGGTCCAAACTTGATCAAATGGTTCATGTGAGATTATAATGTTGATGTGGATAAAAAATTATGAGGTTTGACTGTGAATTGGCCATAATTGACTTTTTCCTTAATACAGCTGATTTTTAGGTCAACTGTCCAATTGACTGGGCAAAAATTTGATTCAAGGCTTGAAACTTGGTATGGACAATCTTATGATTCCAGCATGAAGTATGAAAGTCACTTTGATCATTGGAAGTCCAAAAATCCTTGTGCAAACTCAAACCCTAATTTAGGTAATCAGTGCAAGGAGATGTCTTGAGCAAAGCAAAACCCTAATCCTGTCTGGAGTTCAAAGAGTCTTGTGAGGGGAAATCTTGATAAAATGAGAGGGCAAATTTTGGGGTACAATAGATGGACCGCCAAAGGTTGAGGAGGTGTCTGAATCAGTGTATTTTGTTGGAGGAAGTGATCCTGTGATGTTGAAAAGAGTGACAAGTGCTTGGAAGGGAATTCACAAGAAGGATAGAACTACTTTGGGCAAGAAGATTCATGTTTCTAGAGTTCCTTGCTTGGATTGAATTAGAGCCAGGGTTAAGATTTTACGGTTACCATTTTCAAGGTCAGCTCCTATATGTGAGCAACCTCCTACTGTTCTGAGTAACACGGTGCCTACCGAGGTGTTCACCCAGGTTCATGTTGAGAATATTCAGCTTCGTGCAAAAGACCGTGAGGCAGGGATGAAGCTTTATTAGGTAGATCAAGAAAGGTCCGATTTAACTCTCAAACTCAAAGAAGCTCAAGGGGAAACTTCTGATGCAACCAATTTTAGGAAGTGGTCTCATGCTGAAATAGAAGAAGAGTTGAGTAAGACCCAACAAGAGTTCTAGAAGCTTCAGGCATCTGAGAATAGCTACAGGAAGAAGATTCAAAACTTGGAGAAACAGCTCAAAGACAAAGATGCTCAGCTTAAGGAGGAAGTAGCCCAGATGCGTGTCGCAGAGGATCGGTTTCAAGAAAGTAAAGTAGTCGCATTACAACTCTTGAATGAGAAATCCAAGCTTGAAGAGTATTGTCAACACCTTGAAGCATGTCTTGTTCCGGAGATTTAGTTTTTGTTACTTACCTTTGATGTATTTGGTCACCCCCAGGATTGTTGGAAGGGACCATTGTTTGCTTTTATTATTTAGTTTTTTGTTAAGTTTACTTTGAAACACGTATTTTGTTATTTATCACTACACTCTTAAATGTCCGAAGTCACTCGAACATCGTTTCTTTTGTTTGTGAATAATTGAAATGTTTGTCTTTGTCCTTTTTTCCCCTTTGATTGTATGTTTTATCTTTGGTTGTACACCGTGAGTGATGAATAAAAAGGACTCTCGAATACCGGGAAGTGACAAACATATCATGCACATCATGCATTTCATAACATTACAGGTTATCTCAAGACGGTATTCTTATTCTTCTGCTTTTCTTATTCAGAATTCAAGACGACTACTCATCGGTATTCCACCAGAAACAACTTACCAAGACAAATGGAACAAGTTCAAGCTGAACTCACTGAAATAAGGGCCCAGATGGCTACTCAGATGACCCAGTTCATGGAGGTCATCACCAATGTGAATCGCCGACAGGAGGAACTGGCTTCCATTGTCAACAATCGGCGCCACTATCAAGGGGATGGTGGAAATCAAGGGCTCTATCAGGACATTTCTGTAGGATTGGGGGATGCGCAAGATCAGCCTGTTGGAAATTTTCATGGGATGCCCGGAAACCCTTTTGTGCGCAACGTATGGCAGTTTCCCCGTCTCCGGGACCTCGTCTTGTGGGGAACAGAAGAGATTATTAGGGCGGTGTAAGGGGTTATCAGGAGCAGGATTTTGACTTTGACCAGGATGAAGATCAGTTTTCTGTTCGGCGTTCAGAGCCGGAAGTTTAGGTTGAGGATAGGAAGTATCGGTTGTTGGAAGAACATCTGAAGGTTGTGGAAGGGCAAGGAGTCCTTGGTATGGATGCTAATGATCTCGGGTTGGTGTCTGGGGTGAAAGTTCCTCCAAAGTTCAAACCTCCTACATTTGAAAAGTACAACGGAATATCATATCCTGTTACTCATGCAACTGCTTATTTCCAAAAGATTTCGGTGCATACTGAGGATCAGGGGCTTTTGATTCACTTTTTCCAGGATAGCCTATCTGGGGAATCCCTGGAGTGGTACATGAAGTTGGAGAAAACCCATATTCGTTGCTGGAATGATCTTGCTTGGGCTTTTGTCAAACATTATCAATACAATGTGGATATGGCGCCTAATCGCACTCAATTACAGAATTTGTCACAGGGACCAAGAGAATCTTTCAAGGAATACGCTCAGAAGTAGCGTGAGTTGGATGTGAGGGTTCAACATCCACTCATGGAGAGAGAACTCATTGATATGTTTATGAGTACCCTGCAAGGGCCATTCTATGAGCACATGATAGGAAGTACTTCGGCAGGATTTGCAGACTTGGTTATGGCTGGTGAAAGAATTGAAGTAGGTTTTAAATTGGGGAAAATTCAGATTGGAGGTTCTAGTGGCTCATCAGGGGGCAGTAAGCAACCATTCAACACTTACCCTAAGAAAAAGGAAGGCGACGCAAGTGCGGTTTACTCTCATAGAGGAAGAAGAGAAGATCGTCAGCACCAACAAGTCAATGCTGTTTCTATTCCTGTTAATGCTCCTCCACAGCAGAGACCGAATACAGTGCCTCAACAACAAAGACAACAAGATACTCCCCGTCAGTATAATAATCAACAGCAGAGACAGTTGAGAAAATTCGATCCCTTGCCAGTATCTCTTACTGAAGCACTCCACCATTTTCTCGCTTTGAAGTTGATCGATTTGAGAAATATGCCACCACCCCCCGCAAGACTTCCTCCTAGCTATGATGCTAACGCAAGATGTGAATTCCATTCAGGCGGAGTTGGTCATTCTACTGACAATTGCTTTGCGTTGAAGTTCAAAATACAAGACTTGTTGGATGCTAAGGCAATTGAGTTTACTCCAGTGATTGGTCCAAATGTTACTCAGAACCCAATGCCTAGGCATGAAGGGGGTGTTGTTAATATGATTGATGATGATGGTGAAGTGTTGAATTTAATCATGAATGTGGAACAAGTAACTACTCCGTTGTGCTATGTTAAGAGGTATTTGCTTGACAATTCTATTTTCCCGGGTTGTACTTCAGAATGTGCCAAGTGTAGAGAGCAACCGAAGGGATGTGATTATTTAAAAGCCGATATCCAGTTGTTGATAAAAGAGGGTTCCCTGCAGTTCGATAGAAAACTGAGCTGTTGTAAGGTTACCAAAGAATATATTGCTGTGGTATCTATTCCTTACACCCCTGTGCACATTCCTACCCCATCTAGGGCGCCTCCTCTGATGATTACGGTACCAGGTCCCATGCCGTATACCAGTGAGAAGGCCATCCCATGGTATTATGGTGCTGATGTTTATTACCATGGGGTGAAGCAGGAGGTAAGTACTCGTTTGTCTGAGGAAGAACGTGCTGAAGATAATGAAGCAGAAGTTCATAATTTTTCTGGTGTGGGTCGAATGACTAGAAGTAGGAGAGTATTCGGTCCTTCCAATGTGCAAGATGCGGCAGATGCTTCGGCAAGAGAAAAAATAAACCAGCAGGCGATGATTGGTAATACAAGGGTTACGCCAGCCAATGTGACTCAACCAATTCCGATACCAGAAGCTTCTTCGGTTCCCGATGAGGTTGAAGAGTTAATGCGAATTATCAGAAAGAGTGATTATAGCATAATTGATCATCTGAGCCATACTCCTTCTAAGATGTCTATCTTGTCTCTGTTGATTTATTCAGAACCTCACAGAAATGCTTTGATGAAGTTGTTAAAGAATGTGTTCGTGCCACATGAGATAACAGTCAATCAGTTTGAGAATGTTTGTGCTAACATATCTACCGGGAACAGTCTGGGCTTCACAGATTTTGATCTTCCTCCAGAGGGGCCGGACCATAACAAAATGTTGCATATTTAAATGGAGTGCAGGGGCACTACTTTATCCCGGGTTTTGGTGGACACAGGGTCGTCATTGAATGTATTGCCTAAGTCAGCATTGATGAAGATTGATTATTCTGGACTGGAGTTGCGCCCTAGTGATTTGATGGTGAAGGCGTTTGTTGGGTCTCGAAGGTCAGTGTTTGGGGAGGTGGAGTTACCAATCAAGGTTGGTCCGTGCACCTTCACAACTACTTTCTTTATGATGGATATACAGCCAGCATATTGTTGTTTGTTGGGGCGGCCGTGGATTCATAGAGCAGGGGCAATCACTTCTACTCTTCATCAGAAACTCAAGTATCCTGCAGAGGGAAAGGTGATAACTGTGTGTGGCGAGGAAGAGTACATCGTGAGTCATTTGACATCATTCCGCTATGTTGAATTTGAAGGCGAGATACATGAGACTCCGTTTCAGGCGTTTGAGACAATTCATGCTGTCAATTTTCCTCCTCCGGAGTAGAAAAGGAAACCTGAAACTGTTATGTCTTCTCTCAAGGATGCGAGAGCTATGGTGGAAAATGGTAACCCTGAAGGTTGGGATTAGGTGATGGACGTTACCCCAAAATTTGATAAATTTGGTCTTGGTTTTAGCCCAGGCCAGTAGAGTGCAACTCACAGAGCATCTAGTTTATCTACTCCTGTGAAGTTTTCCCACCCTTGTGCTACTCAAGAAGGACACATCAATGCAGTTGGCGACGGTAGGGCTGATGGCTACAATATCAACGATTGGATTCGTCCGAGTATTCCAGGCCAGACACTCAACAATTGGACTTCTGTGGATGTTATCCAAGTTTTAAGCGCTGAGGAGTAATTTTCTTGTTTTCTTTTATTATCATATCATAATTCCTACGCTCTGCCCAAGGCGTAGTGGATCATTTATGTAGGGCCACCATGTTTATTTTCAAAAGTTTATCATGAAATAAAGGACGTTTTTGCATTCAAAACTTTGCTCCATTTTATTTTTTGTTATTTTTTATTTTGAATGACAATTTTTCTCTTTTCACACACTGTCACTAAAAAACGCCAAAATGTCATTCATGCAGATGCACTTCCACCACCGATCATATTGATAACGACTTTGCTATGGCTCATTATGACTTTGATACTCCTATCTATCAAGCTGAAGAAGAAGCATATGAGGATGGTGATCTTCCTGAGGAATTAGAAAGATTGTTAAAACAAGAAGAGAAGGTTATCCAGCCAAATCAGGATTCGATTGAGGTGGTGAATATTGGCACAGAAGAGGTAAGAAGAGAAGTTAAGATAGGGGTAGATCTCGAGGAAAGTATAAAGGTCAGATTGATTGAGCTACTCCGTGAGTATTCTGATATCTTCGCTTGGTCTTATGAGGATATGCCTGGGTTGGATACAAACATAGTGGGGCATCGATTACCGCACAAAGAAGGTTGTTCCCCTGTCAAGCAAAAGCTCCGAAGAACACATCCTGAGATGTCCAAGAAGATCAAGGAGGAGGTCTAGAAGCAGTTGGGCGCAAATTTCTTAAAGTTCATCAATTATCCGCCATGGATTGCAAATATTGTGCCTCTGCCCAAGAAAGATGGTAAGGTCAGGATGTGCGTGGATTATAGGGATTTGAATAGGGTCAGCCCTAAAGATGATTTCCCTCTTCCGCATATCGATGTGTTGGTCGATAATACTGCTCATTCCAAAGTGTTTTTGTTTATGGATGGTTTTTCGGGTTACAATCAAATTAAGATGGCTCCAGAGGATATGGAGAAGACAACATTTATCACGCCTTGGGAAACTTTCTGTTATAAAGTGATTCCGTTTGGTTTGAAAAATGCCGGGGCAATATATCAGCGCGCCATGGTCACTCTCTTTCATGATTTAATTCACAAAGAGATTGAGGTTTATATGGACGATATGATTTCTAAGTTTGACACATAAGAGGAACATCTTGTTCATCTGGAAAAATTGTTTGAGAGACTGAGGCAGTTCTTGCTAAGGTTGAATCCGAATAAGTGCACCTTCGGGGTGAGATCCGACAAGCTGTTGGGTTTTATTGTAAGTGAAAAAGGTATTGAGGTGGACCCGGCCAAAGTAAAAGCGATACAGGAAATGCCCGAACCAAAGACAGAAAAGGAAATACGTGGTTTCTTGGGAAGGTTAAACTACATTTCTAGATTTATTTCTCATCTCACGGCCACCTGTGAACCTTTGTTCAAGTTGTTAAAGAAAATTCAGACAGTGAAATGGAATGAGGATTGTCAGAAGGCCTTTGACAAAATAAAGGAGTATTTGCAGGAACCTCCGATACTCATGCCGCCAGTGGAAGGAAGGCCACTAATCATGTATCTAACTATGTTGGAGAGCTCAATGGGTTGTGTCCTCGGTCAGCACGATGAGACAGGGAAGAAAAAGCAGGCTATTTACTACTTGAGTAAGAAGTTTACGGAATGCGAGTCGAGGTACTCATTGCTGAAAAAGACTTGTTGTGCGCTTTCCTGGGCCGCCAAACATTTGAGGCAGTACATGTTAACTCACACCACCTACTTGATATCTAAAATGGATCCAATCAAGTATATTTTTGATAAGCCAGCTCTAACAGGCAGGGTAGCCCGTTGGCAGATGATACTCACTGAATATGATATCCAATACACTACTCAGAAAGCAATTAAGGGTAGTGTACTGGCCGACCATCTTGCTCATCAGCCCGTGAATGATTATGAACCGATGAAGTTTGATTTTCCATATGAGGAAATTGTGTATATTCGGGATTGTAATATGCCAGACCCAGACGAAGGGCCCGAGCCGGGATCACGTTGGATGCTTGTTTTTGATGGTGCCTCTAATGCCATGGGAAATGGTGTCGAAGCTATTATCACTTCCCCTGAGGGATACCACATTCCTTTCACAACTCGTATTTGTTTCAATTGCACTAACAACATGGCCGAATATGAGGCTTGCATTTATGGCATTGAAGCGGCGATCGACCTGCGCATCAAATTTCTGAAAGTTTACGGGGATTCCAATCTTGTTATCAGTCAGATTAATGGAGATTGGGAGACTCGCCATCAGAACCTAATTCCGTATCGTGAGCATGTTATGAAGCTGATTTCGTACTTCGAGGAGATCACGTTTGAGCACATTCACAGAGAAGAAAACAATCTAGCTGATGCACTGGCAACTTTGTCCTCCATGTTCAAAGTCAAGTGGGCTAATGAGGCACCTTCCATTACCATTAGAAGTTTGAGTGAGCCAGCTTTATGTTTTGAGGCCAGTTTGGAGTCAGATGGTAATCCTTGGTTTTATGATGTTAAACAATATCTTGAAACACAAGAGTACCCTGAAGAAGCATCTGTCACAGATAAGAAGTTCTTGAGAAGATTTTCAGCCAAGTTCTTTCTCAGTGGTGGTGTATTGTATAGAAGGCATCATGACGGTTTACTGCTCAGATGTGTTGACAAGAAAGAAACAACTAGAATCATTGAAGAGATACATGAAGGTGATTTCGGGACCCATTCCAACGGGCATACCATGGCTAAAAAGATTTTGCGAGCAAGTTATTATTGGTCCACCATGGAGACTGACTGTTACAATCATGCACGAGAATGCCACAAATGTAAAGTCTATGCTGATAAAGTGCATGTGCAGCCAGTTTCTTTGAATGTCTTGACTTCCCCTTGGCCGTTTGCGATGTGGGGAATCGATATGATTGGTAAAATTGAACCGACTGCATCCAACGGTCACTGTTTTGTTCTGGTTGCCATCGATTATTTTACAAAATGGGTCGAAGTTGCATCCTATGCCAATGTCACCAAGCAGGTGGTAACTCGTTTCATTAAGAACAATATTATCCGTCGCTACGGAGTTCCTGAAAAGATCATTACCGATAATGGGTCTAATTTGAACAACAAAATGATGAAGGAGCTTTGTGAGTCCTTTAAAATCAAGCATCATAACTCTTCCCCATACCGACCAAAGATGAACGGTGCTGTCGAAGCGGCCAATAAGAATATCAAGAAAATCATACAGAAGATGGTAATAACCTATAAAGATTGGCAACAGATGTTGCCTTTCACTTTGCATGGTTATCGCACCACTGTGCGTACTTCGACTGGGGCAACCCCATTTTCATTGGTTTACGGCATGGAAGCGGTATTGCCAGTAGAAGTGGAGATTCCTTCTCTTAGGATCATGAGAGATGTTGAGTTGGATAAAAGTTAATGGGTACAAAATCGGCTGGATCAATTGGAACTTATTGACGAGAAGAGGTTGACGGTTGTATGCCATGGTCAGGTATATCAGCAAAGGATGAGGAAAGCTTTTGATAAGAGGGTACGGCCTCAGTGTTACACGCCAGGTGACCTTGTGCTAAAGAGGATAATTCTTCCCCAGGGAGATCCCAGGGGCAAGTGGGTTCCGACTTATGAAGGTCCTTTCGTGGTCAGAAAATTTTTCTCTGGAGGAGCGATGATACTCGCGACTATGGATGGAGAGTACTTCCCTCTCCCTGTGAATGCTGATGTAGTTAAAAAATACTTTGCATAAAAATAAAAACCCGCTAAACTGAAAACCCGAAAGGGTGGTTTAGGCAAAAAGAGGGTCTCCTGGTGAATCGAAGACCTGAAAGGGCGATTCAGGCAAAAGTTAGGTACTTAAAGCAAATGACTATGCTCAGCATGAGATCCTTTGTTTCTTTCCTTCATTCCGTCACCTGGAATAAGCTCGAAGTTAATCCAAGAATGATCTGTCTAAAAGCAAGAAGATGAAAGCATAAGAGTCATAAGAGTCATAGCAGAGTCGGGACTTGATGAATACTCACATTCACATTGCCATTTGTAAACACTTGTTTGTTTCGATTTTGTAATTTCTTGCTTCCATATGTAAATGCATTTTTCACGGGCTGATTTCTCAAAATCAATAGAATATCTTCTTTAAAGTATACGCATACTTTTCTTTTCTCCTTTTTTTTACTATTTTGTTTGCGAAAACGTCCAATATTTTGATAAGCATGTGCATATAAACTTCGTGGGCCTTACACGGAAATGGTAATCCAAGTCATGGTTGGTTAATCGCTTGAAACACGGATAACAAACACAACTACTACTGTACAAGGGGCATGTTTGTTTCTTTGTTTGATAGGACTCTCATTCACTTTACTGGTGGATGCCTTGCCTTTTGTTTCACAGCTCCGTGCTGTTGGTAAAGGTCATGGGTCAGGGTAATATCAAGATTACGGTAGGTTGGTGAGATCGACGAACCTAATTTGAGAACATTTCTTCCCAATAATGGCTTTTATTATGTTTCTTTGCCGCACTTTCATGTGTTATCTTGATTGATTGTTTCAAGCGTTGTCTGTATATAGGATTTTTTTTATAGCCAAATGTCAGTCTTGATGCGTTGAATATTTTTGCCTTGAAAAAAAAATTGTTTCATTTTACTTAATCCATCCAGTATCACTCATTAATTGATTTTTTCGGGCATTTTGATACCAACTGCGCCAATTCTTTTGCTTAGCCAAGAGTTTGGAGGAAGGAGTTTAGCTAAAAACAATGACTGTAGTGGTATGCTTTTGAGTAGAACCCCGTTGACGATGTACAGACATTGTTTCAATCCCCAAACACCGGAGATATAAGGGATTTAGACCCTCGTTCACCCCTCTGAGCCTTCGAAGTAGGAGTTTCTTTTCCGTTAAAAAAAACCTTATTTTTTTTAAAACCAGGGGGCAGGGTAGATGTTCAGTTAACTTTGACCAAGCATTCAAATTTCAGAAGGAATGTCCCATATGAGGATCACCGCATTTTATCTTTCACATCATGAGATCAAAAATGTCAAAACCACGATGTTCATTTCCTCACAAAGTCCTGAGGTCGAGATCGAATCGATACAGTAATGGCTATCCCTCACCGACCAAGGAATGAGGCATTTGTTTTCTTCAAAAAAAAGAAAAGGAAAAAAAGTTCAAAGACCTAAAGTCATATTGACTTGTTCGAAGTGGAAAGTATGAATAAGAAAGAAAAAAAAGCCCCGCTAAGTCAGAACTTGAAAACAAGCCGCTTAGGCAAAAGTTAGGGCGTCCCGCTGGACTCCTAAAATTGAAACTCAGAATATTTTTTCCAGGCAAAAGTTAGGGAAAAGAGAGCCTAAAAGGCAAAAAAAAAAGATTATTCAATAAAATAAGAGGAACAATAATATCAAAAACAAAAGCAGTAAAAGTTAAGTGACAATCATGTTGGAGAATTTGTCGTGATCACTCAACCATTATAAATCCTTTTGAAAGATGAATGCTTGTGATAAGTTAGATGAACTTAGGACAAGAGAATATCATGAAGGGGGTGGGCACCAAATAACTTGAGCCTTGAAAAACTTTTTTCTAAAAAAACCTCGAACCAGGCCACATTACAACCTTTAAAAGTCCTAACTGAAACAAGAGTTTAACTCGAAATCATACTGCAACAGGATAACGTTTCCTAAACTCCCAAATATGTGTTGCATATCCATGTTGGTATCTTATCACCTGCATCTTGACTCGTTTTTTGAAAAAAAGAGAGGAGAGGAAGAAATTTTTTGAAATTTTTGCACTCTAGCCAGTGATTCATTCACAACAGAGATGCGACACTTTGTTAAGTTTTTTAACTTCAAGGCTTAAATAATCGTCGCATTAGGTTTGTCATTCCCAAAATAAACATCTTCCTGCATGTGAAACATTTGTTTGACATCAAAATGAGTTTACACGTTGAACACTTGAAAAGAGCTTAATGATTGCCAGGAAGGAAATATTTAGTTTTCTTCTACTAGACGGAGCCCATGTATGAATAGGACTTTACCTATTCCTAGTGAAGTTTCGTTTCCGCAACGAAGTTTTGTTGCCCCAGGAATCTTCTTTTAAAGGCTTCATTCTGAGACTTCAAGTTTGGATATGTCGCACATCCCCAGCGGAGTTATTTAAACAGGAACTCACATTTTGAAGAAGTTTCAACTCTCTAACAGAGTTGCCAACAAAGATCCCTCGCCATGACCTCTCATTTCCCTGTCGGTCTGCTGACTGAGGCATCCTGATGTTAAGATCTTTCCTTATCCCCAGTAAATTTAGTACTGTGTGACTATCTGTATGATCCATCCATTGGTTGCATTCCAAAAGAAATCTCTCTCCAACAAAAATCTTTAACATAGTTCTTTATCCCCGACGAAGTCCCGTTTCCTCGGCAGAGCTTTTTTCCTCCAGCAAAGGTTTTCACCCCTCATGTCGGGTTTGTTGTCCTAGTATCATCCTCAACACGGCCCCGCGCTATCTTTTCCAGAGATTATAGTCTTGCCCTGATCATCTCCCTCGATGTCTAATCTTCAGATAGGCGTCCCTCTCTAGAAGCTACAGTGTCGATCTGGTCCTCTCTAGGAGTTTGCAATTCATTTTTGTAGCTCCTCTAAATGTTTGTGGCCCTTTTTTACTAGTTGCTCGGTTGTTATTCCCTGCGAAGTTTCATCTCTCCGAGGTTCCCTCTCTAGCGGTTCCCCGTATTTTCTCCTCTACTTTGGATTTTGCAATTTATTTTTGCAAGTCATGTCAGATTCTGACTTCTTGGTTATTGGTTTCTCAATTGGCCATTCCTCAGTGAAACTTTTAAGCATGCATCATTACATTAAATCCACCAAAACGTATAGCATTTCCATTATATGGAGCATTGTGCTATAAAGAAAGAATTCAAACATGCATCGGAACATAAGCCATTTTTGTTTCTGTGGTCCCCAATGAATTTGCTAATACTTTGAGTTAAATCCCCAACGAGGTCTTCATCCTCATTATCTCAGTTTTCTCCCCATACCAATATCCTTTTGAAGTTAATCGTTTGTTTGTTTGAGTGTCTACTCTTGATTGTAGTTCAGTTTCGCCCTGGCGCGGTCTTCTCGGGTTTAGTCTTCACTACCCTCGCCGACTCATTCCAATGTCTATTGATGCACCTTTCAAATACCAGTTTTGTCCTGATATTCACTTTCAGTAGGTTTTTAGGTGTACGCCATAATCTCCTTGCTTTGGGTTGAGCTCAGAGTTCCGTCTCCTCACCTTGCGCATGAAATCCAGTTTCGTCCTGATACTCATCTAGTTCAGTTTCGCCTAACTAGTTATTGAATCGAGTTTCGTCTCGTTTTTTTTTGCTTTCATACCTTGGACCCCTTGACGTTGTTCGTTTACCGAGTGCAGTGTTCGTACTGCATCCCTGGTCTGAAATCAGTCTCTTTTGTTCCTTGGATTCTTCTATCAATTTTCGTCACTGTTTATCCATCGACCTGAGACCAGCAGGTGCTCTAAGAAACATGCGCTCTCATCACTCTCGCTTTGGGTCGAGTTTCTCCTCGTCGACTGTGCATGAAATCCAATTTCGCCTAACTAGTTAGTGAATCGAGTTTCGTCTTATTTTTGCTTTCATACCTTGGACCCCTTGACGGTGTTCGTTTACCGAGTGTAGTGTTTGTACTGCATCCCTGGTCTGAAATCGGTCTCTTTTGTTCCTTGGTTTCTTCTATCAATTTTCGTCACTGTTTATCCATCAATCTGAGACCAGCAGGTGCTCTGAGAAACATGCACTCTCATCACTTTGCTATGGGTCGAGTTTTGCCTCGTTACCCGTGCGTGAAATCCAGTTTCGTCCTGGTACTCATCTAGTTTAGTTTTGTATAACTGGTTATTGAGTCGAGTTTCATCTCGCTTTTGTTCCTCATTTCTGGGATTCTTTCAGTTCCTTCATACTGTCTATCTTAGTTGAGATTAGCAAGTGCTCCTAGAATCACGCACTCTAGCCACTTTTTCTTTGGGTCGAGCTCAGAGTTTAGTCTCCTCACCCGCGTACGTTTTCTTTTCCAGAGCTTAGTTTCGCCTATACTCTGTGGTTTGAGTTTTATCTCACCCTTTTTGAAGCCCAGTTTTGCCCTGGCACATTTTTCCGGAAGTTTAGTTGCGTCCACTCTTCTTTGTTTTTGTTCTATGTCAACCCGCGTTACAGCTTCTTTCTGACGCATGTCTTGGGGATTTTTCTGCTTCTTTTTTTTCTTTCTCCTTCAAGAGTGTATATTTTCGGGTTCTTTTATATTCAATCATCTTCAACTCTGAACGCTCGAAAGTTGTCACTTTTCTCACTTATCATATTGAAGATATTTGAATAGGGGCAGCTGTTGCACCCCAAAATTTACCCTCTTGATTTAGGCTTATGTTTCATCATGATTATCATATTGCATTGCATTCATACATTGTGATGGGATCAAAATAATTTGGTTATCAAGTCTTCCTCAAGCTTTGAAGGTTGATTGCATTGACAAGTTGCTCAAGTAGAACCTTATCATATAAACCTCTGGATCTTTCAAGCTCAAAAGTTATTGCATATCTCAAGATATTTTATCCATCTCTTTGGATCATCAGAGGATTGAAGTTTGTGATTGTTTATAAGAGGAATCTCTCTTTTGATTCACCAGTCAAATTAGGGTTTTGCTTGATCAAGTTTATTGATCAATGTACAAGTCTTGATTTGGAAGCTACAATATCTCATTGGTATTTGAAAAGTCTTTGTACATGAAATTGATCAAGATGCCCAGAGGATTTGAAGTTTTGAAGATGATTCATCAGTCTCCTAAGGTTTGGGATTTCATCAAGATTTATTGAGAATTTTGAAGTGAAACTTTGCACATGGCCTCCATATGTTTGTAAGATCATATGTTTTAAGTTTTGATCATCAATTTTGAAAGGAAGTGGATCAATTGATTCAAAGGGGCAAAATGGTCATTTTGGTCAAAATCAGTCAAAGTCAAGGTTGACCAAGGGAACTTTTGGTAAACCATCAATTCAAGGGTGTACTTTTCATATTTCAAGTCCATTTTGATCATTGGATCAAAGAGATTGAGGTTTGGGTGGAAACTTGTTCATGAAGAAACCCTAAAAATTTTTGATTTTGGAAAATGAGGACTTAACTTCAAAAATTCATATTTTATTCACCTTTGATCAGAAAAATGCAAATGAAACATGCTTGGAAAGATAAGAGGATTATCTTTCATCTCCTTTTGGTCTCATGTCCAAATTGGCAAGGAATCAAGAATTATGGTCTTTGGAAGTCACAAAATTATAGGTCATTTTCCAAAATTAGTGAATTTCAAGCTCAATTTTGGGAAACTTAATGGATTCAATTGCAAAAACTCAAAACAAATGGATTGTATATATTTTAAATACCTTTCCAAATTGTACTCATTTGTGTCTAAATTCAAAAATATGAGCAAGTTATAGACTTTGGAATTTTGAGGCATTTTATTGCATTTTGACAAATATGCAAAATGGCCATTTCTTGTAAACTCAAGTTTTAGCCACTACTCTTGCTTCTAATCAAACTCATTGTTAATTTTTGACATGCTGAGGCCCATTTCACTCATCATTTCGTGCCCATGTGCTTCATGAACTTGCTTGAATGAAAAAAAATACAAAACATGCTCAATTTTGCAAAATCACCAACACTTCTTCATTTCAAACAATCATGAGCTGGAACTTTGGGCATGTAATTCTGACTTCATTTGGCTCACAAAACGCACAAAAGGCAAGCAAATGCATGAGTGAAACGCAACTTCCATGCGCATCCTCATTTTTGGCCAAAACTTCCAATCTTGCCCTCCAACAGTTTTGAGTGCCAAATACCACTTCTATCCTCTTACCCTCATGCTATATAACAAGATCAAGGCTTAGTTGTGAAGGAGAAGGCTCATAATCGCTACATTGAAAATCTGAACATTTTGGAAGCATCTCTGCAAATTGCTTCGAAGCTCTCTTCTCCTTGGACCATTCTTCAAAATTCTTGGCGATTCATCTTCAGTCAAGTAAGGAGATCAAGCCTACACCATTGGATTGCTTCTGGAGTGAAGGAATCATGTTTCCAGATTTCACATCCATGTAAGTTTCTTGAACTTTGATTTATGTGTTTCAGCTTGAATTGATGATGCAAATCATGTTCATTGAGTTTCTAGCTGGCCAATCATTAGGATTGATGTATATTTGAGCTTTGATTCAAGCAGAATTGTTGAAATCGTGTTCATGACTTTGATGTTTGCAGTGAGTTTTTTCAGTTTTTGAGACTCTATTTCTTGATCCTTGCTTGATCTTTGAGATTGATTCAAATTGCATCATGTAGTATGATATGCTAGCTTTAATTTGCACTTGGTTTCATGGATTTTGGTTGAGAAACGAGCATGATTGATGGATCTGAACATAGGCTCATGAACTGTTATATTGCATGCGTTTTTCCCTATGCTGGAGGTTGAAGATGAAGTGAGGTGGCGCACTGTGATTGGCTTGTTTCAAATTATCATGCATTTTTCATATTTTTGTTTTAATTGATTTTCTTATTTTTATTTCTTGATCAAAACAATTTAAAAAATTCTGAAAAAATTATCACAAGTCCAAAATAATTTCTAATATCTTGTGTAATTTTATTGGAATTTTTAAAAATGTTTTGATTGGTCTAAAAATTAATGAGTTTAATTAATTGTTTGTTTAAAGATTATTTTTATTTTAATAGTTTCTTTGATCTAAAAATTCCACAAAAAATATTTTGGACTCATAAAATGATTTAGAAATTGATTCTGATTTTTGTTTAGCATTTTTTCTATTTTTGATTAGAAATTTAATTTCAAAAGTTTTATTTGAAATATTTGTTTCATAATTTTGAATTTAATATTTCCTTTAATTCAAAAATCCTCAAAAAAATCATGCAAGCTTGTTTTTAATCATAGAATCTGAATATAATTTTATTTTGACCTTTTCTGTGACTTTTGGCTAAGGTTTGCATTTTTTCCTTTAAATAATAGTTTAATTGTTAATTGTTTGTTTGATTTTTATTTTAATATTTCCCTTAATACAAAAATTCCACAAAAAATCAGGGATGTGTGTTTTTAATTCTAATATTTGGATATAATTTTGGTTGGACTTTTTTATGAATTTTTGATTAAAATTTTATTTTGAGATGTGATTATTTGTTTAAATGATTAATTGTTTGAATTAATTTTATTTTTGACTTTTCTTTAATTCAAAAAATGTGAAAAAATATGTATTTTGACATTTAGGGTTTCCTTGTGATTTGCATGATCTTGGTTTGAATTGTTTGAATTTTGATCTTATCTAATCAATATTTAAGATTAAAAGTAAAAAATTAGGGTTTTGTGCTTATTGTGCAAGTTTCTTTTTTCAAAACCATTATGTCCTGGATTTTCAATGGAACTTAGGTCTTTATTAGGGTTCATGAATGCATTGAAGATCTGAAAACCATTTTTCTTGAATTATTTGACTTGGTTTGATATTTTTCCATGAATTATTTTGAAAACTTGTCTAGTTTTGGTAGTTTTGCCAACTAGTTTTGAACTTTGGGCCTCATTTGATCCCCTCCTCAACCATGCATGAACCTAAGACTTACTTTCTGACTTCTACACACTTCAAATATGCTAAGAATTTTTTGTCTTGAATTATTGAAATCATTTTCTACTTTTGATGTATTTTTGAAGTGAAGGTACCCAATTAATGTTGCATATCTTGTTGCAATTTGCTTGATGGCCAATGAACTTGAGTGAGGCCTATGATTGTGCACCTAATGATCATGTTGGATATGTTCGTCCAAATAAACTCAAGTCATTTCATTAAATGCCCATTTTTTGAATGATTGAACCTTTTGATGCATTGTATGGGATTCCTCTTCTATTATGTTTGTGAGTTGTGATGAATTAATTGTGCATGATTGAATTGTGGTTGCTACTGACCTTCATGGTCTTTGATTGTATTCTTCTCAAGCTCCCATGATCCTTGATTGATATTCAATTGTCAATTCAATATGGTGATAGAAAGGAGCAACATTCCTCTGATTCTCTTGACCAAATTGTGCATATGCTTGTTTCCTTTTGTGTATCATGACTAATGTTTGATATTTTCTATCACGCTTCCTCACTTCATCATCGTGTCATCACCCATCCCTTATGTGAATCATATTTCTATTTATGGGAATACTAACTTGATTGTTGAATGTGCGAGGTACTTTGAGGAAAGTTTGCATTTTTGGCTTGAGGCTACTGTGTTTCACTTTATTTGTGGAACACAACTTATTATATTGGCACTGCTATTGTGTTTGGCATGTTTGATAATTTATGCAGGATATATGTATATGTGATTATGAATGCCATACATTTCCCATGGGATCTGTTCATATCTGATAATCTCATTACTTACATCCTGATGACGTAATTTTTGACTTGATTTGTCTGTTGATGCCAGCTTGCTTGAAGTTCTATGGGTTTCTTTTATTCTTGCTCAGTTGCTACAGATAGTTACCCGTTTGGTATTGCACTACTTCCTTTCTTCCATTTTCATTTTGCATAGTTCTATGATTGCATGATGGGACCTCTGTTGCTGATATATGTCAGGAGGCCCTCTGGTTTTTGTCTGATACATGTGTTGTGTTTGCTTTTGATCGATGAGTCACTCAATTTAGAAATTGAGATCACGACTTCGCTCTCAGTGCATGTTCCCTATAGGATGTTTATTTCTTTTCTTCTTTAATTGTTGATCGATGAGTCACTCAATTTAGAAATTGAGATTACGACTTCACTCTCAGTGCATATTCCCTATAGGATGTTTATTGCTTTCTTCTTTAATTGTTGATCGATGAGTCACTCAATTTAGAAATTGAGATCACGACTTCGCTCTCATTGCATGTTCCCTATAGGATAGTTTTGTTAAGCTTCCTTTGACATGTTGACTAAGATAGGAATCCATGTATGCTAACATAAGATAGGAATTTCCTTTATCCTCAACCTTAGGGTCAATCATTGTATGATAACACTAGGGATAGTTCTAGGCTAGTTTCCTTAGTTGTTTTTCCTTTCTTGGCATTTTGCATCTTAAAACAAAAATTGTTTTCTTGGCAAATCATAAAACACCTCTAATAAACTTAAACCCTTCTTCAAGGTAAAAGATACAAATCAATCTTTTTTGTTTATGCGCCTTTTGGTTTTATTTTTAAACTTGTTTAGCCGATGTTTCGCCATCGCACACTTGTTTGGAGCCGATGTTTCGCCATCGCACATGTTTGTTATCCTACTTTAATTCTCAATATCATTGTTAGGTGTGATGTTTTATCATCCGTTTTATTGATGTTTCGTCATCTTTGCCATGATACTTTGTTATCTTATAGCCGATGTTTCGCCATCGCACATTTGTTTGAAGCCGATGTTTCGCCATCGCACATGTTTGTTATCCTAATTTGATTCTTGATATCATTGTTAGGTGTGATGTTTTGTCATCCATTTTATTGATGTTTCTTCATCTTTGCCATGATATCTCGTTATCTTATAGCCGATGTTTCGCCATCGCATGTTTTGTCTGAAGCCGATGTTTCGCCATCGCACATGTTTGGTATCCTACTTTGATTCTCAATATCATTGTTAGGTGTGATGTTTTGTCATCCAATTTATTGATGTATCACCATCTTTGACATGTTACTTTGTTATTATTTAGCCAATGTTTTTACCATCTCGTTTGTTTGTTGCTTTATCTGATGTTTTGCCATCTTGACTGTTTTTGTTGTCTTAACTAAAAAACACAAACCAACCAAATATGTAAGCCGAACTACGGCTGCTCTGATTCCTTAAAAGGGATACATAGGCAAAGGGGTAGGGCCCAACCGAGTATAACTTTTATTTTCCCTACATTGTTTTCTTTTTTTTTCTTTCGCATGCATTCTCTTTTCAGCTTTAAGCCATAAACATAGGATTTGACCACACCCATTAGATTAGATAACAAGAGTGGATACCATAGAGTACTACGGGCGTTTGGGGTGCTAATACCTTCCCCTCGCGTAACAGACTCCCTTACCCGATCTCTTGGTCAAAAGACCGTGATTTCTACCTCTTCAGGTGGCAACTTCATTGATGTTTGACTACATCCAGATGACAGGTTCCGGCCAGGTGGTTTTAGTTTGGACTGAAGAATGTTGGGGCAACCTATCAGCATGCCATGGTAGCTCTATTTCACGACATGATACATCACGAAATAGAGGTCTATGCGGACGACATGATAGCTAGATCACAAACAGAAGAAGAACATCTTGATCATTTACAGAAACTGTTTGAGAGACTAAAGAAGTACAAGCTGAGGTTAAACCCAAATAAATGCACGTTTAGAGTAAGGTCTGGTAAGCTCATAGGTTTTGTCATCAGCAATAGGGGTATTGAAGTAGATCCTGCCAAGGTGAAAGCGATACAAGAGATGCCTGCTTCTCGTACTGAGAAGGAAGTCAGAGGATTCTTGGGACATTTGAACTACATTGCCAGATTCATTTCTCACCTGACAGCTACTTGTGAACCAATCTTCAAACTACTGAAGAAAGATCAAGTAGTCAAATGGAATGATGAGTGCCAAACTGCTTTTGACAAGATCAAAGAATACCTGTAAGAGCCTCCTATGTTGATGCCACCATTAGAGGGAAGGCCATTGATCATGTATCTGACTGTTTTGGAAAATTCAATGAGGTGTATGCTGGGGCAGCATGACGAGTTTGGCCGAAATAAGCACGCTATTTATTACCTGAGCAAAAAGTTTACCGACTGTGAAACAAGATATTCACTGCTCGAGAAAACTTGTTGCTCTCTGGCATGGGCTGCTCACCGGCTAAGACAGTATATGCTGACCCATACTACCTTGTTGACATCTAAAACGGATCCCATAAAATACATCTTTGAGAAACATGCTCTCTCTGGGAGAATAGCGAGATGGCAGATGATCCTGATAGAATATGACATACAATATACTACCCAGAAAGCAATAAAGGGCAGTGTACTAGCTGATCACCTTGCTCACCAAGCTGTAGAAGACTACCAGTCCATGAAGTTCAAATTCCCAGATGAAGACATCATGATGGTAAACAACCGTGAAGAATTCAGGCCATATGACAGACTTGAACAAGGATCCCGATGGACCCTGGTTTTTAATGGGGCATCTAATGCACTCAGCAATGGTATTGGTGTTGTACTCATATCTCCTGAAGGGTGTCATACTCCCTTTACTGCAAGACTCTGCTTCAATTGTACAAATAATATGGCGGAATACGAAGCGTGCATCTTTGGTCTCAAAGCTGCCATAGATTTGGGGATCAAATCCTTAAGTATATTCGGAGATTCAGCTTTGGTCATCAGCCAGATCAAAGGGGAATGGTACACCAAACACCCTAACTTTATCCCCTACAAAGAACATGTGTTGACATTGCTCCCACATTTTGAAAAGATTACCTTCGAGCATTTCCCGCGAGAAGAAAATCAGCTAGCAGATGCACTAGCCACAATGTCATCCATGTTTAAACTTAAATGGGATAATGAGGCTCCCCAGATCACCATTGAACGAATGGATGAACCAGCACACTGTCACGAGATTAATACTGAAGAGGTAGTGGAACAACCTTGGTTTCAGGAAGTCAAGAGGTATCTCGAGACTCAAGAATACCCAGAAGGAGCTTCAGTAAACGACAAGAAGTTCTTAAGGAGATTCTCTGCTAAATTCTTCCTTAGTAATGGCATTCTTTACAAATGCAACCATAACTTTATGTTACTTCAGTGTGTAGACAAGGTTGAAGCTGAAAGGATCATGGCTGAATTACATGAAGGCACTTTTGGAACCCATTCCAGTGGGCATACGATGGCAAAGAAAATCCTACGGGCAGGCTATTACTGGTCTACCATGGAAGCAGATTGCTATCAACACTCTCGAACCTGCCATAAGTGTCAGATTTATGCTGACAAGGTGCACGTACCTCCGGTTCCTCTGAATGTCTTGACGGATCCTTGGCTCTTTGCTATGTGGGAGATTGATATGATTGGGGAAATCAAGCCAACAACCTCCAATGGACACCGCTTCATCTTAGTGTCCATTGACTATTTTACAAAGTGGGTGGAGGCAGCTTCTTTCGCTTTTGTTACCAAGAATGTTGTCGCCTGGTTCATCAAGCAGAATCTCATCTGTCGTTACGGTATCCCAGAGAGGATCATTACAGACAATGGTACGAATCTAAATAATACTATGATCACCGCCCTGTGCAAGCAATTCAAGATCCAGCATCACAATTCTTCCCCTTACCGGCCAAAGATGAATGGTGATGTCGAAGCCGCGAATAAGAATATTAAAAAGATCATACAGAAAATGACAGTCACATACAAAGACTGGAATGAGATGCTACCATTCTCTCTCCATGGATATCGTACCACAGTTCGCACCTCAACCGGGGTAACACCCTATTCTCTGGTATACAGCATGGAGGCTGTCTTGCCCATTGAGGTCCAGATCCCCTCTCTAAGAATTATGAAGGACGCGAGGTTGAATGAAGAAGATTGGATCCAGACTCGACTTGATCAACTGAACTTAATTGGTGAGAAAAGGCTTACTGCTATTTTCCATGGTCAAATGTATCAAAAATGGATGATCAAGGCTTTCAACAAAAAGGTCAGACGCCAAGTGTATCAAGTTGGAGATCTGGTGATCAAACGTATCATACTGCCGCAAGGTGATCCCAAGGGTAAATGGACTCCTACATACGAAGGACCGTTTGTAATCAAAAACATATTCTCTGGCGACGCAATGATCTTGACCACCATGGATGGTGACGACCTGCTGCACTCTACAAATGCAGACATAGTCAAAAGATACTACGCATAAGAGACCCGCTAGGTTGACACACCTAGGCAAAACAAGGGTATCCCGGCGAACTAAAAAGGTTCAGGTAAAATTAGGGATAAAACACAAAAATCTGTACACCCGGCAAGCTGAAAACCTGAAAGGGTGGCTTGGGTAAAAAAGGGTATCCCAGTGGACTGAAAACCCGAAAGGGCGGTCCGGGAAAAAGTTAGGGATTTAAAGCGTATGACTATGTCTTGTTGGATCACCTTACGAACAACCTGACAAACTCAGAGGTTCTAATTAATTCAATCATCTTTGGACGAGGCAACAAATAGACGAGATGCTCAGGGATACGAAGGCTATAGCAGAATGGGAACCCCATGGGATTATTGCACATATCTATCTTTTCTTTGTATCAAAATTTTCATTTTTTACGACAGCATTCTCTTACTAGAATGTTTGTCTCATTGTACAAAAATACTTACTCAAAGTCAATACAAAGACATCCCTTTGAAGGTGCAAAACTATCTGTTTTTCTTTACTCTTGTGTTTTGTTTACAAAAATGTCCAATGATTTATTTTTGAACATATGCATTTGAACATAATCACTGTTTACAAATAAACAAAATAAAAAGACAATCAGTGATTGCTTTAGGAGTTAGAGATATCTCTCTAAGCTATTTCCATGAAATCCCCCATAGTATGCAGTTTAATCCCCAGCGGAACAAAGCTTCTAGTTATCAATCCCCGA
This sequence comes from Vicia faba, assembly GCA_948472305.1. Taxonomy (NCBI): domain Eukaryota; kingdom Viridiplantae; phylum Streptophyta; class Magnoliopsida; order Fabales; family Fabaceae; genus Vicia; species Vicia faba. Next base: position 819,085,870 of record OX451741.1, on the reverse strand, counting down.
TAGAAGTCGCCGAATTTCTCAGGATTTCCCAACAGGATTTTACAAGAAGTACACGACATTTCCCTTACAACAGAGTTTATTTCTCTAAGTGGAAATTCATCAACACTTCAATTTTGCAACATGAAGACTTACACCCCATATCCTCAGCAGTGGTCAGGGATTTATTTTCCCCAATACAACAACAGTACAACAGATTCACTCACATACGCATACACCGCATCCATATATCATAAACATTAATAACACGAATGCATCATACCTTGCATTTCATACAACATAACATTGCATATTAGCTAACATTTTGCCCCTTTTCAGGATAAAAGTTTGATTAACAACTACCATTAAAAATGTTCAAAGTTTTCCAGATACAGTTCAGATACACACCAGATACGGATGCCATTCTGATACTCATTCAGATTCCTTTTGATATAGTTCAAATACAATATAGATATACTCCAGACGCGGATGCCATTCTGATACTCATTCAGATTCAACTTTCAGATACAGTACAAATATGCTCCAGATGCGGATGCCATTCTGATACTCATTCAGAGTCAACTTTCAGATACAGTACAGATACACTCCAGACGCGGATGCCATTCTGATACTCATTCAGATTCCTTTTGATACAGTTCAATTACGCTCCAGACACGGACGCCATCCTGAAACTCATTCAGATTCCTTCTCAGATACAGTTCAGATACACTCCAAACACGAATGCCATACTGATACTCATTCAGATTCAACCTTCAGATACAATTCAGATACGCTCCAGACAAGGACGCCATTCTAATACTCATTCAATTTCTGATGTAGTTCAGATACGCTCCGGACACGGATTCCATTCTGATACTCATTCAGACTCAGCTTACAGATACAATCCAGTAATCATTTTTGGATGGCATCTACAAGCCCATCTCCAAAAACTTTCTATCACCTCTCCAAATGGCATCTTTAAGCCCATTCCCCCTACCATCGACCATCACATCACCGAGTGCAAATTTCTGAGCACTCTAGTGTCCAATCATCTTCCACCTTCGAGTCACGAATGGCAAAACTCGCCAATCTAACTCTTCATTTACAAGAAGATTGAACAGGGGCAACTGTTGTACCCCAAAATTTTCCCTCTCATTTCTCAAAGGATCACACTGGACTCTCAGGTTCGCTTCATCCAAATTCCGAGCCTTGAATTACAAATTTTCCAAGAAAATCATTCACAAGGGTAAAATGGTCATTTGTGCACTGACAAGTCAAACCTTGACTTTTGGATCAAAATCAAGTTTCAAGGATCATATTTCATCAAGACATATTGAAATATGAAGTTTGTTTCATTAAGAAATTCAAAAGTCAAAATTACTTTGGAGAAGTCAAATTTCCAAATACTTAGGATTTTCCTAAGTGTTTAAGAAATATGACAAACTCAGAACTTCTGATCAGATTATCACCATGATGCGAGCTGATTCTGGAAGAATTTCTAACACAAGACTTTTAGATCTCAATAAGACCTAAAATATCACAGAACAGAACTTCTCCTAGAAAAGTTGGGATTTCAAGTTAAATCCTCAAAGACACGTCCCTGAAACTGAAGCATTCAGCAAATTCTGGACACTTTCAAAACAGATTTTGGTCAGAACTTCTGGGCCAGTTTTCACAAAGGTTCAGTCAGAGTTTGCAAGGGTAATTCAAAGAAGGTTACAAAGCGTGTTGCAAGCTTCCTGGAAAGTCTGGGAACTCCTTCAGAACATGCTGGAGTAAGGAGATACAAAGATCAAAAGTTGGATGTCTATTCTAAGTTACGCTGAAGCTGAACTTCTGGTCCAGAATTAAGCAATGATGCAGAATACCACATTGCAGGATTTCCGGTTTGATAAATATCATCATCATTTAATGCTCACAACCACTTTTGGGTCTTTATCCAAAGGATTTCCCCACGTGTGGCATAGAAGTACTATTACTGTCTTGGAAAAGCAAAATTTTGTACAAGAGTGTGCTAGGCCCATGTGTTGCTTTGCTTTTGAGGTTTCCTTTCCTTAATTCCTGCTTACAAATCCGGCTTAGGCGCTGCTAAAGCTGTTGACCACCATACCTATTTGAACCTACTTCAAGAACAAGTCAGCGCCTAGCATATGATGGTTGTACCCCTTGACCTCTCCAGGAGACTAAACCTTTGCCTATAAATTGGACTTCATTGGCAATTGTAACTAGGTCGAAAATTTGAAAAAGAAAAAGCCTTGAACCCCTGCTAAAATTCCAAGAATCCAAAACTGCAAACACAAAATACAAAACCTGTTAGCTTTTGATTCTTGCATTCAAACTCCATTTTACCTCAAGTGTTTCTTGACCAACACCATCCATACAGTTTCTAATTTACATATTAGAAGCTATCCTAACTTCTGTGTTCAGACTGTAATACACTCTCTATCCATATCCACCTCAAAGAAGTCAGAACTTTGGTCATTGGCTGTTCCAGAATCTTCTAACAATTTGTAGCCTCAAGTTGAAGGTTTCCAGCCTGCTGAACACGCGAGGAAGCTGTTCAGAACATCACAAGCGGTCAAAACCAGACTCCAGCTCACAAATTATTTTCCAGTTGTAAGGTAAGTTTCTGCTGACTCTCATCATATTATTTAGGCATTGTCAGATTTACATGTTCAAAAATACAATGTAGCCATCATGGTTCTGATGTTGTACGTATTCTGAGGTTTCACATATTTTTATGCCTAAGTAGGGAGTAAATTAGTTCAGAACTTCTTAAGGAAACTAGGTTTAGAAGATATATGCTTGTTTCTGATTTACAGTCTTGATATCTTATATTTTTTAACCATATTGGGAACCTGCTATAATTGCTATGTTTGTGTTTTCTATTCTGTTAAGAAATGACTAAGTTGCAAATGTTCTGGTTAGCATGAAGAAAGAGATGGGATTCATCCCCGGAACTTACTTTATGTTATATGCTTATGTTTTTTCTTCTAATACCGGATGTATGGCCACCCCAGTGGTAGAAAACGCACGCATAAGACATTTGTCTTAAGGGTTCTGAGTTCTAGTCCCCTAAACACCCTTTTTATGCTTATCCCCTGACATTTTTCCCATCCTGAGTCAGAACTTCTAAACCTCCAACAACATCATAAATTCCAAATTCCCTCAGCAACCAGAACTTTTGACTTCCCCTATTTCTGCTGACGCTTATTTCTGTTTGTGCAGCGCGCCAAAGTCAGAACTTCTGACCTCTCTTATTTCAGCAATACGCTGATCCTATTTTCTTTCTCCTTACTGTTTTTGCCATCACTTCTATTTTCACTAATCAAAAACACCAAAAATATTTCATATTCACATGTTTTATTTTATTTCTTTTAGCATAAAAAGATCAAAATATTTTCTTAAGCAAACTTATTTCTTTACTTATACAAAACAAGTCCATTTTACATATCTTGTACATTCTTATCCATTCAATATGGTTGTAATAGGCTAATTAGGTTTATTTTCTTGCAATCCCCATTCATAATTTGTACATCCCCCTCCCACAAGTATTGTAATAGCGTAGTAACTTTAAATTCCGCAATTTATCGCTTTATATGCAAAATGCTAGTAATTAGGGTTTGTATGGAAAGATTAAAAACCAATGTGTGATCGGTGGATCTGGAACTGACTGTTTAAAGCTGGTTCGCGAAATGTCGCGGAAGCAAGAGTCGCCACCGTCTTTTATTTTCTCCAAATGGAAAGGACAAAAGCACAGAAAAATTCCTTATAGAGATTGCTCTCGGTTCGGGAGGTAGGTTATAGAAAGGGAAGGTGTTAGCACCCTTTCTATCCATGGTTATCCATGGGCTCTTAGATACTTGCTCATTTGTGTTTTCAAAAAAAATGGTTTGTTTGCTTTTCAACTGTGAGTTTTAAAAAGTTTCTTTGAAAATTCCAGTTCGACTCTTGTATCGGTCCTCAAGAGTGTTTGAAAAATTGCTTTCGAAAGCTTTTTGAAAATGTGTTGGTGTGAAAAGTATTTTTGATTTGTTTTTGAAATTAGAGCAAGTATATAGAGTCGTCTACCTACCCTAAGGAATTCGTCTGTGTAGATGTCCTTTAAAGTAGTGCCATCCCACCATTGAAAGGTAGGTAGCACCACCGTTGGAGGTGTTCGGGTCAATTCGAGGTTCGGGACATGGTGATCACCAGAGTAATAGGAAGACACCTTAGAAGCTACCCTCATGCCAGGTTCCCGGATCATGAGGACTTACTAAGACATCCTCTACTCGACGATCACCTTTCGAAGGCAAGGCAACAGTGAGGCGTACCCTAGGGGTGGTGTGTGCGATTCGTGTGTCGTTTTCATTTGTATTTGTCTTGTCATGTCAAAGTGTTCTACGCTTGATTTTATTTAAGGCCATTCATTATTGCATGCTTTGTTTAACAGTTAAAATGTTTGCGAAGAAAAGTAAATCTAAGCTATTACAAATGGCGCGGGTCCACATCGCCAAAATTAAACCAGGACCCGATTTGACGGAAAAATAAAGAAAGCAAAGTAAATAAAGAATTAAAAGTGAGAAAAGTAAATGTTACAAGGCTTCGGGAGAGGTACATAATTATTTAAACGAAATAAAATAAATATGCGAAATTAAACAATTAAGTCGAAAGGAGGGCGTTGGACCCTTTTGCAAAATTAAAATTAATAAGGAATTAGAATTAAAATTAAAAGAAGATGTTTTTGGTATTTTAGTATTTAAATGAAAAGAGAGAATTAATTAAAATTTAAATTGAATGCAAACCCTAATTCTAATGGCTTTTAAATTTATTATGAAAATATTAAATTAAAACCTAAATTAAACCTAACCTTTTTTATGTACAATTTAATTATAAAAAAATAAATAAAATAAATATTATTATTGTGAAAGAAAAATTAAAAAAAAGAATAAAACATTGATTAAACCTATTTCTACATTTTTAGATTTTTTATGAAAAGAATTAATATTAAAACCCTAATTTAAACTAAATTTATTTACATGCATTTATTTATGAAAATAATTAAAATAAAATACTTATTATATTTTTTTATCTTTTCTGATTTTATGAGGGTTTTTTGTATTTTGGTAAAAAAATAATTATTTAAATTAAAACAATAAAGAAAATAAAAATCAATTGAAAATATAATATAAAGAAAATGTAGAGAATTGCAAACCAGGGGGGGGGGGGGGGTTCAGGCCCCAATTGTGAGGTTTCCTTTAGAAATCCAAGCCCAACAGGACATTGATCCGTTTGACCTTTGCCACTAGCGTGTAGCGACGTTGACTTGGGCATAGCGTGTTCTTTGAATCCACGCCTTTGATCTGGTTCTAACGTGCACGTGGATGGATAGATGATGAGGTGCATGGTACGTCTCAACATGGGGGCTGCATAGGAATTGTTATTGCAAAATAATATGAGAAATTATACAGACCTGGGGCTCGAACCCAGGTCTTGGACGTTAATACACTCCTCGCTTGCCAACTGAACCAAACAACGCATTTGTTATATAATCAACAAACAAATAATATAATAGAAAGTGGATCAACGCTTGGAAACGCGCGCGAACTTTTGAACAAGCCAATCACTTGTTGCCACGACTCCATCGTCTTCACCATCCCTGTAGTACAAAAGACAAAAGCAACGGTTTTACACGCGTGGGTTTAGAGGGCTTTAAAGAAAATAGCGATTAGCTCTCCTTGGCACATAAATTCAGCGCGATGGGTGGTTCTTCTTCGTCTCCATGCGCTGAATTGAATGGTGGTGGTCACAAGCCTTAATTTTTCCTTGGGTGAAAAACCCCAATTCAAAACTCTGAAAACCCTAAAAGTCAAACATGGCATAATCGTATATAGCGCACAAAAAAGCAATTGGATATGTTGGTTAGCATCAAAACATCATAATGAACATGAATCAATGAATAAATTTCACAAATAATGCTTAAATCATGATGCACGATTGTCAATTTTTCTTGATGCAGTTTCGGTTCAATATACCAGTTCTTGGAGTTTTGATGAATGTTATGGATTAGAACACGTTCAGGAACCTTCAAGGAAGCTAATGGAATGGTTTTTATGTCTTGAATCGACCTCTAACAATGATTTTAGAATTGCTTTTTTAGAGAAAATTTCAAGTTTTCAATGGCCTCTTCTGAGCTGCTGCGTGTCTCTTTGCATTAGGTTTCTCATCAGGCATATGTAGTGAACAAATTAGGTCAACAAAACTCAATCAAATCCAATGCAATAATGGTTTTTGGAAATTTGATTCTTAAGGATCTTTTTTCAATCTTTTTCAAGTGTTTTTTTGTTCTCAATCATGCCAATCAATCCAATTCTTTCCTAATTTGCATATGCACGAAATCTTGATGGCAAAACATGTATAAAAAGATTTGTTAGGTCAAATTAGATATTTTTCATATATTTAAATGATTTAAATGAATTAATATAAATAATAATTCAAATAAATAAATAAAAAATGAGAAAATACTTCCCTTTGGGCCAAGTGGTCGTGAACATGCTTGGAATGATGAATCATGGAAGAAAAATGGGCCCATTAGCAATTTTAGGTCATTTGAATCAATGTTGACTTTTCAAAATATCCAAAAATTTCCCAACTTCCACAAGGCATAACTTGCTCAATTTTTAAGCTTTTCTCATGTTCTTGGACATTTTGGAAAGATCTTTGAGTCCTCTAACCAATGCCTTTGGTCCCATATCATTTTGATTTACCAATCTCAAGTTATGGCCTTTGACTTAAAGTCCCTTTTTGTTGACTTTTGAAAATGACCTATAATGTTGAAATTGATAACTTTTTGTGAGAGCATTTCTTGGACTTGAAGTATGAAGATGAGTTGTAGGAAATGTCTTTCTATTCAAAATGAGATTTGGATGGAATTTTTCTGATAATCCATGTGAAAGTTATGCCCTGGTCAATTTTAGTTGACTTTTTCAACTGTCCAAATAAGGAAACTTTTGCATTTTGATGATTCTTTGAGCCAAACTTTGAGAATCATGATCAAATGATGTTTGTGGCTTCAAAATGATATGTTGACCAAAAATTTGAACTTTTGACTGCAAATGACCATTTTGCCCCTACAGTTGACTGTAGTGCAATTAGGGTTTTTGACCGTGCAATTTTGAGCTGAATGCCTTGAAACTTGATATGAAGATGCTTGACCATATTTGTAGGCATGTGAGACTTGATTGGGCCTTTGAAAATTTCATTTTCTTGATCAGACTCAAAACCCTAGTTTTGACTGTATAGGAGACCTTTGCACTGTGTAACCCTTGGGGAATTTTGCAGCTTGACTTGGCAATTTCTTGAAGAATATGGGAGGGCAAATTTTGGGGTACGACAGTTGCCCCTGTTCAATCTTCTTAGACCTGAGGATGCAGATTGGCTGACGTGCCTTTCGTAATCCGAGGGTAGAAGATGATTGGACACTAGAGTGCCCAGAAATTTGCGCTCACATAGTGGCAGTGTGGTGGGAATGGGCTTATAGATGCCATTTAGAGGTTGCTGGATAGGATGATGGGCTTATAGATGCCATCTGGATGTTGATCGTGTAAGAGATTCCTTAGCGAGAACCTGCATACCTGCAAAGAAAAATGAGTACCTGACACGTTGCAGGAGCTGGTTTTCAGATGCTTGGCATAGATATGTCCTGACTGGTTACAGGAGCTGAGTCTGGAGCTTTAAACGGAAATGAATGAACCAGGGATGGTTACTGCCTTAGCATGAATGGTAAGATAACCTTGGGCGACTTTAACTTCAACAACGCTCGTTGAGAAAAATCTTGTGTGTCTTCTACTGGGATAAGAATCAGGGAGATCTTAGGGTCGATCTAACTGAACCAGAGAAGGCCTTTGACTGGATAAGCCTCAGAAAAATCTTAGGGTCGATTTAACTGAACCGGACAAGGTCTTGGAATATCTTCAACTGGATAAGCATCAGGGAGATCTTAGGGTCGATCTGACTGAACCAGAGAAGGCCTTTGACTGGATAAGCATCAGGAAAATCTTAGGGTCGATTTAACTGAACCGGTCTAGGTCTTGAAATATCTTCAACTGGATAAGCATCAGGGAGATCTTAGGGTCGATCTGACTGAACCAGAGAAGGCCTTTGACTGGATAAGCATCAGGAAAATCTTAGGGTCAATTTAACTGAACCGGTCTAGGTCTTGAAATATCTTCAACTGGATAAGCATCAGGGAGATCTTAGGGTCGATCTGACTGAACCAGAGAAGGCCTTTGACTGGATAAGCATCAGGAAAATCTTAGGGTCGATTTAACTGAACCGGTCTAGGTCTTGAAATATCTTCAACTGGATAAGCATCAGGGAGATCTTAGGGTCGATCTGACTGAACCAGAGAAGGCCTTTGACTGGATAAGCATCAGGAAAATCTTAGGGTCGATTTAACTGAACCGGTCTAGGTCTTGAAATATCTTCAACTGGATAAGCATCAGGGAGATCTTAGGGTCGATCTGACTGAACCAGAGAAGGCCTTTGACTGGATAAGCATCAGGAAAATCTTAAGGTCGATTTAACTGAACCGGTCTAGGTCTTGAAATATCTTCAACTGGATAAGCATCAGGGAGATCTTAGGGTCGATCTGACTGAACCAGAGAAGGCCTTTGACTGGATAAGCATCAGGAAAATCTTAAGGTCGATTTAACTGAACCGGACAAGGTCTTGAAATATCTTCAACTGGATAAGCATCAGGGAGATCTTAGGGTCGATCTGACTGAACCAGAGAAGGCCTTTGACTGGATAAGCATCAGGAAAATCTTAGGGTCGATTTAACTGAACCGGACAAGGTCTTGAAATATCTTCAACTGGATAAGCATCAGGGAGATCTTAGGGTCGATCTGACTGAACCAGAGAAGGCCTTTGACTGGATAAGCATCAGGAAAATCTTAGGGTCGATTTAACTGAACCGGACAAGGTCTTGAAAGATGATTGAGAATTTAGCTGATTCTTTCCTGAAAGGTAAAGGTCAGACATATGCAATGCATGACATGAATCAAGCAATGATATTCTCAACATAAATGAGATTTGTGAGATATGATGCGTCTATGCATGCTATAATGATGTATGGAAGTGTGATGTTTATGAATGTTTGTTTTCGTCTAGGAAAGTAAATCCTTGACGGGTGGCGGGAAGTCATATCCTGGGCTGATGTTGAAGAGTAGATTTTGCTTCCGCTGGGGATGATAACTGTAAGAATACCGGTAGGAGAAGATGACTCCGTTGCGGAATAAACTTGGCAAATGGAAGATTCTGCGGGGAGAAAAGATACTCTAGCGACCATGCTGGGAAGCAATACTCTGTAGGAAGAGGGATGCCTTGCTGAATTGTTGATAACTTGCTGAGGATATCCTTGTTGTATTGGAAGTGTGAATAGACTTCGCTGGGGATAAGAAGACTGTGTCGAGGACGCTCTTTCCGTGGCTTTTGGCTGAGGATAACCCAGTTATATCCTGGTAGGGAAATAACTCTTTGAATCAAGCCGGATGACGCGTTCGTGCTCTGCGAGGGGATAAGCTTCCAGAATCTACTGGGGATAAGCTTACTGCTTGGGGAGATGACTTTCAACTTCCTGGGGAACTGGATTGGACTGGACTCTTTTGGGGAAGTTTTGATATGCTGGGGAAGATGACTCCCTTGAATGTTGGTATACCGCCGGGGAACAATCTTTAGGCCGAGACTGCCGGGGATGCTTGTTAAGAATATATGCTGCTGGGGGAGTATTGAGATCTACGGGAGGATACTCAATTTCCTTGAGATTTATCAACTCTGCTTGGAGAAGAATGTATTGACCTGCTGATTTACTCTCTGGGGATTTGATATGTACTTGGCCGTGTTCTTTAGCTGAACCTACCTTGGTACCTTGGAGGATAGAACAATTGGATTGCTCAGGCAAATCTTTATTGCCCCTGTTTCTAGTGTCACCTGCAATTAATTCCTTTGTTTCGTATGCAAATATTTTTGAGTTAGCAAACTATTGTCAATGCATATATCACAAATTGAACCTTGGACGTTCTTCGCAAAACAAAACAGAAAAAGAAAAACACTTGGCACGTTTAACTGAAAATATATTTGTATTGATTTTGAATGGCCTGAAAATAGGCGTTTCGTGTACAAGAGGCTGACGTCCTAGTAAGAGGACGCCGCCGAACAAAAGATTTTATACAAATTTTGTACAGAAGAAAATAACAACTGTGTGAAATATGAATGATCCACTGGGTTTCAAATCTGCTATTGCCTTTATAACTCCGAGCGTCTCATCACTTGATGACCTTGGTTGAAGGTGAAGCTGACTGATCGATGCCGTCTGAACTTGATGTAGATACCAGATTCTGGATGCAAAGTGATCAATGAGACATAGTATTACGCTTTATCCCTAATTTTTGCCTGGACTGCCCTTTCGGGTTTTCGGTCCACCGGGATACCCATTTTTGCCCAAGCCGCCTTTTCAGGTTTTCGACTTGCCGGGTGTACAGATTTTTTTTCATTTCATCCCTTCATTTTGCCCGAACCCTTTTGGTTCGACGGGAAGCCCTAATTTTTGCCTAGGCATGTCAGCCTAGCGGGTCTTTTTTATGCGTAGTATCTTTTTACTATGTCTGCATTGGCGGGATGAGGAAGGTCGTCACCATCCATATTGGTTAGAATCATGGCTCCTCCTGAGAACACATGCTTAACCACAAATGGCCCTTCGTATGTAGGGGTCCATTTGCCCCTTGGATCACTCTGAGGAAGAATGATTCTCTTGATTACCAGATCCCCAACTTGATATTCCTGTGGTCTGACCTTTTTGTTAAATGCCCTGATCATTCGTTTTTGGTACGTCTGACCATGACAGATAGCGGCAAGTCTTTTTTCATCAATGAGGTTGAGCTGATCAAGTCGTGTCTGGATCCAATCATCTTCGTTCAGATTTGCATCCTTCATTATCCGGAGAGAGGGTATTTGCACTTCGATCGGCAAGACTGCCTCCATGCCATAAACCAGAGAGAAAGGAGTTGCCCCGGTTGACGTCCTAGTTGAGGTACGGTACCCATGTAGAGCGAACGGTAACATCTCGTGCCAATCTTTATAAGTCACTGTCATCTTTTGCACGATTTTCTTGATGTTCTTGTTAGCTGCTTCTACAGCCCCATTCATCTTCGGTCTGTAAGGAGAAGAATTGTGGTGCTGTATTTTGAACTGTTCGCAGAGCTCAGCGATCATCTTATTGTTCAGATTGGTACCGTTATCTGTAATAATCCGCTCAGGGACGCCGTACCGACAAATCAGGTTGTGTCGAATGAACCGTGCCACAACAGTCTTGGTTACCGTAGCATAGGATGCTGCCTCAACCCACTTCGTAAAATAATCAATCGCCACTAGGATGAAGCGATGCCCATTAGATGCCGTAGGTTTAATCTCGCCGATCATGTCTATGCCCCACATTGCAAATGGCCAAGGCGCAGTCAGAACATTCAGGGGAACCGGAGGAACATGCACCTTATCTGCATAAATCTGGCACTTGTGGCATGTCCTGGAATGTTGGTAACAGTCAGCTTCCATTGTGGACCAGTAATATCCTGCCCGTAGGATCTTCTTAGCCATAGTGTGCCCACTGGAATGTGTACCAAAGGTCCCTTCATGTAGCTCTTCCATGATTCTTTCCGCTTCAGTTTTATCCACACAACGCAGTAAGGTTGAATCATGGTTTCGCTTGTACAAGATGCTGTTGCTTAGGAAGAACTTTGCTGCGAACCTCCTCAGGAATTTCTTATCGTTGACCGAGGCACCTTCAGGGTATTCCTGAGTTTCCAGATATCTCTTCACTTCGTGGTACCAAGGCTTTTCAGTCACCAATTCAGTTTCGAGATCACAACAGTATGCCGGTTCGTCCAGTTTCCAGATGATGATCCGGGGAGCCTCATTATCCCATTTGACCTTGAACATAGAAGACATTGTAGCTAACGCGTCCGCTAACTGATTCTCTTCTCTTGGAAAGTGCTCAAAGGTTATCTCTGTGAAGTGGGGGATCAGGGTCAACACACATTCTCTGTAAGGAATCAAGTTTGGATGTTTCGTATCCCACTCTCCTTTGATCTGATTGATCACAAGAGCGGAATCTCCGAAGACACTTAGAAATTTGATCCTTAGGTCGATCGCAGCTTGGAGACCCATGATGCATGCCTCATACTCCGCCATGTTGTTGGTACAGTTGAAACACAACCGGGCAGTGAGTGGAGTATGAGTACCTTGAGGTGATATGATAATGGCGCCGATACCGTTACCCAAAGCATTGGAGGCTCCGTCAAAGTGCATAGACCATCGGGATCCTGGCTCAGGTCCTTCATCCGGTCCAGGTACTTCACAATCAGTTACAATCATGATGCTTTCATCCGGAAACTCGAAGTTCATTGATTGATAGTCATCTACAGCTTGATGTGCCAGGTGGTCTGCCAATACACTTCCCTTGATGGCTTTCTGGGTTGTGTACTGAATGTCGTATTCCGTCAAGATCATTTGCCATCTTGCAATTCTCCCAGACAGAGCAGGCTTTTCGAATATGTACTTTATAGGATCCATTTTTGAGATCAACAAAGTAGTGTGAGTCAGCATATACTGTCTCAGCCGGCGAGCAGCCCATACCAAAGCGCAGCAAGTTTTCTCAAGCAGTGAGTATCGAGTCTCACAGTCGGTAAACTTTTTGCTAAGGTAATAAATAGCATGCTCTTTTCGGCCAGACTCGTCATGCTGCCCCAGCACACACCCCATTGAGTTGTCAAGCACTGTCAGGTATAGTATCAGAGGTCTCCCTTCAACCGGTGGCATAAGGATAGGTGGTTCTTGGAGATACTCTTTGATTTTGTCGAAAGCAGCCTGACATTCATCGTTCCAACGTACTACCTGATCTTTCTTCAGCAGCTTGGAGATTGGCTCACAGGTAGCAGTCAGATGTGAGATGAATCGAGCAATGTAATTTAGGCGTCCTAAAAAACCTCTGACTTCCTTTTCTGTCCTAGGAACTGGCATCTCTTGAATAGCTTTGACCTTAGCAGGGTCCACTTGAATTCCTTTATCACTTACAACGAAGCCTAGTAATTTCCCAGATCTTACCCCGAAGGTGCACTTGTTCGGGTTCAATCTTAGCTTGTATAGTTTCAACCGGTCAAACAACTTCTGCAGATGATCTAGGTGCTCTTCCTCAGTCTGGGACCTTGCGATCATGTCGTCAACATACACTTCTATCTCATGATGGATCATGTCATGAAATAAAGCGACCATGGCACGTTGGTAGGTTGCCCCAACGTTTTTCAACCCGAATGGCATGACCTTGTAACAGAAGGTGCCCCACTGAGTGACAAATGTAGTCTTTTCCATGTCTTCAGGTGCCATCTTGATCTGATTGTAGCCTGAAAAGCCATCCATGAAAGAGAATACCTTGTGTTGAGCTGTATTATCCACAAGGACATCAATGTGAGGTAGGGGAAGTCATCTTTGGGGCTGGCCCTGTTCAGATCCCTGTAGTCGACACACATTCTGACCTTACCGTCCTTCTTAGGTACCGGCACCACATTAGCAACCCACTGAGGGTAAGAAGTCACTGCAAGAAACCCGGCATCAAATTGTTTCATGACCTCGGCTTTAATCTTCTCGGACATCTCTGGACGCATCCGACGGACCTTTTGCTTAACTGGAGGGCAGTCTTCCTTAGTTGGCAAATGATGGACCACAATATCGGTATCCAACCCGGGCATGTCTTTGTAGGACCAGGTAAAGATCTCCATATAGTCATGTAACATCTTGGTTAACCGTTGCTTCACGCTGAGCTCTAGGTTGGCACCAATCTTTACCTCTTTCCTGTCTGTCTCTGTACCCAAGTTTATGGTTTCCACTGACTCTTCATGGGGTTGAATTGCCCTCTCTTCCTGAAGTAACAGTCTTGCAAGCTCGCCAGGCACTTCGCAATCATCTTCACCTTCGTCTTCGGCTAAGTTGATCGGATTTTCGAAGTCATAATTGGCAGTAGCAGAGTTGTGATCAGTGAGATCCAGAGTGGATTGAAACCTGTATGAGTGAGTGTGTGTGTAAATACAGCTGTTTTGAAAATTATGTAAAGGAAAAGAAAGACAGAAAAGGAGCACAATATTTGCAATGCGAAAAATACGTCCAAGATTTTCATTCATGATATATGAAATGACAGTTTGTATGCCCTCACAAATAGAACCACGGTGCCTCGGGTAAGACACCGGGCCATAGAGTTTATCATTGTTTATTACAAAATAACGAAACAAAGAAATTTATTACTGCGTCACAAAGGTAACAGGGGTATGATCCTTAGCAATCCAGTTGTTCAATCCGCCTTCGGTTGTCGGATAGATCCAGCTATTAAATTCCGCTTCATCCACTTCGTGGTCTTCCCCAACAGCGTTCACTCCTGAACTTTTAATAAATACCGGAGGCCTTCCGATCTTCGCTTTCCTCATAGCTTTCTGACCTTCCGTGGTAAAACCCAGCCCAAGTTTATCAGTCTTCTGAGTAAAGTCTGGAAGTCTTCCCCAGTTGGCATTTTCACTCTTCTGCACCACAGCCCGGGCATCCTTTAAGGAGGCCATCTTCAAAGGACCAATTTCTTCTGCCGTTTCTGACGCTGCTGTAATTGGAAGCACCTCCTCGAAATGCTGAAAGGGGGTTTCAATAAACTCCCCATCCATCTCAATGTACCTGAAGGAGTTTAGGTGGCTCACCATATATTCCTCCTCTCCCTGCACTGTGACGATCTTCCCTCTGACGGGGTACTTCAGCTTCTGATGCAAGGTAGAGGTCACTGCCCCAGCCTTATGTATCCAAGGTCGACCCAATAGACAAGAGTAAGATGGACGGATATCCATCACATAAAAAGTGGAGTCGAACACCTGAGAGCCCACACGAATCGGAATGTCAACCTCTCCATGAACCATCCTCTTTGAACCATCAAAGGCCCTGACGATGATGTTGCTGGGTTTTAATTCCAGTCCTTCACAGTCTAGACGGTCCAAAGCCTTCTTGGGTAGCACATTCAAAGATGACCCAGTATCCACCAACACATGTGCCAAGGTAGTGCCCCTGCATTCAATAGAGACATGTAGAGCATCATTATGGTCTCTCCCCTTTGCGGTCAAGTCAGCATATGAGAAACCCAAGCCATTGTCTGCTGTCAGATTTGCTACGCAATCAGTGAACTGGACCGCAGAGGTTTCATGTGGCACATGGGCCGTCTTGAGGAATGAGATTAGGGCTTTAGCGTGGGCCTCGGAGCACAGCAATAAAGAGAGCATGGAGATCTTGGAGGGCGTGTGCCCCAGCTGTTCCACAACATTAAAATCGCTCTTCTTTATAATTTTTAGAATCTCCTCCCTCTCTTGTTGGGAGGCCTCAACAGTTATCGGTGCAGGTGCCTCCATCTGGGCAGGCTCAACTTCAACTCCTTTGCCCCGAGCATTGGATGACTCGGCAGCAGGAGAAACAGTTGGATCAGCAGCGGGAACAGGTACACTTGCGGGGGTTATGAGAAGCGGTCTTCGGGCAGCAGGTGGTGCAATGTCAGGCGAGAAGAGCCTGCCACTGCGGGTAACTTTGGTTGGGCCAGTAATGTCACAAATGCTGGCGGCAGCGTTGAACTCTTGTTTAATCCCATTTACATATACATCTGCCCCATAATGCCAGGGGACAGCTTTGTCAGATACATAGGGCAGGGGCCCTGGAACAGTGATAATAACAGGCGCAACGGTCATGATTTGGACGGGCTTCTTCGGGAGAGCCGGGATCGGATTATTGAAGATAGTCACAGAAACTTCTTCCACTGGAACCAACTGAACAGCAGACTTCTTGAATAGAATCTCCTTGCTATCCATTAAGCTTTGGATGCCTAACTTTAGCAAGGGACAACCAGATGGGGACACAGCACAGAACAGGCAACCCTCACTACAACCCGGAAATAAACCGGCCTGCAGTAGGTTCTTCTTGACAATCTTTAGAGGAGTGGCTAGATCATCCACAGAAACAGCATAAACATCTTCCTCTACAGCATTTACTCCATGCTGAGGCATAGGAGCAGTAACTACATTCGGCCTCGCAGGCGCTTCGAACTGTATCTCCTTTGCGTCGATAAGGTCTTGCACCTTATTCTTTAACGCCCAACAGTCATCAGTAGAATGCCCCGGGCTATCTGAATGGTAGACACAACGAGCATTCGGGTTGTACTTGGGAGATGCAGTATTTGGGAACTTCGGCGCCTCCCTGACAGTTACTAAATTGGTTGAGAGCAACTGTGGCAGGATCTGTGATAAAGTCATGCTTAAGCGGGTGAATTCTCTCCGGGGTCTTTCAACCTTCTGAGGATTGTTTGGCCGGGAGCGGCAGCAGGCTTAGCAATCATTACCGCACTGACAGATTGGCGGTGCTCATGTCTCTCTGATTTCCTGGAACCATATACGGCACTAGACTCCTTCTTGAAGGGTTTCTTCTCAGAACTAGATGATGCACCCTTCGCAATCTTTCCAGACTTTAACCCAGCTTCAATCCTCTCTCCAGTCAGAATTAAATCAGTGAACCCAACATAAGAATTCCCAATGAGATGGTTGAAAAATGGCCCAGATAGGGTCCCCAAGAACATGTCTACCAACTCCCGATCAGTCAATGGTGGCTGCACCCTGCCAGCCAGGTCTCTCCACTTCTGAGCGTACTCCTTAAAACCTTCGCTTGCACCTAACGACATACCCTGGAGTTGGGTACGTGTGGGGGCAAGGTCGGCATTATATTGATACTGCTTGTAGAAAGCAGTAGCCAACTCCTCCCAGTTACGAACCTTGGTCCCATCCAGCTGATAGAACCATTCAAGATGAGTCCCTGAAAGACTCTCCTGGAAGAAGTGGATCCATAAATTCTTATCCGCAAAGTACGGCTGAATTTTCCGAACATAGGACCTTAAATGCAGCTTGGGACAAGATGCCCCGTCATACTTAGAGAAGGATGGGGCTTTGAACTTGTGAGGGATAACCACACCAGTTGACAAACCCAGATCTCCGAAATCCAGCCCAGGCACCTGTTGAACCTCCATAGCCTTCAACCTGTCCTCCAGTTGCTTATATCTGTCGTCTACAGGAGGGTACTGCTCTTCATCAAAATCTGTCTCGTTGTCGGAGACTACCGGACTAGGAACCCTTGCTTCTGCCTGAGGAGAATTCTTGTCAACAGAAGAACCAGCCTCTTCCTGTTGCAGAGTATTGTTAAACCTTCGGCCCGAGTTGAACAGAACAATTCTTCTCTTCTTCTTCTTCTCCTTCTTCAGGAGCATAGCCTTCAGTTCTTCTTGGCCTTGAGCCAGACCCTTGATTAATTCTTGAAACTGCGCATTCTGCGCCTGAAGAGCTTTGATGGAAGTCTCAGTTGATGCAGAGTCGGTATTCATGATGCTGAAATAAACAGCGAAGAACTGTAAGCAACCTGAAAAGGGGAAAAACCTGCTATGCACATGATGTATGAAATGCGTATGAATTATGTTTTCAAAGACAATCGGGAATCAACTTTGTAAACAAAAAGGAACATACTTCATTAGATTCAACTTTGCAACTGAAATTATTCAACAAGTTGCCCTTAGGCGTTACATGAAAGGAAATACTGGAAAGGAAATAAAACTGTAAAAGCACATCTGGAGTTCCTTATTGATCCCATGGTCTCCTCTTCTCAGTACGGATGTAGGCATTCAGAGCTCTCTCATTCTCCAACTGCTTGGTCAGCTTCTGGATCTTTGATTTCTGCTCGTTGAACTTTTCCCGGTAAGAATCCCGCTCTTCTCGCAGTTGCGACCAAGATCTCTTCAACGTCTCATAATCAGTAGGTATCTGAGGAGGAAGGACAGTTGGAGGAACACCATCTTTATCAGGACACTCAAGAATGACGGGTCTGACAGCTTCATACGGCATACCTAACTTCTGAGCACGGATGCGAACCCATTTGTAGTAGGCTTCCATATGTAAAGAAGTCTTTGGCCCTAACTCTTGTGGGTCAGCTTTATGAACTTTGTCCCAAGCCTTGATGAACCTACGACGCAGCTCGTCACTATCCACCTGAAATTCAAAACTGATGTGAGGCACTAACATCTCATGGGGGCCTGCTCTTCTTGCTCTTCCAAACTGACGGAGTGCTAGACATGGATTGTAAGAGATCCCTCCTTGAGTACCAATCAGAGGAACATTAGGGTATTCCCCGCATCGATCAATAATAGCTATCTCATCCAAACCTCTGCAAGTCCAAATGATGTCTTTATCGGTGAGAGACATTAATCTGTGAGCCCAACCTCTTCCTTCTTGGTTCTTCAGTACGAACTTAGGGAGGTGCGAAATAAACCACCTCACCAACAAAGGGATACAACACCATAGGGTTCCTCGTCTTCGGGTAGTACGGGCATGAAGTTGTTGCAAGATGTCACCCAAGAGAGTGGGCACATGATTCTGAGACATAAAGATCCTTATGGCAGTAACATTGATGAAGTTGTCAGGATTAGGAAACAGGACTAACCCATAGATTAGGAGAGCTAAGATGTCTTCATATGCCCTAAAGTCCAGGTCATTCCAGAAACTGTTAGCTTTGCCAATTAGAAACTTGTCCAAGAAACCCTTAACTCCGCTTCTAGTTACCCAGTTGTCTGTTACCTCTTGATGGGTCAAAGGAAGAGCTGCAGCAACATCCTCAAGCCTGAGGGTCTTTTCCCAACCAGTAAAGGGAGTCTGATCCAAGATAGGGATACCAAGCAAATCAGAGAACTCTTCCAGGGTAGGGACCAGCTGGAAGTCTTGAAAGGTGAAACACTGGTACAGAGGGTCATAGAACTGGGTCAGAACACTCATCAACTGCTGATCCCGCTTTGCAGTGACTAAAGTGAGAAGGGAACCATGCCTCTGAATGAAGGAAGTGGTATTTGGGATTCTGCTAACCAACTCATCAAGCAACTCAGGTGAACGAACAAAGTTGAACCGGATAGTATTCCTTCGCACAGGCATCATAATGTCCTACAAAACAGAGCAAAGATGAAACCCTCTTGTCTTTGAAATGGTCAGTCCTTATGCAGGATGCATGCAATGCTCATGATGCTATGATGTTATGATAAAGCACACCACATATAGATACAACGGCAAACATGGTAAGGCACACAAGTCACACAAGGCAAGCCCCTAAAGTTTAGGCCAGCATGAGGTCTAGGTACTACCCTTTTTCAGTTTGTTGGTTCATACCTGTCCTAATCAAAAGTAACCGGGTTCTTAGAGGATCCCAATATCATTGACTACCCTCAATCGGTCATAACTCCAGCATCGCAATCTTTTCTTGCGGCCAGAACCATCACGAGAGTTTAGCCTCAATGGGCGTAGCATACTGCTACAATTCTAAAGGCCAAGTTGTGTCAATTAAGGTTCTAAGGTTGTTGGTGCTTAATGACTCATTAGAAGACCCATATTCTCCTCGTTGCGACACAAGGGATATCGGTACAGACCAAGGTGCCACACCAACGTAGCCACTGCTTCACCTGTGTCGGTCTACGCCGGACAGATCCCTCACAGCTTATGCTACCTAACAGGGTATCCCCAGATCCGGGTTAGGATCTATGTATCTCCGATGCAACCCACAATAGTAAAGCAAGCAAATCAATACAAGTGAAAACACAGTTATGAACTAGCCCTAAGGTACACCTCACTTTATAGAGTGGTCCCCAGCAGAGTCGCCAGTTCTGTGATCGGTGGATCTGGAACTGACTGTTTAAAGCTGGTTCGCGAAATGTCGCGGAAGTAAGAGTCACCACAGTCTTTTATTTTCTCCAAATGGAAAGGACAAAAGCACAGAAAAATTCCTTATAGAGATTGCTCTCGGTTCGGGAGGTAGGTTATAGAAAGGGAAGGTGTTAGCACCCTTTCTATCCATGGTTATCCATGGGCTCTTAGATACTTGCTCATTTGTGTTTTCAAAAAAAATGGTTTGTTTGCTTTTCAACTGTGAGTTTTAAAAAGTTTCTTTGAAAATTCCAGTTCGACTCTTGTATCGGTCCTCAAGAGTGTTTGAAAAATTGCTTTCGAAAGCTTTTTGAAAATGTGTTGGTGTGAAAAGTATTTTTGATTTGTTTTTGAAATTAGAGCAAGTATATAGAGTCGTCTACCTACCCTAAGGAATTCGTCTGTGTAGATGTCCTTTAAAGTAGTGCCATCCCACCATTGAAAGGTAGGTAGCACCACCGTTGGAGGTGTTCGGGTCAATTCGAGGTTCGGGACATGGTGATCACCAGAGCAATGGGAAGACACCTTAGAAGCTACCCTCATGCCAGGTTCCCAGATCATGAGGACTTACTAAGACATCCTCTACTCGACGATCACCTTTCGAAGGCAAGGCAACAGTGAGGCGTACCCTAGGGGTGGTGTGTGCGATTCGTGTGTCGTTTTCATTTGTATTTGTCTTGTCATGTCAAAGTGTTCTACGCTTGATTTTATTTAAGGCCATTCATTATTGCATGCTTTGTTTAACAGTTAAAATATTTGCGAAGAAAAGTAAATCTAAGCTATTACAAATGGCGCGGGTCCACATCGCCAAAATTAAACCAGGACCCGATTTGACGGAAAAATAAAGAAAGCAAAGTAAATAAAGAATTAAAAGTGAACCACAAGTTCTTGGACATTTTGGAAAGATCTTTGAGTCCTCTAACCAATGACTTTGTTCCCATGTCATTTTGATTTACCAATCTCAAGTTATGGCCTTTGACTTAAAGTCCCTTTTTGTTGACTTTTGAAAATGACCTATAATGTTGAAATTGATAACTTTTTGTGAGAGCATTTCTTGGACTTGAAGTATGAAGATGAGTTGTAGGAAATGTCTTTCTCTTCAAAATGAGATTTGGATGGAATTTTTCTGATAATCCATGTGAAAGTTATGCCCTGGTCAATTTCAGTTGACTTTTTCAGCTGTCCAAATAAGGAAACTTTTGCATTTTGATGATTCTTTGAGCCAAACTTTGAGAATCATGATCAAGCATTGATCAAATGATGTTTGTGGCTTCAAAATGATATGTTGACCAAAAATTTGAACTTTTGACTGCAAATGACCATTTTGCCCCTACAGTTGACTGTAGTGCAATTAGGGTTTTTGACCGTGCAATTTTGAGCTGAATGCCTTGAAACTTGATATGAAGATGCTTGACCATATTTGTAGGCATGTGAGACTTGATTGGGCCTTTGAAAATTTCATTTTCTTGATCAGACTCAAAACCCTAGTTTTGACTGTATAGGAGACCTTTGCACTGTGTAACCCTTGGGGAATTTTGCAGCTTGACTTGGCAATTTCTTGAAGAATATGGGAGGGCAAATTTTGGGGTACGACACAATGCTTAGAAAATCCTAATTCAAGACAAAATCAAGCATGAAAACAATACACTTGCACACAAGCACCCCTAGGGTAGATCCATTTGGTTGCCTTTATAAAATGGCCATATTACGCATGTGAGATATCTTAGCAAGAACAAGCAAATACAAGATCATAGTCCCTCGATGAAGCTATCTAAGTTGCCTTTCAAATGATCTTAGTCCCTAAAAAAGAATGCTAAGATACTTTGTAACATTGCTAATTGTGGTTATACGATGACCCACGCCCGTCCCATTTACATCCAAAGATAGGGTTACTTACCAAATCAATGGTAAGATAACAATGTCAAAGGAAAAGAAAAATGAACAAGAAAGACTTTTGAGTAGGTATAATACTCCTAATTACTTGCTCAATTCCAAACCAACATCCTTGTTATTTTCAAAACAAACACTTACACTTTCAAACATCTTACAAACTTGAAAACATTTTCAAAAGATCAAACATTTTTGTATACATTCTTACGAACGAGAATCATTACAAAGGTTGCCTAAACCAATGGCCTCTTTTATAAAATACTTTCAAAAACCACACAAAGGCAAAATTTCAAACAAAAGCAAGTGATCTAGAAAGTAACTAAGAGCCCATGGAAAACCATGGATGAAAAGGGTGCTAATACCTTCCCTTTTCATAATCTACCCCCTGAACTCAAGGAATAATCTCAAAGGTCTTTCCTGTGCTTTTTCACCTTTCCTTTTGGATAAAAGAAAAGTCGGTGGCGACTCTTGCTAACCACAACATTTGCGATCAAACGCAAAACACCCAAGTCAGTTCTCCCACCGTATCACACCCTCTTTCCGTGAAGCCCAAGTTTGGGTCATTTGAGCAAAGATGAGTCGAGTTATGGTCTTATGAAAAGGCTAGAAAGAGCATTGTCTCGTAATTCTCAAAGTTTTCTTTTGAGTCATTTTTGGATTATCGGACATTTTGTGTGGTTTTTAGGCATTGGTACACACACACTCCACTTTATTTCTTTTCCTAAAATGGATAAACATACCACCCTTTTTCATGCATGCATGCTTTACTAACCTTATAAACAAAAGAGGAAAATTCCCCCCCACTATCTTGCTGCACACACTCTTCCTACGTGATCAGTCCCTCTCACTTATTTTTCACTCTCTTTTCATGATCAAAACGCAACAATACCACACCACAATACACATAAAACGAAAAGCATTACACACTTGACTCTTTTTTCAAAAAAATGCCAAACTTACCCTCAAAAGGTTTTCTAAACCCGGGTTACTTTCTATCCACACTCATACTCTTTATATAACTCTCTTTTCACTCTTATTTAGGGGACATTGATCCGCTGTCACGCAAAGATAAAAAACGAGTTATTTTGAAAAATGTAGTTTAGCGACAGTGACTCGAGTATCATATCGCGAGAATTCTTGTATTGTTATTAAACAATAGAAGCGATTATGGGGGATTTAATTCAGGAACAATTTTTAAAGAGCTAAGCAAATAAGTGATTACAAAAAATAAGCGGATCTACTGTTTTCAGGTTCCTACTAATAATTGGTTTTTACCTTACTAATTCCCTAAGCGGCTTCGACCTCTATTCGATTTCAATACCAATTGACAAGCGCAATAGATATAAAATAGATTGAATTCCCATTCCGAATTAAGCAAACAGATTAATACAATCGTGAATTAAGCAAACACGATATGGAACGCAATTTAACGACTAAGCGACGTAAATAACGATTAAAGATTAGGAATACAATCATAAAAATTTAATCAAGACATTCCATGAAATGAAAGATTAAGCAAATGCAATTTCATAAAATAGAATTGAAAGAGAAACACAATTGAATTGATAAATTAAAAACCTCAAAGCATCAGAACGCGATTACAGTAGATCAACTCTGGATGATTAGTTCTTCATTCCAGCATACAAGTCAAAGTTTCCATCATGAAAATTGAATTATAATCTCTGTATAGGCTACAAACCTTATAAAAAAAATAGGGTTTTCTTCCTAATAACTCAAACCGGGTCAAAAATATAACCCAAACCCATAAAATTGACCCAAAACAAAATGTTTCTAATGTCTGAAACTTCCACGAATTATTCAAGTCTGCTACATTCTGAATCAGCTTTTGGCTTCAACATGAAAGTTGTAGCTCTTTCTCTAAGCTTTCCAACGTGTATTAGAATGCCTCGATCCGTTTCCTGTAGCTCCAGTTATGATTTTCTCATTGAAAGCTGTTAATGCTGAAAATAAAATACGAAAATCAAATAAAGGCAAAAATAAACTTTGTGAGAGAAAAGTTTCTCTATAAGTATTTTAATAATGTCAAAACGACTATTAATCTCTCTCTCTCTCTCTCTCTCTCTCTCTATTTGGGTTGGTTCTATAAACAATCTTGCAATGAAATGATTGGAATAAAGATCTCCAGAAACAAGTATTTTTGAGAAAATCCAATATGTGCGTCAACTCAAAGATATGTGCGGTCGACTCATCATCTTCAATTAAATCCTGGATGTATCAAGTCGACCCTTCCGGTTTACTCAAATTGGAAATCAAAACATTCAAATTTTGCATCGACGTAAGCCCTGAAGCGGTTGACACACCTCACCTCAAAATGGAATTCTCTCTGACTGCTGGATGTATCGCGTCGACTCTTCCGGTCGACTCAACCTGGGAATAAGAATACTCAATGTTTGCATCGATGTTAGTCCTGAAGCGGTCAATGCATTGCACTACAAAATAGTTTTCTCTTCTGGTGCAACTTGTGTCGCGCCGACCTCTGCTTCTGGTTGAGTCGACCGCTCGCTAGCCACATTTGATTTTCTGCTATGTTTGTGAGCCTTGGCTTTTAGGTAATATATATATATATATATATATATATATATATATATATATATATATATATATATATATATATATATATATATATATATATATATATATATATATATATATATATATATATATATATATATATATATATATATTCATTATTCATCAGTGATACGGTGGTAGAACCGACTGTTAATACTGGTTTTGCGTTTGTATTCGCAAATGTTGCGGTAAACAAGTGTCGCCACCGACTTTTCTTTTATCCAAATTAAGGAAAGGGTGAAAAGAACAGAAAAATACCTTTTCTAGAATTTTTGAGTAAGGGGGTAGATTATGGAAAGGGAAGGTGTTAGCACCCTTTCCATCCGTAGTTCACTACGGGCTCTTAGATGCTTAGCTCATTTTAAAAGTACCTTGTGCTTTATGTGTTTTGAAAAATGTTTTGAAATGCCTTAGTGTGGCAATTTGCTTTATGATAACTCTTGTATCAGTCCTCAAGAGTGTTGATAAAGCATTTTTTTGAAAGTGTTTTGAAATGTTTTTATGCAAATGTGAAAAATTGTTTTGAGCAAGCATCCCAGAACTATCTACTTATACTCGAAAGGTTTGTTTTTTTCGTCCTATCCTTTCGACAACACTATCCCACTATTAGTGAGTAGGTAGCCCTATCGTTGGATGTTGAGGGACAATCGAAGAGACGTACAAACATAAAGGCAACATGTGGAGACACTTTAGAAATTTTGTATAAGGACCAGATCATTTATCGAAAGGCAACATTGTAGGGTCATCGAGGGACTATGATCTTTTGATTTACGGGTCTTTGCTAAAGCGTTCCCGTTTCGAGGGACATGACTGTTTTTTTTAAGGCAACAAAAGTGGGCATAGCCTAGAGGTGTATGTGTGCAATTGATTCAATTCAGTTATTTATCTTGCGTATTTAGGTTTGCTAACATTTTAATTTTCAGTCTTATCATACACTCCTAATTACTAACAATTAATATTTGCAGAAATTTAAAGTGCGAGAATAAAAATTCTACGCTATTAAAATGCTTCGGGACAGTTACATAAAAAAAGTGCAAGAAAATAAAGTGCAGAATTTTAAATCTGGACTATTACATCCCATAATCAGTTACATGAATATAAAAGATGTGACGGTAAATAAAATGCGCAGAAATAAAGACGTCTAATAAATCCTAAGAATGAAAATCTTTTCGTTTTATTTTTATTTATTTCAAGAAAAATAATTGAACTAAATCTAAATTTAATTTAAGAAAATAAATATTGAAATTAACCTAATTCTAATATTTTTGTGTTTTTTTTATTAAGAAAACATTTGAATTAAAATGAACCTAAGTCTAATTGATTTTAAGTTGATAAAATAAAATGAAAATAATTAATTAATTAATTAAAATAATTTTAGAAAACCTAAATCTATTTTATTTTTATTTTTTTTTATATTATGATTAAATAAAAATGATTTTGAAAAAGTAAATATAAAAAGAAGTAAATAAGAAATTTGGCGTTAGTTTTGGCTAAAGGTCTCTGAATTTTGCATTTCGAAGCCAAGCTTCCGATCGATGTTGAGAATGGCATCTCATGAACCAGGCCTCAAAACTTACATGATTCATGTCCAACCTTTTCTATATACGACTACAAACATGTATGCAAACGTCAAATAGATTAATAAATGCATATTAACAAGATTAGATTTAAATAAACTATACCGAATGATGCAACTTGTATGGACGTCTCGGGCGCGCTCCAGGCCAAGGTGAGGAATGGAAATGACTCCTAGGGACCTCAGGAATGGAAAGATGGCACGAGATTAGATGGAGGAAAGCTGGAGATGAGGTTTTGAATTTTCACAACTTTTGAACGATATTGAGAATTTTGAGAGAGCTTTGTGAAGAGCTTCTGAAGAGATTTTTGAAGAGTAATTTCGTGCCCCTTTGCATATGGTTTGCTTATGCTTATATAGAGGTATGAATGGGGCAACATACATGGCAAGGAATCAATTAATCAAACCATGATAAAACAAAAATCAAACATATTGAAAACTTTCCATTTTTTGAGTTTGTTCTTGCCATTTTTGAAGATCCTTGTCTCTTTTTGAATGTTCAATGAACCTGGACCATTTGGATATATCTTGCACGAAAATATGGGTCTTCTAATAGATCAAATCAAACCAAAATGTCATGGCCCATTATTCTTTGTATTTTTATTTAATTTATTTGATTTAATTCATATTTAAATGAATAAAATTTCAAATAAATAGAAATAAAAATAAAAATAATGCATGGTTAGGTTTAGAGGTCCTTGGGTATGTCATAAACATGTTTGGACCCTAAAGGTTAGGTCCATTAACCTAAAAATGCAATTTTGCTCAAAGTTGACTTCATGCATTTTTCACAAATTTGCCCAACTTGTGCAAACCATAACTTGCTCAATTTTCATCTTTTGAAGATTATATTGGACTTTTTGGAAATCCCAAGATGTCCTCTACAATCTATATTTTGATCATTTTTTCTTTTGAAGAAATTATCTTGATGTAAGTTGTCTTCAAAAAAGTGCCTTTTGCTGACTTTTTGAAAATGACCTGTAATGTATAAGCTTGTATATTTCAAATGGTGCATTTATTGGACTTGAGGACTGAAGAGAAGTTGTAGGTAATTGGATTCTATTAAAAATTAGCTTTGGTTTGGAAAAATGGATGAATTATGAGAAAGTTATGCCTGGTCAAAGTTTGGTTGACTTTTCCTATAGAAACTTTAATTAGCAATTCTTGACTTTTTGATGAATTAGGAGCATTTCTTAAGGGATCATGATCAGAACTTGATCAAATGATGGATATCACTTCAAAATGTTGATGTTGACCAAAATTATTGAAGTTTGACTGTATATAGACCATAATTGACTTTTGACCTAGTACAATTGATTTTCAAGCATTTGAGCAATTGACTGAGCAAACCTGTAGTTCAAGGTATGAAATTTGTCATGGATAATCTTGAAGACATATTAGGACCATGGAAGAAATTTGAGACCTTTGGAGCTTACACATCTTGGTGAAAAATGAAACCCTAGTTGGAAGGCCAATGCTTAGGAGGAGAATTTGTCTGATCAATTCTTGGTCAACCTTAAGAAATTGAGGACCTCTAGGAGTATGTCTTGTGTGAGAATGGGAGGGAAATTTTTGGGGTACAACAACTTCCCCTGTTTAATCTTCTTAAACCTGAGGATTTAGATTGGCTTGTCTGCC
Source organism: Vicia faba (assembly GCA_948472305.1). Taxonomy (NCBI): domain Eukaryota; kingdom Viridiplantae; phylum Streptophyta; class Magnoliopsida; order Fabales; family Fabaceae; genus Vicia; species Vicia faba. Next base: position 819,058,372 of record OX451741.1, on the reverse strand, counting down.
TTTCGTGATCTGAAGGTGGAAGATGATTGAACACTAGAGTGCCCAGAAATTTGCACTCGCATGAAGTAATACTGATGGTTGATGACATCGGGAATGGGCTTACATATGCCATTTGGAGAAGATGACTGAAATTCGTCGGAGATGGGCTTAAAGATGCCATCCGGAGAATATGACGGAGAGTCTTCGAAGATGGGCTTAAAGATACCATCCGGAGTAGATGCTGACTTCATAAGAGGTCTCTTTGTGGGGATTCCTGTTCCTATTGTCTGAGGAGGAGTCCACTAGGGGATTTAGATTTTTGTTGTTCTCCTGCTTGAGGAAAACTCTGTGGGGAATAGAGTCTAGAAACTTCAGTTGTCCATGGCTCTGCTGAAGAGTTATCTCTAATAGAGAGATGAAAGTTTGTTGTTTTCTGGTTGAAATTCAGGCTTCACAGTAAATTGTTAGGGATAATGGAATTAGTCGTTACCTGAAAATGTATTAGAAAAAACCTGTGTAGGGCTGTTCCAGGATGAGTCCGTGTTAGTCTGCATCTAGAGATATATGAAAAGGAACCTGGGTAGGGCTATTTTAGGAGATATATGAGAGGGAGCCTGGGTAGGGCAACTTCAGGATGAGTTCGGGTAAAACTGCATCTGGAAATTGTGAGAAAGAGCCTAGGTAGGGTTGCTTCAGGATGAGTCTGTGTAAAACTGCATTTGGAAATTGTGAGAAGGAACCGGGGTAGGGTTGCCTCAGGATGAGTCTGTGTAAAACTGCATATGGAAATTGTGAGAAGGAACCTGGGTAGGGTTGCTTCAGGATGAGTCCGTGTAAACCTTCATCTGGAAATTGTAAGAAGGAACCTGGGTAGGGTTGCCTCAAGATGAGTCAGTGTAAAACTGCATCTGGAAATTGTGAGAAGGAACCTAGGTAGGGTTGCCTCTGGATGAGTCCGTGTAAAACTGCATCTGGAAATTCAAGAGAAGGAACCTGGGTAGGGTTGCCTCAGGATGAGTCAGTGTAAAACTGCATCTGGAAATTCAAGAGAAGGAACCTGGGTAGGGTTGTGTGATATGGTGGCAGAACCGACTGTTTAATATTGGTTTGAGTTTTTTGTTGGCAAATGTCGCGATAAGCAAGAGTCACCGCCGTCTTTTCTTTTATCCAACAAAGGAAAGGGTGAAAAGAACAGAAAAAGACCTTTTTGAAATATTTTCTGAGTAAGGGGGGTAGATTATGGAAAGGGAAGGTGTTAGCACCCTTTCCATCCGTGGTTTTCCATGGGCTCTTAGAGGTTTGTCCATTTTTAAAATACCTTTGTGCTTTGTGTTTGAAAATGTTTTGAAAACGCCTTAGTACGGTGAACTTTATAATGTTTCTCGGGATAGTGGAGAAAATATACAAAGTGTTTTGAAATGTCTTTTGAAAAGTAGTTTTTGTGTGTAAGTGCAAAAAATAGTTTGAGCAAACTTTTAACAGCTATCTACTTTTATACTCGAAAAAGGTTGTTCTTTTCCTCTTTTCCTTTAGACAGTGCTATCCTACTATTAGTGAGTAGGTAGCCCTATCGTTGGATGTTTTGAGAGACATCCGAAGGGACGTTTTACAGGCATAAAGGCAACATATGGAGACGCTTTAGCAACTTTTGTTTAAGGGACGAGATCATTTACCGAAAGGCAACACTGTAAGGGTCATCGAGGGACTATGATCTTTTGATTTACGGGTCTTTGCTAAAGCGTCCCCATTCTCGAGGGACATGCCTGCTTTATTTTCTGAAAGGCAACCGAAGTGGGGATACCCTGGAGGTGCATATGTGCATAGTGTGTTGTGTTTCAGTTATTTTATCTTTAAACATTTAGGTGTTCTACCATTTGTTTTCAGATCTTGTCATGCAATCCTAGTTAGCATACATCTAAGTAGTTAATATATGTACATGAATTTAAAGTGCAGGAATTGTAAATCCTACACTATTACAAGACTTCGGGGAGGGGGGATTATTTACATGTCCAAAATTGGGGGAATAAAGCAGTAAAGTGTAAAAGTCCTAATTAAGCTATTACAAACCAGTAGGCAGTTACAATAAAATAAACGCGCGCGAATTTGAAAATAACGTCTAAAAATCCTAAGAATAAAATCTTTTTGTTGTTTTATTTTATTTTGGGAAAATGATCTAAATCTTCTTAATTTTAGTTTTGAGAAAATGTTAAGATAATTAAATGATTAATTAATAAAATTAATTTAATAGAAAAACTAGCCTAATGTTTTTGTGGTTTTTTTGATTGATTTTAGGTTGATTAAAAAAAGAAACAAAATAGTCAAAACAAAGATGAAACTGAAGGAGCAGGCAGTAAATCACGAAAGGTGGAATTTTGGAGGCCTGAATCGAAAGAGGCTTGGGCTGTCTTTCGATCCAGTGAAAAGGCTTGATCGGAAGTGTATGAGGGGCTGCACTTTGGGGGTGTTCGATCTGGATATGTCATCCTTCAATCTGGGAACCCTGGATCTAGTTCGAAGTTGAGCTGTTTCGAAGCTCTGGACAAGATTCTGAGAAGATGTTTCATTCAAAACGAAACAAATGTTAGAGATCCAGGGGGGACTTTACCCCCTGATTCAAATCTCCTCCCAATTTGAATCCTTCCTCAATTTGAATCTGCTGAGTCTGGGTCTGGGTTTGTTTTGTCTTGAGATTCGAAGGAAAAACTTAGATCGTGCCCCAGCAATGGCACAATCTCATCTCTACACTTTAGCTTACATGCAACATAATCAGTAATAACAAGGATATATGTGCAATGTGTATTTAAATGTCATGAAGGTGCCATTTTGGTTTTAAAAACCCTTACCAATCGAAGATGTATGATCTGTGGCTCTGGGTGTGGAGATGTTTGCTTAGGAGTTGGGGTGGACTCCTGGATGACTCAGGAACATGAATATGGTATTCTTTTGGAATGGGGATGCCTGCAAAAAATGTATTTCGATTGGGATCACTCTGTGAGTTTTGAGTTTTTTGATGTTCTTTCTGAGGCAGCGTGTGTGTGTAGTATCCCCTCGTGTCCCCCTTTTGACTTGTGTTGGCGTCTTGTATTTATAGGTGGTGTAGGAGACAAGGAAATCATGGCATTAAAGACCATCCATTAAACATGGCTTTTAAAAACAGAATCAGACAAATTGAAGGATTTCTATTTTGAGATTATTCATGCCGTTTCAAAATTTCGAATGAACCTGGACATGTCATGTTTGGCGCCTTGCACGAATTCGAATTGCTCAAAATTTCCTCACCAGAGCTTCTTCAATCAACTCTTTTTCTTGTGATGATTTTGATTCGAATTGCACATACTCTCAGCATCATGGATTCTTCGACCAACCCCCAAGCATGTTCTCTTCGATGACTCTGAGTCCTAATTCGAAATGCTCAGAACTTCCCTTATCAGAGCTTCTTTGATCATCCCCTAAGCATTGTCCTATTCGATAATTATCATTGTTCAGAGCTTTCCTTATTAGAGCTTCCTCCCTCAAGCATTGCTCTTCAATGGCTCTGAGTTCAGTTTCGAACTGTTCAGAGCTTTCCTCATTAGAGTATTGTTCTCCTTGATGATTCTGAATTCCAATTCAAAATGCTCAGAACCTTCCCATCAAAACTTCTTAGATTAAGTCAAACTCTGCATTAATTGCTTGATCTGGGAAACTCTCATATCCAATTAAACCTAATCGAACTCAGTTCTTGTACTCTTCGATTTACTTCAATTTGAAATAATCAAAATGTCACCTTGTTGATATGCCCATCAAAGGACACTTTGTTGTCATGTCATCGAAGTATATTCTGATGTGCCAATCGAAGGAAACTTGTTGAGATGTCAACCGAAACACCTTGTTCAAATTCCAATCGAATGATACTTTGTTCTGATACCAATTGAAGTGCCTTGCTCAGATACCAATCGAAGTACCTTGTTGACCGATCGAAAACTTTGTTTTGCTCTCTTCGATTTCCTTCAGTTTGGACCAATCGAAGTGACGTTAAAATGCCAATCAAAGACGCCTTTGTTCAGATGCCAATCAAAAGACATTGTTAAGATGCCAATCGAAAGACACCTTGTTCAGATTCCAAATGAAAGACATTTTATTGACATGCCTCCGAAGTACACCCCATCGAAGGACACTTTGACCAACTTCAAAATTTGTTATTTTTCTTCAAGCAAGTGTTTGTAACCACCCATGTAAGAGAAGATCTTGTAAAAAAATGAGAGGGAAAATTTGGGGTACAACAGCTTCCCCTGTTCAATCTTCTTAAACCTGAAGATGTAGATTGGCTTGTCTGCCTTTCGTGATGTGAAGGTAGAAGATGATTGAACACCAGAGTGCCCGGAAATTTGCACTTATCTAAAGTGATACTATTGGTGAATAATATCGAGAATGGGCTTACAAATGCCATTTTGAAAAGATGACAGAAGACCGTCAGAGATGGACTTAAAGATGCCATCCACAAAACATGGCAGAGAGTCATCAGAGATGGGCTTAAATATTCCATCTAGAAGAATGTTGATTTCATGAGATATTCCTTTATGGGAATCCCTATTCCTGTTGTTAGGAGGACTCTGTTGAGGAATGTTGATGTTTGTCTTGGGAAATAGAGTTTAGTAGCTTCAGTTGTCCACTACTCTACTGGGGAGTCATCTCTTAACTGAAGAGATGAAAGCGGACTACTATCTGGTCAGGATCTAGGCTTCACATTGACTTATTGTTGAAATGAGATTAAGCCGTTAAGAAATCAGCAACGAATCCATGGTTGATTCGAACTGAACCAACAGAGGTCTTGAATTAACTTTGACTGGATAAGAATCAGAAAAATCTTAGGATCGATTTAACTGAACCAGTAAAGTTCTACCGGAAAAGAATCAGTAACAAATCAATGGTCGACTTGAACTGAGCCAGCAGAGGTCTTGGTTTATCTTTGACCAGATAAGAATAAAAAAAAATCTTAGGATCGATTTAACTGAACCAACCAAAAGTCTTGGAGTATCTTCAACTGGAATAAGAATCAGAGAGATCTTAGTGTCGATCTGACTGAACCAGAGAAGGTCTTGGATTAACTTTGACTGGATAAGAATCAGAAAAATCTTAGGATCGATTTAACTGAACCAGATAAAAGTCTTGGAATATCTTTAACTGGAATAAGAATCAGAGAGATCTTAGTGTCGATCTGACTGAACCAGAGAAGGTCTTGGACTAACTTTGACTGGATAAGAATCAGAAAAATCTTAGGATCGATTTAACTGAACCAGATAAAAGTCTTGGAATATCTTCAACTTGAATAAGAATCAGAGAGATCTTAGTCTCGATCTGACTGAACCGGAGAAGGTCTTGGATTAAATTTGACTGGATAAGAATCAGAAAAATCTTAGGATCGATTTAACTGAACCAGGCAAAAGTCTTGGAATATCTTCAACTGGAATAGAAATCAGAGAGATCTTAGTGTCGATCTGACTGAACCAGAGAAGGTCTTGTGAGGGCATCTTTCTGAGGAAACTGTTGAAACAACCCTTAATTAGACGTAGTTTTTGAGAAGACTACCAGGTCACACAAGTAGTCAACGGTGTTTGTTGATTTGATCTTGTCCCTGAAAAAGGTAAGGAGTTAGTCGTATGCAATGTTGTGATGTGTGAAATGCATTGTGATGACGTTCTAAAAATAAATGAGATTATGCTGTATGCGATGTGTATGCACATGCCATGATGTATGAATATGGGATGCTATTGAGATGTTTCCCAGTATAGGAGAGTAAATCCCTGACTGCTACTGGAGAATATAAGGAAGCTGAATCCTTCTTTTCCGCTGGGGGTGATGAATAGAGATGATTAGCTGGGGATTGACTTTGCTTGAGAATAACTCTGTGGGGAACATAGACGTCACTAGGACGTATGTTGAGGATACGGTGATGACTTCACATCAGGATATTTCTACCCCGGTACCTGCTGGAGAAAGTACCTGCGGAGATTTTGTGGATGGATCTATGTCGTGATTGTACTTGAACATGTATTGAATGAGTGTCAGAATGACATCCGTCTCTGGATCGTATCTGAACTGTACTTGAAACATGTGTTGAATGAGTGTCAGAATGACATCCGTCTCTGGGCCGTATCTGCACTGTATTTGAAACATGTGTTAAATGAGTGTCAGAATGACATCCGTCTCTGGATCGTATTTGCACTGAACCATTTCTAGATGAGAATCTTGAATAAGTGTCAGGATGACATCCGTCCTTGGATCGTACCTGAAATGTTTCTAGATGATGTGTTGAAATAAGTGTCAAAATGACATCCGTCTATGGATCATATCTGCATTGTACTAGGAGAGAATCTAGAGTAGGTGTCAGGATGAAATCCGCTTACGGATCGTACCTGAACTGTTTCTAGATGATGGTTTGGAGTAAGTGTCAGGATGACATTCGTCTCTGGATCGTACCTGAACCGTTTCTAGATGAGAATCTGGAGTAGGTGTCAGGATGACATTCGTCTTTGGATCGTACCTGAACCGTTTCTAGATGAGAATCTGGAGTAAGTCTCAGGATGACATCCATTTCTGGATCGTACCTGAACCGTTTCTAGATGAAGATCTGGAGTGTCTGGATGACATACATCCTTGGATCGTACTTGAACTGTTTCTAGATGAGAATCTGCTTTATTCAGAATGTTTCCGTTGGGAGTTCTTATTTTGTTATTTTAAGAAGAAATTCGTTGAGGAACATTGATTTTGCTTGATTGTACGTGATTCATTGTTGGAATTCATGTCTAATGCCCCAAGTTATTTAGATGGATATCTTCTCCTGGCTATTTGACATTTTTGAGAGATTCCTTGAATCTTGACTGCCCCAGATGATGGACAATGATCATGCCGTGCCCCTTGGTCGGAAGTGTTTTTCTACTTGAGGTGAATCTTTTCATTGAGAAAGTTTTTATTCACTAGATATTCGTCATGTGAATTTATCTGTTGTCGAACAGATAACTATATGCAAACAACGATATTCAAATAATGCAAGGTTTATGCTTGTCTTGAAGTTTTAAAAAATTCATTTTTTAGTAAAACAAATTTTGCAAGAGTGTGATATCAACTCAGGATTTATAGCAAGTCCTACAGGAGTCAGGATACCTTTTGTAACAGTATGCTTCTGAACTAACCTCTGCTTCAATTAGGACTTTTAAGGTTGTAGTGTGGCATGGTTCACGGTTTAAGAAACAAAGGATAAATGCTCAAATTTTATTTGTACCCACCTGTTCTTCGTGATGTTCTTCGATCCTATGCTCATCTAATTGTGCGTTCAGATCCCAATTGAGTCTGGAATCTTGTCCTTGATTTTCCGATGACGGTTCAGATACTGAAAGTTTATTTGGAAGAGGCAGTCACTTTGTAATTTTTTTTTTGTGTCGAGGATTTGTAGTAACCTCTTTTTTTTGGTTTTCGTTATCCCTTCTTTTGCCTGAGCTGTTTCTTTTGTGATTACAGTCAGCGGGATGCCCCCGTTTTTCTCTTAAGTCTCCTTCATAGGTTTTAACTTAGCGGGCTTTTATTTTGAGAGATAACGACTGCCGGTTTTACTGATTATGAGGAACCATCACCATCTTATGATTTGGAAGGACGCCTTTGATGCCATTCATTATGTATGAAGTAGAATATTGCGACTGAATGTGCACCTGAATTAACTGAGAAAACTACCCTGCCCCAGGTTATGATTAAGGCTTTTAATTTGTGTGAAAAGAAAAACTCCTACTTCTTTGGCTCAAAGGGGTTGACTAGGGATTATCTTCCTTATAACTCCACTGTTTGGGATTTGAAACAATGCATCTACATTGTCAGCAAGGTCTATTCAAAAGCACACTGTATGGATTATGGTATCATTTTCGCCACCCTCCCTCTAAAGGCTTAGAGCTTTCGATCGAGAGTCGAATATCACGTAAAGGAAGCAAGAAAACAATTTAAATAAAATGATAATGAAATCATTCAAGACAAACATATGCGATGCATTAATGGGAAAACAAAAGTTCGGTATAACAGTAATTGTTTGAACAACAAATAAAATTACAAATGAAAAATAAAAAATGAAATGGACGCTCTCAATGATTTGGCCTAGGAGCAGTGATCACTTTGTGAGTCTCTGGAGGGTCGAATTCAATCTCTTTGGCATTAATCATATCCTAAATTTTGTTCTTCAGAGCCTAACAACCATTTGTATCATGTCCAGGACTATCAGAATGGTATGCACACCTTTTGTCGGGGTGGTAACTAGGAGCAGAAGTATTGGGATTTCGCAAAGGAGCCTTTAACGTAATCAACCCTACTTTCAACATGTGTTGTAACGCTTGAGCTAGTGACATGTTGATTCTGGTGAATTATCTCTTATGTATGACCTCTTTATGATGGTTCCCCTGTTGGTGTCGTTGCATAGGCGTAGAATTAGAGACCAGTATTGCCCCCACAGATTGATTGTGGTCATCTGCCTTATTACGACCCTTCTGGCCATACACAACATTGGCTTCCCTCTTACCAGCGAGTGGCTTCTTCTCAGCATTAGAAGATGCAGCCATCGGGATCTTCCCACTCTTGATACCACTTCCGATCCTTTCTCCAGTCAGAACCATTTCTGTGAACCCGAATGAGGAACTCCCAATCAGCAAATTAAAGAATGGGCCTGTCAGAGTGCCCATGAACATGTCTACCATTTCACGATCATTCATAGGGGGTTGTACCCTTCCATCTAGATCCCTCCATTTTTGCACATATTCCTTGAACCCTTCTCTTGAGCTCATGAACATATTTTGCAGTTTCACTCGAGTTGGTGCCAGGTCAACAATGTATTGGTACTGCTTGTAGAAAGCAGCAACCAAGTCTTCCTAGGTATGGATTTCAGTTCCTTCTAGTTGATAGAACCAATCCAGTTGAGTGCCAGCTAAAGTATTTTGGAAGAAATGGACCCATTACTTCCGGTCAGCAGTGTGAGGCTGGATCTTTCTGACATATGACCTCAAGTGAAGCTTGAGATAGGAAACACCATCATATTTTGCGAAGATGGGGACCTTGAACTTAGGTGGGATGACCACCCCTGGAACCAAACCTAATTCTTAGAAATCCAGACCGGGCACCCTTTGAATCTCCATGGCATTGAGCCGATCCTCCAGCCGTTTGTATTTATCATCAGCAGGAGGATATTGCTCATCAGAGTAGTCAGGTTCATCTTCTTCAGACGCTGGATTGTTGTCTTCTTCCTCTGATTCCTAATCATCTTCCTCTTGATTATCCACTCTCTTTGATGGGGTTGCGAAGTCTAGAGCTCAGTTAGTTGGTCTTCTTCTTCCCACACTCAAAACACGAACTGGTTTCTTTTCCTTCTTAGTCTTCTTTTTGACAATCAGAGCTTTCAGGTCTTCTTGCCCCTGGGTCATAGTTAGGAACATTTGTTGGAACTGAACATTTTGAGCCTGAAGGTCTTTGATTGTTTGTTCAAGAGCCATTTCTTCTTGTTGAAATAAACAATGAAGGGGTAAGAAGCTTGTACCTGGAGTACCTGTTATGCAATGACATGTATGATATGAAAATTCTTTCAAGGATCTCGCAGGATAAACAAGAAAATGTCAGAATTTGAAATTTGTAGTTTTGAGTGAAGAAATTCGTATCATAGAGTGTCCTTCTACGAGAGTCAAGCTCACCATATCAAGTGGGTCATAGCCCTTGACTCAAGTTGATGAGTTTTGATCTTCTGACTATATTGGCTAGAGGAAAATAAATCCCCTTTGCCCCTTGCTAAACATCTGATTTACCATAACCTGCATCACAAACCCTTGAGATCCTTGAAATGGTTAAGGAAATGTTGTGGCATGATGTTATAATGTGTATGCTATATGTTAAGCAAAAGTATAAGGTTATGTAAGCAAGTAAACCCTGCAAGAAATCCAAGTTATTGGATAATGACTGTAAACAAATCCTGCAAGGGAAATCACGTCGTTAGATAAAAACCCAACAAGTAGCTCAAGTTGAAAGCAAACAAATCACACAAGCAGGCTTAGGTTTAGGCTTGCATGAGGTTTGTAGTTAAGTACCCTCTTGAATGTTCAGTTAGCTTAACCTGTTCTATTAATAGTAACTGGGTTCTAAGGAGCCTCAATATCACTGACCTTCCCTTCAGAAATTGTTTCAGCTCCGCACTAAAGTATTGCGGCCAAGAAATCCTGAAAGTCCAGCCTCAATGAGTGTAGTATCGAGTATCAACCTATCTTCGGTCAGAACCAAATTCGGCTATCTCACTACTTCTTAATGGCTAGGATGAGTCAATTAAAGGTTCTAAAGGTTAGTTAGCGCTTAGTGACACTATGAGGAAGCCTAATATTGTCCTTAACTTACTCAAGGAACATTAGTACAATCCAAAGTATCGCGCTAATGTAGCCACCACTTCGTCCGTATTGGTCTACGCTGTACAACCTCCATGATTTATTGCTACTTACCTAATAAGGTGCCCCAAATCCGGGTGTAGAACCTTTTAGTAACAACCCAAGCAACCCTCAAAGATAAAGCAAACAAAACACACAATGTAGTTAAATAATGAACTAACTCTAAGGTAACCCCACTTTTTTTTTCCCCAACAGAGTCACCAGTTCTGTGATATGGTGGCAGAACCGACTGTTTAATACTGGTTTGCATTTTTTGTTAAATGTCGCGGTAAGCAAGAGTGTCCACTGTCTTTTCTTTTATCCAACAAAGGAAAGGGTGAAAAGAACAGAAAAGACCTTTTCGAGATGTTTTCTGAGTAAGGGGGGTAGATTATGGAAAGGGAAGGTGTTAGCACCCTTTCCATCTGTGTTTTTCCACGGGCTCTTAGAGGTTTGCTCATTTTTAAAATACCTTTGTGCTTTGTGTTTGAAAATGTTTTGAAAACGCCTTAGTACAGTGAACTTTATAATGTTTCTCGGGATAGTGGAGAAAATATACAAAGTGTTTTGAAATGTCTTTTGAAAAGTAGTTTTTGTGTGTAAGTGCAAAAAATAGTTTGAGCAAAATTTTAATAGCTATCTAATTTTATACTCGAAAAGGTTATTCTTTTCCTCTTTTTCTTTAGACAGTGCTATCCTACTATTAGTGAGTAGGTAGCCCTATCGTTGGATGTTTTGAGGGACATTCAAAGGGACGTTTTACAGTCATAAAGGCAACATAGGAAGACGCTTTACCAACTTTTGTTTAAGGGATGAGATCATTTACCAAAAGGCAACACTATAAGGGTCATCGAGGGACTATGATCTTTTGATTTATGGGTCTTTGCTAAAGCGTCCATGTGATACGGTGGGAGAACTAACTTGAGGTTTTGCGTTTGTGTTCGCAAATGTCGCGGTTAGTAAGAGTCGCCACCGACTTTTATTTTATCCAAAAGGAAAGGTAAAAAAGCACAGGAAAGACCTTTGAGATGTTTTCTTGAGTTCGGGGGGTAGATTATGAAAAGGGAAGGTGCTAGCACCCTTTTCATCCATGGTTTTCCATGGGCTCTTAGTTACTTGTTTAAATCACTTGCTTTTCTTTTGAAATTGTTTGAAATGGTGCTTTGTGTGGTTTTGAAAGTATTTTGAAAAGAGGCCACTCGCTTAGGCAATCTTTGTAATGATTCTCGTTCGTAAGAATGTATACAAAGATGTTTGTCTTTTGAAAAATGTTTCAATGTTTTGTAAGATGTTTTTGAAATGTGTGTGTGTTTGTTTTTGAAAATAGAAAGGATTATTTTGAAATTGATCAAGTAACTAGAAGCTATCTACCTACTCAAATGTCTTTCTTGTACATTTTTATTCCTTTGACATTGTTGAATTACCATTGATTTGGTAAGCAACCCTATCTTTGGATGTAAACGGGACGGGCGAGGGTCATCGTATGACCATGATAGCAATGTTGTCAAGTATCTTAGCATTTTTGTGGGACCAAGATCATCTTTGTTTAGGCAACCTTTTGATAGCGTCATTGAGGGATTATGATCTTATTTTTGTTTTGTTTTGCCAAGATACTTCGCATGTGTAACATGGCCATTTTATTTTTAGGCAACCAAATGGGTGAAACCCTAAGGGTGCTTGTGTGCAATGTGTGTCATTTTTCATGCATTTGATTTGTCTTGTATTAGGTCTTTTCTATTTGTTTTGTTTTTGGTCTTGTCATGCAAACCCTAGTTTACTAAACATGGTATAAATGCGATAAATTGCGTAAATGTAAACTAAGCTATTACAACAATTATTATGGGAGGGGGGATACAAGTTTTTGAACGGGGATATTGCACAAAATAAACCCTAAAAATACTATTACAACCCAATTGAATATTGTGCGCATTAAATAAATATACAAATATTTAAATATGCAATGCAATGTATTTATGCAAAAAATGTTTTATATTTGATTTTTGTATGAGAAAATGATTTATGTAAACCCTAGAAAAAAGGAAAAATAATAGTATTATTTTTGAAAGGGGGAAACCCGAATTTTTGATTAAAAGAAATATATATTCTATATTATTATTTTGTCCATTTTTGTATAAGAAAATAATAAATAATATAATATATAAATATTAAAAATTAGGTATGTGCAGAAAATAATATTTTATGTACATAAATAATAATAAAAATGTATAGTATTTTTTAAAATATATTTACAATTTATTTAAGAAAATAAAGTTCTATTTATTCTAATAAACTATTTTTATGTGAAAAAAATAAAATAAAAAATAAAATAAAAATTGCAAAAAATTAACTAATTATTTTAAAGATTTTTTAATGCTCAGAAAAAATAATCAAAAGCCATAAATGTGAAAATATGAAGTAAATATAAAAAAATATACAAAACAAGTCAGGGGGTGCAAATAGTGGCCAGGGGGGTGTAAAACTAAAAAACAACAAGCCCAAGGCGCCAAGGCCCAGAACTTCATCCATGTCCTCCAGCTTCTTCTCCTTGCGCGCGTTTTTCTTCAAAATCTGTAACTCTCAGATGCTTGCATAAAAACAAAAACTTGTAACACAAAACATGTAGCATTTTATCTCACGATTCCAATGATATAAAATTTGTAACCTAACTCTCAAAGATCAGGGAGAATTTTGTCAGCCCTAATTCGTGACCTAATTATTTCATGAACTTCAAGCTTCAAATTCTCATGGCACAATTAATGTAAATGACAAGTATGCATATGTACAACTTCACCAAGATAAGGGCTACATTTTTCCTTCACAAATCGTGGCTTGAGGATGCCTAAATAGAGAGATAGAGTTTTGAAAAATACCTCCTTCAGCTGGATTTGGATATGGCAATGTGGGGACTTTGAGTGAGGCCCTAGGATCGTGTGAGCTTCCTTGAAGTTCCTTCAAGCTATTCCAATGCCTAGCTTGCTTTGTGGATGGCCAGAAGTCTCTGCACAAGTCAAGTTGCAAGCTCTAAATTTGAAAATGGCAATGGCTGAAACAGAGCTCACAGAACCAGGACAAGGGCTTGGATAGCTTTGGTAGGATATATGGAAGGTGTTTCAAATGTTAAAGGGCAAAACGCACGAGCCAAAATGAAGTTGGCAATGATTTTACAGAACTTCAATGTTTGGGCAGAAAAATGATGTTTTTGTGTTTGGGAGAGTTTTGGATGCTATCCATTCATGTCCTGAGTTGTAACAAGTTTGTATACTTATATAGAACGGATACAAAGTCCACTCCTACTAGCTGTACAAGCTTTCTACCTTTTGGAAAACTTTCTTGTATCTTAAGCAAAGTGAAGTGACTAAAGCTAGCATGCTTGTACTGGCTAGTTTTAGAGCTGCGAAGAGCTTGTACACATTGCTTAAAACCTGTGTGAATTGCTTGCACCAAAGGGACAGGTCCAAGGCTCAAGGTTGGCAAAGTTGTAAAAGCTCACCTTTATGAAAATGGGAATGTGCCCTTTATGCCATTAATGGAATTATCTCTTGTACAATGTTCCAAAAGCTAAAATAAAGCCTTTATCTTCTGAGTTAGCATTTAATTATGGAGTGTAGAATGAGTTTAGTACCTGTAAAGTAATGTACAAATAGCATGGAATGGATTTGCAACTTGACACTTTGTGAAAATGGCATGAACAAAAGTGATAAAATGCCAATTTCTCTTCTTCGATTTTCCTAACCACAAATGATCTTGGAGAGTTCTTGGAAATTTTGGAAAGCTTGAAATATGCTCTATAATCCATATTTGAAATTTTGGAAAGCTTGAAAAATGTCCATGAAGTTGGGTCAAAAAACTGCCTAAATTAGGGTAAATTTTCACTGTTATTTAGTTCATGGACCCATGTTCAAAAATTCATAACTTTTGATCAGTTGACTGCAAAATTCATCTGTCAATCCAATGAACTTGAGATCTTTTGAACCATGTAATTAGGTCAAGATGATTCCATTGAACCCTTGAAATCATGTTTGAACCCAATTGGTCATTGGCTAGGTTAAAAATCAGAAATTGCCCTTTCTCAATCAAAACCCTAATTTTGATCATTTTGCCCTTTTGATGATTTGATCAAATTTCTTGAGGAGTTGTGATCCAAACTTGATAAAATGGTACATAGGAGTCTAAAATGTTGTTGTGGATAAAAAATTATGAAGTTTGACTGTAAATTGGCTATGGTTGACTTTTTCCCCAATACAGCTGATTTTTAGGTTAACTGTCTAATTGACTGATCAAAAATATGATTCAAAGCTTGAAACTTAACATGAGAAATATTAGGGGTCCAACATGGTGTATGAAATTCACATGAAGAAATGGTGGTCCAAAAATCCTTGTGCAAACTCAAACCCTAATTTTGGGGTATCAGTGCAAGATGAGGTGTCTTGAGCTGACCAAACCCTAATCTTGTCTTGAGTCCAAGAAGTCTTGTGAGAAAAATCTTGATAAATGAGAGGGCAAATTTTGGGGTACAACAATCCCCATTCTCGAGGGACATGACTGCTTTATTTTCTGAAAGGAAACCAAAGCGGGAATACCCTAGAGGTGCATATGTGTATAGTATGTTGTGTTTCAGTTATTTTATCTTTAAACATTTAGGTGTTCTACCGTTTGTTTTTAGATCTTGTCATGCAATCCTAGTTAGCATACATATAAGCATTTAATATATGTACATGAATTTAAAGTGCGGGAATTGTAAATCCTACGCTATTACAAGGCTTCGGGGAGGGGGATTATTTACATGTCCAAAATTGGGGGAATAAAGCAGTAAAGTGTAAAAGTCCTAATTAAGCTATTACAAACCAGTAGGCAGTTACAATAAAATAAACGCGCGCGAATTTAAAAATAACGTCTAAAAATCCTAAGAATAAAATCTTTTTGTTGTTTTATTTTATTTTGGGAAAATGATCTAAATCTTCTTAATTTCAGTTTTGAGAAAATGTTAAGATGATTAAATGATTAATTAATAAAATTAATTTAATAGAAAAACTAGCCTAATGTTTTTGTGGTTTTTTTGATTGATTTTATGTTAATTAAAAAAAAGAAATAAAATAGTCAAAACAAAGATGAATTCGAAGGAACATGCAGTAAATCACGAAAGGTGTAATTCTGGAGGCCTGGATCGAAAGAGGATTGGGCTGTCTTTCGATCTAGTGAAGAGGCTTGATCGAAGGTGTATGAGGGGCTGCACTTTGGGGGTGTTTGATCTGGATATGTCATCCTTCGATCTGGGAACCCTGGATCCAGTTCGAAGCTGAGCAGTTTCGAAGCTCTGAACAAGATTCTGAGAAGATATTTCCTGCAAAACGAAACAAATGTTAGAGATCCACGGGGGACTTTACCCCCTGATTCGAATCTCCTCCCAATTTGAATCCTTCCTCAATTCGAATCTGATGAGTCTGGGTTTGTTTTGTCCTGAGATTCGAAGGAAAAACTTAGATTGTGCCCCAGCAATGACACGATCTCATCTCTGCGATTTAGCTTACATGCAACATAATCAGTAATAACAAAGATATATGTGCAATATGTATTTAAATGTCATGAAGGTGCAATTTTGGTTTTGCAAACCCTTACCAATCAAAGATGTGTGATCTATGGCTCTGGGTATGGAGATGTTTGCTTAGGAGTTGGGGTGGACTCCTGGATGACTCAGGAACACGAATCTGGTATTCTTTTGGAATGGGGATGCCTGCAAAAATGTATTTTGATTGGGATCACTCTGTGAGTTTTGAGTTTTTTGATGTGCTTTCTTAGGCAGCGTGTGTATGTAGTATCCCCTTCTGCCCCCCTTTTGACTTGTGTTGGCGTCTTGTATTTATAGGAGGTGGAGGAGACAAGGAAATCATGGCATTAAAGACTAGCCATTAAACATGGCTTTTGAAAACAAAATCAGACAAATTTAAGGATTTCTATTTTGAGATTATTCATGCCGTTTCAAAATTTTGAATGAACTTGGACATGTCATGTTTGGCGCCTTGCACGAATTCGAATTGCTCAAAATTTCCTCACCAGAGCTTCTTCGATCAACTCTTGTTCTTGTGATGATTTTGATTCGAATTGCACACACTTTCAGCATCATGGATTCTTCGACCAGCCCCTAAGCATGTTCTCTTCGATGACTCTGAGTCCTGATTCGAAATGCTCAGAACTTCCCTTATCAGAGCTTCTTTGATCAGCCCCTAAGCATTATCCTCTTCAATGATTAGCATTGTTCAGAGCTTTCCTTATTAGAGCTTCCTCCCTCAAGCATTGCTCTTCGATGGCTCTGAGTTCTAATTCGAACTGTTCAGAGCTTTCCTCATCAGAGCATTGTTCTCCTTGATGATTATGAATTCCAATTCAAAATGCTCAGAACGTTCCCATAAGAACTTCTTAGATTAAGTCAAAATCTGCATTGATTGCTTGATCTGGGAAACTCTCATATCCAATTAAACCTAATCGAACTCAGTTCTTGTACTCTTCGATTTACTTCAATTTGAAACAATCAAAGTGTCACCTTGTTGATATGCCCATCAAAGGACACTTTGTTGTCATGTCATCGAAGTATATTCTTATGTCCCAATCGAAGGACACTTGTTGAGATGCCAACTGAAACACCTTGTTCAGATGCCAATCGAATGATACTTTGTTCTGATACCAATCGAAGTGCCTTTCTTAGACGCTAATTGAAGTACCTTATTGACCAATCGAAAACTTCGTTTTGCTCTCTTTGATTTCCTTCAGTTTTGATCAATCAAAGTGATGTTAAAATGCCAATCATAGACGCCTTTGTTCAGATGCCAATCGAAAGACGTTGTTAAGATGCCAATTGAAAGACACCTTGTTCAGATTCCAAATGAAATACATTTTGTTGACATGCCTTCGAAGTACACCCCATCGAAGGGCACTTTGACCAACTTCAAAATTTGTTATTTTTCTTCAAGCAAGTGTTTGTAACCACCCATGTAAGAGAAGATCTTGTAAAAAAATGAGAGGGCAAATTTGGGGTACAACAGGTTGCTTCAGGGCGAGTCCGTGTAAAACTTCAGAAGGAGGGAGAAGGAACCTGTGTAAGATTGTGTTATGAAGAGCCCGTATAAAGCTGTATTTGGAAGTCAGAAGAAACCCGTGTAAGATTACTTCATGAAGAGCCCGTATAAAGCTGTATTTGGAAGTCAGAAGAAACCCGTGTAAGATTGCTTCATGATGAGCCCGTGTAAAGTTGTATTTGGTCGCACAAATAATTACTTTGTTTTGTTTCAGGAGCTAATCCTGGACCTGTTGAAAATTATTGATGATAAATATTTGTTGATTGATCTTTCCTGAAAAGGTAAAGCCTTAGTTGTATGCAATGTCATTATGTATGAAATGCATTGTGTAATGGTGTTCTCAAAATAAATGAGATTGGGATGTATGCATTTATACTGCAGATGCTATGAAGTTTGTAGAATGATGTATGAATGCAATATGTGAATGTATCAGTTGTTCTATTGCAGCTATGTTGAATTAGGGAAAATAAATCCTTGATTGCAGCTGGCGATGAAGAATGTAGGTCTTCAGATTTTTTTGAAGTTGAACTGCTGAGAGATGATCTTCCGTTGCTAGAGAAATAAACTCCGTTGGGGAAGGAAAGCTTTATGCACTGCTGAGGATTTTGTGAAATCCTATTGGGGAATCCTGAGAAGTTTGATGACTTTACTGGGGAAAACCTGATGTCAGAGCAGTAGTTGGAAATTCATGTTCTGTCGTGGATACAAGAACACCTGGCATCACTAGGTTGTAAGCTGAGGATATGGCGGCGAATTTTTAGTAAGATGCCCCTGCCTCTGTACCTACTGGAGAAAGTACCTGTGGAGACTTTGTGGATCATTTGAGTGTCATCCCAACTCCTGGGGTGCTTGGTAAATGCTGATCAGGATGATAAGTCTTCTATTGATAAAGAAATGACAAGATGACGAGACATAATCGTACATTTTTAATCCCTAACTTTTTCCTGGACCGCCCTTTCGGGTTTTCAGTCCACCGGGATACCCTTTTTTACTCAAGCCGACTTTTCAGGTTTTCGACTTATCGGGTATACAATTTTTTTTGTATATATCCCTAATTTTTGCTCGAACTCTTTTGGTTCGCCGGGATGCCCTTAATTTTGCCTAGGCCTGTCAACCTAGCAAGTCTTTTTCATGCGTAATATTTTCTGAATATGTTCGCGCTAATAGGATGTGAAGAGTTGTCACCGTCTATGACAACAAGTGTTGTAGAAATTCCAGAAAATGTTCATTTGATCACATGTTCCCTTTCATGCGTGGGAGCCTGTGTGGGGATGCTTTAGGATGAATCTGGTGCACCTGATGTTTGATCAAGTTTATGATAATCTTGAATTTCCTAGGTATCTTTTCTAAGAATTGTCATGGAAGGATTCGAAGACATGATACTGACACCATCTAATACTACTGGCACAAACAAGCAATTTGGTGGTACCAAAGATTCAAATTTCACAATGATTTTCTGCTGGAATCCCCGATCAATGTAACAGCCCCCGAGTGATTCAGATGGAGATCTGCCCCTGGCTATTCAGCATTTTTGGAGAGATTCTTTGCATATTTACTTGACTGCCCCAGATTAATTAGACACCATGTCACGCCCCTTGATTATGAAAGGCTTGTTATTGGGAATGTTTTTTCAGTCTGAGGTGATTCTGTCTATTGAGGGGGTCTTCGTTCACTGAATATTCGTTGTGTGAATTTCTTTGCTTTTTGAACAATTATCCGTATGCAAGCAATGTCATTTAAAGAATGCAAAGCTTATGTTTGTCTTGAATTTTTTTTTTGAAAATGTGTTTTTTGTAGTAAAACAAAATTTGCAAGAATGTGATATCAACTCATGATTTATAGCAAACCTTACAGGAGTCAGGATACCTTTTGTAACAATATGCTTTGAACTAACCCACACTTTAGCTAGGACTTTTAAGGGTTGTAACGTGGCCTGGTTCACGGTTTAAGAAACAAAGGATAAATGCTCAAAATTTATTTGTACCCATCCCGTTCTTCGTGATGTTCTTCATTCCTATGCTCAGTTAATTGTGCGTTTAAATCTCGATTGAGTCTGGAATCTTTGCCCTGATATTCCGGTGATGGTTTAAAAATTGAACGTTTGTTTGAGAAGGCAGCCATTTTTGTAACCTTTCTTTGTTGAGGATTTGTAGCGACCTCCTTTTTTTGTTTTTACTATCCCTAATTTTTGCCTGAACTGTTTCTTTTGTGATTACAATCAGCGGGATGCCCCAGTTTTTTTCTTAAGTCTCCTTCATAGATTTTGACTTAGCGGGCTTTTCTTTTGAGAGACAATGACTTCCTGCCTTGACGATTATGTGGATCCATCACCATCTTTTGGAGAGCATCTTCTACACTATTTGTCGTGCATGAAGGGGAAAGTTTGCGATTGAATGCACATCTGAATTAACTGAGAAAAATACCCTGCCCCAGGTTATGATTAAGGGTTTTAATTTGTGTGAAAATAAAAACTCCTACTTCTTAGGCTCAAAGGGGTTGACTAGGGATTATCTTCCTTATTACTCCACTGTTTAGGATTTGAAACAACTCCTGTACACCATCAGCGGGGGCTGTTCAAAAGCATACTGTAAAGACTGTGGTATCATTTTCGTCATCCTCCCTTTAAAGGCTTAGAGCTTTTAATCAAGAGTTGAATATCATAAACAGGAAGTAAGAAAGCAGTTTAAGCATAATGAAAACAAATTAATTCAAGACAAACATGTGCAATGCATTAATGAAATAACAAAGTTTGACATGATAATAATTGTTTGAACAAACAAAGAAAATGCAACTTGAGAATTCAAATGAACAAAAATGTTCTCAATCCTAGCCATGATTTGGCATGGGAGAAGTGATCACGTTGGGAGTCTCGGGAGGGTCGAACTCAATCTCCTTGGCATCAATCATATTTTGAATCTTGTATTTCAGTGTCCAACAATTGTTAGTATCATGCCCAGGGCTTCCAGAATGATAGGCACACCTTGCATCAGGATTGTAGTTAGGAGAAGAAGTCTCAGGGTTTGGATGAGGTCCTATCGACGTAATAAAATTCATCCTCAACATATGTTGTAATGCTTAAGACATCGACATGTTGATCTTGGTAAACTGTCTCTTAGGCTCGTCTTGCCTTCACTGATTACCCCATTGTTATGGTCATTGCATGTGTGCCGAATTAGAGATCAACACTGCCCCTACATATTAGTGGTAGTCTGCCTTATTACGACCCTTCTGGCCATACACAACATTGGCTTCCCTATTACCAGTAAATGGATTCTTCTCAGCATTAGAAGATGCAGCCATCGGGATCTTCCCACTCTTGATACCACTTTCGATCCTTTCTCCAGTCAGAACCATCTCTGTGAACCCGGATGAGGAACTCCCAATCAGCAGATTGAAGAATGGGCCTATCAGAGTACCCATGAACATGTCTACCATTTCCCGATCATTCGGAGGAGGTTGTACCCTTCCAGCTAGATCCCTCCATTTATGGGCATATTCCTTGAAGCCTTCACTAGAACCTATAGACATGCTTTAAAGTTGTGTACAAGTTAGAGCGAGGTCAACATTGTATTGGTACTGCTTATAGAAAGCATCATCCAAGTCTTCCCAGGTATGAGTGTCTGTTCTTTCTAGCTGATAGAACCACTCTAGTTGCGTGCCAGCTAAACTTTCTTGGAAGAAATGGACCCATAACTTTCGGTCAGCAGTGTGTGGCTGGATCTTTCTAACATAGGACCTTAAGTGCAACTTAGGGCAGGAGACACCGTCATAATTAGAAAATGTGGGAACCTTGAACTTTGGTGGGATGACCACTCCAGAACCAGCCCTAACTCTTCAAAGTCGAAGCCCGGTGCCTGCTGAATCTCCATAGCATTGAGACGATCCTCCAGTTGTTTGTATTTATCGTCAGTAGGAGGATATTGTTCCTCAAAGTAATCAGCTTCTTCTTTATCAGCCTCGGGGTTATTGACTTCTTCATGATTATCCCCTTCGTTTGATGGGGTTGTGAGATCTAGAGCTTGTTTAATCGGTCCTCTGAGTCTTCTTCCCATATTCAAGATGCCAGCCGGTTTCTTTGCCTTCTTCTTCTTCTTCTTCTTCTTCTTCTTCTTCTTCTTCTTCTTCTTCTCTTTGATGATGAGAGCTTTCAGTTCTTCCTGCCCCTGGGCCAAAGCCATGAACATTTGTTGGAACTGAGCGTTTTGAGCTTGAAGGTCTTTTACTGTTTATTCAAGGGCCATTTCTTTTGCTGAAATAAACAGCGAAAAGATGAGAAACATGTACTGGAAGACCTATTATGAAATGGCATGCATGCAATGTTTTCAAGGATCTCACGGGGTAAACAAGAAAATGTCAGAAGTTTTTAAATTTGCAGCTTTGATTGAAGAACTTTGTATCGTTGAGTGTCCTTCGATGAGAGTCAAGCTCGCCATATCAAGTGGGTCATAGCCCCTGACTCAAGTGTTGAGTTTTGATCTTTTGACGACATTGGCTAGAGGAAAATAAATCCCATTGCCCCTTGCTAGACGTCTGATTTATCATAACCTGCATCACAAACCCTTTAGATCCTTGAAACGGTTAAGGAAATGTTGTGGCATGATGTTATGATGTGTATGCTATGCGTTAAGAAAAAGTGTAAGGTGATAAAGACAAGTGAGTCTAAGAAGTCCAGGTTAATGGATAATGACTGTAAACAAATCCTGCAAGGAGATCATGTTGTTAGATAAAAACCCTGTAAGTAGCTCAAGTTGAAAGCAAACAAATCACACAAGCAGCCTTAGGTTTAGGCTTGCATGGGGTTTGTAGGTAAGTACCCTCTTGAAATTTAGTTGGTTCAACCTATCTTAGAAATAGTAATTGGGTTCTAAGGAATCTCAATATCACTGATCTTTCTCTATCAGTATTATTTTAGCTTAGCAATCTTTTCTTGCGGTCGAAACATCCCGAAAGTCCGATCTCAATGAGTGTAGTATCGAGTATCAACCGATTCCCAATTTTACACCGAGGCCGACTATCTCACTACTTTCTAATGGCCAAGTTTGTTCAACTAAGGTTCTAAGGTTTGTTAGTGCTTCACGACACCATGCGGCGGCCCCATATTCTCCTCGATTCAACACAAGGGATACCAGTACCAACCAAAGTGTCACACCAACACAACTATCACTTCAACCATATCGGTCTACACCGTACAGTCTCCATAATCTATTGTTGTTTACCTAAAAATATGCCCCAGATCCGGGTATAGGATCTATAGTATCCCAAGCAAACCTTTAAAAGTAAAGTAATCAAAACAAATAAGGAAAGCAATTTATAAATGAACTAGACCCTAAGGTAAACCCCACTTTTTAAAATGTCCCCAGCAGAGTCGCCAGTTCTATGATACATTGACAGAACCGAATGTTAATATTGGTTTTGCGTTTGTATTCGCAAATGTTGCGGTAAGAAAGAGTCGCCATCGACTTTTCTTTTATCCAAATTAAGGAAAGGGTGAAAAGAACAAAAAAGACCTTTTCTGAGTAAGGGGGGTAGATTATGGAAAGGGAAGGTGTTAACACCCTTTCCATCCATAGTTCTCTACAGGCTCTTAGATGCTTAACTCATTTTAAAAGTACCTTGTGCTTTGTGTGTTTTGAAAAATGTTTTGAAATGCCTTAGTGCGGCGATTCACTTTATGATAACTCTTGTATCAGTCCTCAAGAGTGTTGATAAAGCATTTTTTTGAAAGTGTTTTGAAATTTTTTTATGCAAGTGTGAAAATTTGTTTTGAGCAAGCATCCCAGAACTATCTACTTATACTCGAAAGGTTTGTTCTTTTCCTCCTATCCTTTAGACAGCACTATCCTACTATTAGTGAGTAGGTAGCCTTATCGTTGGATGTTGAGGGACAACCAAAGGGACATACAGTCATAAAGGCAAATGTGGAGACGCTTTAGCAATTTTGTCTAAGGACCAGATCATTTACCGAAAGGCAATACTGTAGGGTCATCGAGGGACTATGATCTTTTGATTTACGGGTCTTTGCTAAAGCATCCCCGTTTCGAGGGACATGATTGTTTATTTTAAGGAAACCAAAGTGGGCGTACCCTAGAGGTGTATATGTGTAATTGATTCAATTCAGTTATTTATCTTGCGCATTTAGGTTTGCTAACGTTTTAATTTTCAGTCTTATCATACACTCTTAATTACTAACAGTTAATATTTGCATAAATTTAAAGTGCGAGAATAAAAATCCTACGCTATTACAATGCTTCGGGACAGTTACATAAAAAAGTGCAAGAAAATAAGGTGCGGAATTTTAAATCTAGACTATTACATCCCATAATCAGTTACATGAATATAAAAGATGCGAAGATAAATAAAACGCGCGAAAATAAAGACGTCTAATAAATCCTAAGAATGAAAATCTTTTGGTTTTATTTTTATTTATTTCAAGAAAAATAATTAAACTAAATCTAAATTTAATTTAAGAAAATAAATATTGAAATTAATCTAATTCTAATATTTTTTGTGTTTTTTTATTAAGAAAACATTTGAATTAAAATGAACCTAAATCTAATTGATTTTAAGTTGATAAAATAAAATTAAAATAATTAATTAATTAATTAAAATAATTTTAGAAAACCTAAATCTATTTATTTTTTATTTTTTATTTATTTTATGATTAAATAAAAATGATATTGAAAAAGTAAATATAAAAAGAAGTAAATAAAGAAATCCGGCGTTAGTTTTGGCTAAAGGTCTCTGAATTTTGCGTTTCGAAGCCAAGCTTCTGATCGGTGTTGAGAATGGCATCTCATGAACCAGGCCTCAAAACTTACATGCTTCACGTCCAACCTGCTCTATATACGACTACTAACATGTATGCAAACGTCAAATAGATTAATAAATGCAGATTAACAAGATTAGATTTAAATAAACTATACCGAACGATGCAACTTGTATGGACAACTCGGGCGTGCTCCAGGCCAAGGTGAGGAATGTAAATGACTCTTAGGGACCTCAGGAGTGCAAAGATGGCATGAGATTGGATGGAGGAAAGCGGAAGATCAGGTTTTGAATTTTCACAACTTTTGAACAATTTTCAGAATTTTGAGAGAGCTTTGTGAAGAGATTTTTGAAGAGTAATTTCGTGCCCCTTTGCATATGGTTTACTTATGCTTATATAAAGGTATTAATGAGGCAACATACATGGTCAGGAATCAATTAATCAAACCATGATAAAACAAAAATCAAACATATTGAAAACTTTCCATTTTTTGAGTTTGTTCTTTCCATTTTTGAAAATCCTTGTCTCTTTTTGAATGTTCAATGAACCTGGACCATTTGGATGTATCTTGCACGAAAATATGGGCCTTCTAATAGATCAAATCAAATCCAAATGTCATGGCCCATTATTCTTTGTATTTTTATTTAATTTATTTGATTTAATTCATATTTAAGTAAATAAAGATTCAAATAAATAAAAATAAAAAAAAAATTGTGAATGGTTAGGTTTAGAAGTCCTTGGGTATGTCAT
Organism: Vicia faba; assembly: GCA_948472305.1. Classification (NCBI taxonomy): domain Eukaryota; kingdom Viridiplantae; phylum Streptophyta; class Magnoliopsida; order Fabales; family Fabaceae; genus Vicia; species Vicia faba. Next base: position 819,033,395 of record OX451741.1, on the reverse strand, counting down.
AAACATGTTTGAACCCTAAAAGTTAGGTCCATTAACCTAAAAATGCAATTTTGCTCAAAGTTGACTTCATGCATTTTTCACAAATTTGCCCAACTTGTGCAAACCATAACTTGCTCAATTTTCATCTTTTGAAGATGATATTGGACATTTTGGAAAGCCCAAGATGTCATGTACAATCTATATGTTTATCATTTTTTCTTTTGAAGACATTATCTTGATGTAAGTTGTCTTGACAAAAAGTGCCTTTTGCTGACTTTCTGAAAATGACCTGTAATGTATAAGCTTGTATCTTTCAAATGGTGCATTTCTTGGACTTGAGGGCTGAATATAAGTTGTAGGTAATTGGATTCTCTTAAAAATGAGATTTTGTTGGGAAAATGTATGAAGTATGAGAAAGTTATGCCTGGTCAAAGTTTGGTTGACTTTTCCTATAGAAACCCTAATTAGCAATTCTTGACTTTTTGATGAATTAGGAGCATTTCTTGAGGGATCATGATCAACCCTTGATCAAATGATGGATATCACTTCAAAATGTTGACATTAACCAAAAATCTTGAAGTTTGACTGTATATAGACCATAGTTGACTTTTGACCTAATACAATTGATTTTCAAGCATTTGAGCAATTGACTGAGCAAACTTGTAGTGCAAGGTATGAAATTTGTCATGGATAATATTGAAGACATATTAAGACAATGGAAGACATTTTAGACCTTTGGAGCTCACACATATTTGTGAAAAATGAAATCCTAGTTGGAAGGCCAATGCTTCGGAGGAGAATTTGTCTGATCAATTCTTGGTCAACCTTGAGCAATTGAGGACCTCTAGGAGTATGTCTTGCGTGAAAATGGGAGGGAAAATTTTGGGGGTACAACAACATCATTATGGAAAGTTAACAAGAACTAGTGAAATATACACATAGTGCTCATCATCTTCATCCTCTCTTCTCAAAAATCAACATTTACGCATAGTCATGGTTGTTGATTCAAGAAGATTGTTGTGGTGATAACGTTCAAATCAAGAATTCAATTCAGATTTAGGTTGAGAAATTGTGGGATGTTCTTGAATAAAATCATTGGGATTTTATCCTCCAAGATTCCTTTTAGTGAGGGAGTTTTTGCACAAGTCTTTGCTTCATCGAATTCAGCCGAGTGAAAGGATTAAGAAACGTGGGTTTGCTTAATCAAGTAGCGGTAACCGGAGGATTGTGAAGATTTATTTGGGGTTAAATTTCTTGCGATAGAAACCAGACGAGTGAAAGGATTAAGAAATGGTGGATTTTCTTAATCAAGTAGCGGTAACCGGAGGTTTGTTCGAAGAATTTGGCACTTGGTTTTGCTCAAACCAAGGAAAGGGAAGAAGATTGTTACTTAAGCAGCATTGGTTTATTTGTATTGTGAACTATCTCTTCTCTTGTATCATTTTCAACTTAATATCAAATATCTCAATTGTAGATTCTAGAATTGGGGGCAGACGTATTCTACGCGAGGACGACAAGGGGAACTGCCTTAACAAATTGTGTATTCTTCTACTTTTTCTTTATCTCTATACTTTATAACTATACTGTGTGAAAATAAATTTGTCAAATATGCATTTATTGAAATTGTAGTGTATTGAGTTCATTTCAAAACATTGGTAACAATCCTTTTGATTGATACCTAAGAAAACTCACAACTACAATTTAGTAAAATCAAATCTAAGGTGCTTTGCTCACAAGGTGTTTGAAAAATTAACTCATTCATAAATTATTCATTGTGCTTATCATTATCTCATTCAACTCATTGGTAGTAATTAATAATCATTGAGGGTGTATAAGTGATTGATCAATTGAGTAAAATGTATTGATTCTTATTTTGTCATTACATCCCATACGGTTACGCATATCCGATCTTTTCAATATAGGATCTTTTAGACAATTGGAGATTCCATAAAGCTTTCGCATATTTTTCTGAAAACAATATTAAAAAACGTAAATTATTTTAAACGATCTATTCAACCCCCTTCTAGATTGATCACATCGTCTAACATGTGGTATCAGAGCACTGGTTCATCTGGTGCTTCATATATTACTTTGTAGAAAATGGAGAACGATCCAAAATGGGCTTATACGAGAGCTCATGTTTTCACCGGTGAAAACTATAGCTATTAGAAATGTTGTATGCATGTGCATATTAACTCTGTTAATAGAAAGATATGGAAATTTATCGAGGATGGTCCTATGCAAATAACCAAGACCAATGAGGATAACATTACCATACCAAAACCGGAAGCACTGTGGGATGAGGAAGATGAGAAAAAGTATAGTTATGATTGGAAAGGTAGAAATATGCTTATTGCTTATTTAGGTGTTGATGAATATTTTAGAGTATCACATTATGCAACTGCTAAGGCAATGTGGGATGCTCTACAAATTTCCCATGAAGGGACAAATGATGTTAAACTTGCTAGAATCGATACATTAATTCAATAGTTTGATCTCTTTCACATGAAGCATGGTGAAACCATTGCTGATATGAAAAAGAGATTTTCTCATATAATCAATCGCTTACACACTCTTGGTCATGTTACTCCCAATGTTGTTGCTACTAACAAAATTTTAAGATGTCTTAATAGGGGATGACAACCTAAAGTTACAGCTATCAAGGAAGCAAACAATCTAGCTACACTCGACATAACAAAAATATTTGGAAAGGTCAAGAGCATGAGCAAGATCTCATCAAATATCAATAAGCATGAGAAAAAGGAAAAGAAAGAAAAACCAAAAGACATTGAAAAGAAGTCTGTCGCATTAAAGGCTTCAAGCTCAAAGTCCTCCACCAATAACTCTTGTGTGAGTGATTCTAGTGATGAAGATGAAAGCTCAAGTGAAGACATGGGGATGTTTGTGAGAAAATATCACATATATCTCCAAAAGAATTAAGTTCAACACTCAGACAAAAATCTCATCAATTATAGAAACCAATCAAAACCTTCAAGACAAGATGAAGGTAAGAAATCTAAATCAAGAGGATCATGTTTCAACTGCGGAAAACCTGGCCACTACAAAACGGAATGCCCGTTTCTCAAGAAAGACAAAGGAAAAGACAAATTTCAAAAGAGACCTAACAAAACTAGAAGAGCATACTTTACTTGGGATAGTGATAATGAATCCTCAAGCAAAAGTGACTCTAGTGACGAAGAGGGAACCATCAACCTTTGCCTCATGGCTCATTAAAATAAGAAAAGCAATGTAAGTCACTCTAAATATAATCATATTGATAAAATGTCTCACATAGAATTGCAAAGAGCTTTTGATTCTCTATAAAATGAGGCTAAATAAGCTTTTAAACGATTAGCCTCAAATAAGAAGAAAAAAAATCATACCTTGAGCATAAAGTGTCCAAATCCCAAAAAGAATTGGAAGCTCTCAAGGCATCCACGGTAGAGAAAATCAAAACTAATAACAAAGATAATAAGTTTTCTTGGCATGATTGGGCTGGATGTGAAACTTGCTACATTTGGCAAAAAGAAGTAAAAACTCTTAAAGCCAAACTTGACAAGGCTTTACAACCCAAAATTACTTTTAGAATTGATAGATCAAATTTCAGAAGTAGTATGATAAATCCATATCAAAAACACACTTATGAAATAAAATATCCTCCAAGAAAAAGTAACTTGCCCAAAACTCTAACATGTTTATACTGTTGCAAAAGGGGATACACCATTAGCAAATGTAGATTTAGGAGATTTCTTGTTCCTCAAGGCATTTTCAAATGGTTGCCAAAATGAAACTCAAGTATCATTCACACACAAGGACCCAATAAAAATTGGGTACCTACTTCCCTTGTTTAAACTTGTAGGTGGAATGTCTTGAGACTACGAAGAAAAGATGGTTCCTCGATAGTGGATGCTCAAGACATATGACTGGCGACATCTCTATATTTTTTGACTTTGTGGAGAAAAATAAAGGATTTGTTACCTATGGAGACAATAACAAGGGTGTAATACTCGGTAAAGGTAGTGTAGGTAATCCCTCTTCTACTACTATCTCTGATTTCCTATTAGTTGATGGTCTCAAACACAATCTTAGTAGCATTAGTCAATTATGCGACAAAGGATACAATGTATCATTTTCAAAAGACTGCTGCATAATTGAACACAATGATAAGAAAGATGATGTGTTCAAAGGCTTGAGGGTAAAAAATGTGTATATGCTTGACTTGAATAATGTATCTCTAACTGGAACTAAATGTCTCATTACTTTAAGTGAGGATTCATGGTTGTGGCATAGACGTCTAGCTCACTTGAATTTTAATTTGTTAAATAAAGTTGGCTCAAAAGATTTAGTAGTTGGTTTACCAAAATTAATATTTTCCAAGGATCACTTATGTGATGCTTGCCAAATGGGGAAGCAAATCAGAATCTCGTTTAAATCTAAAAACATTGTTTCTACAACGAGACCTCCCGAACTTCTTCATATGGATCTCTTTGGACCATCTAGAATTAAAAGTCTAGGTAGTAACTACTATGGATTCGTTATTGTAGATGACTACTCAAGATTTTATTGGAAAATTTTCGTGGCAAATAAAAGTGACACCTTTCCTGCTTTTGAAAAAATTGCTAAGTTTTCTCAAAACAAATTGAACACTAGCATAGTTACTATTCTAAGTGATCACGGTGGTGAATTTGAGAATGATCTCTTTGATAAAAATTTTGTAAAAAATACGGTATTGATCATAATTTTTCCGCTCCACGTACTCCTCAACAAAATGGTGTGGTGGAACGTAAAAACCGTATTTTAGAAGAACTCGAAATAATTATGTTCAATGAACACTGTCTTCTAAAATACTTTTGTGCGGATTCCATTAACATGGCATGTTATGTTTTGAATAGGGTTCTAATACGCCCTATTCTAAATAAAACTCCCTATGAACTTTTGAAAGGAATAAAACCAAATATCTCTCATTTTCACGTCTTCGAATGTAAATGCTTTATGTTAAATAATGGTAAAGAAAATTTAGGTAAATTTGATTCAAAAGCTGACGAAGGTATATTTCTCGGATACTCTCAATCAAGCAAAGCCTATAGAGTATTTAATAAAAGATTACATATAGTTGAAGAGCCTGTACATGTTTCTTTTGATGAATCCAATCCGAAATTAGTCAGAAAGGGTAGTGTTTATGATGGTGCAGGTGTATCTTCGGAAAACATACTACAAGATCCCAAAGAAAAGGACTCAGAATCTACTAAAATTGAAGAAGAGTTGGATCAAGTATCCGAAGAAAGAGAGGAAGATCATCCCAACAATAAAAATTATCTTCCTTTAGAATGGAAAACCTCTAAGGATCATCCCATTGACAACATCCTAGGAGATATATCAAAGGGAGTAACAACTCGCTCTAAGTTAAGTAACTTTTGTTATCATTTTGATTTTGTCTCTCAAATTGAACCCAAAAACTCTAAAGATGCATTACTTGATGAACATTGGTTTTTAGACATGCAAGAGGAACTAAATCAGTTTAAAAGAAATGAGGTTTAAGACCTTGTCTCCCCGCCGCGAGATCATCGAGTTATTGGAACTAAATGGGTTTTTAGGAACAAACTAGACGAAAGCGGAATTATAACACGCAACAAAGCTCGACTTGTTTCCCAAGGATATAACCAAGAGGAAGGCATAGATTATGAGGAAACTTATGCTCCAGTGTCCCAACTCGAGGCTATACGCCTTTTGCTTGCATATGCATGCTCGCAAAAATTCAAATTATTCCAAATGGATGTAAAAAATGCTCTCTTAAATGGATGCATTAATGAAGATGTTTATGTGTCTCAACCTCCCGGATTTGAGAATTTTGAGAATCCTAAATATGTTTACAAACTTAAATGTGCACTATATAGTCTTAAACAAGCCCCTAGGGCTTGGTACGAGCGTCTTAGAAAATTCTTATTAGATCAAGGACTCTCAAGAGGAAAGGTTGACACAACCCTTTTTATTAAGCTTGAAGGAAAGAATTTTATTTTAGTTCAAGTTTATGTAGATGACATTATTTTTGGTTCTTCTAACGCATCTTTGGTCAAGAATTTCTAAGATGATGCAGGGAGAATTTGAGATGAGCATGATGGGAGAGTTAAACTACTTCCTTGGACTTCAAATCAAACAATTAAATGATGGAACATTCGTGAGTCAAACCAAATATTGTCCTGACCTACTCAAGCGATTTGACATGGCAAACTCTAAAGCAACCGATACTCATATGCCTACGTTTGTGAACTTGGACCGTTATGATAATGATAAGCCCGTCGATATAAAAAGGTATATAGGTATGATTGGTTCCCTTCATTATCTTATGGCCTCTCGTCCAGATATTTGTTTAGTGTTTGCATGTGTGCTCGGTTTCAATCATGTCCAAGTTGTCACATTTAAAAGCTGTAAAGCAGATACTTAGGTACCTTAGTGGTACAACTAAGTATGGACTTTGGTACCCCAAGGGTAGTGATTGTTCTTTGGTTGGCTATTCCGATTCTGACTTTGTCGGTTGCAAATCAGATAGGAAAAGCACTAGTGGTACTTGTCATTTATTTTCAAATTATTTGGTAAGTTGGCATAGCAAAAAGAAAGTTTCAGTTGCATTATCAACCGCCGAAGCAGATTACGTTGTAGTCGGTAATTGTTGTGCCCAAATCTTGTGGCTCAAACAACAATTACTCGACTTCAATGTCCAACTTGATCACATTCCTATTTTCTGTGATAATGCAAGTGCCATTAACCTAACCAAAAATCCTATTTTGCACTCTCGCACAAAACATATTGAGATGAGGCATCATTTTCTAAGGGATCATGTGGAAAATGGTGATTATGATGCGGTGAGAGAACTGACTTGAGGTTTTGCGTTTGAGTTTGCAAATGTTTCGGTTTAGCAAGAGTCGCCACCGACTTTTTATTTTATCCAAAGGAAAGGTCAAAAAGCACAGCAAAGACCTTTGAGATATTTTCTTGGGTTCGGGGGATAGATTATGAAAAGGGAAGGTGCTAGCACCCTTTTCATCCATGGTTTTCCACGGGCTCTTAGTTACTTGTTTAGATCACTTGCTTTTGCTTTTCAATTGTTTGAAATGGTGCTTTGTGTATGGTTTTGAAAGTATTTTGAAAAGAGGCCATCATTGTGGAAACCTTTGTAATGATTCTTGTTTGAATGTATACAAAGGTGTTTGTCTTTTGAAAAGATGTTTCAACGTTTGAAATTTTGTTTTGGGAAATATTTTGAAATTGTGTCGTGAGGTGTGTTTGAAAATAGCAAGGATGTTTTGCAAGTTTTGATCAAGTAACTAAGAGTTGTCTACCCTATCTACTCAAAGATCTTTCCTACAAATTTTTATCCCTTTGACAATGTTGTTTTACCATTGCATTTGGTAAACAACCTTGTGTTTGGATGTTAAACCGGACAGGCGCGGGTCATCGTATTGACCATGATAACAATAGTGCTAAATGTCTTAGCAAGTTTTTTGTTTGAGGGACTAGATCATTTTGTATAGGCAACCAAGATAGCGTCATCGAGGGACTATGATCTTTTGTTTTGTTTTTGTTTTGCCAAGATACTCAACATGCATACCATGGCCATTTTAAAGGCAACAAGTGGATGAAACCCTAGGGGTGCATGTGTGCATTGTGTTGTCAATTTACATGTATTTATGTCTTGTATTAGGTCTAGCTATTTGTTTTGATTTTGAATATTGCATACAAACCTTAATCTCTACTATGGCATATTTGAAAGCAATAAATGTATAAAAGTAATCTAAGCTATTACAATATTGATATGGGGAGGGGGATACAATTTTGAATAGGGGATTATTTGCAAGAAATTAAAAACCCGAAGATTATTACAACCAAATTGAATTCTTTGTTCAAATAATAAATACAAATATTTAAATGGACAAATAAATAAATATGCAATATATTATAAATATGCAAAAAATGTTTTTTGTATTATTTTTATGTATGTAAAAATAAAATATTTAATGTATCAAAAATAAGAAAAATATTATTTTTATTAAGGGTGGAAACCCTAATTTGTTTTAAGAAAGTATATATATATCAATATTATTTATTTATGTACTATAAAATAAATAAAAATATATACATATGTCAAAAAAAATAAAAATATGTTAGAAAAATATTATTTAGGTATATAAATAATAAAAAATAAAAAAATATAATTTTTTGTAGTATTTACAAGTTTCTTTTATTAAGAAAATAAATGTACATATTATTTAATAATTATTTCTATGTCCAAAAAATAATAAAAATAATAAAATAAAATGTGAAAATGTATGAAAATGTTTTTGGTATTTTTAATGTTTAGGAAAAATAAAATAAAGTCAGAAATGAAAAAGAAATATAAAAATATGCAAAAAATAAACAAATGGGCTGAGGGGTGCAAATAGCAAGTCAGGGGGTGTCAAAAGCAAGGAGAAACCAAGCCCAGCCCACTTGCTTCATCTTCAACCTCTGATCAAACAAAAAACACGCGTTCCTTGTTCAAATCTGGAAATCCTGCATACGTGCTCTAAAGCAAAAACTCACAACACAAAAGTTATAGCATTTTCCAACACGATTCCAACCATGTAAAGAACTTAATCTAACTCTCAAAGACCAGAGAGAATTTCTCTGGCCCTAATTTCTAACCTAACTTTTTCAGAAAGTTCATCATTCAAATTCTCCCAACACAGTTAACTTAAATTAAATCTATGCATATGTACAGCTTAAGGGCAATGAGTACTACATTTTTTATTCACAAACCTAAGCCTAATGATTCCTAAATAGAGAGATAGAAAGTTGGAAAATACCTGCTTCAGTTGAACTCGAGTATGGTAATGTAGGGGTTTTCAGTGAGGCCTGAGATGCTTGTGAGCTTGCTTGAACTTCCTCTGACCTTCCCCAATGCTTAGTTTGCTTTTAACTTGCTTGAATAAGCTTGTAGAAGTCAACCTGCACAATCAGAATTCAGAAATGGTGAAGTGTGTAAATGGAGTTACAGTCACTGGCCAATGGTTGGGAGAGCTTAGGTGGGTTGTATGGAGTGTGTTGGAAGAGGTTTGGGGCAAAACACACAAGTAGTTTGTGAGATGGAGGTGAAACTGCAAAAGCCGCCCTGTTTTGCAAGAAGATGGTGTTTTGGTGTTTTGGAAGGCTTGAGAAGTGATTAGCTCGTGCTTCTGACTTAAGGTAATATGCAAAACTTGTTTTGAATGGTTACAAGAGTTGGCTTTATCAGATACAAGAGTTATCTTTGTTTTTGCAAGTTGACTTGGCTTTTAAGAAAAGTGTGAAATGACAATGCAAAGGGCTGTACCATCTAGCTTAGGGTTTGCCAAGAGTTGGTATACTTTTCCCTATCTTTGTGGACTTTGTTTGCTGTGAAAGAATGGTCCAATACTCAAGAGAAACAAAAATGCATAAAGTTGTGCTTTATGAAAATAACATTGTTGCCTTTTTGCCAAAAATGGATTAAACCCTTGTGTAAACTTCCATTGATCAGAATAATGACTTAAACCATTGAGTTTGCATTCAATTTTTGAGTGTGGAAGGGTTTAAAGACCTGTGAAAAAGTACAAGTAAGGCTGGATAGAATTTGCAATTTGTAGCAACATGATAAATGCCATGGATCAAAGTGACTTTTTGCCAAATTCAAACCTTAAATTCTCCCTAACCATAAATTATTTTGGAGAGTTCTTGGACATTTTGGAAAGCTTGTAACATGCTCTACAATCCATAATTGAAATTAATTTTGAGATTCCACTTGTAACTATGTGAAAAATTGCCATGAAGATAGGTCAAAGTCCTGCCTAAACTAGGGCAAAATTTCACTAAGTTAAAAGTTTCATGGACCCTTGTTCCAAAAATCATAACTTGAGATACAAGCTTCTTTTGGGAAAACTTTGTGAATAAAAGTTGTATATTTTTTGGAGGACTACAACTTTCACGTTGGAAGTTTTATTTGAATCCAATTGCCTCATGGTGAAAATATTGGGCAAAGTTGGGAAAAAATAAGAAAATTTCATAACTTAGAAAAATTCTAAGTTATGAAAATTTTCAATCTTAAACCCTAATTTGCAAAATTAGGTTTCTTGATGAACAAGTTTCATGTTTTGACATATCTTGATGAAAAATGACCCTTGGCACTTGATTTTGACCAAAAACTCAAAGTTTGACTTTTCAGTGTACAGTTGATTTTTGATCAGTTGACTGGAAAATTCATCTGTCAATCCAATGTTTTTGAGATCTTTTGAACCTTGTGATTAGGTCAAGATGATGCCATTGAGTCCTTGAATCCAAGCTTGAACCCAATTTTCCATTGGCTAGGTGAAAAATAAGAAATTTCCCTTCTGCAGTTAAAACACTAAAAATGACCATTTTGCCCTTTTGATGATCTGATCAAATTTATTGAGGAGTTGTGGTCCAAACTTGATCAAATGGTTCATATGAGTCTATAATGTTGATGTGGATAAAAAATTATGAGGTTTGACTGTAAATTGGCCACATTTGACTTTTCCCCCAATACAGCTGATTTTTAGGTCATTTGTCCAATTGACTGGGCAAAAATTTGATTCAAGGCTTGCAACTTGGTATGAGCAATCTTGTAAGTCAAACATGAAGTATGAAAGTCATATTGAGCATTGGAAGTCCAAAAATCCCTATGCAAACTCAAACCCTAATTTCAGGTCAATAGTGCAAGGAGATGTCTTGAGCAGAGCAAACTCTAATCCTGTCTGGAGTCCAAAGAGTCTTGTGAGGGGAAATCTTGATAAAATGAGAGGGAAAATTTTGGGGTACAACAACTGCCCCTGTTCAATCTTCTTGAACCTGAAGAGTTAGATTGGCGAGTTTGCCTTTCGTGACTCGAAGGTAAAAGATGATTGGACACTAGAGTGTCCGTAAATTTGCACTCGTCAAAATGAGGGTTGAGGAAATGGGCTTAAAGATGCCATTTGGAGATGATTGAATCTTGTTGGAGATGGGCTTAAAGATGCCATCCAAGAATGTTTGTTGAAAATCAGGAGAATGAACATCAGCATGGTATCCGTATCTGGAACGTATCTGAGTTGTATCTGGAGATTGGATCTGTATGAGCAATGGAATGGCGTCTGTGTCTGGAGCGTATCCGAGCTGTATCTGTATTTGAAACTGAATGAATAACAGAATGACTTCCGCGTCTGGAGTGTATCTGTATTGTATCTGAATCTAAAATTTTAATAAGCGACAAAATGGCATCTGTGTCTGGAGTGTATATGTATTGTATCTGAATCTGAAATTTGAATAAGCGACAGAATGGCATCTGTGTCTGGAGCATCTCTGGGCTGTTTTCTGAGGTTGAATATGAACAAGCGATAGATTAGCATCCATGTCTGGAGCATCTCTAAGCTGTTTTCATGATTGTCTATTGGTAGCTTGTTAATCTTATCCTGAAACAGGTAAAGTGTTAGCTGAAACACAAAGTTATGTTGCATGAAATGTATGATGCAATATATGTGTTTTATCAATGTTTATGATATATGGATGTAACGTATGTGCATGTAAGCTGATTAGCTGTCTTGCTGAGGAAGATAAATCCTTGATAGCTGGAGATAATAAAATCTTCGACTGCTGTCGGGGAAAATAAATCCATGACTGCTGCTGGAGATTCAAGATCTTTGATTGTTGATGATGAGACATCCTTGGACCACTGCTGGGGATAGAAAAATCCTTGGCAACCCGCGGGAATTATCAAAAATTTTGACAACCTTTGTGGGGATGTGAGAATCCCTCACGACTTTCCTGGGGATGTAGGGATCCTTTCAAGTCTTTAGAAGATGATAAACATTCTGCTACAAAAATAATGCCAAGTGTTTCCTGAGAAACCTGCTTGGGGAATCCCGATAACTTTGATGACTATGGCTGGAGATTACACAAAGGGAATCCTCATTCGACTGGGGAATAGGGAAAACTTCTGGTGATCTCTACTGGGGATCTAACAAAGGAAAACCTTGATCTGCTGGAGAATAAGGAAGACTCTGATGGATTCTGCGGGGAACTGAGAATCTTCGATCTGCTAGGGGATTACAAATTCTGACAAATTCATGCTGAGAGTAAAGAAGGCTCTGGCAACTTCACTGGGGAATCAAGAATAAGAATCTTCAATCTGTTGGGGAGTGAAAAGCTCTGTGGGGAATAGCTATACTGCTGCAGAGTAAGCTCTGGACTCTCGGGAAAAGTTTATTCCTGTTTGGAAAAAATTCAGGAGTTCAGGTTGTATGCCACTTTAAGAATGAGAATCTTCATTCTGTCGGGGATATCAAGAGCTTGGATTGTATGCCACTTTGAGAATGAGAATCTTCATTCTGTCAGAGATATCAGGAGCTCGGGTTGTATGCCACTTTGAGAATGAGAATCTTCATTCTGTCGGGGATATCAGGAGCTTGGATTGTATGCCACTTTGAGAATGAGAATCTTCATTCTATCGGGGATATCAGGAGCTCGGGTTGTATGCCACTTTGAGAATGAGAATCTTTATTCTGTCAGGGATATCAGGAGCTCGGGCTGTATGCCACTTTGAGAATGAGAGTCTTCATTCTGTCGGGGATATCAGGAGTTTGGGTGTATGCCAATCTTCTGAGGTTTCATTCTAGGTTGGGGATAAAAGTTAACTGCTATCTGGTTGATTTCCAGGCTTTAAGATAACTTGATGGGGAATTGGAGAAACCAGATGATTTCCACTGTGATTTGATAGTTTCAGCTCCGCCGGGGATTGGTAGTTGGTAGTCTCATCTCCGCTGGGGATCTTAATGACGTGCTGTATAGATTATGTATGGAAATGGGTTTAAAGATACCATTCAAAGGTGATAGTGACAGAAAGTTTGAACTAGATCTGAAACAACAAAATCTGGAAGTGAATTAGAATAAATCGTTGAGAAATTTATCTGAAACATCAAAATCTGGAAATGAATCAGAATAAATCGTTGAGAGATTTATCTGAAACAACAAAATCTGGAATATCTTCAACTGGAATAAGAATCAGAGAGATCTTAGTGTTGATCTGACTGAGCCAGAGAAGGTCTTGAATTAACTTTGACTGGATAAGAATCAGAAAAATCTTAGAATCGATTTAACTGAGCCAGACGAAAGTCTTGGGGTATCTTCAATTGGAATAAGAATCAGGGAGATCTTAGTGTCGATCTGACTGAGCCAGAGAAGGTTTTGAATTACTTTGACTGGATAAGAATCAAAAAAATCTTAGGATCGATTTAACTGAGCCAGATGAAAGTCTTGGAATATCTTCAACAGATGCCGGGGAAAATAAATCCTGGACTGCTGTTGAAGGGGAAAGTCGAATGAACTACTATTTGGTCACGGTCCAGGCTTCATAGCTTGAATTTGATTGCATCTTTCCTGAAAGGTAAAGGTTAGTTGCATGACATATATCAAACAATGACGTTCTCAAAATAAATGAGATTGCGTTGTATGATGTCCTGATGTATGGGTATGTAATGATCTCTCGCTGAGGAAAATAAATCCCGAATTGGTGCTGGAAAAAAAAGAGTTGAATTCCGGCGACTTCATTGGGAAAAATCCTCAGGGATTCTTGAGGTCGACTTGAAGAGATTATCAAAGATTGAAACTCTGGCTGGGAGCCATCCTATGAGAAGGATTTTGGAGAGATTTGTCACTGCCCCAAGTAGCGAGTGTTTATGGCTTTGCCAGGAAATGTTTGACTGTATGCAACCCTTTGTTGGGATTGACGTTTAATGCCCCAAGTGACGGTGACAGAGACTTGCCTCTGGCTACTCTGCACTTTGAGAGATTTCTTGAAATCTTGACCGGACTGCCCCAGGTTTATTGGACAATGCCATGTCATGTCCCCTTTGTTGATACGAGATTTTTTGCAACGGAAGTGTCATCCCTCTTGAAGTGATTTCGTTCACTGAGAGTGCTTTCGTTCATTGGATATTCACTGTGTGAATTTCTTCTCTGTCAAACAAATGGCCATATGCAAACAACAATATTCAAATAATGCAAAGTTTATGCTTGTCTTGAAATTTTGAAAATACGTTTTTTAGTAGAAAATTTTTGTAAGAAAAATTCAACTCAGGATTTAGAGCAAAGCCTTACAGGATTCAGGATACCTTTTGTAACAGTATGCTTTCGAACTAACCCATGCTTCAATTAGGACTTTTGAAAGGTTGTAACGTGGCTTGGTTCACGATTTTAAAGAAACAAAGGATAAAGGCTCAAAGTATATTTGTACCCACCCGCTCTTCGTGATGTTCTTCAACCCTAAACTCACTTAATTGTGCCTTGAACTCCAAATGAGTCTGGAACGACATTTTGGTGATGGTTCAAACAAGTTGAGTTTATTGGAAGGCAGTCATTTTTGCAACATTTTTCATGTTGTTGAGGATTTGTAGTGACCTCGTTCTCTTTTTTTATTTTATTTGTTATCCCCAATTTTTGCCCGACTGTTCCTGTTTTTGAGATTTATAGTCAGCGGGATGCCCCAACTTTCTTAAGTCACTTTTGTAGGTTTTGGCTTAGTTGGCTTTTCTTCTTGAGAGATAATGACTGCCTATGTGATAGGGAACCATCACCGTTTTTGTTTCCAAAGGAATATTTTTGATGTCATTCATTGTATTACAAGATGAGAGTTTGCGACTTTATCACGCATTTGAATTAACTGAGAGACTACCCTGCCCCAGGTTTTGATTAAAGGTTTCAATTTGTGTTAGAACAAAAAACTTCTACTTCTTTGGCTCGAAAGGGTTGACTAGGGATTATCATCCTTATAACTCCAGTGTTTAGGATTTGAAAGAAACGCCTGTACATCGTTAGCAAGGTCTGTCCAAAAGCATATTGTATGAGATTATGGCATTGTTTTCATCATCCTCCCTCTAAAGGTTTGTAACTTTTAGCAAGAGTTAAATGTCATAAAGAAAGTAGAAAGCATAGTTTAAGTATAGTGAAAACGAATGGATGAATTCAAGACAAACATATGCAATGCATTAATGAAACAAAGTTTGACATTAACAGATAATTGTTTGAATAACAAAAGAAATTGCAACTTGAAAATTCAAATGAAACAAAAGCCTCTTTGTCTGAACTTGTCACTTTAAGTGGAGAGCCTTCAGTGGAAGATTTTCATCTGGCCATCTTGTGTGAACTCCAATGTTGTTTCTTTAATCAGATCTTGAATTTTGTTTCTCAATGTCCAACAGACATCAGTGTCATTTCCAGGACTGTTGGAATGATACACACATCTTGCATTTGGATTGTACCCTGGAGCAGCTGTGTTGGGATTCCGAGGAGGGTCCCTTAATACAATCAGCTTGACTTCCAACAAGCGTTGCAGCACTTGAGATAATGGTATGTTAATCTCAGTGAAGCGCTTTTCAGATGTATTTTGCTTACGCCGATTACCCTGTTGACGTTGGTGAGGTTGCTGTTGGGCTTGTGACCCTGAAGCAAACTGGGGAAGCTTTCCCTCGACTTCTTGTCTCAAGGGAGGCTGAATGATGAATTGATCTTCAACCTTAGTTGTTTTCCCCATTTGGTTACGTTCGCCTAGATGAAGCTTGTTGATGAGGACCTTTAGCTCCTCTTGTCCTTGAGCCAGGTTTTGAATAAGAGCCATCTGGCCCACCAGTTGTCCCATCATCTGAATTTTCATTGTTGCCATCTCAATCTGTAGCCCTTCCAACTGATCATTCCTGATGCCCCCTGGATTCCCTATGACCATGCCCCTTATGAGGAGAGCTTTCACTTCTTCTTGTCCCTTGGACAGGTTCAAGAACATTTCTTGAAGTTGAGCGTTTTGGGCCTGAATGTCTTTGATAGTCTTCTCTAGAGCCATCTCTATTGAAATAAACAGTAGGAAGATAAGGAGACCTGAAAGGGAGAAACCTTTCATGATAAGATGCATGATATGTGGATACATGTTTTCAAGGATCTCGCGAGGTAAACACAAGAAAAAAATGTTAGAAATTGAACATCTTTGATTAGAACTTTGTATCGGTGGATGTCTTTCCACGAGAATCAAGCTCACCATATAGAGTGGGTCATAGCCCCCGACTCAAGTTGTTGTACTTGATCTTTGACGGCATTTGTTTAGAGGAAAATGAATCCTCTTGCCCTTTGGTGACCCTGCATCAAAGACCCTCGAGATCCTTGAAATAGTTATTGAAAATGCTATGGTATGATGTTATGATGTTATGTACAGATATGCGAAGTAAGCAAGTTTATATACAAATAATCATATTCATACAAAGCAGACAAGTCCTTAGGTTTAGGCTTGCACATAGGCAAGTACCCTCTTGAAGTCTAGTTGGCTCAACCTGTCCTAGAAATAGTAACCGGGTTCTAAGGAGCTCAATATCACTGGATGGTTTCCTTGTTCATTGTTTCAATTTAGCCTCTTACAGGCGACCGAAATATTCCAAGGAAACAACCCTCAATGAGTGTAGTATCGAGTATCAACCAATTTCATCTCCACACCGAAACTGGTCATCTCACTACGTCCTAATGGCCGAGTTGGTCAAGTAAGGTTCTAAGGTCAGTTGATGCTTCACGACACCACACGGCGGCCCTGTACTCTCCTTGATTCAACTTAAGGGATACCGGTACCAACCAAAGTACCACATCAACGTAGCTACTGCTTCAACCATGTCGGTATACCTCGCACAGTTCCCTCGCAGTTTATTGCTACTTACCTAAAAGGTGTCCCCAAATCCGGGTGTAGGATTTAAAACAAACCCAAACAAGCAACCAAAAATGTAAAGCATACAAATCAAGCAAGATAATCATGTAAAGGTGATCTAAAACCCTAAGGTAACCCCACTTTTAGAAAGATTCCCCAGCAGAGTCGCCAGTTCTGTGATACGGTGGGAGAACTGACTTGAGGTTTTGTGTTTGTGTTTGCAAATGTTTCGGTTTAGCAAGAGTCGCCACCGACTTTTTATTTTATCCAAAGGAAAGGTCAAAAAGCACAGGAAAGACCTTTGGGATGTTTTCTTGGGTTCGGGGGATAGATTATGAAAAGGGAAGGTGCTAGCACCCTTTTCATCCATGGTTTTCCATGGGCTCTTAGTTACTTGTTTAGATCACTTGCTTTTGCTTTTCAATTGTTTAAAATGGTGCTTTGTGTGTGGTTTTGAAAGTATTTTGAAAAGAGGCCATCGTTGTGGTAACCTTTGTAATGATTCTTGTTTGAATGTATACAAAGGTGTTTGTCTTTTGAAAAGATGTTTCAATGTTTGAAAGTTTGTTTTGGGAAATGTTTTGAAATTGTGTTGTGAGGTGTGTTTGAAAATAACAAGGATGTTTTGCAAGTTTTTATCAAGTAACTAAGAGTTGTCTACCCTATCTACTCAAAGATATTTCCTACACATTTTTATCCCTTTGACAATGTTGTTTTACCATTGTATTTGGTAAACAACCTTGTGTTTGGATGTTAAACGGGACAGGCGCGGGTCATCGTATTGACCATGATAGCAATAGTGCTAAATATCTTAGCAAGTTTTTTGTTTGAGGGACTAGATCATTTTGTATAGGAAACCAAGATAACGTCATCGAGGGACTATGATCTTTTGTTTTGTTTTTGTTTTGCCAAGATACTCAACATGCATACCATGGTCATTTTAAAGGCAACAAGTGGATGAAACCCTAGGGGTGCATGTGTGCATTGTGTTGTCAATTTACATGTTTTTATGTCTTGTATTAGGTCTAGCTATTTGTTTTGATTTTGGATATTTCATACAAAACCTAATCTCTATCATGGCATATTTGAAAGCAATAAATGCGTAAAAGTAATCTAAGCTATTACAACATTGATATGGGGAGGGGGATACAATTTTGAATAGGGGATTATTTGCTAGAAATTAAAAACCCTAAGATTATTACAACCAAATTGAATTCTTTGTTCAAATAATAAATAAACAAATATTTAAATGGACAATTAAATAAATATGCAATATATTATAAATATGCAAAAAATGTTTTTTGTATTATTTTTATGTATGTAAAAATAAAATATTTAATGTATCAAAAATAAGAAAAATATTATTTTCATTAAGGGTGGAAACCCTAACTTGTTTTAAGAAAGTATATATATCAATAATTATTTATTTATGTACAATGAAATAAATAAAAATATATACATATTTCAAAATAAAAATAAACATATGTTATAAAAATATTATTTAAGTATATAAATAATAAAAAATAAAAATATAATATTTTTTGTAGTATTTATAAGTTTTTTTATTAAGAAAATAAATGTATATATTATTTAATAATTATTTCTATGTCCAAAAAATAATACAAATAATAAAATAAAATGTGAAAATGTATGAAAATGTTTTTGGTATTTTTAATGTTTAGGAAAAATAAAATAAAGTCAGAAATGAAAACGAAATAGAAAAATATGCAAAAAATAAACAAATGGGCTGAGGGGTGCAAATAGCAAGTCAGGGGGTGTCAAAATCAAGGAGAAACCAAGCCCAACCCACTTGCTTCATCTTCAACCTCTGATCAAACAAAAAACGCGCGTTCCTTGTTCAAATCTGGAAATCCTGCATACGTGCTCTAAAGCAAAAACTCAAAACACAAAAGTTATAGCATTTTCCAACACGATTCCAACCATGTAAAGAACTTAATCTAACTCTCAAAGACCAGAAGAATTTCTCTGGACCTAATTTCTAACCTAACTTTTTCAGAAAGTTCATCATTCAAATTCTGCCAACACAGTTAACTTAAATGAAATCTATGCATATGTACAACTTAAGGGCAATGAGTACTACATTTTTTATTCACAAACCTAAGCCTAATGATTCCTAAATAGAGAGATATAAAGTTGGAAAATACCTGCTTCAGTTGAACTCGAGTATGGCAATGTAGGGGTTTTCAGTGAGGCCTGAGATGCTTGTGAGCTTGCTTGAACTTCCTCTGACCTTCCCCAATGCTTAGTTTGCTTTTAACTTGCTTGAATAAGCTTGTAGAAGTCAACCCGCACAATCAGAATTTAGAAATGGTGAAGTGTGTAAATGGAGTTACATTCACTGGCCAATGGTTGGGAGAGCTTAGGTGGGTTGTATGGAGTGTGTTGGAAGAGGTTTGGGGCAAAACGCACAAGTGGTTTGTGAGATGGAGGTGAAACTGCAAAAGCCTCCCTGTTTTGCAAGAAGATGGTGTTTTGGTGTTTTGGAAGGCTTGAGAAGTGGTTAGCTCGTGCTTCTGACTTAAGGTAATATGCAAAACTTGTTTTGAATGGTTACAAGAGTTGGCTTTATCAGATACAAGAGTTCTCTTTGTTTTTGCAAGTTGACTTGGCTTTTAAGAAAAGTGTGAAATGACAATGCAAAGGGCTGTACCATCTAGCTTAGGGTTTGCCAAGAGTTGGTATACTTTTCCCTATCTTTGTGGACTTTGTTTGCTGTGAAAGAATGGTCCAATGCTCAAGAGAAACAAAAATGCATAAAGTTGTGCTTTATGAAAATAACACTGTTGCCTTTTTGCCAAAAATGGATTAAACCCTTGTGTAAACTTCCATTGATCAAAATAATGCCTTAAACCATTGAGTTTGCATTCAATTTTTTAGTGTGGAAGGGTTTAAAGACCTGTAAGCAAGTACAAGTAAGGATGGATAGAATTTGCAATTTGTAGCAACATGAAAAATGCCATGGATCAAAGTGACTTTTTGCCAAATTCAAACCTTCGATTCTCCCTAACAATAAATGATTTTGGAGAGTTCTTGGAAATTTTGGAAATATTGTAACATGCTATACAATCAATCTTTGAAATGAAATTTGAGATTCCACTTGTAACTATGTTAAAAATTGCCATGAAGATAGGTCAAAATCCTGCCTAAACTAGGGCAAAATTTCACTAAGTTAAAAGTTTCATGGACCCTTGTTCCAAAAATCATAACTTGAGATCCAAGATTCTTTTGGGAAAAATTTGTGAATCAAATTTGTAGATTTTGTGGAGGAATACAACTTTCATGTTGGAAGTTTTGTTTGAATCCAATTGCCTCATGGTGAAAATATTGGGCAAAGTTGGGAAAAAATAAGAAAATTTCATAACTTAGAAAAATTCCAAGTTATGAAAATTTTCAATCTTAAACCCAAATTTGCAAAATTAGGTTTCTTGATGAACAAGTTTCATGTTTTGACATATCTTGATTAAAAATGACCCTTGGCACTTGATTTTGACCAAAAAGTCAAAGTTTGACTTTTCAATGTATAGTTAATTTTTGATCAATTGACTGGAAAATTCATCTGTCAATCCAATGCTTTTGAGATCTTTTGAACCTTGTGATTAGGTCAAGATGATGCCATTGAGTCCTTGAATTCAATCTTGAACCCAATTTTCCATTGGCTAGGTGAAAAATCAGAAATTGCCCTTCTGCAATCAAAACCCTAAAAATGACCATTTTGCCCTTTTGATGATCTGATCAAATTTCTTAAGGAGTTGTGGTCCAAACTTGATCAAATGGTTCATATGAGTCTATAATGTTTATGTGGATAAAAAATTATGAGGTTTGACTGTAAATTGGCCACAATTGACTTTTTCCCCAATACAACTGATTTTTAGGTCATCTGTCCAATTGACTGGGCAAAAATTTGATTCAAGGCTTGCAACTTGGTATGAGCAATATTGTAAGTACAACATGAAGTATGAAAGTCATATTGAGCATTGGAAGTCCAAAAATCCCTATGCAAACTCAAACCTTAATTTCAGGTCAATAGTGCAAGGAGATGTCTTGAGCAGAGCAAACCCTAATCCTGTCTGGAGTCCAAAGAGTCTTGTGAGGGGAAATCTTGATAAAATGAGAGGGAAAATTTTGGGGTACAACAGTGATGTTATTTTCGAGCATGTTGATAGCAAAAATCAACTTGCTGACATTTTTACTAAACCACTCGCTACGGATCCCTTCCATCACATCCATAGGGAACTTGGTGTTCTTAATATCTCGGATAGGTTGTAACTTAAGTAAGTTGCATACCTTTTATTTTATTGAACATATTCTATTAATTCTTGATGCACTTATGGATAGCCTTGGTTAAAGCTCTTATCAACTCTCATGAAGGTAATATCGTTCTCATCTATTCTATACTCTTAATCATGTGTAAACGGTAAACTTGCTCTTCTTTATCTTTATTATTAAAGTACATAGGAATTCTAAGAACTATATAAATTGCATGATATCAATTGAAAAAGCTGCATAAAATCAAAATTCTTTACTTTTGATTCGACTCATAGCTTACATGCATCGACGCGTACTGTATATTTCACTCAGTATTCTCCAAACCTTCCACCTGATGCTCCTGAAAACAATGATACTGACAACCTAGAAAATTGATTCATGTTTATATGTGTAATTCTGTTATGTTCTTATATTTTTTCCTCATGCACCTATCCTTATTGACTGTTTTGTAATATTCTACATACATTGGTCTAATTATTGCATTTTAATGATCCACACTAATTTCATTTTATGTGAATGATTGTTGGTGTTCTTAGTTGCAAATGGGAAATGATGTTGCACTTGATATATTTTGTTACTTTTAAGCTTGTTGTTTTTCTCTTTTTGATGTTGTCAAAGGGGGATAAGTCAACATAGAAGACTATACATAGCTTTCAAATGAAACACACAAACTTAGGGGGAGCATATTTGAGCATTGTTTTGACATCATCAAAAAGGGGGAGTATGTGAGGGTAAAATTCCTCTATAAGTATTTTAATGATGTCAAAACGACTATTAATCTCTCTCTATTTGGGTTGGTCCTATGAACAATCTTGCAATGAAATGATTGGAATGAAGATCTCCATAAACAAGTATTTTTGAGAAAAGCCAATATGTGCGTCGACTCAAAGATATGTGCGGTCGACTCATCATATTCAATCAAGTCATGGATGTATCAGGTTGAACCTTCCAGTCGACTCAAACTGGAAATCAAAACATTCAAAGTTTGCATCGATGTAAGCCCTAAAGCGGTCGACGCATCTCACTTCAAAATGGAATTCTCTCTGACTGCTGGATGTATCGCGTCGACCCTTCTGGTCGACTCAACCTGGGAATCAGAATACTCAATATTTGCATCGACGCAAGTTCTGAAGCAGTTGGCGCATTACACTACAAAATAGTTTTCTCTCCTGGTGCAGGCTGTGTCGCGCCGACCCCTGCTTCTGGTTGAGTTGACCGCTCGCTAGCCACATTTGATTTTTTGCTATGTTTATGGGTCTTGGATTTTAGGTAACACACACACACACACACACACACACACACACACACACACACACACACACACACACACACACACATATATATATATATATATATTCATTATGCATCATTATGGAAAGTTAACAAGAACTAGTGAAAGATACACATAGTTCTCATCATCTTCATCCTCTCTTCTCAAAAATTAACATCTACACATAATCATGGTTGTTGATTCAAGAAAATTGTTGTGGTGATAACGTTCAAATCAAGAATTCAATTCAGATTTGGATTGGACAATTATGGGCTATTCTTGAATAAAATCATTGGGATTTTCTCCTCCAAGATTCCTTTTGGTGTGGGGGTTTTTGCACAAGTCTTTGCTTTATTGAATTCAGCCAAGTGAAAGGATTAAGAAACGTGGGTTTGCTTAATCAAGTAGCGGTAACCGGAGGATTGTGAAGATTGATTTGGGGTCAATTTTCTTGTGATTGAAACCGGCCAAGTTAAAGGATTAAGAAATGGTGGGGTTGCTTAATCAAGTAGCGGTAACCGTAGGTTTGTTCGAAGAATTTGGCACTTGGTTTTACTCAAACCAAGGAAAGGGAAGAAGATTGTTACTTCAGCAACATTAGTTTGTTTGTATTGTGAACTATCTCTTCTCTTGTATAATTTGCAACTTAATATTAAATATCTCAATTCTAGATTCTAGAATTGGGGGCAGACGTACCCTACACAAGGACGACAAGGGGAATTGCCTTAACAAATCATGTGTTATTTTGCTTTTTCTTTATCTCTATACTTGATAACTATACTGTGTTAAAATAAATTTGTCAAATCTGCATTTATTGAAATTGTAGTGTATTGAGTTCATTTCAAAACATTGGTAACAATCTTTTTGATTGATACCTAAGAAAACTCACCACTACAATTTAGCAAAATCAAATCTAAGGTGCTTTTCTCACAAGGTGTTTGACAAATTGACTAATCCACAAATTATTCATTGTGCTTATCATTATCTCATTCAACTCATTGGTAGTAATTAATAATCATTGAGGGTGTATAAGTGATTGATCAATTGAGTAAAACGCGTTGATTCTTATTTTGTCATTACATCCCATACGGTTACGCATATCCGATCTTTTCAATAGAGGATCGTTTAGACGATTGGAGATTCCAGGAAGCTTTCACATATTTTTCTAAAAACAATATTAAAAAGTAAAAATTATTTTAAATGATCTATTCAACCCCCCTTCTAGATCGATCACATCGTCTAATAAACTAAATTATAAAAAAAATTATAAAACATAAAAATAAACAAAGTAAAACACAGAAATGCTTAAGTACAAGCATGGAAGAATGTGCATCAAAATTCAGTGATCAAATTCCCCCATATTTAAACTTTTGCACTCTGAGCAAAATAAAATCAAAATATCAAGAAACACAAAAGCATAATCAACTACTCATTCCAGGTTACAAACTCTTCTTCGGTTAAGATTGCATCGATAAGTAGTAATCTTGCACACTAAACATATCGTAAGTACACTACTCCATAATTGTGCAGTCATAAGCCTCCTGAATATACAACCCAACTTGAATCATGTTATTATGTCATATCCTAACTTACTCACCCTCCTTTTTGCTCTCTTTCATTCTGGCACAATCACATTAAGCCCGTTATCTCCACACACTCATAGTAAGGTGACCAGTTAGTGACTTTGGTCCTTTTTGCATGGGGTTCTGGTGCATGAGTGGTATAACCCTTTGCTTACCCAATTGTAGTTGCGGGGGATCGGATCATAATCCTCCCTACCAAGTACAGCACCAAAAACCTCTAAACTAAGCAACAACGGGTCTGATAATCAAATTTTGTAGGTTCCACAACTGTTGGGTTAAGTGACCGATGGGGGTTACCAAACTTAGAAGGTGCATTCCCTATTTATTTTTTCAAATAAAAACTGGATCACTCACTTATATTCATCGGCTTCCCTATGTAGAACATGTGTGAGATGGTGTTGACTGCTAATATAAACTACTCAAGAGTTGTTAGAGAATAAGAACTCAAGGCTATGTCATAATAAATATTCAACTTAATTTCCATATACAAGAGACTTATGGTATTAAGATGCTATCGATCTTGCGAACTTTTCCCAAGTCTCCACAACTAACCTCAGATTAATCTATAATCCAAAACATTCAAAAAGATGCATTTTTTTTAATAATAACTAAAAACAAAACAAAACAACGAACAAAAGCAAAGAAAATAAATGATTCCCTCCCCCAAACTTACAATATGCATTGTCCTCAATGAAAGGACATAAATATTAAATAAGAGTGATAGAAAGGAAAGAGCACACCCGAACAGTCAAGGAGGATAAGTGATCACATAAGAATCCTTTTCCAAAGAGAGATCGTCTACATTCTCTTCTTCTAAGGTGGGGCCCTCATAGAGTAGCTTTGGGCAATGTCCATTAAACTTGAAAGCCTTTTATTCCAGGATCAAAGAAGAATCTTTAATAAGTAAAAGTGTTGAATGGGCACGTGAACGTGATCTCATCTTTCACAACATCAAGGATCAAAAGGTTATGGGGCTTCCTCACTGCTTTTGCTACATCTTCAAGTAAGATCCTATGCATACACATGGACGGACTAATATCATAAATATCATCCAAGATCCATCCAATTCCTTTCTTATGCTTCTTCAAAACCTGCAAAATTTACTTTCTTAATAAAAATAAAGTTTAGAAGAAATTATAACCGGGAGTTTTCCATTCCTCTCTAAATAAGCATAATTAAGATTTTCAGGAATTGGTTTCAGCTCTCGGGAAGGTGGTTGTTTGATGGATTTTTTGTTTCGGGCAGTCGGGGTGTCGAGAGCTTTATCTACATGAACAACTTCATTTGAAACCTCATCTGCAGTAAGAATATCAACTTGCAAGCGGCCTCAATTTCAGCACAAACAGAGCAAATTTTACTATCAGTACAAACATCACAAGAGTAAACATCATCAAAATCAGATAATGATGGAAAATCAGCTGCAAACAAATCAGTACAAGTATCATCAACTATCTCAGAAAGCAACTCTATTGGAAAAACAAAATTCTCTTCTAAGGATTGCTGGTTAGATCCTTGAGCTTGTTGCATGACATTCATCAAAGAGGCAAGTTGTTCAATCTGTGTTTGCAAAATCAGAAGAGTAGAATCTATTTGTTGTTCAAAATGGAGATTATTTGCAGCCATTTTTTTTACAATATCCTCTAGTGAAGGCCCGGAAGGTGCATAACACACAACCTGAAATTCTTTCGGATTCTTATGCGGATGCTCACCTGCAAGACCATTAAACTTTGGCAACAAGTGTATTAAATCAGATTTTAATTCAGTAGGTGCATCAGTTGCAGGATAGTCAATACATACACCATTATAGTTCACATCAGGGGCAGCCAACTGCCTCAAAGTTCTTTGTTCAACCATATTATCAACAAACACAGAAATATCAATTATGTCTCAAACAGGCATAAACAAATATAAAGAGGAAAAATCATTAAAATAAATTCAGAAAAATATAAAAACACCACAATTACTCTAATGAAGTAAAATAAGAATTTTGAGAATTTTTTTGAATTTTTTCGACACTGTGAAAACAATAAAAAATTAATTAAAAATAGAAAAAAGAGGAATTTTATTCTAAAAGAGTACTTGTTGTACCCCAAAATTTGCCCTCCAATATTTCTCAAGACATTTACAAGAAGAATCTCCAAATGGTTCAAGATTGCTCAAGAGTTGGACAGTCAAATCATCTCCTAAGGCAGTCAATCTCAAATTAGGGTTTTGTGTTGCATCAAGGTCCTTGCATACAAATGGCCTCAAGTTCTCCCCAATGTCTTAATATGTTCTCAAGTTCGTCCATGTCAAAGCCTTGCAGAGGAAGTTTGGTTAGTCAATTGCTCAAAAGGTCCAAAAATCGACTGTGTTAGGGCAAAAGTCAATTGTGACCTACAAATAGTCAAACCTCAAGATTTTTTGTCAACATTCTCATTTTGTAGGATAATTCATCATTTTATCAAGGTTTGATCATGATTCATCAAGGATTGCTCAAGATTCATCAAGATTCAAAAGTTGCTAAATTAGGGTTTTGTAGGAAAAGTCAACTCAACTTTGACCAAGCATAACTTTCTCATACTTTATAAGAAATGACCCATACAAATCTCATTTTTAATAGGATGTAATTTCCTACAATCCATCTTCGCACCCCAAGATCAATAAATGCACTCACAAGAAGTTACAAATTTGGACATTATAGGTCATTTTTG
This sequence comes from Vicia faba, assembly GCA_948472305.1. Taxonomy (NCBI): domain Eukaryota; kingdom Viridiplantae; phylum Streptophyta; class Magnoliopsida; order Fabales; family Fabaceae; genus Vicia; species Vicia faba. The sequence continues at coordinate 819,006,866 of OX451741.1, read as the reverse complement.
AAAGTCAACAAAAAAACCTTTTTTGCCAAAGCTTATAACTTGAGCATGGAATATCAAAATGAGATGAGACCAAAAGTTTTGGTTATAGGACATCCCAAGGTTTCTAAAAAGTCCAAGAACACTTCCAAAAGTTCAAAATTGAAGAAGTTATGAATTGTTGAAGTTGGGCATTTTTCCAAAATTGCCAAAAGTCAACTATCCTTAAAACTTCAAATTTTGTCAAAAGGGCCCACTTTTTTCCACTTGATTTAATCTTGTCACACCACACACGTGTCCTATCTTCAGTCTTGTGTCCATTAATTGATTTTTCTATTTTATTTGATTTTTATTAATTTAATTCATTTTAAATCAATTTGAATCCAAATAAAATCCAAATATTGATGAAATAAGATCTTTTTGATTGATACAGTTTTCAATTATCATCATGGACAGGATCAAACTCGAATCAAGCCATGTTATGAACAAAATATTGGATTTGGGACATTTTTGGAAGCTTTGTAATGGAAGATCATATCAAATCCAAAATCATCAATGCATAAGGATTGAAAGCCCAATATTGGACCTAATACAATGCTTGATACATACATAACACAAGGACACGAAATTCAGAACCAAGAGGCTGCTAATTCACAAGAACAAAAACTTGGAAAAAGCTTGAAAAGTTGGAAACTGGAATCACATCAAGAGGTGCTTTCAACACAAAGTCTCAACGTGGTTCTCTTGCTAGACATCCACTGAGTCTATTGCAATCAAAATCAAGCCCTCTCATCCCCTGAATCGCACTGTAAGCTTCCTTGAACACCGCCCTGTACATGAAAACGCAATCTCTCATTCTTGCATATTTTTGACAAACCATTGACATATTCTTGATCCTTGCATGATTTCTAAACATTCTGCAATATTCAATTGAGTTTTCATGGCCTAAAATGCAATACCCGAATCTAGGGTTTTCCTTTCTTGTTTTTAGGCGTTTTTGTTTCAGGCAAAATCAGGGCAATTGATGGATATAGATGTGATCACGAGACCCAGACGAATCGAACCATGGTCTTGGAATTAATTTCTATGGCCTAGGATAGATTTTAGAAGGCAGCTACGAATTTAGCTGCGGATGAAAATACGCAGGTAAATAACCATGTTCTCATGAGGAAGATGAAGACATGGCTTGTTCCAATTGGACCATTCAAACCAATCTCGCGCGTTTTTATAATTTCTGGCATATTAATTGTTTTCTACATATATTAATTGTTGTTTATTATAATTACAAAAGAATCATAATGGCTCAGTGGCTAGGGCATTTGTTCATTGGCTAACATGACCTGGGTTCGAATCCCAGGTCCCCCATATTGCCTATTATTATTTTTCTTCAAGAGATCCAGCGCGCCTCAGCAATCATGGTACATGATACATCATCACTTAATCACTTGCCAGATGGCCTCCTGGCCAAATCTGATGGCCAAAGGGTGATGTCCACCATACACCCAAGTCAACACACGCATGGAGAAGCAGGAAAGTCAAAGCAGGCCAACATAATTGGGCTTGGAAATTACTATTCTCACCATCAATCTGGGCCCAAACCCCCCATTGGGTTATTTCTTTCTATTTCTTTTTATATTTCATTTTTATTTATTTGTTTTGTTTAATTATTATTATTATTATTTAAACTAACAAATTAATATTTTTCTTAATAAAATCAAAAACACAAAAAAATATATTTTTATTTATCAAAATTAAATTCATGACTTTATTTTTGTAAATAAATTAATTCAATTAACTTACTTTTAATTAGGTATAATTTTTAACATTTTTTGCAATAAATAAAATAAATGTAGAAAAATTAGGTTTTTACTAAATTTTAATCAATTTATTTTATTTCTTTAAATTCCCAAAAATCCAAAAATATTTTCATTAATTAATTAATTAATTTATTTAATGGTTAACTTAGATTTAATTCCATTTAATTAAAAAATAAACCAAAAAAATGTTTTCTTTTCAAAAAGGGTCAAAACCCTAAAAAATGCACCGATTTAATTTTCTCGCACGCGATCCATATTTTCATATTATTGTACTTGCTTCCGGAATGTAATAATTCTAATTAGGACATTATTTATTGCGTTATTTTCCGCAATTTAAATTTCAAGGGTTGTTTTTGGCGATGTAAATACCTGACGCCTTGTAATAGTTTAGATTTAATTTCCGCAATTTAAATTCCGCAACTATACACTGTTAGATGTTTGATAATAGGGAATGCATGACAAGATCGAATGTATGAACTTAAAATCAACCTATCTCACCCAGGACGTGTACAAAGATAAAATTAACCGAAATAACACACTCGCACATGCGCACTCCTAGGGTACACCTCACTTGGTTGCCTTCGAACGTGGTCATTGAGTATAGGAAGTTTTAGAGGTCGCCCTCTTGTCCAAAGATCATAGTTGCCTCGAAACGGTTGCCTCGGATAAAATGATCTAAGACATTAGGGTTACCGCTAAGGCATCCTAACATTGCTTTAGTGACCACACGTCCCTTAATCGAATTGACCCTTAAACTCCAACGATGATGCTACCTACTCATCAATAGTGGGATATCGTTGTCTAAAGGATATTTGTACAGATTAATTCCTTTTTCGAGTAGGTAAATGGTTCTTAAGTACTTGCTCTCTCAAAACAAAATAAAACTTTTCGCATTTACACCTTTTTAAACAAAAACTCCTTTCAAACCCACAAACACAAAGAAAAGCAAAATTTTGAAAACACTTTGAGCAAGTACCTAAGAGCCCGTGGATAACCATGGATAGAAAGGGTGCTAACACCTTCCCTTTCTATAATCTACCCCCCGGACCCGAGAAACATCTCGAAAAAGGAATTTTTCTGTGCTTTTTTCCTTTCCTTATTGGATAAACTAAAAGACGGTGGCGACTCTTGCTTACCACTACATTTTGCGAAAACAAAACGCAAAACACGAACCAACATTCTAAAAACAGTCAGTTCTCTTCCCACCGATCACAAAACTGGCGACTCTGCTGGGGACTTAATAAGTGAGGTGTACCTTAGGATTAGATCATTGTGTTTTCAATTGTATGCTTTGTATGATTTATATTTATGGGCTTGTATCAGAGTTTTATAGATTCTAACCCGGATTGGGGATACCCTTTAGGTAAGTAGCAATAAACTGTGAGGGAACTGTACGACGTAGACCGATACGGTTGAAGCAGTAGCTACGTTGGTGTGGCACTTTAGATTGTACCGATATCCCTTGTGTTGGAACAAGGAGAATATGGGTCATCTAAGGGTCATTAAGCACCAACTGACCTTAGAACCTTTAAATTGACCAACTTGGCCATAGAACAGTAGCAGTATGCTACACTCATTGAGATTAAACTCTCGCGATGATTCCGGCCGCAAGAAAAGGTTGCTAAACTGGAATTATGACCGATTGAGGGTAGTCAGTGATATTGAGATCCTCTAGAACCCGGTTACTATTTTTAGGACAGGTTTAAACCAACTGAACTGAAAGAGGGTAGTACCTAAGCTCCTTGCCAGCCTGAAATATAAGGGCTCTCTGTGTGATTTGTGTGCCTTTACCATGTTTACCATTTGTGGATACTTGTGGTGTGCTTACTATCATGACATCATAACATCATAACATTGCATACATCTTGCATAAGACTAACCTATTTCAAAGACATGAGGGATTCATCTTTGTTCTGTTTTGTAGGTCATCATGATGCCCATGCGTAGGAATACCATCCGGATCAACTTTGTCCAAGTTCCCACCTTGCTTAAAGAGTTGATTGCAAAGATGCCTGATACTACTTCCTTCCTCAGGAGACATGGTTATCTTCTCAGTTTGGTCACCTCCAAATTGGACGAGCAGATGATGAGTGTCCTGGTCCAATTCTATGATCCATTTTACCATTGTTTTACTTTCCAGGACTACCAGCTGGTTCCCACCTTAGAAGAGTTCTCTGAGCTGCTCGGTATCTCTATTCTGGAGCAGACCCCGTTCACTGGTTGGGAGAAGGTTCTTAGGCCCGAAGAGATTGCTGCAGCCCTTCATTTGACCAAAGAAGAGGTAATGACTAATTGGGAGACTAGAAGTGGAGCAAAGGGCTTTATGACTAAGTTCTTGGTTGGTAAGGCTAACTATTTCTGGGATAGTCTAGACTTCTGGGCATTCGAGGATATTCTGGCTCTTCTGATATATGGCTTGGTATTGTTTCCAAACTCTGACTCCTTTGTTGATGTGAATGCGATAAAGATCTTCATCTCTCGCAATCCTGTGCCCACTCTCTTGGTTGACATCCTTCATCAGCTCTATGCTCGTACTGCCTGAAAGCGGGGAACCTTGATATGCTGTGCTCCGTTATTGGCAAGGTGGTTTATTTCGCACCTTCCCAAATATGTGCTGAAGAATAAAGAAGGCATGGGCTGGGCTTATAGGGTTATGTCTCTTTCTCATAATGACATTATCTGGACTCTCAAGGGTATGGATGAGGTGACTGTTATTGATCGATGTGGGGAGTACCCCAATGTTCCACTATTAGGAACCCATGGAGGAATTTCATACAATCCGCGCTTAGCTCTACGTCAGTTTGGGCGTGCCAGAAGAGAAGGACCTCATGAGATGCTAATGCCTAGTATTATCTTTGATTTTCAAGGGGATAGCGACGAGCAACGCCGCAGATTCATAAAGGCTTGGGATAGAGTTCACCAATCTGATCCACATGAGCTGGGTCCAAAGACTTCACTCCCGATGGAGCCATATCTCAGATGGGTCCGCATCCGTGCCCAGAAGATGGGTATGCCATATGAGGCTGTCCGGCCTGTCACTCTTGAAGTTGCTAATGAAGAAGGAGTTCTTCCAACCATCCTCCATCCTCATATGCCCACTGACATTGGGGCACTAAAGAGATATTGGATGCAACGGGGGGAAGAACGAGATTCCTACCGAGAGAAGTTCAACGAGCAAGAGCAGAAGATCCAAAGGCTGACTAGGCAGTTAGAGAACGAGCGGATTCTCAACGACTATGTCCGCACTGATAAGAAGAGACCATGGGAGCATTGATTGACCTTTGATGATTTTCTTTCCAGTTTTTATTTACTTTTCAGTATTTCCATTCTTGTAACGCCCTGAGGGCATCAACTGAACAATTTGAATTTTGAAGTTTATCTAATAAAGTGTGTTTTATTTCTTGTTTACAAATTTGAACCTCTTGACTGTCTTTGAAAACATAAACATACGCATTTCATCCCATGCACTTCATAAACAGGTACCCATTACAAGTCTCTTATCTTCTTCGCTGTTTATTTCAGCAATCATCATGTCTACTGAACCTTCAACTGAGCAAGCTATCAAGGCCCTCCAGGCCCAGAATGCCCAATTCCAAGAGCTGTTCATGAATCTAGCTAAGGGTCAGCAGGACCTAAAGACCTTAATTCTGAAAGAGAAGAAGAAGAATAAGAAAAGGACAATCTTGTTTAACATAGGGCACATGTGTGGGAACAGGCTTAAGAATGAAGTTGATTTGACCACCTCATCTGGATGGAAATATAGTCAAGAAGAAAGGAGGGCTCCTAGCCCTATGGTCTCCGACAACGAGACGGACTACGATGAAGAACAGTATCCTCCTGCTGAGGATAGATACAAGCAACTGGAAGACCGGTTGAGTGCTATGGAAGTTCAGAAGGTTCCTGGTCTGGACTTTGGTGATCTAGGTCTATCATCTGGGGTGGGAATTCCCCACAAATTCAAGGCACCAGCCTTTGCTAAGTATGACGGAGTTTCTTGTCCGAAGTTGCACCTCCGGTCATATGTGAGGAAGATTCAGCCGTACACCGTTGATAAGAACCTATGGATCCATTTCTTTCAAGACAGTCTCTCAGGGACTCAGCTTGAATGGTTCTATCAGTTAGACGAAGCCAATATTCGCAGTTGGGAAGATTTGGCTACTGCTTTCTACAGGCAGTACCAGTACAAATCCGACCTCGCTCCCACGCGTACCCAACTCCAGGGTATGTCAATGGGAACAGGTGAAGGATTCAAAGATTATGCTCAGAAGTGGAGGGACCTCGCCGGTAGAGTACAACCACCCTTGGCTGATCGAGAGCTTGTGGGCATGTTTCTGGGGACCCTGTCTGGTCCATTTTTCAACGATCTTATCGGAAGCTCTTCATCTGGGTTTACAGAGCTAATTCTGACCAGTGAGAGGATTAAGGCTGGTATTAAGGCTGGTAAGATACAGAAGGGTGCTCAAGCACTAAGAAGAAACCATTTAAGAAAGAGTCCAGTGCTGTCTACAGTTCGAGAAGACAGAATAGACCTGAACACCGCCAAGCTGTTAATGCGGTTGTTATTTCAAAACCTGCTGGTGCTCCTCAGCACAATAATCAACAAAAAGACGAGAGACCTCGAAGGTAATTCACCCGTATCAGCATGACCTTATCTCAGATTCTGCCACAGTTGCTGAAGACCAATCTGTTGATTCTAAAGGAAGCCCCAAAGAATTCAAATACAACGTCACCGAGGTATAACCCTAATTCCCACTGTGCTTATCACTCTGATAGCCTGGGGCATAATACAGATGATTGTTGGACTTTGAAGAATAAGATACAGGACTTAATTGATGCGAAGGAGATTGAGTTCGAGGCGCCCAAGAGGCCTAATGTTGTGACTACTCCCATGCCCAAGCATGAAGTGAATACTCTTGATGAAGACTCGTTTATGGTTTCGGTGGATGATATTGTTACCCCTCTGATGACTGTAAAGAAGAACCTTTTGCTGGTCGATTTGTTTCCGGGCTATGACGAAGGTTGCTGTATGTGTTCTATTCTACCTACCGGTTGCCATCTCTTGATATCAGGTGTCCAACGCCTGATGGATAGTAAAGAAATCCTGTTTGAGAAGACTGTTGTTCCCTTATTTCATTCGGAAGAAGTTTCCATCATTACCATTTTCGAAAATTCTTCCAAGGCTCCCTCGAGGAAGCCTGTTAGAATTACATCTGTTCCGAGAATCGCACCTGTAATCATCACTGTTCCGGGGCCCATCCCATATACCTCTGATAAAGCTGCCCCTTGGCACTACGGGGCTGATATTTATTTTCATGGAGTTAAGCAAGAGTTGGATGCTGATACTGACGTCAGCAATATTGTTGGACCTACTAAAGTCACCCGCATCAGAAGACTTTTCTCACCTGATATTGCTCCACCAACTGCCCGAAGACCTGTTGTTATTACACCTGCCAGTGTACCTGCTACCATTCTTGTTCAAGTCCCTATTCTTACCCCTGTCACCGAGTCATCTGACACTCGGGGCAAAGGGATCACCACTGATGTGCCTGCCCAGACGGAGGCACCGAAGACGATTACTGTCGAAGCTTCCAAACAAGAGATGGAAGAGATTCTGAAAATTATTAAAAAGAGTGACTACAACGTAGTTGAGCAGCTGGGGCAAACCCCATCCAAGATTCCTATGTTGTCACTGTTGTTATGCTCAGAGGCCCATGCCAAGGCTCTGATTACCTTTTTGAAGACTGCCCACGTGCCACAAGAGACATCAGCTGATCACTTTACAGATTGCGTGGCCAATTTGACTGCTGATAATGGTTTGGGTTTCTCGGACGCCGACTTGACTGCTAAAGGGAAGAATCACAATGATGCCCTGCATGTCTCAATTGAATGCAGGGGCACTACTCTTGCACATGTATTGGTGGATACTGGTTCCTCATTGAACGTCTTGCCTAAGAAAGCTCTAGACCGGTTGGACTGTGAAGGGTTGGAGCTGAAACCAAGCAACATTGTCTTCAGGGCCTTTGACGGGTCTAAGAGAATAGTAGATGGAAAGGTTGATATCCCGATTAAGGTTGGTTCTCAGGTCTTCAATTCTACGTTCTATGTGATGGACATTCGCCCATCTTATTCTTATTTGCTGGGTCGTCCATGGATCCACAAAGCTGGGGCCGTAACCTCAACGCTCCACCAAAAGCTGAAGTACCCGGACAAAGGGAATATTGTGACAGTACAAGGAGAGGAAGAGTATATGGTTAGCCACCTCAACTCTTTCCGATATGTAGAGATGGATGGGGAGTTCATTGAGACCCCATTCCAACATTTTGAAGAGGTTCCCCAGACGTTGGCGTCAGCAGAGACTGTTTTTGATGACTCTCCTATGAAGATGGCTTCCTTTAAGGATGCCAGGGCTGTTGTTGAGAAGGGTGAGTGTACAAATTGGGGCCAACTCCCTGATTTTACACAGAAGACTAACAAGTTTGGTTTGGGTTTCACTGTAGAAGCTCAGAGGGCTGCTCGGAATGCACGGATCGGAAGACCTCCCGTGTTCATCAGCAACTCGGGAGTGAATGCCATTGAAGATGATGTGGAAGAGTCTGAATTCGACAGCTGGATCTATCCTACGACCGACGGTGGACAATGCAACTGGACAGCAAAGGACTTCATCCCTATTACTTTTGTTACCCAATAATGAAACTTTTGTTTTGAATATGTAACAGACAATGTTTTGAATTTTATGGCCCGGTGTCTTACCCGAGGCACCGTGGCTTCATTTGTGAGGGCTTTATGTGTGTCATTTTCATATATCATTAATAAAAGCATTGGACGTTTTTTTTTGCATTTCAAATTTTGCGCTCCTTGTTTTTCTTTTATTATATATTGCAAAACATATATTTATACACACTCACGTATCATGATCTACATCCACTCTGGATCCCATTAATAATGACTCTGCTACTTCCAGTTATGACTTCGAAAGTCCGATCAACTTAGCCGAAGACGAAGGTGAAGATGATTGCGAAGTGTCTGCTGAGTTTGTTAGACTGCTGTTTCAAGAAGAGAGGGCCATACTACCTCAAAGCCATCAATTATGATACCTCCAATTGCAGGAAGACCGTTGATATCATACTTAAAAATGATGGATAATATAAAGAGGTGTGCTGGGGCAGCATGACGAGTCTGGCCGAAAAGAGCATGCTATTTACTGCTTTAGCAAAAAGTTTACCGACCGTGAGACCCAATACTCACTGCTTGAGAGAACTTGCTACGCTTTGGCATGGGCTGCTCGCCGGCTGAGACAGTACATATTGACTCATACTTCTCTTCTGATACCAAAAGCTCTGAACGTCTTGACGGCACCTTGGCCTTTTGCAATGTGGGGCATTGATATGATCGGCGAGATCCGACCTACGGCATCCAACGGGCATCATTTCATCCTGGTAGCAATTGATTACTTTACAAAGTGTGTTGAAGCAGCTTCCTTTGCTATGGTAACCAAGAACGTCGTGGCACGGTTCATTCGACATAATCTGATCTGTCGATATGGTGTACCAGAAAAGATCATTACGGACAATGGTACCAATCTCAACAACAAGATGATCACTGAGATCTGCGAGCAATTCAAGATACAACATCATAACTCTTCTCCCTACCGGCTGAAGATGAATGGGGCTGTCGAAGCAGCTCATAAGAACATTAAGAAGATTGTGCAGAAAATGACAATGACATACAAAGTCTGGCACGAGATGTTACCATTTACTCTTCACGGGTACCGTACCTCAGCACGAACATCAACAGGGGCAACACCCCATTCCTTGGTATATGGTATGGAGGCAGTATTGCCTATCGAAGTTCAGATACCCTCTCTTCGAATCATGAAGGATGCAGGTTTGAGTGAAGATGATTGGATTCAGACCCGGCTTGATCAGCTGAACCTAATCGACGAAAAGAGACTTACTGCTATTTGTCATGGTCAGACTTACCAAAAGCGAATGATCAAGGCATTTAACAAGAAAGTCAGACGACAAGAGTATCAAGTTGGGGATCTGGTGATCAAGCGCATTATCTTACCTCAAGGTGATCCCAGGGGAAAATGGACCCCTACTTACGAAGGGCCATTTGTGGTTAAGAACATTTTCTCAGGAGGAGCTATGATTCTAACCACCATGGATGGCGACGACCTTCCTCACCCCGTCAATGCATACATAGTAAAAAGATACTACGCATAATCAAAGACCCGCTAGGTTGACTGGCCTAGGCAAAAATAAGGGCTTCCCGGCGAACCAAAAGGGTTCGGGCAAAAATAAGGGATGAAAAATAAAAAATCTGTACACCCGGCAAGTCGAAAACCTGAAAAGGCGGCTTGGGCAAAAAGGGGTATCCCGGTGGACTGAAAACCTGAAAGGGCGGTCCAGGAAAAAGTTAGGGATCAAAGCGTAACACTATGTCTCATTGGATCACCTTGCATCCAGACTTCAGTATAGACTATTGTTATACCCCAAAATTTGCCCTCCCATATTTCTCAAGACATTTCAAGAATAATCTCCAAGTGGCTCAAGATTGCTCAAGAGTTAGACAGTCAAATCACCTCCTAAGGCAGTCAACCTCAAATTAGGGTTTTGTGTTACATCAAGGTCCTTGCATCCAAATGGCCTCAAGTTCTCCCCAATGTCCTAATATGCTCTCAAGTTCAAACATGTAAAATTTCAAGCCTTGCAGAGAAAGTTTGGTCAGTCAATTGCTCAAGAAGCCCAAGAATCGACTGTGCTAGGGCAAAAGTCAACTGTGACCTACAAATAGTCAAACCTTAAGATTTTTTGTCAACATTCTCATTTTGAAGGATAATTCATCATTTGATCAAGGGTTGATCATGATTCATCAAGGATTGCTCAAGATTCATCAAGATTCAAAAGTTGCTAAATTAGGGTTTTGAAGGAAAAGTCAACTCAACTTTGACCAAGCATAACTTTCTCATACTTCATGAGAAATGACCCATCCAAAGCTCATTTTGAAGAGGATGCAATTTCCTACAATCCATCTTCACACCTCAAGATCAATAAATGCACTCACAATAAGTTATGAATTTGGACATTATAGGTCATTTTTGAAAGTCAACAAAAACACCTTTTTTGCCAAAGCTTATAACGTGAGCATGGAATATCAAAATGATATGAGTCTAAAAGGGTTGATTATAGGACATCTCAAGGTTTCTAAAAAGTCAATAATACTTCCAAAAGTTCAAAATTGAAGAAGTTAAGCATTGTTGAAGTTGGGCATTTTTCCAAAATTGCCAAAAGTCAACTATCCTCAAAACTCCAATTTTTGACAAAAGGGCCCACTTTTTTCCACTTGATTTGATCTTGTCACACCACACACGTGTCCTATCTTCAATTTCATGACCAATTATTAATTGTTCTATTTTATTTGATTTTTATTGATTTAATTCATTTTTAATCAATTTAAATTAAAATAAAATCCAAATCTTAATAACTTGATATCTTTTTGATCATTACAGCTTTCAATTATCATGATACACCCAATCAAATTAGTGCCAAGCCATATCATGCATAAAATCTTGGATTTGGAAAGAATTTGAAGATCTTTAATGGAGGAATCAAATCATATCTCAATTCATCAAGTCACATGGATTCAAGCCCAAAGATTTAACCTAATACAATCCCTTATACATGTACAAGCTAGAGCATACAAGGAACACGACCTAAAAGCTGCAAAAACGGCCAAACCAAATTGGAGAAAAATATTGAAAAATTGAAAACTGAAATCCACACTAGAGATAAATTAGAGACCAAAACTCAACGTGGTGTCCTTGCCTGAGATCCAACGAAGCTATTGGGATTAAAATCAAGCCTTGAAGCAGCCCCAAACTCACTGTAAGTCGTCCTGAACACGACCCTGTACATGAAAACACAACCTTGGATTCTTGCATCTTTTTGGCAAAACGTTGGTATATTCATGACTCTTGTGTGATTTCTAAGCATTCTGCATTATTTAATTTTGTTTTCATGGCCTATAACGTAATACCCGAACCTAGGGTTTCCATTCTTTGTTTTTAGGCGTTTGCTATGCAGGCAAAATTAGGACAAATAATTGGTACAGGGATGCTCAGGAAGGAGAGACGAAGCGAACCATGGCTTTGGATTGCATTTCTATAGCTTAGGGTGAATTTTAGGACGAACCTAGGAATTTAGCTGCGGATAAAATCCGCAGGTAAATATCCAGGATTTCAACGAAGAAGATGACCATGTGTCTTCTTCCCATTGGTCCGTTCAAACTGCGCGCCATATTTTTTTATTTTCCAGGCATAATGCTTTGTTTTACATATAATAATTGTTACTTATCCTAATAACAAATAGGCAAGTCAGTTGGGTTGGCAAGCGCGCTAGTGGAAAACCCCTTGGAACTTGGGTTCGAATCCCAGGTCCCCCAATACATTTGTTTTCTTTTTATTCAGGTACTCTCATGCAATGCTCAAAATGTAGTCCACCATATGCCTCAAAGATCCAGACGCAAGATGGCCCCCAGGCCAAATCTAAAGGCCCAGATTGGAGGTACACCATATACTCAAGTCAGCAGGCGCGCGTGGGATTCCAAAAAGTCAAACAAGGCTGGTATAAATGGGCCAGACAATTGCCATTCAAACACCCAGATTTGGGCCCAAACCCCCTTGGTTTATTTTCTTTACATTATATTTATTTATTTGCTTTATTATTTTTAATTATTATCATTATTATTTAAACTAACCAATTAACATTTTTCTTAATAAAATCAAAACACAAAAAATATTTTATTTATTAAAATTAACTTCATCACTTTTATTTTTGTAAATAAATTAATTTAATCAATTTAGCTTTAATTAGATTTAACTTTTAATATTTTTTGCAATATTTAAAATCAATTTAGAATATTAGGTTTTTATAAGCATTAATTCAATTTATTTTATTTCTTTAAAAACTAAAAAAATCCAAAAATATTTTCATTATTTAATTTAATTTAATTTAATTGTTAATTTAATTCCATTTAATTCAAAAATAAACAAAAATCCTTTCTTTAATAAAAAAGGGTCAAAACTCTAAAAAATGCGTCGATCTAATTTCTTGCACGCGATCCATTTGATTCCAATATTGTAATTGCTTCCGGTATGTAATAGCTTTTAATTAGGACTTTAATTATTTATCGCTTTATTTTACTTTCCGCAATTTAAATTAAAGGGTTTGTTTTTGGCGATGTAAATACCCGACGCCTTGTAATAGTTTAGATTTAATTTCCGCAATTTAAATTCCGCAACTATATACTGTTAGATGTTTGATAATAGGGAATGCATGACAAGATCAAATGTATGAACTTAAAATCAACATAGCTCACCTGTTGTACCCCAAAATTTGCCCTCCCATTTCTCATTGATTTCTCATCACAAAGCCCTTTAAGCTCAAGATCCAGTTAGGGTCCCATCTGCTCAAGACTTCTCCTTGCACAATGGACCCAAATTAGGGTTTGTGTTTGCACAAAGATGTTTTGACCTAAAGTGCCTAAGATGACTTTCATGCTTCATATTGGACTCCCAAGTTTCTCCATATCAAGTTTCAAGTCTTGATGCCAAGTTTTGCCCAGTCAATTGGACAGTTGACCTAGAAATCAACTATATTAGGGAAAAAGTCAACTGTGGCCAATTGACAGTCAAACCTCATGAAAATTGATCCACATCAACATTATAAACTTCCATGAACCATTTGGTCAATTTTGGATCACAATTCCACAAGAAATTTGATCAGATCACCAAAAGGGCAAAATGGTCATTTTTAGGGTTTTGACTGCACAAAGGCAATTTTTGACTGTTTGACCCAACCAATGGCAAACCAAGCTCATATATGGACTCAAGGACCCCATGGATTTGTCTTGACATTCTCAACAAGTTCAAAAGATCCCAAGTACACAAGATTGACAGTTGAATTTCCCAGTCAATTGATCAATTTTGACTGTATACTGAAAAGTCAAACTTTGACTTTTTGGTCAAAATCAAGAGTCAAGATTCATTTTTCATCAAAACATGCCAAATCATGAAACTTGTTCACCAAGAAACCACAAAATGCAAATTAGGGTTAGAAATTAGAATTTTTCATAACTTAGAATCTTTCTAAGTTATAAAAAACCCTAATTTTTTCCCAACTTCGCCCCACTTTTTCACCAAGATCCATTTGGATTCAAACAAAAGTCAAAACATGAAAGTTGTAGCTTGTTGTATAATCTACAACTTTGATTCACAAAGTTTTCCCATTTGAGGCTTGTATCTCAAGTTACAAATTTTTGAATAAGGGCACTAAACCATTCTTAACTTAGTGGAATTTTAACCTATTTTGACAAGGTTTTCTACCCCACTTCAAGGCCATTTTCCATACACTTCCACTTGGAATTTCAATTCGCATTTCAAAGATGGATTGTAGTACACATTCCAAGCTTTCCAAAATGTCCAAGAACTTCTCAAACAACCTCATGACTTGAGAGAATCGAATTTTACAATATAGCAAAAACTCACTTTTGGATTGATCATGAACATGTTCATAACTTAAGCCATTTTCAAGTCAGCATAGTTTGTGCTAAATTACAGGTCCTAAAACCCTTTGACACTCAATAATTCAATGCAAAACCTTTGTGCCAAGGCCTTGTTTCATGAGTTCAAGCATTGCCTAAAGGATTAATCCCAAAATAGATAAAGCATTTCTTCCATTTTTGCAAAAGTTAACTTTATGTCCAATTGAAAATCCAAGCAGTACAAATGAGATCTAATTGGCACAAGATTATGAGCAAAACACTCTGATCAAGGAGGGATTATGCAGCTCATTAGGGGGCCTCTACTGACCTAGAACACAACTTGAGCATTTGTTGCTTAAAGTGTAAGTAACTTGGCATATTGTAACACAACTCTCATATCAGCTTGAAAACACTTAAGTGAACTTGTGAAACACACTCAAGACATCTCAACCAAGCTATTGCACGACCCTAAGGCCTCTCATACACTCCCAATCTCAAAATCACCTTCAAACTGCAAAAACAGGGCCAGGCCTGCAGTTTGAGTGCCATCTTCCATTTCCCTCAAGCTCTCTTGCCCAAACCAGTTCACAGACATTCCCTAGCATCTATGCAAGCTAACCATGACTTGAAACACGACCTGTAATCCCTCTAACCAGTTCCACCATTTTCAGTTTCTTGTTTTGCAGGTGAAGTGCCCTAGCACGATTCAAAAGCTTTCAAGACAAAGTAAACATTGGAATAGCATCCCTGGACCTCAAGGAAGCTTTTCCAATCATCACCTTGCACTGAAAGCTTCCTCATTTCCAGATAGAACTTCAACTGAACAGGTATTTTGGTGAACTTCTATCTCTCTTATTAAGCATCATTAGCTCTAAGTTTGTGAATAAACAATGTTCTACTCATGCCACTGAACATGTACATGTTTTTACTTTTCATTTCTTTTGCTTGAGCTGTGAGAATTTAAGGTTTGAAAATGGCAGAAAATCTAGGTTAGGATTTGGGGGAGAAGAAATTCTCCCTCATCTTAGAGAGTTAGATCAAGTTCTGCATATGGTTGGATTCGTCTCTTGATGCTGAACATTTTTTATGTTATGAGTTTTCATTAATAAGCCAGGAATCAGGAGTTAGAAGATTGAGAAGAAGGGCGCGCGTTTTTGAACTGGTTTTGTCTGAAGGTTGAAGACAATGTCTTCTTGGGCTGGGCCTGAGTGATTTTCTTGTTCACACCACCTTTTTGGTTTTACACCCCCTGAGCCCATTTGCTTTATTTTTAATGTTTTTTAACTTTTTCTTTTTTTAATTGACTCATTTATTTTTTCTCAGCATATTAAAAATATAAAAATATTTTTTCTCATCATTTTTGAATTTATTAGGTATTTATTTGATTTTTTCTTTTAGTTTGAACATAAATAAATAAATATATACTTTTTTGTTTAAAATACTAAAATAGCACAAATATATTTTATACACTTTTATCTTATTTTTACTTTCTGAAAATATTTTATAGAAAAATACTTTTTTTATTTTAATATTAAATATTGTTAATTAATATATATAATACATGTCTTGTAAATAATATAAATATACATATATATATTAATACATTTAGGATAAGAATATCAAAAATATACATATTTATATTTTTATTAATATTTAGCACTAAAAAGACATTTTTATAAATATACTATATTTTATTTTATTTTTATATGTAAATAGTAAATATTATATGAATTAATTGATTAATATCCCTTTTTGATTAAAAATTAGGGTTTTGCCCTAAATTTGAAAATACTCCAAAAATAATACCTTTTTATTTCTCTTTTTATTTTCACATAAATAATATTCTCTTTTTTCATACACATAAAAATTCTTTTTACATTTTGCATATTTATTTCAATTTCCATTTAATTATATAATTATTTGTCTTGTAAATATTCAAAGAAAATGATGTAATAGTTAGGTTTAAGTTCTTGTCTAAATATACCCCATTTGAAACATTGTACCCCCCTCCCCATATTATTGTGTTGTAATAGTGTAGGAATTCAAATTTTGCACTTTATCGCTTTCTAAATATACTATGCTAGAGTTAGGGTTTGCATGCGAATAAAACGAACAAAAAGTAGTTTGACCTAATACAAGACAAGAAAGCATGAAAAATGGACAACACATTCCACACTTGCACCCCTAGGGTATTCCACTCTGTTGCCTTCAAATAATTGGGCCATATTGCATGTTGAAATTCTTTGGGTAAAACAAACAATCAAATGATCATAGTCCCTCAAATTGTTGCCTAAATGAATGATCAAGTCCCTTTTAAAGAAAAAAATTGCCCAAAGACATTTAACACTATTGCAATTATGGTCTAAACGATGACCCGCGCCCGTCCCTTTAACCTCCTAATACAAGATTGTCCACCAAATACAATGGTGGAACAAAATTGTCAAAAGGTTTAAAACATAACAAAAATCTTTTGAGAAAACTTTAGGGTAGATAACTCTTAAGTACTTGTCAATTTGCCAAGAAAACACTTGCCTAATTTCAAACCACACTTCACAAACACTTTCAAAACAAACTTTCAAAAAACCTTGAAACATCTTTTCTAAAGACAAAACACCTTTTGTAAAACATTCGAGTAAAGAATTGTTACAAGGGTAGCCTATACAAGGCATCTTTTCAAAACATTTTCAAAACCACACACCAAGCACCATTTCAAACAATTGAAAATAAGGCAAGTTGATCTAAGCAAGTAACTAAGAGCCCATGGATAACCATGGATAGAAAGGATGCTAATACCTTCCCTTTCTATAATCTACTCCCCGAACCCAAGAAAATATCTCAAAAGGTTTTTGCTGTGCTTTATAACCTTTCCTTAGGATAAAATAAAAAGTCGGTGGCGACTCTTGCTCAACCGAAACATTTGCGAATACGAACGCAAAACCACAGTCAGTTCTCCCACCGTATCACAGAACTGGCGACTCTGCTGGGGATTATTTTAAAAGTGGAGTAACCTTAGGGCTTAGATCACCCTCTTGCATGACTAATTGTTTGATTTGTTTGCTTTATACTTTGGCTCTATTGTTTGGGTTTGCAATCCTACACCCGGATTTTGGGAAACATTCATAGATAGCAATACGTTGTGGAAACTGTGCGGGGTATACCGACACGGTCTAAGCAATAGCTATATTAGTGCGACATATTTGTGAGTACCGGTAACCCTTGAGTTCTATCAAGGAGAGTACGGGGCCGCTGAGTGATGTCACTAAGCACTAATGACCTAGAACCTTAATTGACCATCTTGGCCTTTTATTAGGGGTAGTGAGATGACCGGCTTTGGTGCAGTCCGAAGTTGGTAGATACTCGATACTACACTCATTGAGGTTTGTTTTCTTGGAATATTTTGGTCACTAGCTAAGTGGCTAAACCAAAACCATGAACAATGAAAACAATCCAGTGATATTGAGCTCCTTAGAACCCGATTACTATTTATAGGACAGGTTTTTAAGCCAACTACACTCAAGAGGGTACTTACCTATGAAACCCCATGCAAGCCTGAAACTAGGGTTTGGTGTGATTTGCTTGTACATATGTTTTGTACATACATCATAAACATCATAAAGCATCATATGCATTCACTAACCATTTCAAGGGTTTGGATCTTCATCTTTGTTCTCGTTTTGTAGGTCATGGAAGTTCCTCGCAGAAATACCATTCAAGTCAACCTTGTGAGAATCTCTCCTCAACTCAAGGAGCTCACCTCAAGAATTCCGGAAAATTCATCCTTCAGTGAAAGACATGGTAGACTGCTTAGCCTAGTCAACACCAACATTGAAGAAGACATGATGAAAGTGCTATTCCAGTTCTTTGACCCTCTTCACAACTGTTTCACTTTCCCTGATTATCAGTTGGTACCCACTTTGGAGGAGTTTTCTCAACTCCTGAGAATTCCTATCCTTAATCAACTACCCTTCAACGGTACGGAAAAGGAACCAAAGCCAGAAGATGTTGCTCGAGCATTACATCTACAACCATCCGACATCAAGGGGCATTGGGAAACCAGAAGCGGCGTCAAGGGATTCTTAGCAAAATTCTTGTTTGAGAAGGCACAAGAATGTTGGAATTCATTGGACCTACAAGCCTTTGAAGAAATTGTGGCACTCCTTATCTATGGGTTGGTCTTGTTCCCAAATCCTGACCAATTGGTAGATGTCAACGCCGTCAAAATCTTTTTGTCCAGAAATCCAATACCAACATTGCTTGGGGACATCCTTCACTCATTTTACACACGAACAATGAGAAAGAGAGGTGTTCTCATGTGTTGTACTCCTATCCTTGCAAGGTGGTTTATTTCGCACCTTCCGCAATCTGTCTTGAAGAATGACCAAGGTACAAGGTGGTCCCAACGGTTGATGACTCTTACTCATTCTGATGTGCATTGGTGTTCTCGGTCCAGAGAAAATGTCATCATTGTCGATCGTTGCAGAGAGTTTCCTAATGTTCCTTTACTTGGAATCAGAGGAGGTATCACCTACAACCCTTGCCTAGCTTTGAGGCAATTTGGATATGCACGGAGGGATGGTCCTCATGACATGTTGATTCCTAACCTAGTTTTTGACTTCGACAACGATGCGCAAGGACTTCGCCAAAGATTCATCAGAGCTTGGGGAAAACTCAACAAGGTTGATAGCAAGACTCTGGGACACAAGAACTCCATCCCTCTTGAGCCCTATCTCAAGTGGGTACGAGCCCGAGCCCAAAGTCTAATGATGCCTTATCCTCATGTACTCCCAGTGATTAAAGAGCCCGTCAATAAAGGAGAAGTCCCCTACACCATCCTACATCTAGACATGCCTACATCGTGGGAGGAAATGCAGAAAAGTTGGATTCAGCTCAAGGAGGAATGAAATACTTTTGAAGCTAGCTACTACGCCAGTGAAAATAAGGTTCTAGAGCTTACCCGCCGACTCCACGAGCAAGAGGCCCTCAACACCTACATCGCACCAAAGAGGATGCGCAATGTCTTTCTGCCTTAAGAAGTTTATTTTGTAATATCTGGCCCATGGGGCATTTATGTACTAACAAATTTCTTCTTATTAATATGACGTGCGTTCTTCTTTGTCTAAAACAATTTTGAATGTTCTAAATCCTTGAATGCATTGCATACATAAGCATACCATTCATCATGTGCATAAGCAGGTCTCACTCCAGGTTTCCTTATCTGTCTGCTGTTTATTTCAGTAGAATGGATCTCGAGCAAACAGTCAAAGACCTACAGGCTCAGAATGCACAATTCCAGCAACTCCTGATGACCTTGGCTAAGGGTCAGGAGGATATCAAGACTCAGTTGGGGAATAAGGACCCAGTAAAAAAGAAGAAAAAGAGGATTGGGGTGGCTACTTTGGGGAGAAGATTTGACGGAGAAGCTCAGAGAGTACTTGAATTCCCTCCTACTTCTGATGAAGGGACTAGTAAAAGAGATGGAGTTGCGGTGCCTTCCGAGTCTGATGCGGAGGAAGAAGAGGTTGAAGAGGATGAAGATTATTCTGACCAGCAATACCCTCCAACTGATGATAAATACAAGGGTTTAGAAGACAGATTGGCCGCCATGGAACTACAAAGAGTACCGGGTTTGGATTTTGAAGACTTGGGTCTGGTCGCCGGGATTGTGATTCCCCCAAAATTCAAAGTGCCAGTGTTTGTGAGGTATGATGGGCTGTCCTGCCCCAAAATGCATCTCAGGTCCTACGTAAGAAAGATTCAACCCTATACGGCAGATAAAAATCTCTGGATTCATTTCTTTCAAGACAGCCTTTCGGGAGCTCAGTTGGAGTGGTTTTATCAGCTAGAAGGAACCAGTGTCAGAAATTGGGAAGATTTGGCCACCGCTTTCTACTAACAATACCAGTATAATTCTGATCTTGCTCCTACTCGTACCCAACTTCAGGGTATGTCACTAGGAACAAGCGAAGGATTCAAAGAATATGCACAAAAATGGAGGGATTTGGCTGGCAGGGTGCAACCTCCTTTAACCGATCGTGAGCTCATTGATATGTTTCTTGGAACCCTATCTGGGCCATTTTTCAATCATCTAATTGGTAACTCTTCCGTGGGGTTTACCGATTTGATCTTAACAGGCGAAAGAATAGAAGCTGGCATCAAGTCAGGAAAGATTCAGAAGGGTGTTGCTGCAAGTGTTGAGAAGAAGCCTTTTAAGAAGGAAACAGCTGTGGTATATTCTCAGAGAAGAGCAGGGAAAACGGAGCGTCAGCCAACTGTGGGGGCCGTAATGATTCAAAACACTCCAAGCGAGCAGCCTCGCTATAACCAGTCCAGACCAAATCAACAACGAGTGGAACGACCACAACGGCAGTTCACCCGTATTAATATGACTCCAGCGTAAGTGCTTCCCCATCTATTGAAGTTGAACCTCGCCACCATCAAGGAGGCACCAAAGAATGTGAATACATCCTCTCCGCATTATCATGCCAATGCTAAATGCGCCTACCATTCAGACAGTGTTGGACACGACACCAATGATTGTTGGGCACTCAAGCATAAAATCCAAGACCTGATAGAGGCTAAGGAGGTAGAGTTTGACGCTCCAGAGAAGCCTAATGTGATATTTGCACCCATGCCGAAGCACGGCCGAAATGTCAACGCCATTGAAGAATATTTGTATGTTGCTGATGTCAGTAATCTGACTACTCCGCTGCTAACCATTAAGTTGAATCTGTTAAGGGCCGGGATCTTCCCGGGATGTAAAGAAGACTGCTATTGTTGTTACTCTCTGCCATTTGATTGTCCGTTATTGAAGAAAGGCATCCAAGGCCTTATGGATAGTCGACAAATTTTGTTTGAAAAAGTTTCCGCTGTTCCAGTTCATACTGAGGATGTCTCAATCATAACCATTCACGCCAATCTTTCCAAGGCCGTCAAAAGGCCTGTTAAGATTACACCAGCTACGAAATCTGTTCCTTTGAAGATAACAATGTCAGGGCCTGTTCCCTATGTTTCTGAGAAGTCGATACCTTGGAACTATGGCGGTGACATCTACTACCATGGTATCAAGCAAATCGAGGTAATTGAAGAAAGTTCGGATGATGAAGAAGCCAACATTAGTAACATTGCGGGCACCAGCAAAATTACCAGGAGCGGGAGAATATTTTCTCCAGAGATTGCCCCTCCAAGAGCAGTCTTTGGACCCTCATCAGCTAACGAGGTCATCCCTGCACCAATAAAACTCTCTGCTAGAACTCCTCTGATTGAAGACATTGTTGTTCCTAGTACTGTCTCTCCTACCGCTGCTGACAAAGGTAAGGGAATCCAAGATGAGCCCGTCAGGATGAGGGCTCAACCCTTGGTAATCCCGGAAACCTCCAAGAAGGAAATGGACGAGATTTTGAGGATAATCAAAAGAAGTGATTACGATGTGGTAGAACAGTTGGGGCAAACCCCCTCCAAGATCTCCATGCTGGCACTACTACTTTGCTCAGAAGCGCACGCTAAAGCTCTGATAAAATTCCTGAAGGCAGCTCATGTGCCCCAGGAAACCTCTGCGGATCAATTTCAGAATTGCGTGGCTAGCCTGACTGCAGACAATGGATTAGGTTTTTCTGACGCCGACCTAACTCCTAAAGGTAGAAACCACAATGACGCTTTGCACATTTCAGTCGAGTGTCGAGGAACTACTCTCGCACATGTCTTGGTTGATACTGGTTCGTCGCTGAATGTTTTGCCTAAGAAGGCCTTGGACCGACTAGATTGTGAAGGATTGGAATTGAAGCCGAGTGATATTGTTGTCAGGGCTTTCGATGGTTCGAAGAGAATGGTCCACGGAGAGGTTGAAATTCCCATCAAGATAGGTACTGAGGTATTTAAGTCCATTTTCTATGTGATGGACATCCGTCCGTCATACTCTTGCTTGCTGGGTAGGCCTTGGATACACCATGCTGGGGAAGTCACCTCCTCCTTACATCAGATGTTGAAGTATCCTGTCAAGGGAAAGATCATTACTGTCCATGGCGAAGAAGAGTACATGATTAGCCACTTAAATTCTTTCCGGTATGTGGAGGTTGAAGGGGAATTCATTGAGACGCCGTTTCAACATTTCGAAGAAGTCCTTCCTGAAATAGCAGTAGCAAAGTTGACGGTCGAGACACCGAGGCAGATGGCCAGGATGGCATCTCTGGAGGACGCAAGGGCCGCAATAAAAGAAGGGAAGAATTCAGCATGGGGGCAGTTACCTGACATTCCACATAAGACTGACAAATTTGGATTAGGGTTCACAGCCGCTGGCCAGAAAGCTATGCGCCGTGCGAAGATTGAAAGGGCGTCAGTCAAAATTTCTCCCTACGGAATCAACGCTTTGGAGGATGAGGACAAGGAGAGCAACATCGAAGATTGGATTTATCCAACCGTTAAAGGAGGATTGAGCAACTGGGAGGCAAAAGACCTTGTCCCCATCACTTTTATTCATCAGTAATTTATCTGTTAAACATTTCTTATTTGGTCTATAATATTTATTTTCAAACAATCCGTACACTATCTTTTCACCTCCTGCCTTGCCCGGGGCATGTAGGTCTACTTGTAAGGGTTTTGATTATTTTTCATATTCATATGCCATGTTTAATGATTCATTGGACGTTTTTCATTTGATAAACTGCTTATGTTCATTTTCTTTCCTTTTGCATTTTTTGTTTAAGGATGGCTATCCCTTACACACACCCACACTCACCAATGCAGGTACCCATCCGCTCCGGATTCCATGGGTGACTATTCTGCTATATCTTTCAATAACTCTGAAGATCTGGTCAATCTAGCCGAGTATGAAGATGACGAAGGTTGTGAAGTACCCGGGGAACTAGCCAGACTTCTGCAACAAGAGGAAAGGGCCATCTTACCGCATGAAGAGCCATTGGAAACTGTTAACTTGGGAACCGAGGAGGACCGGAAGGAGGTGCAAGTAGGTGCCAATCTGGAACCGAGTGTCAAGGAGCGCCTGGTACAGTTGTTGAATGAGTATGTTGAAATCTTCGCTTGGTCTTATGAAGACATGCCGGGTTTAGACACAGACATCGTGGTTCACCGTCTCCCCACAAGAGAAGACTGTCCACCGATCAAGCAAAAAGTTCGCCGAATGAGGCCTGACATGTCTGAAAAGATCAAAGCAGAAGTAATGAAACAATTCGATGCTGGCTTTCTGGCTGTTACGACCTATCCTCAATGGGTCGCTAACATTGTGCCAGTACCTAAGAAAGACGGAAAAGTCAGGATGTGTGTGGACTACCGGGATTTGAATAGGGCTAGCCCTAAGGATGATTTCCCGCTACCTCATATTGACATCTTGATCGAAAATACAGCTCAGCATAAAGTGTTTTCCTTCATGGATGGATTCTCGGGCTACAATCAAATCAAAATGGCTCCCGAGGATATGGAGAAAACAACTTTTGTCACACAGTGGGGCACTTTCTGTTACAAGGTGATGCCGTTCGGGCTGAAGAATGCAGGGGCAACTTATCAACGCGCCATGGTAGCTTTATTTCACGATATGATACATCATGAGATTGAAGTTTACGTAGACGATATGATAGCTCGGTCACAAACAGAGGAAGAGCACCTTGAACATCTGGAGAAGCTGTTTGCCAGGTTAAAAGAATACAAGCTCAGGCTGAATCCAAGTAAATGCATCTTTGGAGTTAGGTCTGGTAAACTCCTGGGATTCATTGTAAGCAACAAAGGCATTGAAGTCGATCCGGCAAAAGTAAAAGCAATACAAGAGATGCCCGCTCCCCGTACTGAAAAGGAGGTTAGAGGATTCTTGGGGCGCTTAAACTATATTGCCAGATTCATCTCACATCTGACTTCTACCTGTGAGCCAATTTTCAAACTCTTGAAAAAAGATCAGGTAGTGGAATGGAACGACGATTGTCAAGCTGCTTTTGATAGAATCAAGGAGTATTTGCTAGAACCTCCTATTCTGATGCCACCCGTCGAAGGAAGACCATTGATCATGTATTTGACCGTCTTGGATAATTCAATGGGGTGTGTTTTGGGCCAGCATGACGAGTCTGGTCGAAAAGAGCATGCTATTTATTACCTTAGCAAAAAGTTTACCGACTGTGAGACTCGCTACTCACTTCTCGAGAAAACTTGCTGCGCTTTGGTATGGGCTGTGTGATCGGTGGATCTGGAACTGACTGTTTAACGCTGGTTCACGAAATGTCGCGGAAGCAAGAGTCGCCACCGTCTTTTATTTTCTCCAAATGGAAAGGACAAAAGCACAGAAAAATTCCTTGAAGAGATTGCTCTCGGTTCGGGAGGTAGGTTATAGAAAGGGAAGGTGTTAGCACCCTTTCTATCCATGGTTATCCATGGGCTCTTAGATACTTGCTCACTTGTGTTTTCAAAAATGGTTTGTTTGCTTTTCAACTGTGGGTTTTAAAAAGTTTCTTTGAAAATTT
Organism: Vicia faba; assembly: GCA_948472305.1. Classification (NCBI taxonomy): domain Eukaryota; kingdom Viridiplantae; phylum Streptophyta; class Magnoliopsida; order Fabales; family Fabaceae; genus Vicia; species Vicia faba. The sequence continues at coordinate 818,982,073 of OX451741.1, read as the reverse complement.
CAGTTTGACTCTTGTATCGGTCCTCAAGAGTGTTTGAAAAATTGCTTTCGAAAGCTTTTGAAAAGGTGTCGGTGTGAAAAGTATTTTTTTGAATTTGTTTTGAAATTAGAGCAAGTATTTAGAGTCGTCTACCTACCCTAAGGAATTCGTCTGTGTAAATGTCCTTTAAGGTAGTGCCATCCCACCATTGAGAGGTAGGTAGCACCACCGTTGGAGGTGTTCGGGTCAATTCGAGGTTCGGGACATGGTGATCACCGGAGCAATAGGAAGACACCTTAGAAGCTACCCTCATGCCAGGTTCCCGGATCATGAGGACTTACTAAGACATCCTCTACTCGACGATCACCTTTCGAAGGGCAAGGCAACAATGAGGCGTACCCTAGGGGTGGTGTGTGATTTGTGTGTCGTTTTCATTTATTTTTGTCTTTTGTCATGTTAAAGGTGATCTAGCGTTTGTTTTTATTTTTGTCCATACATTCTTTCATGCCTTGATTAACAGTTAAAATATTGCGAAAAGTAAAAATTCTAAAGCTATTACAAAAGGCGCGGGTCCACATCGCCAAAATTTCTTGAACCCGATTTGACAGAAAAATAAATAAAGAAGAAAAATAAAGTGTGAGGAATTAATTACACGGCTTTGGGAGAGATACAGAAATATTAAACGAAAAAGAAATAGATATGCGAATTAAATAAGAATTAAAACGAGGGCGTTGGACCCTTTTTGCAAAATTAAATTAAATGATGGAATTAATTAATTAAAAAAAAAGGAAATTGTTTTTTTGGTATTTTTTGGTATTTTATGATTTTTATGAAAAAGAATTAATTAAAATAACATGCTAACCCTAATTCTAGTTGTTTTTAATTTATTAAAAAGAAGATTAAATTTTAACCTAAAATTAACCCTAATTAATTTACATGCAATTTTAATTATAAAAAATAAATAATATTAAATATTTGATTATCATGAAAGAAAATAAAAAAGGGATAAGAAATTAATTAAACCCTAATTCTATATTTTTTATATTAAAAAAGTTAAGATTAAAACCTAATTTAAAACTAGTTAATTAATGAATTTATTTACAAAAAAAACATACTAAAATAAAATATTTATTATATTTTTTCTCTTTTCTGATTTTTTAATTGTTTTTTTTTAAATATTTTATGAAAATATTTGAATTAATTACAAACAACAATTAAAAGAAAATAAACATAATAAAAAAAATAAAGAAGTAAAAAGGATTTGCAAACCTAAGGGGGTCTGCCCCTAATTTGGAGGTTTCCTTTAACAATTTGGGCCCAAGGTTTTAAAGCCTTTTTGACTTTTCCATCAGCGTGCAACTTCTTTGACTCAGGTCTATGGTGCGCTTCTGATTGTGGCCATGTGATCCATCTACATAGGCACGTGGACGGCCAGATAATTGTGAGCATAGTGAACCTTCAGCGCTGAACCTGCATAGGAATATTAAATGGAAAATAATATGAAAGGGAGTGAGGACCTGGGGCTCGAACCCAGGTCCTAGAGATTACCAGCGATGCACTCTACCAACTGCTCCACTCAACGCGTTTGTATATTGGATATCAAACAATTAATATAAAATAAAACCAATCGTTAATGATGTTTTAGCGCGAAATTTCAAACTAGCCAATTACTGATGGCCACGCATCCTTCTTCTTCCTTGGTTCGTTTTTCCTGAAAAAATAGCAAACATTTAACGGGGGTTTTGAACCCCCTCAAAACATGCTTATTCTGATAATAGCGATTAAGCCCTCTTGGTATATAAATTAAGCGCGAGCATGCCATTCTTTTCGTCTAAGCGAGCTGAACATGGTTATGGCATTGATGTGTCTCAATTTTATAGGGATGGAAAACGCCCAAATTGAAAACCTGGAAACCCTAGATGTCACTAATGGTGAATCTTCATATGGGGCACGAAAACAAAATTAAACTATTGGGTTAGCATTAGAATCAAACGATGAACATGAATCAAGCGTCAAAAATTGTTAAAAGTGCATGAATCGAGATGCAAGATTATGAGATTTTTTCAGTACAGGTCACATTCGTTTTACCAATTCTTGATGTTAGGATGAACAATTTTGATTGGAAATCCTTCCTTGAAGCTTCAGGAAGGTGATGGGATAAAAATCTGGCCTTGAATCGCCCTCTAACCCTGTTTTCAGTTTTGAGATTTCTAGGCAAAAAGTCAAGTTTTGTTCTTCAAGTTCTTGTGCAGCTGAGTGGTCTTTAGGATTAGGTTTAGCATATATATGCATCTGTGAATGATTAGGGTTGAAAAAACTTGATCAAAATCCATGAATTAATGAATATGATATTTGATTTTTAACCATGATTTTCAAATCTTTTTCACATGCTTTTTGATACAAATCACATCCAATTCCATTGGTTCTTTCCATATTTGGCTAGGCACGAAATCTTGAGGATATACCATGCACAAAAAGATTGAAAAACTTAGGTTAAGTATTTTTCATGTATTTAATTGATTTAAATGAATTATTATTAATAAAAATTCAAATAAATAAATAAAAAATGAAGAAAAACTTCCCTTTGGGCCAAGTGGTCGTGTACATGCCTTGGATGATGAATTGTGGAAGAAAAATAGGCCCATTAGCAATTTTAGGTCATTTGAAGCAAAGTTGACTTTTCAAAATATCCAAAAATTTCCCAACTTCCACAAGGCATAACTTGCTCAATTTTTAAGCTTTGCTCATGTTCTTGGACACTTTGGAAAGGACTTTGAGTCCTCTAACCAATGTATTTGGTACCATGTCATTTTGATTTACCAATCTCAAGTTATGGCCTTTGACTTAAAGTCCCTTTTTGTTGACTTTTGAAAATGACCTATAATGTTGAAATTGATAACTTTTTGTGAGAGCATTTCTTGGACTTGAAGTGTGAAGAGGAGTTGTAAGAAATGTATTTCTCTTCAAAATGAGCTTTGGATGGAATTTTTTTGATAATCCATGTGAAAGTTATGCCCTGGTCAATTTACAGTTGACTTTTTCAGCTGTCCAAATAAGGAAACTTTTGCATCTTGATGATTTTTGAGCCAAGCTTTGAGAATCATGATCAAGCATTGATCAAATGATGTTAGTGGCTTCAAAATGATATGTTGACCAAAAATTTGAACTTTTGACTGTCAAATGACCATTTTTCCCCTGCAGTTGACTGTAGTGCAATTAGGGTTTTTGACTGTGCAATTTTGAGCTGTAGGTCTTGAAACTTGATATGAGGATGCTTGACCATGTTTATAAGCATGTGGGACTTGATTGGACCCTTGGAAACTTCATCTTCTTGATTAGAACCAAAACCCTAATTTTGACTGTTCAGGAGGCTCTTACACTGTGCAACCCTTGGGGAATTTTGAAGCATGACTTGGCAATTTCTTGAAGAATATGGGAGGGCAAATTTTGGGGTACAACAGTTGCCCCTGTTCAATCTTCTTAGACCTGAGGATGCAGATTGGCTGACGTGCCTTTCGTAATCTGAAGGTGGAAGATGATTGAACACTAGAGTGCCCAGAAATTTGCGCTCACATAGTAGCGGTGTGATGATGGGAATGGGCTTACAGATGCCATGCTGAGAGATGCTGGAAGGTGGATGGGCTTATAGATGCCATCTGGATGTCGATTGCATAAGAGATTCCTTAGCGAGAACTTGCGTACCTGCAAAAGAAAAAACGATACCTGACATGTTGCAGGAACTGGTCTTCAGATGCTTTGTATAGATGTGTCCTGACTGGTTACAGGAGCTGGATCTGGAGCTTCAAACGGCGATGAATGAACCAGGGATGGTTACTACCTCAACAGGAACGGTGAGAGAACCTTGGATGACCTTAACCTCAACAACAATCTTTGAGAAAATCTTGGATAACTTCCTTTCAACAGCAATCATTGAGTGAAATCTTGGTGGGAATTACCATCTCCGCAGTATTGGGGAGAGAACCGTAGGAAATTATAATCTCAAAAGCGGACGTCTGAGAAAAACCTGGAATGGAATTATCGTCTCCGCAGGATCAGGGAGAGAACCATAGGAAATTATAATCTCAAAAGCGGACGTTTGAGAAAAACCTGGGTTGGAATTATCGTCTCCGCAGCATTGGGGAGAGAACCATAGGAAATTATAATCTCAAAAGCGGACGTTTGAGAAAAACCTGGGTTGGAATTATCGTCTCCGCAGCATTGGGGAGAGAACCATAGGAAATTATAATCTCAAAAGCGGACGTTTGAGAAAAACCTGGGTTGGAATTATCGTCTCCGCAGCATTGGGGAGAGAACCATAGGAAATTATAATCTCAAAAGCGGACGTTTGAAAAAAACCTGGAATGGAATTATCGTCTCCGCAGGATCGGGGAGAGAACCATAGGAAATCATAATCTCAAAAGCGGACGTTTGAGAAAAACCTGGATTGGAATTATCGTCTCCGCAGCATTGGGGAGAGAACCATAGGCGATTACCACCTCAACAGCAAACATTGAGAGAACCTTGGATGGAATTATCATCTCCACAGGATCGGGGAGAGAACCATGGATAACTTCTACTAAGTCTTTATCAGGAAAATCTGTTTGGGGTTGATTTAGCTGGACTAGAGAAGGCCTTTGACTGGATAAGAAATCTTTGGAGTCGATTTACTGAACCGGTCAAGGTCTTGAAATATGATTGAGAATTTAACTGAAGCTTTCCTGAAAGATAAAGGTCAGTCATATGCAATGCGTGGTATGGATCAAGCAATGATGTTCTCAACATAAATGAGATTTGTAAGATATGATGCGTCTATGCATGCTCTAATGATGTATGTGATGTTTAGGAATGTATGTTTTCGTCTAGGAAAGTAAATCCTTGACGGGTGCCAGGAAGTCACTCCTGGGCTGATGTTGGAGAATAGCTTTCGCTTCCGCTGGGGATGATAGCTGCAAGAATACCGGTAAGAGAGGACAACTCCGTTGGGGAATAAACTCGGCGAATGGAATAACTCTGCGGGGGGGAAAAGTACTCTAGCAATCTTGCTGAGAAGCAATACTCTGTGGGGAGAGAGACTTTGTTGAGTGTCGAAAATAACTTGCTGGGGATATCTTTGCTGTGTTGGAAGTGCTAATAGACTTCGCTGGGGATAAGAAGACTTCGCCGAGAACGATCTTCCCATGGCTTTTGGCTGAGGATAACCCAGTTATGTCCTGGTAAGGAAATAACTCTTTGAATAAAGCCGGACGACGCGTTCGTGTTCTGCGAGGATAAGCTTCCAGAATCTACTGGGGATAAGCCTACTACTTGGGGAGATGGATTCCCACTTTCCTGGGGAAGCTGGATTGGATTCTCTTGGGGAAGTTTTGAACTGTCCGGGGAAGTGACTTCCTTTGAATGTTTGATATACCGCCGGGGAACAATCTTTAGACCAAGACTGCCGGGGATGCTTGTTAAGAATACATATGCTGCTGGGGAGATGTTGAGATCCACTGGAGGATACCCAACTTCCTTGAGATTTGATAACTTTGCTTGGAGAAGAGTGCACTGACTGCTTACTCTCTGGGGAATTAGGATATTTGGTTATGTTCTTTAGTTGAACCTATCTTGGTACCTTGGCGGACAGAACAATTAGATTGCTTAGACAACTCTTTATTGCCCCTGTTTCTAATGTTACCTGTAATTAATCCTTTGTTTCGTATGCAAATATTCATGAGTTAGCAAATTATTGTCAATGCATATATCACAAATTGAACCTTGGACGTCCTTCGCAAAACAAAACAGAAAAGGAAAAACAATTGGCACTTTTAACTGAAAAGTATATTTGTATTGATTTTTGAATGGCCTGAAAATAGGCGTTTTGTGTACAAGAGGCTGACGTCCTAGTAAGAGAACGCCGCCGAATAAAAGAGTTTATACAAGTTTTGTACAAGAGAAAATAAAACAGCTGTGTGAAATATGAATGATCCACTGGGTTTCAACTCTGCTATTGCCTTTATAACTCCGAGCGTCTCATCACTTGATGACCTAAACGAAGATGAAGCTGACTGATCGATGCCGTCTGGACTTGATGTAGATACCGGATTCTGGATGCAAAGTGGTTCAATGAGACATAGTATTACGCTTTATCCCTAATTTTTGCCTGGACCGCCCTTTCGGGTTTTCAGTCCACCGGGATACCCATTTTTGCCCAAGCCGCCTTTTCAGGTTTTCGACTTGCCGGGTGTACAGTTTTTTTCATTTCATCCCTTCATTTTGCCCGAACCCTTTTGGTTCGCCGGGAAGCCCTAATTTTTTCCTAGGCATGTCAGCCTAGCGGGTCTTTTTTCATGCGTAGTATCTTTTTACTATGTCTGCATTGGCGGGGTGAGGAAGGTCGTCACCATTCATGTTGGTTAAAATCATGGCTCCTCCTGAGAACACATGCTTGACCACAAATGGCCCTTCGTACGTAGGGGTCCATTTGCCCCTTGGATCACTCTGAGGAAGGATGATTCGTTTGATTACCAGATCCCCAACTTGATATTCCTGTGGTCTGACCTTTTTATTAAATGCCCTGATCATCCGTTTTTGATACGTCTGACCATGACAGATAGCAGCAAGTCTCTTTTCATCAATGAGGTTTAGCTGATCAAGTCGTGTCTGGATCCAATCATCTTCGTTCAGATTTGCATCCTTCATTATCCGGAGAGAGGGTATTTGCACTTCGATCGGTAAGACCGCCTCCATGCCGTAGACCAAGGAGAAAGGAGTTGCCCCGGTTGACGTCCTAGCTGAGGTACGGTACCCATGTAGAGCGAACGGTAACATCTCATGCCAATCTTTATAAGTCACTGTCATCTTCTGCATGATTTTCTTAATGTTCTTATTTGCTGCTTCTACAGCCCCATTCATCTTCGGTGTGTAAGGAGAAGAATTGTGGTGCTGTATTTTGAACTGCTCGCAGAGCTCAGCGATCATCTTGTTATTCAGGTTGGTACCGTTGTCTGTAATAATTCTCTCAGGGACGCCGTACCGACAGATCAGGTTATGCCGAATGAACCGTGCCACAACCGTCTTGGTTACCGTAGCATAGGATGCTGCTTCGACCCACTTCGTAAAATAATCAATCGCCACTAGGATGAAGCGATGCCCATTAGATGCCGTAGGTTTAATCTCACCGATCATGTCTATGCCCCACATCGCAAACGGCCAAGGCGCAGTCAGAACATTCAGGGGAACTGGAGGAACATGAACCTTGTCTGCATAAATCTGGCACTTATGGCATGTCCTGGAATGTTGGTAACAGTCAGCTTCCATTGTGGACCAGTAATACCCTGCCCGGAGGATCTTCTTCGCCATTGTATGCCCACTGGAATGTGTACCAAAGGTCCCTTCATGTAGCTCTTCCATGATCCTTTCTGCTTCAGTCTTATCCACACAACGCAGTAAGGTTGAATCATGGTTTCGCTTGTACAAGATGCCGTTGCTAAGGAAGAACTTTGCCGCGAACCTTCTCAGGAACTTCTTATCATTGACGGATGCACCTTCAGGGTATTCCTGAGCTTCCAAATATCTCTTCACCTCATGGTACCAAGGCTTCTCAGCTACCAATTCAGTCTCGAGATCACAACAGTATGCCGGTTCGTCCAGTTTCCAGATGATGATCCGGGGAGCCTCATTATCCCATTTGACCTTGAACATAGAAGCTATTGTAGCTAACGCGTCCGCCAGCTGATTCTCTTCTCTTGGAAAGTGTTCAAAGGTTATCTCTGTAAAGTGGGGGATCAAGGTCAACACACATTCTCTGTAAAGAATAAGATTCGGATGTTTCGTATCCCACTCTCCTTTGATCTGGATGATCATGAGAGCGGAATCTCCGAAGACACTCAGAAACTTGATCCTTAGGTCGATCGCAGCTTGAAGACCCATGATGCACGCCTCATACTCCGCCATGTTGTTGGTACAGTTGAAACATAGTCGGGCAGTGAGTGGAGTATGAGTGCCTTGAGGAGATATGATTATGGCGCCGATACCGTTACCCAAAGCATTGGAGGCTCCGTCAAAGTGCATAGACCATCGGGATCCTTCCTCAGGTCCTTCATCCGGTCCAGGTACTTCACAATCAGTTACTATCATGATGCTTTCATCCGGAAACTCGAAGTTCATTGACTGATAATCATCGACTGCCTGATGTGCCAAGTGGTCTGCCAATACACTTCCCTTGATGGCTTTCTGGGTTGTGTACTGAATGTCGTATTCCGTCAAGATCATTTGCCATCTTGCAATTCTCCCAGACAGAGCAGGCTTTTCAAATATGTACTTTATAGGATCCATCTTTGAGATCAACAAGGTAGTGTGAGTCAGCATATACTGTCTCAGCCGGCGAGCAGCCCATACCAAAGCGCAGCAAGTTTTCTCAAGCAGTGAGTATCAGGTCTCACAGTCGGTAAACTTTTTGCTAAGGTAATAAATGGCATGCTCTTTTCGGCCAGACTCGTCATGCTGCCCCAACACACACCCGATTGAGTTGTCAAGCACTGTTAGATATAGTATCAGAGGTCTCCCTTCAACCGGTGGCATAAGGATAGGTGGTTGTTGGAGATACTCTTTGATTCTGTCAAAAGCGGCCTGACATTCATCATTCCAACGTACTACCTGATCTTTCTTCAGCAGCTTGAAGATTGGCTCACAGGTAGCAGTTAGGTGTGAGATGAAGCGAGCAATGTAATTCAGGCGTCCTAAAAAGCCTATGACCTCTTTCTCTGTCCTAGGAACTGGCATCTCTTGAATAGCTTTAACCTTGGCAGGGTCCACTTGAATTCCCTTGTCACTTACAACGAAGCCTAGCAACTTTCCAGATCTTACCCCGAAGGTGCACTTGTTCGGGTTCAACCTCAGCTTGTATAGTTTCAACCGGTCAAACAACTTCTGCAGATGATCTAGGTGCTCTTCCTCCGTCTGGGACCTTGCGATCATGTCGTCAACATACACTTCTATCTCATGATGGATCATATCATGAAATAAAGCAACCATGGCACGTTGGTAGGTTGCCCCAGCGTTCTTCAACCCGAATGGCATGACCTTGTAGCAGAAGGTGCCCCACTGAGTAACAAATGTAGTCTTTTCCATGTCTTCAGGTGCCATCTTGATATGATTGTAACCTGAAAAGCCATCCATGAAAGAGAACACCTTCTGCTGAGCTGTATTGTCAACAAGGACATCAATGTGAGGTAAAGGGAAGTCATCCTTGGGGCTGGCCCTGTTCAGATCCCTGTAATCAACACACATTCTGACCTTACCGTATTTCTTAGGTACCGGCACCACATTAGCAACCCACTGAGGGTAAGAAGTCACTGCAAGGAACCCGGCATCAAACTATTTCATAACCTCGGCTTTAATCTTCTCAGACATCTCTGGACGCATACGACGGACCTTTTGCTTAACCGGAGGACAGTCTTCTTTAGTTGGCAAGTGGTGGACCATAATATCGGTATCCAACCCGGGCATGTCTTCGTAGGACCAGGAAAAGATCTCCATATAATCATGCAGCATCTGAGTCAACCGTTGCTTCACGCTGAGCTCTAGGTTAGCACCAATCTTTACCTCTTTCTTGTCTACCTCAGTACCCAAGTTTATTGTTTCCACTGGCTCTTCATGGGGTTGAATTGCCCTCTCTTCCTGAAGCAACAATCTTGCAAGCTCGCCAGGCACTTCGCAATCATCTCCACCTTCGTCTTCGGCTAAGTTGATCATATTTTCGAAGTCATAATTGGCAGTAGCAAAGTCGTGATCAGTGAGATCCAGGGTGGATTGAAACCTGTATGAGTGAGTGTGTGTGTAAATACAGCTGTTTTGAAAAATATGTAAAGGAAGGAAAGACAGAAAAGGAGCATAAGATTTGCAATGCGAGAAAACGTCCAAGATTTTCATTCATGATATATGAAATGACAATTTATATGCCCTCACAAATAGAACCACGGTGCCTCGGGCAAGACACCGGGCCATAGAGTTTATTATTGTTTATTACAGATACCAAAACAAGGAAGTTTATTACTTAGTAACAAGAGAAACAGGTAGATTGTCCTTTGCACTCCAATTGTTAAGTCCACTGTCGGTTGCCGGGTAAATCCAGCTGTCAAACTCAACTTCATCCACTTCCTCTTCGTCCCCAATAGCATTCACTCCATGAGCAGGCAGGGGAGCTGTCACTACATTAGGCTTCTCAGATGCCTCAAACTGTACTTCCTTGGCGTCAATAAGGTCCTGCAGCTTGCTCCTTAATGCCCAACAGTCGTCAGTGGAATGCCCCGGGCTATCAGAATGGTAAGCACAGCGAGCATTTGGGTTGTACTTAGGAGATGTCGTATTTGGAAACTTCGGAGCCTCTCCGACGGTCACTAAGTTGGTTGAGAGCAACTGTGGCAAGATTTGGGATAGGGTCATGCTTAACCGAGTAAACTCTCTCCGGGGTCTTTCAGCCCTTTGAGGATTGGTCGGTCGAGGAGCGGCAGCGGGCTTAGCAATCATTACCGCACTGACAGGTTGGCGGCGCTCAAATCTCTCTGGTCTCTTGGAACCATATACAACACTAGCCTCCTTCTTGAAGGGTTTCTTCTCAGAACTAGATGATGCCCCCTTCGGAATCTTACCAGACTTTAACCCAACCTCAATTCTCTCTCCAGTCAGAATCAGATCAGTGAACCCTGCAGACGAATTCCCAATAAGATGGTTGAAAAATGGCCCAGATAGGGTCCCCAAGAACATGTCTACCAACTCCCGATCAGTCAACGGAGGCTGCACCCTGCCAGCCAGATCCCTCCACTTCTGAGCGTACTCTTTAAAACCTTCACTTGAACCTAACGACATACCCTGGAGTTGGGTACGTGTAGGGGCAAGGTCGGCATTATATTGATACTGCTTGTAGAAAGCAGTAGCCAACTCCTCCCAGTTACGAACCTTGGTCCCATCCAGCTGATAGAACCATTCGAGATGAGTCCCTGAAAGACTCTCCTGGAAGAAGTGGATCCACAAATTCTTATCCGCTGAGTACGGTTGGATTTTCCGAACATAGGACCTGAGATGTAGCTTTGGACAAGACGCCCCGTCATATTTAGTGAAAGATGGTGCTTTGAACTTCCGAGGAATGATCACACCAGTAGACAAACCCAGATCTCCAAAATCCAGCCCAGGTACCTGTTGTATTTCCATAGCATTCAACCTGTCCTCCAACTGCTTGTAACGGTCTTCTGCAGGAGGATACTGCTCTTCATCAAAATCAGTCTCATTGTCGGAGACCACCAGACTAGGACCTTTTTCTGTTTGAGGAGTACTCTTGCCAATAGAAGAACCAGCCTCTTCATTCTGCAAAGTGTTGCCAAACCTTCGGCCCGAGCTAAACAGAACAGTTCTTCTCTTCTTCTTTTTCTCCTTCTTCAGGAGCAGAGCTTTCAACTCTTCTTGGCCTTGAGCCAAACCCTTGATTAATTCTTGAAATTGCGCATTCTGCACCTGAAGAGCTTTGATGGATGTCTCAGTTGATGAGGAGTCAGGATTCATGATGCTGAAATAAACAGCGAAGAACTGTAAGCAACCTGAAAAGAGGAAAAACCTGTTATGCACATGATGAATGATATGTGTTTATGCAATGCATTCAAGGGTTCGAAAGTTCAAATTTGTTGTAGACAAAAATAAACACACGTTATCATTAAGGAAATAACTGTTTAGTACATCAAAGCCTCATGGGCAAAATAATACAAAAGTAAATCAATCCCAAAATATACTACGCATCCTCTTCGGAGCTATGTAAGTGTTGAGATTCCTCTCCTCATGCAACAGGCGGGTGAGCTCCAAGACCTTCTTTTCACTAGCATGTAGACTGGTCTCAAGAGAATTCCGTTCTTCCTTAAGCTGGATCTAGCTCTTCTGCATCTCTTCCCAGGATGTGGGCATATCAGGGTGCTGAATAGTGTAGGACACTTCTCCTTCCAAGACCGGTTCTTTGATTACTGGGAGCATATGAGGATAAGGCATCACTAACTTCTGGGAGCAGGCTCGTACCCACTTGAGATAAGGTTCCAACGGGATGGAATTCCTGTGCCCCAGTGTCTTGCTGTCTATCCTACTTGGCATCCTCCAGGCTCTGATAAATCTCTGGCGAAGTCCTTGAGTATCGTTGTCGAAGTCAAAAACTATGTCAGGAATTAACATGTCACGAGGACCATCCCTCCGAGCATAACCAAACTGTCTCCAAGCCAGGCATGGGCTGTAAGTAATACCTCCTCTGATTCCAAGTAAAGGAACATTAGGGTACTCCCTGCAACGATCAATGATAGTGACATCTTCTCTGGACCTAGGGCACCAATGTATATCTGCATGTGTAAGAGTCATCAACCGTTGTGACCATCTCAAACCCCGCTCATTCTTCAAAACTGATTGTGGAAGGCGCGAAATAAACCACCTTCCCAGGAGAGGAGTGCAACACATAAGGACACCTCTTTTTCTCATGGTTCGAGTGTAACATGAGTGAAGGATGTCTCCCAACAACGTAGGTATAGGATTCCTGGACATAAAGATCTGGACAGCACTGATATCTATAAGCTGATCTGGATTAGGGAACAACACCAAACCATAGACAAGGAGGGCCACAACTTCTTCAAAGGCTTGCAAGTCAAGGGAGTTCCAACATTCATGGGCCTTTTCAAACAGAAACCTGGCTAAGAACCCTTTGATACCACTTCTAACTTCCCAATGTCCCTTGAGGTCAGATGACTGGAGGTGCAAGGCTTTAGCAATCTCTTCAAGCTTAGGTTCCTTTTCTGTACCGTTGAAGGGTAGCTGATCAAGGATAGGGATCTTCAGGAGCCGGGAGAACTCCTCCAATGTAGGTACCAGCTGGTAATCCAGGAAGGTGAAACAGTGATGCAGAGGGTCAAAGAACTGGAACAGGACCTTTATCATATCTTCCTCAATGTTGGTATTGACCAAGCTGATGAGACTTCCATGTCTTTCACTGAATGAAGAGTTCTCGGGAATCCTGGATATAAGCTCCTTAAGCTGAGGAGGGACCCTTACAAGGCTGATTTGAATTGTCTTTCTACGTACAGTTTCCATGTCCTACAAAACAAAGAACAAAGATGAAGACTCGAACCCATGAAATGGTTAGTCAATGCATATGATGCTGGATGATGTCATGATGCTATGATTAAACACACCACTGATATTTACAAAGACAAACATGTAAGGCACACAAGGCACACAAGACAAGCCCTTAGGGTTTAAGGCCAGCATGGGGTCTGGGTAGTACCCTCTTGAAGTTGGTGGGTTCAACCTGTCCTATCATGAGTAACCGGGTTCTAAGGGTCCCAATATCACGGGATTGCTTTCATTGTTCATCGTTTCGATTTAGCCACTGAACTGGCGACCGAAATATTCCAGGAAAGCAACCCTCAATTGAGCGTAGTATCGAGTATCAACCAACCTCGGACTGCACCAAAGTCAGTTATCTCACTACCCTAAAGAGGCCAAGATAGTTCATTTAAGGTTCCTAAGGTCTGTTGATGCTTCACGACACCACGCGGAGGCCCCGTACTCTCCTTGACTGAACTCAAGGGTTACCGGTACACACCAAAGTGCCACATCAACGTAGCAGACTGTTTCAACCATGTCGGTATACCCCGCACAGTTCCCTCACAGCCTTGTTGCTACTTTCTAAGAAAGGTATCCCCAGATCCGGGTTAGGATCTATAGAACTCCCAAGCAACCCACAATTTAAAGCAAGCAAAGTAATACAATTGAAAACACAGTTATGAACTAACCCTAAGGTACACCTCACTTTAAGTTAAGTCCCCAACAGAGTCGCCAGTTCTGTGATCGGTGGATCTGGAACTGACTGTTTAATGCTGGTTCGCGAAATGTCGCGGAAGCAAGAGTCGCCACCGTCTTTTATTTTCTCCAAATGGAAAGGACAAAAGCACAGAAAAATTCCTTGAAGAGATTGCTCTCGGTTCGGGAGGTAGGTTATAGAAAGGGAAGGTGTTAGCACCCTTTCTATCCATGGTTATCCATGGGCTCTTAGATACTTGCTCACTTGTGTTTTCAAAAATGGTTTGTTTGCTTTTCAACTGTGGGTTTTAAAAAGTTTCTTTGAAAATTTCAGTTCGACTCTTGTATCGGTCCTCAAGAGTGTTTGAAAAATTGCTTTCGAAAGCTTTTGAAAAGGTGTCGGTGTGAAAAGTATTTTTTTGAATTTGTTTTGAAATTAGAGCAAGTATTTAGAGTCGTCTACCTACCCTAAGGAATTCGTCTGTGTAAATGTCCTTTAAGGTAGTGCCATCCCACCATTGAGAGGTAGGTAGCACCACCGTTGGAGGTGTTCGGGTCAATTCGAGGTTCGGGACATGGTGATCACCGGAGCAATAGGAAGACACCTTAGAAGCTACCCTCATGCCAGGTTCCCGGATCATGAGGACTTACTAAGACATCCTCTACTCGACGATCACCTTTCGAAGGGCAAGGCAACAATGAGGCGTACCCTAGGGGTGGTGTGTGATTTGTGTGTTGTTTTCATTTATTTTTGTCTTTTGTCATGTTAAAGGTGATCTAGCGTTTGTTTTTATTTTTGTCCATACATTCTTTCATGCCTTGATTAACAGTTAAAATATTGCGAAAAGTAAAAATTCTAAAGCTATTACAAAAGGCGCGGGTCCACATCGCCAAAATTTCTTGAACCCGATTTGACAGAAAAATAAATAAAGAAGAAAAATAAAGTGCGAGGAATTAATTACACGGCTTTGGGAGAGATACGGAAATATTAAACGAAAAAGAAATAGATATGCGAATTAAATAAGAATTAAAACGAGGGCGTTGGACCCTTTTTGCAAAATTAAATTAAATGATGGAATTAATTAATTAAAAAAAAAGGAAATTGTTTTTTTGGTATTTTTTGGTATTTTATGATTTTTATGAAAAAGAATTAATTAAAATAACATGCTAACCCTAATTCTAGTTGTTTTTAATTTATTAAAAAGAAGATTAAATTTTAACCTAAAATTAACCCTAATTAATTTACATGCAATTTTAATTATAAAAAATAAATAATATTAAATATTTGATTATCATGAAAGAAAATAAAAAAGGGATAAGAAATTAATTAAACCCTAATTCTATATTTTTTATATTAAAAAAGTTAAGATTAAAACCTAATTTAAAACTAGTTAATTAATGAATTTATTTACAAAAAAAACATACTAAAATAAAATATTTATTATATTTTTTCTCTTTTCTGATTTTTTAATTGTTTTTTTTTATATTTTATGAAAATATTTGAATTAATTACAAACAACAATTAAAAGAAAATAAACATAATAAAAAAAATAAAGAAGTAAAAAGGATTTGCAAACCTAAGGGGGTCTGCCCCTAATTTGGAGGTTTCCTTTAACAATTTGGGCCCAAGGTTTTAAAGCCTTTTTGACTTTTCCATCAGCGTGCAGCTTCTTTGACTCAGGTCTATGGTGCGCTTCTGATTGTGGCCATGTGATCCATCTCCATAGGCACGTGGACGGCCAGATAATTGTGAGCATAGTGAACCTTCAGCGCTGAACCTGCATAGGAATATTAAATGGAAAATAATATGAAAGGGAGTGAGGACCTGGGGCTCGAACCCAGGTCCTAGAGATTACCAGCGATGCACTCTACCAACTGCTCCACTCAACGCGTTTGTATATTGGATATCAAACAATTAATATAAAATAAAACCAATCGTTAATGATGTTTTAGCGCGAAATTTCAAACTAGCCAATTATTGATGGCCACACATCCTTCTTCTTCCTTGGTTCGTTTTTCCTGAAAAAATAGCAAACATTTAACGGGGGTTTTGAACCCCCTCAAAACATGCTTATTCTGATAATAGCGATTAAGCCCTCTTGGTATATAAATTAAGCGCGAGCATGCCATTCTTTTCGTCTAAGCGAGCTGAACATGGTTATGGCATTGATGTGTCTCAATTTTACAGGGATGGAAAACGCCCAAATTGAAAACCTGGAAACCCTAGATGTCACTAATGGTGAATCTTTATATGGGGCACGAAAACAAAATTAAACCATTGGGTTAGCATTAGAATCAAACGATGAACATGAATCAAGCGTCAAAAATTGTTAAAAGTGCATGAATCGAGATGCAAGATTATGAGATTTTTTCAGTACAGGTCACATTCGTTTTACCAATTCTTGATGTTAGGATGAACAATTTTGATTGGAAATCCTTCCTTGAAGCTTCAGGAAGGTGATGGGATAAAAATCTGGCCTTGAATCGCCCTCTAACCCTGTTTTCAGTTTTGAGATTTCTAGGCAAAAAGTCAAGTTTTGTTCTTCAAGTTCTTGTGCAGCTAAGTGGTCTTTAGGATTAGGTTTAGCATATATATGCATCTGTGAATGATTAGGGTTGAAAAAACTTGATCAAAATCCATGAATTAATGAATATGATATTTGATTTTTAACCATGATTTTCAAATCTTTTTCACATGCTTTTTGATACAAATCACATCCAATTCCATTGGTTCTTTCCATATTTGGCTAGGCACGAAATCTTGAGGATATACCATG
Organism: Vicia faba; assembly: GCA_948472305.1. NCBI lineage: Eukaryota > Viridiplantae > Streptophyta > Magnoliopsida > Fabales > Fabaceae > Vicia > Vicia faba. The sequence goes on along the minus strand of OX451741.1, from coordinate 818,965,517 downwards.
CACAAAAAGATTGAAAAACTTAGGTTAAGTATTTTTCATGTATTTAATTGATTTAAATGAATTATTATTAATAAAAATTCAAATAAATAAATAAAAAATGAAGAAAAACTTCCCTTTGGGCCAAGTGGTCGTGTACATGCCTTGGATGATGAATTGTGGAAGAAAAATAGGCCCATTAGCAATTTTAGGTCATTTGAAGCAAAGTTGACTTTTCAAAATATCCAAAAATTTCCCAACTTCCACAAGGCATAACTTGCTCAATTTTTAAGATTTGCTCATGTTCTTGGACACTTTGGAAAGGTCTTTGAGTCCTCTAACCAATGTCTTTTGTCCCATGTCATTTTGATTTACCAATCTCAAGTTATGGCCTTTGACTTAAAGTCCCTTTTTGTTGACTTTGAAAATGACCTATAATGGTGAAATTGATAACTTTTTGTGAGAGCATTTCTTGGACTTGAAGTGTGAAGAGGAGTTGTAAGAAATGTCTTTCTCTTCAAAATGAGCTTTGGATGGAATTTTTCTGATAAACCATGTGAAAGTTATGCCCTGGTCAATTTACAGTTGACTTTTTCAACTGTCCAAATAAGGAAACTTTTGCATCTTGATGATTTTTGAGCCAAGCTTTGAGAATCATGATCAAGCATTGATCAAATGATGTTAGTGGCTTCAAAATGATATGTTGACCAAAAATTTGAACTTTTGACTGTCAAATGACCATTTTGCCCCTGCAGTTGACTGTAGTGCAATTAGGGTTTTTGACTGTGCAATTTTGAGCTGTAGGTCTTGAAACTTGATATGAGGATGATTGACCATGTTTATAAGCATGTGGGACTTGATTGGACCCTTGGAAACTTCATCTTCTTGATCAGAACCAAAACCCTAATTTTGACTGTTCGGGAGGCTCTTACACTGTGCAACCCTTGGGGAATTTTGAAGCATGACTTGGCAATTTCTTGAAGAATATGGGAGGGCAAATTTTGGGGTACAACAGTTGCCCCTGTTCAATCTTCTTAGACCTGAGGATGCAGATTGGCTGACGTGCCTTTCGTAATCCGAGGGTAGAAGATGATTGAACACTAGAGTGCCCAGAAATTTGCGCTCACATAGTAGCAGTGATGTGGTGGGAATGGGCTTATAGATGCCATCTGGATGTTGATCGCATAAGAGATTCCTTAGCGAGAACTTGCGTACCTGCAAACGGAAAAATGAGTACCTGACATGTTGCAGGAGCTGGTTTTCAGATGCTTGGTATAGATGTGTCCTGACTGGTTACAAGAGCTGGATCTGGAGCTTCAAATGGTGATGAATGAACCAGGGATGGTTACTACCTCAGCATGAACGGTGAGAGAACCTTGGGTGACTTTAACTTCAACAACGCTCGTTGAGAAAATCTTGGTGGGAATTACCATCTTCGCAGTATCGGGAAGAGAACCAATAAGCAATTATAATCTCAAAAGCGGACGTTTGAGAAAAACCTGGATTGGCATTATCGTCTCCGCACCGTTGGGGAGAGAACCATAGGAAATTATAATCTCAAAAGCGGGCGTCTGAGAAAAACCTGGAATGGAATTATCACCTCCACAACGTCGGGAGAGAACCAAAGGAAATTATAATCTCAAAAGCGGACGTTTGAGAAAAACCTAAAATGGAATTATCACCTCCACAACGTCGGGAGAGAACCAAAGGAAATTATAATCTCAAAAGCGGGCGTTTGAGAAAAACCTAAAATGGAATTATCACCTCCACAACGTCGGGAGAGAACCAAAGGAAATTATAATCTCAAAAGCGGACGTTTGAGAAAAACCTGGGTTGGAATTATCATCTCCACAACATTAGGGAGAGAACCATAGGAAATTATAATCTCAAAAGCGAGCGTTTGAGAAAAACCTTTGATAACTTCTACTGAGTCTTCATCAGAAAAATCTGTTTGGGGTCGATTTAGCTGGACTAGAGAAGGCCTTGGACTGGATAAGAAATCTTTGGAGTCGATTAACTGAACCGGTCTAGGTCTTGAAATATGATTGAGAATTTAACTGAATCTTTCCTGGAAGATAGAGGTCAATCATATGCAATGCATGATATGGATCAAGCGATGATGTTCTCAACATAAATGAAATTTGTATGATGCGTCTATGCATGCTATAATGATGTATGTGATGTTTAGGAATGTATGTTTTCGTCTAGGAAAGTAAATCCTTGACGGGTGCCGGGAAGTCATCTCCTGGGCTGATGTTGAAGAATAGATTTTGCTTCCACTGGGGATGCTAGTTGCAAGAATACCGGCAGGAGAAGATGACTCCGTTGGGGAATAGACTTGGCGAATGGATAACTCTGCGGGGAGAAAGGTACCCTGACGATCTTGCTGGGAAGCGAAACTCTGTGGGGAGAGAGATACTTTGTTGAGTGTTGATGATAACTTGCTGTGGATACCATCGTTATATTGGAAGTGTTAATGGACTTCGCTGGGGATAGGAAGACTCCGTCGAGGACGCTCTTTCCATGGCTTTTGGCTGAGGATAACACAGTTATATCCTGTTAAGGAAATAACTCTTTAAATAAAGCCGGACGACGCGTTCGTGCTTTGCGAGGATAAGCTTCCAGAATCTACTGGGGATAAGCTTACTGCTTGGGGAGATGGATTCCAACTTCTTGGGGAAACTGGATTGGATTCTCCTGGGGAAGTTTTGAGATGTATCGGGGGAAGTGACACCACTGAATGTTTGATATACCGCCGGGGAACAATCTTTAGACCAAGACCGCCAGGGATGCTTGTTAAGAATGCATGTACTGCTGAGGAATGTTGAGATCTGCTGGAGGACACCCAACTTCCTTAAGGTCTGATAACTTTGCTTGAAGAAGAGTGTACTGGCTGCTTACTCTCTGGGGAATTAGGATATCTGGTTATGTTCTTTAGCTGAACCTACCTTGGTACCTTGGAGGATAGAACAATTAGATTGCTTAGACAACTCTTTATTGCCCCTGTTTCTAATGTTACCTGTGTGATCGGTGGATCTGGAACTGACTGTTTTAAAGCTGGTTTCGCGAAATGTCGCGGTAAGCAAGAGTCGCCACCGTCTTTTATTTTCTCCAACATGGAAAGGACAAAAGCACAGAAAAATTCCTTATAGAGATTAGTTCTCGGTTCGGGGGGTAGATTTATAGAAAGGGAAGGTGTTAGCACCCTTTCTATCCATGGTTATCCATGGGCTCTTAGATACTTGCTCATTGTGTTTTCAAAAGGTTTGCTTTTCAATTGTGAGTGGGTTTTGAAAAAGTTTCGTTTGAAAAATTTCTAAGTAACTCTTGTATCTGTCCTCAAGAGTGTATGAAAAATTTGTTTGAAAACTTTTAGAAAGTGTAGGTGTGAAAAGTATTTTGTTTGTTTTTTTTTTGAAAAGAGCAAGTATCTATGAGAATCTACCTACCCTAAGGGAATTCGTCTGTGTAAATGTCCTTAAAGTAGTGCCATCCCACCATTGAGAGGTAGGTAGCACCACCGTTGGAGGTGTTCGGGTCAATTCGAGGTTCGGGACGTGGTGATCACCAGAGTAATGGGAAGACACCTTAGAAGCTACCCTCATGCCAGGTTCCCGGATCATGAGGACTTACTAAGACATCCTCTACTCGACGACCACCCTTCGAGGGGCAAGGCAACAGTGAAGCGTACCCTAGGGGTGGTGTGTGAATTGTGTGTCATTTTCAGTTTATTGTTTGTCTTGTCATGCATTGGTGATCTACGTTTCGATTTTATTTTTGGGCATTCATTCTTTCATGTTATTGTTTAACAGTTAAAGATGCGGGAATTTAAAGTGCGGAAAAATAAAGGTCCTACGCTATTACAAAGGCGCGGGTCTACAACGCCAAATTAATCCAGACCCGATTTAAAATAAAGTGCAGAAAATAAATGTCTAATAGCTATTACATGGCTTTGGAACAAGTACATTATATTCACAAAATAAATAAATAAAACGCGCGAGCAAAAACATAATCGAATGCGAGGGCGTTGAACCCTTTAAGGAATTAAAATAAAATTATTAAAATAATTAAATTAAATAATAGAAATGACTTATTTTTATGTTTTTGTATTTATGACATTAAAGAAAATTAAATTAATTAAAAGTCAAATAATTAATTCTAATTCTAATTGTTTTTAATTTATTAAAGAAAATGCATTAAAGTTAAAACCTAGAATTAAAACTAAATTTATTATAAAATTTATTTACAAAATTAATGGTTAATGACTTATGATAAAAATATTTAATTAATTAAAAAAGGGTAAAAAATGTTAAAAATCTATTTTTATTATTTTTTGGTTTATTGAAAAAAAGAATTAAATTATAACCTAAAATTAAATCTAAATTAATTAAGGGACTTATTTACAAAATTAATACTAAAATAAAATTATTATTTTTTATCTTTTTCTGATTTTTTTTGGTATTTTTATATTTATGAAAAATAATTAATTAAAACGAATAATGATAGAGTTAAATAAATAATAAAAAAAAATAAAGAAAGTGAGAAATATGCAAACCCAAGGGGGTGGTAGTCCCCAAATAGGAGGTTTGGCCTTGGTAATTCAGGCCCAATGTCCTTCAGGTCCGTTTGACTTTCCCACTAGCGTGTAGCAATGTTGACCTGAGTTTATGGTGCTCCTCCACCCTATGCCTTTGATTTGATCTGTTAGACGCGTGGACGTTGGATAGCGAGAGTGTATGGTGAACCACACTGCTGAGCCTGCATATGAACGTAGATAGCAAAATAATATGGAAATTAACGTAGACCTGGGACTCGAACCCAGGTCAGGAGTGTTACCAATAGCCCTGCTCACCACTAAGCCATTCCACGCGTTTTGTTATATAACAAACAAACAAATAATATAAAAGAAAGTGGGTTAATGGCTTGGAAGCGCGCGCGAATTTTTGAACGGGCCTATCACGTTTCGCCACGACTTCGTCTTCTTCATGTTCCTGAAAACAAAAACATTGGGCAACGGTTTTATATGCGTTCTGTTAGGCAGCTTATGGGAAAATAACGATTAGCCCTCTAACGCTCATAAATTGAGCGCGAGGGTTCCATTGCCTTCGTCCAAGTGCACTGGTTTGAATGGTGGTGGTCTTGAGGGCCAATTTTTCCCCAGTCAAAAACCCTTAATCTGAAGCTCTGTAAACCCTAAAATTCAAACATGGTGAAATCGCGTATACAGCATAAAAACATGATTGAATGCATTGGTTAGCTTCAAAACTTCACAAGGAATGTAAATCAAGCATTAAAAACTATAAAGGATGCATGAATCGTGATGTATGATTATGAGTTTTTCTTGATACAGTGGGCACTCATGTTACCAATTCTTGAAGCTGGGATGAATGTTTGTGATTGGAATATGTCCAGGGATGCTTGAGGAAGCTATTGGAACAAGAATTGAGACCTGAATCGTCCTGGAAGGCTGTTTTCAGAATTGAGTTTTTTGACAATTTTTCCAAGTTTGTGAATGGCTTTCTTGCGCAGCTTAGTGTCTAATCTTGGTCTGTATCACTTGTACCTGTCTTATGCAATGTGTATGAATGATAGTTATGGCCAATAAAGCCTTGCTTTGATGTTTTGGATTTTCACATAAACCACCATTATCACACTTTCCATTTTTTTGCCTCATTTTGAATTCTTGCCTTGTTTACTCCTTTGCACGAATTTGGTAGGCACATAATGATGTTTCAAGGCTAGTAAAAACCAAATATTCCCTTTTAAATTAATTTTTGAATTTCTTTTGATTTTAAAAGATTTAAAATTAATTAAATCCAATAAAAATCAATAAAAATGAAAAAATTAATAAAAAAATCTGAAATAAAAGGTGGGACACGTGGGAAGCATGGCCAAGTTAATTCAAGTGGAAAAAGTGGGCCCCTTTTGTCAAAAATGAGATTTCAAGGATAAATGATTTTGGCCATTTCACAAAAATTTCCCAACTTCTCCAATGCATAACTTGCTCAATTTTTAAGCTTTGCTCATGTTCTTGGACATTTTAGAAAGGTCTTGAAGTCCTCTAAACAATGCCTTTGGTCCCATGTCATTTTGATTTACCAATCTCAAGTTATGGCCTTTGACTTAAAGTCCCTTTTTGTTGACTTTTGAAAATGACCTATAATGTTGAAATTGATAACTTTTTTGTGAGAGCATTTCTTGGACTTGAAGTATGAAGATGAGTTGTAGGAAATGTCCTCCCCTTCAAAATGAGCCTTGGATGGAATTTTTCTGATAATCCATGTGAAAGTTATGCCCTGGTCAATTTCAGTTGACTTTTTCAGCTGTCCAAAAATAGAAACTTTTGCATCTTGATGATTTTTGAGCCAAGTTTTGAGAATCATGATCAAGCATTGATCAAATGATGTTTGTGGCTTAAAAATGATATGTTGACCAAAAATTTGAACTTTTGACTGTCAAATGACCATTTTGCCCCTACAGTTGACTGTAGTGCAATTAGGGTTTTTGACTGTGCAATTTTGTGCTGAAAGTCTTGAAACTTGGTATGAGGATGCTTGACCATATTTTTAGGCATGTGAGACTTGATTGGGCCCTTGGAAACTTCATTTTCCTGATCAGAAAGAAAACCCTAATTTTGCCTGCTTAGGAGGCCCTTGCACTGTGCAACCCTTGGGGAGATTTGAAGCTTGACTTGGCAATTTCTTGAAGAATATGGGAGGGCAAATTTTGGGGTACAACAGTTGCCCCTGTTCAATCTTCTTAGACCTGAGGATGCAGATTGGCTGACGTGCCTTTCGTAATCCGAGGGTAGAAGATGATTGGACACTAGAGTGCCCAGAAATTTGCGCTCACATAGTGGCAATGTGGTGGGAATGGGCTTATAGATGCCATTTAGAGGTTGATGAAATAGGATAATGGGCTTATAGATGCCATCTGGATGTTGATCGCGTAAGAGATTCCTTAGCGAAAAACCTGCATACCTGCAAAAGAAAAATGAGTACCTGACACGCTGCAAGAACTGGTTTTCAGATGTTTGGCGTAGATAGGTCCTGACTGGTTACAGGAGCTGGGTCTGGAGCTTCAAAAGATGATGAATGAACCAGGGATGGTTGCTACCTTAGCATGAATGGTAAGAGAACCTTGGGTGATTTTAACTTCAACAACGCTCGTTGAGAAAATCTTGGTGGGAAATACCATCTTCGCAGGATCGGGAAGAGAACCATAGGTCATCATAATCTGAAAGGGAATCACCTCACTCACCGTCGGAGAGGGAACTATTATAATCTGAAAGGAATTATCACCTCACTCACCGTCGGAGAGGGAAACATCTGAAAAGGACTTACCACCTCACTCACCGTCGGAGAGGGAACCATAGGAGATTATCACCTCACTCACCGTCGGAGAGGGAAACATCTGAAAAGGACTTACCACCTCACTCACCGTCGGAGAGGGAACCATAGGAGACTATCACCTCACTCACCGTCGGAGAGGGAAACATCTGAAAAGGACTTACCACCTCACTCACCGTCGGAGAGGGAACCATAGGAGACTATCACCTCACTCACCGTCGGAGAGGGAAACATCTGAAAAGGACTTACCACCTCACTCACCGTCGGAGAGGGAACCATAGGAGACTATCACCTCACTCACCGTCGGAGAGGGAAACATCTGAAAAGGACTTACCACCTCACTCACCGTCGGAGAGGGAACCATAGGAGACTATCACCTCACTCACCGTCGGAGAGGGAAACATCTGAAAATGACTTACCACCTCACTCACCATCGGAGAGGGAACCATAGGAGACTATCACCTCACTCACCGTCGGAGAGGGAAACATCTGAAAAGGACTTACCACCTCACTCACCGTCGGAGAGGGAACCATAGGAGACTATCACCTCACTCACCGTCGGAGAGGGAAACATCTGAAAAGGACTTACCACCTCACTCACCGTCGGAGAGGGAACCATAGGAGACTATCACCTCACTCACCATCGGAGAGGGAAACATCTGAAAAGGACTTACCACCTCACTCACCGTCGGAGAGGGAACCATAGGAGACTATCACCTCACTCACCGTCGGAGAGGGAAACATCTGGAAAGGACTTACCACCTCACTCACCGTCGGAGAGGGAACCATAGGAGACTATCACCTCACTCACCGTCGGAGAGGGAAACATCTGAAAAGGACTTACCACCTCACTCACCGTCGGAGAGGGAACCATAGGAGACTATCACCTCACTCACCGTCGGAGAGGGAAACATCTGAAAAGGACTTACCACCTTACTCACCGTCGGAGAGGGAACCATAGGAGACTATCACCTCACTCACCGTCGGAGAGGGAAACATCTGGAAAGGACTTACCACCTCACTCACCGTCGGAGAGGGAACCATAGGAGACTATCACCTCACTCACCGTCGGAGAGGGAAACATCTGAAAAGGACTTACCACCTCACTCATCGTCGGAGAGGGAACCATAGGAGACTATCACCTCACTCACCGTCGGAGAGGGAAACATCTGAAAAGGACTTACCACCTCACTCACCGTCGGAGAGGGAACCATAGGAGACTATCACCTCACTCACCGTCGGAGAGGGAAACATCTGGAAAGGACTTACCACCTCACTCACCGTCGGAGAGGGAACCATAGGAGACTATCACCTCACTCACCGTCGGAGAGGGAAACATCTGAAAAGGACTTACCACCTCACTCACCGTCGGAGAGGGAACCATAGGAGACTATCACCTCACTCACCGTCGGAGAGGGAAACATCTGAAAAGGACTTACCACCTCACTCACCATCGGAGAGGGAACCATAGGAGACTATCACCTCACTCACCGTCGGAGAGGGAAACATCTGAAAAGGACTTACCACCTCACTCACCGTCGGAGAGGGAACCATAGGAGACTATCACCTCACTCACCGTCGGAGAGGGAAACATATGAAAAGGACTTACCACCTCACTCACCGTCGGAGAGGGAACCATAGGAGACTATCACCTCACTCACCGTCGGAGAGGGAAACATCTTGAAAAGGAATTATCACCTCACTCACCGTCGGAGAGGGAACCCTAGGGAACTATAATCTGGGATAACTTCTACTGAGTCTTTATCCGAAAAATCTGTTGGGAGTCGATTTAGCTGGACTAGAGAAGGTCTTGAAATATGATTGAGGATTTAGCTGAAACTTTCCTGAAAGAATAGAGATCAGTCATATGCAATGCATGATATGGATCAAGCAATGATGTTCTCAACATAAATGAGATTTGTATGATATGATGCGTACATGCATGCTATAATGGTGTATGTGATGTTTTAGGAATGTATGTTTTCGTCTCGGAAAGTAAATCCTTGACGGGTGCCGGGAAGTCATATCCTGGGCTGATGTTTGAAGAATAGATTTCGCTTCCGCTGGGGATGATAACTGCAAGAATACCGGTAGGAGAAGATGACTCTGTTGCGGAATAAACTTGGCAAATGGAAGATTCTGCGGGGAGAAAAGATACTCAAGCGACCATGCTGGGAAGCAATACTCTGTGGGAAGAGGGATGCCTTGTTGAGTGTTGATGATAACTTGCTGTGGATACCATCGTTATATTGGAAGTGTTAATGGACTTCGCTGGGGATAAGAAGACTCCGTCGAGGACGCTCTTTCCGTGGCTTTTGGCTGAGGATAACCCAGTTATATCCTGTTAAGGAAATAACTCTTTAAATAAAGCCGGACGACGCGTTCGTGCTCTGCGAGGGGATAAGCTTCCAGAATCTACTGGGGATAAGCTTACTGCTTGGGGAGATGACTTCCAATTTTCCGGGGGAAACTGGATTGGATTCTCCTGGGGAAGTTTTGAGATGTATCGGGGGAAGTGACACCACTGAATGTTTGATATACCGCCGGGGAACAATCTTTAGACCAAGACTGCCGGGGATGCTTGTTAAGAATATATGCTGCTGGGGGATACTCAACCTTCCTTAAGGTCTGATAACTTTGCTTGAGGAAGAGTGCACTGACTGCTGACTTATTCTATGGGGAATTAAGGTATACTGGTTATGTTCTTCAGCTGAACCTACCTTGATACCTTGACGAACAGAGCAATTAGATCGTTTAGACCACTCATCATTGCCCCTGTTTCTGATGTGGGAGAGGAGGACCTATGAGGTGCTGATAGTTGTTGATGGACAACCTTCTTCTGGTAGGCAGGTGACAGGATGGTAGGACATAGTCGTACGCTTTGATCCCTAACTTTTGCCTGGACCGCCCTTTCGGGTTTTCAGTCCACCGGGATACCCCTTTTTGCCCAAGCCGCCTTTTCAGGTTTTCGACTTGCCGGGTGTACAGATTTTTTCATTTCATCCCTTCATTTCGCCCGAACCCTTTTGGTTCGCCGGGAAGCCTTAATTTTTGCCTAGGTATGTCAACCTAGCGGGTCTTTGATTATGCGTAGTATTATTTCGACTATGTCCATGTTCTTAGAATGCAGGGAGGTGCCCATGGCTGTTTATGTTGCCATGTTACCAGAAGATGTCTGATCGTGCAAGATTCGTTGTTGAAATGCCCCAAGTGACTTAGGCGGAGATTTGCCCCAGGCTATTTGGCCTTTGAGAGATTCTCCGAATCTTGATTAGACTGCCCCAGATGATTGGACCATGATCATGTTGTGCCCCTTGATTGGAGGTACTTCTGTTCATTAGGCATTCATCGTGCGAATTTCCCTGCTGTTCAAACAAAAAGTCATATGCAAACAAAGTTATGTAAAAAATGCAAAGCTTATGTCTGTCTTGAAGATTTTGAAAAATGCATTTTTCAGTAAAACCAGCAAATTTTGTAAAATGTGATGTCAACTCAATATTTTATAGCAAGCCTTAAGGATTCAGGATACCTTTCGTAACAGTATGCTTTCAAACTAACCCATGCTTCAGCTAGGACTTTTAAGGGTTATAACGTGGCTTGGTTCACGGTTCAAGAAACAAAGGATAAAGGCTCAACTCTATTTGTACCCACCCGCTCTTCGTGATGTTCTTCCAACCTAAACTCAGCTGATCGTGCGTTAGACCTTGTTTGAGTCTTTGCTTTGATATACCAATGATGGTTAAGATAATGATGATTTATTCTGAATGGGCAGTCATTTCTTTTTGTTGAGGGTTTGTGTGACCTCTTTTTTTGATTTTATTATCCCTATTTTTTTTGCCTGAACGGTTTCTTTTGTGATTACAGTCAGCGGGATGCCCCAGTTTTGTAAGTCTCCTTCATAGGTTTTGACTCAATGGGTTTTTATTTTTTGAGATATAATGACTGCCTATCTGTATGATTGTTCGGAACCATCACTGTCTTTTGTTTTGTGAGGACCTCTTTGGTGCCATTCGTTATGCACTTGGATCAACTGAGAGACTACCCTGCCCCAGGTTATGATTAAGGGTTTTAAATTTCGAAAAGAAAAACTCCCACTTCTTTGGCTCAGAGGGGTTGACGAGGGATTATCTTCCTTATAACTCCAGTGTTTAGGAATTGAAACAATGCCTGTACCTCATCAACGGGGTCTATTCAAAAGCATACTGTAAAGATCGTGGTATCGTTTTTTTCATCCTCCCTCAAGAGGCTTAGAATTATTAACCGAGAATTGATCATCACAGAAAAAATGAAAACAGTTTGCATATAGTGAATACGAAATAATTACTTCAAAACAGACACGTGTAATGCATTAATGAAATAACAATGTTTAACATGAATAAGTGTTTGAACAATCAAAAGAAAATTACAACTTGAAAATTCTAATAAACACAAGTCTCCTAGCCTCAGGGCTTGTTACTTCAAATGGTGAACCTCGCAGGGATAGTAGAAGAACTCGACCTGACCATCTGGGGTGAATTCCACAGCTCCTTCATCAATCAGGCTTTGGATTTTGTACCTCAACTTCCAACAGTCATCAGTATCATGCCCCGGGCTGTTAGAATGGTATGCGCACCTGGCCCCAGGATTATAGTTGGGTGAAGAAGTCTTAGGATTGGGGTGAGGTCCTATCAACGTCACCAGATTCAACTTCAACAGGTGTTGCAAAGCTTGGGACAGCGACGTGTTGAGCTGGGTGAATTGTCTTTTGGGCTCGTCTGGCTGAAGCTGGTGAGGTTGATACTGAATTGGTGATACTGGGGCCATATGAGGAACTTTCTCCTTGCCTCTTTGTCTCAAAGACGGTCGAACGATGGCTGGCTTTTTACCCTTAGATGTTTGCCCCAGTTGGTTACCCTGAAGCAGTTGGTTGACGAGAAACCGGAGCTCATCTTGTCTTTGAGCTAAACCTTGAATGGCATTCCTCTGCCCCAACATTTGGGCTTTCAATGCATCCACCTCAGCTTGTAGGTGTTTTAGCCTTTCATCCTCAGCACCGTTCCTGACAAAGGTCCCCATGAGAAGTGTCCTTAGCTCCTCCTGCCCCTTAGATAAATTCAGGAGGATTTCCCCGAACCGAGTCTCTTGAGCCAGAAGATCCTGGTTGTCTGGTTGGAAAGCCATTGCTGAAATAAACAGCGGGAAGGGTAAGTAACCTGCAACAAGGGTACCTGTTATGTAATGATATGTATGACATGCATGTAATGTTTTCAAGGACCTCGCGGGATAAACAAAAAAAAAAAATTTGTTAGCATTTGGATCCGGTAGCTTGATTGAAAGAGCTTCATGTTTGTTGGGAATCTTTCTTCCAAGGGTCAAAGGCTCACCATATCCAGTGGGTCATAGCCTCTGACAACCTTGGCTAGAGGAAAATAAATCCTCTTTGCCCCTTGCTAGATGTTTGATTCATCATGACCTGCATCACAGACCCTTGAGATCCTTGAAATGGGTTAGTCCTTATGCAGGATGTATGCAATGGTATGATGTCATGCTATGCATGGGGTAATGTGAGTAGCCCTGTTATGAGTCCCAATTAAGGACTGCAAACCAAAACCTGTAAGAAACTTAGTACATTCTTGTTATGAGTCCCGATTAAGGACTATAAACAAAACCTGCAAGAAAAACTCAGTACACTCTGTTAGGAGTCCCAATTAAGGGCTATAAACAAGACCTGCAAGAGACTCAGTAAACCCGTCATGAGTCCCGGTTAAGGACTAAAAACAGAACCTGCAAGACACTTAGTATCCTCTGTTATGAGTCCCAATTAAGGACTATAAACAAAACCTGCAAGAAACTTAGTAAGCTCTGTCATGGGTCCCAATTAAGGACTAAAACAAAACCTGCAAATAGTTCATGTGTCAGATAAGGCAGGAAAGCAGTCAAGTACGAAGGCACACAAGTCACACAAGAGAAACCCTTAGAGTTTAGGCCAGCATGGGGTCTGGGTATTACCCTCTTGAAGTTGGTGGGCTCAAACTTGTCCTATCAAAGTAACCGGGTTCTAAGGATCTCAATATCATTGGATTGCTTTCATTGTTCATCGTTTCGATTTAGCCATTGACTGGCGATCAAAATATCCCAAGAAAACAACCCTCAATTGAGTGTAGTATCGAGTATCAACCGACTTCGGAGTACACCAAAGTAGTTATCTCACTACCCTAAAGAGGCCAAGATGGTTCAATTAAGGTTCCTAAGGTCTGTTGATGCTTCACGACACCACGCGGAGGCCCCGTACTCTCCTTGATTGACTCAAGGGTTACCGGTACACACCAAAGTGCCACATCAACGTAGCAGACTGCTTCAACCATGTCGGTATACCCCGCACAGTTCCCTCACAGCCTTGTTGCTACTTTCTAAGAAGGTATCCCCAGATCCGGGTTAGGATCTATAGAACTCCCAAGACAGTCCCACAATTTAAAACAAACAAGTCAAAGCAATTGAAAACACAGTGATCTTAGTCCTAAGGTACACCTCACTTTATAAGTTTCCCCAGCAGAGTCGCCAGTTCTGTGATCGGTGGATCTGGAACTGACTGTTTTAAAGCTGGTTTCGCGAAATGTCGCGGTAAGCAAGAGTCGCCACCGTCTTTTATTTTCTCCAACATGGAAAGGACAAAAGCACAGAAAAATTCCTTATAGAGATTAGTTCTCGGTTCAGGAGGTAGATTTATAGAAAGGGAAGGTGTTAGCACCCTTTCTATCCATGGTTATCCATGGGCTCTTAGATACTTGCTCATTGTGTTTTCAAAATGTTTGCTTTTCAATTGTGAGTGGGTTTTGAAAAAGTTTCGTTTGAAAAATTTCTAAGTAACTCTTGTATCTGTCCTCAAGAGTGTATGAAAAATTTGTTTGAAAACTTTTAGAAAGTGTAGGTGTGAAAAGTATTTTGTTTGTTTTTTTTTTAAAAGAGCAAGTATCTATGAGAATCTACCTACCCTAAGGGAATTCGTCTGTGTAAATGTCCTTAAAGTAGTGCCATCCCACCATTGAGAGGTAGGTAGCACCACCGTTGGAGGTGTTCGGGTCAATTCGAGGTTCGGGACGTGGTGATCACCAGAGTAATGGGAAGACACCTTAGAAGCTACCCTCATGCCAGGTTCCCGGATCATGAGGACTTACTAAGACATCCTCTACTCGACGACCACCCTTCGAGGGGCAAGGCAACAGTGAAGCGTACCCTAGGGGTGGTGTGTGAATTGTGTGTCATTTTCAGTTTATTGTTTGTCTTGTCATGCATTGGTGATCTACGTTTCGATTTTATTTTTGGGCATTCATTCTTTCATGTTATTGTTTAACAGTTAAAGATGCGGGAATTTAAAGTGCGGAAAAATAAAGGTCCTACGCTATTACAAAGGCGCGGGTCTACAATGCCAAATTAATCCAGACTCGATTTAAAATAAAGTGCAGAAAATAAATGTCTAATAGCTATTACATGGCTTTGGAACAAGTACATTATATTCACAAAAGAAATAAATAAAACGCGCGAGCAAAAACATAATCGAATGCGAGGGCGTTGAACCCTTTAAGGAATTAAAATAAAATTATTAAAATAATTAAATTAAATAATAGAAATGACTTATTTTTATGTTTTTGTATTTATGACATTAAAGAAAATTAAATTAATTAAAAGTCAAATAATTAATTCTAATTCTAATTGTTTTTAATTTATTAAAGAAAATGCATTAAAGTTAAAACCTAGAATTAAAACTAAATTTATTA
Organism: Vicia faba; assembly: GCA_948472305.1. Taxonomy (NCBI): domain Eukaryota; kingdom Viridiplantae; phylum Streptophyta; class Magnoliopsida; order Fabales; family Fabaceae; genus Vicia; species Vicia faba. Next base: position 818,950,438 of record OX451741.1, on the reverse strand, counting down.
TAAAATTTATTTACAAAATTAATGGTTAATGACTTATGATAAAAATATTTAATTAATTAAAAAAGGGTAAAAAATGTTAAAAATCTATTTTTATTATTTTTTGGTTTATTGAAAAAAAGAATTAAATTATAACCTAAAATTAAAGCTAAATTAATTAAGGGATTTATTTACAAAATTAATACTAAAATAAAATTATTATTTTTTATCTTTTTCTGATTTTTTTTGGTATTTTTATATTTATGAAAAATAATTAATTAAAACGAATAATGATAGAGTTAAATAAATAATAAAAAAAAATAAAGAAAGTGAGAAATATGCAAACCCAAGGGGGTGGTAGTCCCCAAATAGGAGGTTTGGCCTTGGTAATTCAGGCCCAATGTCCTTCAGGTCCGTTTGACTTTCCCACTAGCGTGTAGCAATGTTGACCTGAGTTTATGGTGCTCCTCCACCCTATGCCTTTGATTTGATCTGTTAGACGTGTGGACGTTGGATAGCGAGAGTGTATGGTGAACCACACTGCTGAGCCTGCATATGAACGTAGATAGCAAAATAATATGGAAATTAACGTAGACCTGGGACTCGAACCCAGGTCAGGAGTGTTACCAATAGCCCTGCTCACCACTAAGCCATTCCACGCGTTTTGTTATATAACAAACAAACAAATAATATAAAAGAAAGTGGGTTAATGGCTTGGAAGCGCGCGCGAATTTTTGAACGGGCCTATCACGTTTCGCCACGACTTCATCTTCTTCATGTTCCTGAAAACAAAAACATTGGGCAACGGTTTTATATGCGTTCTGTTAGGCAGCTTATGGGAAAATAACGATTAGCCCTCTAACGCTCATAAATTGAGCGCGAGGGTTCCATTGCCTTCGTCCAAGTGCACTGGTTTGAATGGTGGTGGTCTTGAGGGCCAATTTTTCCCCAGTCAAAAACCCCTAATCTGAAGCTCTGTAAACCCTAAAATTCAAACATGGTGAAATCGCGTATACAGCATAAAAACATGATTGAATGCATTGGTTAGCTTCAAAACTTCACAAGGAATGTAAATCAAGCATTAAAAACTATAAAGGATGCATGAATCGTGATGTATGATTATGAGTTTTTCTTGATACAGTGGGCACTCATGTTACCAATTCTTGAAGCTGGGATGAATGTTTGTGATTGGAATATGTCCAGGGATGCTTGAGGAAGCTATTGGAACAAGAATTGAGACCTGAATCGTCCTGGAAGACTGTTTTCAGAATTGAGTTTTTTGACAATTTTTCCAAGTTTGTGAATGGCTTTCTTGCGCAGCTTAGTGTCTAATCTTGGTCTGTATCACTTGTACCTGTCTTATGCAATGTGTATGAATGATAGTTATGGCCAATAAAGCCTTGCTTTGATGTTTTGGATTTTCACATAAACCACCATTATCACACTTTCCATTTTTTGCCTCATTTTGAATTCTTGCCTTGTTTACTCCTTTGCACGAATTTGGTAGGCACATAATGATGTTTCAAGGCTAGTAAAAACCAAATATTCCCTTTTAAATTAATTTTTGAATTTCTTTTGATTTTAAAAGATTTAAAATTAATTAAATCCAATAAAAATCAATAAAAATGAAAAAATTAATAAAAAAATCTGAAATAAAAGGTGGGACACGTGGGAAGCATGGCCAAGTTAATTCAAGTGGAAAAAGTGGGCCCCTTTTGTCAAAAATGAGATTTCAAGGATAAATGATTTTGGCCATTTCACAAAAATTTCCCAACTTCTCCAATGCATAACTTGCTCAATGTTTAAGCTTTGCTCATATTCTTGGACATTTTAGAAAGGTCTTGAAGTCCTCTAAACAATGCCTTTGGTCCCATGTCATTTTGATTTACCAATCTCAAGTTATGGCCTTTGACTTAAAGTCCCTTTTTGTTGACTTTTGCAAATGACCTATAATGTTGAAATTGATAACTTTTTTGTGAGAGCATTTCTTGGACTTGAAGTATGAAGATGAGTTGTAGGAAATGTCCTCCCCTTCAAAATGAGCCTTGGATGGAATTTTTCTGATAATCCATGTGAAAGTTATGCCCTGGTCAATTTCAGTTGACTTTTTCAACTGTCCAAAAATAGAAACTTTTGCATCTTGATGATTTTTGAGCCAAGTTTTGAGAATCATGATCAAGCATTGATCAAATGATGTTTGTGGCTTCAAAATGATATGTTGACCAAAAATTTGAACTTTTGACTGTCAAATGACCATTTTGCCCCTACAGTTGACTGTAGTGCAATTAGGGTTTTTGACTGTGCAATTTTGTGCTGAAAGTCTTGAAACTTGGTATGAGGATGCTTGACCATATTTGTAGGCATGTGAGACTTGATTGGGCCCTTGGAAACTTCATTTTCCTGATCAGAAACAAAACCCTAATTTTGCCTGCTTAGGAGGCCCTTGCACTGTGCAACCCTTAGGGAGATTTGAAGCTTGACTTGGCAATTTCTTGAAGAATATGGGAGGGCAAATTTTGGGGTACAACAACCTGTAATTAATCCTTTGTTTCGTATGCAAATATTTATGAGTTAGCAAATTATTGTCAATGCGTATATCACAAATTGAACCTTGGACGTTCTTCGCAAAACAAAACAGAAAAAGAAAAAACAATTGGCACTTTTAACTGAAAAGTATATTTGTATTGATTTTTGAATGGCCCGAAAATAGGCGTTTTGTGTACAAGAGGCTGACGTCCTAGTAAGAGAACGCCGCCGAACAAAAGAGTTTATACAAATTTTGTACAAAAGAAAATAAAACAGCTGTGTGAAATGAATGATCCCACTGGGTTTCAACTCTGCTATTGTCGTTATATCTCCGAGTGTCTCATCACTTGATGACCTAAACGAAGATGAAGCTGACTGATCGATGCCGTCTGAACTTGATGTAGATACCGGATTCTGGATGCAAAGTGATCAATGAGACATAGTATTACGCTTTCATCCCTAATTTTTGCCTGGACCGCCCTTTCGGGTTTTCAGTCCACCGGGATACCCATTTTTGCCCAAGCCGCCTTTTCAGGTTTTCGACTTGCCGGGTGTACAGATTTTTTCATTTCATCCCTTCATTTTGCCCGAACCCTTTTGGTTCGACGGGAAGCCCTAATTTTTGCCTAGGCATGTCAGCCCAGCGGGTCTTTTTATGCGTAGTATCTTTTTACTATGTCTGCATTGGCGGGGTGAGGAAGGTCGTCACCATCCATGTTGGTTAGAATCATGGCTCCTCCTGAGAACACATGTTTAACCACAAATGGCCCTTCGTACGTAGGGGTCCATTTGCCCCTTGGATCACTCTGAGGAAGGATGATTCGCTTGATTACCAAATCCCCAACTTGATATTCCTGTGGTCTGACCTTTTTGTTAAATGCCCTGATCATCCGTTTCTGGTACGTCTGACCATGGCAGATAGCAGCAAGTCTCTTTTCATCAATAAGGTTGAGCTGATCAACTCGTGTCTGAATCCAATCATCCTCGTTCAGATCTGCATCCTTCATTATCCGGAGAGATGGTATTTGCACTTCGATCGGTAAGACTGCCTCCATACCATAAACCAAAGAGAAAGGAGTTGCCCCGGTTGACGTCCTAGCTGAGGTACGGTACCCATGTAGAGCGAACGGTAACATCTCGTGCCAATCTTTATAGGTCACTGTCATCTTCTGCACGATTTTCTTGATGTTCTTGTTTGCTGCTTCTACAGCCCCATTCATCTTCGGTCTGTAAGGAGAAGAATTGTGGTGCTGTATCTTGAACTGTTCGCAGAGCTCAGCGATCATTTTGTTATTCAGATTGGTACCGTTATCTGTAATAATTCTCTCAGGGATGCCGTATCGACAGATCAGATTATGCCGAATGAACCGTGCCACAACAGTCTTGGTTACCGTAGCATAGGATGCTGCTTCGACCCATTTTGTAAAGTAATCAATCGCTACAAGGATGAAGCGATGCCCGTTAGATGTCGTAGGTCTGATCTCACCAATCATGTCAATGCCCCACATTGCAAAAGGCCAAGGTGCGGTCAGAACATTCAGGGGAACTGGAGGAACATGCACCTTGTCTGCATAAATCTGGCACTTATGGCATGTCCTGGAATGTTGGTAGCAGTCAGCTTCCATTGTGGACCAGTAATATCCTGCCCGTAGGATTTTCTTAGCCATAGTGTGTCCACTGGAATGTGTACCAAAGGTCCCTTCATGCAGCTCTTCCATGATCCTTTCTGCTTCAGTCTTATCCACACAACGCAGTAAGGTTGAATCATGGTTTCGCTTGTACAAGATGCCGTTGCTAAGGAAGAATTTTGCCGCGAACCTCCTCAGGAACTTCTTATCGTTGACAGAGGCACCTTCAGGGTATTCCTGAGTTTCCAGATATCTCTTCACCTCATGGTACCAAGGCTTCTCAGTCACCATCTCAGTCTCGAGATCACAACAGTATGCCGGTTCGTCCAATTTCCAAATGATGACCCGGGGAGCCTCATTGTCCCACTTGACTTTGAACATATAAGACATTGTAGCTAACACATCCGCTAACTGATTCTCCTCTCTCGGGAAATGTTCAAAGGTTATCTCTGTGAAGTGGGGGATCATTGTCAACACACATTCTTTGTAAGGAATAAGATTCGGATGTTTCGTATCTCACTCGCCTTTGATCTGGTTGATCACGAGAGCGGAATCTCCGAAGACACTCAGAAACTTGATCCTTAAGTCAATTGCAGCTTTGAGTCCCATGATGCACGCCTCATACTCCGCCATGTTGTTGGTACAGTTGAAACATAGCCGGGCAGTGAGTGGAGTATGAGTACCTTGAGGTGATATAATTATGGCGCCGATACCATTTCCCAAAGCATTGGAGGCTCCATCAAAGTGCATAGACCATCGGGATCCTGGTTCAGGTCCTTCATCCGGTCCAGGTACTTCACAATCAGTTACTATCATGATGCTTTCGTCCGGAAACTCGAAGTTCATTGATTGATAATCATCTACAGCCTGATGTGCCAAGTGGTCTGCCAATACACTTCCCTTGATGGCTTTCTGGGTCGTGTACTGAATGTTGTATTCTGTCAAGATCATCTGCCATCTTGCAATTCTCCCAGACAGAGCAGGCTTTTCGAATATGTACTTTATAGGATCCATCTTTGAGATCAACAAGGTAGTGTGAGTCAGCATATACTGTCTCAGCCGGCGCGCAACCCATACCAAAGCGCAACAAGTTTTCTCAAGCAGTGAGTATCGAGTCTCACAGTCGGTAAACTTTTTGCTAAGGTAATAAATGGCATGCTCTTTTCGACCAGACTCGTCATGCTGCCCCAGCACACACCCCATTGAGTTATCAAGTACTGTCAGGTATAGTATCAGAGGTCTCCCTTCAACCGGTGGCATAAGGATGGGTGGTTCTTGGAGATACTCTTTGATTCTGTCAAAAGCAGACTGACATTCATTATTCCAACGTACTACCTGATCTTTCTTCAGCAGCTTGAAGATTGGCTCACAGGTAGCAGTCAGGTGTGAGATGAATCGAGCAATGTAATTCAGGCGTCCTAAAAAGCCTCTGACTTCCTTCTCTGTTCTGGGAACTGGCATCTCTTGAATAGCTTTAACCTTGGCAGGGTCCACTTGAATACCCTTGTCGCTTACAACGAAGCCTAGCAACTTCCCAGATCTTACCCCGAAGGTGCACTTGTTCGGGTTCAACCTCAGATTGTACAATTTCAGACAGTCAAACAGTTTCTGCAGATGATCAAGGTGTTCTTCCTCAGTTTGGGACCTTGCGATCATGTCGTCAACATACACTTCTATCTCATGATGGATCATATCATGAAATAAAGCAACCATGGCACGTTGGTAGGTTGCCCCAGCGTTCTTTAGTCCAAAAGGCATGACCTTGTAGCAGAAGGTGCCCCACTGAGTAACAAATGTAGTCTTTTCCATGTCTTCAGGAGCCATCTTGATCTGATTGTAGCCTGAAAAACCATCCATGAAAGAGAACACCTTATGCTGAGCTGTATTATCAACAAGGACATCAATGTGAGGTAGAGGGAAGTCATCTTTGGGGCTGGCCCTGTTCAGATCCCTGTAATCGACACACATTCTGACCTTACCGTCCTTCTTAGGTACCGGTACCACATTAGCAACCCACTGAGGGTAAGAAGTCACTGCAAGAAACCCGGCATCGAACTGCTTCATAACCTCGGCTTTAATCTTCTCAGACATCTCTGGACGCATACGGCGGACCTTTTGCTTAACCGGAGGGCAATCTTCCTTAGTTGGCAAGTGATGGACCACAATATCGGTATCCAACCCAGGCATGTCTTCGTAGGACCAGGCAAAGATCTCCATATAATCATGCAGCATTTTAGTCAACCGTTGCTTTACGCTGAGCTCTAGGTTGGCACCAATCTTTACCTCTTTCCTGTCTGCCTCTGTACCCAGGTTTATTGTTTCCACTGGCTCTTCATGGGGTTGAATTGCCCTCTCCTCTTGAAGTAACAGTCTTGCAAGCTCGCCAGGCACTTCGCAATCATCTTCACCTTCGTCTTCGGCTAAGTTGATCGGATTTTCGAAGTCATGACTGGCAATAGCAGGGTCGTTACCAGTGAGATCCAGAGTGGATTGAAACCTGTATGAGTGAGTGTGTGTAAATACAGCTGTTTTGCAATATGTAAAGAAAGGAAAGAAAAGGAGTGCAAAATTTGAAATGTGAAAAACGTCCAATGCTTTTATTTATGATATATGACAGAGACAAACAAAAACCCTCATAAATAAGACCAAGGTGCCCCGGGTAAGACACCGGGCCATACAGTTTCAAGTTATTGTTTATTACAAATCCAAAACAAAGAAGTTCATTACTGGGGAACAAAAGTTATGGGTGTAAAGTCTTTAGCAATCCAGTTGGTCAATCCACCCTCAGTCGTCGGGTAGATCCAGCTATCGAACTCTGACTCTTCCACTTCGTCTTCCTCTCCAATAGCATTCACTCCTGAGTGGGTGATGAGCACAGGAGGCCTTCCAATTCTCGCCTTGCGCACTGCCTTCTGAGCTTCTGTGGTGAAACCCAGCCCAAACTTGTTAGTCTTAGGAGTAAAGTCAGGGAGCTTGCCCCAGTTTGCACTTTCACCTCTTTCAATCACAGCCTGGGCGTCCTTTAAGGAGGCCATCTTCAAAGGAGAAACCTCTTCGACCACTGCTTCTGCTGCTGCCAACGTTTGTGGCATCTCCTCAAAATGTTGAAAGGGGGTCTCAATGAACTCCCCATCCATTTCCACGTACCTGAAGGAGTTGAGGTGGCTGACCATGTATTCCTCTTCCCCTTGCACTGTTACAATCTTCCCCCTGACCGGGTACTTGAGCTTCTGATGCAACATGGAGGTCACAGCTCCAGCCTTGTGGATCCACGGGCGACCCAGCAAACAAGAATAGGATGGACGGATGTCCATCACATAGAATTTCGAATCAAATACCTGTGACCCAACCCTGATTGGGATGTCCACCTCACCATGTACCATTCTTTTGGACCCGTCAAAGGCCCGGACAACAATGTTACTTTGTTTGAGCTCTAGACCCTCACAGTCCAGCCTATCCAGAGCCTTCTTGGGCAGCACATTTAATGAAGAACCTGTGTCAACCAGCACGTGAGCAAGAGTAGTTCCCCTGCATTCAGTGGAGACATGCAGGGCATCATTATGGTTCTTCCCTTTCGCTGTCAGATCGGCATCAGAGAAACCCAGGCCATTGTCAGCGGTTAGGTTGGCCACACAGTCGGTGAACTGATCAGCAGATGTCTCTTGGGGTACGTGGGCTGTCTTTAAGAAAGTAATCAGAGCCTTGGCATGGGCCTCTGAACACAGCAGCAGTGACAACATGGAGATTTTGGAGGGGGTGTGCCCCAGCTGTTCTACAACGTTGAAATCACTTTTCTTTATTATCTTGAGGATTTCTTCCATTTCCTGCCTGGAAGCCTCAACAATTGTCTTTGGTGCCTCCATCCGGGCAGGCACATCAGCAGCAATCCCCTTGCCCCGAGCACCAGATGACTCGGCAGCAGGGGTGGAAACTTGGTCAGGGGGGGAAACAGGCACACTGGCAGGTGTGATGACCAAAGGCCTCTGAATTACCGGAGGAGCAATGTCTGGTGAGAACAGTCTTCCACTACGAGTGACCTTAGCAGGCCCAGTGATGTTGGAGACACCAGTATCAATGTTGAACTCTTGTTTCACACCCAGAACGTAAACATCTGCCCCATAGTGCCATGGGACAGCCTTATCAGACTTGTAGGGGATGGGCCCCGGAACAGTAATGGTGATGGGAGCAATCTTGTGAACCGGCAAAATTTGGACAGGCTTCTTTGAAGGAGCCTTGGAAGGGTTGTTGAAGATGGTAACAATTGAAACTTCTTCAACATGAGCAGCAGGAACAGCAGTCTTTCTGAACAAAATCTCTCTACTATCCATCAGGTTTTGGACGCCTGACTTCAGCAAAGAACAACCAGCAGGGGAAGCAACACATAGAGGGCAACCTTTGCTACATCCCGGAAATAAACCGGCTAGCAACAGGTTCCTCTTGACCGTCAGCAGCGGAGTAGCAACATCATCCACCGAAGCTACATACAAATCCTCCTCAACAGCATTCACTCCATGCTGGGGCATGGGAGCGGTTACAACATTCGGCCTCTCGGGTGCCTCAAACTGTATCTCCTTTGCGTCAATAAGGTCCTGAACCTTATTCTTTAGGGCCCAACAGTCATCTGTGTTATGCCCCGAGCTATCAGAATGATAAGCACAACGAGCATTTGGATTGTACTTAGGAGATGTAGTATTGGGGAACTTCGGAGCCTCTCTGACAGTCACTAAATTGGTGGATAGCAACTGTGGCAGGATCTGTGATAAGGTCATGCTCAAACGGGTAAACTCTCTCCGGGGTCTTTCAGCCCTTTGAGGATTGGTCGGCCGAGGAGCGGCAGCAGGCTTGGCAATCATTATCGCACTGACAGACTGGCGGCGCTCAGGTCGCTCTGGTCTCCGGGAGCTATATACAGCACTAGCCTCCTTCTTGAAGGGTTTCTTTTCAGCATTGGAGGAGGCAACTTTCTGTATCTTCCCCGATTTTATATCGGCCTCGATCCTCTCACCAGTCAGGATCAGATCAGTAAACCCAGCAGAGGAATTACCAATGAGATGATTGAAAAATGGACCAGATAGGGTCCCCAAAAACATATCCACCAGCTCTCGGTCCGTTAATGGTGGCTGCACCCTGCCAGCCAGATCTCTCCATTTCTGTGCGTACTCCTTAAAACCTTCACCCGACCCTAGCGACATACCCTGGAGTTGGGTACGCGTAGGAGCGAGGTCGGAATTATATTGATACTGCTTGTAAAAAGCAGTGGCCAGATCCTCCCAGTTACGAATGTTGATTCCATCCAGCTGATAGAACCATTCGAGGTGAGTCCCTGAAAGACTCTCCTGGAAGAAGTGGATCCATAAGTTCCTGTCTGCTGTGTAAGGCTAGATCTTCCTTACATAAGAACGGAGGTGCATCTTGGGACAGGAAGCCCCGTCATACTTCACAAAGGAGGGTGCCTTGAACTTGTGTGGAATCACCACCCCAGTAGATAACCCCAAGTCTCCGAAATCCAGTCCAGGCACACGCTGAATTTCCATTGCTTTTAATCTGTCCTCCAGCTGCTTGTACCGGTCTTCAGCAGGAGGGTACTGTTCGTCGTTGAAGTCTGTTTCAGTGTCAGAGACCACAGGAGTAGGGACCTCCATTTCTTGGTGACTACCTTCCCCCACAGATGGCGTAGTCCTCTCAGCCTCATTTTGCAAGGTGTTCCCGAGTCTGCGCCCAGTGTTAAATAGCACAATCCTCTTCTTCTTCTTATTCTTCTTCAGAAGCATAGCCTTCAGCTCTTTTTGACCTTGAGCCAAACCCATGATCAGCTCCTGAAATTGGGCGTTCTGCGCCTGAAGGGCCTTGATAGATGTCTCGGTTGATGATTCAGGGTTCATGATGCTGTAATAGACAGCAAAGAACAGTCAGCAGCCTGAAAAGAAGAGTACCTGTGATGCATATGATGAATGATATGTGTTTATGCAATGCATTCAAGAGTTCGAAAATTCAAATTTGTTGTAGACAAAAAGGAACACACGTTATCATTAAGGAAATAATTGTTCAGTACATTAAAGCCTCATAGGCAAACATTACAAAGCAGATCAGTCCCAAAAGACACTACGCATCCTCTTCGGAGCAATATAGGTATTGAGATTCCTTTCCTCGTGCAGTAGGCGGGTGAGCTCCAGGACCTTTTTCTCACTGGCATGTAGATTGGTTTCCAGAGAATTCTGTTCTTCCTTAAGCTGGATCCAACTCTTCTGCATCTCTTCCCAGGACGTGGGCATGTCAGGATGTTGAATGGTGTAGGACACCTCTCCTTCCAAGTCTGGCTCTTTGATCACAGGGAGCATATGAGGATAGGGCATCACTAACTTCTGGGAGCGGGCTCGTACCCACTTGAGATAAGGTTCCAACGGGATGGAGTTCCTGTGCCCCAGTGTCTTGCTGTCTATCCTACTTGGCATCCCCCAAGCTCTGATAAATCTCTGGCGAAGTCCTTGAGTATCGTTGTCGAAGTCAAAAACTATGTCAGGAATTAACATGTCATGAGGACCATCTCTCCGAGCATAACCAAACTGTCTCCAAGCCAGGCATGGGCTGTAAGTAATACCTCCTCTGATTCCAAGTAAAGGAACATTAGGGTACTCCCCGCAACGATCAATGATAGTGACATCTTCTCTGGACCTAGGGCACCAATGTATATCTGCATGTGTAAGAGTCATCAACCGTTGTGACCATCTCAAACCACGCTCATTCTTCAGGACTGATTGTGGAAGGTGCGAAATAAACCACCTTCCCAGGAGAGGAGTGCAACACATAAGGACACCTCTTTTCCTCATGGTTCGAGTGTAACATGAGTGAAGGATGTCCCCCAGCAACGTAGGTATATGATTCCTGGACATAAAGATCTGGACGACATTGATATCTATAAGCTGATCTGGGTTAGGGAACAACACCAGACCATAGACAAGGAGGGCCACAACTTCTTCAAAAGCTTGCAAGTCAAGGGAGTTCCAACATTCATGGGCCTTTTCAAACAGAAACCTGGCTAAGAACCCTTTGATACCACTTCTAACTTCCCAATGTCCCTTGAGGTCAGATGACTGTAGGTGCAAGGCTTTGGCAATCTCTTCAAGCTTAGGTTCCTTTTCTGTACCGCTGAAGGGTAGCTGATCAAGGATAGGGATCTTCAGGAGCCGGGAGAACTCCTCCAATGTAGGTACCAACTGATAGTCCAAGAAGGTAAAACAATGATGCATAGGGTCAAAGAATTGGAACAGGACCTTGATCATATCTTCCTCAATGTTGGTATTGACCAAGCTGATGAGGCTTCCATGTCTTTCACTGAATGAAGAGTTCTCGGGAATCCTGGATATAAGCTCCTTAAGCTGAGGAGGGATCCTTACAAGACTGATTTGAATTGTCTTTCTACGAACAGTTTCCATGTCCTACAAAACAAAGAACAAAGATGAAAATTCGAACCCCTGAAATGGTTAGTCAATGCATATGATGCTGGATGATGTCATGATGCTATGATTAAACACACCACAGATATTTACAAAGACAAACATGTAAGGCACACAAGGCACACAAGACAAGCCCTTAGGGTTTAAGGCCAGCATGGGGTCTGGGTAGTACCCTCTTGAAGTTGGTGGGTTCAACCTGTTCTATCAAAGTAACCGGGTTCTAAGGGTCCCAATATCACGGGATTGCTTTCATTGTTCATCGTTTCGATTTAGCCACTGAACTGGCGACCGAAATATTCCAGGAAAGCAACCCTCAATTGAGTGTAGTATCGAGTATCAACCAACCTCGGACTGCACCAAAGTCAGTTATCTCACTACCCTAAAGAGGCCAAGATGGTTCAATTAAGGTTCCTAAGGTCAGTTGATGTTTCACGACACCACGCGGAGGCCCCGTACTCTCCTTGACTGAACTCAAGGGTTACCGGTACACACCAAAGTGCCACATCAACGTAGCAGACTGTTTCAACCATGTCGGTATACCCCGCACAGTTCCCTCACAGCCTTGTTGCTACTTTCTAAGAAGGTATCCCCAGATCCGGGTTAGGATCTATAGAACTCCCAAGGCAGTCCCACAATTTAAAGCAAGCAAAGAAAGCAATTGAAAACACAGTTATGAACTATCCCTAAGGTACACCTCACTTTAAGTTAAAGTCTCCCCAGCAGAGTCGCCAGTTCTGTGATTGGTGGATCTGGAACTGACTGTTTAAAGCTGGTTTCGCGAAATGTCGCGGAAGCAAGAGTCGCCACCGTCTTTTATTTTCTCCAACATGGAAAGGACAAAAGCACAGAAAAATTCCTTATTGAGATGTCTCTCGGTTCGGGAGGTAGATTTATAGAAAGGGAAGGTGTTAGCACCCTTTCTATCCATGGTTATCCATGGGCTCTTAGGTACTTGCTCTTATGTTTTCAAAATGTGTTTGCTTTTCAAGTGTGTGTGGGTTTTGAAAAAGTTCGTTTGGAAAACTTCTAAGTAACTCTTGTATCAGTCCTCAAGAGTGTATGAAGTATTTTGTTTGAAAACTTTTTGAAAGTGTGGGGTGCGAAAAGTTGTTTTTTTGTTTGAAAAGAGCAAGTACCCATGAGATCTACCTACCCTAAGGAATTAGGCTGTGTAAGAGTCCTTTAGATAGTGCCATCCCACCATTGAGAGGTAGGTAGCACCACCGTTGGGGGTGTTCGGGTCAATTCGAGTTTAGGGACAGTGTGGTCACCAAAGCAACAGTAGGATACCTTAGAAGCTACCCTTATGCCATTGATCTTTTTATTCCGAGGCGACCGTTCCGAGGCAACTTATTCGAGGCAACTAGATCAATGGAACATAAGGACTTACTAAGACGTCATGTACTCAACGACCACGTTTCGAGGGGCAAGGCAACAGGGTGATCACCAGAGCAACAGTAGGATACCTTAGAAGCTACCCTTATGCCATTGATCTTTTATTCTGAAGCGACCGTTCCGAGGCAACTTATTTGAGGCAACTAGATCAATGGAACATAAGGACTCACTAAGACGTCCTATACTTGATGACCACCTTTCGAGGGGCAAGGCAACAGTGAGGCGTACCCTAGGGGTGGTGTGTGATTTGTGTGTCGTTTTCAGATATTTTTGTCTTGTTCATGCATTGGTGATCTACACTTTATTTTTATTTTTGGGCATTCATTCTTTCATGTTATTGTTTAACAGTTAAAAGGTGCGGGAATTTAAAGTGCGGGAAAGATAAAGGTCCTACGCTATTACAAAGGCGCGGGCGGGTCTACAACGCCAAATTAATCCAGACCCGATTTGAAATAAATTGTAGAAAATAAATATCTAATTAACTATTACAGGGCTTTGGAGCAAGTACATTATATTCACAAAAAGAAATAAATAAAACGCGCGAAACAAAATGTAATCGAACGCGAGGGCGTTGAACCCTTTGAAGGAATTAAAATAAAATTATTAAAATAATTGAGTTAAATAAAAAAAGAAAGAACTTATTTTTTTATGTTTTTGTATTTATGACATTAAAGAAAATTAAATTGGAATTTAAAAGTCAAATAATCCTAGTTCTAATTGTTTTTTTAATTTATTAAAGGAAATGCATTAAAGTTAAAACCTAGAATTAAAACTAAATTAATTATAAAATTTATTTACAAAATTAATGGTTAATGATGCTTATAATAAAAATATTTAATTAATTAAAAAAAGGGTAAAAAGTACTAAAGGTCTATTTTTGTTATTTTTGGTTATTGAGAAAAAGAATTAAATTAACAACCTAAAATTAAAACTAAATTAATTATGAGATTTATTTACAAAAAAAAGTCATTGGTGAATTAAATTAAAATGAAACATGTTTTTGATTTTTTTATGATTTTCTGATTATTATTATTTTTTTATTTATTATGAAAATATTGATTTAAAAAATTAAATGGAAATTAAGCAAACAAATAAAAATAAATAATAAAAAAGAAAAAGAATAGGAGATAGCAAACCAAGGGGGTGCAGCCCAAGTAATTCTGGCCCATCAATGGAGGCCTTGTTGACTTTTTCAGGCAGCATGTGGGATCTTTGACTAGGGTTTACCACGCTCTTCAGATCTGGTCCCTTGGATGGTCTTCAGTGGCCACGTGGTGTGTTGGATGGAGGGGCATATGGTGGACTTCAACGCTGAACCTGTATACAAGCATTAATAACAAAATAATATGAAAGAGTGAGGGACCTGGGATCGAACCCAGGTCCTCTTGGTTATCCACGTACATGCCTACCAACTGTGCCACTTTGATTCTTTGTAAGTTAAATAACAAACAAAATTTATAAAAACAAAATAACGCGTTAGTGGAGAATTAGCGCGAAATTCAAAATAGGCCAATCAGCTTATGCCACCGGGGTCATCTTCTTCGTTGCCTTATTTCCTGAAACATGAAAAGAAGAGGCAACGGTTTTTTGACCGTTCCCAAAAGTGACATTACAGGAAATAGCGATTAGGCCGTGGTGGGAAAGAAATATGGCGCGATGGTTCGAATCCACTCAGTGGAAGGCCCTGATTTTAGTGGTAGCAATCTTAAGCTCCAATTGTTCCTGGTATGCAAAGCCCTAAATCAAAACTCTGAAACCCTAAGCAACGGCAATGGCGAAATCGTGTACAGGCTTGGAAAATTCAATCAAATCATACTATCAGCTTCACAACATCCATATTAGTCCAAATCCATGATGAAAACTGGAAAATACTACATGAATAATGCAATACGAATGTCAAAAAATTTGAAGGAAACCGGACTTGGTTATACCTGTTCTTGGCGTATAGAGTGTTGAATCTGATTGGAAAATGTTCTGTGATCCTTGAGGAAGGTGTTTGAACAATTTTTTTTGCCTTGAATCAACCTCTAACCTTGTTTTCAGATTTGAGATTTTTTGCCAAAAGTGTGAGTTTGCTTTGAGTATTCTGGCGCAGCCTCTGGTCCAATTTTTTTGTGTATCCCTTGTATAGGTCTTATGCAACGTGTAGGAAGAGAAATTATGGCTCCATAATGCATAGCCTTCAATTCCAAGATTCTCCATGAACCTCCATAACCAACTTTCCATTTTTGAATCCATTTTTGAATTCTTGCTTTTTTGAGCTTTGGCACGAAAATGGGATGTGCTTAATGATGTTTCAAGGTTAATCAAAACCAAATATTCCCTTAAATTAATTTTTTTGAATTTCTCTTGATTTTAAAAGATTTAAAATTAATTAAATCCAATAAAATCAATAAAAAATGAAAAAATTAATAAAAAAATCTGAAATAAAAGGTGGGACACGTGGGAAGCATGGCCAAGTTAATTCAAGTGAAAAAAGTGGGCCCTTTTTGTCAAAAATGAAATTTCAAGGATAAATGATTTTGGCCATTTCACAAAAATTTCCCAACTTCTCCAATGCATATCTTGCTCAATTTTTAAGCTTTGATCATGTTCTATGACATTTTGGAAAGGTCTTTGAGTCCTCTAACCAATGTATTTGGTCCCATGTCATTTTGATTTACCAATCTCAAGTTATGGCCTTTGACTTAAAGTCCCTTTTTGTTGACTTTTGAAAATGACCTATAATGTTGAAATTGATAACTTTTTGTGAGAGTATTTCTTGGACTTGGAGTGTGAATATGAGTTGTAGGAAATGTCTCCCCCTTCAAGATGAGCATTGGATGGGATTTTTCTGATGAACCATGAAAAAGTTATGCCTTGGTCAAGTTACAGTTGACTTTTCAGCTGTCCAAAAATAGAAACTTTTGTATCTTGAGACTTTTTGAGCCAAACTTTGAGAATCATGATCAAGCATTGATCAAATGATGTTTGTGGCTTCAAAATGAGATGTTGACCAAAAATTTGAACTTTTGACTGTCAAATGACCATTTTGCCCCTACAGTTGACTGTAGTGTAATTAGGGTTTTTGACTGTGCAATCTTGTGCTGAAAGTCTTGAAACTTTGTATGAGGATGCTTGACCATATTTATAGGCATGTGGGACTTGATTGGGCCCTTGGAAACTTCATTTTCTTGATCAGAACCAAAACCCTAATTTTGACTGTTTGGGATACTCTTGCACTGTGCAACCCTTGGAGAATTTTGCAGCTTGTCTTGGCAATTTCTTGAAGAATATGGGAGGGCAAATTTTGGGGTACAACAAACACTATTGCAATTATGGTCTAAACGATGACCCGCGCCCGTCCCTTTAACCTCCTAATACAAGATTGTCCACCAAATACAATGGTGGAACAAAATTGTCAAAAGGTTTAAAACATAACAAAAATCTTTTGAGAAAACTTTAGGGTAGATAACTCTTAAGTACTTGTCAATTTGCCAAGAAAACACTTGCCTAATTTCAAACCACACTTCACAAACACTTTCAAAACAAACTTTCAAAAAACCTTGAAACATCTTTTCTAAAGACAAAACACCTTTTGTAAAACATTGGAGTAAAGAATTGTTACAAGGGTAGCCTATACAAGGCATCTTTTCAAAACATTTTCAAAACCACACACCAAGCACCATTTCAAACAATTGAAAATAAGGCAAGGTGATCTAAGCAAGTAACTAAGAGCCCATGGATAACCATGGATAGAAAGGGTGCTAATACCTTCCCTTTCTATAATCTACTCCCCGAACCCAAGAAAACATCTCAAAAGGTTTTTGCTGTGCTTTTTAACCTTTCCTTAGGATAAAATAAAAAGTCGGTGGCGACTCTTGCTCAACCGAAACATTTGCGAATACGAACGCAAAACCACAGTCAGTTCTCCCACTGTATCACATCACCCATGACATGTACAAAGATAATATAACCGAAATAACACACTCGCACATGCGCACTCTTAGGGTACACCTCACTTGGTTGCCTTCGAACGTGGTCATTGAGTATAGAAAGTTTTAGAGGTCGCCCTCTTGTCCAAAGATCATAAGTTGCCTCGAAACGGTTTCCTCGGATAAAATGATCTAAGACATTAGGGTTACCGCTAAGGCGTCCTAATATTGCTTTAGTGACCAGACGTCCCTTAATCGAATTGACCCGAAAACTCCAACGACGATGCTACCTACTCATCAATAGTGGGCTAGCATTGTCTAAAGGACATTTGCACAGTTTAATTCCCTTTTTGAGTAGGTAGATGGTTCTTAAGTACTTGCTCTCTTTTAAAAAAACAAAACAAAACTTTTCGCACTTACACCTTTCAAACAAAAAACTTCTTTCAAACCCACAAACACAAAGAAAAGAAAACTTTTGAAAACACAATTAGCAAGTACCTAAGAGCCCGTGGATAACCACAGATAGAAAGGGTGCTAACACCTTCCCTTTCTATAATCTACCTCCCGAACCCGAGAAACATCTCGAAAAAGGAATTTTTATGTGCTTTTGTCCTTTCCTTGTTGGATAAAATAAAAGACGGTGGCGACTCTTGCTTACCGCGACATTTTGCCAAAACAAACGCAAAACGCGAACCAGCATATCCAAAAACAGTCAGTTCTCTTTCCCACCGATCACAACTATCAAGCTCGGACGACACTAATCAATCTAATTCATCTTCAACCAAGCAGCAAAGTGATGAGATACTTGAGGACATAAAGGCAATAGTAGAGTTGGAACCCAGTGGGATTATTCACATAGCTGTTTTGTTTTCTTTTCACAAATTGTGTAAATTTTGTTCGGCGGCATTCTCTTACTAGGACGTCATCCTCTTGTACAAAAAATGCCAATTTTCAGGCCAAACTCCAGAATTAATACAAATTCATTTTCAAAGAAATTTCAAACTATTTTTCCTTTATCTGTTTTGTTTTGCAAAAGAACGTCCAATGTTCATTTTTGATATATGCATTTGACATTAATTGCTGCTCATGAATATTCACATGCGAAACAAAATATGAATTGCTGGTAATAGCAGAGATAGGGGCAATAAGAATTGTCTGAACTGTTCAGTTGCTCTGTCCACCAGGTACCAAGGTAAATTCACTGAAGAATATGGCTAAGATACTTTCACTCCCCGCAGAATAAGGCAGTAATGGTAGCTCTCTCAGCTGAGACTTGCAACCGTGAATGAATCAACAATACTCTCCCCAAGCAGAGTTGGTCTACAATTAGCACTAAAAAGGTCTTAAATATTCCCCAGCGGAGTATAAGAATATTCCCCAGCAAGTGTAAGAATATTCCCCAGCAAGTATAAGAGTATCCCCGACATTCTTAATATTCCTCAACGGAGTATAAGAATGTTCCCCGGCAGAATACAAGATACCTCTAGTGGAGTCAATATTTTCCCAGCACGGTATGAAAAAACTTCCCCAATGAAGTTGAAGCATCATCCCCAGTAGACTCTGGAAGCTTATCCCCAGCGGAGTACAAAAATAAATCTCCCCATCCAAGTTCAAAAGATCATTCCCAGTAGAACTCAGAGGAGTATCCCCACAAGAGCCTAACAGGGTATCCCCGGCAAGTCACAACTGAAAGATCATCCCCAACAAAGTTCTTTCCTTTCACAAACAGGAATTCAATCCTCAACAGATTTAATATCACCAGCAACGGTAATCCATCCCCAACGGAGTTTATCGTTGAAATCACCAGCAACGGTAATCCATCCCCAACGGAGTTTATCAGTGGAATCTTCAGCAGAACATCTCTTCCCCACAGAGTAATTCCCCTCGGAGTAATCTCCTCATCAGTTTATTCCCCAACAGAGTTATCCTCTCCTGCAAGTTTACCATCTTCGTTCATCATCCCCAGCGAAAACGAAGAATTCAACTCTATTCTCCAGCAGCTGTCCGAGATTTATTTTCCCCAGCTAAAACATTACATTTCCATACATCATAATACATGCATATACGCATCATACCATACAATCTCATTTATGTTGAGAACATCATTGCTTGATCCATATCATGCATTGCATATGACTGACCTTTACCTTGCAAGAAAGATCCAGTTAAATTCTCAGCTATGTCAAAGGAGACAAAACCAGTTAAATCGATTCCTAAAGATTTTTCTGAGGCCAACCCAGTCAAAGGAGATAAAACCAGTTAAATCGATTCCTAAAGATTTTTCTGATGCGAACGCAGTCAATGGAGACAAAACTAGTTAAATCGATTCCTAAAGATTTTTCTGATGCGAACACAGTCAATGGAGACAAAACCAGTTAAATCGATTCCTAAAGATTTTTCCGAGGTCAATTCAGTCAATGGAGACAAAACCAGTTAAATCGATTCCTAAAGATTTTTCTGAGGCCAATTCAGTCAATGGAGACAAAACCAGTTAAATCGATTCCTAAAGATTTTTCTGAGGCCAATTCAGTCAATGGAGACAAAACCAGTTAAATCGATTCCTAAAGATTTTTCTGAGGCCAATTCATTCAATGGAGACAAAACCAGTTAAATCGATTCCTAAAGATTTTTCTGAGGCCAATTCAGTCAATGGAGACAAAACCAGTTAAATCGATTCCTAAAGATTTTTCTGAGGCCAATCCAGTCAAAGGAGACAAATCCAGTCAAAGGAGACAAATCCAGTCAAAGGAGACAAATCCAGTCAAAGGAGAAAATGCAGTCAATAGAGACATGACCAATTAAATCGATTCCTAAAGATTTTTCTGATACCAATCCAGTCAAAAGAGACAAGACCTCCTCAAGTTCATTCAAATCACCGATAAGATCTCCCTGATTCGTATTCCAGTTGAAGTTCAGGCCACCTACCAACGGTCTCCAAATGGCATATGTAAGCCCATTCCTGACATCACAATGCTGATACCATGTCATGCGAGTGCAAATTTCTGGGCACTCTAGTGTTCAATCATCTTCCACCTTCAGATCACGAAAGGCCCGAAAGCCAATCTATATCCTCAGGTTTAAGAAAATTGAACAGGGGAAACTGTTGTACCCCAAAATTTGCCCTCCCATATTTCTCAAGAAATTTACAAGAAGAATCTCCAAATGGTTCAAGATTGCTCAAGAGTTGGACAGTCAAATCATCTCCTAAGGCAGTCAATCTCAAATTAGGGTTTTGTGTTGCATCAAGGTCCTTGCATCCAAATTACCTCAAGTTCTCCCCAATGTCTTAATATGTTCTCAAGTTCATCCATGTCAAATTTCAAGCCTTGTAGAGGAAGTTTGGTCAGTCAATTGCTCAAGAGGTCCAAAAATCGACTGTGCTAGGGCAAAAGTCAATTGTGACCTACAAATAGTCAAACCTCAAGATTTTTTGTCAACATTCTCATTTTTAAGGATATTTCATCATTTGATCAAGGGTTGATCATGATTCATCAAGGATTGCTCAAGATTCATCAAGATTCAAAAGTTGCTAAATTAGGGTTTTGTAGGAAAAGTCAACTCAACTTTGACCAAGCATAACTTTCTCATACTTTATGAGAAATGACCCATCCAAATCTCATTTTTAATAGGATGCAATTTACTAAAATCCATCTTCACACCCCAAGATCAAGAAATGTACTCACAAGAAGTTACAAATTTGGACATTATAGGTCATTTTTGAAAGTCAACAAAAACACCTTTTTTGCCAAAGCTTATAACTTGAGCATGGAATATAAACATGAGATGAGACCAAAAGGGTTGGTTATAGGACATCTCAAGGTTTCTAAAAAGTCCAAGAAAACTTCCAAAAGTTTAAAATTGAAGAAGTTATGCATTGTTGAAGTTGGGCATTTTTCCAAAATTGCCAAAAGTCAAATATCCTCAAAACTTCAAATTTTGTCAAAAGGGCCCACTTTTTTCCACTTGATTTGATCTTGTCACACCACACACGTGTCCTATCTTCAGTCTTGTGTCCATTCATTTATTTTTCTATTTTATTTGATTTTTATTAATTTAATTCATTTTAAATCAATTTAAATCCAAATAAAATCCAAATATTGATGAAATAGGATCTTTTTGATTGATACAGTTTTCAATTATCATCATGGATATGATCAAACTCGAATCAAGCCATGTTATCAACAAAATATTGGATTTGGGACATTTTTGGAAGCTTTGTAATGGAAGATCATATCAAATCCAAAATCATCAATGCATAAGGATTGAAAGCCCAATATTTGACCTAACACAATGCTTGATACATACACAACACAAGGACACGAAATTTAGAACCAAGAGGCTGCTAATTCACAAGAACAAAAACTTGGAAAAAGCTTGAAAAGTTGGAAACTGAAATCACATCAAGAGGTGCTTTCAACACAAAGTCTCAACGTGGTTCTCTTGCTAGACATCCACTGAGTCTATTACAATCAAAATCAAGCCCTCTCATCCCCTGAATCGCACTGTAAGCTTCCTTGAACACCGCCCTGTACATGAAAACACAATCTCTCATTCTTGCACCTTTTTGACAAACCATGGACATATTCTTTATCCTTGCACGATTTCTAAACATTCTGCAATATTCAATTGAGTTTTCATGGACTATAATGCAATACCCGAATCTAGGGTTTTCGTTTCTTGTTTTTAGGCGTTTTTGTTTCAGGCAAAATCAGGGTAATTGATGGATATAGATGTGATCACGAGACCCAGACGAATCGAACCATGGTCTTGGAATTAATTTCTATGGCCTAGGATAGATTTTAGAAGGCAGCTACGAATTTAGCTGCGGATGAAAATCCGCAGGTAAATAACCAGGTTCTCATGAGGAAATTGAAGACGTGGCTTGTTCCAATTGGACCATTCAAACCAATCTCGCGCGTTTTTATAATTTCTGGCATATTAATTATTTTCTACATATATTAATTATTGTTTATTATAATTACAAAAGAAGCATAGTGGCTCAGTGGCTAGGGCGTTTGTTCATTGGCTAACAGGACCTGGGTTCGAATCCCAGGTCCCCCATATTGCCTATTATTGTTTTTCTTCAGGAGATCCAGCGCGCCTCAGCAATCATGGTACATGATACATCATCACTTAATCACTTGCCAGATGGCCTCCTGGCCAAATCTGATGGCCAAAGGGTGATGTCCACCATACACCCAAGTCAACACACGCGTGGAGAAGCAGGAAAGTCAAAGCAGGCCAGCATAATTAGGCTTGGAAATTGCTATTCTCACCATCAATCTGGGCCCAAACCCCCCATTGGGTTATTTCTTTCTATTTCTTTTTATATTTCATTTTTATTTATTTGTTTTGTTTAACTATTATTATTATTATTTAAACTAACCAATTAATATTTTTCTTAATAAAATCAAAAACACAAAAAAATATATTTTTATTTATCAAAATTAAATTCATGACTTTATTTTTGTAAATAAATTAATTCAATTAACTTAGTTTTAATTAGGTATAATTTTTAACATTTTTTGCAATAAATAAAATTAATGTAGAAATATTAGGTTTTTACTAACTTTTAATCAATTTATTTTATTTCTTTAAATACCCAAAAATCCAAAAATATTTTCATTAATTAATTAATTAATTAATTTATTTAATGGTTAACTTAGATTTAATTCCATTTAATTCAAAAATAAACCAAAAAAATGTTTTCTTTTCAAAAAGGGTCAAAACCCTAAAAAATGCGCCGATTTAATTTTCTCGCACGCGATCCATATTTTCATATTATTGTACTTGCTTCCGGAATGTAATAATTTTAATTAGGACATTATTTATCGCTTTATTTTCCGTAATTTAAATTTCAAGGGTTGTTTTTGGCGATGTAAATACCCGACGCCTTGTAATAGTTTAGATTTAATTTCCGCAATTTAAATTCCGCAACTATACACTGTTAGATGTTTGATAATAGGGAATGCATGACAAGATCGAATGTATGAACTTAAAATCAACCTAGCTCACCCATGACGTGTACAAAGATAAAATTAACCGAAATAAAACACTCGCACATGCGCATTCTTAGGGTACACCTCACTTGGTTGCCTTCGAACATGGTCATTGAGTATAGGAAGTTTTAGAGGTCGCCCTCTTGTCCAAAGATCATAGTTTCCTCGAAATGGTTGCCTCAGATAAAATGATCTAAGACATTAGGGTTACTGCTAAGGCATCCTAACATTGCTTTAGTGACCACACGTCCCTTAATCGAATTGACCCTTAAACTCCAACGACGACGCTACCTACTCATCAATAGTGGGATAGCGTTGTCTAAAGGAAATTTGTACAGATTAATTCCTTTTTCGAGTAGGTAGATGGTTCTTAAGTACTTGCTCTCTCAAAACAAAATAAAACTTTTCGCACTTACACCTTTTTAAACAAAAACTCCTTTCAAACCCACAAACACAAAGAAAAGCAAAATTTTGAAAACACTTTGAGCAAGTACCTAAGAGCCCGTGGATAACCACGGATAGAAAGGGTACTAACACCTTCCCTTTTTATAATCTACCCCCCGGACCCGAGAAACATCTCGAAAAAGGAATTTTTCTGTGCTTTTTTCCTTTCCTTATTGGATAAAATAAAAGACGGTGGCGACTCTTGCTTACTGCGACATTTTGCGAAAACAAAACGCAAAACGCGAACCAGCATTCCAAAAACAGTCAGTTTTCTTCCCACCGATCACAGTACTGTTCGTCGATTTTTTTCTGAACTTCTGGAAAAAATTCATAGCAAATCAAAACAGTAGCTTTCAAACTTACCTGGTAGGATGGAATACTTACCACTGTATTGCAATCTGTATTACAACCCTGAAAACCAACAAACACAACAAAAAAACAAGAAAAAACTGGCAAGAACACTAAACATATAACTCTAATATCGGTTAATAACAACAAGAATCCCCAGCAACGACGCCAATTTGATCCGCTGTTGCGCACGAATCAAAAACGTATTATTTTGAAAAATGTAGTTTAGCGACAGTGACTCGAGTATCGTATCGCGAGGATTCTTGTATTGTTATCAACCAACAAAAGTGATTATGGGGGGTTTAATTCAGGATAAACTTTTAATGAGCTGAGCAAATAAGTGATTAAAATAAATGATTATAAAAATAAGTCGATCTACTGTTTTCAGGTTCTTGCTAATCATTGGTTTTTACCTTACCAATTCCCTAAGCGTCTTCGACCTCTATGCGATTTCAATACCAATTGACAAGCGCAATAGATATAAAATAGATTGAATTACAATTCCGAATTAAGGAAACAGATTAATACAATTGTGAATTAAGCAAACACGATATAGAACACGATTTAATGACTAAGCGACGTAAACAACGATTAAATATTAGGAATACAATCATACGAATTTAATCAAGACATTTCATGAAATAACAGATTAAGCAAATGCAATTTCATAAAATAGAATTGAAAGAGAAACGAAATTGAATTGATAAACTAAAAGCCTCAAAGCATCATAACACTTGGATGATTAGTTCTTCATTCAAGTGTACAATTCAAAGTTTCCATCGTGAAAAGCGAATGATAATATCTCTAGCGGCTGTAGCCCTTATAAAATAAAATAGGGTTTTCTTCCTAATAACTCAAATCGGGTCGAAAATATAACTCAGACCCATAAAATTGACCCAAAACAAAATATTTCTAATGTCTAAAACTTCCACGAATTATTCAAGCCTGCTATATTCCGAATCAGCTTCTGGCTTCAACATGAAAGTTGTATCTCTTTCTCTAAGCTTTTCAATGCATATCAGAATGCATCGATCCGATTCATGTAGCTCCAGTTATGATTTTTTCATTGAAAGCTGCTAATGCTGAAAATAAAATACAAAAATCAAATAAAGGCAAAAATAAACTAAATTATAAAAACATTATAAAACATAAAAATAAACAGTAAAAGATATAAATGCTTAAGTACAAACATGGAAGAATGTTCATCAAAATTCACTGATCAGACATGCATTGGAGGAAGGAGAAAATAGATTTTAGATTTCACTATTCACTCAAGTAACCTCCATCAGATTCAAATTTTTTTCTTCAAGTTTTCTTCACTTTTCTATCCATTTCATCCTCCCTGAAGATCCAAGCCATATTTCTCTGGGTTTCTCACTCTCTTTTGCTCAAGAACAAGAGATAGTGGACTTACTCCACTAGGCAACATATCTTAAATCTCTCCCTCTCTCATTCATGGATTTACATGCATTAAAATGACGTAAATATGTTCATGAGCATATAGCTGGCCATACATTAGGTATGATATAGATAAATGTATGCATCAGAACTTGTTGTTGATATTTGAAATCTATGAAAAAATATGTGAATCAGAGGTTTTCATATTCGATTTTTTGTGTGTTTAATTGATCGTTTAATGAAATTGTTGATGCTATGACGTTCTACACTGTGAGTACTATCACATTGGTGTTTAGACTTTCGCATTTGGTTGAGAATTGAAGGATTTATGTCGATTTGAATATAGCATGATGAACACGGGTTAAGGCTTTTTTTTTTTGGTTTTGAATGTTCACGCGAAGGAGATGAAAGCTAATTGGTCCATGCACTTGGTCCCACTGACTGTGTGTCACTTTTTTTCTTCTCTTTCTTTATATTTTAATTTCCTTCTTAGTTTTATTCATTTTCACCATTTTCTCTAATTTGTTTTAATAGTTTCAATTATTTAAAAATTCCAAAAAAATTGTACATAGTACTTTGATGAGTCTATTTCCTAATTCTGATTTTTATTTAATTTTAGAAAATTTCGTGATAGGTTAAATAATTGTTTTGGATAAAAGAAAAGTCGGTGGCGACTCTTGCTAACCGCAACATTTGCGATAAAACGCAAAACCTTCAAGTCAGTTCTCCCACCGTATCACAGAACTGGCGACTCTGCTGGGGAGTTATTCTAAAAGTGGGGTTACCTTAGGGTTAGATCACATTTACTTGCTTACATTGTTTGACTTGTTTGCTTTACATTATGGTTCTTTGTTTGGGTTTGAATCCTCTACCCGGATTTGGGATACCTTATAGGTAAGTAGCAATACATTGTGGAAACTGTGCGGGGTATACCGACATGGTCTAAGCAATAGATACGTTAGTGCGACATATTTGTGCGTACCGGTAGCCTTTCAGTTAATCAAAGAGAATACGGGGCCGCTGAGTGATGTCATAAAGCACTAATGAACTTCTATAACCTTTACTTGACCTACTTGGTCTTTAGGACGTAGTGAGACGACCGACTTTGGTGCAGTCCGAAGTTGGTAGATACTCGATACTACACTCATTGAGGTTTGGTTTCTTGGGATATTTCGGTCGCCATTAAAAGAGGCTTGAGCTGAAACAATGACCAAGAAAACAATCCAGTGATATTGAGCTCCTTAGAACCCGGTTACTATTGTTAGGACAGGTTGAGCCAACTAAACTTCAAGAGGGTACTTACCTACAAACTCCATGCAAGCCTAAACTTAAGGACTTGTCTGCTTTGCGTGTACATGATTATTTTTATAAGCTTGTTTACTTCGCATACTTGTGCATAACATCATAACATCATACCATAGCATTTTCAATAACCATTTCAAGGATCTCGAGGGTCTTTGATGCAGGTTCACAATAACGCATTTTTCAAAACTTCAAGACAAGCATAAACTTTGCATTACTTGAATATCACTGTTTGCATATGACTATTTGTTTGACAGTGGAGAAATTCACATAATCCAATGAACGAAATCTCTCTCAGTGAACAAAATCACTTCAAGTAGGATGACACTTCCATTGACAAAACTCCTATCAATAGGGGGACATGACGTGTCAGTATCCAACACACCTGGGGCAGTCCAGTCAAGATTTCAAGAAATCTCTCAAGAATTGCAGAGTAACCAGGGGAAAGTCACCTCTCCAATAGACCGACGACAGGGTTTATTTCCCCAACAACACCAGGTTTCCCTAGCTTGAGTTTGCCTCTCCGACTACTACAAATTAAAGGACCATAACTCCTCTTCCCCAGTAGACTATTCTACAATCCCCGACAAGTTACTGTGAAACCTGGACTCGACCAGATATCAGTTCAACTTCGATTCCCCAGTAAGAGCAACGGACAATCGAGACTCCTGAACTCTTTCCCCAAGCAGGAATAAACATACTCCCCACAAAATTTTCAATATTTCCCAGCGGGGTTCTCCTCAAACAACAAAACAGGAATCCCCGGTGGAAACATTCTAAGCAAAGTTTGAAGAAACACATACTCTTCAACAACAATCCAGGATTTAACAAATTCCCCGACATTTGTCAAGGATTTATTTTCCCGGACAAAAATACATTCATACACATTTCACATTTCATACCTCCTATTTATATACATGATAAGTGCATACGACACAATCTCATTTATTTTGAGAATATCATGATATCATGCATTTCATACATCATGACATTGCATACAGCTAACATTTTACCTTTTTCTGAAAAAAAGGTCAATCAACAGATGGATACCAGCGACCTTTTCAAGTTCTAGATTAATACCTGTAGCAAGCCAGGAAAACTATCTGTGGATGACTGATAGTAGATTAATACCTGTAACAAGCCAGGAAAACTATCTACATGAAGAGATTGAAGATTAATACCTGTAGCAAGCCAGGAAAACTATCTTTCTTTCTCAGGTCAGAGATTAATACCTGAAACCAGACAGGACAACTATCTCGTCGACCAACCTTTTCAAGTTCCAGATTAATACCTGTAGCAAGCCAGGAAAACTATATGTGGACGACTGATTGTAGATTAATACCTATAACAAGCCAGGAAAACTATCTACATGAAGAGATTGAAGATTAATACCTGTAGCAAGCCAGGAAAACTATCTGTGGACGATTGATTGTAGATTAATACCTGTAACAAGCCAGGAAAACTATCTACATGAAGAGATTGAAGATTAATACTTGTAGCAAGCCACAAAACTATCTTTTTTTCTCAGGTCAGAGATTAATACCTGAAACCAGACAGGACAACTATCTCGTCGACCAACCTTTTCAAGTTCCAGATTAACACATGTAACAAGCTAGGAAAACTATCTTTCTCAAGTCAAGGATTAATACCTGAAACCAGACAGGACAAATATTTACTCGACCAGCTCAAACAACCCAACCTTTTAATACAGTTCAGATACGCTCCAGATACGGATACCATCCTGATACTCATTCAGATTTAAGCTTTCACATACAGTTCAAATACGCTCCAGATACGGATGCCATCCTGATACTCATTCAGATTCAGCTTTTAGATACAGTTCAGGTACGCTCCAGATACGAATGCCATCCTAATACTCATTTAATTTGAACCTTTTGATACAGTTCAGATACGCTCCAGATACGGATGCCATCCTGATACTCATTCAGATTCAGCTTTCAAATACAGTTCAGATACGCACCAAATACGGATGCTATCCTGATACTCATTCAGATTCAGCTTTCAGATACAGTTCAGATACGCTCCAGATACAGATGCCATCCTGATACTCATTCAGATTCAACCTTTTGATACAGTTCATATACGCTCCAGATATGGATGCCATCCTGATACTCAGTCAGATTCAGCTTTCAGATACAGTTCAGATACGCTCCAGATACGGATGCCATCCTAATACTCATTCAGATTCAGCTTTTAGATATAGCCCAGATACACTCCAGACATGGACGCAATTCTGATACTCATTCTTTCAGCTTACAAATTACAATTCAACAAGTATTCTTGGATGGCATCTACAAGCCCATCTCCAACAAGATTATATCACCTCTCCAAATGGAATTTTTAAGCCCATTCCTCATATCATTGCATCGTCGAGTGCAAATTTCTGGGCACTCTAGTGTCCAATCGTCTTCTAACTTCGAGTCACGAATGGCAAAACTCGCCAATCTAACTCTTCAGGTTTAAGAATATTGAACAGGGGCAGCTGTTGTACCCCAAAATTTGCTCTCTCATTTGTCAAGTATTTGCTCACAAGATCACTGATGCATCAATTTAGGCTTGAAATTGGCACAAGGGCAAAATGGTCAATTGCATACTGAAAAGTCAAACTTTGACTTTTTGGTCAACATTACATTTCAAAGATCAAATTTCATCAAAACATGTCAAAATATAAAACTTATTCATCAAGAAATCAAAAAGTCAAGATTTCATTTTGAAAAGTCAAAATTTCTAAACATAGAAATTTTTCTAAGTGTTGGAAATTTCATGTTTTTTCATAACTTTGAGCAAAACTTTCACCATGATGCAAGATGATTCAAGAGGAACTTCTAACATGAAAGTTGTAGATCTCCATGATATCTACAAAATTTCTTTACACAAATTCTCCTAAATATGCTCGGATTTCAAGTTATAAATTTATGAAGTCATGACATTTTCATTTAACACTTAGAGAAATTTTCAGCAGTTTTGGTCAGGTTTTTATCCCAACTTCTTGGCTAATTTTCTTCAAGTTCCAGTTTGATTTAACAAAAGTGGTCAACATGAAAGTTGTAGGGGAGGTTCCAATCTTTCCAAAAAGTCCAAGAACTCATTGAGATCATTCTTGAGTTGAGAGGATCGAAGAGATGAAGTTAGGGTTTCATTCTTGAATTACAAAGCAGAATTTGTGATGAACACTTGACTAAAGTTCCAACCAAAGCTACAAGATCTCTCTTTTCAGGCTATGTTCTCTCCAAATCTATGCATAAAAAAGTAATTACAGAAACCCTAAGTGTATTACACAAGCATTTGAAGCTTTGTCCAAGTCTTGATACCATTTATGGTTAGAAATGCAAAAGCAACATTTCCATTTGCATAAAGCTTCACTTTTCCAACCACTCTCTTCTTTCAAAGCTTGAAATCTGTTCCAAAGATGACAGAAAAAATATCTCAATATCAGAAGCAATCCACAAGACCTGCAAAGCATGGCTAAATTTCTTAATTCACTCCTTTCATCATCATGAAGCAACTTGTATTTATGAATTTGAAAAAAAGGCATAACATGTGATTTTCAAAAAGTCTGAGTTTCTTAAGTCTCAAACCTTCTCTATAAATAGAAGAATCATTTGCAAGACAAAGAGGTTAGAAAAAATAGAGAGAGGCTAGAAAAATAGAAGGAGAAACTAACACTCAAACTCATTTTTGTTGTCAAAAAACCAGATTTGTACATAAAACCTCCATTTTTGAGCTTTGAAGTCCAAATCTTTAAATCTCATACCTTGCAAGTTTTCTCCAAACAAACCATCCAAAAACTTCATATACACCATATAGAAGTTGTTCAAACATAAGAATAGCTTCTATAACATCATTACCACCATCTTCCAAACTCAAAAACATACATTGCGACTTGACTTGGTTGGAGCGGTTCAACCATTTTCAACATAAAACGAAGGTTGGAGCTACCTCAAGAAGGTTCAAAGGAGCTCGATCAATCACCACTTTGCACCCTAATACCTCTGTACACATTCTAAAGCTTCCGCTTTGAGAGGTAAACTTTCTCAAACTGTGATATCATTGTTCATACATCATTTGTTTTCTGCGCTCAAAAGATATAACAAGAAAGCTCAAAGAGAAAAAACTAACAAAAAGCCAGACCAGAGGTTGACACGGGTGCCCGTGTCACATGACACGGCCCGTGTCAGTTTATTTGGGTTGAAAAACATAGTAAAATGCAGGTACAGAGGTTGACACGGGTGCCCGTGTCAATCGACACGGCCCGTGTCAGAGTTACTGATGCGTACATGATCAGAAAATGATGAACAGGGGCTGACGCGGCCTCCCGTGTCAGGTGACATGGCCGTGTCAGGATGGCTGGAACCAAAAAATGCACAAAAGTCATGGACAGGTCCTGACACGGGTGCCCGTGTCCCCCGACACGGCTCGTGTCAGCTCGGGCACCAAATTTTTTGATTTTTGGATATTTTTTAGGTTCTTTTGGATATATTGCATTGCTTGGAAGTGCCCTAACTTTATAAAACCTTTTTGTTCAAATGAAACCTCAAAAAACAATTTTCTGAACAATTAACTTAGACTTAGGTTTTTCTTCAATGAAATTAATTACAAAATCTTTTGCTATAAAAAACCCTAAAAAGCAATTTCTCTCACTTTACATCTTCTTGCATATTTTATTTTCGCATTATAGATTATGTAATTGTTAAAGCCTTGTAATAGTAATTAGGGTTTAATTTTCTTGTAATCCCCATTTGTACATTTGTATACCCCATCCCCATAATAATGTAATAGCGTAGTAATTTTACTTTCCGCAATTTATCGTTTTCATATCAATGTTAGTAATTAGGGTTTGTATGGAAAGATAAAACCAACAAGTAGATCACCTTAATCAAGATTAAATGCATGTAAATAAAACACACTTGCACACAAGCACCCTTAGGGTTTCTCCACTTGGTTGCCTAAAAAAAAGGCCATGTTACGCATGCGAAGCATCTTGGCAAAACAAAACAAATATAAGATCATAGTCCCTCGATGACGCTATTCAAAAGTTGCCTTACAAAATGATCTTGGTCCCTCAAAAATGCTAAGATACTTGGCAAACATTGCTAATCATGGTTATATGATGACCCACGACCGTCCTGTTTACATCCAAAGATAAGGTTGCTTTACCAAATCAATGGTAAGACAACAATGTCAAAGGAATAGAAAATACATAAGAAAGACATTTGAGTAGGTAGATAGCTTCTAGTTACTTGCTCCATTTCAAACAACAATCCTTGCTATTTTCAAAACAAACATACACACATTTCAAAACATCTTACAAATATTGAAAACATTTAAAAAAGACAAACATCTTTGTATACATTCTATGAACAAGAATCATTACAAAGATTTCCTAAACGAATGACCTCTTTTAAAAAATACTTTTAAAACCACACTAAACATAATTTCAAACAAAACAAAAGCAAGTGATCTAAGCAAGTAACTAAGAGCCCATGGAAAACCATGGATGAAAAGGGTGCTAATACCTTCCCTTTTCATAATCAACCCCCCGAACTCAAGAAAACATCTCAAAGGTCTTTCCTGTGCTTTTTCACCTTTCCTTTTGGATAAAAGAAAAGTCGGTGGCGACTCTTGCTAACCGCAACATTTGCGATAAAACGCAAAACCTTCAAGTCAGTTCTCCCACCGTATCACAGAACTGGCGACTCTGCTGGGGAGTTATTCTAAAAGTGGGGTTACCTTAGGGTTAGATCATATTTACTTGCTTACATTGTTTGACTTGTTTGCTTTACATTATGGTTCTTTGTTTGGGTTTGAATCCTCTACCCGAATTTGGGATACCTTATATGTAAGTAGCAATACATTATGGAAACTGTGCGGGGTATACCGACATGGTCTAAGCAATAGATACGTTAGTGCGACATATTTGTGCGTACCGGTAGCCTTTCAGTTAATCAAAGAGAATACGGGGCTGCTGAGTGATGTCATAAAGCACTAATGAACTTCTAGAACCTTTACTTGACCTACTTGGCCTTTAGGACGTAGTGAGATGACCGACTTTGGTGCAGTCCGAAGTTGGTAGATACTCGATACTACACTCATTAAGGTTTGGTTTCTTGGGATATTTCGGTCGCCATTAAAAGAGGCTTGAGCTGAAACAATGACCAGGAAAACAATCCAGTGATATTGAGCTCCTTAGAACCCGATTACTATTGTTAGGACAGGTTGAGCCAACTAAACTTCAAGAGGGTACTTACCTACAAACTCCATGCAAGCCTAAACCTAAGGACTTGTCTGCTTTGCGTGTACATGATTATTTGTATAAGCTTGTTTACTTCACATACTTGTGCATAACATCATAACATCATACCATAGCATTTTCAATAACCATTTCAAGGATCTTGAGGGTCTTTGAAGCAGGTTCACAATAAACCAGACGTCTATCAAGGGGCAAGAGGATTTATTTTCCTCTGACCAAACACCGTCAAAGATCAATTACAACAAACTTGAGTCAAGGTCTATAACCCACCTGACATGGTGAGCTTGATTCTCGTGGAAGGACATCCACCGATACAAAGTTCTCCAATCAAAGATGTTGATAAAAATTCAATCTCTAACTTTTTCTTGTGTTTACCCCACGAGATCCTTGAAAACATGCATCCACATATCATGCATCATATCATGATAGGTTTCTCCCATACAGGTCTCCTTATATTCCTACTGTTTATTTCAGTAAGATGGATATGGAACAAACGGTGAAAGATCTCCAAGCTCAAAACGCTTAATTCCAACAAATGTTTCTGGCTATTGCCAAGGGGCAAGAGGACCTAAAAGCTCTCCTTCTCAAAGACAAGATGAAAAAGTCCAAGAAGTTAATAGGCATCCTGAACTTGAGAAGAAGACCTGGAAGACCAGTCAAGAGAGCTCTAGATCTTTCAACTCCATCCAACACGGGGGATAGTCTTGAAGAAGACCATAATTTGGAGATTGATGAAGTTGAAGCCGACTACTACGAGGAACAATATCCTCCCGCTGATGACAAATACAAACAGTTGGAGGATCGCCTCAGTGCTATGGAGATTCAACAAATACCTGGCTTTGATTTAGGAGACATGGGTTTGGTTTCTGGAGTTGTCATCCCGCCAAAGTTCAAAGTCCCTACCTTTTCCCTGTACGATGGAGTCTCCTTCCCTAAGATGCACTTAAAGTCTTATGTCCGCAAGATTCAACCATACACAACTGATCCAAAGCTTTGGATCCATTTCTTCCAAGAAAGCCTAGTAGGGACTCAAATCGAATGGTTCTATCAATTGGAGAGTTCTCGCATCCACACACGGGAGGATTTAGCTGCTGCTTTCTATAAGCAGTATCAGTATAATGTAGATCTTGCACCAACTCGTGTGCAGTTGCAGAGCATGACCATGGGTTTCGACGAGAGCTTCAAAGGATACGCCCAAAAGTGGAGAGATATGGCTGGTAGGGTGCAACCCTCTTTAACTGACAGGGAGCTGATTGACATCTTCATGGGAACTTTGACAGGGACTTTCTTCAAACACTTGATCGACAGCTCTTCATCCGGGTTCACCGAGCTAATAATGACCGGTGAAAGGGTTGAAGCTGGCATCAAAAGTGGGAAGATTCAAGAAGCTACACCTTCTGATGCTCAGAAAAAGCCCTACAATGGGAAGAAAGAGTCCAATGTTGTGTATGGTCAAAAGAGTCATCATGACCAACACGTAGGAGCAATCTTGATCTCTAATCCTATGCCTGCTCAACAAAGGCAGGGGCATCAGTGTAAGGAGGTCGCGCCTAAAAGACAATACACTAAGATCAACATATCGCTGGATCAAGCACTACAACACATGTTGAAGGCAGAGCTGATTACGTTAAAGGCTCCTCATCCGAACCCTAAGACTTCTTCTCCTAACTACAACCCGGATGCAAGATGTGCTTATCATTTTGGTAGCCCTGGGCATGACACAAACAAATGTTGGGCTCTGAAGAACAAGGTGTAAGACATGATTGATGCAAAGGAGATCGAGTTTGACCCTCCGGAGACTCCAAACATAATCACTTCTCCTATGACGAATCATTGAAAGCTTTTGTTCATTTGAATTTTCAAGTTGTAATCTCTTTTGTTATTCAAACAATTATCTATTAATGTCAAACTTTGTTTTCATTAATGCATTGAATATGTTTGTCTTGATTTGATCCACTCATTTTCATTACATTTAAACTATGCTTTTTACTCTCTTTATGACATTCAGCTCTTGCTAAAAGTTACAAGCCTTTAGAGGGAGGATGACGAAAACAATGCCATAATCTCATACAGTATGCTTTTGGACAGACCTTGCTGATGATGTACAAGCGTTCTTTCAAATCCTAAACACTGGAGTTATAAGGAAGATAATCCCTAGTCAACCCCTTCGAGCCAAAGAAGTAGAAGTTTTCTGTATACAAATTGAAACCTTTAATCAAAACCTGGGGCAGGGTAGTCTCTCACTTAATTCAAACGCGCGTTTAGCCGCAAACTCTCATTTTGCAATACAATGAATGACATCAAAAACATTCCTCTGGAATTAAAAGACGGTGATGGTTCCCTATCACATAGGCAGTCATTATCTCTCAAAAAAAGAAAGGCCCACTAAATCAAAACCTACAAAAGAGACTTAAGAGAACTGGGGCATCCCGCTGACTGTAATCTCAAAACAAGAACAGTCAGGCAAAAATTAGGGATAACAAATCAATCAAAAGAGGTTACTACAAATCATCAACAAAATGAAAAATGTTGTAGAAAATGACGGCCTTCTGACAAACGTAACCTGTCTGAACCATCACCAAAACGTCATTCCAGACTCAATTGGAGTTCAAACGCACAATTAACTGAGCTTAGGATTGAAGAACATCACGAAGAACGGGTGGGTACAAATACACTTTGAGCCTTTATCCTTTGTTTCTTAAACCATGAACCAAGCCACGTTACAACCCTTCAAAAGTCCTAATTGAAGCATGGGTTAGTTCGAAAGCATACTGTTAGAAAAGGTATCCTGACTCCTGTAAGGCTTTGCTCTAAATCCTGAGATTGAATTTTCTTACAAAAATTCCTTTACTTACAAAAATGCATTTTTCAAAACTTCAAGACAAGCATAAACTTTGCATTACTTGAATATCACTGTTTCCATATGGCTATTTGTTTGACAGCGGAGAAATTCACATAATCCAGTGAACGGAAGCTCTCTCAGTGAACAAAATCACTTCAAGTAGGATGACACTTCCATTGACAAAACTACTATCAATAGGTGGACATGACGTGTCACTATCCAGCACACCTGGGGCAGTCCAGTCAAGATTTCAAGAAATCTCTCAAGAATTGCAGAGTAACCAGGGGTAAGTCACCTCTCCAACAGTCCGACGACATGGTTTATTTCCCCAACAACACCAGGATTCCCCAGCTTGAGTTTGCCTCTTCGACTACTACAAATCAAAGGACCACAACTCCTCTTCCCCAGTAGACTATTCTACAATCCCCGACAAGTTACTGTGAAACCTGGACTCAACCAGATATCCGTTCAAATTTGATTCCCCAGTAAGAGCAACGGACAATCGAGACTCCTGAACTCTTTCCCCAAGCAGGAATAAACATACTCCCCACAGAGTTTTCAATATTTCCCAGCAGATTTCTCCTCAAACAACAAAATAGGAATCCCCAGTGGAAACATTCTAAGCAAAGTTTAAAGACACACATACTCTTCAACAGCAATCCGGGATTTAACAAGTTCCCCGACATTTGTCAAGGATTTATTTTCCCAGACAAAAATACATTCATACACATTTCACATTTCATACCTCCTATTTACATACATGATAAGTGCATACGACACAATCTCATTTATTTTGAGAGTATCATGAGATCATGCATTTCATACATCATGACATTGCATACAGCTAACATTTTACCTTTTTCTGAAAAAAAGGTCAATCAACAGATGGCTACCAACGACCTTTTCAAGTTCCAGATTAATACCTGTAGCAAGCCAGGAAAACTATCTGTGGACGACTAATTGTAGATTAATACCTGTAACAAGCCAGGAAAACTATCTACATGAAGAGATTGAAGATTAATACCTGTAGCAAGCCAGGAAAACTATCTATGGACGACTGATTGTAGATTAATACTTGTAACAAACCAGGAAAACTATCTACATAAAGAGATTGAAGATTAATACTTGTAGCAAGCCAGGAAAACTATCTTTCTTTCTCAGGTCAGAGATTAATACCTGAAACTAGACATGACAACTATCTCGTCGACCAACCTTTTCAAGTTCCAGATTAACACCTGTAACAAGCCAGGAAAACTATCTTTCTCAAGTCAAGGATTAATACCTGAAACCAGACAGGACAAATATTTACTCGACCAGCTCAAACAACCCAACCTTTTGATACAGTTCAGATACGCCCCATATACGGATGCCATCCTGATACTCATTCAGATTCAAGCTTTCACATACAGTTCAGATACGCTCCAGATACAAATGCCATCCTGATACTCATTTAGATTCAGCTTTCAGATACAGTTCAGATACGCTTCAGATACGGATGCCATCCTGATACTCATTCAATTTCAACCTTTTGATATAGTTCAGATACGCTCCAGATATGAATGTCATCCTGATACTCATTCAGATTCAGCTTTCAGATATAATTCAGATATGCACCAGATATGGATGCCATCCTGATACACATTCAGATTCTGCTTTCAGATACAGTTCAGATACGCTCCAGATACGAATGCCATCCTGATACTCATTCAGATTCAACCTTTTGATACAGTTTAGATACGCTCCAAATACAGATGCCATCCTGATACTCATTCAGATTCAGCTTTCAGATACAGTTCAGATACGCTCCAGATACGGATGCCATCCTAATACTCATTCAGATTTAGCTTTTAGATACAACCCAGATACACTCCAGACATGGACGCAATTCTGATACTCATTCTTTCAGCTTACAAATTACAATTCAACAAGTATTCTTGGATGGCATCTACAAGCCCATCTCCAACAAGATTCTATCACCTCTCCAAATGGAATCTTTAAGCCCATTCCTCCTATCATCGCATCGTCGAGTGCAAATTTCTGGGCACTCTAGTGTCCAATCGTCTTCCACCTTCGAGTCATGAATGGCAAAACTCACCAATCTAACTCTTCAGGTTTAAGAAGATTGAACAGGGGCAGCTATTGTACCCCAAAATTTTCCCTCTCATTTGTCAAGTATTTGCTCACAAGATCACTGATGCATCAATTTAGGCTTGAAATTGGCACAAGGGCAAAATGGTCAATTGCATACTGAAAAGTCAAACTTTGACTTTTTGGTCAACATTACATTTCAAAGATAAAATTTCATCAAAACATGTCAAAATATGAAACTTATTCATCAATAAATCAAAAAGTCAAGATTTCATTTTGAAAAGTCAAAATTTCTAAACTTAGAAATTTTTCTAAGTGTTGGAAATTTCATATTTTTTCATAACTTTAAGCAAAATTTTCACCATGATGCAAGATGATTCAAGAGGAACTTCCAACATGAAAGTTGTAGATCTCCATGATATCTACAACATTTCTTTACACAACTTCTCCTAAATATGCTCGAATTTCAAGTTATAAATTCATGAAGTCATGACATTTTCATTTAACACTTAGAGAAATTTTCAGCAATTTTGGTCAGGTTTTTATCCCAACTTCTTGGCCAATTTTCATCAAGTTCCAATTTGATTTAACAAAAGTGGTCAAAATGAAAGTTGTAGGGGAGGTTCCAATCTTTCCAAAAAGTCCAAGAACTCATTGAGATCATTCTTGAGCTGAGAGGATCGAAGAGATGAAGTTAGGGTTTCATTTTTCAATTACAAAGCAAAATTTGTGATGAACACTTGACTAAAATTCCAACCAAAGCTACAAGATCTCTCTTTTCAGACCATGTTCTCTCCAACTCTATGCATAATAAAGCAATTACACAAACCCTAAGTGTATTACACAAGCATTTGAAGCTTTGTCCAAGTCTTGATACCATTTATGGTTAGAAATGCAAAAGCAACATTTCCATTTGCATAAAGCTTCACTTTTCCAACCACTCTCTTCTTTCAAAGCTTGAAATCTGTTCCAAAGATGCCAGAAAAAATCTCTCAACATCAGAAGAAATCCACAAGACCTACAAAGCATGGCTAAATTCCTTAATTCACTCCTTTCTTCATCATGAAGCAACTTGTCTTTATGAATTTGAAAAAAAGGCATAACATGTGATTTTCAAAAAGTCTGAGTTTCTCAAGTCTCAAACCTTCTCTATAAATAGAAGAAGAATTTACAAGACAAATAGGTTAGAAAAAATAGAGAGAGGCCAGAAAAATAGAAGGAGAAACTAACACTTAAACTCATTTTTGCTGTCAAAAAACCAGATTTGTACACAAAACCTCCATTTTTGAGCTTTGAAGTCCAAATCTTTAAATCTCATACCTTGCAAGTTTTCTCCAAACAAACCATCCAAACACTTCATATACACCATATAGAAGTTGTTCAAACATAAGAATAACTTCTGTAACATCATTACCACCATCTTCCAAACTCAAAAACATACATTGCGACTTGACTTGGTTGGAGCGGTTCAACCATTTTCAGCATAAAACGAAGGTTGGAGCTACCTCAAGAAGGTTCAAAGGAGCTCGATCAATCACCACTTTGCACCCTAATACCTCTGTATGCATTTTAAAGCTTCCGCTCCGAGAGGTAAACTTTCTCAAACTATGATATCATTGTTCATACATCATTTGTTTTCTATGCTCAAAAGATATAACAAGACAGATCAAAGAGAAAAAACTAACAAAAAGCTAGATCAGAGGTTGACACGGGTGCCTGTGTCACATGACACGGCCTGTGTCAGTTTATTTGGGTTGAAAAACATAGTAAAATGCAGGTACAGAGGCTGACACGGGTGCCCGTGTCAATCGACACGGCCCGTGTCAATCGACATGGCCCGTGTCAGAGTTACTAATGCGTACATGACCAGAAAATGATGAACAGGGGATGACACGGGCGCCCAAGTCAGGTGACACGGCCGTGTCAGGATGGCTGGGACCAAAAAAATGCACAAAAGTCATGGACAGGTCCTGACACGGGTGCCCGTGTCCCCCGACACGGCCCGTGTCAGCTCGGGCACCAAATTTCTTGATTTTTGGAGATTTTTTAGGTTCTTTTCGATATATTGCATTGCTTGGAAGTGCCCTAACTTTATAAAACCTTTTTGTTCAAATGAAACCTCAAAAAACAATTTTCTAAACAATTAACTTAGACTTAGGTTTTTCTTCAATGAAATTAATTACAAAATCTTTTGCTATAAAAAACCCTAAAAAGCAATTTCTCTCACTTTACATCTTCTTGCATATTTTATTTTCGCATTATAGATTATGTAATTGTCAAAGCCTTGTAATAGTAATTAGGGTTTAATTTTCTTGCAATCCCCATTTGTACATTGTATACCCCATCCCCATAATAATGTAATAGCGTAGTAATTTTACTTTCCGCAATTTATCGCTTTCATATCAATGTTAGTAATTAGGGTTTGTATGAAAAGATAAAACCAACAAGTAGATCACCCTAATCAAGACTAAATGCATGTAAATAAAACACACTTGCACACAAGCACCCTTAGGGTTTCTCCACTTGGTTGCCTAAAACAAAAATGGCCATGTTACACATACGAAGTATCTTGGCAAAACAAAACAAATATAAGATCATAGTCCCTCGATGACACTATTCAAAAGTTGCCTTACAAAATGATCTTGGTCCCTCAAAAATGCTAAGATACTTGGCAAACATTGCTAATCATGGTTATACAATGACCCACGCCCGTCCCGTTTACATCCAAAGATAGGGTTGCTTACCAAATCAATGGTAAGACAACAATGTCAAAGGAATAGAAAATACATAAGAAAGACATTTGAGTAGGTAGATAGCTTCTAGTTACTTGCTCCATTTCAAACAACAATCTTTGCTATTTTAAAAACAAACGTACACACATTTCAAAACATCTTACAAACATTGAAAACATTTTCAAAAGACAAACATCTTTGTATACATTCTTACGAACAAGAATCATTTCAAAGATTGCCTAAACGAATGGCCTCTTTTACAAAATAATTTCAAAACCACACCAAACACAATTTCAAACAAAACAAAAGCAAGTGATCTAAGCAAGTAACTAAGAGCCCATGGAAAACCATGGATGAAAAGGGTGCTAATACCTTCCCTTTTCATAATCTACCCCCTGAACTCAAGAAAACATTATCAAAGGTCTTTCCTGTGCTTTTTCACATTTCCTTTTGGATAAAAGAAAAGTCGGTGGCGACTCTTGCTAACCGCGACATTTGCGATAAAACGCAAAACATTCAAGTCAGTTCTCCCACCGTATCACAGACATCATTTGTGACTAGTTTCCAACTTTCAATTTAATTTTCCAAATTTCCTTCAATGTAGAGATGATTCAAATAGGTGTTTCTGACTTATGAATGTTTTAAGATCATGTCTATGATTTTTATTTGAATTTTATCACCACTTTTCTATTTTTACTTGATTTAAATTGGGAACATGTCCATTGGTGTTTGTCTTGACAAATAGTGCTTTCATTTAGTAATTCTTGGACATGTTTTGATGCTAACCTCTGGTCAAATTATGGATAAAAGTGTTATTAAGGATAATGTCAAATTGATTCAAATTATAGGTCATTTTAAGATCAATATTTGATTAATCATTTCTTGTGCACATTATGCACCTATGTTGTGAAACCCTAAAGGTGCTCTAATTGATTTTATTTAGCCAATTCTCATGATATCTTGTTTGTGGACCAATTATTGAGGTATGATATATTCAAGGATAGTACCTTGAGGACTTGAGAATTATGTGAATTCATTTGGTCAATTCTCCCTTTGCCTTGCTATTTTGAACATGCTTCTCACTTAACTACTTTGTTGCTTGAGATACAAGGAATGCACTTGGTGCAACCTCAAGGAATCAAATTCGCTGTTATCCCTCTTATTCTCATAACATGTTAAGAGCCTTGAGTTCACCTTTTTGAACCATTCAAGCACTCTATCATTGTTTCTTTACTTGTTTCAATCTTTGAAACTTTCGTTCATCATTGAGACTTTGGTTTGGAATGCATTTGTGAAATTTCTCTTTCATAATCATGAGTCTAATTTGATGTGAACCATTTGAGGTTACTTCTTACCTAAATGGTATTGTACCAACATTTCATCTTCCTTTTATCATCACTTCATTTCTAAATCAACTTGGTGATGCTTTCTTTTGAGTTGAATTATCAATTGCTTGAAATAGTTTTGAACATGATGCTTGTAAGCCATGATTAGATTCTAAATACCTTGAGTTAGCTTCTGACTTGTATCATCTAATGGATCTATTATTTTTTCATTTGTTCAATTGCATGCTATATATGAAAGACTTCTTCTTAAGGACAACATTGTTGCTTTGAATTGCATAACTTTTTGAACATTGTTTAAAGATGACATTATTTGATTCATTTTAAATATTGAGACTTCTTTTAAGTGACTTGTGGCCTAATATACGTCATACCTTTTAGCCATATGAGAGTCTTAGGGCATTTATCATTTATGGTGAAGTTTATTTAGGAACTAGTTTGATGTTTGTGTGCTTTTTTAACCTATTCTTGTTTGAGACTTCTATGGTCTTTTTTCCACCTTTGAAACATGTTTGTGTGAGTTCCTTGAGACATAGTTGCTGACTTAAAGGTCTCTACTTTGATTACTTCACTTCATCTTTATTTGTTAAAGTTTGATGTTTGTTTTACACTTAAAGCCTTGAGTTCTTGTGTGGGAATGAATTGCTTGTGTTTGGTTTGTAATGCCTTAGGGTGGAACCATCTTAGCACGGCCCTTAGGGGATCTTTGTGTATATGTTAAGTCTTCACTTATACACTTTCTTACTTGGTGATTGATGATTTGAAGTATTCTAAGCCTTGACATATAATTGTCTTTGAGTTCATAATTGCTTGTATTCTTCTTTCTATTCTTTGTGTGAATAACATGTTCCCTTAGGATTTTAGTTTCATCTTCTTCAAGATGTGAATTAAACAGACCTTAGGTTCTAAACTATGCATGATAACATTAGGTAGCTTCCCTAACCTTAACCTTAGGTCCATTTTTGCATGTTAACTTAAGTAGAAATTTCCATTTCATCTTAACCTTAGGATTATCATTGTATGACAACTTTAGGGTCTCTAGTCTCCCTTAGATTTTTTTCATTTCCCTTTTGCATCTTTAAAACTATAACTTCATCAAAACTCAAAAACATTCTTAACTATAAAGATGTGAACCATGCGTCACGAGACTTAAGTATTGGGGGGGGGGGGAGTATGAGGTGGTATAGACTGAAACTTATACTTCTTTTCAATCATAGTCTTTAGTGTGATTCAAATCTCAAACTCTTTTTTCAAATAAGCGGAGAAGTAGTGAGTGTCCCTCTAGTGGGATCCATTTGCTATTATCCCAACAAAAATACAAATCAATTTAAACTCTTTTGCCATCGAGCTTTTCTTTTGAAAATCTTTTCACAAAAAGGATGTGTTATTTCCACTCTACATAATACGACGTGTGATTCCCTAAAGGTCGGGTTGCAATATGTCAACTGCTAGAGTGTGAATGTAACATTATCCGCCTAAAAATATACAACATGAAATTCTAGTATCAGATATGTGATGTCGAAGGAGATGTCACGACACAAATATCTGAGGACAATGTAAAGTGAAACAATAATAAAAACAATAAAAACACAGAGGATTATTAACCCAGTTCAGTGTACAATAACACCTACTCCGGGGGCTACCAAGCCAGGAACAAGTCCACTAAATAGTATCAATTCATATACCCTCAGTAAACAACCAGTTTACAAGTTAATCACTTAATCACTACTCGTGCTATACTTCTACCTAAGACACACCTAGGTATGAGGCCCTCCTCAAATCCCTTCAATCACTAACAGTGAAGAACAACAAAATTATTAAGTTATAAAGACTTCAATCATTCAATACTTAAAAGCTTATGAATGATCCACAATTAATAACTCAAATAACAACTCAAGTATCAAACCAATACTAGAGTGTATTACAATTAAAATACTTAGACTTCTAAAACATAAGGAATATATTCTTCTTCAAAAGTTCCAGTCAAACGAATAAGGATACAAGTCCTTATAAAGGCGCAACAGTGGGCTTGGGCTGGAAAAAAATTCCATCCCTTGAATATTCCATAAAAACAGGTCAAGATTTAATCCATAAGGATAATGCAAATAAAAAAATATTCCTCCATATTTTTTGCAATCTATGAATCACAAATCCTGAATAATGGCGTGCATAATAACAGGAAATAGAAAACTTAAACCAGATATGAAGTTTGTTCAACTCAGGAGGCAGATGTCAAGACATCTGCTTTGACATCATTTAAAACAGTTTGCTTCAAATGTCAAGACATTTAGCAAAACATTATCAAGTTATTATTTTACCAAAATTGCTGCCAACAAACACTTACAAACTCCCCGTTTGGCAAATTTTGGCTAAAACATTATTT
This sequence comes from Vicia faba, assembly GCA_948472305.1. Classification (NCBI taxonomy): domain Eukaryota; kingdom Viridiplantae; phylum Streptophyta; class Magnoliopsida; order Fabales; family Fabaceae; genus Vicia; species Vicia faba. Next base: position 818,906,395 of record OX451741.1, on the reverse strand, counting down.
GAGCACATTATCAGAGCAACAATATAAGCAAAGCATAAGCAAAACAAAAACTCAGTTAGCAGTTAGCTGTTAGCACAGGATGATGTCAGAACATCTTCTGAGACATGAGGCTCCCACTCAAGTACTAATCTCCCCCTCAGTCAATGGTCAGTCAATTTCTCTCCCCTGTTTTAGTCATAATATGCCAAATAAAAAGGATGCATTCAAGAGAGTATCAGTAATATAGGTACAAACCATAGAATCCAAAAGTCAAGCATATACAAGTGCCAAAAAGAAACAAAGGGGTCAAACAAGTAAACAACATAGTGTTTAACTATCTTTAGGACCAGTAGACTTGGAAGAGCCAGAACTTCCTTCCTCACTAGAATCTCCTCCTTCAGAGCTCACTCTATCATCAAATTTGTTGTCCTTCTGCAGCTCTTTGATCATTTTTTTCCTAAAAAATTAGCTTTCTTGCTGAGCTAACTAGAATTTTATTCTTCATGGGCCACTCACTCACTTGGTTTGTAGTGATGGCTTTGCACACTTGATTATCAGTTACTTCCAGCTTACAATAATCATCTTTGTTATTTGAGGAGAAATCCGCTGGGGAAGATTGGCTTTGGCTTGAGAAATCTTTGTGGAAAATGTTAATTTCTGCTTGGGGAAAAGAGTTCAGGAGTTTTAGTTGTCCGTTACTCTACTGGCGAGTTATCTCTTGATGGAAGAGAAAGGAAGTTAACACTTTGTTGGGGATAAAGAAGTTAACTGTTATCTGGTTGTCTCCCAGGCTTTGCAGCAACTCACAGGGGATTATAGTAAAGTCTACTGGGGAAGAGGGGTTGTGGTCCCTTGATTTGTGATAGCCTGAGGGGAAAATTCAAGCTGGGGAATCTGTAGTTTGTTGGGGAAATAAACCCTGTTGCCAATCTGATGGAGAGGTGTTTTCTTTTGGTGGAACTCCTTAAGGATTCTTCTTGAGACCAAATCAGCTGGGAAGAAGGTTTTCCAAAGATTGAAACTCTGGATGGGGATTTCCTAGATCCAATTTTATGGGGATATCCATGAATTTGTCCTTGAGGGTTTTGGACCCTCGTCCGTGAAGATTATTATATGGGGATAACCTTATAGATATGACTTCATGGGGGCTTGAATGAGGATCACCCTATGAAAAGGACTTTGTGGGAATTTTTCACCGCCCCTAGTAGTAAGTGTTGTAGTATTGCCAAGAAATGTTTGCTTGATCGTACGTAACCCTTTGCCGGAATTCATGTTCAATGCCCTAGGTGATTCAGATGCGAACCTGCCCCTGGTTATTCAACACTTCTTGAGAGATTTCTTGGAACCTTGACTTGACTGCCCCAGACGAGTTGGATAGTGACATGTCATGCCCCATTTCTTATAGGAGATTTTTCATTGGAAGTGTTTTTCCATTTGAAATGATTATGTTTCTTGAGAGAATTTCCGTTCATTGGATGTTCGTCATGCAAATTTCTCTGTTGTCAAACAATTAACCATATGCAAACATCAATATTCAAATAATGAAAAGTTTATGCTTGTCTTGACGTTTTGAAAATGTGTTTTAGCAGATAAGAATTTTTGTAAGAGTATGAATTCAACTCAGGATTTGCAATAAGCCTTACAAGAGTCAGGATACCTTTTGTAACAGTATGCTTTTGAACTAACCCATGCTTCAATTAGGACTTTTGAAGGGTTGTATCCTAGCCTGGTTCACGGTTTAAGAAACAAAGGATAAGGCTCAAAGTGTATTTTTACCCGCCTGTTCTTCATGATGTTCTTTAGTCCTAAACTCAGTCAATTATGAGTTTGAACTCCTATTGAATGTTGGTTCAGATATTTGGAAGTTTATTTGAGAAGGCAGTCATTTTTGCAACATTTTTCATGTTGTCGAGGATTTGTAGTGACCTCTTTTTGATTTATTATCCCTGATTTTTCCCTGAATGTTCTTGTTTTGAGATTACAGCCAATAGGATGCCCCCGTTTCCTTAAGTCTTCTTCGTAGGTTTTGACTCAGGGGCTTTTCTTTTAAGAGATAATGACTGCCTATTTATGGGGAACCATCACCATCTTTTGGTTCAAAATGGTGTTTTTGATATTACTCGTTGTATACGAGGTGAAAGTTTGCGACTGAACGCGCATTTAAGTTAATTGAGAAACTACCCTGCCCCAGGTTTTGATTAAAGGTTTCAATTTGTGTGAAAAAGAAAACTCCTACTTCCTTGGCTCAAAGGGGTTGACTAGGGACTATCTTCCTTATAAATCTAGTGTTTAGGGTTTGAAAGAAATGCATGTATATCGTCAGCAAGGTCTATCCAAAAGCATATTGTATGAGATTATGGCATTGTTTTCGTCATCCTCCCTCTAAAGGCTTGCAACTTTTAAATCAAGAGTTGAATATCATAAAGGGAGTAAAAAGCATAGTTTAAATGAAAACGAATGGATTAATTCAAGGCAAACATATGCAATGCATTAATGAAACAAAGTTTGACATTAACAGATAAGTGTTTGAACAACAAAATAAATTACAATTGAAAATTCAAAAATGAAATAAACGCTCTAAATTTTGGCCATGATTTGGCATGGGAGCAGTGACCATATTGGGAGCAGTGACCATATTGGGAGCCTTAGGAGGGTCAAATTAGATCTCCTTGTTGTCGATCAAATCTTGAGTCTTGTTCTTCAAAGTCCAACAACTGTCAGTGTCGTGTCCATGACTATCATAATGGTAGGCACATCTTAAATTTGAATTGTACTTAGGAGAGGAGGTATCATGGTTTTGATGAGGATCCCTTGGTGTGACCAGCTCCGCTTTCAGCAAATGTTGTAACGCTTGAGACAATGGCATATTAATCTTAGCGTACTGCCTTTCTTGGTACTTTACCCTACGCCTATTTCCATGTCGTTGTTGAACAGGTGTAGGATTAGAGATCAGGATTGCCCCCGTGTGTTGTTCGTGGTTACTCTGGTTACGACCTTTTTGACCATACATAAAATCAAACTCTTTCTTCCCATTGAAAGGTTAGTATTAGCTCGGTGAACCCGACCGAGGAGCTTCTGATTAGGTGATTGAAGAAAGGTCCCATCAAAGTTCCCATAAAGATGTCAATCAGCTCCCTGTCCGTTAATGGGGGTTGCACCCTACCAGCCAGGTCTCTCCACTTTTGGGCGTATTCTTTGAAGTCCCCGTTGGAACCCATGGTCATATTCTGCAACTGCACGCAAGTTGGTGCAAGATCAGTGTTGTATTGGTACTGCTTATAGAAAGCAACATCTAGATCCTCCCACATGTGAATGTGGGAACTCTCCAATTGATAGAACCACTCAAGTTGCATCCCACCTAAGCTCTCTTGGAAGAAATGGACCCAGAGCTTCTGATCAATGGTGTATGGTTGAATTTTGCGGATATAAGATCACAGATGCATCTTAGGACAAGAGACCCCATCATACTTGGCAAAAGCATGAATCTTGAATTTCGGTGGGATGACCACTCCAGAATCCAATCCCATTTCTTCAAAGTCTAGACCAGGTACTCTCTGGATTTCCATGGCGTTGAGACGATCCTCCAGTTGTTTGTATCTGTCGTCCATGGGAGGATACTGCTCTTTAGCATAGTCAACCTCTTCTTCGTTAGTCCCCAGACTGTGGTCCCCTTCTTTTGTCTAGTTGTCTCCCTCAGTTGACGGAGTTGCAAGTTCTAAAGCTCGCTCTGTTGGTCCTATGAACCTCCTTCCCAAGTTCAAAATACACACTGATTTATTTGTCTTTTTCTTCTTGTCTTTGAGAATAAGAGTCTTCAGGTCCTCTTGCCCTTTAGCCAAAGTCAGGAACATTTGTTGGAATTGGGCATTTTGTGCTTGAAGGTCTTTCACTGTTTGTTCTATATCCATCTTACTGAAATAAACAATAGGAAGATAAGGAAACCTGTGTGGGAGAAACCTGTCATGATATGATACATGGTATATGGATGCATGTTTTCAAGGACCTCACAGGGTAAACATAAGAAGATGTTAGAAGTTGAGCTTTGATTGGAGAACTTCGTATCAGCGGATGTCCTTCCACGAGAATCAAGCTCACCATGTCGAGTGGGTCATAGCCCTTGACTCGAGTTATCGTACTTTGGTCTTTGACGATGTTTGGCCAGAGGAGAATAAATCCTCTTGCCTCTTGATAGACGTCTGGTTCAACATGACCCTGCATCATAGGCCCTCGAGATCCTTGAAATGGTTATCGAAAATACTATGTTACGATGTCATGCTATTATGTACAAGTGTGCAAAGCAAGCAAGTTGTTATAATCATATACACACAAAACAGAAAAGTCCTTAGGTTTAGGCTTGCATGGAGTTTGTAGGTAAGTACCCTCTTGAAGTTTAGTTAGCTCAACCTGTCCTAGAAAGTAACCGGGTTCTAGGGGATCTCAATATCACTGACCTTTCTTTTAGGCATTGTCTCAGCATAATCAATCTTTTCTTGCGGCCGAGATATCCCAAAAGTCTGATCTCAATGAGTGTAGTATCGAGTATCAACCAATTTTCAGCTTTCCATTGAAACCGGCTATCTCACTACTTCCTAATGGCCAAGTTGTTCAATTAAGGTTCTAAGTTCAGTTAGTGCTTCATGACACTGCTCAGCGGCCCCGTATTCTCCTCGATTCAACATAAGGGATACCACTACCAACAAATGCTTCACACTAACGTAGCCATTGCTTCAACCATATCGGTCTATGCCGTACAGTTTTCACAATCTATTGCTACTTACCTAAAAGGTGCCCCAGATCCGGGTAGAGGATCTAAACAAGCCCAAACAAGGAACCATAATGTAAAGCAAAAAATTCAAACAAGGAAAGCAAGTAAACGTGATCTAGCCCTAAGGTAACCCCACTTTTAAGTTTATAATTCCCAGCAGAGTCGCCAGTTCTGTAATATGGTGGGAGAACTGACTTGGGTGTTTTGCGTTTAATCGCAATTGTTGCGGATAGCAAGAGTCGCCACCGACTTTTCTTTTATCCAATAAGGAAAGGTTGAAAAGAATAGGAAAGACCTTTCGAGATGTTTTCTTAAGTTCAGTGGGTAGGTTATGAAAAGGGAAGGTATTAGCACCCTTTTCATCCGTAGTTATCTACGGGATCTTATTTGCTTGCTAGATCACTTGCTTTGTTTGAAAATGTGCTTGTGGTGTGGGTTTGAAAATATTTTGAAAACGTCTTTGTAATGATTCTCGTCTCTATAAGAATGCGTACAAAGTGTTTGTTTTGAAAATATTTCAAAGAGGTGTTTATTGTGGAAATGTTTTTGAAAGTGATTTTGAAAAGTATATTTATAATGATTCTCGTCTCTATAAGAATGCGTACAAAGAGTTTTGACTTTTGAAAATGTTTCAATTGAAAGTGTTTGTGTGAAAATGGTTTTTTAGTTGTGATCAAGCAAGCAACTATGAGCATCCTACCTACTCGAAAGGTCTAATGTTCTTTTCCTCCTTCTTTAGATGTTACTATCTTACCATTGATTTGGTAAGAAGCCCCATCGTTGGATGTGAAGGGACGGGCGTGGGTCGTTTGTATAGTTATAGAAGGCAACCTATGGGACGTTTTAGCAATTTTCGTTTAGGGACTAGATCGTTTAACGAAGGCGACATCGAGGGTCATCGAGGGACTATGATCTTTTTATCGAGGATCTTTGCTAAATTACCCATATTCGAGGGACATGCTTATTTTCCCGAGGCAACAAGTGAGATTACCCTAGAGGTGCATATGTGTGCGTGATGTGTTTGATTGCATGCATTTTTTTCTTTGATTTTTGGGTTGTATATTTGTTGGTTTTATCTTGCCATACACCCTAATTACTAACATTTGTATAAAGCAATAAAAATGCATAAAATAAATATCCTACACTATTACAACCATATAGAATAGCAAGAAAATATAAAGACAAAACAAAATAAAAGAAGGGAACATAAGTTCTTCGATCCAGGCAGAATGCACCCTTTGATTATGTTCTTCCTAGCTTCTTTCGATTTGGGCCTAGCAGTCAGCGTAAATGTGCACCCTCCGATTCACATTCTTTCTGCTTCTTTCGATTGAGCCTGGAAGTTAGCATGAACAGACATCCTTTGATTCACACCTTTTGCTTCTTCATTTGGGATCTATAACCAGTGTGGATAGAAGTTTGTAACCTTCGATTCACACATCCGCCTGGGGCGAAACCTAAGGCTTCGATTCACACATGCTTCCTCTTGTTTTCTTTCATTTGGGATTTAAATAGCAGCATGGCCTGAGGCCATGCTAGTATTGTTTCATGGCTAGGTTAGTTCTTAAAAAATGTTTGATAAACCAAGAAACAAAACCAAAATATTAGCAATGAAAACAAACTGAAAAGGTGGAAACGAAAACAAACTAAAGGATAATAATGATGTTTGAAACGAAAGGAAATGGTTATTTACATGTTGTGCTTGAAACAAAAAGCTTAAGGTTAAGAGGACTTACCTTGCTTGACACTGGAATGTAGGTGTTGGACCTTGAACTGCTGCCCTGGATGCTCCTAGATTCGAAGGAAAGAAACAAGGGTGGTGTTTCTAGTGCTGGATTCGAAATCCAAGAAGAGTGGAGTTTATGTTTGTTGTTTCTGGATTCGAAGGAAAAGAACAGGTGTAGTGTTTCTTTTGCTGGATTTGAAAGAGAGAACAAAGTATGGGGGTTTCTCCTGGATTCGAAAGGGGAAAGAAACATGTTTTGTTTTTCTAGTGTTGGATTCGAAAGAAAGAACAAAGTATGGGGGTTGCTCCTGGATTCGAAAGGGGAAAGAAACATGTGTTGTGTTTCTAGTGTTGGATTCAAAAGGAAAAGAAACAAGGGTGTGGTCTTTTGATTCTGGGTTTGAGAATGTGTTAAGTTTTTGATGATTTTCATACAATCAAAGTTTCTCCATCTATCAAAATCCCTCTGGATGTGTTGTCCAGCCCTCTCATATGTGTTATGGAGCCTCTTATTTATAGATGAAGTTGGCTGAGGTTTGGGAGGGAAAATAAATGAAGTTTGAACAAGTTGAGTATGCTATTTTTGTAGCTTTCGAGGTGTAGTCTTGTATGCCATTTTGGTGCAACAACAGGGGCAGCATTGCAGGGCTGCTTTGCAGTAGTTTTGGCGTGTTGTGGCTAGTGCAGCAGGCTTGGACTTGCAGCACCTAGGACTCTGGTCAACAAGCCTTCGACCAGACTTCTTCTTCAGACAACAATATTTAATTTCAAACAATATGTGTCCTTCAAATGGTCCATTTGCAATTCTTCGAATGGGCCACCAATATTTGTCTTTCGAATAGGCCTTTTGTATGTTCCTTTGAATGTGCCAGTTGTGAGTGTCATAGTGCAGAAATTGTGTGTGTCGAAACAAACTGTTTCCATGGGAGATACTGCCCAGTCAAAGATAACATGAAAGTAACCAATGCTTTGTGGGTGCCATTTCCTTGTGAATGCGAGCCATGGGGAAGCTTTTGCCTTGTGCATACTGGCCTGAAGGAAGTCATGGATTTTGTGAATCGAAGGAATCATGCAAGGGGCAAATGGCTTTTGAATTGGAGGAAAGTTGCATGAGGCCATTGCCTTCTGAATCGAAGGACACTTTCAAAAGGTCATTTCCCTCTGAATCGAAAGGGACCAACATTAAGTCATTAACTTCTAACTCGAAGGGAGCTTTCAGAAGGCCCTTGCCTTCTGAATCGAAGGAAGCTGGTATGGAGCCATTAATCTTTTGAATTGAAAGACACCAACATGAGGCCTTTGTCTTCTGAATCGAAGGAAGCCTAGATGCCAAATCGAAGGATGAATCAAGCTTGCTCGAAGGAAGCCTAGATGCCCAATCGAAGCTAGAATGAATCGAAGGAAGCTTGATTTCATTCAAAAAAATCATTTTTATCTGCTTTGCCCTTTTTGTCTGCTTTATACTTGCACAAGCTTGAGCTTTTGAAAATACTTGACAAAAGAGAGGGAAAATTTTGGGGTACAACAGGAAATATTACCGAGAGAAAGCATGCACTCCTTTATCTGCCAGAGTGATCTGCTGGGAAGATTGCGGGGAATGTATGCATTTGTGAAGATTACCATGTAAGGATAATATCATGGGAGTTGTTCTGTGGGGAATCATGGGTGGCTTGGACGTCATCCCATCTCCTACAGTCTTGAGTAACTGCTCATTCCTGTTTCTTATGCACATATTTGTTAACAGTCAATTATATTCATATGCATATGCTCGTTCAATTTTATTTTTTGGACATTTTGCAAACAAAATAGAAAACATAAAAACAAAATTTAGCTTTTATTTTTTTTTGTATTTGATAATTTTGCCCATAAACAAGCGATCTTGTACAAAGAGACAAAAATCCTAGTTAGAGGAAATCGTCGAAGAAAAGATTACATAGTGAAAACATGACATATAACTATGTGGAAATAATCTCATTGAGTTCCAACCCTACTATTGCCCTTATGTCTTTGAACATCTCATCCCTTGCTGTCGGAAGAAGGTGGTTGGACTGATATGTACCGTTTGAACTTTCGGTGTTGGTAATATAACTCGTTGTAGTGATCCAATGAGGACATAGTCATACGCTTTTATCCCTAATTTTTTCCTGGACTGCCTTTTCAGGTTTTCAGTCCACCGGGATACCCTTTTTTGCCCAAGCCACCTTTTCAGGTTTTCAAATTGCCGGCTGTACAATCTTTTCATATATATCCCTGATTTTTGCTCGACCCCTTTTGGTTTGCCGGGATGCCCTTATTTTTTCCTAGGCCAGTCAACCTAGCAGGTCATTTTTATGTGTAGTATCTTTTGACTATGTCTGCATTCACAGGGTGCGGAAAATCCTCACCGTCCATGGTTGTCAACATTATAGCACCGCCAGAGAATATTTTCTTGATTACAAATGGCCCTTCGTAAGTTGGATTCCATTTGCCCCTGGGATCACCCTGTGGTAGAATGATGTGCTTTATTACCAAGTCACCAGCCTGATATACTCGATGCTTGATCTTTTTGTTGAATGCATTGTTCACGCGTTTATGATATATCTGACCATGACAGACAACTGTAAGCCTTTTCTCGTCAATTAGGTTTAGTTGATCCAATCTGGTTTGAATCCACTCGTCTTCGTCCAAGTCTGCATCTTTCATGATTCTTAGAGAAGGAATTTGGATCTCGATAGGTAGGACAACTTCCATACCATAAACCATAGAGAATGGGGTTGCCCTAGTTGAGGTTCTAGCCGAAGTGCGGTAACCATGGAGAGCGAATGGTAACATTTTATGCCAATATTTGTACGTCACAACCATCTTCTATATGATCTTCTTGATGTTCTTATTGGTAGCTTCCACTGCGCCATTCATCTTCGGACGATATGGATAAGAATTGTGATGTTTTATTTTGAACTGTGTGCATAGTTCAGTAATTATGGTATTGCTAAAATTGGTATCATTGTCTGTGATGATCCTTTCAGGGATGCCATACCGGCAAATCAGGTTGTGCTTAATGAACCGAGTAACCAAATTCTTGGTGACAAAGGCGAACGAAGCTGCTTCAACCCATTTTGTAAAATAGTCAATAACGACGAGGATGAAGTGGTGTCCGTTAGAGGAAGTAAGCTTGATTTCTCCAATCATATCAAGCCCCACATTGTGAATAGCCAAGGAGCAGTCATGACATTAAAAGGTACTGGAGGCACATGAACTTTATCAGCATAAATCTGGCACTTATGACAAGTTCTCGGGTGATGGTGACAATCAGTTTCCATAGTCGACCAATAGTAACCAGATCTTAAGATATTTTTAGCTATAGTATGTCCACCAGAATGAGTACCGAAGACACCTTCATGCATATCTTGCATAATTTCTTCTGCTTCCTTCTTGTCCATACAACGAAGCAGGATTGAATCATGATTATGCTTATACAGAATTCCATTGCTCAGGAAGAATTTGGACGAGAACCTTCGTAGTAACATTTTGTCATTGATGAATACCCCTTCAGGGTATTCTTGAGTTTCAAGGTATCTCTTGACTTCATGAAACCAAGGTTTTTCATCTATGCCGCACACTTTTCTGGTGCTCAATTGCGACAGTGATGATATGTAAAGAGAAATGTAGCGGTAAAGATTTGAGATTAAGCCATCAATTGACTTATCTCAACACAATGAAGTTGCCACTGCACTTTATTGTTTCCAAAGGGAAATGGGAAAAAAGCGAACAAAACCCAAAAAATCAGAGATCGAGGTACGGGGGTCGGTTATGCAAAGGGAAGGTATTAGCACCCTAAGCATCTACGGTATTCCGTAGGATCCACTTTTTTTGGTTTCTTTTAAAAGGAAGAGAAAAGCTCAAGTGAGCAAAATAAAAATGACATAAAAGTAAATGCTCAAGTGAGCAAAGATGAAAATAGCATGAAATATAAATGCTTAAAGTAAATGGTACATAAATTAAAGGGCATAAAAATAAAAAGCATAAAGTAAAGTCAATTGTTAGAAATTAGTGGTTAAATGGATGACCATCTTGAAACTTGCATTTGAAACTCATTAGTGGATTGGTAGAACCAAAGCCTCCACATAACAAGTTGCATTTGCTTTATGTCAAGTATATCATCCATTTAATAAATTCTCAAGGCAACATTTAATGATCAACGATGTTTAAGTGATTCGCGTTGACCAAAATGGATAAAGATCCATTAGAGGATTGGTAGAACCAAAGCCTCCACACAATGAGTCTCAATGTTATTGGATCAAAGGGATCAAATTAACATACTTGGGCTTGAAAACATAGGTTTGGGCCAGTGTGATCGGTGGATTTGGAACTGACTGTTTAACGCTGGTTCACGAAATGTCGCAGTAAGCAAGAGTCGCCACCGTCTTTTATTTTCTCCAACATGGACAGGACAAAAGCACATCAAAATTCCTTATGAGATAGTTTCTCGGTTCGGGAGGTAGATTTATAGAAAGGGAAGGTGTTAGCACCCTTTCTATCCATGGTTATCCATGGGCTCTTAGATACTTGCTCATTGTGTTTTCAAAAGTGTTTGCTTTTCAAAGTGTGCGTGGGTTTGAAAAAGTTTCGTTTAAAGATTTCAGATCGACTCTTGTATCAGTCCTCAAGAGTGTTTGAAAAATTGTTTTGAAAGCTTTTTTTGAAAAGTGTCGGTGTGAAAAGAGTTTGATTTGTTTTTGAATAGAGCAAGTATCTATGAGTCATCTACCTACCCTAAGGAATTAGGCTGTGTAGAAGTCCTTAAGGTAGTGTCATCCCACCATTGAGAGGTAGGTAGCACCACCGTTGGAGGTGTTCGGGTCAATTCGTTTGTTAGGGACAGTGTGGTCACCAGAGCAACAGTAAGACACCTTAGAAGCTACCCTTATGCCATTGATCCTTTTTAATTCCGAGGCAACCGTTTCGAGGCAACTGGATCATTTCATGGACATAAGGACTTACTAAAACGTCCTATACTCGACGACCACGTTTCGAGGGCAAGGCAACAGTGAGGCGTACCCTAAGAGTGGTGTGTGAATTTGTATGTTATTTTCATGTTATGTTTTATCTTGTACATGTATCATGGTGATCTACGCTTGTTTTTTAATTTAGTCCATACATTCTTTCATGCAATTAGAATTTAAAAATGCGGAAATTTCAATGCGGAAAGTAAATCCTACGCTATTACAAGGCGCGGGTCTATACATCGCCAAATTAACAAAGACCCGTTTTGTAAAAGATGCGGAAAGTAAAACCTAGTTACTATTACATGGCTTGAACAGTTACATAATATTTACAAAGGAAAATAAGAATAAAGGCGCGAAAGAAATAAGGTTGCACGTTCGAGGGCGTTGGACCCTTTTGAAATTAAATTGAAATTAAGACTAATTAGTTATTTAATTAAGAAAAGAAATTGTTTTTATGTTTTTTGTATTTAATGAAAATAAAGAAAATAAAAATTAAAATTAAAAGAAACCCTAATTCTAAGTTGTTTTAATTATTAAGAAAACATTAGAGTTTAACCTAATTTACTAATCAATTAATATACATGTTTATTTACAAAATATTTATTAATTAATAATAATAATGATGAAAAAATTATTTAATAAAAAAAGGATGAAAAAGTTAAAAACCCTAATTTCTACATATTTTAATTTATTAAGAAAAAGATTGAAGTTTTAACACCTAATTTAACTAGTTAATTATTAAGGTTTATTTACAAAAAATAGGTTAGTGATGAAAGTAATAATAATTAAATATATTTGTATTTTTGATTTTTCTGTTTTTATTATAGAAAATTATTTTATGGTGAAAAAAAAAACAATTAAAACAATTAAAAAAGAATTAGAAAAGAAAAGAAAATAAAATTAAAAAGGATGCAAACAAAGGGGGGTTTCAGGCCCAAGGGGAGGTTTTTTTGAAGTATTCTGCATTCTTTGGCCATTGGATTGGGTTTCATGGCCATTTGTGTTCTGGCTGTTGGCCATTTGTGTTCTGGCCTCAACGTTCCTTAATCTTCTCAGGATGTCTGTCTCGCCATGTATTGGTGTCATGCATAAGTTGTTCTTTTGGCCATTTGGCTTTTGGCTTTTGGCTTTTGGCTTTTGGCCATTTGGCTTTTGGCTTTTGGCCATTTGGCTTTTGGCCTCAACGTTCCTTAATGAACCTGCATGGGATCCTGTCTAAATCTGGAGTGTTGAATCTCATGAACACATTAAATAAAATCATAAAATGCAAATAAAGCCAATATATGAAGAAATTTAATGTTTAGGCACAATATGGCATGTATGAATGATTATATCCTTTTGATCATGGAGATCAAATCAATCTTACCCTTACTGGAAAATTAGTGACCTGAATGCTTTTATGCCTTTTGGATCATGGAGATCAAGCTAGCCTTACTCTTACTGAAGAAGTAACGAGGTGTTGGTTTGTAACTGTGATGGCTTGTTTGTAGTGAGAGAGGGATTTGTAATAAGGATTTCAAGGTTTTAGGGTTTTTGAAAGAATTTGATATTCTAACAGTGTTGTGGCAAGGTTTTTTCTCTCTTTTCCTCCTCCCTGGTTTGTGTGAAAAGAATGTGATTATATAATGGAAATTAGGGTAAAGAAAATGGGCTTTGAATGTGCAATTGGGCCTCAAATGTTTACTTGAGTTCGTCACTTTCCAGGCTAAATCGCAGGGACTTAAGTTCAATTTTTGAAGTTGACATGTGAAAACAAAATTTAGCCGACATCGATAACTAACTTCTTTCCGAAAATCGGATCAATCGGATAAACGGTGAATTAGTTATGAATTTTTGAAGTTTCAGCTCAGACAAACTTATTTTGGGCTCCAGTGTCGACTCTGACACGTTCTTCAATAAAAAACTGGTATTGATCGGAGCATAATCCGGTCTCAACTTTTGAAGCAAAGTTGTAGATCTATGAGTCAGGGACCTTGTGTAAAAATATGAGCCCAATCCAATAAAAATTGACCGAGTTATGAATTTTTGAAGTTTCGGCCCAGATGAAATAATATTCAGCATTGAGGAGTTTCAGCGTGTCACACACTCTGAGCAAAAAACGGAGGCCTTTTGAATACCGTTTGAACTCAATACCTTCTGTGAGAATGTAGCAAACTCAATTTGTGAAATTTTGGCGCCAGAACTAGCTCGATTCGATGAAAATCGCCCAAGTTATGATTTTCTGAACATGACGCAAATAAACTTCTGTCACAAATTTTCTGTATGAAAATACTTGATAAATCCACATTTTTGAAGACCTTCTGATCGAAATTGGCTTCCAGTCGTGAGAGATGAAAACGTAGATAATGTCAAGACGGGATTTTGGCCACTGGAACGGGTTCAAAACGAGCCACGATCTTCAAGTTATGAATTTTTTAGCGTGTAAAAACTGCACTTTCAGCACACTTTTTCACCATATTTCTTCGAGAAAACTCACACATTCGGATACCTTCTTTAAAGAATTGACTCTTGAGCCGAACCTGAATTTGAGAATACGTTATCAGAGATATCTTGGCAAAAGAATACCTGAATATGACGCGCCGGGTTGGACTTGTGTATTTTTCTTGAAATATTTTGAGAAATATGGGAGGGCAAATTTTGGGGTACAACAGTTGCCCCTGTTCAATCTTCTTAGACCTGAGGATGTAGATTGGCTGGCGTGCCTTTCGTAATCTGAAGGTGGAAGATGATTGAACACTAGAGTGCCCAGAAATTTGCACTCACATAGTAGAATGTCAGCAGTGTGATGCAGGGAATAGACTTACAGATGCCATTTGGAGACTGTAGGTATGTGGAGATGGGCTTATAGATGCCATCTGGAAGTATGATAGTACCTTGTCGGGAATGGGCTTATAGACGCCACCTAGGTGTCGATTGCGTAAGAGATTCCTTAGCGAGAACTTGCGTACCTGAGAAAGAAAAATAATTACCTGGCCTGTTACAGGAGTTGATCTTCAAACTCTTTACGTAGATGTGCCCTGGCTGGATACAGGAATCGAATCTTTAAACTCTTCAGACGTGCCCTGGCAGGATACAGGAATCGAGTCCGGAGAATATTAGTCGTCAACAGATACACCCTGGCAAGATACAGGAATCGGATCTTCGAACTCTTCAGACGTGCCCTGGCAAGATACAAGAATCGAGTCTGGTAATGTTAGTCATCAACAGATACACCCTGGCGAGATACAGGAATCAGATCTTCGAACTCTTCAGACGTGCCCTGGCCGGATAGAGGAATCGAGTCTGGAATTCAGAAAGGTTGGTGAGTTGTCTCTACTGACAGGTTATTTCCATGGACGGGTGGTCTTTATCGACGGGTGTCTATAACGACGAGTGTCTATAACGACGAGTGTCCATAACGACGAGTGTCTATAATGACGAGTGTCTATGACGACGAGTGTCTATAACGACGAGTGTCTATAACGACGAGTGTCTATAACGACGAGTGTCTATAACGACGAGTGTCTATAACGACGAGTGTCTATAACAACGGGTGTCTATAACGACGAGTGTCTATAACGACGGGTGTCTATAACGACGGGTGTCTATAACGACGGGTGTCTATAACGACGGGTGTCTATAACGACGGGTGTCTATAACGACGGGTGTCTATAACGACGGGTGTCTATAACGACGAGTGTCTATAACGACGGGTGTCTATAACGACGAGTGTCTATAACGACGAGTGTCTATAATGACGAGTGTCTATAGCGACGAGTGTCTATAGCGACGAGTGTCTATAACGACGAGTGTCTATAACGACGAGTGTCTATAACGACGAGTGTCTATAACGACGAGTGTCTATAACGACGAGTGTCTATAACGACGGGTGTCTATAACGACGGGTGTCTATAACGACGGGTGTCTATAACGACGGGTGTCTATAACGACGGGTGTCTATAACGACGGGTGTCTATATCGACGGGTGTCTATAACGACGAGTGTCTATAACGACGAGTGTCTATAGCGACGAGTGTCTATAGCGACGAGTGTCTATAACGACGAGTTGGATCAGAGAAATCTTTAGGCATTGATTTAACTGGATTTGTATTCTTTGACGGGATTTGCATCAGAAAAACCTTTGGGATTTAACTGTACTTGTCTTTTTTGACTGGATTGGTCTCTTTTGACTGTATTCGTCTACATAGCTGATCATTTGACTGTATCCTTCCTGAAAGGTAAAAGTCAGTCATATGTAATGCATGATATGAATCAAGCAATGATGTTCTCAACACATGAGATTGTATGATATGATGCGTATATGCATGTATCATGATGTATAACAATGTGATGTTTATGAATGTATCTGCGTCTAGGAAAATAGATCCTTGACGGATGCCGGGAAGTCAAATCCTGGGCTAATGTTGAAGAGTGAGATTCTTCGTTTCCGTTGGGGATGATGATTGCAAGAATACCGGTCGGAGAAGATAACTCCGTTGGGGAATAAACTTGGCGAATAGATTACTTTGCGGGGAGTGAACTCTGTGGGAAGAGATACTTCGCTGAGATTTGATGATAACTCCGCTGGGGATTTCGTTGTTGTGCTCTGTTGGAAATGAAGGTATCTGTGAAGGTGTTTGATGACTGCCAATTGACAAATCTTCTTCTGGTAGGCAACTGACGAGATGACAGGACATAATCATACGCTTTGATCCCTAACTTTTGCCTGGACCGCCCTTTCGGGTTTTTAGTCCACCGGGATACCCATTTTTTCCCAAGCCGCCTTTTCAGGTTTTCGACTTGCCGGGTATACAGATTTTTTTCATTTCATCCCTCATTTTTGCCCGAACCCTTTTGGTTCGCCGGGAAGCCCTTATTTTTGCCTAGGTGTGTCAACCTAGCGGGTCTTTGATTACGCGTAGTATTTTTTTCGACTATGTCCATGCTCTCAGGATGTAGGGAGGTGCCCCTGTTATTGTGTTGCCACGCTACCAGAAGATGTTTGGTCATGCAAGATTTGTTGCTGGGAATTCATGTCCAATTCCCCAAGTGATCCAGATGGAGATTTGCCCCAAGCTGGTTGGACTTTTGAGAGATTCTCCGAATCTTGACTTAATTGCCCCAGATGACGGACAATAATCACGTCTGCCCCTTGATTGGAAGTGCTTTTGTTCACTAGGTATTCATCGTGCGAATTTCCCTGTTGTGCAAACAAATAGTCATATGCAAACAATGTTATATCAAAAATGCAAAGCTTATGTCTGTCTTGAAGTTTTTGAAAAATGCATTTTTCAGTAAAACCAACAAATTTTGTAAAATGTGATGTCAACTCAATATTTTATAGCGAGCCTTAAGGAGTCAGGATACCTTTCGTAACAGTATGCCTTCGAACTAACCCACGCTTCAGCTAGGACTTTTGAGGGTTATAACGTGGTCTGGTTCACGGTTTAAGAAACAAAGGATAAAGGCTCAAATTTTATTTGTACCCACCCGCTCTTCGTGATGTTCTTCAATCCTAAAATAAGTTGATCATGCGTTAGACCTTATTTGAGTTTTTGTCCTGATATTCCCGTGATGGTTCGGATGTTGATAGTTTATTTTGAATAGGCAGTCATTCCTTTTTTTTATTGAGGGTTTGTAAGACCTCTTTCTTTTTCCCTTTTTTTTTATTTTGTTATCCCTATTTTTTTTTTGATTTTGTTATCCCTATTTTTTTATTATTTTGTTATCCCTATTTTTTTTGCCTGAACTGTTCTTTTGTGATTACAGTCAGCGGGATGCCCCAGTTTTGTAAGTTTCCTTCATAGGTTTTGACTCATTGGGTTTTTATTTTTGAGATATGATGACTGCCTGTCTTTATGATCATTCGGAACCATCACTGTCTCTTGTTTTGTAAGGACCTCTTTGGTGCCATTCGTTATGCACTTGGATCAACTGAGAGAACTACCCTGCCCCAGGTTATGATTAAGGGTTTAATTTTTGAAAAGAAAAACTCCTACTTCTTTGGCTCAGAGGGTTTGACGATGGATTATCTTCCTTATAACTCCAGTGTTTAGGAATTGAAACAATGCCTGTACCTCATCAGCGGGGTCTGTTCAAAAGAATACTGTAAAGATCGTGGTATCGTTTTCGTCATCCTCCCTCAAGAGGCTTAGAATTATTGATCGAGCATTGAACATCACAAAAAATGAAGGCAATTTTAAATAGTGAATACGAAATAATTACTTCAAAACAGACATGTGTAGTGCATTAATGAAATAACAATGTTTAAAATGAATAAATGTTTGAACAATCAAAAGAAAATCACAACTTGAAAAATTCTAATGAACAAAAGTCTTCTGGTCTCAGGGCTTGTTACTTCGACTGGTGCATCTTGTAGGGATGACAGGAGCATTCAGCCTGGCCCATCTGGGTGAAATCCACAGCTCTTTCATTAATCAGGTCTTGGATCTTATTCTTCAGAGCCCAACAGTCGTCGGTGTCATGTCCTAGACTGTCAGAGTGGTATGCACATCTTTCCTCAGGATTGTAGTTCGGGGAGGCTGTGTTGGGATTCTTAGGAGGGTCCCTTAACGTCACCAGATTCAACCTCAACAATTGTTGTAAAGCTTGAGACGGTGACACGTTGAGCTTGGTAAACTGCCTTTTAGGCTTGTCTGGCTTGCTCTGATCAGTCCGTTGTTCTTGGCGAGGTCGTTGTTGGACCTGTGAAGTAGTAGCAGCTTGGAGAGGCCCAAACCTTTGACTTCTTGGAGGCTGATTAATGATTTGGTCCCTGACTTGGGCTGGTTGCTTCATGTCTTAATGAAGCTGACTGATCATGGCCTTCAACTCTCCTTGCTCCCGAGCTAAACCTTGGATGAGAGCCCTTTGCCCCAGCATCTGGGTTTTCAATGTGTCTACCTCAGCTTGTAGACGTTTCAGCCGTTCGTCCTTGTCGTCCTCAGCACTGTTCCTGACCAAAGTCCCCGTGAGGAGTGTTCTCAGCTCTTCCTGCCCCTTGGATAGATTCAGGAGGATTTCCCCGAACCGAGTCTCTTGAGCATGAAAATCCTAGTTATCTTGTTGAGAAGCCATTGCTGAAATAAACAGCACAGATGGTAAGTGCCCTGTAAAGAAAGGTACCTGTAATGCAATGATGTATATATATGCATGAAATGTTTTCAAGGATCTCGCGGGGTAAACAAGAAGATTGTCAGAATTGGAAACCGGTAGCTTGATTGAAGGAACTTCATGTTGTAGAGAGTCCTTCTTCAAGGGTCAAAGGCTCACCATATCCAGTGGGTCATAGCCCCTGACAACCTTGTCTAGAGGAAAATAAATCCCCTTTGCCCCTTGCCAGACATGTTGGTTCCTCATGACCTGCATCACAAGCCCTTGGGATCCTTGAAATGGATTAGTCCTTATGAAGGATGCATGCAATGGTATGATGTTATGATGTCATGCTATGCATGGCGAAACATAGGTAAACCCTGTTATGAGTCCAGATTAAGGACTGTAAACAACACCTGCAAGAAACTCAAGTGTCAGATATAAAGCATGTAAGTAGTCAAGTACGAAAGCACACAAGTCACACCACAGCCCTTAGAGTTTAGGCCAGCATGGGGTCTAGGTATTACCCTCTTGAAGTTGGTGGGCTCAACCTGTCCTATCAGAAGTAACCGGGTTCTAGAGGATCCCAATATCACTGACTACCCTCAATCGATCATAACTCCAGCATCGCAATCTTTTCTCGCGGCCAGAACCATCACGGGAGTTTAGCCTCAATGGGCGTAGCATACTGCTACTGTTCTATTGGCCAAGTTGGGTCATTTAAGGTTCTAAGGTCGGTTGGTGCTTAATGACTCCTCAGAAGACCCATATTATCCTCGTTGCAACACAAGGGATATCGGTACAGACCAAGGTGCCACACCAACGTAGCCACTGCTTCACCCATGTCGGTCTATGCCGGACAGGTCCCTCACAGCTTATGCTACCTAAACAGGGTATCCCCAGATCCAGGTTAGGATCTATGTAACTCCCAAGACAGTCCCACAATGATAAAGCAAACAAGTCAAAGCAATTGAAAACACAGTTATGAACTATCCTAAGGTACACCTTACTTTATAAGTTTCCCCAGCAGAGTCGCCAGTTCTGTGATCGGTGGATCTGGAACTGACTGTTTAACGTTGGTTCACGAAATGTCGTGGTAAGCAAGAGTCGCCACCGTCTTTTATTTTCTCCAACATGGACAGGACAAAAGCACAACAAAAATCCTTATGAGATAGTTTCTCGGTTCGGGAGGTAGATTTATAGAAAGGGAAGGTGTTAGCACCCTTTCTATCCATGGTTATCCATGGGCTCTTAGATACTTGCTCATTATGTTTTCAAAAGTGTTTGCTTTTCAAAGTGTGCGTGGGTTTGAAAAAGTTTCGTTTAAAGATTTCAGATCGACTCTTGTATTAGTCCTCAAGAGTGTTTGAAAAATTGTTTTGAAAGCTTTTTTTGAAAAGTGTCGGTGTGAAAAGAGTTTGATTTGTTTTTGAATAGAGCAAGTATCTATGAGTCATCTACCTACCCTAAGGAATTAGGCTGTGTAGAAGTCCTTAAGGTAGTGCCATCCCACCATTGAGAGGTAGGTAGCATCACCGTTGGAGGTGTTCGGGTCAATTCGTTTGTTAGGAACAGTGTGGTCACCAGAGAAACAGTAAGACACCTTAGAAGCTACCCTTATGCCATTGATCCTTTTTAATTCCGAGGCAACCGTTTCGAGGCAACTGGATCATGTCATGGACATAAGGACTTACTAAAACGTCCTATACTCGACGACCACGTTTCGAGGGCAAGGCAACAGTGAGGCGTACCCTAAGAGTGGTGTGTGAATTTGTGTGTTATTTTCATGTTATGTTTTATCTTGTACATGTATCATGGTGATCTACGCTTGTTTTTTAATTTAGTCCATACATTCTTTCATGCAATTAGAATTTAAAAATGCGGAAATTTCAATGCGGAAAGTAAATCCTACGCTATTACAAGGCGCGGGTCTATACATCGCCAAATTAACAAAGACCCATTTTGTAAAAGATGCGGAAAGTAAAACCTAGTTACTATTACATGGCTTGAACAGTTACATAATATTTACAAAGGAAAATAAGAATAAAGGCGCGAAAGAAATAAGGTTGCACGTTCGAGGGCGTTGAACCCTTTTGAAATTAAATTGAAATTAAGACTAATTAGTTATTTAATTAAGAAAAGAAATTGTTTTTATGTTTTTTGTATTTAATGAAAATAAAGAAAATAAAAATTAAAATTAAAAGAAACCCTAATTCTAAGTTGTTTTAATTATTAAGAAAACATTATAGTTTAACCTAATTTACTAATCAATTAATATACATGTTTATTTACAAAATATTTATTAATTAATAATAATAATGATGAGAAAATTATTTAATAAAAAAAAGGATGAAAAAGTTAAAAACCCTAATTTCTACATATTTTAATTTATTAAGAAAAAGATTTAAGTTTTAACACCTAATTTAACTAGTTAATTATTAAGGTTTATTTACAAAAAATAGGTTAGTGATGAAATTAATAATAATTAAATATATTTGTATTTTTGATTTTTCTGTTTTTATTATAGAAAATTATTTTATGGTGAAAAAAAAACAATTAAAACAATTAAAAAAGAATTAGAAAAGAAAATAAAATTAAAAAGGATGCAAACAAAGGGGGGTTTCAGGCCCAAGGGGAGGTTTTTTTGAAGTATTCTGCATTCTTTGGCCATTGGATTGGGTTTCATGGCCATTTGTGTTCTGGCTGTTGGCCATTTGTGTTCTGGCCTCAACGTTCCTTAATCTTCTCAGGATGTCTGTCTCGTCATGTATTGGTGTCATGCATAAGTTGTTCTTTTGGCCATTTGGCTTTTGACTTTTGGCCATTTGGCTTTTGGCTTTTGACCATTTGGCTTTTGGCTTCAACGTTCCTTAATGAACCTGCATGGGATCCTGTCTAAATCTGCAGTGTTGAATCTCATGAACACATTAAATAAAATCATAAAATGCAAATAAAGCCAATATATGAAGAAATTTAATGTTTAGGCACAATATGGCATGTATGAATGATTATAACCTTTTGATCATGGAGATCAAATCAATCTTACCCTTACTGGAAAATTAGTGACCTGAATGCTTTTATGCCTTTTGGATCATGGAGATCAAGCTAGCCTTACTCTTACTGAAGAAGTAACGAGGTGTTGGTTTGTAACTGTGATGGCTTGTTTTAGTGAGAGAGGGATTTGTAATAAGGATTTCAAGGTTTTAGGGTTTTTGAAAGAATTTGATATTCTAACAGTGTTGTGGCAAGGTTTTTTCTCTCTTTTCCTCCTCCCTGGTTTGTGTGAAAAGAATGTGATTATATAATGGAAATTAGGGTAAAGAAAATGGGCTTTGAATGTGCAATTGGGCCTCCAATGTTTACTTGAGTTTGTCACTTTTCAGGCTAAATCGCAGGGACTTAAGTGCAATTTTTGAAGTTGAAATGTGAAAACAAAATGTAGCCGACATCGGTAACTAACTCCTGTCCGAAAATCGGCTCAATCGGATAAACAGTGAATTAGTTATGAATTTTTGAAGTTTCAACTCAGACAAACTTATTTTGGGCTCCAGTGTCGACTCTGACACGTTCTTCAATAAAAAACTGGTATTGATCGGAGCATAATCCGGTCTCGACTTTTGAAGCAAAGTTGTAGATCTATGAGTCAGGGACCTTGTGTAAAAATATGAGCCCAATCCGATAAAAATTGACCGAGTTATGAATTTTCGAAGTTTCGACCCGGATGAAATAATATTCAGCATTCAGGATTTTCAGCGTGTCACACACTCTGAGCAAAAAACTAAGGCCTTTTGAATACCGTTTGAACTCAATACCTTCTGTGAGAATGTAGCCAACTCAATTTGTGAAATTTTGGCGCCAAAACCAGCTCGATTCGATGAAAATCGCCCAAGTTATGATTTTCTGAACATGACGTAAATAAACTTCTGTCACAAATTTTCTGTATGAAAATACTTGATAAATCCACATTTTTGAAGACCTTCTGATCGAAATTGGCTTCCAGCCGTGAGAGATGAAAACGTAGATAATGTCAAGACGGAATTTAGGCCACCGGAACGGGTTCAAAACGAGCCACGATCTTCAAGTTATGAATTTTTTAGCGCGTAAAAACTGCACTTTCAACACACTTTTTCACCATATTTCTTCGAGAAAACTCACACATTCGGATACCTTCTTTAAAGAATTGACTCTTGAGCCGAACCTGAATTTGAGAATACGTTATCAGAGATATCTTGGCGAAAGAATACCTGAATATGACGCGCTGGGTTGGACTTGTGAATTTTTCTTGAAATATTTTGAGAAATATGGGAGGGCAAATTTTGGGGTACAACAGCCACGAATGATCATTTAATCGAATCGGGACAAAATTTAGCGCTATGTTAAGCAATCGTAAGTGGACTTATGTAGAAGTCGCACCTATTTTGAGGCCGGTCAATAGCAATCTATGTACTTCATGTTTGGATAAATGATATAGAGATCATCATCCCTTAACATGTAGCACAATTAAAAAAGAAAGGGATAAGATGAAGAGGGAGGGGAATGATAAGCTAATTTGAATCACCATCTCAAAATTCTTTCATCTTTAAATTCAACCACTCCTCTAGATAGATTAAAGCACTAAACATGTCATTAATCCAAAGCACCAAAAATGAATTAAATAATTCACTCTTAGGTAAATTTTAATTGATGAACATTTATCCAACTTCATCTACATCACAAAGTCCATTGAATTTAAAGAGAAATTGTACATTTAAAATTGCAATCCAAATTATCCATCAAAGAGAGTGAGCAGAAAAAATATTTGAGTCAAAACAGCCCCAAAATAAGGCAGAAAAAGTATTTTTGGCACTGTTATAATCGATTGTGCTTAGATAGCAACCAATTGCATCAGTGCAGTTTTTTTTCAAATCAATTTTCTGTGACAATCGATTGCAATGTTACAAAAATTGATTGCAACCTGTTAAAATCAGTAGAAAACAACATTTCAAGGATCAAATTCTTGTTCCAACTTTTCATCAAACACCTTATGATCATGGATCCAATTGGGCATGAAAATTCCCTCAAATTATGAGAAAATAGCACTAATGGAGTCATAAAACAGTGCTCAATGAATCAAAACCAGAAATCCACAAGAGATCACATTGTGAAAGATGATGATCTAACTTACCAAAGGTAGAATTAGAGAATTATCAAACAACTTCCAGAATTTGCTTCAATTTAACCACGAGAATCAATTACCAAAGCTTGGATGTAAAGAATTGATGAAGAAAAAGTGTTTGGATGAAGGTTTAACTCAAAGATTAGTAAGCTTCAATGCAAAGCTTACTAACTTTTCTTGAAAATGGAGCTTTGAGTGAATTTGGTAGACTGAGAGATTTTTTAGAAAAGTGATTTTGGCTATCAAAAGCTTGTGATTTGAATTAAATGAGGCCTCTATTTATAGAGTTTAGGATTATGATTTGTGTAATTGATTCTTGGATCCAAAAATTGAACTAATGATATAATTTTCAAATTATACAGAAAAATTGGAGCCAAAAAGATGACAGTTTTGAAATTGCTGGCTTTTTTTAAAAAAAATCACGTGTGTTTTGCTGCTATGAGTCGACACAAGATTCATATGCGTCGACACATTCTATTTGTATAACACAGCATGAGTCGACACAAGCTTCTATGGATCGATACAAGCTGCCTTTTCAACTCAATACAGAATTAATCAATTTGCATGAGTCGACGCAAGCTTTAATGGGTCGATACAAGCTGCTATTTCAACAGAATGAGTCGACACATAACATGTATGTGTCGACACATGCTAGTTATACAAAACAGGATGAGTCAACACAAGCCTTTATGGGTCGATGCAAGCTGTTTTTGTCAGCATATTACAAAATTCATTGTTTTGCATGGGTCGACACATAACACGTATGTGTCGACACATACTAAATTTTTTTTTATTTTTGAAGGCTAAAAATACACTTTTTTCAAATATTGTGCACAAATGACAAAGTATGATATCAAAGTGCGAATGAAAAAAGTTAGGGGAAAAATTTAGGGTACAACAATCTACTCCATCAGTATCAATCCCATAACAATATGTTGGTTCATCGAATCTTTCAATGGTAATTCTGGGTGCCTTATTGTCCCATCTGACCTTGAACATGGAGAACATGGTAGCCAAAGCGTCTGCCAAATGATTCTCATCTCTCGGTATATGCTTAAAGGTAATCTCTTCGAAATGCGGGATCAATGTTAGGACATATTATCAGTAAGGGATCAAATTTGAATGCTTCGTATCCCATTCTCCTTTAATCTGACTGATTACCAGGGCTGAGTCTCCATATATGCTTAGGAATTTGATTCTCAGGTCAATAGCAGCTTTAAGACCTATGATGCACGCTTCATATTCAACCATATTGTTAGTACAGTCAAAGCACAACCTAGAAGTGAAGGGTGTATGGCAACCTGCAGGACAAATGATCACAACATCGATTTCGTTGCTAAGTGCATTGGAAGCCCCATAAAAACCATAGTCCATCAGGATCCCGGTTCAGGTCCTTCATACGGTCTAGGTTCCTCACAATCTGTTACTTGCATAATGTTCTCGTCCGAGAATTCAAAGTTCATATATTGATAGTCGTCTATAACTTGGTGTGCCAAATGGTCCGCCAGTACACTTCCTTTGATGGCTTTTTGAGTGGTGTATTGGATATCATATTCTATTAAGACCATCTGCCATCGAGCTACTCTTCTGGAGAGAGCTGGCTTCTCAAAGATATATTTGATGGGATCCATTTTAGAGATCAATAAAGTGGTATGAGTCAACATATACTATCTTAGTCGGTGAGCAGCCCATGCCAAAGCGCAACAAGTTTTCTCAAGCAGTGAATATTTTGTTTCACAGTCGGTAAACTTTTTGCTAAGGTAGTATATTGCATGGTCTTTTCGACCAGACTCATCATTATGCCCCAGTACACACCCCCATTGAGTTCTCTAGCACCGTTAAGTACATGATCAGAGGTCGTCCCTCGACTGGTGGCATCCGAATAAGAGGTTCTTATAGGAACTCTTTAATATTGTCGAAAGCTACTTGACAATCATCATTCCATCTTACTACTTGATCTTTCTCTAGTAGTTTGAAGATTGGCTCACAAGTAGTAGTTAAATGAAAAATGAAACGGGCAATATAATTCAAAAGTCCCAAAAAAATTCTGACTTCTTAGTATGGGGAGATGGCATCTCTTGAATAACTTTGATCTTCGCAGGGTCAACCTCAATACCTTTGTTGCTGACGAAGAAACCCAGTAGTTTTCCGGATCTCACCCAAAGGTGCACTTGTTTGGATTCAACCTCATTTTGTACTTTTTTAGTCTCTCAAATAATTTGTGCAAATGATCAAGATGTTCTTCCTCGGTCTGTGATTTGGCTATCATTTCGTCAACGTAGACCTCTATCTCGTGATGAATCATATCATGAAATAAAGATACCATGACATGCTGATAAGTTGCCCCGACGTTCTTCAACCTGAAAGGTATGACCTTGTAACAGAAAGTGCCCTACTGTGTGATGAAGGTAGTCTTTTCTATGTCTCCAGGCGCCATATTGATCTGATTGTATCCTGAGAAACCATCCATGAAGGAGAATACCTTATGTTGAGCGGTGTTGTCGACCAAAACATCAATATGTGGCAGCGGGAAGTCATCTTTGGGGCTTGCCCTATTCAGATCCCTGTAGTCTACACATATGGACCTTACCATCTTTTTTCGGCACCAGAACAACATTAGCAACCCTTTAAGTATATGATGTCACTTCCAAGAACCCTGCATCGAACTGCTTTATGACTTCAACTTTAATTTTTTCTGATATTTCAGGATGCATGCGATGAACCTTCTACTTTATTGGAGTACAACCCTCTTTCATCGGTAGACGGTGAACCATAATATCAGTGTTGAGCCCTGGCATGTCTTCGTATGACCAGGTGAAGATCTCAACATATTCATGTAGCATCTGGATCAACCTGCTCTTGACACTACCCTCTAAGTTGGCACCTATCTTGACCTCTTCCTTGTCTTTCTCGGTACCCAGATTTATGACTTTGACTGGCTCTTTATATGGTAAAATAGCTTTCTCCTCCTGTATTAGGAGTCTGGAAAGATCTCCAGGTATTTCACAATCTTCCTCACCTTTGTCTTCGGCTTGGTAGATCGTATTTTCAAAGTCATATGTGGCAATAGTAGAATTGTTATCAATAAGATCCAGAGTGGATGAGGATCTGCAATGTAGTGCATGGGTGTGTGTGAGAACACATAGCTATTTAAAAGAAAATGCAATAAGATAAGGAGAAAGACAGATATCACAAAATTCGTATGCAAAACGTCCAAATTTTTTTTATTGAAATGAGAAAATGTTTTGAATAAATCTACCCTTAACAAATGAACCATTGAGCCCCGGGTAAAGCACAAGGTTTTAACAGTCATTGTTCAAATTTTACATAACCAAAACTTTTTTAAACAATAAAAATAGGAAAATAGCCATTACTCCTGGCTGAAAGAGATATGGAACACATCTTCCGCTCTCCAATTATTCAGTCTATCACCAATAGTAGGGAAAATCCAGTTGCTGAAGTCACAATCATTGTCTGTATCCTCTATGGCATTAACCCCGTTGTTGCTGATGCGGAATGGAGGTCTCCCAGCATGAGCGCGTCGAACAACCTTCTGACCTTCTATAGTGAAACCCAGACCAAACTCTTTATATTTATAAGGGATTTCTGGAAGCTGACCCCAAATTGTACTATCACTTTCTTCAACAGTAGCCTTAGCATCTTTCAAGGAGGCCATCTTGTGTGAAGCTTTGATGATCTTGGGAATGGCTGAAACATCCTCGACGGTAGTAGGGGAAAATACTTCAAATGCATGGCAAGGCGTCTCAATGAATTCTCCATCCATTTCCACATACCGGAACGAGTTGAGGTGGCTGACCTTGTATTCTTCCTCCCCACAAACAGTAACATCTTTCCCTTTTACCGAATACTTCAGTTTCTGGTGCAAGGTGAGGTGACATCGCCTGCCTTATGGATCCAAGGACGTCACAATAGAAAAGAATAGGTTGGCCGGATGTCCATCATGTAAAAGGTATATTCAAAGATTTGTGAACCCACTTTGATCGGGAGGTCCACTTCTCCATGTACCATTCTCTTAGATCCATTGAAGGCTCATACTATGATGTTACTAGGCTTCAATACAACCCCTTTGTAGTCTAGTCTATCCAGTGCTCCCTTTGGGAGAACATTTAGGGAAGATCCAGTGTCAATCAAAACATGGGACAATGTAGTGCCCCTGCACTCAATGGAGACATATAGGGCCCTGTTGTGGTTTTTCCCTTCAGGAGTTAAATCAACATTGAAGAAACCCAACCCATTATCAGTTTTCAGATTGGACACATAGCTTCTAAATTGGTCTGTTGAAGTATCTTGTGGCACATGGGAGGTGTAATACGGTTGGAGAACTGACTTGGGATGTTTTACGTTTTATCGCAATTGTCGCAGATAGCAAGAGTCGCCACCTTCTTTTCTTTTATCTAATGAAGGAAAGGGTGAAAAGAACAGGAAAGACCTTTGAGATTATTTTCTTGAGTTCGGGGAGTAGATTATGAAAAGGGAAGGTGTTAGCACCCTTTTCATCCATAGTTATCTATGGGATCTTAGTTGCTTGCTAGGTTACTTGCTTTGTTTGAAACTGTGCTTTGTGGTTGTTTTTGAAAGTATTTTTGAAAAGTGCCTTCGTTTAGGCAAAGTTTATAATGGTTCTCGTCTCATAAGAATATATACAAAGTGTTGGACTTTTGAAAATATTTCATGTTTTGAAAGTGTTTGGTGTGTGTTTGCAAGGATGTTTGTTATGAAAGTGAGCAAGCAACTAGGAACGTTTCTACCTGCTCAAAAGTCTTTCATTCATTTCCTCCTTTCCTTTGATATTGCTATCTTACCATTGATTGGTAAGAAGCCTTATATTTGGATGTAAAAGGGACGGGCGTGGGTCATCGCATAGTCATGAATAGAAATGTTTGCGAGACATCTTAGCATTTCTCTTGAGGGACTAAGATCATTTGTAAGGAAACATTCAAAGCGTCATCGAGGGGCTATGATCTCGTATTTTTATTGTTTTTGCTAAGACGTCTCACATGCGTAACATGACCATTTTTAGGCAACAAGTGGAGTTAACCCTAGGGGTGCATGTGTGAATAGTGTGTTTGATTTGCATGCATTTATTATTTGATTATAGGTTGTCTACTTGTTGTTTTTATCTTCCCATACAAATCCTACTTTACTAGCATTTATATGAAAGCGATAAATTGCGGAAAATAAATATTCTACACTATTACAATTATTAGGGGGATGGGGTGTACAAATTTAAAAATGGGGATTGCAAGAAATTAAAGTCCTAATTATCTATTACAACCATATTGAAATAATGTACAAGAAATGTAAAATGAATTTGTTTTGTTTTTGTTAAGAGAAGAAATGAATTCGCTTAAGAAAATATTTTTAGTCTTTTGGTTTTAAAAGAACTAAAGCAAAGTGTATGAATATAAAAATATTTTTGGTGTTTTAAATTAATGAAAATAGAAGTGATATTAGAAATAATAAAAGGGAAAAGAATCAGAATCAGCGCATTGCTGAAAGGACAGAAGTAAGGGGCATAAACTCTACCTCTGATGCACTGTAAATCAGAAAGAAAATGTTAGCAGAACTGGGGAAGGCCAGAGGTTCTGGATCCGGGCGCATTGAAGTTCTGAGGTTTCTGGGAACAAAGGAAAGCCTAGAAGTTCTGATTGCTGAGGGAGTCTAGAAGTTCTAGTGAAACTGGGAATCTAGAAGTTCTAATGTCACTGATAGGTCAGAAGTTCTGGTCATTTGAGAGAGACTAGAAGTTCTAATTCAACTAGAGACCTAGAAGTTCTGATAGTGGGCAAGTGAAGTGTCAATGCCATTGGATGAGAATATCTAGAAGTTCTGGTCCAGGATTACTGTTTTGACAAGTAAATAAAGGGGAATGACCTAGAAGCTCTGGTCCAATTAATGGGGTAAAAATGTCAGGAAATAAACATAAAAAGGTGTTTCGGGGTCTAGAACTCAGGACCCTTAACACTAATGTCTTATGCGTACACTCTCTACCACTGGGGTGGCTATATATATATCTTGTATTAGAATAAAAAACATAAACATATATCACAAAGTAAGTTCTGATGATGAACTTCATCTCCTTCTTCATGCCAGTCAGAGTATCAGCAGCTTAGCCATTTCTCAACAAAAACAGAAAATGCAAACATAGCAGTTGTGGCAGTTTTCATCATGGTTTCAGAAATATAAAATATCAGAATTATGAATCAGAAGCAAGCATGGATTTTGCTAATCCTAATTCTGAATCCTAATTTCCTGAAGAAGTTATGAACTGAAATTCTCTCTCCACTTAGGCCAAAATACATGAAATCTATAAGTATATACATAATCAGAGCCATGATATCTACATTGTATCTTTGAAAATGCAAACCTAACAATGCCTAAGTAATGTGATGAGAGTCAGCAGAAGCTTACCTTGCAACTGGAAAATGTTATGTGAATTAGAGCCTGGTTCTGACTGTTGTGATATTCTGGTCAGCTTCCCTCACTTCTCAGAAAGCTAGAACAACCCTTAAATTGAACTATGAATGGCTGGAGCGTTCTGGATCATCCAAGAAACAATGTTCTGATTTTTTGAGATGGAGATTGATGAAGAACATGTTACAGTCTGAAAATAGGAGTTGGGAAGGCTTCTAAATGTGTATCAGAAGCTGTGTGGGTGATTTGACTGGAAATGCACAAGGAAAATTAGAGCTTGGATGCAAAAACTAGAAATTAGCAAGTTTTGTATTTGTGTTTACAGTTTCAAGTTCTTTGAAATTTCAGCAAAGTTTCAATACTTTTTCTCAAATATTCCACCCCTTTAACAGTTGCAAATGAAGTTCAATTTATAGGCAAGGATTTAGGAGCTTGGAGAAGCCAAGAGTACAACCATCATATGCTAGGGCGCTGACTTGTTCTTGAAGCAAGTTTAAACAAGTATGGTTCAAGGCACAAAGTAGGGTGGTTAGCAGCTTTTAGCCGTGCCTAATCTAAATTTGTAAGCATGATTTATGTGAAAGTACCCTCAGAAGCAAAGGTAAAGCATGGGCCAAGCATAAACTTTGTACAAAAGTTTGCTTTTCAAGGACAACAATGGTACTTCTATGCCACACGTGGGGAAATCCTTTGGATAAAGACTCAAAAGTGGGTGTGAGAATTAAATGATGATGAGATTTATAAAAACAGAAAACCTGCAATATGAGATTATGCATCATAGCTTAATCTGGATCAGAAGTTCAACATCAGCGTAACTTAGAACAAATATACAACTTTTGATCTTTGAATCTCCCTGCTCCAGCATGTTCTGAATGAGTTCTTAGACTTTTCAGAAAGCTTGTAACACGCCTTGTAGACCTTCTTTGAATTAATCTTGAAAACTCTGATTGAACCTTCGTGAAAACTAGAACTTGTAACCAAATTCTGATTTGAAACTGCTCAGAATTTTCTAAGTGTTTTAGTTTCATGGACGTGTCTTCAAGGATTTATAACTTGAAATCCCATCATTTCTAGAAGAAGTTCTATTCTCCAATGTTTTAGATCTCATTAAGATCTAAAACTCTTGTGTTAGAAGTTCTTCCTGAATCAACTTGCATCATGATGAAAATATGGCCAGAAGTTCTGAATTTATCATCTTTTCTTAGTACTTAGAAAAATTTCTAAGTGTTTAGAATTTGACTTTTTCCAAAGTAATTTTGACTTGTGACTTTCTTAATGAAACAAACTTCATATTTTAACATATAGTGATGAAGTATGATTCTTGAAGCTTGATTTTGATCAAAAAGTCAAAGTTTGACTTTTCAGCATGCATTTTGACCATTTTGCCCTTGTGCTAATTCCAAACTTAAATTGAGGTATCAGGGCTGCAAACTTGATGTCAAGGAGGCTCTTGTGAGAAAATTCTTGAGAAATGAGAGGGAAAATTTTAGGGTACAACAGCTTCCCCTGTTCAATCTTTTTAAACCTGAAGAGTTAGATTGGCGAGCCTGCCATTCGTGACTTGAAGGTGGAAGATGATTGAACACTAAAGTGCCCAGAAATTTGCACTCGATGATGTGTTAGTTGACTATGTAGGGAATGGGATTAGAGATGCCATTCAGGGTGACTGGATGGTATTAGGATAAATCTTTTGGTTGATTTATATTGAAACGGTATATGTCCTTTGCCTGATGATTTTTCCTGTAAGGAAAAAGATTAGTTGCATGCATATGTATGTATGATGTAATAATGTTCTCAAAATAAATGAGCTTATGCCGTATGCATTTGTCATGTATGGTTTATGAATGTGATGCGTTTATTGCAGCGTGTCTTTTTCTAGGAAAATAAATCCTTGAAAATATGCTGGGAAACCTTGGGAGGCTGAGACTTGAACTGTTGTTGTAGAGCAGGCGTATCTTCAACTTGTTTAGACTGTTTCCACTGGGAATTCCTGTTCTGTTGTTTCAGGAGAAACTCCGTTGAGGAATAATGGCTTGTTTGAGAAGACTATATGGAGAGTGTTGATCTCTGCTTGGGGAAAAGAGTTTAGAAGTTTTGGTTGTTCAATGCTCTACTGGGGAATTATTCCTGACTAGAAAGCATCGAAAGTTGGCTGTTATCTGGTCGAAATCCAAGCTTGGCAACAAATTTGTTGGGGATAATGAAGTTGACTGCTATCTGGTTATATTCCAGGCTTCACAGTGACTTGCAGGGGAAGATCTGAATTAACTGTTATCTGGTCGGAATCTAGGCTTCGCAGAAAATTGCTTAAAGTTGAAATGTTATCTGGTCGGGTTCCAGGCTTCACAGTGACTTACTAACATTAAACTGCTATCTGGTCGGATTCCAGGTTTCACAGATTTCTAGTGTGGATGAAGTTAAACTGTTATCTGGTCGGGTCCATGCTTCATAATAACTTGCTTGAAAAGATGAAGTTGAACTGATATTTGGTCGGATCTAGGCTTCACAGTAACTTGCTTGAAATTAGTTGTTATCAGGTCGGATTCCAGGCTTCACCACAAATTTCTGAGGGAAAAAAGTTAATTTCTATCTGGTCGGATTCTAGGCTTCATAATAATTTTCTTGAAAAGCTAAAGTTGAACTAATATCTGGTCGAGTCCGGGCTTCACAGTAACTTGCTGGGGTAGAGGGCTCTACTGGGGAAAATAAGTTAAACCCTTGTCTAGTTGAGTTCAGGTTTTTCAATACCTCGAAGAATTAAACTATTATCTGGTCGGGTCCAGGCTTCATAGTGACTTGAGGAGATAACTATTATCTGGTCGGGGCCAGGCTTCATAGTTACTGGAGTTAAACTATTATCTGGTCGGGTCTAGGATTCATAGTATTTTGAGAAGTTACACTATTATCTGGTCGGGTCCAGGCTTCATAGTGACTGAAAGTTATACTATTATCTGGCCGGGTCCAGGCTTCATAGTAACTTGTATGAAAGAAAGAAGTTGACTGTTGTTGTACCCCAAAATTTTCCCTCCCATTTCACTCAAGGTATGCCCCTAGAGGTCCTTAATTGCTCAAGCTGACTAAGGATTGACCAGGAAAATCCTCCTCCTAAGACAATGAGCCTCAAACTAGGATTTCACTCCTCATCAATATGTTTGAGTTCCAAGGGTCCTAAATGTTTTCTATTGCCCTAATATGTCTTCAAGATCATCCATGCCAAGTTTCATGCCTTGCACAACAAGTTTGCTCAGTCAACTGATCAAATGCCTGAAAATCAACTGTACTAAGTCAAAAGTCAATTGTGGCTCAAATACAGTCAAACTTCAAGATTTTTGGTAAAAATAAATATTTTGAAGTATTATCCATCATTTGATCAAGGGTTGATCATGATTCCTCAAGAAATGCTCCTAACTCATCAAAAGTCAAAAATGGCAATTTAGGGTTTCTATAGGAAAAGTCAACCAAACTTTGACCAGGCATAACTTTCTCATACTTTATCAGAAATTTTCCAACCAAGTCTCATTTTGAAGAGAATCCAATTCCATATAACTCCTCTTCAACCATCAAGGTCAAGAAATGCCTCAATCAAAAGATACAAGTTCATACATTATAGGTCATTTCAAAAAGTCAACAAAAACACCTTTTGGGTCAAAGCTCCTTACATGAACATGGAAGATCCAATTGAGATAAAACCAAAAGGGTTGTTTAGAGGACATCCTAATATTTCTAAAAAGTCCAAGAACACCTTCTTAG
Source organism: Vicia faba (assembly GCA_948472305.1). Lineage (NCBI taxonomy): Eukaryota > Viridiplantae > Streptophyta > Magnoliopsida > Fabales > Fabaceae > Vicia > Vicia faba. The sequence continues at coordinate 818,872,529 of OX451741.1, read as the reverse complement.
GGTTAAAAATGAGAGATATGTGCAATGCTAAAGTTGACCAATTTTTAGAAATGTGCATGAAGTCAACATTGATCAAAATGACTTTTTTTCCAAACGGGCCCATGTTTTCTTGTTTGAAACTTGTCCCTAAGATGGCCCACGACCCCTGAGCTTATCCACCTATTATTTCATTATTTTTATTATTTATTTTGATTTTTTATTCATTTAAATCAAAATAAATCAATTTAAATAGTGGAATAATCAAATAAAATCAAAGATTTGATTTTTTAAGCACATTATGAGTCCATGAATGGCTAGCAAATCAGGCAAATTCGTGCAAGGGCTAATTGATTGTAAAAGATCATGATTTGGTTTGTTTTAGAAACAAATCATACAAGGCAAAAAAATTAAATCTTTTTTAATAATTTGCAAAGATTGAATACAGTTTTGTTAACCTAATTACTTATATTATATATAGACAACATTCCCAAGGCATGAAAAGAAGGATTGGTCATGAGAATTGGAAGAACAAAAACTCAAATTTTGGACAAAAAGTGAGAATCAGATTTCTTTCTACAAGGAGATTCAAGGTGTTTCAAGGCCAGCAATTCATTCCTGGAAGTATTTGGGAGCTCTCTGGACCCTTACAATGCATCAACACCTTCAGAAATCGCACGTATCAGTACCACGGGTTGTTCATCTTCTTGAAATTAGTTTTTGGAATTTACGCATGATAAACTATTTCTAAGTATATATTCATGCTTGTACAATCATTTAGAACGTGTTTGCATAATCAATCATGTGTTTTGATGCCTGTTTGATGGAATGCCATTGTTAGGGTTTAGAGCTTCATTTTAGGGCTTTCAGATACAGGTACAATTGGGTCTAATGAAGGACACCATCATGCTCAGAGGATCAAACCCAATTGATCCATGGTCTTGAATTTAATTTATGTTGCCTGATCATGATTTTTGAGATGCACAGGTTATAGCTATGGTAAACATCTGTAGGTAAAAGTCTTTACCTAAGACAACAGTCTCAGCAAATAAGATAAAGGCGTGACAGATCCTGAATGGCCCATTTTAATTTTTGTGCGTTTTTTATAAAACTGACTTTGCATATTATATAATATATGTTATGCGTCTGTATTAACAAATGAAGCAAATGGTTCAGTGGCAAGAGGCAAGGCTTTGCAAGGCGCACGTGTAGGAGGTCAGGGGTTTGATCCCTGCCTTCTGGATGTTATTTTTCTTAATAACTATTTGTAGATTCAGTGGTTTCTTCACATGTACGTGCACCATACGCCTTCGTATCATCATCATTGGATCATTCACTATCCAGATCCAACCCCTCAAGCATGCAGGCACATGATGGACTCTCTTGGCAAGCTTCTCACTGAATCCAACACTGGTGATGGGCCAACCTGACTGGGTCTGGAACAGAATTCAGCAACATCACCTCCAATTTGGGCATACACCCACTCAGGCTTAATTTCTCATCTTTTCTAGTTTTTATATTTTTATTATTTTGTTTAATTATTTTTGTTAATCAATTTTTTTTTATAAAACCATAAAATCAAAATCACAAAAAAATAGGTTAGTTTTTTTTATATAAATTAATTTTTGTAAATAAATTAATTTCTTCAATTTTAATTTATTTTTTCATTAATTAAAATCAATTAGAAATTAAGTTAAATTCAAATATTTTTACACAAAAAATCCAAAAAATATTTTAATGATCAAATTAGGTTCTTTTTAGGGTTTTAAACTTTTTCCAGTTTCTGATTCTCGCGCGTAATTATCCGTACGATTATTTTTTTCACTATTGATGTAACTGCGCCCGATTTGTAATAGATTATTAGGTTTTAATTTTCGCAAATTTACTTTCAGTCAATTCTTTATGTATTTGTCCAAAAGCCTTGTAATAGCGTATGACTCTTTTTACTTTCTTGCTTTTATATCTTATGCTTGTATATAATTGTTAGCAACCTAGGCTTGTATGCTTAATCAATCAATGGGTAGATCACTTAACTTTAAGATAAATATCTGAAAACAAACACTGCCGTACACTTGCACCCCTAGGGTATTCCTTACTTGGTTGCCTCGGAAACAATGGTCATGTCCCTCGAACGTAGGGATATCTTAGCAAAGACCCTCAATACAAAAGTCGTCATAAAGATCATAGTCCCTTACTGTCCCTCGAGTTGCCTGTGAGAAATGATCTTATAATGATAGTCCTTTCGAAATGCTAAGGTATCCTTACATGTTGCCTTCAATGACCATTACGTCCCTTTCAATAGTCCCTCAACATTCAGCGACTAGGGTTACCTACTCATTAATAGTAGGATAACACAGTCTAAAGGATAAGAGGAAAATAACACCTTTTTTTCGAGTAGGTAGATAACTGTTAGGTACTTACTCAAAATAATCTTTTACACCATACAATTTCAAACATACTTTTCAAACAAAAATTTTCAAACACGCTTTATCACACTCTTGAGGACTGACACAAGCGTTACCATAAAGTGAAATGTCGCACTAAGACATTTTCAAAGCTTTTCAAAACACACACAAAAGCAATTTAAAAATGAGCAAGTACCTAAGAGCCTATGGAAAACCATGGATAAAAAGGGTACTAACACCTCCCCTTTCTATAATCTACCCCTCATACTCAGAAACATCCCAAAAAAGGTTTTTTATGTTCTTTTTCCCTTTTCCTTTGTTGGATAAAATAAAAGACGGTGGCGACTCTTGCTTACTACGACATTTGCAAACAAAAAATGCAAAACCATTAGTAACAAAAAAAACACTCAGTTCTGCCACCGTATCGCAGTTGTTATCTGGTCGGATCTAGGCTTTACAACAACTTACTGAAATTAAATTGTTATTTGGTCGGGTCCAAGCTTCACCGTAACTTTCGGAGATAGCAATGACTTTGTTGGAGACTTCACTAGGGATCAGAGGCCGTGGTCCTCTGATTTGTAATAGTATGAGAGGCAAATTCAAGCTGGAGAGGATAGACGCAGCCGGGGAAGACAGACTCGGGTGGGGAAATAAACCCTGTTGAGGAATACTTGACGAACTGCTGAAAAATTGAGTTCTTTTAGGAAGATATCTACAAGGCTTCTTCTTTTAGGACAAACTTAGTTGGTAAGAGGGTTGCCAAGAGATTGAGACTCTGGCTGGGGAATACTCTATGAAAAGGACTTTATGGGGGTAATGATAATGAGATAACTCTGTGGGGATATCCCATATACATTAAAGAGATGCTTGCAACAGCTTGGCAGGACACATGTGCTAAATAATTTTAATTATGTTCACATGCATATGTTCGTTCAATTTTTGTCATTGGACATATTTGCATTCAAAACAAAAAACAGAAAGTTTGCACTTCAAAGTATACTTGTATTGACATTTTACCCATGAATAGGCGTTTTTGTACAAAGAGACGGAGATCCTAGTAAGAGGAAATCATCGAAAGGAAAAAAATTGAAAACAAATATAATAGCCATGTGGAAGTGGTCTCATTGCGTTCTAACTCTACTATTGCCCCAATGTCTTCAAACATCCTTTGTCGTTGACAGAAGTTGATTGGACTGATCTTGGACCGTTTGAACTTGGACATTGGTAATAAAGTCGACTGTGGTGATTCCACGGGACATAGTCATACACTTTCAATCCTTAACTTTTGCCTGGACCGCCCTTTTGGGTTTTCAGCCCACCAAGATACCCATTTTTTCCCAAGTCGCCCTTTCAGGTTTTCAACTTGCCGGGTGTACAATCTTTTGCATATATCCCTAATTTTTGCCCAAACCTTTAGGTTTTCCAGAATGCCCTTATCTTTCCTAGGTGTGTCAACCTAGCGGGTCTCTTATGCGTAGTATTTTTTTAACCATGTCCGCATTCACAGGATGTAGGAAGTCTTCACCGTCCATGGTAGTCAGCATCATGGAACCACCAGAGAAAACTTTCTTGACAACAAATGGCCCTTCGTAAGTGGGGGTCCATTTTCCCATGAGGTCGCCTTGTGGAAGAATGATGCGCTTTATCACCAAGTCACCAGCTTGATATACTCGAGGCCTGATCTTTTTGTTGAAAGCCTTGATCATACATTTTTGGTACATTTGACCACAACAAATAGCAGCCAGTCACTTTTAATCGATCAAGTTCAACTTATCCAATCTTGTATGAATAAATTCTTCTTCACCTAGGCCTGCTTCATTCATAATCCTTAGTGAAGGAATTTGAACTTCCATTGGCAGAACAACTTCCATGCCATAGACCAAAGAAAAGGGAGTTGCCCCAGTTGATGTCCGAGCTGAAGTAAGGTAGCCATGAAGAGAAAACGGTAACATCTCATGTCAATCTTTGTAGGTCACTACCATCTTCTGCATAATATTCTTAATGTTTTTGTTGGCTGCTTCAGCTGCACCATTCATTTTAGGTATATAAGGAGAAGAATTGTGATGCTTGATTTTGAATTGAGTGCAAAGTTCGGTAATCATAGCATTGTTAAGATTGCTCCATTGTCAGTGATGATCCTTTCGGGGATACCATAGCGGAAAATGATGTTATGTTTGATGAATCCGGCTACCACGTTCTTGGTGATTGAAGCAAATGAGGCGGCTTCGACCCATTTGGTGAAATAATCAATAGCAACAAGAATTAAGTGATGTCCATTGGAAGCAGTAGGTTTAATCTCTCCAATCATGTCAATGCCCCACATTGCAAATGGCCACGGAGCGGTCATGACGTTTAGAGGAATATGAGGCACATGGACCTTGTCAGCATATACTTGGCACTTGTGGCAAGTCCTTGAGTGGTGATGGCAATCATCCTCCATTATTGACCAATAGTAACCAGCTCTCAGGATTTTCTTGGCCATAGTATGTCCACTAGAGTGTATCCCAAAGAGACCATCATGCATGTCTTCCATAATTTCCTCTGCCTCCTTCTTGTCTACACATCGGAGTAGAGTAGAACCATGGTTGCGTTTGTACAAGATTCTGTGATCGGTGGATCTGGAACTGACTGTTTAACGCTGGTTCGCGAAATGTCGCGGAAGCAAGAGTCGCCACCGTCTTTTATTTTCTCCAAATGGAAAGGACAAAAGCACAGAAAAATTCCTTAAAGAGATTGCTCTCGGTTCGGGAGGTAGATTATAGAAAGGGAAGGTGTTAGCACCCTTTCTATCCATGGTTATCCATGGGCTCTTAGATACTTGCTCACTTGTGTTTTCAAAAATGGTTTGTTTGCTTTTCAACTGTGGGTTTTAAAAAGTTTCTTTGAAAGTTTCAGATCGACTCTTGTGTCAGAGTGTTTGAAAAATTGCTTTGAAAGCTTTTGAAAAGTGTCGGTGTGAAAAGATTTTTGTTTGTTTTTGAAGAGAGCAAGTATCTACGAGAACCTACCTACCCTAAGGAATTCGTCTGTGTAAATGTCCTTTAAAGTAGTGCCATCCCACCATTGAGAGGTAGGTAGCACCACCGTTGGAGGTGTTCGGGTCAATTCGAATTTAGGGACATGGTGATCACCAGAGCAATGGGAAGACACCTTAGAAGCTACCCTCATGCCAGGTTCCCGGATCATGAGGACTTACTAAGACATCCTCTACTCGACGATCACCTTTCGAGGCAAGGCAACAGTGAGGCGTACCCTAGGGGTGGTGTGTGATTTGTGTGTCGTTTTCAGATATTTTGTCTTGTCAGGTTATTGGTGATCTAACGTTTTGTTTTTATTTTTGTCATTCATTCTTGCATGCATTTATTTAACAGTTAAAAGTTGCGAGGAAAAGTAAATCTAAGCTATTACAAATGGCGCGGGTCCACATCGCCAAAATTAAACCGGACCCGATTTGACGGAAAATAAAGAAATTAAAAGAATTGAAAAGTGCGAGAAGTTTAAGTTACACGGCTTTGGGAGAGGTACATAATTATTTAAGCGATATAAAATAAATGTGCGAAATTAAACAATTAAGAACGAGGGCGTTGGACCCTTTTGCAAAATTAAATTAATAAGGAATTAAAATTTAAAATTTAAAAGAAAATGTTTTTTGGTATTTTAGTATTTTATGATTTAATATGAAAAAGAGAATTAATTTAAAATTAAAATTGAATGCAAACCCTAATTCTAATGGCTTTTAAATTTATTATGAAAAATATTGAATTTTTTTAACCTAATTTAACCCTAAGTTAATTTACATGCAATTTAATTATAAAAATAAATAAATAAATAATATTATGGTAAAAAGAAATATTAAAAAAAAGGAATAAAAATTAACTAAACCTAATTCTACATTTTTTTGATTTTATTATGAAAAGAATTAAAATTGTAACCTAATTTAAAACTAATTAATTACATGCTAATTTATTTACAAGAAAATATCAAAATAAATAATCATTATATTTTTTATCTTTTTCTGAGTTTTTTATGATGTTTTTGTATTTTGTAAACAAAATAATTAATTAAATTAAAACAATAAAGAAAATAAAATAATTATTGAAAATAAAACACAAAGAAAATATAGAATTGGCAAACCAGGGGGGTGGAAGTCCCAATATGGAGGTATAGGCCTTAGCAATCTGGCCCAGTAAAGCATGGCCCTTCTGACTTTTTGCATGTCACGTGTGGCAACGTTGACTAGGGTTTATTGTGTTCTTTGAACCCCTGCCTTTGATTTGAATCTCTTGGATGCGTGTATGTTTGATTATTGAGGATGCATGGTGTGCCTTAAGGTTGTGCCTGCATAGGAAGATAATGGAAAAAATAAAATGGACATAATACAGACCTGGGGTTCGAACCCAGGTCTTGGACGTTAATACTCTCTTCGCTTGCCAACTGAACTAAATCACGCATGTTAACATATTATAACAAATAAATAATAAAAAGAAAAACCAAGGCATTAGTGGTTCAGCGCGCGAAAATTCAAACCAACGTATCATGTGTTGCCACCACATCATCGTCTTCACCATCCCTGTATCATAAAATATGAGGCAACGGTTTTTGGACGTTCTCTTAGGCATGCTACCAAAAAATAGCGATTAGGCCTATGCAACTCATAAATTAATCGCGACTATGAATTCTTCTTCGTCCAAGCTTGCTAAATTGAATGGTGGTGGTCTGGAGTCCTAATTTTTCCTTGGGTGAAAAACCCCAAATTAAGGTCCTGTAAACCCTAGAAATCAAGCATGGCGAAATCGCGTATGAAGCATAATAATCCAATTAAACATAATGGTTAGCTTTAGAATCAAATGAGGAACAAGAATCTATGAACAAAATGCTGTAAAAATGCTTAAAACATGAAACACGATAATCAATTTTTCTCTATACAGTTCATGTTCATTCTACCAATTCTTGGCGTGGTGATGGATGGTTCTGATTGGAATTCGTTCAGTAGGCCTTCAGGAAGCTATTGGAACAAGAATTACGCTTTGAATCGCCTTCTAAAGTTGATTTCAGAATTGTGTTTTTTGACAATTTTTTCAAGTCTTTCAATGGCCTTCTTGCGCAGCTTTCTGTGTATGTGCATTAGGTTTTTGATCCTGGCATATATATGAATCAATTAGGTTAACAAATTGGATCCAAATCTCTTGTAATCATTGATTGAATATTTGATTTTTTCATCATTATGTTTTCAATCTTTTTCACATGGTTTTTGTATCAATTAGCATCCAATCAAGCCAAATCTTTCCATAATTGTACAAGCACGAAATATTGAGTGCAAAACATGCATGAAAAGATTTATTAGGTCAAGTTATATATTTTTCACATATTTAAATGATTTAAATGAATTAATATGAATAATAATTCAAATAAATAAAATAAAAAATGAGAAAATACTTCCCTTTGGGCCAAGTGGTCGTGCACATGCTTGGAATGATGAATCATGGAAGAAAAATAGGCCCATTAGCAATTTTAGGTCATTTGAATCAATGTTGACTTTTCAAAATATCCAAAAATTTCCCAACTTCCACAAGGCATAACTTGCTCAATTTTTAAGGTTTTCTCATGTTCTTGGAAATTTTGGAAAGGTATTTGAGTCCTCGAACCAATTCCTTTGGTCCCATGTCATTTTGATTTACCAATATCAAGTTATGGCCTTTGACTTAAAGTCCCTTTTTGTTGACTTTTGAAAATGACCTATAATGTTGAAATTGATAACTTTTTGTGAGAGCATTTCTTGGACTTGAAGTATGAAGATGAGTTGTAGGAAATGTCTTTCTCTTCAAAATGAGCTTTGGATGGGATTTTTCTGATAATCCATGTGAAAGTTATGCCCTGGTCAATTTCAGTTGACTTTTTCAGCTGTCCAAATAAGGAAACTTTTGCATCTTGATGATTTTCTGAGCCAAATTTTGAGAATCATGATCAAACATTGATCAAATGATGTTTGTGGCTTCAAAATGATATGTTGACAAAAAATTTGAACTTTTGACTGCCAAATGACCATTTTGCCCCTACAGTTGACTGTAGTGCAATTTTGGGTTTTGACTGTGCAATTTTGAGCTGAATGCCTTGAAACTTGATATGAGGATGTTTGACCATATTTGTAAGCATGTGAGACTTGATTGGGCCTTTGAAAACTTCATTTTCTTGATCAGAACACAAACCCTAGTTTTGACTGTATAGGAGACCTTTGCACTGTGCAACCCTTGGGGAATTTTGCAGCTTGACTTGGCAATCTCTTGAAGAATATGGGAGGGCAAATTTTGGGGTACAACAGTTGCCCCTGTTCAATCTTCTTAGACCTGAGGATGCAGATTGGCTGACGTGCCTTTCGTAATCCGAGGGTAGAAGATGATTGGACACTAGAGTGCCCAGAAATTTGCGCTCACATAGTAGCAGTGTGATGGAAATGGGCTTATAGATTCCATCTGGATGTTGATCGCGTAGGAGATTCCTTAACGAGAATCTGCATACCTGCAAAACAGAAAATGATTACCTGACACGTTGCAGGAGCTGGTTTTCAGATGTTTGGTATAGATGTGTCCTGACTGGTTACAGGAGCTGAGTCTGGAGCTTCAAACGATGATGAATGAACCAGGGATGGTTACTGCCTTAGCATGAATGGTAAGAGAACCTTGGGCAACTTTAACTTCAACAACGCTCGTTGAGAAAAATCTTGGGTGTCTTCTACTGGGATAAGAATCAGGGAGATCTTAGGGTCGATCTGACTGAACCAGAGAAGGCCTTTGACTGGATAAGCATCAGGAAAATCTTAGGGTCGATTTAACTGAACCGGTCTAGGTCTTGAAATATCTTCAACTGGATAAGCATCAGGGAGATCTTAGGGTCGATCTGACTGAACCAGAGAAGGCCTTTGACTGGATAAGCATCAGGAAAATCTTAGGGTCGATTTAACTGAACCGGTCTAGGTCTTGAAATATCTTCAACTGGATAAGCATCAGGGAGATCTTGGGGTCGATCTGACTGAACCAGAGAAGGCCTTTGACTGGATAAGCATCAGGAAAATCTTAAGGTCGATTTAACTGAACCGGTCTAGGTCTTGAAATATCTTCAACTGGATAAGCATCAGGGAGATCTTAGGGTCGATCTGACTGAACCAGAGAAGGCCTTTGACTGGATAAGCATCAGGAAAATCTTAGGGTTGATTTAACTGAACCGGTCTAGGTCTTGCAATATCTTCAACTGGATAAGCATCAGGGAGATCTTAGGGTCGATCTGACTGAACCAGAGAAGGCCTTTGACTGGGTAAGCATCAGGAAAATCTTAAGGTCGATTTAACTGAACCGGTCTAGGTCTTGAAATATCTTCAACTGGATAAGCATCAGGGAGATCTTAGGGTCGATCTGACTGAACCAGAGAAGGCCTTTGACTGGATAAGCATCAGGAAAATCTTAGGGTTGATTTAACTGAACCGGTCTAGGTCTTGAAATGTGATTGAGAATTTAACTGCATCTTTCCTGAAAGGTAAAGTCAGTCGTATGCAATGCATGATATGGATCAAGCAATGATGTTTTCAACATAAATGAGACTTGTATGATATGATGTGTCTATGCATATTATAATGATGTATGTGATGTTTTATGTATGTTTTTGTCTAGGAAAGTAAATCCTTGACGGGTGCCGGGAAGTCGAATCCTGGGCTGATGTTGAAAAATTAGATCTTTGCTTCCGCTGGGGATGATAGCTGCAAGAATACCGGTAGGAGAAGATGACTCCGTTGCGGAATAAACTTGGCAAATGGAAGGTCCTGCGGGGAGAAAAGATGCTCTAGCGACCATGCTGGGAAGCAATACTCTGTGGGAAGAGGGATGCCTTGTAGAGTGTTGATAGTAACTTGCTGGGGATAGGAAGACTTTGTCGACGAAGCTCTTTCCGTGGCTTTTGGCTGAGGATAACCCAGTTATATCCTGTTGAGGAAATAACTCTTTAAATCAAGCCGGACGACGCGTTCGTGCTCTGCGAGGATAAGCTTCCAGAATTTACTGGGGATAAGCTTATTGCTTGGGGATATGAATTCCATCTTTCCTGGGGAAACTGGATTGGATTCTTCTGGGAAGTTTTGAACTGCGGGGGAAGCGATTCCTTTGAATATTGGGTATACCGCCGGGGAACAATCTTTGGATCAAGACTGTCGGGGATGCTCGTTAAGAATATGTGCTGCTGGGGAATGTTGAGATCTACGGAGGATACTCAACTTCCTTGAGATTTGATAATTTTGCTCGGAGAGGAATGTACTGTCTTGCTGAACCACTCTCTGGGGATTTAATATGTACTTGGGCGTATTCTTTAGCTGGACCTACCTTGGTACCTTGGAGGGTAGAACAATTAGACTGCTTAGACAACTCTTTTATTGCCCCTGTTTCTAGTGTCACCTGCAATTAATTCCTTTGTTTCGTATGCGAATATTTATGAGTTAGCAAATTATTGTCAATGCATATATCACAAATTGAACCTTGGACGTTCTTCGCAAAACAAAACAGAAAAAGAAAAACAATTGGCACGTTTTAACTGAAAATATATTTGTATTGATTTTCGAATGGCCTGAAAATAGGCGGTTTGTGTACAAGAGGCTGACATCCTAGGAAGAGGACGTCGCCGAACAAAAGAGTTTATACAGATTTTGTACAAAGAAAATAAAACAGCTGTGTGAAATGAATGATCCACTGGGTTTCAACTCTGCTATTGCCTTTATAACTCCGAGCATCTCATCACTTGATGACCTTGGTTGAAGGTGAAGCTGACTGATCGATGTTGTCTGAACTTGATGTAGATACCGGATTCTGGATGCAAAATGATCCAATGAGACATAGTATTACGCTTTATCCCTAATTTTTGCCTGGACCGTCCTTTCGGGTTTTCAGTCCACCGGGATACCCATTTTTGCCCAAGCCGCCTTTTCAGGTTTTCGACTTGCCGGGTGTACGGATTTTTTTATTTTCATCCCTTCATTTTGCCCGAACCCTTTTGGTTCGACGGGAAGCCCTAATTTTTGCCTAGGTATGTCAGCCTAGCGGGTCTTTTTTCATGCGTAGTATTTTTTTACTATGTCTGCATTGGCGGGGTGAGGAAGGTCGTCACCATCCATGTTGGTTAATATCATTGCTCCTCCTGAGAACACATGCTTAACCACAAATGGCCCTTCGTATGTAGGGGTCCATTTGCCCCTTGGATCACTCTGAGGAAGGATGATTCTCTTGATTACCAGATCCCCAACTTGATATTCCTGTGGTCTGACTTTTTTGTTAAATGCCCTGATCATCCGTTTCTGATACGTCTGACCATGACAGATAGCAGCAAGTCTCTTTTCGTCAATGAGGTTGAGCTGATCAAGTCGTGTCTGGATCCAATCATCTTCGTTCAGGTTTGCATCCTTCATTATCCGGAGAGAGGGTATTTGTACTTCGATTGGTAAGACTGCCTCCATACCATAAACCAGAGAGAAGGGAGTTGCCCCGGTTGACGTCCTGGCTGAGGTACGGTACCCATGCAGAGCGAACGGTAACATCTCGTGCCAATCCTTATAAGTTACTGTCATTTTTTGCACGATTTTCTTGATGTTCTTATTTGCCGCTTCAACAGCCCCATTCATCTTCGGTCTGTAAGGAGAGGAATTGTGGTGCTGTATCTTGAACTGTTCGCAGAGCTCAGCGATCATCTTGTTGTTCAGATTGGTACCGTTGTCTGTAATGATCCGCTCAGGGACGCCGTACCGACAGATCAGATTGTGCCGAATGAACCGTGCCACCACAGTCTTGGTTACCGTAGCATAGGATGCTGCCTCAACCCACTTCGTAAAATAATCAATCGCCACTAGGATGAAGCGATGCCCATTAGATGCCGTAGGTTTAATCTCGCCGATCATGTCTATGCCCCACATTGCAAACGGCCAAGGCGCAGTCAGAACATTCAGGGGAACCGGAGGAACATGCACCTTGTCTGCATAAATCTGGCACTTGTGGCATGTCCTGGAGTGTTGGTAGCAGTCAGCTTCCATTGTGGACCAGTAATATCCTGCCCGTAGTATTTTCTTAGCCATAGTATGTCCACTGGAATGCGTACCAAAGGTCCCTTCATGTAGCTCTTCCATGATTCTTTCTGCTTCAGTTTTATCCACACAACGCAGTAAGGTTGAATCATGGTTTCGCTTGTATAGGATGCCGTTGCTAAGGAAGAACTTGGCTGCAAACCTCCTCAGGAATTTCTTATCATTGACAGAGGCACCTTCAGGGTATTCCTGGGTTTCCAGATATCTCTTCACTTCGTGGTACCAAGGCTTCTCAGTCACCAATTCAGTCTCGAGATCGCAACAGTATGCCGGTTCGTCCAATTTCCAGATGATGATCCGGGGAGCCTCATTATCCCATTTGACCTTGAACATTGAAGACATTGTAGCTAACGCGTCCGCCAACTGATTCTCTTCTCGTGGAAAGTGTTCAAAGGTTATCTCTGTGAAGTGGGGGATCAAAGTCAACACACATTCTCTGTAAGGAATCAAGTTTGGATGTTTCGTATCCCACTCTCCTTTGATCTGATTGATCACAAGAGCGGAATCTCCGAAAACACTCAGAAATTTGATCCTTAGGTCGATCGCCGCTTGAAGACCCATGATGCACGCCTTATACTCCGCCATGTTGTTGGTACAGTTGAAACATAACCGGGCAGTGAGTGGAGTATGAGTACCTTGTGGAGATATGATTATGGCGCCGATACCATTTCCCAAAGCGTTGGATGCTCCGTCAAAGTGCATAGACCATCGGGATCCTGGTTCAGGTCCTTCATCCGGTCCAGGTACTTCACAATCAGTTACTATCATGATGCTTTCATCCGGAAATTCGAAGTTCATAGACTGATAATCATCTACAGCTTGATGTGCCAGGTGGTCTGCCAATACACTTCCCTTGATGGCTTTCTGGGTCGTGTACTGAATATCGTATTCCGTCAAGATCATTTGCCATCTTGCGATTCTCCCAGACAGAGCAGGCTTTTCGAATATGTATTTTATAGGATCCATTTTTGAGATCAACAAGGTAGTGTGAGTCAGCATATACTGTCTCAGCCGGCGAGCAGCCCATACCAAAGCACAGCAAGTTTTCTCAAGCAGTGAGTATCGGGTCTCACAGTCGGTAAACTTTTTGCTAAGGTAATAAATGGCGTGCTCTTTTCGGCCGGACTCGTCATGCTGCCCCAGCACACACCCCATTGAGTTGTCAAGCACTGTCAGGTATAGTATCAGAGGTCTCCCTTCAACCGGTGGCATAAGGATAGGTGGTTCTTGGAGATACTCTTTAATTTTGTCAAAGGCAGCCTGACATTCATCGTTCCAACGTACTACCTGATCTTTCTTCAACAGCTTGAAGATTGGCTCACAAGTAGCAGTCAGATGTGAGATGAATCGAGCGATGTAATTCAGGCGTCCTAAAAAGCCTCTGACTTCCTTCTCTATCTTGGGAACTGGCATTTCTTGAATAGCTTTGACCTTAGCAGGGTCCACTTGTATTCCCTTATCACTGACCACGAAGTCTAGCAACTTCCCAGATCTTACCCCGAAGGTGCACTTGTTCGGGTTCAATCTTAGCTTGTACAGTTTCAACCGGTCAAACAACTTCTGCAGATGATCTAGATGCTCTTCCTCAGTCTGGGACCTTGCGATCATGTCGTCGACATACACTTCTATCTCATGATGGATCATATCATGAAATAAGGCAACCATGGCACGTTGGTAGGTTGCCCCAGCGTTCTTTAATCCAAAAGGCATGACCTTGTAGCAGAAGGTGCCCCACTGAGTAACAAATGTAGTCTTTTCCATGTCTTCAGGTGCCATCTTAATCTGATTGTAACCTGAAAAGCCATCCATGAAAGAGAATACCTTGTGCTGAGCCGTATTATCAACAAGGACATCAATGTGAGGTAAGGGGAAGTCATCCTTAGGGCTGGCCCTGTTCAGATCCCTGTAATCGACACACATTCTGACCTTTCCATCCTTTTTAGGTACCGGCACCACATTGGCAACCCACTGAGGGTAAGATGTCACTGCAAGGAACCCAGCATCGAATTGTTTCATAACCTCGGCCTTAATCTTCTCAGACATCTCTGGACGCATCCGACGGACCTTTTGCTTAACTGGAGGGCAGTCTTCCTTAGTTGGCAAGTGATGGACCACAATATCGGTATCCAACCCTGGCATGTCTTCGTAGGACCAGGAAAAGATCTCCATATAGTCATGCAGCATCTTGGTTAACCGTTGCTTCACGCTGAGCTCTAGGTTAGCACCAATCTTTACCTCTTTTCTGTCTGCCTCAGTACCCAAGTTTATGATTTCCACTGGCTCTTCATGGGGTTGAATTGCCCTCTCTTCCTGAAGCAACAGTCTTGCAAGCTCGCCAGGCACTTCACAATCATCTTCACCTTCGTCTTCGGCTAAGTTGATCGGATTTTCGAAGTCATAATTGGCAGTAGCAGAGTTGTTATCAGTGAGATCCAGAGTGGATTGAAACATGTATGAGTGAGTGTGTGTGTAAATACAGCTGTTTTGAAATATATGTAAAGGAAAGAAAGACAGAAAAGGAGCACAATATTTGTAATGCGAAAAGTACGTCCAAGATTTTTATTTATGATATATGAAATGACAATTTGTATGCCCTCACAAATAGAACCACGGTGCCTCGGGTAAGACACCGGGCCATAGAGTTTATCATTGTTTATTACAAAATAACGAAACAAAGAAATTTATTACTGCGTCACAAAGGTAACAGGTGTATGGTCCTTAGCACTCCAGTTGTTCAATCCGCCTTTAGCCGTTGGATAGATCCAGCTACTAAATTCAGCTTCGTCCACTTCATGGTCTTCCCCAACAGCATTCACTCCTGAATTTTTGATAAATACCGGAGGTCTTCCGATCTTCGCTTTCCTCATAATTTTCTGACCTTCTGTGGTAAAACCCAACCCAAGTTTATCAGTCTTCTGAGTAAAGTCTGGAAGTCTGCCCCAGTCGGCACATTCACCCTTCTGAACCACAGCCCGGGCGTCCTTCAGGGAAGCCATCTTCAAAGGACCACTTTCTTCTGTTGTTGTTCCTGCTGCAATTGGAAACACCTCCTCGAAATGCTGAAAGGGGGTTTCAATAAACTCCCATCCATCTCAATGTACCTGAAGGAGTTCAGGTGGCTCACCATATATTCCTCCTCTCCTTGCACAGTGACAATCTTCCCTCTGACGGGGTACTTCAGCTTTTGATGCAAGGTAGAAGTCACTGCCCCAGCCTTATGTATCCAAGGTCGACCCAGTAGACAAGAGTAAGATGGACGGATGTCCATCACATAAAATGTGGAGTCGAACACCTGAGAGCCCACACGAATCGGAATGTCAACCTCTCCATGAACCATCCTCTTTGAACCATCAAAGGCCCTGACAATGATGTTGCTGGGTTTCAATTCCAGGCCTTCACAATCTAGACGGTCCAAAGCCTTCTTGGGTAGTACGTTCAAAGATGACCCAGTATCTACCAACACATGTGCCAAGGTAGTGCCCCTGCATTCAATAGAGACATGCAGAGCATCATTATGGTCTCTTCCCTTTGCGGTCAAGTCAGCATCTGAGAAACCCAGGCCATTATCTGCCGTTAGACTTGCCACGCAATCAGTGAACTGGACTGCAGAGGTTTCATGTGGCACATGGGCCGTCTTGAGGAATGAGATTAGGGCCTTAGCATGGGCCTCGGAGCACAGCAATAAAGAGAGCATGGAGATCTTGGAGGGCGTATGCCCCAGCTGTTCCACAACATTAAAATCGCTCTTCTTTATGATCTTCAGAATCTCCTCCATCTCTTGTGGGGAGGCCTCAGCAGCTATGGGTACGGGTGCCTCCATCTGGGCAGGCTCAACTTCAACTCCTTTGCCCCGAGCATTGGATGACTCGGCAGCAGGAGAAACAATTTGATCAGTAGCAGGAACAGGTACACTTGCAGGGGTTATGAGAAGTGGTCTTCGGGCAGCAGGCGGTGCAATGTCAGGCGAGAAGAGCCTGCCACTGCGGGTAACTTTGGCTGGGCCAGTGATGTCACAAATGCTGGCGCTAGCGTTGAGCTCTTGTTTAATCCCGTTTACATATACATCTGCCCCATAGTGCCAAGGGACAGCTTTATCAGATACATAGGGCAGGGGCCCTGGAACAGTGATAATAACAGGTGCAACGGTCATGATTTGGACGGGCCTCTTCGGGAGAGCCGGGATCGGATTATTGAAGATAGTCACCACAGAAACTTCTTCCAATGGAACCAACCGAACAGCAGACTTCTTGAATAGAATCTCCTTGCTATCCATTAGGCTTTGGATGCCTAACTTTAGCAAGGGACAACCAGATGGGGACACAGCACAGAACAGGCAACCCTCACTACAACCCGGAAATAAACCGGCCTGCAGTAGGTTCTTCTTGACAATCTTTAGAGGAGTGGCTAGATCATCCACAGAAACAGCATAAATGTCTTCATCAACAGCATTTACCCCATGTTGAGGCATAGGGGCAGTAACTACATTCGGCTTCGCAGGCGCTTCGAACTGTATCTCCTTTGCGTCGATAAGGTCTTGCACCTTATTCTTTAACGCCCAACAGTCATCAGTAGAGTGCCCCGGGCTGTCTGAATGGTAGGCACAACGAGCATTCGGATTGTACTTGGGAGATGCAGTATTTGGAAACTTCGGCGCCTCCCTGACAGTCACTAAATTGGTTGAGAGCAACTGTGGCAGGATCTGTGATAAAGTCATGCTTAAGCGGGTGAATTCTCTCCGGGGTCTTTCAACCTTCTGAGGATTGTTTGGCCGGGGAGCGGCAGCAGGCTTAGCAATCATTACCGCGCTGACAGATTGGCGGTGTTCAGATCTCTCTGATCTCCTGGAACCATATACGGCACTAGACTCCTTTTTGAAGGGTTTCTTCTCAGAACTAGATGATGCACCCTTCGGAATTTTTCCAGATTTTAACCCAGCTTCAATCCTTTCTCCAGTCAAGATTAGATCAGTGAACCCAGCAGAAGAATTCCCAATGAGATGGTTGAAAAACGGCCCAGATAGGGTCCCCAAGAACATGTCTACCAACTCCCGATCAGTCAATGGTGGCTGCACCCTACCAGCCAGGTCTCTCCACTTCTGAGCGTACTCCTTAAAACCTTCGCTTGCACCTAACGACATACCCTGGAGTTGGGTACGCGTGGGGGCAAGGTCGGCATTATATTGATACTGCTTGTAGAAAGCAGTAGCCAACTCCTCCCAGTTACGAACTTTGGTCCCATCCAGCTGATAGAACCATTCGAGATGAGTCCCTGAAAGACTCTCCTGGAAGAAGTGGATCCATAGATTCTTATCCGCAGAGTACGGCTGAATTTTCCGAACATAGGACCTTAAATGCAGCTTGGGACAAGACGCCCCGTCATACTTTGAGAAGGATGGTGCTTTGAACTTGTGGGGGATGATCACACCAGTCGACAAACCCAGATCTCCGAAATCCAGCCCAGGTACCTGTTGAACCTCCATAGCCTTCAACCTGTCCTCCAGTTGCTTGTATCTGTCGTCTGCCGGAGGGTACTGTTCTTCATCAAAATCTGTCTCGTTGTCGGAGACTACCGGACTAGGGACCTTCACTTCTTCCTGAGAAGGACTTTTGCCAACAGAAGAACCAGCCTCTTCATGCTGCAGAGTATTGCCAAACCTTCGGCCCGAGTTGAACAGAACAGTTCTTCTCTTCTTCTTCTTCTCCTTCTTCAGGAGCATAGCCTTCAGTTCTTCTTGGCCTTGAGCCAGACCCTTGATTAATTCTTGAAACTGCGCATTCTGCGCCTGGAGAGCCTTGATTGATGTCTCAGTTGATGCAGATTCGGGATTCATGATGCTGAAATAAACAGCGAAGAACTGTAAGCAACCTGAAAAGGGAAAAACCTGCTATGCACATGATGAATGAGATGCGTATGCAATGCATTCAAGGGTTCGAAAGTTCAAATTTGTTGTAGATAAAAAGGAACACACGTTATCATTAACGAAATCATTGTTTAATACATCAAGGCCTCATGGGCAAAAGTACAAAAATCAAATCAATCCCAAAATACACTGCGCATCCTTTTTGGAGCTATGTAGGTGTTGAGATTCCTCTCCTCATGCAACAGGCGGGTGAGCTCCAAGACCTTCTTTTCACTGGCATGTAGACTAGTCTCAAGAGAATTCCGCTCTTCCTTAAGTTGGATCCAGCTCTTCTGCATCTCTTCCCAGGATGTGGGC
This sequence comes from Vicia faba, assembly GCA_948472305.1. Taxonomy (NCBI): domain Eukaryota; kingdom Viridiplantae; phylum Streptophyta; class Magnoliopsida; order Fabales; family Fabaceae; genus Vicia; species Vicia faba. The sequence continues at coordinate 818,853,823 of OX451741.1, read as the reverse complement.
ATATCAGGGTGCTGAATAGTGTAGGACACTTCCCCTTCCAAGACTGGTTCTTTGATTACTGGGAGCATGTGAGGATAAGGCATCACTAGCTTCTGGGAGCGAGCTCGTACCCACTTGAGATAAGGTTCTAACGGGATAGAATTCCTGTGCCCCAGTGTCTTGCTGTCTATCCTACTGGGCATCCTCCAAGCTCTGATAAATCTCTGGCGAAGTCCTTGAGTATCGTTGTCGAAGTCAAAAACTATGTCAGGGATCAACATGTCATGAGGACCATCCCTCCGAGCATAACCAAACTGTCTCCAAGCCAGGCATGGGCTATAAGTAATACCTCCTCTGATTCCAAGTAAAGGAACGTTAGGGTACTCCCCGCAACGATCAATGATAGTGACATCTTATCTGGACCTAGGGCACCAATGTATATCTGCATGTGTAAGAGTCATCAACCGCTGTGACCATCTCAAACCCCGCTCATTCTTCAAGACTGATTGTGGAAGGTGCGAAATAAACCACCTTCCCAGGAGAGGAGTGCAACACATAAGGACACCTCTTTTTCTCATGGTTCTAGTGTAACATGAGTGAAGGATGTCCCCCAGCAGCGTAGGTATAGGATTCCTGGACATAAAGATCTGAACAGCACTGATATCAATAAGCTGATCTGGGTTAGGGAACAACACCAAACCATAAACAAGGAGGGCCAAAACCTCTTCAAAAGCTTGCAAGTCAAGGGAGTTCCAACATTCATGGGCTTTTTCAAACAGAAACCTGGCTAAGAACCCTTTGATACCACTTCTAACTTCCCAATGTCCCTTGAGGTCAGATGACTGTAGGTGCAAGGCTTTAGCAATCTCTTCAAGCTTAGGTTCCTTTTCTGTACCGTTGAAAGGTAGCTGATCAAGGATAGGGATCTTCAGGAGCCGGGAGAACTCCTCCAATGTAGGTACCAACTGATAATCCAAGAAGGTGAAACAGTGATGCAGAGGGTCAAAGAATTGGAACAGGACCTTGATCATATCTTCCTCAATGTTGGTGTTGACCAAGCTGATGAGGCTTCCATGTCTTTCACTGAATGAAGAATTCTCGGGAATCCTGGATATAAGCTCCTTAAGCTGAGGAGGGACTCTTACAAGATTGATTTGAATTGTCTTTCTACGAACAGTTTCCATGTCCTACAAAACAAAGAACAAAGATGAAGATTCGAACCCCTGAAATGGTTAGTCAATGCATATGATGCTGGATGATGTCATGATGCTATGATTAAACACACCACAGATATTTACAAAGACAAACATGTAAGGCACACAAGGCACACAAGACAAGCCCTTAAGGTTTAAGGCCAGCATGGGGTCTGGGTAGTACCCTCTTGAAGTTGGTGGGTTCATCCTGTCCTAATCAAAGTAACCGGGTTCTAAGGTTCCCAATATCACGGGACTGCTTTCATTGTTCATCGTTTCGATTTAGCCACTGAACTGGCGACCGAAATATTCCAGGAAAGCAACCCTCAATTGAGTGTAGTATCGAGTATCAACCAACCTCGGACTGCACCAAAGTCAGTTATCTCACTACCCTAAAGAGGCCAAGATAGTTCGATTAAGGTTCCTAAGGTCTGTTGATGCTTCACGACACCACGCGGAGGCCCCGTACTCTCCTTGACTGAACTCAAGGGTTACCGGTACACACCAAAGTGCCACATCAACGTAGCAGACTGTTTCAACCATGTCGGTATACCCCGCACAGTTCCCTCACAGCCTTGTTGCTACTTTCTAAGAAGGTATCCCCTAGATCCGGGTTAGGATCTATAGAACTCCCAAGCAACCCACAATTTAAAGCACACAAGGAAAGCAATTGAAAACAAAGTTATGAACTAGCCCTAAGGTACACCTCACTTTAAGTATATCCCCAGCAGAGTCGCCAGTTCTGTGATCGGTGGATCTGGAACTGACTGTTTAACGCTGGTTCGCGAAATGTCGCGGAAGCAAGAGTCGCCACCGTCTTTTATTTTCTCCAAATGGAAAGGACAAAAGCACAGAAAAATTCCTTAAAGAGATTGCTCTCGGTTCGGGAGGTAGATTATAGAAAGGGAAGGTGTTAGCACCCTTTCTATCCATGGTTATCCATGGGCTCTTAGATACTTGCTCACTTGTGTTTTCAAAAATGGTTTGTTTGCTTTTCAACTGTGGGTTTTAAAAAGTTTCTTTGAAAGTTTCAGATCGACTCTTGTGTCAGAGTGTTTGAAAAATTGCTTTGAAAGCTTTTGAAAAGTGTCGGTGTGAAAAGATTTTTGTTTGTTTTTGAAGAGAGCAAGTATCTACGAGAACCTACCTACCCTAAGGAATTCGTCTGTGTAAATGTCCTTTAAAGTAGTGCTATCCCACCATTGAGAGGTAGGTAGCACCACCGTTGGAGGTGTTCGGGTCAATTCGAATTTAGGGACATGGTGATCACCAGAGCAATGGGAAGACACCTTAGAAGCTACCCTCATGCCAGGTTCCCGGATCATGAGGACTTACTAAGACATCCTCTACTCGACGATCACCTTTCGAGGCAAGGCAACAGTGAGGCGTACCCTAGGGGTGGTGTGTGATTTGTGTGTCGTTTTCAGATATTTTGTCTTGTCAGGTTATTGGTGATCTAACGTTTTGTTTTTATTTTTGTCATTCATTCTTGCATGCATTTATTTAACAGTTAAAAGTTGCGAGGAAAAGTAAATCTAAGCTATTACAAATGGCGCGGGTCCACATCGCCAAAATTAAACCGGACCCGATTTGACGGAAAATAAAGAAATTAAAAGAATTGAAAAGTGCGAGAAGTTTAAGTTACACGGCTTTGGGAGAGGTACATAATTATTTAAGCGATATAAAATAAATGTGCGAAATTAAACAATTAAGAACGAGGGCGTTGGACCCTTTTGCAAAATTAAATTAATAAGGAATTAAAATTTAAAATTTAAAAGAAAATGTTTTTTGGTATTTTAGTATTTTATGATTTAATATGAAAAAGAGAATTAATTTAAAATTAAAATTGAATGCAAACCCTAATTCTAATGGCTTTTAAATTTATTATGAAAAATATTGAATTTTTTTAACCTAATTTAACCCTAAGTTAATTTACATGCAATTTAATTATAAAAATAAATAAATAAATAATATTATGGTAAAAAGAAATATTAAAAAAAAGGAATAAAAATTAACTAAACCTAATTCTACATTTTTTTGATTTTATTATGAAAAGAATTAAAATTGTAACCTAATTTAAAACTAATTAATTACATGCTAATTTATTTACAAGAAAATATCAAAATAAATAATCATTATATTTTTTATCTTTTTCTGAGTTTTTTATGATGTTTTTGTATTTTGTAAAAAAAATAATTAATTAAATTAAAACAATAAAGAAAATAAAATAATTATTGAAAATAAAACACAAAGAAAATATAGAATTGGCAAACCAGGGGGGTGGAAGTCCCAATATGGAGGTATAGGCCTTAGCAATCTGGCCCAGTAAAGCATGGCCCTTCTGACTTTTTGCATGTCATGTGTGGCAACGTTGACTAGGGTTTATTGTGTTCTTTGAACCCCTGCCTTTGATTTGAATCTCTTGGATGCGTGTATGTTTGATTATTGAGGATGCATGGTGTGCCTTAAGGTTGTGCCTGCATAGGAAGATAATGGGAAAAATAATATGGACATAATACAGACCTGGGGTTCGAACCCAGGTCTTGGACGTTAATACTCTCTTCGCTTGCCAACTGAACTAAATCACGCATGTTAACATATTATAACAAATAAATAATAAAAAGAAAAACCAAGGCATTAGTGGTTCAGCGCGCGAAAATTCAAACCAACGTATCATGTGTTGCCACCACATCATCGTCTTCACCATCCCTGTATCATAAAATATGAGGCAACGGTTTTTGGACGTTCTCTTAGGCATGCTACCAAAAAATAGCGATTAGGCCTATGCAACTCATAAATTAATCGCGACTATGGATTCTTCTTCGTCCAAGCTTGCTAAATTGAATGGTGGTGGTCTGGAGTCCTAATTTTTCCTTGGGTGAAAAACCCCAAATTAAGGTCCTGTAAACCCTAGAAATCAAGCATGGCGAAATCGCGTATGAAGCATAATAATCCAATTAAACATAATGGTTAGCTTTAGAATCAAATGAGGAACAAGAATCTATGAACAAAATGCTGTAAAAATGCTTAAAACATGAAACACGATAATCAATTTTTCTCTATACAGTTCATGTTCATTCTACCAATTCTTGGCGTGGTGATGGATGGTTCTGATTGGAATTCGTTCAGTAGGCCTTCAGGAAGCTATTGGAACAAGAATTACGCTTTGAATCGCCTTCTAAAGTTGATTTCAGAATTGTGTTTTTTGACAATTTTTTCAAGTCTTTCAATGGCCTTCTTGCGCAGCTTTCTGTGTATGTGCATTAGGTTTTTGATCCTGGCATATATATGAATCAATTAGGTTAACAAATTGGATCCAAATCTCTTGTAATCATTGATTGAATATTTGATTTTTTCATCATTATGTTTTCAATCTTTTTCACATGGTTTTTGTATCAATTAGCATCCAATCAAGCCAAATCTTTCCATAATTGTACAAGCACGAAATATTGAGTGCAAAACATGCATGAAAAGATTTATTAGGTCAAGTTATATATTTTTCACATATTTAAATGATTTAAATGAATTAATATGAATAATAATTCAAATAAATAAAATAAAAAATGAGAAAATACTTCCCTTTGGGCCAAGTGGTCGTGCACATGCTTGGAATGATGAATCATGGAAGAAAAATAGGCCCATTAGCAATTTTAGGTCATTTGAATCAATGTTGACTTTTCAAAATATCCAAAAATTTCCCAACTTCCACAAGGCATAACTTGCTCAATTTTTAAGATTTTCTCATGTTCTTGGACATTTTGGAAAGGTATTTGAGTCCTCTAACCAATTCCTTTGGTCCCATGTCATTTTGATTTACCAATCTCAAGTTATGGCCTTTGACTTAAAGTCCCTTTTTGTTGACTTTTGAAAATGACCTATAATGTTGAAATTGATAACTTTTTGTGAGTGCATTTCTTGGACTTGAAGTATGAAGATGAGTTGTAGGAAATGTCTTTCTCTTCAAAATGAGCTTTGGATGGGATTTTTCTGATAATCCATGTGAAAGTTATGCCCTGGTCAATTTCAGTTGACTTTTTCAGCTGTCCAAATAAGGAAACTTTTGCATCTTGATGATTTTCTGAGCCAAATTTTGAGAATCATGATCAAACATTGATCAAATGATGTTTGTGGCTTCAAAATGATATGTTGACCAAAAATTTGAACTTTTGACTGCCAAATGACCATTTTGCCCCTACAGTTGACTGTAGTGCAATTTTGGGTTTTGACTGTGCAATTTTGAGCTGAATGCCTTGAAACTTGATATGAGGATGTTTGACCATATTTGTAAGCATGTGAGACTTGATTGGGCCTTTGAAAACTTCATTTTCTTGATCAGAACACAAACCCTAGTTTTGACTGTATAGGAGACCTTTGCACTGTGCAACCCTTGGGGAATTTTGCAGCTTGACTTGGCAATCTCTTGAAGAATATGGGAGGGCAAATTTTGGGGTACAACAGATTCCATTACTTAGGAAGAATTTGGCTGAGAATATTCGTAAGAACTTTTTATCATTGATGGATACTTCTTCAGGATACTCTTGTGCTTCAAGGTATCTCTTCACGTCATAGTACCATGGATTTTCTGTGTCAGTGTCAAGCTCATAACAGTGCACAGGTTCGTCGAATCTCTCAATTGTAATTGTAGGAGCTTCGTTGTCCCATTTGACCTTGAACATAGAAGACATTATGGCCAAAGCATCGGCTAAGTGGTTTTCTTCCCTAGGGAAGTGTTCAAAGGCGATCTCTTCGAAGTAGGGAATCAGAGATAACACAAGCTCCTTGTAAGGAATGAGATTAGGGTGTTTAGTGTCCCAACCTCCTTTTACTTGGCTAATCACTAGAGTGGAATCCCCGAACATATTCAAGTGCTTGATCCTCAAATCAATGGCAGCCTTCAAACCCAAAATGCATGCTTCGTACTCAGCCATGTTGTTCGTACAATTGAAGCATAGTCTGGAAGTGAAAGGAGCGTGGCAACCTTCAGGGGATAGGATCACAACACCAATTCCTTTACCCAAGGCGTTGGAATCCCCATCGAAGACCATAGTCCATCGGGATCCTTGTTCAGGTCTGTCATACGGTTCAAGTTTCGCACAGTTGGTTACTAACATGATATTCTCATCCGGGAAGTCAAAGTTCATAGGCTGATAATCATCAACAGCTTGATGGGCCAAATTATCTACTAATACACTTCCTTTGATGGCCTTTTGAGTTGTGTATTGAATATCATACTCAGTCAAGATCATTTGCCATCTAGTTATCCGTCTGGAAAGAGCGGGTTTCTCAAAGATGTATTTGATAAGGTCCATCTTAGAAATAAACAGAGTGGTATGAGTCAACATATACTGTCTTAGCCGGCGAGCAGCCCATGCCAGAGCGCAACAAGTTTTCTCGAGCCGTGAATATCTGGTTTCACAGTCGGTAAACTTTTTGCTCAGGTAGTAAATAGCATGCTCTTTTCAGCCAGACTCGTCATGTTGGCCCAACACACACCACATAGAATTCTCTAGCACCGCCAGGTACATGATCAAGGGTCTTCCTTCAACTGGAGGCATGATGATAGAAGGTTCTTGCAGATATTCTTTGATTTTGTTGAAGGCAGCTTGGCATTCATCATTCCCTCTGACTACTTGATATTTCTTCAAGAGTTTGAAGATTGGCTCACAAGTAGTAGTTAAGTGAGATATGAAGCGGGCGATGTAGTTAAGATGACCCAAGAATCCTCTAACTTCCTTTTTAGAGTGGGGGACTGGCATTTCTTGGATGGCCTTTACCTTGGCAGGATCAACTTCAATGCCTTTACCACTGACAATAAAACCTAGAATCTTTCCAAATCGTACTCCGAATGTGAACTTATTAGGGTTCAACCTCAACTTGTACTTTTCAGGCTCTCGAATAGCTTGTATAAGTGATTGAGATGTTCTTCCTCAGTTTGTGATCTTGCAATCATATCATCCACATACACCTCTATTTCATGATGGATCATATCATGAAACAAAGCCACCATAGCCCTTTGATATGTTGCCCCTGCATACTTCAACCTGAATGGCATGACCTTGTAACAAAAGGTGCCCCATTACGTAACAAAGGTGGTCTTCTCCATGTCTTCAGGAACCATCTTAATTTGATTATAGCCGGAGAAACCATCCATGAAAGAGAAGACTTTGTGTTGAGCGGTGTTATCGACCAAGACATCAATATGAGGTAGAGGGAAATCGTCCTTAGGGCTTTCCCTATTCAGATCCCTGTAATCTACGTACATACGAACTTTTCTATCTTTCTTCGGCACCGGCACCATGTTTGCAACCCATTAGGGATAAGATGTCACAACTAGGAATCCTGCATCAAATTGTTTCATCACTTCAGCTTTTATCTTTTCAGACATGTCAGGCCTCATGCGATGAACTTTTTGTTTGACAGGAGGACAATCTTCCTTTTTCGGCAGACGATGAACTACAATGTTGGTATCCAACCCTGACATATCTTCATACGACCAAGCAAACACTTCCACATAGTCATGCAACATCTGAACCAATCTACTTTTGACACTGCTTCCTAGGTTAGCGCCGATCTTGACCTCTTTCTTGTCTGTCTCGGTACCCAGATTAATGACTCCAACTGACTCTTCATGCGGCTGAATAGCTTTTTCCTCTTGCAATAGAAGTCTGGCTAGTTCTCCCGGTATTTCACAATCTTCCTCGCCTTCGTCTTTGGCTTGGTTAATTGGATGTTCGAAATCATAGTTGGCAATAGTAGAGTCATTGGCAATGATACCCGAAGTGGACGAGGACCTGCAAGAGTGTGTGTGTGTGTTCATGTAAGATACATGGCTATTTTGAAAAACGCACTTGAAGAACAAGAAAGACGATGAGCACAAAGACTTGAATGCAAAAAGGTACAATGTTTTGTATTGAATGATCATATGACGAACATAAATAAAACCCTTGAAAAATGGACCATAGTTCCCCGGGCCAGGCATATGGCTTAAAAGTTATTGTTTAATATTACAGACAAAAGGTTCTTGAATTACTAGAAAGCAAATAAACAAGTAATTACTCCTCAGTGAAGGAGATGGGAATGAAGTCCTTTGCGTGCCAATTGTTGAGCTCTGTTGTAGTAGGGTATACCCATTCTTCAAATGCACACCCATCATCAGAACTCTCCATAACGTTTACTTCGTGACTTCCAATATGGAGAGGGGGATTTCCTGCATGAGCGCGCCTCACTTCTTTCTGAGCCTTGATAGTGAAACCTAAACCACATTTGTCTACTTTGAATGGGATCTCGGGGAGTTGCCCCCAAGTATCACAACTTTCTTCTTCGACTGTGGCACGAGCATCTTTAAATGAAGCCATCCTTGACACCAATATATCAGCTTTGGGCAGATCGGAGGAGACTTTAGCAGTAGCAATCATAGGCGGAACAACTTCAAAAGCCTGACATGGGGTTTCTATAAATTCGCCATCCATCTCCACATATTTGAAAGAATTTAGGTGGCTTACCATGAATTCCTCCTCACCACAAACAGTGACAATCCTTCCCTTGACCGAGTATTTGAGCTTTTGATGAAGAGTTAATGTTACTACCCCTGCTCCATGGATCTAAGAGAGACCCAACAAACAGGAGTAAGCAGGACGAATATCCATGATGTAGAAAGTAGAGTTGAAAATCTACGAGCCCACCTTGATCGGGAGATCCACCTCTCCATGAACGATCCTTTTGGACCCATCGAAAGCCCTCACAATAATATCACTCGGCTTCAACACCAGTCCTTCGCAGTCTAACCGATCCAAAGCGCCTTTGGGTAGTACGTTTAAGGAAGAGCCAGTGTCAACCAGAACATGTGCTAGGGTAGTCCCCTTACATTCAACAGAAACATGTAGAGCTTTGTTACGGTTCTTTCCAAGTGGTATCAGATCGGCATCCGAGAACCCCAAACCATTATTGGTCGTCAAGCTTGCCACACAATTTTCAAAGTGGTCAGTTGTGGTCTCATGAGGGACATGAGCCTTCTTCAAGAATTTGATCAATGCCCGGGCATGAGCATCAGAACAAAGTAGCAAATATATCATGGAGATCTTGGAAGGGGTTTTCCCCAACTGCTCCACTATCTTGAAATCACTCCTCTTTATAATTTTCAAGATCTCATCCATTTCTCGAGCGGAAGGTTCCTCAACATCAATGTCTTTTGCGGGTATTTCTATCTCAGCAGGCTCAACTACTTTCTCTTTTCCCCTTGTGTCAGCACTAGGCTTAGTAGTGGCGATGTGGACAGGTGCCTTTATAGTGGTTGGTGGTGAGATATTGGGTGAAAAGATTCTCCCAGTTCTGGTCACCTTACTAGATCCAGTAATGTTACCAATGTCATCAGCTTTGCTTTCTTCAATCGAAGTATCTTACTTTATTCCATGGTAAAACACATCAACACCATAGTTCCATGGCACTTCTTTGTTGGAAGAGTACGAAATTGGCCCGGGGGCGGTAATTATCAGAGGAGCAACAGTCGGTTCATTTGAAATCCTGATAGGACCTTCGGAGGAGATCCTAAGAGGCTTGTTTGAAATTGTTATGATGGAGAGGTCTTCAATCATATTGGTCAAACTTTTGGCGGAAGGAGTCTTTTCAAATAGGATCTCATGGCTATTCATCAGGCATTGAATGCCTTCCTTCAGCCATTTGCATCCATTGAGTTGCTTGGCGCAACAATCACAATCCTTCAAACAGCCAGGAAAAACCCCGACTTTCAGCAGATTCTTTTTGATAATGGTTAACAAAGTAGTCAAGTCTTCAAGGGAGGAAACAAAAATGGCGTCTTCAACAATATTGAAACCCTTGCCATGGTTTGGCATTGGTGTCGTTATCATATTGGGAATTGGAGGCGGATCAAATTCGATGGTCTTGTTGTCTATTAAGTCTTGAATTTTATTCTTCAGTGCCCAACATTGGTCAGTCTCATTCCCGGGACTATTCAGTGATATGCACACTTGGTATTTCGATTGTATTTAAGTGAGTAGGTATCTGGATTGCCCAACAGATCATGCAGTGTCACCAAATTAGCCTTTAACAGGTGTTGTAAGGCTTGGGATAGCGACATGGCTATCCTTGTGTATTGTGTTCGCGGAGCCTCAAACCGTTGATGATTGGAAGATTGTCTTTGAACAGGAGTTGGATTGGAAATTCGGACAACATTAATGGACGGGCGATCATCATTCTTAGTACGGGCCCTTTCCCCATACACAACATTTGTTTCTTTCTTCCCAGTGAAGGGTTTCTTTATAGGATTGGAGGTGGAAGCAGATGCTATTGGAATCCTCCAACTCTTGATACCATTTTCAACTCTTTCACCGGTTAAGATCAGCTCGGTGAAACCGGATGAAGAATAACCAACCAATAAACTGAAAAATGGACCAGATAAGGTGCCCATAAACATATCAATGTGTTCCCTATCGGTTAACGGAGGTTGGACCCTACTGGAAAGATCCCTCCACTTTTGGGCGTACTCTTTGAACCCTTCATTTTTCCCCATCGTCATGTCTTGTAGTTGAACTCTTGTCAGCGCCAGGTCGGCATTGTACTGGTATTGGTGATAGAAAGCGGTGGCCAAGTCTTCCCATGTATGGATACAGGAACCTTCCAACTGGTAAAACCACTCTAGTTGAGTCCCAACCAAGCTTTCTTGAAAGAAGTGAACCCAGAGCTTCTTGTCAGTGGTGTGCGATTGTATTTTGTGCACATAAGACTTCAGGTGAAGCTTTGGGCAGGAAACCCCATCGTATTTAACAAAGACTGGTATCTCGAATTTGTGGGGAATTAAGACCCCATATATTAAACCCAAATCGTCAAAATCCAAACCAGGGATGGCTTTAATCTCCACGACCTTCAACCTATCCTCTAGCTGCTTGTACTTAACATCGACATGAGGATATTGTTCGTCAAAATAGTCCTCATCATTGGACACTTGATCATTGATACACCCAGCCTGAGTACTCCTAGCTTCTCCAATTTGATTTTTGTCTTCCTCGGACGATTCTTCCACTACCGATATCTGACGGATAGGCTCTTTGAATCTTTTACCCATGTTTACTAGGGCTTTCCTCTTTGGTTTCTTTTTGGATGCCAGCAACGTCATTGTAATACGGTGGGAGAACTGACTTGGGATGTTTTGCGTTTGATCAGAATTATTGCAGTTAGCAAGAGTCGCCACTGACTTTTCTTTTATCCAAAATGAAAGGCTGAAAAGAACAAGAAAGACCTTTGAGATTATTTTCTTGAGTTCGGGGGGTAGGTTATGAAAAGGGAAGGTGTTAGCACCCATTTCATCCATACTTATCTATGGGCTCTTAGTTGCTTGCTAGTTCACTCGCTTTTTTTTGAAAGAGTGCTTTGTGATGGTTTTTTGAAAGTATTTTTGAAAAGGCTCCTTCGTTTAGGCAAACTTTGTAATGGTTCTCGCTTTGTAAGAACGTATACGAAGTGTTGGACTTTTGAAAATATTTCATGTTTTGAAAGTGTTTGGTGTGTGTTTGTTTTGAAAGTGAGCAAGCAACTAGGAACGTTTCTACCTACTCAAAAGTCTTTCATTCATTTCCTCCTTTCCTTTGATATTGCTATCTTACCATTGATTGGTAAGAAGCCTTATCTTTGGATGTAAAGGAACGGGCATGGGTCATCGTATAGTCATGATAGCAATGTTGTAAGATGTCTTAGCATTTCTATTTGAGGGACTAAGATCATTTGAAAGGCAACATTCGTAGCGTCATTGAGAGACTATGATCTTGTATTTTGATTGTTTTTGCTAAGACATCCCACATGCATAACATGACCATTTTTTAGACAACAAGTGGAAGTAACCCTAGAGGTGTATGTGTGAATAATGTGTTTGATTTGCATGCATTTAATCTTTGATTAGGATTATCTACTTGTTGAATTTATCTTTCCATACAAACCCTAATTACTAGCATTTATATGAAAGCGATAAATTGCCAAAAGTAAATATTCTACGCTATTACAATCATTAGGGGGATGGGGTGTACAAATTTACAAATGGGGATTGCAAGAAATTAAAGTCCTAATTATTTATTACAACCATATTGAAATAATTTACAAGAAATGAAATGGGCTTGTTCTATTTTTATTAAGAGAAGAAAATAATTTTGCTTAAGAAAATGTTTTTGGTCTTTTGATTTTAAAAGAAAAAAAATAAAGCATGTGAATATAAATTTTTTTTTGTTGGTGTTTTTGATTAATGAAAATAGAATGATAATAAAAATAAAAGAGAATAAAAGTCAGAATCAACATGTTGCTGAAATAAGAAGTTCTGACTCTGGAGCGCTTCAAGTCAGAAGGAAAATGTTAGCAGAAAAGGGGACGGTCAGAAGTTCTGGGTCTTGGTACACTAAAGTTATGATGTTGTTGGGAACAAAGGAAAGCCTAGAAGTTCTGATTGTTGAGAGAGTGAGGTGATAATGCTGTTGGGCAAGGATATCTAGAAGTTCTGGTCTAGGAATATTGTCTGACAGATAAATGGGTGAAAATATCAATAAATAAACCTAAAAAATATGCTTCTGGGGCTAGAACCCAGAACCCTTAGCACTAATGTCTTATGCGCACGCTTTCTACCACTGGGGTGGCTATACATCCGGTATTAGAAGCAAAAGCATAACATGTATCAAAAAGTAAACTCTGATGATGAATTTCATCTCCTTCTTCATGCTAATCAGAACATCTGCAGCTTAGTAATTTCTCAACAAAACAGAAAATGCACACATAGCAGTTATCGAAGGTTTCATCATGGTTTCAGAAATATAAAGTATCAGAATTGTAAATCAGAAGCAAGTATGAATTTTGCTAATCCTAATTCTGAATCCTAATTTCCCCGAGAAGTTCTGAACTGAAATTCTCTCTACTTAGGTAAAAATACATGAAATCTGTGAATATGTACAGAATCAGAGCCAAGATGTCTACATTGTATTTTTGAACATGCAAACCTACCAATGCCTAAGTAATGAAATACAAGCCAGAAGCAAGTTACCTTGCAGCTGGGAATTGTTCTACGAACTAGAGCTTGGTTCTGACTGCTTGTGATGTTCTGATCAACTTCCTCATGTGCTCAACAAGCTTTTGAGGTGGAGATTGATGAAGAACGTGTTACAGTCTGAAACAGAAGTTGAGATGACTTTTAAATGTGTCTCAGAAGCTGTGTTAATAATTTGGTCAAAAATACTTGAGGAAAATTGGAGTTTGAAAGAAAAAATAAGAAACTAGCAGGTTTTGTATTTGTGTTTGCAGTTTTGGATTCTTGGAATTTTAGCAAGGTTTCAAGGTTTTTCTTTTCAATTTTTTCGGCCTCTTTACAGTTGAAAATGAAGTTCAATTTATAGGAAACGATATAGTAGCTTGGAGAAGTCAAAAGTACAACCATCATACACTAGGCACTGACTTGTTCTTGAAGCAAGTTCAAATAAGTATGGTTTAAGGCACAAAGTAAGGTGGTTAGCAGCTTTTAGCCGTGCCTAAGCTGGATTTGTAAGATTGAATTAAGGAAAAGTACCCTCGAAGCAAAAGAAAAGCATGGGCCCAACATAAACCTTGTACAAAAGTATGCTTCTCAAGGACAACAAAAATACTGTTATGCCACACGCGGGGAAATCCTTTGGATAAAGACTCAAAAGTGGGTGTGAGCATTAAATGATGATGAGATTTATCAAACCAGAAATTCTTCAATATGAGATTATGTATCATAGCTTACTCTGGATCAGAAGTTCAGCATCAGCGTAACTTAGAACAAACATCCAACTTCTGATCTTTGAATCTTCCTGCTCCAGCATGCTCTGATGGAGTTCTCAGACTTTCCATAAAGCTTGTAACACGCTCTGTAGATCTTCTTTGAATTACTCTTGCAAATTGTGATTGAACCTACATGAAAACTGGCCCAGAAGTTCTGACCAAATTCTTATTTGAAAATGCTCAGAATTTACTAAGTACTGCAGTTTCATGGACGTGTCTTTGAAGATTTATAACTTGAAATCCCAACATTTCTAGGAGAAGTTATGTTCTGCAATGTTTGAGATCTTGTTGAGGTCTACAATTGTTGTGTTGGAAGTTCTTCCAGAATCAACTTGCATTATGGTGAAAATCTGGCCAGAAGTTATGAACTTATCATATTTCCTAAACACTTAGAAATTTTTTCTAAGTATTTAGAATTTTGAGTTTCCCAAAGCAAATTTGACTTTTGACTTTCTTAATGAAACAAAATTTATATCCTATCATGTCTTGATAAAATATGATTCTTGAAACTTGATTTTGTTCCAAAATTCAAAGTTTGACTTTTCAGTATGCAATTGACCATTTTGCCCTTGTGCCAATTCTGAACCTAAATGGATGTATTAGTACTGCAAACTTGATGTCATGGAAAATATTATGAGAGAATCCTTGAGAAATTAGAGGGAAAATTTTGGGGTACAACAGCTTCCCCTGTTCAATCTTCTTAAATCTGAAGAGTTAGATTGGCAAGCCTGCCATTCGTGACTTGAAGGTGGAAGATGGTTGAACATTAGAGTGCCCATAAATTTGCACTCGATGATGTGTTAGTTGACTGTGTAGGGAAGGGGCTTAAAGATTCCATTTGTAGGGTTGATGGAGAGTTTGTCAGAGATGGGCTTATAGATTCCATCCAGCGTGACTGGGGAAAGTATCAGGATAAATCTTTTGGTTGATTTATACTGAAATAGTAGGTGTCTTTTTGCCTGTTTTTTTTTAATCTGGAAAAGATAAATCTAACCAGAAGAGGATTTTGTTTGTATGTTATCTATGATGAGCCGAAGTAGGGTTGCTTTTAGGATACATATGAGAGAGAAGCCTGGGTAGGGCTGCTTCAGAACGAGTCCGTGTAAAACTGCGTTTTCGAGATGTGGTAAAGGAAACTGGGTATGGTTGCTTCATGATGAGTCCGTGTGGAACTTCATCTGGAAATGCACGAGAAGGAACCTGGGTAGGGTAACTTCATGATGAGTCAGTGTAAAATTGCATCTGGTAATGTATGAGAAGGAACCTGGGTAGGGTAACTTCATGATGATTCTGTGTAAAACTTCATCTGGAAATGTATGAGAAGGAACCTGTGTAGGGTAACTTCATGATGAGTCCGTGTAAAACTGCATCTGGAAATGTATGAGAAGGAACCTGGGTACGGTAACTTCATGATGAGTCAGTGTAAAACTTCATTTGGAAATGTATGAGAAGGAACCCGTGTAGGGTAACTTCATGATGAGCCTGTGTAAAACTTCATCAGGAAAATGTATGAGAAGGAACCTATGTAGGGTAACTTCATGATGAGTCAGTGTAAAACTTCATCTGGAAAATGTATGAGAAGGAACCTATGTAGGGTAACTTCAGCTGGTCGTGCAGATAATTATCCTGTTTGGTTTCAGGTATTAATCTCTGACCTGAGAAAGAAAGATAGTTTTCTTGGCTTGTTACAGGTGTTAATCTTAAATCTCTTCATGTAAATAGTTTTCTTGGCTTGTTACAGGTATTAATCTATAATCAGTCGTCCAGAGATAGTTTTCCTGGCTTATTGCAGGTATTAATCTGGAACTTGAAAATGGTTAATGATAGCAATCTTTTGATTGACATTTCCCTGAAAAAGGTAAAACGTTAGATGTATGCAATCTCATGATGTATGAAATGCATGGTGTCCTCAAAATAAATGAGATTATGTCGTATGCATTCATCATGCATGTAAATAAGATGTATGAAATATGAAATGTTATTGAAATGTATCTCTGTCTGGAAAATAAGTCCTTGACAAATGCTGCGGAGCTTTGGGAAATGAAATCCCGGACCGCTACTGTGGACAAAGAGTATTCTCCTCTTCGGACCTTGTTTTAGGATGTTTCCACTGGGGAATCCTGTTTTGTTGTTTGAGGAGAACTCCGCTGAGGAACATTGACTTTGCTTAGGAAGACTCTGTGGGGAGTGTTGATCTCTGCTTGGGGGGAAAAAGTTCAGGAGTCTCAGTTGTCTGTTGTTCTACTGGGGAGTTATTCTTGAATGGAGAGGAAGAAAGTTTAACTGTTATCTGGTCGGATTCTCAGCTTCACAACAACTTGTTGGGGATAAATAAGTTAACTGTTATCTGGTTGAATTCCAGGATTTGCAGTAACTTGCTAGAAAGGATGAAGTTGAACTGATATCTGGTCGGATCCAGACTTTGCAGTAACTTACTGGGGATTTGTAGAAAAGTCTACTGGGGAAGAGGAGTTGTAGTTATTTTATTTGTAGAAATCAGAGAGGCAAACTCAAGCTGGGGAATCAGTAGTTTATTGGGGAAATAAGCCTTGTCGCCAATCTATTGGGGAGGAGTCCTCTTTTGGTGGAAATCCTCGAGGATTCTTGAGGTCGACTCGGTTGTGGAGAAGTTTTCAGAGATTGAAACCCTGGCCGGGGTCACCCTATGAAAAGGAATTTGTGGGGGATTTGTCATTTCCCCTAGTAGCAAGTGTTTGTGGCACTGCCTGGAAATGTTTGACTGTGTGTAACCCTTTGTTGGGATTCACGTTCAATGCCCCAAGTGATTCAGATACAGACCTGCCCCTGGTATATTCAACATTTCTTGAGATATTTCTTGGAATCTTGACTGGACTACCCTAGGTATGTTGGATAATGGCACGTTATGCCTCTTGCTTATAGGAGATCTGATATTGGAAGTGTCTTCCCACTTTAAATGATTTTGCTCTTTAAGAGGGTTCTCGTTCACTAGATATTCGTCGTGCAAATTTCTCTGCTGTCAAATAAATAGCCATATGCAAACAACGATATTTAAATAATGCAAAGTTTATGTTTGTCTTTGAAGTTTTGAAAATGTGTTTTAGCAGATAAAATAATTTTTGTATGAAAATTCAACTCAGGATTTAGAGTAAGCCTTGTAGGAGTCAAGATACCTTTTGCAACAGTATGCTTTCGAATTAACCCATGCTTCAATTATGACTTTTGAAGGGTTGTAGCGTGGCTTGGTTCACGGTTTAAGAAACAAAGGATAAAGGCTCAAATTTTATTTGTACCCACCCGTTCTTAGTGATGTTCTTCATTCCTAAACTCAGTTAATTATACGTTCAAACTCCAATGACGTTTTGGTGATAGTTCAGACAAGTTTAGTTTATCATAAGGCAGCCATTTTTTGCAACATTTTTCATGTTATTGAGGACTTGCAGTGACCTCCTTTTTTGATTTATTATCCCTGATTTTGCCTGACTGTTCTTGTTTTTGAGATTACAGTCAGCGGGATGCCCTAGTTTTTCTTAAGTCTCCTTTGCAGGTTTTGACTTAGTGGGCTTTTATTTTTTGAGAAATAACGAATGCCTATGTGATAGGGAACCATCACCGTCTTTTGATTCCAGAGGAATGTTTTTGATGTCATTCGTTGTATTACGAAGTGAAAGTTTGCGACTGAACGCACATTTGAATTAACTGAGAGACTACCCTGCCCCAGGTTTTAATTAAAGGTTTCAATTTTGTGTAGAAAAGGGAACTCCTACTTCTTTGGCTCAAAGGGGTTGACTAGGGATTATCTTCCTTATAACTCCATTGTTTAGTATTTGAAAGAATGCATGTACATCGTCAGCAAGGTCTATTCAAAAGCATACTGTATGAGATTAAGGTATGGTTTTCGTCATTCTCCCTATAAAAGCTTGTAACTTTTAGCAAGAGTTGAGAGTAAAAAGCATAATTTAAATATAGTGAAAACGAATGGATGAATTCAAGACAAACATATTCAATGCATTAATGAAATATAGTTTAACATTAATAGATAATTGTTTGAACAAAAAAAGAAATTACAATTGAAAATTCAAAATGAACAGGAACACTCAATGATTAGGCATGGGAGCGGTGATTACGTTGGGAGTCTCTGGAGGGTCAAACTCGATCTCCTTGGTGTTAATCATGTATTGAATCTTGTTCTTCAGCGCCCAACAATCGTTAGTATCATGCCATGGACTGCCGGAATGATAAGCACATGTTGCATTAGGATTGTAGCTAGGAGAAGAAGTTTTAGGGTTTGGATGAGGTCCTATCAACGTAATCAGGTTCATCCTCAACAAGTGTTGTAGTGCTTGAGACTGCAGTATCTTGATGTTGGTAAATTGTCTTTTGGGCTCGTCTGTCCTTTGTTAACTTCCCCTTTGTTGTTGCCGCTGCGACACATGACTGGAGATCAGGACTGCCCCTACATGTTGGTCATGATTTCTCTTGTTGAGACTCTTTTGACCATACACATCATTGGACTCTTTCTTCCCATTGTATGTCTTTTTTTTAGCATCAGAGGATGTAGCTCCTTAGATCTTTCCACTTTTGATGCCAGCTTCGACCCTTTCGCCAGTCAGTATTATCTCGGTGAACCCGGTTGAGGAGCTTCCAATTAGGTGATTGAAGAAAGGTCCTGTCAAAGTTCCCATGAAGATGTCAATAAGCTCCCTGTCAGTTAATGGGGGCTGCACCCTACCAGCCATGTCTCTCCACTTTTGGGCATATTCTTTGAATCCCTCGTTGGAACGCATGGTCATATTCTGCAACTGCACCGGAGTTGGTGCAAGATCAGCGTTGTACTTGTATTGCTTGTAAAAAAATGCAGCTAGATCTTCCCAAGTGTGAATGTGGGTACTCTCCAATTGATAGAACCACTCAAGTTGCGTCCCAGCTAAACTCTCTTGAAAGAAGTGGATCCAAAGCTTCTGATCAATTGTGTATGGTTGAATCTTGCGGACATAAGACTTTAGGCGCATCTTAGGGCAAGAGGCTCCATCATACGGGAAAAAGGTAGGGATTTTGAACTTTGGTGGGATGACCACTCCAGGGACCAAACACATGTCTCCTAAGTCCAAGCCAGGCACAACTTGGATCTCCACGAATTTTAGTCTGTCTTCAAGCTGTTTGTATTTTTCATCCGCTGGTGGATACCGTTCCTCAGAAGAGTCTTTGTCATCAGTAGTTATGTTGGCTCTAATTCTTCTAGCTTCCTCTTCTTGACTGTCTTTAGAAGAAACATCTTCTTTTTGAGCTAGCTGGGCATGCCCCTTGGACCTTCTCCTTACGTTGAGGATGACATACTTTTTCTCCTTCTTGCTCTCTTTGGTGAAGAGTGTTTTCAGATCTTCCTGCCCCTGGGCCAAGTTCATGAGCGCTTGCTGGAACTGAGCATTTTGAGCTTGGAGATCTTTAATTTTTTGCTCTAGAGCCATCTCTTACTGAAATAAATAGTAAGCAGATGAGAAATCCTGTACGGAAAACCTGTTATGATGACATGCATGATATGTGGATGCAATGTTTTCAAGGATCTCGCGGGGTAAATGCAAGAAGATGTTAGAAATTGAACGTTGATCAACAAATTTGATTAGAGAACATCGTATTGGTGGATGTCCTTCCACGAGAATCAAGCTCACCATGTCAAGTGGGTTGTAGCCCTTGACTCAAGTTACCGTGCTTTGGTCTTTGATGGTATTTGAATAAAGAACAAATTCTTTTTCCCTTTGATAGGCGTCTGGTTCAACATGACCCTGCATCATAGACCCTTGAGATCCTTGAAATGGTTATTGAAAATGTTATGGTATGATGTCATGATGTTATGTACAAGTATGAAAAGTAAGCAAGTTATTATGTACAAATAGTCATATACACACAAAGTAGACAAGTCCTTAGGTTTAGGCTTGCATGGAGTTTGTAGGTAAGTACCCTCTTGAAGTTTAGTTGGCTCAACCTGTCCTAGTAATAGTAATTGGGTTCTAAAGGATCTCAATATAGTTGACCTTTCTTTTATGCGTTGTCTCAGCTCAATCAATCTTTTTTTGCGGTCGAGATATCCCAAAAGTCTGGTCTCAATGAGTGTAGCACCGAGTATCAACCAACTTAGGACTACACCAAATCCGGCTATCTCACTACTTCCTAATGGCCAAGTTGGTCAAGTAAGGTTCTAAAATCAGTTAGTGCTTCACAACGCCGCTCAGCGGCCCCGTATTCTCCTAGTTTCAACACAAGGGATATCGGTACCAACAAATGCGTCACACTAACGTAGCTATTATTTAGACCATGCCAGTATACCCTGCACAATTTCCATAATCTATTGCTACTTACCTAAAAGGTGCCCCCAGATCCGGGTAGAGGATCAAAACAAACCCAAACAAGGAACCAAAATATAAAGTAAACAAGTCAAACAAATAATAGCAAGTAAAGGTGATATATCCCTAAGGTAACCCAACTTTTAAGTATTTCCCCAGCAGAGTCACCAGTTTTGTAATACGGTGGGAGAACTGACTTGGGATGTTTTGTGTTTGATTGCAATTGTTGCGGTTAGTAAGAGTCGCCACCAACTTTTCTTTTATCTAAAAGGAAAGGCTGAAAAGAACATGAAAGACCTTTGAGATTATTTTCTTGAGTTCGGGGGGTAGGTTATGAAAAGGGAAGGTGTTAGCACCCTTTTCATCCATAGTTATCTATGGGCTCTTAGTTTCTTGTTAGATCACTTGCTTTTGTTTAAAAGTGTGATTTAAGATGGTTTTTTGAAAGTATTTTTGAAAAGGCGCCTTCGTTTAGGCAAACTTTGTAACGATTCTCGCTTTGTAAGAATGTATACGAAGTGTTGGACTTTTGAAAATATTTCATGTTTTGAAAGTGTTTGGTGTGTGTTTGTTTTGAAAGTGAGCAAGAAACTAGGAACGTTTCTACCTACTCCAAAGTCTTTCATTAATTTCCTCCATTCCTTTGATATTGCTATGTTACCATTGATTGGTAAGAAGCCTTATCTTTGGATGTAAAGGGACGGGCATGGGTCATCGTGTAGTCATGATAGCAATGTTGTAAGATGTCTTAGCATTTATCTTTGAGGGACTAAGATCATTTGAAAGGCAACATTCGTAGAGTCACCGAGGGACTATGATCTTGTATTTTGATTGTTTTTGCTAAGACATCCCACATGCATAACATGACCATTTTTTAGGAAACAAGTGGAAGTAACCCTAGAGGTGCATGTATGAATAGTGTGTTTGATTTGCATGCATTTAATCTTTGATTAGGGTTATCTACTTGTTGATTTTATCTTTCCATACAAACCTTAATTACTAGCATTTATATGAAAGCGATAAATTGCGGAAAGTAAATATTCTACACTATTTTAATCATTAGGGGGATGGGGTGTACAAATTTACAAATGGGGATTGCAAGAAATTAAAGTCCTAATTATCTATTACAACCATATTGAAATAATGTACAAGAAATGAAACAGACTCGTTCTATTTTTGTTAAGAGAAGAAAATAATTTTTCTTAAGAAAATGTTTTTGGTCTTTTGATTTTAAAAGAAATAAAATAAAGTATGTGAATATAAAAAATTGTTTTTTTGGTGTTTTTGATTAATGAAAATAGAATGATAATAAAAATAAAAGAGAATAAAAGTCAGAATCAGTATGTTGCTGAAATAAGAAGTTCTGACTATGGTGTGCTGCAAGTCAGAAGGAAAATGTTAGCAGAAAAGGGGTCGGTCAGAAGTTCTGGGTCTGGGTACACTGAAGTTCTGATACTGCTGGGAACAAAGGAAAGCCTAGAAGTTCTGATTGTTGAGAGAGTGAGGTGATAATGCTGTTGGGCAAGGATATCTAGAAGTTCTGGTCTAGGAATATTGTCTGAAAGATAAATGGGTGAAAATGTCAATAAATAAACCTAAAAAAAGATGCTTCTGGGGCTAGAACCCATGACCCTTAGCACTAATGTCTTATGCGCATGCTTTCTACCATTGGGGTGGCTGTACATCTGGTATTAAAAGCAAAAGCATAAACATGTATCACAAAGTAAACTTTGATAATGAATTTCATCTCCTTCTTCATGCTAATCAGAACATCCGCAACTTAGTCATTTCTCAACAAAACAGAAAATGCACACATAGCAGTTATGGAAGGTTTCATCATGGTTTCAGAAATATAAAGTATCAGAACTGTAAATCAGAAGCAAGTATGAATTTTGCTAATCCTAATTTCCTCAAGAAGTTCTGAACCGAAATTCTCTCTACTTAGGTAAGAATACATGAAATCTGTGAATATGTACAGAATCAGAGCCAGGATGTCTACATTGTATTTTTGAACATGCAAACCTACCAATACCTAAGTAATGAAATACAAGTCAGAAGCAACTTACCTTGCAGCTGGAAATTGTTCTGCGAACTAGAGCTTGGTTCTGACTGCTTGTGATGTTCTGATCAGCTTCCTCACGTGCTCAGCAGGCTTTTGAGGTGGAGATTGATGTAGAACGTGTTACAGTCTGAAAACAGAAGTTGAGATGACTTTTAAATGTGTCTCAGAAGCTGTTTTGATAATTTGGTCAAAAACACTTGAGGAAAATTGGAGTTTGAAAGCAAAAATAAGAAACTAGCAGGTTTTGTATTTGTGTTTGCAGTTCTGGATTCTTGGAATTTTAGCAAGGTTTCAAGGCTTTTCTTTTAAATTTTTTTGAACTCTTTACAGTTTCAAATGAATTTCAATTTATAGGCAAGGATTTAGTATCTTGGAGAAGTCAAAACTACAACCATCATACACTAGGCGCTGACTTGTTCTTGAAGCAAGTTCAAACAAGTATGGTTCAAGGCACAAAGTAAGGTGGTTAGCATCTTTTAGTCGGGTCTAAGATGGATTTGTAAGAATGAATTAAGGAAAAGTCCCCTCATAAGCAAAAGCAAAGCATGGGCCCAGTATAAACCTTATACAAAAGTCTACTTTTCAAGGAAAACAAAGATACTTTTACACCACACTTGGGGAAATCCTTTGGATAAAGACTCAAAAGTGGGTGTGAGCATTAAATGATTATGAGATTTATCAAACCATAAATCTTGCAATATGAGATTATGTATCATAGCTTACTCTGGATCAGAAGTTCAGCATCAGCGTAACTTAGAACAAGCATCCAACTTCTGATCTTTGAATCTTCCTGCTCCAGCATGTTCTGAAGGAGTTCTCAGACTTTCCAGAAAGCTTGTAACACGCTCTGTAGATCTTCTTTGAATTACTCTTGCAAATTGTGATTGAACCTACATGAAAACTGGCCCAGAAGTTCTGACCAAATTCTGATTTGAAAATGCTCAGAATTTACTAAGTACTGCAGTTTCATGGACGTGTCTTTGAAGATTTATAACTTGAAATCCCAACATTTCTAGGAGAAATTTTGTTCTGTAATGTTTGAGATCTTGTTGAGGTCTACAACTGTTGTGTTAGAAGTTCTTCCAGAATCAACTCGCATTATGGTGAAAATCTGGGCAGAAATTTTGAACTTATCATGTTTCCTAAACACTTAGAAAAATTTCTAAGTATTTAGAATTTTGACTTTTCCAAAGCAAATTTGACTTTTGACTTTCTTAATGAAACAAAACTTTATATCCTATCATGTATTGATAAAATATGATTCTTGAAACTTGATTTTGTTCCAAAAGTCAAAGTTTGATTTTTCAATGTGCAATTGACCATTTTGCCCTTGTGCCAATTCTGAACCTAAATGGATGTATTAGTACTGCAAACTTGATTTCATGGAAAATCTTATGAGAGAATCATTGAGAAATGAGAGGGAAAATTTTGGGGTACAACAGTCATCAACTCTTGTTTCCCCTTGGCCAGGGTCAGCAAAGTCTCTTGAAACTGGGAGTTTTGTGCTTGTAGGTCCTTCACTGTTTTCTCGATATCCATCTTACTGAAATAAACAACAGAAAGATAAGGAAACCTGTCATGGAAAACCTATTATGTCATGATGCATGGAAGATGTGCATGCAAATGATTTCAAGGATTTATGAAATTTAAATTTGTCTAGACAAAGAATGAACAAACGTCAAATTTAATTAATTCAAAATGGTTACAACGTACCTCTTGGGCTTACAAAGTGAATTTCTAAGATAAAAGGTCAAACGTATCCTCTTTGGTGCAAGGTAGGCGTTCAAGCTCTGTTCTTCATATAGTTGCTTCGTAAGCTCCAAAACCTTTTTCTCGCTTGCGTATAATTGAGCATCGAAGGTATCTCGTTCTTCCTTTAGCTAAATCTAACCCTTTTGCAAGTCTTCAAGAGAAGTAGGCATGTCGGGATGGAGGATAGTGTACGAGACTTCTCCTTCAGCAATAAGTTCCATGATAACAGGTAGGATGGAGGGGTAAGGCATCACGAGCTTCTGAGAACGAGCTCGTACCTACCTAAGGTAAGGCTCAAGGGGAATAGAATTCTTGTGTCCCAGTGTCTTACTATGTACTTTGTTTACCATCCTCCAAGCTCACATAAACCTCTGACGGTAGCCTTGATTGTTGCTCTCATAGTCGAACACCAATCCTTGGATGAGCATATCATGTGAACCATCTCTTCGGGCATACCCAAACTGTCGCAAAGCCAAGCAAAGGTTGTAAGTGATACCTCCCCTAATTCCAAGCAAAGGAACATTAGGGAATTCCCCACAACGGTCGATGATAGTAACATTCTCTAAGGATAGAGAACACCAGTGAATATCTGAATGTCTGAGTGACATCAACCTATGGGACCATCTCAAACCTTGCTCGTTCTTCAACACAGACCGGGGAAGATGCGAAACAAACCATCTAGCCAAAAGAGGAGTGCAACACACGAGGGTCCCTCTTTTCCTCATAGTTCGAGAGTGGAGAGAATGTAGGATATCTCCCAACAAATTAGGCACCGGATTACGAGACATGAAGATTTTGACAGCATTTACATCTATAAGTTGGTCAGGGTTTGAAAATAAAACCATCCCATAGATGAGAAGGGCCAAGATTTCTTCAAAAGCTTGTAAATATAGAGTGTTCCAACAATCTTGAGCTTTCTCCAGCAAGAACTTGGCTAGGAACCCTTTGACACCACTTCTTATTTCCCAGTTAGTCGTGACGTCGGATTGTTGCAAGTATAGAGCTCGGGAAATTTCTTCAGGGCTTGGATCTCTTTCTGTACTATTGAAAGGTAGTTAATTGAGAATAGTAATCCTCAAGAGTTGAGAGAATTCTTCCATAGTAGGTACAAGCTGGTAATCAGGAAAGGTGAAGCAATGGTGTAAAGGGTCGAAGAACTGGAAAATCACTTTCATCATGTCTTCATCAATGCTCGAGATAACCAAGTTTAAGAGTCGACCATGTCTTTAGGTGAATGAAGAACTCTCAGGAACCCTCTATGCTAATTATTTGAGTTGAGAAGGAATTCTTATGACATTAACTTGGATAGTATTCTTGCGGGTGGAGGCCATGTCCTACAAAACAGAACAAAGATAAATCCCAATAATCCTTGAAATGGTTAGTGCAAAAATGCAATGGTATGATGTTATGATGTTATGTACAAGTAAGCATATACACGTAAAGCAAACAAATCCTTAGACTTTAGGCTTGCGTGGAGTTTGTAGGTAAGTACCCTCTTGAAATTTAGTTGGCTTAACCTGTCCTAGTAATAGTAACCGGGTTCTAAGGGATCTCAATATCACTGATCTTTCTTCATCGGGCATTGTTTCAGTGCAAGCCTCTTTAATGGCGACCGAAATATCCTGAAAGTTCGATCTCAATGAGCGTAGTATCGAGTATCAACCAACTTCAGACTGCACCAAAGCCGGCTACCTCACTACTTCCTAATGGCCAAGTTGGTCAAGTAAAGGTTCTAAAGTCAGTTAGTGCTTCATGACACCACACAGCGGCCCTGTATTCTCCTTGACTACACAAGGGCTACCGGTACCAACAAACGTGTCACACTAACATAGCTATTTCTTAGACCATGTTGGTATATCCCACACAATTTCCACAACTTATTGCTATTTACCTAAAAAGGTGTCCCAGATCCGGGTAGAGGATCAAAACAAGCCCAAACAAGGAACCATAATGTTAAGCAAACAAGTCAAACAATGAAAGAAAGTAAAGGTGATCTAGCCTTAAGGTAACCCCACTTTTAAAGTTCCCCAGCAGAGTTGCCAGTTCTGTAATACGGTGGTAGAATTGACTTGGGATGTTTTGCATTTTATCGCAATTGTCGGGGATAGCAAGATTCACCACCGACTTTTCTTTTATCCAATGAAGGAAAGGGTGAAAAGAACAGGAAAGACCTTTGAGATTATTTTATTGAGTTCGGGGGGTAGATTATGAAAAGGGAAGGTGTTAGCACCCTTTTCATCCATAGTTATATATGGGATCTTAGTTGCTTGCTAGATCACTTTCTTTGTTTGAAAGTGTGCTTTGTGGTTGTTTTTGAAAGTATTTTTGAAAAGTGCCTTCGTTTAGGAAAACTTTGTAATGGTTCTCGTCTCATAAGAATGTATACAAAGTGTTGGACCTTTGAAAATATTTCATGTTTTGAAAGAGTTTTTGGTGTGTGTTTGCAAGGATGTTTGTTTTGAAAGTGAGCAAGCAACTAGAAACATTTCTACCTACTCAAAAGTCTTTCATTCATTTCCTCCTTTCCTTTGATATTGCTATCTTACCATTGATTGGTAAGAAGCCTTATCTTTGAATGTAAAAGGGACGGGCGTGGGTCATCGCATAGTCATGAATAACAATATTTGCGAGACATCTTAGCATTTCTCTTGAGGAACTAAGATCATTTGTAAGGCAACATTCGAAGCGTCATTGAGGGGCTATGATCTTGTATTTTGATTGTTTTTGCTAAGACGTCTCGCATGCGTAACATGGCCATTTTAGGCAACAAGTGGAGTTAACCCTAGGGGTGCATGTATGAATAATGTGTTTGATTTACATGCATTTAGTCTTTGATTATGGGTTGTCTACTTATTGTTTTTATCTTCCCATACAAATCTTGCTTTACTAGCATTTATATGAAAGCGATAAATTGTGGAAAGTAAATATTCTACGCTATTACAATCATTAGGGGGATGGGGTGTACAAATTTACAAATGTGGATTGCAAGAAATTAAAGTCTTAATTATCTATTACAACCATATTGAAATAATGTACAAGAAATGTAAAATGGATTTGTTTTGTTTTTGTTAAGAGAAGAAATGAATTGGCTTAAGAAAATATTTTTAGTCTTTTGGTTTTAAAAGAACTAAAGCAAAGTGTATGAATATAAAAATATTTTTGGTGTTTTCAATTAATGAAAATAGAAGTGATTTTAAAAATAATAAAAGGGAAAATAATCAGAATCAGCGAATTGCTGAAAGGACAGAAGTAGGGGCATAAACTCTAACTCTGATGCGCTGCAAATCAGAAAGAAAATGTTAGAAGAACTGAGTAAGGCCAGAGGTTCTGGATCCGGGTGCACTGAAGTTCTGAGGTTGCTGGGAACAAAGGAAATCCTATAAGTTCTTATTTTTGAGGGAGTCAAGAAGTTCTAGTGCAGCTGGAGACCTAAAAGTTCTGATAGTGGGCAAGTGAAGTGTCAATCCTGTTGGATGAGAATATCTAGAAGTTCTGGTCCATGATCATTGTTTTGACAAGTAAATAAAGGGGAATGACCTAGAAGCTCTGGTCCAATTAATGGGGTAAAAATGTCAGGAAATAAACATAAAAAAGTCTTTCTAGGGCTAGAACTAAGGACCCTTAACACTAATGTCTTATGCGTACACTCTCTACCCCTGGGGTGGCTATACATCCGGTATTAGAAGCAAAAACATAAACATATATCACAAAGTAAGTTATGATGATGAACTTCATCTCCTTCTTCGTGCCAGTCAGAGTATCTTCAGCTTAGCCATTTCTCAATAAAAACAGAAAATGCAATCATAGCAGTTGTGGCAGTTTTCATCATGGTTTCAGAAATATAAAATATCAGAATTATGAATCAGAAGCAAGCATGAATTTTTCTAATCCTAATTCTGAATCCTAATTTCCTCAAGAAGTTCTGAACTGAAATTATCTCTCCACTTAGGCAAAAATACATGAAATCTATAAGTATATACATAATCAGAGCCATGATATCTACACTGTATCTTTGAAAATGCAAACCTAACAATGCCTAAGTAATGTGATGAGAGTCAGCAGAAGCTTACCTTGCAACTGGAATATGTTCTGTGAATTAGAGCCTGGTTCTGACTGTTGTGATGTTCTGGTCAGCTTCCCTCACTTCTCAGAAAGCTAGAACAACCCTTAAATTGAACTATGAATGGCTGGAGCGTTCTGGATCAGCCAAGAAACAATGTTATGATTTTTTGAGATGGAGATTGATGAAGAACGTGTTACAGTCTGAAAATAGGAGTTGGGAAGGCTTCTAAATGTGTATCAGAAGCTGTGTGGGTGATTTGACTCAGAAATGCACAAGGAAAATTAGAGCTTGGATGCAAAAACTAGAAATTATCAAGTTTTGTATTTGTGTTTACAGTTTCAAGTTCTTTGAAATTTCAGCAAAGCTTCAAGACTTTTTCTCAAATCTTCCACCCTTTTAACAGTTGCAAATGAAGTTCAATTTATAGGCAAGGATTTAGGAGCTTGGAGAAGCCAAGAGTACAACCATCATATGCTAGGGCACTGACTTGTTCTTGAAGCAAGTTTAAACAAGTATGGTTCAAGGCACAAAGTAGGGTGGTTAGCAGCTTTTAGCCGTGCCTAATCTGAATTTGTAAGCATGATTTATGTGAAAGTACCCTCAGAAGCAAAGGTAAAGCATGGTCCCAACATAAACTTTGTACAAAAGTTTGCTTTTCAAGGACAACAATGGTACTTTTATGCCACGCGTGGAGAAATCCTTTGGATAAAGACTCAAAAGTGGGTGTGAGCATTAAATGATGATGAGATTTATAAAAACAGAAAACCTGCAATATGAGATTATGCATCATAGCTTAATCTGGATCAGATGTTCGACATCAGCGTAACTTAGAACAAATATCCAATTCTGATCTTTGAATCTCCCTGCTCCAGCATGTTTTGAATGAGTCCTCGGACTTTTCAGAAAGCTTGTAACACACTTTGTAGACCTTCTTTGAATTACTCTTGCAAACTCTGATTGAACCTTCACGAAAATTGGCCCAGAAGTTGTAACCAAATTCTAATTTGAAAATGCTCAGAATTTACTAAGTGTTTTAGTTTCATGGACGTGTCTTCAAGGATTTATAACTTGAAATCCAAACATTTCTAGAAGAAGTTATATTCTGCAATGTTTTATATCTCATTGAGATCTACAACTCTTGTGTTAGAAGTTCTTCATGAATCAACTTGCATCATGATGAAAATCTGGCCAAAAGTTCTGAATTTATCATCTTTTCTTAGCACTTAGAAAAATTTCTAAGTGTTTAGAATTTGAATTTTTTCAAAGTAATTTTGACTTTTGACTTTCTTAATGAAACAAACTTCATATTTTAACATATCTTGATGAAGTATGATTCTTGAAGCTTGACTTTGATCAAAAAGTTAAAGTTTGACTTTTTAGCATGCATTTTGACCATTTTGCCCTTGTGCTAATTCCAAACTTAAATTGAGGTATCAGGGCTGCAAACTTGATGTCATGGAGGATCTTGTGATAAAATTCTTGTGAAATGAGAGGGCAAATTTTGGGGTACAACAGGAGGTCTTCAAGAACTTAACTAAAGCTTTTGCATGGACTTCATAACACATCAATAGGGACAACATATAGATCTTTGACGGGGTTTGCCCCAGCTGTTCGACGATCTTGTAATCACTCCTACAGATGATATTCAACACTTCTTCCAAGTCTTGTTCAGGGGTATCTCGGGAAGTATCTTCTTTTGGTGCCTCCGTCTGGGCAAGCTCTATCATCGACTCTTTGCCCCAAGTCTTAGTAATTGTCTTAGCAGTAGGGATTCGAACTGGCGGAGAGATTTCTGGAGAGAAAATCCTTCCACTTCTGGTGATTTTGCTGGTCCCGACTATATTGACGACACTAGGATCAACCTTTTTATATTCTTTGTTGGACAACTCTTGCTTGATGCCATGGTAATAGATGTCAGATCCGTAGTGCCAAGGAATTGCTTTATTTGAGGAATACGGGATCGGCTCGGTCGTGGTAATAACCAACGGAGAAGCTTTCGGATTGGTGGTAATCCTTATATGATCTTTGGAATGGATCCTAAATGGATTACCAGGGATAACAAATAAATCTTGACAGAAATTGTTAGGGATGGAACTTTTTCAATCAGAATAATGTGTTCATTCATCAAGCTTTGAACACCCTTATTCAGTAACCCGCAACCATTGGGTTCAGATGCACAACAATAACAGCCTTCGATACAACCTGGAAATAAACTAGCTTGTAAAAAATTCCTCTTGATTGTAGAAAGAGGGGTAACCACGTCATCTACAGAAGTAACATATAGAATATCTTCAACAACACTTATGCCTTTATCATGCTTGGGCATAGGTGCTGTGGTCACATTCGGGGTCTCTGGAGGATCGAATTCAATCTCTTTGTTGTCAATCATGTCCTGGATCTTATTCTTTAAAGCCCAACACTTATCAGTGTCATGACCAGGAATGTTGGAGCGAAAATCACACTTCACATTCGGATTGTACTTAGGGGAAGCAATGTTGGGAATTTGAGGAGGATCTCGTAGAAAATGATTTCAGATTTAAGTAAGTGCTGCAATGCTTGAGACAGAGGAATACCCAACTTGGTAAATTGTCTTCTCAGAATGTCTGGTCTTTGATGGTTACTCCGTCGTTGCTGCTTGGCAGGTGCTAGATTAGAAATCAAAACTGCTCCCACAGACTCACGGCGATTAACTTTGTTACAACGTTTCTGGCCATAGATAGCATTAACTTCCTTCTTACCTCCGTATGGCTTCTTCGCAGCATTAGAAGATGCAGCCACCGAGATCTTTCCACTTTTTATACCACTCTCAATCCTTTCACCAGTCAAAATCATTTATGTGAAACCAGAGGAGGAGTTCCCAATCAGTAAATTGAAGAACGGACCTGTCAGAGTGCCCATAAACATGTATATCATTTCCCGATCATTTAGAGGAGGTTGCACTCTACCAGCTAGATCCCTCCATTTCTGTGCATATTCTTTGAACCATTCCCTTGAGCCCATGGACATGTGTTGTAATTGCACTCGAGTTTGTGCCAGGTCAGCATTGTATTGGTACTGCTTGTGGAAAGCAGCAGCCAAGTCATCCCAAGTATGAATATTGGTTCCCTCCAGCTGATAGAACCATTCCTGTTGTGTGCTGGCCAAACTCTCTTGGAAAAAATGGACCTATAACTTCCAGTAAACAGTGCGAGGTTGTATCTTCCGAAGGTACGACCTCAAGTGGAGCTTAGGATAAGAGACCCCGTTATACTTCGCAAAAACAGGGACTTTGAACTTGAGTGGGATGACTACTCCGAGAACCAGAGTTAAATCATCAAAATCTAGTCCAGATACCTTCTGGACTTCCATTACTTTGAGCCTATCCTCCAACTGCTTATATTTATCATCCGCAGGGGGATACTGTTCATCAACAAAGTCGTCGTCCTTAGGAGCATTCTCATAGTCCTGCTTGTTTTTGTCATCCTCATCATTGTTGTCATCTTCTTCAGAAGAGTCATCCTCTATGTGGACTGGTTGAGCGGGACCCTTGAATCTCCTTCCCAAGTTGAGGATAACAAGCTTCTTGGTTATCTTTTTCTTAGCAAGGGGAGCCAGCAAATCTTGTTTCCCCTTAGCCAAATTCAGAAGAGTCTCTTGGAACTGAGCATGTTGAGTCTGGAGATCCTTCGCGGTTTGTTCGAGTGTCATTTTTCTGTTGAAATAAACAACGAGAAAATGAGAAACCTGTACAAGAAACCTGTAATGCAATGAAGCATGATATGTAAATGCGATGATTTCAAAGACTTCATAGGATTTAAACTCTTTTAAGTAAAGCAGAAACAAAGATTTCTTATTAGTAAGTTCAAGTGAAATAAAGGTTTACAAAGAAATAAATTAAAATTTTCTAAAACTTCTAGGTTTCCCATGGACGCTTCCTCTTTATGTTAACATAGGCATTAAGGTTCTGCTCCTCGTGAAGTTTCTTTGTCAGTTCTAACACTTTCTTCTCACTGGCATAGAATTGGGTCTCAAAGGTGTCTCGTTCTTCTTTGAGTTGAATCCAAGACCTTTGTAGCTCTTCAAAGTTTTTTGGCATATCAGGATGAAGAATAATGCAAGACTCGTCCTCTTGAACAATAGGCTCTAAGATCACTGGTAATATGGAGGGATATGGCATCATAAGACTTTAAGCATGAGCTCACACCCATTTGAGGTAAGGTTCCAAAGGGATGGAATTACTGTGCCCTAAAGTCTTACCATCAATCTTCTTAACCATGCCCCAAGTGCGTATGAACCTCGGACGATAACCTTGCAGATTATTTTCGTAGTCGAACATAAAACCATGGATTAGCATGTCATGAGGGTCCTTTCTTCATGTGTACCCAAACTGACGTAAAGCTAGAGAAGGGTTTTAAGTGATGCCCCCTCTAATGCCAAGGAGTGGCATATTAGGAAATTCTCCACAGCGATCAATAATAGAGGCGTCTTCTTGAGAGTGAGAACACCAATAGATATTAGAGTGAGAGAGAGACATCAACCTTTGAGACCATCTCAAGCCTAGCTCATTCTTCATTACTGATCAAGGAAGGTGCGAAATAAACCACCTATAGAGCAAAGGTATACAACACATAAGAGTTCCTCGTTTCATCATAGTACGGGCATAGAGAGAATGCAGAATATCCCCGAGTAATGTAGGCACTAGGTTGTGAGTGGGGAAAATCTTGATGGCATTCACATATATAAGTTGGTTTGGATTAGGGAACAATACCAACCCATAGATCATGAGGGCCAAGATATCCTCAAAAGCATTGAAACTCATGGCGTCTAGGAACACCTAAGCTTTATCTATTAGAAACTTTGCAAGAAGACTTTTGACCCCACTTCTTATTTCCCACTTAGATTCAATGTCAGATGGCTTCAAGTGCAAGGCTGTGGCAACATCTTCAGACCTTGGGTATGATTCTAAACTTGTGAAGGGTATTTGCTCCAATATAGGCACTCTAAGTAGTTTAGAGAATTCTTCCAACATGGGCACCAACTGATAATCGGGGAATGTGAAGCAATGGTGTTTATGATCAAAGAACTGGAATATGACGCTCATCATACCTTCACCAGTAGTAACCAAACTTAGCAAGTGACCATGTATTCTATTAAATTGGGAACTTTCAGTAACCTTTAAGACCAATTCCCTAAGCTTGGAAGGTATTCCTATAAAATTGATCCGGATGGTATTTCTGCGAGCGGAAGCCATAACCTACAAAACAAAGAAGAGATAAATCCCTAGGTCCTTGAAATGGTTAGTGCAAATGATATGTTATGATGTTTATGATGTTATGTTCATGCTTAAAACAAAATAGAAAACACAAACAAATCACACAAAGACCTTAGGTTTACAGGCTTGCATGAGGTCTATAGGTAAGTACCCTTTTGAAGTTTTAGTTGGCTCAAGCTGTCCTAGAAATAGTAACTGGATTCTAGGGATCTCATATCATTGATCTTTCTCTCAGGCATTGTTTCAGCTCAAGCATCTAATTATGGCTGAAATATCCCGAAAGTCCAATCTCAATGAGTGTAGCATCGAGTATCAACCAACTTCAGTTTGCACCAAAGTCGGCAATCTCACTACTTTCTAATGGCTAAGATGAGTCAATTTAAGGTTCTAAAGGTCAGTTAATGCTTAATGACACTATGTGGAAGCCTAATGTTATCCTTGACTGACTCAAGGAACATTAGTACAAGCCAGAGTATCACACTAACGTAGCTATCATATCATCCATATCAGTCTACACCGTACAACCTCCATGATTTATTGCTACTTACATAAAAGGTGCCCCAGGTCAGGTATAGGATCTTTAATAATAGCCCAAACATAAACTCGAAAGATAAAGCATACAAATCAGAAAAGTAAAGCATTTCAAATATGATCTAGCTCTAAGGTAACCCCACTTTTTAAGAGTAATACTCCCCAGCAGAGTCACCAGTTCTGTAATACGGTGGGAGAAATGACTTTATTGGTTTTGCATTTTTATCGTAAATTTTGCGGTTAGAAAGAGTCACCACTAACTTTTCTTTTATCCAACAAAGGAAAGGGTGAAAAGAACAGGAAAGACCTTTTTTAAATATTTTAAGTTCGGGGGGAAGATTATGGAAAGGGAAGGTGTTAGCACCCTTTCCATACGTAGTTATCTATGGGCTCTTAGTTGCTAGCTCACTTTTGAAAATGCTTTGTGTTTGTGTGTTTTGAAAATATTTTTGAAAAGACGCCTTAGTGCGGCGAACTTTGTAATGTTTCTCGTACCGCTGAGAACGTAAACAAAGTGTTTCTTGTCTTTGAAAATATTTAGAAAAGAGTTTGTGTATGTGTGAAAAATTGTTTTGTTTGTTTTTGTGAGCAAGAAACAATAAGTGTCTACCTAATCGAATGGTCTTTGTTCTTTTCCTCTTTTCTTTTAGATAATGCTATCCTACCATTAGTTGGTGGGTATCCCTATCATTGGATGTTTGAGGGACACGTGTGGGTCATCATACAATCATAAAGGAAACTTGTAGGACGCTTTAGCAATTTATCGTAAGGGACTAGATCATTTACCGAAAGGAAACATCGAAGGGTCATCAAGGGACTATGATCTTTTTAATCGAGGGTCTTTGCTAAAGCGTCCCATGTTCGAGGGACATGACTGTTTTTCCAAAGGCAACAAGTGTAGGCACCTTAGAGGTGCGCGTATGTGAAGTGTGTTGTGTTTCAGTTATTTTTATCTTGGATACTAGGTGTTCTAGAGTTTGTTTTTAAGTATTATCATACAATCCTATTAGCATTCATCTAACAGTTAATATTAGTGCGAAAAGTAAAATGCAGAATTTAGAGCTAGGCTATTACATGACTTAGGGGAGGGGGAATTACAAACTAAAACAGGAAAAAAGTAAAGTCCTAATTTAAAGCTATTACATCCTTTTGCAGTTACATAATTCATAAAGAAAATAAACATGCAAAAATTAAATAAGCATGTAAAGATGGAAGTGAGATCAAAACCCTAAAAACTCCTAAACACTTAAAAAAATAATTTTAGTTGTTTTTTTATTGTCTTTTGATAAAAAATAAATAAAGTGATTAAAAAGAAATTAAAATCTACTCATTTCTAAATTATTTAAGAAAATTAAGTTAATGATAATAATAAAAAAAACCTAATGTCTAATTGATTTTAATTAATAAAACTAAGATAATTTTTTTTTTGTGTTTTAATTAAAAATAAATAAGTTAAATATAAATAAGAATAATAACAAAAGACTTTAGGCCAGATTTTGGAAGAGAAATTGGGGTGTAATTGAAAAATTCGTTAGGCCCAAATGAGGCTGAGCCCAACAACTGTGCTGGATTTGGTGCACATCATCCTTGGAGACCTATGGTGGGGACGCGTTATGGGAATGCTGGATCCACTTGTATTAGTATCTAATGGCCCATACGTGAGGCACATGATACGCATATGGACCTGCTTAACACCTTATCTATAGAGGAAATGTAATAGAAAATAAAACTCAAGACCTGGGGATCAAACCCAGGCTATTCAGCTTTACAAACGCGCACTTCACCACTGAACCAACCTTCTCATTCATTAATCCAATGATAATAATGATATTATATGGTAAACATAGATCCAGAAATATTCAAAATAAAAAATGCGCGCTCAGTGGATTCAAACTGGCCAATGGTGCTACGACACCTAAGCTACCATAGTCAACCCACTAGAATCAACCTTTAGGTTGTCTTCTCCGGTGGGTTCCAAACCCTAATCTGCAAAATCAACACAATTAATGAATCAAAGCAACCCTACCCCCCTTAAAAAGATGCCCTGAGTCCGAATCTGGCATTAATGTTGGCTAAAGGTCTCTGAATTTCGCGTTTCGAAGCCAAGCTTTTGATCGGGGTTGAGACTGGCATCTCACGAACCAAACCCGAAAACTTACATGATCCACGTCCAAACTTCTCTATATATGACTATGAACACATATGAAAATGTTAAATTTGATAATAATGCAGATTAAACGAAATTGGATCCAAAAAAACTATACCAAATAGTGTAACTCGTATGGATGGTTCAAGCGTGCTTCAGGCCAAGGTGAGGGATGAAGATGACTCATGGGGACCTCAGGAGTGTTAAAGATGGCACGAGATTGGATGGAGGAATGCTGGAAATAAGGTTTTGAATTTTCACAACTTTAGATAATTTTTATGAATTTTGAGAGCTTTTTTCAAGCAGTTTGTGCGTCTCTTGGCTTGAGTTGTGATTCTGTATTTATAGAGGAAGGAGGGAAGCACACAATCATGGAAAGAAATCAAGTAATAACTTTGTTTAAAACCAAGAAATCAAGACTTGAAAAAATGCCAAAAATGTGAGATCCTTGCCATTTTTGTCCCTTGCATGAACCTGGTCCTCTTTGATGTATCTCGCACAAAAGTATGGGCCTCTCAATGGATCAAACCATGCCCAAATGTCATGGTCCATTTTTCTTGTATTTTATCTTCATTTATTTAATTTAAAATTAAATAAAAATCAAAATAAATACAAATAAAATCAAGGCCATGCAAAAATGGACTTAGAGGTCCTATAAGAGATTATGGACATGCTTGAAGTCCAAAAAGTAGACCCATTGGTCTAAAAATACAATTTTGCTCAATGTGTACTTTTTGAAATTCCTCAAAATTCCCCAACTTGTACAACTCATATCTTGCTCAATGTTCATATTTTGGGGATGATCTTGGACTTTTTGGAAAGCCCAATATGTTCTATACCTTATATATTTTAATCATTTTTGCATTTGGAGACATTATCTTAATGTAAGTTGCCTTGACAAAAAGTGTCTTTTGTTGACTTTATGAAAAGGGCCTATAATGTATGAGATCATATCTTCCAAATGAAGCATCTTTTGTACTTGAGAGTGTAATACGGTGGGAGAAATGACTTGGTTGTTTTGAATTTGATCGTAATTGTTGCGTGTGATACGGTGGGAGAACTGAATTGAGGGTTTTTGCGTTTGTGTTCGCAAATGTTGCAGTTTAGCAAGAGTCGCCACCGACTTTTCTTTTATCCAAAAGGAAAGGTGAAAAAGCACAGGAAAGACCTTTAGAGATGTTTTTTGAGTTCGGGGGGGAGATTATGAAAAGGGAAGGTATTAGCAACCTTTTCATCCATGGTTTTCCATGGGCTCTTAGTTACTTTCTAGATCACTTGCTTTTGTTTGAATGTGCTTTGTGGTGTGGTTTTGAAAGTATTTTGAAAATGTAACTTTGTAATGATCCTCGTTTCTATAAGGACGCATACAAAGTGTTGTTTCGAAAATAGTTCAAAGATGTGTTTTTGAATGTGATTTTAAAAAGGTGTATTCTTTGTAATGGCTCTCGTCTCTATAAGAACGCGTACAAAGTGTTTGTCTTTAGAAAATGTTTTAAAGAGAGAGTGTTGGTGTATAAAATGTTTTTGTTGTAAGAAAGCGAGTAACTGAGAGCGAACCTACCTACTCAAAAGGTCTTAGATTTGTTTTTCCTCCTCCTTTAGATGTTGCTATCTCACCATTAATTTGGTAAGAAGCCCCATCATTGGATGCGAAGGGACGGGCGTTGGGTCATCGTATGACCATGATAGCAATATTATGAGATGTCTTATCATTTTTCTTTAGGGACTGAGATCATTTCGAAAGGAAACTTTGATAGCATCATCGAGGGACTATGATCTTGTATTTCGATTGTTTTTGCTAAAACCTCCCACATGCATAACATGGCCATTTTTAGGCAACAAGTGAGATTACCCTAAGAGTGCATGTGTATTTGACATGTAAGGAGAACTCAAAAGTTATGTGCTGTGTTAGAACAGTGAGTGAATTATCAGAAGTTCAGTATTATGCTGACCCAGTGGGTGAACATCAGAAGTTCAGTGTGTGTTAACAGTGAGAAAAATCATGGAAATTCTGTGTGTTAAAACAGTGGAAAAAATCCTAGAAGTTTTGTGTGTTAAAATGATGAGTGAAAAACAGAAGTTTTGTGTTACATTTTAGCTCTTAATCAACATAACAACAATTTATTCAGTTCAGCAAATCAGAATGATCACAACACAACAAATCATAGAAGTTCTGATCCTAAGTCTGAGCCTAGCATTATTCTAGAAGTTCTGATCCATAGTTTTTCTATTCATACAATGATATGTACAACATTAATACTATGATATTTACATGTTAATGATGTTCAGAATGAAAATCAAGTAAAGTCAGAAAGACTTACCTGGAGCGTGGGCTTGGTACTTTAAGTGGTTGCCTTTGGATGTTCTGAGTCAGCAAGAGAGACGGAAGAGTGGTTGTATTCTTTGGTTCAAAGGGAAGAACAAAGGTTTGTTTTTGTGTATGAGAAATCTGGATTTTTATGAAGGTTTCACAACTTCCTTTTCTCTCTTTTGGCTAATCTCTCTCTTCAAAAGCCATCCCCCTTGAACGTGTGATGGAGCCAAGTATTTATAGACGAATTTACTATGACTTTGGGGGGAAAAACAAATAGGATTTGAACCTGTTTTGGCATCCTGTTCTCTTGCTTTTTCATCACAGTTTTCATATGCTAGTTTGGTGTAACCATGGGATGCAGGCGTAGGTTGAACCAGCTGTTGGTCATAGGTTTGCAGCAAGTTGTATAAGCAAGGTTTTGGGATTTGGTCAAGTTCTGACCAAAGCTTTGAAAATAGCCTTCATGTGCTAAAGCGCTGCCTTGTCTTTGAAGCAAGCATGGTGGTTGTCAGCAGGAATTAAGGAAAAGCAAAAAGCAAAGCATAGGCTTAGTAGCTAAGTTGCTATCCCAAGACAGTAGAGGTACACGTGGTGGAAATCCTTTGGATAAAGACTCAGAAGGTGGTTGTGAGCATTAAATGAGCATTAAATGATGATGAGACTTATCACAACCAGAAATCCTGCAACGTGAGATTCTACACCAAGGCTTAGTTCTGGATTAGAAGTTCTGAACTTGCGTAGCATCCAATCTTCTGATCCTCTTATCTTCTGGCTCCAACATGTTCTGAAGGAGCTTTTAGACTTCCTAGAAAGCTTGCATCACGCTCCTTAACCTTCTTTGCATTACCCTAGCAAACTCTGACTGGACTTGTGTAGATGCTGAAGAGCCATGTCCTGACTGAAGACTATATGTTGAACCATGTTTACAACTTCTGACTGCACCTGCCTAGAGGCTGGCTCAGAAGTTCTGAAGTGTCATTTTTCTTTAAATACTTAGAAAAATCCCAAGTATTTAGAAATTTGGTTTTTCTATAGTAAATTTGACTTTTGAACTTTTTGATGATACAAACATCATATTCCAACATGTCTTGATGAAATATGATTCTTGAAGCTTGATTTTGATCCAAAAGTCAAAGTTTGACTTTTCAGCATACAAATGACCATTTTGCCCTTGGAAGTGATTTCCTTGGAAAAATTGATAGTTCAAGGCCTATAAACTTGATAGAAGCGAACCTAGGATCCAGGG
Organism: Vicia faba; assembly: GCA_948472305.1. Taxonomy (NCBI): domain Eukaryota; kingdom Viridiplantae; phylum Streptophyta; class Magnoliopsida; order Fabales; family Fabaceae; genus Vicia; species Vicia faba. The sequence continues at coordinate 818,814,180 of OX451741.1, read as the reverse complement.
CGATTCCTTATGAAATGAGAGGGCAAATTTTGGGGTACAACAGCTACCCCTGTTCAATCTTCTTACAACTGAAGAGTTAGATTGGTAATTCTACCATTCGTGTCTTGAAGGTGGAAGATGATTGAACACTAGAGTGCCCAGAAAATTTACACTCGAAGATGCGTCAGTTGATTATGTAGGGAATGGGCTTAAAGATGCCATTCAGAGTGATGATAGAATCTGGTTGGAGATGGTCTTGTAGATGCCATCCAAGAATGCTTATTGAGATTTAATCTGTATGTGGAACATCATAATTGCGTCCGTGTCTGGAGCCTATCTGTATTGTATCAAAAGTTGAGTCTGAATGAGTATCAGAATGGCTTCCGTGTCTAGAGCATATCTGAACTGTATCAGGAGTTATCTTTGAATGAGTATCAGAATGGCTTCCGTATCTGGAGTGTATCTGAAACTATATATGAAATTGGATTAGAATGAGTATCAGGATGGCTTCCGTATCTAGAGCGTATCTGAAACTGTATCTGAAGTTGGATTAGAATGAGTATCAGGATGGCTTCCGTATCTGAAACTGTATCTGAAGTTGAATTAGAATGAGTATCAGGATGGATTCCGTATCTGGAGCGTATCTAAAACTGTATCTGAAATTGGATTAGAATGAGTATCAGAATGGCTTTCGTATCTGTAACGTATCTAAAATTGTATCTGAAATTGGATTAGAATGAGTATCAGAATGGCTTCCGTGCCTAGAGCGTATCTGAACTATATTAGGAGGTGTCTTTGAATGAGTATCAGAATGGCTTCCGAGTCTGGAGCATATCCGAACTGTATCAAAAGTTGAATTTGAATGAGTATCAGAATGGCTTCCGGGTCTGGAGCGTAACTAAACTGTATCAGGATTCCATATTGTTAATGGTAGCTGTTAATCTTATCCTGAAAAAGGTAAAATGTTAGCTGGAACACAAAGTTATGTTGCATGACATGTATGATGCAATGTAGTCGCTTTATCAATGTTTATGATATATGGATGTAATGCATGTGCATGTAAGCTGATTTGCTGATTTGTTGTTTGTTTAAGGAAAATAAATCCTTGAATGCTGTTGAGGATATGTTGAATTTTCATGTCTTGAAGTTGAAGTACTGACAAACTCTTGTTGAGAGAAGTAAATTCTATTGTAAGGGCGATGCCATGTACTGCTTATAAGATCTGTTTGAGGAATCTTGAGAAATTTGACGATTTCTACTGGGGATTAGAACCTGAACTTTTGTTCCGCTTGGGATTAGCTGGGAGTTTTGTTCCACTGTGGAGTTATTGAAAACTCTGTGGGGAGAATTTTTATTCCTGCTCGGGAAAAAGAGTTCAGGAGTCTCAGTTATCCGTTGCTCTACTAGGGAATTGAGGTTGAACTGATATCTGGTTTGGTCCAGGTTTCATCGTAACTTGCTGGGGATACGGAAGTTAATTGTTATCTGGTCGGATCCAGACTTCGCAGTAACTTGGAATGGCAATTGCTATCTGTTCGGATCCAGGCTTCACAATGGATTTCTTGAAAGGTTGGAAATGAGGAATGATATCTGGTCGGATCCAGGTTTCTCAGTCCTTTATTGGGGATAGAGAGGTTAACTTTACTGGGGAAAAGAAGTTAAACCTTGTTCAGATTGAGTTTAGGTTCTTCTATATCTTTGAAGAGATAGGCTATTATCAGGTCGAGTCCAGGTTTCATAGCATTTCTTGGTAATAATAAAGGCTTTTATGGAAGGCTTTACGGGGGATTTAGGGGTTGTGGCCCTTTGATTTGTAGTAGTTGGAGAGGCCACTTTAAGTTGGGGGTTTCTGCCGTTTGTTGGGGAAATAAACCCTGTTGCTGGCCTGCTAGAGAGGTGACAACTTCGTTGGGGAAAGTCTTCGAGGATTTTTGATGTTGTCCCAGCTGGGGAAAGGTTTTCAAGGATTAAACTCTTGCTGGGGAATCATCCTATGAGAAGGATTTTGGGGAGATTTGTCACTGTCCCTAGTAGCGAGTGTTTGTGGTACTGCCTGGAAATGTTTGACTGTATGCAACCCTTTGTCGGGATTGACGTTCAATTCCCCAAGTGTCGGAGATGGAGACTTGCCCCTGGTTACTCTGCACTTTGAGAGGTTTCTTGAAATCTTGACTGGACTGCCCCAGGTGTGCTGGATAATGATATGTCATGTCCCCCTGTTAATAGGAGATTCTTTAATGGAAGTGTCATCCCACTTGAAGTGATTTGGTTCACTGAGAGAGCTTTTGTTCACTGGATATTCATTGTGTGAATTTCTCTGCTGTCAAACAAATAGCCAAATGCAAACAGTGATATTCAAGTAATGCCAAGTTTATGCTTGTCTTGAAGTTTTTTGAAAAATGCGTTTTTAGCAAGTAAAGAAGTTTTGTAAGAAAAATTCAACTCAGGATTTTGAGTAAAGCCTTATAGGAGTCAGGATACCTTTTGTAACAGTATGCTTTCAAACTAACCCATGCTTCAATTAGGACTTTTGAAGGGTTGTAACGTGGCTTGGTTCACGGTTTTAAGAAACAAAGGATAAAGGCTCAAAGTGTACATGTACCCTCTCGTTCTTCGTGATCTTCTTCAGTCCTAAGCTTAGTAAATTGTACGTTTGAACTCCCATGACGTTTTGGTGATGGTTCAGATAAGTTAAGTTTATCGGACAGCAGTCATTTCTGCAATATTTTTCATGTTGTCGAGGATTTGTAGTGACCTCTTTCTTTTGATTTGTTATCCCTAGTTTTTTCCTGACTGTTCTTGTTTTGAGATTACAATCAGCGGGATGCCCCAGTTTTCTTAAGTCTCCTTTGTAGGTTTTGACTTATCGGGCTTTTCTTTTTGAGAGATAATGACTGTCTATGTGATAGGGAACCATCACCGTATTTTGATTCCAGAGGAGTGTTTTTTATGTCATTCATTGTATTACGAGATGAGAGTTTGCGGCTTAACGTGCATTTGAATTAACTGAGAGACTACCCTGCCCCAGGTTTTTGATTAAAGATTTCAATATGTGTAAAAAGGAAGCTTATACTTCTTTGGCTCGAAGGGGATGACTAGGGATCATCTTCCTTATAACTCCAGTGTTTAGGATTTGAAAGAATGCCTATACATCGTCAACAAGGTCTGTTCAAAAGCATACTGTATGAGATTATGGCATTGTTTTCGTCATCCTCCCTCTAAAGGCTTGTAACTTTTAGCAAGAGTTAAATTTCATAAGGAGAGTAAAAAGCATATTTAAATGTGATGTAAATGAGTGGATCTAATCAAGACAAACACATGCAATGCATTAATGAAACAGAGTTTGACATTAATAGATAGTTGTTTGAATAACAAAAGAGATTACAACTGAAAATTCAAATAAATAGAAGCCTCTTTGTCTGAACTTGTCACTTTAGGTGGTGAGCCTTTGATGGACGGCCGAAGAACTCAGTCTGGCCATCTTGTGTGAACTCTAACATTCCTTCGTAGATCAGGTTTTGAATCTTATACTTCAACGCCCAACAATCGTTTGTATCATGCCCAGGGCTATCAGAATGATAAGCACACCTTGCCTCCGGATTGTAGTTAGGAGAGGAAGTCTTCGGGCTCGGATGAGGGTTTATCATCGTAATCAGATTCATCCTTAACATGTGTTGCAATGCTTGTGACAATGGCATGTTGATTTGGGTGAACTGCCTTTGAGGTCTTTCCACCCTTGGCTGATTTTCTGGTTGACGTTGACGAAGTCGTTGTTGGGCTCGCGACGTGGCAACAAATTGGGATGGTCTCTCGGCTTCCTGTCTTATGGGAGGCTGAGCAATGACTTGATTTCCAATCCTGATTGTTTTCCCCATACGGTTGCAACCGTCTTGACGAAGTTGGTTGACAAGAACTTTCAGCTCTTATTGTCTTTGAGCCAGATTTTGGATAAGAGCCATCTGGCCCACCAGCTGTCCCATCATTTAGACCCTCATTACGGTTATTTCAGTTTGTAACCTTTCCAACTGATCATCTTTGGTGCCCTCCAGATTCCCCATGACCTTGCCCCTGGTGAGGAGCGCCTTGACCTCTTCTTTCCCCTTGGATAGGTTCAAGAACATCTCTTGAAGTTGAGCGTTTTGAGCCTGGATGTCCTTGATAGTTTGTTCAAGAGCCATTGCTGGAATAAACAGCGGAGGAGATGAGAAACCTGTTATGAATCCTTTTATGCAATGATATGTATGATATATATGCGATGTTTTCAAGGATATCGTGGGATAAACAAGAAACTGTTAGAATTTGATTGCAGCTTGATTGAAGAAACTTCGTGTCATTGGGAGTCCTTCTTCAAGAGTCAAGCTCATCATATCGAGTGGGTCATAGCCCTTGACTCTGGTTCGTTGTACTTGATTTTGACGATGTTTGATTAGAGGGAAATAAATCCTCTTGTCTTTTGATGGACGTCTTGGTTCAACGTGACCCTACATCAAAGACCCTCGAGATCCTTGAATTAGTTATTGAAAATGCTATGGTATGATGTTATGATGTTATGTACAAATATGCGAGGTAAGCAAGTGTATACACAAATAATCATATTCACACAAAGCAAACAACTCCTTAGGTTTAGGCTTGCATGGAGTTTGTAGGTAAGTACCCTCTTGAAGTTTAGTTGGCTCAACCTGTCCTAGTTAATAATAACTGGGTTCTAAGGGATCTCAATATCATTGACCTTTCCCACAAGCTTTGTTTGGTAGGCAATTGACTCGCAACCAAACAAAATTCGGGAGTCAAGTCTCAATGAGTGTAGAAACGAGTATCTACCAACTTTGGACTGCACCAAAGTCGGTCATCTCACTACGTCCTAATGGCCAAGTTGGTCAAGTAAGGTTCTAAGGTCAGTTGATGCTTTACGACACCACGCGGCGGACCCGTACTCTCCTTGACTGACTCAAGAGTTACTGGTACCAACCAAAGTTCCACATCAACGTAGCTACTGCTTCAACCGTGTCGGTATACCCCACACAGTTCCCTCACAGTTTATTGCTACTTACCTAAAAAGGTGTTCCCAAATCCAGGTGTAGGATTTAAAACAAACCCAAACAAGGAACCAAAATGAAAAGCAAACAAATCAAACAAGTGTAAGCAAGTAAATATGATCTATCCCTAAGGTAACCCCACTTTCAACTATCCCCAACAGAGTCTCCAGTTCTGTGATACAGTGGGAGAACTGACTTGAGGGTTTTTGCGTTTGTGTTTGCAAATGTTGCGGTTTAGCAAGAGTCGCCAGCGACTTTTCTTTTATCCAAAAGGAAAGGTGAAAAAGCATAGGAAAGACCTTTAGAGATGTTTTTTGAGTTCGGGGGGTAGGTTATGAAAAGGTAAGGTATTAGCACCCTTTTCATCCATGGTTTTCCATGGGCTCTTAGTTACTTGCTAGATCACTTACTTTTGTTTGAATGTGCTTTGTGGTGTGGTTTTGAAAGTATTTTGAAAATGTAACTTTATAATGATCCTCGTTTCTAAGACGCCTACAAAGTGTTGTTTCGAAAATAGTTTAAAGATGTGTTTTTGAAAGTGATTTTGAAAAGGTGTATTATTTGTAATGGCTCTCGTCTCTATAAGAACGCGTACAAAGTGTTTGTCTTTTGAAAATGTTTCAAAGCGAGAGTGTTGGTGTATAAAATGTTTTTTTTATGAGCAAGCGAGTAACTGAGAGCGAACCTACCTACTCAAAAGGTCTTAGATGTGTTTTTACTCCTCCTTTAGATGTTGCTATCTCACCATTGATTTGGTAAGAAGCCCCATCGTTGGATGCGAAGGGACGGGCGTTGGGTCATCGTATGACCATGATAGCAATGTTATGAGATGTCTTATCATTTTTCTTTAGGGAATAAGATCATTTCGAAAGGCAACTTTGATAGCGTCATCGAGGGACTATGATCTTGTATTTCGATTGTTTTTGCTAAAACCTCCCACATGCATAACGTGGCCATTTTTAGGCAACAAGTGAGATTACCCTAAGGGTGCATGTGTGTTTGATTACATGCATTTGTCTTTGATTTTTGGTGGTCTACATTTTATCTTGCCATACACGCCTAATTACTATACAGTGTATGAAAGAAATAAAAGTGCGGAAATGTAAAGTCCTACGCTATTACAAAATTTAGGAGATGGGGATACATATGTACGAATGGGGATTGCGAGGAATTTAAGTCCTAATTATCTATTACAACCATATTGAAATGCACAATATAAGAAATAAAAGGAAAGATTTATTTTGTTTTAATGAATTAACATGAAATAAGTTAAAAGAAAAATATTTTTATGTCTTTTTATGTTGATATTAAAAGAAAGTTAATATTAAAATGAGGAAAAGAAAAATAATGCAAAATAGAAGAAGCGTGATGCTGCAAGAAGAAAAAACTAGGATCAGAAGTTCTGAAGTCAGCTGTGTGGTGACTCAAAAGGAAGCTTCAGAATCAGAAGTTCTGGATTGGTACACTCTGAGTTCCTGCAAGAAATGTTAGAGGGAAAACACAGAGGTTCTGGGTGGTGTTCAGGCAGTGAACCAAAAGTCAGAAGTTTTGTATTACACTGAAACAGTGAGCAAACGTCAGCAGTTTAGTGTATTTGACATGTAAGGAGAACTCAGAAGTTCTGTGCTGTGTTAGAACAGTGAGGGAATTATCGGAAGTTCAGTATTGTGCTGAGCCAGTTGGTGAACATCAGAAGTTCAGTGTGTGTTAACAGTGAGAACAATCATGGAAATTTTGTGTGTTAAAATAGTGAAAAAAATCCTAGAAGTTCTGTGTGTTAAAATGATGAGTGAAAAATAGAAGTTCTGTGTTACATTTCAGCTGTTAATCAGCATAACAACAATTTATTCAGTTCAGCAAATCAGAATGATCACAACACAACAAATCATAGAAGTTCCGATCCTAAGTCTAAGCCTAGCATTATTCTAGAAGTTCTGATCCATAGTTTTTCTATTCATACAATGATATGTACAACATTAATACTATGATATTTACATGTTAATGATGTTCAGAATGAAAAGCAAGTAAAGTCAGAAAGACTTACCTGGAGTGTGGGCTTGGTACTTTGAGTGGCTGCCTTTGGATGTTCTGAGTCAGCAAGAGAGATGGAAGAGTGGTTGTATTCTTTGGTTCAAAGGGAAGAACAAAGGTTTGTTTTTGTGTATGAGAAATCTGGATTTTTATGAAGGTTTCACAACTTCCTTTTCTCTCTCTTTGGCCAATCTCTCTCTTCAAAAGCCAACCCCTTGAACGTGTGATGGAGCCAAGTATTTATAGATGAATTTGCTGTGACTTTGGGGGGAAAAACAAATAGGATTTGAACCTGTTTTGGAATCCTGTTCTCTTGCTTTTTCATCACAGTTTTCGTATGCTAGTTTGGTGTAATCATGGGATGCAAGCGTAGGCTGAACCAGCTGTTGGTCATAGGTTTGTAGCAAGTTGTATAAGCAAGGTTTTGGGATTTGGTCAAGTTCTGACCAAAGCTTTGAAAATAGCCTTCATGTGCTAAAGCGTTGCCTTGTCTTTGAAGTAAGCATGGTGGTTGTCAGCAGGAATTAAGGAAAAGCAAAAAGCAAAGCATGGGATTAGTAGCTAAGTTGCTATCCTAAGACAGTAGAGGTACACGTGGTGGAAATCCTTTGGATAAAGACTCAGAAGGTGGTTGCGAGCATTAAATGAGCATTAAATGATGATGAGACTTATCACAACCAGAAATCCTGCAACGTGAGATTCTACACCAAGGCTTAGTTCTGGATTAGAAGTTCTGAACTTGCGTAGCATCCAATCTTCTGATCCTCTTATCTTCTGGCTCCAGCATGTTCTAAAGGAGCTTACAGACTTCCTAGAAAGCTTGCATCAGGCTCCTTAACCTTCTTTGCATTACCATAGCAAGCTCTGATTGGACTTGCGTAGATGCTGAAGAGCCATGTTCTGACTGAAGACTATGTGTTGAACCATGTTTACAACTTCTGACTGCACCTGCCTAGAGGCTGGCTCAGAAGTTCTGAAGTGTCATTTTTCTTTAAATACTTATAAAAATCCCAAATATTTAGAAATTTGGCTTTTCCATAGTAAATTTGACTTTTGAACTTTTTGATGATACAAACTTCATATTCCAACATGTCTTGATGAAATATGATTCTTGAAGCTTGATTTTGATCCAAAAGTCAAAGTTTGACTCTTCAGCATGCAAATGACCATTTTGCCCTTGGAAGTGATTTCCTTGGAAAAATTGATAGTTCAAGGCCTGGAAACTTGATAGAAGCGAACCTAGGATCCAGGGTGGTTCCTTATGAAATGAGAGGGCAAATTTTGGGGTACAACATTACGGATAGCAAGAGTCGCCACCAACTTTTCTTTTATCCAATAAGGAAAGGGTGAAAAGAACAGGAAAGACCTTTGAGATATTTTCTTGAGTTCGGGGGGTAGATTATGAAAAGGGAAGGTATTAGCACCCTTTTTTTCCATAGTTATCTAAGGGCTCTTAGTTGCTTTCTAGATCACTTGAAAATGCTTTGTTTGAAAGCGTGCTTGTGGTGGGTTTTGAAAGTATTTTTGAAAAGAGGCTTTGTTTAGGCAAACTTTGTAATGATTCTCGCCTCTATAAGAATGCATACAAAGTGTTGGAACTTTTGAAAATATTTCATGTTTTGAAAGTGTTTGGTATGTTTTGAAAATATGTTTGTTTTTTGAAGATGGAATGTGAGAAAGCAACTAAGAATGTTCTACCTACTCAAAAGTCTTTTGCTCATTTCTTCCTTTCTTTGATATTACTATCTTACTATTGATTGGTAAGAATCCTTATCTTTGGATGTAAAGGGACAAACATGGGTCATCGTATAGTCATGAATAGCAATGTTGTGAGATATCTTAGCATTTCTCTTAAGGGACTAAGATCATTTATAAGGAAACATTTGAAGGGTCATCGAGGGACTATGATCTTGTATTTTTTGATTGTTTTTGCTAAGATGTCTCACATGCATATTATGACCATTTTTCATATGGAAACAAGTGTAGTTAACCCTAGAGGTGTAAGTGTGCAAGTGTTTGTATTTCATGCTTAATTTTCTTAAATTAGGGTTTTCTAAGCATTGATTTTATCTTTCCATACAAACCCTAATTACTAGCATTTATATGAAAGCGATAAATTGCGGAAAGTAAATTTACTACGCTATTACATCATTTGGGGGATGGGGTGTATACATTTACAAATGAGGATTGCAAGAAATTAAACCTAATTATCTATTACAACCATATTTAAACTTGAATAATGTACAAGGAATTAAAATGTATATGATGTACATGGATAGAAATAGAAAGGGAATGGATTTTGGTTTTTTTAAAATAAATATGAAAATAAAATATTTTTTGTGATATTTTTATATATTCATAAAATAGACATTATAAATAAATAGTGTGCAAAAAAAATCAACTCAAAAGGAGTTGTTTTGCTTGGTTGGAAAAATGTTAAAGTTTGTTAAAAAAAGATGAAAACAAACAAGTGATAAGAATTTGTTTTGGTCTTGCCAAGGTTTGAACCCAGGTTCTCCACACCTTCCAAAACAGCCAGCACTTAATATGCTATAAACCTGCATGTTAGTTATAGAAAAAATGACAAAATAAATACAAAAGGTCTCACTGAGGCTTGAACCTAGGACCTTCTATATGTCAAGGCTTTAGCGCGAACTGTTTGTACCACTGGGGTGGTCTATTTCATCTATTCATAAGATAACTTGGATTAAATATAAAATGAACTCGTTTCTGAATGTTTGAACATGGCATCATCTTCTTCCTTCGTGCGCACAGGGATGCATAACTCTAATGTTAAGCTTCGAAAAGCTTCATTTCTCAGCCAAATCAAAAGATGTAAATATTAAACCTGCCTAAATTTGAATACAAATCTAACCACATGATTTTCAACAACTATGGATCTAAGGCTAGCTTGAATTTTGTTCAATACCAAAACTAAGGACCTAACTGTTCAGAGATGAAATTTTTAATGTACAAGCAATGATAATCAAAACTATGGACATGGTCATCTTCCTAGACATGATATCTACATTTTCCTTCACACAACATATATAAATGATGTTTGAATGAAGAGTTCCAAGTTTAAGAAAACTTACCTCTTGGAGTGAAACTTGAGGGACTTCGACAGAACCTCCAGGAACAATTTGATGATGGATTAAGCCTGCTTCGACCTCCTTTGAGCTAGTGGGATCACTACTTTTCTTGAATCAAAAGGCTGGTATATGGAAGTTGGGATTGAATCGAAAGGCTCACTAACGCCTGAAGGGATTTGATATTTTTGTGTGTAAAGTCAGGATGTGCCAAGTTTTGTGCTTGTGTGCAGGTTCTGGGTTTTTTGAGAGTTTGGGAGTGTTTGAGGATTTTTCAACACAACAAGAGTCTGGCCCTTTGATTTGCAAATGGTTTCCATATTTATAGAGAAAAGGTTAGAGATGTTTTACACAAGGGATCTCTCTGTCGTAGGGTTTTGACTAGGTGACTTGCTTTTTGAAGAAAATTGGAAAACAAGTTTCAATGTGTTGTACAAGCATGGTCTGAAGTTGTTGGAGGCCTTAGACCTGTTGCTTCTAGTTTTGACCTTGCTTGTGTTCAGATAAAATCAGGTTGAGAGCTCAAGAAGATGACTTTGTGATTAAAGTAATCTTCATGAAAATAGACACGTAGCTTTTTGCCATTTCATCCAAAAATGGTATAATCCAGTGGATAAAGCTTTAAATCTTTGTGTATTGCGTCACAAATTTGTGTAAGCTTCCGATTATGTAAAGATTTAGAAGCAACATAGTCTGAAAAGTGAAATTTGGAGGATAAGGTTATGAGATTTGATCAATGTTCTTCAAAGCAGGTACCTCGAAGGGTTTAGAGGTGGATCGAAGCAGGTTTCTTCGAAGGAAGTCGATGCCCAATTGAAGCTTGTGGATCAAAGCAAGCATGAAAAAAGCCAATGCCCAAAAGAAACTTGTGGATTGAAGCAAGTTGCTTCGAAGGAAGCCAATTCCCAATCGAAGCTTGGGGATCGAAGCAAGCTGCTTCGAAGGAAACCAATGCCCAATAAAAGCTTAGGGATCGAAGCAAGCTGCTTCAAAGGAAGCCAATGCCCAATCGAAGCTTGGGGATTGAAGCAAGCTTGTTCTTCTTCAATTTTGTCAAAATATGCCAACCACTCTTTTCGATCATTCATGTGGTTTGAGTAGCCTGAACCAGATTTTGAATTCGAACTGTTATCTGCAACCATTCCTTTTGATATACTTTGCCCTTTCGACAATTTCATCTTCCTCCTTTCTTCGACCTGATGCTTGAGAGCCCAATATGATTCATGGAAACTATATGGGGCATTAAAAGTCCAATTTTACTTGTCCAAACCCAAACCTTAATTTGAGCCATCAGTGTTGAGTAAGTATCTTGAATTAATCAAACCTTGTGCAGTCTTGACCCAATAGAAATATTTTGAGAAAATTCTTGAGAAGTGAGAGGGAAAATTTTGGGGTACAATAGATACCCCTGTTCAATCTTCTTGAACCTGAAAAGTGATAATGGCACATCGCCATTCGTAGCTTGAAGGTATAAGAGGATTGAACACTAGAGTGCCCATAAATTTGCACTGGACTATGCGTTAGTTGATTGTGTAGGGAATGGGCTTAAAGATGCCATTTGGAGAGATTATGGAGAGTTATCGGAGATGGGATTATAGATGCCATCTAAAGGTGATCGTTGATAGAAATTAGACCAAGTTTAAGCTTGACTGTAACTGGGAGAAGTATTAGAGTAAATCTTTTGGTCGATTTATACTAAAACATCAGATGTCCTTTGCCTGGTTTTAAATGGAAGAAATAAATTTCTCCAGAAGAGGTCTTTGATTCACCTGTCTTTAACTGGAAAAATAAATCTAACTAGAAGAAGTCTTTGATTCGCCTGTCTTTAACTGGAAGAAATAAATCTAACCAGAAGAGGTCTTTGATTTGTATGTCTTTAACTGGAAGAAATAAATCTATCCAGAAGAGGTATTTGATTCGCCTGTCTTTAACTGGAAGAAATAAATCTATCCAGAAGAGGTCTTTGATTCTCCTATATTTAACTGGAAGAAATAAATCTAACCAGAATAGGTCCTTAATTCGCATGTCTTTAACTGGAAGAGATAAATCTAACCAGAAGAGGTCTTTTATTCGCCCGTCTTTAACTGAAAGAAATGAATCTAACCAGAAGAGGTCTTTGATTCGCATGTATTTAACTGGAAGAAATAAATCTAACCAGAAGAGGTCTTTGATTCACATGTCTTTAACTGGAAGAGATAAATCTAACCAGAAGAGGTCTTTAATTCGCCTGTCTTTAACTGATAGAAATAAATCTAACCAGAAGAGGTCTTTGATTCGCCTGTCTTTAACTGGAAGAAATAAATCTAACCAAAAGAGGTCTTTGATTTTCCTGTCTTTAATTGGAAGAAATAAATCTATCCAGAAGAGGTCTTTGATTTGCATGTCTTGTACTGGAAGAAATAAATCTAACCATAAGAGGTCTTTGATTCGTCTGTCTTTAACTGGAAGAAATAAATCTAACCAGAAGAGGTCTTTGATTCACCTGTCTTTAACTGGAAGAAATAAATCTATCCAGAAGAGGTCCTTGATTCACCTATTTTGAACTGGAAGAAAATAAATATAACCAGAAGAGGTCTTTGATTCGCATGTCTTTAACTGGAAGAAATAAATCTATCCAGAAGAGGTATTTGATTTGATTGACTTTTCCTGCAAGGAAGAGGGTTAGGTGCATGAAGAAGTATGCATGGTGTGATGATGTTCTCAAAATAAATGAGATTGTGCTATATGAATTTGTATGCTTATGCTATTATGTATGAATGTGAAATGTTATTGAAATGCATCTTTGTCTGAGAAAACAAATCCCTGACTACTGCTGGGGAGTTTTGGGAAGCTGAATCCCATACTGCTGCTGGAGATGAAGAGTACATGTATCTTCAACTTTGTTTAGAGCGTTTTTGCTGGGAATTCATGTTCTGTTGTTTGAGGAGAAACTCCGCTGGGGAATATTGACTTTGCTTCGATGGCCCTATGGAGAGTGTTGGTTTCTGCTTGGGGAAGAGGACTCAGGATTTCTAGTCGTCCGTTGCTCTAGTGGGGAATTATCTCTTGAAGCTTAGCTGTTATCTGGTCAGATTCTAGGTTTCACACCAATTTACTGGGGACAATGAAGTTAACTGTTATTTGGTCGGGTTCCAGGCTTTATAATAACTCACTGGGGATTGTAGAAAATTCTACTAGGGATTAGGGGTTGTGGTCCCTTGATTTGTAATAGTCAGAGAGACAAACTCAAGCTGGGGAATTTTGCCGTTTGTTGGGGAAATAAACCTTATTGAAAAGGATATTGGATGAACTGCTGGGGAGGATATTCTTCAAGAAGAATTCCATATGGCTCCCTTTTAAGACCAACTCGGCTGGGGAGAGGACCTTCCGGAGATTGAAACTCTGGCTGTGGAGATAATGTCATTGAAACAAACGCTGTGGGGATATCTCAAATGCGTTTAGGGAGATGCTCGTCACTATTTTGAGGCATACATTTTCTAAAAGTTTAATCATGTTCATATGCATATGTTCATTCAGTTTTAATCATTGGACACCTTTGCACTCAAAATAGAAAAAGCAAAAAAGTTTGTACTTCAAAGTATATTTGTTTTGATGTTTTGCCCATGAATAGGCATTTTTGTACAAAGAGACAAAGATCCTAGTAAGAGGAAATCGTCAAAAGAAATGAAAAGTGTACAATGTGAAAACAAAAATAATAGCCATGTGGAAGTGATCTCATTGTCCCAACTCTACTATTGCCTCTATGTCTTCGAGGAAACCCTTCCAACTGAACGAAGTTGATTGGATTGATTTTGGACCATTTGAACTTCAGATTTTAGTAATAAAGCTGGTTGTAGAGATCCCACAGGACATAGTTGTTGTACCCCAAAATTTTCCCTCTCATTTTACTCAACAAATGTCAAGTGAGGTCCCCAAATTGCTCAAGGAAGTCCAAGAGTTGACTAGACCAACTCTCTCCTAAGGTAGTATACCTCAAATTAGGGTTTAATTTTTTATCAAGATGCTTGAGTCCAAACGATCCAAAATTCCTCCCAAGGTCCTAATATGTTCCCAAGATCATCCATGTCAAGTTTCATGCCTTGCATAAGAAGTTTGCTCAGCCAACTGCTCAGATGCTTGAGAATCGACTTTATTAGGTCAAAAGTCAACTGTGGCCCACATACAGTCAAACCTCAAGATTTTTGATCAACATCATCATTTTGAAGTGTTATCCATCATTTGATCAAGGGTTGATCATGATTACCCAAAGAATGCTCCAAATTCATCAAAACCCAAAAGTTGCTAAATTAGGGTTTTGTAGGAAAAATCAACCCAACTTTGACCAATCATAACTTCTTCATACTTTATCAGAAATTTTCCATCCAAAGCTCATTTTGAAGAGGATGCAATTCCCTACAATGCATCTTCATCCCAAAAGTTCAAAATATGCACTCACAAAAAGATATGAATTTTGATATTATAGGTCATTTTAAAAAGTCAACAAAAACACCTTTTGGGTCAAAGCTTCATACATGAACATGGAAGACTCAATTGAGATGAGACAAAAAGGGTTTCTTAGGGGACATCCTAATATTTCTAAAAGGTCCAAGAACACCTCTCTAGGGTTAAAATTGGAGGAGATATGCCTTGTCAAAGTTGACCTTTTTTGCAAAATTGCCAAAAGTCAAATGTGCTCAAAAATGCATTTTTTGCTAAATGGGCCTAACTTTTATGCTTGCACCTCACTTATAATGTGGTCCAATACTCAAATATTCACCCACACATTATTTGCTTCATTTTTCAATTTATCTTGATTTTTTATTAATTAAAAAGTGAATTAAATCAAATAATTGATGAATAATAGCAAAGGTATGATTTGATTTGGTTTTTGGACATGTTGGAAATCAAAATATGCTGAATTATCAAGGCCAAGACGAATCAAGCATAATTGGTACAAGAAAGGGAAGATTTGGCTCAAAATAGCAAGCTTGCATAAGCTTGAAAATCAAATCAAATATCTTATAATTGCAAAGATTCAGTCCAAATTTGTAACCCTAATTCATTCCTAGATATATAATGGACAATTCCAGAGGATGGCACAAGGGTTAGCAATCGTGAAAGAGGCAAAGAAAATTCATAAAATTCAAGGAAAAAGTGTGACTCAGTTTCAAGCTTGGACGCCAATTCAAGCCCTTCTAGCATTGCCAAACGATTCCCGGATCTTCCCAGAAGCTAACCCAATCGATTGCACGCCTCTACACGTCCAGAATCGCTCCCTGTCACTCTCACGGTTTGCAAAATTATTCAAATTCGATTACTGTAGTTCTTGCATCTTTAGCATGTTTAAGTTATATATTTGTGATCCTCATTGTGTTTGCAAGTTAACTGGATGATTTAATTGCGTTTTTGGAGCCTGTACATGCCTTCACCATTGTTAGGGTTTATATGTGCAGTTTAGGGGTTTTGTCCACAGGTTAAATTGGCCAGCAAAAGGGGTACCATGGTGTTCACAAGATCAAGACGAGTTGATCTATATAATTAGATGCCATTTATCATGCGTGTACATGATTTTTGAATGAAACAGGTTTGTAGCTACATACCTTTGTCTGTAGGTAAAAGTACCAGAGCCTAAGACGACGGTCCAGGGAAGAAGACAATAGCGTGTCACAACCTGACTGGCTGCATAGTTGGTCAGAGGAAGGAAGTCAGAAGCTCATGTCCTAGGTTCGATCTCAGGCGTGAGCTTTTGGCATTTTCTCCATTATTTTCACCAGATCCAACACACCTCACCTTCCGAGGATCATCACCTTCTGGATCCGTCTCCAGCCAGGTCCAGCACACCTCACCTTCTGAGGATCGTCATCTTCTGGATCCATCTCCAGCCAGATCCAGCGCACCTCACCTTCTGAGGATCATCATCTTCTGGATCCATCTCCAGCCAGATCCAGCACACCTCATCTTCTGAGGATCATCACGCGCCCTCTGATCTCATCCTCTGGATCCATCTCCAGTCAGATCCAGCGCACCTCACCTTCTGAGGATTACCATCTTCTGGATCCATCTCCAGCCAGATCCAGCACACCTCATCTTCTGAGGATCATCACGTACCCTCTGATCTCATCCTCTGGATCCATCTCTAGCCAGATCCAACACCAGTATACGCAGGTCCACCATGAGTCCCTAGAAGATGGTCTCATTGGATCAGGCTCCAGACTCTGGGCCATCCTTCTGGGTTTCAGAAGTTCAGCACACACCTCCAGATTTGCTAACAGCAGGCCCATTTGGTTATTTCTACTATTTTTCTTTAATTTCTTTTCTTTAAGTATTTTGTTTTTTTAATCAATACAAAAATTATTTTATTAAATTGACAAATAAAAAAATCACAAAAAGATTTATTTTCTTAATAAATATTATTTTTAATTAATTAGTTTAATTAATTTAGGGCAACTTTAATTTCTTTTATAATTAAAAACAATTAGAAATTAGGTTTAATTAATTTGTGATTTAATTGTTTTCTCAAATAAAAATCCACAAAAATTTCTTTCTCTCAATTAGGGTTTAAGTTATTAATTATCGTCCTCGTATTTAATTTTCCGCGCGCTTGTTAATTATTTTTTCCATTATTTTGTAACTGTTCAGGGTTTGTAATAGTTAAATTAGGGTTTTATTTCTTGCTTTAAATCCCCGATTTTTGGTTATGTAATTAATCCCCCTCCCCGAAGCCTTGTAATAGCTAGGTTTTACTTCCTCGCATTTTTAATTTCTGCAATCTTTAACTGTTAGATGTATGTCTAATAGGATTGTATGGCAAGAATGCATGAAAAATTAAAACAATTAGAAAACCCTAATGTGCAAAGATTAAAATAACTGAAACAAATCACTCGCACATGTTCATTCTTAGGGTATACTCTCACTCCGGTTGCCTTCGATAAACGGTCATGAAGCATAAGATGTTTTAGTAGCTATCCTCTATGTCCCAAAAGATCAAAAAATGTCCCTTTCGACTGTTGCCTCGGAAAAGATCTTTAGGACTCTAGGATGGTTACTAAGGTGTCCTAACATTACTTTTGTGATCGTACGTCCCTTTCGAATGTCCCTTACAAACTCCAACGATGGTGCTACCTACTCTTTAATAGTGGGTAAGCGCTGTCTAAAGGAAATAGAACATAAACGATCTTCTTTCGAGTAGGTAGATGCTAGTAGGTACTTGCTCAATAAAAACTTTTCACACAAACACTTTTCAAAACACTTTTTCAAAACAAACTTTGTCACATCCTTGAGGACTGATACAAGGGTTATCACGAAGTAAAAAAAATTTCAAGACAAACACACACAAGCAATTTGAAAAATGAGCAAGTACCTAAGAGCCCGTAGATAACTACGGATAGAAAGGGTGCTAACACCTTCCCTTTCTATAATCTACCCCCGTACTCAGAATATCTCGAAAAAAGGTTTTTTCTGTTCTTTTCCCTTTTCCATGATTAGATGAAATAAAAGTCGATGACGACTCTTGCTTACCGCGACATTTTGCGAACAAAACGTAAAATGAAAACCAGTATTAAATAGTCGATTCTGCCACCGTATCACAGAACTAGAGACTCTGCTGGGGATGAAATAAGTGGGGTATACCTTAGGATCTAGGTCATTAAAATTGCTTCTCTTGATTGTCTTGATTGCTTTATTTTTGAGGGTTTTGTTTGGGGTTACTATAGATCCTACACCCAGATCTGGGGGAACTCATTAGGTAAACAACAATAGACCGTGGAGACTGTACCGCATAGACCGATATGGTTTAAGCGATGACTGTGTTAGTGTGGCACTTTGGTTGGTACCGATATCCTTCATGGGGAAACGAGGAGAATACGGGGCCGCCGCGTGGTGTCTTAAAGAACTAGCGGACCTTAGAACCTTAGTTGAATAACATGGCCATTAGAAAGTAGTGAGATAGCTGACCTCGGTGTAGAGTTGAGAACTGGTTAATACTCGATGCTACACTCATTGAGATCATACTTTCAGGATATTTTGGCCGCAAGAAAAAATTAAGAGCTGAAACAATGTCCGATAAAGGATGATCAGTGATATTGAGAATCTCTAGAACCCGGTTACTTTTTAGGACAGGTTTAAACCAACTAAACTTCAAGAGGGTACTACCTTGGAGCTCATGCAAGCCTTAAACCTAAGGACTTTGTGTGATTTGATTGTGCTTGCTATACCTGTGTTTGCTATACCTGTGGTTTATCATGACATCATGCATCATAACATGGCATCCATGCTTATTGCACTAACCATTTCAAAGACCAAGGGAATTTATCTTTGTTCTGTTTTGCAGATTATGGCTTCCGTTCGTAGAAATACCATCTGAATCAGCTTTGTGAAGATACCTTCCCAACTCAAAGAGCTAGCATCAAGGGTTTCTAAAACTTCTACGTTCACTAAGAGACATGGTCAACTTCTCAACCTGGTTACTTCAAACTTTTATGAAAAGATGATGAGTGTACTCTTTCAGTTCTTGGATCCCAAGCACCACTGCTTCACCTTTCCAGACTATCACTTGGTGCCTACCTTGGAAGAATTATCTCAGCTATTGGATATACCTATTCTTGAACAGGTACCCTTCACAGGTCTAGAAGAAGTTCCTAAGCCAGAAGTCATTGCCTCAACTTTACATCTGAAATGGGCCAACGTGGTATCCAATTGGGAAGCTAGAAGCGGAGTCAAGGGTTTTCTAACTAAGTTTCTGATAGACAAAGCCCAACTGTTTTAGGATAATATGGATTTTCTGGCTTTTGAGGAGGTCTTGGCTCTTCTTATCTATGGTTTAGTTCTCTTCCCTAATCCGGACTCATTCGTAGATGTGAATGCTATCAAGATCTTTCTCTCTTGCAATCTTGTGCCTACCTTACTCGGAGATATTTTGCACACTCTCTATACTCGTACCATAAGGAGAAGAGAGATTCTCGTGTGCTGCATGCCATTGCTAACAAGGTGGTTTATTTCTCACCTCCCTAAGTCCATATTGAAGAATGAAGAAGGTTTGGTTTGGTCACAGAGGATAATGTCACTCGCTCATACGGATATTCTTTGGTGTTCTCGATCTATGGAAAACATTACTATCATTGACCGCTGCGGGGAGTACCCTAATGTCCCATTACTTGGTATCAGAGGGGGTATAACCTACAATCTTTGTTTAGCTCTATGATAATTTGGTTACGCTCGAAGGGATGGTCCCCATGAGTTACTTATCAAGGGCATTGTATTCACCTATGAGCATGATATTCAAGAGTATCGCCGGAGGTTCATACGAGCTTGGGACATGGTAAACAGATCGAGCGTCAGGGCTTTTGGGCCAAAGACTTCCATTCTAATGGAACCTTATCTATAATGGGTACGAGCTCGTGCTCAGCAGCTTATGATGCCCTATGTGTCTGTTTACCAGTGATTGTGGAGCCCACTACTGAAGAAGGCATTCCTTACACGATTCCCTATCCTTACATGCCCAATGATCTTGGGGAATTACAGAGGTCTTGGATTCAGATGATGAAGGAGCGGGATATTTACAGGGATCAGTTCCATGCTCAGGAGAGGAAGGTCTTAGAGCTCACAAAGCAGTTGCATGAGGAAAAAGGACTGACTGATTATCTCGGCACAAAGAGGAAGCATCCATGGGACTTTTGATTTTTCTTTCTAGTTTTAGATTTATTTTTAATTGTAACGCCTTAAAGGCATTTGAACTTCAATTTCAGCTAATAAAGTTTGGTTTATTTTTGGTTCGCAAATTTAAATTTTCGGAGGTCTTTGAAATCATAGCATGAGCATACCATTATCATACACATCATTACAGGTACCATTACAGGTTTCTCATCTCCTTCGCTGTTTATTTCAGAAGAAATGTCTTCCAAACAAAGCATTAAGGACCTGCGGGCATAAAATGCCCAGTTCCAACAAATGTTCATTAGTCTGGCAAAAGGGTAGGAGGATCTGAAATCCCTCATTCTGAAGGAGAAGAAGAAAAAGAAGAAGGCTACTGGTATTCTGAACATGGGCCGAAGGTTTGGAGAGCGGTTGAAGCGACAAGTCGATCTGACCTCTTCATCTAAGGAAGGGGAGAACCAAGAAGAAGAGAAGGACCCTAGTCCTGCAGTCTCTGATAATGATACTGATTATAATGACGAGCAATATCCTCCTGCTGAGGATAGATACAAATAGTTGGAAGATCGTCTGAGTGCCATGGAAGTTCAGAGGATACCTGGACTAGATTTCGAAGAATTGGAATTAGTGTTGGGAGTGGTCATCCCGCAAAAGTTCAAAGCTCCAATTTTTGCAAAGTATGATGGGGTGTCCTGCCCAAAACTCCATCGCCGCTCTTACGTCAGAAAAATCCAGCCCTACACCACTGATAGAAATTTCTGGATTCATTTATTTCAAGATAGTCTGTCAGGGACTCATCTTGAATGGTTCTACCAACTGGGGAGAGCCAATGTCCGAAACTGGGAAGACCTTGCTGCTGCATTTTATAAGCAATATCAGTATAATGCAGACCTTGCTCCCACCCGTACATAACTCCAAAATATGTCTATGGGTTCGAGCGAGGGCTTTAAAGACTATGCCCAAAAATGGAGGGATCTAGCTGGCAGGGTACAACCTCCTCTGAATGATCGGGAAATGGTAGACATGTTCATGGGCACTCTGACAAGCCCGTTCTTTAATCTTATAATTGGAAGTTCCTCATCCGGTTTCACAGATATGGTCCTGACTGGAGAAAGGATTGAAAGTGGTATCAAGAGTGGGAAGATCCCGATGGCTACATCTTCTGATGCTGATAAGAAGCTATTTGCGGGTAAGAGGGAAGCCAATGTTGTGTATGGCCAGAAGGGTCGTAACAAGACAGATTACCACTAATCTGCGGGGGCAGTGCTGGTCTCTAATCCTACGCCCGCGCAACGGCATCAACAAGGGAATCAGCGTAAGGAGGTCGCACCTAAAAGACAATTCACCAAGATCAACATTTCACTAGCACAAGAGTTACAACACATGTTGAAGGTAGGGTGGTTACATTAAAGGCTCCTCTACAGAATCCCAACACTTCTGCTCCCAGTTACCACCCCAATGAAAGGTGTACATACCATTCTGATAGTCCTGGACATGATACGAATAGCTGCTGGGCCCTGAAGAACAAAATTCAGGATATGATTGATGCCAAGGAGATTGAATTCGACCCTCCAGAGACTCATAAAGTGATCACTGCTCCTAGGCCAAATCATTGAGAGTGTCCAATTCATTTGTGATTTTTCAATTGTAATTTCTTTTGCTTGTTCGAACAATTACTGTAATGTCAAACTTTGGTGTTCCTATTAATGCATTGCATATGTTTGTCTTGAAGTAATTCATTATATTTAAATTGTGTTTTTACTTATTTTTTGTGATATTCAACTCTCGATTAAAAACTCTAAGCCTTAGAGGGAGGATGACGAAAAGGATACCATAATCTCTAAAGTATGCTTTTGAACAGACCCCGCTGACGATGTACATGCGTTGTTTCAAATCCCAAATAGTGGAGTTATAAGGAAGATAATCCCAAGCCAACCCCTTTGATCCAAAGAAGTAGGAGTTTTTCTTTTCACACTAATTAAAACCCTTAATCATAACCTGGGGCAGGGTAGTTTTCTCAGTTAATTCAGAGGCGCATTCAGTCGCAATCTTCTGCTTCGTACACAATGAATGGCATCGAAGATGTCCTTCCAAATCAAAAGACGGTGATGGTTCCACATAATCGTCAAGAAAGACAGTCATTATCTCTCGAAATAAAAGTCCATTAAGGCAAAACCTATGAAGGAGACTTAAGAAAAAAATGGAGGCATCCCGCTGACTGTAATTACAAAAAGAAACAGTTCAGGCAAAAGACATGGATAATAAAATAAAAAAGAAAGAGGTCCTACAAACCCTCAACAAAAAAGAAATGACTGCCTATTCAAAATAAAATTCCAGTATCCGAACCATCATCGGAACATCAAGGACAAGATGCCAGACTCAATTTGGATCTAAATGCGCAACTAGCTGAGCATAGGACTGAAGAACATCACGAAGAGTGGGTTGGGTACAAATAAAATTTGGGCCTTTATCCTTTGTTTCTTGAACCGTGAACCAGGACACATTATAACCCTTAAAAGTCCTAGCTGAAGCATGGGTTAGTTCGAAACATACTGTTACAAAAGGTATCCTGACTCCTGTAAGGTCCGTTACAAATCCTGAGTTGATATCACATCTTTGCAAAATTCTATTTTTTCTATAAAAAAAACTGCATTTTCAAAACTTCAAGACAGACATAAGCTTTGCATTCTTTAAATACCATTGTTTGCATGTAACTATTTGTTTGACAACAGAGAAGTTCTCATGATAGAAGTTCGATGAATGGAAACTCTCCATAATTACTACAAATTGGGGACATTTCCAATAAACAGGTCTTCCATAAGCAAGGGGGCAGGACATGGTGTCTAACACACCTGGGGAAGTCTCTCCAAAGGTGCCAAATAACCAGGGGCAGATCTCTATCAGAATCACTTGGGGCATTGCTCATGCATTCCAGCAACGAATCAGGTGCCATCACGAAAACATTTTTGACAGTACTACAACACAACACTATAGACAGTGACAACTCTCTACATCCTGAAAGCATGGACGTAGTCGGAAAATATTACGCATGAAAAAAGACCCGCTAGGTTGACACACCTAGGAAAAAATAAGGGAATCCCGACGAACCAAAAGGGTTCAGGAAAAAGTTATAGATATACAGATAAAAAAATATGTACACCCGACAAGTCGAAAACCTGAAAAGGCAGCTTGGGCAAAAAGGTATCCCGGTGGACTGAAAACCCAAAAGGGCGGTCCAGGGAAAAGTTAGGGATTTAAAACGTACGACTATGTCCCATCACCTTTCTATCAGTGGAAGACTTATACCTTGATCAGCATTCATCAAGAGCACCAGAATCGAGAAACGGTTCAGTTACGATCTAGATGCGGATGTCATTCTGCTACTTATTCAAGATTTTCATACATCGAGAAACGGTTCAGATACGATCCAGATACGAATGTCATTCTGCTACTTATTCAAGATTTTCATACATCGAGAAACGGTTCAGATACGATCCAGATACGGATGTCATTCTGCTACTTATTCAAGATTTTCATACATCGAGAAACGGTTCAGATACGATCTAGATACGGATGTCATTCTGCTACTTATTCAATATTTTCATACATAGAGAAATGGTTCAAATACAATCCAGATACGGATGTCATTCTGCTACTTATTCAAGATTTTCATACATCGAGAAACGGTTCAGATACGATCCAGATGTGAATGTCATTATGCTACTTATTCAAGATTTTCATACATCGAGAAACGGTTCAGATACGATCCGGATACGGGTGTCATTCTGCTACTTATTCAAGATTTTCATACATCGAGAAACGGTTCAGATACGATCCAGATGCAGATGTCATTCTGTTACTTATTCAAGATTTTCATGCATCGAGAAATGGTTCAGATACGATCCGGATACGGGTGTCATTTTGCTACTTATTCAAGATTTTCATACATCTAGAAACGGTTCAGGTACGATCCAGAGACGGATGTCATCCTGACACTTATGCCAGACTTTCATCTAGAAACGATTCAGATACGATCCAGATGCGGATGTCATTCTGACACTCATTCAACACGTGTTTCTAGTACAGTTCAGATATGATCTAGAGACGGATGTCATTATGAGACTCATTTAACACATGTTTCAAGTACAATTCAGATACGATCCAGAGACGGATGTCATTCTGACACTCATTCAACACATGTTTCAAGTACAGTTCAGATACGATCCAGAGACATATTCATTCTGACACTCATTCAACACATATTTCAAGTACAGTTCAGATACGATCCAGAGACGGATGTCATTCTGACACTCATTCAACACATGTTTCAAGTACAGTTCAGATACAATCCAGAGACAGATGTCATTCTGACACTCATTCAACACATGTTTCAAGTACAGTTCATATACGATCCCGAGACGGATGTCATCCTGACACTCATTAAATACATGTTCAAGTACGATCACGATATAGATCCATCCATAAAATCTCTGCATGTACTTTTTCCAGCATGGTACAAGGGGCAGAGACAGTTGGAAACAAAGTCACTATCACATACAAGCCAGTGATACATATATTCCCCATAGAGTCGAGACAACCAAAGTCCGATATTCAGGTCCCCAAGCAGGAATTCCTTCCCTAGCAGGTTCCTTCAGAAAGCTAATCATCTTCGGTCACTATCCCCAGCGAAAGTAGAATAACCACTTTTTCTACTATGATCAGGAATGTAATTTCCATTACTCTCCAACAGCAGTCAGGGATTTATTTTCCCAAACTCGGACATGCCACAATAGCATTTCATGTTCATATATCATGACGTGCGCATACATATTGCATATGGCATAATCTCATTTACTTTGAGAACATCATCATACAATGCATGTCATGCATCATATACGATTAATCATGTACCTTTTCAGGGAAGATGGTTATCATCAACAACCTCCAACAAGTTCAAGATTAGCTCCTGAAACTAAACAGAGTAATTATCTGCACAATCAAATGCAGCTTTACACGGGTTCGTCACGAAGCAATCTTACACGGGTTTCTCCTAAATGCAGCTTCACACGGGTTTATCCTAAAAAATCTTACACGGGTCCTTTCTCATACATTTTTGAATGAAGTTTTATATGAACTTATCACAAAGTAACCTTACCCAGGTTCCTTATGAAGTTTTACACGAACTTATCACAAAGTAACCTTACCTAGGTTCCTCTTGAAGTTTTACACGAACTTATCCCAAGGTGATCTTACCCAGGTTGCTTCTCAGTTCAGACACAGTTTTACCCAAACTCCTCACAAAGCAACCTTACCCAGGTTCCTTCTCAGTTCAGATAGAGTTTTACCCAAACTCCTCACAAATCAACCTTACCCAGGTTCCTTCTCAGTTCAGATGTAGTTTTACCCAAACTCCCTACGAAGCAACCTTACCTAGGTTCCTTCTCGATTCAGATGCAGTTTTACCCAAACTCCTCACGAAGAAACCTTACCTAGGTTCCTTCTCGGTTTCGATGTAGTTTTACCTAAACTCCATACGAAGCAACCTTACCTAGGTTCCTTCTCGGTTCAGATGCAGTTTTACCCAAACTCCCTATGAAGCAACCTTACCTAGGTTCCTTCTCGGTTCAGATGCAGTTTTACCCAAACTCCTCATGAAGAAACCTTACCTAGGTTCCTTCTCGGTTCCGATGTAGTTTTACCCAAATTCCATACAAAGAAACCTTACCTAGGTTCCTTCTCACAACCCTACTATCCAGGCTTTCATATCGAAGTAACCCTACCACCCATATTCCTTCTCACAACCCTACTATCCAGGCTTTCATATCGAAGTAACCCTATCATCCAGGTTCCTTCTTGCAGCCCTACTATCCAGGCTTTCATATCGAAGTAACCCTACTATCCAGGTTACTTCTCACAGCCCTACTATCTAAGATTTTATATCGAAGTAACCCTACTATCCAGGTTCCTTCTTACAGCCCTACTATCCAGGCTTTCATATCGAAGTAACCCTACTATCCAGGCTTTCATATCAAAGTAACCCTACTATCCAGGTTCCTTCTCACAACCCTACTATCCAGGCTTTCATATCAAAGTAACCCTACTATCCAGGTTCCTTCTCACAGCCCTACTATCCAGGCTTTCATATCGAAGTAACCCTACTATCCAGGTTCCTTCTCACAGCCCTACTATCCAGGCTTTCATATCGAAGTAACCCTACTATCCAGGTTCCTTCTCACATCCCTACTATCCAGGCTTTCATATCGAAGTAACCCTACTATCCAGGTTCCTTCTCACATCCCTATTATCCAGGCTTTCATATCGAAGCAACCCTACTATCCTGGTTCCTTCTCATAACCTTACTATCCAGGTTCCTCCTCTCATATCCTTAAACAGCGGTCCACAACACTGTAAGACTAGAACCTGATCAAACACGATTAGTTTCGCATTTCCCCAGTAAATCGCGGTGCAGCTTGCACCCCGACCAAATACGCAGTACACTCCTACTTCCTCAAGCCGAAGTTATTCCCCAGTAGAGTAATAGACAACTAAAGCTCCTAAAACTCTAGTTCTCCCAAGACAGGAAATCAACATCCCCTAGATGGCATCCTTAAGCCCATCTACTGCAATTCTTCGTCGCATCCAGGATGGCATCTTTAAGCCCATCTCTAACAATCTTCAATCCTCGACCTCCAAATTGCATCTGTAAGCCCATTCTCGATATCACAAATCAAGTGCCACTTCATGCGAGTGCAAATTTTTGGGCACTCTAGTGTTCAATCATCTTCCACCTTCAGATCACGAAAGGCAGAACAACCAATCTACATCCTCAGGTTTAAGAAGATTGAACAGGGGCAGATGTTGTACCCCAAAATTTGCCCTCTCATTTTACTCAACAAATGTCAAGTGAGGTCCCCAAGTTGCTCAAGGAAGTCCAAGAGTTAACTAGACCAACTCTCTCCTAAGGCAGTATACCTCAAATTTGGGTTTCATTTTTGATCAAGATGCTTGAGTCTAAAGGATCCAAAATGACTCCCAATGTCCTAATATGTTTCCAAGATCATCCATGTCAAGTTTCATGCCTTGCATAAGAAGTTTGCTCAGCCAACTGCTCAGATGCTTGAGAATCGACTATATTAGGTCAAAAGTCAATTGTGGCCCACATACAATCAAACCTCAAGATTTTTGGTTAAAATCATCATTTTGAAGTGTCATCCATCATTTGATCAAGGTCTGATCATGATTCCCCAAGGAATGCTCCAAATTCATCAAAACCCAAAAGTTGCTAAATTAGGGTTTTGTAGGAAAAGTCAACCCAATTTTGACCAAGCATAACTTCTTCATACTTTATCAGAAATTTTCCATCCAAAGCTCATTTTGAAGAGGATGAAATTACCTACAATTAATATTCATCTCACAAGTTCAAAATATGCACTCACAAAAAGATATGAATTTTAATATTATAGGTCATTTTGAAAAATCAACAAAAACACCGTTCGGGTCAAAGCTTCATACATGAATATGGAAGACTCAATTGAGAGGAGAAAAAAGGGTTGCTTAGGGGACATCCTAAGCTTTCTAAAAAGTCCAATAACACCTCTCTAGGGTTAAAATTGGACGAGATATGCCTTGTCAAAGTTGACCTTTTTTTGTAAAACTGCCAAAAGTCAAAGGTGCTCAAAAATGCATTTTTTGCTAAATGGGCCTAAATTTTATGCTTGAACCTCACTTATAATGTGGTCCACGACTCAAATATTCATCTACACATTATTTTCTTCATTTTTAAATTTATCTTGATTTTTTATTAATTAAAAAGTAAATTAAATAAATTATTGATGAATAATAGCAAAGATATGATATGATTTTGTTTTTGGACAGGTTGGCAATCAGAATATGCTGAATCATCAAGGCCAAGACGAATCAAGCATAATTGGTACAAGAAAGGGAAGATTTGGCTCAAAATAGCAAGTTTGCATAAGCTTGAAAATCAAATCAAATCTCTTATAATTGCAAAGATTCAGTCCAAATTTGTAACCCTAATTCATTCCTAAATATATAATGGACAATTCCAAAGCATGGCACAAGGGTTAGAAATCGTTAAAGAGGCAAAGAAAATTCAGAAAATTCAAGGAAAAAGTGTGACTCGGTGTGATCGGTGGAAATAGAACTAACTGTTTTGGAATGCTGGTTCGCGTTTGCTTTTCACAAAATGTCGCGGTAAGCAAGAGTCGCCACCGTCTTTTATTTTCTTCAACAAGGAAAGGACAAAAGCACAACAAAATTCCTTTTCGAGATGTTTCTCGGGTTCGGGAGGTAGATTATAGAAAGGGAAGGTGTTAGCACCCTTTCTATCTGTGGTTATCCACTGGCTCTTAGGTACTTGCTCACTATGTTTTCAAAAGATTTTTGCTTTTCTTGTGTTTGTGGGTTTTGAAAAAGTTTGTTTGAAAACTTCGATTTAACTCTTGTATCTGTCCTCAAGAGTGTATGAAGTGTTTGTTTGAAAACTTTTGTCAGAAAAGTGTAAGTGCGAAAAGTATTTTTGTTTTTTTGAAAGAGAAAGTATCTAAGAACCTCTACCTACTCAAAAGAAATTAAGTTGTGTAAATGTCCTTTAGACAGTACTATCCCACTATTGAGAAGTAGGTAGCACTGTCGTTGGAGTTTTCGGGTCAATTCGATTATAGGGACATGTGTGGTCACCAAAGCAATAGTAGGACGCCTTAGCGGTAACCCTAATGTCCTAGATCCTTTTTATCCGAGGCAACCGTTTCGAGGCAACTTGGATCTTTAGACAAGAGGGCGACCTCTAAAACACCCTATACTCAATGACCACGTCGAGGCAACCAAGTGAGGCGTACCCTAGGAGTGGCATGTGCGAGTGTGTCAGGTTTCATGTTAAGTTATCTTTGTACATGTTATGGTGAGCTACGGGTTGATTTTAATTTCAGATAAGTCTTGTCATGCATAGCCTAATTAACATACATCTAGCAGTTAAATATTGCGGAAAGTAAACTAAACTATTACAAGGCGTCGGGTATTTACATCGCCAAAAGCAACCCTTGAAAAGTAAATTGCGGGAAATTAAAGAAAAGCGATAAAAAGGGTCCTAATTACGCTATTACATCCTCGGAGCAAATACATAAATATGATCAAAAAAAATAATATGCGCGAATAAAAATTGAGTCGGAGAAGTCCTTAGGGTTTTGACCCTTTTTGAGAAAGAAAGAAGTTTTTTGGTTGTTTTTGCATTGAATTAAATTAAATTAAACCTAATTAATTAATTAATTAAAAGGGAATATTTTTGAGTTTTTTATGTTTTTTAGGAAATAAATAAAAAATAGTCAAAAGTTAGTAAAAACCCTAATTCTAGTTTATTTTAAATTATTGAGAAAAAGTTAAAATTAACCCTAATTAAACTAAATTAATTTGTTAGTATTTATTTACAAAAATAATAAATTAAAGGTGAAATTAATATATAATAATAATAATAATAATAATATTATAGTTTTTTAGTTTTCTGAATTTTACTATTAAAAAAAAAGTTAATTATATTAATTAAATAATAATAATAGTAAATAGTAAAATAGTTAAAAGAAAAAAAATAAAATAAGAAGAATAAACCAGGGGGGGTGTTGGCCCATTAGAAGGTGTTATTGTCAATTTCCAGGCCCATTAAGCTGTTCAGCCACGTTGACTTTAGCAATTCCTTGTATGTTCATTGACCAAGGTGTATGGTAGTCATCATCTTTGGCCACTGGATCCAGGCTTGGAGACACCTGGCGCCTGGAAATTTGAAGCGCATGGTAGAACCTCTTTTGAAATCTGCATGGGATTATGTGAAAGAAAATAATAACAAGTATTTTGGGGGACCTGGGATTCGAACCCAGGTCCCAAAGCTTACAAGCCAATGCCTTAACCACTCCAACCACCTGCACGCTTTTGATAATATAATAACAAGTAAATATAATATATAAAAATCAATTCATATGCTAAAAAAGAAAAAATAACGCGCGTGTTTTTGAATAAGCCAATGGAGTATCAACGCCCAGTCATCTTCTTCCTTCGTTCCTACAAAACATAAATAGATAGCGGGGGTTTTTAACCCCCACAATATGTAGCGACGAAAAATAGTGACTAGCACTGTGGTGTATATAAATGTTTCGCGAGGGTTGGTTTATGTTCGTCTTGTTCTGACGAATTCAGTCATGTGCCTTAAGAGTCTTAATTTTTCCTGGATTGAGAATCCCCAATTACAAAGCTCATGAACCCTAAAATTCAACCATGGCATCTTATGATTATGTGCATTATAATCCAATTAACTTATGCCATTAGCTTCATATGATTACTAGCAATGCAAAACAACCAAGAAAATCTGTTAAATGAGCATGATTTGAGCAATACGATTATGGATAAAATGTGCAGACCGTGAAACTGTCTAGGGAGATTCCTGTAGCTTTAAGGCCTGAATTTGATTGCAAAACCTTCCTGGGAACTCCTGCAAGATGTTAGAATCAACAAAAAGCTTTGAATCGCCCTGGAATATCGAAATCAGTTTTGAGTTTTTCTTGGAAAATTTTCAATATGCTAGGGCTTTTCTGCAGCTTCTCTCACGTGTATGGCATTAGGGTTAGCTTTCATATTTATAGAGGAATGAAATTAGGTCACAATCTTGAGCCAAAATCCTTTGATTGATGATTGAATATTTGATTGAAAATCAAATCTTTTTGCATTTTCATGATTGAATAAAGTTGCCAATTTTGGAGATTCTTGCATATTTGATTTGTACACGAAATTGCCAGCATATCTTGACCATATTTGCTTCACAAAAAGATTGAAAAACCAAATCTTTGTATTTTCCTACAATTTAAATTAATTAAATGAATTAATATTGATTAAAAATCCAATTAATTAATAAAAATAAGAAAATAAATTCAATTAAGCTTGATGGGTCGTGCATAGGCCATTAATGAAGTTTCAAGAATAGATTTGAGGCCCATTAGCAAAAATAAGGTGTTTTGAGCAAAGTTGACTTTTGCAAATTCATAAAAATTTCCCAACTTCTCCAATGCATATCTTGCTCAATTTGGATCCTATGAACATGTTCTTGGACATTTTGGAAAGGTCTTGAAGTCCTCTAACCAATGCCTTTGGTCCCATGTCATTTGGATTTACTAATCTCAAGTTATGGTCTTTGACTTAAAGTGCATTTTTGTTGACTTTTGAAATTGACCTATAATGTAAAAATTGGTAACTTTTTGTGAGAGCATTTCTTGGACTTGGAATGTGAAGATGGATTGTATGAAATGTCATCCCCTTCAAAATGAGCATTGGATGGGATTTTTCTGATGAACCATGAAAAAGTTATGCCCTGGTCAAGATACAGTTGACTTTTCTACTGTCCAAAAATAGTAACTTTTTACACCTTGATGATTTTTGAGCCATTCTTGTGAAATCATGATCAAGACTTGATCAAATGATGATTGTGGACTCAAAATAAGATGTTGACCAAAAATTCTGACTTTTGACTACAAAATGACCATTTTGCCCCTGCAGTTGACTGTGGATCAAATGGGGCTTTTGACTGTGCAAATTGGCACTGTGAGTCTTGAAACTTGGCATGTAGATGCTTGAGAATATTTATAGGCCTATGAGACTTGGTTGAACCATTGAAAACCCCAAATTCCTTGAAAGAACCAAAACCCTAATTTCAACTGTCTGAGGAGGTGGTTTTACTGTACAATCTCTTGAG
Source organism: Vicia faba (assembly GCA_948472305.1). Lineage (NCBI taxonomy): Eukaryota > Viridiplantae > Streptophyta > Magnoliopsida > Fabales > Fabaceae > Vicia > Vicia faba. Next base: position 818,782,669 of record OX451741.1, on the reverse strand, counting down.
CAATCTTGAACCATTTGAAGATGATTCTTGAAAAACCTTTAAGAATATGGGAAAGCAAATTTTGGGGTACAACAGTTGCCCCTGTTCAATCTTCTTGAACCCGAGGATGTAGATTGGCTTGCGTACCTTTCGTGATCCGAGGGTGGAAGATGATTGAACACTAAAGTGCCCAGAAATTTGCACTCGCATGGTATAGTATCATCAATGTGACGTCGAGAATGGGCTTACAGATGCCATTTGGATATTGTTGGTAGAAGGATGGGCTTATAGATTCCATCTAGGAAGGTAATGGATAGTTGTGGAGATGGGCTTAAAGATGCCATCTGGAAATGTTTGTAACTTGGTAGGTTGAAAGAAGGAACCTGTGTGGGGTTGCCTGATGATGAGTCCGTGTAAAAATGCATCTTGGAAGAGAAGGAACCAGTGTAGGGTTGCTTCATGATGGTCAAGTAGATAGTTGTCCTGTCTGGTTTCAGGTATTAATCCGGAACTTAAGAAGGTTGGCCGATGAGATAGTTTTCCTGTTTGGTTTCAGGTATTAATCTCTGACTTGAGAAAGAAAGATAGTTTTCCTGTCTGGTTTCAGGTATTAATATTCAATCTCTTCATGTAGATAACTTTCCTGTCTGGTTTCAGGTATAGATCTACAATCAGTCGTTCACAGATATTTCCTGGCTAGTTACAGGTGTTGATCTGGAACTTAAGAAAGGTTTTTTTTTATAATGATGTGATGAAGGAATCTGAGACGATTGCTACTCCAAATAGATGATGAAGGAATCGGGGACGATTACTACCTCAGCTGGATGATGAAGGAATCTGGGAAGATTACTACCTCAACAGGATGATGAAGGAATCTGGGACGATTACTACCTCAGCAGGATGATGATGGAATCTGGGACGATTACTACCTCAGCAGGATGATGAAGGAATCTGGGTGACTTCTACCTCAGCAGGATGATGAAGGAATCTTGGACGATTACTACCTCAACAGGATGATGAAGGAATCTGGGACGATTACTACCTCAGCAGGATGATGAAAGATTCTGGGTGACTTCTACCTCAGCAGGATGATGAAGGAATCTTGGACGATTACTACCTCAGCAAGATGATGAAGGAATCTGGGACGATTACTACCTCAGTAGGATGATGAAGGAATCTAGAACGATTACTACCTCAACGGGATTATGAAGGAATCTTGGACGATTACTACCTCAACGGGACGATGAAGGAATCTTGAGTGACTTCTACCTCAACGGGATGATGAAAGAATCTTGACGACTTCTACCTCAACGGGATGATGAAGGAATCTTGAGTGACTTCTACCTCAACGGGATGATGAAGGAATCTTGAGTGACTTCTACCTCAACGGGACGATGAAGGAATCTTGATGACTTCTACCTCAACAGGATGATGAAGGAATCTTGACGACTTCTACCTCAACGGGATGATGAAGGAATCTTGACGACTTCTACCTCCACGGGATGATGAAGGAATCTTGATGACTTCTACCACAACGGGATGATGAAGGAATCTTGGATGACTTCTACCTCAACGGGATGATGAAGGAATCTTGGATGACTTCTACCTCAACGGGATGATGAAGGAATCTTGATGACTTCTACCTCAACAGGATGATGAAGGAATCTTGGATGACTACTACCTCAAAAGGTAATGACTTTTATCTGTTGATCGATCTTTCCTGAAAAGGGTAAAGAGTTAGTTATATGCAATGTCATGATGTATGAGATGCATGATGTCACGACGTTCTCCAGAGTAAATGAGGTCGTGTCGTATGAACTTTATCATGTATGTAAATAGGAGATGTGAAATGTGATATGTTTATGAATGTATTCTCGTCTGGGAAAATAAATCCTTGACAAATGACGAGGAGTTTGTTAAGTCCCGGGCTGATATTGAAGAGTCTGGTTGAATTCTTCGTTTCCGTTGGGGATGATAAACGAAGATGATTGCAAGAATAAACCTGTAGGAGAAGATGACTCCGTTGGGGAATAAACCTGGTGAAGAGATTACTCAGCGGGGAATTACTCTGTGGGAAGAGATGATTTGCTGAGATTTTAACGATAACTCTGCTGGGGACTCTGTTGATAAGCTCTGTTGGAGATTTTGATGATGAACTCTGCTGGGGATGGAAAGAACTTCGCTGGGGACGACCTTTCTGTTGAAACTTGCTGAGGATAACCCGGTTAGACTCTGGTGGGGGATAACCTCCTGAATATGGCTGGGGAGAGATTTTTGTACTCTGCAGGGGATAAGCTTCCAGAATCTACTGGGGAGATGATTCAACTCTCCTGGGGAAACTTTTGAGGAAATGGCTCCACTGGGGGTATCTTGTATTCCACCAGGGAACAATCTTATATTTCTGTCGAGGAATATTAAGATTGCCGAGGATGCTTGCTGAGGAATATCTTTATACTCCACTGGAGAATATTAAGATCTACTGGGGATATCCAACTTCTTTTTAGGGTTGTCAGTAGACTAACTCTGCTTGGGCAGAGTATTGCTGACTTACTGGGGATACCGTGCCTTTTTTAGGGCTGATGGGAGGCCAACTCTGCTTGGGGAGAGTATCGCTGAATTGTCCATTGTGGCAAGGCTCAGTGGGGAGAGCTACCATTATTGTTTTATTCTGCGGGGAGTGATAGTATCTTAGCCATATTCTTCAGCTGAATATATACCTTGGTACCTGGTGGACAAAGCAACTAGATCGCTTAGACAATTCTTATTGCCCCAGTTTCTGCGGGAGAAGAAGGCCTATGAGGAGCTTGATAACTGCCGATTGACAAATCTTCTTCTGGTAGGCGAGTGACGAGATGACGGGACATAGTCGTACGCTTTTGATCCCTAACTTTTGCCTGGACCGCCCTTTTGGGTTTTCAGTCCATCGGGATACCCTTTTTGCCCAAGCTGCCTTTTCAGGTTTTCGACTTGTCGGGTGTACAGATTTTTCATTTTCATCCCTTATTTTTGCCTAGGCCAGTCGACCTAGCAGGTCTTTGATTATGCGTAGTATTTTTTTACTATGTCCATGCCCTCAGGATGCAGAGAGGTGTCACTGTCGGTAGTGTTGTGTCGCCATACTACCAGAAGATCTTCGTTTGATCATGCAAGATTTGTTGCTGGAATTCATGTCCAATGCCCCAAGTGACTCAGGCGGAGATTTTCCCCTGGCTGTTTGGCATCTTGAGAGATTCCTTGAATCTTGACTTGACTGCCCCAGATGATGGACAATGATCATGTCGTGCCCCTGGATTGGAAGTGTTTTTCCACTTGATGTGATCCTTGTTATTGAGAAGATTTTCTGTCCACTAGATATTCGTCGTGCGAATTTCTCTGCTGTTTGAACAAATAGTCATATGCAAACAATGTTATCTTAAGAATGCAAAGCTTATGTCTGTCTTGAAGTTTTGAAAATGCATTTTTTCAGTAAAACAAGTGAATTTTTGTAAAATGTGATGTCAACTTAGGATTTTACAGCAAGCCCTACAGGAGTCAGGATACCTTTCGTAACAGTATGCTTTCGAACTAACCCATGCTTCAGCTAGGACTTTTAAGGGTTATAACGTGGCCTGGTTCACGGTTTAAGAAACAAAGGATAAAGGCTCAAATTTTATTTGTACCCACCCGCTCTTCGTGATGTTCTTCAAACCTAAACTCAGTTGATCGTGCGTTAGACCTTGTTGGAGTCTTTGCTCTGATATTCCGGTGATGGTTCGGATACTGATAGTTTATTTTGAACAGGCAGTCATTTCTTTTTGTTGAGGGTTTGTAGGACCTCTTTATTTTTTGATTTTGTTATCCCTGTCTTTTTGCCTGAACTGTTTCTTTTGTGATTACAGTCAGCGGGATGCCCCAGTTTTGTAAGTCTCCTTCATAGGTTTTGACTTATTGGGATTTTGTTTTGAAAGATAACGACTACCTCTCCTGACGATTATAGGGAACCATCACTGTATTTTTGTCTCGGAAGGACTTCTTTGATGCCATTTATTGTGCACGTGGATCAACTGAGAAAACTACTCTGCCCCAGGTTATAATTAAGGGTTTTAATTTTTGAAAAGAAAAACTCCAACTTCTTTGGCTCAACGGGGTTGACTAGGGATTATCTTCCTTATAACTCCACTGTTTAAGATTTGAAACAATGCATGTACCTCATCAGCGGGGTCTATTCAAAAGCATACTGTAAAGATCGTGGTATCGTTTTCGTCATCCTCCCTCAAAAGGTTTAGAATTTTTTAATCGAGAGTTGAACATCACAAGAAATGAAAGCAATTTGAATATAGTGAATACGAATGGATTGATTCAAAACAGACATATGCGATGCATTAATGAAATAAAAAAGTTTTCCATGACAATAATTGTTTGAATAAGCAAAGAAAAATACAACTTGAAAATTCAAATGAACAAAAGACATTCTTCAATGATTTGGTGTAGGATCAGTGATCAAACTTGATCTCCTTGGCATCAATCAAGTCTTGGATCTTTTTCTTCAGGGCCCAACAGTTGTTTGTGTCATGTCCCAGACTGTCAGAGTGGTATGCACACCTTTCATTGGGATGATAGGTAGGAGCGGAAGCGTTTGGACTCCGGAGAGGAGCCCTTAATGTAATCAGCCCTGCCTTCAACATTTGTTGTAGCGCTTGGGTCAGTGACACGTTGTGCTTGGTGAATTGCCTCCTGGGCTTGTTTGGCTTGCTCTGATCAACCCGTTGTTCTGGGCGAGGTTATTGTTGGACCTGTGAGGTAGCAGCGACTTGAGGAGGTCTATTCATCAAACCAAACCCTTGAATTCTCTGAAGTTGATTAATGACTTGATCCTCAGCCTTGACTATTTGCTTCATACTGTTGTATCTGTCTTGATGAAGCTGGTTGATAACGGTTCTTAACTCTTCTTGCTCCCGAGCTAAGCCTTGGATAAGATCCATCTGCCCCAGCATATGGGTTTTCATTGCATCTACCTCAGCTTGCAGATGCTTCAGCCGTTCGTCCTTACTGTCTTCAGGACTCTTCTTGACCATATTCCCCATGAGGAGTGTTCTTAACTCTTCCTGCCCCTTGGATAGGCTTAGGAAGATTTCCCTGAACTGAGTCCCTTGAGTATGAAGATCCTGGTTATCTTGTTGGAAAGCCATTGCTGAAATAAACAGCGAGAACGTGAGAGACCTGTAAAGGGTGACCTGTGATGCAATGATATGTATGATATATGTATGCAATGTTTTCAAGGATCTCGCGGGGTAAACAGAGAAACTTGTTAGAATTTGAATCTGGTAGCTTGATTGGAGGAACTTCATGTTGTTGAGAGTCCTTCTTCAAGAGTCAAAGCTCACCATATCGAGTGGGTCATAGCCCCTGACTCAAGTTATCGTGTTTTGATCTCCGAACAACCTTGGCTAGAGGAAAATAAATCCCCTTTGCCCCTTGCTAGACAGTTGGTTCATCATGACCTGCATCACAAACCCTCGAGATCCTTGAAATGGGTTAGTCCTTATGCAGGATGTATGCAATGTTATGATGTTATAATGTTATGATGTTATGATAGAGGCACACCAAAAGTATTCACAGAAGGCAAACATGGTAAGGCACACAAGTCACACAAAAGAGCCCTTAGATTTCAGGCCAGCATGAAGTTTAGGTACTACCCTCCTTCAGTTTCAGTTGGTTAAGACTTGTCCTAAAAATAGTAATCGGGTTCTAGAGGATCTCAATATCACTGACTACCCTCGATCGGTTATAATTACAGTTTGGCAACCTTTTCTTGCGGCCGGAACCATCGCGAGAGTTTAGCCTCAATGAGCGTAGCATACTGCTACAGTTCAATGGCCAAGTTGGTCAATTTAAGGTGCTAAGGTCAGTTGGTGCTTAATGACTCCTCAGAAGACCCATATTCTCCTCGTTCTAACACAAGGGATATCGGTACAGACCAAGGTATCACACCAACGTACTACTGCTTCACCCGTGTCGGTCTACGCCGGACAGGTCCCTCACAGTTTATTGCTACTTACCTAAAGGGTATTCCCCAGATCCGGGTTAGGATCTATGAAACTCCAATACAAGCCCACAAATATAAATCATACAAAGCATGCAATTGAAAACATAAGTGATCTTATCCTAAGGTACACCTCACTTATTAATTCCCCAGCAGAGTCGCCAGTTCTGTGATCGGTGGAAATAGAACTGACTGTTTTGGAATGCTGGTTCGCGTTTGCTTTTCGCAAAATGTCGCGGTAAGCAAGAGTCGCCACCGTCTTTTATTTTCTTCAACAAGGAAAGGACAAAAGCACAACAAAATTCCTTTTCGAGATGTTTCTCGGGTTCGGGAGGTAGATTATAGAAAGGGAAGGTGTTAGCACCCTTTCTATCTGTGGTTATCCACTGGCTCTTAGGTACTTGCTCACTATGTTTTCAAAAGATTTTTGCTTTTCTTGTGTTTGTGGGTTTTGAAAAAGTTTGTTTGAAAACTTCGATTTAACTCTTGTATCTGTCCTCAAGAGTGTATGAAGTGTTTGTTTGAAAACTTTTGTCAGAAAAGTGTAAGTGCGAAAAGTATTTTTGTTTTTTTGAAAGAGAAAGTATCTAAGAACCTCTACCTACTCAAAAGAAATTAAGCTGTGTAAATGTCCTTTAAACAGTACTATCCCACTATTGAGAAGTAGGTAGCACTGTCGTTGGAGTTTTCGGGTCAATTCGATTATAGGGACATGTGTGGTCACCAAAGCAATAATAGGACGCCTTAGCGGTAACCCTAATGTCCTAGATCCTTTTTATCTGAGGCAACCGTTTCGAGGCAACTTGGATCTTTAGACAAGAGGGCGACCTCTAAAACACCCTATACTCAATGACCACGTCGAGGCAACCAAGTGAGGCGTACCCTAGGAGTGGCATGTGCGAGTGTGTCAGGTTTCATGTTAAGTTATCTTTGTACATGTTATGGTGAGCTACAGGTTGATTTTAATTTCAGATAAGTCTTGTCATGTATAGCCTAATTAACATACATCTAGCAGTTAAATATTGCGGAAAGTAAACTAAACTATTACAAGGCGTCGGGTATTTACATCGCCAAAAGCCACCCTTGAAAAGTAAATTGCGGGAAATTAAAGAAAAGCGATAAAAAGGATCCTAATTACGCTATTACATCCTCGGAGCAAATACATAAATATGATCAAAAAAAATAATATGCGCGAATAAAAATTGAGTCGGAGAAGTCCTTAGGGTTTTGACCCTTTTTGAGAAAGAAAGAAGTTTTTTGGTTGTTTTTGCATTGAATTAAATTAAATTAAACCCAATTAATTAATTAATTAAAAGGGAATATTTTTGAGTTTTTTATGTTTTTTAGGAAATAAATAAAAAATAGTCAAAAGTTAGTAAAAACCCTAATTCTAGTTTATTTTAAATTATTGAGAAAAAGTTAAAATTAACCCTAATTAAACTAAATTAATTTGTTAGTATTTATTTACAAAAATAATAAATTAAAGGTGAAATTAATATATAATAATAATAATAATATTATTATAGTTTTTTAGTTTTCTGAATTTTACTATTAAAAAAAAGTTAATTATGTTAATTAAATAATAATAATAATAAATAGTAAAATAGTTAAAAGAAAAAAAATAAAATAAGAAGAATAAACAAGGGGGGGTGTTGGCCCATTAGAAGGTGTTATTGTCAATTGCCAGGCCCATTAAGCTGTTCAGCCACGTTGACTTTAGCAATTCCTTGTATGTTCATTGACCAAGGTGTATGGTAGTCATCATCTTTGGCCACTGGATCCAGGCTTGGAGACACCTGGCGCCTGGAAATTTGAAGCGCATGGTAGAACCTCTTTTGAAATCTGCATGGGATTATGTGAAAGAAAATAATAACAAGTATTTTGGGGGACCTGGGATTCGAACCCAGGTCCCAAAGCTTACAAGCCAATGCCTTAACCACTCCAACCACCTGCACGCTTTTGATAATATAATAACAAGTAAATATAATATATAAAAATCAATTCATATGCTAAAAAAGAAAAAATAACGCGCGTGTTTTTGAATAAGCCAATGGAGTATCAATGCCTAGTCATCTTCTTCCTTCGTTCCTGCAAAACATAAACAAATAGCGGGGGTTTTTAACCCCCACAATATGCAGCGACGAAAAATAGCGACTAGCACTGTGGTGTATATAAATGTTTTGCGAGGGTTGGTTTATGTTCATCTTGTTCTGACGAATTTAGTCATGTGCCTTAAGAGTCTTAATTTTTCCTGGATTGAGAATCCCCAATTTCAAAGCTCATGAACCCTAAAATTCAACCATGGCATCTTATGATTCTGTGCATTATAATCCAATTAACATATGCCATTAGCTTCATATGATTACTAGCAATGCAAAACAACCAAGAAAATCTGTTAAATGAGCATGATTTGAGCAATACGATTATGGATAAAATGTGCAGACCGTGAAACTGTCTAGGGAGATTCCTGTAGCTTTAAGGCCTGAATTTGATTGCAAAACCTTCCTGGGAACTCCTGCAAGATGTTAGAATCAACAAAAAGCTTTGAATCGCCCTGGAATATAGAAATCAGTTTTGAGTTTTTCTTGGAAAATTTTCAATATGCTAGGGCTTTTCTGCAGCTTCTCTCACGTGTATGGCATTAGGGTTAGCTTGCATATTTATAGAGGAATGAAATTAGCTCACAATCTTGAGCCAAAATCCTTTGAATTGATGATTGAATATTTGATTGAAAATCAAATCTTTTTGCATTTTCATGATTGAATAAAGTTGCCAATTTTGGAGATTCTTGCATATTTGATTTGTACACAAAATTGCCAGCATATCTTGACCATATTTGCTTCACAAAAAGATTGAAAAACCAAATCTTTGTATTTTCCTACAATTTAAATTAATTAAATGAATTAATATTGATTAAAAATCCAATTAATTAATAAAAATAAGAAAATAAATTCAATTAAGCTTGATGGGTCGTGCATAGGCCATGAATGAAGTTTCAAGAAGAGATTTGAGGCCCATTAGCAAAAATAAGGTGTTTTGAGCAAAGTTGACTTTTGCAAATTCATAAAAATTTCCCAACTTATCCAATGCATATCTTGCTCAATTTTGATCCTATGAACATGTTCTTGGACATTTTGGAAAGGTCTTGAAGTCCTCTAACCAATGCCTTTGGACCCATGTCATTTGGATTTATTAATCTCAAGTTATGGTCTTTGACTTAAAGTGCATTTTTGTTGACTTTTGAAATTGACCTATAATGTAAAAATTGGTAACTTTTTGTGAGAGCATTTCTTGGACTTGGAATGTGAGGATGGATTGTAGGAAATGTCATCCCCTTAAAAATGAGCATTGGATGGGATATTTCTGATGAACCATGAAAAAGTTATGCCCTGGTCAAGATACAATTGACTTTTCTACTGTCCAAAAATAGTAACTTTTTACACCTTGATGATTTTTGAGCCATTCTTGTGAAATCATGATCAAGACTTGATCAAATGATGATTGTGGACTCAAAATAATATGTTGACCAAAAATTCTGACTTTTGACTGCAAAATGACCATTTTGCCCCTGCAGTTGACTGTGGATCAAATGGGGCTTTTGACTGTGCAAATTGGCACTGTGAGTCTTGAAACTTGGCATGTAGATGCTTGAGAATATTTATAGGCCTATGAGACTTGGTTGAACCATTGAAAACCCCAAATTCCTTGAAAGAACCAAAACCCTAATTTCAGCTGTCTGAGGAGGTGGTTTGACTGTACAATCTCTTGAGCAATCTTGAACCATTTGAAGATGATTCTTGACAAACCTTGAAGAATATGGGAGGGCAAATTTTGGGGTACAACACTCAGTTTCAAGCTTGGAGGACTATTCAAGCCCTTCTAGCATTGCCAAACGATTCCTGGATCTTCTCAGAAGCTAACCCAATCGACTGCACGCCTCTACACGTCCAGAATCGCTCCCTATCACTCACACGGTTTGCAAAATTATTCAAATTCAATTACTATAATTCTTGCATGTTTAGCATGTTTAAGTTACATATTTGTGATCCTCATTGTGTTTGCAAGCTAACTGGATGATTTAATTGCGTTTTTGGAGCCTGTACATGCCTTCACCATTGTTAGGGTTTATATGTGCAGTTTAGGGGTTTTGTCCACAGGTTAAATTGGCCAGCAAAAGGGGTACCATGGTGTTCACAAGATCAAGACGAGTTGATATATATAATTAGATTCCATTTATCATGCGTGTACATGATTTTTGAATGAAACAGGTTTGTAGCTACAGACCTTTGTCTGTAGGTAAAAGTACCAGAGCCTAAGACGACGATCCAGGGAAGAAGACAACAGCGTGGCACAACCTGACTGGCTGCGTAGTTGGTCAGAGGAAGGAAGTCAGAAGCTCATGTCCTGGGTTCGATCCCAAGCATGAGCTTTTGGCATTTTATCCATTATTTTCACCAGATCTAGCACACCTCACCTTCTGAGGATCATCATCTTCTGGATCCGTCTCCAGCCAGATCCAGCACACCTCACCTTCTGAGTATCATCATCTTCTGGATCCATCTCCAGCTAGATCCAACGCACCTCACCTTCTGAGGATCATCATCTTCTGGATCCATCTCCAGCCAGATCCAGCACACCTCATCTTCTGAGGAGCATCACGCGCCCTCTGATCTCATCATGTGTATCTATCTCCAGCCAGATCTAGTGTACCTCACCTTCTAAGGATCATCATCTTCTGGATCCATCTCCAGCCAAATCCAGCACACCTCATCTTCTGAGGATCATCATGCGCCCTCTGATCTCATCCTCTGGATCCATCTCCAGCCAGATCCAACGCCAGCATACGCAGGTCCACCATGAGTCCCTAGAAGATGGTCTCATTAGATCAGGCGCCAGACTCTGGGCCATCCTTCTGAGTTTCTGAAGTTCAGCACACACCTCCAGATTTTCTAACAGCAGGCCCATTTGGTTATTTCTACTATTTTTCTCTAATTTCTTTTCTTTAAGTATTTTGTTTTTTTAATCAATACAAAAATTATTTTATTAAATTAACAAATCAAAAAATCACAAAAAGATTTATTTTCTTAATATATATTATTTTTAATTAATTAGTTTAAGTAATTTAGGGCAACATTAATTTCTTTCATAATTAAAAACAATTAGAAATTAGGTTTAATTAATTTGTGATTTAATTGTTTTCTCAAATAAAAATCCACAAAAATTTCTTTCTCTCAATTAGGGTTTAAGTTATTAATTACCGTCCTCGTCTTTAATTTGCCGCGCGCTTGTTAATTATTTTTTCCATTATTTTGTAACTGTTCAGGGTTTGTAATAGTTAAATTAGGGTTTTATTTCTTGCTTTAAATCCACGATTTTTGGTTATGCAATTAATCCCCCTCCCCTAAGCCTTGTAATAGCTAGGTTTTACTTCCTCGTATTTTTAATTTCCGCAATCTTTAACTGTTAGATGTATGCCTAATAGGATTGTATGGCAAGAATGCATGAAAAATTAAAACAGTTAGAAAACCCTAATGTGCAAAGATTAAAATAACTGAAACAAATCACTCGCACATGTTCATTCTTAGGGTATACTCTCACTCCGGTTGCCTTCGGTAAATGGTCATGAAGCATAGGATGTTTTATTAGCTATCCTCTATGTCCCAAAAGATCAAAAAATGACCCTTTCGAATGTTGCCTCAGAAAAGATCTTTAGGACTCTAGGATGGTTACTAAGGTGTCCTAACATTACTTTTGCGACCGTACGTCCCTTTCGAATGTCCCTTACAAACTCCAACGACGGTGCTACCTACTCTTTAATAGTGGGATAGCGTTGTCTAAAGGAAATAGAACATAAACGATCTTCTTTCGAGTAGGTAGATGCTAGTAGGTACTTGCTCAATGAAAACTTTTCACACAAACACTTTTCAAAACAAATTTTCAAAACAAACTTCGTCACATCCTTGAGGACTGATACAACGGTTATCATGAAGTAAAAACATTTTCAAGACAAACACACACAAGCAATTTGAAAAATGAGCAAGTACCTAAGAGCCCGTAGATAACTACGGATAGAAAGGGTGCTAACACCTTCCCTTTCTATAATCTACCCCCCCCCCCCCCCCCCCCCGTACTCAGAATATATCGATAAAAGGTTTTTTCTGTTCTTTTCCCTTTTCCATGATTGGATGAAATAAAAGTCAGTGGCGACTCTTGCTTACCACGACATTTTGCGAACAAAACGCAAAATGCAAACCAGTATTAAACAGTCGGTTCTGCCATCGTATCACAATAGTCATATGCTTTAATCCTTAACTTTTTCCTAGACCGCCCTTTCAGGTTTTCATCCCACCAGGATACCCATTTTTGCCCAAGTCTCCCTTTCAGGTTTTTCTACTGGTCGGGTGTACAATCTTTTGCATATATCCCTAACGTTTTCCCGAACCTCTTTGGTTTACCTGGATGCCCGTATTTTTGCCTAGGTGTGTCAACCTAGCGGGTCATTTTATGCGTACTATTTTTTAACTATGTCCGCGTTTACGGGATGTGGGAAGTCTTCGCCAAACATAATAGTCAGCATCACGGTACCACCAGAGAAAACTTTCTTTACAACAAATGGTCCTTCGTAAGTGGGAGTCCATTTTCCCCTGGGGTCGCCTTGTGGAAGAATGATGCGCTTTATTACCAAGTCTCCAGCTTGACACACTCGAGGCTTGATCTTTTTGTTGAACGCCTTGGTCATATGCTTTTGATACATCTGACCATGGCAAACAGCAGCCAGCCGCTTCTCGTCAATCAAGTTTAGCTGATCCAACCTAGTCTAAATCCATCCATCTTCGCCTAGACCTACTTCTTTCATTATCCTTAGAGAGGGAATTTGAACTTCTACAGGAAAGACGGCTTCCATGCCATAGACCAAGGAAAAGGAGTTGCCCCAATTGACGTACAAGCCGAAGTACGATAGCCATGGAGAGAAAACGGTAACATCCCATGCCAGTCTTTGTAGGTTACCACCATCTTTTGCATAATATTCTTGATATTTTTATTGGAAGCTTCCACTACGCCATTCATCTTGGGTCTGTACGGAGAAGAATTGTGATGCTTGATTTTGAACTTAGTGCGGAGTTCCGTGATCATAGCATTGTTGAGGTTGGTTCCATTGTCGGTGATGATCCTTTCGGGAATACCCTAACGGCAGATGAGGTTATGCTTGATAAACTTGGCTACCATGTTCTTGGTGACTGAGGCGTATGAAGTAGCTTCGACCCACTTGGTAAAGTAATCAATGGAAAAAAGGATGAAATGATATCCATTTGAGGCAGTAGGTTTGATCTATCCAATCATGTCAATGCCCCACATTGCAAATGACCACGGAGCAGTCATGACATTTAGAGGAATAGGTGGTACATGGACCTTGTCAGCATAGATTTGATACTTGTGGCAAGTCCTTGAGTGATGATGACAATAAGTTTCCATTGTGGACCAATAGTAACCATCCCTCAAGATTCTCTTGGCCATAGTGTGTCCACTTGAGTGAGTCCCAAAGAGGCCATCATGCATGTCTTCCATATTTTTCTCTGCCTCCTTCTTGTCCACACATCGGAGTAGAATAGAATCATGGTTGCGCTTGTATAGGATTCCGTTGCTTAGAAAGAATTTGGCTGAAAATCTTCGCAAGAATTTATTATCATTGGCGAAAGCTCCTTCAGGATATTCTCGTGCCTCAAGATATTTCCTCACCTCATGGTACCATGGTTTCTCTTCGTCAGTGTCAAGCTCATAGCAGTGCGCAGGTTCGTCAAATTTTTCGATTGTTATCATAGGAGCTTCGTTGTCCCATTTGACTTTGAACATGGAAGACATTGTGGCCAAAGCGTCGGCAAACTGATTTTCCTCCCTATGGAAATGCTCAAAGGTGATCTCCTCGAAGCATGGAATCAGAGTTAATATAAGCTCTTTGTAAGGAATCATGTTAGGATGCTTAGTGTCCCATTCCCCCTTCACTTGGATAATCACTAGAGAAGAGTCTCCAAATACATCCAAATGTTTAATCCTCAAGTCAATGGCAAACTTCAGACCTAAGATGCATGCTTCATACTCAGCCATGTTGTTCATACAATCAAAGCACAGTCTAGCAGTGAAAGGAGTGTGACAACCTTCAGGAGAAATCATCACAACGCCAATCCCATTATCGAGAGCATTAGAAGCTCCATCAAAAACCATAGTCCATCGGGATCCTTGTCCAGGTCTGTCATAGGTACAGGTTTTGCACAGTCGGTCACTAACATGATATTCTCATATGGGAAGTCAAAGTTCATAGATCGATAGTCATCAACAGGTTAATGGGCCAAATGATCTCCGAATATACTTCCTTTGATGGCCTTTTATGTTGTATACTGGATATCATATTCATCCAGAATCATTTTCCATCTGGCTATTCGTCTGGAGAGAGCGGGCTTCTCGAAGATGTACTTGATAGGGTCTATCTTAGAAATCAATAAAGTGGTGTGAGTCCACATATATTATATTAGCCGGCGAGCAGCCCATACCAGAGCGTAACAAGTTTTCTCGAGCAGTGAATATCTGGTTTCACAGTCGATAAACTTTTTGATCAGGTAGTATATTTCATGGTATTTTCAGCCAGACTCGTCATGTTAGCCCAACACACACCCCATAGAATTCTCTAGCACAGTCAAGTACATGATCAAATGTATTCCTTCAACTGGAGGCATAAGGATAGGAGGCTCTTGCAAATATTCCTTGATTTTGTCGAAGGTAGCTTGACAATCGTCATTCCATTTGATACTTGGTCTTTCTTCAAGAGTTTGAAGATTGGCTCACAAGTAGCCGTTAAGTGAGAGATGAAGTGAGCAATGTAATTAAGACGACCCAAGAATCCTCTAACCTCCTTTTCATAACAGGGAACTGGCATTTCTTGAATGTCTTTTACCTTTTCAGGATCCACTTCGATGCCTTTACTACTGACGACAAAACCTAGAAGCTTTCCAGACCTTACTTCGAATGTGCACTTATTAGGGTTCAACCTCAACTTGTACTTCTTCAGCCTCTCAAATAGCTTGTGTAGGTGATCGAGACGCTCTTCTTTGGTTTGCGACCTTGCAATCATATCATCCATATAAACTTCTATTTCATGATGAATCATATCATGAAATAAAGCTACCATAACTCTTTGATATGTTCCCCCTACATTTTTTAATCCGAACGAAATAACTTTGTAGAAAAAGGTGCCCCATTGTGTAACAAAGATGGTCTTCTCCATGTCTTCGGGAGCCATCTTGATTTGGTTGTATCCAGAAAACCCATCCATGAAGGAGAATACTCTATGTTGAGCGGTGTTGTCAACCAAGACATCAATATGTGGTAGAGGGAAATCATCTTTGGGGCTTGCCCTATTCATATCTCTATAATCTACACACATGCGAACCTTTCCATCTTTCTTTGGCACGAGGACCACGTTCGCAACACATTGAGGATAAGATGTGACATCCAGAAAAACTGCATCGAATTTCTTCATTGCCTCGGCTTTTATCTTTTCAGACATGTCTGGCCGCATGTAACGAACCTTTTGCTTAACAGGAGGACAATCTTCCTTCGTTGGAAGACGATGAACCACAATGTCGGTATCCAACCCGGGCATATCTTTATACGACCAAGTAAAACTTCAGCGTAGTCATGTAACATCTGAACCAATCTGTTCTTAATACCATATTTTAGGTTTGCGCCGATCTTGACCTCTCTCTTATTTGTCTCAGTACCTAAGTTGATAACTTTGAATGGCTCTTGATGAGGTGGAATAAATTTCTCTTCTTGCATTAGAAGTCTAGCTAATTCTGTTGGTATTTCACAATCTTCCTCGCCTTCGTCTTCGGCTTGGTTAACTGGATGTTCGAGGTTATAGCTGGCAATAATGGAGTCCTTGGCAATGAGATCCGGAGTGGATGAAGATTTGCAAGTGTGTGTGTGTGTGTGTGCATGTAAGATACATGGCTATTAAAAACACGTAATAAAGAAAAAGAAATACAATGAACACAAAAATTTGAATGCAAAAGGTCCAATGGTTTATATTAAATGATCATATGATAAGTGAACATGAACAAAACCCTTAACAAATGGACCATAGTGCCCCAGGCAAGGCACATGGCTTAAAAGTCATTATTTTGGAAATTAAGATTACAGACAGAAGTTCTTGAATTGATAGAAAATAGTAAAGAGTAATTACTCCTCAACGAAGGATGTGGGAGTGAAATCCTTTTCATGCCAATTGCTGAGCTTTCCTTTGAAAATAGGATATATCCAATCTTCAAAAGTATTTTCATCATCAGAGTCTTCCATAGCGTTCACTTCATGATTCCCGATGCGAAGAGGTGGCTTTCCCACATGAGCACGCCTGACTTATTTCTGGGTTTTGATGGTGAAACCTAATCCATATTTGTCTGTTTTAAATGGAATGTCGGGAAGTTGGCCCCAGATAGTATATTTTCCATCTTCGACCACGACATGGGCATCCTTAAGCAAAACCATTCTTGGTAAAACTTCATCAGCTTTTGATATGTTGGAGGAGATTTTGCTGGCGGCAACCATAGGAGGAACAATTTTGAATGCCTGGCATGGAGTCTCTATGAATTCAACATCCATTTCCACATACTTGAAGGGATTAAGATGGCTCACCATAAATTCTTCTTTGCTTCTAACAATAACGATCTTCCCTTTGAATGGATACTTTAATTTTTGATGAAGGGTGGATGTTACTGCCCCTGCCCCGTGGATCCAAGCGCGTCCAAGAAAACAAGAATATGCAGGACGTATGTCCATTATATAAAAGGTAGAATTGAAGATCTGTGAGCTAACTTTAATTGGGAGATCCACCTCTCCATGAACCATTCTCTTAGACCCATTGAAAGCCCTTACGACAATATCGCTTGGCTTCAGTACCAGTCCTTCACAATCTAGCCGGTCCAAAGCACCTTTGGGTAACACATTTAAAGATGAGCAAGGCTCAATTAAGACATGAGCCAAGGTGGTTCCCTTGCATTCAATATAGATATGCAATGCTTTGTGGTGGTTCCTTCCCATAGGAGTCAAATCAGTGTCGGAGAACCCTAATCCATTGCCAGCCGTTAAACTTGCTACACAGTTCTCGAACTGGTCAGCAATGGTTTCTTGGGGAACATGGGCTTTCTTTAAGAACTTGATCAGAGCCTGGGCATGAACGTCCGAATAGAGTAATAATGATAGCATGGAAATTTTGGAGGGGGTTTTCCCTTGCTGCTCCACTATTTTGAAGTTACTCTTCTTTATGATTTTCAGGATTTCCTCCATCTCTTGAGTGGAGGGATCTTTAGCATTAGTATCTTTGGTAGGTGCCTCTATCCCAGCAGACACTCCTACTTTTTCTTTGCCTCTAGTGTTAGCACTAGACTTGTCATTGCTTATGTGGACGGGAGTCGTTGTAGTAGTGGGTGGTGAAATATCAGAGAAAAAGATCCTCCATGTTCTTGTCACTTTACTAGAACCTACAATATTGGTGACATCTGCTTCATCTTTTTTGATCCAAGAATCTTGTTTTATCCCATGATAATAAACCTTGACACTATAGTTCCATGGAACTGCTTTGTCAGAGGAGTAGGGGATAGGCCCAGCGGTATTATTAAAGGAGCGATGGTCGGTTCATTTGAAATTCTAATAGGGCCCTTTAAGGGGATCCTAAAAGGCTTATTGGAAATTATTGTTATGGACAGGTCTTTAGTTTTGTTGGTCAAACTCTTGATGGTAGGAATCTTTTCAAACAGAATCTTGCGGCTATTTATTAAGCGTTGCACACCTTCCTTCAATCGCTTGCACCCATTTACTTGTTGATCACATCGGACACAATCTTTAGAACAGCCAGGGAACACCCCGACTCTCAGCAAGTTAACCTTCACATTAGTTAATGGAGTTGTTAAATATTCAATGGAAGAGACAAAATTAGTATCATCAATTGCATTAACACCATTCCCATGATTCATATTGGTGTGGTTATCACATTTGGAGTAACAGGTGGATCAAATTCAATATCTTATTATCTATCAAATCTTGAATCTTGGTCTTCAGCGCCCAGCATTGATCGGTCTCATGCCCATGAGTATTTGAATGATATGTGCACTTGGTATTAGGATTGTATTTTGGTGATGAAGTGTTTGGATTGGATGGTGGATCATGCAGTGTCACTAGGTTGGCCTTCAACAGATGTTGCAAGGCTTGGGACAGTGATATGCTAATCCTTGTGAATTGTCTTCGAGGAACTTCAGATCATTGATTGTTGGATGATTGCCTTTGAGAAGACGGAGGTTTGGAGATTAACACAACATTAATAGAGGGTCGGTGGTTCTTCTTGGTATGGGCCCTTGCCCCATACACATCATTTGCTTCCTTCTTTCCAGTTAAAGGCTTCTTTACATCGTTGGATGTGAAAGCAGATGTCATGGGAATTTTTCTGCTTTTAATGCCACGTTCTACCCTTTCACCAGTTAGTATCAACTCAGTGAAACCAGACGAAGAACTTCCAATCAATAGGTTGAAAAATGGACCGGTCAATGTACCTATGAACATGTCAATTATTTCTCTGTCAGTTAGTGGTGGTTGGACCCTACCAGCAAGATCCATCCATTTTTGTGCGTACTCCTTGAACCCCTCATTAGCACCCATTGTCATACCTTGAAATTGGACTTTGGTTAGTGCCATATCGGCATTGTATTGATACTGATGATAAAAAGCAGTGGTTAGTGTAGCGGTAGAAATGTTTAAGACTAAGCCATCAGATTGACTAGACTTGTACAAATCAAGATAAAAATTGCCACCGCGCTTTATTGTTTCCAAAGAAATGGGAAAAGAGTGAATAACCCAAAAAGAGGGGGAAAGATTCTAGGTAAGGGGGTTAGTTATACAAAGGGAAGGTATTAGCACCCTAAACATCTACGATATTCCGCAGGATCCTCTTTGTAAAATCTATATATTTTGGCTATAAAATGTTGTATGTGAAATAGATGGTGGAGATGAGAGAAGAAACATATTTTTTATGATTTTTGAACCCGCCGCGGTTGCGAACCTTTAGTGTCTATGTACCACCTTTCGTGAAATAGGGGATCAGGGTACACGTAGTTCACCTTTGAAATCTTTTAAAACACAAGTGTGTTGGTTAATTTTATGAGATAAGACATCATCGTCATTGTCCGTATGGAAAAACATACTTACTACCCACAATAATGAGAAAGGAGAATTTGCATCATCTCAAAGTGGAGGATATGGCTTGGATTTTAAAATCAACAATGCCTCACTCAACACCCAAGTGGAAAATATCTCTTTTCACTACACATTGTAGAAGTATAGTGGTTTGCATCACTACAAGGATTGACAAGTGTCTAATCTTTTGAGAAAAGTTTTAAAGTAGAAGCCAAAGTGGCAAAATAGTTTGAAATAAGATTGATTGACTTTTAGTCTTCTCACAAAAAATGTCAAGGTATTATTAAGTTGATTGAAGTTTATTTATGAAAATGGTTTTTGAAAATGCATGGACCTAAGTCCAAGTTTATTATGAAAGTGGTTCAAGTTAAAAAACAAGAAGAGTTTTCAAAAGGAGGAAGAAGATTTTTGAAATTAAAGAAGATGGGAGGAGAAGAGGAGACTATCCTAAAGCATAAGATAAAAGCTAGGGATAAGAACCATCTAACCAACAAGAAGCCGATACTTGACATTATGAGCCAAGATAGAATTCTCATTCTTTGGATTGAAACCAAGCAAGCAAAGATACTAAACCTCTTGTAAGAACCAAACTTTAAGTGTATTAAGTCTTCACAAAAATTGGGCTGAGTAACGGCTGTATACGAGTGAATTCTAGATTACAAACAAAGTATGTAATCACAATAACCTGCACATAAATCAAACAAAACAACCCAATGTCTTGAGGTAAACCTTAAGAACTCCATACAAAATATCAATCAATGTCATAAGGTCTCCATCATAGGCCAAGGTTTCTAATCCTAAGTCCAAGAAGTCTAATACTCCATAATGCCAAGGATAGTAACTAAATAGTCCAAGTATCATTAATATTTTTTTATGGTTCATGTTGATTATTAGGTGTCTTAGAAGAGAAAAGAAAAGGCTCAAGTGAGCAAAATAAAAATGACATGAAATGTAATTCTTAAAGTAAATGGTACATAAAGCATAAAAAATAAAAGGACATAAAGTAAAAACAATTTAATAATTAGTGGTTAGTTGGATGGCCATCTTGAAACTTGCATTTGGAACTCATTAGAGGATTGGTAGAACCAAAGCCTCCATACAACAAGTTACATTTGCTTTTTGTTAAGTATATCATCCATTTGGAATCCTCAAAAGTACCATTTAATTATCAATGATGTTTAAGTGATTCGCGTTAACCAAAAGTGTTGTAGATCCATTAGAGGATTGGTAGAACCAAAGCCTTCACACAATGAATCTCAAGGTTATTGGATCAAAGAGATCAAATTAACATACTTGGGCTTGCAAACATAGGTTTGGGCCACGAATGATCCTTTATTCGGATCGGGACAAAATTTAGCGCTATGTTAAGCAATCGTAAGTGGATTTATATAGAAGTCGCACCTATTTTGAGGCCGGTCAATAGCAATCTATGCACCATTTGTTTTGATACATGATATAGAGATCATGCTCCAATAACACTTAGTGTAATGAGAAAGGGACAAGATGAAGAGGGGTGGGAGAGAATATACAAACCACATTTGAATTAAATTTAAATCAAACTATTATTAAAATCATTCATCCATTTTTGTGGAGTTAGACTCAACACCATGGATCCAATGATGTTAACAAAGTTCATGACCAAAAATTCAGTCCAAGATCAGCCAGAAAATAATCACAAAATAATATTGCATTTAATATATACATTAAAAAAGGTTTTAAAAATGTTTTAAAATAGAAATAAAAGAAAAAAAAATCAACTATATTCAAATTAATTAAGAAATAAAAAGTAAGACCATAAAAAAATCAGAAATGAACTAAAATAATTTTATAAAATTTTTGGTAATTTTTTAAAGTCAGAAACCATTTTTAAAATTAAAAGAAATGAGTAAAATAAATTAAAAATGATAAAAAATAACAAAGTCAGAAATAAAAAATAAATGAGGTCACCAATATTTGTCACAATATCATTGGATCATTCCATATTTTTTCCAAAATTTTAAAATGCATAAAAGTATTTTTAAACATTTAAAACAATTCAAATAAAGTGGAAATTTATAAAAAATATCAAAACACAATAAAATTATGAAAAAATAAATCAGAAAGAGAAAAATCAAAAATATTTTTCATAATTTTTTCAGATTTTTTTGACTAAAAATGAATTTTCTATGATTTTTTGAAATTTAAAACAATTAAATATAAAAATCAGAAAAGAAAAATAAAGTCACAAATATGTAGACCATTGGATGAGAGTCAAAACGCGTTAGTAATCAAATCCAAGGGATCTGGCGCGATGTGCATATCATGGTCATTAGTGAATAAAACACTGAATCAAATGTAAATCAAAAATTCAAAAAATTCAAATGGCGTTGTTTCATTGGTTGAAGGATGACACGTTGGTCATCTTCAACCTCCAGCCAGTACCAAAACCAGGTTGCTCAATCCGTAAAATTAGAGCATGAGACTTATGTAATTCACTTCGTCTCTCCAAGACAAAGACAACCACACCTTCGGGATAAATTTATATAAACTGTAGCTCAAGCAATTTGGACAGAAAGTTTTGAAAAGGGATTTGAAATTTCATGGTCAAAACAAGTTTCCAGATAAAAGTAAGTGTTGCAACTAGAACTAGGGCAATGAGAGCATCACAATGATATCAAAGTTTTGAAGAATTGATGAAGAAATCTACCTATTGAAGTTGAGTTGTAGAGCTCTGAAACTGGACTTCTATGGAGAAATATAGGACACGATTCTTGAATGTAATTATATGGTTAGTTTCAGGGAAGATCAAGGAAGGTAAATTGATAGAAAAATTGGTATGGTGGTTCTAGATATCCAATCTTGAGGAAATGAATGGGGGATGACCCTCTATATATAGGGAATCAAATGGAATGTCCAAGCGCGTGAAATGATGAAGTTTGGAGGGAAATCATGTCAAGTTGCAAACAAGAAAAGTGTGACTTCTAATTTGATCAAAACTCATCCAAAACGCGCGTTTTGTTATGCTAATCACTTCTGGAAGTTCACTAAACATGTTTAGAGGAAAAAACATGCAGAAACAAAGTGTTTAGAAGCTAAACCAATGATTTCAAATTCTGACTTTTGAAGAAACTTCAGTTCCAAGTTACCAAGTTCAAATCAATGGTATTGTCAGCTCAAGGGGTCTTAGGGCATGATTCTTGATGCTTTAGAAAGATGAGGTTACAAGATTTGTAATTGAAAAAGAATGGAATCAAATGGATGCTTGAGCTGAAAGTTGTATTGAGTCAAAGTTGGGAAAAAGAAGTTGACTTTCCATACTTAGAAATATTTCAAATTTTTCTTCAAAAGTGACCTATAATGTTTTGCATCCAAACATGGCCTTCCACTTGAAACTTTCTCTGGACCAAAAAAGATGGAATGGAATAGACCTCTTGAATGACATTTTGAAATTTTAACCATTCAAAATCTCCAAAAATTGAGAGAGTTATGAATTGTTGAAGTTGGCAAAAAATCATGAAATGACCTATAATCTTTTGTATCCTTAGGGTATCTTCCATCCATTTTATCACTTTTCACATAAAAGAAGGAAAATTTTTCACATCCTAAAGATCATAGTGAAAAAATAATGGGATCAAGGTGATAAAAATTGACCAAGTTATGATCATTTGAAGTTACACATGATAAATTACGGGTTCATCAAGAGGACTTGTAATCTTTCTTCATCATCAAGTTTCTTCCACATGAAAACTCCTTTAAACTTTTGAAGTTATTTGTTGATGACCCTTTTAAGAGAAGGATGTTTTTGGAATCACTCAAAAATACCAAAAGATGAACAAGATATGCTTCTTTGAAGTTGAAAACCCTGGCTCCTAGATCAAGAAAATGCTTTGAGGAACTTGGACAATTTTGAACAAACTTCTTGTACCAACAGAAATTCTTTGTAAATAAAAGTTGTTGAGGATGAAAATGAGAACTCATAGCCACAAAAACCACTTCCATATCTTG
Organism: Vicia faba; assembly: GCA_948472305.1. Taxonomy (NCBI): domain Eukaryota; kingdom Viridiplantae; phylum Streptophyta; class Magnoliopsida; order Fabales; family Fabaceae; genus Vicia; species Vicia faba. The sequence continues at coordinate 818,759,448 of OX451741.1, read as the reverse complement.
ATAATTTATAGAAATATGCACTTGTGACCAATGGGAACAAGACTTTGTCAAACCATGATAACTTCTTCAATCAATCCCTTGAACTTTTGAATCAATCTTGATATCTTGGTGTAGCGGTAGAAATGTGCAAGACTAAGCCATTGGATTGACTAGACTTTATACAAATCAAAATAAAAATCGCCACCGCACTTTATTATTTCCAAAGGAATGGGAAAAGAGCGAATAACCCAAAAAAAGAGGGGGAAATATTCAAGGTAAGGGGGTTGGTTATGCAAAGGGAAGGTATTAGCACCCTAAACATCTACGATACTCTGCAGGAACCTCTTTGAAAAATTTGTATATTTTGGCTATAAAAATGTGTTGTATATAAAATGGATGGTGGAGGTGAGAAAAGAAATATTTTTATGATTTTTGCACCCGCCGCGGTTGCGAACCTTTAGTGCCTACGTACCACCTTTCGTGCAATAGGGGATCAGGGTACACGTAGTTCATCTTTTAAAAATTTGAAACACAAGTGTCCGTGTGAAAAACATACTTACTACCCACAATCATGAGAAAGGAGAATTTGTATCATCTCAAAGTGGAGGATATGACTTGGATTTTAAAATCAACAATGCCTCACTCAACACCCAAGTGGAAAATATCTCACTTCACTACATATTGTAGAAGTATAGTTGTTTGCATCACTACAAGGATTGACAAGAGTCTAATCTTTTTAGAAAAGTTTAAAGATAAAAAGCCAAAGTGGCAAAATGGTTTGAAATGAGATTGATTGACTTTTAGTCTTCTCACAAAAAAAGGGTCAAGGTATTATTAAATTGATTGAAATTTATTTGTGAAAATATTTCGAAGATGCATGGACCTAAGTCCAAGTTTATTATGAAAATGTTTCAAGTTTCAAAACAAGAAGAGTTTTTTTTTTAAAGGAGGGAGAAGATTTTTTGAAATTAAAGAAGATGGGAGGAGAAGAAGAGGCTATCCTAAAGCATAAGGTAAAAGCTAAGGATAAGAACCATCTAACCAATAAGAATCCAATACTTGACATTATGAGTCAATATAGAATTCAAATTCTTCGGATTGAAACCAAGCAAGTTGCAGCTAGACCTCTTGAGAGAACCAAACTTCAAGTGTTTTAAGTCTTCGCAAAAATTGGGCAGAGTAACGGCTGTATACGGGTGAATTCCAGATTACAAACAAAGATCGTAATCTCAATTACCTGCACACAAAACAAACAAACAACCCAATGTCTTGAGGTAAACCTCAAGAACTCCAGACAAAATAATGAATTAAGGTTACAAAGTCTCCAAGATAGGCCAAGGTCTCTAATCCTAAGTCCAAGAAGTCCATCACTCCATAATGCAAAGGATAGTAACCATGTAGTCCAAGTATCATTAATGATTTTTATGGTTCATGTTGATTATTAAGTGTCTTTTAAAAGAAAGAAAAGCTCAAGTGATCAAAATAAAAATGACATAAAAGTAAATGCTCAAGTGAGCAAAATAAAAATGGAATAAAAATAAATGCTCAAGTGAGCAAAAATAAAAATGGTATTAAATGTAAATGCTTAAAGTAAATGGTACATAAAGCATAAAAATAAAAACGTAAAGTAAAGTTAATTGTTAGTAATTAGTGGTTAGTTGGATGACCATCTTGAAACTTGCATTTGGAACTCATAAGGGGATTGGTAGAACCGAATCCTCTACACAACAAGTTGCATTTTCTTTTTGTCAAGTATATCATCCATTTTGGAATTCTCACAAGGCAACATGTAATGATCAACGATGTTTAAGTGATCCGCATTGACCAAAGGTATTGTAGATCCATCAGAGGATTGGTAGAACCAAAGCCTCTACACAATGAATCTCAAGGTTATTGGATCAAAGAGATCAAATTAACATACTTGGGCTTGCAATCATAAGTTTGGGCCATGAATGATCATTTATTCGAATCGGGACAAAATTTAGCACTATGTTAAGCAATCGTAAGTGGACTTATGTAGAAGTCGCACCTATTTTGAGGCTGGTCGATAGCAATCTATGTACTTCGTGTTTGGATAAATGATATGGAGATCACCATCCCTTAACATGTAGCACAATTAAAAAAGAAAGGGATAAGATGAAGAGGGAGGGAAATGATAAGCTAATTTGGATCACCATTTCAAAATTCTTTCATCTTTAAATTCAACCACTCCTCTAGATGGATTAAAGCACTAAACATATCATTAATCCAAAGCACCAAAAATGAATTAAATAATTCACTCTTAGGTAGATTTGAATTGATGAACATTTATCCAACTTCATCTACATCACAAAGTCCATTAAGTTTAAAGACAAATTGGACATTTAAAATTGCAATCCAAACCAACAATCAAAAGGAGTGAGTAGCAAAAGCATTTTGGATCAAATCTTCCCTAAAACAAGGCAAAAAATACATTCTTTTCTGCTGTAAATCGATTTACACTACTATGTAAATCGATTTACACAGTATAATTTTCAAAAATTCGTGCAAAATTGTGTTGTGTAAATCGATTTACACTTAGTGTAAATCGATTGCACACAGAAGCAGTAGCAAAAACAACATTTTAAAAGGGCAATTGCTTGTTCAAACTTTCCATCAAACACCTTATGATCATGGATCCACTTGAGCACGAAAATTCCATCAAATTATGAGAAAATAACACCATTGGAATCACAAAATAATGCTCAAAGAATCAATCCCAAAGATCACCAAGAGATCACATTGTGAAAGATGAATTATCCAAACTTACCAAAGGTAGATCTAGAGAATTATCAAACAACTTCAAGAATTTGCTTCAATTCAACCACAAGAATCAATTGACCAAGCTTGGATGTAGAGAATTGATGGAGAAAAAGTGTTTGGATGAAGGTTTAGCTCAAAGATTAGCAAGCTTCAATGCAAAGCTTACTAACTTTTTGAAAATGGAGCTTTGAGTGAATTTGGTAGATGGAGAGAATTGAGAGATTTTTTAGCAAGGTGGATTTGGCTATCAAAAGCTTGAAATTTGAATGAAATGAGGGCTCTATTTATAGAGTTTTAGGATTGGGATTAGTGGTAATTTGGTAATTGATTCTTGGAGCCAAAAATTGAATTAATGATAATTCTTACAAATATTAGAGCCAAAATTTGAATTAATGATAATTCTTTTTAAAAATGAAAGATTGGCACTAAAATTTGAATTAATTATACATCTTTCAAAAGTGAAGGAAAATTGGAGACAAACATTTGACAAGTTTAAAATGCTGATTTTTTTTTAATTTTCACTCTATGCAAATCGATTGCACTATATTGCAAATCGATTTGCACAGTGTATTTTTCCAAAAGTTGTGCAAAATTCACTTTGTGCAATCGATTGCACTCTAGGAGCAATCGATTGTACAGTGAAAAAAATGAAATTTTTTTAATTCTTTTTCTTTGCAAATAGAGATTTTAGGAAAATAATACCAGAAATCCTTATTTGTCAGATGCTTCGACTTGGTACCTACAAAACAAAAATATACAAAGACAAAGACAAATATTTTTTTGTATTTCGATTAGAAGTTAGTCAACAACACGTATACAAAATACACAACCAAGGTGCTTGGAGATTCCTCAAGAGCAAACTTAAAGATAGGAAAAAGAGGAAGAACCAACCCTAATGTGATCTTGTTATGATCAAGTTGACATGATATGATAGGGGAATCTTAGGGGCAAAAATTGGGGTACAACAACTGCCTTTATTTAAGTGTCTTCTATCCGGAGACACGAAGGTTACAAATCTTCGTGTCGACGCAATTGAAGATACTTAAATATAAAACAAGCCCTATTTTTTTCTATAAGATGCCATGCAATGCTTATGATTATGGATGCATATGATTAGAACAAAAGAGACGCAAAGTAACACTGAGGATGCCACAAAAATGAAGAATCAAAGGAGAAACCCCACCAGGAAAATAAATCACTGGTGGACCAGAAGAATAGAACCAGAGAGGAGGATAACAAGCATCGACGTTCACTGCCGATGTCTACCAACGTTCACTGAAGGTAGAGAGAAAATATAATATCACCGCCGTTCACTGACGATGAACTATCAATGTTCACTGAAGATAGCAAAAAGATAACAAACACCGACGTTCACTGCCGATGTACTACCAACGTTCACTGAAGGTAGAGAGAAAATATAATATCACCGCCGTTCACTGATGATGAACTATCAACGTTCACTGAAGATAGCAAAAAGATAACAAACACCAACGTTCACTGCTGATGTACTACCAACATTCACTGAAGGTAGAGAGAAAATATCATATCACCGCCGTTCACTAACGATGAAATATCGACGTTCACTGAAGATAGCAAAAAGATAACAAACACCAACGTTCATTGCCGATGTACTACCAACGTTCACTGAAGGTAGAGAGAAAATATCATATCACCGTCGTTCACTGACGATGAACTATCGACGTTCACTAAATATAGAAAAAAGATAACAAACACCAACGTTCACTGCCGATGTACTACCAAGGTTCACTGAAGGTAGAGAGAAAATATAATATCACCGCCGTTCACTGATGATGAACTATCAACGTTCACTAAAGATAGCAAAAAGATAACAAACACCAACGTTCACTGCCGATGTACTACCAACGTTCATTGAAGGTGGAGAGAAAATATAATATCATCGCCGTTCACTGACGATGAACTATCAACGTTCACTGAAGATAGCAAAAAGATAACAAACACCAACGTTCACTGCCGATGTACTACCAACGTTCACTGAAGGTAGAGAGAAAATATAATATCACCATCATTCACTAACGATGAACTATCAACGTTCACTAAAGATAGCAAAAAGATAACAAACACCAACGTTCACTGCTGATGTACTACCAACGTTCACTGAAGGTAGAGAGAAAATATCATACCACCGCCGTTCACTGATGATGAACTATCGACGTTCACTAAAGATAGTAAAAAGATAACAAACACCAACGTTCACTGCCGATGTACTACCAACGTTCACTGAAGGTAGAGAGAAAATATCATATCACCGCCGTTCACTGACGATGAACTATCGATGTTCACTGAAGATAGCAAAAAGATAACAAACACCAACGTTCACTGCCGATGCACTACCAACGTTCACTGATGATAGAAAAAAGATAAGAAACACCGACGTTCACTGCCGATGCACTACCAACATTCATTGAAGGTAGAGAGAAAATATATCATACCATCGCCGTTCACTGACGATGAACTATCAACGTTCACTGAAGATAGCAAAAATATAACAAACACCGACGTTCACTGCCGATGTATTACCAACGTTCACTGATGATAGAAAAAATATCATATCACCGCCGTTCACTGACGATGCACTATCACCGTTCACTGATGATAGCAAAAAGATAAGAAACACCAAAGTTCACTGCCGATTGTTGTACCCCAAAATTTGCCCTCCCATTTTCTCAACTTTTTCCCATCACAAGGCCCTTGGAGCTCAAGATCCAGTTAGGGTTTCCTCTGCAAGACTTCTCCTAGCACTGTTGACCCAAATTAGGGTTTGTGTTTGCACAAAGATATTTTGACCTAAAATGCCTAAGATGACTTTCATGCTTCATGTTGGACTCCCAAGTTTATCCATTCCAAGTTTCAAGCCTTGATTCCAATCTTTGCCCAATCAATTGGACAGTTGACCTAGAAATCAGCTGTATTGGGGAGAAAGTCAACTGTGGCCAATTAACAGTCAAACCTCATGGAAATTGACCCACATAAACATTATGAACTCATATGGACCATTTGATCATGTTTGGATCATAATTCCACAAGAAATTTGATCAGATCACCAAAAGGGCAAAATGGTCATTTTTAGGGTTTTGACTGCACAAAGGCAATTTTTTGACTGTTTGACCTAGCCAATGGCAAACCAAGCTCACATATGGACTCAAGGACCCCATGGAATTGTCTTGAGATACCCAACAAGTCCAAAAGATCCCAAATGCACAAGGTTGACAGTTGAATTTTCCAGTCAATTGATCAATTTTTGACTGTATACTGAAAAGTCAAACTTTGACTTTTTGGTCAAAATCAAGTGTCAAGATTCATTTTTCATCAAAACATGCCAAATCATTAAACTTGTTCATCAAGAAATCAAAAATCACAAATTAGGGTTTGAAATGAAGATTTTTCATAACTTAGAATTTTTCTAAGTTATGAAAAACCCTAATTTTTTCCTAACTTTGTCCCACTTTCTCATCAAGATTCATTTAGATTCAAGGAAAAGTCAAAACATGAAAGTTGTAGTCTATTGCAAAATCTACAACTTTGATTCACAAAGTTTCCTCAAAAGAAGCTTGTAGCTCAAGTTACAATTTTTGGAACAAGGGTACCAAACCATTCTTAACTTAGAGAAATTTGACCTATTTTAGGCAAGGTTTTTGCCTAACTTCAAGACCACTTTTCACATACTTCCACTTGGAATTTTAATTTTCATTACAAAGATGGATTGAAGTACACATTCCAAGCTTTCCAAAATGTCTAAGAACTCATCAAACAACCTCATGGTTAGGGAGAATCGAATTTGGCAAGTTGGGAAAAACTCACTTTTGTTATGGCCAATTTTCATGTTCATACACTTGTGCCATTTTGAACTCAGCTTGCATTCCTTGATTACAGGTCCTATATCCAATTTGCACTCAATAATTTAATGCTAACCCATTGTGCCAAGACCTTATGTTATGTGTTTAAGCATTACATGGAAGTTTAACCCTTAAATAGAAAAAGCAAATTATCCATTTTAGAAAAGTAAGGCTTTATGTCAAAGTTGCAAATCAAGAAGTACAAGGCCATATCTTTGGGCACAAGTTCAGAAGCAAAACACACTGATCAAGCGGAAAGGTTGCAGCATAGATTGGGGGCCTGCATCAGTCTAGAACACAACTTGATACTTTGTTGCTTAAGAGAGAAGAAAACTTGCAAACTAGACACAAACTATCATCTCAGCCAAGAGAACCTTAAGAAAAGTTATTGTACACTTTCTAAACATCAAACCTAAGCTGAAACACAAGCCAACCAAGTTCCAAACATCTTCAAACACAGAATCACCATTAAACTGCACAAAAACAGGGCATCCTGCACTTGGAATCCCACAGCTCATTTCCATAGTGCATCTTGGCCAAAACCACTTCAAACACTTTCCCTACCATCCATACAAACTGTCCAAAGCATTAGAAGCAGACTGTAACACTCCTAATCAACATCACCATTTTCATTTTTCTGTTTTGCAGTTGAAGTGCCATAACACGATTCACTTGGTTTCAAAGCAAACTAAAGCTTGGAATAGCATCCCTGGACATCAAGGAAGCTATACCAATCATCACCTTGCATTGAAAACACCTCCATCACCAGATACGATTCCAACTGAACAGGTAAGTTCATGAACTCTTATCTCTCTATCCAGGCATTGTTAGGTTTAGATTTGTGAAGAAATTATGTCACATTCATGGCCCTGAACATGCCCATATAATTAGTTTTCATTTATGTTATGTGTGCTATGAGAATTTGAGGTCTGAACATGGAACAAAAACTAGGTCAGGAATTGGGGGAGAAGAAATTCTCTCTCATTTCTGAGAGTTAGGATGAGTTCTTTATATGTCCAGAATCGTGGTTTGATGCTCTACATTTCTTGTGTTGTGAGTTTGTGCTAAAAATCAGGGAATCTGGAGATAGGAAAACGCGCGTTGGTGGTTGTTCAAACATGTTCTGAGGTTGAAGACAAAGTCTTCTTGGGCTGGGCCTGAGTTGACTTCCTATTTGCACCTTGTTTTTACTTTTGAACCCCCCTGGCCCATTTTGAGATATACTTGTTATTTTCCATTTTTTTCTTTTTGATTTTGTTTCCATATTTTTGTTTAAATCATAAAATGCATTAAAAACATTTTTCCCATATTTTTTGCATTTATTTTGATATTTATTTGGTTTTATTAGGTTTTTTTTGTAAATAAATAAATAAGTATACTTTTATTTTTCAATACAAAAAAATAATACACACATATTTTATTTCTGATTTTTATTTTATGTTATCTCTTGAAAACATTTTATAATAAAAATAAAATTTTTTTTGTAAATATTAAATATTATTATTTATATATATTTAGTATTTAGTGAATATTATAAACATTTAGGTATTTATTAATACATTTAGGTTAAAAACATAATAAAATAATACATTTTATTTTTACTAATATTTAACTTAAAAATTACTTTTTTTCATATATTTTTCTTTTCATTCATTTTTTGTACATGATAAATAAATATTACATATATTATACAATAAATACTTTTATTTGTAAAATTAGGGCTTTTGCCCTAAAATGCATAAGAATCCCAAAAATTAATTTATTTTATTTTATTTGGTACATGATAAATACCTTTTACATACATATAAAAAAGAAAACTTTTTTGCATTTTGCATATTTATTTTATTTTATTTAAATATTGTGTAATTAAATACCTTGCAAAATTCCAATTTGATGTAATAGTCTAGGGTTTTAATTCTTGTCAAAATACCCCCCATTTGAACATTTGTACCCCCATCCCATATATTGTGTTGTAATAACTTAGGAACTTTATTTTTCGCATTTACAAACTTTCTAAATATGCCATGCTAGAATTAGGGTTGTATGCAAATCAATTAACCAAAATAGTTTGACCTAACTTCAAGATGATCAAGCATGAAAATGGACAACACTAATCACACTTGCACCCCTAGGGTATTCCACTTGTTGCCTTCAATAATGGGCCATATTGCATGTTAGGTCTCTTTGGGAAAAGCAAAACAATTCAAATGATCATAGTCCCTCGATGACGCTTTCGAAAGTTGCCTAAAAATGATCAAGTCCCTTAAAGGAAAAATTGCCCAAAGATACTTGGCACCATTGCAATTATGGTCTAAACGATGACCCGCGCCCGTCCCTTTCACATCCTAACACAAGATTGTCCACCAAATACAATGGTGGAACAAGATTGTTAAAAGGGTTAAAACATAACAAAGATCTTTGAGAAATTTAGGGTAGATAGCTCTTGATTACTTGTCAACTTGCAAAACAAAACACTTGCCTATTTTTCAAACCACACATCACTACATTTTCAAAACAATTTTCAAAAACATTGAAAACCTTTTCAAAAGACATACACCTTTGTATACATCCCAACATGGATCATTACAAAGGTTGCCACCACATTGGCTTCTTTTCAAAACATTTTCAAACCCACACACACAAAGCACCATTTCAAACAATTGAAAATTAAGGCAATTTGATCTAAGCAAGTAACTAAGAGCCCATGGATAACCATGGATAGAAAGGGTGCTAATACCTTCCCTTTCTATAATCTACTCCCCGAACCCAAGAAAACATCTCAAAGGTTTTTGCTGTGCTTTTTAAACCTTTCCTTAGGATAAAATAAAAAGTCGGTGGAGACTCTTGCTCAACCGAAACATTTGCGAAAACAAACGCAAAACCTCAAGTCAGTTCTCCCACCGTATCACACTGATGTACTACCAACGTTCAATGAAGGTAGATAGAAAATATCATATCACCTCCGTTCACTGACGATGAACTTCCAACGTTCACTGATGGTAGATTTTTTAAAATATCATATGTTCCCCAAACTTCTGGTGTTTCACCAAGAACAGGTCTCAACTTCTTCCTTAACCAAGGAATTCCGCCTGGAAAGGGTAATATGTAAGTTGTCTCAAATAAAGAGACTTCCACTTGCAAAGATTTCACAACGAGCAATTTCTGTGAATTTGAAAGTCTTGTCATCCACTGGCGTAAACTGACGACGGACTGCAAGCTAACCACTCATAGAGGAAATAGCAAAAAGTTACGTCGACTTGTACAGGGAAGCACGAGTTGCTCAAACAAAGATACCTGTTACTTGTTATCATGGAGGATTGCAAAAAGAAACGAATTTCTGGGGATAGAAATGTGGCTTCCCGGGGAAAGAGATATGACTTCCTGGGGAAATGAGATATGACTTCCTGGGGAAATGCCACATTATTCCTGCTGAAAAGTCTTCTCGGGCAAAATAAATGCACAAATCAAAGCTCAAAGTCCTCATAAATCCAGAGTAAATAATATTTTCATGCAACCACGAATCCAATTAGAAACAAACTGGAGCAAGACGGCCAAAGAAGATACATTCTTTGAGAAATAAACTCAAGAGGGAAAACCAAATCCAACTAAGCAAGGAGCGCTATTGGAAGGTTAGAACACAATGTCAATAAAAAATGATTTGTAACAATGCATGATGCATGTATGAATGTATGAGTGATATCGTGCATATGCTGGTAAAAGGATACATAATCAAACAAAACTGCCTCAGGTACTAACAACATTGGTCTAAACTTCAACCAGAAAGATCAATCCAAGAAAGGTAAAAGCAACCACGGAAACCAAACTTATTTCCTATTCTAACTTCACTGAGGAGAAACATAATCCGGATGTAGCTAAATCAAACAGATACCGGGATAGAACATCTTTCTTCCGTTTTCATTGGAAAAACCAGTTTTTTACAAGCAACATTCCTACTGGAGATTGCAATATCAGCCTCAAATAAAGCAGACTGACATCGAGACAACCAAACCTCACTGGGGAATTCAAACCTTTTTCCTGGAGAAAAAACTGAGGATTGAAAACTTTTCATCATGAATACTCATTCCAACAAGAGATGCCCTGGGATAACCTCCCCAGGGAAAAACACACAGACTTCCATGGGGAAAACAAATGTTTCATAGTCCGTACTCCTACTGGGGATTTCGATACTGATTGTGAATAAGGAAAATGGAAACCAAATTGTCAAAACATTCACTGGGGGAAATCAGGCCCACTTTGAAGGAAGAAAAACATACGGACTTCACTAAGGGAGACAATACTTCATCATCGAGACCTCTACCGGGGACTTCATGTTGACTTCATTGGGGAGGTCAAAACCACATCATCGAGGGGAAACAAAGATAAGTTCCTCAATGGGGAGACCGAAGATACGTCCTTTACTGGGGAAACCGGAGATACGTTCTTCACTGGAGATACGTTCTTCACTGGGGAAACCAGAGATACGTTCTTTACTAGAGATACGTTCTTCACTGGGGAAACCAGAGATACGTGCTCCACTGGGGAAACCGGAGATACGTGCTCTACTGAGGAAACCAGAGATACGTTCTTCGCTGGGGAAACCGGAGATACGCTCTTCGAGAGTAATTATTGCACCAACTTCTTTGGGGAGGAAGGACTTCTGTCACATAAACAAGGCCTTCACTAGAGAATATTGGATTGAGTCTTCATATCAACCAAACCTTTCATCATATGAGAGAAAACTTCGCTAGGGAACCTGGGATAGAGGCTTCTGACCATGCAAACCCAAAATCAAAAGCGAACCAAGACTTGGCCGGGGATCATGGGATCACAAACCAAATATTGTACCTTACGCCAACTGGTATCATCTTCAACTATCCGAGAAACACACAAAGATTGCACATATACCAACAAGATGACCTGAGAAAAACCTTCACGAAGGAAGTAAATATTCTTAAAACAACCAGAGTTTGTTCATTCCAGGGATCACCATTTTTGTTGTCATTGTTTCATCACAAATCCCAAAGTAAATTGAATTGTAAAGATGTCTTTCTTTTTGAAAAGTCAATTTTTTTAATCTTTTTGCTTTGAAAGTTATTATCAGTAATAAATGAAGTCTTTGAAAGCTAAATAAAAATAAGAACACAAAGAATTGGGCAAAAGCTCGAATTTTATTAATAGAATGGTAGTCTGCGAATGGCGAGACTCCATGGATGATTACAAAATTTGGGAAATGGAAATATATAATGGAAAAGATACATTGAGATACAATGACCACCATTCCCCTAACAACTTTTGAAGTCCTGAGCAGCAGCTTTTGTTGAAGTATGGTGAGGATCCGAGAAGATTGTTGCTTCAACGATCAAGTCTTGTCTGACGTAGTTACTTGCCAAGAAAAATCCCTAACTTTTGCCTAAGCTGCCCTTGCGGGTTTTCAACTTAGCGGGAAATTTATTCTGTTTATGTCTCTAATTTTTGCCTACACCGCCCTTTCGGGTTTTCAGCCTACCAAGACGCTCCTTTTTTCCTAAGCCGCCCTTTCGGGTTTTCAACTTAGCGAGCTGTTCTTTTATTTCTTTAGGCAAAGTATTTCTTGACTGCGTCAGCATTCATGGGACGTGGGAACTCCTCGCCATCCATAGTTTCAAGAATTAATGCACCACCAGAGAAGGATTTCTTGACAACATACGAGCCTTCAAAATTGGGAGTCCACTTGCCCCTAGAATCAGTGTTAAAAGACATGATCTTCCTGAGCACGAGGTTGCCTTCTCTGAATTCACGAGGTTTGACCTTTTTATCAAATGCTTTCTTCATTCTTTTCTGATATAACTGCCCATGACATAAAGCTGTCATTCTCTTCTCTTCAATCAAATTTAATTGGTCAAACCTATTCTGGACCCATTCAGCCTCTGTCAAATTGGCTTCCATTATCACACGCAACGAGGGAATCTCTACCTCAACAGGGAGTACAGCTTCCATTCCATATACCAGGGAGAACGGGGTTGCTCCTGTTGAAGTGCGGACAGATGTTCGATATCCATGCAGAGCAAAAGGGAGCATTTCATGCCAATCCTTATAAGTAATAACCATTTTATGGATAATTCTCTTGATATTCTTATTAGCAGCCTCAACAGCCCCATTCATCTTTGGCCTGTATGGAGACGAATTGTGATGGACAATCTTGAATTCTTCACACAGTTCTATCATCATTTTGTTGTTCAAATTTGAGCCATTGTCAGTGATGATTCTACTCGGCACACCATACCGGCATATCAGATTGTTTTTGATGAAAAGCACAACCACCTGTTTGGTAACATTGGCATAAGAAGCAGCCTCTACCCATTTAGTAAAGTAGTCAATCGCTACCAAAATGAAACGGTGTCCATTTGAAGCTTTGGGTTCTATCATCCCGATCATGTCAATACCCCATATAGAGAAAGGCCATGGGGAGGAAATTACATTGAGAAGTGTCGGAGGCACATGGATCTTATCTGCATAAATCTGGCATTTATGGCACTTCTTTGCAAATTTGCAACAATCAGATTCCATTGTTAACCAATAGTAACCTTCCCTTAGCATCTTTTTAGCCATCGAATGTCCATTTGCATGAGTGCCAAATGAACCTTCATGAATCTCATGCATCAACATGTCTGCTTCGTGTCTATCCATGCATCTGAGCAAGACCATGTCATAATTTCTCTTGTATAGCGCATTTTCACTGAGGAAGAAACTGCCTCGAACCTTCTCAATGTCTTTCTATCTTTCCTTGATGCACCAATCGGGTATTCCCGAGTCTGAAGAAAATGCTTGATATCATAATACCGAGGTTTTTCATCTGCTACCTCCTCTGTCGCAAACACATGAGTGGGCCTATCCAGCCGTCGAACTGTAATACGAGGTATATCATTCCAAGAATTCACTTGATACATGGAAGCCAGAGTTTCCAGAGCATCCGCCATTTGATTTTCATCTCTAGGGATGTGATGGAATTTAACTTTATTGAAGAAGGGTAGCAATCTTCGAGCATAATCCTTGTAAGGGATCAAGCCAGGGTGACGAGTATCCCATTCTCCTTTAATCTGATTTATTACCAAAGCTGAATCACCATACACATCTAGAATTTTGATTCTGAGATCAATAGCTTCCTCAAGACCCATGATGCAAGCCTCATATTCCGCCATATTATTAGTGCAATCAAATGTTAGCCTCGCAGTAAAAGGAATGTGCGATCCATGAGGAGTGACAATCACAACACCAATTCCTTTACCATAAGCATTCACTGCTCCATCAAAAATCATACTCCAATGAGATTCAGGGTCAGGGCCTTCCTCAGGCAATGGTTCATCACAATCTTTCACTTTCAAGAACATCACATCCTCATCAGGGAATTCAAATTCTGCAGATTGATGATCTTCCACCGGTTGGTGAGCAAGGTAATCTGCCAACACACTACCTTTAATAGCTTTTTGAGTGCGATACTCAATATCATATTCAGACAACAACATCTACCAGCGGGCAATTCTCCCCGTAAGAGCAGGCTTCTCAAAAATATACTTGATTGGATCCATTTTGGAAATCAACCAAGTGGTATGATTCAACATATACTGCCGCAAACGCTTTGCCGCCCAGGCCAGAGCACAACATGTCTTTTCTAGCATGGAATACCGCAACTCACAATCAGTGAACTTTTTGCTGAGATAATAAATGGCGAACTCTTTCTTTCCTGTTTCATCCTGTTGTCCCAGAATACAACCCAAGGATTTATCTAACACCGTTAGATACATAATCAGCGGTCTTCCTTCTACGGGAGGGAGCAAGATAGGAGGTTCACGCAGATATTCTTTAATACTCTCAAATGCCCTTTGGCAATCATCCGTCCACACACAACCTTGATATTTCTTTAACAACTTAAAGATCGGTTCACACTTCGCAGTCATGTGGGAAATGGATCTGGAAATATAATTCAAACGCCCGAGGAAACCCCTGACTTGCTTTTCAGTTCTTGGTGCTGGAATTTCTTGAATTTCTATGACTTTGTCAGGATCAACTTCAATTCCTTTCTGGCTAAAAATAAAACCCAACAATTTCCCCCATCTAACTCCGAAGGTGCATTTATTTGGATTCAAGCGGAGACGAAACTTCCTCAAACGCTGAAACAACTTCAACGAATCTTTTATATGCCCTTCTTCAGTTTGGGATTTGGCAATCATATCATCAACTTATAATTCAATTTCCTTGTGCATCAGATCATGGAATAGGGTTGTCATAGCCCTCTGGTACGTTGCACCAGCGTTCTTCAACCCGAAGGGCATCACTCTGTAACAGAATGTTCCCCAGGGTATGATAAACGTTGTTTTTTCCATGTCCTCTGGAGCCATTCTTATTTGATTATACCCGGAAAATCCTTCCATGAACGAGAATACTTTGAATTTTGTTGTGCTATCCACTAACATATCAATGTGAGGCAATGGAAAATCATCCTTTGGACTAGCTTTATTTAGATCTCTGTAATCTACGCACATGCGGACTTTTCCGTCTTTTTTCGGTACTGGGACAATATTAGCAATCCATTGAGGATACACTGACGTCACAAGAAAACCAGCATTAATCTGCTTTAGGACCTCTTCTTTGATCTTTACTGCCATATCTGGGTGGGTTCTTCTCAACTTTTGTTTAACTGGCAGACACTCTGGCTTCAATGGCAAATGATGCTCAACAATGTCTGTATCTAGACCAGGCATGTCTTGATAAGACCAAGCAAAAATATCCACATACTCTTTCAACAGCTCAATTAACCCATTCTTCACATCAAGATGCAACGATGCTCCAATCTTAATCTCTTTCGGATCTTCTTCTGAACCCAAATTAATCACTTCCAAAGGCTCCTTATATGGCTGAATGGTATTATCCTCATGCTCAAGCAACCGTGAGACCTCTTCTGGAATCTTATCATAATCTTCTTCTTCAGCCCCAAACACAGGACATTAAAATTTTGGAGAGGGTGCATGGTCATTGTATTCAACAGTTTTTTTTAATTAATCTGCACATATGATTTATGATTGCTTTTAGAAACTGACACATATAACAAGTAATCATGCAGATTAATTTTCAGTTATCATTTATTTTGAAAGGGTTCTTTATTTGATTACCATTTCCCAAGAAAAAGCAGAAAATAAACACATATTTTTGGAAGCAAAGACAACTTTTATTAATGATCTTAAAAATCAAAGCAAACGGATAAGCCCATACAATACTTTCACCTTGGGCAGAGTGAAAGCTTTTCAAAGAAAGAACAAATTAACAAAACAAATTACTTTGAAATATGTATGCAAGAAGGAACATCAATGGTGACCCAGTTCTGAACTCGGACTCCATGCGTCACAAAATTCGGTACTTCCCGCTCTGCTTCATCTTCTTCAACAGCATTGATTCCCGAACCAATTGGATGGAGGTAGCCTCCGCTGCGGAAAACATCATGATAACTGTTCACAGGATATTTTGACTTCAAACTTTCGCCTTTGCCATTCTTCGAAGAAAAACCCAAACCAGTTCTATTCTTGTTCACGGGTGGATCCACCAGTCGTCCCCAAACTGCATTATGACCATTACGCACAACCTGTTGCACGTCCTTCAGGGAAACTACAGAATTCTCATTCCTCCTTATGTTGTCAATGGATAGGGCTTGGAATTGGGTTCCAATAGCAGCCTCATCCGCTTCTACAATACTGAAAGAGGATAGATGGGATATCAACAACGCCTGCTCCCCATTTATGATCACTACCTTCCCTTCACGCACAAATTTTAGTTTCTGATGCAGAGTTGAAGTGACAGCCCCTTCTTCGTGTATCCATGGTCGTCCAAGCAAACAACTATATGCGGGAATAATATCCATAACCTGGAAGGTTATCAAGAACAAATATGGTCCTACATGGATGGGCAGGTCCACTTCACCGATGACAGATTTCCTCGACCCATCAAAAGCCTTCACAATGATGCCACTCGGGCGCATAAATGTTCCTTGATACTTTAATTTCAAGAGGGTACTTCTCGGTATGACATTCAACACGGATCCATTATCAATTAGCACATTGGACAGCGAATCATTCTTACAGTTCATGGATATGTGGAGGGCCAGGTTGTGATTCCTCCCTTCATCTGGTAACTCATCATCACAAAAGCTCAAATTGTTACATGACGTAATGTTTCCAATTACGCTGCTGAATTGATCTAATGGCATGTCATTTTCTACAAAAGCTTGGTCTAGCACTCTCATCAGCGATTTTCTATGAGCAGAGGAATTCATCAATAAGGCTAGAATAGATATCTTTGAAGGAGTCTACAATAACTGATCTACAATTCTGTAATCACTCATCTTAATTATCTTCAAGATATCATCCACTTTTTTCTCTAATGTAGCTCCACTAGTCCCTCCTGCAGACTTCTTAGGCTCATCATTCTCAGCAATCTTCTTTCCAGCAACAACATCTCTTCGAATGATCGGCGCAAATACACGACCACTACGGGTCACTCTGCTATTATCAGCTATATTTCCAACATCTGGCATCGGCTGGATGGGAATCTCCACCCCATCTTCTAAGATCGTAGCGTTGTATTTGTAAGGCACAGCCTTATCTGATTCATAGGGAGTAGGACCTGGAAGACTAATTAC
Source organism: Vicia faba (assembly GCA_948472305.1). Lineage (NCBI taxonomy): Eukaryota > Viridiplantae > Streptophyta > Magnoliopsida > Fabales > Fabaceae > Vicia > Vicia faba. Next base: position 818,742,147 of record OX451741.1, on the reverse strand, counting down.
CAATGGGGCAACAGCTGGTTTGCTATGATACTCCACCTCAAGATGAGTGGGTGCACCAAAACAAGGTACAATGACATTCACCCCTTCCTCAATACAATCAGCCATCAAAAGTTCATTTGCAAACAAATCTTCATCTGAAGAGAAATACTCATTTGCGGAGGCATACTCTTCCTCTGACTCTTCCATCAAACAGACTTCAACCATATCAATCTCATGATAATCATCTCTCTGACCTGTGATCTTGATGGTTCCGTTGTCTAACAGTAACTGAACACCTTCCCTCACAACAGAACATCCTCGGGGATTTCGACAACAAATTATGCAAGATCCATATTGGTGTTCCACCTGACCAGCAGTATGGCAGAAGGTAGCATGTAACTGCACTAGATCCTCATTCAAATGATCCACATCAAAAATTCTGAATTTACCCGAACATCCAGAAACCATATTCACTTCCTCTTCATATTCCACCCTAGGCATGATTATATAGATTAAACCTTCATCCATCATCTCCTGCAAATCAACCTTTATCTTCTCGCAACCTTGTATGTTTGTACTGCAAATAGCACAACCGGCATGGTCATGCGTATAATAACTGAATTCACAGAGGTCTGCATGCATCTTCACCAAATCCCCTCTAACCAGATTAATGTCAAAAATTCGAAAGTCGCCTGGACAACCGGCCACCATATTCACAGCATTCACTCCCCCGTGCTTGGGTAGAGGATTGTCTTTCACATTAGGTCCCACGTCTTTGAAAGATAAAATTCCAGACTTTAACAACCTTTGCACTTCATTCCTTAAAGGATAACAATTCTCAACACTATGCCCTGGTGCTCCCTGATGAAAGGCACACGTCTGGTCTGCTTTGTAATACCACGGTAATGTTGATGGTACAGTGGGAGGTGGTCGCGTCTGGACCAACTTCTTCTGAACCAATGCTGGTAATAGCTCTGCATAGCTCATGGGAATAGGATCATAGTTCTCCCTTCTCTGATTATACCCTTGACTCCCCTGCTGGGATGGTCTCTGATAAGCAACGGTAGTTAGAGCGACATTCATAATAGGAGTAACTGAGGCGACTTACTGATGACGCTGATAATTCCTTCTAGGAGCGTTTACCTTTCTCTCTTGCATAACAGCATTTGTATCCCTCTCTTTCTTCTTTGTAAACCCGTAAGATGGCTTCTTCACACCTCCAGATCCTTCACCCTTTGTCAAACGACCTTCTCTTACTGCCTCTTCTAGGAGGACACCCATTCCTACCATCTCTGTAAAATCACTTGGGGCACTTGCTACCATTATTTCATAGTAGAAAGCTCCTAGCGTCTTTAGAAAAATCTTGGTCATCTCTTTCTCTTCCATGGGCGGAATCACTTGTGCAGCCACTTCGCGCCATCTCTGCGCATACTCTTTGAATGATTCTTTGTCTTTCTGAACCATAGCCCTAAGCTGGTCACGGTCAGGTGCCATATCCACATTGTACTTGTATTGTTTAATGAATGCTTCTCCCAAATCATTAAAAGTATGGATGTTGACGTTGTCTAAACTCATGTACCATTTCAACGCAGCACCGGTCAGACTATCCTGGAAAAAATGAATCAGCAGACGCTGATCATTAGTATGGGTAGACATCCTTCTCACATACATTACCAAATGAGCACGAGGGCAAGTGTTGTCCTTGTACTTCTCAAATTCCGGGACCTTGAACTTAGCAGGCACATTAACATTCGGGACCAACCACAGCTCATTCACATTCTGCCGGAACAACTCTTTTCCCCTAAGAGCCTTCATCTCTCTTTGCATTCTATCAAACTGCTCTTGGAAATCATCCATTCTGTCATAAAGACCCAAGTCTTCACTCGGCGGAGGGAAAGGACGACACACATCTTCATTAACAAACGGAACCAAATTCACCGAAGGAGGTGCAGCAGGAACAGTATGCACCACAGGAGGTGCAGGAGTAACAACATTTGGAACCACTGGAGCATCTTGAGGACCCAGATTGAAACCTTCAGGTGCAAAATTCTCTGGCATTCCCCACGGATAACCCTGAGGCATACGGTTTTGAACAACAGCCGGAGTAGCGGATACAGGAACAGTCAGAACTTCACTACTTGCCCTTGTTGGTTGAAGTTGAACACTTGGTGGCTGATTCTGAGCAACCACCAGAGCTTCCATCAGGGTAGTCAAGTTGTCCAAGCCAACCTTCAAAGCAGAAACTTCTTCGCGCAGCTCGCGATTCTCCTGTTCTAAGTTGTCCATCTTCTTTTTGAAATTAGCCCGAGTGTTGTATTGATGAGTCAGCTTGCTGAGTGAAGTAAAGAAGCTGGGTAAGACACCTAGATATGCATAACAAATGCAAAAACATGTGCAATATGATGCATGATATGCAATGTATATGATTATTATTATTTTATCATTTAATATTTCAAGGGATTTAAGATTTACAGACATATTTCAAACATCAAAATAACAGCGCATTTGAAATACTGAAAACTTTTATTATAATAACTTCGAAATGGGTTACAAGTTTCAACGATCCCAAGTACAAGATGAAAATACAATCTAAAATCCTGAGAAGAGGAACTGATAGAGATCAATCTGTACGAATGGGCTTCCCTGTGAGCCTGGCAATTTGAGCTCTCAACCTCTGGTTTTCTTCCACATGTCTTATGGCAACCTCCTTCCAATCATCTGAATCAGGAAGTGAACAAACAACACCTGTTTGAGGCTTAGGAGAAAATAAATCTCCGTACCTCTCCATAGACTCTACTGCTCGACTCTCAAGGATCTCGATCAAATCATCTCTCTCCTTCAGGTCTGCTCTGTAGGAACTCTCTAAAGTATGGAACTTGTTCTTCCAAGCATCCCTTTCCTGTTGCATCCTAACCAAAGCAAGCTAAGAACTGAGCTGGTAATCCTCTAATCCCTCTTTTGGTAGTCATATGAGCTTCCACCTCAGACTTCCCCAGATGAATCAAAGCAGCAATCTCATGTGGGTTTGGCTCACCCTCCAAACCAGTAAAAGGAACGCGATCGGTAACAGGTAAATCCAATAGATAGGAATACTCTTCCAGTGTTGGCATCAACTGATAATCGATAAAAGTAAAGCAGTGATACACCGGATCATAGAACTGGACCAAACTTGAGAGAAAACCCTCCTTCATCTTCAGCTTCATGAGAGGAATAATGGATCCATACTTCTTCCGAAAGTTTGCAGAATACTCGATCTCGGGAATTAGAATGATCAACTCATCTATCTTAGGATCCTTGAAACTGTATTTCCCGGTCTTTCTCTTTCCAAAATCCATGGTTTAAAAGTACCTGAGATATTCATAAATAGTCAACCTTTAAATCCCTTGAAGTATTGTTTTTTTCAAAAGATGCTTATGAGTGCATGGATGCATGATGCAACAATCACACACAATATCACACATATAGGGTTCATAGGTTCAACGTCATGAGCATGAGGTCGAAGGTACTACCCATAAGGTATTGGTCTAAAAAGTTATCACCTGCCGAACAAGGTTCTAGCGGTTCCCAGAGTCTACATCCTTCATTCAGATATTACAAACTTCCCAATTAACTCGGTAATTAGTAATATTCTCAAGAAAGACTCGTCCGAGCGTAGTATCGCGTGACAACTACTTCCGGATTACTCCGTCATAGCTTCCGCACTACACCTAAAAGGCCAAGAGGGGTTAGGTAATCTACGGTCCTCAGCTTCACAGGCTCCCAGGTCGAAAGCAGTACATCTTCTCGATTACTCGGTAAACGACACTACAGTCAAAGGGGCCTCCACTGAGTGGGGGATCTCATGCCTCCTTTTTTGGGATTACTCCCTCAAAGTTAACATGACTATACCGCCCGTCCTATCTTAAAGTTTGCCCAAGTCCGGGTATAGGACTTATGAGTAATCACCAAGTACCCTGTAAACCAGGAAAATCCAGACAAACATACATACAAAATATAACACATAAACAACAATAGCACATATACAGATATACACAAAGATAGGTTTAACCCACTTAGGGATGGACCAGCAAGAGGTCAATCTTTCCCCAGTGAAGTCGCCATTTTTTTCTGTAGCGGTAGAAATGTGCAAGACTAAGCCATTGGATTGACTAGACTTTATATAAATCAAAATAAAAATCGCCACCGCGCTTTATTATTTCCAAAGGAATGGGAAAAGAGCGAATAACCCAAAAAAAGAGGGGGAAAGATTCAAGGTAAGGGGGTTGGTTATGCAAAGGGAATGTATTAGCACCCTAAACATCTACGGTACTCCGCAGGAACCTCTTTGAAAAATCTGTATATTTTGGCTATAAAAATGTGTTGTTTATAAAATGGATGGTGGAGGTGAGAAAAGAAATATTTTTATGATTTTTGCACCCGCCGCGGTTGCGAACCTTTAGTGCCTACGTACCACCTTTCGTGCAATAGGGGATCAGGGTATACGTAGTTCATCTTTTAAAAATTTGAAACACAAGTGTGTTGGTTGATTTTATGAGATAAGACATCATCGCAATTGTCCGTGTGAAAAACATACTTACTACCCACAATCATGAGAAAGGAGAATTTGCATCATCTCAAAGTGGAGGATATGGCTTGGATTTTAAAATCAACAATGCCTCACTCAACACCCAAGTGAAAAATATCTCAATTCACTACATATTGTAGAAGTATAGTTGTTTGCATCACTACAAGGATTGACAAGAGTCTAATCTTTTTAGAAAAGTTTAAAGATAAAAAGCCAAAGTGGAAAAATGGTTTGAAATGAGATTGATTGACTTTTAGTCTTCTCACAAAAAAAGGGTCAAGACATTATTAAATTGATTGAAATTTATTTGTGAAAATATTTTAAAGATGCGTGGACCTAAGTCCAAGTTTATTATGAAAATGTTTCAAGTTTCAAAACAAGAAGAGTTTTTTTTTTTAAAGGAGGGAGAAGATTTTTTGAAATTAAAGAAGATGGGAGGAGAAGAAGAGGCTATCCTAAATCATAAGGTAAAAGCTAAGGATAAGAACCATCTAACCAACAAGAAGCCAATACTTGACATTATGAGTCAATATAGAATTCTCATTCTTCGGATTGAAACCAAGCAAGCTGCAGCTAGACCTCTTGAGAGAACCAAACTTCAAGTGTTTTAAGTCTTCGCAAAAATTGGGCAGAGTAACGGCTGTATACGGGTGAATTCTAGATTACAAACAAAGATCGTAATCTCAATTACCTGCACACACAAAAAAAACAACCCAATGTCTTGAGGTAAACCTCAAGAACTCCAGACAAAATAATGAATTAAGGTCACAAAGTCTCCAAGATAGGCCAAGGTCTCTAATCCTAAGTCCAAGAAGTCCATCACTCCATAATGCAAAGGATAGTAACCATTTAGTCCAAGTATCATTAATGATTTTTATGGTTCATGTTGATTATTAAGTGTCTTTTAAAAGAAAGAAAAGCTCAAGTGAGCAAAATAAAAATGACATAAAAGTAAATGCTCAAGTGAGCAAAATAAAAATGGCATAAAAACAAATGCTCAAGTGAGCAAAAATAAAAATGGTATTAAATTTAAATGCTTAAAGTAAATGGTACATAAAGCATAAAAATAAAAGCGTAAAGTAAAGTTAATTGTTAGTAATTAATGGTTAGTTGGATGACCATCTTGAAACTTGCATTTGGAACTCATTAGGGGATTGGTAGAACCAAAGCCTCTACACAACAAGTTGCATTTGCTTTTTGTCAAGTATATCATCCATTTTGGAATTCTCACAAGGCAACATGTAATGATCAACGATGTTTAAGTGATCCGCGTTGACCAAAGGTGTTGTAGATCCATCAGAGGATTGGTAGAACCAAAGCCTCTACACAATGAATCTCAAGGTTATTGGATCAAAGAGATCAAATTAACATACTTGGGCTTGCAATCATAAGTTTGGGCCACAAATTATCATTTATTCGAATCGGGACAAAATTTAGCGATATGTTAAGCAATCGTAAGTGGACTTATGTAGAAGTTGCATCTATTTTGAGGCCGATCAATAGCAATCTATGTACTTCATATTTGGATAAATGATATAGAGATCACCATCCCTTAACATGTAGCATAATTAAAAAAAGAAAGGGATAAGATGAAGAGGGAGGGAAATGATAAGCTAATTTGGATCACCATTTCAAAATTCTTTCATCTTTAAATTCAACCACTCCTCTAGATGGATTAAAGCACTAAACATATCATTAATCCAAAGCACCAAAAATGAATTAAATAATTCACTCTTAGGTAGATTTGAATTGATGAACATTTATCCAACTTCATCTACATCACAAAGTCCATTAAGTTTAAAGACAAATTGGATATTTAAAATTACAATCCAAACCAACAATCAAAAGGAGTGAGTAGCAAAAGCATTTTGGATCAAATCTGCCCTAAAACAAGGCAAAAAATACATTCTGTTCTGGTGTACATCGATTTACACTACTATGTAAATCGATTTACACAGTATAATTTTCAAAAATTCGTGCAAAATTATGCTATGTAAATCGATTTACACTTAGTGTAAATCGATTGCACACAGAAGCAGTAGCAAAAACAGCATTTTAAAAGGGAAATTGCTTGTTCAAACTTTCCATCAAACACCTTATGATCATGGATCCACTTGAGCACGAAAATTCCATCAAATTATGAGAAAATAACACCATTGGAATCACAAAATAATGCTCAAAGAATCAATCCCAAAGATCACCAAGAGATCACATTGTGAAAGATGAATTATCCAAACTTACCAAAGGTAGATCTAGAGAATTATCAAACAACTTCAAGAATTTGCTTCAATTCAACCACAAGAATCAATTGACCAAGCTTGGATGTAGAGAATTGATGGAGAAAAAGTGTTTGGATGAAGGTTTAGCTCAAAGATTAGCAAGCTTCAATGCAAAGCTTACTAACTTTTTGAAAATGGAGCTTTGAGTGAATTTGGTAGATGGAGAGAATTGAGAGATTTTTTAGCAAGGTGGATTTGGCTATCAAAAGCTTGAAATTTGAATGAAATGAGGGCTCTATTTATAGAGTTTTAGGATTGGGATTAGTGGTAATTTGGTAATTGATTCTTGGAGCCAAAATTTGAATTAATGATAATTCTTTCAAATATTAGAGCCAAAATTTGAATTAATGATAATTCTTTTTAAAAATGAAAGATTGGCACTAAAATTTGAATTAATTATACATCTTTCAAAAGTGAAGGAAAATTGGAGCCAAACATTTGACAAGTTTAAAATGCTGATATTTTTTTTAATTTTCACTCTATGCAAATCGATTGCACTATATTGCAAATTGATTTGCACAATGTATTTTTCCAAAAGTTGTGCAAAATTCACTTTGTGCAATCGATTGAACTCTATGAGCAATCGATTGTACAGTGAAAAAAATGAAATTTTTTTAATTCTTTTTCTTTGCAAATAGAGACTTTAGGAAAATAATACCAGAAATCCTTATTTGTCAGATGCTTCGACTTGGTACCTACAAAATAAAAATATACAAAGACAAAGACAAATATTTTTTTGTATTTCGATTAGAAGTTAGTCAACAACACGTATACAAAATACACAACCAAGGTGCTTGGAGATTCCTCAAGAGCAAACTTAAAGATAGGAAAAAGAGGAAGAACCAACCCTAATGTGATCTTGTTATGATCAAGTTGACATGATATGATAGGGGAATCTTAGGGGAAAAAATTGGGGTACAACACTTGGGAATGCAGTAAACCAAAATAAACCTTTCCATTCCATTTTTGATGCGGTGGGAGAACTAACTCGGGTGTTTTGAGTTTGTGTTCACAAATGTTGCAGTTTAGCAAGAGTCGCCACCGACTTTTCTTTTATCCAAAAAGGAAAGGTGAAAAAGCACAGGAAAGACCTTTACAGATGTTTTCTTGAGTTCGGGGGGTAGATTATGAAAAGGGAATGTATTAGCACCCTTTTCATCCATGGTTTTCCATGGGCTCTTAGTTTCTTGCTAGATCACTTGCTTTTGTTTTGAAATGTGTGCTTGTGATGTGGGTTTTGAAAGTTTTTTGAAAATGTGACTTTGTAATGATTCTCGTCTCTATAAGAATGCGTACAAAGTGTTTGTTTTGAAAATAATTCAAAGAGGTGTTTGTGGGACGTGTTTTTGAAAGTGATTTTGAAAAGGGTTTCCTTTGTAATGGCTCCCGTCTCTATAAGAACGCGTACAAAGTGTTGTCTTTCGAAAAATGTTCCAAAGCGAGAGTGTTGGTGTAAAATGTTTTTGTTGTGAGCAAGCAAGCAACTAGGAGCAAATCTACCTACTCAAAAGGTCTTAAATGTTCTTTTCCTCCTCCTTTAGATGTTGCTATCTTACCATTGAGTTGGTAAGAAGCCCCATCGTTGGATGTGAAGGGACAGGCGTTGGGACGTTTGTATAGTCATAGAAGGAAACCTTATGAAACGTTTTAGAAAATGTCTTTTTAGGGACTAGATCGTTTACCGAAGGCAACATCATGGGTCATTAAGGGACTACGATCTTTTATCGAGGGTCTTTGCTAAAACTCCCATGTTCGAGGGACATGACTATTTTTCCGATAAGCAATAAAGTGAGATTACCCTAATGGTGCTAGTGTGCAAGTGTGTTTGATTGAATGCATTTTAGTCTTGATTATGGTGATATATTTGTTGATTTCATGTCTTGCCATACACACCCTAATTACTAGCATTTATATTTGAAAGCGATAAATTACAGAAATGTAAAGTCCTACGCTATTACAATATTTTAGGGATGGGGGTACATATTTATGAATGTGGGTTGCAAATAAAATTAAATCCTAAGTTACTATTACAACCATATTGAAATGTACAATATAAGAAAGAAAAAGGACTTGTTTAGAAAATGTTTTTTTATCTTAATGAAAAAAAAAAGAAATAAATTAATTAATAAAAGAAAATATTTTTATGTCTTTTTATGTTATATAAAAATGATGAAAAGGAAAATAAATGAAAGATAGAAATAATGTGTTGCTGTAAGAAGAACAACAAGGATCAGAAGTTCTGAAGCCAGGCGTTTAATGACTCAGAAAGGAACGTCAGTGAAATCAGAAGTTCTGGGTTGGTACACTCTGAGGTCCTGCAAGACACGTTAGAGGAAAAACACAGAAGTTCTAGATTGCTATGTGTTGAACTTCTGAATGTTAGAACAGTGAGAAAATATTAGAAGTTTTGTGCGTGTCAAAACAGTAGGAAGAACTCAGAAGTTCTGTATGGTGCTAAGACAGTGAACGAACAATCAGCAACTCAGCGTTATCAGCGTTTAAGAATCAGAAGTTCAGTTTATGTTAACAGCGCATGAAAATCAGAAGTTCTAAGTATTAAAACAGTGAGTGAACAATCAGTAGTTCAGTGTGCATTAACAGTGAGGAGAACTCAGGAGTTTTGTGTTGTGCTAAAACTGTGAGTGAACATCAGAAGTTCTATGCCATATTTTAACTCTTAATTAGCACATCAACAATTTATTCAGTTTTTAATAAACAGCAAATCAGAAGGATAATAACACAACAATTTATAGAAGTTCTAATCCTAAATATGAATCTAGCCTTAATCAAGAAGTTCTGATCCACAGTTTTTCTACTTATGCAATGATATGGACAACATCAATATTGTGATATTTACATATTAATGATGTTTTGAATGAAAAAAAATGAAAAGTCAGAAAGACTTACCTTGAATCTGGAGTGTGGGCTTGGAGCTTTGAGCTGCTGCCCTCTGATGTTCTGGTGTCAGCGAGAGTGACGGAAGAGTGGTTGTATTCTCTGATTCAAAGGGGAGGAACAAAAGGTTTTGTTTTGGATTTGTGAAGGTTGTCCCTATTTCCTCTTCTCTCTTTTGGACCCTTGGAATTTTAGCAGGGGTTCAGGGCTTTTCTTTCTCAAATTTCCGACCTCTTTACAGTTTCCAATGGAGTTCAATTTATAATAGGCAAAGATTTGTAGTTTTGAGAGGTCAAGTTGCATCAACATCATACGCTAGATGCTGACTTACTCTTGAAATAAGCTTAAACAAACATGGTTCAAGGCATAAAGCAGGATGGCTAGCAGGTTTAGCAGCGCCTAAACTAGATTTGTCAGCCAAAATTAAGGAAAAGCAACAACAACAGATGGGCCTAGCACATTTTTGCACCAAAGTTTGTTATCCCAAGACAGTAGGGATACACGTGGTGGAAATCCTTTGGATAAAGACTCAAAAGTGGTTGTGAGCATTAAATGATGATGAGACTTATCACAACCAGAAATCCTGCAACGTGAGATTCTATACTATGGCTTAGTTCTAGATCAGAAGTTCTGCTTCAGCGTAGCATCCAACCTCTGACCTTTGTATCTTCTGGCTCCAGCATGTTCTAAAGGAGCTCTCAGACTTTCTAGGAAACTTGCACCATGTCTTGTAAACTTCTTTGTATTACCCTGGAAAATTCTGACTGAACCTTCGTGAAAACTTGCCCAGAAGTTCTGATTAAACTCTGTCTTGAAAGTGTCCAGAATCTGCTGAGTGTTTCAGTTTCAAGGACGTGTCTTTGAGAAGTTGTAACTTGAAATTCCAGCATTTCTATGAGAAGTTCTGTTCTGCAATGTTTTAGATCTTGTTGAAATCTATAACTTTTGAATCAGAAGTTCTTCTAGAATCAGCTTGCATCATGGTGATAATATGGCCAGAAGTTCTGAGCTTGTCATATTTTCTTAAACACTTAGAAAAATTCTAAGTATTTAGAATTTTGACTTTTGAATTTCTTGATGAAACAAAATTCATATTTCAACGTGTCTTGATGAAACATGATTCTTGAAGCTTGATTTTAATCCAAAAGTCAAAGTTTGACTTTTTAGTTTGCAAATGACCATTTTGCCCTTGTGAGTGATTTTCTTGGAAAATTTGTAGTTCAAGGCTTGGAAGGAAACTTGAGGATCCAGGGCGATTCTTTGAGAAATGAGAGGGCAAATTTTGGGGTACAACAGCTGCCCCTGTTCAATCTTCTTACACCTGAAGAGTTAGATTGGTAAATCTATCATTCGTGACTTAAAGGTGGAAGATGATTGAACACTAGAGTGCCCAGAAATTTGCACTCGAAGATGTGTTAGTTGATTATGTAGGGAATGGGCTTAAAGATGCCATTTGGAGAGATGATGGATAGTTACTGGAGATGGGCTTGTAGATATCATCCAGAGGTGATTGTTGAACTGTATTTAAGAGGGAATCTGAATGAGTATCAGAATGGCATCCGTGTTTGGCGCGTATCTGAACTGTATAAGGTTGCTTGATAATGAGTCCGTGTAAAACTTCATCTGGAATTTCCTGAGAAGGAACCTGGGTAGGGTTTCTTCATGATGAGTCCGTGTAAAACTGCATCTTGGAAAGAGAAGGAACTTGTGTAGGGTTTCTTGATGATGAGTCAGTGTAAAACTACATCTTGGAAAGAGAAGGAACCTGTGTATGGTTGTTTCATGATGAGTCCGTGTGAAACTGCATCTTGGAAGTAGGAGGAACCTGTGCAGGGTTGCTTGATGATGAGTCCGTGTAAAACTGCATCTGGGAAGGAGGAACCTGTGTATGGTTGCTTCATGATGAGTCCGTGTAAAACTGCATCTTGGAAATAGGAGGAACCTGTGTAGGGTTGCCCGATGATGAGTCTATGTAAAACTACATATTAGAAAGAGAAGGAACATGTGTAGGGTTTCTTTATGATGAGTCCGTGTAAAATTGCACCTTGGAAGTAGGAGGAACCTGTGTAGGTTTTCCTAATGATAAGTCCGTTGTAAAACTTCATCTTGGAAAGAAGGAACCCGTGTAGGGTTACTTCATGATGATTCCATGTAAAATTGCATCTGGAAGTAAGAAGGAACCTGGGTAGGGTTTCTTCATGATGAGTCTGTGTAAAACTTCATCTTGGAAAGATAAGGAACCGGTGTAGGGTTGCTTCATGATGAGTCCGTGTGAAACTACATCTGGGAAGGAGGAACCTGTGTAGGGTTGCCTCATGATGAGTCCGTGTAAAACTGCATCTTGGAAAGAAGGAATCTGTGTAGGGTTGCTTCATGATGAGTCAGTGTAAAACTTCATCTTGGAAAGAAGGAACCTATGTAGGATTGCTTCATGATGAGTCCGTGTAAAACTGCATCTGGAAAGGAGGAAGAACCTGTGTAGGGTTGCTTCATGATGATCCAGTGTAAAACTGCATCTTGGAAATAGGAGGAACCTGTGTAGGGTTTCCTGATGATGAGTCCATGTAAAACTTCATCTTGGAAAGAAGGAACATGTGTAGGGTTGCTTCATGATGAGTCCGTGTAAAACTTCATCTTGGAAAGAAGGAACCTGTGTAGGGTTGCCTGATGATGAGTCCGTGTAAAACTTCATCTGGAAGTGAGAAGGAACCTGTGTAGGGTTGCCTCAGCTGGTCAAGTAGATAGTTGTCCTGTCTGGTTTCAGGTATTAATCTCTGACCTGAGAAAGAAAGATAGTTTTCCTGGCTTGTTACAGGTATTAATCTTCAATCTCTTCATGTAGATAGTTTTCCTGGCTTGTTACAGGTATTAATCTACAATCAGTCGTCCACAGATAGTTTTCCTGGCTTGTTACAGGTATTAATCTGGAACTTGAAAAGGTTGATGGCCATCTGTTGATTGACCTTTTCCTGAAAAAGGTAAAACGTTAGCTGTATGCAATGTCATGATGTATGAAATGTATGATGTCATGATGTTCCAAAAAATAAATGAGATTGTGTCGTATGCACCTATCTTATATGTAAATAGGATGTATGAAATGTGAAATGTTTATTGAAGTGTAGCTTTTTCTGAGAAAATAAATCCTTGACAAATGCTGGGGAGTCGCTAAATCCTGGACTGTTGTTGAAGAGTTGGTGTGTCTTTAAACTTTGCTTAGAATATTTCCACCGGGGATTCCTGTTTCGTTGTTTGAGGAGAACTTTGTTAGGGAATATTGAAAACTCTGTTGGAGAGTGTTGATTCCTGCTTGGGAAAAGAGTTCTGGAGTCTCGGTTGTACGTTGCTCTACTGGGGTCAAAGTTAAACTGAAATCTGGTCGGGTCTAGGTTTCATAGTAACTTGCTAGGGATTGTAGAGTAGTCTACCGGGGAAAGGGAGTTGTGGTCCTTTGATTTGTAGTAGTTGGAAAGGTAAACTCAAACTGGGGAATCTATAGTTTGTTGGGGAAATAAACCATGTTGCCGGTCTGTTAGAGAGGTGACGAATTCGCTGGGGAGAGTCCTCGAGGACTCTTGAGGTCGTCTCAACTGGGGAAAGGTTTTCAGAGATTAAACTCTGGCTGGGGAATCATCCTATGAGAAGAATTTTGAGGAGATTTGTCATTGCCCCTAGCAGCAAATGTTTGTGGTATTTCCAGAAAATGTTTGATTGTATGTAACCCTTCATTGAGATTGACGTTCAATGCCCCAAGTGACGGAGATGGAGACTTGCTCCTTGTTACTCTGCAATTCTCGAGAAATTTCTTGGAATCTTGACTGGACTGCCCCAGGTGTGCTGGATAGTGACATGTCAAGTCCCCTTGTTGATAGGAGATTTGTCAATGGGAGTGCCATCCTACTTGAATTGATTTTATTCACTGAGAGAGCTTTCGTTCATCAAATATTCGTTGTGTGAATTTCTCCGCTGTCAAACAAATAGCCATGTGCAAACAATGATATTCAAGTAATGCAAAGTTTATTTTTGTCTTGAAAATTTTTGAAAATGAGTAAATAAATTTTGTAAGAAAAATTCAACTCAGGATTTAGAGTAAGCCTTACAGGAGTCAGGATAACGTTTGTAACAGTATGCTTTCGAACTAACCTATGCTTCAATTAGGACTCTTGAAGGGTTGTAACGTGGCTTGGTTCACGGTTTAAGAAATAAAGGATAAAGGCTCAAAGTGTATTTATACCCACCCGTTCTTGGTGATGTTCTTCAGTCCTAAATTCAGTTAATTGTATGTTTGAACTCCAATTGAGTCTGGAATGACGTTTTATTGATGGTTCAGACAAGTTAGGTTTGTCGGAAGGCAATTATTTTTGCAACATTTTTCACGTTGTTGAGGATTTGCAGTGACCTCTTTTGATTTGTTATCCCTAATTTTGCCTGACTTTTCTTGTTTTGAGATTACAGTCAGCGGGATGCCTCAGTTTTCTTGACTTAATGGGCTTTTCTCTTTGAGAGATAATGACTGCCTATGCGATAGAGAACCATCACTATCTTTTGATTCCGGAGGAATATTTTTGATGTCATTCATTGTATTACGAAATGAGAGTTTGCGACTAAACGCGCGTTTGAATCAACTTAGAGACTACCCTACCCCAGGTTTTGATTAAAGGTTTCAATTTGTTTAAGAAAGAAAACTTCTGCTTCTTTGGCTCAAAGGGGTTGACTAGGGATTATCTTCCTTATAACTCTAGTGTTTAGAATTTGAAGGAATGCCTGTACATCGTCAGCAAGGTCTGTTCAAAAGCATATTGTATGAGATTATGGCATTGTTTTCGTCATCCTCCCTCTAAAGGCTTGTAACTTTTAGCAAGAGTTGAATTTCATAGAGTGAGTAAAAAGCATAGTTTAGATGTAATGAAAATTGGTGGATCAAGACAAACATATGCAATGCATTAATGAAATAAAGTTTGACATTAATAGATAATTGTTTGAATAACAAAAGGAATTACAACTTGAAAATTCAAAATGAACAAGGCGCTCTCAATGATTTGGCATAGGAGCAATGATCACGTTTGGAGTCTCCGGAGGGTCAAACTCGATCTCCTTGGCGTCAATCAAATTCTGAATCTTATACTTCAACACCCAACAATCGTTAGTGTCATGCCCGAGACTGTCAGAATGATAAACACATGTTGCATTAGGATTGTAGTTAGGAGAAGAAGTTTTGGGGTTTGGATGAGGTCCTATCAATGTAATCAGATTCATCCTCAACAAGTGTTGTAGCGCTTGAGACAGCGGCATGTTGATGTTGGTAAACTGTCTTTTGGGCTCGTCTGGCCTTCATTGATTTCCCCTTTGCTGTTGGCGGTGCGACGCAGAACCGGAGATCAGGACTGCCCGCACATGTTGGTCATGACGACTCTTTTGACCAGACACTTCATTGGACTCTTTCTTCTCGTTATATGGCTTTTTCTGAGCATCAGAGGATGTAGCTCCTTGGATCTTTCCACTTTTGATGCCAGCTTCGACCCTTTCGCCGATTAGTATTAACTCGGTGAACCTGACTGAGGAGCTTTCGATTAGATGTTTGAAGAAAGGCCCTGTCAAAGTTCCCATGAAGATGTCAATCAGCTCCCTGTCAGTTAAAGGGGGCTGCACCCTACCAGCCAAATCTCTCCACTTTTGGGCGTATCCTTTAAAGCTCTCGTTGGAACCCATGGTCATGTTCTGCAATTGTACACGAGTTGGTGCAAGATCAGCATTATACTGATATTGTTTGTAGAAAGCAGCAACTAAATCCTCCCAGGTGCGGATGCGAGAACTCTCCAATTGGTAGAACCATTCGAGTTGAGTCCCTACTAGGCTTTCTTGGAATAAATGGATCCAAAGCTTTGGATCAGTTGTGTATGGTTGAATCTTGCGGACATAAGACTTTAAGTGCATCTTAGGGCAAGAGACTCCATCGTACAAGATAAAGGTAGGGATTTTGAACTTTGGGGGGATGACCACTCCAGAAACCAAACCCATGTCTCCTAAATCCAAGTTGGGTATCTGTTGAATCTCCATAGCACTGAGGCGATCCTCCAACTGTTTGTACTTGTCATCAGTGGGAGGATATTGTTCCTCGGAGTAATCAGCTTCAACTTCATTAATCTCCAAATTATGGTCTTCTTCAAGACTATCCCCTATTTTGGATGGAGCGGAAAGATCTAGAGCTCCCTTGATTGTTCTTCTAGGTCTTCTTCCCAAGTTCAGGACGCCTATTGACTTCTTGTACTTTTTCTTCTTGTCTTTGAGAAGAGTCTTCAGGTCCTCTTTCCCCTTAGCCATAGCCAGGAACATTTGTTGGAATTGAGTGTTTTGAGCTTGGAGATCTTTCAATGTTTATTCCATATCCATCTTACTAAAATAAACAGCAAGAAGATAAGGAGACCTGTATGGGAGAAACCTGTCATGATATGATGCATGATATGTGGATGCATGTTTTCAAGGATCTCGCGGGGTTAATAGTCACTTACAGTTTCGGATTGGAGAACTTTGTATTTGTGGATGTCCTTCCACGGGAATTAAGCTCACCACGTCAAGTGGGTTGTAGCCCTTGACTTCGATTTGTTGTACTTGATTTTTGATGGCGTTTGGTTAGAGGAAAATAAATCCTCTTGCCCTTTGGTGGACGTCTGGTTCCACGTGACCCTGCATCAAAGACTCGTGAGATCCTTGAGATGTTATGGTTCAATGTTATTGAAAATGCTATGGTATGATGTTATGATGTTATGTACAAATATGCGAGGTAAGCAAGTTATATACAAATAATCATATTCAAACAAAGCAGACAAGTCCTTAGGTTTAGGCTTGCATGGAGTTTGTAGGTAAGTACCCTCTTGAGGTTTAGTTGGCTCAACTTGTCCTAGTTAATAGTAACCGGGTTCTAAGGGATCTCAATATCACTGACCTTTCCCACAAGCTTCGTTCGATAGGAAATTGACTCGCAACCAAACAAAACTCAAGAGTCAAGTCTCAATGAGTGTAGCATCGAGTATCAAACAATTTTAAGCTTTACACCGAAATCGGCTATCTCACTACTTGCTAAAGGCCAAGTTGGTCAAGTAAAGGTTCTAAGGTCAGTTGATGCTTCACGACACCATGCGGCGGCCCCGTACTCTCCTTGATTCGACTCAAGGGTTACCGGTACCAACCAAAGTGCCATATCAACGTAGCTACTGCTTCAACCGTGTTGGTATACCCCGTACAGTTCCCTCACAGTCTATTGCTACTTACCTAAAAAGGTGTCCCCAAATCCAGGTGTAGGATTTAAAACAAACCCAAACAAGGAACCAAAATTTAAAGCTAACAAATCAAACAAATGTAAGCAAGTAAATGTGATCTAACCCTAAGGTAACCTCACTTTTAGAATATCTCCCCGGCAGAGTCTCCAGTTCTGTGATGCGGTGGGAGAACTGACTTGGGTATTTTGTGTTTGTGTTTGCAAATGTTGCAGTTTAGCAAGAGTCGCCACCGACTTTTCTTTTATCCAAAAAGGAAAGGTGAAAAAGCACAGGAAAGACCTTTAGAGATGTTTTCTTGAGTTCGGGGGGTAGATTATGAAAAGGGAAGGTATTAGCACCCTTTTCATCCATGGTTTTCCATGGGCTCTTAGTTTCTTGCTATATCACTTGCTTTTGTTTTGAAATGTGTGCTTGTGATGTGGGTTTCGAAAGTATTTTGAAAAAGTGACTTTGTAATGATTCTCGTCTATATAAGAATGTGTACAAAGTGTTTGTTTTGAAAATAGTTCAAAGAGGTGTTTGTGGGACATGTTTTTGAAAGTGATTTTGAAAAGGGTTTTCTTTGTAATGGCTCTCGTCTCTATAAGAATGCGTACAAAGTGTTTTCTTTCGAAAAATGTTCCAAAGTGAGAGTGTTGGTGTAAAATGTTTTTGTTGTGAGCAAGCGAGCAACTAGGAGCGAATCTACCTACTCAAAAGGTCTTAAATGTTCTTTTCCTCCTCCTTTAGATGTTGCTATCTTACCATTTAGTTGGTAAGAAGCCCCATTGTTGGATGTGAAGGGACAGGCGTTGGGACGTTTGTATAGTCATAGAAGGCAACCTTATGGTACGTTTTAGCAAATGTCATTTTAGGGACTAGATCATTTACCGAAGGCAACGTCGTGGGTCATCGAGGGACTACGATCTTTTATTGAGGGTCTTTGCTAAAACGCCCATGTTCGAGGGACATGACTATTTTTCTGATAGGCAATAAAGTGATATTACCCTAAGGGTGCTAGTGTGCAAGTGTGTTTGATTGCATGCATTTTAGTCTTGATTAGGGTGATCTATTTGTTGATTTCATGTCTTTCCATACACACCCTAATTATTAGCATTTATATTTAAAAGCGATAAATTACAGAAATGTAAAGTCCTATGCTATTACAATATTTTAGGGATGGGGGTACATATTTATAAATGAGGGTTGCAAATAAAATTAAATCCTAAGTTACTATTACAACCATATTGAAATGTACAATATAAGAAAGAAAAAGGACTTGTTTAGAAAATGTTTTTTTATCTTAATGAAAAAAAAAGAAATTAATTAATTAATAAAAGAAAATATTTTTATGTCTTTTTTATGTTAATATAAAAATGATGAAAAGGAAAATAAATGAAAGATAAAAACAGCGTGCTGCTGTAAGAAGAACAAAAAGGATCAAAAGTTCTGAAGCCAGGCGTGTGATGACTCAGAAAGGAACGTCAGTGGAATCAGAAGTTCTGGGTTGGTACACTCTGAGGTCCTGCAAGACACATTATAGAAAAAACACAGAAGTTCTTGATTGCTATGTGCTGAACTTCAGAATGTTAGAACAGTGAGAAAATCTTAGAAGTTTTGTGCGTGTCAAAATAGTAGGAAGAACTCAGAAGTTCTGTATGGTGCTAAGACAGTGAACAAACAATCAGCAGCTCAGCATTATCAGCATGTAAGAATCAGAAGTTCAGTTTGTGTTAACAGCGCATGAAAATCAGAAGTTCTAAGTATTAAAATAGTGAGTGGACAATCAGCAGTTCAGTGCGCATTAACAGTGAGGAGAACTCAGAAGTTTTATGTTGTGCTAAAACTGTGAGTGAACATCATAAGTTCTATGCCATATTTCAACTCTTAATTAGCACATCAGAAATTTATTCAGTGTTTAATAAACAACAAATCAAAAAGATAATAGCACAATAGTTTATAGAAGTTCTAATCCTAAATCTGAATCTAGCCCTAATCAAGAAGTTCTGATCCACAGTTTTTCTACTTATGCAATGATATGGACAACATCAATACTGTGATATTTACATATTAATGATGTTCTGAATGAAAAAAAAATGCAAAGTCAGAAAGACTTACCTTGAATCCAGAGTGTGGGCTTGGAGCTTTGAGCTGCTGCCTTCTGATGTTCTGGTGTCAGCGAGAGTGATGGAACATTGGTTGTATTCTCTGATTCAAAGGGGAGGAACAAAAGGTTTTGTTTTGGATTTGTGAAGGTTGTCCCTGTTTCCTCTTCTCTCTTTTGGACCCTTGGAATTTTAGCAGGAGTTCAGGGCTTTTCTTTCTCAAATTTCCGACCTCTTTACAATTGCCAATGGAGTTTAATTTATAGGCAAAGATTTGTAGTTTGGAGAGGTCAAGTTGCATCAACATCATATGCTAGATGCTGACTTACTCTTGAAGTAAGCTCAAACAAACATGGTTCAAGGCATAAAGCAGGATGGCTAGCAGGTTTAGCAGCGTCTAAACTGGAATTGTCAACCAAAATTAAGGAAAAGCCACAACAACAGATGAGCCTAACACATTTTTACACCAAAGTTTACTATCCCAAGACAGTAGGGGTACACGTGGTGGAAATCCTTTGGATAAAGACTCAAAAGTGGTTGTGAGAATTAAATGATGATGAGACTTATCACAACCAGAAATCCCGCAACACGAGATTTTATACTATGGCTTAGTTCTGGATCAGAAGTTCTGCTTCAGCGTAGCATCCAACCTCTGACCTTTGTATCTTCTGGCTCCAGCATGTTCTGAAGGAGCTCTCAGGCTTTCCAGGAAGCTTGCAGCATGTCTTGTAAACTTCTTTGCATTACCCTGGAAAATTCGGACTGAACCTTCATGAAAATTTGCCCAGAAGTTATGATCAAACTCTGTCTTGAAAGTGTCCAGAATCTGTTGAGTGTTTCAGTTTCAAGGACGTGTCTTTGAGAAGTTGTAACTTGAAATTCCAGCATTTCTAGGAGAAGTTTTGTTCTGCAATGTTTTATATCTTGTTGAAATTTATAACTTTTGAATCAGATGTTCTTCCAGAATCAGCTTGCATCATGGTGATAATCTGGCCAGAAGTTCTGAGCTTGTCATATTTTCTTAAACACTTAGAAAAATTCTAAGTATTTAGAATTTTGACTTTTGAATTTCTTGATGAAACAAAATTCATATTTTAATGTGTCTTGATGAAACATGATTCTTGAAGCTTAATTTTGATCCAAAAGTCAAAGTTTGACTTTTCAGTATGCAAATGACCATTTTGCCCTTGTGAGTGATTTTCTTGGAAAATTTGTAGTTCAAGGCTTGGAAGCAAACTTGAGGATCCAGGGCGATTCTTTGAGAAATGAGAGAGAAAATTTTTGGGTAAAACACCATCCCTTCCAAAACAACTTCAATGGTGAGGTTTGGACTTCTCAAGCTTTATTGCCTAGGGCATGGAAATAAACTTATGAACCCATGGAGCAACTTGGTAGATCTCATTGCCTTTACCTACATTAGTAATAAGAAAGACAAACCAACATTGCATTTTATTAATTAAAAAGAAAAATCAAGACAAAATATTTATGACCACAAAATAAAACAAGTTAAGGTGCTTGGTGATTCCTCAAAGAGCAAAGCTAAAGGTAGGGGAGAATCAAGAACCCTGATGTGATCTGGTTGAGATTGAATCAATATGGTATGATGAAGGGATCTTAGGGGAAATTTTGGGGTACAACAGCTAAATCTTCACATGTATGGATGCGGGAACCCTCCAATTTATAGAACCATTCTAGTTGAGTCCCAACCAGACTCTCTTGGAAGAAATGGATCCAGAGTTTTTTATCGGTAGTGTGCGACTGCATCTTGCGCACGTAAGACCTTAGGTGAAGTTTCAGGAAGGAAACCCTGTCATACTTAGCAAAGACCGGTATTTTGAACTTATGGGGAATGACGACCCCAGGTACTAAGCCTAACTCACTAAAATCCTAACTAGGCACGGCTTGAATTTCAACAGCTTTTAGCCTATCCTCCAACTACTTGTATTTATCCTTGACCAGAGGGTATTGCTCATCAAAATAGTCTTCGTCTTCGGAATCTTGATTATTGGCACCCCTAACATGGGTGCTCCTTTCCTCCTCGTCTTGATTTTCCTCCTCCTCAGACGACTCTTCGACTATCTGTACCTGATGAACCAGACCTTTGAATCTCTTACCCAGGTTGATGAAGGCCTTCTTTTTTGTTTTCTTCTTGGCTACCAGCATAGTCATTAGCTCTTGTTTCCCCTTAGCCAGGGTCAGCAAAGTCTCTTAGAACTGGGAATTCTATGCTTGCAAGTCCTTCACTATTTGTTCAATATCCATCTTACTGAAATAAACAGTAGAAAGATAAGGAAACCTGTTGTGGAAAACCAGTTTATGTTATGATGCATGAAAATGTGTATGCAAATGATTTCAAGGACTTAGGAGATTTAAATTTGTTTAGACAAAAGGAACAAACATCAATTGCATTAATGAGTTCAAATTGATTACAAACATGCCTCTTGGTCTTACAATAGAGGAAATAAATACAAAATAAACTCCTAAGACAAAAAGGTCGGGCGCATCCTCTTCGGTTCAATGTAAGCATTCAAACTTCACTCTTCATGAAGTTGTCTCGTGAGCTCCATAACTTTCTTCTCACTTGAATAGAATTGGGTATCAAAGGTATCCCGTTCTTCCTTGAGCTAGATCTAAGACTTTTGTAATTCTTCAAAGTTTGTCGCCATATTAGGATGAAAAATGATGTGAGACTCGTCCTCTTGAACAATAGGCTCTGAAATCACTGGCAGGATAGCAGCATACGACATCATAGAACTTTGAGCATGAGCTCACACCCATTTGAGGTATCGCTCCAAAGGGATGGAGTTCTTGCGCCCTAAGGTCTTGCTATCTGTCTTCTTAACCATGCCTCAAGCACGGATGAACCTCTGGTGATAACTTTGCAAATCATTTGAATAGTCGAACATAATACCCTGGATGAGCATATCATGAGGACCATCCCTCCGGGCATAACCAAATTGACATAGGGATAAAGAGGGGTTATAGGTGATGCCTCCTATAATGCCAAGGAGTTGCACATTAGGAAATTATCCACATCGATCAATAAAAGAGATATCTTACTGAGAGCGAGGGCACCAATAGATATCAGAGTGAGAAAGAGACATTAACCTTTGGTTCCACCTTAAGCCTAACTCATTCTTCATTACTGACCGAGAAAGGTGCAAAATAAACCACCTATAGAGCAAAGGCGTACAACACATAAGAGTTCCTCGTTTCTTCATAGTACGAGTGTGGAGTGAATCCAGAATATCCCCGAGCAATGTAGGCATTGGATTGTGAGCAAGAAAGATGTTGATGGCACTGACATCTATAAACTGGCCTGAATTGGGGAACATAACCAACCCATAGATCAAGAGAGCTAAGATATATTCAAAGGCATGGTAACTCATAGCGTCCAGGAATACCTGAGCTTTCTTCATTAGAAAATTTGCAAGGAGGCCCTTAACTCCACTTCTTCTTTCCCAATTAGACTCAATGTCAGATGGCTTCAAATGCAAAGCTACGACAACATTTTCAGAAGCTGGATCTTGTTCTAAACTAGTGAAATATGAAGCAATGGTGCTTAGAATCAAAGAACTGGAATAGGAAACTCATCAGACCTTCATCAAAATCGGTAGTAACCAAACTGAGCAAGTGACCATATCTCTTGTTGAATGATGAGCTCTCAAGAACTTTTAAGACCATTTCCTTAAGTTTGGGAGGGATCTCTACAAAATTAATTCAGATGGTTTTTCTGTGAGCTGAATCCATTACCTACAAAATAGAGAAGAAATAAATCCACAACACCTTGAAATGGTCAGTTTACATGTCATGTTATGATGTTTATGATGTTATGATTATGCTTTAAAATCATAGATATATCAAACACAGACAAGTCACATAAATACCTTAGGTTTAAATGCTTGCATGCATTTTAAAGGTAAGTACCCTCTTGAAGTTTCAGTTGGCTCAATTTGTCCTATTAATAGTAACTGGGTTCTAAGGAGTCTCATATCACTGACCTTTCTTTTAGGCATTGTTTTAGCTCAAGCACTGAAGTATTGCGGCCAAAATATCCCAAAAGTCCAATCTCAATGAGTGTAGTATCGAGTATCAACTAATCTTCAGTCGAAACCAAAGTCGGCCATATCACTACTTTCTAATGGCTTAGGATGAGTCAATTAAAGGTTCTACAGGTCAGTTAGCGCTTAATGATACTATAAGGAAGCCTAATGTTATCCTTGACTGACTCAAGAAACATTAGTATAAGCCAGAGTATCACGCTAACGTAGCTATCACTTTCTCCATATTGGTTTATGCCATACAACCTCCATGATTTATTGCTACTTACCTAAAAAGGTGCCCCAGATCCAGGTGTAGGATCTTTAATAATAACCCAAACAAGGACCCAAAAATGTAAAGCAAGCAAGTCAAACAAGGAAAGCAAGTAAATTTGATCTAGCTCTAAGGTAACCCCACTTTTAAGTCATCCCCAGCAGAGTCGCCAGTTCTGTAATACGATGGGAGAACTAACTTGGTTGTTTTGCGTTTGATCGCAATTGTTGTGGATAGCAAGAGTCACCAATGCCTTTTCTTTTATCCAATAAGGAAAATGTGAAAAGAACAAGAAATACCTTTGAGATATTTTCTTGAGTTCGGGGGGTAGATTATGAAAAGGGAAGGTATTAGCACCCTTTTCATCCATAGTTATCTACGGGCTCTTAGTTGCTTGTTAGATCACTTGAAAATGCTTTGTTTGAAAGTGTGCTTGTGGTGGGTTTTGAAAGTATTTTTGAAAAGCGCTTTCGTTTAGGCAAACTTTGTAATTATTATCGTCTCTATAAGAATGCATACAAAGTGTTGGACCTTTTGAAAATATTTCATGTTTTGAAAGTGTTTGGTGTGTTTTGAAAAGATGTTTGTTTTTTGAAGATGGATTGTGAGCAAGCAACTAAGAACGTTCTACCTACTCAAAAGTATTTTGTTCATTTCTTCCTTCCTTTGATATTACTATCTTACCATTAATTGGTAATAAGCCTTATCTTTGGATGTAAAGGGACGGGAGTGGGTCATCGTATAGTCATGAATAACAATGTTGTGAGATATCTTAGCATTTCTCTTGGGGAACTAAGATCATTTATAAGGCAACATTTGAAGCGTCATCGAGGAACTATGATCTTGTATTTTTTTGAATGTTTTTGCTAAGATGTCTCACGTGCATATTATGACCATTTTTCATAAGGCAACAAGTGGAGTGAACCCTAGAGGTGTAACTGTGCAAGTCTTTGTATTTCATGCTTGATTTTCTTGAATTAGGGTTTTCTAAGCATTGATTTTATCTTTCCATACAAACCCTAATTACTAGCATTTATATGAAAGCGATAAATTGCGGAAAGTAAATTTACTACACTATTACATCATTTAGGGGATGAGGTGTATAAATTTACAAATGGGGATTGCAAGAAATTAAACCTAATTATCTATCACAACCATATTGAAACTTGAATAATGTACAAGGAATTAAAATGTATATGATGTACAAGGATAGAAATGGAAAGGGAATGGATTTTTGTTTTTTTAAAATAAATATGAAAATAAAATATTTTTTGTGATATTTTTATATATTCATAAAATAGACATTGTAAATAAATAGTGTGCAAAAAAAACCAACTCAAAAGGAGTTGTTTTGATTGGTTGGAAAAATGTTGAAGTTTGTTAAAAAAGATGAAAACAAACAAGTGATAAGAATTTGTTTTGGTCTTGCCAAGGTTTGAACCCAGGTTCTCCACACCTTCCAAAATTTCCAACACTCAATATGTGATAAACCTTCATGTTAGTTCCGGAAAAAATGACAAAATAAATACAAAAGGTCTCGTTGGGGCTTGAACCCAGGACCTTCTACGTGGAAAGGCTTTAGCACAGGTTGTTTGTACCACTGGGGTGGTCTGTTTCATCCGTTCATAAGATAACTTCGATTAAATATAAAATGAACTCGTTTGTGAATGTTTGAACATGGTTTCATCTTCTTCCTTCGTGCGCACAGGGATGCATATCTCTAATGTTAAGCTTTGAAAAGCTTCATTTCTCATCCAAATCGAAAGATGTAAATATCTATTGTATCCCAAAATTTGCCCTCCTATTTTTCATAGAAGACACAACCCTAGGGTTTCTCAGATATTCAAGTTGGCTCAGGAATCGATCAGACAAATTTTTCTTCTGTGGCGGTAAACCAGAAACTAGGGTTTTTCTTGCATTCCTCAGAAGAAATTGTGTTCTCAGAAATTCAATTGGTTTTCACAGGTCTTCATGCTTTCTCAAGTTTACTGGGGAAAAAAAGCAGTGTTTGTTCTCAGAGCATGGTTTGTTTGGGACAAGAGATTGAGACTGTCATTTGGGACGACCATGATTTTTATCCAGGTTAACCAGATAATTTGTGTCTTTTAAAACATTTTCTTGATCGGGAAATGGAATACACAGTGCGTGTTTGTTTGGAATACAGTTGCAAGATTACAGGATTATTGGAATTTAAGTTATCAGATTGGAGCGTTTTGTTTCAATTGTCTTGATTGGGCATTCAAAAATCAAATAAGATGCAAAGAGAAAATTACAAGTTATTGTTGATCAGAGATTTCAAGTAACACCAGAATATTTCATAAGACTTTCTCCATTTTTTTTCTCAAACATTGTTACAAAATAATTTGTTCTTTTAAATACTCTATGTTTACAAACTTATTGTATTTAAAAGATAAATTAGTACAATTGTTGATTACAATACAAGAATGTTTCTCTCTAAATTACAAAGAAAATCTAAATGGATCTATGCCTAAGGTTGACTGAGGCTCCCCTGCTTCCATGCTTGTCACAGAGTTTCTTGCTTCCCCTGCTTTGTCCTCTCCATTGTGCTCACATGAAAATGAAAGAAAGGAGATGTGGGTAGTACAATTTATTTGGGCATAAGCAAGAATTTTCAAAAAGAAAAAAGTGCTATTCATCATTAAAGTTTGCAAATTGGAATCAGAAGGCCATTTTTAATTCATCACAATTTATTTTCTATTTGCAAATCACAAGAAGATTATTCTTCTTGGTTCACAAAAAGAAGAAATGTAAGCAAAGTTATCCAAACAAGAAATGCAAGCAAGCTGTCCAAACAAGAAATGCAAGCAAGTTTTCCAAACAAACAGAATACCCAAATAGCAGCCAAACAAATATTGCAAACAGCAGCGCATCACCAAACAGAAGGCGCAAACTGAGCCAAACAAATTTGGACAAAAAGCAAACAACAAACAGCATAAGCTAGAGTAGGCAGCAAAGGAAGTATAGCAATAAACTAAGTCAAACAAGCAGAAACTTGTTCAATAAGCCAATTCATCATTTTCCATTTTATTGCAAACTTTTCAGAAAAAGGAAAAAAGGGCAATGGACTTTCTTAGTGTCATTGAGAGAGAAAAGAGGAAAGAAGTCACCTAGGGATGCACAACCCCGCTGCCTTGACTGTCACAATTGTATAGAAGTTGCTAGAAAACAAAAACTGCAACAAAAAGAGCATAAGAACAATATGCCAAAGTATTCAAAATTGGATGGTTTTCCCACCATTTTGAATAAGAATTCAACCAAAGCAACACCAATATAATAGTAAAAAACTCTCAAGCAGATGGAGATAGAAAACATTTTATCAAACTCAAAAAACTGAAAACAACTCTCCAACCTTCAAAACATGTATAACCTAAAACCTCCAAAACTGTCAAGCTTTAAAAAACCATCAGCAAATTGATAAACCTGATCCAAAACACAAACCAGTAACATTATCACCAAACCTCCAAAACCAAAGGCAAACAAACTGTCAAGACTTCCAAAGCATCAACCCAAAAACAAAACAAAAACAGAAAAAATATCTCAACCTGTTAAACCAACAAGCCTAAAACCACAAAAATCACCAAACTCATCAAACTTGTTAAACCAACAAATCAAAAACCAGAGAAATAGCAACCACCTCAAAACATTCAAAACACTCAGCAAACTTTCCAAAACCAACTGTAACAACAACCTTCAAAAAAACTCAAACCAAACTGTAACACAACCTGCAAAAACCAAAACTGTAAGCAAACATATCCAAAACCAAACCAATAATACAACCTGCAATCAAACCGAATCAGTAACAAAAACATCATAATCAAAAACCAGGTCTCCAATCCGAACCATCATCAAAACTCAAAAAATCACCAAAGGCCAAAAACCATCAAGCTAACAGTCACCATCTCCAAATCTCAAACACAACATCCAACAATCACAAAATCCCAAAATCCATCGAATAGCATCATCATCGTTCAAAACACAGAGATAAGGAAAGAGTTACCAAATAGTCAGAAGCAAGGCCTCCATCATCATCTCTTCCCCCTTGCAAATCCAGCCACCAGGGAGCGCCACCCTCAATCTCATCATCCCTTTCCATTTCGCAAAAGTATCCAATAGTTATGAACCTTTCATCTTTCTCATGAATCCCTAAAATCTATTTCCTGCATCTTAATGGATAACAAGTCTGATTAATAGAAAAGAACATGAACAAGACAAAAAACAACAAAATCGTTCAAGCTTTAATAACAATAGAACTTCACCTTTTCTAGAAAAAACCATTAGAGTTTGGTTAGGAGGTGAGAGAGAGCGCTCCGGCAACAGAAATCTGGGGAGGGGGGATCAGTTAAACAAATTTTGAACCCATTAGGCATAAATTCATTTCAAACTTAGGGTTTTCAGAAAAGAACGCAAATCAGGATGAGTTAGAGAGGCCAGGAGTGTTTTGTTCATAAAATTAGGAAGAGCTGAGTGATAAGGTGAGAAGATGAACAAAAATGGAAGAGTTAGGATGAACAAAAGATGAACAAAGAGGGACGAAGGAGATGAGCGGCGCCGCTGTACCAAAGGGTTAATAACCCTAATTTGTTTTTGTTTCCCCTAATCAAACGTTTAAACAGTTTAAGAACTTTGGGCGTATTTTTGTTTGAATCAAACCCTGAAGCCGACGCGTTTTGCTAACCCACCCCTCATCTGGCCTTGTTTCGTTTACAGCAAATAACACCATTCCTCTTTGGGCCTTCTCCCAAATATCCCTAAGCCCATTAAGTTTTTTAAATTTGTTTTCCTTTACATTTCTTTTCATTATTATGCAAATGTTGAATAAAACTTAAAACATTTTTATTAAATTAGTTTAGGTTTTAGTGTTTAATTTTTATCATTTTCTCTTTTTATATAAAATTCATTTTATTAATTTTTTACATTTAATAAAACATCAAAAAGAATTAATTTAGTTTGTTTTCTTTCTTTAAATTTGTTTATATAATTAATAAGAATACAAAAAGTAATAATAAAGGTTATAATTTAATCAATTTTTTAGAATAGGTTTTATTTTCTCTTTTCAAGTAAATACATTTCATTTCATACTTTGTTGATTTTATCTCATGGATTATCATAGTTTTAATTAAATCGCACAAAAATTCGATTTGGTTGTATTGATTGATATTTGGACATTGCTATTTCATTCGATTCATCCCCATTTGTAACAATTGTACCCCCATTCCCAAACATTCTGTAATAGCTTAGAATTTTAATTCCCGCAATTTATTGCCTTCTATATACTGTATAGTAATTAGGCGTGTATGGAAAGATTCAAAAATCAATCGCTAGATGACCTAATCAAAGAATAAAATAACTTGAAATCAACACACTTTTTTCACACGCGCACCTCTAGGGTAACCTCGCTCGTTGCCTCGGAAATATAATCATGTTCATCGAATATGAGACTGTTGTACCCCAAAATTTTCCCTCTCATATTTCCCAAGACATTGTAAGAGAAATCTCCAAGTGGCTCAAGATTGCTCAAGAGTTGGACAGTCAAATCATCTCCTAAGGCAGTCAACCTCAAATTAGGGTTTTATGTTGCACCAAGGTCCTTGCATCCAAATGACCTCAAGTGCTCCCCAATGTCCTAATATTTTCTCAAGATCATCCATGTCAAATTTCAAGCCTTGCAGAGGAAGTTTGGTCAGTCAATTGCTCAAGAGGTCCAAAAATCGACTGTGCTAGGGCAAAAGTCAACTGTGACCTACAAACAGTCAAACTTCAAGATTTTTTGTCAACATTCTCATTTTTAAGGATATTTCATCATTTGATCAAGGGTTGATCATGATTAATCAAGGATTGCTCAAAATTCATCAAGACTCAAAAGTTGCTAAATTAGGGTTTTGTAGGAAAAGTCAACTCAACTTTGACCAAGCATAACTTTCTAATACTTTATGAGAAATGACCCATCCAAAGCTCATTTTGAAGAGGCTGCAATTTCCTACAATCCATATTCATACCCCAAGATCAAGAAATGCACTCACAAGAAGTTACAAATTTGGACATTATAGGTCATTTTGGAATGTCAACAAAAACACCTTTTTTTACAAAGCTTATAACTTGAGCATTGAATATCAAAATGCTATGAGAAAAAAAGTGTTGGTTAGAGGACGTCTCAAGATTTCTAAAAAGTCACAGAACACTTCCAAAAGTTCAAAATTGAAGGAGTTATGCATTGTTGAAGTTGGGCATTTTTTCAAAATTGCCAAAAGTCAATTATCCCCAAAACTTCAAATTTTGTCAAATGGGCCCATTCTTTTCACTTTATTTGGTCTTGTCACACTACACACGTGTCCTAACTTCATCCTTATGTCCATTTATTAATTTTTCTATTTTATTTGATTTTTTATTGAATTAATTCATTTTAAATCAATTAAAATCAAATAAAATTCAAATATTGATCACTTGGAATCTTTTTGATTGTTATAGGTCTTAATTGTCATCATGAACATGATCAAACTCGTATCTCACCATATCATGAACAAAATATTGGATTTTGGACAAATTAGGAAGCTTTTCAATGGAGGATCAAATCATATCTCCAAACATCAATGCATAAGGATTCAGCCCAAGAAAGTTAACCTAATTCACTCCATGTTACATATAGAAGCTAGAGGCACACGAGTAAGGGGTTAGAGGCTGCAAAATCAGAAGAACAAAACTTGGAAAATTGTTAAAAAAGCTTGAAACTGAAATCACACCTAGAGGCCAATTCAGAACCAAAACTCAACGTGAATCACTTGCTGGACATCCACTGAGTGAGAAGCAACCCTTAACAAGCTTTCATACACATTCAAAAGCGTTGTAAGTCCTTCGAAACATCACCCTGCATTTGAAATCGCAACCTTTCATTCTGCCATTTTCTTGACAAAACATTGACATATTCATGATCCTCGGTTAATTTCTAAACTTTCTGCATTATTTAATTGTGTTTATATGAGCCATAGCCCCATACCCGAACCTAGGGTTTTGGAAGTTTGTTTTTGGGCATTTTCTTTACAGGAAAAATTGGAACCAATAATGGACATAGATGTGTTCAGGAGGAAGAGACGATCATGACTATGGTCTTGGAATTGATTTTTATAACCTAGAACTAATTTTAAGATGCAGCTATGGATTTAGCTGCGGATGTAAATCCGCAGGTAAAAAAATCAGGTTTCAGTGGAGAAGACGAAGACGTGCCCCCTCCCCATTGGACCATTCATAATTCACGCGTTTTTTGTTTTAATTCTGGCATTTGTTTTGTTTTCTAATATATTAATTATTACTTAATCCATTAACGAATGAAACACATTGACTCAGTGGCGAAGGTATTAGTGTGAGATCCAACAGGACCTGGGTTCGAATCCAAGGTCCCCCAATTGCATGTTATTATTTTTCAACAGGTATTCCAATGCAATATCCAAGGCGCAACACACCATACACCATCACCCAGATGCCTGCCAGATGGCCCCAGGCCAGATCTGGTGGTCAAGAATGAATGTTCATCATGCTCTCAAGTCAACCAGCGCATGGAGAATTAGAAAGTCAACCCAGGCCTGCGTGTAATTGGGCCAAAAAATTGCAATTCTCACCTCCAATCAGGCCCAAAACCCCCATTTGGTTATTTCTTTTTCTATTTCTTTCTTTCTTTATTTTATTGTTATTATTTTTATTATTTAAATCACTAACCAATTAGAATTTTTCCCCATAAAATCAAAAAATATATTTTATTTATTAAAATTAAATTCAGCATTTTATTTTTGTAAATAAAATTAATTCAATTAATTTAGTTTTAATTAGGTATAACTTTTAATATTTTTGCAATAACTAAATTTAATTTAGATAATTAGGTTTTACTAACTTTGATCAAATTTATTTTATTTCTTTAAATACTCAAAAATCCAAAAAATACTATTTTCATTAATTAACTAATTAGCTCATTTAATTTAATAATTAATTTAGATCTAGTTTCTTTTAACTCAAAATAACAAAAAATCTTTTCTTTAATAATTAAAGGGTCAAAACCCTAGAATGCGCCCGATTTAATTTCTCGCATGCGATCAATTTTATCATATTATTGTAATTGTTTCCCGGAATGTAATAGTTTAATAGGACTTTAATTATTTTATCGCTTTATTTACTTTCCGCAT
Organism: Vicia faba; assembly: GCA_948472305.1. Taxonomy (NCBI): domain Eukaryota; kingdom Viridiplantae; phylum Streptophyta; class Magnoliopsida; order Fabales; family Fabaceae; genus Vicia; species Vicia faba. Next base: position 818,710,569 of record OX451741.1, on the reverse strand, counting down.
TTTAATTTCAAGGGTTGTTTTTGGCGATGTAAATACCCGACGCCTTGTAATAGTTAGTTTTAATTTCCGCAATTTAATTTCTGCAACTTATAAACTCTTAGATGTTTGATAATAAGGAATGCATGACAAGATCAAATGTATGAACTTAAAATCAACATAGATAACCATTGACATGAACAAAGACAAATTAACTGAAAATAACACACTCGCACATGCGCGCTCTTAGGGTACACCTCGCTTGGTTGCCTTCGAACGTGGTCATTGAGTATAAGAAGTTTTAGAGGTAGCCCTCTTGTCCAAAGATCATAGTTGCCTCGAAACGGTTGCCTCGAAAAATGATCTAAGACATTAGGGTTACCGCTAAGGCGTCCTAACATTGCTTTAGTGACCACACGTCCCTTAATCGAATTGACCCTTAAAACTTCAACGACGGTGCTACCTACTCATCAATAGTGGGATAGCATTGTCTAAAGGATATTAGCACAGATTGATTCCTTTTTCGAGTAGGTAGATGGTTCTTAAGTACTGGCTCTCTTCAAAACAAAATAAAAACTTTTCGCACTTACACCTTTCAAACAAAAACTCCTTTCAAACCCACAAACACAAAGAAAAGCAAATTTTGAAAACACTTTGAGCAAGTACCTAAGAGCCTGTGGATAACCACAGATAGAAAGGGTGCTAACACCTTCCCTTTCTATAATCTACCCTCCGGACCCGAGAAACATCTCGAAAAAGGAATTTTTCTGTGCTTTTTTCCTTTCCTTGTTGGATAAAATAAAAGACGGTGGTGACTCTTGCTTACCACGACATTTTGCGAAAACAAACGCAAAACACGAACCAGCATTCCAAAACAGTCAGTTCTCTCCCACCGTATCATAGAACTGGCGACTCTGCTGGGGATTCCTAATAAGTGGGGTGTACCTTAGGAATAGCTCATAATGTTTTCAATTGCTTGACTTGTATGCTTTATATTTGTGGGCTTGTATCGGAGTTACTATAGATCCTAACCTGGATCTAGGGGATACCCTTTAGGTAAGTAGCAATAAACTGTGAGGGAACTGTATGGCATAGACCGATACGGTTGAAGCAGTAGCTACGTTGGTGTGGCACTTTAGATTGTACTGATATCCCTTGTGTTGGAACAAGGAGAATATGGGTCATCTAAGGGGTCATTAAGCACCAATTGACCTTAGAACCTTTAAATTGACCAAATTAGCCATAGAACAATAATAGTATGCTACACTCATAGAGACTAAACTCTCGCGATGATTCTGACCGCAAGAAAAGGTTGCTAAACTGGAATTATGACCGATCGAGGGTAGTCAGTGATATTGAGATCCTTTAGAACCCAGTTACTATTTTTAGGACAGGTTTAAACCAACTGAACTGAAAGAGGGTAGTACCTAAGCTCCTTGCCAGCCTGAAATCTAAGGGCTCTCTGTGTGACTTGTGTGCCTATACCATGTTTGCTATTTGTGGATACTTGTGATGTGCTTTCTATCATGACATCATGACATCATAACATTGCATACATCTTGCATTGGACTAAAATATTTCAAAGACAGGAGGGATTCATCTTTGTTCTGTTTTGTAGGTCATGATGCATATGCATAAGAATACCATCCGGATCAACTTTGTCCAGGTTCCCACTGTGCTTAAGGATCTGATTGCGAAGATGCCTGATAGTACCTCCTTCATTAGAAGACATGGGTATCTTCTCAATTTGGTTACCTCCAAATTGGACGAGCAGATAATGAGTGTTTTGGTCCAATTCTATGATCCATTATACCATTGCTTTACTTTTCAGGACTACCAGTTGGTCCCCACCTTAGAAGAGTTCTCTGATCTGCTCGGTATCTCTATTCTGGAGCAGACCTCGTTTACTGGTTGGGAGAAGATTCTTAGGCCCGAAGAGATTGCTTTAGCCCTTCATTTGACCAAGGATGAGGTAATGGCTAATTGGGAGACTAGAAGTGGAGCAAAGGGCTTTCTGACTAAGTTTTTGGTTGGTAAGGCTAATTATTTCTGGGATAGTCTAGACTTCAAGGCATTTGAGGATATTCTGGCTCTTCTGATATATGGCTTGGTTTTGTTTCCGAACTCTGACTCTTTTGTTGATGTGAATGCGTTAAAAATCTTCATCTCTCGTAATCCTGTACCCACTCTCTTGGGTGATATTCTTCATCAGCTTTATGCCCGTACTACCCGAAAGCGGGGAACCTTGAGGTGCTGTGCTCCATTATTGGAGAGGTGGTTTATTTAGCACCTCCCCAAATCAGTTCTGAAGAACAAAGAAGGCACGGGCTGGGCCTATAGGGTTATGTCTCTCTCTCATAATAAAACCATTTGGACTCTAAAGGGTATGGACGAGGTGGCCGTTATTGATCGATGTGGGGAATACCCCAATGTTCCACTGATAGGAACCCATGGAGGAATTTCTTACAACCCGTGCTTGGCCTTACGTCAGTTTGGGAGAGCCAAAAAAGAAGGACCTCATGAGATGCTAATGCCTATTATCATCTTTGATTTTCAAGGGGATAGCGACGAGCAACGTCGCAGATTCATAAGGGCTTGGGATAGAGTTCATAGATCTGATCCACACGAGCTAGGTCCAAAGACTTCTCTTCCAATGGAGCCATATCTCAGATGGGTCCGTATCCGTGCCCAAAAGCTGGGTATGCCATATGAAGCCGTTCGGCCTATCATTCTTGAAATTGCTAATGAAGAAGGGGTTCTTCCGACCATCCTCCATCCTTACATGCCCACTGACATTGGGGCACTGAAGAGATCTTGGATGCAATTGAGAGAGGAATGGGATGCTTACCGAGAGAAGTTCAACGAGCAAGAGCAGAAGATCCAGAGGTTGACTAGGCAGTTGGAGAACGAGCGGATTCTCAATGACTATGTACGCACCGACAAGAAGAGACCATGGGAGAACTGATTGACCTTTGATTGTTTCTTTTCCAATTTTTATTTACTTTTCAGTATTTCCATTCTTGTAACGCCCTGAGGGCATCAGTTGAACAATTTGAATTCCAAAGTTTATCTAATAAAGTGTGTTTCCTTTCTTGTTTACAAATTTGAATTTCTCGATTGTCTTTGAAATCATAATCATACGCATTTCATCCCATGCACTCCATAACAGGTACCCATTATAGGTCTCTTACCTTCTTCGTTGTTTATTTCAGCACTCATCATGTCTGTTGAACCTTCAACTGAGCAAGCAATCAAGGCCCTACAGGCCCAGAATGCCCAATTCCAAGAGTTGTTCATGAATCTAGCTAAGGGTCAATAAGATTTGAAGACCCTGATTCTGAAAGAGAAGAAGAAGAAGAAGAAGAAGAAGAAGAGGACAATCCTGTTTAACACTGGTCACCGGTTTGGAAATAGGCTACGGGAGGAAGTTGATTTAACCACCTCATCTGGAGGGAAAGATAGTCAAGAAGAAAGGAGGGCTCCTAGCCCTGTGGTCTCCAACAACGAGACAGACTTAGATGAAGACCAGTATCCTCCTGCTGAGGATAAATACAAACAACTAGAAGACCGTTTGAGTGTTATGGAAGTTCAGAAAGTTCCTGGTCTGGACTTTGGTGATCTGGGTCTATCATCTGGGGTGGTGATTCCCCATAAATTCAAGGCACCAGCTTTTGCTAAGTATGACGGAGTTTCTTGTCCGAAGCTGCATCTCTGGTCATATGTAAGGAAGATTCAGCCGTACACCACTGATAAGAACCTATAGATCCATTTCTTTCAAGACAGACTCTCAGGGACTCAGCTTGAATGGTTCTACCAGTTGGACGGAGCTAGTATCCGCAGTTGGGAAGATTTGGCTACTGCTTTCTACAGGCAGTACCAATACAATTTCGACCTCGCTCCTACGCATACCCAACTCTAGGGTATGTTAATGGGAACGGGCGAAGGATTCAAAGATTATGCTCAGAAGTGGAGGGACCTCTCCGGGAGAGTACAACCACCCTTAGCTGATCGGGAGCTTGTGGATATGTTTCTGGGGACCTTGTCCGGTCCATTCTTCAACCATCTGATTGGAAGCTCCTCGTCTGGGTTTACAGAGCTGATTCTGACTAGGGAAAGGATTGAGGCTGGTATTAAGGCTGGTAAGATACATAAGGGTGCATCATCAAGCACCGAGAAGAAGCCCTTTAAGAAAGAGTCCAGTGCTGTCTACAGTTCAAGAAACCAGAATAGACCTGAACGCCGCCAAGCTGTTAATGCGGTTGTTATTTCAAAACCTGCTGGTGCTCCTCAGCACAACAATCAACAAAAGGACGAGAGACCTCGAAGGCAATTCACCCGTCTCAACATGACCTTATCTTAGATTCTGCCACAGTTGCTGAAAACCAATCTGGTGATTCCAAGGGAAGCCCCAAAGAATCCAAATACAACATCACCGAAGTATAACCCTAATTCCCATTATGCTTATCACTCTGATAGCCCGGGGCATAATACAGATGGTTGTTGGACTTTGAAGAATAAGATACAGGACTTAATTGATGCTAAGGAGATTGAGTTCGAGGCGCTCGAGAGGCCTAATGTTGTGACTGCTCCTATGCCCAAGCATGGAGTAAATGATATAGAATAAGACTAGTTTCTGGTTTTTGTGGATGATATTGTTACCCCTCTGATGATTGTGAAGAAGAACCTTTTGCTAGCCGGTTTATTTCCGGGATATGACGAAGGTTGTCGTATGTGTTCTGTTCTACCTACCGGTTGCCTTCTTTTGAAGTCAGGTGTCCAACGCCTGATGGATAGTAAAGAAATTCTGTTCGAGAAGATTTTTGTTCCCTTAGTTCATACTGAAGAAGTTGCCATCATTACCATTTTCGACAATTCTTCCAAGGCTCCCTAGAGGAAGCCTGTTAGAATTACATCTGTTCCAAGAATCGCACCTATGATCATCACTATTCCGAGGCACATCCCCTACACCTCTGATAAAGCTTTCCCTTGGCATTACGGGGCTGATGTTTATTTTCATGGAGTTAAATAAGAGTTGGATGCTGATACTGACGTCAACAATATTGTTGGACCTGCTAAAGTCACCCGCAGCGGAAGACTTTTCTCGCCTGATATCTCTCCACCAACTGCCCGAAAGCATATTGTTATTACACCTGCCAGTGTACCTGCTAACATTCTTGTTCAAGTTCCTATTCTTACCCCTGTCGCCGAGTCATCTGACACTCGGGGCAAATGGATCACCACTGATGTGCCTGCCCAGACGGAGGCACCGAAGATAATTACTGTTGAAGCTTCTAAACAAGAGATGGAAGAGATTCTGAAGATTATCAAAAAGAGTGATTACAATGTAGTGGAACAGCTGGGGCAAACCCCGTCCAAGATTTCTATGTTGTCATTATTGCTATGCTCAGAGGCCCATGCTAAGGCTCTGATTACCTTCTTGAAAACTGGCCATGTACCACAAGAGACATCAGCTGATCAGTTTACAGATTGCATGGCCAACTTGACTGCTGATAATGGGTTGGGTTTCTCTGACGCTGACTTGACTACTAAGGGGAAGAATCACAACGATGCCCTGCATGTCTCCATTGAATGCAGGGGCACTATTCTTTCTCATGTATTAGTGGATACTGGTTCCTCGTTGAACGTCCTGCCGAAGAAAGCTCTGGACCGGTTGGACTGTGAAGGGTTGGAGTTGAAACCAAGCAACATTATCGTCAGGGCCTTTGATGGGTCTAAGAGGATGGTGCACGGAGAAGTTGATATTCCGATTAAGGTTGGTTCTCATGTCTTCAACTCTACATTCTATTTGATGGACATTCGGTCATCTTATTCTTGTTTGTTGGGTCGCCCATGGATCCACAAAGTTGGGGCCGTAACCTCAACGCTCCACCAGAAGCTGAAGTACCCGGTGAAAGGGAAGATTGTGACAGTACAAGGAGAGGAAGAGTACATGGTTAGCCACCTCAACTCTTTCTGATATGTAGAGATGGATGGGGAGTTCATTGAGACCCCATTTCAACATTTTGAACAGGTTCCCCAGACATTGGCGTCAGCTGAGGCTGTTATTGAAGATTCTCCTATGAAGATGGCTTCCTTAAAGGATGCTCGGGGTGTTGTTGAGAAAGGTGGGTGTGCAAATTGGGGCCAACTCCCTGATTTTACATAGAAGACTAACAAGTTTGGTTTGGGTTTCACTGCAGAAGCTCAAAGGGATGTTCGGAATGCACGGATCGGAAGACCTCCCATGTTCATCAGTAACTCGGGGGTGAATGCCATTGAAGACGATGTGGAAGAGTCTGAGTTCGACAGTTGGATCTATCCTACGACCGACGGTGGACCAAGCAACTGGACAGCAAAGGACTTCATCCCTATTTCTTTTGTTACCCAATAATGAAACTTTTTGTTTTGAATATGTAACAGACAATGTTTTAAACTTTACGGCCCAGTGTCTTACCCGGGGCACCATGGCTTCATTTGTGAGGGCTTTATGTGTGTCATTTTCATATATCATTAATAAAAGCATTGGACGTTCTTGCATTTCAAACTTTGCGCTCCTTGTTTTTCTTTATTATATATTGCAAAACAACTATTTTACACACACTCACATATACAGGTCCACATCCACTCTGGATCTCATTGGTAACGACTCTGCTACTTCCAGTTATGACTTCGAAAATCCGATCAACTTAGCCGAAAACGAAGGTGAAGATGATTGTGAAGTGCCTGGAAAACTTGCAAGACTGTTACTCCAAGAAGAGAGGGCTATACAGCCACATGAAGAGCCAGTGGAATCAGTGAATCTGGGTACTGAGATAGACAAGAAGGAGGTCAAGATCAATGCAAATTTGGAGCTTTGTGTAAAGCAACGGTTGGTTCAGATACTGCATGACTACGTTGAGATATTTTCCTGGTCTTACGAAGATATGTCTGGTTTGGATACTGACATTGTGGTTCACCGCCTGCCTACCAAGGAAGACTGTCCTCCAGTGAAACAGAAGGTCCGCCGAATGCGCCCAGAGATGTCTGAGAAAATCAAGGCTAAAGTTATAAAGCAGTTTAACGCCGGTTTTCTAGCAGTTACTTCTTACCCTCAGTGGGTTACCAATGTGGTTCCGGTACCGAAGAAGGATGGTAAGGTCTGAATGTGTGTCGACTATAGGGATTTGAACAGGGCAAGCCCCAAGGATGATTTCCCTCTACCTCATATTGACGTTTTGGTTGACAACACCGCTCAGCACAAGGTATTCTCCTTTATGGATGGCTTCTCCGGTTATAATCAGATTAAAATGGCTCCCGAAGACATGGATAAGACAACCTCCATTACTCAGTGGGGTACTTTTTGCTACAAGGTCATGCCTTTTAGACTGAAGAACGCTGGGGCAACATATCAGCGTGCCATGGTTGCTTTGTTTCATGACATGATCCATCATGAGATTGAAGTATACGTCGACGATATGATTGCAAGGTCCCAGACTGAGGAAGAACACTTGGACCACCTTCAGAAGCTATTTGACAGGTTGAAGTTGTACAAGCTGAGGTTAAACCCGAACAAGTTCACCTTCGAGGTGAGGTCTGGTAAGCTACTGGGTTTTGTCGTAAGCGATAAAGGTATTCAAGTGGATCCTGCCAAAGTGAAGGCTATACAGGAGATGCCAACTCCCAGAACAGGGAAAGAAATCAGAGGCTTCCTGGGACGACTGAATTACATTGCCCGATTCATCTCGCACCTGACTGCTACTTGTGAGCCAATCTTCAAGCTGCTGAAGAAAGATCAAGTAGTATGTTGGAATGATGAATGCCAGGCCGCTTCCGAAAGGATCAAAGAGTATCTCCAAGAGACACCTATTCTGATGCCTCCAGTTGAAGGGAGACCTTTGATCTTATACTTGACAGTACTCGACAACTCAATGGGGTGTGTGTTGGGTCAACATGATGAGTCTGGCCGAAAAGAGCATGCTATTTATTACCTTAGCAAAAAGTTTACCGAATGCGAGACCCGATACTCGTTTCTCGAGAAAACATGCTGCGCTTTGGCAGGGGATGCTCGCCGGCTAAGACAGTATATGTTGACTCACACTACTCTATTGATATCAAAGATGGATCCAATCAAGTATATCTTCGAAATGCCTGCTTTGTCCGGAAGAATAGCAAGATGGCAGATGATCTTGACTGAGTATGACATCCAATATACGACCCAAAAGGCAATTAAGGGAAGTGTGTTGGCAGACCATTTGGCACATCAAGCAGTGGATGATTATCAGTCTATGAACTTTGAATTCCCGGACGAGAATATCATGTTGATAACTGATTGTGAGACACCTGGACCGGATGAAGGACCTGAGGAAGGATCTCGATGGTTTATGTACTTTGATGGAGCTTCGAACGCTTTGGGTAATGGCATTTGCGCCGTGATCATATCTCCTAAAGGCTCTCATACTCCATTCACCGCCCGACAATGTTTCAACTGCACCAATAATATGGCGGAGTATGAAGCGTGCATTATGGGTCTTCGAGCAGCAATTGACCTAAGGATTAAGTTCTTGAGTGTTTTCGGAGATTCCGCTCTCGTGATCAGTCAGATCAAAGGCGAGTGGGATATGAAACACCCAAATCTTATTCCTTACAAGGATTATGTATTGACGTTGCTTTCCCATTTTGAGGAGATAACCTTTGAACACTTCCCTAGAGAGGAGAATCAGTTGGCAGACGTGCTGGCTATGATGTCTTCTATGTTCAAGGTTAATTGGGACAACGAGGCTCCCCAGATTATCATTGAAAGATTGGACGAACCGGCACATTGCTGTGATATTGAGACTGAAGAGGTAGCAGATAAACCCTGGTTTCATGAGGTGAAGAGGTATCTTGAAGCTCAAGAATACCCCGAGGGTGCATCTGTTAATGACAAAAAGTTTCTGAGAAGGTTCGCGGCGAAGTTCTTCATCAGCAATGGCATTCTTTACAAGCGTAACCATGATTCGACCCTGTTGTACCCCAAACTTTGCCCTCCAATATTCTTCAAAGTTTATCAAGAATCATCTTCAAATGGTTCAAAAATTCTCAAGGGTTGCACAGTCCAAATGCCTCCTAAGCCAGTCAAAATTAGGGTTTTGGTTCTTTCATGGAATTTGAGGTTTTCAATGGCTCAATCAAGTCTCATAGGCCTACATACATTGTCAAGCACCTACATGCCAAGTCTCAAGACTCACAATGTCAAATTGCACAGTCAAAAAGCTCATTTGCTTCACAATCAACTACAGGGGCAAAATGGTCATTTTACAGTCAAAAGTCAAATTTTTGGTCAACATCTTATTTTGAGCTCACAATCATCATTTGATCAAGTCTTGATCATGATTCCACAAGCATGGCTCAAAAATCATCAAGATGCCAAAAGTTACTATTTTTGGACAGCAGAAAAGTCAACTGTAACTTGACCAGGGCATAACTTTTTCATGGTTCATCAGAAAAATCCCATCCAATGCTCATTTTTAGGGGGATTACATTTCCTACAACTCATATTCACATTCCAAGTCCAAGAAATTCTCTCACAAAAAGTTATCAATTTCTACATTATAGGTCAATTTCAAAAGTCAACAAAAATGCACTTTAAGTCAAAGACCATAACTTGATATTGGTAAACCCAAATGACATGGGACCAAAGGCATTGGTTAGAGGACTTCAAGACCTTTCCAAAATGTCCAAGAACATGTTCATATGATCAAAATTGAGAAAGATATGCATTGGAGAAGTTGGGAAATTTTTGTGAATTTGCAAAAGTCAACTTTGCTCAAAACACATCATTTTTGCTAATGGGCCTCAAATTCCTTTTTGAAACTTTATCCAAGGCTTATGAACGACCCATTGAGATTAAATGGAATTATTTTCTTATTTTTTATTAATTAATTGAATTTTTAATCAATATTAATTCATTTAATTCAATTAATTGTAGGAAAATATCAAGATATGGTTTTGCAATCTTTTCATGAAGCAAATATGACCTACATGTGCTGGAGATTTGGTGTACACACCAAGGGGACAAGAATCTCTCAATTTAGCAAGTTTTCTCAATCAAAAAGATTGAAAAATATTTGATTTTCAATCAAATATTGGAACATCAATTTCATGGATTTCCTTGCAAGATTTTAACCTAAATCCATTCTACTATATATGCACAACTCAACCCTAATGCCATACACGTGAGAATTGTTGCAGAAAGCCATAGCCAATATAGAAAAAATCAAAGAAAACTTGAAATCTGTTTGCTATCTTCCAGACCAATTCAAGGCGTTTCAGTGATTCAAACGCATTGCAGGAACTCTCAGAAACCTTTTGCAAACAAAATCAAGCCTTAAAGCTCAAGAAACACGCAAGAACAGTTCCACGGTTTGAACAATTTTTCCAAAATCGTAATCATTGATTCATGCATATTTAACATCTTTTGTTGATTGTTTTGTGTTCATAGGGACTGTACGAAGCTTTTGGTACAAGATAATTGAATTATAGAGCCCTAAATCACAAGACACCATGAACGTTTTCTAGGGTTTCCAAGCTCTTAATTTGGGGCTTTGCTATATAGGAAAAATTGGAACCCCTAACGCATATGGTTGAAACCGTCTGAACAAGACGAACACACTGGACATATCGCGCCATATTTATATAGCCTAGGGAGCTAATCGCTATTATTCCTCGTTCTATATTATGGGGGTTAAAAACCCCCGCTATCTCTTTGTCTTTTTTACAGGAAAACGAAGAAGACGATGAGCTGGTGATGTGTTATTGGTCCATTCAAAAAGGTGGCGCGCATTTTTATGACTACAGCGTATGGATTAATTTGTGAATATATTATTTGCTTATTATTCCACTGACAGTTGATGCAGCGTGGTAGAGTGGTTGGCCAAACGACCAATGAGCTTGGGACCTGGGTTCGAATCCCAAGTCCCCCAAAATAATTGTTCATATTTTTCTTAACGTGATTTCATGCAGATGTCCAAATGAATTCCACCATACACCTCAACCATCCAGGCGCCAGGTGTTTACAAGCAGCAATCCAAGGGCCAAAGATGGAAGACTATGGTACTACCTAGTCAATGAACACGCAGCTAATTCTGGAAATTCAAAAGGCCTGAGATAAATGGGCTTCACAATTCCAGAATTCACCTCCTAAGCTGGCCCAAACCCCCTGGTTTATTATCTCTTTTTATTTTCCCTTTCTTTTAATTTCTTTTAATAACTATTATTATTATTATTTAACTCACAAATTAATTAATTTTCATAATAAATTCAGACCATTAAAATGTAAATATTTTTTATTATTATTAATTATTAATTTCACCTTAATTCATTATTTTGTAAATAAAATGCTAACAAATTAATTTAGTATAATTAGGTTTAATTTTGACTATTTTTCATAATAAATAAATAAATTAGAATTAGGTTTTACTAACTTTTGACTTTATTTTATTTTATTTCTATTTTCATTAAAACATTAAAAAACATAAAAATACTTTTTTCTTGTAATTAATTAATTAATTAGTATTAGGTTTAATATTTAATTAATTGCACAAAAGGACCAAATTTCATTCTTTTCTCAAAAAGGGTCAAAACCCTAAGGACGTCCTCGATTTAATTTCTTTCGCGCATTATTATTATTTTGATCATATTTATGTATCTGCTCCGAGAATGTAATAGATAATTAGGGCTTTTATCGCTTTCTTTTATTTCTCGCATTTATTTTCAAGGGTTATGTTTTTGGCGATGTAAATACCCGATGCCTTGTAATAACGTAGATTCAATTTTCCGCAATTTACTTTCCGCACAATTATTAAACTGTTAAATATGCATGCAAGACTTGTCTGAAAAATAAAATCAACTTGTAGCTCACAATGATGCATGTTCAAAGATAATATAAACTGGACTTGACACACATGCACATGCCACTCCTAGGGTACGCCTCACTTGGTTGCCTCGAGGTGGTCATCAAGTATAGGGTGTTTTAGAGGTTGCCCTCCTGTCTAAAGATCCAGTTGCCTCGAAACGGTTGCTCGAATAAAAAAGGATCTAGGACATTAGGGTTACCGCTAAGGCGTCCTAACGTTGCTTTGGTGACCACACATGTCCCTATAATCGAATTGGCCCGAATAACTCCAACGACGGTGCTACCTACTTCTCAATAGTGGGATAGTACTGTCTAAAGGACTCTTACACAGCTTAATTCCTTAGAGTAGGTAGATTTCTCCTGGGTACTTGCTCTTTCAAAAAAACAAAAACAACTTTTCGCACCTACACTTTCAAAAAGTTTTCAAACAAATACTTCATGCACTCTTGAGGACTGATACAAGAGTTACCTAGAAGTTTTTCAAAACAAACTTTTTCAAAACCCACATACACAAGAAAAGCAAACTCTTTCGAAAACATAGTGAGCAAGTACCTAGGAGCCCGTGGATAACCACGGATAGAAAGGGTGCTAACACCTTCCCTTTCTATAAATCTACCTCCCGAACCGAGAAACATCTCGAAAAGGAATTTTGTTGTGCTTTTGTCCTTTCCTTGTTGGAGAACATAAAAGAAGGTGGCGACTCTTGCTTACCGCGACATTTCGCGAACCAGCTTTAAAACAGTCAGTTCTATTTCCACCGATCACAGAACTGGCGACTCTGCTGGGGATATTTATAAGTGAGGTGTACCTTAGGATTAGATCATGCTACGTTTTCAATTGTATGCCTTGTTTGCTTTTATATTTGTGGGCTTGCATCGGAGTTTCATAGATCCTAACCCGGATCTGGGGAATACCCTTTAGGTAGCATAAGCTGTGAGGGACATGTCCGGTGTAAACTGACACGGGTGAAGCAGTAGCTACGTTGGTGTGACACCTTGGTCTGTACCGATATCCCTTGTGTTGGAACGAGGAGAATATGGGTCTTTTGAGGAGTCATTAAGCACCAACTGACCTTAGAACCCTAAATTGACCCAACTTGGCCATAGAACAGTAGCAGTATGCTACACTCATTGAGGCTAAACTCTCGCGATGGCTCTGGTCGCAAGAAAAGATTGCGACGCTGGAGTTATGACCGATTGAGGGTAGTCGATGATATTGAGATCCTCTAGAACCCGGTTACTATTTTCTAGGACAGGTCTTAACCAACGAAACTAAAAAAGGGTAGTACCTAAACTTCATGCTGGCCTAAACTCTAAGAGTTGTCTTGTGTGACTTGTGTGCCTTATCATGTTTGCCCTTTTGTGAATATTTGTGGTGTGCTTTATCATAACATCATACCATCATACCATTGCATGCATCCTGCATAAGGACTGACGCATTTCAAAGACAAGAGGGTTTCATCTTTGCTCTGTTTTGTAGGACATTATGATGCCTACGCGAAGGAATACTATCCGGCTCAACTTTGTTCACCCACCTGATTTGCTTAAAGAGTTGGTTGACAGAATTCCAAATACTACTTCCTTCATCCAAAGGCATGGTTCTCTTCTCGGTTTAGTCACTTCAAAGTGGGACCAACAACTGATGAGTGTCCTGACCCAGTTTTATGATCCGCTATACCATTGCTTCACCTTTCAAGACTTCCAGCTGGTCCCTACCCTGGAAGAATTCTCTGATTTGCTTGGTATCCCTGTTTTGGAACAAACTCCTTTCACTGGTTGGGAAAAGACTCTTAGGCTTGAGGAGATTGCTGCAGCCCTTCCCTTGACCAACAAGGAGGTAATGGATAACTGGGTGACTAGAAGCAGAGTTAAGGGCTTTTTGGCTAAGTTTCTGATTGGTAAAGCTAACAGTTTCTGGAATGACTTAGACTTCAGGGCGTACGAAGGCATTTTGGCTCTCTTAATCTATGGTCTGGTTCTGTTTCCAAATCCTGATAACTTTGTCAATGTCAATGCCATAAGGATCTTCATGTCTCGGAATCCTGTACCCACTCTCTTGGGTGATATCCTGCAACAACTCTATGCTCGTACTGCCCGAAGACGGGGAACTCTGTGGTGTTGTGCTCCTTTGTTAGTGAGGTGGTTTATTTCGCACCTCCCTAAGTTCGTGCTGAAGAACAAAGAAGGAAGGGGCTGGGCTCATAGGTTAATGTCTCTCACTGATAATGACATCATTTGGACTCTCAGAGGTTTGGATGAGGTAGCTGTTATTGATCGTTGCGGAGAGTATCCTAATGTTCCATTGATCGGTACCCAGGGAGGAATCTCTTATAATCCATGTTGTTGTACCCCAAAATTTGCCCTCCCATTTTCTCAACATTTCTCATCACCAAGCCCTTGGAGATCAAGATCCAGTTAGGGTTTCATCTGCTCAAGACTTCTCCTTGCACTGTTGACCCAAATTAGGGTTTGTGTTTGCACAGAGATGTTTTGACCTAAATTGCCTAAGATTACTTTCATGCTTCATATTGGACTCCCAAGTTTACCCATACCAAGTTTCAAGTCTTGATTCCAAGTTTTGCCCAATCAATTGGACAATTGACCTAAAAATCAGCTGTATTGGGGAAAAAGTCAACTGTGGCCAATTGACAGTCAAATCTCATAAAAATTGACCCACATCAACATTATGAACTCACATGGACCATTTGATCAAGTTTGGATCACAATTCCACAAGAAATTTGATCAGATCATCAAAAGGGCAAAATGGTCATTTTTAGGGTTTTGACTGCACAAAGGCAAATTTTGACTGTTTGACCTAGCCAATGGAAAACCAAGCTCACATATGGATTCAAGGACCCCATGGAATTGTCTTGACATGCTCAAAAAGTTCAAAAGATCCCAAATACACAAGATTGACAGTTGAATTTCCCAGTCAATTGATCAATTTTGAATGTATACTGAAAAGTCAAACTTTGACTTTTTGGTCAAAATCAAGTGTCAAGATTCATTTTTCATCAAAACATGCCAAATCATGAAACTTGTTCATCAAGAAATCCAAAATTGCAAATTAGGGTTTGAAATGAGAATTTTTCATAACTTAGAATTTTTCTAAGTTATGAAAAACCCTAATTGTTTTCTAACTTTGCCCCACTTTCTCACCAAGATTCATTTGGATTCAAGCAAAAGTCAAAACATGAAAATTGTAGCTTATTGCATAATCTACAACTTTGATGCACAAAGTTTTCCCAAAAGAAGCTTGTATCTCAAGTTACAATTTTTGGAATAAGGGTACTAAACCATTCTTAACTTAGTGAAATTTTGACCTTTTTAGGCAAGGTTTTTACCTAACTTCAAGACCATTTTTCACATACTTCCCCTTGGAATTTCAATTTGCATTTCAAAGATGGATTGTATTACACATTCCAAGCTTTCCAAAATGTCCAAGAACTCATCAAACAACCTCATGACTTGAGAGAATCGAATTTTGCAATATGGCAAAAACTCACTTTTGAATTGGCCAATTTCCATGTTCATAACTTGTGCAAACTTTTCAAATCAGCATGCAACTTGATTACATGCCTCTAAACCATCCAACACTCATAAATTTAATGCAAACTCTTTGTGCCAAGACCATGTTCTATGTGTTCAAGCATTGTATGATGGATTAATCCCAAAATAGATAAAGCACTTTAACCATTTTTGCAAAAGTAAGCTTTATGTCAAATTGAAAATCCAAGAAGTACATTTGAAATCTCTTTGGCACAAGTTTATGAGTTAATCACTCTGATCAAGACAAGGTTTTGCAGAATGTTTAGGGGGCCTCTACCTGTCTAGAACATAACTTGGCCTTTGCTTGCTTAAGTGTTAAGAAACATAGCATATCACAACAGAACTTTCATCTCAGCAATAGAACCCTTAAGCAAATACTTTGTACACATTCAAGACATCCTAACTGAGCTAGCACACGACTCCAACACCTCCAATACCTCCACAAACTCAAAATCACCATTGAACTGCACAAAAACAGGGCTTGCTGCAGTTTGAGTGCCAACTCTCGTCCCTTTCATGCTTTCTTGCTCAAAGCTCATCAAACACATTCCCTAGCATCACTTGAAGCTAACCAAAGCATAAAACACGACCTGTAACTCCTCTAATCAGTTCCACCATTTTCACTTTCTTGTTTTGCAGTTGAAGGTCCATAGCTCGATTCAAGGTGTTTCAAAGCAAAGTAAGCATTGGAATAGCACCACTACACTTCAGGCAAGTTGTACAGATCATCATCTTGCCCTGAAAGCTCCTCAATTGCCAGATACAACTTCAACTGAACAAGTATCTTCTTGAACTTCTAACTCTTAATGTAGGCATTGTTAGCTCTAGGTTTGTGAATAAGAAGTGTTCTACTCATGCCCCTGAATCTGTACATACTTTTACTTTTCATTTATTTTATCTGAGCTGTGAGAATTTGAGGTCTGAATATGGAAGAAAAGTTAGGTCAAGATTTGGGAATGTTAAAATTCTCTCTCATTTCTGAGAGTTAGGATGAGTTCTTTACATATTTAGAATCGTGGCTTGATGATTAACATTTCTTATATTGAAAGTTTGTGCAAAAAGTCAAAGAATCCAGATGTTTGAACTTGAGTACAGGCGCGCGTTTTGGAACATTTTTCTGGCTGGAGGTTGAAGAAACACTTGGTGGGCTGGGCCTGCTTTGTTATTTCTTTTCACACCACATTTTCACTTTGACACCCCCTGAGTCCATTTTGTTTGTTTTAATGATTTTTTGATTTTTCTCTTTTTATTCTGATTTATTTATTTTTGCTAATCATATTAAAAAACATAAAAACTATTTTTACACCATTTTCATATTTTTTAGGCATTTATTTAGTTATATTGCTATTTGTATGTAAATAAGTACAAAAATATATTATTTAGAATAAATAGAAAAAATAATGTAAACACCATTTTATTTTCATTTTTATTTTGTTTTATCTTCTTAAAATATTTTATATAAAATATACTTTTTTTATTATAAATATTAATTATTATTATTCTTGTATATATAATATATTTAGTAAATAATCAAGATATTCATATATATAGTAATATATTTAGGGCAAAAATACCAAAATACATACATTTTTCTTTTATTAATATTTGACCTCAAAAAATACATTTTTTTATATAAATTTACTTCATTTTATTTTATTTTTTTGTATATAATTATTAAATATTATACATATTAATTAGTTAATATATTTACTTAATAAAAATTAGGGTTTTACCCTTAAAACACAAAAACTCCAAAAATGTTACTTTTTTTATTTTATTCATTTTTGTTTATTGGACATAAAAAAAATATCCTTTTTCCATACATATGAAAACCCTTTTTGCATTTTGCATCTTTATTTTATTTTCCATTTAATTTATGCAATTAATTATTTTGTAAATATTCCAAAATTGATGTAATAGCTAGGTTTAAATTCCTTGTCTAAATACCCCCCATTTGAACATTTGTACACCCCTTCCCATATTGTGTTGTAATAGTGTAGGAATTTTACTTTTCGCACTTTAACGCTTTCTAAATATACCATGTTAGAATCAGGGTTTGTATGCAAATAAAAAGAACAAAATTAGTTTGACCTAATTTCAAGATAATCAAGCATGAATATGGACAACACATATCACACTTGCACCCCTAGGGTATTCCACTTGTTGCCTTCAAATAAATGGGCCATATTGCATGTTAGGTTTCTTTGGGTAAAAACAAACAATCAAATGATCATAGTCCCTCGATGACGCTTTCGAAAAGTTGCCTAAAATGATCAAGTCCCTTTCAAAGAAAAATTGCCCAAAGATACTTAGCACTATTGCAATTATGGTCTAAACGATGACCCGCGCCCGTCCCTTTCACCTCCTAACACAAGATTGTCCACCAAATGCAATGGTGGAACAAAATTGTTAAAAGGGTTAAAACATAACAAAAATCTTTAAGAACTTTAGGGTAGATAGCTCTTAAGTACTTGTCAACTTGCAAAACAAAACACTTGCCTATTTTCAAACCACACTTCACAAACACTTTTAAAACAAACTTTCAAAAAACCTTGAAACATCTTTTCAAAAAGACAAACACCTTTTATAAAACACTCGAGTAAAGAATTGTTACAAGGTTAGCCTAAACCAAGGCATCTTTTTTCAAAATATTTTCACACAAAGCACCATTTCAAACAATTGAAAACCAAGGCAAATTGATCTAAGAAAGTACCTAAGAGCCCATGGATAACCATGGATAGAAAGGGTGCTAATACCTTCCCTTTTTATAATCTACTCCCCGAACCCAAGAAAAATCTCAAAGGTTTTTGCTGTGCTTTTTAAACCTTTCCTTAGGATAAAATAAAAAGTCGGTGGCGACTCTTGCTCAACCGAAACATTTGCGAAAACAAACGCAAAACCATAGTCAGTTCTCCCACCGTATCACAGAACTGGCGACTCTGCTGGGGAAAATTTTAAAAGTGGAGTAACCTTAGGGCTTAGATCACCCTCTTGCATGACTAATTGTTTGAATTGTTTGCTTTATATCTTGGCTCTCTTGTTTGGGTTTGCAATCCTACACCCGGATTTTGGGAAACATTTCATAGATAGCAATACGTTGTGGAAACTGTGCGGGGTATACCGACACGGTCGAAGCAATAGCTATATTAGTGCGACATATTTGTGAGTACCGGTAACCTTTGAGTTCAATCAAGGAGAGTACGGGGCCGCTGAGTGATGTCACTAAGCACTAATGACCTAGAACCTTACTTGACCATCTTGGCCTTTTATTAGGGGTAGTGAGATGACCGGCTTTGGTGCAGTCCGAAGTTGGTAGATACTCGATACTACACTCATTGAGGGTTGTTTTCTTGGAATATTTTGGTCGCTAGTTAAGTGGCTAAACCAAAGCAATGAACATTGAAAACAATCCAATGATATTGAGCTCCTTAGAACCCGGTTACTATTTATAGGACAGGTTTTTAAGCCAACTACACTCAAGAGGGTACTTACCTATGAAACCCCATGCAAGCCTGAAACTAGGGTTTGGTGTGATTTTCTTGTACATATGTTTTGTGCATACATCATAAATATCATAAAACATCATATGCATTCACTAACCATTTCAAGGGTTTGGATCTTCATCTTTGTTCCTGTTTTGTAGGTCATGGAAATTCCTCGCAGAAAGACCATCCAAGTCAACCTTGTGAGAATCTCTCCTCAACTCAAGGAGCCCACCTCAAGAATTCCGGAAAGCTCATCCTTCAGTGAAAGACATGGTAGACTGCTCAGCTTAGTCAACACCAACATTGAAGAATACATGATGAAAGTGCTATTCCAGTTCTTTGACCCTCTTCACCACTGTTTCACTTTCCCTGATTACCAGTTGGTACCCACTTTGGAGGAGTTTTCTCAACTCCTAAGAATCCCTATCCTTAATCAACTACCCTTCAACGGTACGGAAAAGGAACCAAAGCCGGAAGATGTTGCTCGAGCATTACATCTACAACCATCCGACATCAAGGGGCATTGGGAAACCAGAAGCGGCGTCAAAGGATTCTTAGCAAAATTCTTGTTTGAGAAGGCACAAGAATGTTGGAATTCATTGGACCTACAAGCCTTTGAAGAAATTGTGGCACTCCTTATCTATGGGTTGGTCTTATTTCCCAATTCTGACCAATTGGTGGATGTCAACGCCGTCAAAATCTTCTTGTCCAGAAATCCAATACCAACATTGCTTGGGGACATTCTTCACTCATTTTACACACGAACAATGAGAAAGAGGGGTGTTCTCATGTGCTGTACTCCTCTCCTTGCAAGGTGGTTTATTTCGCACCTTCCACAATCTGTCTTGAAGAATGACCAAGGCTCAAGGTGGTCCCAACGGTTGATGACTCTTACTCACTCTGACGTACATTGGTGTTCTCGATCCAGAGAAAATGTCGTCATCGTCGATCGTTGTGGAGAATTTCCTAATGTTCCTTTACTTGGAATCAGAGGAGGTATCACCTACAACCCTTGCCTAGCTTTGAGGAAATCTGGATATGCACAGAGGGATGTCCCTCATGACATGTTGATTCCTGACCTAGTTTTTGACTTCGACAACGATGCGCAAGGACTTCGCCAAAGATTCATCAGAGCTTGGGGAAGACCCAACAAGGTTGATAGCAAGACTCTGGGACACAAGAACTCCATCCCTCTTGAGCCTTATCTCAAGTGGGTACGAGCCCGAGCCCAAATTCTAATGATGCCTTATCCTCATGTACTCCCTGTGATTAAAGAGCCTGTCAATGAAGGAGAGGTTCCCTACACCATCCTACATCCTGACATGCCTACATCGTGGGAGGAAATGAAGAAAAGTTGGATTCAGCTCAAGGAGGAACGGAACACTTTTGAAGCTAGCTTCTACGCCAGTGAGAAGAAGGTTTTAGAGCTTACCCGCCGACTCCATGAGCAAGAGGCCCTCAACACCTACATCGCACCAAAGAGGATGCGCAATGTCTTTTTACCTTGAGAAGTTTTTGTAATATTTGGCCCGTGGGGCATTTATGTACTAACAAATTTCTTCTTATTAATATGATGTGCGTTCTTCTTTGTCTGAAACAATTTTGAATGTCCTAAATCCTTGAATGCATTGCATACATAAGCATACCATTCATCATGTGCATAAGCAGGTCTCACTCCAGGTTTCCTTATCTGTCTGCTGTTTATTTCAGTAGGATGGATCTCGAGCAAACAGTCAAAGACCTGCAAGCTCATAATGCACAGTTTCAGCAACTCCTGACAACCTTGGCTAAAGGTCAGGAGGATCTCAAGACCTTGCTGGGGAATAAAGACCCAGTGAAGAAGAAGAAAAAGAGACTCGGGGTGGCTACTCTGGGGAGAAGATTTGATGGAGAAGCTTGGAGAGTGCTTGAATTTCCTCCTACTTCTGATGAAGGAACCAGCAAAGGAGGTGGGGCTGCGGTACCTTCCGAGTCCGATGTGGATGAAGAAGAGGTGTAAGAGGATGAAGATTATTCTGATCAACAATACCCTCCAGCTGATGATAAATACAAGGGTTTAGAAGACAGGTTGGCCGCCATGGAGCTACAAAGAGTACCGGGTTTGGATTTTGAAGACTTGGGTTTGGTTGCCGGGATTGTGATTCCCCCAAAATTCAAAGTGCCAGTGTTTGTGAGGTATGATGGGCTGTCCTATCCGAAAATGCATCTCAGGTCCTACGTGAGAAAGATCCAACCCTATACGGCAGATAAAAACCTTTGGATTCATTTCTTTCAAGACAGCCTTTCTGGGGCTCAATTGGAGTGGTTTTATCAGCTAGAGGGAACCAGCGTCCGGAATTGGGAAGACTTGGCCACCGCTTTTTACAAACAATACCAGTATAATTCTGACCTTGCTCCTACTCGTACCCAACTTCAGGGTATGTCACTAGGAACAGGCGAGGGATTCAAAGAATATGCACAAAAATGGAGGGATTTGGTTGGCAGGGTGCAGCCTCCTTTAATCGACCGTGAACTTGTTGATATGTTTCTAGGGACCCTGTCTGGGCCATTTTTCAATCATCTGATTGGTAACTCTTCCGCGGGGTTTACCTATTTGATCTTAACAGGCGAAAGAATAGAAGCTGGCATCAAGTCAGGAAAGATTCAGAAGGGTGTTGCTGCAAGTGTTGAGAAGAAGCCTTTTAAGAAGGAAACAACTGTGGTATATTCTTAGAGAAGAGCAGGGAAGACGGAGCATCGGCCAACTGTGGGGGCCGTAATGATTCAAAATCCTTCAAGTGAGCAGCCTCGCTATAACCAGTCCAGACCAAATCAGCAACGGGTGGAACGGCCACAACGGCAGTTCACCCGCATTAATATGACTCCAGCGCAAGTGCTTCCCCATCTGTTGAAATTGAATCTCGCCACCATCAAAGAGGCACCAAAAAATGTGAATACGTCCTCTCCGCATTATCATCCTAATGCTAAATGCGCTTACCATTCTGACAGTGTCGGGCACGACACTAATGATTGTTGGGCACTCAAGCATAAAATCCAAGACCTGATAGAGGCGAAGGAAGTGGAGTTTGACGCTCCGGAGAAGCCTAATGTGATATCTTCTCCCATGCCGAAGCACGGCCGAAATGTCAATGCCATTGAAGAAGATTTGTATGTTGCTGATGTCAATGATCTGATAACTCCTTTGTTAACCATCAAGTTGAATCTGTTAAAGGCCGGGATTTTCCCAGGATGTAAAGAAGACTGCTATTGTTGTTACTCTCTGCCGTTTGATTGTCCGTTACTAAAGAAAGGCATCCAAGGCCTAATGGATAGTCGACAAATTTTGTTTGAAAAAGTTTCTGCTGTTCCAACCCATACTGAAGATGTCTCAATCATAACCATTCACGCCAATCTTTCCAAGGCCGTCAGAAAGCCTGTTAAGATTACACCAGCTACGAAATCTGTTCCTTTGAAGATAACAATGCCAGGGCCTGTCCCCTATGTTTCTGAGAAGTCAATACCATGGAACTATGGCGGTGACGTCTACTACCATGGTATCAAACAAATCGAAATAACTGAAGAAAGTTCGGATGATGAAGAAGCCAGCATTGGTAACATTGCAGGCACGAGCAAAATCACCCGGAGCGGGAGAATATTTTCTCCAGAGATTGCCCCTCCCAGAGCAATCTTTGGACCCTCATATGCCGACAAGGTCATCCCTGCACCAATAAAACTCTCTGCTAGAACCCCTTTGATTGAGGATGTTGTTGTTCCTAGTACTGTCCCTCCTACCACTGCTGATAAAGGTAAGGGAATCCAAGATGAGCTCGTCAGGACGAGGGCTCAACCCTTGGTCATCCTGGAAACCTCCAAGAAGGAAATGGATGAGATCTTGAGGATAATCAAAAGGAGTGATTACGATGTGGTAGAACAACTAGGGAAAACTCCCTCAAAAATCTCCATGCTGGCACTACTACTTTGCTCGGAAGCGCACGCTAAAGCTCTGATAAAATTCCTGAAGGCCGCCCATGTGCCCCAGGAAACTTCTGTAGATCAATTTCAAAATTGCGTGGCTAGTCTTACTGCGGACAATGGACTAGGTTTCTCTGATGCCGACCTAACTCCTAAAGGTAGAAACCACAATGATGCTTTGCACATTTCAGTCGAGTGCCGGGAACTACTCTCGCACATGTCTTGGTCGACACTGGTTCGTCGCTGAATGTACTGCCTAAGAAGGCCTTGGACCGACTAGATTGTGAAGGGTTGGAGTTGAAGCCGAGTGATATTGTTGTCAGGGCTTTCGATGGGTCGAAGAGAATGGTCCATGGGGAGGTTGAAATTCCCATCAAGATAGGCATTGAGGTGTTTAAGTCTACTTTCTATGTGATGGACATCCGTCCGTCATACTCTTGCTTGCTGGGTAGGCCTTGGATACACCATGCTGGGGCAGTCACCTCCTCCTTACATCAGATGTTGAAGTATCCTGTCAAGGGAAAGATCATTACTGTCCATGGTGAAGAGGAGTACATGATTAGCCACTTGAATTCTTTCCGGTATGTGGAGGTAGAGGGGGAGTTCATTGAGACGCCTTTTCAGCATTTCGAAGAAGTCCTCCCCGAAATAACAGTAGCAAAGTTGGCAGCTGAGACACCGAGGAAGATGGCCCAGATGGCATCTCTGGAGGACGCAAGGGCCGCAATAAAGGAAGGGAAGAATTCAGCATGGGGGCAGTTACCTGATATTCCGCATAAGACAGACAAATTTGGATTAGGGTTCACTACCGCAGGCCAGAAGGCTATGCGCCGTTCGAAGATTGAAAGAGCGCCCGTCAAAATTTCTCCCTACGGAATCAACGCTTTGGAGGATGAAGACAAGGAGAGCAACATCGAAGAGTGGATTTATCCAACTGTCAAAGGAGGATTGTGCAACTGGGAGGCAAAGGCCTTTGTCCCCATCACTTTTATTCATCAGTAATTTATCTGTCAAACATTTCTTATTTGGTCTGTAATATTTATTTTCAAACAATCCGTACACTATCTTTTCACCTCATGCCTTGCCCGGGGCATGTAGGTCCATTTGTAAGGGTTTTGATTATTTTTCATATCCATATGCCATGTTTAATGATTCATTGGACGTTTTTCATTTGATAAACTGCTTGTGTTCATTTTCTTTCCTTTTACATTTTGTTTAAGGATGGCTATCCCTTACACACACCCACACTCACAAATGCAGGTACCCATCCACTCCGGATTCCATGGGTGACAATTCTGCTATATCCTTAAATAACTCTGAAGATCTGGTCAATCAAGCCGAGTATGAAGATGACGAAGGTTGTGAAGTACCAGGGGAACTAGCCAGACTTCTACAGCAAGAGGAAAGGGCCATCTTACCGCACGAAGAGTCATTGGAAACTGTCAACTTAGGGACCGAGGAAGACCGGAAGGAGGTGCAAGTGGGTGCCAATCTGGAACCAAGTGTCAAGGAACGCCTGATACAGTTGTTGAATGAGTATGTTGAAATCTTCGCTTGGTCTTATGAAGACATGTCGGGTTTAGACACAGACATCGTGGTTCACCGTCTCCCCACAAGAGAGGATTGTCCACCGATCAAGCAAAAAGTCCGCCGAATGAGGCCTGACATGTCTGAAAAGATCAAAGCAGAAGTGATGAAGCAATTCGACGCTGGCTTTCTGGCTGTTACGTCCTATCCTCAGTGGGTCGCTAACATCGTGCCAGTACCTAAGAAATATGGCAAAGTCAGGATGTGTGTGGACTACCGGGATTTGAATAGGGCCAGCCCCAAAGATGATTTTCCACTTCCACACATTGACATTTTGATCGACAATACAGCTCAGCACAAAGTGTTTTCCTTCATGGATGGATTCTCGGGCTACAATCAAATCAAAATGGCCCCCGAGGATATGGAGAAAACAACTTTTGTCACACAATGGGGCACTTTCTGTTACAAAGTGATGTCGTTCGGGCTGAAGAACGCAGGGGCAACTTATCAACGCGCCATGGTAGCTTTGTTTCATGATATGATACATCATGAGATTGAAGTTTACGTAGACGATATGATAGCTCGGTCACAAACAGAGGAAGATCACCTTGAACATCTAGAAAAACTGTTTGCCAGGTTAAAAGAATACAAACTCAGGCTGAATCCAAGTAAGTGCACTTTTGGAGTTAGGTCTGGTAAACTTCTAGGATTTATTGTGAGCAACAAAGGCATTGAAGTCGATCCCGCAAAAGTGAAAGCAATACAAGAGATGCCTGCTCCCCGTACTGAAAAGGAGGTTAGAGGATTCTTGGGGCGCTTGAACTATATTGCCAGATTCATCTCGCATCTGACTTCTACCTGTGAGCCAATTTTCAAACTCTTGAAGAAAGATCAGTTAGTCGAATGGAACGACGATTTCCAAACTGCTTTTGATAAAACCAAGGAGTATTTGCTAGAACCTCCTATTCGGATGCCACCCGTCGAAGGAAGACCATTGATCATGTATCTGACCGTCTTGGATAACTCAATGGGGTGTGTTTTGGGCCAGCATGACGAGTCTGGTCAAAAAGAGCATGCTATTTATTACCTTAGCAAAAAGTTTACCGACTGTGAGACTCGCTACTCACTGCTCGAGAAAACTTGTTGCGCTTTGGTATGGGCTGCTCGCCGACTAAGGCAGTATATGTTGACTCATACTACCTTGTTGATTTCCAAAATGGATCCTATCAAGTATATCTTCGAAAAGCCCGCTTTATCTGGAAGGATAGCTAGATGGCAAATGATCCTAACAGAGTATGACATCCAGTACACCACCCAAAAAGATATAAAAGGGAGTGTACTAGCTGACCATCTGGCTCATCAGGCTATCGAAGATTATCAACCCATGAGATTTGACTTCCCAGACGAGGACATCATGAATTTGGACAACATTGAAAGTAATGGACCGTATGACGGACCCGAAAAGGGATCCCGATGGACCCTGTACTTTGATGGTGCTTCAAATGCACTTGAAAACGGTATCGGCGCGGTGCTCATTTCCCCGGAAGGTTGTCACACACCTTTCACGTCCCGACTTTGCTTCAGCTGCACAAACAACATGGCTGAGTATGAAGCCTGCATCTTTGGTCTCAAGGCTGCTATAGATTTGGGGATCAAATCTTTGATCGTATTTGGGGACTCAGCTTTGGTTGTCAGCCAAATCAAAGGAGAGTGGGATACCAAGCATCCTAATCTTATCCCATACAAAGAACATGTCCTGACATTGTTGCCTCATTTCGAGCAAATTACCTTCGAGCATTTCCCGCGAGAAGAGAATCAGCTAGCAGATGCTCTAGCCACAATGTCCTCCATGTTTAAACTCAATTGGGATAACGAGGCTCCCCAAATCACCATCGAGCGAATGGATGAACCTGCGCATTGTCATGAGATTAATACCGAAGAAGTAGTGGAACAACCCTGGTTCCATGAAATCAAAAGGTATCTCGAGACTAGAGATTATCCCGAAGGAGCTTCCGTAAATGACAAGAAGTTCTTAAGGAAATTTGCTGCTAAGTTCTTCCTGAGAAACAGCATCCTTTACAAACAAAGCCATGATTGTGTATTACTCCGATGTGTAGACAAAGCTGAAGCAAAGTTGATCATGACTGATATACACAGCGGCACGTTTGGCACTCACTTGAGCGGGCATACAATGGCTAAGAAGATCCTAAGGGCAGGCTATTACTGGTCTACCATGGAAGCTGATTGCCATCAACATTCCCGTACTTGCCACAAATGTCAAGTCTATGCTGACAAAGTTCATATCCCTTCGGTTCCTCTCAATGTTCTGACTGCTCCGTGGCCATTTGCAATGTGGGGCATTGACATGATTGGAGAGATCAAGCCCACGGCCTCCAACGGACATCGCTTCATCCTGGTGGCCATTGACTATTTCACCAAATGGGTCGAAGCAGCTTCCTTCACCTCTGTTACTAAAAATGTGGTTGCCCGCTTTATCAAGCAAAATCTCATATGCCGGTATGGTGTTCCAGACAGGATCATCACAGACAACGGTACAAATCTGAATAACACGATGATCACCGCCTTGTGCGAACAGTTCAAGATTTATCATCATAATTCATCTCCCTATCGGCCGAAGATAAACGGTGCTGTTGAAGCTGCGAACAAAAACATTAAGAAGATCATTCAGAAAATGACAGTCACTTACAAAGACTGGCATGAGATGTTACCGTTTGCTCTGCATGGATACCGTACGACGACACGTACTTCAACCGGGGCAACTCCATTTTCTTTGGTATATGGCATGGAAGCTGTCTTGCCTATGGAGGTTCAGATTCCTTCTCTAAGGATTATGAAGGATACAGGTCTGAATGAAGATGATTGGATGCAGACCCGACTTGATCAACTCAATCTGATCGACGAGAAGCGACTCGCTGCTATATGCCATGGTCAGACGTATCAAAAACGGATGATTAAGGCCTTCAATAAGAAAGTCAGACGTCAGGTGTATCAAGTCGGAGATCTCGTAATCAAGCGGATTATCTTGCCGCAAAGTGACCCCAGGGGCAAATGGACTCCTACATATGAAGGACCATTTGTGATCAAGAGCATATTTTCTGGTGGTGCAATGATTCTGACCACCATGGACAGCGATGATTTGCCGCACCCTACGAACGCAGACATAGTCAAAAAATACTACGCATAAAATAACCCGACAAGTCGAAAACCCGAAAGGGTGGCTTGGGCAAAAATGGGCATCCCGGTGAACCGAAAACCCGAAAGGGCGGTTCAGGAAAAAGTTAGGGATAAAAATATAAAAAAATCTGTACACCCGGCAAGTCGAAAACCCGAGAGGGCGGCTTGGGCAAAAAGGGGTTTCCCGGTGGATCGAAAACCCGAAAGGGCGATTCAGGCAAAAGTTAGGGAATTAAAGCGTATGACTATGTCTCGTCGGATCACTTCAAAGACAATCTCTTCATCAACCAGTTCCAGGCTTCTGATCAATCCAGTCATCGGCAAACGAAGCATTGAATGGACAGATATTCAGAGTTGTGAAAGCTATAGCGGAACGGAATCCCATGGAATTATTTCACATAGCCATCTTTATTTTGTATAAATTTTTCAATATTTACGACGAAATCCTCTTACTAGGGTGGTTGTCTCCTTTGTACAAATATACTCACAAAAAAAGTTAATACAAATACTTTTCCCAGAAATTTGTGTCGTTTCCTTTTCTCTTGCACTATTTGTTTTATTTTGAGAAACGTCCAATGTTTTGTTAAATAGGCATATGCATTTGAACATAATCATTTCCTTATGAATCAAGAAAGAGGATTACTGATAGGTTGAAAGGCAGTTGGATATCTTGATACCCTTCAAAGGAAACCCCCAGGAGATTTGGAATCCATATCCCCAGCAAACCCTGAAGCTGATCCCAGTAGATTTTGGAAGCTTATCCCCTACAGGGTACGGACGTCTCTCCCGAGTTTTATTCAAAGTTATTCCTCACAAGGGCTTATAACTAGGTTATCCTCAGCTTATTGCCACAGAAGATCGCACTCGCCAAAATTCTTCCTACCTCCAGCGGAGTTCATCAGAGTTCCCCAACATAACTTATCAATACAATTCCCAGAGGAGTTTGCCTTTGTTATCCCCAGCCAGAGGATCCTCCGGAACTCAATTCCCCTCAGAATTTAAGTTTCAGTATCCCCAGCCAAGCTAAAACTTCAAATTATCAATCCCCAGCAGAGCCAGACTAATGAACCTTCTCCCCACAAAATTTTGGGAGGGCAAATCTTGAGTTCCCCAGTGAGGTCGCCAGAAATACCTCCCACCAAACTGAAGATTCTCAGTCTTACCTCCCCAGCATGAGTCTATTAGATTGGAACTCCCCAGTAGAAGTCATCAGGAATTCTCCAGAAGATTGGTATGCAACCCAAGCTCTTTATTCTCCAGCAACAACCAGGAATTATTCTTCCCAACAGCATTCAAGATACTTTTATCTTCAGCCGTCTCGGATTCATCTATCCTTTGCAAGATAGCTCATCAGCTTACATGCACATTCATTTACATTCATATCATATAACATATGTTGCATCATGCATCATGACATTGCATACAACTAACTCTTTACCTTTTCAGGTAAGACCAGTCGACAGACTAAAATCATTATCTCCCGAGATTCTTTCCAGGAATAGTTCAGATATGATCCAGATATGGCAACATTCTAATGCTTATTCCAGATTTATCCAGATGCAGTTTACACAAGCTCATCAACAGGGAACCCTACACCGGTTCTCCCTCCAACTCCAAGACTTCTGAAAACAGTTTATGGATTCTTCCCAACAACGGATGTTAATCTATCGCTTGTTCAGACTCTTCTCAACTTTTGAAAACAGTTTACGGACGCTTCCCAACAACGGATGCTGCTCTATTGCTTATTCAACTCCAGGATTTTTGAAAACAGTTCACGGGTTCTCCAAGCAACGGATGTTAACCTATCACTTGTTCAGTTTCTTCTCAAGACTTCTGAAAACAGTTTATGGATTCTTCCCAACAACGGATGTTAATCTATCACTTGTTCAGATGCAACTTTTGAAAACAGTTTACGGACGCTTCCCAACAACGGATGCTGCTCTATTGCTTATTCAACTTCTAGATTTCTGAAAACAGTTCACGGGTTCTCCAAGTAACGGATGTTAACCTATCGCTTGTTCGG
This sequence comes from Vicia faba, assembly GCA_948472305.1. Lineage (NCBI taxonomy): Eukaryota > Viridiplantae > Streptophyta > Magnoliopsida > Fabales > Fabaceae > Vicia > Vicia faba. Next base: position 818,680,991 of record OX451741.1, on the reverse strand, counting down.
ATTCTTCTCCAGACTTCTGAAAACAGTTCATGGATTCTTCCCATCAACGGATGTTAATCTATCGCTTGTTCAGATGCAACATTTGAAAACAGTTTACGGACGCTTTCCAACAACGGATGCTGCTCTATTGCTTATTCAACTCCAAGACTTCTGAAAACAGTTTATGGATTCTTCCCCACAATGGATGTTAATCTATCGCTTGTTCAGACTCTTCTCAACCTCTGAAAACAGTTTACGGATGCCTCCAGATACGGATGTCAATCTATTGCTTATTCAGACCCCAACTCGAAGATGGTCCTAAACATGGACACCTTTCTGATACTCATTCCAGATGGCATCTTTAAGCCCATCCCCGACAAGTTTCTGTCACTCCTCCCGATGGCATCGTCAAGCCCATCTCCAAATGGAATCGTTAAGCTCATCTCCAAATGGCATCTCTAAGCCCATTCCCACATCCCTTGCTTTGACGAGTGCAAATTTAAGGGCACTCTAGTGTCCAATCTCCTTTTACCCTCGATTCACGAAAGGCAAGCTTGCCAATCTAACACTTTGGATTCAAGAAGATTGAACAGGGGCAACTGTTGTACCCCAAAATTTTCCCTCCCATTTTCTCAACATTTCTCGTCACCAAGCCCTTGGAGATCAAGATCCAGTTAGGGTTTCATCTGCTCAAGACTTCTCCTTGCACTGTTGACCCAAATTAGGGTTTGTGTTTGCACAGAGATGTTTTGACCTAAATTGCCTAAGATGACTTTCATGCTTCATATTGGACTCCCAAGTTTACCCATACCAAGTTTCAAGTCTTGATTCCAAGTTTTGCCCAATCAATTGGACAGTTGACCTAAAAATCAGCTGTATTGGGGAAAAAGTCAACTGTGGCCAATTGACAGTCAAATCTCATAAAAATTGACCCACATCAACATTATTAACTCACATGGACCATTTGATCAAGTTTGGATCACAATTCCACAAGAAATTTGATCAGATCATCAAAAGGGTAAAATGGTCATTTTTAGGGTTTTGACTGCACAAAGGCAAATTTTGACTGTTTGACCTAGCCAATGGCAAACCAAGCTCACATATGGATTCAAGGACCCCATGGAATTGTCTTGACATGATCAACAAGTTCAAAATATCCCAAATACACAAGATTGACAGTTGAATTTCCCAGTCAATTGATCAATTTTGACTGTATACTGAAAAGTCAAACTTTGACTTTTTGGTCAAAATCAAGTGTCAAGATTCATTTTTCATCAAAACATGCCAAATCATGAAACTTGTTCATCAAGAAATCCAAAATTGCAAATTAGGGTTTGAAATGAGAATTTTTCATAACTTAGAATTTTTCTAAGTTATGAAAAAACCTAATTTTTTTCTAACTTTGCCCCAATTTCTCACCAAGATTCATTTGGATTCAAGCAAAAGTCAAAACATGAAAATTGTAGCTTATTGCATAATCTACAACTTTGATTCACAAAGTTTTCCCAAAAGAAGCTTGTATCTCAAGTTACAATTTTTGGAATAAGGGTACTAAATCATTCTTAACTTAGTGAAATTTTGACCTTTTTAGGCAAGGTTTTTACCTAACTTCAAGACCATTTTTCACATACTTCCCCTTGGAATTTCAATTTTCATTTCAAAGATGGATTGTAGTACACATTCCAAGCTTTCCAAAATGTCCAAGAACTCATCAAACAACCTCATTACTTGAGAGAATCAAATTTTGCAATATGGCAAAAACTCACTTTTGAATTGGCCAATTTCCATGTTCATAACTTGTGCAAACTTTTCAAATCAGCATGCAAATTGATTACATGCCTCTAAACCATCCAACACTCATAAATTTAATGCAAACTCTTTGTGCCAAGACCATGTTCTATGTGTTCAAGCATTGTATGATGGATTAATCCCAAAATAGATAAAGCACTTTAACCATTTTTGCAAAAGTAAGCTTTATGTCAAATTGAAAATCCAAGAAGTACATTTGAAATATCTTTGGCACAAGTTTATGAGTTAATCACTCTGATCAAGACAAGGTTTTGCAGCATGTTTAGGGGGCCTCTACCTGTCTAGAACACAACTTGGCCTTTGCTTGCTTAAGTGTTAAGAAACATAGCATATCACAACAGAACTTTCATCTCAGCAATAGAACCCTTAAGCAAATACTTTGTACACATTCAAGACATCCTAACTGAGCTAGCACACGACTCCAACACCTCCAATACCTCCACAAACTCAAAATCACCATTGAACTGCACAATAACAGGGCTTGCTGCAGTTTGAGTGCCAACTCTCATCCCTTTCATGCTTTCTTGCTCAAAGCTCATCAAACACATTCCCTAGCATCACTTGAAGCTAACCAAAGCATAAAACACGACCTGTAACTCCTCTAATCAGTTCCACCATTTTCACTTTCTTGTTTTGCAGTTGAAGGTCCATAGCTCGATTCAAGGTGTTTCAAAGCAAAGTAAGCATTGGAATAGCACCACTACACTTCAGGCAAGCTGTACAGATCATCATCTTGCCCTGAAAGCTCCTCCATTGCCAGATACAACTTCAACTGAACAGGTATCTTCTTGAACTTCTAACTCTTAATGTAGGCATTGTTAGCTCTAGGTTTGTGAATAAGAAGTGTTCTACTCATGCCCCTGAATCTGTACATACTTTTACTTTTCATTTATTTTGTCTGAGCTGTGAGAATTTGAGGTCTGAATATGGAAGAAAAGTTAGGTCAAGATTTGGGAATGTTAAAATTCTCTCTCATTTCTGAGAGTTAGGATGAGTTCTTTACATATTTAGAATCGTGGCTTGATGATTAACATTTCTTATGTTGAAAGTTTGTGCAAAAAGTCAAAGAATCCAGATGTTTGAACTTGAGTACAGGCGCGCGTTTTGGAACATTTTTCTGGCTGGAGGTTGAAGAAACACTTGGTGGGCTGGGCCTGCTTTGTTATTTCTTTTCACACCACATTTTCACTTTGACACCCCCTGAGCCCATTTTGTTTGTTTTAATGATTTTTTGATTTTTCTCTTTTTATTCTGATTTATTTATTTTTGCTAATCATATTAAAAAACATAAAAAATATTTTTACACCATTTTCATATTTTTTAGGCATTTATTTAGTTATATTGCTATTTGTATGTAAATAAGTACAAAAATATATTATTTAGAATAAATAGAAAAAATAATGTAAACACCATTTTATTTTCATTTTTATTTTGTTTTATCTTCTTAAAATATTTTATATAAAATATACTTTTTTTATTATAAATATTAATTATTATTATTCTTGTATATATAATATATTTAGTAAATAATCAAGATATTCATATATATAGTAATATATTTAGGGCAAAAATACCAAAATACATATATTTTTCTTTTATTAATATTTGACCTCAAAAAATACTTTTTTTTATATAAATTTACTTCATTTTATTTTATTTTTTTGTATATAATTATTAAATATTATACATATTAATTAGTTAATATATTTACTTAATAAAAATTAGGGTTTTACCCTTAAAACACAAAAACTCCAAAAATGTTACTTTTTTTATTTTATTCATTTTTGTTTATTGGACATAAAAAAATATCCTTTTTCCATACATATGAAAACCCTTTTTGCATTTTGCATCTTTATTTTATTTTCCATTTAATTTATGGAATTAATTATTTTGTAAATATTCCAAAATTGATGTAATAGCTAGGTTTAAATTCTTTGTCTAAATACCCCCCATTTGAACATTTGTACCCCCCTTCCCATATTGTGTTGTAATAGTGTAGGAATTTTACTTTTCGCACTTTAACGCTTTCTAAATATACCATGTTAGAATCAGGGTTTGTATGCAAATAAAAAGAACAAAATTAGTTTGACCTAATTTCAAGATAATCAAGCATGAATATGGACAACACATATCACACTTGCACCCCTAGGGTATTCCACTTGTTGCCTTCAAATAAATGGGCCATATTGCATGTTAGGTTTCTTTGGGTAAAAACAAACAATCAAATGATCATAGTCCCTCGATGATGCTTTCGAAAAGTTGCCTAAAATGATCAAGTCCCTTTCAAAGAAAAATTGCCCAAAGATACTTAGCACTATTGCAATTATGGTCTAAACGATGACCCGCTACCGTCCCTTTCACCTCCTAACACAAGATTGTCCACCAAATGCAATGGTGGAACAAAATTGTTAAAAGGGTTAAAACATAACAAAAATCTTTGAGAACTTTAGGGTAGATAGCTCTTAAGTACTTGTCAACTTGCAAAACAAAACACTTGCCTATTTTCAAACCACACTTCACAAACACTTTCAAAACAAACTTTCAAAAAACCTTGAAACATCTTTTCAAAAAGACAAACACCTGTTGTAAAACATTCGAGTAAAGAATTGTTACAAGGTTAGCCTAAACCAAGGCATCTTTTTTCAAAATATTTTCACACAAAGCACCATTTCAAACAATTGAAAACCAAGGCAAGTTGATCTAAGCAAGTACCTAAGAGCCCATGGATAACCATGGATAGAAATGGTGCTAATACCTTCCCTTTCTATAATCTACTCCCCGAACCCAAGAAAAATCTCAAAGGTTTTTGTTGTGCTTTTTAAACCTTTCCTTAGGATAAAATAAAAAGTCGGTGGCGACTCTTGCTCAACCGAAACATTTGCGAAAACAAACGCAAAACCATAGTCAGTTCTCCCACCGTATCACACATGTTTAGCTCTCCATCAGTTTGGAAGAGCCAGAAGAGCAGGGCCTCATGAGATGCTGGTACCTCACATCAGTTTTGAGTTTCAGGTAGACAGTGACGAGCTGCGTCGTAGGTTCATCCGGGCTTGGGACAGAATTCACAAAGCTGACCCACACGAGTTGGGACCAAATACTTCTCTACCAATGGAACCCTACTACAGATGGGTCCGCATCCGTGCTCAGAAGTTAGGTATGCCATATGAAGCTGTCAGGCCTATTATTCTTGAATTTCCTGATAGAGACGGGGTTCCTCCAACTGTTTTTCCTCCTCAGATACCCACTGATGTTGATACACTAAAGAGGTCTTGGGCGCAACTGCAGGAAGAACGGGATTCTTATCGGGAAAGGTTCAATGAACAAGAACAGAAAATCCAGAAGCTGACCAAGCAATTGGAGAACGAGCGGATCTTGAATGACTATATCCGCACCGAGAAGAAGAGGCCATGGGAGCACTGATGGTCTTTGGATGTTTCCCTTACAGCTTTTATTTCCTTTTCAGTATTTTCATTCTTGTAACGCATAAGGGCAATTTGTTGAACAAGTTAAATTCCAAATTTGAATCTAATAAAGTTTGTTTCCTTTTTGTCTACAAAGTTGAATCCCGATTGTCTTTGAAAACATAAATCATGCGCATTCCATTCATCATATGCATAACAGGTACCCTTTTTCTACAGGTTGCTTAATCTTCTTCGTTGTTTATTTCAGCAATCATCATGTCTTCTGAACCTACTACTGAACAAGCTATCAAGGCCCTCCAGGCCCAGAACGCCCAGTTTCAAGAGTTGGTCATGAGCCTAGCCCAGGGTCAACAGGAGTTGAAGACTCTGATTCTGAAGAAGAAGAAGAAGAAGAGGACTGTGCTATTCAACACTAGACGCTGATATGGGAATACACTGCAGAATGAGGCTGATCTGGCTACTTCCTCTGTAGCGAAGGATAGCCCCCAAGAGAGAAGGGTTCCTAGTCCCGTGGTCTCCGACAACGAGACAGATTACAATGATGAGCAGTACCCTCCTGCTGAGGACAGGTAAAAACAGCTAGAGGACCGTTTAAGTGCTATGGAAATTCAACATGTGCCCGGGTTGGACTTTGGGGACCTAGGCTTATCTTCTGGGGTGGTGATTCCCCACAAGTTCAAGGCACCCGCTTTTGCAAAATACGACGGGGCTTCCTATCCTAAGCTGCATCTCAGATCATACGTAAGGAAGATCAAACCTTACACTACTGACAAGAATCTATCGATCCATTTCTTCCAGGATAGTCTTTCAGGGACTCAACTCGAATGGTTCTATCAGCTAGATGGAGCCAGCATTCGTAACTGGGAGGACTTGGCTACTGCATTTTATAAGCAGTATCAGTACAATTCCGACCTCTCTACTACGCGTACCCAACTCCAGGGTATGTCACTAGGAACGGGTGAAGGATTCAAGGAATATGCTCAAAAGTGGAGAGACCTGGCTGGCAGGGTGCAGCCACCTTTGACTGACCGTGAGCTTGTCGATATGTTCCTGGGGACCCTGTCTGGTCCGTTCTTCAACCATCTGATTGGGAATTCTTCTAATGGGTTTACAGATCTAATCTTGACTGGTGAGAGGATAGAATCTGGTATCAAGTCGGGGAAGATACAGAAAGGTGCCTCCTCGAGCACTGAAAAGAAACCTTTCAAGAAAGAATCTAGTGATGTATATGGGTCAAGGAGACAAAATAAACCAGAACGCCGCCAAGCTGTCAACGCGGTGGTAATTTCAAAGCCTGTTGCTGCTCCTCAGCAATATAACCAACCAAGGGGTGAGAGACCCAAAAGGCAGTACACTCGGCTCAGTATGACCCTGTCTCAGATATTGCCGCAACTACTGTCAACCAATTTGGTAACTGTCAAAGAAGCTCCGAAGGTAGTGAACACAACCTCTCCAAAGTACAATCCCAACGCCCGCTGCGCTTATCACTCTGACAGCCCGGGGCATTCTACGGATGATTGTTGGGTTCTGAGGAATAAGGTTCAGGACCTTATTGATACTAAAGAGGTTGAGTTCGAGGCGCCCGAGAGGCCTAATGTGGTGACAGCTCCCATGCCCAACCATGGAGTAAATGCTATTAGGGATGATGACGACGTGGAGGAATCCGAATTTGACAGCTGGATCTACCCAACGACCAATGGTGGACCAAGCAACTGGACTGCCAAAGACTTCACACCTATTACTTTTGTCACTCAGTAATGAACTCCTTTGTTTTGAATTTGTAACAGACAATAATTTGAAACTTTATGGCTCGGTGTCTTACCCGGGGCACCGTGGCTTCATTTGTGAGGGCTTATTATTTGTCATTTTCATATATCATGAATAAAAGCATTGGACGTTTTTTGCATTTCAAATCTTGCGCTCCTTGTCTTTCTTTACTTATTGCAAAACAGCTATATTTACACACACTCACCTATACATGTTCCAATCCACTATGGATCTCACTGGTAATGACTCTGCTACTGCCAGTTATGACTTCGAAAATCCGATCAACTTAGCCGAAGACGGAGGTGAAGATGATTGTGAAGTGCCTGGTGAGCTTGCAAGACTGCTACTTCAGGAAGAGAGGGCCATCCAACCACATGAAGAGCCAGTGGAAACGGTAAATCTGGGTACTGAGACAGACAAAAAGGAAGTCAAGATTGGTGCCAATCTGGAATCTAGTGTGAAACAACGGTTGGTTCAGATGCTGCATGACTATGTGGAAATCTTTGCCTGGTCTTACGAAGACATGCCTGGGTTGGATACCGACATTGTGGTTCATCACTTGCCTACCAAGGAAGAATGCCCTCCGGTAAAACAGAAGGTCCGCCGTATGCGTCCAGAGATGTCCGAGAAAATCAAAGCTGAGGTTATGAAACAATTCGACGCCGATTTTATAGCAGTGACTTCTTACCCTCAGTGGGTCGCCAACGTGGTTCCGGTACCGAAGAAAGATGGTAAGGTCCGAATGTGTGTTGATTACAGGGATTTGAATAGGGCGAGCCCCAAGGATGACTTCCTTTTGCCTCACATCGACGTTCTAGTTGACAACACTTCTCAGCATAAGGTATTCTCCTTCATGGACGGTTTCTCCGGTTATAATCAAATCAAGATGGCTCCTGAACACATGGAGAAGACCACTTTTGTTACTCAGTGGGGCACCTTTTGCTACAAGGTCATGCCGTTTGGGTTGAAAAATGCTGGGGCAACCTACCAATGTGCCATGGTTGCTTTATTTCATGACATGATCCATCATGAGATTGAAGTATATGTCGATGATATGATTGCAAGGTCCCAAACTGAGGAGGAACACCTTGACCATCTATAGAAGCTGTTTAACCGTCTGAAGTTGTACAAGCTGAGGTTAAACCCGAACAAGTGCACCTTTGGGGTGAGATCTGGAAAATTGCTAGGCTTCGTCGTGAGCGATAAAGGTATTCAAGTGGACCCTGCCAAAGTGAAAGCCATACAAGAGATGCCAGTTCCCAAGACAGAGAAAGAAGTCAGAGGCTTTCTAGGACGGCTGAATTACATTGCCTGATTCATCTCGCATCTAACTGCTACCTGTGAACCAATCTTCAAGCTACTGAAGAAAGATCAAGTGGTACGTTGGAACGATGAATGTCAGGCCGCTTTCGAAAGAATCAAATAGTATCTCCAAGAGCCACCCATTCTTATGCCACCGGTTGAAGGGAGACCTCTAATATTATACTTGATAGTACTTGACAGCTCAATGGGGTGTGTGCTGGGGCAGCATGACGAGTCTGGCCGAAAAGAGCATGCTATTTATTACCTTAGCAAAAAGTTTACCGACTGTGAGACCCGATACTCACTGCTCGATAAAACTTGCTGCGCTTTGGTATGGGCTGCTCGCCGGCTGAGACAATATATGTTGACTCACACTACTCTATTGATTTCAAAAATGGATCCAATCAAGTACATCTTCGAAAAGCCTGCTCTGTCCGGAAGAATAGCAAGATGGCAGATGATCTTGACTGAATATGACATCCAGTACACGACTCAGAAAGCAATCAAGGGAAGTGTATTGGCAGACCATTTGGCACACCAGGCAGTGGACGACTACCGATCTACGAACTTTGAATTTCCAGACGAGAATATCATGATGGTGACTGATTGTGAAGTACCTGGACCGGATGAAGGACCTGAGGAAGGATCCCGATGGTCTATGCACTTTGGCGGAGCCTCAAACGCTTTGGGTAACGGTATCGGCGCTGTGATCATATCCCCTAAAGGCACTCATACTCCACTTACCGCCCGACTATGTTTCAACTGCACCAACAACATGGCGGAGTATGAAGCATGCATCATGGGTCTTCGAGCTGCAATTGACCTAAGGATCAAGTTTCTGAGTGTCTTCGGAGATTCCGCTCTCGTGATCAGTCAGATCAAAGGCGAGTGGGATATGAAACACCCGAATCTTATTCCCTACAAGGAGTATGTATTGACGTTGATTCCCCATTTCGAGGAGATAACCTTTGAACACTTCCCAAGAGAGGAGAATCAGTTGGCGGACGCGTTAGCTACGGTGTCTTCTATGTTTAAATTCAAATGGGATAACGAGGCTCCCCGGATCATTATCTGGAAGTTGGATGAACCGGCACATTGTTGCGATCTTGAGACCGAAGAGGTAACAGAAAAGCCATGGTATCATGAAGTAAAAAGATACCTTGAAGCTCAAGAATACCCCGAGGGTGCATCTGTTAACGATAAAAAGTTTCTGAGAAGGTTCGTAGCAAAGTTCTTCCTCAGCAATGACATTCTCTACAAGCGAAACCATGATTCAACCTTACTGCGTTGTATGGATAAGACTGAAGCAGAAAGGATCATGGCAGAGCTGCATGAAGGTACCTTCGGAACTCATTTTAGTGGACATACCATGGCAAAGAAAATCCTTCGGGCAGGATATTTCTGGTCCACAATGGAAGCCGACTGTTATCAACACTCTCGGACGTGTCACAAATGCCAAATCTATGCTGATAAGGTGCACATTCCTCTAGTTCCTCTGAACGTCCTGACAGCACCTTAGCCTTTTGCAATATGGGGCATTGATATGATCGGCGAAATCAGACCTATGACATCCAACGGGCATCGCTTCATCCTGGTGGCAATTGATTACTTTACAAAGTGGGTTGAAGCAACTTCCTTTGCTACCGTAACCAAGAACATCGTGGCACGGTTCATTCGGCATAACCTAATTTGTCGATACGGTGTACCTGAGAGGATCATTACGAACAATGGTACCAATCTTAACAACAAGATGATCACTGAGCTCTGCGAGCAATTCAAGATACAACATCACAACTCTTCTCCTTACCGTCCGAAGATGAATGGGGCTGTAGAAGCAGCTAATAAGAATATCAAGAAGATTGTGCAGAAAATGACAGTGACCTACAAAGATTGGCACGAGATGTTACCGTTTGCTCTTCATGGGTACCGTACCTTAGCACGGACATCAACAGGGGCAACTCCCTTCTCCTTGGTCTATGGCATGGAGGCAGTCTTGCCTATCGAGGTCCAGATACCCTCTCTCTGAATCATGAAGGATGCAGGTTTGAACGAAGATGACTGGATCCAGACTCGGCTTGATCAATTAAACCTAATTGACGAAAAGAGACTCACTGCTATTTGTCATGGTCAGACGTACCAGAAACGGATGATCAAGGCATTTAACAAGAAAGTCAAACAATAAGAGTATCAAGTCGGGGACTTGGTAATCAAGCGCATCATTCTACCTCAAGGTGATCCCAGGGGCAAATGGACCCCTACGTACGAAGGGCCATTTGTGGTTAAGAATATCTTCTCAGGAGGAGCGATGATTCTAACTACCATGGATGGTGACGACCTTCCTCACCCCGCCAATGCAGACATAGTAAAAAGATACTACGCATGATAAAAGACCCGCTAGGTTGACACACCTAGGCAAAAATAAGGGCTTCCCGGTGAACCAAAAGGGTTCGGGCAAAAATAAGGGATGAAATGAAAAAATCTATACACCCGGCAAGTCGAAAACCTGAAAAGGCGGCTTGGGCAAAAATGGGTATCCCGGTGGACTGAAAACCTGAAAGGGCGGTCCAGGCAAAAGTTAGGGATTAAAGCATAATACTATGTCTCATTGGATCACCTTGCATCCAGACTTCGGTATCAACTATCAGGTTCAGACGACATCGATCAATCAGCTTCATCTCCAACTAAGCAGCAAAGTGATGAGACGCTTGAAGACATAAAGGCGATAGCAGAGTTGGAACCCAGTTGGATTTTTCACATAGCTGTTTTGTTTTCCTTTTTGTATAAACTCTATGTTGTTCGGCGGCGTTCTCTTACTAGGACGTCAGCCTCTTGTACACAAAACGCCTATTTACAGGAAAATTCCAAAAATCAATACAAGCTCACTTTCCCAGACAAATTGCCAACTGTTTTTCCTTTATCTATTTTGTTTTGCAAAGAACGTCCAATGTTCATTTTTGATATATGCATTTGACATTAATTGATAATCATAAATATTTTCATGCGAAACAAAGGACTAATTACAGGTGACATCAGAAACAGGGGCAATAATGAGTTGTCTAAGCGATCTAGTTGCTTTGTCCACCAAGGTACCAAGGTAGGTTCAGCTGAAGAACATGTCCAGGATACCTTCACTCCCCGCAGAGTAAGACAAGATTCAACAATACTCTCCTCAAGCAGAGTTGGCCTCCCGTCAGCCCTAACAAGGCACAATATCTCCAGCAAGTCAACAATACTCTCCCCAAGCAGAGTTAGTCTACTGTCAGCCTTAAGGAAGATGGGTATCCCCAGAAAATCTCAATATTCCCCAGCGGAGTACGCAAATATTCCTCAGCAAGCATCCCCGGCAGTCTTAATATTCCTCAACGAAATATAAGATTGTTCCCCGGCGGAATACAAGGCACCCCAGTGGAGCCATATCCCCAGTGCAGTCTAAAGTTTCCCCAGGAGAGTTGAATCATCCTCCCCAGTAGATTCTGGAAGCTTATCCCCAGTAGAGTCTGGAAGCTTATCCCCGGTAGAGTCTGGAAGCTTGTCCCCTGCAGAGTACGAATATCTCTCCCCAGCCATATTCAGAGGTTATTCCCCACCATAGCCTATAACTGGGTTATCCTCAGCTAATTACCACGGAAAGATCGTCCTCGGTGAAGTTCTTCCCATCCCCTAGCGGAGTTCATCGAATTCCCCAACATAACTTATCAATGGAATCCCCAGCGGAGTTCTCATTAAAACCTCAACGAAGTATCTCTTCCCACAGAGTAACTCCCCGCAGAGTAATCTCTTCACCAAGTTTATTCCCCAACGGAGTCATCTTCTCCTATCGGTTTATTCTTGCAATCATCATCCCCAGCGGAAACGAAGAACTCTACTCTTCAAACATCAGCCCAGGATTCAACAAGCACCCTGCATTCGTCAAGGATTTATTTTCCTAGACATAAATACATTCATAAACATCACATTGTCGTACATCATGATACATGCATATACGCATCATATCACACAATCTCATTTATTTTGAGAACATCATGACATCATGCATTTCATACATCATGACATTGCATACAACTAATGTTTTACCTTTTCAGGAAAAAGTCAATCAAAGGATGATTTCCATCAACCTTTTTTAAGTTCCAGATTCGATACCTGTATCTAGCCAGGGCATATCTGTGAGCGGTTGATTGTAGATCTATACCTGTATCTAGCCAGGAAAGTATCTGCATAAAGAGATTGAAGATCAACACCTGTAACAGGCCAGGAAATTATCTTTCATTCTCAGGTCAGAGGTCTACATCTGTATCCAGCCATGAAAGTTATCTCGACCAACCTTTTGAAGTTCCAGATTCGATACCTGTATCTAGCCAGGGCATATCTGTGAGCGATTGATTGTAGATCTATACCTGTATCTAGCCAGGAAAGTATCTGCATGAAGAGATTGAAGATCAACACCTGTAACAAGCCAGGAAATTATCTTTCATTCTCAGGTCAGAGGTCTACACCTGTATCCAGCCAGGAAAGCTATCTCGACCAACCTTTTGAAGTTCCAAATTCGATACATGTATCTAGCCAGGGCATATCTGTGAGCGATTGATTGTAAATCTATACCTGTATCTATCCAGGAAAGTTATCTACATGAAGAGATTGAAGATCAACACCTGTAACAGGCCAGGAAATTATCTTTCATTCTCAGGTCAGAGGTCTACACCTGTATCTAGCCAGGAAAGCTATCTCGACCAACCTTTTGAAATTCCAGATTCGATACCTGTATCTAGCCAAGGCATATCTGTGAGCGATTGATTGTAGATTTATACCTGTATCTAGCCAGGGCATATCTGTGAGCGATTGATTGTAGATTCGATACCTGTATCTAGCCAGGGCATATCTGCATGAAGAGCATGAAGGGACTTACGCCTGTATCCAGCCAGGAAAGCTATCTCGGTCAACTTTTTGAAGTTCCAGATTCGATACCTGTATCTAGCCAGGGCATATCTGTAGATGACTAATTCCAGATTCGATACCTGTATCTAGCCAGGGCATATCTGTGAGCGATTGATTGTAGATTCGATACCTGTATCTAGCCAGGGCATATCTGCATGAAGAGCATGAAGGGATCTACACCTGTATCCATCCAGGAAAGCTATCTCGATCAACTTTTTGAAGTTCCAGATTCGATACCTGTATCTAGCCAGGGCATATATGTGGGCGACTAATTCCAGATTCGATACCTGTATCTAGCCAGGGCATATCCGTGAGCGATTGTTTGTAGATTCGATACCTGTATCCAGCCAGGGCATATCTGTAAGCGACTGATTAGAGGTCTACGCCTGTATCCAGCCAGGAAAGCTATCTCGATCAACTTTTTGAAGTTCCAGATTCGATACCTGTATCTAGCCAGGGCATATCTGTGGGCGACTAATTCCAGATTCGATACCTGTATCTAGCCAGGGCATATCCGTGAGCGATTGTTTGTAGATTCGATACCTGTATCCAGCCAGGGCATATCTTTAAGCGACTGATTATAGGTCTACGCCTGTATCCAGCCAGGAAAGCTATCTCGACCAACCTTTTGAAGTTCCGGATTCGATACCTGTATCTAGCCAGGGCATATCTGTGAGCGATTGATTGTAGATTCGATACCTGTATCTAGCCAGGGCATATCTGCATGAAGAGTTTGAAGATCAACACCTGTAACAGGCCAGGAAATTATCTTTATTTCTCAGGTACGCAAGTTCTCGCTAAGGAACCTCTTACGCGATCGACACCCCTGGATGGCATCTGTAAGCCCATCTCCACAACCATCCATTACATTTCTAAATGGCATCTATAAGCCCATTCTCGACAAGATTCTGTCATATCTCCAGATGACATCTATAAGCCCATCCTTCTATCAACAATCTCCAAATGGCATCTGTAATCCCATTCCCGACATCACATTGCTGATACTCCACTATGCGAGTGCAAATTTCTGGGCACTTTAGTGTTCAATCATCTTTCACCTTCGGATCACGAAAGGCACGCAAGCCAATCTACATCCTCAGGTTTAAGAAGATTGAACAGGGGCAACTGTTGTACCCCAAAATTTGTCCTCCCATATTCTTCAAAGTTTATCAAGAATCATCTTCAAATGGTTCAAAATTTCTCTAGGGTTGCACAGTGCAAATGCCTCCTAATCCAGTCAAAATTAGGGTTTTGGTTCTTTCATGGAATTTGAGGTTTTCAATGGCTCAATAAAGTCTCATAGGCCTACATACATTGTCAATCACCTACATGCCAAGTCTCAAGACTCACAATGTCAAATTGCACAGTCAAAAAGCCCATTTGCTTCACATTCAACTACAGGGGAAAAATGGTCATTTTACAGTCAAAAGACAAATTTTTGGTCAACATCTTATTTTGAGGTCACAATCATCATTTGATCAAGTCTTGATCATGATTCCACAAGCATGGCTCAAAAATCATCAAGATGCCAAAAGTTACTATTTTTGGATAGTAGAAAAGTCAACTGAAACTTGACCAGGGCATAACTTTTTCATGGTTCATCAGAAAAATCCCATCCAATGCTCATTTTGAAGGGGATGACATTTCCTACAACTCATCTTCACATTCCAAGTCCAAGAAATGCTCTCATAAAAAGTTATCAATTTCTACATTATAGGTCAATTTCAAAAGTCAACAAAAATGCACTTTAAGTTAAAGACCATAACTTGAGATTGGTAAATCCAAATGACATGGGACCAAAGGAATTGGTTAGAGGACTTCAGGACCTTTCCAAAATGTCCAAGAACATGTTCATATGATCAAAATTGAGCAAGATATGCATTGGAGAAGTTGGGAAATTTTTTGTGAATTTGCAAAAGTCAACTTTGCTCAAAACACATCATTTTTGCTAATGGGCCTCAAATTCCTTCTTGAAACTTTATCCAAGGCTTATGCACGACCCATTGAGATTAAATGGAATTATTTTCTTATTTTTTATTAATTAATTGAATTTTTAATCAATATTAATTCATTTAATTGTAGGAAAATATCAAGATATGGTTTTGCAATCTTTTCATGAAGCAAATATGACCTACATGTGCTGGAGATTTCGTGTACACATCAAGGGGACAAGAATCTCTCAATTTAGAAAGTTTTCTCAATCAAAAAGATTGAAAAATATTTGATTTTCAATCAAATATTGGAACATCAATTTCATGGATTTCCTTGCAAGATTTTAACCTAAATCCATTCTACTATATATGCATAACTCAACCCTAATGCCATACACGTGAGAATTGCTGCAGAAAGCCATAGCCAATATTGAAAAAATCAAAGAAAACTTGAAATCTGTTTGCTATCTTCCAGACCAATTCAAGGCGTTTCAGTGATTCAAACGCATTGCAGGAACTCTCAGAAACCTTTTGCAAACAAAATCAAGCCTTAAAGCTCAAGAAACATGCAAGAACAGTTCCACGGTTTGAACAATTTTTCCAAAATCGTAATCATTGATTCATGCATATTTAACATCTTTTGTTGATTGTTTTGTGTTCATAGGGAATGTACGAAGCTTTTGGTGCAAGATAATTGAATTATAGAGCCCTAAATCACAAGACACCATGAACGTTTTCTAGGGTTTCCAAACTCTTAATTTGGGGTTTTGCTATATAGGAAAAATTGGAACCCCTAACGCATATGGTTGAAACCGTCTGAACAAGACGAACACACTGGACATATCGCGCCATATTTATATAGCCTAGGGAGCTAATCGCTATTATTCCTTGTTCTATATTTTGTGGGGGTTAAAAACCCCCGCTATCTCTTTGTCTTTTTTACAGGAAAACGAAGAAGACGATGAACTGGTGATGTGTTATTGGTCCATTCAAAAAGGTGGCGCGCGTTTTTATGACTACAGCGTATGGATTAATTTGTGAATATATTATTTTCTTATTATTCCACTAACAGTTGATGCAGCGTGGTAGAGTGGTTGGCCAAACGCCCAATGAGCTTTGGGACCTGGGTTCGAATCCCAGGTCCCCCAAAATAATTGTTCATATTTTTCTTAACGTGATTTCATGCAGATGTCCAAATGAATTCCACCATACACCTCAACCATCCAGGCGCCAGGTGTTTACAAGCAGCAATCCAAGGGCCAAAGATGGAAGACTATGGTACTACCTAGTCAATGAACACGCAGCTAATTCTGGAAAGTCAAAAGGCCTGAGATAAATGGGCTTCACAATTCCAGAATTCACCTCCTAAGCTGGCCCAAACCCCCCTGGTTTATTATCTCTTTTTATTTTCCCTTTCTTTTAATTTCTTTTAATAACTATTATTATTATTATTATTTAACTCACAAATTAATTAATTTTCATAATAAATTCAGACCATTAAAATGTAAATATTTTTTTTATTATTATTAATTATTAATTTCACCTTAATTCATTATTTTGTAAATAAAATGCTAACAAATTAATTTAGTATAATTAGGTTTAATTTTGACTATTTTTCATAATAAATAAATAAATTAGAATTAGGTTTTACTAACTTTTGACTTTATTTTATTTTATTTCTATTTTCATTAAAACAATAAAAAACATAAAAATACTTTTTTCTTGTAATTAATTAATTAATTAATTAGTATTAGGTTTAATATTTAATTAATTGCAAAAAAGGACCAAATTTCATTCTTTTCTCAAAAAGGGTCAAAACCCTAAGGACGTCCTCGATTTAATTTCTTTCGCGCATTATTATTATTTTGATCATATTTATGTATCTGCTCCGAGAATGTAATAGATAATTAGGGCTTTTATCGCTTTCTTTTATTTCTCTCATTTATTTTCAAGGGTTATGTTTTTGGCGATGTAAATACCCGACGCCTTGTAATAGCATAGATTCAATTTTCCACAATTTACTTTCCGCACAATTATTAAACTGTTAAATATGCATGCAAGACTTGTCTGAAAAATAAAATCAACTTGTAGCTCACAATGATGCATGTTCAAAAATAATATAAACTGAACTTGACACACATGCACATGCCACTCCTAGGGTACGCCTCACTTGGTTGCCTCGAGGTGGTCATCAAGTATAGGGTGTTTTAGAGGTCGCCCTCCTGTCTAAAGATCCAGTTGCCTCGAAACGGTTGCCTCGGATAAAAAAGGATCTAGGACATTAGGGTTACCGCTAAGGCGTCCTAACGTTGCTTTGGTGACCACACATGTCCCTATAATCGAATTGACCTGAATAACCCCAACGACGGTGCTACCTACTTCTCAATAGTGGGATAGTACTGTCTAAAGGACTCTTACACAGCTTAATTCCTTAGAGTAGGTAGATTTCTCCTGGGTACTTGCTCTTTCAAAAAAACAAACAACTTTTTGCACCTACACTTTCAAAAAGTTTTCAAACAAATACTTCATACACTCTTGAGGACTGATACAAGAGTTACCTAGAAGTTTTTCAAAACAAACTTTTTCAAAAACCACATACACAAGAAAAGCAAACTCTTTCAAAAACATAGTGAGCAAGTACCTAAGAGCCCATGGATAACCACAGATAGAAAGGGTGCTAACACCTTCCCTTTCTATAAATCTACCTCCTGAACCGAGAAACATCTCGAAAAGGATTTTTGCCGTGCTTTTGTCCTTTCCTTGTTGGAGAACATAAAAGACGGTGGCGACTCTTGCTTACCGCGACATTTCGCGAACCAGCTTTAAAACCGTCAGTTCTATTTCCACCGATCACAGACCCTACTGCGTTGTGTGGATAAGAATGAAGCAGAAAGGATCATGGCGGAGTTACATGAAGGTACTTTTGGAACTCATTCCAGTGGACACACTATGGCAAAGAAAATCCTTCGGGCAGGATATTATTGGTCCATAATGGAAGCTGACTGTTATCAGCATTCTCGGACATGTCACAAGTGCCAGGTCTATGCTGATAAGGTGCACATGCCTCCAGTTCCTCTGAATGTCTTGACGGCACCTTGGCCTTTTGCAATGTGGGGCATTGATATGATTGGCGAGATTAGACCTACAGCATCCAACGGGCATCGTTTCATCCTGGTAGCAATTGATTACTTTACAAAGTGGGTTGAAGCAACTTCCTTTGCTACTGTAACCAAGAACATCATGGCACGGTTCATTCGGCACAATCTGATTTGTTGATACGATGTACCAGAGAGGATCATTATGGACAATGGTACCAATCTCAACAACAAGATGATCACCGAGCTCTGCGGGCAATTCAAGATACATCATCATAACTCTTCTCCCTACCAGCCGAAGATGAATAGGGTTGTAGAAGCGGCTAATAAGAACATTAAGAAGATTGTGCAGAAGATGACAGTGACATACAAAGACTGGCACGAGATGTTACCATTTGCTCTCCATGGGTACCGTACCTCAGCGCGGACGTCAACAGGGGCAACACCCTATTCCTTAGTATATGGCATGGAGGCAATCTTTCCTATTGAAGTACAGATACCCTCTCTTCAGGTCATGAAGGATGCAGGTTTGAGTGAAGATGACTGGATTCAGACCCGGCTTGATCAGCTGAACCTAATCGACGAAAAGAGACTTACTGCTATTTGTCATGGTCAGACGTACCAAAAATGGATGATCAAAGCATTTAACAAGAAAGTCAGATGACAAGAGTATCAAGTTGGGGATTTGGTAATCAAACGCATTATCTTACCTCAAGGTGATCCCAGGGGCAAATGGACCCCTACTTACGAAGGGCCATTTATGGTTAAGAACATTTTCTCAGGAGGAGCTATGATTTTAACCACCATGGACGGTGACGACCTTCCTCACCCCATCAATGCAGACATAGTGAAAAGATACTACGCATGAACAAAGACCCGCTAGGTTGACTGGCCTAGGCAAAAGTAAGGGCTTCCCGATGAACCAAAAGGGTTCGGGCAAAAATAAGGGATGAAAATAAAAAAAATATGTACACCCGGCAAGTCGAAAACCTAAAAAGCGACTTGGGGAAAAAAGGGTATCCCGGTGGACTGAAAACCCGAAAGGGCGGTCCAGGCAAAAATTAGGGATCAAAGCGTAACACTATGTCTCATTGGATCACCTTGCATCCAGACTTCAGTATCAACTATCAATTTGATTAGCAGAATTCGGAGAATTATCCCCACAAAAGCCTAACAAGGTTATTCCCAGCAAGTTGCAACTGAAAGTTCATCCCCAACGGAGTTCTTTCCTTTCACAAACAGGTACTCAATCCTCAACAGATTCAGTATCACCAGCAATGGTAATCCATCCCCAGCGGAATTTATCAGTGGAATCCTCTGCAGATCATCTCTTACCCACAGAGTAATCTCCTCATCAATTTATTCCCCAACAGAGTCATCCTCTTTTGCAGGTTTATTCTCACAATCATCTTCGTACATTATCCCTAGCGGAAGTGAAGAATTCAACTCTTGTCTCCAGCAGCTATACGGGATTTATTTTCCCCAGCTAAAACATTACATTCCCATACATCATGATACATGCATAAATGTATCATACCACACAATCTCATTTATGTTGAGAACATCATTGCTTGATCCATATCATGCATTGCATATGACTGACCTTTACTTTTCAGGAAAGATGCAGTTAAATCCTCAACTATGTGGAAGACCTTGTCTGGTCCAGTTAAATCGATTCCTAAAGATTTTTCTGATGCCGATCCAGTCAAAGTTAATCCAAGACCTTCTCTGGTCCAGTTAAATCGATTCCTAAAGATTTTTCTGATGCCGATCTAGTCAAAGGCCTTCTCTGGTCCAGTCAAATCGATTCCTAAAGATTTTTCTGATGCCGATCCAGTTGAAGTTATTCCAAGACCTTGTCTGGTCCAGTTAAATCGATTCCTAAATATTTTTCTGATGCCGATCCAATCAAAGTTAATCCAATACCTTCTCTAGTCCAGTTAAATCGATTCCTAAAGATTTTTCTGATGCCGATCCAGTCAAAGGCCTTCTCTGGTCTAGTCAAATCGACTCCTAAAGATTTTTCTGATGTCGATCCAGTTGAAGTTATTCCAAGACCTTGTCTGGTCCACTTAAATCGATTCCTAAAGATTTTTCTGATGCCGATCCAGTCAAAGGCCTTCTCTGGTCCAGCCAAATCGATTCCTAAAGATTTTTCTGATGCCGATCCAGTTGAAGTTATTCCAAGACCTTGTCTGGTCCAGTTAAATCGATTTATAAAGATTTTTCTGATGCTGATCCAGTCAAAGGCCTTCTCTTGTCCAGTCAAATCGATTCCTAAAGATTTTTCTGATGCCGATCCAGTTGAAGTTATTCCAAGACCTTGTCTGGTCCAGTTAAATCGATTCCTAAAGATTTTTCTGATGCCGATCTAGTCAAAGGCCTTCTCTGGTCCAATTAAATTGATTCCTAAAGATTTTTCTGATGTCGATCCAGTTAAAGTTATTCCAAGACCTTGTCTAGTCCAGTTAAATCGATTCCTAAAGATTTTTCTGATGCCGATCCAGTCAAAGGCCTTCTCTGGTCCAGTCAAATCGATTCCTAAAGATTTTTCTGATGCCGATCCAGTTGAAGTTATTCCAAGACCTTGTCTGGTCCAGTTAAATCGATTCCTAAAGATTTTTCTGATGCCGATCCAGTCAAAGGCCTTCTCTGGTCCAATCAAATCAATTCCTGAAGACTTTTCTGATGCCGATCCAGTTGAAGTTATTCCAAGACCTTGTATGGTCCATTTAAATCGATTCCTAAAGATTCTTCTGATGCCGGTCCAGTCAAAGGCCTTCTCTGGTCCAGTCAAATCGATTCCTAAAGATTTTTCTGATGCCGATCCAGTTGAAGTTATTCCAAGACCTTCTCTGGTCCAGTTAAACCGATTCCTAAAGATTTTTCTGATGTCGGTCCAGTTGAAGTTATTCCAAGACCTTGTCTGGTCCAGTTAAATCGATTCCTAAAGATTTTTCTGATGCCAACCTAGTCAAAGTTAATCAAAGACCTCCTCTGGTTCAGTCAGATCGCCGATAAGATCTCCCTGATTCCTATTCCAGTCGAAGTTCAGACCTACCAACAATCTCCAAATGGTATATGTAAGCCCATTCCTGACATCACAAGGCTGATACTACATCATGTGAGTGCAAATTTCTGGGCACTCTAGTGTTCAATCATCTTCGATCTTCAGATCACGAAAGGCCCGAAAGCCAATCTATATCCTCAGTTTTAAGAAAATTGAACAGGGGAAGTTGTTGTACCCCAAAATTTGCCCTCTCATATTTCCCAAGACATTGCAAGAGAAATCTCCAAGTGGCTCAAGATTGCTCAAGAGTTGGACAGTCAAATCATCTCCTAAGGCAGTCAGCCTCAAATTAGGGTTTTGTGTTGCACCAAGGTCCTTGCATCCAAATGACCTCAAGTGCTCCCCCAATGTCCTAATATGTTCTCAATATCATCCATGTCAAATTTCAAGCCTTGCAGAGAAAGTTTGGTCAGTCAATTGCTCAAGAGGTCAAAAAATCGACTGTGCTAGGGCAAAAGTCAACTGTGACCTACAAACAGTAAAACTTCAAGATTTTTTGTCAACATTCTCATTTTGAAGGATATTTAATCATTTGATCAAGGGTTGATCATGATTCATCAAGGATTGCTCAAAATTCATCAAGACTCAAAAGTTGCTAAATTAGGGTTTTGCAGGAAAAGTCAACTCAACTTTGACCAAGCATAACTTTCTCATAATTTACAAGAAATGACCCATCCAAAGCTCATTTTGAAGAGGATGCAATTTCCTACAATCCATATTCATACCCCAAGATCAAGAAATTCACTCACAAAAAGTTACAAATTTGGACATTATAGGTCATTTTGGAAAGTCAACAAAAACACATTTTTTTCCAAAGCTTATAACTTGAGAATGGAATATCAAAATCCTATGAGACCAAAAGGGTTGGTTAGAGGACATCTCAAGCTTTCTAAAAAGTCCAAGAACACTTACAAAAGTTCAAAATTGAAGAAGTTATGCATTGTTGAAGTTGAGAATTTTTGCAAAATTGCAAAAAGTCAACTATCCCCAAAACATCAAATTTTGTCAAATGGGCCCATTCTTTTTCACTTGATTTGGTCTTGTCACACTACACACGTCTCCTAACTTAAGCCTTATGTCCATTTATTAATTTTTCTATTTTATTTGATTTTTTATTGAATTAATTCATTTTAAATAAATTAAAATCAAATAAAATCCAAATATTGATCACTTGGAATCTTTTTTATTGTTATAGGTTTTAATTGTCATCATGAACATGATCAAACTCGTATCTCACCATATCATGAACAAAATATTGGATTTTGGACAAATTAGGAAGCTTTTCAATGGAGGATCAAATCATATCTCCAAACATCAATGCATAAGGATTCAACCCAAGAAAGTTAACCTAATTCACTCCATGTTACATATAGAAGCTAGAGGCACATGAGTAAGGGGATGGAGGCTGCAAAATCAGAAGAATAAAAGTTGGAAAATTGTCAAAAAAGCTTGAAATTGAAATCACACTTAGAGGCCAATTCAAAACCAAAACTCAACGTGAATCACTTGTTGGACATCCACTGAGTGAGAAGCAACCCCTAACAAGCTTTCATACACATTCAAAAGCACTGTAAGTCCTTCGAAACATCACCCTGCATTTGAAATCTCAACCTCTCATTCTGGCATTTTCTTGACAAAACATTGACATATTCATGATCCTTGGTTAATTTCTAAACTTTCTGCATTATTTAATTGTGTTTATATGAGCCATAGCCCTATACCTGAACCTAGGGTTTTGGAAGTTTGTTTTTGGGCGTTTTCTTTGTAGGAAAAATTGGAACCAATAATGGACATAGACGTGTTCAGGAGGAAGAGACGATCATGACTATGGTCTTGGAATTGATTTTTATAGCCTAGAACTAATTTTAAGAAGCAGCTATGGATTTAGCTGCAGATGTAAATCTGTAGGTAAAAAAAACCAGGTTTCAGTGGAGAAGACGAAGACGTGCCCCCTCCCCATTGGACCATTCATAATTCGCGCGTTTTTTTGTTTTAATTCTAACATTTGTTTTGTTTTCTAATATATTAATTGTTACCTAATCCATTAACGAATGAAACACATTGGCTCAGTGGCGAAGGCATTAGTGTGAGATCCAACAGGACCTGGGTTCGAATCCCAGGTCCCCCAATTGCATGTTATTATTTTTCAACAGGTATTCAAATGCAATATCCAAGGCACAACACACCATACACCATCACCCAGATGCCTGCCAGATGGCCCCAGGCCAGATCTGGTGGTCAAGAATGAATGTTCATCATGCTCTCAAGTCAACCAGCGTGTGGAGAATCAGAAAGTCAACTCAGGCCTGCGTGTAATTGGGCCAAAAAATTGCAATTCTCACCTCCAGTCAGGCCCAAAACCCCCCTTTGGTTATTTCTTTTTCTATTTCTTTATTTATTTTATTGTTATTATTTTTATTATTTAAATCACTAACCAATTAGAATTTTTCCCCATAAAATCAAAAAATCAAAAAATATATTTTATTTATTAAAATTAAATTCAGCATTTTATTTTTGTAAATAAAATTAATTCAATTAATTTAGTTTTAATTAGGTATAACTTTTAATATTTTTGCAACAACTAAAATTAATTTAGATAATTAGGTTTTACTAACTTTGATCAAATTTATTTTATTTCTTTAAATACTCAAAAATCCAAAAAAAAAATACTATTTTCATTAATTAATTAATTAGCTCATTTAATTTAATAATTAATTTAGATCTAGTTTCTTTTAATTCAAAATAACAAAAAATCTTTTCCTTAATAATTAAAGGGTCAAAACCCTAGAATGCGCCCGATTTAATTTCTCGCATGCGATCAATTTTATCATACTATTGTAATTGTTTCACGGAATGTAATAGTTTAATAGGACTTTAATTATTTTATCGCTTTATTTACTTTCCGTATTTTAATTTCAAGGGTTGTTTTTGGCGATGTAAATACCCGACGCCTTGTAATAGTTAGTTTTAATTTCCGCAATTTAACTTCCGCAACTTATAAACTGTTAGATGTTTGATAATAGGGAACGCATGACAAGATCAAACGTATGAACTTAAAATCAACATAGATAACCATTGACATGAACAAAGACAAATTAACTGAAAATAACACACTCGCACATGCGCACTCTTAGGGTACACCTCGCTTGGTTGCCTTCGAACGTGGTCATTGAGTATAGGAAGTTTTAGAGGTCACCCTCTTGTCCAATGATCATAGTTGCCTCGAAACAGTTGTCTCGAAAAATGATCTAAGACATTAGGGTTACCGCTAAGGCGTCCTAACATTGCTTTAATGACCACACGTCCCTTAATCAAATTGACCCTTAAAACTCCAACGACGGTGTTACCTACTCATCAATAGTGGGATAGAATTGTCTAAAGGATATTAGCACAGATTGATTCCTTTTTCGAGTAGGTAGATTGTTCTTAAGTACTGGCTCTCTTCAAAACAAAATAAAAACTTTTCGCACTTACACCTTTCAAACAAAAACTCCTTTCAAACCCACAAACACAAAGAAAAGCAAATTTTTAAAACACTTTGAGCAAGTACCTAAGAGCCCGTGGATAACCACGGATAGAAAGGGTGCTAACACCTTCCCTTTCTATAATCTACCCCCCGGACCCAAGAAACATCTCGAAAAATGAATTTTTCTGTGCTTTTTTCCTTTCCTTGTTGGATAAAATAAAAGACGGTGGCGACTCTTGCTTACCGCGACATTTTGCGAAAACAAATGCAAAACGCGAACCAGCATTCCAAAACAGCCAGTTCTCTCCCATCGTATCACAGAGACACTTTAGCAATGACTCTTCAATAAACAAAGATCGCAGTCCCTCGATGACCCTTAATGTTGCCTTCAATTAAAATGATCTCGTCCCTTACAAAAAATTGCTAAAGCGTCTCACAAGTTGCCTTCAATGATTGTAAAATTGACCCGCGCATGTCCCTTCACATCCAATGGTGGGGCTTCTTACCAAATCAATGGTAAGATAGCACCATTAAAAGGAGGAAGAAAAGAACAATTTAAGACCTTTCGAGTAGATAGATTCGCTCTTAGTTACTCGCTTGCTCATGACAAAAACTCTTTACACCTACACTCCAATTTCAAAACATTTTCAAAAAGACAAAACATTTTGTATACGTTCTTATAGAGACGAGAACCATTGCAAAACCTCTTTTCAAAACACTTTTCGAAACACGATTCACAAACACATCTTTGAACCACTTTTCGAAACAAAACTTTGTATAGGTTCTTATAGAGACGAGAACCATTACGAAGATATTTTCCAAAATACTTTCAAAGCCCACACCACAAGCACACAATCAAATGAAAGCAAGTGATCTAAACGAGTAACTAAGATCCCATGGAAAACCATGGATGAAAAGGGTGCTAATACCTTCCCTTTTAATAATCTACCCCCCGAACCCGAGAAAAATCTCGAAAGGTCTTTCCTGTGATTTTTACCTTTCCTTTTGGATAAAAGAAAAGTCGGTGGCGACTCTTGCTAACCACACAAGTGCGTACGAAACGCAAAACTTCAAGTCAGTTCTCCCACCGTATCACAGAACTGGCGACTCTACTGGGGACTAAAATTAAAAGTGGGGTTATCTTAGGGTTAGATCACCTTTACTCGCTTTCATTATTTAATTGGTATGCTTTATATTTAGTTCTTTGTATTGGGATTGCTTCGATCCTCCACCCGGATTTAGGGCAAATTTTTCGGTAAATAGCAATAGATTGTGGAGACTGTACGACATAGACCGATATGGTTGAAACAATGGCTATGTTAGTGTGACGCATTTGTGGGTACCGGTATCCCTCGTGGTGAATCGAGGAGAATACGGGGCCGCTGAGTGGCATCGCGAAGCACTAATTAACCTTAGAACCCTAATTGAACAAACTTGGCCATTAGGACGTAGTGAGGTAACCGGTTTCGATGTAAAGCTGGAAATTGGTTGACACTCGATACTACACTCATTGAGGCTAGACTTTTGGGATATCTCGGCCGCAAGAAAAGATTGTTATGCTAAGACAAAGCCTAAGAGAAAGGTCGGTGATATTGAGATCCTTTAGAACCCGATCATTATTTCTAAGACAGGTTGAGCCAACTAAAACTTCAAGAGGGTACATACCTACAAACTCATGTGAGCCTGAAACACAGGGATCTATTTGTTGTGTGTATATATGTTTGCTTGTACATAAACATCATTAACATCATATGCATGCTCACTAACCATTTCAAGGATTTAGAAATTTATCTTTGTTTTTATTTTGTAGGAAATGATTTCTCTCAGAAGAAACACCATCCGAATCAGTTTTGTAAAAGCGCATCCTTAACTTCAAGAGCTAGCCTCAAGAGTGCCCGTGGAGTCTCCTTTTACCAAGAAGTATGGTCGACTTCTTAGTTTGGCTACATCCAACTTCCAAGAAGAGATGATGTGTGTACTATTCCAATTCTTTGATCCCGTACATCATTGTTTCACTTTTCTGGAATATCAGTGTGTACCTACATTGGAAGAGTTCTCTCTACTCTTAGGGGTGACCGTGCTTAATCATATACCGTTCACCGGTTTAGAAGGGATTCCAAAACCTGAAATCATCGTCGAAGCTTTACATATGAAGAGGTCCGACGTCACAGCAAATTAGGAGACAAGAAGTGGGGTTAAAGGATTTTTAGCTAAGTTTCTGTTGGAAAAAGCTCGTTCATTCTGGGATGACATGGATTTCCAAGCTTTCGAAGAAGTGTTGGCTCTCCTTATTTATGGTTTGGTTCTGTTTCCTAATTCAGACCAATTCATAGACGTTAATGCCATCAAAGTCTTTCTCTCTCGCAATCCTATACCGACCTTGCTAGGAGACATCTTGCATTGCCTTCATACCCGTACCATGAAGAAAAGAGGTACCCTTTTGTGTTGTATACCCCTACTCGCTAAGTGGTTCACTTCACACCTGCCTCAGACAGCATTAAAGAACGGGAAAAGATCGACTTGGTCTCAAAGGATGATGTCTCTCACTCACTCTAATATCTGTTGGTGCTCAATATCTTTAGAAGATATCTCTATCATCGACCGCTGTGGTGAGTTCCCTAATGTACCCCTGCTAGGTATTAGGGGAGGTATCACCTACAACCCGTGTTTAGCTCTTCGGCAATTTGGGTATGCCCAAAGAGACGACCCTCATGAGATGCTCGTCCGAGGTCTGGTTTTTGACTACGACAAAGAAGACCAAGGTTACCGCCAGAGGTTTACACGTGCTTGGGGAATGGTGAACAAAGTGGACAATAGAACTTTGGGACATAAAAAATCTATCCCTCTCGAGCCTTACCTTAAGTGGGTAAGGGCTCGTGCCCAGAGCCTCTTAATGCCTTACCCTTCCATCCTTCCTATCATCATTGAGCCTGTTATTGAAGGAGACGTCCCGTACACCGTTCTTCATCTAGACATGCCTACCTCTCTCGGAGACCTGCAGAAAGCCTGGATTCAGTTGAAGAAAGAGCGAGACACCTTTGAAACCCAGTACTACGCCAGTGAGAAGAAAGTTCTGGAGCTCACCAAACTGCATCATGAGGAGAAGAATCTGAATACCTACATTGCTCCAAAAAGGATGCGTTCGGTCTTTTTATCTTGATAATTTTGTTGTATTTAAGTTTCTTTCTTTGTAAGCCCGAGGAGGCATGATGTATTCAAACTTGGTTTTATTTAATATGACGTGTGTTCTTTTTGGTTTGAACAAATTTAAATCTTCTAAATTTCCTTGAAATCATTTGCATATCGCATCTTCATTCATCATATGCATAAGCAGGTCTTCACACCAAGTTTCCTCATCTTTCTGCTGTTTATTTCAGCAAGATGGATCTAGAACAAACGGTCAAAGACTTACAAGCTCAGAATTCACAATTTCAACAGCTACTCTTGACCTTAGCCAAGGGGCAGGAGGAGCTCAAGACTCTACTAGAGAAAGGAAAATAGAAAAAGAAGAAGAAGCGAGTTGGCGTGGCTACCATGGGCAGAAGGTTTGAAAGACAAGCCAGAAGGGCCTTCGATTTTCCATCAACCTCTGAGGAAGGGGAAGGAAAAGGTAAAGAGACTACAGTGCCTTCAGATTCTGAAGCAGAAGAAGAGGAAGATGAGGACTATTCTGAACAGCAATACCCTCTGGCCGATGACAAGTACAAGAACTTGGAAGAACGTTTAGCTGCTATGGAAGTGCAAAGAGTACCGGGGATGGATTTTGAGGAGCTAGGGTTGGTTTATGGAATTGTAATCCCTCCTAAGTTTAAAGTGCCACTGTTTGCTAAGTATGATGGGGTGTCTTGCCCAAAGATGCACCTACGATCTTATGTCAGGAAAATTCAACCACATTCTTCTGACAAAGACTTGTGGATTCACTTTTTCCAGGACAGTTTGTCAGGAACACAGCTTGATTGGTTCTACCAATTGGAGAGAGTAGACGTCCATAATTGGGAAGACTTGGCAAACGCCTTCTATAAACAGTATCAATACAATTCCGAATTGGCGTCAACCCGTACTCAGCTACAGAGTATGGCCATGGCTACCAATGAGGGCTTCAAAGACTATGCCCAAAAATGGAGAGATTTGGCCGGAAGGGTGCAACCACCTTTATCTAAGAGAGAGCTAGTAGACATGTTCCTAGGTACCCTGTCAGGTCCTTTCTTCAATCACCTGATTGGAAGTTCGTCCGCTGGGTTCACTAATTTGATTCTAACCGGAGAAAGAGTGGAGGCCGGTATTAAAAGCGGGAAAATTCAAAAAGATGCATCTACTTCTGCTGCCATCAGAAAACCTTTCACGGGAAAGAAGGAAGTATCAGTTTTCTACTCTCAGAGGGGTCAAGGAAGAGTTGAGCGCCGGCCAGCGGTGGGGGCCGTTATGATTCAGAAGTCTGCATCTGATCAGTCCAGAAACAACCAGCCGAGAAATGACCAACCGAGAAATAACCAGCAAAGGGTGGAAAGGCCTGTACGGAAATTCACCAAGATAAACATAACTCCTGCTCAAGTCCTACCACATCTTTTGGAGTTGAATTTGTCCATGCTGAAAGAGGCCCCTAAAAATCCTAACACTGCTTCTCCATATTACCATTTGAACGCCAGGTGTGTTTACCATTCGGAGAGCCCAGGGCACGACACTGACAATTGTTGGGCCCTGAAGAATAAAATTCAGGATTTGGTAGATGCTAAATAAGTTGAATTCGACGCACCTAAAAAACCCAATGTTATCTCTGCTCCAATGCCAAGGCACGGCCACAACGCCCATGTTGTTGAGGAGGATCTGTTTGTTGCTACTGTAGATGATTTAATAACTCCGCTCCCTATAATCAAGTTAAATTTGTTGAAGGCTGGGGTTTTCCCAGGTTGTGAAGAAGATTGTCACCTTTGTTCATCCTCATTAACCCACTGTCCATTGTTGAAGATAGGCATCCAACGCCTAATTGATAACCAAGAAATCCTATTTGAGAAGACTCCTGTTTTATCAACTCCTGTTAACGATGTTTCAATAATTACCATATCCGCCAATCCTTCCAAGGTCCCTAAAAGACCTGTTAGGATTACATCCGCTCCGAAGGCTGTACCTTTGAAGATAACCATGCTTGGGCCAGTCCTGTACAAGTCTGACAAATCAGTACCATGGAACTATGGTGGAGAAATCTACTACCATGGTGTCAAACAAATTGAACTGACTGCCGAGGAAGAGAGTTCTGAAGAGGACAATTTTGATATCAATAACATTTCCGGAACAAGCAAAGTTACACGTAGTGGAAGAATCTTTTCTCCAAAGATTGCCCCTCCAAAGGCAATTCTTGGACCCTCAACTGCTCCTAAGGTTATCCCTACACCAGTAAACATATCTGCCAGTACACCAATCATAGAAGAAGTCACAACCCCCGTGGTTATCCCCTCTGCTGCTACTGATGTTCGAGGTAAAGGGATCCAAGAAGAGCCCGTTAGGACGAGGGCTCAGCCGTTGATCATCCCTGGAACCTCTCAAAAAGAAATGGAGGAAATTTTGAAAATAATCAAGAAAAGTGATTATGATGTGGTGGAACAGCTGGGGCAAACCCCCTCAAAGATCTCAATGTTGGACCTGTTGCTTTGTTCAGAAGCTCATGCTAAGGCTCTGATAATATTTTTGAAGACGACCCACGTGCCACAAGAAACCTCCGCTGATCAGTTCCAGGAATGTGTGGCTAGTTTAACAGCTGACAATGGTCTAGGATTCTTCGATGCAGATCTAACGTCGAAAGGGAGAAAACATAATGATGCTTTGTATGTCTCGGTGGAATGCAGATGGATAACCCTAGCACACGTACTGGTAGACACTGGTTCGTCTTTGAACGTCTTGTCGAAGAAAGCCTTGGATATACTGGATTGTGAATGCTTGACCCTGAAACCCAGCAATATAATTGTCAGAGCCTTTGATGGTTCTAAAAGGATGGTCCACGGGGAGGTGGACATCCCGATTAAGGTGGGAACTGAAACATTCAACTCCACATTCTATGTGATGGACATCCATCCTTCTTATTCTTTCCTATTGGGAAGACCTTGGATCCACCATGCTGGAGCTGTCACTTCTACTCCGCATCAAATGCTCAAGTACCCTGTCAAGGGGAAAATCATAACTGTGCACGGCGAAGAGGAATACATGATCAGTCATTTGAATTCTTTCTGTTATGTAGAATTGGATGGAGAATTCATCGAAACTCCTTTCCAACATTTTGAAGAGGTAGCTCAGGAAATAGCGGCAACCAAGACAGTTTCTTCTGTACCCACGATTACCAGACCTCCCCTCGGATGTCATCTCTCAAAGATGCAAGGGAAACAGTGGAAGAAGGCGAATCCACAATCTGGGGGCAGCTTCTAGACTTTCCTTTCAAATCAGACAAGTTCGGCTTGGGGTTCACCTCAACTGCTCAGAAGGCCGTGCGCCGCGCCCGTGCCAGAGGGCCACCTGTGAAGATCAGTCACCAAGGGATTAATGCACTAGAGGACAGTGAAGAAGAGGGCAGCCTGGAAGACTGGATATTTCCTACTGTCAGCGGAGGACTGTGCAACTGAGAAGCAAAAGACTTTGTTCCGATTACTTTCATACCACAATAATTTATCTTTTCCATTTCTGTTGGACTGTAATAATTCACAAACAATTCGTACTTTTTCAACCTTGTGTCTTACCCGAGGAACAATGGTCCATTTGTAAGGGTTCTTATTTCATTTTCATATGCCATTTCAATGAATCATGGACATTTTTCATACAAACTTTTGTGTTCATTGTCTTTATTTTACACTTTATTTGTTTAAAGATGGCTATACCCTTACACACACCCACACTCACAAATGCAGGTACTCTTCCATTCCGGATCCTATGGGTAACGATACTACTATAGTCTTCAGTGACTCTGAAGATCTAATCTACCAAGCCGAATACGAAGATGAGGAAGATTGTGAGGTGCCCGGGGAATTGGCTAGACTTCTACAACAAGAGGAAAGGGTTATTCTGCCTCATGAAGAGCAGTTGGATACAATCAACTTGGGTACTGAGGATGACAAAGGAAATCAGAGTGGGTGCCAATCTAGAGCCGAATGTCAAGGAGCGCCTAATTCAATTGCTGCATGATTATGTTGAAATCTTCGCCTGGTCATACGAAGACATGCCGGGACTTGATATAGACATTGTGGTACACCTCCTACCCACAAGAGAAGACTGTCCACCAGTGAAACAAAAGGTCCACCGCATGAGACCTGACATGTCAGAGAAGATCAAAGCAGAAGTTATGAAGTAGTTCAATGCTGGATTTCTGGCTGTTACTTCCTATCCTCAATGGGTTGCTAACATTGTGCTTGTGCCTAAGAAGGACGCAAAAGTGAGAATGTGCATGGATTATAGAGATTTAAAGAGGGCCAGCCCTAAAGATGATTTTCCACTTCCACACATCGACATCCTGGTTGAAAATACAGCTCAGCACAAGGTATTTTCTTTCATTAACGGATTCTTAGGTTACAACCAGATCAAAATGGCACCTGAGGACATGGAGAAAACTACATTTGTCATACAATGGGGTACGTTCTGCTACAAAGTGATGCCATTCGGACTGAAGAATGTTGGGGCAACCTATCAACGTGCCATGGTAGCTTTGTTTCATGACATGATACATCATGAGATAGAGGTCTACGTAGACGACATGATAGCCCGATCACAAACTGAAGAGGAACACCTTGATCACTTATGAAAGCTGTTTGTCAGGTTGAAGGAGTACAAGTTAAGATTGAATCCAAACAAGTGCACATTCGGAGTCCGGTTCGGTAAGCTATTATGTTTCATTGTCAGCAACAAAGGCATCGAGGTTGATCCTGCCAAAGTCAAAGCTATACAAGAAATGCCTGCTCCTCGCACTGAGAAGGAGGTCAGAGAATTCTTGGGATGCCTAAACTACATTGTTAGGTTCATTCCTCACCTAACATCTACTTGTAAACCAATATTCAAGCTGTTGAAGAAAGATCAGGTAGTTATATGGAATGATGACTGTCAAGTTGCTTTCGATAAAATCAAGGATTATTTGCTAGAATCTCCTATCTTGATGCCACCCGTCGAAGGAAGACTGCTAATCATGTATCTAACCGTCCTAGAGAATTCAATGGGGTGCGTATTGGGGCAGCATGACGAGTCTGGCCGAAAAGAGCATGCCATTTATTACCTTAGCAAAAAGTTTACCGACTGTGAAACAAGATATTCACTGCTCGAGAAAACTTGATGCGCTTTGGTATGGGCTGCTCTCCGGCTAAGGTAGTACATGTTGAATCATACCACTTTGCTGATATCTAAGATGGATCCGATCAAATACATCTTTGAGAAGCCTGCTTTATCTGGAAGAATAGCTAGATGGCAGATGATCCTAATCGAATATGATACATAATACACTACCCAAAAGGCTATAAAGGGCAGTGTACTAGTTGATCATCTGGCCCATCAAGCTATTGAAGATTACCAATCCATGAAGTTTGACTTCCCTGACGAAGACATCATGACATTGAACAACATTGAAGATATCAGACCATATGAAGGACCTGAACAAGGATCCCGATGGACCCTGTACGTTGATGGTGCCTCCAATGCACTTGGCAATGGTATCGGCGCGATGCTCATATCCCCAGAAGGTTGCCATACTCCTTTCACTGCCATACTTTGCTTCAACTGTATGAACAACATGGCAGAGTATGAAGCATGCATCTTTGGACTCAAGGCTGCCATAAACTTGGGAATCAAATCTTTAGTTGTGTTTGGGGACTCAGCTTTTGTTATCAGTCAAATCAAAGGAGAGTGGGACACTAAGCATCCAAACCTCATCCCTTACAAAGAACATGTTCTGACATTGCTACCACATTTCGAGCAGATTACCTTCGAGCACTTCCCGCGAGAAGAAAATCAGCTAGCAGATGCTCTAGCTACAATGTCATCCATGTTTAAACGTAATTGGGACAACGAGGCTCCCCAGATCACCATTGAACGGATGGAAGAACCAGCGCACTGTCACGAGATTAATACCGAAGAAGTAGTGGACCAGCCTTGGTTTCATGAAGTCAAAAGGTATCTCGAGACTCAAGAATATCCTAAAGGAGCTTCAGTTAATGACAAAAAGTTCTTAAGGAGATTCTCAGCTAAGTTTTTCCTAAGTAATGGCATCCTGTACAAGCGCAGTCATGATTCTATTCTGCTCCGTTATGTGGAAAAAGCTGAAGCTGAAAAGATCATGGCCGAATTGCATGAAGGCACCTTTGGCACTCACTCTAGCGGGCATACGACGGCAAAGAAGATTCTAAGGGCAGGCTATTACTGGTCTACCATGGAAGCTGACTGCTATCAACATTCCCAAACATGCCATAAATGTCAAATCTATGCAGACAAGGTGCATGTGCCTCCTATTCCTCTAAATGTCTTAACAGCTCCCTGGCCATTCGCTATGTGGGGAATTGACATGATTGGAGAGATCAAGCCTACAACATCCAATGAACACCGTTTCATTCTGGTGGCCATTGATTACTTCACAAAGTGGGTCGAAGCAGCTTCCTTCACATCCTTTACTAAGAATGTTGTTGCCCGCTTTATCAAGCAAAACCTTATCTATCGGTACGGTATCCCCGAAAGGATCATCACTGATAACGGTACAAACCTTAACAATACTATGATCACCGCCTTATGCGAACAGTTCAAAATTCAACATCACAATTCATCTCCCTATTGGCCAAAGATGAATGGTGCAGTTGAAGCTGCAAACAAAAACATCAAAAAAATCATACAAAAAATGACAGTCACCTACAAGGACTGGCATGAGATGCTACAGTTTGCTCTCCACGGGTACCGTACCACGGCTCGCACATCAACTGGGGAAACACCCTATTCCTTGGTATATGGCATGGAAGTTATTTTACCTATCGAGGTTCAGATTCCCTCCTTGAGAATCATGAAAGATGTTGGTTTGAGTGAAGACGATTGGATCCAAACCCGGCTTGATCAGCTAAACTTAATTGATGAGAAGAGACTTACTGATGTGTGCCATGGTCAGACGTATCAAAAGCGGATGATCAAGGCTTTCAACAAGTCAGACGCCAAGTGTATCAAGTTGGAGATCTTGTGATCAAGCGCATCATCTTGCCACAAAGTGATCCCAGGGGCAAATGGACTCCTACCTACGAAGGACCATTTATGATCAAGAACATCTTTTATGGTGGGGCAATGATCTTAACCACCATGGACAGCAACGATCTTCTGCACCCTATGAACGCAGACATAGTCAAAAGATACTACGCATAAGAGACCCGCTAGGTTGACACACCTAGGCAAAACAAGGGCATCCCGGCGAACCAAAAGGTTCGGGAAAAAATTAGGGATAAAACAAAAAATCTGTACACCCGGCAAGTTGAAAACCTGAAAAGGCGACTTGGGCAAAAAAGGGTTTCCCGATGGACTGAAAACCCGAAAGGGCGGTCCAGGAAAAAGTTAGGGAATTGAAGCGTATGACTATGTCTCGTTGGATCACTTTAAGGACAATCTCTTCACGAACAAACTTGAAACTTCTGATCAATCCAATCATCTTCAGACGAAGCAACGGATGGACAAGATATTCGGAGATACGGAGGCTATAGCAGAATGGGAACCCCATGGGATTATTACACATATCTATCTTTCTTTGTAAATTTTTCTTATTTATGACACCATCCTCTTACTAGGATGTATGTCTCCTTTGTACAAAATACTTATTCAAAGTAAATACAAAGATATCTCTTTCAAAGTACAGAAAACCATTTGTCTTTTCTTTTTACACTTGTGTTTTATTTGCAAAAAACGTCCAATGATTCATTAATGAACATATGCATTTGAACATAATTACTGTTTACAAATAAACATGATGAAAAAGAACAATTACTGATAGGTAGAAAGATTAGGAAAACGTCTTTAGGCTATTCCATGAGCAATCTCTACAGCACGTCATTAAGATCCCCAATGGAGCCAAAACTTTGAACTACAGATCCCCAGCGAATATGAAACTACCAACTACCAATCCCCAGTGGAGCCGAAACTTCAAACTATCAACCCACAGCGGAAATCATCCAGTTTCTCCAAGATTCCCCAACAAGTTGTCTTGAAGCCTGAAAATCAACCAGATAACAGTTAAATTCTGTTTCTCCCCAACCTATGGTAGCTCCCCCAGTAGATTGGCATACAAACCAAACTCCTGAACTCCCCGGCGGAATTAAACTTTTCCCCACAAAGTTTTCACTACAGGATAAACTTTTTCCCCACAGAGTTTTTATTGCTTCTCGACAGAATAAAGACTCTCGCCAATAATCCCCAGTAGAAGTCATTAAAATTCTCTGGATTCCCCAAGAAGATTCCTCAAGAAGTATATGGCATTACTCTCACAAAGGAATCCTCAACAGTCAAGGATTTATTTTCCCCGACACTAGTCAAGGATTTATTTTCCTCAGCAATACAGCAAATCAGCTTACATGCACATACATTACATTCATATATCATAAACATGGTTAAAACACATTTATTGCATCATACATTTCATACAACATAACTTTGTGTTTCAGCAAACATTTTAACCTTTTCGGAATAAGATTAACAACTATCTTTAACAAATATTCAAAATTTCAAGATACAGTCCAGATACGCTCCAGACACAGAAGCCATTCTGTTACTCATTCAAATTTCAATATTCAGATACAGTACAAATACACTCCAGACATAGAATTTATTCTGCTACTCATTCAGATTTCAATTTCAGATACAGTACAGATACACTCCAGACACAGAAGTCATTCTGTTACTTATTTAGACTCAATTTCAAGATACAGTACAGATACACTCCAGACACAGAAGTCATTTTGTCACTCATTCAGATCTCAACTTTAGATACAGTTCAGATACACTCCAGACAAGGATGCCATCCTGATACTTATTCAAACTCCAAGTACAGATACATTTCAGATACACTCCAGACAAGGAAGTCATTATGTTACTCATTCAGACTTCATTTCAAGATACAGTTCAGATACGCTCCAGACACGGAAGCCATTCTATCGCTTATTCAGTTTCATCCTACAGATACGGTCCAGATACGCTCCGGACACGGAAGCCATTCTGTCGCTTATTCGGATTCAAGTACAGATACAGTTCAGATACGTTCCAAATACGGACACCATTCTGATGCTTATTTTTGTGGTTTACAACAAACATTCTTGGATGGCATCTACAAACCCATCTCCAATAAGATTCTAACATATTCTCCAAATGGCATCTTTAAGACCATTCCCTCAGTTACACCTTTGTCGAGTGCAAATTTATAGGCACTCTAGTGTCTAATCATCTTTTACCTTCGAGTCACGAACGGCAAAACTCGCCGATCTAACTCTTCAGGTTCAAGAAGATTGAACAGGGGCAGCTGTTGTATCCCAAAATTTGCCCTCCTATTTTTCATAGAAGAAACAACCCTAGGGTTTCTCAGATATTCAAGTTGGCTCAGGAATCGATCAGACAGATTTTTCTTCTGTGGCGGTAAACCAGCAATTAGGGTTTTTCTTGCATTCCTCAGAAGAAATTGAGTTCTCAGAAATTCAATTGGTTTTCACAGGTCTTCATGCTTTCTCAAGTTTACTGGGGAAAAAAGTGTTTGTTCTCAGAACATGGTTTGTTTGGGACAAGAGATTGAGACTGTCATTTGGGACGACCATGATTTTGATCCAGGTTAACCAGATAATTTGTGTCTTTTAAAACATTTGCTTGGTCAGGAAATGGAATACACAGTGTGTGTTTGTTTGGAATATAGTTGCAAGATTACAGGATTATTGGAATTTAAGTTATCAGATTGGAGCGTTTTGTTTCAGTTGTCTTGATTGGGCATTCAAAAATCAAATAAGATGCAAAGAGAAAATTACAAGTTATTGTTGATCAGAGATTTCAAGTAACACCATAATATTTCATAAGACTTTCTCCATTTTTTTTTCAAACATTGTTACAAAATAATTTGTTCTTTTAAATACTCTATGTTTACAAACTTATTGTATTTAAAAGATAAATTAGTACAATTATTGATTACAATACAAGAATGTTTCTCTCTAAATTAAAAAGAAAATCTAAATGGATCTATGCCAAAGGTTGACTGAGGTTCCCCTGCTTCCATGCTTGCCACATAGTTTCTTGCTTCCCCTGCTTTGTCCTCTCCATTGTGCTCACATGAAAATGAAAGAAAGGAGATGTGGTTAGTACAATTTATTTGGGCATAAGAAAGAATTTTCAAAAAGAAAAAAGTGTTATTCATCATTAAAGTTTGCAAATTGGAATCAGAAGGCCATTTTTAATTCATCACAATTTATTTTCTATTTACAAATCACAAGAAGATTATTCTTCTTGGTTCACAAAAAGAAGAAATGTAAGCAAAGCTATCCAAACAAGAAATGCAAGCAAGCTGTCCAAACAAGAAATGCAAGCAAGTTGTCCAAACAAACAGAATACCCAAACAACAGCCAAACAAATATTGCAAACAACAGCGCATCACCAAACAGAAGACGTAAACTGAGCCAAACAAAATTGTACAAAAAGCAAACAACAAACAGCATAAGCTAGAGCAGGCAGCAAAGGAAGTATAGAAATAAACTAAGTCAAACAAGCAGAAACTTGTTCAATAAGCCAATTCATCATTTTCCATTTTATTGCAAACTTTTTAGAAAAAGGCAAAAAGAGAAATGGACTTTCTTAGTGTCATTGAGAGAGAAGAGAGGAAAGAAGTCACCTAGGGATGCACAGCCCTGCTGCCTTGACTGCCACAATTGTATAGAAGTTGCTAGAAAACAAAAACTGCAACAAAAAGAGCATAAGAACAATATGCCAAAGTATTCAAAATTGGATGGTTTTCCCACCATTTTGAATAAGAATTCAACCAAAGCAACACCAATATAACAGTAAAAACTCTCAAGCAGATGGAGATAGAAAACATTTTATCAAACTCAGAAAACTGAAAATAACTCTCCAACCTTCAAAACCTGTATAACCTAAAACCTCCAAAACTGTCAAGCTTTAAAAAACCATCAGCAAACTGATAAATCTGATCCAAAACACAAACCAGTAACATCATCACCAAACCTCCAAAACCAAAGGCAAACAAACTGTCAAGACTTCCAAAGCATCAACCCAAAAACAAAACAAAAACAGAAAAAATATCCCAACCTGTTAAACCAACAAGCCTAAAACCACAAAAATCACCAAACTCATCAAACCTGTTAAACCAAAAAATCAAAAACCAGAGAAACAACAACCACCTCAAAACATTCAAAACACTCAGCAAACTTGCCAAAACCAACTGTAACAACAACCTTCAAAAAACCTCAAACCAAACTGTAACACAACCTGCAAAAACCAAAATTGTAAGCAAACATATCCAAAACCAAACCAGTAATACAACCTGCAATCAAACCGAATCAGTAACAAAAACATCGTAATCAAAAACCAGGTCTCCAATCCGAACCATCATCAAAACTCAAACAAAAATCACCAAAGGCCAAAAACCATCAAGCTAATAGTCACCATCTCCAAATCTCAAACACAACATCCAACAATCACAAAATCCCAAAATCCATTGAATAGCATCATCATCGTTTAAAACACAGAGATAAGGAAAGAGTTACCAAAGAGTCAGAAGCAAGGCCTCCATCATCATCTCTTCCCCCTCGCAAATCCGCCACCAGGGAGCGCCACCCTCAATCTCATCATCCCTTTCCATTTCGCAAAAGTCTCCAACAGGTATGAACCTTTCATATTTCTCATGAATCCCTAAAAGCTATTTCCTGTATCTTAATGGATAACAAGTCTGATTAATAGAAAAGAACATGAACAAGACAAAAAACAACAAAATCGTTCAAGCTTTAAT
Source organism: Vicia faba (assembly GCA_948472305.1). Lineage (NCBI taxonomy): Eukaryota > Viridiplantae > Streptophyta > Magnoliopsida > Fabales > Fabaceae > Vicia > Vicia faba. Next base: position 818,641,244 of record OX451741.1, on the reverse strand, counting down.
AACAACAGAACTTCACCTTTTCAAGAAAAAACCATTAGAGTTTGGTTAGGAGGTGAGAGAGAGCGCTCCAGCAACAGAAATCTGGGGAGGGAGGATCAGATAAACAAATTTTGAACCCATTAGGCATAAATTCATTTCAAACTTAGGGTTTTCAGAAAAGAACGCAAATCAGGATGAGTTAGAGAGGCCAAGAGTGTTTTGTTCATAAAATTAGGAAGAGGTGAGTGATAAGGTGAGAAGATGAACAAAAATGGAAGAGTTAGGATGAACAAAAGATGAACAGAGAGGGACGAAGGAGATGAGCGGCGCCGCTGTACCAAAGGGTCAATAACCCTAATTTGTTTTTGTTTCCCCTAATCAAACGTTTAAACAGTTTAAGAACTTTGGGCCTATTTTTGTTTGAATCAAACCCTGAAGCCCACGCGTTTTGCTAACCCACCCCTCATATGGCCTTTTTTCGTTTACAGCAAATAACATCATTCCTCTTTGGGCCTTCTCCAAAATCTCCCTAAGCCCATTACGTTTTTTAAATTTGTTTTCCTTTACATTTCTTTTCATTATTATGCAAATGTTGAATAAAACTTAAAACATTTTTATTAAATTAATTTAGGTTTTAGTGTTTAATTTTTATCATTTTCTCTTTTTATATAAAATTCTTTTTATTAATTTTTTACATTTAATAAAACATCAAAAAGAATTAATTTAGTTTGTTTTCTTTCTTTAAATTTGTTTATATAATTAATAAGAATACAAAAAGTAATAATAAAGGTTATAATTTAATCAATTTTTTAGAATAGGTTTTATTTTCTCTTTTCAAGTAAATACATTTCATTTCATACTTTGTTGATTTTATCTCATGGATTGTCATAGTTTTAATTAAATCGCACAAAAATTTGATTTGGTTGTATTGATTGATATTTGGACATTGCTATTTCATTCGATTCATCCCCATTTGTAACAATTGTACCCCCATTCCCAAACATTCTGTAATAGCTTAGAATTTTAATTCCCGCAATTTATTGCCTTCTATATATTGTATAGTAATTAGGCGTGTATGGAAAGATTCAAAAATCAATCGCTAGATGACCTAATCAAAGAATAAAATAACTTGAAATCAACACACTTTTTTCACACGCGCACCTCTAGGGTAACCCCGCTCGTTGCCTCGGAAATATAATCATGTCCCTCGAATATGAGACACTTTAGCAATGACTCTTCAATAAACAAATATCATAGTCCCTCTTGCTAACCACACAAGTGCATACGAAACGCAAAACTTCAAGTCAGTTCTCCCACCGTATCACAGAACTTGCGACTCTGCTGGGGACTAAAATTAAAAGTGGGGTTACCTTAGGGTTAGATCACCTTTACTCGCTTTCATTATTTGATTGGTATGCTTTATATTCAGTTCTTTGTATTGGGCTTGCTTTGATCCTCAACCCGGATTTGGGGCACCTTTTTAGGTAAATAGCAATAGATTGTGGAGACTGTACGGCGTATACCGATATGGTTAAAACAATGGTTATGTTAGTGTGACGCATTTGTGGGTACCAGTATCCCTCGTGGTGAATCGAGGAGAATACGGGGCCGCTGAGTGGCGTCACGAAGCACTAATTAACCTTAAAACCCTAATTGAACAAACTTGGCCATTAGGACGTAGTGAGGTAACCGGTTTCGGTGTAAAGCTGAAAATTGGTTGACACTCGATATTACACTCATTGAGGCTAGACTTTTGGATATCTCGGCCGCAAGAAAAGATCGTTGTGCTGGGACAATGCCTAAGAGAAAGGTCGGTGATATTGAGATCCTTTAGAACTCGATCATTATTTCTAAGACAGATTGAGCCAACTAAAACTTCAAGAGGGTACTTACCTACAAACTCATGCAAGCCTGAAACATACGGATCTGTTTGTTGAGTGTATATATGTCTGCTTGTACATAAACATCATAAACATCATCAACATCATATGCATGCTCACTAACCATTTCAAGGATTTAGAAATTTATCTTTGTTTTTGTTTTGTAGGAAATGATTTCTCTCCGAAGAAACACCATTTGAATCAGCTTTGTAAAAGCGCATCCTCAACTTCAAGAGCTAGCCTCAAGAGTGCCCGGGGATTCTCCTTTTACCAAGAGGTATGGTCGACTTCTCAGTTTGGCTACATCCAACTTCCAAGAAGAGATGATGTGTGTACTATACCAATTCTTTGATCCCGTACATCATTGTTTCACTTTTCCGGACTATCAGTTGGTACCTACATTGGAAGAGTTCTCTCTACTCTTAGGGGTTCCCGTGATTAATCAGATATTATTCACCGGTCTAGAAGGGATTCCAAAACCTGAAGTCATCGTCGAAGCTTTACATATGAAGAGGGCCGACGTCACAGCCAATTGGGAGACAAGAAGTGGGGTTAAAGGTTTTTTAGCTAAGTTTCTGTTGGAAATAGCTCGTTCATTCTGGGATGACATGGATTTCCAAGCTTTCGAAGAAGTGTTGGCTCTCCTCATTTATGGTTTGGTTCTGTTTCCTAATTCGGACTAATTCATAGACGTTAATGCCATCAAAGTCTTTCTCTCTCGCAATCCTATACCCACCTTGCTAGGAGACATCTTGCATTGCCTTCATACCCGTACCATGAAGAAAAGAGGTACCCTTTTGTGTTGTATACCCCTACTCGCTAAGTGGTTCACTTCACACCTGCCTCAGTCAGCATTGAAGAACGAGCAAAGATCGACTTGGTCTTAAATGATTATGTCTCTCACTCACTCTGATATCCGTTGGTGCTCAAGATCTTTGGAAGATATCTCTATCATCGACCGCTGTAGTGAGTTCCCTAATGTACCTCTGCTAGGTATTAGAGGAGGTATCACCTACAACCCGTGTTTAACTCTTCGGAAATTTGGGTATGCCCGAAGAAACGATGCTCATAAGATGCTCGTCCGAGGTCAGTTTTTGACTACGACAAAGAAGACCAAGGTTACCGCCAGAGGTTTACACGTGCTTGAGGAATGGTGAACAAAGTGGACAGTAGAACTTTGGGACATAAAAACTTTATCCCTCTCGAGCCTTACCTTAAGTGGGTACGGGCTCGTGCCCAGAGCCTCTTAATGCCTTACCCTTCCATCCTTCCTGTCATCATTGAGCCTGTTATTGAAGGAGATGTCCCGTACACCATTCTTCATCCAAACATGCCTACCTCTCTCGAAGACCTACAGAAAGCCTAGATTCAGTTGAAGGAAGAGCGAGACACCTTTGAAACCCAGTACTATGCCAGTGAGAAGAAAGTTCTGGAGCTCACCAAACTGCTTCATGGGGAGAAGAATCTGAATACCTACATTGCTCCAAAAAGGATGTGTTCGGTCTTTTTATCTTGAGAATTTTGTTGCATTTCAGTTTGTTTCTTTGTAAGCCCGAGGAGGCATGATGTATTCAAACTTGGTTTTATTTAATATGACGTGTGTTCTTTTTGGTTTGAACAAATTTAAATCTTCTAAATTTCCTTGAAATCATTTGCATATCGCATCTTCATTCATCATATGCATAAGCAGGTCTTCACACCAAGTTTCCTCATCTCTCTGCTGTTTATTTCAGCAAGATGGATCTAGAAAAAACGGTCAAAGACTTACAAGCTCATAATTCACAATTTAAATAGCTACTCTTGACCTTAGCCAAGGGGCAGGAGGAGCTCAAGACTCTGCTAGAGAAAGGAAAAGAGAAAAAGAAGAAGAAGCGAGTTGGCGTGGCTACCATGGGCAGAAGGTTTGAAAGACAAGCCAGAAGGGCCTTGGATTTTCCATCTAGCTCTGAGGAAGGGGAATGAAAAGGTAAAGAGACTGCAGTGCCTTCAGATTCTGAAGCAGAAGAAGAGGAAGATGAGGATTATTCTGAACAGCAATACCCTCCGGTCGATGACAAGTACAAGAACTTAGAAGAACGTTTAGCTGTTATGGAAGTGCAAAGAGTACTGGGGCTGGATTTTGAGGAGCTAGGGTTGGTTTCTGGAATTGTAATACCTCCTAAATTTAAAGTGCCATTGTTTTCTAAGTATGATGGGGTGTCTTTCCCAAAGATGCACCTACGATCTTATGTCAGGAAAATTCAACCACATTCTTCTAACAAAGACTTGTGGGTTCACTTTTTCCAGGACAGTTTGTCAGGAACACAGCTTGATTGGTTCTACCAGTTGGAGAGATCAGACGTACATAATTGGGAAGACTTGGCAGCCGCCTTCTATAAATAGTATCAATACAACACCGACTTGGCACCAACTCGTACTCAGCTACAGAGTATGGCCATGGCTACCAATGAGGGCTTCAAAGACTACGCCCAAAAATGGATAGATATGGCCAGAAGGGTGCAACCACCTTTATCTGAGAGAGAGCTAGTAGACATGTTCCTAGGTACCCTGTCAGGTCCTTTCTTCAATCACCTGATTTGATGTTTGTCCGTTGGGTTCACTGATTTGATTCTAACCGGAGAAAGAGTGGAGGCCGGTATTAAAAGGGGGAAAATTCAAAAAGATGCATCTACTTTTGCTGCCATCAGAAAACCTTTCACGGGAAAGAAGGAAGTATCGGTTGTCTACTCTCAGAGGGGTCAAGGAAGAGTTGAGCGTCGGCCAGCGGTGGGGGCCGTTATGATTCAGAAGTCTGCATCTGATCAGTCCAGAAACAACCAGCCGAGAAATGACCAACTGAGAAATAACCAGCAAAGGGTGGAAAGGCCTGTACGGCAATTCACCAAGATAAACATGACTCCTGCTCAAGTCCTACCACATCTTTTGAAGTTGAATTAGGCCATGCTGAAAGAGGCCCCTAAAAATCCTAACACTGCTTCTCCATATTACCATCCGAACGCTAGGTGTGCTTACCATTCGGAGAGCCCAGGGCACGACACTGACAATTGTTGGGCCCTGAAGAATAAAATTCAGGATTTAATAGATGCTAAAGAAGTTGAATTCGGCGCACCTGAAAAACTCAATGTTATCTCTGCTCCAATGCCAAGGCACGGCCACAACGCTCATGCTGTTGAGAAGGATCTGTTTGTTGCTACTGTAGATGATTTGATAACTCTGCTCCCTATAATCAAGTTAAATTTGTTGAAGGCTGGGGTTTTCCCAGGTTGTGAAGTAGATTTTCACCTTTGTTCATCCTCATTAACCCACCGTCCATTGTTGAAGATAGGCATCCAACGCCTAATTGATAACGGTGATACGGTGGGAGAACTGACTTGGGTTTTTGCGTTTGTTTTCGCAAATGTTTCGGTTGAGCAAGAGTCGCCACCGAATTTTTATTTTATCCTAAGGAAAGGTTAAAAAGCACAGCAAAAACCTTTGAGATGTTTTATTGGGTTCGGGGAGTAGATTATAGAAAGGGAAGGTATTAGCACCCTTTCTATCCATGGTTATCCATGGGCTCTTAGTTACTTGCTTAGATCACTTGCCTTGTGTTTTCAATTGTTTGAAATGGTGCTTTGTGTGTGGGTTTTAAAATGTTTTGAAAAGAGGCCATTTATTGTGGAAACCTTTGTAATGATCCATGTTTGAATGTATACAAAGGTGTACTTGTCTTTTGAAAAGTTTTCAATGTTTTTGAAAGTTTTTTTGAAAGTGTGTTGTGATGTGTGTTTTGAAAAATGGCAAGGATTGTTTTGCAAGTTTGATCAAGTAACTAAGAGCTATCTACCCTAAATTTCTCAAAGATCTTTCCTATGTTTTAACCCTTTTAACAATTTTGTTCCACCATTGTATTTGGTGGACAATCTTGTGTTAGAATATTAACGGGACAGGCGCGGGTCATCGTTTAGACCATGATTGCAATAGTGCCAAGTGTCTTTGTCAATTTTTCCTTTAAGGGACTTGATCATTTTTTAGGCAACTTTCGAAAGCGTCATCGAGGGACTATGATCATTTGATATTGTTTTGTTTTGCCAAAAACACTCAACATGCAACATGGCCCATTATTGAAGGCAACAAGTGGAGTAACCCTAGGGGTGCAAGTGTGATTAGTGTTGTCCATTTTCATGCTTTTTTGTCTTTGAATTAGGTCAACCTATTTGTTATTTTTTATTTTTGCATACAAAACCCTAAATCTATCATGGCATTTTTAGAAAGCTTTAAAGTGCGGAAAATAAAATCCTAAATTATTACAACATAATTATGGGATGGGGGGTACAAATGTTCAAATGGGGATATTTAGCAAGAAATTTAAATCTAAGCTATTACAATCCAAATTGAATATACAAGTTATTTTAATTATACAATAATTGAATAAAAATATAATAAATATGCAAGATGCAAAAAATGATTTTTATATGTATGTAAAAGTATTTTTCATGTGACAAATAAACAAAAATAAAAAGGTTAATTTTTGGGTATTTTCATGGTTTAGGGCAAACCCCTAATTTGCTAAATAAAAAGTATTTATTATGTATTATATACAATATTTATTAATTATATACAAAAAATAAATAAAAAGGAAGTATATTATAAAAAAGTAATTTTTGAGGTTAAATATTATTAAAATGAAAATTTATTATTTTTATATTTTTATCCTAAATATTCTAATAATTATATAAGTATTTGTATTATTTACTAAATATATTAAATATGTACAAAAATAAAAAATGTTAATTATTTACAAAAAAAAGTATATTTTTTAGAAAATGTTTCCAAAATGTAAATAAAAAAATAATAACTAAAAAAATATATTTTGTATTATTATTTTTAATGTTTTAAACAAATAGTATTATATTTATTTATATATGTAACTAAATGAAACAAATAAATATCAAATAAAATGCAAAAAATGTGAGAAAAATACTTTTAGTGTTTTTTCATGCTTGAATAAAAATATAAAATCAGAATCAAAAAGAAAAAATCAAAAATGACAAATATATCACATAATGGGCCAGGGGGGTGTATGTGGAAAATGAGTGTGCAAACAGAAAAAAGAATCAGGCCCAACCCAAGGGACTTTGTCTTCAACCTCCAGCAACTTTCCAAACAAAAAACGCGTGTTTCCTTCTCCAACTGCTATCTCTTGATTCTTTGACTTTTAACAAAAACTCACAACATAAACATTATAGAGCATCATGTCACGATTTCAAACATATAAAAAAGTTGTTCTAACTCTCAAAAATGAGAGAGAATTTCTTCTCCCCCAATTTCTGACCTAACTTTTCTTCCATGTTCAGGTTCAAAATTCTCTTAGCACACACAAGATAAATGAAAAGTAATTATATGGGTAGCTTCAGGGCCATGAGTAGAACATGCTTTCTTCACAAACTTAAGCCTAAATATGCTTGGATAGAGAGATAGAAGTTCAAACTTTTACCTGTTCATCTTGAATCATGTACACCAATGGAGGTACTTTCAATGAAATGTGAGGACTTGTACAGCTTGCTTGAGGTCCAAGGATGCTCTTCCAACCTCTAGCTTGCTTTGAAACTAACTGAAACGAGTTATGTAACTCAACCTGCACAACTGAAAAAATGAAAATGGTGAACTTGGTTAGAGGTGTTACAGTCTGTAGCTAGGGCTTGGGATAGCTTGTATGGATGTTATGGAGTGTGTATGAAGTGGTTTTGGCCAAGGCGCACTAATGGATTGAGCTGACCAAATCAAAATGCAGAATGCCCTGTTTTGTGCAGCAAAATGATGATTTTCTGTATGAGGAGGGATCAAGGGTACTTTGATCGTGTTTTAGGTCTGTTAGGGAGTATGCAATATGTGGAGAAAGTTTGTTTTAGTTGGTTCTTGCAGGAATGTAAGTTGTTGTTCAAAATGCAAGTTTCTTCTTTGATAAGTAAGAAAATGTGTCTTGACAATGCAGGCCCCTACTCTCCTCAATCTATGCTGCATAAATAACTCTTGATCAGTGGACTTTGTTCACAAACTTTTGCCTCAAAGATCTGCTTGTACTTCCAAGATATGGACTTTGACATAAAGCATTGCTTTTTCAAAATGGCAAACTTGCTTTTTCCATTTAAAGGTTAATTCTTTGTGTAATGACTATATGAACAAAATAATGCTTAGACACAAAGGTTTTGCATTAAATTATTGAGTAAGAATGGGATTAGAGGCCTGTAATCTAGCTTGTGCAAGCTGAGTTTGAAAATGCATAGTGTATGAACATGAAATTGGCCTATGAACAAAGTGACTTTTGCCCATCTTGACAAATTCGAATCTCTCTAACCACAAGGGTGTTTGATGAGTTCTTGGACAATTTGGAAAGCTTGGAATGTGTACTACAATCCATCTTTGTAATTCAATTTGAAATTCCAAGTGGAAGCATGTGAAAAGTGGCCATGAAGTTGGGCAAAAATCCTGCCTAGAATAGGTCAAAATATTTCTAAGTTAAGAATGTTTTGCACCCATATTCCAAAACTTATAACTTGAGTTACAAGCTTATTTTGAGGAAACTTTGTGAATCAAAGTTGTAGATTTTGCAATGGACTATAAATTTCATGTTTTGAGTTTTGTTTGAATCCAAATATATCTTGATGAAAAAATGGGACAAAGTTAGGAAAAAATAAGGGAATTTCATAACTTAGAAAATTTCTAAGTTATGAAATTTCTTCATTTCAAACCCTAATTTGTAATTTTTGATTTCTTGATGAACAAGTTCCATAATTTGTCATGTTTTAATGAAAAATGAATCTTGACACTTGATTTTGACCAAAAAGTCAAAGTTTGACTTTTCAGTATACAGTCAAATTTTGATTAGTTGACTGGAAAATTCATCTGTCAATCTTGTGCATTTGGGATCTTTTGAACTTGTTGAATGTGTCAAGACCATGTCATTGAGTCCTTGAGTCCATATGTGAGTTTGGTTTGCCATTGGTCAGGTCAAACAGTCAAAAATTGCCTTTGTGCAGTCAAAACCCTAAAAATCACCATTTTTCCCTTTTGGTGATCTGATCAAATTTCTTGTGGATTTGTGATCCAAACTTGATCAAATGATCCATATGAGTTCATAATGTTTATGTGGGTCAAAAATCATGAGGTTTGACTGTCAATTGACCACAGTTGACTTTTTCCCCAATACAGCTGATTTCTAGGTCAACTGTCCAATTGATTGGGCAAAGATTGGAATCAAGGCTTGAAACTTGGTATGGATAAACTTGTGAGTCCAACATGAAGCATGAAAGTTATCTTGGGCATTTTAGGTCAAAAAATCTTTGTGCAAACTCAAACCCTAATTTGGGTCAACAGTGCAAGGAGGAGTCTTGAGCAGAGCAAATCCTAACTTGTTCTTGAGCTCCAAAGGTCTTGTGGTGAGAAAATGTTGATGAAATGGGAGGGAAAATTTTGGGGTACAACAGTTTCCCCTGTTCAATCTTCTTAGACCTGAGGATGTAGATTGGCTTGCGTGCCTTTCGTGATCCGAAGGTGGAAGATGATTGAACACTAAAGTGCCCAGAAATTTGCACTCGCATAGTGGAGTATCAGCAATGTGATGTTGGGAATGGGCTTATAGATGCCATTTGGAAGTGTAAGAGATAGTTATGGAGATGGGCTTAAAGATGCCATCGGGGGTGTCGATCGCGTAAGAGATTCCTTAGCGAGAATTTGCGTACCTGAGAAAGAAAGATGATTTCCTGGCTTGTTACAGGTGTTGATCTTCAATCTCTTCATGAAGATATGCCCTGGCTAGATACAGGTATTGAATCTACAATCAAACGCTCACAGATATGCCCTGGCTAGATACAAGAATCGAATCCGGAATTGGTCGTCTACAGATATGTCCTGGCTGGATACAGGTATCAGATCTGGAATTTGTCGTCTACAGATATGCCCTGGCTGGATGTAGGTATCGAATCTGGAGTTGTCGTCTACAGATATGCCCTGGCTGGATACAGGTATCGAATCTGGAAATTGTCATCTACAGATATGCCCTGGCTGGATGCAGGTATCAAATCTGGAAATTGTCGTCTACAGATATGCCCTGGCTGGATACAGGTATCGAATCTGGAATTTGTCGTCTACAGATATGCCCTGGCTGGATGTAGGTATCGAATCTGGAATTGTCGTCTACAGATATGCCCTGGCTGGATACAGGTATCGAATCTGGAAATTGTCGTCTACAGATATGCCCTGGCTGGATGCAGGTATCAAATCTGGAATTGTCATCTACAGATATGCCCTGGCTGGATACAGGTATCGAATCTCTGAACTCTTCATGCAGATATGCCCTGGCTGGATACAGGTATCGAATCTACAATCAATCACTCACAGATATGCCCTGGCTAGATACAGGTAACGAATATGGAATTGCGATAGTTGATAGTAATCATCTTTGGATTGTCCTTTTTCCGGAAAAGGCAAGACATTAGTTGTATGCAATGTCATGATGTATGAGATGCATGATGTCGTGATGTATGAGATGCATGATGTCATGATGTTCTCAAAAATAAATGAGATTGTGTGATATGATGCGTATATGCATGCTGTGATACGGTGGGAGAACTGACTAGTGTTTTGCATTCGTATTCGCACTTGTGCGGTTGAGCAAGAGTCGCCACCGACTTTTTATTTTATCCTAAAGGAAAGGTTAAAAAAGCACAGCAAAAACCTTTTGAGATATTTCGTGGGTTCGGGGGGTAGATTATGAAAAGGGAAGGTATTAGCACCCTTTTCATCCATGGTTATCCATGGGCTCTTAGTTACTTGGTTTTTTAGATCACTTGCCTTGTTTTTTCGATTGCTTGAAAATGGTGTGTGTGTGTGGGTGCTTTTTGAAAATGTTTTGGAAAAAGATGCCTTGTCTTAGGCAACTAATGTATTTGACTCGTGATTGAGTGTTTTACAAAAGTGTGGATCTTTTCGAAAAGATGTTTCAAATGTTTTTGGGAGTTTGTTTGAAAGTGTTGTGGATTGTGGTTTTTGAAAAGAAGGCAAGTGTTTTTTGCAAGTCGATCTCAAGTAACTAAGAGTTTATCTACCCTATTGTACTCAAAGGTTTTTGTCATGTTTTAACCCCTTTTAACAATTTTGTTCTACCATTGAAATTGGTAGACAATCTTGCGTTTAGGAAGTTTATTCGGGACGGGCGCGGGTCATCGTATGGACCATGAATGCAATGGTGCCAAGTGTCTTTGGAAATTTGCTTTGAAGGGACTATGATCATTCCGTTTAGGCAACACTTTGAGACTTATGATCATTTTGAATTCGTTTTGCCAAAGATACTCGACGTGCAAGCATGGCCCATTTTGGAAGGCAACATGTGGGATTACCCTAGAGGGTGCAAGTGTGATTGTGTATTGATTACATGTATTTGTCTTGTATTAGGTTATCTAGCGTTTGATTTTATGTACATGCAAACCCTAGGTCTAACCATGGTATAATTGGAAAACTGTAAATTGCGGAAATGTAAAATCTACGCTATTACAAAATAGTGTCCGGGAGTGGGGGTATAAATGTACAAATGGGGATGAGACTTATAGTATCCAATAAGTTACAACCAAATCGAATTCGCAATCAAATGTAAATATCGAATATACAGATATAAGATAAACAAATGTATAGGAGCAATATGAATATATCGTGTAAGTGTAAGTATGAGATGTATATGTGTATGTGTAATTATTTTACAAATGTGAAATGTGAAATTGAAGCGTATTAGGGTTTTTGACCTAAATATGTGCTTTAAGGAATCTTTGATTTGTGAATTTTTAATATGTACAAATGTTTTAAATTAAATGCTCAAGTTTTAATTAAATTGTGAAATGATGTATCATTGTTTATTAAAAAAAGTGTTTTAATTAAGTGTTTTAAGAATTTTAATATTAGAGAAAAAATGTATTTCTATTATTATGTACAAATATATATGTTAATTAAAAAGTTTTCAATTTTAATTATATGACAAAAAAAGTATTTTATTATTTTATATACAAAAGGTATTAAATGTCCAAAATTAAATTATGTATGTTAAAAAAAGTATTTTAAAATTGTTATGTGCAAAAATGTTTTAAGAAATTTAAATTATGCAAGAAAATGTATATTTACTTTAATATGTACAAATGTATTTTAATGTGTATTAAAAAAAATGTTTTCAAGTTAATTATGTATATAGAAAAGTATTTAATTATGCTTAAAGAAAAGATGTATTTTTTACTAAGTGATATATACTAATTAAGAATGTATTTTTATTAAAACTACATTTAGTTAGAAAATAAATATATTGTTTGTAAAATAAAAAGTTATCAATATTTTGTTTAGAAAGGAAAAGAAAGGAAGCATTCAAATGGGCTTCAGAGCATTGACAACGGGTCAGGCCCATGCGTTTGGGACTAATTTTAGGGTTGGGAATTGTTATTCAATTTGGGAACATGCTTAGGGTTTGAGCGCGCCGTTTGTACTTGTTCGTCTTCGCCTATCTTCTCCGATCGTCTTGAACTCTGAAATGCAGTCCTCCGCCCAAAGCCACCGTGCCATCTCCTCCTCCGTCTACCATCCTCCATGAGTCACTCCCGTCAGGTACAGAAACTTGTTTTCATTCCCATTCTGACTTTCTTTTCGCCTTGCATGTCGTGGTTGTATATTTGTTTGATTTTTGTTTACTGGCTTATACGAGGTTTTTGAAGGAAAAAAAAGTGAAAGAGATTTTACCTTTACAAAGGAAGAGGAAGGAGGCAGTTGGAGGCTCGATGGCGGAGGTTCGGTGACGAAGCTGGAAGTTAGCTTGGGAAAGTTTGGTACTTTTATCTTTTCGCCATTTTCTAGGGTTTGATGATGACTTTCCTTTGCCCTGAAAACCCTTTCAATACTCACTTCTTTATCTCTTCTCTTCGCTGGCTTGTTATCTTGAATGGTTGCTTTTGATGCTTCTCTTCTCCTTCTGGCCTGTGTTACCTTGAGCTTGCCTTTGATATTTTTGTTGAGTTGGATGCCTTCTGAGATTTCGCCCAATGATGTTATACTGAGGGCCTAGGGTTGAGTTGCCCTCGAGTATTCGTATGCTTATGTTGCCTTAAACTTTTGAATGCTTGCTTGTGTCGCCTTAAACTTTTGAATGCTTGCTTGTGTCGCCTTAAACTTTTGAATGCTTGCTTGTGTCGCCTTGTTCTGCTTCTTCTTACTTTGCCCCTTGAACGATTTGCCTATGATGAAGAAATTCTGAGGCTTAGAGGTTGGTCTGAATACTTGGATAAGCTTTTGGTGAGATAGACTTCAACAGGTTGATGCTTGGTGTCCAGGTTTTGAACTGGTAACTTAGGCTTTAGTTTATGTGTTCTTTGGGTTAGGCAGACTGTAATGGTTCAAGCAAGGTTGTGGTGTTTCAGGTTATGGTAGTTTAGTTTATGTGTTTGTATGTGTTTTGGTTAAGCTGGTATGATGAGGTTTTGACAGCAGGTAAGCTTGCAGTAGGTTATGTTGTTGGACAGTATGGTGGTTCTGGTTTAAGGTTAAGCTTCAGCAGGTTTGAGGTTGGGCTTCAGGTTTGCCTCATAACTTAGCAGGTTTTGCTTCAGTTTTGAACCTGGTGTGCTTCTGGTAGCAGGTTTGAACTTGGTTTCAGGTTTTTGTATATTTTTCTTCCTATCTCCTTGCTTGCTGAACCGTGTCCCTTTTCTTTGTGTTATATCTTTTCTTCTATACCTGCCTCTAGCCTAAAACCTGCCTATGCTTACTTTATCTCTCTTCTCTTTCTCTCCATGGTACAGTAGGACATTATAATATGATTTATGCTGTACTTTCTTGGTTCTGAAGGGGCCCCTTTATTCTGGGAAATGATGATTTAGATTTTTGCTTGCATAACACATTACTTCTGCATACTTTATCCAGCTTTGACAGTTTGTGTGCTTTTTTTTGATATCTTTGAAAATCTTCTCTTGGCAGCTTTTGAGTAGACTTTGGCATTTGATAGCAAACTGTACTTTTTGATATCTTTGAGTAGACTTTGGCATTTGATAGGAAGTGGGAATTGGATTTTTCAGTTTAGTTTGAATTTGAAGTTTGAGATTTTATGCAGTTTGAACTTTGGAATTTATGCATTTGACATTTTACTTTTATGATAAAAATCTTCCCTCTTTGTGAACCGGGAGAAATCCCGTGATTTGCAGAGAGGGTCAACTGATCCCAGTCAGTGGCCTCTAATGATGAGCAAATTTTATCAGTCTTTTTTAATTCAACTGCTTTCTGACTTTCTCCTTTCTTTTTGCAGATGAATAATGGAGTATCGGAACGGAGTGAGGAATGAAGAAATTAGAAATAGGATAGAATTTTTTATTTTCAATTTAATTTTTGTACACTATTATTATTTTAAATACTTCGTAATAAATACTTGTATCCAAATAATAACAATTGTAACAACTATTAAATATGAAATAAAAATTCCATTGACATTTAATTCTTTTCAATTCCTTTTCTTTATTTACTTGTTATTTATAATTCCTTAAATTAAATAAAATGAAAGTTAAATTTCAAGTATTTAATTCTTAGAACCATAAATAATCAACTAAACCTTGTTGATCAAAATAAATGAACTGGACGTCTCCATCATTCAAAGCAACGCACAGTCGAACACAAAAACTGATCAGATGCAATCCTTTCTTACTGATTCTTTGCCAAGCACTGTAATTCCAAACTGCACATATCTTTTGACTGGCCCAAACAAAACAAACTGAATTCAAACCACTGTCTCTTTTACTGATTAAATCAAAACAACGCTAATTCAATCCGAATCTCGGAATAACTTGCAAAGTGCTGTGGAATTTTAATTTTGCTGAGAATATGCCCGTAAAACCTTAATTCCTGATTAAATGCCAAACAACATTCGCCTGATCAAAATAGAGCCAAAATTAACCAAAACCCTAAGCCAACTGTATGAAATAATCCAGAGCTCTGAAAATCAGTAAAAACCCTAATTTTGCTTGACTGTCAAGAAAAGTCCGTTTGTCCGATTCTTGAGCCAGTTTGAATAGTCAGGAAAGGCTTGAAGCTGAGATTTCTTGGGGAAAAATGCGAGGGCAAATTTTGGGGTACAACAGTTGCCCCTGTTCAATCTTCTTGGACCTGAAGAGTTAGATTGGCAAGTTTGCCTTTCGCGACTTGAAGGTAAAAGGAGATTGGACACTAAAGTGCCCAGAAAATTTGCACTCGGCGATGTGATGGTAGAGGTGAATGGGCTTAAAGATGCCATTTGGTGATGGGCTTAAAGATGCCATCTGGTGCGATAGAATTTTGTCGGGGGATGGGCTTAGAGATGCCATCTGAGA
The DNA here is from genome assembly GCA_948472305.1 of Vicia faba. NCBI lineage: Eukaryota > Viridiplantae > Streptophyta > Magnoliopsida > Fabales > Fabaceae > Vicia > Vicia faba. Next base: position 818,626,024 of record OX451741.1, on the reverse strand, counting down.
ATGGGCTTACGGATGCCATTCGGCGACTGTTGGTAGGAGGACGGGCTTACAGATGCCATCTGGGCATGTTGAACTGTATGTCAATGGTGAGCGGACAAGTATCAGAAGGGCCTCCGTGTTTCGGAACATCTCTGAATCGGGGTCCGAACAAGCAACAGATTGACGTCCATGTCTGGAGAATTTGTAAACTATCTGAGATTGAATAAGCAATAGAGCAGCATCCGTTGTTGGGACATGTCCGTAAACTATTTTCAAAAATTGTGAAGAGTCTGAACAAGTCGGTAGATTGACATCCGTTATTGGGAAGAATCTGTAAACTATTTTCAGAAGTTGAGCAGAGTCTGAACAAGTCGGTAGATTGACATCCGTTGTAGGGAAGAATCCGTAAACTGTTTCAGAAGTTGAGCAGAGTCTGAACAAGTCGGTAGATTGACATCCGTTGTAGGGAAGAATCCGTAAACTGTTTTCAGAAGTCTTGAAGTTGAAGAGGAATCGGTGTAGGGTTTCTGCTGATGCGTCTGAATGAATCTGGAATAAGTATCAGAATGTCGCCGTGTCTGGGTCACATCTGAACTATTTCTGGATGAATCTCGAGAGATGATCTGTGTCTGTCGACTGATCTTACCTGAAAAGGCAAAGGGTTAGTTGTATGCAATGTTATGATGCATGATGCAACGTACGTGACATCAATATTTATGAATGTGAATGTAATGAATGCGCATGTAAGCTGATGAGCTAATCTTGCCGAGGATACATGAATCCGAGATGGCTGAAGATAAAAGTATCTTGACTGCTGTCGGGGAAAATAAATCCTTGGCTGTCGCTGGGGAAGAGAATTCCTGATGACCTCTACTGGGGAGTTCCAAACTAGTAGACTCATGCTGGGGAAGCCAGATTGAGAATCTTCGGCTTGATGGGAAGTAACCCTGGCGACTTCACTGGGGAACTCAAGATTTGCCCTCTCCAAAACTCTGTGGGGAGAAGGTTCAATGGTCTGGCTCCGCTGGGGATACTGAAGCTTAAACTCTGAGGGGAATTGAATTCCGGAGGATTCTCTGGCTGGGGATTTGCAAAGATAAGTTACTGCTGGGGAATTTTGATGAACTCCGCTAGAGATAGGAAGAATTTTGGCGGGCGCGATCTTCCGTGGTTGTTAGCTTGAGAAGAATCTGAACAAGCGATAGGTTAACATCTGTTACTTGGAGAACCCGTGAACTATTTTCAGAAATCTTGAAGTTGAATCAGCAATAGAGCCGCATCCGTTGTTGGGAAGCGTCCGTAAACTAATTTCAGAGGTTGCATCTGAACAAGCTGATAGATTAACATCCGTTACTTGGGAAGAATCCATAAACTGTTTTCAGAAGTCTTGAGAAGAATCTGAACAAGTGATAGGTTAACATCCGTTTACTTGGAGAACCCGTGAACTATTTTCAGAAATCTTGAAGTTGAATCAGCAATAGAGCCGCATCCGTTGTTGGGAAGCGTCCGTAAACTAATTTCAAAGGTTGAGAAGAGTCTGAACAAGTTGGTAGATTAACATCCGTTGTTGGGAAGAATCCGTAAACTTGTTTCAGAAGTCTTGAAGAGGAACCGGTGTAGGGCTTCCTGATGATGAGCTTGTGTAAAACTGCATCGATTTTGAACACTTTTGACATTCGAATGCCCCAAGTGGTGACGTAGATAAATTCCTGGCTTATTACAGGTGTTGGTCTACAATCGGTCGTTCACAGATGTTTCCTGGATTGTTACAGGTGTTGATCTGGAATTCTTCAGACATGCCCTGGCTGGATACAGGAATCGAATCTGGAAAGGTGATAGTTGATAGATATGCCCTGGCTGGATACAGGAATCGAATCTTCAAACTCTTCAGACGTGCCCTGGCTAGATATAGGAATCGAATCTGGAAATGTTGTAGTTGATAGATATGCCCTGGCTGGATACAGGAATCGAATCTTCAAACTCTTCAGACGTGCCCTGGCTAGATACAGGAATCGAGTTTGGAAATGTGGTCAACAGATATGCCCTGGCTGGATACAGGAGTCGAATCTGGAAATAGTCGTCAACAGATATGCCCTGGCTGGATACAGGAATTGAATCTTCGAACTCTTCAGACGTGCCCTGGCTAGATACAGGAGTCGAGTCTGGAAATGTTGTAATTGATTTGTTGAACACTTTTGACATTCGAATGCCCTAAGTGGTGATGAAGGAGTCTCGAATCAGATTACTCTGCATATTGAGAGATTTCTTGAAATCTTGACTGGACTGCCCCAGGTTGACTGAACTTTGAAAGATCTGTTGGACCTTGACTGGACTGCCCCAGGTTAATTGAATTTTGACATGTCATGCCCCTTGTTAATTGAATTTTGACATGTCATGCCCCTTGTTGATAGGGGATTTGATGGAAGTGTTATCCTCTTGAAGTGATTTTGACTTACTGAGAGAGTTTTCGTTCCTCCGAACAATCGCTGTATGAATTTCTTCGCTGTCAAACAAAAAGGTCAAATGCAGACAGTGATATTCGGATAATGCAAAGTTTATGTTTGTCTCGAAGTTTTTTTTTCGTTTTGAAAAATGCGTTTTTAGCAGAAAACTTTTCATAAGACAAGTTAACACAAGACTTAGAGCGAAGCCCTACAGGAGTCAGGATACCTTTTGTAACAGTATGCTTTCGAACTAACCCATGCTTCAATTAGGACTTTTAAAGGGTTGTAACGTGGCCTGGTTCACGGTTTAAGAAACAAAGGATAAAGGCTCAAAGTATATTTGTACCCACCCGCTCTTCGTGATGTTCTTCAACCTAAGCTCAGTTAATTGTGCGTCACACTCTGTTTTGAGTTTGGAACGACTTTTAGGCGATGGTTCACCAGTTGAATTTTGGGGAGACAGTCATCATCTCCTTTTCTTTTTCAACACTTTTCATGTTGTTGAGGATTTTGTAATGACCTCACTATTTTGATTTTGATTTGTTATCCCTAACTTTTGCCTGACTGTTACCGTTTTCCGGGATTACTGTCAGCGGGATGCCCCAGCTTTCTTAAGCCTCCTTTATAGGTTTTGGCTCAGTGGGATTTTCTCTTTTGAGAGATTGACTGTCTATGTGATAGGGAACCACCCTTGTCTTTTGATTCCAAAGGAATGCTTTCTTTTTTTTGACGTCGTTCGTTGTATTAAGAACGGAGAGTTTGCGACTTCAATGCGCGTTTTCTTTTGAATTAACTGAGACACTACCCTGCCCCGGGTTTATATCAAAGGTTTTGATTGTTTAGAACAGAGAACTCCTACTTCTTTGGCTCGAAGGGGTTGACTAGGGATTAACTTCCTTATAACTCCAGTGTTTGGGAATTGAAAGAAATGCATGTACGTCATCAGCAAGGTCTGTTCAAAAGCATACTGTATAAGATCATGGTATTGTTTCGTCATCCTCCCTCTAAAGGCTTACAGCTTTTTATCAAGAGTCAAATATCATAAAGAACAGCAGTAGTGAAACGAATGGATGAATTCAAGACAAACATATGCAATGCATTAATGAAAACAGAGTTTAACATCAACAGATAATTGTTTGACAGCAAAAGAAATTACAACTTCGAAAATTCAAAAAGAAGAAAAAGTCTTTCAGCTCGAGCTTCGTCACTTCAAGCGGAGAACCCTTTAACGGAAGATTTTCATCTCGCCGTCTGGCATGAATTCCAGCACCCCAATGTCGATCAAATCTTGAATCTTGTTCTTCAAGGCCCAACAGTCGTTGGTGTCGTGTCCCGGGCTGTAGGAATGGTAAACACAGAATGCGTCGGGATTATAGTGAGGAGATGAGGTATTGAGCTTCTGAGGAGGGTCCTTTACGGTGAGCAAATTGACCTCCAACAGGCGCTTCAGTATGAAGAATGATGGTATTTCAGTCTCCGTAAACTGTCTTCCCGACTTTTCTTGTTTACGCCGATTGCCCCGTTGACGCTGGCGAGGTTGTTGATGGGTTTGTGACCCTGAAGCTAGCAAAGGAGCTTTCCCCTTGTCCTCTTGAGTGGATGGAGGCTGAGCGGTGACTTGCTCCTCAACCTCAGATGTTTGCCCCAGTTGGTTGTTTGGAAGCAGTTGGCGGACAAGAACTCTGAGTTCCTCTTGTCTTTGAGATATGTCTTGGATGAGAGCCATCTGGCCCACCAACTGTCCCATCATTTGAGTCCTCAGTGTTGTCAGATCAAACTGTAGCTCCGCAATCTGATCACTCCTGGCATTGTTGGAACTCCCCAAGCCTTTGGTGAGGAGAGCTTTCATCTCTTCTTTCCCCATAGACAAGTTCAGGAACATCTCCTGCAGCTGAGCAGTCTGGTCTTGGATGTCTTTGACAGACCGTTCTAGAGCCATCTCTTGCTGAAATAAACAGCAGGAGAGTAAGGAAACCTGAAAAAGGAAAGATTGTCAAAATGCAATGCATGATATGTGGATGCATGCTTTCAAGGATCTCTTGGGGTAAACACAAGAAAATGTTAGAGGTTGAACTTTGCTCTTGGATTGGAGATCTCTGCACCGATGGACGTCCTTCCACGAGAATCAAGCTCACCATGTCGAGTGGGTCATAGCCACTGATTCAAGTTGTTGTTCTTGGACTTTGATTGGAGAGCTTTGTATCGGTGGATGTCTTTCCACTAGAATCAAGCTCACCATGTCGAGTGGGTCATAGCCACTGATTCAAGTTGTTGCACTTGATCTTTGATTGGAGAACTTTGTATCGGCGGATGTCTTTCCACTAGAATCAAGCTCACCATGTCGAGTGGGTCATAGCCACTGATTCAAGTTGTTGCACTTGATCTTTGATTGGAGAACTTTGTATCGGCGGATGTCTTTCCACGAGAATCGAGCTCACCATGTCAAGTGGGTCATAGCCACTGATTCAAGTTGTTGTACTTGAACTTTGACTGGAGAGCTTTGTTTAGAGGAGAAACCCCTTACCCCTTGATAGATGTCTGGTTCAACGTAACCCTGCATCAACAGAACCCTCGAGATCCTTGAAATGGTTATTGAAAATGCTATGGTATGATGTCATGATGTTATGTCCATGTATGCGAAAAGCAGGCAAGTGTATATACAGGCAAACATATTCACACAAAGCACACAAGGCCTTAGGTTTAGGCTTGCATGAGGTTCAGGTACTACCCTCTTTCAGTTTGTTGGTTAAAACCTGTCTTATCAAAAGTAACCGGGTTCTAGAGGATCTCATATCATTGGCTACCCTCAATCGGTCATAACTCCAGCATCGCAATCTTTTCTCGCGGCCAGAACCACCTCGAGAGTTTAGCCTCAATGAGTGTAGCATACTGCTACTGTCCTAATAGCCAAGTTGGTCAATTTAGGGTTCTAAGGTTGGTTGGTGTTTAATGACCCCTTAGAAGACCTATATTCTCCCCGTTGCAACATAAGGGATATAGGTACAGACTAAGATGCCACACCAACGTAGCCACTGCTTCACCCATGTCGGTCTACGCCGGACAGGTCCCTCACAGATTATGCTACCTAAAAAGGGTATTTCCCAGATCCGGGTTAGGATCTATAAAACTCCGATACAAAGCCCACAAATGTAAAGCAAACAAAGCAATCAATTGAAAGTAAAGGTGATCTAAACCCTAAGGTAACCCCACTTCATAAAGAACTACCCAGCAGAGTCGCCAGTTCTGTGATACGGTGGGAGAACTGACTAGTGTTTTGCATTCGTATTCGCACTTGTGCGGTTGAGCAAGAGTCGCCACCGACTTTTTATTTTATCCTAAAGGAAAGGTTAAAAAAGCACAGCAAAAACCTTTTGAGATATTTCATGGGTTCGGGGGGTAGATTATGAAAAGGGAAGGTATTAGCACCCTTTTCATCCATGGTTATCCATGGGCTCTTAGTTACTTGGTTTTTTAGATCACTTGCCTTGTTTTTTCGATTGCTTGAAAATGGTGTGTGTGTGGGTGCTTTTTGAAAATGTTTTGGAAAAAGATGCCTTGTCTTAGGCAACTAATGTATTTGACTCGTGATTGAGTGTTTTACAAAAGTGTGGATCTTTTCGAAAAGATGTTTCAAATGTTTTTGGGAGTTTGTTTGAAAGTGTTGTGGATTGTGGTTTTTGAAAAGAAGGCAAGTGTTTTTTGCAAGTCGATCTCAAGTAACTAAGAGTTTATCTACCCTATTGTACTCAAAGGTTTTTGTCATGTTTTAACCCCTTTTAACAATTTTGTTCTACCATTGAAATTGGTAGACAATCTTGCGTTTAGGAAGTTTATTCGGGACGGGCGCGGGTCATCGTATGGACCATGAATGCAATGGTGCCAAGTGTCTTTGGCAATTTGCTTTGAAGGGACTATGATCATTCCGTTTAGGCAACACTTTGAGACTTATGATCATTTTGAATTCGTTTTGCCAAAGATACTCGACGTGCAAGCATGGCCCATTTTGGAAGGCAACATGTGGGATTACCCTAGAGGGTGCAAGTGTGATTGTGTATTGATTACATGTATTTGTCTTGTATTAGGTTATCTAGCGTTTGATTTTATGTACATGCAAACCCTAGGTCTAACCATGGTATAATTGGAAAACTGTAAATTGCGGAAATGTAAAATCTACGCTATTACAAAATAGTGTCCGGGAGTGGGGGTATAAATGTACAAATGGGGATGAGACTTATAGTATCCAATAAGTTACAACCAAATCGAATTCGCAATCAAATGTAAATATCGAATATACAGATATAAGATAAACAAATGTATAGGAGCAATATGAATGTATCGTGTAAGTGTAAGTATGAGATGTATATGTGTATGTGTAATTATTTTACAAATGTGAAATGTGAAATTGAAGCGTATTAGGGGTTTTGACCTAAATATGTGCTTTAAGGAATCTTTGATTTGTGAATTTTTAATATGTACAAATGTTTTAAATTAAATGCTCAAGTTTTAATTAAATTGTGAAATGATGTATCATTGTTTATTAAAAAAAGTGTTTTAATTAAGTGTTTTAAGAATTTTAATATTAGAGAAAAAATGTATTTCTATTATTATGTACAAATATATATGTTAATTAAAAAGTTTTCAATTTTAATTATATGACAAAAAAAAGTATTTTATTATTTTATATACAAAAGGTATTAAATGTCCAAAATTAAATTATGTATGTTAAAAAAAGTATTTTAAAATTGTTATGTGCAAAAATGTTTTAAGAAATTTAAATTATGCAAGAAAATGTATATTTACTTTAATATGTACAAATGTATTTTAATGTGTATTAAAAAAAATGTTTTCAAGTTAATTATGTATATAGAAAAGTATTTAATTATGCTTAAAGAAAAGATGTATTTTTTACTAAGTGATATATACTAATTAAGAATGTATTTTTATTAAAACTACATTTAGTTAGAAAATAAATATATTGTTTGTAAAATAAAAAGTTATCAATATTTTGTTTAGAAAGGAAAAGAAAGGAAGCATTCAAATGGGCTTCAGAGCATTGACAACGGGTCAGGCCCATGCGTTTGGGACGAATTTTAGGGTTGGGAATTGTTATTCAATTTGGGAACATGCTTAGGGTTTGAGCGCGCCGTTTGTACTTGTTCGTCTTCGCCTATCTTCTCCGATCGTCTTGAACTCTGAAATGCAGTCCTCCGCCCAGAGCCACCGTGCCATCTCCTCCTCCGTCTACCATCCTCCATGAGTCACTCCCGTCAGGTACAGAAACTTGTTTTCATTCCCATTCTGACTTTCTTTTCGCCTTGCATGTCGTGGTTGTATATTTGTTTGATTTTTGTTTACTGGCTTATACGAGGTTTTTGAAGGAAAAAAAAGTGAAAGAGATTTTACCTTTACAAAGGAAGAGGAAGGAGGCAGTTGGAGGCTCGATGGCGGAGGTTCGGTGACGAAGCTGGAAGTTAGCTTGGGAAAGTTTGGTACTTTTATCTTTTCGCCATTTTCTAGGGTTTGATGATGACTTTCCTTTGCCCTGAAAACCCTTTCAATACTCACTTCTTTATCTCTTCTCTTCGTTGGCTTGTTATCTTGAATGGTTGCTTTTGATGCTTCTCTTCTCCTTCTGGCCTGTGTTACCTTGAGCTTGCCTTTGATATTTTTGTTGAGTTGGATGCCTTCTGAGATTTCGCCCAATGATGTTATACTGAGGGCCTAGGGTTGAGTTGCCCTCGAGTATTCGTATGCTTATGTTGCCTTAAACTTTTGAATGCTTGCTTGTGTCGCCTTAAACTTTTGAATGCTTGCTTGTGTCGCCTTGTTCTGCTTCTTCTTACTTTTCCCCTTGAACGATTTGCCTATGATGAAGAAATTCTGAGGCTTAGAGGTTGGTCTGAATACTTGGATATGCTTTTGGTGAGATAGACTTCAACAGGTTGATGCTTGGTGTCCAGGTTTTGAACTGGTAACTTAGGCTTCAGTTTATGTGTTCTTTGGGTTAGGCAGACTGTAATGGTTCAAGCAGGGCTGTGGTGTTTCAGGTTATGGTAGTTTAGTTTATGTGTTTGTATGTGTTTTGGTTAAGCTGGTATGATGAGGTTTTGACAGCAGGTAAGCTTGCAGTAGGTTATGTTGTTGGACAGTATGGTGGTTCTGGTTTAAGGTTAAGCTTCAGCAGGTTTGAGGTTGGGCTTCAGGTTTGCCTCATAACTTAGCAGGTTTTGCTTCAGGTTTGAACCTGGTGTGCTTCTGGTAGCAGGTTTGAACTTGGTTTCAGGTTTTTGTATATTTTTCTTCCTATCTCCTTGCTTGCTGAACCGTGTCCCTTTTCTTTGTGTTATATCTTTTCTTCTATACCTGCCTCTAGCCTAAAACCTGCCTATGCTTACTTTATCTCTCTTCTCTTTCTCTCCATGGTACAGTAGGACATTATAATATGATTTATGCTGTACTTTCTTGGTTCTGAAGGGGCCCCTTTATTCTGGGAAATGATGATTTAGATTTTTGCTTGCATAACACATTACTTCTGCATACTTTATCCAGCTTTGACAGTTTGTGTGCTTTTTTTGATATCTTTGAAAATCTTCTCTTGGCAGCTTTTGAGTAGACTTTGGCATTTGACAGCAAACTGTACTTTTTGATATCTTTGAGTAGACTTTGGCATTTGATAGGAAGTGGGAATTGGATTTTACAGTTTAGTTTGAATTTGAAGTTTGAGATTTTATGCAGTTTGAACTTTGGAATTTATGCATTTGACATTTTACTTTTATGATAAAAATCTTCCCTCTTTGTGAACCGGGAGAAATCCCGTGATTTGCAGAGAGGGTCAACTGATCCCAGTTAGTGGCCTCTAATGATGAGCAAATTTTATCAGTCTTTTTTAATTCAACTTCTTTCTGACTTTCTCCTTTCTTTTTGCAGATGAATAATGGAGTATCGGAACGGAGTGAGGAATGAAGAAATTAGAAATAGGATAGAATTTTTTATTTTCAATTTAATTTTTGTACACTATTATTATTTTAAATACTTCGTAATAAATACTTGTATCCAAATAATAACAATTGTAACAACTATTAAATATGAAATAAAAATTCCATTGACATTTAATTCTTTTCAATTCCTTTTCTTTATTTACTTGTTATTTATAATTCCTTAAATTAAATAAAATGAAAGTTAAATTTCAAGTATTTAATTCTTAGAACCATAAATAATCAACTAAACCTTGTTGATCAAAATAAATGAACTGGACGTCTCCATCATTCAAAGCAACGTACAGTCGAACACAAAAACTGATAAGATGCAATCCTTTCTTACTGATTCTTTGCCAAGCACTGTAATTCCAAACTGCACATATCTTTTGACTGGCCCAAACAAAACAAACTGAATTCAAACCACTGTCTCTTTTACTGATTAAATCAAAACAACGCTAATTCAATCCGAATCTTGGAATAACTTGCAAAGTGCTGTGGAATTTTAATTTTGCTGAGAATATGCCCGTAAAACCTTAATTCCTGATTAAATGCCAAACAACATTCGCCTGATCAAAATTGAGCCAAAATCAACCAAAACCCTAAGCCAACTGTATGAAACAATCCAGAGCTCTGAAAATCAGTAAAAACCCTAATTTTGCTTGACTGTCAAGAAAAGTCCGTTTGTCCGATTCTTGAGCCAGTTTGAATAGTCAGGAAAGGCTTGAAGCTGAGATTTCTTGGGGAAAAATGCGAGGGCAAATTTTGGGGTACAACACATGCGTCATGGTGTATGATAATATGATGAATGTATATGAATGTATTTTCGTCTAGGAAAATAAATCCTTGACGAGTGCCGGGAACTTGTTGAATCCTGGGCTGATGTTTTGAAGAGTAGAGTTCTTCGTTTCCGCTGGGAATGATGGTTGCAAGAATAAAACGGTAGGAGAAAATGACTCCGTTGGGGAATAAACTTGTTGGAGAGATTACTCTGCGGGGAATGAACTCTGTGGGAAGAGACACTTCGCTGAGGTTTTGATGAGAGCCCCGCTGGGGATTCCACTGATAAGTTATGTTGGGGAATTTGATGAACTCCGCTGAGAATAGGAAGAACTTCGCCGAGGACGATCTTTCCGTGGTTATTAGCTGAGGATAACCCAGTTATACCCTGGTGGGGAAATAACCTTTGAATGAAGCCGGCGAGATGCGTTCGTACTCTGCAGGGGGTAAGCTTCCAGAATCTACTGGGGATAAGCTTCAGAATCTACTGGGGAGGATGATTCAACTTTCCTGGGGAAACTTTTCAGACTGTACTGGGGAAAGGTTCCACTGGGGTGTATGTATTCCGCCGGGGAACAAATCTTATATTAAGACTGTCGGGGATGCTTGCTGAGGAATGTCTATGCTCCGCTGGGGAATGTTGAGATCTTCTGGGGATACCCAACTTCCTTAAGGCTGACAGTAGACTAACTCTGCTTGGGGAGAGTATCGCGGACTTGCTGGAGATACTGTGCCTTTTTAGGGCTGATGGGAGACCAACTCTGCCTGGGGAGAGTATTGCTGAATCTTATCCTACTCAACGGGGAGTGAAGGTATCCTGGTTACGTTCTTCAGCCGAACCTACCTTGGTACCTTGGTGGACAGAGCGACTAGATCGCTTAGACAATTCTTTATTGCCCCTGTTTCTGATGTCATCTGTAATTAGTCCTTTGTTTCGCATGCAAATATTCATGATTAGCAATTAATGTCAAATGCATATATCAAACATGAACATTGGACGTTCTTTGCAAAGCAAAACAGAAAAAGGAAAAACGATGGGTAATTTGTCTGAAAAATTGAACTTGTATTGATTTTGAAATTTGCCTGTAAATAGGCGTTTTGTAAAGAGGCTGACGTCCTAGTAAGAGGACGCCGCCGAGCAAAATAGAGTTTATACAATTTTTGAAAAAGAAACAAAACAGCTATGTGAAAAAATAATCCCACTGGGTTCCAACTCTGCTATCGCCTTTATGTCTTCAAGCGTCTCATCACTTTGCTGCTTAGTTGAAGATGAAGCGGATTGATTTGTGTCGTCTAAGCCCGATAGTTGATGCTGGATTCTGGATGCAAGGTGATCCAATGAGACATAGTATTATGCTTTATCCCTAAATTTTGCCTGGACCGCCCTTTCGGGTTTTCAGTCCACCGGGATACCCATTTTTACCCAAGCCGCCTTTTCAGGTTTTCGACTTGTTGGGTGTACAGATTTTTTTCATTTCATCCCTTATTTTTTCCCGAACCCTTTTGGTTCGTCGGGAAGCCCTTATTTTTGCCTAGGTGTGTCAACCTAGCGGGTCTTTAATTCATGCGTAGTATCTTTTTACTATGTCTGCATTGGCGGGGTGAGGAAGGTCGTCACCATCCATGGTGGTTAGAATCATAGCTCCTCCTGAGAAGATATGTTTAACCACAAATGGCCCTTCGTACGTAGGGGTCCATTTGCCCCTGGGATCACTTTGAGGAAGAATGATGCGCTTGATTACCAGATCTCCGACTTGATACTCTTGTCGTCTGACCTTCTTGTTAAATGCCCTGATCATCCGTTTTTGGTACGTCTAACCATGATAAATAGCAATGAGTCTCTCTTCGTCAATTAGGTTTAATTGATCGAGCCGAGTCTGGATCCAGTCATCTACACTCAAACCTGCATCCTTCATTATCCGGAGAGAGGGTATCTAGACTTCAATAGGCAAGACTGCCTCCATGCCATAGACCAAGGAAAAGGGAGTTGCCCCTGTTGACGTCCGTGCTGAGGTACGGTACCCATGAAGAGCAAACGGTAACATTTCGTGCCAATCTTTGTAAGTCACTGTCATCTTCTGCACAATCTTCTTGATGTTCTTATTCGCTGCTTCTACAGCCCCATTCATCTTCGGTTGATAGGGAGAAGAGTTGTGGTGTTGTATCTTGAATTGCTCGCAGAGCTCAGCGATCATCTTGTTGTTAAGATTGGTACCATTATCCGTAATGATCCTCTCAGGTACACCGTATCGACAGATCAGGTTGTGCCGAATGAACCGTGCCACGATGTTCTTGGTTACGGTAGCATAGGAAGCTGCTTCAACCCATTTTGTGAAGTAATCAATCGCTACCAGGATGAAGCGATGCCCGTTGGATGTCGTAGGTCTGATTTCGCCGATCATATCAATGCCCCACATTGCAAAAGGCCAAGGTGTTGTCAAGACGTTCAGAGGGACCGGAGGAATGTGCATCTTATCAGCATAGATCTGGCATTTATGACAAATTCGAGAATGCTGATAACAGTCGGCTTCCATTGTGGACCAGAAATATCCTGCCCGAAGGATTTTCTTTGCCATGGTATGTCCACTGGAATGTGTTCCGAAGGTACCTTCATGTAGTTCTGCCATGATCCTTTCTGCTTCAGTCTTATCCACACAATGCAGTAAGGTGGAATCATGGTTTCGCTTGTAGAGAATGCCATTGTTGAGGAAGAACTTTGCCGCAAACCTTCTCAGGAACTTCTTGTCATTAACAGATGCACCTTCGGGGTATTCTTGAGCTTCAAGGTACCTCTTCACTTCATGATACCAGGGTTTTTCTGTTACCTCTTCGGTCTCGAGATCGCAGCAATGTGCAGGTTCATCCAACTTCCAAATGATGATTTGGGGAGCCTCGTTGTCCCATTTGACTTTGAACATAGAAGACATCGTAGCCAACGCGTCCGCTAACTGATTCTCCTCTCTTGGGAAGTGTTCAAAAGTTATCTCCTCGAAGTGGGGAATCAATGTCATCACATACTCTTTGTAAGGAATAAGATTTGGGTGTTTCGTATCCCACTCACCTTTGATCTGATTGATCACGAGAGCGGAATCTCCGAAGACACTCAGAAACTTGATCCTTAAGTAAATTGCAGCTTGAAGACCCATGATGCATGCCTCATATTCTGCCATGTTGTTGGTGCAGTTGAAACATAGCCGAGCGGTGAGTGGAGTATGAGTGCCTTTAGGGGATATGATCACAGCGCCGATACCATTACCCAAAGCATTCGAGGCTCCGTCAAAGTGCATAGACCATCGGGATCCTTCCTCAGGTCCCTCATCCGGTCCAGATAGTTCACAATCAGTCACTACCATGATATCCTCGTCTGGAAATTCAAAGTTCATCGACTGGTAATCGTCCACTGCCTGGTGTGCCAAATGGTATGCCAATACACTTCCCTTGATTGCTTTCTGAGTCGTGTACTGGATGTTGTATTCTGTCAAGATCATCTGCCATCTTGCTATTCTTCCGGACAAGGCAGGCTTTTCGAAGATGTACTTTATTGGATCCATTTTTGAAATTAACAGAGTAGTGTGAGTCAACATATACTGTCTCAGCCGGCGAGCAGCCCATACCAAAGCGCAGCAAGTTTTCTCGAGCAGTGAGTACCGGGTCTCATAGTCGGTAAACTTTTTGCTAAGGTAATAAATGGCGTGTTCTTTTCGGCCAGACTCGTCATGCTGCCCCAACACACACCCCATTGAGTTGTCAAGTACTGTCAAGTATAGTATTAGAGGTCTCCCTTCAACTGGTGGCATAAGAATGGGTGGTTCTTGGAGATACTCTTTGATTCTTTCGAAAGCGGCCTGACATTCATCGTTCCAACGTACTACTTGATCTTTCTTCAGCAGCTTGAAGATTGGTTCACAGGTAGTAGTTAGATGCGAGATGAATCGGGCAATGTAGTTCAACCGTCCTAGAAAGCCTCTGACTTCTTTCTCTGTCTTGGGAGTTGGCATCTCTTGTATGGCTTTCACTTTGGCAGGGTCCACTTGAATGCCTTTGTCGCTTACGACGAAGCCTAGCAATTTTCCAGATCTCACGCCAAAGGTGCACTTGTTTGGGTTCAACCTCAGCTTGTACAACTTCAGACGGTCAAACAGCTTCCGTAGATGGTCAAGGTGTTCCTCCTCAGTTTGGGACCTTGCAATCATATCGTCGACGTATACTTCTATCTCGTGATGGATCATGTCATGAAATAAAGCAACCATGGCACGTTGGTAGGTTGCCCCAGCATTTTTCAACCCAAAAGGCATGACCTTGTAGCAAAAGGTTCCCCACTGAGTAACGAAAGTGGTCTTCTCCATGTCTTCAGGAGCTATCTTGATCTGATTATAACCGGAGAAACCGTCCATGAAGGAGAATACTTTATGCTGAGCAGTGTTGTCAACCAGAACGTCGATATGAGGCAGAGGGAAATCATCCTTAGGGCTCGCCCTATTCAAATCCCTGTAATCAACACACATTCGGACCTTACCATCTTTCTTTGGTACTGGAACCACATTGGCAACCCACTGAGGGTAAGAAGTCACTGCTAGAAACTCGGCATCAAATTGTTTCATAACCTCAGCTTTGATTTTCTCGGACATTTCCGGACGCATACGGCGGACCTTCTGTTTTACCGGAGGGCATTCTTCCTTGGTAGGCAGGTGATGAACCACAATGTCGGTATCCAACCCAGGCATGTCTTCGTAAGACCAGGCAAAGATTTCCACATAGTCATGCAGCATCTGAATCAACCGTTGTTTCACACTGAGCTCTAGATTGGCACTAATCTTGACTTCCTTTCTGTCTGTCTCAGTACCCAGATTTACCGTTTCCACTGGCTCTTCATGTGTCTGAATGGCCCTCTCTTCCTGGAGTAGTAGTCTTGCAAGTTCACCAGGCACTTCACAATCATCTTCACCTTCGTCTTCGGCTAAGTTGATCGTATTTTCGAAGTCATAACTGGCAGTAGCAGAGTCGTTACCAGTGAGATCCAGAGTGGATTGGAACCTGTATAGGTGAGTGTGTGTAAATATAGATGTTTTGCAATATATAATAAAGAAAGAAAAGGAGCGCAAGATTTTGAAATGCAACAAACGTCCAATGTTTTTATTGATGATATATGAAAATGACACACAAAAGCCCTCACAAATGAAGCCACGGTGCCCCGGGTAAGACACCGAGCCATAAAAGTTTCAAAATATTGTCTGTTACAAATTCAAAACAAAAGAGTTCATTACTGAGTGACAAAAGTAATAGGTGTGAAGTCTTTGGCAGTCTAGTTGCTTGGTCCACCGTCGGTTGTTGGGTAGATCCAGCTGTCGAATTCAGATTCCTCCATGTCGTCTTCAATAGCATTTACTCCCGGGTTGGTGATGAACACAGGGGGTCTTCCAATCCTTGCCTTACGAACAGCCCTCTGAGCTTCTGCAGTGAAGCCCAAACCAAACTTGTCAGTCTTTGGAGTGAAATCAGGAAGTCGGCCCCAGTTTGTGCACTCACCCTTCTCAATAACAGCCCGGGCATCCTTCAAGGAAGTCATCTTCAAAGGAGGGTCTTCTTCAGTCACAGTCTCTGTTGATGCCAGTGTTTGAGGCACCTCTTCAAAGTGTTGAAAGGGGGTCTCAATGAACTCCCCATCCATTTCTATGTACCGGAAAGAGTTGAGGTGGCTGACCATATATTCTTCTTCCCCCTGAACTGTAACAATCTTCCCTCTGACCGGGTACTTAAGCTTCTGATGTAGTGTGGAGGTCACAGCTCCAGCCTTGTGGATCCATGGACGACCCAGCAAACAAGAATAGGACGGTCGTATGTCCATCACATAGAACGTTGAATCAAAAACTTGAGAACCAACCCTGATTGGGATGTCAACTTCCCCATGTACCATCCTTTTCAAACCGTCAAAGGCCCGGACAACAATGTTATTAGGCTTGAGCTCCAAACCCTCACAATCCAACCTGTCTAGGGCCTTCTTGGGTAATACGTTCAATGAAGAATCGATGTCTACCAACACATGGGCAAGAGTAGTGCCCCTGCATTCAACGGAGACATGCAGGGCGTCGTTGTAGTTCTTTCCTTTGGCAGTCAGATCGGCGTCAGAGAAGCCCAACCCATTATCGGCAGTCAAGTTGGCCACACAATCGGTAAATTGATCAGCAGACGTTTCTTGTGGCACATGGGCCGTCTTCAGGAAGGAGATCAGAGCCTTGGCGTAGGCCTCTGAATACAACGACAGTGATAACATAGAAATCTTTGATGGGGTGTGCCCCAACTGCTCAACTACGTTAAAATCACTTTTCTTAATGATCTTGAGAATCTCTTCCATCTCTTGTTGGGAAGCTTCAACATTGGTTGTCTTTGGTGCCTCCGTCCGGGCAGGCATATCAGTAGCAATCCCTTTTCCCCGAGGGTCAGATGACTCGGCAGCAGGGGTAGAAACTTGATCAGGAGGGGAAACAGGCACACTTGCAGGTGTGATGATAAGAGGTCTCTGAATAGCTGGTTGGGCAATATCAGGCGAGAAGAGCCTACCACTGCGAGTGACTTTGGCAGGCCCGGTGATGTTACTGACGCCGGTACTAGTATCAAACTCTTGTTTTACTCCAAGAACATAAACATCTGCCCCATAGTGCCATGGGACAGCTTTGTCGGATGTATAAGGGAGAGGCCCCAGAACAGTGATGATGATAGGAGCAATCTTCTGAGTAGTCATGATTTTGACAGGCTTTTTTGAAAAGGAGCCTTAGGAGGGTTGTTGAAAATAGTAACAATAAACACTTCTTCAGCAGGGACAACAGGAACATCAATCTTCTCGAACAAGATCTCATTGCTATCCATAAGGTTTTGGACGCCTGACTTCAGCAAGGGACAACCAGCAGGTGAAACAGCACATAGATGGCAACCTTTACTACATCCCGGAAATAAACCGGCTAGCAACAGGTTCCTTTTGACAGTCAATAACGGAGTAACAATCTCTTCCACGGAGGCTACATACTGGTCTTCTTCCACAACATTCACTCCATGTTGGGGCATGGGAGCAGTCACAACATTGGGCCTTTCGGGCGCCTCGAACTGTATTTCTTTAGCATCAATAAGGTCCTGAACCTTATTCCTCAGAGCCCAACAATCGTCCGTAGTATGCCCCGGGCTATCAGAGTGATAAGCGCAACGGGCGTTGGGGTTGTACTTTGGAGAAGCTGTGCTCACTACCTTCGGAGCTTCTTTGACAGTTACCAGATTGGTTGACAGTAGTTGCGGAAAAATCTGAGACAGGGTCATGCTGAGTCGAGTGTACTGCCTTTTGGGTCTCTCACCCCTTGGTTGGTTATACTGCTGAAGAGCAGCAGCAGGCTTTGAAATTACCAACGCATTGACAGCTTGGCAGCGTTCCGGCTTATTTTGTCTTCTGGGACCATAAACAGCACTGGCTTCCTTCTTGAAGGGCTTCTTTTCAGTACTCGAGGAGACACCTTTCTGTATCTTCCCCGACTTGATACTAGCTTCTATTCTCTCACCAGTCAAGATCAGATCTGTAAACCCAGCAGAAGAATTCCCAATCAGATGGTTGAAGAACGGACCAGACAGGGTCCCTAAGAACGTGTCCACAAGCTCACGGTCAGTCAGCGGTGGCTGCACCCTACCATCCAGGTCTCTCCACTTTTGCGCATACTCCTTGAATCCTTCGCCCGTCCCCAGTGACATACCCTGGAGTTGGGTACACGTGGGAGCGAGGTCGGAATTATACTGATACTGCTTATAAAATGCAGTATCCAAGTCTTCCCAGTTTCGAATACCGGCTCCATCCAGCTGATAGAACCATTCGAGTTGAGCCCCTGAAAGGCTATCCTGGAAGAAATGGATCCATAGGTTCTTGTCTTCAGTGTAAGGTTGGATCTTCCTTACATATGATCTGAGATGCATCTTCGGGCAGGACAGCCGGTCATATCTTGCAAAGATTGGCACTTTAAACTTCGGGGGGATCACAATTCCAGCAATTAATCCCAAATCTTCGAAATCTAAGCCGGGAACTCTCTGCAGCTCCATAGCTGCCAACCTGTCTTCCAAGCTTTTGTACTTATCGTCAGCGGGCGGGTATTGTTGCTCTGAGTAGTCTTCGTCTTCTTCAGCCTCTTCTTCTTCAGCTTCGGATTCGGAAGGTACCGCAGCCCCTTTTCCTTTACTGGTTCCCTCTTCAGACGTAGGAGGAAATTCAAGAACTCTTCTGGCTTCACCCTCAAACCTTCTTCCTAGGGTAGCCACCCCGACTCTTTTCTTCTTCTTTTTCACTTGCTCTTTGTTCCCCAGCAGGGCTTTTAGATCCTCCTGACCCTTTGCCAAGGTCATCAGGAGATGTTGAAACTGTGAGTTTTGAGACTGCAAGTCCTTGACCGTCTGTTCGAGATCCATCTTACTGAAATAAACAGCAGAAAGATAAGGAAACCTGGTGTGGAGACCTGCTTATGCGCATGATGAATGATATGCTTATTTATGCAATGCATTCAAGGATTTAGAAAATTCAAAATTGTTGCAAACAAAAAGAACACACGTCATATTAATAAGAAGAAATTTTGTCAGTACATAAATGCCCCATGGGCCAAATATTATAAAAACTTCTCAAGGTAAAAAGGCGTTGCGCATCCTCTTTGGTGCGATGTAGGTGTTGAGGGTCTCTTCCTCGTGGAGTCGGCGGGTAAGCTCCAAAACCTTCTTCTCACTGGCGTAGAAGCTGGCTTCAAAAGTGTTCCGTTCCTCCTTGAGTTGGATCCAACTCTTCTGCATCTCCTCCCACGATGTTGGCATGTCAGGATATAGGATGGTGTAGGGAACCTCTCCTTCCTTAACGGGCTCTTTAATCACAGGGAGAACATGAGGGTAAGGCATCATTAGACTCTGGGCTCGGGTTCGTACCCACTTGAGATAAGTCTCAAGGGGGATGGAGTTCTTGTGCCCCAGTGTCTTGCTGTCTACCTTGTTAGGCATCCTCCAAGCTCTGATGAATCTTTGGCGAAGTCCTTGCGCATCGTTGTCGAAGTCAAAAACTAGGTCAGGAATCAACATTTCGTGAGGGCCATCCCTCCGTGCATATCCAAATTGTCTCAAAGCTAGACAAGGGTTGTAGGTAATGCCTCCTCTAATGCCAAGCAATGGAACATTAGGGAACTCTCCACAACGATCGACGATGATGACATTTTCTCTGGATCGAGAACACCAATGTACATCAGAATGTGTAAGGGTCATCAACCGTTGTGACCACCTTAAGCCTTGGTCATTCTTCAAGACAGATTGTGGAAGGTGCGAAATAAACCACCTTGCAAGGAGAGGAGTACAGCACATGAGAACACCCCTCTTTCTCATTGTTCGTGTGTAAAATGAGTGAAGAATGTCCCCAAGCAATGTTGGTATTGGATTCCTGGATAAGAAGATTTTGATGGCGTTGACATCTATAAGCTGGTCAGGATTTGGGAACAGGACCAACCCATAAATGAGGAGTGCCACAATTTCTTCAAAGGCTTGCAGGTCCAATGAATTTCAACACTCTTGTGCCTTCTCAAACAAGAATTTTTCCAAGAAGCCTTTGACACCGCTTCTAGTTTCCCAATGCCCCTTGATGTCAGATGGTTGCAAGTGTAGTGCTTGAGCAACATCTTCAGGCTTTGGTTCTTTTTCCGTACCGTTGTAGGGTAGTTGATTAAGAATAGGAATTCTCAGGAGTTAAGAAAATTCCTCCAAAGTGGGCACCAATTGGTAGTCGGGGAAAGTGAAACAGTGGTGAAGGGGGTCAAAGAACCGGAACAACACCTTTACCATGTCCTCTTCAATGCTGGTGTTGACTAGGCTGAGCAGTCTACCATGTCTTTCACTGAAGGGAGAGCTTTCCAGAATTCTGGATGTGAGTTCCTTGAGTTGATGAGGGATTCTCACAAGGTTGACTTGGATAGTTTTCCTGCGAAGAATTTCCATGACCTACAAAACAAGAACAAAGATGAAGATCCAAACCCTTGAAATGGTTAGTGTATGCATATGATGCTTTATGATGTTCATGATGTATGTACAAACATATGTACAAGCAATTCACACAAAACCCTAGTTTCAGGCTTGCATGGGGTTTCATAGGTAAGTACCCTCTTGAGTGAAGTTGTCTTAAAAACTTGTCCTATAAATAGTAATCGGGTTCTAAGGAGCTCAATATCACTGGATTGTTTTCCATGTTCATTGTTTTGGTTTAGCCACTTAACTAGCGACCAAAATATTCCAAGAAAACAACCCTCAATGAGTGTAATATCGAGTATCTACCAACTTCGGACTGCACCAAAGCCGGTCATCTCACTACCCCTAATGAAAGGCCAAGATGGTCAAGTAAGGTTCTAGGTCATTAGTGCTTAGTGACATCACTCAGCGGCCCCGTACTCTCCTTGATTGAACTCAAGGGTTACCGGTACTCACAAATATGTCGCACTAATATAGCTATTGCTTCAACCGTGTCGGTATACCCCACACAGTTTCCACAATGTATTGCTATCTATGAATGTTTCCCCAAATCTGGGTGTAGGATTTCAAGCCCAAACAAGAGAACCAAAATATAAAGCAATCAAAGCAAACAATTAGTCATGCAAGAGGGTGATCTAAGCCCTAAGGTTACTCCACTTTTAAAAATATCCCCAACAGAGTCGCCAGTTCTGTGATACGGTGGGAGAACTGACTTGGGTTTTTGCGTTTGTTTTCGCAAATGTTTCGGTTGAGCAAGAGTCGCCACCGACTTTTTATTTTATCCTAAGGAAAGGTTAAAAAGCACAGCAAAAACCTTTGAGATGTTTTCTTGGGTTCGGGGAGTAGATTATAGAAAGGGAAGGTATTAGCACCCTTTCTATCCATGGTTATCCATGGGCTCTTAGTTACTTGCTTAGATAACTTGCCTTGTGTTTTCAATTGTTTGAAATGGTGCTTTGTGTGTGGGTTTGAAAATGTTTTGAAAAGAGGCCATTTGTTGTGGCAACCTTTGTAATGATCCATGTTTGAATGTATACAAAGGTGTACTTGTCTTTTGAAAAGTTTTCAATGTTTTTGAAAGTTGTTTTGTAAGTGTGTTATGATGTGTGTTTTGAAAAATGGCAAGGATTGTTTTGCAAGTTTGATCAAGTAACTAAGAGCTATCTACCCTAAATTTCTCAAAGATCTTTCCTATGTTTTAACCCTTTTATCAAATTTGTTCCACCATTGTATTTGATGGACAATCTTGTGTTAGGATGTTAACGGGACAGGCGCGGGTCATCGTTTAGAGCATGATTGCAATAGTGCCAAGTGTCTTTGGCAATTTTTCCTTTAAGGGACTTGATCATTTTTTAGGCAACTTTCGAAAGCGTCATCGAGGGACTATGATCATTTGATATTGTTTTGTTTTGCCAAAAACACTCAACATGCAACATGGCCCATTATTGAAGGCAACAAGTGGAGTAACCCTAGGGGTGCAAGTGTGATTAGTGTTGTCCATTTTCATGCTTTTTTGTCTTTGAATTAGGTCAAGCTATTTGTTATTTTTGATTTTTGCATACAAAACCCTAAATCTATCATGGCATTTTTAGAAAGCTTTAAAGTGCGGAAAATAAAATCCTAAATTATTACAACATAATTATGGGATGGAGGGTACAAATGTTCAAATGGGGATATTTAGCAAGAAATTTAAATCTAAGCTATTACAATCCAAATTGAATATACAAGTTATTTTAATTATACAATAATTGAATAAAAATATAATAAATATGCAAGATGCAAAAAATGATTTTTATATGTATGTAAAAGTATTTTTCATGTGACAAATAAAAAAGATAAAAAGGTTAATTTTTGGGTATTTTCATGGTTTAGAGCAAAACCCTAATTTGCTAAATAAAAAGTATTTATTATGTATTATATACAATATTTATTAATTATATACAAAAAATAAATAAAAAGGAAGTATATTGTAAAAAAAGTAATTTTTGAGGTTAAATATTAATAAAATAAAAAATGTATTATTTTTATATTTTTATCCTAAATATTCTAATAATTATATAAGTATTTGTATTATTTACTAAATATATTAAATATGTACAAAAATAAAAAATGTTAATTATTTACAAAAAAAAAGTATATTTTTTAAAAAATGTTTCCAAAATGTAAATAAAAAAATAATAACTAAAAAAATATATTTTGTATTATTATTTTTAATGTTTTAAACAAATAGTATTATATTTATTTATATATGTAACTAAATGAAATAAATAAATATCAAATAAAATGCAAAAAATGTGAGAAAAATATTTTTAGTGTTTTTTCATGCTTGAATAAAAATATAAAATCAGAATCAAAAAGAAAAAATCAAAAATGACAAATATATCACATAATGGGCCAGGGGGTGTATGTGGAAAATGAGTGTGCAAACAGAAAAAAGAATCAGGCCCAGCCCAAGGGACTTTGTCTTCAACCTCCAGCAACTTTCCAAACAAAAAACGGGTGTTTCCTTCTCCAACTGCTATCTCTTGATTCTTTGACTTTTAACAAAAACTCACAACATAAACATTATAGAGCATCATGTCACGATTTCAAACATATAAAAAAGTTGTTCTAACTCTCAGAAATGAGAGAGAATTTCTTCTCCCCCAATTTCTGACCTAACTTTTCTTCCATGTTCAGGTTCAAAATTCTCTTAGCACACACAAGATAAATGAAAAGTAATTATATGGGTAGCTTCAGGGCCATGAGTAGAACATGCTTTCTTCACAAACTTAAGCCTAAATATGCTTGGATAGAGAGATAGAAGTTCAAACTTTTACCTGTTCATCTTGAATCATGTACACCAATGGAGGTACTTTCAATGCAATGTGAGGACTTGTACAGCTTGCTTGAGGTCCAACGATGCTCTTCCAACCTCTAGCTTGCTTTGAAACTAACTGAAACGAGTTATGTAACTCAACCTGCACAACTGAAAAAATGAAAATGGTGAACTTGGTTAGAGGTGTTACAGTCTGTAGCTAGGGCTTGGGATAGCTTGTATGGATGTTATGGAGTGTGTATGAAGTGGTTTTGGCCAAGGCGCACGAATGGATTGAGCTGACCAAATCAAAATGCAGAATGCCCTGTTTTGTGCAGTAAAAAGGTGATTTTCTGTATGAGTAGGGATCAAGGGTACTTTGATCGTGTTTTAGCTCTGTTAGGGAGTATGCAATATGTGGAGAAAGTTTGTTTTAGTTGGTTCTTGCAGGAATGTAAGTTGTTGTTCAAAATGCAAGTTTCTTCTTTGATAAGTAAGAAAATCTGTCTTGACAATGCATGCCCCTACTCTCCTCAATCTATGCTGCATAAATCACTCTTGATCAGTGGACTTTGTTCATAAACTTGTGCCTCAAAGATCTGCTTGTACTTCCAAGATATGGACTTTGACATAAAGCATTGCTTTTTCAAAATGGCAAACTTGCTTTTTCCATTTAAAGGTTAATTCTTTGTGTAATGACTATATGAACAAAATAATGCTTGGACACAAAGGTTTTGCATTAAATTATTGAGTAAGAATAGGATTAGAGGCCTGTAATCTAGCTTGTGCAAGCTGAGTTTGAAAATGCATAGTGTATGAACATGAAATTGGCCTATGAACAAAGCGACTTTTGCCCATCTTGACAAATTCGAATCTCTCTAACCACAAGGGTGTTTGATGAGTTCTTGGACAATTTGGAAAGCTTGGAATGTGTACTACAATACATATTTGTAATGCTAGTTGAAATTCCAAGTGGAAGCATGTGAAAAGTGGCCATGAAGTTGGGCAAAAATCCTGCCTAGAATAGGTCAAAATATTTCTAAGTTAAGAATGTTTTGCACCCATATTCCAAACATTATAACTTGCGTTACAAGCTTCTTTTGAGGAAACTTTGTGAATCAAAGTTGTAGATTTTGCAATGGACTATAACTTTCATGTTTTGAGTTTTGTTTGAATCCAAATATATCTTGATGAAAAAATGGGACAAAGTTTGGAAAAAATAAGGGAATTTCATAACTTAGAAAATTTCTAAGTTATGAAATTTCTTCATTTCAAACCCTAATTTGTAATTTTTGATTTCTTGATGAACAAGTTCCATAATTTGACATGTTTTGATGAAAAATGAATCTTGACACTTGATTTTGACCAAAAAGTCAAAGTTTGACTTTTCAGTATACAGTCAAATTTTGATCAGTTGACTAGAAAATTCATCTGTCAATCTTGTGCATTTGGGATCTTTTGAACTTGTTGAATGTGTCAAGACCATGTCATTGAGTCCTTGAGTCCATATGTGAGTTTGGTTTGCCATTGGTCAGGTCAAACAGTCAAAAATTGCCTTTGTGCAGTCAAAACCCTAAAAATGACCATTTTGCCCTTTTGGTGATCTGATCAAATTTCTTGTGGATTTGTGATTCAAACTTGATCAAATGGTCCATATGAGTTCATAATGTTGATGTGGGTCAAAAATCATGAGGTTTGACTGTCAATTGACCACAGTTGACTTTTTCCCCAATATAGATGATTTCTAGGTCAACTGTCCAATTGACTGGGCAAAGATTGGAATCAAGGCTTGAAACTTGGTATGGATAAACTTGTGAGTCCAACATGAAGCATGAAACTTATCTTGGTCATTTTAGGTCAAAACATCTTTGTGCAAACTCAAACCCTAATTTGGGTCAACAGTGCAAGGAGGAGTCTTGAGCAGAGCAAATCCTAACTTGTTCTTGAGCTCCAAAGGTCTTGTGGTGAGAAAATGTTGATGAAATGGGAGGGCAAATTTTGGGGTACAACAATAACCAAGAAATCCTATTTGAGAAGACTCCTGTTTTATCAACTCCTGTTAACAATGTTTCAATAATTACCATATCCGCCAATCCTTCCAAGGTCCCTAAAAGATCTGTTAGGATTACATCCGCTCCGAAGGCTGTACCTTTGAAGATAACCATACTCGGGCCAGTCCCGTACAAGTCCGACAAATCAGTACCATGGAACTATGGTGGAGAAATCTACTACCATGGTGTCAAACAGATTGAACAGACTGCCGAGGAAGAGAGTTCTGAAGAGGACAATTCCGATATCAGTAACATTTCCGAAACAAGCAAAGTTACCCGTAGTGGAAGAATCTTTTCTCCAAAGATTGCCCCTCCAAAGGCAATTCTTGGACCCTCAGCTGCTCCTAAGGTTATCCCTACACCAGTAAACATATCTGCCAGTACACCAATCATAGAAGAAGTCACAACCCTCATGGTTATCCCCTCTTCTGCTACTGATGTTCGAGGAAAAGGGATCCAAGAAGAGCCCGTCAGGACGAGGGCTCAGCCGTTGATCATCCCTGAAACCTCTCAAAAAGAAATGGAGGAAATTTTGAAAATAATCAAGAAAAGTGATTATGATGTGGTGGAACAGCTGGGGCAAACCCCCTAAAAGATCTCCATGTTGGCCCTGTTGCTTTGTTTAGAAGCTCATGCTAAGGCTCTGATAAGATTTTTGAAGACGGCCCATGTTCCACAAGAAACCTCCGATGATCAGTTCCAGGAATGTGTGGCTAGTTTAACAGCTGACAATGGTCTAGGATTCTCCGATGCAGATCTAACATCGAAAGGGAGAAAACATAATGATGCTTTGCATGTCTCGATGGAATGCAGAGGGACAACCCTAGCACACGTACTGGTAGACATTGGTTCGTCTTTGAATGTCTTGCCTAAGAAAGCCTTGGATAGACTGGATTGTGAAGGCTTAACCCTGAAACCCAGCAATATAATTGTCAGAGCCTTTGATGGTTCTAAAAGGATGGTCCACGGGGAGGTGGACATCCCGATTAAGGTGGGAACTGAAACCTTCAACTCCACATTCTATGTGATGGACATCCATCCTTCTTATTCTTGCCTGTTAGGAAGACCTTGGATCCACCATGCTGGAGCTGTCACTTCTACTCTGCATCAAATGCTCAAGTACCCTGTTCAGGGGAAAATTATAATTGTGCATGGCGAAGAGGAATACATGATCAGTCATCTGAATTTTTTCCGTTATGTAGAATTGGATGGCGAATTCATCGAAACTCCTTTCCAGCATTTTGAAGAAGAAGCTCAGGAAATAGCGGAAACCAAGACAGTGTCCTCTGTACCCATGATTACCAGACCTCCGCCTCGGATTTCATCTCTCAAGGGTGCAAGGGAAACAGTGGAAGAAGGAGGATCCACAATCTGGGGGCATCTTCCAGACTTTCCTTTCAAATCAGACAATTTTGGCTTGGGGTTCACCTCAACTGCTCAGAAGGCCGTGCGCCGCGCCCGTGCCGGAGGGCCACCTGTGAAGATCAGTCACCAAGGGATTAATGCACTAGAGGACAATGAAGAAGAGGGAAGCCTGGAAGACTAGATATTTCCTACTGTCAGCGGAGGACTGTGCAATTGGGAAGCAAAAGACTTTGTTCCGATTACTTTCATACCGCAGTAATTTATCTTTTCCATTTCTGTTGGACTGTAATAATTCACAAACAATTCGTACTTTTTCAACCTTGTGTCTTACCCGAGGCACAATGGTCCATTTGTAAGGGTTCTTATTTCATTTTCATATGCCATTTCAATGAATCATGGACGTTTTTCATACAAACTTTTGTGTTCATTGTCTTTCTTTTACACTTTATTTTTTAAAGATGGCTACACCCTTACACACACCCACAGTCACAAAAGAAGGTAGTCTTCCATTCGGGATCCCATGGGTAACGATACTGCTATAGTCTTTAGTGACTCTGAAGATCTGATCTACCAAGCCGAATACGAAGGTGAGAAAGATTGTGAGGTGCCCGGGGAATTGTCTAGACTTCTACAACAAGAGGAAAGGGCTATTCTGCCTCATGAAGAGCAGTTGGATAAAATCAACTTGGGTACTGAGGATGACAGAAAGGAAATCAGAGTGTGTGTCAATCTAGAGCCGAATGTCAAGGAGCGCCTAATTCAACTGCTGCATGATTATGTTGAAATCTTCGCCTGGTCATACGAAGACATGTCGGGACTTGATACATACATTGTGGTACACCTCCTACCCACAAGAGAAGACTGTCCACCAGTGAAACAAAAGGTCCGCTGCATGAGACATGACATGTCAGAGAAGATCAAAGCAGAAGTTATGAAGCAGTTCAATGCTGGATTTCTGGATGTTACTTCCTATCCTCAATGGGTTGCTAACATTGTGCCTATGCCTAAGAAGGACGGCAAAGTGAGAATGTGCGTAGATTATAGAGATTTAAATAGGGCCAACCTTAAAGATGATTTTCCACTTCCACACATCGACATCCTGGTTGATAATACAGCTCAGCACAAGGTATTTTCTTTCATGGACGGATTCTCAGGTTATAACCAGATCAAAATGGTACCTGAGGACATGGAGAAAACTACATTTGTCACACAATGGGGTACGTTCTGCTACAAAGTGATGCCATTCAGACTGAAGAATGCTGGGGCAACTTATCAACGTGCCATGGTAGCTTTGTTTCATGACATGATACATCATGAGATAGAGGTCTATGTACACGACATGATAGCCCGATCGCAAACTGAAGAGGAACACCTTGATCACTTAAGAAAGTTGTTTGTCAGGTTGAAGGAGTACAAGTTAAGATTGAATCCAAACAAGTGCACATTCGGAGTCCAGTTCGATAAGCTCTTAGGTTTTATTGTCAGCAACAAAGGCATCGAGGTTGATCCTGCCAAAGTAAAAGCTATACAAGAAATGCCTGCTCCTCGCACTGAGAAGGAGGTCAGAGGTTTCTTGGGATGCCTAAACTACATTGCTAGGTTCATTTCTCACCTAACATCTACTTGTGAACCAATCTTCAAGTTGTTGAAGAAAGATCAGGTAGTTAGATGGAATGATGATTGTCAAGTTGCTTTCGATAAAATCAAGGAGTATTTGCTAGAATCTCCTATCTTGATGCCACCCGTCGAAGGAAGACCGCTAATCATGTATCTGACCGTCCTAGAGAATTCAATGGGGTGCGTACTGGGGCAGCATGACGAGTCTGGCCGAAAAGAGCATGCCATTTATCACCTTAGCAAAAAGTTTACCGACTGTGAAACAAGATATTCACTGCTCGAGAAAACTTGTTGCGCTTTGGTATGGGCTGCTCGCTGGCTAAAGCAGTACATGTTGACTCATACCACTTTGCTGATATCTAAGATGGATCTGATCAAATACATCTTCGAGAAGCCTGCTTTATCTGGAAGAATAGCTAGATGGCAGATGATCCTGACCGAATATGATATACAATACACTACCCAAAAGGCTATAAAGGGCAGTGTACTAGCTGATTATCTGGCCCATCAAGCTGTTGAAGATTACCAATCCATGAAGTTTGACTTCCCTGACGAAGACATCATGACATTGGACAACATTGAAGATATCAGACCATATGACAGACCTGAACAAGGATCCCGATGGACCCTGTACTTTGATGGTTCCTCCAATGCACTTGGCAACGGTATCGGCGCGGTGCTCATATCCCTAGAAGGTTGCCATACTCCTTTCATTGCCAGACTTTGCTTCAACTGTACGAACAACATGGCAGAGTATGAAGCATGCATCTTTGGACTCAAGGCTGCCATAAACTTGGGAATCAAATCTTTAGTTGTGTTTGGGGACTCAGCTTTGGTTATCAGTCAAATCAAAGGAGAGTGGGACACTAAGCATCCAAACCTCACCCCTTACAAAGAACATGTTCTGACATTGCTACCACATTTCAAGCAGATTACCTTCGAGCACTTCCCGCGAGAAGAAAATCAGCTAGCAGATGCTCTAGCTACAATTTCATCCATGTTTAAACTTAATTGGGACAACGAGGCTCCCCAGATCACCATTGAACGGATGGACGAACCAGCACACTGTTACGAGATTAATACCAAAGAAGTAGTGGACCAGCCTTGGTTTCATGAAGTCAAAAGGTATCTCGATACTCAAGAATATCCTAAAGGAGCTTCAGTTAATGAAAAAAAGTTCTTAAGGAGATTCTCAGCTAAGTTCTTCCTAAGTAATGGCATCTTGTACAAGCCCAATCATGATTCTATTATGCTCCGTTGTATGGACAAAGCTGAAGCTGAAAAGATCATGGCCGAATTGCATGAAGGCACCTTTGGCACTCACTCTAGCGGGCATACGATGGTAAAGAAGATTCTAAGGGCAGGCTATTACTGGTCTACCATGGAAGCTGACTACTATCAACATTCCCGAACATGCCATAAATGTCAAATCTATGCAGACAAGGTGCATGTGCCTCCTGTTCCTCTAAATGTCTTAACAGCTCCCTGGCCATTCGCTATGTGGGGAATCGACATGATTGGAGAGATCAAGCCTACAGCATCCAATGGACACCATTTCATTCTGGTGGCCATTGATTACTTCACAAAGTGGGTCGAACCAGCTTCCTTCGCATCCGTTACTAAGAATGTTGTTGCCCGCTTCATCAAGCAAAACCTTATATGTCGATACGGTATCCCCAAAAGGATCATCACTGATAACGGTACAAACCTTAACAATACTATGTTCACCGCCTTGTGCGAACAGTTCAAAATTCAACATCACAATTCATCTCCCTATCGGCCAAAGATGAATGGTGCAGTTGAAGCTGCGAACAAAAACATCAAAAAGATCATACAAAAAATGACAGTCACCTACAAGGACTGGCATGAGATGCTACCGTTTTCTCTCCACGGGTACCGTACCACGGCTCACACATCAACTGGGGCAACACCCTATTCCTTGGTATATGGCATGGAAGCTGTTTTACCTATCGAGGTTCAGATTCCCTCCTTGAGAATCATGAAAGATGCTGGTTTGAGTGAAGACGACTGGATCCAAACCCGACTTGATAAGCTAAACTTAATGGATAAGAGACTTACTGTTGTGTGCCATGGTTAGACGTATCAAAAGCGGATAATCAAGGCTTTCAACAAGAAAGTCAGACGCCAAGTGTATCAAGTTGGATATCTTGTGATCAAGTGCATCATCTTGCCACAAAGTGATCCCAGGGGCAAATGGACTCCTACCTACGAAGGGCCATTTGTGATCAAGAACATCTTTTCTGGTGGGGCAATGATCTTAACCACCATGGACGGCGACGATCTTCCGCACCCTGCGAATGCAGACATAGTCAAAAGATACTACGCATAAGAGACCCGCTAGGTTGACACGCCTAGGCAAAACAAAGGCATCCCGGCGAACCAAAAGGTTCGGGCAAAAATTAGGGATAAAACAAAAAATCTGTACACCCGGCAAGTTGAAAACCTAAAAAGGCGACTTTGGCAAAAAAGGTTTTCCCGGTGGACTGAAAACCCGAAAGGGCGGTCCAGGCAAAAGTTAGGGAATTAAAGCGTATGACTATGTCTCGTCGGATCACTTTAAGGACAATCTCTTCACGAACAAACTTAAAACTTCTGATCAATCCAATCATCTTCGGACGAAGCAACAGATGCAAAAGATATTCGGAGATACGAAGGCTATAGCAGAATGGGAACCCCATGGGATTATTACACATAGCTATCTTTCTTTGTAAATTTTTCTTATTTATGACACCATCCTCTTACTAGGATGTCTATCTCCTTTGTACAAAATACTTATTCAAAGTAAATACAAAGATATATCTTTCAAAGTACAGAAAATCATTTGTCTTTTCTTTTTACACTTGTGTTTTATTTGCAAAAAATGTCCAATGATTCATTAATGAACATATGCATTTGAACATAATTACTGTTTACAAATAAACATGATGAAAAAGAACAATTACTGACAGGTAGAAAGATTAGGAAAACGTCTTTAGGCTATTTCATGAGCAATCTCTACAGCACGTCATTAAGATCCCCAGCGGAGCCAAAACTTTGAACTACAGATCCCCAGCGAATCTGAAACTACCAACTACCAATCCCCAGTGGAGCCGGAACTTCAAACTATTAACCCACAGCGGAAATCATCCAGTTTCTCCAAGATTCCCCAACAAGTTGTCTTGAAGCCTGAAAATCAACCAGATAACAGTTAACTTCTGTTTCTCCCCAACCTAGGGTAGCTCCCCAGTAGATTGGCATACAACCCAAACTCCTGAACTCCCCGACGGAATTAAGCTTTTCCCCACAGAGTTTTCACTACAGGATAAACTTTTTCCCCACAGAGTTTTTATTGCTTCTCGACAGAATAAAGACTCTCGCCAATAATCCCCTATAGAAGTCATTAAAATTATCTGGATTCCCCAAGCAGACTCCTCAAGAAGTATATGGCATTACTCTCGCAATGGAATCCTCAGCAGTCAAGGATTTATTTTCCCCGACAGTAGTCAAGGATTTATTTTCCTCAACAATACAGCAAATCGGCTTACATGTGCATACATTACATTCATATATCATAAACATGGTTAAAACACATTTATTGTATCATACATTTCATACAACATAACTTTGTGTTTCAGCAAACATTTTACCCTTTTCGGAATAAGATTAACAGTTATCTTTAACAAATATTTAAAATTTCATGATACAGTCCAGATACGCTCCAGACACGGAAGCCATTCTGTTACTCATTCAAATTTCAATATTCAGATACAGTACAGATACACTCTAGACACAGAAGTTATTCTGCTACTCATTCGGATTTCAATTTCAGATACAGTACAGATACACTCCAGACACGGAAGTCATTTTGTTACTCATTCAGACTCAATTTCAAGATACACTCCAGACACAGAAGTCATTATGTCACTCATTCAGATCTCAACTTCAGATACAATTCATATACGCTCCAGACAAGGATGCCATCCTGATACTTATTCAAACTCCAAGTACAGATACAGTTCAGATACACTCCAGACACGGAAGTCATTCTGTTACTCATTCAGACTTAATTTCAAGATACAGTTTAGATACAGCTCAGATACGCTCCAGACACGGAAGCCATTCTGTCGCTTATTCATTTTCATCCTATAGATACGGTCCAGATACGCTCCGGACACGGAAGCCATTCTGTCGCTAATTCGGATTCAAGTACAGATACAGTTCAGATACGTTCCAAATACGGACACCATTCCGATGTTTATTCTTGTGGTTTACAACAAACATTCTTGGATGGCATCTACAAGCCCATCTCCAACAAGAGTCTAACATATTCTCCAAATGGCATCTTTAAGCCCATTCCCTCAGTTACACCTTTGCCGAGTGCAAATTTATGGGCACTCTAGTGTC
Organism: Vicia faba; assembly: GCA_948472305.1. Classification (NCBI taxonomy): domain Eukaryota; kingdom Viridiplantae; phylum Streptophyta; class Magnoliopsida; order Fabales; family Fabaceae; genus Vicia; species Vicia faba. Next base: position 818,593,599 of record OX451741.1, on the reverse strand, counting down.
CAATCATCTTTAACCTTCGAGTCGCGAACGACAATACTCGCTGATCTAACTCTTCAGGTTCAAGAAGATTGAACAGGGGAAGATGTTGTATCCCAAAATTTTCCCTCCTATTTTTCATAGAAAACACAACCCTAGGGTTTCTCATATATTCAAGTTGGCTCAGGAATCGATCAGACAAATTTTTCTTCTGTGGCGGTAAACCAGCAATTAGGGTTTTTCTTCAATTCCTCAGAAGAAATTGAGTTCTCAGAAATTCAATTGGTTTTCACAGGTCTTCATGCTTTCTCAAGTTTATTGGGAAAAAATAGTGTTTGTTCTCAGAGCATGGTTTGTTTGGGACAAGAGATTGAGACTGTCATTTGGGACGACCGTGATTTTGATCCAGGTTAACCAGATAATTTGCATCTTTTAAAACATTTGCTTGGTCAGGAAATGGAATACACAGTGCGTGTTTGTTTGGAATACAGTTGCAAGATTACAGGATTATTGGAATTTACGTTATCAGATTGGAGCGTTTTATTTCAATTGTCTTGATTGGGCATTCAAAAATCAAATAAGATGCAAAGAGAAAATTACAAGTTATTGTTGATCAGAGATTTTAAGTAACACCATAATATTTCATAAGACTTTCTCCATTTTTTTCAAACATTGTTACAAAATAATTTGTTCTTTTAAATACTCTATGTTTACAAACTTATTGTATTTAAAAGATAAATTAGTACAGTTGTTGATTACAATACAAGAATGTTTCTCTCTAAATTACAAAGAAAATCTAAATGGATCTATGCCTAAGGTTGACTGAGGTTCCCATGCTTCCATGCTTGCCACAGAGTTTCTTGCTTCCCATGTTTTGTCCTCTCCATTGTGCTCACATGAAAATGAAAGAAAGGAGATGTGGTTAGTACAATTTATTTGGGCATAAGCAAGAATTTTCAAAAAGAAAAAAGTGTTATTCATTATTAAAGTTTGCAAATTGGAATCAGAAGGCCATTTTTAATTCATCACAATTTATTTTCTATTTGCAAATCACGAAAAGATTATTCTTCTTGGTTCACAAAAAGAAGAAATGTAAGCAAAGTTATCCAAACAAGAAATGCAAGCAAACTGTCCAAACAAGAAATGCAAGCAAGTTGTCCAAACAAACAGAATACCCAAACAGCAGCCAAACAAATATTGCAAACAACAGGGCATCACCAAACAGAAGGCGCAAACTGAGCCAAACAAAATTAGACAAAAAGCAAACAACAAACATCATAAGCTAGAGCAGGCAGCAAAGGAAGTATAGCAATAAACTAAGTCAAACAAGCAGAAACTTGTTCAATAAGTCAATTCATCATTTTCCATTTTATTGCAAACTTTTCAGAAAAAGGAAAAAAGAGCAATGGACTTTCTTAGTGTCATTGAGAGAGAAGAGAGAGGAAAGAAGTCACCTAGGGATGCACAACCATGCTGCCTTGACTGTCACAATTGTATAGAAGTTGCTAGAAAACAAAAACTGCAACAAAAAGAGCATAAGAACAATATGCCAAAGTATTCAAAATTGGATGGTTTTCCCACCATTTTGAATTAGAATTCAACCAAAGCAACACCAATATAACAGTAAAAAACTCTCAAGCAGATGCAGATAGAAAACATTTTATCAAACTCAGAAAACTGAAAACAACACTCTAACCTTCAAAACCTGTATAACCTAAAACCTCCAAAACTGTCAAGCTTTAAAAAACCATCAGCAAACTGATAAACCTGATCCAAAACACAAACCAGTAACATCATCACCAAACCTCCAAAACCAAAGGCAAACAAACTGTCAAGACTTCCAAAGCATCAACCCAAAAACAAAACAAAAACAGAAAAAATATCCCAAACTGCTAAACCAACAAGCCTAAAACCACAAAAATCACCAAACTCATCAAACATGTTAAACCAACAAATCAAAAACCAGAGAAACAACAAACACCTCAAAACATTCAAAACACTCACCAAACTTGCCAAAACCAACTGTAACAACAACCTTCAAAAAACCTCAAACCAAATTGTAACACAACCTGCAAAAACCAAAACTGTAAGCAAACATATCCAAAACCAAACCAGTAATACAACCTGCAATCAAACTGAATCACTAACAAAAACATCATAATCAAAAACCAGGTCTCCAATCCGAACCATCATCAAAACTCAGAAAAAATCACCAAAGGCCAAAAACCATCAAGCTAACAGTCACCATCTCCAAATCTCAAACACAACATCCAACAATCACAAAATCCCAAAAGCCATCGAATAGCATCATCATAATTCAAAACACAGAGATAAGGAAAGAGTTACCAAAGAGTCAGAAGCAAGGCCTCCATCATCATCTCTTCCCCCTTGCAAATCCCGCCACCAGGGAGCGCCACCCTCGATCTCATCATCCCTTTCCATTTCGCAAAAGTCTCCAACAGGTATGAACCTTTCATCTTTCTCATGAATCCCTAAAAGCTATTTCCTGCGTCTTAATGGATAACAAGTCTGATTAATAGAAAAGAACATGAACAAGACAAAAAACAACAAAATCGTTCAAGCTTTAATAACAACAGAACTTCACCTTTTCAAGAAAAAACCATTAGAGTTTGGTTAGGAGGTGAGAGAGAGCGCTCCGGCAATAGAAATCTGGGGAGGGAGGATCAGATAAACAAATTTTGAACCCATTAGGCATAAATTCATTTCAAACTTAGGGTTTTCAGAAAAGAATGCAAATCAGGATGAGTTAGAGAGGCCAAGAGTGTTTTGTTCATAAAATTAGGAAGAGGTGAGTGATAAGGTGAGAAGATGAACAAAAATGGAAAAGTTAGGATGAACAAAAGATGAACAGAGAGGGACGAAGGAGATGAGCGGCGTTGATGTACGAAAGGGTCAATAACCCTAATTTGTTTTTGTTTCCCCTAATCAAACGTTTAAACAGTTTAAGAACTTTGGGCCTATTTTTGTTTGAATCAAACCCTGAAGCCCACGCGTTTTGCTAACCCACCCCCCTATCTAGCCTTGTTTCGTTTACAGCAAATAACATCATTCCTCTTTGGGCCTTCTCCCAAATCTCCCTAAGCCCATTACAATTTTTAAATTTGTTTTCCTTTACATTTCTTTTCATTATTATGAAAATGTTGAATAAAACTTAAAACATATTTATTAAATTAATTTAGGTTTTAGTGTTTAATTTTTATCATTTTCTCTTTTTATATATACTTCTTTTTATTAATTTTTTACATTTAATAAAACATCAAAAAGAATTAATTTAGTTTATTTTCTTTCTTTAAATTTGTTTATATAATTAATAAGAATACAAAAAGTAATAATAAAGGTTATAATTTAATCAATTTTTTAGAATAGGTTTTATTTTCTATTTTCAAGTAAATACATTTCATTTCATACTTTGTTGATTTTATCTCATGGATTATCATAGTTTTAATTAAATCGCACAAAAATTCAATTTGGTTGTATTGATTGATATTTGGACATTGCTATTTCATTCGATTCATCCCCATTTGTAACAATTGTACCCCCATTCCCGAACATTTTGTAATAGCTTAGATTTTCAATTCCCGCAATTTATTGCTTCTATATACTGTATAGTAATTAGGCGTGTATGGCAAGATTCAAAAATCAATCTCTAGATGACCTAATCAAAGAATAAAATAACTTGAAATCAACACACTTTTTTCACACGCGCACCTCTAGGGTAACCTCGCTTGTTGCCTCGGAAATATAATCATGTCCCTCGAATATGAGACACTTTAGCAATGACTCTTCAATAAGCAAAGATCGTAGTCCCTCGATGACCCTCGATGTTGCCTTCGATTAAAACGATATTGTCCCTTACAAAAAAATTGCTAAAACGTCTCACAAGTTGCCTTCAATGATTATAAAATTGACCCGCGTATGTCCCTTCACATCCAATGGCGGGGCTTCTTACCAAATCAATGGTAAGATTGCATCATTAAAAGGAAGAAGAAAAGAACAATTCAAGACCTTTCGAGTAGATAGATTCACTCTTAGTTACTCGCTTGCTCACGACAAAAACTCTTTACACCTACACTCCCATTTCAAAACATTTTCAAAAAGACAAAACGTTTTGTACACGTTCTTATAGAGACGAGAACCATTGCAAAACCTCTTTTCAAAACACTTTTTGAAACACAATTCACAAACACGTCTTTGAACCACTTTTCGAAACAAAACTTTGTATAGGTTCTTATAGAGACGAGAACCATTACGAAGAGATTTTCCAAAATACTTTCAAAGCCCACACCACAAGCACACAATCAAATGAAAGCAAGTGATCTAAATGAGTAACTAAGAGCCCATGGAAAACCATGGATGAAAATGGTGCTAATACCTTCCCTTTTCATAATCTACCCCCGAACCCGAGAAAAATCTTGAAAGGTCTTTCCTGTGCTTTTTACCTTTCCTTTTGGATAAAAGAAAAGTCGGTGGCGACTCTTGCTAACCGCACAAGTGCGTACGAAACACAAAACTTCAAGTCAGTTCTCCCACCGTATCACAATATCAAACCTGCCTAAAATTTGAATACGAATCTAACCACATGATTTTCAACAGCTATGGATCTAAGGCTAGCATGAATTTTGTTCAATACCAAAACTAAGGACCTAACTATTCAAAGATGAAATTTTTAATGTACAAGCAATGATAATCAAAACTATGGACATGGTCAGCTTCCTAGACATGATATCTACATTTTTCCTTCACACAGTATATACAAATGATGTTTGAATGAAGAGTTCCAAGTTTAAGAAAACTTACCTCTTGGAGTGAAACTTGAGGGACTTCGACAGAACCTCTAAGAACGATTTGATGATGGATTAAGCATGCTTCGACCTCCCTTGAGCTAGTGGGATCACTACTTTACTTGAATCGAAAGGATGTTATATGGAAGTTGGGAGTGAATCGAAAGGCTCACTAATGCATGAAGGGATTTGAGATTTTTGTGTGTAAAGTCAGTATGTGCCAAGTTTTGTGCTTGTGTGCAGGTTCTGAGTTTTTTGAGAGTTTGAGAGTGTTTGAGGATTTTTCAACATAACAAGAGTCTGGCCCTTTGATTTGTAAATGGTCTTTATATTTATAGAGAAAAGGTTAGAGTTGTTTTACACAAGGGATCTCTCTGTGGTAGGGTTTTGACTAGGTGACTTGCTTATTGAAGAAAAGTGAAAAACAAGTTTCAATATGTTGTACAAGCATGGTCTGAAGTTGTTGGAGGCCTTAGACCCGTTGCTTCTAGTTTTGACCTTGCTTGTGTTCAGATAAAATTAGGTTGGGAGCTCAAGAAGCTAACTTTGTGATTAAAGTAATCTTTATGAAAATAGACACGTAGATTTTTGTCATTTCATCCAAAAATGGTATAATCCAGTGGATAAAGCTTCGAATCTTTGTGTAATGCATCACAAATTTGTGTAAGCTTATGATTATGTAAAGATTTAGAAGCAACATAGCCTGAAAAGTGAGATTTGGAGGATAAGGTTATGAGATTTGATCAATGTTCTTCAAAGCAGATTGCTCGAAGGGTTTAGAGGTGGATCGAAGCAGGTTGCTTCGAAGGAAGCCAGTGCCCAATCGAAGCTTGTGGATTGATGCAAGCATGAAAGAAGCCAATGCTCAAACGAAACTTTTGGATCGAAGCAAGTTTCATCGAAGGAAGCCAATGCCCAATCGAAGCTTGGGGATCGAAGCAAGCTGCTTCAAAGGAAACCAATGCCCAATCGAAGCTTGGGGATCGAAACAAGCTTATTCTTCTTAGATTTTGTCAAAATCCGCCAACCACTTATTTCAATGAGTCATGTGGTTCAAATAGCCTAAACTAGATTTTGGATTCGAACTGTTATCTGCAACCACTCCTTTCAATCTGCTTTGCTCTTTCGACAGTTTCCTCTTCCTCCTTTCTTCGACCTGATGCTTGAGAGAAAAATATGATTCATGGAAACTATATGGGGCATTAAAATTCCAATTGTACTTGTCCAAACCCAAACCTTAATTTGAGCCATCAGTGTTGAGTAAGTATCTTGAACTGATCAAACCTTGTGCAGTCTTGACCCAATATAAATCTTGTAAGAAAATTCTTGAGAAATGAGAGGGTAAATTTTGGGGTACAACAGAGAGAAAAAGAAAAGTTGTAGAGAATTTAATTTTCTTCAAAATGAGATTTAGTTGGGGAAAAGTTGATGAAGCATGTGAAAGTTATGTCTGGTCAAAGTTTAGTTGACTTCTCCTAAGGAAACCCTAATTTGGCAATTCTTAACTTTTGATGATCTGAAGAATTTCCATGAGGAATCATGATCAACCCTTGATCAAATGATTAACATCACTTCAAAATGTTGATGTTGACCAAAAATCTTGAAGTTTGACTGTATGTTGACTATAGTTGACTTTTGGACCAATATAGTTGATTTTCAAGCCTTTGAACCATTGATTGAGCAAAATTATGATGTAGGGCTTGAAAATTGACATGAACCTTGTTGAGGACCTATGAAGAACCATGGAATCCATTTGAGACCTTTGCAAACCAAATTTCCTTGAGAAATTCCAAACCCTAGTTGTGGGCCTTTGGTCTAGGAGGAGCACCTTGACTAATCAAACCTTGAGTATTTTTGATCATTTGAAGAGCCTTGAAAGAATGCCTTGAGGAAAATGGGAGGGAAAATTTTGGAGTACAACAGTAGGTAAGTACCCTCTTAAAGTTTAGTTGGCTCAACCTGTCCTAAGAATAGTAACCGGGTTCTAGGAGTCTCATATCACCGATCTTTCTCGCAGATATTGTTTCAGTAGTGCAACTGACTTGCCACCAAAATATCTCGAGAGTCGAATCTCAATGAGTGTAGAATCGAGTATCAACCAACTTTAGACTGCACCAAAGTCGGCCATCTCATTCCCTTCTAATGGCTAAGTTGGGTCAATTAAGGTTCTAAAGGTTAGTTAGCGCTTATGACACCACACGGCAGCCTAGTATTCTCCTCGATTGACTCGAGGGACACCAGTACAAACTAAAGGTTGCACTAACGTATCCATCACTTTAAACATATTTGTCTATGTGATTCGGTGGGAGAACTGACTTGAGGTTTTGCGTTTGTGTTTGCAAATGTTGCGGTTAGCAAGAGTCGCCATCGACTTTTCTTTTATCCAAAAGGAAAGGTGAAAAAGCACAGGAAAGGCCTTTGAGATTATTTCTTGAGTTCGGAGGGTAGATTATGAAAAGGGAAGGTGTTAGCACCCTTTTCATCCATGGTTTTCCATGGGCTCTTATTTACTTGCTAGATCACTTGCTTTTTGTTTTGAAATTGTGTTTTGTGTGGTTTTTGAAAGTATTTTGTAAAAGAGGCCATTATTTAGGCAATCTTTATAATGATTCTCGTTTGTAAGAATGTATACAAAGATGTTTGTCTTTTTTGAAAATATTTTCAATGTTTGTAGGTTGTTTGGAAATGTGTGTGTTTGTTTTTGAAAATAGCAAGGATAGTTGTTTGGAAATAGAGCAAGTAACTAGAAGCAATCTACCTACTCAAATGTCTTTCTTATGCATTTTCTATTCCTTTGACATTGTTGTCTTACCATTGATTTGGTAAACAACCCTATCTTTGGATGTAAACGGGACGGGCGTGGATCATCGTATAACTATGATTAGCAATGTTGCAAAGTATCTTAGCATTTTTGAAGGACTAAGATCATTTTATAAGGCAACTTAGAATATCGTCATCGAGGGTCTATGATCTTTTGATTTTGTTTGTTTTACCAAGATACTTTGCATGCGTAATATGACTATTTTTGTATAAGGCAACCAAGTGGAGAAACCCTAAGCGTGTTTGTGTGCAAGTGTGTTTGATTGCATGCTTGATTTTTATCTTGAATTATGGTCTTCTATTTCATTGATTTTATCTTGCCATACATATCCTAATCACTAGCATTTACACTTGAAATCGATAAATTGCGGAAATGTAAAGTCCTACGCTATTACAATATTTAGGGGGTGGGGGTACAAATTTATGAATGGGGAGTGCCAGCGAGAAAAATAAAGAAAATAACAAGGGGAATAAAGAAAGAAAAAAGAAAAGGATCAGCGTGCTGCTGAAAGGAAGTCAAAGGTTCTGACTCTGGCATGCTGCTGAACAGAAACATGTTAGTGAAAATGTATATGTCAGAGGTTCTGACCCTGACACGCTGCAAAACAGAAACCTGTTAGTGAAAATGTATGAGGTCAGAGGTTCTGACCTTGCTGGGAACACAGTAATTCTCAGAAGTTCTGATATTACTGATAACAAAATAGGCTCCAGAAGCGTTGGTGCCAATGTCAGAACTTGGTCTCTCTCTATGCTAGTAAGAACATCTGCAATTTGGTTATTTCTCCATAAAACAGAAGACATGCCTAGGACATTTTCAGCAGGTGTCATAGCACTTTAGAAATAAAGAGAATCAGAACCATAAATCAGAGGCAAGTATGCCTTTGCTAATCCTAACTCTGAGTTTTAGTTTCTTCAGGAAAGTTCTGAACTGATTCGTTCTCTACTTAAGCATGCGTGAAAATCTCAGAATATGCACAACATCAGAAGCATGATATCTACATTGTGTTTTTTAGCATGCAAATCTGGTAATGCTTAAGCAATGTGGTGAGAGTCAGCAAGTGCTTACCTTTCAGCTGGAAGAAGTTTTGTGAACTGGAGTTAGCCTTAACTCTGATGACGTTCTGAACAGCTTCTTTGAATGGATGGATGGGGGGTATATAGTAGTATGAATACAAAAGTCATGGCAGTTTCTAACGTGTGGGTCAAAAACTGTATGGGTGTTTTTTAGTCAAGAAATATTTTGAGAACAAATGGAGTTTGAAAGCAAAGGATTCAAAGTTAATGGTTTGTATGTTGTGTTTACAGTTTTTTGAAACTCTAGGAATTTTGGGCAAAGATTCAAGGTTTTTTTCTTGCTTCAAACTTTCTGTCTCTTTTCAGCAATTTTTCTAGACCTCTTCTCAGTGACCAATTGCATTCTAATTATAGGCAAAGCTTTGTGGGTTTTAAAATGTCAAGTGGCGCCAATATCATGCATTAGATGCTGACTTACTCTTGAAGCAAGTTCCAAAAGGATTGTGATGATTGACAGCTTTTAGCCTAGGCTGGATTAGTAAGCAAAGATTAAGGAAAAGTGACACCCATAAGCGAAAAGTAGCGCATGGGCCCATACCTAAATCTGTACAAAGGTATTTCTACCCTACACGAGGAGAGATCCTTTGTACAAAGACTCAAAAGTGGTTGTGAGTATTAATGAGCATTAAATGGTGATGAGATTTGTCAAAATCAGAAATCTTGTAATATGAGATTTGTATCATTACTTAAATCTGAGCCAGCAGTTCCACTTCAGCATAGTCCAAAACAACGCACCCAAGTTCTGATCTTGATACCCTGTTGCCTTAGCAAGTTCTGAGGGATCCTCAGGCCTTCCAGTAAATTTCTTTGATTTGCCTCTAAAGCTCTAAACTTAGAGATTCTGCTTCAGTGTAGCATCCAATCTTCTGACCATCTTAAAGAGTACATATTTATATTAAATAGTAAAAAAATTAAGATTTCAATATTTTTAATATGCATTAATTATAGAGTTAGAAATTAAATTATACATAATCAATATTATTGATAGTAAATAGTGAATAATAGTGCACTAATTATATAATTAGATCTCATATTTTCATATAATTATATATAGTTAATAGTGGTCTCCATGTCTATTTTTTTGTCCAAAAAACAATATTGTGTACTATTTTTTAGATACATGACATATTTTTATTGATTTTGTATAAGAAAAATATATTATTCGTTATTTTCCGACGATGTTTTATTCCTTCAATCGTTTTTCTAGTCGTCTTCTTCATCTTCTTTTTTTCTTGGCTTGTTCATTTGCTATGAAGCACGAACACCTCTAGAATTAGCTGTATTCCGGTGTTTGACATTTGTATGACACTCGTACGATACGTGTCAGAAAAGTCAAACAAGTGTCAGAAAAGTCAGACAAGCGTGTTTAAAAAAATAGTTTTTCCCTTGTTTCGATGCATTTTGAATCGGTGTCTGATATTCATTTGACACTCATATAACACATGTTCGATAATTCAGACAAGTTTCTTTTAAAATTTTTGCGATTTCCTTTTCCTCAACACCCTTTACACATTATTTAGATAAATCTCACGCACAATTAAAAAAATTAAACATTTATTGAAACAATATTATCAATGAAAAATTAAAGATATTTATTTTGATTAAAGAATATTTATAATTCTTTTGATATTAGAAGAATAAATGAAACTTAAATACTATAACACATCAGTGTTTTTAAAATGAAAAATGGACATGAAGATCAAAACTGTTTAAAAAATAAATAGGGGAATTAATTTCGTGAATTTTTCAAAATAAGAGATCAAAATGGTAATTAATAATGAAAAATAAATTTAAAACTTTTTAATATGAAATTGATGATAGTGAAAACTTGAATAGGTGAATAATCATTGACAATAAATAGTGAGAAATTGAGTTTCAATTTTTTTTAATATGACACTAATTGTAAAATTAGAATTTTGATGGGTAAATGATTACTTTTAATTAATAATGAAAAAAAGATGTTTACATTTTTTGAATTTAGTCTAAAAAAAAAAAGGTGCAGTCACATTTTAAATAGTATATATCAAAATCAAAATAATAATTAGAATTTATATTTGTAGAGTATGAGTTGAAATAAATTTAAATATGTGTAAGAAAATGATGAAACCTTTAACTCATCATATTGTTCTCTCATGCAAATGTTTTTGATGGTGTGTCATTGTAGGGTAGACTAAAAAAACTCTTGTGAAGATTCATATCATTCATTCTCTGTTTCTCTAATGGGGTATAATTAAAACTCATATTGTAGAGCATTGGTATGAAATAAATTTGAAACCTTTAACTCATCAAATTGTTCTTTCCACCGATATCTGTTGATGGAATGACAATGTAGATTAGAGTAAAAACTTCTTGAGGAAAGATAGATTATAGATGTGTTAGAGAAAACAATTAGAAGTTTATAATCTAAGAAGAGAAATTGTTTTATTTAACGTGTAGAAGAAGATATGAGATTAGAAAAGAAAACGTCTATATGTATTAATTTTAGTAGTTAACACAATAAGAAATATAATTTTTATTTTAGAATAATAAGAAACATAATTTGACAACTGAAGACAAAAGAAATTGAATAAAAATCAGTTACAAAAAATTCTTGAGAAAAGAAGTTTGATACAAAGTTGAAGTGTTTTGAAGGGTGTCATCTAAAAATATAATTGACATGACAATTTAAGAATATTTGGCATCAAAATGACAATGTGTCAATAATATAGTATGTGACTTTATTTTAATAGATATAAATAAAAGTCGCTTTTACATTAATCAGCTATATGGTTCAACAACCTTATCACATATTCAAATGTTCCGTGAAAAAGTAAATAAAGCAACAATTACAAACTAATAACATGTTTGTATTGACTTTTGGAACACTCAGAAAACATGTTTATCTGTCACAAAAATGATTGTTGATTAAAAAAATTAAACATAAGATTGTGTTCATAGAACTGGCTTACATATGAGTAGTAGTAAAATATAATTGTTCAATTAGAAATGAGTATTTATTAGAATAAACAAATGAGAGAGTATGGAAATTGCACAGCGATGCTAAAAATGGAATGGTTTAAGTTGCGTACCTGAGATTAGTATGTGTGTCGGTATCAAAGTGGGTAGATTCAGTCTTATATTTATGAATTGATGAAAGCGTAAAAAGACGCGTTCTCATCTCACATGAGAAGATAGCGTTCTCACAGCAACACAGACTTCATTATTTGCTTGTTTTCTTCGTTCTTCAATTCGACTCGTTGAGATTTTGGGTGAAACGGCGTGCGTGGGAATCTGTGTCTTTACTTGTACCACTGTGTTAGTGTAGATAGTATCTTTGTATTAATACTTATATAGTATTGGTATTGTATTGTAGTTTCAGTCTCCTCTATTGTGTCACGTCAGCGAATAGCTTAGTTTACCACACATTCTCTTATCTTATCTTGATAGTATATAATCAACTCTCGTAAACTATACAAAGATATCAATGAAAATTCGGTTACACTCTAACTGTTTTTGTAATAAACTCTCTCTTGTTTCTTCTTTTTCATCCTTTCTACATGGATTGTCATGGTGAATTGGTCACCATTAATATGGTATCAGAACTTCAAAAACTTTGATAGCCATTATTTTTTTTCTTCTGTTTTTCTTGAATGTGATTCGTTCGGTTTTCTCTGCTTTCGGTTCTATTTTATCTCTTCTATATGTAATCATCATTTTCGTTCCTCCATTGATGGCTTCCCAGAGTTTCACAGGTTTCTCCACAAATTCATCGAATCCATACTATCTGCATCCGAATGAAATTACATCGTTTGTTCTTGTCACGCCTATTCTCGACGATAAGAACTATCACACCTGGGCTAGGTCAATGTAATATCGCATTGATTTCAACGAACAAAGAAAGATTCATATATGGAACTCTTTGAAACCTCCAGTTTTCGACGTTCTTTACGCTTCATAGATTCACTGCACGCTATGGTATTGACTTGGATTCATCGTTCAATTTCAGAATCTATCGCGAAGTCCGTTCTATGGATTGATAGCGCAATTAGTGTATGTAGAAACTTGCAAATTCGTTTTTCATATGATGACATATTCCGCATTTCAAATATTCAGGAAGATTTATACAAATTTCGCCAAGGTAATCTTGATGTCTCAAACTATTTTACACAGATGAAGGTTATGTGGGATGAATTAGAAGCTTATCGACCTATCACAGCTTGTTCCTATGCTATACCTTGTTCATGTGGTGCTCTTGCGTCCATTCAAAAATATCGAGAGCAAGACTATGTTGTTCGGTTTCTCAAAGGATTGAATGAAAAATTCACGCAATCTATGTCTCAAATCATGATGATAAATCCTTTACCATACATTGATAAGACCTTTGTTGTTGTTATTCAATAAGAAAGATAGTTGAATAAGTCACTCTTAGTTGTTTCTAATAGCTCTAATACTGAAGATTCCACAATTTTTCATTTCAATTCTACTTCATGTAACAATCATGGAAAGAATGGCAATAACTATTTCAAAGGAAAAGCTACTGGATATGGTGGAGTAAAATGGCATACTCGGGTGTGTACTCACTATGGCAGGACCAATCACACAATTGAAACATGTTTTCTCAAACATGGATATCCACCTGGGTTCGAAGTAAAGGTAAATCTACAACTTCAACTTCACAATCTCAATCTATTGTATCTATTGAAACAGGTCAGGAATCTTCTCAACAGAGTTCCCCTCAATTCTTGACTGGCTTCACTCTAGAGCAATATCAAAACATCCTGGAGTTACTTCAACAGTCTAAGATTAACCCTAAAGTCAATTCCATCTCCACCTCCCCTTTTGTGTTGAACTCTCACTCTCATAATGAAAATGGTAAGAATGATGATTTATGGATTCTTGACACAAGTGCTACTGACCATATAACTTTTGACTTAACTAGTTTATTATCATATAAAACTATTGTTGCTATTCATGTTAGCTTTCCAGATGGTTCACATGTCACTGCCTCTGTTTCTGGTAGTGTAGCCATTTCTTCAGCCTTAACCCTTCATAATGTTTTCTACATTCCAAGTTTTCATATCGATTTAATCTCTATTGCCAAACTTGTACAAAGAAATGTCTGTGTTGTTCACTTCACTTACAACTCATGTCAAATTGTGCAGAATTATTCCAAGGAAATTATTGGTACATCTAAGCTCCACAGAGGACTCTATATGCTTGATTCTTCACACCATAATCATGCTCGTCATTCATCTGTACAAAATTCTTCTAATCTTTGTGTGATGTAGTGAGAGAACTGACTTGAGGGTTTTGCATTTGATCGCAAATGTTGCGGTTAGTAAGAGTCGCCACCGACTTTTCTTTTATCCAAAAGGAAAGGTGAAAAAGCACAGGAAAGACCTTTGAGATTATTTCTTGAGTTCGGGGGGTAGATTATGAAAAGGGAAGGTATTAACACCCTTTTCATCCATTGTTTTCCATGGGCTCTTAGTTACTTGCTAGATCACTTGCTTTTGTTTGAGATTGTGCTTTGTGTGTTTTTTGAAAGTATTTTGAAAAGGCACCATCATTTAGGCAAACTTTGTAATGATTCTCGTTCGTAAGAATGTATACAAAGTGTTTATCTTTTGAAAAATGTTTCAAGTTTGAAAGATATTTTGAAAGTCTATGTGATTTTTTTGAAAATAGCAAGGATGTTTGTTTGAAATTGAGCAAGTAACTAGGAACAATCTACCTACTCAAAAGTCTTTCATGTTCATTTTCTTTTCCTTTGACATTGTTGTCTTACCATTGATTTGGTAAATAACCCTATCTTTGGATGTTAACGGGACGAGCGTGGGTCATCGTATAACCATAATTAGCATTGTTTGTAAGGCATCTTAGCATTCTTTTTGAGGGACTAAGATCATTTGGTAAGGCAACTTTGAATAGCGTTATCGAGGGACTATTATCTTGTATTTGTTTATTTTTGCTAAGATACCTTACATGCGTAATATGACCATTTTTGTAAGGCAACCAAGTGGGATAACCCTAGGGGTGCTTGTGTGCAAGTGTGTCATTTTCATGCTTGCTTTTGTCTTGGATTAGGGTTTTCTATATGATTGATTTTATCTTTCCATACAAACCCTAATTACTAGCATGTTATGTAAAAGCGATAAATTGCGAAATTTAAAGTTACTACGCTATTACAACATTTGTGGGAGGGGGTATACAATTTATGAATGGGGATTGCAATAATATAAACCTAATTAATATATTACAACCAAATTGAATATTGTACAAATAATTGAAGGAATATATAAAACACAAATGCAAATTTAAAGAAAATATTTTTCTGTTTGGATTTTTGTATGAAGGAGGTTTTAACCTAAACCTAATTAGAAAAAAATTTAATTAAATTAAATTAACTTAAGTTAATTAAGAAAAGAAATTAATTAAGAAAATATTTTAATTGAGAAAATAATTTTGAATAAAAACCCTAAATCTATTTTAGTTGATTAAAGGAAAATAAGTTTTAAGAAAAAGTATTTTTATATTTTTGTCTTGAAAATAGTATGTGGTGTTATGAAATATTTTTGGTCTTTTTTATATCAAAATAAATATATTTAGATAAATAATAATCTAGTTTTATTTTAAATTTACAAGGAAATTAATAAAATTGTAAATAAAGTATAATAAATAAAATAATTTTTTTATGTGGAAAAATATTTAAATTATGCTAAAATATAAATATATTATTTTTAAACTTTTTATAATTTTTTTTGGTATTTTAGAAAATATATTTAAAAGAAAAAATAAATAAATAAATAAATAAAAATAAAATGGGCCAAGGGGTGTCACAAGTAAACAGGGAAGCATGCTAGCAAAAACAAAACAAAAAATGCTAGGCCCAAAGGGCCCAGCGACTGCAAAAAGATGTTAGAAAAATCAGAAAAATGGAAAAATGCAAAAGGGGGGTTCACATTGGTTCGAACCCTCTCCCTTTAGGTAACATATGACTTAGTATGCGCGCGCTTGCCACTGGGGTGGCTGTTTCATCCGGTCATATAATCAAAGCATAAATATATATTAGAAACTGCTTTCTGAAGGCAACTTCGTCTTCAACCTTGAGCCTAGCCGGACCACCTGTATCTTCCTCATTTCTCCACAAAAATGGAAAGTTCAAACATGAAAGTTGTGGTATTTCTTCCCACGAATTCAACCATATAACTTATGTAAATTAAAAGTCAAAGATAAAATCTAATTTTGCTGGCCCTAAATTGAAACCTAATTTTCTCAGAAATTTCAAATCCAAAATTCTCTATACACAGTCAATATAAATGGGAACTATGAATATGGTCAGCTTTAGAGCAAAGATATCTATATTTTGTCTTCACAAACCAGGACCAGATGATGCTTGTATGAAGAGATAGAAGTTTGAGTTTTTACCTCTTGCAGCTGGAGTCGTGAATGAAGTTTGAGCAACTTTTGAGATGGCCTGAGGATCTGTTTAGCTTGCATGGACTTCCTGGAGTGTATTCCAACTCTTAATTTGCCTTGAAAGTCCTTGAATCTCTCTACTCAAGTCAAACTGCAAGCTTGATATTTGAAAATGGTGGATGGTGATGGAGGAGCTACAGTCTTGAAACAAGGGCCTGGGTTGCTTTGGTATGATGTATAAAAGGTGTTTGAGTGATTAGTTTTCAAAACGCACGAGTGGAGATGAAGATCATGAGTTTTGGTTCAGAATTGTATGTTAATGGTTTTCTTGAACAAGTTTTTGGTTTTTTGAGTGTTAGAGGTAGTTTCAGGGCAATAGCATTCACGTGTCCACTTGCAAATAGTGTGTATACTTATAAGCAATAGGTTTAGAGGCTTGTAACAACTCAGAAATTTAAACTCACATGTTATGGCTTGGTTACTTGTTTTTGAAGCAAAGCTAGCAAGCATGGTTTCAATGTGAAGTACAAGGCTTGTAGGGTGGCTGAAACCTTTAAACACACTTGTTATGATTGTGTAGAGTGTGTTTGTGCAGAAAGAACAAATGCAAGGCTCAATGCAAGCTGACTTTGCATAAAGCTTTCTTTTCTAAAATGGCAATGTTGCCTTTCTTCCCAAAATGGAATTATACTTGTACAATGTATTGAATGCTTGGATTAAAGCTTCCAACAGCTGTGAAAACATTTAATTATGGAGTGAAAGTCAAGTTAGAATCCTGCAAAGTGAGATTTTTACAACATGTTGGAAGATTGGACCAAGTGTTCTTCACAAAATGGCTTGTAATCCAAGTGACAAAACACCAATTTCATCTCTTCGATTATCCCTACTCAAGAATGATCTCAAGGAGTTCCTGGACATTTTGGAAAGCTTGCAATGTTCTATACAATTCATCTTTGAATTTATTTTGAATATTTACCTTGGAACTATGTGAAAAATTACCATGAAGTTAGGTAAAAAATCTGCCTAACTAGGGCAAAATTTTACTAAGTAATTTTTAGTTCATGAGCATGTATTCATAAAATTATAACTTGAGATCCAAGCTTTTTTAGGAGAAGTTATGTGAAGAAAAATTGTATATTTCATGGAGATCTACAACTTTCATGTTTGAAGTTTCTCTTGAATCATCTTGCATCATGGTGAAAATTTGACTCAAAGTTGTGAAAAAATAAGAAATTTTCTATACTTAGAAAAATTTCTAAGTTAAGCAATTTCATCTTTTCAAAATAAAATCTTGAATTCTTGATTTCTTGATGAAAATTTTTCATATTTTGAAATGTTTTGATGAATTATGATCTTTGACATTTGATTTTGACCAAAAAAATCAAAGTTTGACTTTTCAGTATACAATTGACTTTTGATCAGTTGACTGAAAAATTCATCTGTCAATCTAATGGACTTGTAGTCTTTTGAACCATGTCATTAGGTCAAAGTGATGCAATTGGACTCTTTAGATCATTCCTTAAACCAATTGATCATTTTCTAGGTCAAAAATCAGAAATTGCCCTTTCCCAGTCAAAACCCTAATTTTGACTATTTTGCCCTTTTGGAGATTTGATCAAATTTCTTGAGGAATTATGGTCCAAACTTGATCAAATGATACATATGGGCCTAAAATGTTGATTTGGATAAAAAATTATGAAGTTTGATTGTAAATTGGCTATGGTTGACTTTTTCCCCAATACAACTGATTTTTAGGTTAATTGTTCAATTGACTGATCAAAAGTGTGATCCAAGGCTTGAAACTTGACCTGATTAATCTTGGGGGTCCATAATGATCCTTGAAAGTCATATGAAGCATTGATAATGCAAAAATACTTGTGCAAACTCAAACCCTAATTTTGGTCATCAGTGCATAAGGAGGTGTCTTGAGCTGATCAAATCCTAGTGCAGTCTTGAACCCAATGAGATCTTGTGAGAAAATTCTTGATAAGTGAGAGGGAAAATTTTGGGGTACAACACTTTGGCACTTAAGACTTGCACTACTACAAAAACACATGTTATGTCGGACGCGAAATGTGTTAGTTGTCGGTTTCGAATTCGAGGTAAGTAAGGTCGTCATAAAAGTTTATCCCTTATCACCTTGGGTATTAAAATACTGAGGGGTTACATTAAATGCACGTGGGTTCGATTCCCATCCTCGATATTTTTTTTTTTTTTCATAACTGGATGGCGCGCCCCTTATTAACACTCGGTTTTCTGATAAGTCGAGCTAATATATCAAAATTATTACTTTGGTTAATTTTGGAAACCAAGAGTTTATATTTTTTTTCTGCTGTCGTCTGCACCTGAATTACAAAATACAGAACCGCGAAAAACATAATACAGAACCAATGCAAACCCAAAATGGTGCACCCATTTCTCAATTTGAAACATAAATATTCATTGATTACAAAAATGACACAAATGATTACTAAACTAAAATGGCACACACTTTATAATTTTATATCAAAACTAAAACAAATGATTACGAAACAAAAGCAATAAATCATTTACTTACTAGTTTTCCTGTATGCCCTCTTCATGATCACGACGAATATCATGCACATCATCTAAGTCATTTTCTTCAGATGATTGAATTACATGTGTCGCTAAACAAGGAGTCTCATAGTTAAAATCTTGATTTTCATCGGTACTGTTGTACCCCAAAATTTTCCCTCTCATATTTTTCCAAGATTTTTCTCTTACATAGGTGATTATAAGCACTTGATTAAAGAAAAAATAAATTTTTTTGAAAGTAAATAAGATCTTTCGATTGGCATGTCAAAGGGTCTTTCGATTGGCATCTTGGCAGGCTTCGATTGAGCACTTAACCTCTTCCAAGCTTGCTTCAAATTTCCAAGCTTCGATTGAAGCCTTGGCCTTTTGCTTGTTTGCTGTATACAAGCTTTGACTGAGCATGTGTCTCCTTTGAAACAACCTCCTTCGATTCAAAAGGGAAGGGCCTTCTCTATGCCTTCCTTCAATTCACAAGGCAGAAACTTCCTTCATGCTAGCAAGCACAAAGCAATGGCCTCCTGCATACATCCTTCGATTGCACCACTGGCTTTACATGTTGGCTTGATTCACAATGCAATGGCTACCTACGTGCAAGCTTAATTCTGTTTCGATTGGGCATTTGATTTCTTTGGAGCAAGCTTGATTGCTGCTTCAACTAGGCAAATTCTCCCTTTGTGTGTGCCTTCAGCGTACAAAGAAAGAATCCACTGCAAGCTCCCTTCGATCCACCAGCAGTGACCTCTTGCATGCTTACTTTGATCCACAAAATAGTGGGTTCCCGCATGTCAGCTTCGTTCAAGGCAAAAGGTTCCCTCTTCATGCTTGCTTTCATTTCACAAGCACAAGATTTCCATATTATGAACACACAAATGATGCCTTCGAAGGACACACGTTTGGTCTGCTCGAAAGACACACATTTGTTGGAAACAAACTTGTTTTACCTTTTGATGAGGCTTGGTTCAAACTGCTTGCTGGACAAGGGATTATATGCTGCCCAGTCCAAGCCTCATGCACCATTACATTCATGACAAAGGAGGCTTCGCTTGACCAGAATGAAGTCTTCGTTTGGGTTATTCGAATCAAGCAACTAAGGCAAATAGAGGGGCTCAATCGAAGAAGCCCCAATGATGAGAATTAGAGTCATTTGAAGGAGGCAACTCTAGGACAACTGAAGAGCAAGGATAAGGTGTACTTCGAAGACATGTTAACAAGGTATTCTTCGATTGGCATATCAGAGCAAGATGTCTTTAGATGAGCATATCAACAAGATCAAGCAATCAATGTAGAAGTTGATTGATCAAAGAGGCCAGAATGTTGAGGCCTTATACAATTCGAATCAAGACCTGAGCAATTCAAATTGAGGTGGATAGACTCAATCGAAGGAACTATAAGGGTGAAACCAAAGCCAGTCGAAGGAGGCAACTTGAAGCCAATCGAAGAGCAACACTGAAGTGCATTCGAAGGAGCCAAAATGTCCAGGTTCATTCAAATTCAAAAAAAGAGACAAGTTTCCATGAATTTTGCAACGTTACAAAACATCATTCATGGCTTTGAAAACATTTGTTTATGGCTGTTTAAACCTTTGCCTTCTTATCCCCTCTATCCCCTCTATAGAAGGAGACCACAAACATAAGTCCAAAGGGGAGAGACGCATATTGTTTTACACGCATACGCTGCCCCATAAACCACCCCAAAGGTATCAAAATCCTCATACGTGGTCCTAATCGAAGGAGTTTTTAGCAACGCTCCATTCATTCCTTGAAGTCTGCAGGATGTATTCCAAAACACTAGCCAATTCACGCCCAAGTCGTAGCATCTCATCCTTGGTAAAATTTTAAATTCATGTTCTTGTTTTCATGATATATTGATATTTCCTAGTGTCTGATTCATGCCCATAATATAATATAACACATCATTCTCATGGACATACAAAGGTAGAAGGCACAATATGTGCTTTTCATCGAATCCCAAGAGACCATTGGTTTTTCTAAGGCAAATGAGCCCAAATTCGAATTCAAAGAAGTCTAATTAATGGGAGGTCGAACTGGAAAAAAAGACTTGGGTTCACGCCCAGGTCATGCTTTTGTATTGTTGACACTTTTTCTTGTAGATTTTAGTGCTTTCCTCCACAGGCAAAGTCATCAGGCGCCTCCAGCAACGTTCTCTGCTGGATCGAAGGCATGTCTTCAAAAGATCAAAGGCCTGTCCCCATGGATTGAAAACCATCATTCTTCCCTAAATCAAAAGGCCATGTTTCCCTTTGAATCTAAGGAGGGCTCTTCGTATCATTAACTTTGCTTCACTCATTTCTTTATTGATTTTAAATTAACTTCAAATCAAATAAAAATCATAAAAAAATATTAGTCTTTGGGTTTTCTAATTGATTTTTGATTTTGTAAATTAATTAAATTAATTATTTTAATTTCATTTTATCAATTTAAAATCAACTAGACCTAAGTTTATTTAATTCAAATATTTTCTTAACAAAAAAAATTCTTATTTCATTTTTACTTACTAGGTTTTTAGATGTACTTTTAGTTTTCGCGCGTTATTTATTTTCTTTCATATTTTTTATATTATTATATTTGTACACTGGATGTAATAGTTAATAGGCTTTTATCCGCTTTCTTTATTTTTCTTCCCCCAATTGTTGTACATTGTAAATCCCCTCCCCGAAGCCATGTAATAGTGTAGGTTTATACTTCTGCACTCTATATTATGTACATATTTACTGCTAGTAATTAGGCATGTATGGCAAGACTGAAATTAAAATGCTAGCAAACCTAACACGAAAGATGAAAAATAACTAAATATAACACACATTGCACATATGCACCTCTAGGGTATCCCACTTTGGTTGCCTTCAGAAATAAAGCAGTCATGTCCCTCGAAACGGGGACGCTTTATCAAAGACCCGTAAAGTCAAAAGATCGTAGTCTCTCGATTACCCTATAGTTGCTTCTCAGTAAATAATCTAGTCCCTAAACAAAATTGCTAAAGCGTCTCCACAAGTTGCTTTTGTGACTGTATCGTCCCTTTGATGTCCCCCATACATCCAATAATATGGCTACCTACTCACTAATAGTAGGATAGCACTGTCTAAAGGATAGGAGGAAAAGAACTACCTTTTCGAGTACAAAGTAGATAGCTGTTAGAAGTTTGCTCAAAACATTTTGCACTTACAAAAATACTGCTTTTCAAAAACAATTTTCCAAAACATTTGCTTTGTCAACACTCTTGAGGACTGATACAAGAGTTAATGCAAAGAAAATCTCCGCGCTAAGGCATTTTCAAAACATCTTCAAATACACAAAGCACAAAGGTATTTTAAAAATGAGCAAACCTATAAGAGCCCGTAGATAACTACGGATGGAAAGGGTGCTAACACCTTCCCTTTCCATAATCTACCCCTTACTCAGAATAATCTCGAAAAGGTATTTTTCTGTTCTTTTCACCCTTTCCTTAATTTGGATAAAAGAAAAGTCAGTGGAGACTCTTGCTTACCGCAACATTTGCGAATACAAAATGCAAAACCAGTATTAACAATCGGTTCTGCCACCGTATCACAGAACTGGCGACTCTGCTGGGGATAAATAAAAAGTGGGGTTTACCTTAGAGTTAGTTCATTATTAAACAGCTTTTTTGTGCTTTGTATGCTTTATCCTTGGAGGGTGTTTAGGTTATTACTATAGATCCTACACCCGGATCTGGGGGCATCTTTTTAGGTAAATAGCAATAGATTGTGGAGATTGTACAATGTAGACCGATATGGTTGAAGCGATAGTTGTGTTGGTGTGACACTTTGGTTGGTACCAGTATCCCTTATGTTGAATCGAGGAGAATACGGGGCCACCGCGTGGTATCGTGAAGCACTAACGGACCTTAGAACCTTAGTTTAACAAACTTGGCCATTAGAAAGTAGTGAGATAGCCGGCCTCGGTGTAAAGCTGGGGATTGGTTGATACTCGATGCTACACTCATTGAGATCGGACTTTCGAGACGTTTCAGCCGCAATAAAAGATTGCTAAGCTGAAATAATGCTCGATAAAGAAAGATCAGTGATATTGAGACTCCTTAGAACCTGATTACTATTTCTTGGACAGGTTTGAACCAACTAAACTTCAAGAGGGCATTTACCTTTAAACTCCGTACAAGGCTAAACCTAAGGTCTTATGTGTTTTGATTGTGTGTTTATTTTGCTTAAACAAGACATCATGCATCATAACATCCATTTTTCATTACACTGACCATTTCAAGGACCAAAGGAATTTATCTTTGTTCTGTTTTGCAGATCATGGCTTCCGCTCATAGAAATACCATCTGAATCAGCTCCGTGAGAATACCTCTCCAACTCAAAGAGCTAGTATCAAGGGTTCCCGAGACTTTCTCATTTACCAAGAACTATGGTCGACTTCTCAATCTGGTTACCTCGGATTTTGATGAGAAGATGATGAGTGTACTCTTTCAATTATTTGATCCTAAGCACTATTGCTTCACCTTTCCAGATTGTCAGTTGGTTCCCACTGTGATACGGTGGGAGAACTGACTTGAGGGTTTTGCGTTTGATTGTAAATGTTGCGGTTAGCAAGAGTCGTCATCGACTTTTCTTTTATCCAAAAGGAAAGGTGAAAAAGCACTGGAAAGACCATTGAGATTATTTCTTGAGTTCGCGGGGTAAATTATGAAAGGGAAGGTATTAGCACCCTTTTCATCCATGGTTTTCCATGGGCTCTTAGTTACTTGCTAGATCACTTGCTTTTGTTTGAAATTGTGCTTTGTGTTGTTTTTGAAAGTATTTTGTAAAGAGGCCATTGTTTAGGCAAATTTTGTAATGATTCTCGTTCGTAAGAATGTATACAAAGATGTTGATCTTTTGAAATTGTTTTCAAGTTTTGTAAGATGTTTTGAAAGTGTAGGTGTTTGTTTTTGAAAATAACAAGGTTGTTTGTTTTGAAGTGGAGAAAGTAATTTGGAGCAATCTACCTACTCAAATGTCTTTCTTGTTCATTTTCTTTTCCTTTGACATTGTTGTCTTACCATTGATTTGGTAAGCAGCCCTATCTTTGAATGTAAACGGGACGGACGTGGGTCATCGTATAACCATGATTAGCAATGTTGTAAGGTATCTTAGCATTCTTTTGGAGAGACTAAGATCATTTGTAAGGCAACTTAGATAGCATCGTCGAGGAACTATGATCTTGTATTTGCTTGTTTTTGCTAAGATACCTTACATGCGTAATATGGCCATTTTGTATAAGGCAACCAAGTGGAATAACCCTAGGGGTGCTTGTGTGCAAGTGTATTATTTTCATTCTTGTTTTTGTCTTGAATTATGGTTTTCTAAGTATTGGTTTTGGTCTTTCCATTCAAACCCTAATTACTAGCATGTTATATAAAAGCGATAAATTGTGAAATTTAAAGTTACTACGCTATTACAACATTTGTGGGGAGGGGGTGTACAATTTGTAAATGGGGATTGCAAGAGTTTAAACCTAATTAGTCTATTACAACCATATTTAATTGGTATGAATATACAAGGAATTAAATAAATACAAAGTATAAAAATGAATAAATGTACAAAGATGCAAAATGTAAAGAAAATGAATTTGTTTGGTTTTTTCATGAATTTTTTTTCTTAATCTAATTTAAATAAAGAGAATAGTTAATTAAGTTTGAATTTATTAAAAAAAGATTTTAGATGAAAACCTAGTTTTAGTAATTAATCAAAAGAAAATAAATTTAAGAAAAGTATTTTTGGTATTTTTTATCTTGAAAATTTTTATAGCATTATAAAATAATTTTTGGCCCTTTTTTAATATTAAAAATAATGTATTTTCAATGGTGTGAAAAATAAATAAATAAAAACATAATATTAATTAAGTTTACAAGATTTAGTTAATAAAAATAAATAAAGTATAATAAATAAAAATACTTTTTGTGGAAAAATAGAATAAAATAAGTCAACATATAAATATATCATTTTTTTTGTATTTTTATGATTTTTAGTATTTAGAAAAAAAAATATTTAAGAAAAGAAAAATGAAATAAATAAATAAATAAATAACTTGGGCCAGGGGGTTCCAAGAGGAAACAGAGAGGTTAGTGAGCAAAAACAAACAAAAAAAACCAAGCCAGGCCCAAAGGGGCCCAGCGTCTGCCCAAAAAAAAACAAAGTCAGAAAAATGTGAAAAAATGAAAAAGGGTACCACTAGAGCTCGAACCCAGGTCCCATAGGTTACAAGCGCGCGCTTCTACCACTGGAGTGGCTATACATCCGTTAATACAAATAAAACAATAAATATGTAAGGCAAAACGTGTTCTGAAGACTTCATCTTCAACCTCCAGCCAGACTAACTGTAACTTGCTCATTTCTCATCAAAAATGAAAACTGTAAACATGAAACTTATAGCAAATTTTCTCACGATTCCAGAAATGTAAAGTATTAAAACTATGGATCAAAGATAAGAAAGAATTTTAATGGCCCTAATCTGAACCCTAAAATTTTTAGAAGTTTCAGTTTCAAAATTCTCTAAGCTCAAGCAATATTAATGGAAACTAAGGACATGGTTAGTTTCAGGGCAATGATATCTACATGTTTTATTCACAAATAAACTATTGATGATGCCTATATGAAGAGTTCCAAGTTGAGAAAACTTACCTCGAAACTAGAAATTGTGTTTGGAGTTTGAGCTTGTTTCAAGTAATAGTGATGATCTGGTTAGCTTCCTTGAGGTCCTAGGAAACTAATGCAATGGTTTGCTTGAGTTGAGAGTGGCTGAAACGACTTGGACAAGTCAATGTGCAATCCTCTGTTTTTGGTTATGGAAGATATGGTAAATGATGTTACAGAAATTAAACACGTACATGGATAAGTTATACTTGATGTAAGTAAGCTTTAGAAACTAAAAGGCCAAGAAACGCACAAGGGAAATGTGAGTTTGAGGTTCAAGGTCAGAAACTGTGCAACAATGGAGTTTTTGGGCAAATTTTGATTTGAGAGAGTTTTGGTGTATTTTAGGGTGCTCAAGCTTGACCCCTAGCTCACAAATAGTTACTCTATTTATAAGCACCAAGTTTGGAGTGCTCTAGTTGATCAGAATTCAAATTTGCATCTTTAAGTTGAACATGTGATTTTTTGACGAAACAAGTTTCCATGCCTTGTGTATTTGATAAGTTAGAGTGGTTATGCTTTAAATAAGCTTGCTTATGACTTTGTGGATGCAGTGTAATCAGAGGGAACAAGTTAGAGGCTCAATGTGAACTTTATGCAAAAAGCTTGCTTTACAAGAATGACAATGTTACTTTGTGCCATTAATGGAAATGCAACTTGGATAATAGCTCAAATGCTTGGATCAAAGCTCTAACAGCTGTGTAAACATTTAATTATGGAGTGACAAACAATTTTGAGGCTTGCAAAGAAAAGATTATGCAGCCTAGCATGGATTTAGTTCATGTGTTCATCAAAAATGGCTTGTAATTCAAGTGACAAAACCCTAACTTCATCTCTTCGATTCTCCCTACTCAAGAATGATCTCAAGAAGTTCTTTGACATTTTGGAAAGCTTGTAATTTTCTATACAATCCATATTTTAATTTCTTTTGAATATTCCTCTTGTAACTATTTGAAAAAGTGCCATGAAGTTGGGTCAAAATCCTGGCCAAATTAGGGAAAAATTTCACTAAGTGTTTAGTTTCATGACCCTATGTTCATAAAATTATAACTTGAGATCCAAGAATTTTTGGAAGAAGTTGTGTGAATAAAAGTTGTATATTTCATGGGGATCTACAACTTTCATGTTGGGAGTTTCTCTTGAATCATCTTGCATCATGGTGAAAATTTGGCTCAAAGTTATGAAAAAAACATGAAATTTCAACACTTAGAAAAATTTCTAAGTTTAGAAATTTTGACTTTTTCAAAATGAAATCTTGACTTTTTGATTTCTTGATGAAATTTTTTCATATTTTGACATGTTTTGATGAGTTATGATCTTTGGCACTTGAATTTGACCAAAAAGTCAAAGTTTGACTTTTCAGCATACAGTTGACTTTTGATCAGTTGACTGCAAAATTCATCTGTCAATCCAATGGACTTGAAATGTTTTGAACCATGTCATTAGGTTAAAATGATGCAATTGGACTCTTGAGATCATGCCTTAAACCAATTAACCATTTGCTAGGTCAAAACCAGAAATTGCCTTTTCCCAGTCAAAATCCTTATTTTGACCATTTTTCCCTTTTGGAGATTTGATCAAATTTCTTAAGGAGTTGTGGTACAAACTTGATCAAAGGATACATATGAGTTTATAATGTTGATATGGATAAAAAATTATGAATTTTGACTGTAAATTGGCCATAGTTGACTGTTTCCCCAATACAGCTGATTTTTAGGTCAACTGCTCAATTGACTGAGCAAAAATGTGATCCAAGGCTTGAAACTTGACATGAGCAACCTTGGGGGCCCATAATGATCCATAAAAGTCATATGGGGCATTGGAAGTTCAAATGTCCTTGTACAAACTCAAACCCTAGTTTTGGTCATCAGTGCTTGAAGAGGTGTCTTGAGCTGATCAAACCCTTGTGCAGTCTTGAGCCCAAAGAGATCTTGTGAGAAAATCCTTGATAAGTGAGAGGGAAATTTTTTTGGGTACAACAGCTTCCCCTGTTCAATCTTCTTAAGCCTGGAGAGTTAGATTGACATGTTTTGCCATTCGTGACTCGAAGGTGGAAGATGATTGGACACTAGAGTGCCCAGAAATTTGCACTCGGTGATGTGATGGTAGAGGGAATGGGCTTAAAGATGGCATTTGGAGAAGTGTTATAAAGTTATTGGAGATGGGCTTGTAGATGCCATCCAAGAGTGATTGTTGAATTGTAATTTGTAAGTTGAAAGAATGAGCATCAGAGTGGCGTCCGTGTTTGGAGCGTATATGTATTGTATCTTGAGAATTACATCTGAATGAATATCAGAATGGTATCCGTGTCTGGAGCATATCCGCATTGTATCTGAAGGAGACTATGAATGAGTATCAGAATGGCGTCCGCTTCTGGAGCGTATTCGAACTGTAAATGAGTTTCAGGATGGCATCCATGTTTGGAGCGTATCTGAAATGTAAATGAGTTTCAGGATGGCGTCCATGTCGGGAGCGTATTTGAACTGCATCTGGAAGCTGATTTTAAATAAGTATCAGAATGGCATTCGTGTCTGGAGCACATATGTACTGTATCTGGAAGTTGAAAACCGAATGAGTATCAGAATGGCATCTGCGTCTGGAGTGTATCTGAATTGTATCTAAGAAGTTGATATCTGAATGAGTATCAGGATGGCATCCATGTCTAGAGTGTATCTGAACTGTATTTGAGAAGTTGAGATCTGAATGAGTATCAGGATGGCATCCGTGTCTTGAAGCGTATCTAAATTGTATCTGAAAACTTTGAACAATGTCAATGGTAGCTGTTAACCTTATCCTGAAAAGGGTAAAATGTTAGTAAAAATGAAAAGTCATGTTGTATGAAATGAAGGGTGTAATGGATTTGTGTTATCAATGTTTATGATATATGGATGCAATTTGTGCATATGTGAGCTAATCTGTTGTGTTGTTTGTTGGATTTGGGGAAAATAAATCCTTGACTATTGCCGAGGATATGTAGTGTAAGTCTTCATGTTGTAAAGTCTAAGTGTTGATGAATTTCTGCTTGGAGAGATAAACTTTGTTGTAAGGGAAATGCCGTGTACTGCTTGAAAAATCCTTGTTGGGGAATTTGGAGGAATTTGACGACCTCTACTGGGGATTGATAACTGAAAGCTCTGTTCCGCTGGGGATTAAATTGCATAATATGGGGAATTTTATGGAGATAAACTTAGAGAGATTTCCCTATCTCTTAAAACCATCAGTGATTGTCTTTTATTTTGTTTATTTGTAAACAGTAATTATGTTCAAATGCATATGTTCAACAATGAATCATTGGACGTTTTTGTAAACAAAACACAAACGTAAAGAAAAACAGATTGTTTTTGCACTTTCAAAGGGATGTCTTTGTATTTATTTTGAGTAAGTATTTTTGTACAATGAGACAAGCAATCTAGTAAGATAATACCGTTATAAAAAATGCAAATTTTAATACAAAGAAAAGATAGCTATATGCAATAATCCCATGGGGTTCCCATTCTGCTATAGCCTTTGTATCTCTGAGCATCTTGTCTATTTGTTGCTTTGTCCGAAGATGATTGAATTGGTCAGAAATGTCGAGTTTGCAAGTTGTCCGTAAGGTGATTCAACGGGACATAGTCATACGCTTTAATTCCCTAACTTTTTCCTGGACCGCCCTTTCGGGTTTTCAGTCCACCGGGAAACCCTTTTTTGCCCAAGCCGCCCTTTCGGGTTTTCAACTTGCCGGGTGTACATTTTTTTTTATTTTATCCGTAATTTTTTCCTGAAACTTTTTGGTTCGCCGGGATGCCCTTGTTTTGCCTAGGTGTGTCGACCTAGCGGGTCTCTTATGCGTAGTATCTTTGACTATGTCTGCGTTCGCAGGGTGCGGCAGGTCGTAACCATCCATGGTGGTCAAGATCATTGCTCCACCAGAGAAAATGTTTTTGATTACAAATGATCCTTCGTATGTAGGAGTCCATTTGCCCCTGGGTCACCTTGCGGAAATATGATACGTTTGATCACCAGATCCCCAACTTGATACACTTGTCATCTGACCTTTTTGTTGAAAGCCTTGATAATCCATTTTTGATACATTTGACCATGACAGACAGCAGTAAGTCTTTTCTCATCAATTAAGTTCAGCTGATCAAGTCGAGTCTGGATCCAATCGTCTTTATTCAAACCTGCATCCTTCATGATTCTTAGAGAGGGGATCTGAAACTCAATAGGCAAGACAACTTCCATGCCGTATACCAGAGAATACGGTGTTGCCCCGGTTGATGTGCGAGCTGTAGTACGATACCCGTGGAGAGCGAATGGTAGCATCTCATGCATGTCTTTGTATGTGACTGTCATTTTCTGTATGATCTTTTTAATGTTCTTATTTGCGGCTTTGACAACACCATTCATCTTTGGCCGGTAAAGGGAAGAGTTGTGATGCTGGATCTTGAATTGCTCACACAAAGCGGTGATCATAGTATTGTTCAAGTTTGTACCATTGTCTGTAATGATCCTCTCCGGGATACCGTAATGACAAATGAGATTCTGCTTGATGAACCGGGCGACAACATTCTTGGTAACAGAAGCGAAGGAAGCTTCCTCCACTCACTTTGTAAAATAGTCAATGGCCACTAGGATGAAGCGGTGTCCATTAGAGGCTGTTGGCTTGATTTCCCCAATCATATCAATCCCCCACATAGCAAAGGGCCAAGGAGCCGTCAAGACATTCAGAGGAACTGGAGGTACGTGCACCTTGTCAGCATAGATTTTACACTTATGGCAGGTTCAAGAGTGTTGATAGCAATCTGCTTCCATGGTAGACCAGTAATATCCCTCCCGTAGGATTTTATTTGGCATCGTATGTCCACTGGAATGGGTGCCAAAAGTGCCTTCATGTAACTCAGCCATGATCCTTCCAGCTTCAACCTTGTCTACGCACCGAAGTAACATAGAGTCCTTGTTGCGTTTGTAAAGAATGCTATTACTAAGGAAGAATTTAGCAGAGAGTCTCCTTAAGAACTTCTTATCATTGACTGAAGCTCCTTCTGGATATTCTTGAGCCTCGAGATACCTCTTGACTTCGTGAAACCATGGTTGGTCCACTACTTCTTTAGCATTAATCTCGTGACAGTGAGCTGGTTCATCCATTCGTTCAATGGTGAAATGGGGAGCCTCGTTATCCCATTTAAGTTTAAACATATATGACATTGTGGCTAGTGCGTCAGCTAGATAATTTTCTTCTCGCGGGAAATGCTCGAAGGTAATCTTCTCAAAATGTGGGAGCAATGCCAAAACATGTTCTTTGTAAGGGATAAGGTTAGGGTGTTTGGTGTCCCATTTCCCTTTGATCTAGCTGATAACCAGAGTTAAATCTCCGAATACATTCAAAGATTTGATCCCCAAGTCTATGGCAGCTTTGAGACCAAAGATGCACGCTTCGTATTCCGCCATGTTATTTGTACAATTGAAGCAGAGTCTTGCCGTAAAAGGGGTATGACAACCTTCAGGAGATATGAGTACAACACCAATACCATTGCGGAGTGCATTAGATTCCCCATCAAAAACCAGGGTCCATCGGGATCCTTGTTCAGGTCTATCATATGGCCTGAGTTCTTCATAGTTGTTTACCATCATGATGTCTTCATCTGGGAATTTGAACTTCATGGACTGGTAGTCTTCTACAGCTTGGTGAGCAAGGTGATCAGCTAGTACACTGCCCTTTATTGCTTTTTGGGTAGTATACTGTATGTCATATTCTGTCAGGATCATCTTTCATCTCCCTATTCTCCCAGAGAGAGCAGGTTTCTCGAAGATGTATTTTATTGGATCCATTTTAGATATCAACAAGGTAGTATGGGTCAGCATATACTGTCTTAGCCGGCGAGCAGCCCATGCCAGAGCACAACAAGTTTTCTCGAGCAGTGAATATGTTGTTTCACAGTCGGTACAATTTTTGCTCAGGTAATAAATAGCGTGCTCTTTTCGGCCAGACTCGTCATGCTGCCTCAGCACACACCCCCATAGAGTTTTCTAAAACGGTCTGATACATGATCAATGGTCTTCCCTCGACTGGTGGCATTAAAACAGGAGGCTCTTACAATTACTCTTTGATCTTGTCAAAGGTAGTTTGGCACTCATCATTCCATTTGACTACCTGATCTTTCTTCAGTAGTTTGAAAATTGGTTCACAGGTAGCTGTCAGGTGACAAATGAATCTGGCAATGTAGTTCAAGCGTCCCAAGAATCCTCTGACTTCCTTCTCAGTACGAGGAGCAGGCATCTCTTGTATCACTTTTACTTTGGCAGGATCTACTTTAATACCTTTATTGCTGACGACAAAGCCTAGAAGCTTACCAGACCTTACTCCAAACGTGCATTTATTTGGGTTCAACCTCAGCTTGTATTTCTTTATCCTCTCAAACAGCTTTTGTAAATGATCAAGATGCTCTTCTTCTGTTTGAGATCTAGCTATCATGTCGTCCACATAGACCTCTATTTCATGATGTATCATGTCGTGAAATACAGCTACCATAGCACGCTGATAGGTTGCCCCCGTATTCTTCAGTCCGAATGGCATAACCTGGTAGCAGAATGTGCCCCACTGTGTGACAAAAGTTGTCTTCTCCATGTCTTCAGGCGCCATTTTGATTTGGTTGTAACATGAGAAACCGTCCATGAAGGAAAACACTTTGTGTTGTGTCGTATTGTCAACTAGGATGTCAATGTGGGGAAGTGGGAAATAATACTTAGGGCTTTCCCTATTCAAATCTCTGTAGTCCACGCACATTCGTACCTTGCCTTCTTTTTTGGGCACGGGAACAACATTGGCCACCCATTGTGGATAGGAGGTGACGACCAAGAATCCAACATTGAATTGTTTCATGAATTCTGCTTTAATCTTTTCATACATGTCTGGTCGCATTCGGCGGACCTTTTTCTTTACTGGTGGACAGTCCTCTCTTGTAGGTAGACGATGTACCACAATATATGCACCAAGTCCTGGCATATCTTTATACGACCAGACAAAGACTTCAACATACTCGTGTAACAACTGAATCAGACGCTCCTTGACACTGGGTTCCAGATTGGCATCCACCTTGACTTCTCTTTTGTCTTCCTCGGTACCTAGATTGATTGTATCCACGGGTTCCTCGTGGGGATGAATAGTCCTCTCTTCTTGTTGTACCAATCTAGAAAGTTCCCCTGGTACTTCACAATCTTCCTCGTCTTCGTCTTCGGCTTGGTAGATTAGATTTTCAGAGTCACAAAAAGCCATAGCAGAATCGTTACCCATGGGATCCCGAATGGATGTAGACCTACATTGTGAGTGTGAGTGTATGTAAGAGTATAACTATCTTTGAAAGCAATGAAAATGTAAAAAGCAAAAAATAATGAGCACAAAGTTTGTATGCAAAACGTCCATGATTCATTGATGTCATATGGAAATGAGATAATAACCCTTACAAATGGACCATTGTACCTCGGGTAAGACACAAGGTTTTGAGAGTCTGAATTGTTTTAATATTACAGATCCAATAAAATGTAAAGATAAATTACTGTGGGATAAAAGTGATCGGGACAAAATCTCTAGCCTCCTAGTTGCTGAGCCCTCCATTGATAGTTGGGAAGATCCAATCCTCCAGGTTGCATCCATATTCATCATCCTCTACCGTGTTGACTTCACGGTTGCTGATCTTCAGGGGTGGTCCTCCAGTACGAGTGCAGCGTACAACCTTTTGAGCACCTGAAGTGAAACCTAGGCCAAACATGTCAGACTTGTATGTGATATCTGGGAGTTGTCCCTAAATAGTGCACCCACCTTCTTCTATCACTGCGTTTGCATCCTTTAAAGATGACATCCTGAGTGGAGGCCTTGTGATCTTGGGAACAGACCTGGTTACTGCCACATCTTGCGGGACTTCTTCAAAGTGTTGGAATGGAGTTTCAATAAATTCACCATCTAACTCCACATATCTGAAGGAATTGAGATGGCTGATCATATACTCTTCTTCACCATGAACGGTGATAATCTTCCCTTGAATCGGATACTTCAGCATTTGGTGTAACATAGAAGTGACAGCGCCAGCATTGTGAATCCATGGTCGACCTAGCAAGCAGGAATATGAAGGGCGAATATCCATTACATAAAAAGTTGAATCAAATGTATGGGTTCCAACCTTTATGGGGATATCCACTTCCCCATGCACCATTATTTTCGAGCCTTCAAAAGCCCTCACTACTATATTGCTTGGTTTCAATGTCAATCCCTCACAGTCAAGCCTATCAAGAGCCTTTTTAGGTAATACATTCAGAGATGATCTGGTTTCAACCAACACATGAGCCAAGGTTGTGCCCCTGCATTCCACTGAGACATGCAATGCCTCATTATGCTTCCTTCCTCTTGGCGTTAAATCAACATCCGAAAAACCTAGACCATTATCTGCAGTCAAGCTGGCTACGCAGTCTTGGAACTGATCGGCAGATGTTTCTTGGGGTACATGGGCAGTTTTCAAGAATTTTACGAAGGCCTTTGCATGCGCCTCAAAACATAGTAGTAAAGCCAACATAGAAATTTTGGATGGAGTTTTCCCCAATTGTTCAACTACATCATAGTCTCTTCTTTTTATGATCTTTAGAATCTCCTCCATCTCTTTCTGGGAGGTCTCAGGGATAGCCAATGATTGTGCCTTCGTCCGGACAGGCTCAATCAGAATACTTTTACCTCGCGTTTCGGTTGACTCGGCAGTAGGAATGTCAGTAGGAGTGATAACAGGGGTTGTATCAGCTTTGTCAGTTGGAGTATTGGTGGAGATGATTATGGGACTGGGAATAGCCTTTGGAGGAGCAACAACAACGGGAATGATTACGGGTCCAGAAATTGCTTTTGGGGGAGCAATTTCTGGAGAGAATATCCTTCCGCTTCGGGTAATCTTACTAGTCCCAGCAATATTACTGATATCAGAGTTAACTTTCTCAGAACTTGAATCTTCAGCAGCTGTCCAATCTTGCTTGATACCGTGGTAGTAGACATCCCCTCCATAATTCCATGGTACAATTTTGTCTGAAGAATACGGGATTGGTCCAGGCATTGTAATTATTAAAGGAGCTACTCTTGGAACTAATGTAATTCTAACGGGTCTTTTGGTGGAGACCCTGGAAGAATTGTCGGAAATGTTCACAATGAAAACATCATTATAAGAAACAGGTGGAGCAAAAGTCTTTTCGAACAAAATCTCCTTGTTAACTATTAGGCATTGAACGCGCGCTTTCAACAAAGGACAACTGGTTGTTGAGGACAAACAGAAATGGAAGCTTTCATCACAGCCTGGGAATACACTGGCATTCAATAAGTTCTTTTTGATGATCAGGAGTGGGGTCATAAGTTCATCAACTAAAGTAACAAACATATCTTCCTCAATAGCATGGGCATTATGGCCATGTTTGGGCATAGGGGCAGAAATGACATTGGGCTTTTCTGGCGCATCGAATTCAATCTCTTTGGCTTCGAAGAGGTCTTGTACTTTGTTCTTTAGAGCCCAACAGTTGTTAGTGTCATGGCCGGGACTCTCAAAATGGTATGCGCAACGGGCATTAGGATGATAGTGAGGAGATGTTATGTTAGGATTCTTTGGAGCTTCTTTCAAGGTCACTAGATTGGATCTTAACAGATGTCGCAATACTTGAGATAGGGTCATGTTAATTTTGGTGAATTGTCTGACTGGTCTTTCCATTCTAGGTTGGTTGTTTCTTTGCTGATTAGGTGCAGGTTTAGGAATCATGACAGCCCCTACCATTGGACTGCGTTCGACCCTATCTTGACTTCTCTGAGGATAAACAACAACCACTTCTTTCTTTCTGATAAATGGCTTCCTTACAGCAGCAGAGGATGCATCTTTTTGAATCTTTCCACTTTTTATCACGGCTTCTACCCTTTCTCCAGTAAATATCAATTCAGTAAAACCTGCCGATGAACTCCCAATTAGGTGATTGAAGAAGGGACCAGACAAGGTGCCCAAAAACATGTCTACCAACTCTCTTTTAGATAGAGGAGGTTGAACCCTTCCGGCCAAATCTCTCCATTTTTGCGCACAGTCCTTGAATCCTTCATTTGAAGCCATGGCCATACTCTGGAGTTGAGTATGGGTAGGTGCGATATCAATATTGTATTGGTATGGTTTGTAAAAGGTTGCAGCAAGATCTTCCCAGTTATGAACATTGGCTCTTTCTAATTGATAAAACCAATCAAGTTGAGTTCCAGACAAACTGTCTTAGAAGAAGTGTACCCATAAATCTTTGTCAGCGATATGGGGTTGGATCTTCCTTACATAGGACCGGAGATGCATTTTGGGGCATGAGACTCCATCATATATGGCCAACACAGGTGCTTTGAATTTTGGAGGAATGACAATTCCTGATACCAGTCCTAACTCCTCAAAGTCCAATCCAGGCACTTTTTGGATTTCCATTGCACTCAACTGTTCTTCTAGATGCTTATACTTGTCGTCGGCTGGAGGGTATTGTTCTTCAGAATAGTCTTCTTCTTCCTCTTCCTCTTCTAAATCAGACTGAATAACTGTTTCTTTGCCCTTCCCATCTTGATTGTCTTTCTCACCAGATGTCGTAGCAAAGTCTAAGGCCCTTCTTGTCTGCCCTTGGAATCTTCTTCCCATGTTCAGAATTCTGGTTATTTTCTTCGTCTTCTTTTTCTTCTCCTCAACCAGCAAGGTCTTCAACTCTTCTTGTCCTTTGGCCAGAGTTAAGAACAATTGTTGGAACTGTGCATTCTGAGCTTGAAGGTCCTTCACCGTTTGCTCGAGATCCATCTCACTGAAATAAACAATAGAGAGATGAGGAGACTTGTTGCAAGAAACCTGTTTATGTTATGATGAATGATAAATGCATATGCAATGATTTCAAGGATTTAAAATTCAAATTTGTTTTAGACAAAAAAGAAAAACAAGTTATATTAATAATTTAAGGTTTTTGAGTACATCAGTGCCATCTAGGCAAAACAAATACAAAAACTCTAAGATAGAAAAGTAGTACGCATCCTCTTTGGTGCAATGTAGGCATTCATAGTCTGCTCCTCATGAAGTAGCCTAGTGAGTTCCAAAACCTTATTCTCACTTGCATAGAATTGGGCTTCAAAAGTATCTCTCCCCCCTTGAGTTGTATCTAATCTCTTTGTAAGTCTTCAAGAGAGGTGGGCATGTCAGGATGTAGGATAGTGTATGGAACATCTTCTTCCATGACAAGCTCAATGATTACCGGGAGAATGGAGGGATAAGGCATCATCAGACTTTGAGCACGAGTTCGTACCTATTTGAGGTAAGGCTCAAGAGGGATGGAATTCTTATGCCCCAAAGTCTTGCTATCTACCTTGTTTAGCATCCTCCAAGATCGGATAAATCTCTTGTGAAGGCCTTGATCTTTGTTGTCGTAGTCAAATACCAAACCTTGAATCAGCATCTTGTACGGGCCATCCCTTCGGGCGTAACCAAACTGTCTTAAAGATAAGCAGGGGTTATAGGTGATACCTCCCCTAATGCCAAGTAAAGGGACATTAGGAAATTCTCCACAATGGTCGAGAATAGTAACATTCTCTATGGATCGGGAGCACCAATGAATGTATGAATGTTTGAGCATCATTAACCTTTGTGATCACCTTGAAACTTGCTCGTTCTTTAATACAGATTGGGGAAGATGAGAAATAAACCATCTTGCCAAGAGAGGAGTGCAACACATAAGGACACCTCTTTTCCTCATTGTGCGAGTGTGAAAAGAGTTTAGGATGTCTCCTAGCAATGTAGGCACCGGGTTGCAGGATATGAAGATTTTGACGGTGTTCACATCTATGAGTTAGTCAGGATTTGGAAAGAAAACCATCCCATAGATGAGGAGAGCCACAATTTCCTCAAAGGCTTGCAGATCCAAAGAATTCCAACAGCTTTGGGCTTTCTCAAATAGGAACTTTGCTAGGAAACCCTTGACACCACTTCTTGTTTCCCAATGAGTTGTGACATCAGATGAGTGCAAGTGTAGAGCTTGAGCAATCTCTTCTGGATTTGGGTCTCTTTCCGTACCGTTGAAAGGTAGTTGATTGAGAATGGGAATCCTCAAGAGTCGGGAGAATTCTTCCAAAGTAGGCACAAGTTGTTAGTCGGGAAATGTGAAGCAATAATGTAAAGGATTAAAGAACTGAAAGAGCACATTCATCATGTCCTCATATGTGTTGGAGGTGACCAAGTTGAGTAGGCGACCATGTCTCTCGGTGAATGGAGAGTTTTCTGGAATCCTTGATGCTAGCTCCTTAAGTTGTGGAGGTATCCTCATAAGATTGACTTGAATAGTTTTCCTGCAAAGAGAATCCATGTCCTACAAAACAAGAACAAAGATAAATCCAAAATCCTTGAAATGGTTAGTGAATGTGTATGATGTTATGATGTTCATGATGTTATGTACAAGTATGTGTATACAAACAAAGAAAACAAGTCCCTAGGTTTAGGCTTGCATGGAGTTTTATAGTTAAGTACCCTCTTGAAGTTTAGTTGGCTCAACCTGTCCTAGTAATAGTAACCTGGTTCTAAGGAGCTCAATATCACTGGTTTGTTTCCTTAGTCATTGTTTCAGCACAAGCCTCTTTAATGGCGACCAAAATATCCCAAGAAACCAAACCTCAATGAGTGTAGTATCGAGTATCTACCAACTTCGGACTGCAGCAAAGCCGTTCATCTCACTACATCCTAAAGGCCAAGTTGGTCAAGTAAAGGTTCTATAAGTTCATTAGTGCTTTATGACATCACTCAGCGGCCCCGTATTCTCTTTGATTAACTCAAAGGCTACTGGTACCCACAAATATGTCGCACTAACGTAGCTATTGCTTAGACCATGTCGGTATACCCTGCATAGTTTCCACAACATATTGCTACTTACCTATAATGTATCCCAAATCCAGGTAGAGGATTAAAACCCAAATAAAGAACCATAATGTAAAGCATACAAGTCAAACAATGCAAGCAAGTAAACGTGATCTAACCCTAAGGTAACCCCACTTTTAAAATTGTCCCCAGCAGAGTCTCCAGTTTTGTGATACAGTGGGAGAACTGACTTGAGGGTTTTGCGTTTGATCGCAAATGTTTCCGTTAGCAAGAGTCGCCAACGACTTTTCTTTTATCCAAAAGGAAAGGTGAAAAAGCACAAGAAAGACCTTTGAGATTATTTCTTGAGTTCGAAGGTAGATTATGAAAAGGGAAGGTATTAGCACCCTTTTCATCCATGGTTTTCCATGGGCTCTTAGTTACTTTCTAGATCACTTGCTTTTGTTTGAAATTGTGCTTTGTGTGGTTTTTGAAAGTGTTTTGTAAAGAGGCCATTATTTAGGCAAACTTTGTAATGATTCTCGTTCGTAAGAATGTATACAAAGATGTTGATCTTTTGAAAATGTTTTCAAGTTTTATAAGATGTTTTGAAAGTGTAGGTGTTTGTTTTTGAAAATAGAAAGGATGTTTGTTTTGAAGTGGAGCAAGTAATTTGGAGCAATCTACCTACTCAAATGTCTTTCTTGTTCATTTTCTTTTCCTTTGACATTGTTGTCTTACCATTGATTTGGTAAGCAACCCTATCTTTGGATGTAAACGGGACGGGTATGGGTCATCGTATAACCATGATTAGCAATTTTGCAAGGTATCTTAACATTCTTTTGGAGGGACTAAGATCATTTTTAAGGTAACTTAGATAGCGTCATCGAGGGACTATGATCTTGTATTTGCTTGTTTTTGCTAAGATACCTTACATGCGTAATATGGCCATTTTGTATAAGGCAACCAAGTGGAATAACCCTAGGGGTGCTTGTGTGCAAGTGTATTGTTTTCATGCTTTTTTTTGTCTTGAATTATGGTTTTCTAAGTATTGGTTTTAGTCTTTACATTCAAACCCTAATTACTAGCATGTTATATAAAAGCAATAAATTGCGAAATTTAAAGTTACTACGCTATTACAATATTTGTGGGAAGGGGGTGTAAAATTTGTAAATGGGGATTGCAAGAATTTAAACCTATTTAGTCCATTACAACCATATTGAATTGGTATGAATATACAAGGAATTAAATAAATACAAAGTATAAAAATGAATAAATGTACAAAGATGCAAAATGTAAAGAAAATGAATTTGTTTGGTTTTTTCATGAATTTTTTTTTGTCTTAACCTAATTTAAATAAAGAGAATAGTTATTTAAGTTTGAATTTATTAATAAAATATTTTAGATGAAAACCTAGTTCTAGTAATTAATCAAAAGAAAATAAATTTAAGAAAAGTATTTTTGGTATTTTTTATCTTGAAAATTTTTATAGCATTATAAAATGATTTTTGGCCCTTTTTTAATATTAAAAATAATATATTTTCAATGGTGTGAAAAATAAAAAAATAAAAAAATAATATTAATTAAGTTTACAAGATTTAGTTAATAAAAATAAATAAAGTATAATAAATAAAAATATTTTTTGTGGAAAAATAGAATAAAATATGTCAAAATATAAATATATCATTTTTTTGTATTTTTATGATTTTTAGTATTTAGAAAAAAAATGTATTTAAGAAAAGAAAAATGAAATAAATAAATAAATAAATAACTTGGGCCAGGGGGTGCCAAGAGGAAACAGGGAGGTTAATGAGTAAAAACAAACAAAAAAAAACAAGTCAGGCCCAAAGGGGCCAAGCGCCTGCCAAAAAAAACAAAGTTAGAAAAATGTGAAAAAATGAAAAAGGGTACCACTGAGGCTCGAACCCATGTTCCATAGATTACAGGCGCGGGCTTCTACCACTGGGGTGGCTATACATCCGTTAATACAAATGAAACAATAAATATGTAAGGCAAAACATATTCTGAAGACTTCATCTTCAACCTCCAGCCAAACCAACTGTAACTTGCTCATTTCTCATCAAAAATGAAAACTGTAAACATGAAACTTGTAGCAAATTTTATCACGATTCCAGAAATGTAAAGTATTAAAACTATAGATCAAAGATAAGCAAGAATTTTAATGGGTCTAATCTGAACCCTAAAAATTTCAGAAGTTTCAGTTTCAAAATTCTCTAAGCTCAAGTAAAATGAATGGAAACTAAGGACATGGTTAGTTTCAGGGCAATGATATCTACATGTTTTATTCACAAATAAACTATTGACGATGCCTATATGAAGAGTTCCAAGTTGAGAAACTTACCTCAAAACTGGAAATCGTGTTTGGAGTTTGAGCTTGTTTCAAGTGATGGTGATGATCAGGTTAACTTCCTTGAGGTCCTAGGAAACTAATGCAATGGTTTGCTTGAGTTGAGAGTTGCTGAAATGACTTGGAAAAGTCAATGTGCAATGCTCTGTTTTTGGTTATGGAAGATATGGTAAATGATGTTACAGAAATGAAACAGGTACAGGGATAAGTTATACTTGATGTAAGGAATCTTTAGAAACTAGAAGGCCAAGAAACGCATGAGGGAAATGTGAGTTTGAGGTTCAAGGTCAGAAATTGTGCAACAATGGAGTTTTTGGGTAATTTCTGATTTGAGAGAGTTTTGGTGTATTTCAGGGTGCTCAAGCTCATCCCCTAGCTCACAAATAGTGACTCTATTTATAAGAAACAAGTTTGGAGTGCTCTAGTTGATCAGAATTCAAATTTGCATCTTTAAGTTAAACATGTGATTTTTTGACAAAACAAGTTTCCATGCCTTGTGTACTTGCTAAGATAGAGTGGTTATGCTTTAAACAAGCTTACTTATGACTTTGTGGATGGAGTGTAATCAGAGGGAACAATTTAGAGGCTCAATGTGAACTTTATGCAAAAAGCTTGCTTTACAAGAATGGCAATGTTACTTTGTGCCATTAATGGAAATGCAACTTGGATAATAGCTCAAATGCTTGGATCAAAGTTCTAACAGTTGTGTAAACATTTAATTATGGAGTAACAAACAAGTTTGACGCCTGCAAAGCAAAGATTATGCAGCCTAGCATGGATTTGGTTCATGTGTTCATCAAAAATGGCTTGTAATTCAAGTGACAAAACCCTAACTTCAACTCTTCGATTCTCCCTACTCAAGAATGATCTCAAGGAGCTCTTGGACATTTTGGAAAGCTTGCAATGTGATATACAACCCATATTTGAATTTATTTTGAATATTAATCTTGGAACTATATGAAAAAGTACCATGAAGTTGGGTCAAAATCCTGACCAAATTAGGGCAAAATTTCACTAAGTGTTTAGTTTCATGACCCTATGTTCATAAAATTATAACTTGAGATCCAAGATTTTTGGAAGAAGTTGTGTGAAGAAAAGTTGTAGATTTCATGGAGATCTACAACTTTCATGTTGGGAGTTTCTCTTGAATCATCTTGCATCATGGTGAAAATTTGGCTCAAAGTTATGAAAAAAACATGAACTTTCAACACTTAGAAAAATTTCTAAGTTTAGAATTTTTGACTTTTTCAAAATGAAATCTTGTATTTTTGTTTTCTTGATGAGTAAGTTTCATATTTTGACATGTTTTAATGAATTATGATCTTTTGCACTTGAATTTGACCAAAAAGTCAAAGTTTTACTTTTCAGTATACAGTTGACTTTTGATCAGTTGACTGCAAAATTCATCTGTCAATCCAATGGACTTGTAATGTTTTGAACTGTGTCATTAGGTTAAAATGATTCAATTTGACTCTTGAGATCATGCCTTAAACCAATTGACCATTTGCTAGGTCAAAAACCAGAAATTGCCTTTTCCCAATCAAAACCCTACTTTTGACCATTTTGCCCTTTTGGAGATTTGATCAAATTTCTTAAGGAGTTGTGGTCCAAACTTGATCAAAGGATACATATGAGTTTATAATTTTGATATGGATCAAATATTATGAAGTTTGACTTTAAATTGGCCATAGTTGACTTTTTCCCCAATACAGCTGATTTTTAGGTCAACTACTCAATTGACTGAGCAAAAATGTGATCCAAGGCTTGAAACTTGACATGAGCAACCTTGGGGGTCCATAATGATCCATAAAATTCATATGGGCATTGGAAGTTCAAATTTCCTTGTACAAACTCAAACCCTAGTTTTGGTCATCAGTGTTTGAGGAGGTGTCTTGAGTTGATCAAACCCTTGTGCAGTCTTGAGCCCAAGGAGATCTTGTGAGCAAATCCTTGATAAGTGAGAGGGAAAATTTTGGGGTACAACACCCACCATGGAAGAGTTATCTCAAATATTGGGTATACAGATTCTTGATTAGATGCCTTTCACCGGTTTAGAAGAAGCTCCCAAGCCAGAGGTCATTGCAATGGCTTTGCATCTAAAACGGTCCGACATTGTATCCAACTGGGAAACAAGAAATGGTGTTGAAGGTAAACCAACCAAGTTTTTGTATGATAAGGCTAACCAATTTTGGGATGATTTGGATTTCCAAGATTTTGAGGAGGTTCTGGCCCTTCTAATCTATGTTTTTGTGTTGTTCCCTAATCCAGACTTTCTCATAGATATGAATGCTATCAAGGTTTTCCTCTCTCGTAACCCTGTGCCTACTCTACTCGGAGACATCTAGCATACCCTCCACACTCGCACCATGAAGAGAAAAGGGATTCTTATGTGTTGTGTGCCATTGTTGTCAAGGTGGTTTATTTCTCACCTCCCTAAATCAATATTGAAGAATGAAGAAGGTTTGGGTTGGTCGCGAAGGATAATGTCACTTTCTCACTTGGATATTCTTTGGTATTCCCGATCTATGGGAGATATTTCTGTTATTGACCGCTGCGGGGAATTCCCTAATGTCCCGCTACTTGGCATTATGGGAGGCATACCTTATAATCCTTCTCTGGATCTGCGACAATTTGGCTATGATTGAAGGGATGTTCCCTATGATATGCTTATCCAGGGCATTATGTTTAACTACGAGGATGATGTTCAAGGGTATCGTAGAGGTTCATACGAGTTTGGGGCATGGTAAACAAATTTGATACCAGGACTTTGGGGCCTAAGACTTCCATCCCTATGGAACCTTATATCAAATGGGTACGAGCTCGTGCTCAGAAACTTATAATGTCGTATATAGCTACCTTACTAGTTGTTATGGAGTCCATCACCGAAGGGGATATTCCTTATACAGTTCTCCATCCCGACATGCACACTGATCTTGAAGAGCTGCAGAGATCCTGGATTCAGTTGAAGAAAGAACAGGATACCTTTATAGATCATTTCTATGTCAATGAGAATAAATTGTTGGAGCTTATGAAGCTACTTCACGAAGAAAAAAGTCTTAATGTCTATCTCGGCACGAAGAGGAAGCG
Source organism: Vicia faba (assembly GCA_948472305.1). Lineage (NCBI taxonomy): Eukaryota > Viridiplantae > Streptophyta > Magnoliopsida > Fabales > Fabaceae > Vicia > Vicia faba. The sequence continues at coordinate 818,550,012 of OX451741.1, read as the reverse complement.
CCCATGGGAAACTTGATGTCTTAGATTTTATAAATTTTCAATTGTAAGCCTAAAAAGGAAATTGTATTTTGAATTCTACTAATAAAATCTTTGTTTCATTTTGGTTCACAAATTTAAATTTCCCGGAGTCCTTGAAAACATTGCATACATATACCATAAATATCATTGCATAAACAGGTTTCATGATAGGTTTTTTATCTTCTTTGCTGTTTATTTTTGCAATGGCTCTTGAACAAATAGTTAAGGAGCTTCAGGCACAAAATGCACAATTCCAAGAAATGTTCCTGAATCTGGCTAAGGGACAAGAAGATTTGAAAGCTCTAATTCTCAAAGACAAGAAGAAGAAAAAGAGGCCAGTGGGTGTTCTGAATTTGGGAAGAAGGTTCAAAGGATCAGTGAAGCAAGTTTCAGAGCTCGCAACTCCATCAAGAGAGAGAGATGATCAGGAAGGAGAGCCAAGAGAAGAAGACCACAGTACAAGGGAGTCTGAAGAAGATGAACCTGACTATTCTGAGGAGCAGTATCCTCCTGCTGATGATAAATACAAACAGTTAGAGGATCGGCTCACTGCCATGGAGATCCAAAGGGTGCTTGGGTTGGATTTTGAAGAGCTAGGACTGGTCTCATGGGTAGTCATCCCTCGTAAGTTCAAGGTCCCTACATTTTTTAAATACGACGGTGTCTCCTGTCCTAAGATGCATTTAAGGTTGTATGTCAGGAAAATTCTACCCCACACTGCTGATAGGGATCTGTGGGTACACTTCTTCTAGGAAAGTTTGGCAGGAACTCGACTGGAATGGTTCTATCAACTATAAATAACCAATATGCGTAATTGGGAAGATCTGGCTGCTATTTTCTACAAGATGTACCAATGTAATGCTGACCTTTCCCCAACTCGTACATAGTTGCAAAACATGTCTATGGGTTCCAGCAAGGGATTTAAGGACTATGGCAAAAAATGGAGAGACCTTGCGGGAAGAGTCCAGCCTCCGTTGTCTGATAGGGAGCTGGTGGGCATGTTCTTGGGCATATTATCCAGACCATTCTTTAACCACCTGATTGGAAGTTCTTCTGCTGGGTTTACTGAATTGATCTTGACTGACGAACGGGTAGAAGCCGACATTAAAAGTGGTAAAATACAGAGAGATGCATCCTCCAACACTGCAAAGAAACCATTCACATGGAAGAAGGAGGTCAGTGTTGCTTATGGCCAAAGAAATCTTAACAAAACTGAGTGTCGTCCGACGATAGGGGCTGTCATGATTTCCAATCCTGCATCAAACCGACAACAGAATAATTAGTCCAGAACAGATAAGTCAAGGAGATAGTTTACTCTGATCAACATGACCCTATCCCAGGTTTTACCACACCTGCTAAAATCCAATTTGGTTACCCTGAAAGAGGCTCCCAAAAACCCCAACACTACATCTTCTCACTATAATGCAAATGCTCGGTGTGCTTACCATTTTGAAAGTCTAGGCCATGATAAAAACGGCTGTTGGGCTTTGAAGAACAAGGTACAGGATTTGATTGAGGCAAAGGAGATTGAATAAAATGCTCCTGAGACCCCTAATGTTATAACTGCCCCTATGCCCAAGCACGACCGTGGTGTTAACACTATTGACGATGACATGTTTATTGCTTCTGTTGATGAATTGGCTACTCCACTCCTGACTATTAAGAATAATCTCTTACAAGCCGGTTTATTTCCGGGTTGTGGCGAAGGTTGCCACTTATGTTTGTCCTTACCTAATGGTTTCCATTTGTTGAAGGAATGTGTTCAGTGCCTGATGGATGATAAAGAAATTATGTTTAAGAAGTATCCAGTTACATGTGCTCCGTGTGAAGATGTTTCTATCATTACCATTTCCGCCAATCCTCCCAAGGTCTCCTCCAAAAGACCTGTCAGGATTACATCTGTTCCAAAAGTTGCTCCATTGATAATTACTTTCCCTGGACTTATACCTTATTCCTCGGATAAAGCTGTTCCCTGGAACTATGGGGCTGACGTCTATTACCATGGCGTCAAGCAATATTTGCTGGTTGTTAAAGAAAAAGATGCCGAAGACTCTGATCCTGACATTAGTAATATCGTCGGGACCAGTAAGATAACAAGAAGCGGAAGAGCTTTCTCTCTTGAGATCTCTCCTCCTAAAACTGTTGCTACTCCCGTAATCATCCCTGTTTCTCCTGTCAATATTCTCATAGCTACTCCTGTTGTTAGTCCTACTGTTATCCCTATTGTGATACAGTGGGAGAACTGACTTGAGATTTTGCGTTTGTGTTCGCAAATGTTTCGGTTTAGCAATATTCGCCATCGACTTTTTATTTTATCCAAAAGGAAAGGTTAAAAAGCACAGGAAAGACCTTTGAGATGTTTTCTTGAGTTCAGGGGGTAGATTATGAAAAGGGAAGGTGCTAGCACCCTTTTCATCCATGGTTTTCCATGGGCTCTTAGTTACTTGTTTAGATCACTTGCTTTGCTTTTCCAATTGTTTGAAATGGTGCTTTGTGTGGTTTTGAAAGTATTTTGAAAAGAGGCCATCGTTTTGGCAATCTTTGTAATGATTCTTGTTTGTAAGAATGTATACAAATATGTCTGTCTTTTGAAAAATGTTTCAATGTTTTGAAAGTTATTTTGGAAATGTTTTTGAAATGTGTGTGTTTGTTTAAAATAGCAAGGATGGTTTGCAAATTGATCAAGTAACTAGAAGCATCTACCTACTCAAAAGTCTTTCCTACACATTTTTATTCCTTTGACGTTGTTGCTTTACCATTGTATTGGTAAGCAACCCTATCTTTGGATGTTAAACGGGACGGGCGTGGGTCATCGTATGACCATGATAACAATATTGCCAAGTATCTTTAGCAAGCTTAAGGGACCAAGATCATTTTTGTTTAGGCAACCAAGTCTAGCGTCATCGAGGGACTATGATCTTTTGTTTTGTTTTGTTTTGCCAAGATACCTAACATGCATACCATGGCCATTTATTTTAAGGCAACCAAGTGGATGAAACCTTAGGGGTGCTTGTGTGCAATGTGTTGTCATTTTTCATGCATTTTGTCTTGTATTTAGGTCATGCTATTTGTTTGATTTTTGTCTTATCATACAAACCCTAGTTTTACTAAACATGTATATAATACGATAAATTGCATAAAGTAAATCTAAACTATTACAACAATATAATGGGAAGGGGGGATACAAGTTTTGAATGGGGATATTTGCACAAAATAAAAACCTAATTCACTATTACAACCCAATTGAATTTACTGTATAATAAATAAATAAACAATATTTAAATATGCAATAAAATGTAAATATGCAAAAAATGTTTTTGTATTAATTTTATGTATGTAAAATAAAATTATTTAAGTCTAAAATGAGAAAAAAATATTGTGATTATTTTTGAAAGGGTGAAAAACCCTAATTTTTGTTTAAAAGAAATATATTCTATATTATTCATTTTTTGTTCAAGAAAAAATAATAATAATATGTATAACATGTTAGAAAAAATGAAATATGTATAAAATAGTATTTTAAGTGTGAAAAAATAATAAAATAAAATGTATGATATTTTATATTATTTACAAATTATTTTAAGAAAATGGTTTCTATTTATCAAAATAAAACTATTTTTATATGCAAAAAATAAGATAAAAAATAAAATAAAATGCAAAAAATTAAGAAAATATTTTTTGGAATTTTTTAATGTTCAGAAAAAAATAATAAAGTCAGAAAATATAAATTATGCAAGAAAATACAAAAGATATAAAAATATGCAAGGGGGTGCAAAAAGTAAAAGGGGGGGTGCAAAAAGTAGAGACAGCAAGCCCAAGCCCAAGCTAAAGACAACAAATGCGCGCGTTCTTCTTCAAATCCTGTTCTTGCTATTCTTTGCATAAAATCAAAAACTTGTAACATGAAAAATATAGCTCATGACCTCACGAATCCAGTGATATAAAGAACATGACCTAACTCTAAAAGACCAAGGAGAATTTTAATGGCCCTAATTTGTGACCTAAAATTTTCAGCATGTTCAACATCCAAATACTCTTAGCTCAGTTAATATAAATGGAATCTACGCATATGTACAACTTAAGCATGTTGAAGACTACATTTTTGCTTCACAAACCTAAGCTTAAGGATGCCTAAATAGAGAGATAGAAACTTTACAAATACCTTGTTCAGTTGAGTTTGGATATGGAAATGTGGGAACTTTGAGTGAGGCCTGAAGTTCTTGTGAGCTTGCTTGAAGTTCCCTCAAGCTATCCCAATGCTCAGCTTGCCTTGAAGTTGCTTGAAACTCTTTGTAGAAGTCAACCTGCAAACTCAAAAAATGAAAATGGTGAAGCTTGAAACAGGGGTTACAGTTGCTATACAAAGGCCTGGATAGTTTAGGTAGGAGGTATGGAATGTGTTTGAAGTGATTCAAAGCAAAACGCACGAGCCAATAATGATTTTGCCAAGGTTCTGCAGATGATGCCCTGTTTGGGCAGAAGTTGGTGTTTTTGGTGTTTTAGAGTGTTTTGGATGTTGTGAATTCATGCTTAGGCTTGTTACAATGTTCTGAGGTTGTTTGAAATGATACCCAGGCTTGCCTTTATCAGATACACAAGCTTACTTGACTTTTGCAAGTTTGCTTGTTTTTGAAGAAAAGGTGAAGTGACAAAGCCAAAGGCCTGTACATGATAACTTATGGACTGCATAGGGTTGGTGTACTTTGCCTGAAGTTTGTGGATCTTGTTTGCAATAAAAGATCAGGTCCATGGCTCAAGATAAACAAAGTTGTAAAAAGCTAGCTTTATGAAAGTAGTATTATGAACTTTATGCCATTTTTGGATTAATTCATTGTGTAATGCTTCAAAAGTTAGAACAAGACCATTATCCAATGTGTTTGCATTTAATTATGGAGTGTAGAAGGGATTAGGACCTGTAAAACCAAGTACAAGCATGTTTGAAACTGATCTGCAACTTGTAACATTGTGAAAATGCCTTGCATAAAAGTGATAAATTTCCGCTTTCATTTCTTCGATTCTCCCTAACCATAAATGATCTTGGAGAGTTCTTGGAAATTTTGGAAAGCTTGTAACATGCTCTACAATCCATATTTGAAATAAATTTTAAGATACCTCTTGGAACTAGGTGAAAAATTTCCATGAAGTTAGGTAAAAAATCTTCCTAAAACTAGGGCAAAATTTCACTAAGTTAAAAAGTTCATGGACCCCTATTCACAAACTCATAACTTGAGATCCAAGGATCATTTGGGAAAATTTGTGAATAAAAGTTGTAGATTTTGTGGAGGAATACAACTTTCATGTTGGAAGTTTTCTTTGAATCGAATTGCATCATGGTGAAAAAGTTGGGAAAAGTTGGGAAAAAATAAGAAAATTTCATAACTTGGAAAAATTCTAAGTTATGAAAAATTTCAAATTAAAACCCTAATTTTCAAAATTAGGTTTCTTGGTGAACAAGTTTCATGTTTTGACACATCTTGATGAAATATGACCCTTGGCACTTGATTTTGACCAAAAAGTCAAAGTTTGACTTTTCAGTGTACAATTGATTTTTGATCAGTTGACTGGAAAATTCATCTGTCAATCCAATGCATTTGAGATCTTTTGAACCTTGTAATTAGGTCAAGATGACGCCATTTAGTCCTTGAAACCATGCTTGAACCCAATTTGCCATTGGCTAGGTGAAAAATCGGAAATTGCCCTTCCTCAGTCAAAACCCTAATTTTGACCATTTTGCCCTTTTGAAGATCTGATCAAATTTCTTGAGGAGTTGTGGTCCAAACTTGATCAAATGGTTCATATGAGTCTATAATGTTTATGTGGATAAAAAATTATGAGGTTTGACTGTAAATTGGCCATGGTTGACTTTTTCCCCAATAAAGCTGATTTTTAGGTCAACTGTCCAATTGACTGGTCAAAAATGTGATTCAAGGCTTGAAACTTGGTATGAGCAATCTTAGGGGTCCAAAATGAAGTATGAAAGTCACATGAGGCATTGAAAGTCCAAAAATCCATGTGCAAACTCAAACCCTAATTTCAGATCATTAGTGTAAGATGAGGTCTTCAGCTGAGCAAACCCTAATCTGGTCTTGAGTCCAAGAAGTCTTGTGAGGAGAATCTTGATAAAATGAGAGGGAAAATTTTGGGGTACAACACATACTACTGAGTCGGCCGAGACTCGGGGCAAACAGGTATTGGTTGAGCCTGTCCAGACGAAGGCGCATCCAGAATCCATCCCTGAGTCTTATAAAAAGGAGATGGAGGAGATATTGAAAATAATCAAGAAGAGTGACTACAATATGGTTGAACAACTAGGGCAGACCCATTCTAAGATCTCAATGTTGGCCCTATTATTGTGCTATAAAGCCCATGTTAAGGCTTTGGTAAAATTTCCGAAGTCTGCCCATATGCCTCAAGTAACCCCCACTGATCAATTCGATGTGTTGCTAGTTTGACTACCGATAATGGGCTAGGTTTTTCTGATGCTGATTTAACACCCAGAGGAAGGAAACATAATGATGCTCTGCATGTCTCTATCGAGTGCATGAGCACTACTTTGGCCCATGTTCTATTGGATACAGGTTCATCGCTGAATGTTCTGCCCAAGAAGGCCCTGGACATATTGGATTGCAAAGGATTGACTCTAAAGCCCAGTAACATTGTAGTGAGAGCCTTCGACGATTATAAAAGAATGGTGCATGGGGAGGTGGACATCCATATCAAAGTGGGTACTCAGACTTTTAATTCCATTTTCTATGTGATGGACATCCGCCCGTCTTACTCCTGTTTGTTGGGTAGACCCTCGATCCATGGGGCTGGTGTTGCGACTTCCACCCTACATCAGATGCTAAAATACCCAGTCAATGGGAAGATTATCACAGTCCATGGGGAGGAGGAATACATGGTGAGCCACCTGAACTCTTTTTGGTACGTTGAAATGGACGGCGAGTTCATTGAGACCCCCTGTCAGAACTTTAAGGAGGTTCCACAGACCGTTGTTGCAGCCAAGACCACTGCCAGTGTTCCTAACACTACTAGGCCTCCACTGAAAAATGGATTCTCTCAAAGATTCCAAGGCAGTAGTTGAAGAAGGTGGGTGTATAATTTGGGGATAACTTCCAGATATCCCCTACAAATCTGAAAAATTTAGTTTGGGTTTTACTTTAGGAGCCCAGGGAGCTGTTCATCGTGATCGTGCCGGGGGACCACCTTTGCAGATCAGTAACCACGAAGTTAATGCTCTGGAAGACAATGGTAGTGACCATGACCTGGACAAGTGGATCTTCCCAACCATCAGTGGTTGACTCAGCAATTGGGAGGCTAAAGATTTTGTTCCCATCTCTTTTATTCAAGAGTAATTTGTCTTTTTATTTTAAGGAAATGTACTATTTGAACAATTGAAACGTTAAAACATTGTGTCTTGCCCGAGGTATAATGGTCTATTTACAAGGGTCATTGTTTCATTTTCATATGTCATCAATAAAACATTGGATTTTTCGCATGCAAATCTTATGCTCTTTGTTTTTCTTTTCTACTTCTTTACTTTATCAAAATATACAGCTATGCTCTTACACACACATATCAAATTGTAGATCCACATCCACTCTGGATCCCATTGATAACGGTCCTGATATTGCTCATTATGACTTTGAAAATCCGATCTACCAAGCCGAGGACGAGGGTGAGGAAGATTGTGAAGTACCAGGGGAACTTGCCAGATTGTTACAACAGGAAGAAAGGGCAAAACAACCTCATGAGGAGCCAGTTGAGATAGTGAACTTGGGTACTGAAGAGGACATAAAAGAAGTCAAGATAGGTGCTAACTTGGAGCCTAGTGTCAAACAGCGGTTAATACAGATGCTACAGGACTATGTTGAGGTTTTTTCCTGGTTATACAAAGAAATGCCGGGACTTTACAACAATATTGTGGTTCATCGCCTACCTACAAAAGTGGATTACCCTCCAGTGAAACAGAAGGTCCGTCGTATGTGGCCGGATATTTCAAAAAAGATCAAGGCTGAAGTCATGAAATAGTTCAATGCCGGTTTCTTAGCTGTCACGTCTTATTCACAATGGGTCACCAATGTTGTTCCAGTACCTAAGAAGGATGGTAAGGTACGTATGTGTGTGGATTACAGAGACCTGAATAGGGCAAGCCCCAAGGATAACTTCCCGCTTCCCCATAAGGATATTCTAGTTGACAACACCATACAACATAAGGTATTATCCTTCATGGATGGTTTCTCCAGATACAATCAGATCAAAATGGCACCTGAGGACATGGAGAAGACGACCTTTGTCACACAGTGGGGCACTTTCTGTTACAAGGTTATTCCATTTGGGTTGAAGAATGCTGGGGCAACCTATCAGTGTGCTATGGTAGCTTTATTCCATGATATAATTCACAATGAGATAGAGTTCTATGTTGACGACATGATAGCTAGGTCTCAAACTGAAGAGTACCACCTGGATCATCTGTAAAAGTTATTTGATAGGCTGAAGATGTACAAATTAAGGTTGAATCCGAACAAGTGTACCTTTGGGGTAAGATATGGTAAGCTTCTGGGTTTCATTGTCAGTGACAAAGGTATTCAAGTGGACCATGCAAAGGTTAAGGCCATACAAGAGATGTCGGCTCCTCGCACTGAGAATGAAATTAGAGGTTTCTTGGGACGTTTAAACTACATTGCCAGGTTCATTTCCCATCTGACCGCTACTTGTGAGCCAATCTTCAAATTACTGAAGAAAGATCAAGCAGTGAAGTGGAATGACGATTGCCAGACTACCTTTGATAAAATCAAGGAATACCTTCAAGAGCCTCCAATTTTGATGCCACCAGCTGAAGGAAGACCTCTGACCATGTACTTAACGGTATTAGATAATTCAATGGGGGTGTGTGCTGGGGCAGCATGATGAGTCCGGTCGAAAAGAGAATGCAATATACTACCTTAGCAAAAAGTTTACTGACTGTGAAACAAGATACTCCCTGCTCGAGAAAACTTGTTGCACTTTGGCATGGGCTGCTCGCCGACTAAGACAATATATGTTGACTCACACTACCTTGTTGATATCTAAAATGGATCCTATCAAGTACATCTTTGAGAAGCCCTCCCTCTCCGGATGAATAGCAAGATGGCAGATGATCCTGACTGAATACGACATTCAATATACAACCCAGAAAGCAATTAAGGGAAGTGTACTAGCTGATCATTTGGCTCATCAGGCTATGGACGACTACCAATCCATGAATTTTGTGTTCCCGGATGAGAACATCATGTTAGTAACAGATTGTGAAGAACCTGGACCGGATGAAGGACCTGAAAAAGGATCCCGATGGACTATGGTTTTTGACGGAGCTTCCAACGCTCTTAGCAATGGCATCGGTGTTGTGATCATATCTCTTGAAGGCTGTCATACTCCTTTCACTGCCAGATTATGTTTCAATTGTACCAACAATATGGTTGAGTATGAAGCATGCATCATGGGTCTCAAAGCTGCTATCAACTTAAGGATCAAATTCTTGAGTGTATTTGGAGATTCAACTCTAGTAATGAGTCAGATCAAAGGAGAATGGACACAAAGCATCCTAATATCATCCCTTACAAAGAGCATGTGTTGACATTGATTCCGCATTTTGAAGAAATTACCTTTGAGCATTTTCCACGAGAGGAAAATCAATTAGCAGACGCGCTAGCTACGATGTCGTCCATATTCAAGGTTTGGTGGGACAATGAAGCTCCTCAAATCACCATTGAGAGGGTGGACGAGCCAGCATACTGTCACGAGATTGGTATTGAAGAAATAGTGGACAAGCCTTGGTTCCGTGAAGTAAAAAGATATCTCGAAGCTCAAGAGTATCCTGAGGGAGCTTCAGTCAACAATAAGAAGTTCCTAAGAAGGTTCTCTGCCAAATTCTTTCTCAGTAACGGGATCCTTTACAAGCGCAATCATGATTCTACCTTGCTTCGGTGTGTGGACAAGAGTAAGGCAGAAAAGATTATGGCTGATTTACACGAAGGTACCTTCGACACCCATTCTAGTGGGCACTCAATGTCTAAAAAGATCCTACAGGCAGAATACTACTGGTCCACCATGGAAGCAGACTGTTATCAGCATTTGCGGACTTGTCACAAATGCCAAATCTATGCTAACAAGGTGCATGAACCTCCAGTTCCTCTAAACGTCTTGACTGCTCCTTGGCCATTCGCAATGCGGGGCATCGATATAATTGGGGAAATCAGACCTACAACTTCTAATGGGCACCGCTTCATCCTGGTTGCCATTGATTACTTCACAAAGTGGGTCGAGGCAGCTTCATTTGCTTATGTTACCAAGAACGTTGTGGCCCGATTCATCAAACATAATATTATCTATCGGTACGGTAACCCAGAAAGAATCATTATAGATAATGGTACCAATCTCAACAACACTATGATCACCGAGCTCTGCACGTAATTCAATATTCAGCATCATAAATCTTCTCCCTACCGGCCGAATATGAATGGAGTTGTAGAAGTTGCTAACAAAAACATCAAGAGAATCATACAGAAGATGACGGTGACATATAAAGAATGGAATGAGATGTTACCATTTTCTCTTCATGGTTACCGCACCATAATGCGCACATCAACAGGGGTAACTCCTTTCTCTTTGGTATACGGTATGGAAGTTGTCTTGCCCATTGAAGTCCAGATCCCTTCCCTGAGAATCATGAAAGATGCAGGGCTGGGTGAAGACGAATGGGTCCAGACTCGAATTGACCAGTTAGGGATATACATAAAAAATCTGTACACCCAGCAAGTCAAAAACCTGAAAATGCGGCTTGGGCAAAAAAGGGTATCCCGACGGACTGAAAACCCGAAAGGACGGTCCAGGCAAAAGTTAGGGATTTAAAGCGTATAACTATGTCCTGTTGGATCACCTTACAGATGATCTTCAATATCAACTATCAAGCTCAAAGAGGTACTAATCAATCCAATCAGCTTCGGACAAGTAGAGAAAGGGATGAGACGCTCAAAGACATAAAGGCAATAGCTGAATGGGAACCCAATGGGATTATTTCACATAACTGTCTTTCTTTGTATAATATTTTTGTATAATTTCCATTTTTATGATGACATTCTCTTACTAGGAGGTCTATCTCCTTGTACTGAAACACCTATTCAAGTTAATACAAAACTATCCCGTTGAAAGTGTAAAAATTTTGTTTTTATTTTTCTATTTTGTGTGCGAAAACGTCCACTGATTATTTTTGAACATATGCATTTGAATATGATAACTTCTTACAAATACACGTATAAAAAACAGAAAGACAATTGCTAATGACTTTAAGAAACGGGACAATATCTAAGGGTCATCCACAAGATCCCTGCAGATGTCTTCCCCGACAGGTACCTTCTCCAACAGGTACAGAGTTAGGGGCGTTCTACTACAAGGTCACTTCCATATTCTCAACATGTAGCCTATTGATGTCAATTGTTCTCACATCCCCGGCAAAGCAAAAATCTCCAATTACTGTTCTAAAATCCCTAGTGAAGTCGTCAAGCTTCTCAAGATTCCCCTACAGGATTTCAACAAAATCCCCAAGCACTTTATGGAGTTCACCGTCCACAATAGAGTTTTATAAATATCAAGTAATTTATAAAGCCTTATCCCCAGTAGAGTTTATTTCTCTAGGTACATAAGTTCATCCCCCAAGGGAGTTTATTTCTCCAAATTGCTGAAATCTTCCAACAGAACTCTTCCCCTCGACAAAATCATTCTCAAACAGAAATCAAAGATCCTCGGAAGAGAAAGGGAATCTCCAACAAAACTATCTCCATTCATTATCCCCAGTGGAAATTGAAGAATCACTTTCTTCACTCACCAACAACAGTCCAAGATTCAGCTTCCCAGTACTCTTCAGCAGCAGTCAAGGATTTATTTTCCCAGACAAAGATTTTGCGCAACAACATTACATGTTCATACATCATGGCATATGCATACAAATACATATAGCACAATCTCATTTATTTTGAGAGCATCATGCAATTCATACATCATGACATCGCATGAAACTAACTTTACCTTTCAGGTTAAATTATCAGAAAGACAAACACTATCAACTTTTAGAGCAGGTAAAATATTAATGCCCGAAACCAGACGGAGAAACTATCTGCATGAACAAGTGGTATGAACTCCCGAAACAAGACAGGTTTACCAACAAATACAACATGCCACCGATTAATGCTTGAAACAGAAGGGGAAACTATCTACGTGACCAGCAAAACAAATTCCAGATTAATATTTGTAATAAGCCAGGAGAACTATCTGTGGATGAATGACTGCAGATTAATACCTGTAACAAGCCAAGAGAACTATCTACATGAAGAGATTGAAGATTAATACATGTAACAAGACATGAAAACTATCTTTCTTTCTCAGGTCATAGATTAATACCTGTAACAAGCCAGGACAACTATCTCAACGACCGACAATTTTCAAGTTCCAGATTAATACCTGTAACAAGCCAGGAGAACTATCTGTGGACGATTGACTGAGATTAATACCTGTAACAAGCCAGGATAACTATCTCAGCGACCGACAATTTTCAAGTTCCAGATTACTACCTGAAACCAGACAGGACAACTATCTGCGAACAACTGATTTGTAGATTAATACCTGGAACCAGACAGGAAAACTATCTACACGACCAGACAAAGCAATCTTATATGGGTTCCTTCTCATATATCTCTGGGTGAAGACTAACACAGACTCATCCTGAAATAGCTCTACACATGCTCTTTCTAATACATTTCTAGATAACGGTTAATTCCATTATCCCCAGAAATCACTGGAAACCTGGACTTCAACCAGAATACAACAAATTTTCATCTCTCCAGAGATAACTCTTCAGCAGAGCCTTGGACAACTGAAGTTCCTAGACTCTATTCCCCACAGAGTTTTCCTCAAATAGGAGACAACAGAAACCCACATTCCCCAACAGACTCCTCCTCAGACAGCAGGAACAGGAACCCCCAAAGGGACCATGTGTGAAATCAGCATCTACTTTTGATGGCATCTTTAAGCCCATCTCTAACGACTCTTTGTCATCTCCTCCAAATGGCATCTGTAAGCCCATTTCCGACATCATCAACCATCAGTGTTGTTTCATGCGAGTGCAAATTTCTGGGCACTCTAGTGTTCAATCATCTTCCACCTTTAGATCACAAAAGGAAGACAAGCCAATCTACATCTTCAGGTTTAAGAAGATTGAACAGGGGCAGCTGTTGTACCCCAAAATTTTCCCTCTCATATTTTTCCAATATTTTTATCTTACATAGGTGATTATAAATACTTGATTAAAGAAAAAATAATTTTTTTTGAAATTAAATAAGATCTTTCGATTGGCATGTCAAAGGGTCTTTCGATTGGCATCTTGACAGGCTTCGATTGAGCACCTAACCTCCTCCAAGCTTGCTTCAAATTTCCAAGCTTCGATTGAAGCCTTGGCATTTTGTTTGTTTGCTGTATACAAGCTTCGACTGGGCATGTGTTTCTTTTGAAACAACCTCCTTCGATTCAAAAGGGAAGGGCCTTCTCTACGCTTTCCTTCAATTCACAAGGCAGGAACTTCCTTCATTCCAGCAAGCACAAAGCAATGGCCTCCTGCATACATCCTTCGATTGCACCATGGGCTTTACCTGTTGGCTTGATTCACAATGCAATGGCTACATGCATGCAAGCTTAATTCTTGTTTCGATTGGGAATTTGATTTCTTTGGAGCAAGCTTAATTCCTGCTTCAACTAGGCAAATTCTACCTTTGTGCGTGCCTTCAGCACACAAAGCAAGAATCCCCTACAAGCTCCCTTCGATCCACCAGAAGTGACCTCCTGCATGCTTACTTTGATCCACAAAACAGTGGGTTCCTGCATGCCAGCTTTGTTCAAGGCAAAAGGTTCCCTCTTCATGCTTGCTTTAGTTTCACAAGCACAAGATTTCCACATTATGAACATACAAATGGTTCCTTCGAAGGACATACGTTTGGTTTGCTTGAAAGACACATATTTGTTGGAAACAAACTTGTTTTGCCTTTTGATGAGGCTTGGTTCAAGCTGCATGCTAGGCAAGGGATTATATGCTGCCCAGCCCAAGCCTCATGCACCATTACATTCATGACAAAGGAGGCTTCGATTGGCCAGGATGAAGTCTTCGTTTGGGTTATTCGAATCAAGCAACTAAATAAAATAGAGGGGCTTAATTGAAGAAACCCCAATGATGAGAATTGTAGTCATTCGAAGGAGACAACTATAGGCCAATCGAAGAGCAAGGATAAGGTGTACTTTGAAGACATGTTAACAAGGTATCCTTCGATTGGCATATCAGAGCAAGATGTCTTTAGATGAGCATATCAACAAGATCAAGCAATCAATGTAGAAGCTGATTGATCAAAGAGGCCATGATGTTGAGGCCTTATACAATTTGAATTAAGACCTGAGCAATTCGAATTGAGGTGGACAGACTCAATTGAAGGAACTATAAGGGTGAAACCAAAGCCAGTCGAAGGAGGCAACTTGAGGCTAATCAAAGAACAACAGTGGAGGGCATTCGAAGGATCCAAAATGTCCAGGTTCATTTAAATTATAAAAAAAAAGACAAGTTTCCATGACTTTTGCAACGTTACAAAACATCATTCATGGCTTTGAAAACATTTGTTTATGGTTGTTTAAACCTTTGCCTTCTTGTCTCCTCCATCCCCTCTATATAAGGAGACCACGGACATAAGCCCAAGGGGGAGAGACACATATTCTTTTACATGCATACGCTGCCCCATAAACCACCCCAAAGGTATCAAAATCTTCATACATGGTCCCAATCAAAGGAGTTTTCAGCAACGCTCCATTTATTCCCTGAAGTCTGCAGGAAGTATTCCTAAACACTAGCCAATTCACACCCAAGTCGAAGCATCTCATCCTTGGTAAAATTTCAAATTCATGTTCTTGTTTTCATGATATATTGATATTTCCTAGTGTCTGATTCATGCTCAGGATATAATATAGCACAGGGTTCTCATAGACATACAAAGATATAAGGCACGATATGTGCTTTTCATTGAATCCCAAGATACCATTGGTTTTTCTAAGGCAAACGAGCCCAAATTCAAATTCAAAGAAGTCTAATTAATGGGAGGTCGAATTGGAAAAAAGACCTGGGTTCACGCCCAGGTCATGCTTTTGTATTGTTGACCCTTTTTCTTGCAGATTTTAGTGTTTTCCTCCACAGGCAAAGTCATCAGGCGCCTCCAGTAACGTTCTCTACTAGATCGAAGCCTTGTCTTCACAAGATCGAAGGCCTGTCCCCATGGATCAAAAATCATCATTCTTCCCTAAATCGAAAGGCCACGTTTCCCCTTGAATCGAAGGAGGGCTCTTCGTATCGTTAACTTTGCTTCACTCATTTCTTTATTGATTTTAAATTAACTTCAAATCAAATAAAAATCATAAAAAAATATTAGTCTTAGGGTTTTCTAATTGATTTTTGATTTTGTAAATTAATTAAATTAATTATTTTAATTTCATTTTATCAATTTAAAATCAACTAGACCTAGGTTTATTTAACTCAAATATTTTCTTAACAAAAAAACAATAAAAAGATTTTCTTATTTCATTTTTACTTTCTAGGTTTTTAGACGTACTTTTAGTTTTTGTGCATTATTTATTTTCTTTCATATTTTTTATATTATTGTATTTGTACATTGGATGTAATAGTTAATAGGCTTTTATCCGCTTTCTTTATTTTTCTTCCCCCAATTGTTGTACATTGTAAATCCCCTCTCTGAAGCCATGTAATAGTGTAGGTTTATACTTTTGCACTCTATATTCTGTACATATTTACTGCTAGTAATTAGGCATGTATGGCAATACTGAAATTAAAACGCTAGCAAACATAACATGAAAGATAAAAAATAACTGAATATAACACACATTGCACATATGCACCTCTAGAGTATACCACTTTGGTTGCCTTCAGAAATAAAGCAGTCATGTCCCTCGAAAAGGGGACACTTTAGCAAAGACCCGTAAAGTCAAAAGATCATAGTCCCTCGATGATGCTACAGTTGCCTCTCGGTAAATGATCTAGTCCCTAAACAAAATTGCTAAAGCGTCTCCACAAGTTGATTTCGTGACTGTATCGTCCCTTCGATGTCCCTCATATATCCAACAATAGGGCTACCTACTCATTAATAGTATGATAGCACTGCCTAAAGGATAGGAGGAAAAGAACTACCTTTTCGAGTACAAAGTAGATAGCTGTTAGAAGTTTGCTCAAAACATTTGCACTTACACAAATACTACCTTTCAAAAACAATTTTCAAAAACCTTTGCTTTGTCAACACTCTTGAGGACTGATACAAGAGTTAACGCAAAGTAAATCGCTGCACTAAGGCATTTTCAAAACATCTTCAAACACACAAAGCACAAAGGTATTTTAAAAATGAGCAAACCTCTAAGAGCCCGTAGATAACTACGGATGGAAAGGGTGCTAACACCTTCCCTTTCCATAATCTACCCCCCTTACTCAGAATAATCTCGAAAAGGTCTTTTTCTATTCTTTTCACCCTTTCCTTAATTTGGATAAAAGAAAAGTCTGTGGTGACTCTTGCTTACTGCAACATTTGCAAATACAAAATGCAAAACCAGTATTAACAGTCGGTTCTGTCACCGTATCACAAGTACTATCAGGAAAATGTTTTCCTTGAAGAACAATTGACATCTAGTGTTAGATGAATCAGTGACATAAAAAACTTGGTTTTCTTGGTTTGCCATGATGAGTGGTTTGTTCTTGTAAGTTGCCTTTCGAAGATCAACCCTTGTGAATCCTAATTCAACGATTTCTACACCAGTTTTACTGTCAATCCACCTGCACTTAAATAAAGGCACTTTAAAAAAACATAGTCAATCTCCAAAATCTCCTCAATGATTCCAAAGAACGCTCTAGATGCTAGTACTGGATTATTATCTTTGGAACTAAAAAAGTATATGGATTCAACCTCAACCATAACACCACTATTTTTCATGGTGCTACGATCATCCTTTGATTTTATACAGAACAAATACTTTCTAATGTCGTATGCACTCCAAGTAATTACATTAAACTTAGGCAAACGTGACAACCATTTGTAAATATCTGATGCACCACTCTCATTCGAAATACTTTCCTTAAACCAATTTATGAAAGTTCTGTTATGCTCCGTCAACAACCATTTTTTATTAATCTAGAGGTATTGTTCCTTTATAAGATCTTTGTGCGCGGTCAAGTAAGGATCAACTTCATTAGGTTATTTAATATATACAAATATGCTTGAAAAACTACTTCTCTACTAAATATCTTAACATTTAAACCTTGAATACCTCTACCTTCATAAAATCCATCATGACGAGACTCAGGAACTCCTATAAAGTTCGCATCTGACAAATAGTTTGTACAAAACTCAATAGCTTCTTTTGTTATGTACCTATCTACGATCGAAGCTTTTGGAGGGTGATGATTCTTTGTATACCCTTTGAAAATATTCATGTAACGCTCTATCGGATACACCCACCGCAAATAAACTGGACCGTAAATTTTAATCTCCCTCACTATATGAACAACTAGGTGAACCATAATGTGAAAGAATGATGGAAGAAAAAACATCTCTAACTGGAACAAGATAATTGCAGCTTCGTGTTCCAATTTATCTAAATTTCCAAGATCTATAACTTTGATGCATATAGTATTGAAGAATAAGCACAATCTAGTTATACTCACCCTTATATTTCTTGGTAAGATGCCACGGATAGCCACTGGTAGAAGTTGTTGCATCAAGACATGAAAATCATGAGATTTTAAGCCAATTAATTTGTGATTGTTCTCTGGCACAAGTTTCTTCATATTTGATGAGTACCATTGGGGAACTTTGATACCCTACAAACAATCACAAAACTTCTTTTTTAAACAGAGTGTGACATGTTAGGGGAAAATAGGTTATATTTCCTACTTCTTTTGGGGATAATTCTTGTCGTATACCCATCATAACCATATCTTCACGGGATTTCTTAGTATATTTTGTCTTGCCTTTAATGTTGAGAAGCGTGCCAATCAAACTATCACATACATTTTTCTCCACGTGCATCACATCAATACAATATTTTACATCAAGTCTGGACCAGTATAGAAGATCGAAGAACACCGACCTCTTTTCCAAGAATTTTTCACCACGGGCTTTTTTTTGGTTTCTTTCCAAAGACAACTTTAATGTGTTGTTGTTTTCTATAAACTTCCTTCCCGGTTAAGGGTTTTGGAGTTGGACGAAACTCCAGCTCTCCATTGAAATCCTTGTGTAATATATGATACATATGACTAGGTCTTAGAAATCTTTGATGCCCCAGATAAAATGTATTTTTCCTTTTGGTAATTTATGGTGACATGTATTAAATTCACATATAGGACACACATTATGACCCTTTAAATTGTACCTAGACAAATTACCATATGCTGGAAAATTATTGATTGTGCAAAACAACATGGCACACAACTTAAAGTTATAACCTGTATACGCATCATCAACATCAACATCAACACCTTCCTCCCACAAAAGTCTCAAATCTTCAACCAATGGCGATAAATAAACATATATGTCGTTCCTTGGTTGTTTCGGACCCGAAATCATCATCGATAGCATCATATACTTATGCTTCATGCACAACCATGAAGATAGGTTATAAATTAAGAGAAGAACATGTCATGATGTATGGTTAGTACTCATATTACCAAAAGGGTTCATTCCATCGGTGGCAAGTCCAAGCCTAAGGTTCCTCGGTTCAAGGGCAAAATCAAGAAATAATGAATCAATTTTCTTCAATTGCAATGAATCAGCTACATGGCGAATTTTTCTATCACACAATCTTTCATCTGCATGCCATCTAGTATTCTTTGTGTCACTAAAATTAGTCAACAATCTCTTAAACCTTGTAGTTATTGGTAGGTACCACATCACCTTGACAGGAACACCCTTGCTAGTTGCACCATCGTCCTCATCAACACCATTATCCTTCTGTTTGTAGCGCGTCACCCCACACCTTGGGCACACGTTAATGTTTTCAAATTATTTCCTATATAAGATGCAATCATTACGACAAATATGTATTTATACATAATCCAAACCAATCGAACACAATATCTTCTTGGCCTCATATGTATGGTTTGGCAAAGTGTTGCCATCAGGAAGCATTTCTTTCAACAATTCAAGCAATTCACTGAAAATTTTATCCGTCCACCCACCTCTCGCCTTAAGATTAAATAGTCTTAACATAGTTGACAATCTTGTAAAACCTTTACATCCAGGGTACAACAAATCTTCTATGTCTTTTCGCAAATTATCTACCATACTAACTTTCTTGAAAGAATCTACTCCAATATCACGAATGATGTCTTCTAGATTATCAGTCATACATTCATTATCTTCAAGTGTTTGTGACAAAGGTCTCTTTTTTTACCCTTCACCATGCCATTCCCATTTCTTATAAGTTTGAATGATTCCATCACAACCACAATGATTGAATATAAGATCCCTTGTATGTTTTTTCGTATTATAGCATTTCATACAAGGACACCAAAAAATCCCATTGTTATCAGGAAGGTTTTTTTCCTGAGAAATCAAGAAATTGTTTCAATCCATTCTCATACTCACTACTTAATCTATTGGCTTTCATCCAACTACGATCCATAATCATAGTTTCTGAAAATAAAATAAAAAATAATACAAAAATAAAGCTTCTCAACAGCAACAACAACAATAAAACAATGCGCGGAGAACAACAGGAACAACAGTAATGGAGAACAACAAGAACATATCGCAGAGCTCCTTGGGAAAAAGTTCTTTTGTTGGCTAATCTCCTTGGAGTAAAAGTGTTCTTTCGTTGGCTAAGCTCCTTGGAGTAGAAGTGTTCTTTCGTTAGGGCTCAAAAAATGAAATAGATGGACATTGAGTTGAAATCCAACATATATAAAAACTTTACCCCAGTTAAATTAAAAAATTGAGGTATAATAACCGACGTAAAATATAAAAAAGGCGCCTTTTTGTTTGCCAATAGAGTAAAAAAGTTAGGGAGATTTTATATTGGTTTTGAAAATAACTGAGGTGATGTATCCGACGTAACATCTATAAAAAAATAATGGCGCATTTTTGGTTCCATATAAAACCCTAAATAGTAGTAGCTGAGAATTGAACCTCAAACCCTGAGCATTTATTTATGTCAGTTTTATTAAAAGCCGATGTAAAAAGATTTATTGTTATTTTTTAAAATAAAACAAAGCGCTCCGTTCACATGTACTCGTGATTTTATTTCATTCATTGTGAAAGCTTCATCATGAAAAGCGTTATTTGTTGTAGTGTAGGCCACATTTCTAATATAGGATTACAAAATGTATCCAAAATATTTCCTTTCATATCTTCAACATGTAATACTGAAACTCCCTGTGATCCTTGCCATTTTAGTAAACAAAAGAAATTATCTTTTCCTCACAGCATTACTAAATCTCTTTCACCTTTTGAAATTTTATATGTTGATATATGGGGTCCATTATCTACTATTTCAATGCTAGGACATAAGTATTTCTTAACATTAGTTGATGATTATAGTAGGTACACTTGGATATTTTTCCTCAAAACCAAAGACCAAATCAAAAATAGCATAATTGAATTTCTGACATACATTGAGAACCAATTTCATACATCTCTAAAGTGCTTTAAACTTGATAATGGCACTTAGTTCCTTACATTGTCTAATTTCTTTTTATCCAAGGGAATTATTCATCAAAAATTATGTGCCTACACACCCCAACAAAATGGGGTGGTGGAGAGAAAATATCAACATATTTTAAATGCAACTAGATCCTTTTTCTTTCACTCCAATATCCCAATAAACATATGGAACTTTTGTGTCCAACATGATATTCATATCATTAACAGATTACCTACTCCCCTCTTAAAACTTAAATGTCCTTATGAACTTTTGTACAACCAACCTCCTTCCCTAATTCATTTAATTTTTTTTGGTTGTTTGAGTTATATGCTGCCTCTAATCAGTCACATAAAACCAAATTTTAATAAAGAGCTAGAAAGACTGTTTTCTAGGATTCAAGGATGGGACTAAAGGATATATTTTGTATGATCCGCAGCATCACAACACCTTTGTGTCTAGACATGTGATTTTCTATGAAACATTCTTTCCCTTCAAACCTATCCAGTCACCATCTAGTTCTCAACCTAATCAATGCTTTTCCCTCTTTATGATGACCCTGTGGTGTCACATCAATCTCCTAGTTCTACTGATATATCAAACTTTCTTGATAATAAGACTTCTTCCACTAGTTCTCAGCAGCAGACTGCTAGTACTAGTTTGATAGTGAACCTTTAAGTACACATAGGAAGCCTGGTACCTCTATGCAGGAACATATTACACCTACCTCTGTACCTCCCTCTCCTTTAGGTACTCACTCTCTCAATAGTCTTGTCTCTATCAATGCTCCTGACTCACATTAATACCATATACTTTTGCTAGTATGCATTCTCCTCCCAATTCTCATGATAACTCACCTCCTATATCCTCTGGTCCTACTGAAAACCTAAACAAGTCCTATAACCTACATATTAGACAATCCACTCGTGCTTCCAACCCTCCCAACTATTTAGAAGACTATCATTGCTATCACACTACAAATAATCCTTTCTTCTCCAAATCTCACACTCAACACATTTCCCATCCTCTCTCATCTGTCATTTCATATGATAAATACTCTCATTCTTACAAACACTTTTGTTATTCCATATGTTTTACCTATGAACCAAAAACATATAAAGAATCCATTAAAATAATTGTTGGATTAATGCCATGGATATTGAGTTAAAAGCTCTTGCAGAGAACCGGACTTGGATTATGGTGGATCTTCCTTCTGGTATGTAAATTCAAACATAGGGCAGATGTATCTATTCTCTAGGTTGCCAATAAATTTATAATAGGTTTGATTAAGAAGCATGTTGGCAAAAAAACCTAAGAGCTAACACAAAACTTTAGATCAAATATTATGGGCATGTCGAACATCCCCTAAAGAGGCAACAAATTCAACGCCTTTTTGATTAGCGTTTGGTCATAATGTTATTTTGCCAGTGGATATTTGTTTACAATTGACGAGAATACAAGATCATAATAAAATTTCCTGTGAACATTATTAGAAAATGATGTTAGACGAAATTATTGATTTGGATGAAGAAAGATTGGTTGCGTTAGACATGTTAATACGATAAAAAGAACGAGTTGCTAAAGCATACAACAAGAAGGTTAAACAAAAACATTCACAGTCGAAGACTGTGTGTGGAAATTTATTTTTCCTATGGATCTAAGAGACAAAACCTTAGGGAAATGGTCATCAAACTGGAAAGGATCATTTCGAGTCATCTAGGCACTCATAAACAATGCTTACGAAATTGAGGAATTGTCCTCTGATCGTCGAGTCTTAACGGTGAATGGGAAATATTTGAAGAAATATAAACCTATTCTCCAAGAGGTTTAAATAACAATAGAATAAAGCGTCTACATATATTCATGGCCAAAATGGAGTAAGATCCAAAATGGCCTGTTATAGAAATTCCAAAATAATCATATAAAGCCCAAATGTCAAGATGGTCTTACAAAGGTCAAAATATCACGTATGAAACTAAAGCAAAGTTAAGCAGGGAATCTAAACTTAAAGTCTTCAAAGTGTGTCTTTTCATAAGCAATTTTGGTGTCGAGACGAGCTTTTCCCTCTTTCAACTTATCAATATTTTCTTTGATCTTGTGATCTTTATCTCCATGAGTAATTCCCTTGAGGATTTCCTTGTTTATTTCTTCTTGAGTTAGGATATTTTTGTCACGATCAAGAGCGTCCTTTTTCTGTTCAACTTCTGCAATATTCTTGTCAAGTTCGAAATTTGAGCATGATAATCTGAAATTTGCTTATTAAATACGCTGCATTTTTCAAGACATTCCTGATTCATGGTGTCGAAATCATTTAGATTTTTCTCAAAGGCTTCACTGAGGTCCCATTCCAAAGTTATTTCATTTTACTTTGTCTTGATTTGGAAATCATCATTCTTTCTGAGAGAAACAACTTGATTGATCTAGCTAAAGAAAGCTTCGAATTCGATCAAATATTGGCTTGTAGAATCAACAATCTTGTATTGAGTTTTTTCTTCAAGCAATTTGAGAACATTAGCTCCACACTCAGCTTCGTCTTCGACAACAGTAAGAAAATCACCTTGAAGGAGATAAGTCCTAAGTTGTTGCAGTTCAAGAATGACGATAACAACAAGTTTAGAGGCTGAAGTAGGTTCAAAGGATTGAGAATTGGTTGACAATTGTTGAAGTTTTTGAAGTCTCCTTAAAGTTTCAGCCAAATTATTTTGTTTCATATCCATAATTTCTTATTACTGAGGGGTCTATTGGAGTTTGTGTCTTGTATAATATGAAGAGATTTCACCTCAACAAAAGTTTTCTCAATTGAAATTGGTCGGGGCTCTGTTAGCTCCTAAATTCGACACCTAGACACATTGGCCTTATTGGATAAAAATAGATTGAATAAATATAAGAGATTGAAGAAATCTAAATTAATTACCCTTCGATTTGGAAACATAGTTTAATTCGAAGATACTTCAAATTGAGAGCCTTTAAAAAGGCCTGTCGAAGTGATACTTGTTAAAGAAGGAGAAAACACTTAGAGAATTCTCTAAGTTAGAAATGGTCTTCGACCCAGAGGCTTCGATCTTGTAAGATCCTTCGACCTGGAAGTGTTTGTATCAACATAAATTTGAATTCGAATTTGAATAAAAGAGGGAAAAGCAGTTCACTTGGAAGTTGAAGAAAGCAACGCGGCATGAAGTTGCAGATCGAAGAACATGCAAAGGACACTTGTCCTAATCCTGGATCGAAGTAACCGTCTAGCAGTTACTTTTACTAGTATAAATATATGAAGTTTATGTAAATTTCCATGTGTTCAACTAATTGTACAAGTCACTCAATACTATTCGAGTACCCGCTGCGTGAGAAAGAATACTGAGAATGTATGTTTGAAACACCACATTTTATAATCAAAGTCTTTTACATTCCTTTTTACATTCCTTTCCATTCTTGCTTACAGCCTTTTATCTTACTTGCAAAGTTTATTTTCCCTTGCATTTTACTTGCACTTTTTACCATACTTCTACACTTAAACTCTTCTCAACCCCTTTCTACTTACTTTTACTTGCAATTCCGCATCTAACCTCCACCTTTCTCAGTTGAATGTGTTCTTTATTTAATTTAGCATTTTTATCAAAACTACACAAATATTTAGCATGTCCTAGGATCAAACTGATCGATCCTGCAAGTAATAAAAAATTACCCTTTTTGGAAGATCAGCAGTTGTTTACCAATTTTCACAGTAAACAAATTGGCACGCTTAGTGGGACCTTGCTAATTTTTTGTTTGCTTGTTTATATTAACATAAATGCTTTACATAATTACTTTTCTTTTACAAAGTGTTGTATGTTATTAAGAAGTGGTAAATTAACCACCAACGAGTGTACAACTAGGAGAAGAAATAGTGAAATGGCTAATCATCCAAATAATGGAGAAATACCTCCATCAATTACTGCAGAAACATCGGTTATACAAACCACTAGTGAAACTATCCCATCAATCGTTGGTTTGGCACCAACGTTGACAGTAGCACAAACGGGACCAATACTTTCGTATGTAGGTCCTAGAGGTCCATTAGGAACACCCCCACCAAGGGTAAATCCAGGATCTCGACCCTATGTTACCCCAGGATTTTCGACAGCCTAGATGGGTCGAGACCAGCCTTATGGCATGCCAACTACTGAATAGGCTAGTCTTATGAACATTTCATCCACGTTTTCAGAACCTTTGGTGAGTGTGTCTTCGCCATTACAGGGACCTGGAACCGGTATAGAGAATTTGGGTAGAAACCAACTCTTGGGAGGGGAATCCCATGCAATACCAAGCCTCACAAATGCTTCTACGACAATTTTGAGGCAACAAATGGATGAAAGTAATCATGATATGGTACAAATGTTGGCACAAACTTTGAGTACAGTGTTGAACCCTCTAATACAAAATCCCACTCAGTCGAATCAAAAAATTATAGCTCAAATGACGCGCATGGATGAATTTTTTGGGGTTCCCCAACCTATTCGAAAACCCCAAAGAGCACCAATAAGAGGGAATCAAGTTATAGTCTTAGACGATGATGTGACCATTAACCAAAATCTACAGCCAGTTGGAATGAACCATAGAATGGAGATCGAATAACCTAGGGTCGAAATACCCAGATTTCCCCCACAGATCTCTAGAAATGCCGACCAGGATGTAATTATGGTAAATAGAAACCAAAATGCTGATGAAGTGATACAGCAGGTTCGACACCATAATTATGGAACAAATAATAATCTGACAACCATGATCGAAAGAATCATGATACAGAATGGAATGAACATTGGATTTCATAGGCCAAACTTTATATCCCCATTTTCAGAGTATATCTTGCAAACAAATTTACCCCCTAGGTGGAAAATTCCAAAGTTCACCAAATTTTCTGGGGATACAACAGAATCTACAGTCGAACATATGGCGAGATATTTGATATAAGTTGGGGAAATATCAAATAACAAGAGCCTTAGGATTAAGTATTTCCCAAGTTCCATAACTAAAAATGCTTTTACTTGGTTTACCAACCTCCCAGCCAATTCGATCCACGCTTGGAATCAATTGGAGAAATTATTCCATCAACAATTTTACATGGGACAAACCAAAATAAGTCTGAAAGAACTGGCCAGTGTGAAAAGGAGATTCGTTGAGCCAATAGATGAATATCTAAATAGATTTCAACTGCTCAAATCCAAATGCTTTATACAAGTGCCTGAGCATGAGTTGGTTGAAATGGCAGCAGGGGTCCTAGATTATTCTATTAGGAAAAAATTAGATACCCAATACCTGAGGGATATGGCCCAATTGGACGATAGAGTTTGATAGGTAGAAAGTATTAAAGCTGAAAAAGCTAAAGCGACTAAGACTCATCTAAGAGAAAGGGTAGCCTATGTCGAAATGGATGATGGCGATCCAGAGACATCTAGTGATCCTATAGTTGTCGAAGAAAGCGAAATAGATTTAGCAGAATTAAAACAAGGGCCACTGTATTCTTGCAGATTGCTAATGCCCTCAAATGGGAAGAATCCTACTGAGTGTGAAAAGAACAATGATAGATTCCCAAATAAAACATATAGTTTCGACGTCACGAAATGTGACGAGATGTTTGACTTGTTAGTTAAAGATGGCCAAATGATAGTGCCCCCAGGGGAAAAAATGCCTCCTTTAGAACAAAGAAAGAAAAGAGGTTTTTGTAAGTATCATAATTATTTGGGCCATAAGACTTCACAATGTTTTATTTTTAGGGATCTCGTTCAAGGAGCGGTCAAAGAAGGCAGACTCAAGTTTGTTGACAAACCTCCGATGAAAATTGATGCAAACCCATTGCAAGCTGATGCCCACTATGCTGAACCATCAGGCATCAACATGGTTGAAATTTCAGAAGACTTCGTCAATAAGCCTATTTTTGGAAGTTTCATTGGGAACATCCCCAGAAAGACTGTCGAAGGGATAAGAAAGGCTACTGAAGACCTAAACAAAGGAGCTACTGAAGGCTCAAACAAAGGGACTACTACAGGTTCTTATTTGGCTGCCGTCACGGGTTCGACAGAGGACCTAGGAGCCAAGATGCAAAGGCTGAATCTCGCTGCCAAGAGCAACGTAGAAGTAAATATGGTTGAAGTATTTGAGGTGAAGGATTCAGAAGATGCCATCAGACAAGAGGAAGTCAATAAAACTGCATTTCCTAAAGAGAATAAGAATCTGGCAGATTTCCTGCAACGATGCCAGAAAAAGAAGTCTGAAGTCATGTTGTGTCCAAGATGCAGCTCCATCTTCGACAAAAAGGCTGCAGAACACATACAGGGTGTGAGGGAAGCAAAGGAGAAATGGGGCACCAATGCCCAACCCAACATGGATCCTGAGGTCCGATATGATCCTAGAAGAGTATATCAGAAGGGACCAATGAACCAGGTGAAGAGGCCATCAACTTTCAGGCCTCCAACAAATGTGCCTATGGACACTTGGCTGAAAACAGCAAGCAGAAAAAGGCCCAGTGAGGAGAAATGGAGAACATTCGATGTGCCAAGAGGATCAACCTTGGCCTATAGGAAGGAATTCCAAACTACAACAACAAACAAAGTGGCTCATGTGTCGAGCAACTACAAAGGAAAAAACCCCATGTCGCGCTCCCAGTGGAGGAGATATCAAAGACGGCAAAAATCCGAAAGAGAGGTTACAGAGGAGCCTCAAACAGAATCAAGCACCAATGTACCACAAAGAGAGGGAAAAGGCAAACAAAGAAAGCCTTTGGAAAGAAAACCAATTGCTAGAAGATTGGTGTGGCCAGAATAAGGTGAATCAAATGATGAAGGTAGTTTTGAATCTGATGCTACTTTGGATATTATGGTGAATGTAGTGTCAATACTACCTAGGGAATACGACCGCCAAGTTGAAGTCGAAGAGACTGACTGGGAGGTCAAACAAGAGATGGCCAAACACAGGCCAATTTGTTATTATGTTATGAACAACAGTTGTGTCGAAGAGCAAAATGCTTTCTCCGAACGCCCCACTGAGGCGATGAAGAATCACCTCAAACCATTGTTCATCAGAGCAAAAGTAGGGGAAGCAACCATCAACAAAATTATGGTTGATTGTGGGGCCACAATAAATATAATTCCCCAAGGTATGCTGAGGAAACTAGGCAAAGGGGATGAAGATATCAAACCCCACAGCATGGTTCTATCGAACTATGAGGGAGGTATTGGAACTACTATAAGGGTGATATAATTAGACCTCAAGGTGGGAACAATACTTCAACCAACTATGTTTATGGTCATTTCAGTGAAGCCTAACTATAATTTACTCTTAGATAGAGAGTGGATACATGGCATAGGAGCAGTGCCATCATCAATGCACCAACGTGTTACCATTTGGCGCCCAAATGGTATAGTTGAAAATATCGAAGTAGATCAAAGCTACTATATGGTCGAAGCTAATAATGTCGATATAACAAACTTCGACAGAAATCTAGTCACATAGGGCCATGCAATCCTCCAGACTTTAATTTGGCACCAACACCAAATGCCTTTTTCTCCTTCTACATACACTCTGACCATGGGTTCTAGTGGGATATAGAAGATTTATCAAACATTGACTATGGAGGAGTTGATGACATACGACCAATAGGCTGGGGAAGTGAATTCAATGATGATGACTGAATCACAAGCTTTACAAAAGATTTCGGCATATGTAGCCGAAAGTGGAATGATAACGGCCTTAGAGGCTGAAATCAAGTATATGGCTTTCGAAGCTAATGAGCAAGTGTTTCTTCCAGAAGGTCCTAGGAAATACTTCAAACTAGAACCATCGGACTTAAGAAGAGAGGAAGAAAGAAGCCAGAGGCTAGATTTCATCTATGATGATGATCCTTTGGGTTTTGAAAAGGATACGTTGGCAGACAATGTTAAAATGCTAGCACAAGATCCTCTGGAAGAAATATACCTGAGTGAAAGTTTGGTGAAAAGACCAACATACATTAGTGTGAAGATAGATCCAGCACTCAAGGTCGAAATAATCCAATTATTGAAAGAGTTTAAAGACTACTTTGCATGGGATTATGTCGAAATGCCTGGTCTCGACAAAAGATTGGTGGAGCTTCAACTACCAATAAAGCCTGGAAAAAAGCTTGTGAAGCAAACTCCAAGGTGTTTTGCACCATAGATCTTGTCGAAGATCAAGATGGGAGTCGAAAGACTGCTGAAATGCAAGTTCATCCGAACGACCAGGTATGTCGAATGGATTGCAAATATAGTACATGTTATAAAGAAAAATGGTACCTTAAGAGTGTGCATTGACTTTGGAGATTTAAATGCTGCAACACCCAAAGATGAATATCCAATGCCTGTGGCGGAAATGCTTGTAGATTCTGCCGCTGGCTTTGAATACATGAGTATGCTTGATGGATACTCTAGGTATAATCAAATTTTCATTGTTGAAGAGGATGTGCCGAAAACAACATTTCGATGCCCTGGAGCTTTAGGTACTTATGAATGGGTAGTGATGCCCTTTGGCCTAAAAAATACAGGGGCAACATATCAAAGAGCAATGAATTCCATCTTCCATGATTTTATTGAAACTTTTATGCAGATTTATATTGACAATATTGTTGTCAAATCTGTTTCAGGGAAGAATCACATAGACCACCTTCGACAGTCCTTTGAAAGAATGAGAAGTTATGGTCTAAAGATGAATCCTCTAAAGTGCGCTTTCTACGTCAAAGCAGGGGACTTCTTAGGCTTTGTGGTCCACAAAAAGGGAATTGAAATAAACCAGAACCATTCCAAATCCATTTTGGAAGCGAAAGCGCCAACTAGCAAGAAGGAGTTGCAATCTCTACTTGGCAAGATAAATTTCCTGAGGAGATTTATATCTAACTTTAGTGGAAAAGCGCAAGCCTTCTCACCACTACTTCAACTAACAAAGGAGGATTCAAGTGGGGGGCAAGAACAACAAGAGGCCTTCGACAAGATAAAAGGATACCTCACCAAGCCACCTGTTATGGTACCTCCTTGTAGAAATAGGACTATGAGATTGTACATAGCTGCATCTGGTAAAACCCTAGGGAGCATGTTGGCTCAAGAGGATGAAAATGGTGTCGAAAAGACCCATCTGCTACCTCAGTAGAGTTTTAAATGACGCAAAAACTAGATATAGCGAAGTTGAAAAACTATGTTTGTGTCTTTACTTCTCATGTACAAAACTCAAGCAATATATTAAACCAATTGATGTTTATGTTTCGTCTCATTTTGATGTTTTCAAATATATGTTATCGAAACCCATCTTGCATAGTCAAATTGGAAAGTGGGCACTTGCATTGACTGAGTATTCATTAACCTTTATGCCTCTCAAGGCTGTAAAAGGTCAAGTTGTAGCAGACTTTATAGTTGACCACTCGATAAATGAAGGATCATTAAACTACTTGGAGATCGAACCCTGGAAGTTATACTTCGACGGTTCCAGTCATAAAGATGGAACTGGAGTAGGAGTTCTTATTATTTCTCCAAATAAAAATCCAACAACATTCAATTACAAGATCGAAGGTTCTTGTTCGAACAATGAGGCTGAGTACAAAGCTCTAATCGTAGGCCTTAAAATCTTGTTGGAATTGGGGGCAACTCGAGTC
Source organism: Vicia faba (assembly GCA_948472305.1). NCBI lineage: Eukaryota > Viridiplantae > Streptophyta > Magnoliopsida > Fabales > Fabaceae > Vicia > Vicia faba. The sequence goes on along the minus strand of OX451741.1, from coordinate 818,519,612 downwards.
GAAATAATGGGAGACTCAGAGTTAGTCATAAGGCAAGTTACGAAAGAATACAAATTTATAAGAGAAAATCTTATCATGTATTTTGTAATAGCCAATCGTTTGTTGAAAAACTTTGAAGTGATCAACATTCGACATATACCAAGATTGGAAAATAAAGTGGCTAATGACTTAGCACATATTGCATCTGGGTATAAAATTTCGAACGAAAAATTACAACAAGCAATCGAAGTTAGAGGAAGAGTAACATCAACCAAGTTGTCTCCAACAGATTTGGAAACAACAAAACTGGGGTACTCTGACTAAGAAAACTTTGAAATTTCGTTCATAGACAATCTAACAGAACAAGATTGGAGAAAGCCTGTAGTAGATTATTTGAAAAATCCAATGGCTTCGACAGAACGAAAAACAAAGTACAGGGCACTAAGTTATATTCTAATGGGAAACGAGTTATTTAAAAAGATGCCTGAAGGAGTACTACTGAAATGCCTAAGTGAAACAGAAGCATACATAGCCCTTTCAACTACACATGCCGGGGCATGTGGGGAACATCAAGTAGGCCACAAAATGAAATGGTTGCTGTTTCAACAAGGATTATATTGGCCTACTATGTTGAAAGATTGTGCGGAGTTTGAAAAAGGTTGCCAAGAATGTCAAATACATACAGGCATCCAGTATGTACCTGCAAGCTAAATTCACTCAATTGTGAAACATTGGCCTTTTATAGGATGGGATTTGGATCTCATTGGGGAGATTCGACCAGCATCGTCTAAAATCCAGAAATATATATTGGTGGGCATTGACTATTTCACTGAGTGGATTGAAGCAATTCCTTTAGTCAACGCAGACCAAGAGAATGTCATTGAATTTACTAAAAAGAACATTATATATAGGTTTGGAATCCCTGATACAATAACAACTGACCAAGGATCAGTATTTACTGGTCGAAAAATGCAGGAGTTCGCCACAAAAATGGGATTCAAGCTGTTAACATCTATGCCTTACTATGCACAAGCTAATGGGCAAGTCAAAGCAACAAATAAGGTAGTAATTGGCTTGATAAAGAAGCATGTACGAAAAAAGCCAAAGAATTGGCATAAAACATTGGACCAAATCTTATGGGCATGTCAAACTTCTCCTAAGGAAGCTACCAGAACGACACCATTTCGATTAACCTATGGCTATGATGCAGTTTTTCCAGTAGAAATTTGTCTGCAGTCAACCAGAATTCAGAAACATCAAGATATCCCTTCCGAAGCTTTTTGGAATATGATGTTAGACGAATTGGTTGATTTGGACGAAGAAAGAATGAGACCTTTAGATCTCTTAAGGATACAGAATAAAAAAGTGGAAAAATCTTACAATAAAAGAGTAAATCCCAAGACATTCTTGCCTGAGGATCTAGTATGGAAGGTAATTCTCCAAATGGATCGAAAGGATAGAAATATGGGAAAATGGTCTCCTAAATGGGAAGGACCTTTTAAGATTATCCAAACATTGTCTGGTGGTGCCTATGAGATCGAAGAGTTAAATGAAGATCAAAGGCTCTTGAGAGTAAATGGTAAATACTTGAAAAAGTATAGACTTGTACTTCAAGAGGTTAAAATAACCAATGTTTAATCTCAGTCGAAGTAAAGAGCCAAAATGGAAATTGCATTAAGCATCCAAAATGGCTATAAGTCATTACAAAAACATAAATTATACAAATAAAAAGTCAAAATCAAAATGGGAGGTTGGCTTTGATTTGGAGATATTTGATCTTCTGCAGCTCCAAACGTCTTTCGCATAAAGCCTTTGACTGATGAAGAGCTTCGATTTTAGCATCTAATGCTTGGGCCTGATCAACATATTTTAATCCATCGTCGAGTTCCTCTTGGCTCTCAGAATCGGTGTTGATAGCAAGAAGTTCTTCTTTTCGTTTATCATTTGCGGCAATCTTAGCCTCCAATTCTATGATCTAAGCCTTCATGCTGGCTGTATTTTGGTCAATTTCTTCGACTTCTTTCTACCTAGCCTCTTGCTCCTTCGGCAGCTCCTTTAGCCTTGAAGATGATTTAGTGGTAGCACTCCAAGAAACAGCTACATGGCCACTGGCCTCTTCAATCTCGTGATTGAGAGTCCTTCGACGATTGTAATCAGCTGAGACCTGATCGAATCGAAGTCAAATCCAAAATAACACTGGCGATGTCAGGAGAGGCAGCAAGAAGGTCGGTAGCTCTTAAAGTGGTCTTCAGAAAGGAAGGAGAAGTAGGTTCTCCCTCTAAGGTCAACATTAAATATCTTTTAAAAAGGTGTGCCTTGACTTTCTGAAGTGCCTCCTCAAAAGGAGATGTTGAAGTAGATTTGCCAGACACATTCGAAGCATTTTGATTTTGATCGGAAGAATTTTCTCTTCCCTCGAGTATGAAATTCAAGTAGCCAAGAGGATTATTCTGTTTTAGTAATGCCAAATCCTCCTTAGTACGGGACCCTATCAAAGTGACTCTCTCATTAGTGACATGGGCCACATTTTCTCTGATAGATAAATCCTATATCGGGACATGGGCACCTTCAACATTTGCAGAGTTTCTTGTTTCCCATGCAAAGTTATCTCTCCCATCAGCCACCGGAATATCCTCATTTTGATTCTATCCCTCTGGTATACCCTCCCCTTCCGGTTCGATTGCATCATCACCAACTTCCTCTTCCTCTTCTTGTTCATCATCAGTGGCTAGTGAGGTTCTGAGAGTAGTGTGTGGCAGGTGTAGGAGCCTGTTTGGAAGTACCAGCAGTGTCCTGAGGATAAAAAGAGTATTATTATAATTATTGTAAAATAATTCAAAGAAGAGTTATAGATGGTCGAAGTTGTTACCCGGGGTGGAACTTCAGCACCAGGACTTGAATTATCACTTTCACTGGGATTATTCAGCCTAGCAACTATTTCTCGTTCCGTTGGCTCTTTGATGATGACAGGAGGAGGCCTCGACTTAGTAGACATAACCTTGGTCTTGGTTTTAGGATGAGGTTCAGAAAGAGGAGCTGGTTTCTTTAATTTTTGCCTCCTAAGAGGGATAGGAGGAGATTCTTCTTCTTCATCACTAGAAATTTCAATTTCTTGAACTTTCCTTTTCTTTGGAGTAGTTTTCTTAATACCCAGAAAAGAAAGGAGTCGAAAGCATCAACATCAATATTAATATGTTGAAAAGTAAGTTATAGCATAAAGTATTTACCTGTGGTGGAGGTTTTACAGAAAGGTCTCCTACCTTTGCGCTTTCAGCGACTATTTGTAATGGTTCTCTTAACGACTAGAAAATAAACAAGTATAAGCCAGATGTCGAATGATTGAATCGAAGAAAATAAGGCATTTGATTTGAAAAGAAAGATTACCTTTTTTGATCTTGTCAGAGACCAATATAAATGCCTCTTGAAGACGGTCAGCAAAGTCTTTTGCATCGAAGTATTCTTCGTCATAGTACTGCTTCCACCGGTCTTCAAAGATAGGAGAATGCAGAAAGTTGAGTTTGAAGTCGAACAAAGTTAGGACAGTTCGACCAACATACCTACCAATATGCTTGGTAGCAGCATCCTCTGAATAGTCTGCATTATAAAACAGCAGAAACTTTTCTCGGGGATTGCTTTACCCCAAAATTTTCCCTCCCATATTTCTCAAAACATTTCAAGAAAGATCCTCAAGTTGCTCAAGGAAGTCCATGGGTTGACCAAACAAGCTCTCTCCTAAGGCAGTCTACCTCAAATTAGGGTTTCATGTTACATCAAGATACTTGAGTCCAAGTGATCCCAAATGCCCACCAATGTACTAATATGTTATCAAGATCATCCATGTCAAGTTTCAAGCCTTGCAGAGGAAATTTGCTCAGTCAATTGCTCATAGGCCTGAAAATCGACTGTGTTAGGGCAAAAGTCAATTGTGGCTCACATACAGTCAAACTTCAAGAGTTTTAGTCAACATTCTCATTTTTAAGTATATTTCATCATTTGATAAAGGGTTGATCATGATTCATCAAGGATAGCTCATAATTCATCAAGACCTAAAAGTTGCTAAATTAGGGTTTTGCAGGAAAAGTCAACTCAACTTTGACCAAGCATAACTTTCTCATACTTTATGAGAAATGACCCATCCAAAGCTCATTTTGAATAGGATGCAATTACCTACAATCCATATTCATCTCACAAGTTAAAAATATGCACTCACAAGAAGTTATGAATTTCGATATTATAGGTCATTTTGGAAAGTAAACAAAAACACTTTTTTTGTCAAAGCTTCATACATGAGCATGGAATATCAAATTGAGATGAGACCAAAATGGTTGATTAGAGGATCTCTAAATATTTCTAAAAAGTCCAAGAACACCTCCAAAGAGTCAAAATTGAGGAAGTTATGCATTTGTGAAGTTGACCTTTTTTGTAAAATTGCCAAAAGTCAACTATGCCTAAAACTTCAAATTTTGCCAAATGGGCGCAATATTTTTCACTTGTTTTGAGTTGGCAACATAGTCCAAGATCTCTAGCCATTTACACTTGTCATTATCATGTTTTTATTATTTATCTTGATTTTTATTTGATTTAAATAAATTTTAATCAAAATAAATCATGAGAAAATCCAAAATATTGAAAACAAAAGATTTTGTGCTTGTTTCAGGTTTCAATTACAGCTAGCATCAAATCAAACTCGTGCAAGGCATTAGGGTGGTCAAAAAGATTGATTTTAGGCCAATTTTGGAAAGATTTTTAAGGTGTATCAAATCAAGATCCAATTCATTGATGGAGGAAGATTGAGATCAGTTATCAACTCTAATCCATTCCTTGATACATATAGAACATGTGTAGAGTCAAAACTAGATTAGAAGGAGGCGCAGCATCAAGAACACAAACTTGAAAAATCAAGGAAAAGTGCAAACACGAATTCCCATTTAGAGGCAATTTCAGGACCTTTGAACCATTCCAATCGTTTCCCGAGGACATCAGCAATCCCAAGCAATCCCAAGCAAGCGTTTCCAGGGCTTATATCACATTGTAAGTCACCCACGGCATGGCTTCTTTTTTGAAATCGAATAGCATTATTCTTGCACTTATAGCATAAAATAATTGTACATTTTTATCACCATCATGTTTGCAAGCTTTCTATAATACCCAATTGCATTTTCATGGACTGAATCGTGAACTGCCATTGTTAGGTTTTTGGATTTTGTTTTAGGGTTTTTGCTTGCAGGTAAAATTAGCCTTCATGAATGGTGCCATCATGTTCAGGAGGACCAGACGAATCCAACCATGGCATTAAATGTCATTTATATTTCTCATGGAGGATTTTGGAACAAGCTCTGTTTATAGTGACGGACAAACGTCCGTAGGTAAAAGTGTTTCACTTTTACCAACGGTGCAAGGTTGAAGACGCCTATGTGTCACCTCCCCATTGGTATATTTGAATCTGGAGCACGTTTTTCTTTGTGCTCCACTAACCCACTTTGTTTTCCATATTATCATTATTACTTATTTTATGTACAGAAAGAACAAGTGGCACAGTTGGTAAGCGTAGTGTTGGATAATGCTTCAGGACCTGGGTTCGAATCCCAGGTCCACCAATTTCTCCATATTATTTTCTTTTTTAGGATCCCATGTGTTTATATGTTCAAGGTCTACCATATGGCCTCACCATCTAACATGCCAAGTGGCCAATTGGCTAGATCCAAGGGCCATCAAGGGGAGAGCACCATGGAGCCTAGTCAAGGCAATGCGCTGGATCCAAAAAAGTCAAACATGGACACCCTTGGGCTTGGGCCGGATTGCTTCTCACACCCTCCAATTACTTTTCAGGCCCATTCTCTCTTTCTATTTTCTTTTATATTTTATTTTATTGCTTTTAATTTATTTATTTATTTACTAACCAATTAAATTATTTTATTTTTTTTATCAAAAAATCACAAAAAATATTACTTTTCATAAATTAGGTCTAGATTTTATTTTTATTAAAAAATTAATTAATTAAATTAGGTTTGTTAATTTAGATAACTTTAATTTATTTTTTGTACATAATTAAAATTAATTATGAAATTAGGATTTTATTTCTAACTTAATTATATTTTTCTTTTTCTTAAAATAACCCAAAAAACCAAAAATAGGTCATTTTAATTACTTTCATTAATTAATTTAATCACTAATTAATTTAGCATTTAATTTTAAAAACCTAAATTCTTTTCTTTAAAAAATGTTTAAAACAACAAAAAAACATGTTTCTTTTAATTAGGTTAGATGGGTCGAAACCCTAATTTCTTCCCGATCTTAATTTCCTCGCGCACATTTTATTGTTTTATTTTTACCCTATTGTTGTAACTTCCTACAGTTTGTAATAGTTTAATTAGGACGTTTATTTCCATTTATCGCTTTATTTTTAAAGGGGATTGTTTTTGGCTATGTAAATACCCGAAGCCTTGTAATAGCGTAGTTTAATTTCCGCATTTTAAATTCCGCAAATATTAAGATGTATGAATAATTAGGGTTGCATGACAAGAATGTATGCGAAAAACCTTAAAACAGTTAGATAACCCTAAACATGTGCAAAGATAAATAATCTGAAATTGAATCACTCACACATACGCACTCCTAGGGTACACTCCCACTTGGTTGCCTTCGGTAAACGGTCATTGAGTATAGGATGCTTTAGTGCTCGTCCTTTTGTCTAAAGATCATAGTTTCCTCGGATATTGTTGCCTCAGATAAATTGATCTAAGACATTAGGGTTACTGCTAAGACATCCTAACATTACTTTAGTGACCGTATGTCCCTTTTCGAATTGACCCTCAAAACTCCAACGACGGTGCTACCTACTCACTAATAGTAGGATAACACTGCCTAAAGGAAACAAATACAGAATGATTGCTTTTTCGAGTAGGTAGATTAGTTCTTAAGTACTTGCTCAATACACACAGACTTTTTCACATTTACACTCCTTTACAAACAAAGTTTTCAAAACACTTCATTACACTCTTGAAGACAGAAGCTAGAGTTAAATCGAAGTCAAAACAAGAACTTTTCAAATCACACAAACACAAAGAAAACAATTTTGAAAATGATGAGCAAGTACCTAAGAGCCCATAGATAACTACGGATAGAAAGGGTGCTAATACCTTCCCTTTCTATAATCTACCCCCCGTACTCAGAAATATCTCGAAAAAGGAATTTTTCTGTGTTTTTTTCCTTTCCTTGTTGGATAAAATAAAAGACGGTGGTGACTCTTGCTTACCGCGACATTTTGTGAACATAAACGCAAAGCGCAAACCAGTATTTCAAAACAGTCTGGTTCTGGCCACCATATCACAGAACTGGCGACTCTGTTGGGGACCTAATAAGTGGGGTGTACCTTAGGATTAGTTCATCATATTGTTTTCAATTGTTTGATCTGTTTGCTTTATCTTTGTGGGCTTTGTATCGGAGTTACTATAGATCCTAACCCGGATCTGGAGAACACCTTTTAGGTAAGTAGCAATAGACTGTGAGGGAACTGTACGGTGTAGACCAATATAGTTGAAGCAGTAGCTACGTTGGTGTGACACATTAGTTGGTACCGATATCCCTTGTGGAGGAACAAGGAGAGTATGAGGCTGCTAATGGGTCATTAAGCATCAACTGACCTTAGAACCTATAATTGACCAACTTGGCCATAGAAAGTAGCAGTATGCTACACTCATTGAGACCATACTCTCGTGATGGTTCCGGCTGCAAGAAAAGGTTGCTAAGCGTAAACTATGACCGATCGAGGATGGTCAATGATATTGAGAACCTCTAGAACCCGATTACTATTACTAGGACAAGTTGAACCAACTAAACTGCAAGAGGGTAGTACCTAAACTCCATGCCAGCCGGAAATTTAAGGGCTATTATGTGACTTGTTTTCCCTTACCATGTTTGCTATCTGTGATACCTGTGGTGTGTTTTTATCATGACATCATGCATCATGACATCGCATGCATATTTCATTAGACTAACCATTTCAAAGACCGAGGGGATTCATCTCTTCTCTGTTTTGCAGATCATGGCTTCTATGCGCAGAAATACCATTCGAGTCAACTTCGTGCAGATACCTGCTCATCTTAGAGAATTGGTTTCAAAGGTTCCTGATACTTCTTCCTTTGTTAGAAGACATGGTCATATCCTTACTCTGGTCACTTCCAAGTTGGACGAGAAAATGATGAGTGTGTTGTTCGAGTTCTTTGACCCGTTGCATCACTGTTTCACCTTCCCGGACTATCAGCTAGTCCCTACTTTGGAGGATGTGATACGGTGGGAGAACTGACTTGAGGTTTTGCGTTTGTGTTCGCAAATGTTTCGGTTTAGCAAGAGTCGCCACCAACTTTTTATTTTATCCAAAGGAAAGGTCAAAAAGCACAGGAAAGACCTTTGAGATGTTTTCTTGGGTTCGGGGGGTAGATTATGAAAAGAGAAGGTGCTAGAACCCTTTTCATCCATGGTTTTCCATGGGCTCTTAGTTACTTGTTTAGATCACTTGCTTTGCTTTTTCAATTGTTTGAAATGGTGCTTTGTGTGGTTTTGAAAGTATTTTGAAAAGAGGCCATCGTTTTGGCAATCTTTGTAATGATTCTTGTTTGAAGAATGTATACAAAGATGTATTGTCTTTTGAAAAATGTTTCAAAGTTTGAAAGTTTGTTGGGAAATTGTTTTGAAATTGTGTGTGTGTTTTTGAAATTAGCAAGGATGTTTTTCAAATTTGATCAAGTAACTAGGAGTTGTCTACCCTACTCAAAGATCTTTCCTACACATTTTTAACCCTTTGACATTGTTGTTTTACCATTGTATTTGGTAAACAACCTTGTGTTTGGATGTTAAACGGGACAGGCGTGGGTCATCGTATGACCATGATAGCAATATTTCCAAGTATCTTAGCATGTTTTTTGAGGGACTAGATCATTTTATATAGGCAACCAAGATAGCGTCATCGAGGGACTATGATCTTTTTGTTTTTGATTGATTTTGCCAAGATACCTAGCATGCATACCATGGCCATGTTTTAAGGCAACAAAGTGGATGAAACCCTAGGGGTGCTTGTGTGTAAGGTGTTGTCATTTTTCATGCATTTTTTGTCTTGTGTTTAGTCATGCTATTTGTTTTGATTTTTGGTCTTTTGCATACAAACCCTAATTTACTATCATGGCATTTGAAAGCGATAAAATGCGTAAAAGTAAATCTAAGACTATTAAAACATTATTATGGGGAGGGGGATACAAGTTTGAATAGGGGATATTGCTCAAAAATAAAGCCCTAAAACTATACAACCATATTGAATTTATTTGTACAAATAAATAAACAAGCAAATATTTTAAATGTTCAATAAATATGTAAATAAATGTAAGTATGCAAAAAAAGTTTTTGTATTTGATTTTATGTATGTAAAATAAATTGGTTTAATGTCTTAAAAATAATAAAATGAAAATGATTATTTTTTTGGAAAGGGTGGAAACCCTAGTTTTTGTTTAAAAGAAAATATATATTCTAATTATTTATTTATTCATTTATGTACAAAGAAATGATAAAAATAATATATACAAAATATTAAAAAATAAAATATGTGAGAAAATATTATTTTATATGTATAATATAATAAAATAAAAAATGTAAGTATTTTAATATTATTTAAAAATTTATTTAAGAAAATAAAAGTATTGTTATTTAATAAATTATTTTTATGTCCAAAAAATTAATAAAAATAATAAAATAAAAATGAAAAAATTAAGAAAATATTTTTGGTGATTTTTAATATTTAGAAAAAATAAATAAAGTCAGAAAATATAAAAAAAATAAAAAATAGACAAAAATAAAACAAATGGGCCAAGGGGTGCAAATATCACAATGGGGGTGCAAACAGCAAGGCAAGCCAGGCCCAGCCCACTTTCCACTTCATCCCTGTCTTTGAGACAGAAAAACGCGCGTGCCCTTGTTCAAACTGGAACTCCTGCATACGTGCTCAAAAACAAAATCTTGCAACATGAAAGTTATAGCTCATGATCACACGATTCTAACCATGTAAAAAAATTGATCTAACTCTCAAAGACCAGAGAGAATTTCATTGGCCCTAAATTCTAACCTAGTTTTTTCAGCAACTTCAACTATCAAATACTCCTAGCTCAGTTAATATAAATGAAACCTACGCATATGTACAATTTAAGGAAATTAAGGACTACATTTTTGCTTCATAAACCTAAGCCTAATGATGCCTAAATAAGGAGATAGAAAGTTGGAAATTACCTTGTTCAGTCAAGTTCGAGTATGGCAATGCAACAACTTTTGATGAGGCCTGAAGGACTTTCGAGCTTGCTTGATGTTCCCCTGACCTTTCCCAATGCTTAGCTTGCTTTGAAATGATCTAAAATTCCTTGTAGAACTCAACCTGCAAAGCTTCAAAATGAAAATGGTGAAGTGTGCAAACGAGGTTACAGTTGTTTGAGCAAGGTCTGGACAACTTAGGTGTGATGTATGGAGTGTGTTGGAAGTGATTCAAGACAAAACGCATGAGGCAATTTCAAGATGGCCAAGGTTCTGCAGAGCTTACCCTGTTTTGGGCAGAAGTTGGTGTTTTGTGTATTTGGGTGTTTTTGAGGCTTGGAGCTCGTGTTTCTGGCTTGGTATAATGTGCTGAACTTGTTTGAAATGTTCTCAAGTCTTGGTTTTAACAGATGCACAAGATATGGAGTTTTTGCACACTTGCTTGTTTTTGAAGTAAAAGGTGAGTTGACAAAAGCACAACCTGTACAGGCTAGCTCAAGGCCTGGGGAGAGTTGGTAAACCTTTTCTGATGTTTGTGGATGTGGTTTGCTGCAAAATATTAAGTTCAATGCTCAAGATAAACAAAAGGACATAAAGCATGCTTTATCAAAGTAGCAATGTTATCTTTTTGCCAAAAATGGATTAATTCAATGTGTAATGTTCTAAAGCTCAGAACAAAGCCTTTAACCAATGTATTTGCATTTAATTTATGAGTGTAGAAAGGATTAGAACCTGTAAACCAAGTACAAGCATGCTTTGGACAAATTTGCAAGTTGTAGCAATGTGCAAAATGCCTTGGCCAAAAGTGATAATTTGCCATTTTTAATCCTTCGATTCTCCCTAACCACAAATGATCTTGGAGAGTTCTTGGACATTTTGGAAATCTTGTAACATGATCTACAATAAATCTTTGAAATTAAATTTGAGATTCCAATTGGAACTATGTGAAAAGTTTCCATGAAGATAGGTCAAAATCCTGCCTAAACTAGGGCAAAATTTCACTAAGTTAAAAGTTTCATGGACCCCTATTCACAAAATCATAACTTGAGATCCAAGCATATTTTGGGAAAACTTTGTGAATCAAAGTTGTAGATTTTGTGGAGGAATACAACTTTCATGTTTGAAGTTTTCTTTGAATCCAATTTCATCATGGTGAAAAAGTTGGGAAAAAATAAGAAATTTTCATAACTTAGAAAATTTCTAAGTTATGAAATTTTCCATTTGAAACCCTAATTTTCAAAATTAGGTTTCTTGGTGAACAAGTTTCATGTTTTGACACATATTGATGAAAAATGACCCTTGGCACTTGATTTTGACCAAAAAGTCAAAGTTTGACTTTTCAGTGTACAATTGATTTTTGATCAGTTGATTGGAAAATTCATTTGTCAATCCAATGCATTTGGGATCTTTTGAACCTTGTGATTAGGTCAAGATAATGATATTGAGTCCTTGAAACCATGATTGAACCCAATTTGCCATTGGCTAGGTGAAAAATCAGAAATTTCCCTTCTACAGTCAAAACCCTAAAAATGACCATTTTGCCCTTTTGATGATCTGATCAAATTTCTTGAGGAGTTGTGGTCCAAACTTGATCAAATGGTTCATATGAGTCTATAATTTTGATCTGGATCAAAAATTATGAGGTTTGACTGTAAATTGGCCACAATTGACTTTTCCCTAATACAACTGATTTTTAGGTCAACTGTCCAATTGACTGGGCAAAAATTTGATTCAAAGATTGAAACTTGGTATGAGCAATATTAGGAGTCCAACATGAAGTATGAAAGTCACATGGGGCATTGGGAGTCCAAAATTCCTTGTGAAAACTCAAACCCTAATTTCAGGTCATCAGTGCAAGGAGGTGTCTTGAGTTGAGCAAAACCCTAATCCTGTCTAGAGTCCAAAGAGTCTTGTGAGGAAAATCTTGATAAAATGAGAGGGAAAGTTTTGGGGTACAACAGCTTCCCCTGTTAAATCTTCTTGAACCTGAAGAGTTAGATTGACGAGTTTGTCGTTCATGACTCGAAGGTAAAAGATGATTGGACACTAGAGTGCCCGTAAATTTGCACTCGTCAAAATGTAGTTGAGGGAATGGGCTTAAAGATGCCATTTGGAGAGGTGACAGAATCTTATCGGAGATGGGCTTAAAGATTCCATTAAGAATATGTTGAAAATTAGGAGAATGAACATCAGAATGGTATCCGTATCTGGAACGTATCTGAGTTGTATCTGGAGACCGGATCTGTATGAGCAAGGGAATGGTGTCTGTGTCTGGGGCGTATCCGAGCTGTAACTATATTTGAATTCTAGACTGAATAGTAGAATGACTTCCGTGTCTAGAGTGTATTTGTATTGTATCTGAATCTGAAATATGAATAAGCGACAAAAGGGCTTCCGTGTCTGGAGCATCTCTGAGCTGTGGAAAAAGTCAGAATAAGTTGACATAATGACTTCCGTGTCTGGAGTGTATCTGGACCGTATCTGAAATTAAGATCTATATGAGTAGCAGAATGACTTCCGTGTCTGGAGTGTATCTGAAACTGTAACTGGGATCTGAATAAGTGACAGAATGGCTTCTGTGGCGACTGCACTGGGGAGAATCGAACTTCTGGTGTAAGGGCCAGAATGGCATCCGTGTTTGGAGCGTATCTGAAATAGAATCTGAATGAGAGATCTGAATGAGTAGCATAATGACTTCCATGTCTGGAGTGTATCCGTACTGTATCTGAAATCTTTGAATATTTGTTAAAGATAGCTTTTAATCTTATCCTGGAAAAAAAAGGTAAAATGTTAGCTGGAACACAAAGTTATGTTGCATGAAATGTATGATGCAATAAAATGTGTTTTATTAATGTTTATGATATATGAATGTAATGTATGCGCATGTAAGCTGATTCACTATAATGCTGAGGAAAATAAATCCTTGATGGCTGGAGATAATGAAATCCTTGACTGCTGCTAGGGAAAATAAATCCTTGACTGCCGCTGTAGATTCAAAATCTTTGATTGCTGAGGATGAGAAATCCTTGGACCACTATTGGGGATAGAAAATCCTTGGCAACTCGTGGGGATTATCGAAAACTTTGACAACTTCTACAGGGATGTGAGAATCCTTTACGACTTCCTGGGGATAGGGATCCTTCAAGTCTTTGGTGTTGGAGGATGATACACATTTTGTTGTGAGAATAATGCTAAGTGTTGCTTGAGAAACCTGCTTGGGGAATCCCGAGAACTCTGATGACAATGGCTGGTGATTACACAAAGGGAATCCTTACTCGGCTGGGGAATAAGGAAAGCTTTGGCAATCTCTACCGGGGAAATGAGAATAAGGAAGGCTCTGATGGCTTCTGCAGGGAACTGAGAATGAGAATCTTCATTCTGCTAGGGGAAATTTGAATCCTTGGGGACTTCATGCTGGGAAGTAAAGAATGAGAATCTTCGATCTGTAGAGGATTACAAATTCTGACAAATTCGTGTTAGGGAGTAAAGAAGACTCTGGAAACTTCACTGGGGAATCAAGAATGAGAATCTTCACTCTGTTAGGGGATGAAAAACTCTGTGGGGAGTAGCTATACTGATGGGGAGTAGCTATCCTGCTGGAGAGTAAGCTCAGGACTCTGGGGAAAAGCTTATTCCTGTTTGGAAAAAGTTCAGGAGTTTGGGTTGTATGCCAATCTATTGGGGATTCAAGAATGAGAATCTTCATTCTGTTGGGACTTCAAGAGTTTGGGTTGTATGCCACTTTAAGAATGAGAATCTTCATTCTGTTGGAGATGTGAGGAGTTTGGGTTGTATGCCAATCTACTGAAGAGTCAAGAATGAGAATCTTCATTCTGTTGGGACTTCAAGAGTTTGGGTTGTATGCCACTCTACTGGGGATTCAAGAATGAGAATCTTCATTTTGTTGGGGATAAAGCAAAAGTTAACTGTTATCTGGTTAATTCTCAAATTTTAAAACAACTTGCTGGGGAATTTGGGGAACACTGGATGGTTTCCGCAGACGATTGATAGTTGGAATCTTGACTCCGTTGGGGAAGAAGGTTTCATCTTCGCTGAGGGTCTGTAGTTCAAAGTTTTTCTCCGCTTGGATTGGGAGTTTGAAGTTTTAACTTTGATGGGGATTTTTAAATTAGTTCCACTGGGGATATGTATTTCAAGGTCTAGCTCCGCTGGGGATCTAGATGATGTACTGCAGGGGATTTCTCCTGGAATAGCCGAAAGACGTTCTCCTATACTTTCAACCTGTCAGTAATTATTCTTTCCCATTTCGTTTATTTGTAAAAAGTGATTATATTCAAATGCATATGCTCATTTAATAAATCATTGGACGTTTTCAAAATAAAACATAAGTGTAAAAAAGAAGAAAAGGCAAATAGTTTTCTGCACTTTGAAGTATCTTTGTATTAACTTTGTGTAAGTATTTTGTACAAAGGAGACAGACATCCTAGTAAGAGAATGTTGTCATAAAAAATGAGAAAAATTTATACAAAGAAAGATGGCTATGTGTAAAAATTCCATGGGGTTCCCATTCTGCTATAGCCTTCATAACTCTGAATATCTTGTCCATTCGTTGCTTCGTCCGAAGATGATTGAGTTGATCAGAAGCCTGGAGCTTGTCAGTGAAGAGATTGTCCTTAAAGTGATCCGACGAGACATAGTCATACGCTTTAATTGCCTAACTTTTGCCTGGACTGCCCTTTCGGGTTTTCGATCCACCGGGAAACCCTTTTTTGCCCAAGTCTCCCTTTCGGGTTTTCAACTTGCCGGGTGTACAAATTTTTTTTATTTATCCCTAACTTTTGCCTGAACCGCCCTTTCGGGTTTTCGATTCACCGGGATGCCCTTTTTTGCCTAGGTGTGTCAACCTAGCGGGTCGTTTATGCGTAGTATCTTTTGATTATGTATGCGTTCGCAGGGTGCGATAGGTCATCGTCGTCCATGGTGGTTAATATCATTGCCCCACTAGAAAAGATGTTTTTGATCATAAATGGTCCTTCGTAAGTAGGAGTCTATTTTCCCCTGGGATCCCTTGGCGGCAAGATGATCCGCTTGATTACAAGATCTCCGACTTGATATACTTGGCGCCTGACTTTCTTGTTGAAAGCCTTGATCATCCGTATTTGATACGTCTGGCCATGGCAAACAGTAGTAAGTCGCTTTTCGTCAATCAAGTTAAGTTGATCAAGCCGGGTCTGAATCCAATCGTCTTTACTCAAACCAGCATCCTTCATGATTCTCAAGGAGGGAATTTGAACCTCAATGGGTAAAACAGCTTCCATGCCGTATACCAAAGAATAGGGTGTTTCCCTAGTTGATGTACGCGCCGTGGTACGGTACCCGTGGAGAGCAAACGGTAACATCTCATGCCAGTCCTTGTAGGTGACTGTCATCTTTTGTATGATCTTCTTGATATTTTTGTTCGCAGCTTCGATAGCACCGTTCATCTTTGGCTGATAGAGAGATGAATTGTGATGTTGAATCTGGAACTGCTTGCACAAAGCGGTGATCATAGTGTTGTTCAGGTTTGTACCGTTGTTAGTGATGATCCTTTCGGGGATGCCGTACCGACAAATGAGGTTCTGTTTGATGAAGCGGGCAGCAACATTCTTTGTGACGGATGCGAAGGAAGCTGCTTCAACCCACTTGGTAAAGTAATCAATGGCCACCAGAATGAAGCAGTGTCCATTGGATGTTGTAGGCTTGATTTCTCCAATCATGTCGATTCCCCACATTGCGAATGGCCAAGGAGCTGTTAAGACATTGAGAGGAACTGGAGGTATATGTACCTTGTCCGCATAGATTTGACATTTGTGACAAGTCCTGGAATGTTAATGGCAGTCAGCTTCCATGGTAGACCAGTAATAGCCTGCCCATAGAATCTTCTTAGCCATCGTATGTCCGCTAGAGTGGGTGCCGAAGGTACCATTGTGCAGTTCTGCCATGATCTGTTCAGCTTCAACTTTGTCCATACAACAAAGCAGAATGCAATCATGATTGCGCTTGTATAGGATACCATTGCTCAGGAAGAACTTAGCTGAGAATCTCCTCAAGAACTTTTTGTCGTTGACTGAAGCTCCTTCAGGATATTCTTGTGCTTCGAGATACCTTTTGACTTCGTGAAACCAAGGTCGGTCCACTACTTCTTCGATATTAATCTCGTGATAATGTGCAGGTTCGTCCATCTGTTCAATGGTGATTTAGGGAGCCTCATTATCCCAGTTAAGTTTAAACATGGAACTCATTGTAGCTAGAGCATCCGCTAGCTGATTTTCTTCTTGCGGGAAGTGCTCGAAGGTAATCTGCTCGAAATGAGGTAGCAATGTCAGGACATGTTCTTTGTAAGGGATGAGGTTGGCATGCTTAGTGTCCCACTCTCCTTTGATCTGACTGATGACTAAAGCTGAGTCTCCAAACACAACCAAAGATTTGATTCCTAGGTCTATTGCAGCCTTGAGACCAAAGATACAAGCTTCATACTCGGCCATGTTATTGGTGCAGTTGAAGCAGAGTCTGGCGGTGAAAGGTGTATGGCAACCTTGTGGAGAAATGAGTACCGCACTGATACCGTTACCAAGTGCGTTGGAGGCACCATCAAAGTATAGAGTCCACCGGTATCCTTGTTCAGGTCCGTCATACAGTCTGAAGTCTTCAATGTTGTCCAATGTCATAATGTCTTCGTCGGGGAAGTCAAACTTCATAGATTGGTAATCTTCGACAGCTTGATGAGCTAGATGGCCAGCTAGTACACTCCCCTTTATAGCTTTTTGGGTCATGTATTGGATATCGTATTCGGTCAGGATCATCTGCCATCTAGCTATTCTTCCAGATAAAGCAGGCTTCTCAAAGATGTACTTGATTGGATCCATCTTAGATATCAGCAGAGTGGTATGAGTCAACATATACTGCCTTAGACGGCGAGCAGCCCATACCAAAGCGCAACAAGTTTTCTAGAGCAGTGAGTAGCTAGTCTCATAGTCGATAAACTTTTTGCTAAGGTAATAAATGGCATGCTCTTTTCGGCCAAACTCGTCATGTTGGCCCAATACGCACCCCATTGAATTCTCTAGGACGGACATATACATGATTAGCGGTCTTCCTTCGACGGGAGGCATCAAGATAGGAGGTTCTAGCAAATACTCTTTGATTTTATCGAAAGCAACTTGACAGTCAACATTCCATTTAACCACCTGATCTTTCTTCAACAGCTTGAAGATTGGCTCACAGGTAGATGTTAGGTGAGAAATGAACCTTGCAATGTAGTTTAGGCGTCCCAAGAAACCTCTGACCTCCTTCTCAGTGTGAGGGGCAGGCATTTCTTATATAGCTTTGAATTTGGCAGGATCGACCTTGATGCCTTTGTTGCTGACTATGAAACCCAAGAGTTTACCGGACCTGACTCTGAAAGTGAACTTGTTAGGGTTTAATCTGATCTTGTACTCCTTCAACCTGACAAACAGCTTTTGCAAATGGTCGAGGTGTTCTTCTTCTGTCTGTGAACGGGCTATTATGTCGTCTACGTAGAATTCAATCTCATGATGTATCATGTCATGAAACAAAGCTACCATGGCGCGTTGATAGGTTTCCCTGACATTCTTCAGTCTGAATGGCATCACTTTATAGCAGAACATACCCCACTGTGTAACAAATGTAGTTTTCTCCATGTCTTCAGGTGCCATTTTAATTTGGTTGTAACCTGAAAATCCATCCATGAAAGAAAATACCTTGTGCTGAGCTGTATTATCAACCAAGATGTCAATGTGTTGTAGTGGAAAGTCATCTTTAGGGCTAGCCTTGTTTAAGTCTCTGTAATCCACACACATTCTGACTTTGCCGTCCTTTTTGGGCACGGGCACAATGTTAGCAACCCATTGTGGATAGGAAGTAACAGCAAGAAATTCAGCATTGAACTTCTTCATAACTTCTGCTTTGATCTTTTCAGACATGTCGGGCCTCATTCGGCAGACTTTTTGTTTAATTGGTGGACAGTCTTCTCTTGTAGGGAGACGGTGAACCACAATACATGTATCGAGTCCCGGCATGTCTTCATATGACCAGGCGAAGATCTCAACATATTCATTCAACAGCTGAACTAAATGCTCCTTGACACTTGGTTCTAGGTTGGCACCCACTCTGACTTCTTTTCTGTCTTCCTCAGTACCCAAGTTGATTGTCTCTAACAGCTCCTCATGAGGTAGAATAGCCCTTTCTTCCTTTTGTAGAAGTCTAGCCAATTCTCCCGGCACTTCACAGTCTTCATCACCTTCATACTCGGCATGGTAGACCAGATCTTCAGAGTCACTGAAGTCCATAGCAAAATTGTTACCCATGGAATCCGGAATGGAAGGGTACCTGCATTTGTGAGTGGGTGTGTGTAAGGGATAGCCACCTTTAAACAAATAAAATGTAAAAAGAAATAAAATGAACATAAAAGTTTATATGTGAAAACATCCATGATTCATTAAAATGGCATATGAAGATGAAAAATCAAACCCTTACAAATGGACCTATGTGCCTCGGGTAAGGCACAAGGAAAAAAGTGTACGAATTGTTTTTAGAATTATTACAAATCAACAGAAATGTTTGAAAGATAAATTACTGATTTATGAAAGTAATCGGAACAAAGTCCTTTGCCTCCCAATTGTATAGTCCTCCTTCAACAGTGGGGAAAATCCAGTCTTCCAAGTTGCTATCCTCTTCACTATCCTCCAAAGCATTGACTCCATGATGGGTGATCTTCACTGGTGGTCCTCCAGCCCGGGCGCGTCAGATAGCCTTTTGAGCAGAAGTAGTGAAACCCAAGCCGAATTTACCTGATTTGTGAAGAAAGTCTGGTAGCTGACCCCAGATTGTGCTTCCTCCTTCTTTAATCACAGCCTTTACATCTTTGAGGGATGACATTCGAGGCACAAGTTTGGTAATCAAGGGTACAGAAGACACTGTCTTGGTTGCTGCTATTTCAGGGGAAACCTCTTCAAAGTTTTGGAAAGGGGTCTCTATGAATTCACCATCCAATTCTACATAGCGGAAAGAATTTAGATGGCTTATGATATATTCCTCTTCACCATGAACAGTTATAATTTCCACTGGACTGGGTACTTGAGCATTTGATGTAGAGAGGAAGTGACGGCTCCAGCATGGTGAATCCAGGGTCTTCCCAACAAGCAAGAATAGGAAGGACGGATGTCCATCACATAGAATGTGGAGTTGAAGGTTTCAGTTCCCACTTTAATCGGGATGTCCACCTCCCCGTGGACCATCCTTTTAGAACCGTCAAAGGCTCTGACAATTATATTGTTGGGCTTCAGGGTTAGGCCTTCACAGTCCAATCTATCCAATGCTTTCTTCGGCAAGACATTTAAAGACGACCCAATATCAACCAAAACGTGTGCTAGAGTAGTCCCTCTGCATTCTACCGAGACATGCAAAGCGTCATTATGTTTTCTCCCTTTAGATGTTAAATCGGAATTAGAGAATCCTAGTCCATTGTCAGCTGTTAGGCTAGCTACACATTCCTGGAACTGATCCGCGGAGGTTTCCTGTGGCACGTGGGCCGTCTTCAAAAATATGATCAAAGCTTTAGCATGAGCTTCGAAACAAAGCAGCTGGGCCAACATTGAGATCTTTGAGGGGGTTTGCCCCAGTTGTTCCACAACATCATAATCGCTTTTCTTGATTATTTTCAAAATCTCTTCCATTTATTTTTGAGAGGTCTCAGGGATGAGCAATGGCTGAGCCCTCGTCCTGACGGGCGCTTCTTGGATCCCTTTCCCTCTATCATCAACAATAGCAGAGGGGACAACCACAGGAGTAACAACTTCTTCAATAATTGGAGTTCTCGCAGATATGTTGATCGGCACAGGGGTAACCTTAGGAGCATTTGAGGGTCCGAAGATTGCCTTTGGAGGAGCAATCTCCGGAGAGAAAATTCTTCCGCTGCGGGTGATTTTACTCGTTCCAGCAATGTTTCCAATGTCGGAAGTCTCTTCATCAGAACTCTCTTCAGTTGATTCAATCTGTTTAATACTGTGGTAGAAGATCTCTCCACCATAGTTCCACGGTATTGATTTTTTGGACTTGTACTGGATGGGCCCCGACATGGTTATCTTCAAAGGTGCAACCTTCGGATCGGATGTAATCTTAACAGGTCTTTTGGAGACCTTGGAAAGATTGGCAAATATGGTAATTATCGAAACATCATTGATAGGAGTCGGTGTAACAGGAGTCTTCTTAAAAAGGATTTCTTGGTTATCCATTAGGCGTTGGATGCCTAACTTCAACAACGGACAGTCGGATGGTAAGGATGAGCAAAGGCAGCAATCTTCTTCACAACCTGGGAAAATCCCAGCCTTCAACAAATTCAACTTGATTAACGGTAACGGAGTCATCAAATCATCAATAGTAGCAACAAAAAGATCCTCTTTAACAACATGGTCATTATGGCCATGCCTTGGCATTGGAGCAGAGATCACATTTAGCTTTTCAGGGGCGTCGAATTCCACTTCTTTAGCATCTATCAAATCCTGAATCCTATTCTTGAGGGCCCAACAATTGTTGGTGTCGTGCCCTATACTCCCTGAATGATAAGCACACTTGGCGTTTGAATGGTAGTACCGAGAAGTCGTATTCGGATTCTTCGGTGCCTCTTTCAAGGTTGCAAGCTTTAATTTCAAGAGATGGGGAAGAACCTGAGCAAGAGTCATGTTTATCAAAGTGAATTGCCGTACAGGCCTTTCCACCCTTGCTTGGTTGGTTCTAGGTTGATTGTTTCTGGGCTGATCAGCTGCAGACTTCTGAATCATTACGGCCCCCATCGCTGACCGGTGCTCAACTCTTCCTTGGCCTCTTTGGGAGTAGACAGCTGAGACTTATTTCTTTGCTGGAAAAGGCTTTTTGATTGCAGCGGAAGCAGATTCATCTTTTTGAATTTTACCACTCTTGATTCCGGCTTCAACTCTCTCACCAGTTAGAATCAACTCAGTGAACCCCGTAGACGAAATTCTTATCAGGTGATTAAAGAATGGACCTGACAGAGTCCCCAAGAACATATCAACTATCTCCCTCTCAGATAGAGGTGGTTGCACTCGTTCCGCCAAGTCTCTCCATTTCTGGGCATACTCCTTAAAGTCTTCATTTGAGACCATGCCCATACTCTATAATTGAGTACGGGTAGGTGCTAAGTTCGCATTGTACTGATACTGCTTGTAGAAGGAAACAGCCAAATCCTCCCAATTGTGCATATTAGACCTCTCTAGCTGGTAAAACCAATCTAATTGCGTCCCTGACAAACTGTCCTGAAAGAAGTAGACCCATAGGTCTTTGTCAGAGGAATATGGTTGAATTTTTATAACATAAGACCGCAGGTGCATCTTTGGGCAAGACACCCCATCGTACTTAGCAAACAGAGGTACTTTAAAATTGGGAGGAATTACAATTCCAGAAACCAAACCCAGCTCTTCAAAATCCAGCCCAGGCACTCTCTGAATCTCCATGGCTGCCAGACGTTCTTCCAAGTTCTTGTATTTTTCATCTGCAGGAGGATACTGTTGTTCTGAGTAATCCTCATCTTCCTCTTCTTCAGCTTCAGAATCAGAAGGCACTGCAGCTTCTTTACCCTTTCCTTCACCCTCTTCAGATGTTGATGGGAAATCCAGGACCCTTCTGGCTTGACCTTCAAACCTTCTTCCCAAAGTAGCCACACCAACCCTCTTCTTCTTCTTTTTCTCCTTTTCCTTTTCTAACAGAGCTTTAAGATCCTCCTGACCCTTTGCCAAGGTCATGAGTAGCTGTTGGAATTATGAATTCTGCGCTTGCAAATCTTTGACCGTCTGCTCAATATCCATCTTGCTGAAATAAACAGCAGAGAGATAAGGAAACCTGGTGTGAAGACCTGTTTATGCATATGATGAATGGTATGTATTCATGTAATGCATTCAAGGATTCAGAAATTCAAATTTGTTTAAACAAAAAGGAACAAATGTCATATTAATAAGATAGAATTTGTTAGTACATAAATGCCCCATGGGAAAAATAATACCAAATTCTAAGGTAAAAATACATTGCACATCCTTTTTGGTGCAATGTAGGTGTTAAGAGTCTACTCTTCGTGAAGTTGAAGAGTAAGTTCCAAAACCTTCTTCTCACTGGCGTAGAATTGGGCTTCAAACGTATCACGTTCTCCCTTGAGATGTATCCAACTCCTTTGCAAATATTCCAATGATGTTGGCATTTCAGGATGTAGGAGGGTGTATGGAACCTCTCCTTCCATAACAGGCTCTTTGATCACATGGAGAATGTAGGGGTAAGGCATCATAAGACTTTGGGCGCGGGTTCGTACCCACTTGAGGTAAGGCTCAAGGGGGATGGAATTCTTGTGTCCCAAGGTCTTACTATCTACCTTATTAGGCATCCTCCAAGCTCGGATAAACCTTTGTCGAATTCCTTGAGCATCGTTGTCGAAGTCAAAAACCAAGTCTGGAATCAGCATGTCATGTGGGCCATCCCTTCGGGCATACCCAAATTGTCTCAGAGCCAAGCAGGGGTTGTAGGTAATGCCTCCCCTAATGCCAAGTAGAGGGACAATAGGGAATTCCCCACAACGGTCAATGATGATAACATTTTCTCTGGATCGAGAACACCAATGAACATTTGAATGTGTAAGAGTCATCAATCGTTGTGACCACCTCAAACCTTGCTCATTCTTCAAGACTGATTGAGGAAGGTGAGAAATAAACCACCTTGCTAGAAGAGGATTACAGCACATGAGTACACCTCTTTTCCTCTTTGTTCGAGTGTGAAATGAGTGGAGGATATCTCCAAGCAGTGTAGGCACCAGATTCCGAGATATGAAAATCTTGACAACATTCACATCTATAAGCTAATCAGGGTTTGGGAACAAGACCAACCCATAGATGAGAAGTGCTACAATCTCCTTAAAAGCTTGCAGGTCTAGAGAATTCTAACATTCTTGAGCTTTCTCAAACAGGAACTTTGCCAAGAAACCCTTGACACCACTTCTGGTTTCCCAATGACCTTTGACATCAGATGGTTGCAAGTGCAGGGCTTGAGCAACATCTTCAGGTTTTGGATCTCTTTCCGTACCATTGAAAGGTAGTTGATGGAGAATAGGAATCCTCAGGAGTTGAGAAAATTCCTCCAAAGTAGGCACTAACTGGTAGTCAGGAAATGTGAAGCAGTGGTGTAGGGGGTCAAAGAAATGGAAAAGAACTTTCACCATGTCTTCCTCTATGTTGGAGTTGACCAAGTTGAGAAGTCGACCATGTCTTTCAGTGAATGGAGAATACTCTGGAATCTTGGAAGCAAGCTCCTTGAGTTAAGGAGGAATTGTCACAAGGTTGAACTGGATTGTTTTCTTGCGAAGGGAATCCATTATCTACAAAACAGGAACAAAGATGAAGATCCAAAATCCTTGAAATGGTTAGTGGATGCAAATGATGCTTCATGATGTTCATGATGTTATGCACAAGTATATATGTACAAACAAGTCACACAAGTTACTAGTTTAGGCTTGCATGGGGTTTCATAGGTAAGTACCCTCTTGAAGTTTAGTTGGCTCAACCTGTCCTATAAATAGTAACCGGGTTCTAAGGAGCTCAATATCACTGGATTATTTTGTGTTCATTGTTTCAGTTTAGCCACTTTACTGGTGACCGAAATATTCCAAGAAAACAACCCTCAACGAGTGTAGTATCGAGTATCTACCAACTTCGGACTGCACCAAAGCCGGTCATCTCACAACCCCTAAAAAGGCCAAGTTGGTCAAGTAAAGGTTCTAAAAGTCCATTAGTGCTTCATGACATCACTCAGCGGCCCCGTATTCTCTTTGATTGACTCAAAGGCTACCGGTACCCACAAATATGTCGCACTAATATATCTATTGCTTCAACCATGTTGGTATACCCCGCACAGTTTCCACAATGTATTACTATTTACCTATGAATGCTTCCTAAATTCGGGTAGAGGATTCAAACCCAAACAATAGAACCAAATGTAAAGCAATCAAGGCAAACAAGATAAGCATGTAAAAGTGATCTAAACCATAAGGTAACCCCAATTTTAGATTAAGATCCCCAGCAGAGTCGCCAGTTCTGTGATACAGTGGGAGAACTGACTTGAGGTTTTGCGTTTGTGTTTGCAAATGTTTCGGTTTAGCAAGAGTCGCCACCGACATTATATTTTATCCAAAGGAAAGGTCAAAAATCACCGGAAAGACCTTTGAGATGTTTTCTTGGGTTCGGGGGGTAGATTATGAAAAGGGAAGGTGCTAGCACCCTTTTCATCCATGGTTTTCCATGGGCTCTTAGTTACTTGTTTAGATCACTTGCTTTGCTTTTTCAATTGTTTGAAATGGTGCTTTGTGTGGTTTTGAAAGTATTTTGAAGAGAGGCCATCATTTTGGCAATCTTTGTAATGATTCTTGTTTGAGAATGTATACAAAGATGTATTGTCTTTTGAAAAATGTTTCAAAGTTTGAAAGTTTGTTGGGAAATTGTTTTGAAATTGTGTGTGTGTTTTTGAAATTAGCAAGGATGTTTTGCAAATTTGATTAAGTAACTAGGAGTTGTATACCCTACTCAAAGATCTTTCCTACACATTTTTAACCCTTTGACATTGTTGTTTTACCATTGTATTTGGTAAACAACCTTGTGTTTTGATGTTAAACGGGACAGGCGTGGGTCATCGTATGACCATGATAGAAATATTGCCAAGTATCTTAGCAAGTTTTTTGAGGGGCTATATCATTTTATATAGGCAACCAAGATAACGTCATCGAGGGACTATGATCTTTTTGTTTTTGATTAATTTTGCCAAGATACCTAGCATGCATACCATGGCCATGTTTTAAGGCAACAAAGTGGATGAAACCCTAGGGGTGCTTGTGTGCAAGGTGTTGTCATTTTTCATGCATTTTTTGTCTTGTGTTTAGTCATGCTATTTGTTTTGATTTTTGGTCTTTTGCATACAAACCCTAATTTACTATCATGGCATTTGAAAGCGATAAAATGCGTAAAAGTAAATCTAAGACTATTACAACATTATTATAGGAAGGGGGATACAAGTTTGAATAGGGGGATATTGCTCAAAAATAAAGCCCTAAAACTATACAACCATATTGAATTTATTTGTACAAATAAATAAACAAACAAATATTTTAAATGTTAAATAAATATGTAAATAAATGTAAGTATGCAAAAAAAGTTTTTGTATTTGATTTTATGTATGTAAAATAAATTGGTTTAATGTCTTAAAAATAAGAAAATGAAAATGATTATTTTTTTGGAAAGGGTGGAAACCCTAGTTTTTGTTTAAAAGAAAATATATATTCTAATTATTTATTTATTCATTTATGTACAAAGAAATAATAAAAATAATATATACAAAATATTAAAAGATAAAATATGTGAGAAAATATTATTTTATATGTATAATATAATAAAATAAAAAATGTAAGTATTTTAATATTATTTAAAAATTTATTTAAGAAAATAAAAGTATTGTTATTTAATAAACTATTTTTATGTCCAAAAAAATAATAAAAAATAAAATAAAAATGCAAAAATTAAGAAAATATTTTTGGTGATTTTTAATATTTAGAAAAAATAAATAAAGTCAGAAAATGTAAAAAAAATAAAAATATATACAAAAATAAAACAAATGGGCCAAGGGGTGCAAATATCAGAATGGGGGGTGCAAACAGCAAGGCAAGCCAGTCTCAGCCCACTTTCCACTTCATCCCTGTCCTTGAGACAGAAAAACGTGCGCGCCCTTGTTCAAACTGGAACTCCTGCATACGTGCTCAAAAACAAAATCTTGCAACATGAAAGTTATAGCTCATGATCACACGATTCTAACCATGTAAAAAACTTGATCTAACTCTCAAAGACCAGAGAGAATTTCATTGGCCCTAAATTCTAACCTAGTTTTTTCAGCAACTTCAACTATCAAATACTCCTAGCTCAGTTAATATAAATGAAACCTACGCATATGTACAACTTAAGGACATTAAGGGCTACATTTTTGCTTCACAAACCTAAGCCTAATGATGCCTAAATAAGGAGATAGAAAGTTGGAAATTACCTTGTTCAGTCAAGTTCGAGTATGGCAATGCAACAACTTTTGATGAGGCCTGAAGGACTTTCGAGCTTGCTTGATGTTCCCTTGACCTTTCCCAATGCTTAGCTTGCTTTGAAATGATCTGAAATTCCTTGTAGAACTCAACCTGCAAAGCTTCAAAATGAAAATGGTGAAGTGTGCAAACGAGGTTACAGTTGCTTGAGCAAGGTCTGGACAACTTAGGTGTGATGTATGGAGTGTGTTGGAAGTGATTCAAGACAAAACGCACGAGGCAATTTCAAGATGGCCAAGGTTCTGCAGAGCTTGCCCTGTTTTGGGCAGAAGTTGGTGTTTTTGTGTATTTGGGTTTTTTTGAGGCTTGGAGCTCGTGTTTCTGGCTTGGTATAATGCGATGAACTTGTTTGAAATGTTCTTAAGTCTTGGTTTTAACAAATGCACAAGATATGGAGTTTTTGCATACTTGCTTGTTTTTGAAGTAAAAGGTGAGTTGACAAAAGCACAGCCTGTACAGGCTAGCTCAAGGCTTGGGGAGAGTTGGTAAACCTTTTCTGATGTTTGTGGATGTGGTTTTCTGCAAAAGATTAATTTCAATGCTCAAGATAAACAAAAGGACATAAAACATGCTTTATCAAAGTAGCAATGTTATCTTTTTGCCAAAAATGGATTAATTCAATGTGTAATGTTCTAAAGCTCAGAACAAAGCCTCTAACCAATGTTTTTGCATTTAATTTATGAGTGTAGAAAGGATTAGAACCTGTAAACCAAGTACAAGCATGCTTTGGAAAGATTTGCAAGTTGTAGCAATGTGCAAAATGCCTTGGCCAAAAGTGATAATTTTCCATTTTCAATCCTTCGATTCTCCCTAACCACAAATGATCTTGGAGAGTTCTTGGACATTTTGGAAAGCTTGTAACATGCTCTACAATCCATATTTGAAATGCATTTTTAGATTACAATTGGAACTATGTGAAAAGTTGCCATGAAGATAGGTCAAAATCCTGCCTAAACTAGGGCAAATTTTCACTAAGTTAAAAGTTTCATGGACCCCTATTCACAGAATCATAACTTGAGATCGAAGCATATTTTGGGAAAACTTTGTGAATAAAAGTTATAGATTTTGTGGAGGAATACAACTTTCATGTTAGAAGTTTTCTTTGAATCCAATTGCATCATGGTGAAAAAGTTGGGAAAAAATAAGAAATTTTCATAACTTAGAAAATTTCTAAGTTATGAAATTTTCCATTTTAAACCCTAATTTTCAAAATTAGGTTTCTTGGTGAACAAGTTTCATGTTTTGACACATATTGATGAAAAATGACCCTTGGCACTTGATTTTGACCAAAAAGTCAAAGTTTGACTTTTCAGTGTACAGTTGATTTTTGATTAGTTGACTGGAAAATTCATCTGTCAATCCAATGCATTTGGGATCTTTTGAACCTTGTGATTAGGTCAAGATGATGCTATTGATTCCTTGAAACCATGCTTGAACCCAATTTGCCATTGGCTAGGTGAAATATCATAAATTGCCCTTCTGCAGTCAAAACCCTAAAAATGACCATTTTGCCCTTTTGATGATCTGATCAAATTTCTTGAGGAGTTGTGGTCCAAACTTGATCAAATGGTTCATATGAGTCTATAATGTTAATGTGGATAAAAAATTATGAGGTTTTACAGTAAATTGGCCACAGTTGACTTTTTCCCCAATACAATTGATTTTTAGGTCAACTGTCCAATTGACTGGGCAAAAATTTGATTCAAAGCTTGAAACTTGGTATGAGCAATCTTAGGAGTCCAACATGAAGTATGAAAGTCACATGTGGCATTGTGAGTCCAAAATTCCTTGTGCAAACTCAAACCGTAATTTCAGGTCATCAGTGCAAGGAGGTGTCTTGAGCTGAGCAAAATCCTAATCCTGTCTGGAGTCCAAAGAGTCTTGTGAGGAAAATCTTGATAAAATGAGAGGGAAAATTTTGGGGTACAACAGAGGAGTTTTATGATTTACTTGGCATATCTATTCTAGAGCAGACACCCTTTACAGGTTTGGAGATAGCTCCTAGGCCAGAGGATATTGCTTCAGCCCTACATCTAACAATGGCTGATGTAGTATCTAACTGGGAGATTCGGAGTGGGGTTAAGGGTTTCTTGGATAAGTTCTTGATTGATCAAGCTCAACAGTTCTGGGATATTTTAGACTTTCAAGAATTTTAAGACATCCTGGCTCTCCTCATCTATGGCCTGGTTCTGTTCCCAAATTCATATTCGTTTGTCGATGTGAACGCAATCAAGATCTTCATGTCCCGTAACCCAGTGCCTACACTCTTGGGTGATATTCTACATGCTCTTTATACCCGTACTGTTCGGAGAAGGGGAACTCTCATGTGTTATACACTGCTGCTGGCGAGGTGGTTTATTTCTCACCTCCCCAAATCTGTATTGAAGAATAAGGAAGGTATGGGTTAGGCTTACAGAATCATGTCCCTTGCTCATACGGACATCCTTTGGAGTACTAAAGATATGGAAAAAGTAGCTGTCATTGATCGCTGTGGGGAATACCCCAATGTTCCATTTATGGGAATTATAGGAGGAATAACCTATAATCCTTGTTTGGCCTTACGACAGTTTGGACGAGCTCGAAGAGACGGTTCTCATGAGCTGCTGCTTCCAGACATTGTCTTTGACTTCAAGGGGGATGTTGAGGGACATCGCCGCCGGTTTATACGAGCTTGGGACAGGGTGAACATGTCTGATCCACATGAGCTAGGAATGAATAATTCTCTCCCGATGCAACCATATCTCTAATGGGTTCGAGCCCGTGCTCAAAAGATGGGGATGTCGTACGAAGTTGTCTTGCCGGTGATTGTGGAGCATACTAATGAAGAAGGGGTTCCTTATACGATCCTCCATCCTCATATGCCTACTGATCTGGGGGCATTGAAGAGATCTTGGATCCAGCTAATGGAGGAAAAGGATACCTACAGAGAGAAGTATCATGAGCAGGAACGGAAGATCCTGAAGCTTACAAGGCAGCTAGAGACTGAAAGGACAATCAACGATTATGTCAACACGAAAGGAAAAAGAACATGGGAATTATGATGTTTTTTTTATTGTTTCTAGTTTAGATTTGCTTTTCAGTATTTCTTTTGTAACGCCTTAAAGGCATTTGTTAAACATTATTTCAAGTTTTAATCTAATAAAGTGTGTTTTATTTTGGTTTACAAATTTGAATCTCCCTAAAGTCTTTGAAATCATTTCATACGCATTCCATTACCATGCACCTCATTACAGGTACCCTTACAGGTTTCTCATCTTCTTCGTTGTTTATTTCAGCATAACATGTCTTCTGAAACACCTAATGATCAAGCTATTAAGGATCTTCAAGCTCTGAATGCTCAGTTCCAGGAAATGTTCCTGAACTTGGCCAAGAGTCAACAAGATCTGAAGACTCTTATCTTGAAGGACAAGAAGAAGAAGAAGAAGAAGGCGGTCCTCCTGAATATGGGTCACAGATTTGGGAACAGGTTGAGACAAGAAGTTGACATGTCCCACTCATCTGGAGGGGCGGAGAATCAAGAGGAAAGGAAGGGTCCTAGCCATGTTGTTTCTGACAATGACACTGACTTTGATGAAGACCAGTATCCTCCGGCTGAGGATAGGTATAAGCAACTTGAAGACCGGTTGAGTGCGATGGAGGTTCAGAAGGTTCCCGGTTTGGATTTTGGAGATCTGGGATTAGCATCTGGGGTGGTGATTCCTCACAAGTTTAAAGCTCCTGTCTTTGCTAAGTACGACGGAGTCTCCTGCCCGAAGCTACACCTCCGCTCATATATCAGAAAGATTCAACCGTATACTGCTGATAGGAACCTCTGGGTTCATTTCTTTCAAGATAGTCTATCAGGGACTCAACTTGAATGGTTCAATCAGCTGGAAGGAGCTAACGTCCGCAACTGGGAGGACCTTGTTGCTGCTTTTTACAAGCAATACCAGTATAATGCCGACCTTGCTCCCACACGTACTCAACTTCAGGGTATGTCTATGGGTGCGAGCGAAGGTTTTAAGGACTAGGCTCAGAAGTGGAGAGATCTTGCTG
The DNA here is from genome assembly GCA_948472305.1 of Vicia faba. Classification (NCBI taxonomy): domain Eukaryota; kingdom Viridiplantae; phylum Streptophyta; class Magnoliopsida; order Fabales; family Fabaceae; genus Vicia; species Vicia faba. The sequence goes on along the minus strand of OX451741.1, from coordinate 818,489,164 downwards.
GAAGAGTACAACCCCCTCTGGCTGATAGGGAGTTGGTAGATATGTTTCTTGGGACTTTGTCTGGTCCATATTTCAATCATTTGATCGGAAGCTCATCGTCTGGGTTCACTGAATTGATTATGACTAGGGAAAGAGTTGAGGCCGATATCAAGAGCAGCAAGATACAGAAGGGTGCTTCGTCAAGTACAGAGAAGAAGCCTTTCAAGAAGGAGTCTAGTGTAGTTTACAGCTCGAGAAGCCAAAACCGACCTGAGCGCTGCCAAGCAGTTAATGCGGTAGTTATATCAAGACCTGTTGTTTCCCCATAATTCAACACTCAACAAAGAGTGGAGAGACTGCAAAGGCAGTATACTCGGCTCAGTATGACCTTATCTCAAATTTTTCCGCAATTGTTGAAGACCAACTTGGTGACTCTGAAGGAGGCTCCAAAGAATCCCAGTACTACATCACTGTTGTACAATTCGAACGCCCGTTGTGCTTTTCACTCCGATAGCCCAGGGCATGATACCAATAACTGTTGGGCTTTAAAGAATAAAGTGCATGATCTGATTGAAGCTAAGGATATTAAGTTTGAAGCTCCGGAGAAGCCTAATGTCATAACTGCTCCTATGCCAAAACATGATGCAGGAGTGAATGCAATTGGAGATGATGATGAAGAGTCTGAGTTCGACAGCTGGATTTACCCGACTACCAACGGTGGATTAAGAAATTGGACGGCGAAGGACTTCGTGCCAGTTTCTCTTATTACACAGTAATAGACTTTTGTTTTGAGATTTGTAACAAACAGTTTAAAACTTTACAGCCCGGTGACTTGCACGAGACACCGTGGCTTTTGTGAGGGCTCATTATGTGTCATTTCCATATATCATCAATAAAAGCATTGGACGTTGTATTGCATTACAAATTTTGTGCTCCTTGTGTTTCTTTTCTATCTTGTAAAACAGTTATTTATCTTACACACACTCACATATACAGGTCTACATCCACTCTGGATCCCACTGATAACGACTCTGCTACTGCCAGTTATGACTTCCAAAGTCCGATCAACCAAGCCGAGGACGAAGGTGAGGATGATTGTGAAGTGCCTGGGGAACTTGCTAGAATGTTACTTCAGGAAGAGAGGGCCATACAACCGCATGAAGAGCCAGTGGAAACAGTGAATCTGGGTACGGAGGAAGACAAGAAAGAGGTCAAGATCAGTGCAAACCTGGAGTCTAGTGTCAACCAACGGTTGATACAAATGCTGCGTGACTATGTTGAGATCTTTTCCTGGTCTTATGAAGATATGCCTGGATTGGATACCAATATTGTGGTTCACCGCCTGCCCACCAAGGAAGACTGTCCTCTAGTGAAACAGAAAGTTCGCCGAATGCGCCCAGAGATGTCTGAGAAAATCAAAGCTAAGGTCATGAAACATTTTGATGCCGGTTTTCTAGCAGTTACTTCTTACCCGCAGTGGGTTGCCAACGTGGTTCCAGTGCCGAAGAAAGATGGTAAGGTTCAAAGGTGTGTTGACTACAGGGATCTGAACAGGGCGAGCCCCAAGGATGATTTCCCTCTGCCTCATATCGACGTTCTGGTTGACAACACCGCACAACATAAGGTCTTCTCCTTTATGGATGGTTTCTCCGGTTAAAATCAGACTAAGATGGCTCCCGAAGACATGGAGAAGACAACCTTCGTCACGCAATGGGGTACCTTTTGCTACAAAGTCATGCCTTTCGGATTGAAGAATATTGGGGCAACATATCAGCGCGCCATGGTCACTTTGTTCCATGACATGATTCATCATGAGATTGAGGTTTATGTTGACGACATGATTGCAAGATCCCAGACTGAGGAGGAACACCTCGACCACCTGCAGAAGCTATTTGACAGGTTGAAGTTGTACAGACTGAGGTTAAACCCGAACAAGTGCACCTTCAGGGTGAGATCTGGTAAGGTGCTGGGTTTCGTCATTAGTGATAAAGGTATTCAAGTGGATCCTGCGAAGGGAGACCTCTGATCTTATACTTGACAGTACTCGACAATTCAATGGGGTGCGTGCTGGGGCAGTATGACGAGTCTGGCCGAAAAGATCATGCTATTTATTACCTTAGCAAAAAGTTTACCGACAGCGAGACCCGATACTCGTTACTTGAGAAAACTTGCTGCGCTTTGGCATGGGTTGCTCGCCGGCTGAGACAGTATATGCTGACTCACACTACCCTATTGATATCAAAGATGGATCCAATCAAGTATATCTTCGAAAATCTTGCCTTGTCCGGAAGAATAGCAAGATGGCAGATGATCTTGACTGAGTATGACATCTAATACACGACCCAAAAGGCAATTAAGGAAGTGTGTTGGAAGATCATTTGGCGCATCAGGCAGTGGATGATTACTAGTCTATGAACTTTGAATTCCAGGATGAGAACATCATGTTGGTAACTGACTGTGAAATACCTGGACCGGATGAAGGACCTGAGGAGGGATCCCGATGGTCTATGTATTTTGATGGAGCTTCAAACGCTTTGGGTAATGGCATTGGCGCCGTGATCATATGTCTTGAAGGCTCTCATACTCCGTTCACCGCCCGACTATGTTTCAACTGCACCAACAATATGGCAGAGTATAAAGCGTGCATCATGGGCCTTCGAGCAGCCATTGACCTAAGGATAAAGTTTTTGAGTGTATTCAGAGATTCCGCTCTCGTGATCAGTCAGATCAAAGGCGAGTGGGATACGAAGCATCCAAATCTTATTCCTTACAAGGAGTATGTACTGACATTGCTTCCACACTTCGAGGATATAACCTTTGAACACTTCCCTAGAGAGGAGAATCAGTTAGAGGACGCGCTAGCTACGATGTCTTCTATGTTCAAGGTCAGGTGGGACAACGAGGCTCCCCAGATTACCATTGAAAGGTTGGACGAACCTGCACATTGCTGCGACATTGAGACTGAAGAGGTAGCAGATAAACCCTGTTTTCACGAGGTAAAGAGGTATCTTGAGGATCAAGAATACTCTGAGGGTGCATATGTTAATGATAAGAAGTTTCTGAGGAGGTTCGCGGCAAAGTTCTTCATCAGTAATGAGATCCTTTACAAACATAATCATGATTCAACCTTACTGCGATGTGTGGATAAGAGCGAGGCGAAAAGGATCATGGCAGAGTTTCATGAAGGTACTTTCGGAACTCATTCCAATGGATACATCATGGAAAAGAAGATCCTACGGGCAGGATATTATTGGTCCACAATGGAAGCCGATTGTTATCAGCATTCTCGGACCTGTCATAAGTGCTAAGTCTATGCTGATAAGGTGCACATACCTCCAGTACCTCTGAATGTTTTGACAGCTCCGTGGCCTTTCGTAATGTGGGGCATCGATATGATTGGAGAGATCAGACCTACTGCATCCAACGGGCATCGTTTCATCCTGGTAGCTATTGATTATTTTACAAAGTGGGTTGAGGCAGCTTCCTTTGCTACTGTAACCAAGAACATCGTGGCACGATTTATTCGGTACAATCTGATCTGTCGATACGGTGTACCAGAGAGGATCATTACGGACAATGGTATAAATCTCAACAATAAGATAATCACCAAGCTCTACAAACATTTCAAGATACAGCATCACAACTCTTATCCCTACCGGCTGAAGATGAATGAGGCTGTTGAAGCGACTAATAAGAACATCAAAAAGATTGTGCAGAAGATGACGGTGACATACAAAGACTGGCACGAGATGTTACCATTTGCTCTTCATGGGTACCGTACCTCAGCGCGGATTTCAACAGGGGCAACCCCTTATTCCTTGGTATATGGTATGAAGGCAGTCTTGCCCATTGAAGTTCAGATACCCTCTCTTCGGATTATGAAGGATGCAAGTTTGAGCGAAGATGACTGGATTCAGACCCGGCTTGATCAGCTGAACTTAATCAATGAAAAGAGACTTACTTCTATTTGTCATGGTCAAACGTATCAAAAGCAGATGATAAGGGCATTTAACAAGAAATTTAAACGACAAGAGTATCAAGTTGGGGATCTGGTGATCAAGCACATCATCCTACCACAAGGTGATCCCAGGGGAAAATGGACCCCTACGTACGAAGGGCCATTTATGGTTAAGAACATTTTCTCGGGAGGAGCTATGATTCTAACCACCATAGATGGTGACGACCTTCCTCACCCTGTCAATGCATACATAGTGAAAAAATACTACGCATAATTAAAGACCCGCTAGGTCGACTGGCCTAGGCAAAAATAAGGGCTTCCCGGCGAACCAAAAGGGTTCGGGCAAAAATAAGGGATGAAAATAAAAAAGAAACTGTACACCCGGCAAGTCGAAAACCTGAAAAGGCGGCTTTGGCAAAAAAGGGTATCCCGGTGGACTGAAAACCCGAAAGGGCGGTCCAGGAAAAAATTAGGGATTAAAGCGTAACACTATGTCTCATTGGATCATCTTGCGACCAGACTACGGTATCGACTATCAAAATCGGACGACACTAATCAATCTGATCTACCTTCAACCAAGTAGCAAAGTGATGAGATGCTCGAGGATATAAAGGCAATAGTAGAGTTGGAACCCAGAGGGGATTGTTCACATAGCTGTTTTTCTTTGTTTTGCATAAATTGTATAAACTCTATCATTTCGGAGGCGTACTCTTTAAAGGATGTCATTCTCTTGTACAAAAGACGCCTATTTACAGGACAAACTTCAAAGTCAATACAATTCATTTTCACAAATAAATTTCAAATGGTTTTTTTCTTTTTTTTTTCTTCTGTTTTGTTTTGCAAGAACGTCCAATGTTCATTTTTGATATATGCATTTGACAATAATTGTTGTTCATAAATATTTACATACGAAACAAAGGACGATTACTCATAATATCAAGAACAGGGGCAAATAAGAATTGTCCAGACCTTACAGTTGCCCTGTCCACCAGGTACAGGGATAGATTTAGCTGAAGAATATGACTAAGGTACATTCACTCCCCGCAGAGTAAGAGAAAGACAGTAGTGTTAACTATCCCCAGCTGAGGCTCACAACCGCGAATGAGTCGGTAAAATTCTCCCCAAGTAGAGTTTATCTATCATCAGCACTGGAAAATTATCCCCAGTGGAGTTTGGAGAATCATCCCCAGTAGAGGCTGGAGGATTGTCCCCAGTAGAGCCTAAAAGGTTATCCCCAGTGAAGTTGCAACTGGAAAATCATCCCCGACAAAGTTCATTCCTTTCACAAACAGAAACTCAATTCCCAATAGAGTTTATTATCGCCGGCAACGGTAATTTATCCCCGGCTGAGGTTATTCTTCCAAATCAACAGGTCCTCTAGCAGAATATGTCCTCCCCACAGAGTCATTTCCTCATCAGTTTATTCCCCAGCAGAGTTATCCTCTCCTGCAAGTTTATTCTCACAATCATCTTCATTCACTATCCCCAGCAAAAACGAAGAATTCAACTCTTTTCTCCAACAACAATCCGGGATTTACTTTCCCCAGCTAAAAACATCATGTTTCCATACATCATGACACATGCATATATGCATCATACAAGCATAATCTCATTTATTTTGAGAACATCATTGCCTGATAAACATCATGCATTACATACAACTAATCTTTACCTTTCAGGAAAGATACAATCAAATTCTCACAAAATTCAAGCTATGAAGCCTTTACCACAGTTGAATAACGGACGACCGAAGTTCCTAAATGTCAACAGAGATGATTCCCCAGTTGAATAACGGGCGACCTAAGCTCCTAAAATTCAACTTTCCTCTTCAATAGAGATGATTCCTCAGTAGAATATGGACGACCGAAGTTCCTAAAACTCAACAGAGATGATTCCTCAGTAGAATACGGATGACCGAAGTTCCTAAAAGTCAACATAGATGATTCCTCAGTAGAATACGGATGATCGAAGTTCCTAAAATTCAACAGAGATGTTTCCTCAGTAGAATACGGACGACCGAAGTTCCTAAAATTCGACAGAGATGATTCCTCAGCAGAATACGGACGACCGAAGTTCCTAAAATTTGACAGAGATGATTCCTCAGCAGAATACGGATGACCGAAGTTCCTAAAATTCGACAGAGATGTTTTCTCAGTAGAATACCGACGATTGAAGTTCCTAAAATTCAACAGAGATGATTCCTCAGTAGAATACGGACGACCGAAGTTCCTAAAATTCAACAGAGATGATTCCTCAGTAGAATACAGACGACCGAAGTTCCTAAAATTCAAACAGAGACGACTCACCAGCAGAATAACGAATGACCGAAGCTCCTAAAATTCTACTCCTCTCAACAAAGATTAGCCTTCCCCAGCGGAATCTTCCTCAACGACAGGTACACAAGCTCTCGCTAAGGAATCTCTTATGCGACCGATACTCCTTCAGATGGAATCTTAAGCCCATCCCCTCGTCAGCAATTTCCAAATGGCATCTGTAAGCCGATTCCCGACATCACAAGACAATTACCACTTCATACGAGTGCAAATTTCTGGGTACTCTAGTGTTGAATCATCTTCCACCTTCAGATCACGAAAGGCAGACAAGCCAATCTAAATCTTCAGGTTTAAGAAAATTGAACAGGGGAAGTTGTTGTACCCCAAAATTTGCCCTCCCATTTTTCTCAAAATATTTCAAGAAATATCCTCAAGTTGCTCAAGGAAGTCTAAGGGTTGACCAGGCAAGCTCTCTCCTAAGGTAATCTACCTCAAATTAGGGTTTCATGTTACATCAAGATACTTGAGTCCAAGTGATCCCAAATTCTCACTAATTTCCTAATATGTTATCAATATCAACCATGTCAAGTTTCAAGCCTTGCAGAGGAAATTTGCTCAGTCAATTGCTCAAAGGCCTGAAAATCGACTATGCTAGGGCAAAAGTCAACTGTGGCTCACATACAGTCAAACTTCAAGATTTTTAGTCAACATTCTCATTTTTAAGTATATTTAATCATTTGATCAAGGGTTGATCATGATTCATCAAGGATTTCTCATAATTCATCAAGACCCAAAAGTTGCTAAATTAGGATTTTGTAGGAAAAGTCAACTCAACTTTGACCAAGCATAACTTTCTCATACTTTATGAGAAATGAACCATCCAAAGCTCATGTTGAATAGGACGCAATTACCTACAGTCCATCTTCATCTCCCAAGTTCAAAATATGCACTCACAAGAAGTTATGAATTTGGACATTATAGGTCATTTTGGAAAGTAAACAAAAATACTTTTTTGTCAAAGCTTAATACATGAGCATGGAATATAAAATTGAGATGAGACCAAAAGGGTTGATTATAGGACATCTCAAGATTTCTAAAAAGTCCAATAACACCTCCAAAGAGTCAAAATTGAGGAAGTTATGCATTGGTGAAGTTGACCTTTTTTACAAAATTGCCAAAAGTCAACTATGCCTGAAACTTCAAATTTTGCCAAATGGGCCCAATCTTTTTCACTTGTTTTGAGTTGGCAACATAGTTCACGAGCTTTAGCCCTTGCCACTTGTCATTATAATGTTTTTATTATTTATCTTGATTTTTATTTGATTTAAATCAATTTTAATCAAAATAAATCATGAGAAAATCCAAAATATTGAAAACAAAAAATTTTGTGCTTGTTTCAGGTTTCAATTACAGCTAGCATCAAATCAAACTCGTGCAAGGCATTAGGGTGGAAAAAAATATTGATTTTAGGCCAATTTTGGAAAGATTTTTAAGGTGTATCAAATCAAGATCCAATTCATTGATGGAGGAAGATTGAGATCACTTATCAACCCTAATTCATTCCTAGATACATATAGAATGTGTGTAGAGTCAAAACTAGGTTAGAAGGAGGCGCAACATCAAGAACACAAACTTGAAAAATCAAGGAAAAGTGCAAACACGAATTCCCATTTAGAGGCAATTTCAGGACCTTTGAACCGTTCCAATCATTTCCTGAGGACATCAGTAAGCCAAAGCAATCCCAAGCAAGCGTTTCCAGGCCTTATATCACACTGTAAGTCACCCACGGCATGGATTCTTTTTTGAAATCGAATAGCATTATTCTTGCACTTATAGCATAAAATAATTGTACATTCTTGATCACCATCATGTTTGCAAGCTTTCTATAATACCCAATTGCATTTTCATAGACTGAATTGTGAACTGCCATTGTTAGGTTTTTGGATTCCATTTTAGGGTTTTTGCTTGCAGGTAAAATTAGCCTTCATGAATAGAGCCATCATGTTCAGGAGGACCATACGAATCCAACCATGGAATTAGATGTCATTTATATTACTCACAGAGGATTTTGGAACGAGCTCTGTTTATAGTGATGGACAAACGTCCGTAGGTAAAAGTGTTTCACTTTTACCAACGGTGCAAGGTTGAAGACGCCTGCGTGTCACCTCCCCATTGGTATATTCAAATCTGGCACACGTTTTTCTTTGTGCTCCACTAACCCACTTTGTTTTCCATATTATCATTATTACTTATTTTATGTACAGAAAGAACAAGTGGCACAGTTGGTAAGCGTAGTGTTGGATAATGCTTCAAGACTTGGGTTCGAATCTCAGGTCCACCAATTTCTCCATATTATTTTCTTTTTCAGGATCCCATGCGTTTGTATGTTCAAGGTCTACCATATGGCCTCACCATCTAACATGCCAAGTGGCCAATTGGCCAGATCCAAGGGCCATCAAAGGGAGAGCACCATGGAGCCTAGTCAGGGCAATGCACTGGATCCAAAAAAGTCAAACGTGGACACCCTTGGGCTTGGGCCAGATTGCTTCTCGCACCCTCCAATTACTTTTCAGGCCCATTCTTTCTTTCTATTTTCTTTTATATTTTATTTTATTCCTTTTAATTAATTTATTTATTTACTAACCAATTAAACTATTTTCTTTTTTTTATAAAAAAATCACAAAAAATATTACTTTTCATAAATTAGGTCTAGATTTTATTTTTATGAAGAAATTAATTAATTTAATTAGGTTTGTTAATTTAGATAACTTTAATTTCTTTTTTGTACATAATTAAAATTAATTAGGAAATTAGGATTTTATTTCTAACTTAATTATATTTTTCATTTTCTTAAAATAACCCAAAAAACCAAAAATAGGTCATTTTAATTACTTTCATTAATTAATTTAATCACTAATTAATTTAGCATTTAATTTTAAAAACCTAAATTCTTTTCTTTAAAAAATGTTACAAACAACAAAAAATATTTTTCTTTTAATTAGGTTAGATGGGTCAAAACCCTAATTTCTTCCCGATCTTAATTTCCTCGCGCGCATTTTATTGTTTTATTTTTACCCTATTGATGTAACTGCCTACAGTTGTAATAGTTTAATTAGGACGTTTATTTCCATTTATCACTTTATTTTCAAAGGGGTTTGTTTTTGGCTATGTAAATACCCGAAGCCTTGTAATAGCGTAGTTTAATTTCCGCATTTTAAATTCCGCAAATATTAAACTGTTAGATGTATGAATAATTAGGGTCGCATGACAAGAATGTATGCGAAAACCTTTAAAACAGTTAGATAACCCTAAACATGTGCAAAGATAAATAATCTGAAATTGAATCACTCGCACATGCGCACTCCTAGGGTACACTCCCACTTGGTTGCCTTCGGTAAACGGTCATTGAGTATAGGATGCTTTAGTGGTCGTCCTTTTTCCTAAAGATCATAGTTGCCTCGGAAAGGTTGCCTCGGATATTGTTGCCTCGGATAAATTGATCTAAGACATTAGGGTTACTGCTAAGACATCCTAACATTGCTTTAGTGACCGTATGTCCCTTTTCGAATTGACCCTCAAAACTCCAACGATGGTGCTACCTACTCACTAATAGTGGGATAGCACTGTCTAAAGGAAACAAATACATAATGATTCCTTTTTCTAGTAGGTAGATTAGTTCTTAAGTACTTGCTCAATCCAAACAAACTTTTTCACATTTACACTCCTTTACAAACAAAGTTTTCAAAACACTTCATTACACTCTTGAAGACAGAAGCAAGAGTTAAATCGAAGTCAAAACAAGAACTTTTCAAATCACGCAAACAAAAATAAAACAATTTTGAAAATGATGAGCAAGTACCTAAGAGCCCATAAATAACTACGGATAGAAAGGGTGCTAATACCTTCCCTTTCTATAATATATCCCCCGTACTCAGAAATATCTCGAAAAAGGAATTTTTCTGTGCTTTTTTCCTTTCCTTGTTGGATAAAATAAAAGACGGTGGCGACTCTTGCTTACCGCGACATTTTGCAAACACAAACGCAAAACGCAAACCAGCATTTCAAAACAGTCCGGTTCTGGCCACCGTATCACAGGGATAGATTGGAGAAGGGAGTGATTGGATGATGCCAAATTAGCGAGAGACAAGATTCAGTTGATAAGCAATAAAACTGAGTTGTTTCTTCGAACTCTTGAATCTCAGTGGCATAATTCTTGGGCGAAGAAACGATTCCCCGATAGCCACATACTCCTCCACTTGGTCCTCTTCATCAGATGAGGGATATGGTCGAATGAACCATTTCGGACCAACCTTCCGACTGGAAAAGGGAGCCATTGTAACGCCCGTAATTTAATTAATTATTTTATTAAATTATTTTTGGAATATTTGTGAAGTTGTATTGTGATTAATTGGATTTAATTATTTTATTAAGTGGTGAAATAATATTAGAAGTATATTATTATTTGATGTGGGCTTGTTTTTAAGGAATAGGAGTAGTAATTAGGGGGTGTATTAGTTTTAAGCCCAATAAGGAGGTAAGAGAATAATAGGTTATTTTATTGTTGCTAGAAAGAATAGAAAAGAGGAGGCAATGAAAGAATATGGATTGAGAAGAAGAATGTGAAGCTGCTGGAAAAAGAGGAAAAACGGCAGAACGAGGTTTCAACAGGAAGATTATAAAGCGACCTTCAATCCAAGGTAAGGGTGGGGTTTTGACTCTATAATTGGGTTCATGATAATTGGTATGTGGGATTAGATGTGAAAGTGTTGTTTTACTCATGAATTGAATGTATATGTTGTTCTATAATGAGAATTTGATGATTGAAAGATGAATGATGATGTCCCGATGTTGTGTAATTGATGTAGGATTATAGGATAACTGTAAGTGATGATTATCTATGATTAGATTAGGTTTTTAGGGCTTAGTGTATGGAACCCGTAGTGAAAACACAGAGAAAATCACAGAAATTATGCAGGATAGAACAGGATGTGTCGACCCTAAATGCTATGTGTTGATACAAGAAGGTGTAGCGGTAGAAATGTTCAAGACTAAGCCATTGGATTGACTAGACTTTATACAAATCAAAATAAAAATTGCCACCGTGCTTTATTGTTTCCAAAGGAATGGGAAAAGAGAGAATAACCCAAAAAGAGGGGGAAAGATTCAAGGTAAGGGGGTTGGTTATGCAAAGGGAAGGTATTAGCACCCTAAACATCTACGGTACTCCGCAGGAACCTCTTTGAAAAATCTGTATATTTTGGCTATAAAAATGTGTTATATATAAAATGGATGGTGGAGGTGAGAAAAGAAATATTATTATGATTTTTGCACCCGCCGCGGTTGCGAACCTTTAGTGCCTACGTACCACCTTTTGGCAATAGGGGATCAGGGTACCCGTAGTTCCTCTTTTAAAATATTTGAAACACAAGTGTGTTGTTTGATTTTAAGAGATAAGACATCATCATCATTGTCCGTGTGGAAAACATACTTACTACCCACAATCATGAGAAAGGAGAATTTGCATCATCTCAAAGTGGAGGATATGGCTTGGATTTTAAAATCAACAATGCCTCACTCAACACCCAAGTGGAAAATATCTCTCTTCACTACATATTGTAGAAGTATAGTTGTTTGCATCACTACAAGGATTGACAAGAGTCTAATATTTTGAGAAAAGTTTAAAGATAAAAGCCAAAGTGGCAAAATGGTTTGAAATGAGATTGATTGACTTTTAGTCTTCTCACAAAAAAAATGTCAAGGTATTATTAAGTTGATTGAAGTTTATTGATGAAAATATTTTGAAAATGCATGGACCTAAGTCCAAGTTTATTATGAAAGTGGTTCAAGTTTAAAAACAAGAAGAGTTTTCAAAAGGAGGAAGAATATTTTTGAAATTAAAGAAAATGGGAGGAGAAGAAGAGACTATCCTAAAGCATAAGGTAAAAGCTAGGGATAAGAACCATCTAACCAACAAGAAGCCAATACTTGACATTATGAGTCAATATAGAATTCCCATTCTTCGGATTGAAACCAAGAAAGCAAAGATACTAAACCTCTTGAGAGAACCAAACTTCAAGTGTATTAAGTCTTCACAAAAATTGGGCAGAATAACGGCTGTATACAGGTGAGTTCTAGATTACAAACAAAGTATGTAATCACAATAACCTGCACACAAAATAAACAAATAACTCAATGTCTTGAGGTAAACCTCAAGAACTCCATACAAAATATGAATTAAGGTCACAAGGTCTTCAACATAGGCCAAGGTCTCTAATCCTAAGTCCAAGAAGTCCAATACTCCATAATTCCAAGGATAGTAACCAAATAGTCCAAGTATCATTAAAGATTTTTATGGTTCATGTTGATTATTAAGTGTCTTCAAAAGAAAAAGAAAAGCTCAAGTGAGCAAAATAAAAATGACATAAAAGTAAATGCTCAAGTGAGCAAAGATGAAAATAGCACGGAATGTAAAATGCTAAAAGTAAATGGTACATAAAGCATAAAAATAAAAGTATAAAGTAAAGTCAATTGTTAGAAATTAGTGGTTAGTTGGATGACCATCTTGAAACTTGCATTTGGAACTCATTAGAGGTTTGGTAGAACCAAAGCCTCCACACAACAAGTTGAATTTGCTTTTTGTCAAGTATATCATCCATTTGGAATTCCCACAAGTACCATTTAATGATCAACAATGTTTAAGTGATCCGCGTTGACCAAAGGTGTTGTAGATCCATTAGAGGATTGGTAGAACCAAAGCCTCCACACAATGAATCTCAAAGTTATTGGATCAAAGAGATCAAATTAACATACTTGGGCTTGCAATCATAAGTTTGGGCCACGAATGATCATTTATTCAAATCGGGACAAAATTTAGCGCTATGTTAAGCAATCGTAAGTGAACTTATGTAGAAGTCACACCTATTTCGAGGCCGGTCAATAGCAATCTATGTACTTCATGTTTGGATAAATGATATAGAGATTATCATCTCTTAACATGTAGCACAATTAAAAAAGAAAGGGATAAGATGAAGAGGGAGGGGAATGATAAGTTAATTTGGATCACCACCTAAAAATTCTTTCATCTTTAAATTCAACCACTCCTCTAGATGGATTAAAGCACTAAACATATCATTAATCCAAAGCACCAAAAATGAATTAAATAACTCACTCTTAGGTAGATTTGAATTGATGAACATTTATCCAACTTCATCTACATCACAAAGTCCATTGAGTTTAAAGAGAAATTGGACATTTAAAATTTCAATCCAAACCAACAATTAAAAGGAGTGAGTAGAAAAAGCATTTTGGATCAAAGCTGCCCCAAAACAAGGCAAAAAAATGCATTTTGTCCCTGTGTAAATCGATTGCACTACTGTGTAAATCGATTTACACAGTACAATTTTCAAAAATCTACGCAAAATTACTTCTGTGCAATCGATTGCACTGTTACTGTAATTGATTGCACGCTGTTACAGATAGCAAAACAGCATTTTAAAAGGCTAAATTCTTGTTCAAACTTTCCATCAAATACCTTATGATCATGGATCTAATTGAGCACGAAAAGTCCATTAAATTATGAGAAAATAACACCATTAGAATCACAAAATAATGCTCAATGAATCAAACCCAAAGATCAACAAGATATCACATTGTGAAAGATGAATTATCCAACTTACCAAAGGTAGATCTAAAGAATTTTCAAAACAACTTCAAGAATTTGCTTCAATTCAACCACAAGAATCAATTGCCCAAACTTAGATGTAGAGAATTGATAAAGAAAAAGTGTTTGGATGAAGGTTTAGCTCAAGGATTAGTAAGCTTCAATGCAAAGCTTACTAACTTTTTGGAAATGGAGCTTTGAGTGAATTTGGTAGATGGAGAGAATTAAGAGATTTTTTAGCAAGGTGGATTTGGCTATCAAAAGCTTGAAATTTGAATGAAATAAGGGCTCTATTTATAGAGTTTTAGGATTGGGATTAGTGGTAATTTGGTAATTGATTCTTGGAGCGAAAATTTGAATTAATGATAATTCTTTCAAATATTAGAGCCAAATTTTGAATTAATGATAATTCTTCTTAAAAATGAAAGATTGGCACTAAAATTTGAATTAAAGGTATATCTTTCAAAAATGAAGAAATGTTGGAGCCAAAATTTGAAAAGTTTAAAATTGCTGATTTTTTCAAATGTTCACGTTGTGCAATCGATTGCACTATAGTGCAAATCGATTTGCACAGTGTATTTTTACAAAAATGGCGCAAAATTCACTATGTGCAATCGATTGCACTCTAAGAGCAATCGATTGCATCAGTGAAAAAAATGAATTTTTTTAAATTCTTTTTCTTTGCAAATAGAGATTTTAGGGAAATAATACCGTAAAACCTTATTTGTCAGATGCTTCGACTTGGTACCTACAAAACAAAAATATATAAAAACAAAGAAAAATATTTTATTGTATTTTGATTAGAAGTTAGTCAACAACACATATACAAAATACACAATTAAGGTGCTTGGAGATTCCTCAAGAGCAAACTTAAAGATAGGAGATAGAAAAAGAGGAAGAACCAACCCTAATGTGATCTTGTTATGATCGAGTTGATATGATATGATAGAGAAATCTTAGGGGCAAAAATTCGGTTACAACAGCTGCCCTTATTTAAGTGTCTTCCATCCGGAGATACGAAAGTTAAAAATCTCCATGTCGACGCTATTGAAGATACTTAAATATAAAACAAGCCCTATTTTTGTCCCTAAGATGCAATGCAATGCTTATGATTATGAATGCAGATGGACAAATCTAAAGAGACGCAAGACACCACTGTGGATGTAACAAAGGAAAAAAAAGGAAACAAAAGAGAAACCCGACCAGGAAAATAAATCACTAGTGGACCAAACGAATTGAATCAGAGAGGAAGATAACAAGCATTGACGTCCACTGCCGATGGTCTACCAACTTTCACTGAAGGTAGAAAGAGAATATATATCATATCACCGTCGTTCACTGACAATGAACTATCAACGTTCACTGAAGATAGCAAAAAGATGACAAACACTGATGTTCACTATCGATATCCTACCAACGTTCACTGAAGGTAGAAAGAGAAAATATCATATCACCGCCGTTCACTAACGATGAACTATCAACATTCACTAAAGATAGAAAAAAGATAACAAACACCGACGTTCACTGCCGATATCCTACTAACGTTCACTGAAGGTAGAAAGAGAAAATATCATATCACTGCCATACACTAATGATGAATTATCAATGTTCACTGAAGATATCAAAAAGATAACAAACACCGACGTTCACTGCCGATATCCTGCCAATGTTCACTAAAGGTAGAAAGAGAAAATATCATATCACCGCCATTTACTAACAATGAACTATCAACGTTCACTGAAGATAGCAAAAAGATAACAAACACCGACGTTCACTACCGATATCCTACCAACATTCACTGAAGGTAGAAAGAGAAAATATCATATCACCGCCGTTCACTAATGATGAACTATCAACGTTCACTGAAGATAGAAAAAATATAACAAACACCGACGTTCACTGCCGATATCCTACCAACGTTTACTGAAGGTAGAAAGAGAAAATATCATATCATCGCGGTTCACTGACGATGAACTATCAACGTTCACTGAAGATAAAAAAAGGATAATATACACTGACGTTCACTGACTATATCCTACCAACAGTCACTGAAGGTAGAAAGAGAAAATATCATATCATCGCCGTTCACTGACGATGAACTATCAACGTTCACTGAAGATAGCAAAAAGGATAATATTAACCGACGTTCACTGCTGATATCCTACCAATGTTCACTGAAGGTAGAAAGAGAAAATATCATATAATCGTCGTTCACTAACGATGAACTATCAACGTTCACTAAAGATAGCAAAAAGATAACAAACACTAACGTTCATTGCCGATATCCTACCAACGTTCACTGAAGGTAGAAAGAGAAAATATATCAAGTTTTCCCCAAAATTCTTGTGTTTCACCTAGAACGGGTCTCAACTTCTTCTTTAACCAAGGCACACCGCCTGGAAAGGGTAATATGTAAGTTGTCTCAAATTAAGAGACTTCCACTTGCAAAGATTTCACAACGAGCTGCTTCTGTGAATTTGAAAGTCTTGCCATCCACGGGCGCAAACTGACGACGGACTGCAAACTAACCACTCATAGAGGAAATAGAAAAAAAAGTTACATCGACTTGTACAAGGAAGCACGAGTTGCTCAAATAAAGAGACCTGTTGCTTGTTATCATGGAGGATTTCAAAAAGAAATAACTTTCTGGGGATAGAAATATGACTTCCCGGGGAAATGCCACGATATTCCTATCGAGGAGATAAAGTCTTCTCGTGAAAAATAAATGCATAAACCAAAACTCGAATTTTCAGAAATCCAAAGTAACTAATATTATCATGCAACCACATATCCAAATCATAAACAAACTGGAGTAAGATAGTCTACAAATATACATCCTTTGAGAAATAAACTCAAGAGGGAAAACCAAATCCATCTAAGCAAAGAGCGTTGCAGGAAGGTCAAAACACAATGTCAATGAACAATGATTTGTCAATTTTAGCCATGCATGATGTATGTATGAATGTATTAGTGCTATCGTGTATAGCGGTAGAAATGTTCAAGAATAAGCCATTGGATTGACTAGACTTTGTACAAATAAAAATAAAAATATCCACCGCGCTTTATTATTTCCAAAGGAATGGGAAAAGAGCGAATAACCCAAAAAGAGGGGAAAAGATTTAAGGTAAGGGGGTTGGTTATGCAAAGGGAATGTATTAGCACCCTAAACATCTACGGTACTCCGCAGGAGCCTCTTTGTAAAAATCTGTATATTTTGGCTATAAAAATGTGTTGTATATAAAATGGATGGTGGAGGTGAGAAAAGAAATATACTTTTTATGGTTTTTGCACCCACCGCGGTTGCGAACCTTTAGTGCCTACGTACCACCTTTTGTGCAATAGGGGATCAGGGTACACGTAGTTCCTCTTTTAAAATATTTGAAACATAAGTGTGTTGGTTAATTTTAAGAGATAAGACATCATCGTCATTGTCCGTGTGGAAAACATACTTACTACCCACAATCATGAGAAAGGAGAATTTGCATCATCTCAAAGTGGAGGATATGGATTGGATTTTAAAATCAACAATGCCTCACTCAACACCCAAGTGGAAAATATCTCTCTTCACTACATATTGTAGAAGTATAATTGTTTGCATCACTACAAGGATTGACAAGAGTCTAATCTTTTAAGAAAAAGTTTAAGGGTAAAAGCCAAAGTGGAAAAATGGTTTGAAATGAGATTGGTTGACTTTTAGTCTTCTCATAAAAAATGTCAAAGTATTATTAAATTGATTGAGGTTTATTCATGAAAATTTTTTGAAAATGCCTGGACCTATGTCGAAGTTTATTATGAAAGTGTTTAAGTTTCAAAACAAGAAGAGTTTTCAAAAGGAGGGAGAAGATTTTTGAAATTAAAGAAGATGGGAGGAGAAGAAGAGACTATCCTAAAGCATAAGGTAAAAGCTAAGGATAAGGACCATGTAACCAACAAGAAGCCAAAAAATTGACATTATGAGTCAAGATAGAATTCCCATTCTTTGGATTGAAACCAAGCAAGCAAAGATACTAGACCTCTTCAAATGTATAAAGTCTTCACAAAAACTGGGCAGAGTAACGGCTGTATACGGGTGAATTCCAGATTACAAACAAAGGATGTAATCACAAAAAACCTGCACACAAAAACAAACAAGCAACCCAATGTCTTGAGGTAAACCTCAAGAGCTCCAGACAAAATAATCAGATAAAATCACAAGGTATCCAAGATAGGCCAAGGTTTCTAATCCTAAGTCCGAGAAATAGTCCACTGCTCCATCATGCCAAGGATATTAACCAAATAGTCCAAGTGCCATTAAGAGTTTTTTAGGGTTTAAGTTGGTTATTAAGTATATTAGGAAAAGGAAAAAAAGAAAAAAAACTCAAGTGAGCAAAGTGAAAATGACAAGAAAATAAATGCTCAAGTGAGCAAAGATGAAAATGACATGGAATGTAAATGCCAAAAGTAAATAGTGCATAAAGCATAAAAGAATAAAAAGCATAAAAAAATAAAAGCAAGTTAATAATTAGTGGTTAGTAGGATGACCATCTTGAAACTTGCATTTGGAACTCATTAGAGGATTGGTAGAACCAAAGCCTCCACACAACAAGTTGAATTTGCTTTTTGTCAAGTATATCATCCATTTGGAATTCTCATAAGTACCATTTAATGATCAACGATGTTTAAGTGATCCGCGTTGACCAAAGGTGTTGTAGATCCTTTAGAGGATTGGTAGAACCAAAGCCTCCACACAATGAATCTCAAGGTTATTAGATCAAAGAGATCAAATTAACATACTTGGGCTTGCAATCATAAGTTTGGGCCACGAATGATCATTTATTTGAATCGGGACAAAATTTAGCGCTATGTTAAGCAATCGTAAGTGGACTTATATAGAAGTCGCACCTATTTTGAGACCGGTCAATAGCAATCTATACACCATTTGTTTTGATACATGATATAGGGATCATGCTCCAACAATATTTAGTGCTATAAGAGGATGAGATGAAGAGGGATTAGGGTAAAAAGATGAATAAACCACTTTTGAATTAAAAATTTAATCAAACTATTATTAAAATCATTCATCCATTTTGGTGGAGTTGAACTCAACACCAAAGATCCAATGATGTTAATAAAGTCATGATCAAAAAATAATCTCAAGACAGTTAGAAAATAATCACAAAATAATAATATATTTAATATATACATTTAAAGGGTTAAAAAAGAAAGTTTAAAATAGAAAATAAATGAGAAAAATATCAATTATGTTCAAATTAATCAAGAAATAAAAAATAAAACCATAGAAAAATCAGAAATGGGTCCAAATATTTTTATAAAATTTTTGGGAATTTTTAAAAGTCAGAAACTATTTTTAAAAATTAAAATAAATGGGTAAAATAGACAAAAATGGTGAAAAATAGTAAATTCAGAAACAAAAATAAAATAAGGTCACCAATATTTGTCACAATGTCATTGGGTCATCCCATAACTTTTTCAGAATTAAAAAATGTGTAAAAGTATTTTTAAACATTTTAAACAAATCAAATGAGTGTAAAATTCATAAAAAATACCAAAACACAAAAATAAATTGTGAAAAAATAAAAATCAGAAAGAGAATAATCAAAAATATTTTTCATAATTGTTTCAGATTTTTTTGACTAAAAATGAATTTTCTATGATTTTTTGAAATTTAAAACAATTAAAATATAAAAATCAGAAAAAGAAAATAAAAGAAAAAGATGTGGACAATTGGATGAGAGTCAAAACGCGTTAGTAATCAAATCCAAGGGATCTGGCACGTTGTGCATATCATGGTCTTTACTGAATAAAGCACTAAATCAAATGTAAAATCAGAAATTCAAAAAATACAAATGGAACACTTTCATTGGTTAGAAGGTGACACGTTTGTCATCTTCAACCTCCAGCCTCAGGAATTGCAGGTCTCTCAAACTGTAAAATCAGAAGCTCAGACCTATGCCATTCGTTTTGTCTCTTCAAGACGAAGATAACCATACCCTCGCGCCATTTTTATATAAACTGTAACTCAAACAATTTGGAAAGAAAGTTTTGAAAGGGGATTTGAAAATTCATGGTCATAATGTGTTTCCAGATAAAAGTAATTGTTGCAACTAGAACCAAGGCAATGAGAGCAACACAATGGTACCAAAGTTTGAAGAATTGATGAAGGAATCTACCTATTGAAGTTGAGTTGCAGAGCTCTGAAACTGGACTTCTATGGAGCAATGTAGGGCACGATTCTTGAATGTAAATGTATTGTTAGGTTCAGGGAAGATCAAGGAAGGTGAGTTGATGGAGAAAATGGATTGAAAAAGGCTTGAGAATTAGATTCGAAGTAGTTGAATTCTGAGTTGTGGAGTCAGTTGGCAGGGTGATTCTGGCTATCTAAGCTTGAGAAAATGAATGGGATAGTACATGTATTTATAGGATAAGAAAATGGGATCAAAAGGAAGAGTGAATGATGCATTTTGGAGGGAATTCGTGCAAACCTGATGCACGAGTGAAGTGTGATCCAAACTTCACCAAAACTCATCCAATTCTTGCATTTTGATGCACTAATCCACTTGGGAAAGTTGGCTAATCATGTTTAGACCCAAAACGCGTGCTAATTTGAGGTTTAGAGGTTGTAAAATGAAATTCAAATTCTGACTTGCAGGGAAACTTCAATTCCAAGTTACCACTTTTGAAACAATGGCATTTCCACCTCAGGGAGTCTTAAGGCATGATTCTTGATGCTTTGGAAAGATGAGGTAACAAACTTTGCAATGGAAAAAGAATGGAATCAAATGGAGGCTTGAGATGAAAATTACATGGAGTCAAAGTTGGAGAAAACGAGTTGACTTTCCATACTTAGAAATATTTCAAATTCTTTTTTAAAAAATGACCTATAATCTCTTGCATCCAAACATGGCTTTCCACATAGAATTTGCTCTTGACCTAAAAAGATGGAATGAAGTAGATCTCTTGAATGACATTTTGCAATTTGAACCACTCAAAATCTCCAAAAATTGAGCAAGTTATGACTTGTTGAATTTGGCCAAAAATCATGAAATGACCTATAATCTTTTGCATTCTTAAGGAAACTTCCATTGATTTTCTTACTTTGCACATAAAAGAAGGAATGAAGTACACATCCTTAAGATCACCATGGAAAAATACTGGGATCAAGGTGATAAAAATTGACCAAGTTATGACAATTTGAATTCACATATGGAAAATTAGGGATTCAACTGGATGACTTGTAATCTTTCTTCTTCACCAAGTTCCTTCCACATGAAAACTCTTTGGAACTTTTGAAGTGATTTATTGGTAAATCTTTGAAGAGAAGAATGTTTTTGGAATCACTCAAAAATAACAAAAGATGGGCAAGATATGCCTCTTTGAAGTCCAAAACCCTAGCCTCTAGATCAAGAGAATGCTTGGTGGAACTTTGCCAAGTTTGAACAAACTTTTTGTGCCAATATTCTTCCTTTGTGAATAGAAATTTGTTGAGGATGATGATGAGGACCTATGGCCACCAAAACCAATTTTATATCAACTTAAAAACAACTTCAATGGTGAGGTTTGAATCTCTCAAGCTTTGAGTAGGGCATGGAATTAAACTCATGAACCCATAATGCAACTTGCTAAACCTCATTGCCTTTACCTACATTATTAACAAGTAAGGCAAACCAATATTGTATTTTGTTAATTAGAGAGAAAAATCAGAGTATAATATCTATGATCATAAAATCAAACAAATCAAGGTGCTTGGTAACTTCTCAAAGAGAAAAGCTAAAGATAGGGAGAAGAACCAAAGC
This sequence comes from Vicia faba, assembly GCA_948472305.1. Taxonomy (NCBI): domain Eukaryota; kingdom Viridiplantae; phylum Streptophyta; class Magnoliopsida; order Fabales; family Fabaceae; genus Vicia; species Vicia faba. The sequence goes on along the minus strand of OX451741.1, from coordinate 818,467,501 downwards.
CCTAATATGATTTTATGGTGATTGAAACAATATGGTATGATGAAGGGATCTTAGGGGCAAAAATTGGGGTACAACAGCTGCCCTTATTTAAGTTTCTTCTATCCAGAGATACGAAGGTTAAAAATCTTCGTGTCGACGTGATCAAAGATACTTAAATATAAAACAAGCCATGTTTTTGGCCCTAAGATTCCATGCAAACAATTATGCATATGAATGGAATAAAAGAAACACAAAGTAGCATTAGGGATGTAACATAAAATGTAGCCACAAAAAGGCAATCCCAACAGGAACATAAATCACTAGTAAACCCCAAGAGAAGAAATCAGAGAGGAGGATAACAAACGCCGACGTTCACTGCCGAAGCACTACCAACATTCACTGAAGATAACAAGAGAAAATATCATACCACCACCATTCACTAACGATGAACTATCAACGTTCACTAAAGATAGCAAAAAGATAACAAACACCAGCGTTCACTGCCGATGTACTACCAACGTTCACTGAAGGTAGAAAGAGAAAATATCATATCACCGCCGCTCACTGACGATGAACTATCACCGTTCACTAGAGATAGCAAAAAGATAACAAACACCAACGTTCACTGCCGATGTACTACCAACGTTCACTGAAGGTAGAAAGAGAAAATATCATACCACCGCCATTCACTAACGATGAACTATCAACGTTCACTGAAGATAGCAAAAAGATAAGAAACACCGACGTTCACTGCCGATGTACTACCAACGTTCACTAAAGGTAGAAAGAGAAAACATCATACCACCGCCGTTCACTCACAATGAACTATCAATGTTCACTAAAGATAGCAAAAAGATAAGAAACACCAACGTTCACTGCCGATGTACTACCAACGTTCACTGAAGGTAGAAAGAGAAAATATATCATATCACCACCGTTCACTGACGATGAACTGTCACCGTTCACTGGAGATAGCAAAAAGATAACAAACAGTGACGTTCACTGTCGATGTACTACCAACGTTCACTGGAGGTAGGAAGAGAAAATAAACACCGACGTTCACTGCCAATGTACTACCAACATTCACTGAAGGTAGAAAGAGAAAATATCAAGTTTTCCCAGAATTCTGGTGTTCTGCCAAGAACGAGTCTCAACTTCTTCTTTAACCAAGGCACTCTGCCTGGAAAGGGTACTACATAATCTGTCTCAAATAAAGAGACATCCACTTATTGTCAAGGGGAAATGCAAAGAGCAATGACTTTCTGGGAATAAAAATATGACTTCTCGGGGAAATGCCACGATATTCCTGCTGAGGAGATAAAATCCACCTGTGCATAATAAATGCACAAACTAAAACTCAAAGTTTCCAGAGATCCATAAATCCAAATCGAAAATAAACTGGAGCAAGACGGCTAGTGTAGATACATCCTTTGAGAAATAAACCCAAGCGGGACAACCAAAATCAAATGAGCCAAGAACGCTACAGGAAAGGTCAGAACACAATGCTAATGAATGATAAATTTAGCAATGTATGATGCATGTATGAATGTACGAGTGTTATTGTGCATATGCTGATAAAAAGGATACATAATTAGTGCAGACAAACGAAACTGCCTCAGTTACTAACAACATTGGCCTAAGCCTCAATCAGAAAGATCAATCTAGGAAAGGTGAAAGCGACTACGGAAACCAAACCTATTGCATTAAACTCACTTAGGAGAACATAATCCGACTGTAGCTTAAATCAAACAGACACCGGGATAGAACACCCTGCTTCTTGTTTCATCAGAGAAACAATTTTCCAAAAGCAACATGCTTATTGAAGATTGCAAGATCAACCTTAAATAAAGCAGACTGACGTCGAAAGAACCAAACCTCATTGGGGAATTCAAGCCTACCTCCCAAGAGAAAAGAAACTACGGGTTGAAAATTTTCACCACGAACCCTCATTCCAACAAGAGATGCCATGGGATAACCCTTCGGGAGATCAAGAAGTCAACACTAGCGCCGATACTGTAAAAAGAGCGACACCTTAGCACACCAAGGGAATAAAACCTTTCATTATATGAGGGAAGACTTTGCTGGGGAAGATGGGACGAAAGCTTCCGACCATGCAAACCCAAAATCAAAAGCGAATCAAGACTTGACTGGGGATAATGGGATCACCAACCCAAATAATGTACTTTGTACCCACTGATATCGTCTTTAACTATCTGGGAAACACACAAAGATTGCACACATACCAGCAAAATGACCTGAGAAAACCTTTATGAAGGAAGTAAATCTTCTTAAAGCAACCAGAATTTGTTCATCCTTGGGATCACCATTTTTGTTGTCATTGTTTCATCATAAATCCCAAAGTAAATTGAATTGTAAAGGTCTCTTTTTTTTTAAAATTCAGTTTTGCTTTTTAATCTCTTTGCTTTAAAAGTTATTATCAGTAATAAATGAAGTCTTTGCAAGCTAAATAAAATTAAGAATACAAATAATTGGGCAAAAGCTCGAATTTCATTAATAGAATGGTAGTCTGCGAATGGTGAGACTCCATGGATGATTACAAAGTTTGGGAAATGGTAATACATAATGGAAAAGATACATTGAGATACAATGACCACTATCCCCCCTAACAACTTTTGAAATCTTGAGCAGCAGCCTTCATTGAAGGATGGTGAGGATCTGAGAAGATTGTTGCTTCAACGATCAGGTTTTGTCTGACGTAGTTACTTGCCAAGAAAATCCCTAACTTTTTCCTAAGCTGCCCTTGCAGGTTTTCAACTTAGCGGGAAATTTATTCTGTTTATGTCTCTAATTTTTGCCTAGACCGCCCTTTCGGGTTTTCGGCCTACCGAGACGCTCCTTTTTGCCTAAGTCGTCCTTTCGGGTTTTCAACTTAGCGATCTGTTCTTTTATTTCTTTAGGCGAATTATTTCTTGACTGCGTCAGCATTCAGGGGACGCGAGAACTCCTCGCCATCCATAGTCTCAAGAATTAATGCACCACCAGAGAAGGCTTTCTTGACAACATACGGGCCTTCAAAATTAGGAGTCCACTTGCCCCTAGAATCAGTGTTGAAAGACATGATCTTTCTGAGCACGAGGTCGCCTTCTCTGAATTCACGAGGTTTGACCTTTTTATCAAATGCTTTCTTCATTATTTTCTGATATAACTGTTGTTGTACCCCAAAATTTTCCCTCCCATTTTTCATAGAAAACACAACCCTAGGGTTTCTTAGGTATTCAAGTTGGCTCAAGAATTGATCAGACAGATTCTCTTCTGTGGTAGTAAACCAGTAATTAGGGTTTTTCTTGCAATTCTCAAAAGAAATGAATTCTCGAAGATCCAATTGGTTTTCACAGGTCTTCATGCTTTCTCAAGATTACTAAAAAGAGACAATGTTTGTTCTCAAGGCATGTTTGTTTGAGACAAGAGATGGAACTTAAGACTGTCATTAGGGACGACCATGATTTTGATCCAGGTTAACCAGATGATTTGCGTCTTTTAAAACATTTGCTTGGTTAAGAAATGGAATACATAGTGCGTGTTTGTTCGGAATGTAGTTGCAAGATTACAAGATTATTGGAATTTAAGTTACTAGACTGGAGCATTTTGTTTTAAATATCTTGATTGGGAATCCTTAAGAATCAGTTAGGATGCGAAGAGAAAATTACAAGTTATTGACAGTAAAGGGTTTCAATTGACAATAAAATATTTCATAAGACTTTCTCCAATTTTTCAAACATTGCTACAAAATAATTTTTTTCTTTTAAATACTCTATGTTTTACAACTTATTGTATTTAAAAGATAAATGAGTACAATTGTTGATTACAATACAAGAATGTTTCTCTCTAAATTACAAAGAAAATCTAAATGGATCTATGCCTAAGGTTGACTAAAGTTCCTTTGCTTCCATGCTTGCCACAGAGTCTCTTGCTTCCCCTGCTTTGTCACATCCAATTGTGCTCACATGAAAATAAAAGAAAGAAAAAAAGTTAGTACAAATTAATTGAGCATGAGCAAGAATTTTCAAAAGAAAAAGTGTTATTCATCATTAAAGTTTGCAAATTGGAATCAGAAGGCCATTTTAATTCATCACAATTTATTTTCTCTATTTTGCAAATCACAAGAAGATTATTCTTCTTGGTTCATAAAAAGAAGGAAAAGAAATGCAAGCAAGCTGTCTAAGAAATGCTACAAAACTGTCCAAAGGCAAGCAAAGTTGTCCAAACAAACAAATGCGCAAACTGAAGCAAACAGCAGCGCAAATCAAACAAAATTGCCTAAACAAATATTGCAAACAGAGCCAAACAAACAGCAATATGGCAAACAACAAACAGCAGCGCAAACTGAACATCAATATGGCAAACAACAAACAACAGCGCAAACTGGACAGCCATATAGCAAACAACAAATAGCATAAACGAGGCAACAAAAAGCAGAAGTATGGAAATATAATAAGTCAAACAAGCAAAATCTTGTTCAAGAAGCTAAGTCATCATTTTCCATTTTATTGCAAACTTTTCAGAATTGAAAAAAAAGAGGCAAAAGAGCAATTGACTTTCTTAGTTTCATTGAGAGAGAAGAGAGGAAAGAAGTCACCTAGGCTATTGGGATGCACACCTCTGCTGCCTTGACTGTCACAAGTTACATAGAAGCTGCTAGAAAACAAAACTGCCATCAAAAAGCCAAAAGAACAATATAGTAAAATATTCAAATTCTTTGTTTTCCCACCATGTTGAATATGAATTCAACAGAAGCAACACCAATATAACAGTAGACATAAATCTCCAGCAAAGGAGGAGAAACATTAGATCAAACTCAAAAAACTTGAAACAAGTCTCAAAATCCTTCAAACTGTCAACAAAAATCAACAACCTTCAAAAACCTGTCCAAGTCAAAAACCTCAAAAACCTGTTAACTCCCAAAAACATCAAAACTGTCAAACCAAAGTCTCAACTGTCAAAAATCCCAAACCTGATCTCAAGCCAACAAAACACAAATCTCAAATTGTCAAACAAAACCAAACCTCTAAAAACTCCCAGCATCCACCCTCAAATCTCAAGACCTGCAACAAATCTCAAGTACTGCAACCAAAACCAAACCTGTAAAACTCTCAAGCCAAAACACAAAATCTGAACCATCTCAAAACTGTAACCAAATCCAAAAAATTGCCAAACCATCAACAAAACCTCAAACTGATAAACAACAAAAACATCACCAAAAACATAGGTCTAAAAACTTAGAAAACCTCAAATCTCCAAGTAACAAAACCAACAACAGTCTTAAAAAACCTCAAAGTTTGAAGCTGTTAAACAAACCCAAAAAACCAGTCTGAACCATCACCAACCTGCCAAAAATGTTGTCAAACCTCAAAAACAATCATCAATCCAAAACAAAAGAAAAAAACATCAAAAAGTCTCAAATTGTAACCAAAAGCCTCAAAGCCACGAATCCAAAGCAACATAAAAAAAACAGAAAAAAGTCTCAAACTGTAACCAAAAACCTCAAACACAATTATCATTTCCAAACTCACGAAACAGTAGCAAACCAAAAACAAAACCAGATAACAAATATCATCATCATTCAACATAGATAAGTAAAGAGTTACCAAAGAGTTAGAAGCACCCAGGCGTTATCTTCATCTCCTCCCTAGTGCAGCTCCGGCCACCAAGGAGCGCCGCCCTCAGTCTCACCGTCTCTTTCCATTTCACAGAAAGAACATTCAACAGGTATGGGTTTTCTCTCATTCCAAATCTTATGTAATCATGCTTTTCATGCATTTAAAAGGAAGAAGTTAAAAAATTAACAGAATATCCAAAGATCAATTAAAACGGAATTCGTAAAATTGAGAAAGAACAGAGCTTCACCTTTTCAAGAAAAACCATCAGAGCTTGGTTAGGAGGCGAGAGAGAGTGTTCCGGCAACTGAGAGCTGGGGGGGAGGATCAGATAAACCAATTTTGAACCCCTTAGACATAAATTCATTTTAAAACTTAGGGTTTTCAAAAAAGCACAAATCAGGTTGAGTTAGAGAGGCCAAGAGCGATTTGTTCGCGAAATGAGGAAGGGACGAGTAGCGAGAATGAACAGAGTTGAACAAAATGGAAGGGATGAGTGAATGAAGGAGATGAGCGGCTCCGCTGTAACAAAGGGTCAAGAACCCTAATTTGCTTTGAACCCCTAATCAACAACTAAACTGACTTAAGAACATTGGGCCTGTTTCGTTTACAAACCCCTAAAGCCCATGCGCTATTTCTGGTCTCACCCCCCCTTTTGGACTTGTTCTGTATTTCAGCAAATAACATTTTCATTTGGGCCTCATTTTTAAGTTCTTTGAGCCCACTGCATTTTTGTTTGTTTAATTTGTTTTTTCTTTACAATTTTTTATTATTATGCAAATGCTAAGAAAACTTAAATATTTTTTAAAAAATTGAGTTAGGTTTTGTAATTTAATTTTTATCATTTTTCTTTAATAAATTTGTTTTTGATTTTACTCAATAAAACACAAAAATAATAATAGGACTTAGTTTTGTCATTTATTTAGTTATTTACTTAATTAATAAAACACAAAAAAATAATAAAGATTTTAATCAATTTTTTAGAATAGGTTTTATCTTTTTTCTTTTCATGTAATTATTTAACATTTCATTTCATATTTTGTTAATATTATCTCATGGATGATCATAGCTTTAATTAAATCGTACAAACATTCGATTTGGTTGTATTGCTTGCTATTTGGATTTTGCTATCTCATTTGATTCATCCCCATTTGTAACAATTGTACCCCCATTCCCGAACATTTTGTAATAGCGTAGAATTTCAATTCCCGCAATTTACTGTTTTCCATATACTGTATAGTGACTAGGCATGTATGGCAAGATTCAAAAATCAATTGCTAGATGACCTAATCAAAGAATAAATAACTTGAAACCAACACACTTTCTCACACGCGCACCTCTAGGGTAACCTCGCTCGTTGCCTCGGAAATACAATCATGTCCCTCGAATATGTGACGCTTTAGAAAATGACCCTTCGATAAACAAAGATTGTAGTCCCTCGATGACCCTCGATGTTTCCTTCGATTAAAATGATCTCGTCCCTTAAAAAAATTGTTAAAGCGTCTCACAAGTTTCCTTCAATGATTGTAAAATTGACCCGCGCATGTCCCTTCACATCCAATGGTGGGGCTTCTTACCAAATCAATGGTAAGATGGCACCATTAAAAGGAGGAAGAAAAGAACAACTTAAGACCTTTCGAGTAGATAGATTCGTTCTTAGTTACTCGCTTGCTCACGACAAAAAAATCTTTACACCTACACTCTCATTTCAAAAACATTTTCAAAAAGATAAAAAAATTTTGTATACGTTCTTATAGATACGAGAACCATTGCAAAACCTCATTTCAAAACACTTTCCAAAACACGATTCACAAACACATCTTTGAACCATTTTTCGAAACAAAACTTTGTATACGTTCTTATAAAGACGAGAACCATTACAAAGATATTTTTCAAAATACTTTCAAAGCCCACACCACAAGCACAAAATCAAACAAAAGCAAGTGATCTAAACGAGTAACTAAGAGCCCATGGAAAACCATGGATGAAAAGGGTGCTAATACCTTCCCTTTTCATAATCTACCCCCCAAACCCGAGAAATAATCTCGAAAGGTTTTTCCTGTGCTTTTTTACCTTTCCTTTTGGATAAAATAAAAGTCAGTGGCGACTCTTGCTAACCGCACAAGTGCGATCGAAACGCAAAACATCAAGTCAGTTCTCGCACCGCATCACAGAACTGGCGACTCTGCTGGGGATATGAATAAAAGTGGGGTTACCTTAGGGTTTTAGATCACCTTTACATGCTTATCTTGCTTGACTTGTTTGCTTTACACTTTGGTCCTATTGTTTGGGTTTGAATCCTCCACCCGGATTTGGGAAACATTCATAGGTAAATAGCAATATGTTATGGAAACTGTGCAGGGTATACCGACATGGTCTAAGCAATAGCTATATTAGTGCGACATAATTGTGGGTACCGGTAGCCTTTGAGTCAATCAAATAGAATACGGGGCCGCTGAGTGAGGTCATGAAGAACTAATGGACTTCTAGAACCTTTACTTGACCAACTTGGCCTTTTAGGATGTAGTGAGATGACCGGCTTTGGTGCAGTCCGAAGTTGGTAGATACTCGATACTACACTCATTGAGGGTTGGTTCCTTGGAATATTTCGATCGCCGGTAAGAGGCTGAATTAAAACAATGAACAAGGGTACAATCCAGTGATATTGAGCTCCTTAGAACCTGGTTACTATTTCTAGGACAAGTTGAGCCAACTAAACTTCAAGAGGATACTTACCTATGAAACCCCATGCAAGCCTAAACTAGGAACTTGTGTGATTTGCTTCTACATATATACTTGAGTATAACATCATGAACATCATGTGGCATCATTTTCATCCACTAACCATTTCAAGTATTTTTGGAAGTTCATCTTTGTTCCTGTTTTGTAGGCTATGGATTCACTTCGCAGGAAAACTATCCAAGTCAACCTTGTAAGAATTCCTCCACAACTCAAGGAGCTAGCTTCAAAGATTCCTGAGAACTCTCCATTCACCGAGAGGCATGGTCGTCTTCTCAACTTAGTCACTTCCAACACAGAGGAAGACATGATAAAAGTTATTTTCCAGTTTTTTGACCCCTTATATCACTACTTTACATTTCCTGACTACCAACTTGTGCCCACTTTGGAGGAATTTTCTCAACTCTTGAGGATTCCTATTCTAAATCAACTACCCTTCAATGGTACGGAAAGAGATCCAAATCCAGAAGAGATTGCTCAATCCCTACACTTGCACTCATCTGATGTCACAACATATTGGGAAACTAGAAGTGGTGTCAAAGGCTTCTTGGCAAAGTTCTTGTTTGAGAAGGCCCAAAGCTGCTGGAATTCCTTGGACTTACAAGCTTTTGAGGAGATTGTAGCTCTTCTCATCTATGGGATGGTCTTGTTTCCTAACCCTGACCAACTCATAGATGTGAGTGTTGTCAAAATCTTCATGACTCGCAACCCGGTGCCTACATTGCTTGGGGATATCCTCCACTCTTTTCACACTCGTACAATGAGGAAAAGAGGTGTTCTCATGTGTTACACTCCTCTCCTGGCAAGATGGTTTATTTCTCATCTTCCCCAATCGTCTTGAAGAATGAGCAGTGTTTGAGGTGGTCACAACGATTGATGACTCTTACATATTTAGATATTCATTGGTGTTCTCGAACCAAAGAGAATGTTATCATCATCGACCGTTATGGGGAATTCCCTAATGTACCTCTACTTGGCATTAGGGAAAGCATCACCTACAACCCTTGTTTGGCTCTAAGACAGTTTGGTTATGCCCGGAGGGATGACCCACATGACATGCTGATTCAAGGCTTGGTTTTCGACTTCGACAACGACAATCAAGGACTCCGACAAAGGTTCATCCGAGCTTGGAGGATGCCCAACAAGGTAGACAGTAAGACCTTGGGACACAAGAATTCCATCCCCCTTGAGCCTTACCTCAAGTGGGTACGAACCCGCGCCCAAAGTCTTATGATGCCTTACCCCTCTATTCTCCCAGTGATTATAGAGCCTATTAAGGAAGGAGAGGTTCCATACACCCTCCTACATCCTGACATGCCAACATCACTCGAAGATCTACAAAGGAGTTGGATACAGCTCAAGGGAGAATGCGATACTTTTGAAGCCCAATTCTATGCAAGCGATAAGAAGGTTTTAGAACTCACTCGGTTACTTCACGAAGAGAAGACTCTCAACACCTACATTGCACCAAAGAGGATGCGCAGCTTCTTTTTATCTTAGAATTTTGTACTATTTTTCCCTAGGGGCATTGATGTAAACAAATTCTATTTTATTAATATAACGTTTTTTCCTTTTTGTTTGACACAAATTTGAATTTTTCTCAAATCCTTGAAAGCATTACATGAATACATATCATTCATCATATGCATAAGCAGGTCTTTGCAAGAAGTTTCCTCATCCCTCTGCTGTTTATTTCAGCAACATGGATCTTGAACAAACGGTTAAAGACTTGCAAGCTCAGAATTCACAATTTCAACAACTACTCTTGACCTTGGCCAAGGGGCAGGAGGAGCTCAAGACTCTGCTAGAGAAAGGAAAAGAGAAAAAGAAGAAGAAGCGAGCCGGTGTGGCCATCATGGGCAGAAGGTTTGAAGGACAAGCCGGAAGGGCCTTGGAATTTCCATCAACCTCTGAGGAAGGGGAAGGAAAAGGTAAAGAGACTGCAGTGCCTTCAGACTCTGAAGCTGAAGAAGAGGAAGAAGAGGATTACTCTGAACAACAATACCCTCCGGCCGGTGACAAATACAAAAACTTGGAAGAGCGTCTAGCTGTTATGGAAGTGAAGAGAGTACCGGGGCAGGACTTTGAGGAGTTAGGTTTGGTGTCTGGAATAGTAATCCCTCCGAAGTTTAAAGTGCCACTATTTTCCAAGTACGATGGGGTGTCTTGTCCCAAGATGCACCTACGATCTTATGTCAGGAAAATTCAACCACATTCTGCTGACAAAGATTTGTGGGTCAACTTTTTCCAAGATAGTTTGTCAGGAACGCAGATTGATTGGTTCTACCAGTTGGAGAGGTCTGATGTGCATAATTGGGAAGACTTGGCAGCCGCCTTCTATAAACAGTATCAATACAACACCGACTTGGCACCAACCCGTACTTAACTCCAGAGTATGGCCATGGTGTCTAACGAGGAATTCAAAAACTATGCCCAAAAGTGGAGGGATTTAGCCGAAAGGATGTAACCACCTGTTGTACCCCAAAATTTTCCCTCCCATATTTCTCAAAACATTTCAAGAAAGATTCTCAAGTTGCTCAAGGAAGTCCAAGGGTTGGCCAGACAAGCTCTCTCCTAAGGCAGTCTACCCCAAACTAGGGTTTCATGTTGCATCAAGATACTTGAGTCCAAGTGATCCCAAATTATCACCAATGTCCTAATATGTTCTCAAGATCATCCATGTCAAGTTTCAAGCCTTGCAGAGAAATTTTGCTCAGTCAATTGCTCAAAGGTCCAAAAATCGACTGTGATAGGGCAAAAGTCAACTGTGGCCCACATACAATCAAACTTCAAGATTTTTTGTCAACATCCTCATTATGAAGTATATTTCATCATTTGATAAAGGTTTGATCATGATTCATCAAGCATTGCTCATAATTCATCCAGACTCAAAAGTTGCTAAATTAGGGTTTTGTAGGAAAAGTCAACTCAACTTTGACCAAGCATAACTTTCTCATACTTTATGATAAATGACCCATCCAAAGCTCATTTTTAAGAGGAAGAAATTCCCTACAACCATCTTCAGCTCCCAAGTTCAAAATATGCACTCACAAGAAGTTATGAATTTGGAAATTATAGGTCATTTTAAAAAGTCAACAAAAACACCTTTTTTGTCAAAGCTTCATACATGAGCATGGAATATCAAAATGAGATGATACCAAAATGGTTGATTATAGGACATCTCAAGCTTTCTAAAAAGTCCAAGAACACCCTCATAAGGTTAAAATTGAGAGAGATATGCATTGTCAAAGTTGGACAATTTTTGAAAAAATGCATGAAGCAAATATTGACCAAATTTGGATTTTTTTTCCAAATGGGCCTATCTTTTTAAGTTTGAAACTCATTCCTAACATGGTCCACGACCTCTAAGCCCACCCATACATTTTTCTACTATTTATGCTATTTATTTTGATATTTTATTCATTAAAATTCAGAATTAAATAAATAATTAATAGAAATAATGTAAATTTTGATGTGAATCCATTTTGGGAAAGTTTTATGCTGGTTTATGTCAATTGATTTCGTGAAATAACTTTTCAAATAAGTCCAGGTTCATCCACATGTGAAAATGGCATAAAATCATCAAATATGGCATTTTTTTCAAATCTTGATCATGGTCTTAAAACACAACATTACGAGGGAGATTATTTCCATGCTTTCTTGTCTCCTCATTCTCCTCTATAAATATAGATCCATACAAGCTTGAAAGGGACGAAAACCCTCTCTAAAAAGCTCTCAAAAAGCTCTTCAAAAAGCTCTCTAAAAGCTCTTCAAAAAGCTCTCCAAAAATCAAAGAATTGGTGCAAGTCATATCTCGAGGTTCCGGTCTCTCTCAATTGACATCAAGCCTCAAACCATCCTCTTGAAGTCCTCGAGAGTCTTACAAGGCCCAAGAGCAATCCATCACACGCCTAGCACACCCCCATTTGACAACACCGGTTTGGTAAAATTTTAAATTTCGAATCTCTAATTTTAATCATATTTTATGGTATGCTAACGTTTGCTTGAGTTTATATAGAACAGTTATGGATATTTGAATCATAGGTTCCACGCAAGAATAAAAAAAACACCATAGTTAGAGCATGAAGCTTTCGAAGATTCGGGCCTAGAGATTTCTGATGATTGCACCCTAGCATTGCAGGCCCAGTTTGCTTTTCTCTAATTCTTTTATATTTATATTATTTCATTTATTTATTTTACTAACCCATCAAATTATTTTCTTTTTTATCAAAAAATCACAAAACATTGTTCTATCTAATTAAATTCAAGATATTTATTTTTATTATAAAAAAGTAATTAATTTAATTAGGTTATTAATTATTAGACAACTTTAATTTCTTTTTACATAATTAAGATTAATTAGAATAAATATGTTTTATTACTAACTTAATTATTTTATTTCTTTCCTAAAATAACAAAAACCCAAAAATATGTCATTTAATTATTTTCATTAATTAATTTAATAACCAATTAATTTTGCATTTAATTTAAAAATCTAATTTGTTTTCTAAAAAAAATATTAAAAACAATAAAAAAAACATTTTCTTTTTTAATTAGGATAGAAGGGTCAAAACCCTAATTTCTCGTCGATCTAATTTTTAATCACGCGCTTTATTATTATTTTTCCCAATTATTATATTTGCTCACGGTTTGTAATAATTTAATTAGGACGTTTATTTACCTTTACCGCTTTTATTTATTTTTTTTACGATATTTAATGTAACTGCTCATGGGATGTAATAGTTTAATTAGGACGTTTATTCTACATTTATCTCTTTAATTTCGAAGGGTTTGTTTTTGGCTATGTAAATACCTGAAGCCTTATAATAGCTTAGTTTAATTTCCACATTTTAAATTCCGCAAAATATTAACTGTTAGATGTATGATTTAGAATGCATGACAAGAATGTATGTTTAATTTTAAAACGGTTAGATAACCCTACAAATGTGCAAAAATAAAAAATAACTGAAAACGACACATGCGCACTCCTAGGGTACACCCCACTTGGTTGCCTTCGTACACGGTCATTGAGTATAGGTCGTTTTAGAGGTCGCCCTCTTGTCTAAAAGATCATAGTCGCCTCGAAATGGTTTCCTCGAATATTGTTGCCTCAAACAAATGATCTAAGACATTAGGGTTACTGCTAAGGCGTCCTAACATTGCTTTAGTGATTGTATGTCCCTCATTTGAATTGACCCTCAAACTCCAACGATGGTGCTACCTACTCACTAATAGTAGGATAGCATTGTATAAAGGAAATTAGCATAGAACGATTCCTTTTTCGAGTAGGTAGATGGTTCTTAGATACTTGCTCTTTCAAAAAAACAAAACCTTTTTCACACTTACACTCCTTTTCAAACAAAGTTTTCAAAACACTTCATTACACTCTTGAGGACAAAAGCAAGAGTTAAATCGAAGTTTTTAAAACAAAAACTTTTTTTCAAACCCACAAGCACAAAGAAAACAATTTTGAAAAAAATTGAGCAAGTACCTAAGAGCCCATAGATAACTACGGATAAAAAGGGTGCTAATACCTTCCCCTTCTATAATCTACCCCCCGTACTCAAAAAATCTCAAAAAAGGAATTTTTCTGTGCTTTTTTTCTTTCCTTGTTGGATAAAATAAAATTCGGTGGCGACTCTTGCTTACCGCGACATTTTGCAAAAACAAACGCAAAACGCAAACCAGCATTCCAAAAAACAGTCAATTCTTCCCCCCGTATCACAGAACTGGCGAATCTGCTGGGGAATATAATAAGTGGGGTGTACCTTAAGGATTAGTTCATATTGTTTTCAATTGTTTGATCTATTTGCTTTATCTTTGTGGGCTTTGTATTGGAGTTACTATAGATCCTAACCCGGATCTGGGGACACCTTTTAGGTAAGTAGCAAAAGACTGTGAGGGAACTATACGGCATAGACCGATACAGTTGAAGCAGTAGCTACGTTGGTGTGACACTTTAGTTTGTACCGATATCCCTTGTGGAGGAGCAAGGAGAATATGGGGCTGCTAAGGGGTCATTAAGCACCAACTGACCTTAGAACCTATAATTGACCAACTTGGCCATAGAAAAGTAGCAGTATGCTACACTCATTGAGACCATACTCTCGCGATGATTCTGGCTACAAGAAAAGGTTACTAAACTTGAATTATGACCGATCGAGGATGGTCAATGATATTGAGATCCTCTAGAACCCGATTACTATTACTAGGACAGGTTGAACCAACTAAACTGAAAGAGGGTAGTACCTAAACTCCATGGCAGCCTTAAATTTAAGGGCTATTGTGTGACTTGTGTGCTTTCAAAACTTGAACTACTTGCACATTTTTATCATCTGACAACATGAGTTCCTTGCAGGTTTTGTGTACAGTCCTTATCCAATAATTTGGATTTATTGCAGGGTTTACTTACATCACCTCACACTTTTGCTTAAACGCATAACATACACATCATAACATCATGCCTTAACATTTCCTTAAGCATTTCAAGGATCTCAAGGGTTTGTGATGCAGGTTATGGTAAATCAAACATCTAGAAAGGGGCAAAGGGGATTTATTTTCCTCTAGCCAATGTCGTCTAGAGATCAAAACATGATGACTTGAGTCGGTGGCTATGACCCACTCGATATGGTGAGCTTGACTCTTGAAGAAGGACTCTTAACAACACGAAGTTTCTTCAAACAAATTCTAACAGTTTCTTGTTTACCCCGCGAGATCCTTGAAAACATTGCATACATATATTATACCTATCATTACATAACAGGTCTTCCAATACCGGTCTCTCATGTCCTCGCTGTTTATTTCAGCAATGGCTCTCCAACAAGACAACCAAGATCTTCATACTCAAGAGACTCAGTTCAGGGAAATCTTCCTAAACCTATCCAAGGGGCAGGAAGAGTTGAAAACACTCCTTGTTGGGAACTTGGTCAAGAAAAGTCCTGAAGACAATAAGGACGAACGGCTGGAACAATTGCAAGCTGAGGTAGATTCAATGAGAACCCAGATGCTGGGGCAGATGGCTCTTATCCAAAGCTTAGCCCGGGAACAAGAAGAGCTGTGAACCATTATCAGTCAGCTTCATCAATACAAATACAACAGCACGAAGCAAACAGTCGAGGCCGGGGACCAAGTCATTGATCAGCCTCCAAGAAGACAAGGGTTTGGTTTGGTGAAGAATGGACCTCTCCAAATTGCTACTACCTCACGGGTCCAACAACGACTTCGCCAAAAACAACGGGTAAATCAGAGTAAGCCAGATATACCCAAGAGGCAGTTTACCAAGCTCAACATGCCACTGTCTCAAGCTTTATAACACCTGTTGAGGATGAATCTGGTGACGTTGATAGGACCTCATATGAATCCCAAGACTTCTTCACCTAACTACAATCCTGATGCGAGGTGTGCATACCACTCCAACAGTCCAGGGCATAATATTGACGACTGTTGGAAGTTGAAATACAAAATTCAAGACCTGATTGATGAAGGAGATTTGGAATTCACACAAGATGGTCAACTGGAATGTTTTTGCCATCCCTCCAAGGCTCACCATTTGAAGTGACAAGTACCGACAAGAGAGGACTTTTTGTTTATTAGAATTTTCAATTTGTAATTTTCTTTTGATTGTTCGAATATTTATTCATGTCAAACTTTGTTACTTTATCAATGCATTGCATATGTCTGTTTTGAATCAATCCATTCGTATTCACTATTTCAAAAAATGCGTTCTTATTTCCTTTTGTGATGTTCAACTCTCGATTAAAACTTTAAGCCTTAGAGGGAGGATGACGAAAATGATATCAAAATCTCTACAGTATGCTTTTGAACAGACCCTGCTGACGAGGTACAGGCGTTGTTTCAAATCCTAAACAGTGGAGTTATAAGGAAGATAATCCCTAGTCAACCCTTTTGAGCCAAAGAAGTTGGAGTTTTTCTTTTCACAAATTAAAACCCTTAATTATAACCTGGGGTAGGGTAGTTTTCTCAGTTAATCTAGGTGCACAATGAATGGCATCAAAGAAGTCCTTCCGAAACAAAATACGGTGATGGTTCCGTATAATCGTAAGGACAAGAAGTCATTATATCTCAAAATAAAAGCCCATTAAGTTAAAACCTGTGAAGGAGACTTAAGAAAAACTGGGGCATCCCGCTGGCTGTAGTCACAAAAATAGACAGTTCAGGCAAAAGACAGGGATAATAAAATAAAAAAGAAAGAGGTCCTGCAAACTCTCAACAAAAATGACTGCCTGTTCAAAATAAATTGTCAGTATCCGAACCATCACTGGAATATCAGAGCAAAGACTCAAACGGGATCTAATGCACGATTAGCTGAGTTTAGGATCGAAGAATATCACGAAGAACGGGCGGGTACAAATAATTTTGAGCCTTTATCCTTTGTTTCTTAAACCGTGAACCAGGCCACGTTATAACCCTTAAAATTCCTAGCTGAAGCATGGGTTAGTTCAAAAGTATACTGTTACGAAAGGTATCCTGACTCCTGTAGGACTTGCTGTACATCCTGAGTTGACATCACATTTTACAAATTTTGCCTGTTTTACTGAAAAATGCATTTTCAAAAAATTTTCAAGACAGACATAAGCTTTGCATTCTTAAAATAACATTGTGTGCATATGATTATTTGTTCAACAGCAGAGAAATTTGCACAAAGAATATCTAGTGAACAAAAAACTTTTCAATAAAAAGGGTCACCTCAAGTGGAAAAACACTTCCAACCAAGGGGCACATCATGATCATTGTCCATCATCTGGGGCAGTCAAGTCAAGGTTCAAGGAATCTCTTAAAGATGCCAAATAGCCAGGGGCAAATCTCCATCTGAATTACTTGGGGAATTGGACATAAATTCCAGTAACGAATCTTGCATGATCAAACGAACATCTTCTGGTAGTATGGAAACACAACACTGTCGACAGTAACAACTCCCTACACTCTGAGAGCGTGGACATAGTCAAGAAATACTGTGCATGAATAAAGACCCGCTAGGTTGACTGGCCTAGGCAAAAATAAGGGCATCTCGACGAACCAAAAGGGTTTGGGCAAAAATTAGGGATAAAAAAATGAAAAAATATGTACACCCGGCAAGTCGAAAACCCGAAAGGGCGACTTGGGAAAAAAAGGGTATCCCGGTGGACAGAAAATCTGAAAAGACAGTCCAGGAAAAATTTAGGGATCAAAGCGTACGACTATGTCCCGTCATCTTGTCACTTTCCTACCAGAAGAAGACTTGTCATTTCGATTGAAAGATACCAAGCACCTCATAGATTGGGATAATACTCGATCCACAAGGCCTCCGCAGGCACCTTCTCCTGCAGATACTGGGGCAGAAAAGTCTCGAGGCAAAGCCATCGTCATATCCTTAGCACGCATCTCAGTAACATTCACTCCCCGTAGAGTAAGAGAAAGACAATAGTGTTAATTCTCCCCAGCTAAGGCTCACAACCGTGAATAAGTCGGCAATATTCTCCCCAAGCAGAGTTTATCCATCATCTGCACTAGACAATTATCCCCAGCGGGGTCTGGAAAATCTTCCCTAGTGGAGTTTGGAGAATTATCCCCAGTAGACTCTGGAAGATTTCCCCCAGTAGAGTCTAAAAGGTTATCCCCAGTAAAGTCACAACTGGAAAATCATCCCCAGCGGAGTTCATTCCTTTCACAAACAGGAACTCAATCCCCAACAGGATTCAGTATCGCCAGCAACGGTAATTCATCCCCAGCTGAATTTATCAGCGGAATCCTCAGCAAAGCATGTCCTCCCCACATAGCCATTTCCTCATCAACTTATTCCCCAGCGAAGTTATCCTCTCCTGCAGGTTTATTCTCACAATCATCTTTGTTTGCCATCCCCAGCGGAAATGAAGAATTCAACTCTTTCTCCAGCACCTATCCGGGATTTATTCTCCCTAGCTATAAACATTACATTTTCATACATCATGACACATGCATATAAGCATCATACAGCATGATCTCATTTATTTTGAGAACATCATTGCCTGATACATATCATGCATTACATACAACTAACCTTTAACTTTCAGGAAGGATACGGTTAAATTCTCATAAAATTCAAAGCTTTAAAGCTTTTACCCCAGTCGAATTACTGACAAGTTCTTAAATCTCAGCAGAGATGTTTTTCTCAGTTGAATTACAGACAATGTCCTAAATCTCGACAAAGTTCCTCCGTTGAATTACAAACAAGTTCCTAAATCTCAGCAAAGAAGTTTTCTCAGTTGAATTACGGGCGAGTTCTTAAATCTCGACGAAGATGTTTCCCCAAGTCAAATTACTGACAAGTTCTTAAATCTCAGCAGAGATGTTTTTCTTAGTTGAATTACAGGCAAGGTCCTAAATCTCGACAAAGTTCCTCCGTTGAATTACAGACAAGTTCCTAAATCTCAGCAGAGAAGTTTTCTCAGTTGAATTACGGGTGAGTTCTTAAATCTCGGTGAAGATGTTTCCCCGAGTCGAATTACTGACAAGTTCTTAAATCTCAGCAGAGATGTTTTTCTCAGTTGAATTACAGACAAGGTCCTAAATCTCGACAAAGTTCCTCCGTTGAATTACAGACAAGTTCCAAAATCTCAGCAGAGAAGTTTTCTCAGTTGAATTACGGGCGAGTTTTTAAATCTCGACGAAGATGTTTCCCCAAGTCGAATTACTGACAAGTTCTTAAATCTCAGTAGAGATGTTTTTCTCAGTTGAATTACAGACAAGGTCCTAAATCTCGACAAAGTTCCTCCGTTGAATTATAGACAAGGTCCTAAATCTCGACAAAGTTCCTCCGTTGAATTACAGACAAGTTCCTAAATCTCAGTAGAGAAGTTTTCTCAGTTGAATTACGGGCGAGTTCTTAAATCTCGATGAAGATGTTTCCCCAAGTCGAATTACTGACAAGTTCTTAAATCTCAGCAGAGATGTTTTTCTCAGTTGAATTACAGACAAGGTCCTAAATCTCGACAAAGTTCCTCCGTTGAATTACAGACAAGTTCCTAAATCTCAGCAGAGAAGTTTTCTCAGTTGAATTACGGGCGAGTTCTTAAATCTCGACGAAGATGTTTCCCCAAGTCGAATTACTGACAAGTTCTTAAATCTCAGCAGAGATGTTTTTCTCAGTTGAATTACAAATAAGGTCCTAAATCTCCACAAAGTTTCTCCGTTGAATTACAGACAAGTTCCTAAATCTCAGTAGAGACGTTTTCTCAGTTGAATTATGGGAGAGTTCTTAAATCTCGACGAAGATGTTTCCCCAAGTCGAATTACTGACAAGTTCTTAAATCTCAGCAGAGATGTTTTTCTCAGTTGAATTACAGATAAGTTCCTAAATCTCGACATCTCAGTTGAATTACGGGAAAGTTCCTAAATCTTGACACCTCGGTTGAAATACGGACAAGTTCCTTTCTCTCAACAAAGATTAGACTTCCCCAGCGGAATCTTCCACAACAACAGATATACAAGCTCTCGCTAAGGAATCCCTTATGCGATCGACACTCCTTCGGATGGCATCTTTAAGCCCATCTTCAGTCAGCAATCTCCAAATGGCATCTGTAAGCCCATTCCCGACATCACAAGACAATTACCACTTCATGCGAGTGCAAATTTCTAGGCACTCTAGTGTTCAATCATCTTCCACCTTCGAATCACGAAAGGCACGAAAGCCAATCTACATCCTTAGGTTTAAGAAAATTGAACAGGGGCAGCTATTGTACCCCAAAATTTTCCCTCCCATATTTCTCAAAACATTTCAAGAAAGATTCTCAAGTTTCTCAAGGTAGTCCAAGGGTTGGTCAGACAAGCTCTCTCCTAAGGCAGTCTACCCCAAACTAGGGTTTCATGTTGCATCAAGATACTTGAGTCCAAGGGATCCCTAATTATCATCAATGTCCTAATATGTTCTCAAGATAATCCATGTCAAGTTTCAAGCCTTGCAGAGAAATTTTGCTCAGTCAATTGCACAAAGGTCCAAAAATCGACTGTACTAGGGCAAAACTCAATTGTGGCCCACATACAGTCCAACTTCAAGATTTTTTGTCAACATCCTCATTTTGAAGTATATTTCATCATTTTATCAAGGGTTTATCATGATTCATCAAGGATTGCTCATAATTAATCAAGACTCAAAAGTTGCTAAATTAGGGTTTTGTAGGAAAAGTCAACTCAACTTTGACCAAGCATAACTTTCTCATACTTTATGAGAAATGACCCATCCAAAGCTCATTTTTAATAGGATGCAATGCCCTACAATCCATCTTCATATCCCAAGTTAAAAATATGCACTCACAAGAAGTTATGAATTTGGACATTATAGGTCATTTTGAAAAGTCAACAAAAACACCTTTTTTTGTCAAAGCTTCATACATGAGCATGGAATATCAAAATGATATGATACCAAAAGGTTTGATTATAGGACATCTCAAGCTTTCTAAAAATTCCAAGAACACCCTCATAAGGTTAAAATTGAGAAAGATATGCATAGTCAAAGTTGGACAATTTTTGAAAAAATGCATGAAGCAAATATTGACCAAACTTGAATTTTTTCCAAATGGGCCTATCTTTTCAAGTTTGAAACTCATTCCTAACATGGTCCAAGACCTCTAAGACCACCCATACATTTTTCTACTATTTATGCTATTTATTTTGATATTTTATTCATTAAAATTCAGAATTAAATAAATAAATAATAGAAATAATGTAAATTTTGATGTGAATCCATTTTGGGAAAGTGTTATGCTGGTTTATGTCAATTGATTTCATGCAATAAATTTTCAAATATGTCCAGGTTCATCCACATGTGAAAATGACATAAAATCATCAAATATGGCATTTTTTTCAAATCTTGATCATGGTCTTAAAACACAACATTATGAGGGAGATTATTTCCATGCTTTCTTGTCTCCTCATTCTCCTCTATAAATATAGAGCCATAAAAGCTTGAAAGGGACGAAAACCCTCTCTAAAAAGCTCTCAAAAAGCTCTTCAAAAAGTTCTCTAAAAGCTCTCCATAAATCAAAGAATTGGTGCAAGTCATATCTCGAGGTTCCGGTCTCTCTCAATTGACATCAAGCCTCAAACCATCCTCTTGAAGTCATAAAGAATCTTACAAGGCCCAAGAGCAATCCATCACACACCTAGCACGCCCCCATTTGACAACACCGGTTTGGTAAAATTTTAAATTTCGGTATGCTAAAGTTTGCTTGAGTTTATATAGAACAGTTATGGATGTTTGAATCATAGGTTCCACACAAGAATAAAAAAAACACCATAGTTAGAGCATGAAGCTTTTGAAGATTCGGGCCTAGAGATTTCTGATGATTTCACCCCCACATTGCAGGCCCAGTTTGCTTTTCTCTAATTCTTTTATATTTATATTATTTCATTTATTTATTTTACTAACCCATCAAATTATTTTCTTTTTTATCAAAAAATCACAAAACATTTTTCTATCCAATTAAATTCAAGATATTTATTTTTATTAAAAAAAAAGTAATTAATTTAATTAGGTTATTAATTATTAGACAACTTTAATTTCTTTTAACATAATTAAAATTAATTAGAATAAATAGGTTTTATTACTAACTTAATTATTTTATTTCTTTCCTAAAATAACAAAAACCCAAAAATATGTCATTTAATTATTTTCATTAATTAATTTAATAACCAATCAATTTTGCATTTAATTTAAAAATCTAATTTCTTTTCTAAAAAAAAAATATTAAAAACAACAAAAAAAACATTTTCTTTTTTAATTAGGATAGAAGGGTCAAAACCCTAATTTATCGTCGATCTAATTTTTAATTACGCGCTTTATTATTATTTTTCCCAATTATTGTATCTGCTCACAGTTTGTAATAATTTAATTAGGACGTTTATTTACCTTTACCGCTTTTATTTATTTATTTATGATATTTAATGTAACTGCTCATGGGATGTAGTAGTTTAATTAGGACGTTTATTCTACATTTATCGCTTTAATTTCGAAGGGTTTATTTTTGGCTATGTAAATACCCGAAGCATTGTAATAGCGTAGTTTAATTTCCGCAAAATATTAACTGTTAGATGTATGATTTAGGATGCATGACAAGAATGTATGTTTAATTTTAAAACGGTTAGATAACCCTAAAAATGTGCAAAAATAAAAAATAACTGAAAACGACACACTCGCACATGCGCACTCCTAGGGTACACCCCACTTGGTTGCCTTCGTACACGGTCATTGAGTATAGGTCATTTTAGATATCGCCCTCTTGTCTAAAAGATCATAGTCACCACGAAATAGTTGCCTCAGATATTGTTGCCTCAAACAAATGATCTAAGACATTAGGGTTACCGCTAAGGCGTCCTAACATTGCTTTAGTGACTGTATGTCCCTCATTCGAATTGACCCTCAAACTCCAACGACGGTGCTACCTACTCACTAATAGTAGGATAGCATTGTCTAAAGGAAATTAGCATAGAACGATTCCTTTTTCGAGTAGGTAGATGGTTCTTAGATACTTGCTCTTTCAAAAAAACAAAACCTTTTTCACACTTACACTCCTTTTAAAACAAAGTTTTCAAAACACTTCATTACACTCTTGAGGACAGAATCAAGAGTTAAATCGAAATTTTTAAAACAAACTTTTTTTCAAACCCACAAGCACAAAGAAAACAATTTTGAAAACAATTGAGCAAGTACCTAAGAGCCCGTAGATAACTACAGATAGAAAGGGTGCTAATACCTTCCCCTTATATAATCTACCCCTCGTACTCAAAAAATATCAAAAAAGGGATTTTTCTGTGCTTTTTTCCTTTCCTTGTTGGATAAAATAAAAGTCGGTGGCGACTCTTGCTTACCGCGACATTTTGCGAAAACAAACGCAAAGCGCAAACCAGCATTCCAAAAAACAGTCAGTTCTTCCCACCGTATCATACCACCTCTATCTGAGAGGGAGCTAGTAGACATGTTCCTGGGTACCCTGTCAGGTCCTTTCTTCAATCACCTGATTGGAAGTTCGTCTGCTGGGTTCACTGAATTGATTCTAACCGGAGAAAGAGTGGAGGCCGGTATAAAAAGCGGGAAAATTCAAAAAGATGCATCTACTTTTGCTGCCATCAGAAAACCTTTCACGGGAAATAAGGAAGTATCAGCTGTCTACTCTCAAAGGGGACAAGGAAGAGTTGAGCGCCGGCCAGCGGTGGGGGCTGTTATGATTCAAAAATCTGCATCAGACCAGCCAAGAAACAATCAGCCAAGGAATGATCAGCCTAGAAACAATCAGCAAAGGGTGGAAAGGCCAGTAAGGCAATTCACCAAGATAAACATGACTCCTGCTCAAGTCCTACCACATCTCCTGAAGTTGAATTTGGCCATGCTGAAAGAGGCCCCTAAAAATCCCAATACTGCTTCTCCATATTACCATCTGAACGCTAGGTGCGCTTACCATTCGGAGAGCCCAGGGCACGACACTGGCAATTGTTGGGCCCTGAAGAATAAAATTCAGGATTTGATAGATGCTAAAGAAGTTGAATTCGACATACCTGAAAAACCCAATGTTATCTCTGCTCCAATGCCAAGGCCCGGCCACAACGCCCATGTTGTTGAGGAGGATCTGTTTGTTGCTACTGTAGATGATTTGATAACTCCGCTCCCTATAATCAAGTTAAATTTGTTGAAGGTTGGGTTTTTCCCGGGTTGTGAAGAAGATTGTCACATTTGTTCATCCTCATTAACCCACTGTCCATTGTTGAAGATATGCATCCAACGCCTAATTGATAACCAAGAAATCCTATTTGAGAAGACTCATGTTTTATCAACTCCTGTTAACGATGTTTCAATAATAACCATATCCACCAATCCTTCTAAGGTCCCTAAAAGACCTGTTAGGATTACATCCGCTCCGAAGGCTGCACCTTTGAAGATAATCATGCCCGAGCCAGTCACGTACAAGTCCGACAAATCTGTACCATGGAACTATGGTGGAGAAATCTACTACCATGGTGTCAAACAGATTGAACAGACTTCCGGAGCAAGCAAAGTTACCCGTAGTGGAAGAATCTTTTCTCCAGAGATTGCCCCTCCAAAGGCAATTTTTGGACCCTCAGCGGTTCCTAAGGTTATCTCTACACTATTAAACATATATGCAAGTACACCAAACATAGAAGAAGTCACAACCCCCGTGGTTATCCCCTTTTCTGCTACTGATGTTCGAGGGAAAGGGATCCAAGAAGAGCCCGTCAGGACGAGGGCTCAGCCGTTTATCATCCCTGAAACCTCTCAAAAAGAAATGAAGGAAATTTTGAAAATAATCAAGAAAAGTGATTATGATATGGTGGAACAGCTGGGGAAAACCCCCTCAAAGATCTCCATGTTGGCTATGTTGCTTTGTTCAGAAGCTCATGCTAAGGCTCTGATAAGATTTTTGAAGACGGCCCATGTGCCACAAGAAACCTCCGTTGATCAGTTCCAGGAATGTGTGGCTAGTTTAACAGCTGACAATGGTCTAGGATTCTCCGATGCAGATTTAACTTCGAAAGGGAGAAAACATAATGATTCTTTGCATGTCTCGGTGGAATGCAGAGGGACAACCCTAGCACACGTACTGGTAGACACTAGTTCATCTTTGAACGTCTTGCCGAAGAAAGCCTTGGATAGACTGGATTGTGAAGGCTTAACCCTGAAACCCAACAATATAATTGTCAGAGCCTTTGATGGTTCTAAGAGGATGGTCCACGGGGAGGTGGACATCCCGATTAAGGTGGGAACTGAAACCTTCAACTCCATATTCTATGTTATGGACATTCATCCTTCTTATTCTTTCCTGTTGTGAAGACCTTGGATCCCATGCTGGAGCTGTCACTTCTACTCTGCATCAAATGCTCAAGTACCATGTCCAGGGGAAAATCATAATTGTTCATGGCGAAGAGGAATACATGATCAGTCATCTGAATTCTTTCCGTTATGTAGAATTGGATGGCGAATTCATCGAAACCTCTTTCCAGCATTTTGAAGAGGTAGCTCAGGAGATAGCGGCAACCAAGACAGTGTCCTCTGTACCCACGATTACCAGACCTCCGCCTCGGATGTCATCTCCCAAGGATGCAAAAGCAGTGGTTGAAGAGGGAGGAAGCACAATCTGGGGGCAGCTTCCAGACTTTCCCTACAAATCAGACAAGTTCGGCATGGGCTTCACCTCAACTGCTCAGAAGGCCGTGTGTCGCGCCCGTGCCGGAGGGCCACCTGTGAAGATCAGTCATCATGGAGTCAATGCTCTGGAAGATAGTGAATAGGAAGGCAGCTTGGAAGATTGGATATTTCCAACTGTTGACGGAGGACTATGCAACTGGGAAGCAAAAGACTTTGTTTCGATTACTTTCATACCGCAGTAATTTATCTTTCAAACATTTATGTTGGCTTGTAATAATTCTTAAACAATTCGTACGTTTTCAACCTTGTGTCTTACCCGAGGCATAATGGTCCATTTGTAAGGGCTCTTATTTCATTTTCATATGTCATTTCAATGAATCACGGATGTTTTTCATACAAACTCTTGTGTTCATTGTCTTTCTTTTTACATTTTATTTGTTTTAAGATGGCTATTCCCTTACACACACCCACACTCACAAATGCAGGTACTCTTCCATTCCGGATCCCATGGGTAACGATACTGCTGTAGCCTTCAGTTACTCTGAAGATCTGATCTACTAAGCCGAATACGAAGGTGAGGAAGATTGTGAGGTTCCAGGGGAACTGGCCACACTGCTACAACAAGAAGAAAGGGCTATCCTGCCTCACGAGGAGTTGTTGGATACAATCAACTTGGGTACTGAGGAAGACAGAAAGGAAATCAGAGTGGGTGCCAATTTAGAGCCGAGTGTCAAGGAGCGCCTGATTCAGCTGTTACATGATAATGTTGAGATCTTTGCCTGGTCATACGAAGACATGTCAGGACTCGATACAAACATTGTGGTACACCGTCTACCCACTAGAGAAGATTGTCCACCAGTAAAACAAAATTTCTGCCGCAAGAGGCCTGACATGTCAGAGAAGATCAAAGCATAAGTTATGAAGCAGTTCAATGCTGGATTTCTGGCTGTTACTTCCTATCCACAATGGGTTGCTAACATTGTGCCCATGCCTAAAAAGGATGGCAAAGTTCGGATGTGCATGGATTACAGAGACTTAAACAGGGCCAAACCTAAAGATGATTTTCCACTTCCACACATCGACATCCTGGTTGACAATACAGCTCAGCACAAGGTATTTTCTTTCATGGACGGATTTTCAAGTTACAACCAGATCAAAATGGCACCTAAAGACATGGAGAAAACTACTTTTGTTACACAGTGGGGTACGTTCTGCTACAAAGTGATGTCATTCGGACTGAAGAATACCGGGGCAACCTATCAACGCGCCATGGTGGCTTTGTTTCATGACATGATACATCATGAAATAGAGGTCTACGTAGATGACATGATAGCCCAATCACAAACTGAAGAAGAACACCTTGATCACTTGCAAAAGCTATTTGTTAGGTTGAAGGAGTACAAGCTAAGATTAAACCCTAACAAGTGCACATCCGGAGTCCGGTCCGGTAAGCTCTTAGGTTTCATTGTCACCAACAAAGGCATTAAGGTTGATCCTGCCAAAGTCAAAGCTATACAAGAAATGCCTGCTCCTTGCACTGAGAAGGAGGTCAGAGGTTTCTTGGGACGCCTAAACTACATTGCTAGGTTCATTTCTCACTTAACATCTACCTGTGAGCCAATCTTCAAGCTGTTGAAGAAAGATCAGGTAGTTAGATGGAATGATGACTGTCAGATTGCTTTTGATAAAATCAAGGAGTATTTACAAGAGCCCCCTGTCTTGATGCCACCCGTCGAGGGAAGACCGCTAATCATGTATCTGACAGTCTTAGAGAATTCAAAAGGGTGCGTACTGGGACAACATGACGAGTCTGGCCGAAAAGAGCATGCCATTTATTACCTTAGCAAAAATTTTACCGACTGTGAAACAAGATATTCACTGCTTGAGAAAACTTGCTGCGCTTTGGTATGGGCTGCTCGCCGGCTAAGGCAGTACATGTTTACTCATACCACTTTGCTGATATCTAAGATGGATCCGATCAAATACATCTTTGAAAAGCCTGCTTAGTCTGGAAGAATAGCTAGATGGCAAATGATCCTCACAGAGTATGACATACAGTACACGACCCAAAAAGCTATAAAGGGGAGTGTGCTAGCTGATCATTTGGCCCATCAAGCTGTAGAAGATTATCAATCCATGAAGTTTGACTTCCCCGACGAAGACATCATGACATTGGACAAAGTTGGAGATTTCAGACCATATGACTGACCTGAACAAGGATCCCAATGGACCCTGTACTTTGATGGAGCATCCAATGCACTTGGTAACGGTATCGGTGTTGTGCTCATATCCCTAGAGGGTTTCCATACTCCTTTCACCTCCAGACTTTGCTTCAACTGTACGAACAACATGGCAGAGTATGAAGCTTGAATCTTTGGACTCAAGGCTGCCATAAACTTGGGAATCAAATCTTTAGTTGTGTTTGGGGATTCAGCTTTGGTCATCAGTCAGATCAAAGGAGAATGGGATACTAAACATCCAAACCTCATCCCTTACAAAGAACATGTCTTGACATTGTTACCCCATTTCAAGCAGATTACCTTCGAGCACTTCCCGCGAGAAGAAAATCAGCTAGTAAATGCTCTAGCTACAATGTCATCTATGTTTAAACTTAAATGGGATAACGAGGCTCCCCAAATCACCATTGAACGGATGGATGAACCGACACATTGTCACGAGATTAATACTGAAGAAGTAGTGGACCAACTTTGGTTTCATGAAGTCAAAAGGTATCTCGAGGATCAAGAATACCCAGAAGGAGCTTCAATCAATGACAAAAAGTTCTTAAGGAGATTCTCAGCTAAGTTCTTCCTAAGTAATGGCATCCTGTCAAAACTCAATCATGATTCTATTCTGCTCCGTTGTGTGGACAAGCTTGAAGCTGAAAGGATTATGTCTGAATTGCATGAAGGTACCTTTGACACTCACTCTAGCGGGCATACGATGGCGAAGAAAATTCTAAGGGCAGGCTATTACTGGTCTACCATGGAAGCAGACTTCTATCAACACTCTCGGACTTGTCATAAATGTCAAATCTATGCAGACAAGGTCCACGTGCCTCCAGTTCCTCTAAATTTTCTAACAGTTCCTTGGTCATTCGCTATGTGGGGAATCGACATGATTGGAGAGATCAAGCCTACAGCATCCAATGGACACTGCTTCATTCTAGTGGCCATTGACTATTTCACCAAGTGGGTCGAAGCAGCTTCCTTCGCATCCGTTACTAAGAATGTTATTTTCCGCTTCATCAAGCAGAACCTTATCTGTCGATACGGTATCCCCGAAAGGATCATCACTGATAACGGTACAAACCTTAACAATACTATGATCACCGCCCTGTGCAAATAGTTCAAAATTCAACATCACAATTCATCCCCCTATCAGCCAAAGATGAATGGTGCAGTTGAAGCTGCGAACAAAAATATCAAAAAGATCATACAAAAAATGACAGTCACCTACAAGGACTGGCATGATATGCTACCGTTTTCTCTCCACGGGTACTGTACCATGGCTCGCACTTCAACTGGGGCAACACCATATTCTTTAGTTTATGGCATGGAGGTTGTTCTACCTATTGAGGTTCAGATCCCCTCTTTGAGAATCATGAAGGATGCAGGTTTGAGTGAAGACGATTGGATCAAAACCCGACTTGATCAGTTGAACTTAATTGACGAGAAGAGACTTACTGTTGTTTGCCATGGTCAGACGTATCAAAAACGGATGATCAAAGCTTTCAACAAGAAAGTCAGACGCCAAGTGTATCAAGTTGGAGATCTTGTGATCAAGCGCATCATCTTGCAACAAAGTGATCCCCGGGGAAAATGGACTCCTACCTATGAAGGACCATTTATAATCAAGAACATCTTTTCTGGTGGGGCAATGATCTTAACCACCATGGACGGCGACGATCTGCCGCACCCTGCGAACGCAGACATAGTCAAAAGATACTACGCATAAGAGACCTGCTAGGTTGACACACCTAGGTAAAACAAGGGCATCCAGGTGAATCGAAAACCCGAAAGGGCGGTTCAGGCAAAAATTAGGGATAAAACAAAAAAAAATTGTACACCCAGCAAGTTGAAAACCCGAAAGGGCGACTTGTGCAAAAAAGGGTTTCCCGGTGGACTGAAAACCCGAAAGGGCGGTCCAGGAAAAAGTTAGGGAATTAAAGCGTATGACTATGTCTCGTCTGACCACTTTAAAGACAATCTCTTCACGGACAAACTCGGAGCTTCTGATCAATTCAATCATCTTCGGACGAAGCAACGAATGGACAAGATATTCGGAGATACGAAGGCTATAGCAGAATGGGAACCCCATGGGATTTTTACACACATAGCTATCTTTATTTGTATGAATTTTTCTTACTTTTATGACACCATCCTCTTACTATTTGCCTTTTTCTTTACACTTGTGTTTTATTTGCAAAAACGTCCAATGATTCATTAATGAACATATGCATTTGAACATAATTACTATTTACAAATAAACAGGATGAAAAAGAGTAATTGCTGACAGGTTGGAAGATTAGGAAAACGTCTTTAGGCTATTCCATGAGCAATCTCTACAAAACGTCATTAAGATCCCCAGCGGAGCCAAAACTTTGAACTACAGATCCCCAGCGGAGCTGAGACTACCAACTACCAATCCCCAACGGAGCTGAAACTTTCAACCCACATCGGAAATCATCCAGTTTCTCCAGGTTTCCCCAGCAAGTTGTCTGGAAGCTTGAAAATCAACCAGATAATAGTTACCTTATGTTTCTCCCCAACCTAGGGTAACTCCCCAGTAGACTGGCATACAACCCAAACTCCTGAAATCCCCAGCGGAATAAGCTTTTCCCCACAGATTTTTCACTACAGGATAAACTTTTTCCCCATAGAGTTTTTATTACTTCTCGACAGAACAAAGACTCTCGTCATAAATCCCCAGTAGAAGTCATTAAAATTCTCTGGATTCCCCAAGCAGATTCCTCAAGAAGTATATGGCACTACTCTCACAATGGAATCCTCAACAGTCAAGGATTTATTTTCCCCGGCAGCAGTCAAGGATTTATTTTCCTTAGCAATACAGCAAATCAGCTTACATGCACATACATTACATTCATATATCATAAACATGGATAAAACCCATTTATTGCATCATACATTTCATGCAACATAACTTTCCATTTCAGCTAACATTTTACCCTTTTCAGGATAAGATTAACAGTTATCTTTAACAAATATTCAAAGATTTCAGATACAGTACAGATACACTCCAGACACGAAAGTCATTCTGTTACTCATTCAGACTTAATTTCAAGATACAGTCCAGATACACTCCAGACACGGAAGTCATTCTGTTACTCATTCAGACTTAATTTCAAGATACAGTCCAGATACACTCCAGACACGGAAGTCATTCTGTCACTTATTCAGATCTCAACTTCAGATACAACACCGATACGCTCCAGACACGGAAGCCATTTTGTCGCTTATTCAGGTTCATCCTTCAGATACAGTACAAATACATTCCAGACACGGAAGTTATTCTGTTACTCATTCAGATTTCAATTTCATGATACAGTACAGATACACTCCAGACACGAAAGTTATTCGGTTACTTATTCAGATTCAAGTACAGATACGGCTCAGGTACGTTCCATATACAGACACCATTCTAATGCTTATTCTTTTGATTTATAACAAACATTCTTGGATGGCATCTACAAGCCCATCTCCAACAAGTTTCTGACATACTCTCCAAATGGCATCTTTAAGCCCATTCCCTCAGCTACACTTTTGTCGAGTGTAAATTTATGGGCACTCTAGTGTCCAATCATCTTTTACCTTCGAGTCACGAACGACAAAACTCGCCAATCTAACTCTTCAGGTTCAAGAAGATTGAACAGGGGCAGCTGTTGTACCCCAAAATTTTCCCTCCCATTTTTCATAGAAAACACAACCCTAGGATTTCTCAGGTATTCAAGTTGGCTCAGGAATCAATCAGACAGATTCTCTTCTGTGGCAGTAAACCAGTAATTATGGTTTTTCTTGCAATTCTCAAAAGAAATGAATTCTAGAAGATCCAATTGGTTTTCACAGGTCTTCATGCTTTCTCAAGATTACTAAAAAGAGAAATTGTTTGTTCTCAAGGCATGTTTGTTTGGGACAAGAGATGGAACTTAAGACTGTCATTAGGGACGACCATGATTTTGATCCAGGTTAACCAAATGATTTGCGTATTTTAAAACATTTGCTTGGTTAAGAAATGGAATACACAGTGCGTGTTTGTTTGGAATGCAGTTGCAAGATTACAGGATTATTGGAATTTAAGTTACCAGACTGGAGCATTTTGTTTTAAATATCTTGATTGGGAATCTTTAAGAATCAGTTAGGATGCGAAGAGAAAATTATAAGTTATTGACAGTAAAGGGTTTCAATTGACACCATAATATTTCATAAGACTTTCTCCAATTTTTCAAACATTGCTACAAAATAATTTGTTCTTTTAAATACTCTATGTTTTACAACTTATTGTATTTAAAAGATAAATTAGTACAACTGTTGATTACAATACAAGAATGTTTCTCTCTAAATTACAAAGAAAATCTAAATGGATCTATGCCTAAGGTTGACTGAAGTTCCTTTGCTTCCATGCTTGCCACAGAGTCTCTTGCTTCCCCTGCTTTGTCACATCCAATTGTGCTCACATGAAAATAAATGAAAGAAAAAAAGTTAGTACAAATTAATTGGGCATGAGCAAGAATTTTCAAAAGAAAAAGTGCTATTCATCATTAAAGTTTGCAAATTGGAATCAGAAGGCCATTTTAATTCATCACAATTTATTTTCTCTATTTTGCAAATCACAAGAAGATTATTCTTCTTGGTTCACAAAAAGAAGGAAAAGAAATGCAAGCAAGTTGTCCAAGAAATGCTACAAAACTGTCCAAAGGCAAGAAAAGTTGTCTAAACAAACAAATGCGCAAACTGAAGCAAACAGCAGCGCAAATCAAACAAAATTTCCCAAACAAATATTGCAAATAGAGCTAAACAAACAGCAATATGGCAAACAACAAACAGCAGCACAAAATAAACAGTAATATGGCAAACAACAAACAGCAACGCAAACTGGACAACCATATAGCAAACAACAAACAGCATAAACGAGGCAACAAAAAGCAGAAGTATGGAAATATAATAAGTCAAACAAGCAAAAGCTTGTTCAAGAAGCTAAGTCATCATTTTCCATTTTATTTCAAACTTTTCAGAATTGAAAAAAAAGAGGCAAAAGAGCAATTGACTTTCTTCGTGTCATTGAGAGAGAAGAGAGGAAAGAAGTCACCTAGGCTATTGGGATGCACACCCCTGCTACCTTGACTGTCACAAGTTACATAGAAGCTTCTAGAAAACAAAACTGCCATAAAAAAGCCAAAAGAACAATATAGTAAAATATTCAAATTCTTTGTTTTCCCACCATGTTGAATATGAATTCAACAGAAGCAACACCAATATAACAGTAGACACAACTCTCCAGCAAAGAAGGAGAAACATTAGATCAAACTCAAAAAACTTGAAACAAGTCTCAAAAACCTTCAAACTGTCAACAAAAATCAACAACCTTCAAAAACCTGTCCAAGTCAAAAACCTCAAAAACCTGTTAACTCCCAAAAACATCAAAACTGTCAAACCAAAGTCTCAACTGTCAAAAAATCCCAAACCTGATCTCAAGCCAACAAAACACAAATCTCAAATTGTCAAATAAAACCAAACCTCTAAAGACTCCCAGCATCCACCCTCAAATCTCAAGTCCTGCAACAAATCTCAAGTACTGCAACCAAAACCAAACCTGTAAAACTCTCAAGCTAAAACACAAAATCTGAACCATCTCAAAACTGTAACCAAATCCAAAAAATTGCCAAACCATCAACAAAACCTCAAACTGATAAACAACAAAAACATCACCAAAAACATAGGTCTAAAAACTCAGAAAACCATAAATCTCCAAGTAACAATACCAGCAACAGCCTCAAAAAACCTTAAAGTTTCAAGCTGTTAAACAAACCCAAAAAACCAGTCTGAACCATCACCAACCTGCCAAAAATGTTGTCAAACCTCAAAAACCATCATCAATCCAAAACAAAACAAAAAAACAGAAAAAAGTCTCAAATTTTAACCAAAAGCCTCAAAGCCACGAATCCAAAGCAACATACAAAAAAAACAGAAAAAAGTCTCAAACTGTAACCAAAAACCTCAAACACAGTTATCATTTCCAAACTCACGAAACAGTAGCAAACCAAAAACAAAACCAGATAAAAAATATCATCATCATTCAACAGAGATAAGGAAAGAGTTACCAAAGAGTCAGAAGCACCCAGGCATTATCTTCATCTCCTCCCCAGTGCAGCTCCGGCCACCAAGCAGCATCGCCCTCAGTCTCACCGTCTCTTTCCATTTCACAGAAAGAACATTCAACAGGTATGGGTTTTCTCTCATTCCAAATCTTCCGTAATCATGCTTTTCATGCATTTAAAAGGAAGAACTTCAACAATTAACAGAATATCCAAAGATCAATTAAAACGAAATTCGTAAAATTGAGAAAGAACAGAGCTTCAATTTTTCAAGAAAAACCATTAGAGCTTGGTTAGGAGGCGAGAGAGAGCGTTCTGGCAACTGAGAGTTAGGGGGGAGGATCAGATAAACCAATTTTGAACCACTTAGACATAAATTCATTTCAAAACTTAGGGTTTTCAAAAAAGCATAAATCAGGTTGAGTTAGAGAGGCCAAGAGCGATTTGTTCGCGAAATGAGGAAGGGATGAGTAGCGAGAATGAACATAGTTGAACAAAATGGAAGGGATGAGTGAATGAAGGAGATGAGCGGCGCCGCTGTAACAAAGGGTCAAGAACCTTAATTTGCTTTGAACCCCTAATCAACAACTAAACTGACTTAAGAACATTGGGCCTGTTTCATTTACAAACCCCTAAAGCCCATGCGCTATTTCTGGTCTCACCCCCCCCCCCCCCCCTTTGGGCTTGTTCTGTATTTCAGCAAATAACATTTTCATTTGGGCCTCCTTTTTAAGTTCTTTGAGCCCACTGCATTTTTGTTTGTTTAATTTGTTTTTTGTTTACATTTTTTTATTATTATGCAAATGCTAAGAAAACTTAAATATTTTTTTAAAATTGAGTTAGGTTTTGTAATTTAATTTTTATCATTTTTCTTTAATAAATTTGTTTTAGATTTTACTCAATAAAACACCAAAAATAATAATAGGACTTAGTTTTGTCATTTCTTTAATTTATTTTGTTATTTACTTAATTAATAAAACACAAAAAAATAATAAAGATTTTAATCAATTTTTTAGAATAGGTTTTATCTTTTTTCTTTTCATGTAATTACTTAACATTTCATTTCATATTTTGTTAATATTATCTCATGGATTATCATAGCTTTAATTAAATCGCACAAACATTCAATTTGGTTATATTGCTTGCTATTTGGATTTTGCTATCTCATTTGATTCATCCCATTTGTAACAATTGTACCCCCATTCCCGAACATTTTGTAATAGCGTAGAATTTCAATTCCCGCAATTTACTGTTTTCCATATACTATATAGTAACTAGGCATGTATGGCAAGATTCAAAAATCAATCGCTAGATGACCTAATCAAAGAATAAATAACTTGAAACCAACACACTTTCTCACACGCGCACCTCTAGGGTAACCTCGCTCGTTGCCTCGGAAATACAATCATGTCCCTCGAATATGTGATGTTTTATTAAATGACCCTTTGATAAACAAAGATCGTAGTCCCTCGATGCTACCTTCGATGCTACCTTCGATTAAAACGGTCTCATCCCTTACAAAAATTGCTAAAGCGTCTCACAAGTTGCCTTCAATGATTGTAAAATTGACCCGCGCCTGTCCCTTCACGTCCAATGGTGGGGCTTCTTACCAAATCAATGGTAAGATGGCACCATTAAAAGGAGGAAGAAAAGAATAACTTAAGACCTTTCGAGTAGATAGATTCGTTCTTAGTTACTCGCTTGCTCCGACAAAAAACTCTTTACACCTATACTCTCATTTCAAAAACATTTTCAAAAAGATAAAAACATTTTGTATACGTTCTTATAGAGACGAGAACCATTGCAAAACCTCTTTTCAAAACACTTTCCAAAACATGATTCACAAACACATCTTTGAACCATTTTTCGAAACAAAACTTTGTATACGTTCTTATAAAGACGAGAACCATTACAAAGATATTTTTCAAAATACTTTCAAAGCCCACACCACAAGCACACAATCAAACAAAAGCAAGTGATCTAAACGAGTAACTAAGAGCCCATGGAAAACCATGGATGAAAAGGGTGCTAATACCTTCCCTTTTAATAATCTACCCCCTGAGCCCGAGAAATAATCTCGAAAGGTCTTTCCTGTGCTTTTTTACCTTTCCTTTTGGATAAAAGAAAAGTCGGTGGCGACTCTTGCTAACCGCACAAGTGCGATCGAAACACAAAACATCAAGTCAGTTCTCCCACCGTATCACAACTGCCCATAACACAAAGTTGTCATTCTCTTCTCTTCAATCAAATTCAATTGGTCAAACCTATTCTGAACCTATTTAGCCTCTATCAATTTGGCTTCCATTATCACATGCAGCGAGGGAATCTCTACCTCGACAGGGAGTACAGTTTCCAAGATAAAATGGTGTCCATTCGAATCTTTAGGTTCTATCATCCTGATCATGTCAATACCCCACATAGAGAAAGTCCATGGGGAGGAAATCACATTGAGAAGTGTCAGAGGCACATGGATCTTATCTGCATAAATCTGGCATTTATGGCACTTCTTTGCGAATTTGTAACAATCAAATTCCATTGTCAACCAATAATATCCTGCCCTTAGCATCTTTTTAGCCATTGAATGTCTATTAGCATGAGTGCCAAATGAACCTTCATGAATCTCATGCATCAACATGTTTGCTTCGTGTCTATCCATGCATCTGAGCAAGACCATGTCAAAATTTCTCTTGTATAGCACATTTTCACTGAGGAAGAAACTGCCTGCCAATCTTCTCGGTGTCTTTCTATCTTTCTTTGACGCCCCAAACGGGTATTCCTGAGTCTGAAGAAAATGTTTGATATCATAATACCAATGTTTTTCATCTGCTACCTCCTCTGTCGCAAACACATGAGTGGGCCTATCTAGTCGTCGAACTGCAATTCGGGGTATATCATTCCAAGCATTTACTTGGTACATGGAAGCCAAAGTTGCCAGAGCATCTGCCATTTGGTTTTAATCTCTAGGAATGTGATGGAATTCAACTTTATTTAAGAAGGGTAGTAGTCTTCTAGCATAATCTTTGTAAGGGATCAAGCCAGGGTGACAAGTGTCCCATTCTCCTTTAATCTGATTTATTACCAAAGCTGAATCACCATACACATCTAGAATCTTGATTCTGAGATCAATAGCTTCCTCAAGACCCATGATGCAAGCCTTATATTCCGTCATATTATTAGTGCAATCAAATGTTAACCTCGCGGTAAAAGGAATATGCGATCCATGAGGAGTGATAATCACAACACCAATTCCTTTACCATAAGCATTCACAGCTCCATCAAATACCATACTCCAACGAGATTCATGGTCGGGTCCCTCCTCAGGCAATGGTTCAGCATAATCTTTCACTTTCAAGAACATCACATCTTCATCGGGGAATTCATATTCTGCAGACTGATGATCTTCCACCGGCTGGTGAGCAAGATAATCTGCCACCACAATACTTTTGATAGCTTTTTGAGTGCGGTATTCAATATCATATTCAGATAACAACATCTGCCAGCGAGAAATTCTCCCAGTAAGAGCAGGCTTTTCAAAAATATACTTGATTGGATCCATTTTGGAGATCAACCAAGTAGTACGATTCAACCTATACTGCCGCAAACGCTTTGCCGCCCAGGCCAAAGCACAACATGTTTTTTCTAGCATAGAATACCGTGACTCATAATCAGTGAAATTTTTGCTGAGATAATAAATGGCGAACTCTTTCTTTCCTGTTTCATCATGTTTTCCCAGAATACAACCCATGGATTTATCTAACACTGTTAGATACATAATCAACGGTCTTCCTTCTACAGGAGGGAGCAAGATATGAGGCTCAAGCAGATACTCTTTAATACTATTAAATGCCCTTTGGCAGTCATCTGTCCACACACAGCCTTGATCTTTCTTTAACAACTTAAAGATCGGTTCACACGTTGCAGTCATGTGGGAAATAAATCTGGAGATATAATTCAAACGCCCGAGGAAACCCCTGACTTGCTTTTCAGTTCTTGGCGCTGGCATTTCTTGAATTGCCTTGACTTTGTCAGGATCAACTTCAATTCATTTCTGGCTAACAATAAAACCCAATAATTTCCCCGATCTAACTCCAAAGGTGCATTTATTTGGATTCAGGCGGAGATGATACTTCCTCAAACACCGAAACAACTTCAATAAATCTTCTATATGCCCTTCTTCAGTTTGGGATTTGGAAATCATATCATCAACATATACTTCGATTTCCTTGTGCATCAGATCATGGAATAGGGTTGTCATAGCCCTCTGGTACGTTGCACCAGCGTTCTTCAACCCGAAGGGCATCACTCTGTAATAGAATGTTCCCCAGGGTGTGATAAACGTTGTTTTTTCCATGTCCTCTGGAGCCATTCTTATTTGATTATACCCGAAAAATCCGTCCATGAACGAGAATACCTTGAATTTTGCTATGCTATCCACTAACATATCAATGTGTGGCAATGGAAAATCATCTTTTGGACTAGCTTTATTTAGATCTCTGTAATCTACGCACATGCAGACTTTTCCGTATTTTTTTGGTACTTGGACAATATTGGCAATCCATTCAGGAGACACTGACATCACAAGATAACCAACATTAATCTGCTTTAGGACCTCCTCTTTGATCTTTACTTCCATATCCGGGTGGGTTCTTCTCAACTTTTGTTTAACTGGCGGACACTCTGGCTTCAATAGCAAACGATGCTCGACAATGTCTGTATCTAGACCAGGCATGTCTTGATAAGACCAAGCAAAAATATCCATGTACTCTTTCAACAGCTCAATCAACCCACTCTTCACATCAGGATGCAACGATGCTCTAATCTTAACTTCCTTCGGATCTTCTTCTGAACCCAAATTAACCACTTCCAAAGGCTCCTTATATGCCTGAATGGTATTCTCCTCGTGCTCAAGCAACCGTGAGACCTCTTCTGGAATCTCATCATAATCTTCTTCTTCGGCCCCAAACACAGGACATCCAAAGTTGGGAGAGGGTGCAGGGTCATTGTATTCAACGGGTTTTTTAATTAATCTGCACATGTGATTTATGATTGCTTTTAGAAACTGACACATATAACAAGTAACCATGCAGATTAATTTTCAGTTATTATTTATTTTGAAAGGTTTTTTTTATTACCATTTCCCAAGAAAAAGACAGAAAATAAAATACATAATTTTGGAAGCAAAGACAACTTTTATTAATGATCTTATCAATTATAGAAAACAGATAAGCCCTACAACATTAATACTTCCACCTTGGGCACAGTGAAAGCTTTTCAAAATAAAGAAACAGATTAACAAAACAAATTACTTTGAAACATGTATGCAAGAAGGAATATTAATGGTGACCCAGTTCTGAACTCGGACTCCATGTGTCACATAATTAGGTGCTTCCTGCTCTGCTTCATCCTCTTCAACAACATTAACTCCAGAACCAATCGGATGGAGGTCGCCTCCGCTGCAGAAAACATCATGATAACTGTTCACAGAAGACTTTGACTTCAAACTTTCGCTTTTGCCATTCCTCAAAGAGAAACCTAAACCAGCTATGTTTTTGTTCACGTGTGGATCCACAAGTCGGCCCCAAACTGCATTATGACCATTGCGCACAACCTGCTGCGCATCCTTCAGAGAAACCACAGAATTCTCATTCTTCCTTATGTTATCAATGGATAGGGCTTGGAACTGGGTTCCAACAGCAGCCTCATCCGCTTCTACAATACTGAAAGAAGATAGATGGGATATCAACAACCCCTGCTCCCCATTTATGATCACTACCTTCCCTTCACGCACAAATTTTAGCTTCTGATGCAGAGTTGAAGTGACAGCCCCTGCTTTGTGTATCCATGGCCGTCCAAGCAAACAGCTATATGCGGGAATAATGTCCATTACCTGGAAAGTTATCAAGAATAAGTGCGGTCCTATATGGATGGGCAAGTCCACTTCACCGATGACAGATTTTCTCGACCCATCAAAAGCCTTCATAATGATGCCACTCGGGCGCATAGGTGTTCCCTGATACTTTAACTTCATGAGGGTACTTCTCAGTATAACATTCAATGCAGATCCGTTATCAATTAGCACATTAGATAGTGAGTCATTCTTGCAGTTCATGGATATGTGGAGGGCCAGGTTGTGATTCCTCCCTTCATCTGGTAACTCATCATCGCAGAAACTCAAGTTGTTACATGATGTAATGTTTCCAATTACGCTGCTGAATTGATCTAACGGCATGTCATTCTCTACAAAAGCTTGGTCTAGTACTCTCATCAATGATTCCCTATGAGCGGATGAATTCATCAGTAATTCCAAGATGGATATCTTTGAAGGAGTCTGCAATAGCTGATCTACAATTTTGTAGTCGCTCATCTTAATTACCTTCAGGATATCATCCACTTCTTTCTCTAATGTGGCTCCACTAGTCTCTCCTGCATCCTTCTTAGGCTCATCGTTCTCAGCAATTTTCTTTCCAGCAACAACGTCTTTTCGAATAATCGGCGCAAACACACGACCACTACGGGTCACCCTGCTACTATCAGCTATATTTCCAACATCTGGCATTGGCTGGATGGGAACTTCCACCCCATCTTCCAAGATTGTAGCGTTGTATTTGTAAGGCACCACCTTATCCGATTTATAGGGAACAGGACCTGGCAGACTAATTACCAATGGGGTAACAGCTGGTTTGCTATGGTACTCCACCTCAAGGTGAGCGGGTGCACCAAAACAATGTATGATGATGTTTACACCTTCCTCAACATAACCAGCCTTCAAAAGGTCATTTCCGGCAAATAAATCTTCGTCTGAAGAAAAATACTCATCCGTGGAGGCATATTCTTCCTCTGACTCTTCTTCCATCAAACAAACTTCAACCATATCAATCTTGTGATAATCATCTCTCTGTCCTGTGATCTTGATAGTCCTATTGTCTAACAGCAGCTGAACACCCTCTCTCACAATAGAACATCCTCGGGGGTCTCGACAGCAAACTATGCAAGACCCATATTGGTGTTCCACCTGACCAGCAGTACGGCAAAAGGTAGCGTGCAACTGTACGAGATCTTCATTCAAATGCTCTACTTAAAAAATTATGAATTCACCCAGACATCCAGAAACCAAATTCACTTCCTCCTCATATTCTTCCCTAGGCTTGATTATATGGATTAAACCTTCGTCCATCATTTCCTGCAAATCAACCTTTATCTTCTCACAACCCTGTATATTTGCACTGCAAACAGCACAACCGGCATGGTCATGCGTATAATAACTAAATTCACATAGATCTGCATGCATCTTTACCAAATCCCCTCTAACCAGATTAATGTCAAAAATCCGGAAGTCACCTGGACAACCAGCCACCATATTTATAGCATTTACTCCCCCGTGCTTGGGTAGAGGATTATCTTTCACATTAGGTCCCATGTCCTTGAAAGATAGAATTCCAAACTTCACCAACTTTTGCACTTCAGTCTTCAAAGGGTAATAATTCTCAACACTATGCCCTAGTGCTCCCTGATGAAAAGCACATGTCTGGTCTGCTTTGTAATACCAAGGCAATGGAGATGGTACCGCTGGAGGTGGTCGTGTCTGGACCAACTTCTTCTGAATCAATGCTGGTAGTAGCTCTGCATAACTCATGGGAATAGGGTCATAGTTCTCCCTTCTCTAACTATTCCCTTGGTTCCCCTGCTGGGATTGTCTCTGATAAGCAACGGTATTCTAAACGACATTCATAACGGGAGTGACTGAAGCAACTTGCTGGTGATGCTGAAAATTCCTTCTAGGAGCATTCACTCTCCTCTCTTGCATGACAGCATTGGTATCCCCTTCTTTCCTCTTGGTAAACCCATAAGATGGCTTCTTCGCACCTCCGGATCCTTATCCCTTTGTCAAACGGCCTTCTCTTACTGCCTCTTCTAGGCGGACTCCCATTCCTACCATCTCTATAAAATCACTCGGGGCACTTGCTACCATTCTTTCGTAGTAGAAGGCACTCTGCATCTTCAGAAAAATTTTAGTCATTTCCTTCTCCTCCATAGGAGGAATCACTTGTGCAGCCACTTTGCGCCATCTCTGCAC
The DNA here is from genome assembly GCA_948472305.1 of Vicia faba. NCBI lineage: Eukaryota > Viridiplantae > Streptophyta > Magnoliopsida > Fabales > Fabaceae > Vicia > Vicia faba. Next base: position 818,425,631 of record OX451741.1, on the reverse strand, counting down.
ATACTCTTTAAATGATTCTCTGTCTTTCTGGACCATGGCCCTAAGCTGGTCACGATCGGGTGCCATGTCCACATTGTACTTGTATTGTTTTATGAATGCTTCTCCCAAATCATTAAAGGTATGGATGTTGGCGCTATCTAAACTCATGTACCATTTCAATGTTGCACCGGTCAGACTATCCTGGAAAAAGTGAATCAGCAGACGCTGATCATCGGTGTGGGTAGACATTCTCCTTACATACATCACCAAGTGAGCACGAGGGAAAGTGTTGCCCTTGTACTTCTCAAACTCAGGGACCTTGAACTTAGCAGGCACTTTGACATTCAGGACCAAACACAGCTCATTCATGTTCTACCCAAATAATTCTTTTCCCCTAAGAGCCTTCATATCTCTTTGCATTCTATCAAACTGCTCTTGGAAATCATCCATTCTGTCAAAAAGACCCAAGTCTTCACTCGGAGGAGGGAAAGGACGACACATATCTTCGTTAACAATCGGAACCAAATTCACCGAAGGAGGTGCAGCAGGAACAGTATGCACCGCAGGAGGTGCTGGAGTAACAACATTTGGAACCACGGGAGCATCTTGGGGGCCCAAATTGAAACCTTCAGGTGCATAACTCTCCGACATTCCCCATGGATAACCCTGAGGCATACGGTTCTGAACAACAGTCGGAGTAGTGGATACGAGAATAGAAGGAACTTCGGCATTTGCCCTTGTTGGTTGAGGTTGAACACTCGGTGGCTGATTCTGAGCAGCCACTAGAGCTTCCATTAGAGTAGTCAAATTGGCCAAGCCAACGTTCAGAGTAGAAACTTCTTCGCGCAGCTCGCGATTCTCCTGTTCAAAATTGTCCATCTTCTTTTTGAAGTTAGCCCGAGTGTTGTAATGATGAGTCAGCTTGCTGAACGAAGCAAAGAAGCTGGGTAAGGCACCTAGGTATGCATAGTAAATGCAAGAAATATGTGCAATAGGATGCATGATATGCAATGCGTATGATTTTTATTTTACTTTATCGTTTAATATTTCAAGGGATTTAAGGTTTATAGACATATTGCAAACATCAAAATAATAAAGCTTTTGAAATACTGAACATTTTTATTATAATAACTTTAAAATGGATTAAAAGTTTCAATGATCCCAAGTACAAGATGAAAATACAATCTAAAATCCTGAGGAAAAGAACTGATAGAGATCAATCTGTACGCTGGCGCTTCCCTGTGAGTCTGGCAATCTGAGCCCTCAACCTCTGGTTTTCTTCCACCTGTCTAATGGCAACCTCCTTCCAATCATCTGAAGCAGGAAGTGAGTAATCAGCACCTGTTTGAGGCTTAGGAGAAAACAAAACCCCCTTGCCTCTCCATAGACTCCACCGCTAGACTCTTAAGGATCTCGATCAAATCATCTTTTTCCTTCAAGTCGGCCTGGTAGGAACTCTCTAAGCATCCCTTTCCTGTTGCATCCTAACCAAAGTGAGTTGCAGTTCTTCTAGATCATCTAATAAAATAGGAGTGGTCTTCACAAATAGATCAGGCATGAGTGTCTCTCGAGTATACGGCATTTTCAACTGAATGGCTCTCGATCGGACCCACTGAAGATATGGCTCTAAAGAAACAGCACCCCTAGGCCCAAAATCCTTCCTACTCTTCTTATGAATATGACGCCAGGCCTTTGCAATCTACTCCCTAGCTTCCCTATGGTCTTCTCCTTCCTTCAGAAAGAAACTACTCAAATGAATATTGTTCGGTTTATCTCTCACCGGATATCCAAGTTGTCGTTGTGCAAGAACAGGGTTATAGTTAATTCCTCCCTTTGTACCAAGAAGAGGTACATTGGGGAAACTACCACAACTGTCAACAATCTCTATATCATGATAAGCTCGATGATACCAATCAATATCCGAGTGAGTAAGTTCCATGATCTTAGAAGCCCAACGGGGTTCCTTCTTGACATCCCAAAAGGCATCAGACTGAGGCATATGAGAGATGAACCATCGGTACAACAAAGGTGTGCAACAGATAATCATTCCTCCATGATAAGAACTCTGAAGATGAACAAAGTAATAAGCATCACCCAATAGTGTAGGAACCGGGTTTCCAATCATGAAAATCCTGATAGCGTTAATGTCGACAAACTTGTCTACATTAGGAAATAAGAACAATCCATAAGCAAGTAAAGCAAAGATGGCCTCAAAAGTAACCGTACTCTTCATTATGGCAAAGTAATGAGCTTTATCCAATAAGAATTGAGCTGGTAATCCTCTAATCCCTCCTTTAGTAGTCATATGGGCTTCCACCTCAGAATTCCCTAGATAAATCAAAGCAGCAATCTCATGTGGTTTTGGCTCACCCTCCAAACCAGTAAAAGGAACACGACCGGTAACATGTAAATCTAATAGATGAGAATACTCCTCCAGTGTAGGAAACAACTGATAATCGGGAAAAGTAAAGCAGTGATACACTGGATCATAGAACTGGACCAAGGTCGAGAGAATACCCTTCTTCATCTTCAGCTTCAAGAGAGGAATAATGGATCCATACTTCTTCCGAAAGTCTGCAGGACACTCAATCTCTGGAATTAGGCTGATCAGCTTATCTATCTTGGGATCCTTGAAACTGTATTTCCCGGTCTTTCTCTTTCCAGAATCCATGGTTAAAAGTACCTGAGATATTCACAAATAGTCAACCTGTAAATCCCTTGAAATATTGTTTTCTTCAAAAGATGATTATGAGTGCATGGATGCATGATGCAACAATCACACACAAGATCACATATATAGGGTTCATAGGTTCAACGTCACGAGCATGAGGTCGAAGGTACTACCCATAAGGTGTTGGTCTAAGAGTTATCACCTTCCGAACAAGGTTCTAGAGGTTCCCAAAGTCTACATCTTTCCTTCGGATATTACCAACTTCCCGATTAACTCGACAATTAGTAATATTCACAAGAAAGACTCGTCCGAGCGTAGTATCGCATGACAACTATTTCCAAATTACTCCGTCATAGCTTCCGCACTACACCTAAAAGGCCAAGATGGGTTTGGTATTCTACGGTCCTCAGTTTCAGCAGGCTCCCAGGTCGAAAGTAGTATGTCTTCCCGATTATTCGGTAAACGACACTACAGTCAAAGGGGCCTCCACTGAGTGGGGGATCTCATGCCTCCTTTTTTGGGATTACTCCCTCAAATTTAACATGACTATACTGCCCGTCCTATCTTAAAGTTTGCCCAAGTCCAGGTATAGGACTTATGAGTAATCACCAAGCACCCTGAAAACCAGGAAAAATCCAGACAAACATATATACAAATTATAACACATAAACAACAATAGCACATATACAGATATAAACAAAGATAGGCTTAACCCACTTAGGGATGGACCAGCAAGAGGTCAATCTTTCCCCAGTGAAGTCGCCATTTTTCTGTAGCGGTAGAAATGTTCAAGACTAAGCCATTGGATTGACTAGACTTTGTACAAATCAAAATAAAAATCGCCACCACGCTTTATTGTTTCCAAAGGAATGGGAAAAGAGCGAATAACCCAAAAAGAGGGGGAAAGATTCAAGGTAAGGGGGTTGGTTATGCAAAGGGAAGGTATTAGCACCCTAAACATCTACGGTACTCTGCAGGAGCCTCTTTGTAAAAATCTGTATATTTTGGCTATAAAAATGTGTTGTATATAAAATGGATGGTGGAGGTGAGAAAAGAAATATATTTTTATGGTTTTTGCACCCGCCTCGGTTGCGAACCTTTAGTGCCTACATACCACCTTTCGTGCAATAGGGAATTAGGGTACACGTAGTTCCTCTTTTAAAAGATTTGAAACATAAGTGTGTTGGTTAATTTTAAGAGATAAGACATCATCGTCATTGTCCGTGTGGAAAATATACTTACTACCCACAATCATGAGAAAGGAGAATTTGCATCATCTCAAAGTGGAGGATATGGCTTGGATTTTAAAATCAACAATGCCTAACTCAACACCCAAGTGGAAAATATCTCTCTTCACTACATATTGTAGAAGTATAGTTGTTTACATCACTACAAGGATTGACAAGAGTCTAATCTTTTAAGAAAAAGTTTAAGGGTAAAAGCCAAAGTGGCAAAATGGTTTGAAATGAGAGTGGTTGACTTTTAGTCTTCTCATAAAAAAATGTCAAAGTATTATTAAATTGATTGAGGTTTATTTATGAAAATGTTTTGAAAATGCCTGGACCTAAGTCCAAGTTTATTATGAAAGTGTTTAAGTTTCAAAACAAGAAGAGTTTTCAAAAGAAGGGAGAAGATTTTTGAAATTAAAGAAGATGGGAGGAGAAGAAGAGACTATCCTAAAGCATAAGGTAAAAGCTAAGGATAAGGACCATCTAACCAACAAGAAGCCAAAAACTTGACATTATGAGTCAAGATAGAATTCCCATTCTTTGGATTGAAACCAAGCAAGCAAAGATACTAGACCTCTTCAAATGTATAAAGTCTTCATAAAAATTAGGCAGAGTAATGGCTGTATACGGGTGAATTCAAGATTACAAATAAAGGATGTAATCACAAAAAACCTGCACACAAAAACAGACAAGCAACCCAATGTCTTGAGGTAAACCTCAAGAGCTCCAGACAAAATAATCAAATAAAATCACAAGGTATCCAAGATAGGCCAAGGTTTCTATTCCTAAGTCCGAGAAGTAGTCCACTGCTCCATCATACCAAGGATAGTAACCAAATAGTCCAAGTGCCATTAAGAGTTTTTTAGGGTTTAAGTTGGTTATTAAGTATCTTAGGAAAAGGAAAAAAAAAAGAAAAAAAAACTCAAGTGAGCAAAGTGAAAATGACAAGAAAATAAATGCTCAAGTGAGATAAGATGAAAATGACATGGAATGTAAATGCCAAAAGTAAAAAGTGCATAAAGCATAAAAGAATAAAAAGCATAAAAAAATAAAAGCAAGTTAATAATTAGTGGTTAGTTGGATGACCATCTTGAAACTTTCATTTGGAACTCATTAGAGGATTGGTAGAACCAAAGCCTCCACACAACAAGTTGCATTTGCTTTTTGTCAAGTATATCATCTATTTGGAATTCTCATAAGTACCATTTAATGATCAACGATGTTTAAGTGATCCGCGTTGACCAAAGGTGTTGTAGATCCATTAGAGGATTGGTAGAACCAAAGCCTCCTCACAATGAATCTCAAGGTTATTGGATCAAAGAGATCAAATTAACATACTTGGGTTTGCAATCATAAGTTTGGGCCACGAATGATCATTTATTCGAATCAGGACAAAATTTAGCGCTATGTTAAGCAATCGTAAGTGGACTTATATAGAAGTCGCACCTATTTTGAGGCTGGTCAATAGCAATCTATGCACCATTTGTTTTGATACATGATATAGGGATCATGCTCCAACAACATTTAGTACAAGAAGAAGGAGATGAGATGAAGATAGATTAGAGTAAAAAGATGAATAAACCAATTTTGAATTATAAATTTAATCAAACTATTATTAAAATCATTCATCCATTTTAGTGGAGTTGAACTCAACACCCAAGATCCAATGATGTTAATAAAGTCATGATCAAAAAATCAACTCAAGACAGCCAGAAAATAATCACAAAATAATAATATATTTAATATATACATTTAAAGGGTTAAAAAAGAAAGTTTAAAATAGAAAATAAATGAGAAAAATATCAATTATGTTCAAATTAATCAAGGAATAAAAAATAAAACCATAGAAAAATCAGAAATGGGTCCAAATATTTTTATAAAAATTTTGGGAATTTTTAAAAGTCAGAAACTATTTTTAAAAATTAAAATAAATGGGTAAAATAGACAAAAATGGTGAAAAATAGTAAAGTCAGAGACAAAAATAAAATAAAGTCACCAATATTTATCACAATGTCATTGGATCATCCCATAATTTTTTCAGAATTTAAAAATGTGTAAAAGTATTTTTAAACATTTTAAACAAATCAAATGAGTGTAAAATTCATAAAAAATACCAAAACACAAAAATAAATTGTGAAAAAATAAAAATCAGAAAGTGAATAATCAAAAATATTTTTCATAATTTTTTCAGATTTTTTTGACTAAAAGTGAATTTTCTATGATTTTTTGAAATTTAAAACAATTAAAATATAAAAATCAGAAAAAGAAAATAAAAGAAAAAGATGTGGACCATTGGATGAGAGTCAAAACGCGTTAGTAATCAAATCCAAGGGATTTGGAACGCTGTGCATATCATGGTCTTTACTGAATAAAGCACTGGATCAAATGTAAAATCAGAAATTCAAAAAATACAAATGGCACGCTTTCATTGGTTAGAAGGTGACACGTTGGTCATCTTCAACCTCCAGCCTCAGGAATTGCAGGTCTCTCAAACTGTAAAATCAGAAGCTCAAACATATGCCATTCGTTTCGTCTCTTCAAGACAAAGACAACCATACCCTCGCGCCATTTTTATATAAAATGTAACTCAAGCAATTTGGAAAGAAAGTTTTGAAAGGGGATTTGAAAATTCATGGTCAAAACGTGTTTCCAAATAAAAGTAACTTTTGCAACTAGAACCAAGGCAATGAGAGCAACACAATGGTACCAAAGTTTTGAAGAATTGATGAAGGAATCTACCTATTGAAGTTGAGTTGCAGAGCTCTGAAACTGGACTTCTATGGAGTAATGTAGGGCGCGATTCTTGAATGTAAATGTATGGTTAGGTTCAGGGGAGATCAAGGAAGGTGAATTGATGGACAAAATGGATTGATAAAGGCTTGAGAATAGGATTCGAAGTATCTAAATTATGAGTTGTGGAGTCAGTTTGGCAGGGTGATTCTGGCTATCTAAGCTTGAGAAAATGAATGGGATAGTGCATGTATTTATAGGAGAAGTAAATGGGATCAAAAGGAAGAATGAATGATGCATTTTGGAGGGAATTTGTGGAAACCTGATGCAAGAGTGAAGTGTGATCCAAACTTCACCAAAACTCATCCAATTCTTGCGTTTTGATGCACTAATCCACTTGGGAAAGTTGTCTAATCATGTTTAGACCTAAAACGTGTGCTAATTTGAGGTTTAGAGGTTGTAACATGAAATTCAAACTCTGACTTGCAGGAAAACTTCAATTCCAAGTTACCACTTTTGAAACAATAGCATTTCCACCTCAGGGAGTCTTAAGGCATGATTCTTGATGCTTTGGAAAGATGAGGTAACAAACTTTGCAATGGAAAAATAATGGAATCAAATGGAGACTTGAGCTGAAAATTACATTGAGTCAAAGTTGGAGAAAAAGAGTTGACTTTCCATACTTAGAAATATTTCAAATTCTTCTTTAAAAAATGACCTATAATCTCTTGCATCCAAACATGGCTTTCCACTTAGAATTTTCTCTTGACCCAAAAATATGGAATGAATTAGATCTCTTGAATGACATTTTTCAATTTGAACCACTCAAAATCTCCAAAAATTGATCAAGTTATGGCTTGTTGAAGTTGGCCAAAAATCATGAAATGACCTATAATATTTTGCATTCTTAAGGCAACTTCCATCAATTTCTTACTTTGCACATAAAAGAAGGCATGAAGTACACATACTTAAGATCATCATGGAAAAAGAATGGGCTCAAGGTGATAAAAATTGACCAAGTTATGACAATTTGAAGTCACATATGGAAAATTAGGGATTCAACTGGATGACTTGTAATCTTTCTTCTTCACCAAGTTACTTCCACATGAAAACTATTTGGAACTTTTGAATTGATTTGTTGGTAACTATTTGAAGAGAAGAATGTTTTTGGAATCACTCAAAAATAACAAAATATGAGCAAGATATGCCTCTTTGAAGTCCAAAACCCTAGCCTCTAGATCAAGAGAATGCTTGGTGGAACTTTGCCAAGTTTGAACAAACTTTTTATGCCAATATTCTTCCTTTGTGAATAGAAATTTGTTGAGGATGATGATGAGGACATATGGGCACCAAAACCAATTTCATATAAACTTCAAAACAACTTCAATGGTGAGGTTTGAATCTCTCAAGCTTTGACTAGGGCATGGAAATAAACTCATGAACCCATAATGCAACTTGCTAAACCTCATTGCCTTTACCTACAATATTAACAAGTAAGGCAAACCAATATTGTATTTTGCTAATTAGAGAGAAAAATCAGAGTACAATATCTATGATCACAAAAGCAAACAAATCAAGGTGCTTGGTAACTTCTCAAAGAGCAAAGCTAAAGATAGGGAGAAGAACCAAAGCCCTAATGTGATTTTGTGTTGATTGAAATAATATGGTATGATGAAGAGATATTAAGGGGAAAAATTGGGGTACAACATCGTGCATATGCTAGTAAAACAGATACACAAACAGTAGGAACAAACAAACAAGCCACCTCAGGTGCTAACAACACTTGGCTAAACTTCAACCAGAAAGATCATTCCAAGAAAGGTAAAAGCCAACTGCGGAAACCAAACCTATTGCCTTCCTTTAACTTTACTAAAGAGAAACATAATTCAGAGGTAGACAAATTAAATAGATATCGAGATAGAACATCCTCCTTCCGGCTTCATTAGAGAAACCCGTTTTTCTTCAAAAGTAACACACCTACTAGAGATTGCAAGACCAGCCTCACATAAACCAGACTGACGCCGAAACAAACAGACCTCACTGGGGAATTCAAACTTACCTCCCTGGAGAAAGATGCGGATTGAAACTTTACATTATGAACACTTATTACAACAAAAGATGCCCTGGGATAACCTTCCCAGGGAATTAGAAAGTCATCAGTATAGAAAGAGGTCAAACCCATGGGGATTTTAAATCCAACCCAGCACTTGGTGGATGAAAACCCAATGGTTGATAATCATTTCAACACTTCTTAGAAAATATACTGCCCTGGTCTAGTTGCTTGGGAAATAAATACAACAATAATGCCAATACTGCAGAAAGAGGGACATTTTGCAAATAGTTCCATCTCAGCACACCAAGGAAACACGACCTTTCATCATATGAGGGAAGACTTTGCTGGGGAATGTGGGATAGAGGCCTCAGACTATGCAAACCCAAAATAAAAAATGAACCAAGACTTGACTGGGGACAATGGGATTACAAACCCAATACCACACCTTACGCCAATTGGTATCGTCTTCAATATACAAAAATCACGCACATACCAGTGAAAATGACCTAAGAGAACCTTCCTGGGGAACTAAGAAGTTAACAGTACAGTAAGAAGTCAAAATTATGGGGATTTTAAATCAAACTCCACACTTGCTGAGAGAAAACCCAAAAAATTGACAGTTGTCTCAACACTTCTTAGAAAATATACTGCCCTTGTTTAGCTACTTGGGAAGCACATAACAACAATAATGTCGTAACAAGAGAAATCACTGCTCTACAAGAGATTCCATATCAATACAAAGGGAGAAATAACTCTATCAAATGAGAAAAGGCTTCATAGCTCTTTTTAATCTCCGTTTGATCACCACCTGGCTGGGGAAAGAATCACACTCAGCTGCAGAAGTCTGCAACAAGACTGGAAAATGGGATTATAAACCCAACACCATAACACATACTGTAGAAAACCCTTTAATTGATCAATAATTGTTAGAGGAATCCAAACACACGTCTACAAAACAGGTCACAAGAAACAATCCTGCTTGAGGAAGATTCTCGGCTTGGGGTAGACATAGTAACTATCTTGATGAAATATGGATATGCCCTTGGAAACCAATCTGGTGTCCCAAGCTTACCGTGCTGATCAAGGTAAATTTCATAACCTGTCTTTGGCTACATGCTTTTAAGATAACCTTTCTGAACAAATGGCTTATAGAGATTTGTCGAATCTTGACGTAACTGCCCTAGATTGGCTTAATGTTACATCCTTTTTACTCCGTAACTCTTCTCGGCAACATGCCTTTTGCTGATACTCAAATGTAAACTTTCGTGATATCAATCAGTTGTTTTACAATCAGAAAAATGTTTATTCTAAGAACGAAAATTCTAATGCAACAATTATGTAAGTCTTGAAGATTTTATTTAAAAAGATGTCGCAAAACCTTGTGAATGAATCACTAGCCAGGATGCGACATGGATTTTTTGTATGAAAGATAACAAAAGCATATGATACCAATCACAATAATTTATCAAAATTAATGGGAGTCAGGAAACACTATTTCATTGGAGTATGCTTTCGAAATAAACCATGTTTCAATTAGGACTTTTGAGGGTTGTAATGTGGTCTGGTTCAAAGTTTTAGAAAAAAAAAATATTTAAGGCTCAAAAATATTTGGTGCCCACCCCTTCGTGATGTTCTTCAGTCCTAAGTTCAGTTAACCTGACACGAACATTCATCTCTCAAAAGAAATTTCGAGATGGTTGAGGAATCAAATAAGGTTTTCTTTGGACATGCAAGTCACTCAATCCTGCTTCTTTTGGGTTTCTTGTCACACAACTCTGTTCTTTGCTGAGGATTTCGCAATGTAATCCTTTATCACATTTCAGGATTTCCATTTCTTCCTTGCTTTCTGGACAAATTCCTTTTAACTTTGACTCTGAAGTGCAACGGGATGCCCTGACTTTTGCCTAAGCAACTTATTTTTTCAAGTTCCGACTTAGCGGGGCTTTTTGTCTCTTTCTTTTTCATCATCATTTTTTTTATTTTTTTTTATTCATATTTTCTTTTTCTTTTTCTTTTTGAACATGTCGCGTGACTTCGAGTCATTTGTGTCTAGTTGGAAGAATTGTGACTTCCCTATTTCTGGGTAGATGAAAGATAACCATTGTTGTATTGTCATCTGCTGATCTTCTGGTGTGCGAGAGATAGCCATTAAGATATCATCAATTGACACACCCTTTTGATAAGTGAAGATTAACCATTGTGGTTTTGACTTTCCTCAACCTTTCGAGGGATAACCATTGTTGTATCCTTAGTTGCGCACTCTTGATGAGATCTTAATACTCAATCAGATTAAATGAACACTACCCTGCCCCCGGGTTAAAAAAATAAGGGTTTTTTTGAATAGAAAAAGAAACTCCTATTTCAAGGCTCAAAGGGGTTAACGAGGGTTTCATCCCTTATATCTCCGGTGTTTGAGGATTTGAAACACTTCTTGTACATCGTCAAAAAGGTTTTATCCAAAAGCATACAACCAGAAAATTTGTGTTTTAATATCATCATCCTCCTCCCAATCTCTGCCTAGGCGAGAGAATGGTTAACAATTTGGTACCATAAAGAAATTTAAAATTGAAAACAAATACGAGTGAAACGAATGAATTTCTTCAAGACAAACATACTCATTGTGTTAAGATTAACATTCAAATGTAAAGAAGTTCTTATATGAAAATAATGCAATGATAAACAAGAAAAATTACAAATGAGAAAGCAGTAAAAATGCTAATAAACTGAGAAGGCTAATCATCCTTAAACTCCAGGGCATTCTTCAATCACGTTTATTCTTCAGCAAAGACTTTACTTGAACTTCAAGACCAATATCCTTAAATGACAAGATACCGCTTCTGACCAATTTATGGACTTCGATTTTCAATGGATAAAAATTTTAGATACTATGCCCAGGGGCTCCCTGATGAAAGGCACATGTCAAATTAGCTTTGTAGTACCACGACATCTTCTCAGGGATCTTTAGTGGTAGTCGGGTATGAACCAAATTTCTCAGCATCAAGATGGGAAACAATTATGTATAGGTCATTGGGATTGGATCAAACTGATTTTTCCTTTGATCAAGAACTTGCTTATTCTGTTGACAAACTGGAGCAACAAGAGGTAAGTTAAACACAGGGATGACAGGAGAAACATGTTGATTCTGACGATAATTGTTTCTTCCTCTAGTTCTCTTCTTGGAAAAGTTATTATCGAACTTCTTCACACCACTAGTTGAGCCACCATCTTCAGATGAACACCCATTTCGGACATCCTCTTCTAGAAGCACTCCCACATTTACTTTTTTAGGGAAATCATTGGGTGCATTGACCATCACCTTCTCATGAAAGAATGATTTCAGAGTTTCTGTGAAGACCTTTTCCATCTCTTCTTCCTTCCTAGAAGGATTGGCTTGGGCAGCAACCAAAGTTTTAACCAAAGCAGTTAGATACTCCATGCCAGCCTTCAAAGTAGTTACCTCTTTGCGGAGTTCAAAGATATCTTTCTTAATGTTTTCCATCTTCTCTTAGCATGAGTGTTGCACTGACGATGACTTGACTTCTAAAGACAAAGAGCAGATGATAAGACTCAGGGAAACTCTCGAAATCAAGACAAAAGTGAGAATGATGCATGATATGCAATATATATGATAGTTTAAAAGTTTTAAAACCAAGTTTTCAAAGAACTTTGGAACATTATTGGGATACGGTGGGAGAACTGACTTGGGTGTTTTGCGTTTTATCGCAAATGTTGCGGTTAGCAATAGTCGCAACCGACTTTTCTTTTATCCAAAAGGAAAGGTGAAAAAGCACAAGAAAGACCTTTGAGATAATTTCTTGAGTTCGGGGGGTAGATTATTAAAAGGGAAGGTGCTAGCACCCTTTTCAACCATGGTTTTCCATGGGCTCTTAGTTACTTGCTTAGATCACTTGTTTTTTTTGTTTGAAATTGTGCTTGGTGTGGTTTTGAAAGTATTTTGTAAAAGAGGCCATTCGTTTAGGCAATCTTTGTAATGATTCTCGTTCGTAAGAATGTATACAAAGATGTTTGTCTTTTTGAAAATGTTTTCAATGATCATAAGATGTGTTGAAATGTGTGTGTATGTTTTGGAAAATAGCAAGGATTGTTTGTTTGAAATAGAGCAAGTAACTAGAAGCCATCTACCTACTCAAATGTCTTTCTTATGTATTTTCTATTCCTTTGACATTGTTGTCTTACCATTGATTTGGTAAGCAACCCTATCTTTGGATGTAAACGGGACGGGCGTGGGTCATCGTATAACCATGATTAGCAATGTTTGCAAAGTATCTTAGCATTTTTTAGGGACCAAGATCATTTTGTAAGGCAACTTTTGAATAGCATCATCGAGGGACTATGATCTTATATTTGTTTTGTTTTGCCGAGATACTTCGCATGCGTAATATGGACATTTTTGTTTTAGGCGACCAAGTGGGAAAACCCTAAGGGTGCTTGTGTGCAAGTGTATCATTTTCATGCTTTGATTTTGTCTTGTATTTAGGGTTTTATATTTTTCTTTGTTTTATTCTTATCATACAAACCCTAATTACTAATCATGGTATATAAAGCGATAAATTTTGTAATGTAAATATTTCTAAGCTATTACAATAATTTATGGGAGGGGGAATACAAATTTGAATGGGGATTTGCAAGAATATAAACCTAAATAAACTATTACAACCAAATCGAATTTGTACGAATTAGAATAAATACAATACAATATTAAAAAGAAAATGCAATGCAATGTACATGTAAAAAAAAGATTTTTGTGTCTTGTTTTTATGTAAAAGAAAATTTAATCTAAACATAAAAATATAAAGAAAAGGAATTAATTTTTAAAAGGGGTTTAATCCTAATTATTATTTAATAGAAAATAAAGTTTTTATAGGTATTATTTTGTGTATTTTCTTGTATAAAAATAATAAATAATATTGTATATAAATATAAAAATTAAATATATGCAAAAATAAGTATTTATAAGTATGAAATGAAAAATAAATTGAACTAAATATGTTTAAATATATTTACAAGTTTATTAAGAAACTAAAGGATATCCTATTAAAATAAAATATATTTTTATGTGAGAAATAAAATAAAAATACAATAAAAGTGCAATATTATTAATTTTACATTCTTTGGGATTTTTATGCATTAAAGAAAATATTTAAAATATTAAATATGAAAATAAAACAAATAAAAAATAAAAATATAAAAGTTGGCAAGGGGGGGTAATGTAGCAAAGCTGGTGGTAATGTACTAGCAAAAACTCCTGGCCCAAAAGACCAAGCCCAACCTGCAAAAATGTGAAAATGGAAAAGGAAAAAATGTGAAAAATACAAAAGTAGCGCGCAGGTTCGAACCCAGGACATGGGTATCACCAGCGCGCTACTTTGCCACTGGGGTGGCTATACTTCCATTGTCTTAAGGAAAACAAAAACAATATAATCCAAAACAAGCCCTTGCCCTGTACTTCATCTCCTTCCTAACGCTTGGCCAGACACCCTGTAACTCTCTCATCCTTCCATAAAAATAAAAATTCATAACCTGAAAATTGTAGTGCTTGAACTCACGATTCCAACCATATAAGTTATGTGAACTATTAATCAAAGAACAAAGATAATTATAAAAGCCCTAAATCTTAACCTAATATTTTCAGAAACTTCAAGTTCCAAATTCTCTTAGCTCAAGTAAAATCAATGCAAGATAAAGATATGTACAGTTTTGTTATAATGAGGACTATATTTTTTATTCACAAATCGTGGCCTAAGGTTGCCTGTACAAGGATATAGAGTTTGAAATCCTTCAGTTGGAATCGTGAATGGAACTGGGATGAGTTTGATGGAGGCCTGATACTTGCTTGAGCTTCCTTGAGCTTCCATGAATGTATTCCAACCCTTGCCTTGCTCTGAAAGTAGCTGGAACTCCTTGGCCAACTCAAACTGCAAGCTCTGAAGTCAACAATGTAAGATGGTGGAAGATTGATTACAGAACAAGGATGAAGGCCTGGATTGGCTAGGTATCAAGTATGTAAGATGTTTGAATGATCCAAACTCAAAACGCACGAGCCAAAGGGAATATGGATGTGCTTATGCAAAATCTGCAGTTTTAGACAGATTTTTGGTGTTTTGCTGGTTGGGAGTGTTTCAGGTCTTTTCCAAAACGTCTATTGTGTTGTATAATGTTTCTATATTAGTATTGAAATGGTTTTATGTCAACCCTCTAGCAGCTGTGCCTTTTCTAGCCTTTTCACCACTTTTCTTGTATTTGAAGTAAAGTGATAAGACAAAACTTTACATGCTTGTACTGGCTGGATTAGGGTTGGTATTTCTTCTCTACAAGTTGCCTTAGGTCTATGGTACTTTTATGTGTCAAGGGGACTGGTCCAATGCTCAAGATTGTAAAGTTTGCAAAAGTTGGCCTTTTTCAAAATGGCAATGGTCCCTTTTTGCCATAAATGGAATTGTAAGTTGGATAATGGTTCTAAGGCATGGATAGAGGCTTTGTCAACTGAGTAAGCATTTAATTAAGGAGTATGAAACAATTTTAGGACCTGTAAAGCATGGATTAGGCAGCATAGGTACTGATTGCATCTTTGTTCTTCATGAAATGGCTTGGACAAAAAGTGAGAAATTGCCAACTTCATCTCTTCGATTCTCCCTACTCAAAAATGATCTTGAAGATTTCTTGGACAATTTGAAAATCTTTCAATGTTATCTATAATTCATATTTGAAATTCCTTTTGAAATACCTCTTGGAACTAGGTGAAAAATTGCCTTGAAGTTGGGTCCAAAACCTGCCTAAATTAGGGCAAAATTTCACTAAGTTAACAAGTTCATGACCATGTATTCACAAATTTATATCTTTAGATCCAAGCATCTTTAGGGAAAAGTGTGTGAATCAAAGTTGTATATTTCATGGAGGTCTACAACTTTCATGTTTGGAACTTTCCTTGAATCATTATGCATCTTGGTGAAAAAGTGGCTTAAAGTTGAGAAAAAATAAGAAACTTTTCTATACTTAGAAAATTTCTAAGTTAGGAAAATTTTCAAATTTGGTTTTCTTGATAAACAAGTTTCACATTTGGGCATGTTTTGATGAATTATGACCCTTGGCACTTGATTTTGACTAAAAAGTCAAAGTTTGACTTTTCAGTGTACAGTTGACTTTTGATCAGTTAACTGTAAATTTTATCTGTCAATCCAATGAATTTGAAATGTTTTGAGCCATGTAATTAATCCAAGATGATGTAATTGAATCCTTGAAATCATGCTTGAACTCAATTGGTCATTTGCTAGGTTAAAAATCAGAAATTTCCCTTCCTCAGTCAAAACCCTAATTTTGACCATTTTGCCGTTTTGTGATTTGACCAAACTTCTCGAGGAATTGTGATACAAAGTTGACCAAATGACACATGTAAGTTCAAAATGTTGATGTGGATCAAAAATTATGAAGTTTGACTATAAATTGGCCATGGTTGACTTTTTCCCCAATACAGTTGATTTTTAGGTCAACTGTCCAATTGACTGATCAAAAATGTGGTTCAAGGCTTGAAACTTGTCATGAGTGATCCTAGAGGTCCATAATGATGTTTGAAAGTCATATGAAGCATTGATAGTCCAAAAATCCTTGTGCAAACTCAAACCTTAATTTTGGGTTATCAGTGCAAGATGAGATGTCCTGAGCTGACCAAACCTTAATCCAGTCTTGAGTCAAAGAGATCTTGTGAGAAATGTTTTGATAAATGAGAGGGAAAATTTTGGGGTACAACAGCTGCCCCTGTTCAATCTTCTTAAACCTGGAGAGTTAGATTGGCGAGCTTTGTCATTCGTGACTCGAAGGTGAAAGATGATTGGACACTAAAGTGCCCATAAATTTGCACTCGGCGATGTGTATTTGAGGGAATGGGCTTAAAGATGCCATTTGGAGAAGTGGTGGAATCTTGTTGGAGATGGGCTTGTAGATGCCATCCAAGAATGTTTTTTGAATTGTAAGTTGTAAGCTGAAAGAATGAGTTTCAGAATGGTGTCTGCGTCTGGAACGTATCTGAGCTGTATCTGAACTTGAAATTTGAATAAGTGTTAGAATGGAATCCGTATCTGGAGCGTATCTGAACTGTATCTGATAGTTGAAATCTGAATGAGTATCAGAATTGCCTCCGTATATGAAGCGTATCTAAACTTTATCTGAATCTTGAAAACTGAATGAGTATCAGAATGGCATCCGTGTCTAGAGCGTATCTGAATTGTATCTGAATTTTGAACGAGCATCAGAATGGCATCCCTGTATGTAGCGTATCTGAATTGTATCTGAATTTTGAATGAGCATCAGAATGGCAGCCGTGTCTGGAGCGTATCTGAACTGTATCTGAAAGCTGAATCTGAATAAATAACAGAATGGCATCCGTGTCTGGAGCGTATCTGAACTGTATCATGATTTCACATTGTTTAACAGTAGCTGTTAATCTTATCCTAAAAATGGTAAAATGTTAGCTGGAACACAAAATTATGTTGCATGAAATGTATGATGCAATATATGTGTTTTATCAATGTTTATGATATGTGGATGTAATGTATGCGCATGCAAGCTGATTTGTTGTATTGCTGAGGAAAATAAATCCTTGATTGCTGCTGAGGATATGTGGATTCTTCATGTCTTGAAGTTGGAGTATTTGATAAAAATTCTGTTGTGAGAGCAATGCCATATACCGCTTGAGGAATCTGCTCGGGGAATCCAGAGAATTTTGATGACTTCTACTAGGGATTAATAATGGGAGTCTTTGTTCCGTTGGGGAGTATCAGAAGTCAATTGTCACCCGGTTAGATTTCAGGCTTCAAAATAACTTGCTGGGGAATTTGGAGAAATTGGATGGTTTCCACCGGGGATTAATAATTTGACGTTTTAGCTCCGTCGGGAATCTAAATGACGTACCGTGGGGATTGCTCATGGAATAGCCTAAAGACGTTTTTCTATTCTTTCAACCTGACAGTAATTGTCTTTTTCATTTTGTTTATTTGTAAACAGTAATTATGTTCAAATGCATATGTTCATTAATGAATCATTGGACGTTTTTGCAAATAAAACACAAGTGTAAAGGAAAAGGACAAATAGTTTTCTGTAATTTAAAGAGATGTCTTTGTATTTACTTTGAATAAGTATTTTGTACAAAAGAGACACACATCCTAGTAAGAGGATGGTGCCGTAAAAGTAAGAAAAAATTTATACAAAGAAAGACAGCTATGTGTGATAATCCCATGGGGTTCCTATTCTGCTATAGCCTTCGTATCTCTGAATATCTTGTCTATTTATTGCTTCGTCCGAAGATGATTGAATTGATCAGAAACTCCGAGTTTGTCAGTGAAGAGATTGTCCTCAAAGTGATCTGACGGGACATAGTCATACGCTTTAATTCCCTAACTTTTTCCTGGACCGCCCTTTTGGGTTTTCAGTCCACCAGGAAACCCTTTTTTCCCAAGTCGCCCTTTCGGGTTTTCAACTTGCCGGGTGTACAGATTTTTTATTTTATCCCTAATTTTTGCCCGAACCTTTTGGTTCGCCGGGATGCCCTTTTTTTTGCCTAGGTGTGTCAACCTAGCGGGTCTCTTATGCGTAGTATCTTTTGACTATGTCCGCATTCGCAGGGTGTGGCAAGTCATCACCGTCCATGGTGGTTAAGATCATCTCCCCACCGGAGAAGAAGTTCTTGACTACAAATGGTCCTTCATAGGTAGGAGTCCATTTTCCCCTGGGATCACTTTGTGGTAAGATAATGCGTTTGACCACTAGATCTCCCACTTGATATACTTAGCATCGGACTTTCTTGTTGAAAGCCTTGATCATCCGTTTTTGATACATCTGACCATGGCAAACAACAGTAAGTCTCTTTTCATCAATTAAGTTTAGTTGATCAAGTCGAGTCTGGATCCAATCGTCCTCATTAAAACCTGCATCCTTCATAATTCTCAAAGAGGGGATTTGAACCTCAATAGGAAAGATAGCCTCCATGCCATAAACCAAAGAATAGGGTGTTTCCCTAGTTGATGTGCGAGCCGTGGTACGGTACCCGTGGAGAGCAAATGGCAGCATCTCATACCAGTCCTTGTAGGTGACTGTCATTTTCTGTATGATCTTTTTAATGTTTTTATTAGCAACTTCGACTGCACCATTCATCTTTCGTCGATAGGGGGATGACTTATGATGTTGAATCTTGAATTGCTTGCACAAGGAGGTGATCATAGTATTTTTAAGGTTTGTACCATTATCAGTGATGATCCTTTCTGGGATACCGTACCGGCAAATGAGATTCTGCTTGATGAAGCGGGCAACAACATTCTTAGTAACGGATGCAAAGGAAGCTGCTTCGACCCACTTTGTGAAATAATCAATGGCCACTAGAATGAAACAGTGTCCATTGGAGGTTGTAGGCTTGATCTCCCCAATCATATTGATTCCCCACATAGCAAAGGGCCAAGGAGCCATCAAGACATTCAGAGGAACCGGAGGTACGTGCACCTTGTCAGCATAAATTTGACATTTATGACAGGTCCGAGAGTGTTGATAGCAGTCTGCTTCCATGGTAGACTAATAATAGCCTGCCTGTAGGATTTTCTTCGCCATTGTATGCCCACTGGAGTGAGTGCCAAAGGTACCTTCATGTAATTCAGCCATGATCTTTTCAGCCTCAATCTTATCCATACAACAGAGCAGAATAGAGTCATGATTGCGTTTGTACAGGATGCCATTACTCAGGAAGAACTTAGCGGAGAATCTCCTTAAGAACTTTTTATCATTAATTGAATCTCCTTCTGGATATTCTTGAGCCTCGATATACCTTTTGACTTCATTAAACCAAGGTTGGTCCACTACTTCTTCAGTATTAATCTCGTGACAGTGTGCTGGTTCGCCCATCCGTTCAATGGTGATCTGTGGAGCCTCATTATCCCAATTAAGTTTAAATATAGATGACATTGTGGCTAGAGCATCTGCTAGCTGATTTTCTTCTCGCAGGAAATGCTCGAAGGTAATCTGCTCAAAATGTGGTAGCAATGTCAAGATATGTTCTTTGTAAGGGATAAGGTTTGGATTCTTAGTGTCCCACTCTCCTTTGATCTGACTGATGACCAAAGCTGAATCTCCAAACACATCTAAAGATTTGATTCCCAAGTCCATGGCAGCCTTGAGACCAAAGATGCATGCTTCGTATTCCGCCATGTTGTTCATACAGTTGAAGCAAAGTCTGGCGGTAAAAGGATTATGGCACCCTTCTGGAGATATGATTACAGCACCGATACCATTACCAAGTGCATTGGATGCCCCATCAAAGAACAGGGTCCATCGGGATCCTTGTTCAGGTCTATCATATGGTCTGATTTCTTCACAGTTATCTAATGTCATGATGTCTTCATCCGAGAATTCAAACTTTATGGATTGATAATCTTCTACAGCTTGATGAGCAAGATGATCAGCTAGCACACTGCCCTTTATAGCTTTCTGGGTAGTGTATTGTATGTCATATTCTGTTAAGATCATCTGCCATCTAGCTATTCTTCCAGATAGAGCAGGATTTTCGAAGATGTACTTTATCAGATCCATCTTAGATATCAACAAAGTGGTATGAGTCAACATATACTGTCTTAACCGGCGAGCAGCCCATGCCAGAGCACAGCAAGTTTTCTCGAGCAGTGAATATCTGGTTTCACAGTCGGTAAACTTTTTGCTCATGTAGTAAATAGCGTGCTCTTTTCGGCCAGACTCGTCATGCTGCCCCAATACACACCCTATTGAGTTCTCTAAAACGGTCAGATACATGATCAATGGTCTTCCCTCGACTGGTGGCATTAAAATAGGAGGCTCTTGTAAGTACTCCTTGATCTTATCAAAAGCAATCTGGCATTCGTCGTTCCATCTGACTACTTGATCTTTCTTTAACAGTTTGAAGATTGACTCACAAGTAGCCGTCAGATGAGAAATGAATCTGGAAATATAGTTCAGGCGTCCCAAGAATCCTCTGACCTCCTTCTCATTACGAGGAGCAGGAATTTCTTGTATCGCTTTAACCTTGGCAGGATCAACCTCGATGCCTTTGTTGTTGACAACGAAACCTAAGAGTTTACCAGACCGGACTCCGAATGTGCACTTATTTGGGTTCAACCTTAGTTTGTACTCCTTCAATCTTACAAACAACTTTTGCAAGTGATCAAGGTGCTCCTCTTCAGTTTGTGATCGGGCTATCATGTCATCTACATAGACCTCTATCTCATGATGTATCATATTATGAAATAAAGCTACCATGGCGCGTTGATAGGTTGCCCCAGCATTCTTCAGTCCGAATGGCATCACTTTGTAGCAGAGCGTGCCCCACTGTATGACAAATGTAGTTTTCTCCATGTCCTCAGGTGCCATTTTTATTTGGTTATAGCCTGAGAATCCGTCCATGAAGGAAAACACTTTGTGTTGGGCCGTATTATCAACCAGGATGTCGATGTGGGGAAGTGGAAAATCATCTTTAGGACTGGCGCTGTTTAAATCTCTATAATCCATGCACATTCATACCTTGCAGTCCTTTTTAGGTACGGGAACAATGTTGGCAACCCATTGAGGATAGGAAGTGACGGCCAAGAATCCAGCATTGAACTGCTTCATAACTTCTGCTTTGATCTTCTCTGACATGTCAGGTCTCATGCGGCGGACTTTTTTTTTCACGGGTGGACAGTCTTCTCTTGTGGGTAGACGATGTACCACGATGTTTGTATCAAGTCCTGGCATGTCTTCGTATGACCAAGCAAAGATCTCAACATAATCATGCAATAGCTGAATTAGGCGCTCCTTGAAACTCGGCTCTAGATTGGAACCCACTTTGGTCTCCTTTTTATCTTCCTCGGTATCCAAGTTGATTGTATCTAACAGTTCCTCATGAGGCTGAATAGCTCTTTCCTCTTGTTATAGTAGTCTGGCCAATTCCCCTGGCGCTTCACAATCTTCCTCACCTTCGTATTCGGCTTGATAGATTGTATCTTCAGAGTCACTAAAGGCCATAGCAGTAACGTTACCCATGGGATCCGGAATGGAGGGGTACCTGAATTTGTGAGTGTCGGTGTGTGTAAGGGTATAGCCATCTTTAAACAATAAAATGTAAAAGAAAGACAATGAGCACAAAAGGTTTGTATGTGTAAAAACCTCTATGATTTATTGAATGTCATATGAAGATGAAATAAAAACCCTTACAAATGGACCATTGTGCCTCGGGTAAGACACAAGGTTTTTAAAGTGTGAATTGTTCGTGAATATTACAAGTCCAACAGAAATGTAAAAGATAAATTACTGAGAGATGAAAGTTATTGGGACAAAGTCTCTGGCTTCCCAGTTGCGAAGTCCTCCGTTAACAGTAGGAAATATCCAATCTTCCAAGCTGCCATCTTCTTCATTGTCTTCCACTGCATTGACCTCTTGGTTGCTAATCTTCAAAGGTGGCCCTCCAGCACGGGCACGGCGCACAACCTTCTGAGCACTTGAAGTAAACCCTAAGCCAAACCTGTCATATTTATACGGAATGTCTGGAAGCTTCCCCCAGATGGTGCATCCACCCTCCTCTATTACTGCCTTTGCGTCCTTTAGAGATGACATCCGAAGTGGAGGTCTTGTGATCTTGGGGATCGAGGATACCGTCTTGGTTACTGCTACCTCTTGAGAGACTTCTTCGAAATTTTGAAAAGGGGTTTCAATGAACTCGCCATCCAATTCCACATACCAGAAAGAATTTAGATGGCTAATCATGTACTCTTCCTCTCCGTAGACAGTGATAATCTTTCCATGGACCGGGTATTTCAGCAGTTGGTGTAGTGTAGAGGTGACAACACCAGCATTATGGATTCAGGGCCTTCCTAGAAGACAGGAGTAAGAGGGGAAGATGTCCATTACATAGAAAGTTGAGTTGAAAGTATGAGTTCCCACCTTTATGGGGATGTCCACCTCCCCGTGGACCATCCTCTTTGAACCATCAAATGCTCTCATGACTATGTTACTGGGTTTCAATGTCAGTCCTTCGCAATCCAATCTATCGAGAGCTTTCTTCGGTAAAACGTTTAAAGATGAGCCAGTGTCTACCAAGACATGGGCTTGAGTTATTCCTCTACACTCCACAGAGACATGTAATGCCTCGTTGTGTTTTCTCCCTTTTGGTGTCAGGTCTGCATTAGAGAAACCTAAGCCATTATCAACTGTCAAACTGGCCACACAATCTTGGAATTGGTCAGCGGATGTCTCTTGTGGCACATGGGCTGTCTTTAGAAACTTCATGGAGCTTTCGCATGTGCCTCAGAATACAGCAGCAATGCTATCATGGAGATCTTGGAGGGAGTTTGCCCCAACTGTTCAACCACGTCATAGTCACTCTTCTTTATTATTCTCAGGATCTCCTCCATTTCCTTCTTGGAGGTTTCGGGGATGGTTAGTGGTTGAGCCTTCGTCCTGACAGGCTCTTCTTGAATACCTTTTTCCCGAACATCAGTAGCAGAAGTATTGGTGGGGATAACAACAGGGGTTGTGTCGTCTTCATTGATAGGAGTACTTGCGGATATGATTATTGGTATGGAGGTAACCTTTGGGGCAGCCATGGGTCCAAAAATTTCTTTTGGAGGGGCAATTTCTGGAGAGAAGATTCTACCGCTACGGGTAATCTTGCTAGTTCCGGCAATATTGCTAATGTCAGAGTTTTCTTCTTCGGAGCTCACTTCTTTGGCAGTCAGTTCATCTTGTTTGATACCATGGTAGTATATTTCTCCACCGTAATTCCATGGTACTGTTTTGTCTGACTCATACGGGACTGGCCCGGGCATTGTGATCTTAAGAGGAGTAGTTTTTGGAACTGATGTAATCCTAACGAGTCTTTTAGGGACCCTGGAAGGATTGGCGGAGATGGTTATGATTGAAATGTCTTCAATAGGAATACGTAAAACGGGAGCATTTTCAAACAGAAATTCTTAATTGTCTATTAGGCGTTGAATGCCTGTCTTCAACAGAGGGCAAACAGTTGGTGAGGATAAGCAATGATGGCAGTATTCCTTACAACCTGGGAATACACCAACTTTCAACAAGTTCATCTTAATGATTGGGAGTGGAGTCAAAAGTTCATCCACTGTGGCAATAAATAAATCTTCCTTGATAGCGTTGGTGTTGTGACCATTCCTAGGCATCGGAGCGGAAATGACATTTGTTTTCTTAGGTGCGTCAAACTCAACTTCTTTTGCATCTATAAGGTCTTGAATTTTGTTTTTCAGAGCCGAACAGTTGTTAGTGTCGTGACCCGGACTTTCATAATGGTATGCGCATCTGGCATTTGGGTGATAATGAGGGGACGCAGTATTGGGGTTCTTTGGGGCCTCCTTTAAAGTTGCCAAATTTAATTTCAGAAGATGTGGTAAAACCTGGGATAGAGTCATATTAATCCTGGTGAATTGCCGGACTGGCCTTTCCACCCTCGGCTGGTTATTTCTTGGTTGATCAGATGCAGGCTTTGGGATCATAACGGCCCCCACCACTGGTCAGTGTTCAGTTCTTCCTTGATTCCTTTGTGAATAAATAGCAGATACCTCCTTCTTCCCAGTGAAAGGTTTTCTCAAAGCTGTAGAGGCAGACGCATCCTTCTGAATCTTTCCACTTTTTATACCAGCTTCCACCCTTTCTCCGGTTAATATTAACTTAGTAAACCCAGCAGATGAGCTCCCAATCAAATGGTTGAAGAAAGGGCCCGATAGGGTGCCCAAGAACATATCCACCAACTCCCTTTCAGACAGAGGGGGTTGCACTCTCCCAGCTAGATCTCTCCATTTCTGCGCGTAATCTTTGAAACCCTCATTTGAAGCCATAGCCATACTCTGAAGTTGAGTACGGGTAGGCGCCAAATCTGCGTTATACTGGTATTGCTTATAGAAAGTTGCGGCAAGTTCTTCCCAGTTGTGGATGTCGGCCCTTTCCAATTGGTAAAACCAATCGAGTTGTGTTTTGGATAAACTATCTTGGAAAAAATGGACCCATAAGTCTTTGTTGGCGGAGTGCGGTTGAATCTTTCTGACATATGATCGGAGGTGCATTTTAGGACATGACACCCCATCATATTTTGCAAATAACGGCACTTTGAACTTTGGTGGGATCACAATTCCCGACACTAGCCCCAATTCCTCAAAGTCTAGACCTGGTACTTTCTGTATTTCCATAGCATTTAGACGCTCTTCAAGATGTCTGTATTTATCATCCGCTGGAGGATACTGTTCCTCAGAGTAATCTTCCTCTTCCTCCTCTTCTTCAGATTCTGACGAAACCGCTGTTTCTTTTCCTTTTCTTTCTCCTTCATCAGATGTTACTGGAAAATCCAAGGTTCTTCTAGCCTATCCTTGAAACCTTCTCCCCATGATTACAACACTGGTTGGTTTCTTCTCTTCCTTCTTTTTCTCTTTTGCTAACAGAGTCTTTAGCTCCTCTTGTCCTTTGGCCAGGGTTGTGAGTAACTGTTGAAACTGCATGTTTTGAGCTTGAAGATTTTTGACTGTCTGTTCGAGATCCATCTTACTGAAATAAACAGTAGAGAGATGAGGAAACTTGTTGCAAAGACCTGTTTGTGTTATGATGAATGATATATGCATATGTAATGTTTTCAAGGATTTTAAAAGATTCAAGTTCGTTTTAAACAAAAGAGAAACACACATTATATTAATAAGGTAGAGTTTGAATACATTAATGCCCCTTGGGCCAAAATAATACAAAATTCTAAGATAAAAAGTATTGCGCATCCTCTTTGGGGCTATGTAGGTATTTAGAGTCTTCTCCTCATGAAGTAGCCTAGTGAGTTCTAAAACCTTCTTCTCGCTCGCGTAGAATTGGGCTTCGAAAGTATCTCGCTCTCCTTTGAGTTGTATCCAATCCCTTTGTAGATCTTAGAGTGATGTGGGCATGTCAGGATGTAGGATAGTGTATGGAACTTCTCCTTCCTTAACAGGCTCAATAATCACTGGGAGAATGGAAGGATAAGGCATCATAAGACTTTGAGTGTGGGTTCGTACCCACTTGAGGTAAGGCTCAAGAGGGATGGAATTAT
This sequence comes from Vicia faba, assembly GCA_948472305.1. NCBI lineage: Eukaryota > Viridiplantae > Streptophyta > Magnoliopsida > Fabales > Fabaceae > Vicia > Vicia faba. Next base: position 818,399,886 of record OX451741.1, on the reverse strand, counting down.
TGTGTCCCAAAGTCTTGCTATCTACCTTGTTTAGCATCCTCCAAGCTCGGATGAATCTCTGGAGAAGTCCTTGATCGTTGTTGTCGTAGTCGAATACCAGGCCTTGAATCACCATATCATGTGGGCCATCTCTTCGGGCATAACCAAACTGTCTTAGAGCTAAACATGGGTTGTAGGTGATGCCTCCCCTAATTCCAAGTAGAGGGACATTAGGGAATTCCCTATAACGGTCAACAATGATAACATTCTCTTTGGATCGAGAGCACCAATGAATATCTGAATGTTTTAGCGTCATTAACCTTTGTGACCACCTTAATCCTTGCTCATTCTTTAAGACTGATTGGGGAAGATGAGAAATAAACCATCTCGCCAGGAGGGGAGTGCAACACATCAGGACCCCTATTTTCTTCATTGTACGAGTGTGAAAAGAGTGTAGGATATCCCCTAGTAATGTAGGCACCGGATTTTGTGACATGAAGATTTTGACGGCACTTACCTCTATAAGTTGGTCAGGATTGGGGAACAAGACCATCCCATAGAGAAGAAGAGCCACAATCTCCTCAAAAGCTTGCAAGTCTAGGGAATTTCAACAGCTTTGGGCTTTCTCAAACAGAAACTTTGCCAAGAAGCCTTTGACATCACTTCTATTTTCCCAATGAGTTGTGACATCAGATGAGTGCAAGTGCAGGGCTTGAGCAATCTCTTCTAGATTTGGATCAATTTCCGTACTGTTGAAAGGTAGTTGATTGAGAATAGGAATCCTCAAGAGTTGAGAGAACTCTTCCAAAGTAGGCACAAGCTGATAGTCAGGAAATGTGAAGCAATGATGCAAAGGGTCAAAGAACTGGAAGAGAACCTTCACCATATCCTCCTCTGTGTTGGAGGTGACCAAGTTGAGTAGACGACCATGCCTCTCAGTGAATGGAGAGTTCTCAGGGATTCTTGAAGCTAGCTCCTTGAGTTGTGGAGGAATTCTTACAAGGTTGATTTGGATAGTTTTCCTGCGAAGCGAATCCATATCCTACAAAACAAGAACAAAGATGAATCTCCAAAATCCTTGAAATGGTTAGTGGATGCATATGATGTTCATGATGTCCATGATGTTATGTACAAGTATGCATATACAAGAAAATCAAACAAGTTCTTAGTTTAGGCTTGCATGGGGTTTTATAGGTAAGTACCCTCTTGAAGTTTAGTTGGCTCAACCTGTCCTAACAATAGTAACCGGGTTCTAAGGAGCTCAATATCACTAGATTGTTTCCTTGGCCATTGTTTCAGCTCAAGCCTCTTTAATAGCGACCGAAATATCCCAAGAAACCAACCCTCAATGAGTGTAGTATCGAGTATCTACCAACTTCGGACTGCACCAAAGCCGGTCATCTCACTACATCCTAAAGGCCAAGTTGGTCAAGTAAAGGGTTCTATAAGTTCATTAGTGCTTCATGACATCACTCAGCGGCCCTGTATTCTCTTTGATTAACTCAAAGGCTACTGGTACCCACAAATATGTCACACTAACATAGCTATTGCTTAGACCATGTCGGTATACCCCGCATAATTTCCATAACATATTGCTATTTACCTATAATGTTTCCCAAATTCGGGTGGAGGATTCAAACCCAACCAAAGAACCATAATGTAAAGCAAACAAGTCAAACAATATAAGCAAATAAATGTGATATAAACCCTAAGGTAACCCCACTTTTATAAAATTCTCCAGCAGAGTTGCCAGTTCTGTGATACGGTAGGAGAACTGACTTGGGTGTTTTGCATTTTATCGCAAATGTTGCGGTTAGCAAGAGTTGTCGCCGACTTTTCTTTTATCCAAAAGGAAAGGTGAAAAAGAACAGGAAAGACCTTTGAGATTATTTCTTGAGTTCGAGGGGTAGATTATGAAAAGGGAAGGTGCTAGTACCCTTTTCATCCATGGTTTTCCATGGGCTCTTAGTTACTTGCTTAGATCACTTGCTTTTGTTGTTTGAAATTGTGCTTGGTGTGGTTTTGAAATTATTTTGTAAAAGAGGCCATTCGTTTAGGAAATATTTGTAATGATTCTCATTCGTAAGAATGTATACAAAGATGTTTGTCTTTTTGAAAATGTTTTCAATGATCATAAGATGTGTTGAAATGTGTGTGTATGTTTTGGAAAATAGCAAGGATTGTTTGTTTGAAATAGAGCAAGTAACTAGAAGCCATCTACCTACTCAAATGTCTTTCTTATGTATTTTCTATTCCTTTGACATTGTTGTCTTACCATTGATTTGGTAAGCAACCCTATCTTTGGATGTAAACGAGATGGGCGTGGATCATCGTATAACCATGATTAGAAATGTTTGCAAAGTATCTTAGCATTTTTTAGGGACCAAGATCATTTTGTAAGGCAACTTTTGAATAGTGTCATCGAGGGACTATGATCTTATATTTGTTTTGTTTTGCCGAGATACTTCGCATGCGTAATATGGCCATTTTTGTTTTAGGCGACCAAGTGGGAAAACCCTAAGGGTGCTTGTGTGCAAGTGTATCATTTTCATGCTTTGATTTTGTCTTGTATTTAGGGTTTTATATTTTGCTTTGTTTTGTTCTTATCATACAAACCCTAATTACAAATCATGGCATATAAATCGATAAATTGCGTAATGTAAATATTTCTAAGCTATTACAATAATTTATGGGAGGGGGGAATACAAATTTGAATGGGGATTTGCAAGAATATAAACCTAAATAAATTATTACAACCAAATCGAATTTGTACGAATTAGAATAAATACAATACAATATTAAAAAGAAAATGCAATGCAATGTACATGTAAAAAAAATATTTTTGTGTCTTGTTTTTATGTAAAAGAAAATTTAATCTAAACCTAAAAATATAAAGAAAAGGAATTAATTTTTAAAAGGGGTTTAATCCAAATTATCATTTAAGAGAAAATAAAGTTTTTATAGGTATTATTTTGTGTATTTTCTTGTATAAAAATAATAAATAATATTGTATATAAATATAAAAATTAAATATATGTAAAAATAAGTATTTATAAGTATGAAATGAAAAATAAATTGAACTAAATATGTTTAAATATATTTACAAGTTTATTAAGAAACTAAAGGATATCCTATTAAAATAAAATATATTTTTATGTGAGAAATAAAATAAAAATACAATAAAAGTGCAATATTATTAATTTTACATTTTTTGGGATTTTTATGCATTAAAGAAAATATTTAAAATATTAAATATGAAAATAAAACAAATAAAAAATAAAAATATAAAAGTTGGCAAGGGGGGGGGGGGGGTAATGTAGCAAAACTGGTGGTAATGTACTAGCAGAAACTCCTGGCCCAAAAGACCAAGCCCAACCTACAAAAATGTGAAAATGGAAAAGGAAAAAATGTGAAAAATACAAAAGTAGCGCGCAGGTTCGAACCCAGGACATGGGTCTCACCAGCGCGCTACTTTGCCACTGGGGTGGCTATACTTCCATTGTTTTAAGGAAAACAAAAACAATATAATCCAAAATAAGCCCTTGCCCTGTACTTCATCTCCTTCCTCACGCTTGGCCAGGCACCCTGTAACTCTCTCATACTTCCATAAAAATAAAAATTCATAACATGAAAATTGTAGTGCTTGAACTCACGATTCCAACCATATAAGTTATGTGAACTATTAATCAAAGAACAAAGAGAATTTTAAAAGCCCTAAATTTTAACCTAATATTTTCAGAAACTTCAAGTTCCAAATTCTCTTAGCTCAAGTAAAATCAATGCAAGATAAAGATATGTACAGTTTCGTTATAATGAGGACTACATTTTTTATTCACAAATCGTGGCCTAAGGTTGCCTGTCCAAGGAGATAGAGTTTGAAATTTTACCTCCTTCAGTTGGAATCATGAATGGAATTGGGATGAGTTTGATGGAGGCCTGATGCTTGCTTGAGCTTCCTTGAGCTTCCTTGAATGTATTTCAACCCTTGCCTTACTCTGAAAGTAGCTGGAACTCCTTGGCCAAGTCAAACTGCAAGCTCTGAAGTCAACAATGGAAGATGGTGGAAGATTGATTACAGAACAAGGATGAAGGCCTGGATTGGCTAGGTATCAAGTATGTAAGATGTTTGAATGATCCAAACTCAAAACGCACGAGCCAGAGGAAAGATGGATGTGCTTATGCAAAATCTGCAGTTTTGGACAGATTTTTGGTGTTTTGCTGGTTGGGAGTGTTTCAGGTCTTTTCCAAAACGTCTATTGTGTTGTATAATGTTTTTATATTATTATTGAAATGGTTTTATGTCAACCCTCTAGCAGTTGTGCCTTTTTCTATCCTTTTCACCACTTTTCTTGTATTTGAAGTAAAGTGATAAGACAAAACTTTACATGCTTGTACTGGCTGGCTTAGGTTTAGTATTTCTTCTCTACAAGTTGCCTTAGGTTCTTGGTACTTGTATGTGTCAAGGGGACAGGTCCAATGCTCAATATTGTAAAGTTTGCAAAAGTTGACCTTTTCCAAAATGGCAATGGTCCCTTTTTGCCATAAATGGAATTGTAAGTTAGATAATGGTTCTAAGGAATGGATAGAAGCTTTGTCAACTGAGTAAGCATTTAATTAAGGAGTATGGAAAAAGTTTGGGACCATTAAAGCATGGATTAGGCAGCATAGGTACTGATTGCATCTTTGTTCTTCATGAAATGGCTTGGACAAAAAGTGAGAAATTGCCAACTTCATCTCTTCGATTCTCCCTACTCAAAAATGATCTTGAGGAGTTCTTGGATATTTTGGAAATCTTGAAATGTGCTCTATAGTTCATATTTGACATGAATTTTGAGATACCTCTTGTAACTAGGTGAAAAATTGCCATGAAGTTGGGTCCAAAACCTGCCTAAATTAGGGCAAAATTTCACTAAGTTAACAAGTTCATGACCATGTATTCACAAATTTATATCTTGAGATCCAAGCATCTTTATGGAAAAGTGTGTGAAGAAAAGTTATAGATTTTATGGAGGTATACAACTTTCATGTTGGGAACTTTCCTTGAATCATTATGCATCATGGTGAAAAGGTGGCTTAAAGTTGAGAAAAAATAAGAAAATTTTCTATACTTAGAAAATTTCTAAGTTAGGAAAATTTTCAAATTCAAACCCTAATTTTCAAATTTGGTTTTCTTGATAAAAAAGTTTCACATTTGGGCATTTTTTTATGAATTATGACCCTTGGCACTTGATTTTGACTAAAAAGTCAAAGTTTGACTTTTCAGTGTACAGTTGACATTTGATCAGTTAACTGTAAATTTTATCTGTCAATCCAATGAATTTGAAAAGTTTTGAGCCATGTAATTAATCCAAGATGATGTAATTGAATCCTTGAAATCATGCTTTAACTCAATTGGTCATTTGCTAGGTTAAAAATCAGAAATTGCCCTTCCTCAGTCAAAACCCTAATTTTGACCATTTTGCCCTTTTTGTGATTTGACCAAATTTCTTGAGGAATTGTGACCCAAACTTGACCAAATGAAACATGTAAGTTCAAAATGTTGATGTGGATCAAATATTATTAAGTTTGACTGTAAATTGGCCATGGTTGACTTTTTCCCCAATACAATTGATTTTTAGGTCAACTGTCCAATTGACTGATCAAAAATGTGGTTCAAGGCTTGAAACTTGTCATGAGTGATCCTAGGGGTCCATAATGATTTTTGAAAGTCATATGAAGCATCGATAGTCCAAAAATCCTTGTGCAAACTCAAACTCTAATTTTGGGTTATCAGTGCAAGATGAGATGTCCTGAGCTGACCAAACCTTAATCCAGTCTTGAGTCAAAGAGATCTTGTGAGAAAAGTTTTGATAAATGAGAGGGAAACTTTTGGGGTACAACAATTATAAACGAATTGCAAACATAAATTAAAAGACATAATTGGGATAACTGAAAAATTAATTTCATTAATATTGGGAGGATTACATTGGAAGTACAAGACTTCACTAATCCTAAACAGAAGAAAGAGAAAGCTAAATCCTCAGGTCCAAATGAACTACATCCAATTAAGATCCAACACCGTGTTATAAAATATTCTTGAGCTTGAATTTGGAATGTTAAAGGAAAATAAATCCTCTTGTACTCTTCTCTTCCACTTTGCTGATAATCGAGAAAATAAATCACCGATACAAAGGATTTAGGAACTAGATCAAGAGTGTGGAGAAATCCATCTTCAAGATAGCTAGGAGAATTTGAAGTCCCAAGGAATAGATACCAAGGATTAAGGCTTTCTCAATTCTTCTGAATCAGGACTCTTGACATTGTACTTCTTAGTACTCTTTCGAAAATCCATAATTACAAAACTTGTGATGTTTGCAAGCAAAAGTCTTAAGTTCCTTAAAATTTGGTTAAAACAATGCTCATGGGTGCATGGATGCATGATGCAACAATCACATACAAGATCACAAGCATAGCATCCATAGGTTCAACGTCGCGAGCATGAGGTCGAAGGTACTACCCATAAGGTATTGGTCTAAGAGTTATCACCTGTCGAACAAGGTTCTAGAGGTTCCCAGAGTCTACATCCTTCCTTCATATATTACTAACTTCCCGATTAACTTGGTAATTAGTAATATTCTCAAGAAAGACTCATCCGAGCATAACATCGCGTGATAACTATTTCCGGATTACTCCGTCATAGCTTTCGCACTACACCTAAAAGGCCAAGATGGGTTTGGTATTCTACGGTACTCAGTTTCAGCAGGCCCCTAGGTCGAAAGCAGTACGTCTTCCCGATTACTCGGTAAACGACAATACAGTCAAAGGGGCCTCCACTGAGTGGGGGATATCATGCCTCCTTTTTTGGGATTACTCCCTCAATGTTAACATGACTATACCGCCTGTCCTATCTTAAAGTTTGCCCATGTCCGGGTATAGGACTCATAAGTAATCACCAAGCACCCTGAAAACCAGGAAAGTCCAGGCAAACATATATACAACATATAACAAATAAACAACAATATCACATATACAGATATAAACAAAGATAGGCTCAACCCACTTAAGGATGGACCAGCAAGAGGTCAATCTTTCATTCCCCAGTGAAGTCGCCATTTTTCTGTAGCGGTAGAAATGTTCAAGACTAAGCCATTAGATTGACTAGACTTTATACAAATCAAAATAAAAATCTCCACCGCGCTTTATTGTTTCCAAAGGAATGGGAAAAGAGTGAATAACCCAAAAATAGGGGGAAAGATTCAAGGTAAGGGGGTTGGTTATGCAAAGGGAAGGTATTAGAACCCTAAACATCTACGGTACTCCACAGGAACCTCTTTGAGAAATCTGTATATTTTGGCTATAAAAATGTGTTATATATAAAATGGATGGTGGAGGTGAGAAAAGAAATATTTTTATTATTTTTGCACCTACCGCGGTTGCGAACCTTTAGTGCCTACGTACCACCTTTTGGCAATAGGGGATCAGGGTACCCGTAGTTCCTCTTTTAAAATATTTGAAACACAAGTGTGTTATTTGATTTTAAGAGATAAGACATCATCGTCATTGTCCGTGTGGAAAACATACTTACTACCCATAATCATGAGAAAGGAGAATTTGCATCATCTCAAAGTGGAGGATATGGCTTGGATTTTAAAATCAATAATGCCTCACTCAACACCCAAGTGGAAAATATCTCTCTTCACTACATATTGTAGAAGTATAGTTGTTTTCATCACTACAAGGATTGACAAGAGTCTAATCTTTTGAGAAAAGTTTAAAGATAAAAGCCAAAGTGGCAAAATGGTTTGAAATGAGATTGATTGACTTTTAGTCTTCTCACAAAAAAATGTCAAGGTATTATTAGGTTGATTGAAGTTTATTGATGAAAATGTTTTGAAAATGCATGGACCTAAGTCCAAGTTTATTATGAAAGTGGTTCAAGTTTAAAAACAAGAAGTGTTTTAAAAAGGAGGAAGAAGATTTTTGAAATTAAAGAAAATGGGAGGAGAAGAAGAGACTATCCTAAAGCATAAGGTAAAAGTTAGGGATAAGAACCATCTAACCAACAAGAAGCCAATACTTGACATTATGAGTCAAAATAGAATTCCCATTCTTCGGATTGAAACCAAGCAAGCAAAGATACTAAACCTCTTGAGAGAACCAAACTTCAAGTGTATTAAGTCTTCACAAAAATTGGGCAGAGTAACGGCTGTATACGGGTGAATTCCAGATTATAAACAAAGTATGTAATCACAATAACCTACACACAAAACAAACAAACAACCCAATGTCTTGAGGTAAACCTCAAGAACTCTAGACAAAATATGAATTAAGGTCAGAAGGTCTTCAACATAGGCCAAGGTCTCTAATCCTAAGTCCAAGAAGTCCAATACTCCATAATGCCAAGGATAGTAACCAAATAGTCCAAGTATCATTAAAGATTTTTATGGTTCATGTTGATTATTAAGTGTCTTCAAAAGAAAAAGAAAAGCTCAAGTGAGCAAAATAAAAATGACATAAAAGTAAATGCTCAAGTGAGTAAAGATGAAAATAGCACAAAATGTAAAATGATAAAAGTAAATGGTACATAAAGCATAAAAATAAAAGCATAAAGTAAAGTCAATTATTAGAAATTAGTGGTTAGTTGGATGACCATCTTGAAACTTGCATTTGGAACTCATTAGAGGATTGGTAGAACCAAAGCCTCCACACAACAAGTTGCATTTGCTTTTTTTCAAGTATATCATCCATTTGGAATTCCCACAAGTATCATTTAATGATCAATGATGTTTAAGTGATTCGCGTTGACCAAAGGTGTTATAGATCCATTAGAGGATTGGTAGAACCAAAGCCTCCACACAATGAATCTCAAAGTTATTGGATCAAAGAGATCAAATTAATATACTTGGGCTTGCAATCATAAGTTTGGGCCATGAATGATCATTTATTCGAATCGGGACAAAATTTAGCGCTATATTAAGCAATCATAAGTGGACTTATGTAGAAGTCACACCTATTTTGAGGCCGGTCAATAGCAATCTATGTACTTCATGTTTGGATAAATGATATAGATATTACCATCCCTTAACATGTAGCGCAATTAAAAAATAAATGGATAAGATGAAGAGGGAGGGGAATGATAAGCTAATTTGGATCACCACCTCAAAATTCTTTCATCTTTAAATCCAACCACTCCTCTAGATGGATTAAAGCACTAAACATATCATTAATCCAAAGAACCAAAAATGAATTAAATAATTAACTCTTAGGTAGCTTTGAATTGATAAACATTTATCCAACTTCATCTACATCACAAAGTCCATTGAGTTTAAAGAGTAATTGGACATTTAAAATTGCAATCCAAACCAACAATCAAAAGGAGTGAGTAGAAAAAGCATTTTGGATCAAAGCTGCCCCAAAACAAGGTAAAAAAATGCATTATGTCCCTGTGTAAATCGATTGCACTACTGTGTAAATCGATTTACACAGTACAATTTTCAAAAATCTGTGCAAAATTGCTTCTGTGCAATCGATTGCACTGTTACTGCAATCGATTGCACGCTGTTACAGACAGCTAAACAACATTTTAAAAGGCCAAATTCTTGTTCAAACTTTCCATCAAATACCTTATGATCATGGATCCAATTGAGCACTAAAAGTCCATTAAATTATGAGAAAATAACACCATTGGAATCACAAAATAATGCTCAATGAATCAAACCCAAAGATCAACAAGAGATCACATTGTGAAAGATGAATTATCCAACTTACCAAAGGTAGATCTAAAGAATTATCAAAACAACTTCAAGAATTTGCTTCAATTCAACCACAAGAATCAATTGCCCAAACTTAGATGTAGAGAATTGATAAAGAAAAATTGTTTGGATGAAGGTTTAGCTCAAAGATTAGTAAGCTTCAATGCAAAGCTTACTAACTTTTTGGAAATGGAGCTTTGAGTGAATTTGGTAGATGGAGAGAATTGAGAGATTTTTTAGCAAGGTGGATTTGGCTATCAAAAGCTTGAAATTTGAATGAAATGAGGGCTCTATTTATAGAGTTTGGGATTAGTGGTAATTTGGTAATTGATTCTTGGAGCGAAAATTTGAATTAATGATAATTCTTTCAAATATTAGAGCCAAAATTTGAATTAATGATGTTAGAACATAGTTTGATTCTACAACCCTTAATTAGAGTTTTGATGATAACAAAATACAAAGAATAAATAAATTGTAAGATTTATATATAAGACAAATATGCTTCTTAAAATTATGTTTTATATATACAGAAGTTCTGATGGAATCAGCATCAGCATCAGAAGATCAGTAACATATGCTACACGCTAAAGCTACCAGATCATACGCTGAAGCTTGATGACCAGAATCTGCGCATAAACATATACACTCTGACTCTGATCAAATATCTTTACCAAGTCATCAGCACTCTGAAGCGTTATCACAAGTTAAAGCAAAGAACACTCTGAAGCGTTACTAAGTATTCAAGACAGATTAAATGCTAACGGCTCTCTTCAAGACAAGATCTTCTCAAGAAGGAAAGTGTGTTATTATTATTAAAAGTGCTTTATGGACAACGTATCTTTGCCTTGGCTATATAAACAAGTCTGTGTGAGAAAAGACGCATGCATGCACTCATAATTTTCCAAGCCTTCAAATCACGCTTACTCAAACGCTTTAGAAAATTCATTTCTACTCCAAGCTTAAATTGTGTATTATCACAGTTGTGATATAGTGTTTTATTAGAAAACATTAAACACATTATTGTTCAATTATTTGTAAAGAGATTTCCTTGAGATAAACCGGTCGGTGGTTATACTCAAGAAGGCTTTAACAGTTGTTAAAGTAGTTGTTGTAATCCTTTGAATATAGTGGATTAAGACCTTATTGGAGAGAGGCGAAATCACCTTGACGGGTGGACTGGAGTAGTTTGAGATCAAACGAACCAGGATAAAAATACAGTGTTGTCTAAGCATTTGATTTTAGTTTTATAATTCAACCCCCCTTCTTGTGATTTTCACATCTTCAATTGGCATCAGAGCGCCTGGTTCTGAGCTTATAACACTTAACCGTGTCAGTACAAGATCCAACGTTAGAAAAACACAATGGCAGGACCAAATCAAAACATCAACAATGACAACAATGAAGAAAGAGACAGATTCAGTGGCAAACCTCCAGTCTTTGATGGAGAGAACTTTGACTACTAGAAAGATAGAATTGAGAGTTTCTTTCTGGCCCATGATGTTGATCTGTGGGACATGGTGACTGATGGATACACGCACCCAGTGGATGGAAGTGGTCAGAAGATTGACAGGAAAATAATGTCTGATCAGCAAAAGCGTGAGTTCAGAAATCATCACAAGGCCAGAAGAATTCTTCTAAGCGCCATCTCTTATTCAGAATATGAGAAGATATCAAACAGAGACACTACAAAGGATATGTTTGACTCTCTGAGAATGACGCATGGAGGCAACATTCAAGTCAAAGAAACCAAAGCCCTTTCACTCATTCAGAAGTATGAGGCATTCAATATGGAAGAGAGTGAATCAATAGAAACTATGTTTTCAAGATTTCAAATTCTTGTTGTTGGTCTAAAAGTTCTTGACAAAGGGTATTCTACTGCTGATCACGTTAAGAAGATCATCAGAAGCTTGCCAAAACAATGGAGGCCAATGGTCACAGCGCTTAAGCTAGCCAAGGATCTCAACAAAATCTCTCTGGAGGAACTTGTCAGCTCCCTCAGAAGTCACGAGATAGAGCTAGAAGCAGATGAACCTCAAAAGCAAGGTAAGCCATTAGCTTTAAAATCTAACAGAAAATCTGACTCCAAAGTTTTGCAGGCTGTGGAAGAAACCTCTGATGGGTCCTCATCAGAAGAAGATGAACTATCTCTCCTCTCCAGAAGGGTGAACCAATTGTGGAAGCAGAGGAAAAGGAAGTTCAGGAATCCCAGAAGATCAGAAAATCAGAATGAATCTTTCTCCAGATAAAGAAGGTCAGAATCCTCCTCTGGACACAGAAGATCTGAAGGCTCTTCAGGAAACAGAAAGCCAAACAACAAAGACATCATCTGCTATGAATGTAACGAGCAAGGGCACTACAAAAGTGATTGCCCAAAGCTTCAGAAGGAAAAGCCCAAAAATAAGTTTGGCAAGGAAAAGAAGAAAAGTCTCATGGCTACATGGGATGATTCTGACACATTTGAAGCTGACTCAGAATCAGATGATGGAAGAGCAAACATAGCTCTCATGGCAAACATAACAAGACAGTGAAGCTTCTGAGTCAGAATCTGAATCAGATACAGAAGAGGTATTCCCTGACTTTGCTATAAACTTTACTAAGGCTGAACTAGCTGAAAGCCTCAATGAAATTCTGGAAAGATATCAGCAGATCAGAGTCAAATTCAGAAACCTGAAAAGGAATCTTGCTTCTGACTCTAATAAGACTGAGAGTCTCAAATTGGAGAATTCTGAGTTAAAAGATAAAATTTCAAAATAAGAAAACCAATTGCAAAACTCTCAGAAGGAAACAATCCCTGAAACTCCCAGCAATGCTGATGAGATCATCAAGGAGTATGACCACAGCTTTCAGAAGTTTCTAGCTAAAAACATAGACATAAGCAAAATGGCTTCAATGATCTATGGAGTTAGCAGAAATGGTAGAAAAGGGATAGGATATCAAGGTAAGGTACCTACACCAAAAAATGCCATGGATTTAGTTATAAAACGTACTCCACTTGATTCACACTTTATATATGGGCACACACATGACATAAAATATACAAGTAGTGATTACCCTGTCAAACCAAAATTCAACCAGAGTTTTGGTAAAACTAACAAATCAGGACCCAAGAAAATATGGGTACCTAAGGATAAAATAATACATGTGGTAGATATCTTTAGTAGCAAAGCAAAAACACCAATCACGGTACCTGGACTCTGGCTGCTCACGACACATGACGGGAAGAAGGCATGTGTTCCAAAGCCTGGAACTTAAGCCTGGAGGCCACGTAGGCTTTGGAGGCAATCAGAGAGGAAAGATCATTGGCTCTGGAACAGTAGGTAATGGAAATCTTCCCTCTATAAGTAATGTTTTATTAGTTGATGGATTAATGCATAATCTGTTATCCATAAGTCAATTAAGTGATAACGGTTATGATATAATCTTCAATCAAAATTCATGCAAAGCTGTTAGTTAGAAAGATGGGACTATCCTATTTAATGGAAAGAGGAAAAACAACATTTATAAAATAAAACTTTCTGAACTGAAAAGTCAGAATGTAAAGTGTATTCTGTCTGTTAACAACGAGCAATGGATTTGGCACAGAAGATTGGGACATGTTAGTATGAGAAGAATATCTCAGATTAACAAACTCAATCTAGTCAGAGGACTTCCTAACCTGAAGTTCAATTCAGATGCTCTGTGTGAAGCATGTCAGAAAGGCAAGTTTGCAAAACCAGCTTTCAAATCCAAAAACATTGTTTCCACCTCCAAGCCATTAGAACTTCTGCATATTGACTTATTTGGACCAGTTAAAACTGCTTCAGTCAGTGGTAAGAAGTATGGGTTAGTAATCGTAGATGACTATAGCAGATGGACATGGGTAAAGTTCTTAAGACACAAGGACGAGTCACACTCTGTGTTTGTCACCTTCTGCAACCAAGTTCAGAATGAAAAGGATCTTAGAATCGTCAAAGTCAGAAGTGATCATGGTGGAGAGTTTGAAAACAAAGATTTTGAGTCACTCTTTAATAACAAAGGAATTCTGCATGATTTCTCTTGTCCTAGAACTCCCCAGCAAAATGGAGTTGTAGAACGAAAGAACAAAACATTGCAAGAAATGGCCAGAACCATGATCAACGAGACTAACGTTGCTAAGATCTTCTGGGCAGAGGCAATAAACACAGCGTGTTACATTCAGAATAGAATCTCCATAAGACCTATTCTGGAAAAGACTCCATATGAATTGTGGAAGAACAGAAAGCCCAACATTTCCTATTTTCACCCATTTGGATGTACATGTTTTATTCTGAATACAAAAAATTATTTGAACAAGTTTGACTCTAAAGCATAAAAGTGTATTATGTTAGGATGTTCTGAACACTCAAGAGGGTACAAAGTATACAATACAGAAACACAGATTGTGGAAGAGTCAATCAGTGTTCGTTTTGATGATAAGCTTGACTCTCAAAAGTCAAAGTAGAATGAATTCCTTGCAGGTATGGAAGTTGAACTCACAGGTACTGAAGACAAATCATCAGAAGCTCTTAACAGAGACACTCCCTCAACATCAGAAAGAGTCACTGCAAGCAATCCAGCACCTTCTGTTGATCAACTCCAGAAAAGACCATCCAGAAGCAGCATGGATCACCCAGAAGAAACAATCTTAGGAAGAAAGGAAGATCCAATCAGAACAAGATCTAGCTTCAGAAACTCTGAAGAATCCCTCATGGGACTGGTTTCTCTAATTGAACTAACAACAATTGATGAAGCACTTCTAGACAATGACTGGATTCTAGCAATGCAAGAGGAGCTAAATCAATTCACAAGAAATGACGTATGGGATCTAGTTCCCAAACCAAAAGGATTCAACGTCATTGGAACGAAATGGGTGTTCAGAAACAAACTGAACGAACAAGGTGAAGTCATCAGAAACAAAGCACGACTGGTAGCACAAGGTTATAGTCACCAAGAGGGGATAAACTATACAGAAACCTTTGCTCCAATCGCCAGGTTAGAATCTATCAGACTCTTAATCTCATTTGCTGTTAATAAAGGCATCACTATGTATCAGATGGATGTTAAGAGTGCATTCTTAAATGGCTATATAGAAGAAGAGGTATATGTGCACCAACCCCCTGGTTTTGAAAGTTCCAAAAATCCAGAATATGTTTTCAAACTAAATAAGTCACTCTATGGTCTGAAACAAGCTCCCAGAGCTTGGTATGAAAGACTAAGTAACTTCCTGTTAGAAAAGGAATTCACCAGAGGGAAAGTGGACACAACCTTATTCTGTAAGACAGTTAAGAATGACATTTTAGTATGTCAGATTTATGTTGATGACATCATATTTGAATCTACTAAACCTTCTCTGGGAAGAAAGTTTGCTAAATGTATGCAGGCAGAATTTGAGATAAGCCCAATGGGGGAACTAAAATTCTTTCTGGGCATTCAGATTAATCAAACCCCAGAAGGAACTTACATTCATCAGAGCAAATATGTCAGAGAACTTCTGAAGAAATTTGATCTCTCAGAATGTAAGCCATCAAAGATTCCAATGCATCCCACGTGCATTCTGGAAAGAGAAGAGGTAAGTAAAAAGGTAGAACAGAAGGTCTACAGAGGTATGATTGGTTCTCTTCTATATTTGACGGCTTCAAGGCCTGACATTCTATTCAGTGTTTGCATTTGTGCTAGATTCCTATCAGATCCTAGAGAGTCTCACTTAACAGCAGTTAAGCGAATTTTCAAGTATCTGAAAGGTACTACTAATCTGGGTTTGTTTTATAGAAAATCAAGTGATTACAATTTGATAGGATACTGTGATGCTGATTTCGCTGGAGATAGAGTAGAACGTAAAATCACTTCTGCAAGCTGCCAATTTCTGGGAGAAAACCTGATCTCAGGGTCCAGCAAAAGACAATCCACAATTGCTCTATCAACAGCAGAAGCTGAATACATAGCAGCAGCTGGATGCAGTACACAAATGCTCTGGATGAAAAGTCAACTTGAGGACTTCCAGATATTTTAGAGTAACATTCCTATCCTCTGTGACAATACTTCTGCTATTTGTCTCAGCAAAAATCCTATTTTGCATTCTAGGGCTAAGCATATAGAAATAAAACATCATTTTATTAGGGACTATATTCAGAAAGGGATTTTAAATTTAAAATTTATTAACACAGACCATCAATGGGCTGATATTTTTACAAAACCTCTTTCTGAAGATAGGTTCAACTTTATTCTGAAACATCTCAGCATGAAGCTCTTCCCAGAATAAAATTGTTTTGATTCCATATCTTAACCTTCAGAACTTTGTTTATTTTTTTCTGTGAACTACTGATCAATCTTTCTTCAGATCTTTAGAAGTACAGATTGTATCAGAATCTATCCATGAAGATCTGAGCGCTTCATTTCAAGGATAGAAATGTGCAGTTCACTCAAGCAAACAAGTGTCATCCAGTCATCAGCTACTTTCTGAGGCTGAACACGCGTTCACGTTTCTGAAAAGGCAAAAGCGCTGATTGGATGCATTGAGACACATGTCATGGGTAACTGTTCCAATATCTTTCTGAATCCCCCAAAATCAGCTATCATTAAATGCTTATAATCATTATAATTAATTTCTCTCTCTTGCCGTTTATGTTTTCAAAATTGTTTAGAAATCTATTTAAACACATTTCTCACCATTTACACTCTTTTACCTTCACTTTCATTTTCTCTCAATCTTACTGATTTCAGTTTTCATACTTTCTCAAAACCCTTTCAATTTCTTCAAAACCTTCGTGTGAACATGGCTTCCTCCAGCATTCCTACTTCCAGTTCTCAGAAAACAGTTTCCTCCGAACAGTATGAAGAACCCTACAGAACGCTTCTCACACCAATCAAAAATCTAGAACTTCTGTCAAAATTGATTGTGGATTTCAACAGTCTTCAAGAGAATGGGTTTAATCTCTCTGAAGAAGTTAAGGCTCAAGGCTGGGAAAAATACTTTGACAGACTGGTGGGTCCAACATTCCCAATTCTGGTAAAGGAATTTTGGATTCATGCTTCATCTTCCAACCATCAAGTTACTTCATACATTATGGGGAAGAAGATTGTTATTACTGAGGACCTCATTTCAAGATTAATAGGCTACAGTGGTGGTGGTGTTCGTTGTATTGACATGGCTGAAAGATGCGCTGATGTTGCCCTAATTTCTAGAGAAATCTTCACTCTGGGGCTTCCCTCCAGCAAGATAAGGGATTTAAAAGACCATCACAGAATATGGGCCAAGATCATTCTGGGATGCATAAACCACATGAAGCCTACCAGCTCTCCTGACTACATCAATATTGATTAGCAATTTCTTATCTATTTCATCTCTCAGAAGATCAAGGTAAATCTGGCTCATCTGCTGTTTAACCATCTAAGGACAAGTGTTAAAGAAACCAGAGAAGAGGAGCACACAAAAAGGGACTGGATACCCCTAGGAAGACTTATATCAGATATTCTAACAGAGAATAAGCTGATTGATCATCTTACAGAGGCTCGGGAAATCAGCTCTTTGGAAGCTACTGTTGGCAAACAGCTGAATGCAAAGAATCTGAAGAAAATGAAGTTGATTGAGAACATCAAGAAGGAACCCAGCGTCACTCCTTTTGCA
Source organism: Vicia faba (assembly GCA_948472305.1). Taxonomy (NCBI): domain Eukaryota; kingdom Viridiplantae; phylum Streptophyta; class Magnoliopsida; order Fabales; family Fabaceae; genus Vicia; species Vicia faba. The sequence goes on along the minus strand of OX451741.1, from coordinate 818,382,555 downwards.
GCAATCTCCAGCAGAAGAGTCCCTCTGGATAACTTTCCTTTGTTCTCAGAGATTGATTCTAAACCAGATATAATAGTCAGATATCTGGATGCTTGCAAAGCGGATGGTACAGCACCAAATCTGAACATTCAGGATCTGCAGCAGAAGGCTCCAGAAGTTGTGCTGAAGAAAACCAAGAAAAGGAAAGTTGTAGCAGAAGGACCATCCCAGTGGACTCCTAAAAAGAAAGGTAATCCTGCTTCTGTACCTGTTTTAGATTCAATTTCTGTATCAACATTTATACCAATTCCCACTCAATCTGAAAACCCCACACCACAAACTTTTGATGACTTTGACATTGATTTTGACCCCTCTGAATCCTTAACTCTTAGAAGATCTCGCTCCCAACCTCAAAATCCAAATATTGATGCAACCCAACAAGAACTTGCAAAAGTTCTTTCTGATATAGACCAACACACTTCTGCTCCCATGCCAGAAAATCCAAATCCTGAAACCACCACAGAACCACAACCAGAAATTCCCCTCTCACCACAACCAGAAATTCGCCTCTCTCCAGAACCAGAAATCCCACTACCTTCATCTCCTCAACCAGAAATTAATCCACCTTCTCCTCAACCTGAACTATCTCACTCAGAAGTTCAAACTTCTGAGGCTCAACCTTCTGAATCCCCTGAATCAGAACATCATAACGACCAATCAAACCAAACTGTTGATTCTGATACCATTCCCATTCCTGGAATCACAGAACCTCTGGCCATTCGTATGCCCCTTGGTACCATTGTGAATATTCCCTAACTCCCCTCTTCACCAGAATTAACTCCACCAAACTCCCCATCAAGTCCAATCATAATTCCTGACTCTCCCACTCCCTCACCAAAGAACAATCCAGAAGACAACATCAAGACTGTCATTGACTTAACAGTTTTTGAACGTCTTGCTACCATAACCCACAAAGCAGCTATCCCAAAACCAAAACATCCAGATGTTAGTACCAGCTTATTGACATTTGAAACAGAAGTACAGAAGTGGATCACTTCTCTGAAACAAGCTAGTCTTGAGCTGGTTGATCCTGCTGCATCAGACTACCTTTGGACAAAGTTCAGAAGATGGGTATGCTCTGAAACTTATAAGTTGCAAGAACAGAGCTACGAACAAGCTCAACAGAACTTCAACAATCTGCTGAAAGAAATTGAAGGTCCAGTTCTGAGCAAGCTGCTTAAGGAAGAAGTTCTCCCTCTAGACAATGCTCCCTGGTCTGAACATCGTCCAGCATCCAAAGTTCAACCTGATACTCAAGAGTAGATGATTCCTGCTGAAGCACTGGGTCAAGAAGAAGATATTGCAGAAAGCTATGAGAAGCATCTTGTTTCTGAAGATCCTCAAGCTTCCTCCCTTGACAGGCAGACTCTAGAAGATCTGAAAAGATCTGATATGTTGATGAAGGAAAGAATGGATAAGCAGGACAACAAAATTGATGCAATAGCAAGCATGTTAACCCAGCAACAGGAAACCAACACCCAGATCAAAAGCATGTTGGAGGCTCTGTTCACACGTCTTCCTCCTCCTTCTTATAAATTCCTAGTTTTTAAAACATGTCTATCTGTAATATTTTTACATTGTTTTGAACTTATCATTGCTTCTGGTTTTTCAATATAAATGCATTTTGACTCTGATTATTTGGTCTTTTTGATAACTGACAAAAAGGGGGAGAAAGAATGATATTTTTCAATAACGGATTACTGAGACATAAGTCTCAAACATTCTGATCTATTTAAATTTTTTCTCTTCTGAAAAGCTTGAACAGGTACAAAACTCTAAGGAAAGATACAGTAAAGTTCTGATGCTCAAAGACTCATGGAATTAAAGGGAAGTAATCAACTCAGGGGGAGTTTTCTCTTCTTAATTCTATACTTTTTATTCTTTATTTTTAATTGAAAAAATCTGTTTTTGTCATCATCAAAAAGGGGGAGATTGTTAGAACATAGTTTGATTCTACAACCCTTAATTAGAGTTTTGATGATAACAAAATACAAAGAATAAATAAATTGTAAGATTTATATATAAGACAAATATGCTTCTTAAAATTATGTTTTATATATACAGAAGTTCTGATGGAATCAGCATCAGCATTAGAAGATCAGTAATATGTCAACATCAGAAGATCAGTAACATATGCTACACGCTAAAGCTACCAGATCATACGCTGAAGCTTGATGACCAGAATCTGCACATAAACATATACACTCTGACTCTGATCAAATATCTTTACCAAGTCATCAGCACTCTGAAGCGTTATCACAAGTTAAAGCAAAGAACACTCTGAAGCGTTACTAAGTATTCAAGACAGATTAAATGCTAACGGCTCTCTTCAAGACAAGATCTTCTCAAGAAGGAAAGTGTGTTATTATTATTAAAAGTGCTTTATGGACAATGTATCTTTGCCTTGGCTATATAAACAAGTCTGTGTGAGAAAAGATGCATGCATGCACTCATAATTTGCCAAGCCTTCAAATCACGCTTACTCAAACGCTTTAGAAAATTCATTTCTACTCCAAGCTTAAATTGTGTATTATCACAGTTGTGATATAGTGTTTTATTATAAAACATTAAACACATTATTGTTCAATTATTTGTAAAGAGATTTCCTTGAGATAAACGGCTTTGTGGTTATACTCAAGAAGGCTTTAACAGTTGTTAAAGTAGTTGTTGTAATCCTTTGAATATAGTGGATTAAGACCTCGTTGGAGAGAGGCGAAATCACCTTGACGGGTGGACTGGAGTAGTTTGAGATTAAACGAACCAGGATAAAAATACAGTGTTGTCTAAACATTTGATTTTAGTTTTACAATTCAACCCCCTTTCTTGTGTTTTTCACATCTTCAAATGATAATTCTTCTTAAAAATGAAAGATTGGCACTAAAATTTGAATTAAAGGTATATCTTTCAAAAATGGAGAAAAGTTGGAGCCAAAATTTGACAAGTTTAAAATTGCTGATTTTTTTCAAATTTTCACGTTGTGCAATCGATTGCACTATAGTGCAAATCGATTTGCACAGTGTATTTTTTCAAAAATGGCGCAAAATGCACTATGTGCAATCGATTGCACTCTAAGAGCAATCGATTGAATCAGTGAAAAAATGATTTTTTTTTTTAATCATTTTTCTTTGCAAATAGAGATTTTAGGGAAATAGTACCGTAAAACCTTATTTGTCAGATGCTTCGACTTGGTACCTACAAAACAAAAAGATACAAAAACAAAGACAAATATTTGTATGTATTTTGATTAGAAGTTAGTCAACAACACATATACAAAATACACAACTAAGGTGCTTGGAGATTCCTCAAGAGCAAACATAAAGATAGGAGATAGAAAAAGAGGAAGAACCAACCCTAATGTGATCTTGTTATGATCGAGTTGATATGATATGATAGAGAAATCTTAGGGGCAAAAATTGGGGTATAACAGAAGGTTTTGAGACTCAGTATGAGTCGACATGAAAAGGCCTTGCATTGATACATGAGGACCTTTAGACTCAGGATGAGTCTATACGTAGGGGCATGTGTAGATACATGATGTGTGTTAAACTCAGGATGAGTCTATACATGAGAGGATGCGTCGACTCATGTTGCAAGTTCAGTGCAGTACGCGTCGATCCAAGGAGATATGTGTCGACCCATGTTGTCTGTTTTTTGGCAGAATCGTTTAGAAAATGTTGTAACTTGAGTTTTCGGACTCCGTTTGTGATGTCGTTCAAAGTGTTGAATAGCTAACGCGATGAGCTTTAATTCTTGAGGATTAAAATGAAGAGTAGGAAGGATAACCCTAGTAATCCCAATTAGGACTAGAGTTAATTCCCGCGTTAATCGTTATGTTGGTTTTTATGCAGAATGATGAGGATGAAATGTTTATAGGTTGTTGTTTGATTTGTAACAATAGGAATAATGATAGTAATGATGTAAGATTACAGAATAGCAGTATGAATTACTGTCGTATTAATGTACAGCTGAGTTATTGATGAGATTTTATTAATGATGTTGTGTTGATAATTTATAATGAATAAATGATGTTTGATAAATTATTATAATGATATGAGATGTTGATGATGAGATGTTGAGATGCTTTAAGATGTAGGCCTTTGGCCAATGATGATGTTGTATTGATATGTTGTTAATTATGGTGTTGTCATTAAATTCATGATTGTGTCGCATACATTGCATTTTGAGATGGAGCTTATGCTCGTTGAGATGGCCTGTATTGGCGAATATTGAGATGAAGGCTTATGCCTTGTTGATGCCTCTATTAATTGGCAATTTTTTTGAGAGGGGAGTTCTGCTCCAATGGTACCACATGCATTTGCATAGTATTGAGTCGCATTATATGATTGCATAAAGAAGTGTGTATTGATGTTGTGATTATTGTTGATTATGAGATGAGAAGTGGCGATGTTAGGTGATCTAATTTAATATATTAATTAACATACGCTTTATTATATTGTTAGATATCTCACCCCTTTTGGTTGAATGTTGCCCTTATGTTGGTAACGTACAGGTAATCGAGGGTGAAGGTTGTATACCTTCAATAGTTCGAGTCAGTGTCATTGCTCTGATATGTAACACTCGGGGGGATGAACGCTTGTTGCTTTTGATTGTTGATTATTCAGTTGTTGAACTTTAAGTTGATTATTATTAAATTATGTTATTTTGAAGTTGTTGTAATGATGATAGAGGTGTTATTAAGAATTTCCGCTGCGTAGATGTTGAATTATTTAAATAAAGATGTCATGATGATGGTTCATTCGATGTTTTAAAAGTGTTATATATCCACGATGAATGCAATGAATTTTGATAGAAGAATTTGTGGCATCCTGATTCGCTTGCATGATTGATTTTTATAACTCTGATTTATTTATATAATTTGCCAGGGTAGAATTGGGGTGTTACAAAGTTGGTATCAGAGAAAAATGTTGGTCTGACCTTGTCGTCGAGTCGTAGCTGTCTAACAATCGAGTATTGTTAATTTGAGTTCTAACCGTTGTTTATGTTGTAGTGATAAGTTGAGATGGCTGGAAGGAATGATGCTGCACTTGCTGCTGCTTTAGAAGCAATGGCTCATGCGGTGGAAAGTCAGCCGAATGCTGATGGGAATGCTGGATCTCGTAGCTTGGCGACTTTCCAGAGAGAGAACCCTCCTACGTTCAAGGGAAAGTATGATCATGATCGAGCATTGGAGTGGTTGAAATAGATTGAGAGAATATTTCGTGTGATGGACTGCACTCCAGCGTAGAAGGTTCGTTATGGTACTCATATGCTAGCAGTAGAGGCTAATGACTGGTGGCTAGAGACTTGTCAGAAGTTGGAGGCTGCATGTGAGAATGTCACTTGGGCTGTGTTCCATAGGGAATTTATGAGGAAGTACTTTCCTGAAGATGTTCGTGGTAAGAAGGAGATTGAGTTCCTTGAGCTAAAGCAAGGAAATATGTCGGTTGTTGAGTATGCTGCCAAGTTTATTGAGTTGGCTAAGTTTTATCCGCACTACGCTGATGCAGATGCTGAGTTTTCAAAGTGTATCAAGTTTGAGAACGAGTTGCGCCCAGAGAGCAAGAAGGCAGTTGGATACCAGAAGATCCGTGTCCTTGCTGATTTGGTTGATAGTTGCAGGATTTATGAGGAGGATAATAATGCTCATTACAAGATTATCAGTGAGAAGATGGGTAAGCACCAACAGAATCGTGGTAAGCCTTATGATACCCCAGCTGGTAAAGGTAAGAAGAAAGTTTCTCAGAGTCAGAGGACTAGTAGGGCAGATGCTCCTGCTGGTGTGGTTTGCTTTAAGTGTGGAAAACCTGGACACAAGAGTAATGTGTGTACTACTGAAGTGAAGAGGTGTTTCCGTTGTGGTAAGAACGGACATGTTGTATCTGAGTGTGAACATAAGGATGTGATTTGTTTCAATTGTAGAGAGGAAGGGCACATTGGTAGTCAGTGTCAGAAACCAAAGAGGGCTCATCCAAGTGGTAAAGTTTTTGCTTTGGTTGAGGATAAGACCGCTGTTGAGGACAGACTAATTAGAGGTACATGTTTCATTAATAGTACTCCTTTAATTACTATTATTGATACCGGTGCTACGCATTGTTTTATTGCTGCTGATTGTGTTGAAAGATTGGGTCTTATGTTGTCTTCTTTGAATGGAGAAATGGTCGTCGATACTCCAGCCAAGGGGTCAGTGACTACTTCTTTTGTGTGTGTTATGTGTCCCTTGCCGATCTTCGACAGAGACTTTGCTGTTGATTTGTTTTGTTTACCGTTAAGAGGTTTGGATGTGATTTTGGGTATGAACTGGTTAGAGCATAATTGTGTTCATATTAACTGTTATGATAAGTCTGTGAGGTTTTCTACTCCTGAAGAAGAGGAAGATGGTCTATTGTCTGCTAAACAGTTGAGGAAGTTGATGCAAGAGGAAGCGCAGATGTTGTCGTTGATGGCATTGCTATCTGTAGAGACTCAAGCTATAATTGAGGAATTGCAGGTGGTGTGTGAATTTCCTGAAGTTTTCCCTGATGAAATTCCTGATGTACCACCGAAGAGGGAAGTTGAATTTGCTATTGATCTTGTACATGGTACCAGACCTGTGTCTATGGCACCATACAGGATGTCTGCATCTGAATTATCAAAGTTGAAGAAGCAATTGGAAGAGTTACTTGAAAAGAAGTTTGTAAGACCAAGTGTATCACCGTGGGGAGCTCCAGTGTTATTAGTAAAAAAGAAAGATGGAAGTATGAGGCTTTGTGTTGATTATAGACAGTTGAATAAAGTGACGATTAAGAACAAGTATCCACTTCCAAGAATAGATGACTTGATGGACCAATTGGTGGATGCTCGTGTGTTTAGTAAGATTGATTTGAGGTCGGGTTACCATCAGATTAGAGTGAAGGATGAAGATATCCAGAAGACGGCTTTCAGAATGCATTATGGAAATTATGAGTATTCGGTGATGTCTTTTGGTGTTACTAACGCGCCCGGAGTATTCATGGAATACATGAATCGTATCTTTCATACTTATTTGGATCGGTTTGTAGTGGTGTTCGTTGATGATATTTTGATTTACTCCAAGTCAGAAGAAGAGCATATCGAACATTTAAGAGTAGTATTGCAAGTTTTGAAAGAGAAGAAGTTGTATGCAAAGCTGTCCAAGTGCGAATTTTAGTTAAAAGAGGATAGTTTTCTTGGTCATGTCATTTCAGGTAGTGGCATCACTGTAGATCCATCAAAGGTTGATGTTGTGTTGCAATGGGAGACTCTGAGGTCAGCTACTGGGATTAGAAGCTTTTTGGGATTAGTTGGTTACTATAGAAGGTTTATCGAAGGTTTTTTTAAGCTAGAACTTTCGTTGACTAAGTTGACTTGTAAAGGTAGAGCTTTTGTTTGGGATGTTCAGTGCGAAGAAAGTTTTACAGAATTGAAGAAGAGGTTGACATCGGCTCTGATTTTGACGTTGCCTAATCCAGGAGAGCCTTTTGTGGTATATTATGATGCGTCTTAGATGGGTTTAGGAGGTGTGCTTATGCAGAATGGTAAGGTAGTTGCTTATGCGTCAAGGCAGTTGAGGACTCATGAGAAGGACTATCCTACGCATGATTTAGAGCTTGTTATAGTTGTCTTTGTGTTGAAGATTTGGAGGCATTATCTTTATGGTTCTAGATTTCAAGTGTTTAGTGACCATAAGAGTTTGAAGTATATTTTCGATCAGAAGGAGTTGAATATGAGGTAACGAATATGGTTGGAATTGTTAAAGGATTATGATTTATGTTTGAATTATCATCTAGGAAAGGCGAATGTGGTAGCTGATGCGTTAAGTCGAAAGACTTTACATATGTCGGCAATGATGGTTAAAGAGTTATAATTTATTGAGCAGTTCAGAGACATGAGCTTAGTTTGCAAGGTCACATCGCAAAGTGTTATGGTGGGTATGTTGAAGATTAATAATGAATTTCTAGACAGTGTCAAAGAAGCTCAGAAGTTGGATGTTAAACTTGTAGATTCGATGGTTAGAATCGATCAGTCTGAGAATAGTGATTTTAAGTTAGATGTGTAGGGTGTGTTGAAGTTTCATAACCGGATTTGTATTCCTGATGATGCTAAGATGAAGAAGGTGATACTGGAAGAGATTCATAGAAGTAAGTTAAGTATTCATCCAGGAGCTACAAAGATGTATCAAGATTTGAAAGGTTTGTTTTGGTGGCCTGGAATGAAGAGTGATGTGGCTCGGTTTGTGTATGCATGTTTGACGTGTCAAAATTCGAAAGTTGAACATCAGAAGCCTGCAGGGTTGATGCAACCATTGGAAGTTCCATAATGGAAATGGGATAGCATTTCAATGGACTTTGTGACGGGGTTGCCTAATACTTTAAGAGGACATGATTCGATTTGGGTGATCGTTCATAGGCTTACAAAGTCGGCTCATTTTATTCCTATCAACATCAGTTTTCCAGTGTCGAAGTTGGCTGAGATTTACACTAGTGTAATTGTGAAGTTGCATGGTGTTCCTTTGTTCATTGTGTCAGATAGAGATCCAAGATTTACTTCTGATTTTTGGAAGAGTTTGCAAGAAGCGTTGGGTTCTAAGTTGAGGTTGAGTTCAGCATATCATCCTCAGACAGATGGTCAGACTGAACGGACTATTCAATCGTTGGAAGACTTGTTAAGGGCATGTGTTCTTGAGCAGGGAGGTTCGTGGGATACTTATCTTCTGTTGATATAGTTCACTTATAATAACAATTACCATTCTAGTATTGGGATGGCACCTTTTGAAGCGTTGTATGGTCGAAGATGTAGAACTCCTTTATGTTGGCATGAATCTGGTGAAAGTGTAGTACTTGGACCTGAACTTGTTCGTGAAACTACTGAGAAGGTGAAGTTGATTCGAGAAAAGATGAAAGCTTCCCAAAGTAGACAGAAGAGTTATCATGACAAGCGAAGGAAAGATTTAGAATTTCAAGCTGGTGAGATGTGTTTTTGAGAGTTACACCTGTGACTGGTGTTGGGAGAGCGTTGAAGTCTAAGAAGCTCACTTCTCATTTTATTGGACCATATCAGATTTCAGAGAGAGTGGGGAATGTTGCTTATATAGTGGCTTTACCGCCTAATCTTTCGAATTTTCATGATGTGTTTCATGTGTCGCAACTCTGGAAGTATATTTTAGATCCATCTCATGTGATTCATATGGACGATGTGCAAGTACGGGATAATCTTACGGTGGAGACGATGCCTGTACGGATTGCGGATCGTGAAATAAAGACTCTGAGGGGCAAAGATATTTCTTTGGTTAAATTTGTTTGGCTAGGAGCTATCGGAGAAAGCATGACTTTGGAGTTGGAGAGCAAGATGCAAGACTCCTACCCTGAGTTGTTTGATTGAGGTAAATTTTCGAGGATGAAAATATTCTAAGTGGGGGAGAGTTGTAACGCCCGTAATTTAATTAATTATTTAATTAAATTATTTTTGGAATATTTGTGAAGTTGTGTTGTGATTAATTGGATTTAATTATTATATTAAGTGGTGAAATAATATTAGAAGTATAATATTATTTGATGTGGGCTTGTTTTTAAGGAATAGAAGTAGTAATTAGGGGGTGTATTAGTTTTAAGCCCAATAAGGAGTTAAGAGAATAATAGGTTATTTTATTGTTGCTAGAAAGAATAGAAAAGAGGAGGCAGTAGAAGAATAAGGATTGAGAAGAAGAACGTGAAGCTGCTGGAAAAAGAGGAAAAATGGAAGAACGAGGTTTCAACCGGAAGATTATAGAGCGACCTTCAATCCAAGGTAAGGGTGGGGTTCTGACTCTATAATTGGGTTCATGATAATTGGTATGTGGGATTAGATGTGAAAGTGTTGTTTTACTCATGAATTGAATGTATATATTTTCTGTATAATGAGAATTTGATGATTGAAAGATGAATGATGATGTCCCGATGTTGTGCAATTGATGTAGGATTATAGGATAACTGTAAGTGATGATCATCTATGATTAGAATAGGTTTTTAGGGCTTAGTGTATGGAACCCGTAGTGAAAATGCAGAGAAAATCACAGAAATTATGCAGGATATAATAGGATGTGTCGACCCCAAATGCTATGTGTTAATACAAGAAGATTTTGAGACTCAGTATGAGTCGACACGAAGAGGCCTTGCATCGATACATGAGGACCTTTAGACTCGGGATGAGTCGATACATAGGGGCATGTATCGATACATGATGTGTGTTAAACTCAGGATGAGTCGATACATGAAAGGATGCGTTGACTCATGTTACGAGTTCAGTGCAGTACGCGTTGATCCAAGGAGATATGTGTCGACCCATGTTGTCTTTTTTTTGGCAGAATCGTTTAGAAAAGGCTGTAACTTGAGTTTCTGGACTCCGTTTGTGATGTCGTTCGAAGTGTTGAATAGCTAACGCGATGAGCTTTATTTCTTGAGGATTAAAATGAAGAGTGGGAAGGATAACCCTAGTAATCCCAACTAGGACTAGAGTTAATTCCTGCGTTAATCGTTATGTTGGTTTTTATGCAGAATGATGAGCATGAAATGTTTATAGGATGTTGTTTGATTTGTAACAGTAGGAGTAATGATAGTAATGATGTAAGATTATAGAATAGCAGTATGAATTACTGTCGTATTAATGTACAGCTGAGTTGTTGATGAGATTTTATTAATGATGTTGTGTTGATAATTTATGATGAATAAATGATGTTTGATGAATTATTATAATGATATGAGATGTTGAGATGATTTTAGTTGTAGGCGTTTGGCCAACGATGATGTTGTATTGAGATGTTGTTAATTATGGTGTTTTCATTACATTCATGATTGTGTCGCATATATTGCATTTTGAGATGGAGCTTATGCTCGTTGAGATGGCCTGTATTGGCGAATATTGAGATGAAGGCTTATGCCTTGTTGATGCCTCTATTAATTGGCAAATTTTTTGAGATGGGAGTTCTGGTCCAATGGTACCACATGCATTTGCATAGTATTGATTCGCATTATACGATTGCATGAAGAAGTGTTTATTGATGTTGTGATTATTGTTTATTATGAGATGAGAAGTGGAGATGTTAGGTGATCTAATTTAATATATTAATTATCATGCGCTTTATTATATTCTTAGATATCTCACCCCTTATGTTTGAATGTTGCCCTTATGTTGGTAACGTACAGGTAATCAAGAGTGAAGGTTGTATACCTTCAATAGTTCGAGTTGGTGTCATTGCTATGATATGTAACACTCGGGGGGATGAACGCTTTTTGCTTTTGATTGTTGATTATTCAGTTGTTGAACTTTAAGTTGATTATTATTAAATTGTGTTGTTTTGAAGTTGTTGTAATGATGATAGAGGTGTTATTAAGAATTTCCGCTGCGTAGATGTTGAATTATTTAATTAAAGATGTCATAATGATGGTTCATTCGATGTTTTAAAAGTGTTATATATCCATGATGAATGCAATGAATTTTGATAGAAGAATTTGTGGCATCCCGATTCGTTTGTATGATTGATTTTTATAACTCTGATTTATTTATATAATTTGTCGGGGTAGAATTGGGGTGTTACAGCCATAGTCGAAACAAACTCCTTACGCTCTACAAATGTCATTACAAAGATAGTAAACACTTTCTAGAATTGTTGACCCTCATCAGTTGGAGTCAACAGGACTAATCTAGTGCCTTCGACCCTTCTGTTTAAGATTTTTGGGGCCTTCTCATTAATCTTGTTCTTTTGAGGAAGAAAAGATTCAAAAGTGGCGTTGAGCCAAAGTTGAAGGAGCCGGAAGAGGCCAGAAAGGAGCAAGCTCGCCTTATCTCCAATAACTTTAGGCTGAGTCACACCATTGTTGATGGACTCATACAGATTGGCCAAATCAATTCGACCAAACAAAGGTTGTAATCATGATGAAGCTGCGTCGCAAGGGTGAGCATCTTCTTAGTCACTTGAAGTGACTTGGTGCATAAAATGAAGCGAGACAACCACAAAGCTAGAAAAGCTATGTGTCCCACTTTAGAGACATTGCTCCTAGACTTGTCGTGAAAGTGGTTGATGAATATAGTGTATATGGGTTTCGTGGCCGAAAACCTAATAGTATCTTCAGATAAATCTTCAGGGTCGAAATAGTCACCAGTTGGTCGAAGACCAGTAATGGTTGTTATGTCAAAAAGAGTTAGAGTCACCATTCCATGGAGTAAATGGAAAGTGAAATGAGTGTTATCCCAGAAGTACAACGAAGATACCAACATAAGATGGCAATAAGGTAACCCAGTCTTCGATAACATGACCAAGTCATAAATCCCCATATCTTTCCAGATTTGGGTCTGCACTATTTCCATCTTACTTAGCCACTCTGAATACCCTAAAGTAAGGCTAGGGAAAGATCAAAATATCTTGTTCCCCTTGTCTATAAACTGAAGGTTTATGTCTTCCTTCGTTTGAGAGTGTTGTTGGTTAGCAAGAGTAGCATCCTTAGGGTCATTCTCGAGTTTCTTTGTGCAACCTATAGGCTTGAGCCTAGGGTGAGTTAGGAAGAAGGCATTATTCTGCTTGGGGGTTCTCAACGCATGCAGATAGTGGACCAGACATGGCGTACATGTGCCTAGAGTACCTAACGAGAATAAGTACCTGAGAATCATAAGCTTCACGCCATTCTCTAGTCATGGGTTCAGAAACAACCCTTCCCTCCCCAGTCGAAGCAGGAACAGAACTAGTGGAAAATATTTTTGGTTGTTGTTGTAAGTCAAACATTCTTGGTTTTGAGATTGTTTGGTGCGTTTGAAAGGAAAGCCATGGTTGAGGGTAGTGAAAGAACAAAGAAGATGAAGTTCTTAAGATTTCTTTTTGCAAGGAAATAAGGAATATTAGGAGTTGTAAAAATTCCAAAGAAGAGAATTTGTGGCTATTTATAGAGTCCAAGGAAGAGTGTTTTCCCTCAAAACCATTTAATGCTGCAGAGTTAGTGGGGAACATGGCGAACATTGAGGCAGTTATCGTACAGGTGATGGAAACATTTTCCATACTTTCCTAGGTTGTAGGGATAATGGCCATCATGGCAGCGTGAAAATGGCTGACTGATAGTGATGTCTTAGGAAAAGGGTAATGATGACTTTGAATACCAGCAGTGGTTGGTAGAAGGCGAAAAGCGCACGATTGGCTTTTATGGACAAAAATAAGACAGGTGTCGAATGGGAATATCAAAGAATGACCATTTCTTCTGGTGTCGAAATTGACATTCTTGGAGGGAAATTTGTTAGCTCCTAAATTCGACATCCAGACACATTGACCTTATTAGCTAAAAATAGATTGAATAAATCTAAGAGATTGAAGAAATCTAAATTAATGACCCTTTGATTTGGAAACATTGTTTAATTCGAAGATACTTCGAATTGAGAGCCTTTGAAAAGGCCTACCAAAGTCATCCTTATTAAAGAAGGAGAAAATACTTAGAGAATTATCTAAGTTAGAAATGGTCTTCGACCCAGAGGCTTCGATCTTGTAAGAGCCTTCGACCTGGAAGCATTCGTATCAACAACAATTTGAATTCGAATTTGAATAAAAGAGGGAAAAGCAGTTCACTTGGCTGTTGAAGAAAGCAATGTGGCATGAAGTTAGAGATCGAAGAACATGCAAAGGACACTTGTCCTGATCCTGGATCGAAGTAAATGTCTAGCAGTTACTTTTACTAGTATAAATATAAGAAGTTTATGTAAATTTTCCGCGTGTTCAACTAATTGTACAAGTCACTCAATACTATTCGAGTACCCGCTGCGTGAGAAAGAATACTGAGAATGTACGTTTGAAACACCACATTTTATAATCAAAGTGTTTTACATTCCTTTTTACATTCCTTGTCGTTCTTGCTTATAGCCTTTTATCTTACTTGAAAAGTTTATTTTCCCTTGCATTTTACTTGCACTTTTTACCATACTTCTACACTTAAACTCTTCTCAACCCCTTTCTACTTACTTTTACTTGCACTTTTGCATCTAACTTCCACCTTTCTTAGTCGAATGTGTTCTTTATTTAATTTAGCATTTTTATCAAAACAGCCCAAATATTTAGAATATGTCCTAGGATCATACTGATCGATCCTGCAAGTAACCAAAAATCACCCTTTTGGAAGATCAGCGGTTGTTTACCAATTTTCACAATAAATAGGCTCTTCGTTGACATGATCAGGATCTTGTTGAGGATTATTATCAATCGAATTGGTGGCACCAATAAAGTCATCACATCTTTGAGGACTCAACTCACCAGTGTTGTCAACATCAATTATGGGAGGATGGGCATCGCCAGCTGGATTTTGTTCTAAAATGTTTATCTCTGGTTATTTTTGAAAGAATTGACAGGTAGTGAGCAATTTAACATAGGAATTTGTTGAATAAGGAACTAGAATTATACCTCAAGAGTCTTGGTTAAATTGTTTGTGGGATTCGTTTGTTGAGTTGAAATCTTTGGTGGAGAAGTTGAAAAAGGATTTTCTTTGTCGGAAGGTTTGGTAGTCAAGGGGGTGTATTTTGGGACTGGATTATTGTGCAAGGTAATGTTATTCTTCTTGGTCCCTTTGGGTTTGGTAGTTGTTGGAACTCTAGAGGAAGAAAACAATCTAGGTTCACACACTATTATCAGAATCTTTTTCTTCGACAGATTGTTGAAGTGGTTCTTCAGGAATCTGAAAATTATTGGTGAGTAAGGTGGGTGTCGACATTGAGAAATAAGAAATACTTTATACATGTGCTTCTTGAGGCTTTGTGGTTTTATTTTTCTTTGATGGATTGGTGGAGGCAGTTGCCACAGCTAAATAGCATTTTTGACCCTGGAATATGGGAAATGATATCAAAATTTGTCCTATGTTGGATGAAGCTAATAAAAATAAAGCTTACTTTTGTAGGTTGATCACTTTCGATACAAACGACTGATATTCCTTAGATAGTTTCATCGCGAATCTTAGTTGTTGTTTCTTCATCATGAACTTCAACTGTTGTTTCTGTGAGTTAGTAAATGAGAATAGAAATAGAGATGAGAAAGCTAAAGGCGTCGAAAACGTACATGTTGTATATGTTTGATTGGTTTCCAAAATGTTAAAGGCATCTATCAACCTCTGAAAAAAGGTTGGTGCAGAAAAATTTTGCTTATGGTATTCAGACCATCATTGGTCAAATTATTTAGTGGTAAAGAAGGAAGGATGGAATTGGAACACATGGAGTTCAATATTTTGTGTTTTCTTGTGGAATTGAAGACACTCCATGTGTTCCTCAGCATTAAGGTTACGCCCAACCCAACATATGTCAGTATGCCAGGAATATAAAGATTTTGGTAGCTTTTGACTAAGACCAAACTAACGAGCCACTAAATTTGGCTAATAACTCATGAAGCCATAAAATTTTGCTCCCGCCATAATTCAAAAGGATATAAGAGTGTGAGTTAAAAATGCTCCCTATATAGCATTCGACTGAGAAACAATAGGTGGGTTGACGCCAGGAAAAGGGTTCTTAAACCAAAGAGGGCCAATGCTTTGATCCACAAAGGGAGCCATGGTCGAAACGAAGGTCGTAATCTCAATGAATAAATTGATGTATCTCATAAAGGTGTGCTCATTAGGATTTTTGTTGGGAGAAGTCAAGGAAAGTCTTATACCTTCGACTGATCGATTCTTAGATGCATGCATAACCGCTTCTGATATAGGATAACCCACATGTTGCTAAAAGGTGGCACTTAGCCAATGTTGTAATAACCATAAAGGTTCTAAAAGAAGAAGTGTTTTAGTAGTATCAGAAAGAAATATTACCTTCAAGAAAGCAATATCCAAAGATTGGTATAGGGATGTGAGCAACAGCTTGCCCAAAGAAATTTTTCGACCCTCGTGAATTTGGATTGCCAAGTTGATGTAGCCTTTGGCTATTTGCAAAGATCCTGGAAAAAACAAGTAGTAATAAAGCCAAAATATTATGAAGGAAATATGTTCCATGTTAGAAACTTATTTAGGGCCTTTGACATGTTGATCAATTATATAATGTTTAAAACTAGCACGGGAGAAATCAAATTTGAGTTTGGTTGATAGAGTTGGGTCGAAAGTCTTGCCCAAAGGAGAAAGACTAGTGATGGTCGCTACGTCGAATAGAGTTGGCATTATCATCCCACAAGGGAGCTAAAAGGTATTTGTCGAACCTTCCCAAAAAAGATCCAAGCAAGGATCATACAAGGGTTGACCTTATGATCATTTCTAGATATCTGAATGACATCGAAGATGCCAGCTTTCTCCCACTGTGCTTTTCATTTTTCCTTCACTTTACTCAACCATGCTAAGTAATCTTTGTTTCCAGGAGTGGACATTGATCGAAAAACCCTAGCATTTGGATCCATGAATTTCAAATCTAGGGGACATTTTTCGAAAGCAGACGACATAGCAGGAGCGAAACAAGGGAAATACTTTTGAACTTTTTTTTGGATGTGATTTAGAGTCTGGGTATGGCCCTCGGAAGGCAAAGAGCTTATCAACAATAACAAAAGGTCTAGCATATGATGTTTCAAGTTTTCAACCTTCGATTTCTCAGTAGATGGTAGTTGAGGGATAATCATGAGCCCTTTCTCTTCTGTAAGGGTAAATGCCAATGGGTTGTTGTCGGTGTTCACATTTGTCAAGGAAGTTTCCATGGTGTCTGATGAAACAAGGAAGAAAAGTAAAAGAAGTTGGGTTTTGAAAATTTGCAAAAATGGAGAAATGATTTGAAGAAGTTCAGGTTAAGGGAGAAAGATATTTATAGCCAACAATCACGATGATGATGATGACGAACATGTGGCAGTTTTCGTGTGGGAATATGGTTGTTAAACTCCACAAAGTTGGAAGAGTTAGTAGGATTGGTTTAAAAACCCACGACCTAGGAAGTTGAGATGATCATGAGAAATGATGGAGGATCCTTGGAATGATAAATCAAAAGTAATCATCATAACTTGTAACGTCAACAAAGTGGTTATAATGTCGAAAATTCATCAAAAAGAAAAAAGCTAAATTTCTCCGTCGAAGGTATTCTCAATCGAAATTGGCCTTTTGGGGGGAAATTTGTTGGCTAGGAATTTTTTACTATTTTGGGAATAAAGGGAAATTCGATGCAAGAAAAGGTTATGGTAGAGGGAGAAGTTGTCGATAGAAATATGAGTCAGCTTTGCTGTTGAAAGCTTGGTAGGCAAAATGTTAGCCATGCGGTCAAAGTCGAAGTCGTAGTAGGCAGTTTCTGCAAGCAGTTATCAAAGACGTGGACAGTTTCTGCGAGCAGTTACCAAATACACGTGGAGGATTGCCATGAAACAGTTTTGCATGAAGTTGCTACGTGGCAGGTTGTATATAATCGAACTTTGGCAGCAATTATTTTAGAATGTCTATATAAGTAGAATTTGTGGTGTGTTTTAGAGGTATGTATTTGTAACATTGCAAGAAAAACTCAAAGTATTTGTGTCAAAGAGAGAAACGAGTGAATTTGGAAAATGTATGCATAGGTTCCAGTTTAATTTCAAAGCAAATTATTTTTTCTTTTTAATATTGTTTTCTTTACTTTCTAATTACTTTTTCATTTCTATCTTTTTACTTGCGTTGCATGAACATTTTCCCTGTTTTTACTCAATCCAAATACTAAAATCATCTAAGATTTAGCACTATGTTATAGGATTTTGTAGTCGGTCCTACAAGTTAACTTTAATAAGAGGTTGAAGATTGTTTACCAGAAATCAAGGTAAACACTATCTATTAAATATAATATAGGGAAATGAGTTCCTTGGCAAGTTTACCAAGTGTCAACATATTAGACTACATGTTATTTTTGTTTTAGCTATTAAAGGAAAGGTTTCCATAATTAAAAATATTATTTAATTAATAAATATTATAAAAGATTATTATCCAAATGTTTAACTTTTTATAATTAAATGGGTCATTCTCTTTCAAATTCTTCTTGGGTTTATGTATTAAACTTATTGTTGTGTTGGTTCAGCTTCATAGGAGCATTCTGTTAGGAGATATAATTCTTGTTTTGTCGAAGAGCATATGAGTATGTCAAATAGCTAGTGCTGATAGGTTCTCTGTTGTATTCGACAGAGTCGAATATAACAGTTATGTAATATAGTCGAACCTTAGTATATCGAAATGTATTTTTTGGACCACAGTCTTGTATATAGTCGAATTGGGCTTGTGCATTGTATGCCTATATAAAGGGCTTTCTAGTTTGTAATTTTTACAATGCAACACATTACATTTGAAGTTCTGGTATGACAAAACTCAGATGTCCTATGACATGTTGAGACATCTGATCTGACTTAAATATTTCGACAAGGTATAAACAACACATAGGAATTGTTAGCCCAGTTCAGAACAACATTCCTACTCTATGGGCTACCAAGCCAGGGATAAGTCTACTTAAATAGTATCAATTCATAGACCCTACAATAAACCTCCAGTTTACGTCACAATCACTTAATCAATACCCTTGCTAGAATTTTATCTAAGAATCACCTAGATATGAGGCCCTCCTCAATCCCTCATCAATTACAGACAACAATTGGACACAAAACAGGAAGACACACTTCCCTGACGATAAACAAGAAGACTCACTTCCATGATAATACCTAGCCAATAATCTTGACTAAGAACACAACTTGGAGTTTCTTACAAGCTTCCTCCAAGAACAATACTCAACTCATTACTTCACAGCTTCTGAGTGAGAACAATACCAACTCTCCTAGAGAGCGGTACAAAGACAAAGCCCTAAAATTTTACATCTTGGACCCATACCTTTTCTAGGTTACAAAGCCTTTTATTTATAACCTATAACCAACTAGATTTGGGCTTCTACATCTTATTCGACATCTTCTTTGAGATATTTTGCACATTTCCATTTAGGCCCCTTCTACCTTGATCAATAGTCTAATCAGAAGTCCAAGCAGTCTTCATATTCAGCCGAACCAATCCATTATGGTTAGAAACATTCCTCTCAGGGCTAAAGATACTCCCCTTTAATCCAGAAACATTCCTCACAGGGCTCAGAATACCTTTAAATCGGGTAACTCAAAACACAAGTCACAATTGTGTTCTTAACTAAGATCACAAGTCACAAATTACAAGACTAAGAACAAAACATCCTTATGAAACTGATTATCCTCCCCCCTTAAATCTCAAATTCAGACTCAAATTCAATCCAAACTTCAGACTCCATAGCTGAACAACACATCTCTCCCACTTTTTAGCCAAAAGTTTACAAGTAAATCCCTCATACGACCAGATCTAAGATGTACTCAACCAAACCCAGACATGGGCCATTTGAACAAGAAGAGAGTAACCCTCACAGGATGAAAGAGGTGAGGAAATGACCTCTCTAAATATCCAAGCAGTTCTCTTAGGAAATACCAGACTTGGTCAATAAGCACATTATTTAAGGGAGATAAGCAACAACAATGCACCGTCCAAAGTAGGTTATGTATGTCATCACAATTACAATAAATATGCATGCATAAATACATATCATGTTTGTACACTCCTTTTGACAGCACCGCCCATGAAAATTCCTTGTTTGGCTCAAGGAGAAAACATGTCCTGAAAAATGTTCTGACATCTAATCAGACATTGTCTACCTCTCAAAAATATGACAAACACATACCATTCCATTGGTCTCTACATATACTCCTTTTGGCCAGTGCAAATAAAAATATCAAGACCACCACATGTGACAACTCCTATTCAACCAAAACTTCTGACAGAGTCCTTTCAAAACACTTCAGTGGCCACATATCGTCTGACATCACAATCTTCCAGAGGACTGCACCATTGCAACAATAAACCATAGACAAGTAATAACTCCCCATGTCAGGGATAAATAGTGCACCAGCTGAAGAAGAATACTTAAAAGATAAAGAGCCACATCTTCACACAATTATTGAACATGCATTGATAGCACTCCCACGTATTCAAAATTCTTCAACAAAATAATAACATGACTGATAAATGTCCTTACATAACCCACACAATATCATGACCTTTTTATTTGGAAATATGTAATGCATACTTAGTTTTGCATCACTCTTATGTCAAAACACATAGTTTCCTTTATTCACAAGAAACAGGTTCTTCACACATTCTCAATTTTCTTAAAAGCTTTGCTGAGATCCAGACTAACCCAATGTCTCCTAAGATTACTTGCAGCAGAAGAAAATCACATTTCCACAATCTTCCTGATCAGATTACTCTATCTGATCCTAGTCTTCTTCCCTTACTTCCACTAGCAATTGTTGATACTAGTGAAGTCTTCAAGATAATAGTAGTCATACATTGCCAAAGCATACTTCTATGGATAAGATCAGAATCTGCATATTCTAATCCACATAGTCAGAATTTCCACTTCTGACAACAATGTTCGAGCATCAAACTCCATATGCCCAAACCCAAGCATCTTCCAAACATATCTCATCATGATGTTACAACATTATTTAGGACATCAGCTTCATAACACAGAACCCAAACACCATTCAAAGGACTTATTATGTAGAAAAGTTCTCCAAGAGGCTTCCAAGAAGATTTCACAAGATCATACCTTCTACAACTCATTCAGGTTATAACAAAAACCTAAATTTCATAGAGAGAAATAAACTCTCAAATACTTTCTGAAGCAAAGAGTTCAGAAAGTAGACTTGCACCTACTCATCAGATAAGTACCCAACTCCCGACAAGGTCTTTACCATCAGTTACATGCTCATCTTCCTCATATTAATACCTAACTTTTGTTAAGGTATTTGACATTAGAGGAAATCTTCACATACCAGCAGATGATGATCCCATTCCTCTTCTTCACTCTCTTTACACAAGAGGATTTTTCATAACATTCCAGACTTAGTCAGAGACTGAACCTCATACTCCATCATGGTCATTCATTTCAACTTTGGGATCCAATGGTGAACAACAATATTCACCCCATGATATTCAACAACATATTTCTTTAATGAAGTTGCAAACCCCTGAGATGATGTTCCAACATTTTAACAAGACATCATTCTCCTTCAAATGGATTTCACTCTTAACTATGGTTATGGAGACAACACCATAATAATCCATACACCTCTGTTGAGGAGACCATAAGAAAATCAACCATCAAAAGTTAATCATCCTTCAAGGCCTGATCACGAATACATGCAGCAACTGCATATAACACACCTCAAGAAATTTCTCCTTATAAGCACAAAGTACATACCTCTTGTCTGACTCAGAGGTGTTAAACGCCATTCTTCTACACTTAAAGAGGAGATTCACTCTAACATGCAGATCACAACATACATGGTTTTGTATGTGTAATACGACGAGAGAACTGACTTGGGTGTTTTGTGTTTTATCGCAATTGTTGCGGATAGCAAGAGTCACCATCTACTTTTATTTTATCCAATAAAGGAAAGGGTGAAAAGAACAGGAAAGACCTTTTGAAATTTTTCTTGAGTTCAAGGGGTAGGTTATGAAAAGGGAAGGTGTTAGCATCCTTTTCATCCGTAGTTATCTATGGGCTCTTAGTTGCTAGCTCACTTTGAAATGCTTTTCAAAAAAATGTGTTTGTGTTTGTTTTGAAAGTATTTTTGAAAAGTGCCTTTGTTTAGGCGAACTTTGTAATGATTCTCGTCTCTATAAGAATGTATACAAAGTGTTGACTTTTTAAAATATTTCATGAAAGTGTTGGTGGTCTCTAGGTCCTTTCACAAGGTTGATTCGGATGGTATTTCCACGAATGGAAGCCATATCCTACAAAACAAAACAAAGATAAATCTCTAGGTCCTTGAAATTGTTAGTTCAAATGCTATGGTATGATGCCATGATCTCATGTAAAAATAATCATATACAAGCAAAGCAAATAAGTCCTTAGATTTAGGCTTGCATGGAGTTCATAGGTAAGTACCCTCTTGAAGTTTAGTTGGTTCAACATGTCCTAAAAAGTAATCGGGTTCTAGGGAATCTCAATATCATTGATCTTTCTTCATCAGGTATTGTTTCAGCGCAAGCCTCTATTTTAGCGACCGAAATATCCCGAAAGTCCAATCTCGATGAGCGTAGTATCGAGTATCAACCAACTTCGAATTGCACCAAAGCCGACTATCTCACTAATTCCTAATGGCCAAGTTGTTCAACTAAAGGTTCTAAGGTCAGTTAGTGCTTCATGACATCACACAGTGGCCCCATATTCTCCTTGATTTTCCACAAGGGATACCGGTACTCACAATTGTGTCACACTAACATAGCTATTGCTTCAACCATACCAGTCTACACCGTACAGTCTCCATAATCTTTTCTACTTACCTAATAATGTTCCCAGATCCAGGTAGAGGATCTATAAAAACCCAAACATAACCTATAATGTAAAGCATACAAGTCAAACAATGAAAGCATTTTAAAGTTGATCTAATCTCTAAGGTAACCCCGTTTTTAGGTATAGGTCCCTAGCAGAGTCTCCAGTTCTGTAATACGGCAGGAGAACTGACTTGGGTGTTTTTCGTTTTATCGCAATTGTTACGGATAGCAAGAGTCACCATCGACTTTTCTTTTATCCAATAAAGGAAAGGGTGAAAAGAACAAGAAAGACCTTTTGATAATTTTCTTGAGTTTGGGGGTAGGTTATGAAAAGGGAAGGTGTTAGAACCCTTTTCATCTATAGTTATCTATGGGCTCTTAGTTTCTAGCTCACTTTGAAATGCTTTGAAAAAAAAATGTGTTTATGTTTGCTTTGAAAGTATTTTTGAAAAATGCCTTTGTTTAGGCAAACTTTGTAATGATTCTCGTCTCTATAAGAATGTATACAAAGTGTTGACTTTTGAAAATATTTCATGAAAGTGTTGGTGTATTTGAAAGATTTTTTGAAATGTTGTGAGAAAGCAACTATGAGCGTTTACCTACTCAAAAAGTATTTGTTCTTTTCCTCCTCCTTTAAATATTGCTATCTCACCATTGATTGGTAAGAAGCCCTATCATTGGGTGTGAAGGGACGGGCGTGGGTCGTTGTACAGTCATAGAAGGCAACATTGTAGGATACCTTAGAAATTTGTCGTAAGGGTCTAAGATTGTTTATTGAAGGCAACGTCGAAGGGTCATCGAGGGACTATGATCTTATAATCGAGGGTCTTTGCTAAAGTATCTCACGTTCGAGGGACATGGCTGTTTTTTATTCTAAGGCGACAAGTATTGGTTAACCCTAGAGGTACAAGTGTGCAAAGTGTATTGTTTTCATACAAATTGTCTTGAATTAGGGTTATCTATTGTTTAATTTTAAGTCTTGCCATACAAACCCTAATTACTAGCAATAATATTGAAAGCGATAAATTGCGAAAATTTAAAGTTCTACGCTATCACATCATTTAGGGGATGGGGGTACAAATTACAAATGGGGGATGAAAAATAAATAAACCCTAACTATTAAAAGGCTTTGACAATTACATTATAATGTACAAAATAATAAAATGTATAAAGAAATGTAAAAATAAGAAAAGAGAAAAAGAAAGTTGTTTTTGTTTGGTTTTTTGTTAGAAAAAGATTTTTATGATTAACCTAATTAATTAAAAAAAAGAAATTAATTAATTAAAGTCTAAGTTAATTTAATTAAAAGATCAAATTAAAATTAAAACCTAAGTCTAAATTCATCTTAATTAATTTAAGAAAGAAAAATGTTTTTAGGATTTTTTTGTTATGAAATAAAGTAAAGAGAAAAATAATAATTTTTAATCTAAGTATTTGATAAAATATATATTTTGTATTTTTAATAAGAAATAATAAAAATAATAATATTAAAAGAAAATAAAATAAAATAAAAATAAAAATAAAAATTGAAAGTCAGGGGGGGTTGAAAAATAATGTTAGAAGTCTGAAAGTAAAAAAAAAAAGTTTTATTTTTGTTTAGGCCCAAGGCCTGTTTTTTTTTGCAATCAAAAATATAATGAAATAAAATAAAAACACGGGCCTGCGTGTTTATAGTAAACATGGGGTGAGAGGAAGCAAAATGAGAAGGCCCATTGCTGAAGAGGCCCAGGCGCGTGCTGCAAACATAAAAGAAGAAACAAGAAAAATATGAAGAAAAAAAAGCAAAAGGTCTCGCTGGGACTCGAAACTAGGACCTTCTATAAGTATGCCTTACGCGCGCGCTCTTTACCTCTAGGATGGCTATACATCTGTTTATTTATACAAAACCAACACATTATATTATAAAACAAGTTCTAGTGACAACTTCATCTTCTTCCTCGCACCATAACCAGAGCTCTGTAATTTTCTCATCTCTCAACCATTCTCAAAAGTGTAAACATCAAACTTGTTAGAAATTTCACCATGATTTCAAATATGTAACTAACTTAAACAATAGATCAAAGATGAATAAGAATTTTAATTAGTACCAAATCTGACCTAATTTTTTCAGCAAATTCAAACTTAAAATTCACATCACTCAGGCAATATAAATGAAAACTAAGGGCATGGTTAGCTTCAGGGCTATGATGTCTACATTTTTTATTCACAAAAGAACCACTAATGATGCTTGTATGAAAATTTCAAAGTCATGAAAACTTACTTTGAAACTGAAATTCGTGTTTTGATTTAGAGCACCTTTCAAGGTGTTGTGATGATTAGAATAGCTTCAATGAACCTCCAGGAAGTTAATGCAATGCTTACTATTGATTGAGAATGGTTGTATTGTCTTGGAGAAGTCAAGTTGCAGGTGGTTGTTTTGAGCTTGAAAGGTGATGAAGATGGAGTTACAATTATGGAACAAAGGCATGGATGAACTATATTTGATGTATGGAAGCTTAAAAATTGGTTTAGAGAGGAAACACGCGAGGGAAATGTGAGTTTGAGGTGCAAGGTCAGAATCTACACAAAAATCGAGTTTGTGTGCAATTTCTGGATAAAGGGAGTTTTAGAGAGTTTCAGGGGTTGTGAATTCATGTCCTAGGTTATAAACAATGCTTCAATTTATAGGAAAAATTTTGAGAGTTTGAGGTAATCAGAACTACAAGATCACATGTTTATGGATTTTGACTTGTTTTTGAAGTAACCTTGACAAACATTATTCCAATGCATAGTACAAGGTTTGTAGGGTGGCTAAGAGCTTTAAAAATGTTGCTTCTGACCTTGTGTGTTGAGTGTGTGCAGAGGGAACAAGTTAGAGGCTCCATACAAGTCGACTTTGTGATTAAAGTCACTTTTCAAAAATGGAAATGTGAACTTTCTTCCTTAAATGGCAAGATGTATTGGACAATGCCTAAATCAAGTGGTTCATAGCTCAAAAGCTTGTGTAATCTTATGATTAAAGATAGATACACAAGTTAGAAGGCCTGCAAAGTGAGAATATGCAGCATGGTTAGATATTTGGTCAAGTGTTCATCACAAAAATGCCTTGTAATTCACGAATGGATGCCAAATTTCCTCTCTTCGATTCTCTTAGCTCAAAAATGATCTCTTCAAGTTCTTGGACATTTTGAAAATATTGAAACATCCTATAAAACTTTCATGTTTTCTACTTTTTATAAATCAAATTGGATCTATGTGAAAAATGGTCAAGAAGTTGGGACAAAAAATCTGCCTAAACTAGGTCAAAATTTCACTAAGTTTTTTAAGAAAAAGTGCATGACTTCATGGGCCTATAACTCAAAATCTAAGCATTTTTTGGATATGAGCCCTCTAATACAAAGTTATATATATCATAAAGATCTACAACTTTCATGTTGAAAGTTTTCTTTGAATCATCTTGGAACTTGGTGAAAATTTGGCATTAAGTAGTGAAATTATCATGTATAAAACACTTAGAAAAATTTCTAAGTCTTGAAAAGTTTGACTTTTTAAATTGACTTTTGACTTTCTTGATTTCTTGATGATAAGGCTTCATATTTCGAATGTCTTGATGAATTGTGATCTTTTAAAACAACTCTTGATTAAAAAGTCAAAGTTTGACTTTTTGTGCATCAGTTAACTTTTCATCAATTGACCCAAAATTCAACTATCAATCCATTGATTTTGAAAGATGATTTGAGCCATGAGATTAGGTCAACATGTTGTATTTGAATCCTTGAGATTTTTCTTCAATCCATTGGATCATGTATTAGGTCAAAAGTCAGTGATCAGTCAATTATAGTCAAAACCCTAATTTTTTACCATTATGCCCTTTTGGTAAATTGAGTGTTTTTCTTGAGGGATTGTGATCAATACTTGATCAAATGATGAATAGGACTTTAAAATGTTGATATTGGTCAAAAATATTGAAGTTTGACTATAGGTTGACAACAATTGACTTTTTACCCAATACAACTGATTTTTCAGTCATCTGGTCAATTGATTGACCAAATTTGTGATTCAAGACTTGAAACTTGGCATGAATGTTCTTGGAGTTCTATGATGATCCATGAAATTCATTTGAGGAATTATAAGTCCAATTATCCTTATGAAGATCAAAACCCTAATTTGAGGCATTAGTGTTTAGGAGATGGTTTGACCTAGTCAACACTTGTGCAAACTTGAGCCATTCAAGATCTTTGTGAGGAATTTCTTGAGAAAAGAGAGGGAAAATTTTGGGGTACAATATTATGATCATCAACCCTTCAAGAAAATTGTCCAGGAGTACCTCTCATTCACTCAATACCTCTCATCAGCTCATCATGAATGTAAGTTAATCTTCTAGAATATTAACTTACTTCAGGTTGATGCATCTTCATTGCATACAACCCTTAGAGTGTCTCTTATACATTAGAAGAACAAGAGTTAAATTCTCTAATAGACTTAATGAGGGATATCAAGTTTGAGTAAACAACCTCCGTCCTGTTTGAGAGAAACACCAGTCAAACAAGTTGAGAAAAAAAATTCTCAACACAAAGATGTCAAGACATTAAGTCTGACATATCTTCAAGATCCCTTTATCTCCAGACTAGGGACTTTCTTCAACAGCTTCCAAGAACCTTTGAGAATCATGCATTCTTCCCCTCAAAAGCAGCACAACATGTGGTTAGTGCATACCACCATTACTCCCCTTAAAAACAGGTTTTATGGAAAAAACAAGATTCCACAAATATGGCTCTTTGATCAGAAGGATCTTCCAAATATCAGAGAGAAATTCCTTGACATTTGACCTTAATGACAAGGAACATGGCTGAGATGTCAAAAACTCTACATCAATTAAAGCTCACCCTCTGCACTTCTACTAACTTGGTTCAGAAATAACCTGAGCCAAGAAGTAACTAATTGGTTGATCAACATTCAACCAATCCACCAATCTAAGATATGTTTTCTAGATAACACATCTTAGATACACAACCCAGATGCCTCCTCTTTCAAATCAGAAGTAAGTTCCAAACATATGTGTCCACACATTTGCTTAGCACCTAGAGAATCTGCTATGATGTCCCAACATCTGGTAGGACATCAATTCCCTTATTCTGGAACACACAAAATGAAGCTTGGTTCTGAAGCCATTATTGCTTCCAGAAAATCAAAACAACCCTTGATCACCTTAAAGGTTTTCAAAAATAGTCCAAGCTCCAACTATACAACAAATAACAAGACTCAGAGTCACTGTCCTAATTAGGTCAAGACTTAGGAATACTCTTTTAGAAACCAAAATAAATGGCTATATCCTATCTTCAACAGTCTGTCAAATAAATGACAGTTTTCTTGAAAACAATATATCAACCGCGCACTAAAGTGCCTTTATGAGTGAACTTGAGAAATAAAACCCAAGTATCATTGGTAACTTTACAAATTTGATTGATAGAGTCTTGCATATATCCCATCATCATAGGATAGACCTGCTGAGGAGACCAAACCCTAATGCCCTTCCAAGAAGCAACTAGGGTTACATCATATACCATGCAGCGAAACAACAACAAACCTCCTTAACATCCTTCAGGCGCCATATAAAACCTTGCACACAATCACTACAGTCCAGGTGCAAACACAATTTGAAAATAAATCAAACCCCGAAGCAGCTCACCACCAAAGTTACACGCCTGATAACAACAGACATGTCTAATACAATCCTGTTACAAATAGTCCATCCTCTTTTTCAAGGGACCATTCAAAAACAATATGAACTATCCAAGTTCAAACATCTTTTCAGTAGACACCTTCCACCTTTCTCATAAACTAGAAAGTATCCCCCTCAGATCTCATCCAGAAATAGATATGATGCCTGCTCTGATACCAATTGAAATTCTCGTATGATAGAACTCAGATGTCCTATGACATGTTTAGACATCTGATCTGACTTAAACATTATAAAAATGTATAAACAATCAAAAACCAGTACTGAAAAGCATAAACAACACACAGGAATTGTTAACCTAGTTCGGAACAACCTTCCTACTATGGGGGCTACCAAGCCAGGGATAAGTCTACTAAAATAGTATCAATTCATAGACCCTACAACAAACCTCCAATTTACGGCCTAATTACTTAATCACTACCCTTGCTAGACTCTATATAAGACTCACCTAGATATGAGACCATCTTCAATCTCTCATCAGTTACATACAACAATTGGACACAAAACAGGAAGACACACTTCCATGACAATAAACCAGAAGACTCACTTCCATGACAATACCTAGCCAATACTCTTGAATAAGAACACAACTTATAGTTGCTTATAAGCTTCCTCCAAGAACAATACTCAACTCATTACTTCATAGCTTCTACGTGAGAATAGTACCAACTCTCCTAGAGAGCGCCACAAAGACAAAGCCCTAAACTTTTACATCTTGGACCCCAACCTTTTCTAGTTTACAAAGACTTCTATTTATAACCTATACCCAATTGGAATTAGGCTTCTAATCACAACATATCACCTGTTACAATTCAGCAGTAACTTATGCTACAAACAAGGTCTTCAATCATTAGTTTCCTAAAATATCTCCATATTTAGAAATTGCATAACCTTCAATATTATGGCTTGATTCTTCCTGACCTTTAAATTAGCGCCTCATAAAATATTGCATAATATTCCCAGAATATTATGCTTCTGTTAAATCATAACAGAATCCAACTGTTCAGCTCAGCTCAGGTGTGATGTCGTATGATTTGCATAGGACATTTGAGAATTTTTTCTTGAGTTCAGGGGGTAGGTTATGAAAAGAGAAGGTGTTAGAACCCTCTTCATCCGTAGTTATCTAAGGGCTCTTAGTTGCTTGCTAGATCACTTGAAAATTCTTTATTTGAAAATATGTTTTTGATGGGTGTAAGTTTGAAAGTATTTTGAAAACGCCTTTGTTTCGGAAAACTTTGTAATGATTCTCGTCTCTATAAGAATGTATACAAAGTGTTGGTTTTGAAAATAGTTCAAAGAGATGTTTATTTTTGAAGATGTTTTAGAAGTGTAAGTGTGGAAATGGTTTTAGTGTGTGAGAAAGCAACTGCGAGCGTCCTACCTACTCAAAAGGTCTATGTTCTTTTCCTCCTCCTTTAGATGTTGTTATCTTACCATTGATTTGGTAAGAAGCCCTATCGTTGGATGTGAAGGGACAGGCGTGGGTCATCGTATAGTCATGAATGGAAATATTGTGAGATATATTAGCATTTATCTTAAGGGACTAAGATCATTTGTAAGGCAACATTAATAGTGTTGTACCCCAAAATTTTCCCTCCCATTTTACTCAACATATGTTCATTGAGATTCTTAACTTGCTCAAGGATGCCCAAGAGTTAACTAGACAAACTCTCTCCTAAAGCAATGAACCTCCAACTAGGGTTTATATTTTCATAAAGATGGATGAGCTCCAAAGGCCTCATATGCTCTCCATAGTCCTAATATGTTCTCAAGACAATCCATGTAAAGTTTCATGCCTTGCACAAGAAGTTTGCTCAGTCAACTTCTCAGATGCTTGAAAATCAACTGTATTAGGTCAAAAGTCAATTGTGGCCCACATACAGTCAAGCTTCAAGATTTTTGGTCAACATCAACACTTTGAAGTGATATTCATCATTTGATCAAGGGTTGATCATGATTCCCCAAGAAATGCTCCTAATTCATCAAAACTCAAAAGTTGCTAAATTAGGGTTTCTTAGGAAAAGTCAACCAAACTTTGACCAAGCATAACTTTCTCATACTTTATTAGAAATTTCTCATCCAAGGCTCATTTTGAAGAGAATTCAATTTCCTACAACCCATCTTCATCCCTAAAGTTAAAGAAATGCACTCATGAAAATATATGAGTTCATACATTATAGGTCCTTCCAAAAAGTCAACAAAAACACCTTTTGGGTCAAAGCTTCTTACATGAACATGGAGGATCCAATTGAGATGAAATCAAAATGGTGGTTTAGGGGACATCCTAAGATTTATAAAAAGTCCAAGAACACACCCCTTTTGGTCAAAATTGAAGGAGATATGCATTGTCAAAGTTGGCCATTTTTGGAAAATTGTCAAAAGTCAACAATGCCCAAAATTGCACTTTTTGTCAAATGGACCTAAATTTTTATGCTTGCATCTCACTTCTAGCATGGTCCACGACCCAAACACCTTTTCCATGTATTATTGGATTTTTTTATTTAATTTATTTTGATTTTAATCACTTAAAAATCAAATTAAGTCAAATAAATAATCAAAATAATGAAAGATTTTATTGCAAATCTTTTTCTCATTAAATAGCAATCAACAAAAGCTGGCAAATCAAGGCAAATTCGTGGAGAGAGAGTAAGATTGGATTTGTTCCAAAAATAAACAAAAATCAAATAATTGAAGGAAGAATATTTTTTCATCAAAGCATTGGATTTTTTCCACTTATGTTGACCTAATGTGCTACAATACATAACC
Organism: Vicia faba; assembly: GCA_948472305.1. Taxonomy (NCBI): domain Eukaryota; kingdom Viridiplantae; phylum Streptophyta; class Magnoliopsida; order Fabales; family Fabaceae; genus Vicia; species Vicia faba. Next base: position 818,351,727 of record OX451741.1, on the reverse strand, counting down.
ACAACAATCCCAGACCAAAAACACGCGAAAAAGTTGCCTCAAGAGAGAGAACAAAGTTTTCAAAAAGTTCAAGAAAGGTGCAATTCTCCAAGATATGATACAGCCAATTTCAATCGTTGCCAAGCATTCTAGCACCCTCCTGGAGATCCTAGCATCTTATTCCATCCACTCTTGAAGGCCAAGACACCTAGGATCACTCTTTCCAATACCCCACGAGTTGGTAATCTTTTTAAGCCTCAAACTTTTGAATCATGCAAAATATACATTGATTTCTTGCATTGTTATGTGTTCAAAATGTTATTCTAAAGTGTTTGGAATTGTTAGTGGCAAGCATGCACGCAGAAATCATCATATGTCATGTTTAGGGAACGACCTGAAAACGTGTTCGAAACCCTTGATACAGCCATGATCCCTCAAAACCAAGCTAAGATTTGAACTCATGAGGTGATTTTACATAGAACAGGTCCCTTTGTGAGCTTTAAATCTCACAAAATTTGCAGGTTGACCGTTGACTGGGATGGAGAATACGATCGGAGCACAGCTCCGGTGTCGTTGACTTGTCTTCCTCAGGTGAAGACCTGGCGTGGAAATTCCTTATAACATGATTGGCTCATGGAATGCTTACGCGTTTATTTTTGTGTTGAATAGGATTTATTGGTTTGCTTAATATATAATGTTTTTGAATGATTATATCCATGAGTTAACATCCAGCGCAGTTGGCAAGGGAAGTAGACGCATGAAAGGGAGGACCTGGGTTCGATCCCAGGTCCAGACCTTTTATATTTTGAGTTTCCTATTCCAGATCCAGCGTGCCTCAATGCCTAGCGTCGACCATACACCCCAGATCTCATCCTTGGGATCCATCATCATGTAGATCCAGCGCCACAGAATTGAAGGCATACCATGAACCATCAGAAGAAAGATGCACTGGATCATGCGCTAGACTCTGGGCAATCATCCTGGTCCTATCACAAAATTGGCAATGCACCCCCCAGATTGCTCACCGTATCAGGCCCAATTCCTTTAATTCTTTTTTTAATTTCTTTATTTATTGTCTTAATTTCTTGTTTAAATAATTTTTTTACAAAATAATTTTTTTTTTTTAGTCATAAAATCAGAAAATTACAAATAAAAATTAGATTTAGTTTTTTTTCATAAAATATTTATTTGCATTAATTAATTAGTTTAATTATGTTAACTTAAATACTTTTTTTGTAATTAAAACTTAATAGAAATTAGGTTAATTTAAATTATTTTTTTCATAATTAAAATTAAATAAAGATTAGGTTAATTTGCTAAGTTAATTATTTTTCTCATTAAAATCCAAAAAATATCTTTTCTTTATTCGAAAAATTAATTGTTTCTGAACGTGACGTCAATTCCCCGTTTGATTTACTCGCACGCGTTTTGTTTCCATTATTTGGTTAATTATTGTAACTGTCCGAATTTGTAATAGTCAATTAGGTTTACTATTTTGCATTTATTATTTTTTCCCGGTTTTTGATTATGTAATCCCACTCCCCAAGGCCTTGTAATAGCTAGGGTTTTAATTTATCTCACTTTACTTTCCGCAATTATAAACTGCCTAGATGTATGGATAATAGGATTGAATGGCAAGATAAATAAATTTAAAATAGTAGAAGACCTTAAATGCGCAAGTTAAATGAAACTGAAATTAAACACTTGCACATGCTCACTCCTAGGATTTTGCCTCACTTGGTTGACTCGGAAATAATGGTCGTGTCCCTCGAACGTAGGGATATCTTAGTAATGACCCGTAATTCAAAGTCGTCATAAAGATCATAGTCCCTCCTTGTCCCTCGAGTTGCCTACGAGGAATGATCTTATGATGATAGTCCCTTCGAAATGCTAAGGTATCCTTACTTGTTGCCTTCAGTGACCATTTCGTCCCTTTCGAATGTCTCTTAAAACTCCAACGATGGAGCTACCTACTCCTTAATAGTAGGATAGCGCCGTCTAAAGGAAACGAGAACGAATAATCTTTTTTCGAGTAGGTAGATAGTTCCTAGGTACTTTCTCAAAACAAACAATTTTTTCACACTGACACTTTCAAACATTTTTCAAACAAAGTTTTCAAAATATTTTATCACACCCTTGAGGACTGATACAAGGGTTACCATAAAGTGAAACTCCGCACTAAGGCATTTTCAAAAGATTTTCAAAACAAACACACACAAGAAATTTTAAAAATGAGCAAGTACCTAAGAGCCCTTGGAAAACCATGGATAGAAAGGGTGCTAACACCTTCCCTTTCTATAATCTACCCCCCGTACTCAAAAACATCTCGAAAAAAGGTTTTTTCTGTTCTTTTTCCTTTTCCTTTGTTGGATGAAATAAAAGTCGGTGGCGACTCTTGCTTACCGCGACATTTGCGAATACAAAATGCAAACCAGTATTAACATTCGATTCTGCCACCGTATCACACGTAGCATCATCGAGGAACTATGATCTTGTATTTTGATTATTTTTGCTAAGATGGCTCACATGCACATCATGACGATTTTTCTCAAGACAACAAGTGGAGTTAACCCTAAAGGTGTAAGTGTGCAAGTGTTTATTTTTCATGAATTATCTTGTCTTAGATTAGGATTTTCTAAGGTTGATTTTTGATCTTGCCACACACACTCTAATTACTAACATTTATGAAAGCGATAAAATTGCGGAAAATAAATATTCTACGCTATTACATCATTTGGGGGATGGGGGATACAAATATAAAAATGGGGATTGTAAGAAATTAAACCTAATTATCTATTACAAACCATATTGAATAATTATGAAGCAAATATAAGAAATATGTAAAAAACCAGCGTAAAAGAGATTAAAAAAACAAATCTTTTGACATCATGTGTCAAAGCATGTGTCGAAGCATGCTTATATGCATCGACACATATCTTTCTTTCGACCCTGTGATTCCAAATCAACTCAGTATGAGTCGAAGCATAATGTTATGTGTCGAATCACACACCCTTTTTCCCTTCTGTTTGGGCATGTAAAGCAGTATGTGTCAAAGCCTAAGGCTTTGTGTCGAATCATGCTGTAATTTTTCACTCAAACATTGTTTTATGGTCTGTACATGTTAGTTCTTAACATATAATTGACAAGAAAGTAAGACAAACAAAAGGTTAGCTTCGAAGGCAATGGTTATTACATATTATCTTCGAAGATGAATCATCAATGATGCTTGAAATGAAGGGTTTAAAGTCAAGAAGACTTACCTTGAAGCTGGAATTTGTGTTTCGAACTTGAGTTGTTGCCTTGAATGTTCTTGAGTTCGAAAAAAAATAGAGGTGTTGTTTTTTTTGTTCTGAATTTAAGAGTGTTTTAAGGCTTCAACATTCGTGTTCTCTCCTCTCTCTTATTTTTCTTCTTTTCTTCTCCTTTTTCCTTGCCAAAAGTCGGCCCTTTGTGTGTTGTGAAATAGCTTATTTGTAGAAGAGTCTTGCTGGGGTTTGGGGGAAAAACAAAATAAAATTTGAACTGTTTGGGTATGCTCTTCCATTGCTTTTTTTTTATGCAACTCTTATGTGCTAATTCTATGCAAATAAGGGGCTGAGATAATGCAGGCTTGGACTCGATTAGGAGCAGCATAGCATGACTGTTTTACAACAGTTTTGGAGTGTTATGGCAGCTTGGTGCAGGGCTGTTTCATAGAAGTACAACAGACATTTTTTTACAAGGTTTTAAGCTATTATGTGGACAATACAACAAGCTTGAGCTTGGCAGGATATAGGACTTTTTTCATCAATGGTTTTTACAGCATTGTTTGTTGCACGACACTAGTTTGGTTTTGATCAATGTTCTTCAAAATTCTACCTTCAACTTGATTACTTCTACAAAGATCTTTAATCTCTCTAGAACTTTGATCTTTTTCTTACTCTGGTTTTCGACAAGCATGTTGAATCTCTTAAAGATGTCGGATACTCCATCTTTTCATTTTGATATCATAGATCCACAACTTTCGACCAAACTCATCAACAGACAAAAAATATTTGTTTCCACCAATTGTATGTTCTTTGAATGGACCACATTCATCTGAATGTACCACTTTGAGTATGTAAGATGATCTCATTGGCATAGTCGAAATGAAATAATTTACGGATTTCCATCTTGAATCTCTTAAAGATGTCAAATACTTCATCTTTTCGTTTTGATCACATAGACCCATAACTTTCGACCAAACTCATCAACAAACAAAACAATATTTGTTTCCACTAATCGTATGTTCTTCGAATGACCACATTCATCTGAATGTACCACTTTGAGTATGCAAGATGATCTCATTGGCATAGTCGAAACAAAATAATTTTTGGATTGCCATCTTGAATCTCTTAAAGATGTTGAATACTCCATCTTTTCATTTTGATCACATAGATCCAAAATTTCGACCAAACTCAACAACAGACAAAACAATATTTGTTTCCACCAATTATATGTTCTTCGAATGGACCACATTCATCTGAATGTATCATTTTGAGTATGTAAGATGATCTCATTGGCATAGTCGAAATGAAAGAATTTTTGGATTGCTTTCCTACTAAACAAACTCCACAGTTTTTTCAAGCATCTCAAGACCTGGGATACCATATCTTGAGTAATCAGTTGATTAAGTGGTCGAAAGTTCAAATGTCCAAACCTCATATGCCACAACGAATTATCCTTATGGTCTAACAGTTTTCAAACATTAAACTTCTGTTGAATTGATCATTATCTTAAATATCTTGTTTTTCAACAACAGAGATTTTAAGACCAAATTGTTCTTGGTGTCGAACAATCTCAAAACTCCATCTTTCATGAGAACTGAGAAACTCTTTTTGACTAGTTGTCCAACACTTAGCAAGTTGCACTTCATTCTAGGTACATAGAGCACATCTTTAATCATAATTGTTCCTCCATTTCTTGCAATGAACTATTATCAGTAAGTTTTTTTTGTTAAATTGTAATTCATAGTGTCGAAACTATGTGTGTCGAAGGGTTTAGAGGTGGATCGAAGTAGGTTGCTCGAAGGAAGCCATTGCCCATTCGAAGCTTGTGGATTGAAGCAAGTATGAAGATAGACAACATGTTAGCTATCAATCTGGAGAAGAACCCAATAGCACATGGTCGAAGCAAGCACATCGAAATGAGGTTCCATTATCTCCGAGAGCAGGTAACAGATGGGAAGATGAATTTGGAACACTGCAGAACTGAGAATCAGATTGCAGACACCATGACGAAGGGAGTGCATGTTGAAGTATTCAGAAGACTAAGAACCATGATGAATATATATTATTTAGACATAATTAATTAGGTGGTGTGTTAAATTGTAATTCACAGTGTCGAAACTATGAGTGTCGAAGGGTTTAGAGGTGGATCGAAGCAGGTTGCTTAAAGAAGCCATTTCCCAGTCGAAGCTTGGGGATCGAAGCAAGCTTGGTCTTCTTCTACTTGTCAAAAATCTACAAACTACTCCTTTCGATTAGTCATGTGGTTTGAACAGCCTGAACCAGATTTTGAATTCGACATGGTTATCTGTAACTGCACACCTTATTTTATCTGCTTTGTCCTTTCGATAGTTTCCTCTTTCTCCTTTTAAGGATTCGGAAGTTCCATCTTTGACCTGATGCTTGAGAGCCTAATATGATCCATGGAAACTATATGCGCCATTAAAAGTCCAATTGTACTTGTGCAAACTTAAACCCTAGTTTTGAGTCATCAGTGTTTGAGGACGTATCTTGAGCTGATCAAACCTTGTGCAGTCTTGAATCAATGGAGATCTTGTGAGAGAATTCTTGAGAAATTGAGAGGGCAAATTTTGGGGTACAATAGCTACCCCTGTTCAATCTTCTTAAACCTGAAAAGTGAGGATGGAACGTCGCCATTCATATCTTGAAGGTAGAAGATGATTGAAAACTATAGTGACCATAGATTTGCAATCAACCATGTGTTAGTTGACTGTGTAGGAAATGGTCTTAAAGATGCCATTTGGAGAGATGATGGAGAGTTGTCAGAGATGGGCTTATAGATGCCATCTAAAGGTGATTGTTGATAGAAATTAGACTAAGTCTAAGATTTACTGTAACTGGGAGAAGTATCAGAATAAATCTTTGGTCGATTTAATTCTGAATGACATGTTGGAATGGGCCCGCGTTAAGCCATGTTTGGAAATGTATTAGAAGGAATCTGTGTAAGACTGCTTCAGGATGAATCCGTGTGGGACTATATCTGGAATTTCATGAGAAGGAACCTGCGTAGGGCTGATTCGGGATGAGTCCATGTGAAACTTTATCTGGAAATGCATTAGAAGGAGCTCGGGTAGGGCTGCTTCGGGATGAGTCTGTGTGAAACTTCATCTGGAAATGTATTAGAAGAAATCTGTGTAAGATTGCTTCAGGATGAGTCCGTGTGAAACTGTATCTGGAAATGTATGAGAATGAGCCTGGGTAGGGCTACTTCGGGATGAGTTCGTGTGAAACTTCATCCGGAAATGTATGAGAATAAATATGTGTAAGATTGCTTCGGGATGAGTCTGTGTGAAACTGCATCTGGAAATGTATGAGAAGGAGCCTGGGTAGGGCTCCTTCGGGATGAGTCCGTGTGAAAATTCATCTGGAAATTAGAAGGAACATGTGTAAGATTGCTTCATGATGAGCCCGTGTCAAGCTGCATCTGGAATTTAGAGAAGGAGCCTGTGTACGGCTGCTTCGGGATGAGTCTGTGTGAAACTTCATCTGGAAATGTATGAGAAGAAATCTGTGTAAGATTGCTTCGGGATGAGTCCGTGTGAAACTGCATCTGGAAATTTATGACAGGGATCCTGGGTAGGGCTGCTTCGGGATGAGTCCGTGTGAATCTTCATCTGGAAATGTATGAGAAGAAATCTGTGTAAGATTTCTTCGGGATGAGTCCGTGCGAAACTGCATTTGGAGATGTATGAGAAGGATTCTGGGTAGGGCTGCTTCGGGATGAGTCCGTGTGAAACTTCATCTGGAAATTAGAAGGAACCCGTGTAAGATTGCTTCATGATGAGCCCGTGTGAAGTTGTATCTAGAAAATAGAAGGAACTCGTGTAAGATTGCTTCAGCTTGTCATGTAGATAGTTGCTATGTCTTGTTTTAGGAACTAATCTTGGACCTGTTGAAAATTGTTGATGATAATTATCTGTTGATTTATCTTTCCTGAAAAGGTAAAGAGTTAACTGTGTGCAATGTCATGAGGTATGGAATGCATTGCATAATGATTCTCTCAAAAATAAGGTTGTGCTATATGCGCTTCGTATGCATATGCTATAATGTATGAAATGTGAAATGTTATTGAAGTGCATCTTTGTCCAGGAAAATAAATCCTTGAAAAATGCTGGTGAGCCTTGGGAAATTAAATCTCGGACTACTGTTGGGGATGAAGAGTATGCACCTCTTCAGACCTTGTTTTAGAATGTTTCTGTTGGGGATTCCTATTCTATTCTTTGAGGAGAACTCCGCTAGGGAATGTTGACTTTGCTTGAAGGAAACTCCATGGAGAGTGTTGATTTCTGCTTAAGGGAAAGAGTTCAGGAGTTTTAGTCGTCTATTGCTCTAGTGGGGAATTACCTCTTGAAAGTTAGTTTGTTATCTGGTCAGATTCCAGGTTTCGCACTAACTTGCTGGAGATAAGGAAGTTAACTATTATATGGTTGGGTCTCGGGCTTTACAGCAACTCACTGGAGATAATGGAAGTTAACTTTTATCTGGTCAGATCCCAGGCTTTACATCAACTCACTAGGGATAGTGGCAAACTCTACTGGGGAATATGAGCTTTTAAACTGCTATTTGGTCGGGTCCAGGCTTTGCGGTAACTAAGAATTGAGATTTACTGTTATCTGGTCGGGTCCAGGTTTCGCAATAAGTTGAGAGTAGGATGATGTTGAACTATTTTCTAGTTGGGTCCAGGCTTCATAGCAACTTTCAGAGACAACACTAACTTTGTTGATGACTTCACTGGGGATTAGGGGTTGTGGTCCCTTAATTTGTAATAGTCTGAGAGGCAAACTTAAGCTAGGGAATCTGTAGTTTGTTGGGGAAATAAACCCTATTGAAGCGAACATTTTACAATCTGTTAGGGAGGTGTCTCTTTGGCAGAACTTCTCAAGGATTCTTCTTAAGACCAAATCTGTTGGGGAGAGGTTTTCCGGAGATTAAAACTCTGGCTGGGGATTGCATGGATCCAACTTTGTGGGGATATCCATGAATTTGGCCTTGTGGGGTTTGTACCCTTATCCGTGAAGATTATTCTATGGGGATAACCTTATAGAGGCGGCTCTAGCGAATTCAACAGGGATCACCTTATGAAAGGGACTTTGTGGGGATTTGTCGTTGTCCATAGCAGTAAGTTTTTTAGTGCTGCCAGAAAATGTGTGCTAGGTCATACATGAACCTTTTGCTGGAATTCAAGTTCAATGGCCTAAGTGATTCGGATGCAGACTTGCCCCTGTTATTCAACACTTCTTGAGAGATTTCTTGGAATCTCGACTTGACTGCCCCAGATGATTTAGACAGTGACCTGTCATGCCCCCCTGATTATGGGAGATTTTTCATTGGAAGTGTCTTCTAATTTTGAAGTGATTTTGTTCTTTGAGAGAATTTTCATTCATTGGATATTCGTCGTGCGAATTTCTCTGTTGTCAAACAAATATCCATATGCAAACAGCGGTATTCAAACAACGCAAAGTTTATGTTTGTCTTGAAAATGAATTTTTAGCAAATAAAAGAATTTTGTAAGAATATGAATTCAACTCAGGATTTACAATAAGCCTTACAGGAGTCAGGATACCTTTTGTAACAATACGCTTTTGAACTAACCCATGCTTCAATTAGGACTTTTAAAGGGTTGTAGTGTGGCCTGGTTCACTGTTTAAGAACCAAAGGATAAGGCTCAAAGTGTGTTTGTACCCAACCCACTCTTCGTGATGTTCTCCAGTCCTATACTCAGTTAATTGCGCGTTTTGAATTCCAATTGAGTCTGGAATGACATTTTGGTGATAGTTCGGACAAGTTAAGTTTTTTGGAGAAGGCAGTCATTTTGAAACATTTTTCTGTTGTTGAGGATTTGTAGCGACCTCCTTTTTGTTTATTTATTGTCCCTATTTTTTGCCTGACTGTTTTGAGATTATAGTCAGCGAGATGCCCCAGTTTTTCTTAAGTCTCCTTCATAGGTTTTGACTTAATGGGCTTTTCTTTTGAGAGATAACGACTACCTATTTTACAGGGAACCATCGTCGTCTTTTTATTCAGAAGGATGTTTTTTATGTCATTTGTTGTGTATGAAGTGAAAGCTTGTGACTGAACACGCATTTGAATTAACTAAGAAACTAACCCTGCCCCTGGCTTTGATTAAAGGTTTCAATTTGTGTGAAAAAGAAAACATCTACTTCTTTGGCTCAAAGGGGTTGACTAGGGATCATCTTCCTTATAACTCCAGTGTTTAGGGATTGAAAGAACGCATGTACATCGTCAGCAAGGTCTGTCCAAAAGCATACTGTATGAGATTATGGTATTTTTTTCGTCATCCTTCCTCTAAAGGCTTATAGATTGTAATTGAGAGTTAAATATCACAAAAAGGGAATAAAAAGCACAATTTAAATATAGTGAAAACGAATGGATTAATTCAAGACAAACATATGCAATGCATTAATGAAACAAAGTTTGACATAATAGATAAGTGTTCAAACAAACAAAAGAAATTACAAATGAACTGGACGCTCTCAATGATTTGGCATGGGAGCAATGATCACATTGGGAGTTTCAGGGGGATGAATTCAATCTCCTTGGTGTCAATCATATTTTGAATCTTGTATTTCAACACCCAATAGTCGTTAGTATCATGCCCAAGACTGTCAGAATGATAGTCACATATTGCATCAGGATTGTAGTTAGGAGAAGAAGTTTTGGGGTTTGGATGAGGTCCTATCAACATAATCAGATTCATCGCTAAAATGTGTTACAATACTTGAGATAGTGGCATGTTGATTTTGGTAAGTTGTCTCTTGGGCTCGTCTTGCCTTTGTTGATTTCCCCGTTGTTATTGTTGTACTGATGCAGGACTAGAGATTAGGACTGCCCCCACATATTGGTGGTGGTTACTCTTGTTACAACCCTTTTGTCCATACACAACATTGGACTCTTTCTTCCCATTATACGGCTTCTTCTGAGTATCGGAGGATGTAGCCCCTTAGATCTTCCCGCTTCTGATTCCATTTTCAACTCATTCCCCAGTAAGAATTAGCTCGGTGAACCTGACCAAAGAGCTTCCAATTAGATGATTGAAGAAAGGTTCTGTCAAAGTTCCCATAAAGATATCAACCATCTCCATGTCAATTAAAGGTGGTTGCACCCTTCCGGCCAGGTCTCTCCACTTTTGAGTGTATTCTTTAAAACCTTCATTGGAACCCATAGTCATATTCTGCAACTGCACACGAGTTGGTGCAAGATCAGCGTTATATTGGTACTGCTTCTAAAAAGCAGCAGCTAGATCTTCCCAAATGTGGATATTAGTCCTCTCAAGTTGATAGAACCACTCCAAGTGCGTTCTAGATAAGCTTTCTTGGAAAAAGTGAACCCACAACTTCTTACCAGTGGTGTATGGTTGAGTCTTGCGGACATAAGATCTCAAATACATCTTAGGACAAGATACCCCATCATACTTGGCAAAGATTTGGATCTTGAATTTGTGGTGAATGACTACCCTAGGAACCAACCCTAAATCTCTAAAGTCTAGACAAGGTACTGCTTTGATTTCTACAGCCTTAAGTCGGTCTTCAAGGTGTTTGTATTTTTCATCCGCTGGTGGATACTACTCCTCAGAATAGTCTTTATACTCAGTAGCTTGGTTATCCCTAGCTCTAGTGCTTTTAGCTTCCTCTTCTTGATTGTCTTCTTCCTCAGAAGATGCATCTTCTTTTTTAGCTAGTTGGGCAAGCCCCTTGAACCTTCTTCCTATGTTGAGGATGATATCCTTCTTCTTAGTCTTCTTCTTACTCCCTTTGGTGTAGAGTGCTTTCAGATCTTCCTACCCCTTGGCTAAGTTCGGGAGCACTTGTTGGAACTGGGCATTCTGAGCTTGGAGATATTTAACTATTTGCTCTAGACCCATCTCTACTGAAATAAACAATAAGCATATGAGAAAACTTGTATGGGGAAAACCTCTTATGATGACATGCATGTTATATGGATGCGATGTTTTCAAGGATCTCGCAGGGTAAACACAAGAAGATGTTAGAAGTTGAACTTTGATCACAGCTTTGATTGGAGAACTTCGTATCGTTGAATGTCCTTCCATGAGAATCAAGATAACCATGTCGAGTGGTTCATATCCCTTGACTCAATTAATCGTGCTTTGGTCTTTGACAGCATCTGGTTAGAGGAGAATAAATCCTCTTTCCCCTTGATAGACGTCTGGTTCATCATGACCCTGCATCACAGGCCCTTGAGATCCTTGAAATGGTTATTGACAATTCTATGGTATGATGTCATGATGTTATGTACAAGTAATCATACACAAGCAAAAGCAAACAAGTCGTTATGTACAAACAAAGCAAACAAATCCTTAGGTTTAGGCTTGCATGGAGTTTATAGGTAATTACCCTCTTGAAGTTTAGTTGGTTCAACCTGTCCTAGAAAGTAACCGAGTTTTAGGGGATCTCAATATCATTGATCTTTCTTTATCGGACATTGTTTCAGCGCAAGCCTCTTTATTGGCGACCAAAATATCCCGAAAGTCCGATCTCAATGAGCATAGAATCGAGTATCAACCAACTTCGGACTGCACCAAAGCTGGCTATCTCACTACTTCCTAATGGCCAAGTTGTTCAATTAAAGTTTCTAAGGTCGGTTAGTGCTTCATGACCCACACAGCGGCCCCGTATTCTCCTTGACGAGACTCAAGGGCTACCGGTACCAACAAATGTGTCACACTAACGTAGCCATCGCTTCAACCATATCGGTATACCCCGCACAGTCTACATGATCTATTGCTACTTACCTAATAATGTTCCCCAATCAGGGTAGAGGATCAAAACAAATCCAAACAAGGACCCATAAACGTAAGGCAAACAAATCAAACAATGAAAGAAAATAAATGTGACCTAACTCTAAGGTAACCCCACTTTCTAGTCAATAATCCTCAGCAGAGTCGCCAGTTCTGTGATACGGTGGGAGAACTGACTTGGGTGTTTCGCGTTTGATTGCAATTTTTGCGGATAGCAAGAGTCGCCATCGACTTTTCTTTTATCCAATAAAGGAAAGTGTGAAAAGAACAGGAAATACCTTTGAGAATTTTTTCTTGTGTTCAGGGGGTAGGTTATGAAAAGGGAAGGTGTTAGCACCCTTTTCATCCGTAGTTATCTACAGGCTCTTAGTTGCTTGATAGATCATTTGAAAATGCTTTATTTGAAAATGTGTTTGTGATGGGTGTAAGTTTGAAAGTATTTTGAAAATGCCTTTGTTTCGGCAAACTTTGTAATGATTCTCGTCTCTATAAGAATGTATACAAAGTGTTGGTTTTGAAAATAGTTCAAAGAGATATTTGTTTTTGAAGATGCTTTGAAAGTGTAAGTGTGGAAATGGTTTTAGTTTGTGAGAAAGCAACTAAGAGCGTACTACCTACTCAAAAGTTATATGTTCTTTTCCTCCTCCTTTAGATGTTGCTATCTTACCATTGATTTGGTAAGAAGCCCTGTCGTTGGATGTGAAGGGACGGGCGTGGGTCATTGTATAGTCATGAATGGCAATATTGTGAGATATCTTAGCATTTCTCTTATGGGACTAAGATCATTTGTAATACAACATTCGTAGTGTCGTCGAGAGACTATGATCTTGTATTTTGATTATTTTTGCTAAGATAGCCACATACACATCATGACTATTTTTCTCAAGGCAACAAGTGGAGTTAACCCTAGAGGTGTAAGTGTGTAAGTGTTTATTTTTCATGCATTGTCTTGTCTTGGATTAGGATTTTCTAAGGTTGATTTTTTATCTTGTCATACACACCTTAATTACTAACATTTATGAAAGCGATAAAATTGCGGATAATAAATGTTCTACGCTATTACATCATTTGGGGGATGGGGGATACAAATATACAAATTGGGATTGCAAGAAATTAAACCTAATTATCTATTATAAACCATATTGAATAGCTATGAAGCAAATATATGAAATATGTAAAAAAATAGCGCAAAAGAGAGGAAAAAAATTAAATCTTTCGACATCATGTGTCGAAGAATGCTTATATGCATAGACACATATCCTTCTTTCGACACTGTAATTCCAAATTAACTCAGTATGAGTCAAAGTATAATGTTATGTGTCTAATCACACACCCTTTTCCCTTTTGTTTAGGCCTGTAAAGCAGTATGTGTCGAAGCCTAAGGCTTTGTGTCGAATCATGCTGTAATTTTTCACTCCAACATTGTTTTATGGTCTGTACATGTTAATTCTTAACATATGATTGACAAGAAAGGAAGACAAACAAAAGGTTAGCTTCAAAGGCAATGGTTATTACATATTATCTTCGAAGATGAATCATCAATGATGCTTGAAATGAAGGGTTTAAAGTCGAGAAGACTTACCTTGAAGCTGGAATTTGTGTTTCGAACTTGAGTTGCTTCCTTGAATGTTCTTGAGTTCAAAAGAAATAAAATAGAGGTGTTGTTTTTTTTTGTTTTGAGTTTAAGAGTGTTTTAAGGCTTCAGCATTTGTGTTCTCTCCTCTCTCTTTTTTTCTTCTTTTCTTCTCCTTTTTCCTTTCCAAAAGCCAGCCCTTTGTGTATTGTGAAACAGCTTATTTATAGAAGAGTCTTGTTGGGGTTTGGGGGGAAAAACAAATTAAAATTTGAACTATTTGAGTATGCTCTTCCATTGCTTTTTTTTATGCAGCTCTTATGTGCTAATTCTGTGCAAATATAGGGCTGAGATAATAAAGGCTTGGACAAGATTAGGAGCAACATAGCAGGACTGTTTTGCAGCAGTTTTGGAGTGTTGTGGCAACTTGGTGCAGGGTTGTTTCATAGCAGTACAACAAACTGTTTTTTTTACATGGTTATAGGTTGTTATGTGGATGGTACAGTAAGCTTGGGCTTGGCATCGTATAAGACTTTGTTCAATAGTAGTTTGGACAACATTGTTTGTAGCATGGCACTAGTTTGGTTTTGATCAATGTTCTTCAAAATTCTGCCTTCAACTTGATTCTTTCTACAAAATATTTAATCTCTGTAGAACTTTGATCTTTTTCTTACTCTAGTTTTTGACAAGCATCTTGAATCTCTTAAAGATGTTGAATACTCCATCTTTTCATTTTGATCACATAGATCCACAACTTTTAACCAAACTCATCAACAGACAAAACAATATTTGTTTCCATCAATTGTATGTTCTTCGAATGGACCACATTCATCTGAATGTACCACTATGAGAATGCAAGATGATCTCATTGGCATAGTCGAAACAAAAGAATTTATGGATTGCCATCTTGAATCTCTTAAAGATGTCGAATACTCCATCTTTTCGTTTTGATCACATAGATCCACAACTTTCGACCAAACTCATCAATAGACAAAACAATATTTGTTTCCACCAATTTTATGTTCTTTGAATGGACCACATTCATCTGAGTGTACCACTTTGAGTATGCAAGATGATCTCATTGGCATAGTCTAAACGAAAGAATTTCTGGATTTCCATCTTGAATCTCTTAAAGATGTCGAATACTCCATCTTTTCATTTTGATCACATAGATCCACAACTTTTCACCAAACTTATCAACAGACAAAACAATATTTATTTCCACCAATTATATGTTCTTAGAATGGACCTCATTCATCTTAGTGTACCACTTTGAGTATGCAAGATGATCTCATTGGCATAGTCAAAACGAAAGAATTTCTGGGTTGCTTTCCTACTAAACAAAATCCACAGTTTTTTCAAGCATCTCTAGACTTGGGATACCATATCTTGAGTAATTAGTTGATTAAGTGGTCGAAAGTTCAAATGTCCAAACCTCAAATGCCACAACCAACTATCCTTGTGGTCAAATAGTTTTCAAATATTGAATTTCTGTCGAATTGATCATTATCTTAATGTCCTATTTTTTGACAATGGAGATTTTAAGAACAAATTGTTCTTGGTGTTGAACAAGCTCAAAACTCCATCTTTCATGACAACTGAGAAACTCTTTTCGACTAGTTGTCCAACACTTAGCAAGTTTCACTTCATTCCAGGTACATAGAGCACATCTTTAATCATAACTTTTCCTCCATTTCTTGCAATGAACTATTATCAGCAAGTTTTTTTGTTAAATTGTAATTCATAGTGTCGAGACTATGTGTGTCGAAGGGTTTAGAGGTGGATCGAAGCAGGTTGCTCAAAGGAAGCCATTGCCTAGTCGAAGCTTATGGATCGAAGCAAGTATGAAGATATAAAACATGTCAGCTATCAATATGGCGAAGAACCCAATAGCACATGGTCGAAGCAACACATAGAAATGAGGTTCCATTATCTCCGAGAGCAGGTAGCAGGTAGGAAGATGAATTTGGAACATTACAGAACTGAAAATCAGATTGCAGACATCATGACGAAGGGAGTGCAGGTCGAAGTATTAAGAAGACTAAGAACCATGATGATATAGATGGTTTAGACACAATGAATTATGTGGTGTGTTAAATTGTAATTCATAGTGTCCAAACTATGTGTGTTGAAGGGTTTAGAGGTGGATCGAAGCATGTTGCTTGAAGAAGCCATTGCCCAGTCGAAGCTTGGGGATCGAATAAAGCTTGCTCTTCTTCGACTTTTCAAAAATATGCAAACCACTCTTTTCGATCAGTCAAGTGGTTCGAACAGCCTGAACCAGATTTTGAATTTGACATGGTTATCTGCAACTGCACACCTTTTTTTATCTGCTTTACCCTTTCGATAGTTTCCTCTTCCTCCTTTCGATGATTCAGAAGTTCCATCTTTGACCTGATGCTTGAGAGCCCAATATGATCCATGAAAACTATATGGGGCATTAAAAGTCTAATTGTACTTGTGCAAACTCAAACCTTAGTTTTGAGTCATCAGTGTTTGAGGAGGTATCTTGAGCTGATCAAACCTTGTGCAGTATTGAATAAATGGAGATCTTGTGAGAGAATTCTTGAGAAATTGAGAGGGAAAATTTGGGGTACAATAGACATCTTATCCGACATGTTGCTCCAGATGTTGAAACACTTCAACTCAACATGTCCCAACATAAAATAGGACTTATTGCTTAACCCGTTCTTGTTAGCAAGATAGCATATCCTATCTAACATATTGCTGCTATATTTGTTTTACAAAAATTAATGTCAATCCTAAAAATAAAGAACTTATTGTCGTATCCCAAATTTGCCCTACCTTTTTTGCTTTTGACTGGCTTAGACTATGCGTCCCATTTTTCATCATTTTCTCTAAGTTATTTGCATAGCATGCATCTCATGGAATCGGTCACTTTGGCTCAAAACATTGGGTTTGTGCCATCCTTATGTTTAACTTTGGTTTGAGGTTTTCTTTATCAGGTAAAAGGAAAATTCATCTGGTTCTCGATTAGTGGATCATTGAATTAAGTTTTAAGGTATCATGGATTTCTTTCTCACCAAGTTACAAGGTTGTTTCTCACTCGAATTCCTCTGAGCCTGGATTAGGGTTTATTTCCCTATTGTTTGCCAAGATGTTAGGGTTTTGGATCCCTGATTTTTTGTGAAATGTTTCTTTCGCCTGCCTCAAAGATAACTCAAAGTCAAGTACATTTGGTTAGGTATTTCATCTCCTCTCACTTTAAGTTTTCTTCTTAAGATCTCTCAGTCACTGAGTCAAGAGTTTGAAGTTTAAATTTATAAACGTGGAATCCGGGCATAAGAAATAAGGTTGAAGGTTCATGATGATCAAGGCATGTCTTTGTTGCTTAATGAAATTCTGGTATCATATATGTGATGATTAATGAGATGTCATGACACAAATATTTGTTTGCAAGTAAGGTGCAATAAAATCAAAAGCAGTAAAAACACAAGAGATTGTTCAACCAGTTCAGTGTACAATAACACCAACTTTGGGGGCTACGAAGCCAGAGACAAGTTCACTAAATAGTATAAATTCATAGACCCTCAGTAAACAACCAGTTTATGATCTAATCACTTAATCACTACCCAATCTAAAATTCTACCTAAGACTTACCTAGGTATGAGGCCATCCTCAAATCCCTTCAATCACTTACAGTGAAGAACTTAACAAAATTAATAAGTTTGAAACACTTTAATCATTCAATGCTTAAAAGCTTATGAATGATACACAATTAACAACCCAAATAACAACTCAAGTATTTAAACTAATACTTAGAGTGTATTACAAATAAAAAGCCTAGACTTCTAATTAGAAAGAAAGTATTCTTCTTCAAAAGTTTCTTGTCTTTGAATAAGGAAGCAAGTCCTTATATATGCGAAGTTTTGGGCTTGGGCTTAAACATAAATATTCAAATCTTTTGAATATTTCCACAAAAACAGGCCAAGATAAAATTATGCAATTTGAAAAATATTCCTCCATATTTTTTGCAGCCTGTAGATCAAGAATCCTGAATTATAGAATGTTGGAAATCAGGAAACAAAAGACTTAACTGATTTTGGGCTGAGATCAGTTCAGTAGGCATATGTCAAGACATCTGCCTTGACATCATTCAAAACAGTTTTGCTCCAAATGTTAATACATTTAGCAAAACATTAACAAGTCATTGTTTTACCAAAATTACTGCCAACAAACACTTACAAACTCCCCCTTTGGCAAATTTTGGCTAAAAAATTGTTAAAGCATATTATCAGAGCAACAACACAATTATTAGAGCATTATCAGGGCAGCAGCAAAAGCAAGGCAATCAAGACATACATTCAGTTAGCACTTAGTTGTTAGCACGGGAAGATGTCAAAACATCTTTTGGGACATGAGGATCCCCCTCAAGTATTGAGCTCCCCCTCAATCAATGATCAATGGTCAGTCAGTGGTTAGTCACTCACTCACTTTATCTCCCCCTTTTTAGTCATAATATGCCAAAGAAAAGATGCAATCAAAGGAATATCAGTATTAGGGTACAAACCATAAAATTCAAATGTCAAGCACATGCAAGTGCCAAAAAAAGGAAACAAAGTGTTCATAGAAACATCAGGTAGTCTAACTGTCATCCGGACCAGTGGACTTGGTTGAACCAGAACTTCTTTCCATACTGGAGTCTTCACCTTCAGAGCTCACTGCAGCATCAAGGTTGCTATCCTTTTGCAGGTCCTTGATTTTCTTTTCAAAGATTTGCTTCCTAGATGAGCTCACTCTGATCACGTCATCTAATTCCTTACAGGCTTCCCTTAGTTCATTGATCATTTCATCCTTAGTGGAGGCCTTTTCAGCACGAGCAGATGTTAAAACAATGTATGGGACATGTTTTCCTGAACAGAGCTTAAAATGGAAGGTCAAGGCAGACTCCCTCTTGAACACAACATCATTTCCACTTAGGATTCCAGGATGTTGATTTAGGATAATTCCACAGAGGAGGGAAGGAAAAACAATTGGCATCTTAATGGCACAAGTTCCTGCATGTTTGATGGTTTGATCAAAGATATAAGTCCCATAGTAAAAAAAATTGGTTTCCAATAGCATAAATGAACTTTCCTAAACCAATGGAGATGGTTGAAGTGTGATTAGTGGGAACCCAATTTGCAGCTCCAATCCTATGTAAAATTGTATATTTTACACTCAGTTTGCTGACAGGAAGTTTGTTTTTCATTGGCTACTCACTTACTTGATTAGCAGTAATGGCTCTACACACTTGATTGTCTGTTACTTCCAACTCACAACATACATCTTTAGACCTATCTAGAAATTTGTTTATAATGGCAGGAGAAAATTCTACACACTTTCCTCTAACAAAAACCTTTCTATATTCCTTACTCTTATGGTCAGCACAGTCAACAGGAATATTAACAATGAACTCCTTAACAAGAGTTTCATAGAAATTTTCAAACCTGGTAATTGTTTTCATCAGTCCAGCATAGGAGATTAGCTCCATGATTTCCTTACATTCCAAGGCACTAGCTCCTAGTTCTCTCTCCAGGGCAATCCTTCTTTGATACACATACTTCCACTTCTCATCATTCCCAATAGAGTGAAAGGATATGCTGTCAAGTGGGGCATCAGGAACCCTAACAGACAATTTCTTATTTGTAGACTTTTTGATAGGAGAGATGTCTTGGACATCTTGCTCAACATCATACTCAGAGTCAGTCTCTTCTATCAGAACAACTTTCTTCTTACTCTTGGTCCTTTTTACAGCATCCTCGTCATCATCAGTAGAGGTAACAAGTCTAGCTTTTCTCTTGCTAGAAGGAGGGACCACTTTACTTCCTGCTTTTGGGGGTCCATACATGGTTTTCTTCTTGATTGCTTTGGGAGGGGGTGTGATACTTGCATCTTTCACTCTCCTGGACTTTAGCCTTATAGAAATACCAGGTACAACATTAGTGAGGAGCTCATTGTCAAAGAGCTCTTCAACATTGACTACACTCATAACATTGTGACATTCTCCATCCTTGGAGGCAGCATCATCTTCTTTAGAAGGAGAGTTTTCTTCAAAATTTTGTTCAACATTTTCCTCAACATTTTGATCAACATTTTCTTCTTCCATATCTTTTAGGACAGAGGTAGCAAGCTTCTCAAGATTGCTATCAGTAGCATCATTCTTGGATGATTCAGCAGTATCATTTTTAGGATTACTTCCTTTGTCAGCAGGAGGAGGCATGCGAGCAAGGGGAGTAGAAATCCCAGGCACAACAAATCCTTCATTTAATACCCTGTCCACAAGCCTTCTGATGCTTCTATCAACATTGATAATTTCTTCTCCAGTTCTATTGTCAGTAGCAGTAGAACAGTTACCTTTATCATCTTTAGATTTCTTAGCTGGTGATGATCTAGGTTTCTTGACCTTTTTATCAAGCGGATGGATCATTTATAGAGGAGTAACATCTAGCACTCTGTCAAGAGAAAGATTTCCATTTGCAGATTTTGAGGAAGATGATGTGTGATGTTGAGACATGTTTGAAAAATTTCTAGCAAGGAGATGAGGAATGGCAAGGGTTCTTCTTCTGTTGAGGAGAATGAAGATTTTGTAAAAGTAGAGAGAAGAAATGTATTAGCTTATTGGAAACAATTTGAGGAAGTCTTGTAATGATTGTTTTCTAAAATTTATTTGTTGGAAACACAAATAACATAATATCACTTTAATGATATCCCCACACACTTTTAATTACTACAAACCCTCATATAAACATATCCCTAATTTCCCCCTTAGGTTCTCAAATTGATTAACATCCAAAGCTTTTGCGAAGATGTCAGCCAGTTGCAATTCAGTGGCTACATGTTCTAAGGCAACAATCTTTTCTTCAACAAGCTCTCTATGAAGTGATGACGGATGTCAATATGCTTGGTCATGCTGTATTGAATGAGATTCTTTGATATTTTTATGGAACTTAAATTGTCAAATAATAATGTCATGACATCTTGTTTGACATTATATTCTGATAACATTTGTTTCATCCAAACAAATTGAGCACAACTACTTCCTGCAACAATGTACTCAGCCTCAGCAGTGGACAGAGACATATAATTTTGCTTCTTGCTGAACCAAGATATGAGATTATTTCCCAGAAAGAAGCATCATCCTGATGTACTCTTTCTATCATCAACACTTTCTGCCTAATCAACATCACAAAAACCAGTTAAGGCAGAATTTGATCCATGAGATTACAACATGCCATAATCACTTATCACATTCACATATTTAAGAATCCTTTTCACATGGCTGGCATGGCTAACTTTGGTATCAGCTTGATATCTTGCACACACCCCTATAGAAAAGGTAATGTCTGGTCTACTAGTTGTGAGATATAGAAGGTTGCCTATCATGCTTCTGTGGAGACTTTGATCTACACTTATTCCTTTTTCATCTTTAGGCAGCTTCAGATGTGTGGGGGAAGGAGTTCTTTTGTGACTAGCATTCTCCATCCCAAACTTCTTCACTATATTCTTTGCATACTTACTCTGAGATAAAAATATAGAGTCTTCCATTTGTTTAACTTGCAGACCAAGAAAATAGGTTAATTCTCCAACAAGACTTATTTCAAATTCAGACTGCATTTGCTTGACAAAATGTTCCACCATATCATTTGACATCCCTCCAAATACAATGTCATCAACATAGATTTGAGCAATCATAATCTTCCCTTCTTCTTCTTTGACAAAAAGGGTTTTATCTATGCCACCTTTCCTATATCCATTCTCCCCAAGGAATTATGCCAGTCTTTCATACCAAGCTCTTGGAGCTTGCTTCAATCCATACAGAGCTTTCTTCAGTTTATAAATATGTTTAGGAAAACTTGGATCAACAAATCCTTTTGGTTGTTCGACAAAAACTTCTTCATTCAGGTACCCATTCAAGAAGGCACTTTTTACATCCATTTGAAACAATTTAAATTTCAAAATGCATGCAACTCCCAACAGTAGTCTGATTGATTAAAGTCTAGCCACATGAGCAAAGGTTTCATCAAAGTCCACTCCTTCAATTTGAGTGTATCCATGAGCAAATAACCTTGCCTTATTTCTAGTGACCACCCCTTTTTCATTAGATTTATTTTGTATACCCATTTAGTGCCAATCACATTTGTCCATTCAAGTCTTGGAACTAGATCCCAAACTTCATTTCTCTGAATTATTCTAGCTCCTCTTGCACAACATTAATCGAGAACTCATCAGTTAGGGCCTATTTGACATTTTTGGGCTCAATTTTGATACAAATCAAGAGTTAGAAATCTCTTATCTTGATCTGGTAGTAACTCAATTGTTTAGATCTCCTATGATGAGCTCCTTAGGATGATCTTTCTGAGTTCTGATTGAAGGTCATTTATTGAGCTGACTAGGCTGGGGATCTTCTTGAGGAGGATTAGAATCAATACTTGTGTCATTTGATTCAGTTGGACTATCAGGAAAAGATGTTCCAACATCTTCTGAGACATCTTCTTTAACATTCCATCCTCTATCATCAATAGTAACATTTATTGACTCCATCATAACTTTGTTTCTGGAGTTAAAAACTCCGCATGCTCTGCTATTTGTAGAGTAGCCCAGGAATATTCTTTCATCACACTTGGGATCCATCTTTCTCCTTTGTCCGCGATCAGCTAAGATATAACATTTACTTCCAAATACATGAAAGTATCTTGCAGTTGGTTTTCTTCCCCTCCATATTTCATACAAAGTAGTTGAAGTTCCTTTCCTTAGAGTGACTTTGTTATGAATATAACATGCAATATTCATAACTTCAGCCCAGAAATGGAAGGGTAGCTTCTTAGCATGAATCATGGCTCTGGCATATTCTTGGAGAGTTTTATTCTTGCATTCTACAATCCTTTTCTATTGAGGATTAATGGGAGAAGAGAATTCATGGTTGATTCCTTCAGAAGAGCAAAACTCAACAAATTTATTTTTCTCAAATTCCCTTCCATGATCACTTCTTATTCTTATGACATGGCTTTCATTTTCCCTTTGAAGTTTTTGACAAAGATCTTTGAATACTTCAAAAGTTTCTGATTTTTCTCTAATAAAGTTTATCCATGTGTATCTAGAAAAGTCATCCACAACAACATAGGCATACTTCTTACCACCAAGACTTTCAACCTGCATAGGTCCCATCAAGTCCATGTGAAGAAGTTCCAAAAATTTTGATGTAGTAATATGTTGAATCTTATGATGTGACATCTTAGTCTGTTTCCCAATTTGACAGTCACCACATACCCTTCCTTCTTCTATGTTGAGCTTAGGAATCCCTCTCACTACTTCTTTAGAAATAACTCTCTTCATGCCTTTCAGATGCAAGTGCCCCAATTTTTTATGCC
This sequence comes from Vicia faba, assembly GCA_948472305.1. Lineage (NCBI taxonomy): Eukaryota > Viridiplantae > Streptophyta > Magnoliopsida > Fabales > Fabaceae > Vicia > Vicia faba. Next base: position 818,328,762 of record OX451741.1, on the reverse strand, counting down.
ATAGTTTAACTTCATTCTCTTTGGCTAAACCACATGTTGAGGAGAGGTTTAACTCTTAAAGGACCCATAGATAACATTTGTCTTTAAATCTGATTCCTTTCATGACAACTTCATTCTTTTCATTGCACACAAGACATTCTTCCTTGGAGAAGTTAACTTTTAATCCTTAATCACATAGTTGGCTTATACTTATTAGGTTAGTTGTTAACCCTTTTACAAGTAACACATTATCAATCTTATGAACTCCTGAACAGTCAAGCTTTTCAACACCTTTGGTTTCTCCTTTTGCCCCATCACCAAAAGTCACATAACTGGTGGAATGAGATTTGACATTCACCAACAGATTCTTGACACTTGTCATGTGTCTAGAACAGCCACTATCAAAGTACCAGTCATCTTTGGTTGATACTCTGAGAGAGGTGTGAAAAATGAGACTTCTAACATTGGACTTGGGAACCCACTGTTTCTTACTTTTGCTATTTTGTGGAATCTTATCATTTTTGGGAAGAGGAGTATTTTTAGGATACCCATATAGCTTGAAACATAAGGGCCTTATATGTCTAAGTCTTCCATAGTGATGACATTTTCAGGGCTAGGGATTTTCTCTGGTGTGATTAATCTTTTTCTTCCCATGAGGTTTGCCATGATTTCCTTTCTTCACATGAGGTTTCCCAAGATGACTTTTCTTATCATGTTGAGACATTTGATTCGACATCTTTGGTTTAGATTTGGTATGTGTGGATACAGATGCAAGCTGTTCTGAGTTGGGTTCCTTTTTCTCATTGAAGCCTAAACCATTCTTATCTCTTATCACTCTTCCTGCTTGGAGAATTTCATCTAATGTGTCACACCCATTATTCAGCATCTTGAGAGATTTGAATATTCTATCAAGATTTGAATTTAGAGAGGACACTTCACTTTCCAGATCAGAAATAGTTTTAAGATGCTCTTCCCTTTCCTCCTTTAGCTGAGTTATAAGGGCTTTCTATTTCTCCCCTTCAAGACATACTTCTGAACATTTGAGACATGATTCTTTGTATAAAGTATCTAACTCGTCAAAGGTTAGTTCCCCATCACTAGACTCTTTATCAGATACATATTTTCCTGTCAATTCTTTCACATATTTAGCAGATTCTTCAAGATCACTCTCTGAGTCCTCTTCAGACCAAGTAACAAATAGATTATTCTTCTGTTTATTTAGATATGTAGGATATTCAACTCTAATGTGACCAAAGACTTCACATTCATGACATTTTATTCCCTTCCCTTGAGAATATTTTTCTTCATCCCTTTTCCTTCCCACCTCATTTGACTTATAGATGTCAGATGGGATGTTCTTAACATTTGACCTTTGGTCCCTGTCCATTCTTTTTATCACTTTATTAAATTGTCTTCCAAGCATATCTAGGTCATTTGATATCCACCATATGTATCCAGATCACAATCCTCTTCTTCATCTTCAATATTAGATACAAAGGCAATGCTATTGTTTTTCTTCTCAGATCTTTCATTTATGCTTAATTCAAATGTTAGGAGGGATCCAACAAGTTCATCCACTTTCATTTTGTCAATGTCTTGGGCTTCTTCTATAGTAGTTACTTTCATATCAAATCTCTTAGGAAGAGACCTGAGCATATTTCTCACCAGTTTGTCTTCAGGTATTTTCTCTCTCAAAGCACTGGAGGCATTAGCAATTTCAAGGATCTTCATATGGAAGTCATTTATACTTTCATCATCTTTCATCCTCAAATTCTCAAATTTTGTGGTGAGCAGCCGAAGTCTTGACATCTTAACTTTGGATGTGCCTTCATGAGTGGATTGAAGAATTCCCATGCATCCTTAGCAACTTCACATGTATTCACCAATATGAAAATATTCTTGTCAATTCCATTGAATATAGCATTCAAGGCTTTAGAATTTCCAAGAGAAATTTCATATTCTTCCTTAGACCAATCTTCTTCAGGTTTTAATTCAGAAGTGGGTTCTCCATTTTCTCCCAATTTGACAGGGTGTTTATATCCTCTTAAAATAGCTTTACAGGCCCTGCTGTCTAAGGACTTTAAAAAGAAACCATACGTGGTTTCCAGTAGTCATAATTGCTTCCATCCAGAATGGGTGGTCTGTTCACAAATCCTCCATCCTTGTCTATAGTACCAGAAAGTATCTTCCCTGGATCTCACCCAGATAAAGAGCAGGATGCTTGCTCTGATACCAATTAAAATTCTGGTATCATATATATGATGTCGAATGAGATGTCACGACACAAATATCTGTTTGCAAGTAAGGTGCAGTAAAATCAAAAGCAGTAAAAACACAAGAGATTGTTCACTTAGTTCAGTATACAACAACACCTACGCTGGGGGCTACCAAGCCAGGGACAAGTTCACTAATTAGTATCAATTCATAGACCCTCAGTAAACAACCAGTTTACGATCTAATCACTTAATCACTACCCAAGCTAAACTTCTACCTAAGACTCACCTAGGTATGAGGCCATCCTCAAATCCCTTCAATCACTTACAGTGAAGAACTTAAAAAAAATTAATAAATTTGAAACACTTCAATCATTCAATGTTTAAAAGCTTATGAAAGATACACAATTAACAACCCAATAACAACTCAAGCATTTAAACTAATACTTAGAGTGTATTACAAATAAAAATCCTAGACTTCTAATCAGAAAGAAAGTATTCTTCTTCAAAAGTTGCTTGTCTTTGAATAAGGAAGTAAGTCCTTATATATGCGAAGTTTTGGGCTTGGGCTTAAACATAAATATTCAAATCTTTTGAATATTTCCATAAAAACAGGCCAAGATAAAATTATGCAATTTGAAAAATATTCCTCCATATTTTTCGCAGCCTGTAGATCATGAATCCTGAATTATAGAATGCTGGAAATCAAGAAACAAAAGACTTAACTGATTTTAGGTTGAGATCAGAGCAATAGATAGATGTCAAGACATCTGCTTTGACATCATTCAAAACAGTTTTGCTCCAAATGTTAAGACATTTAACAAAACATTAACAAGTCATTGTTTTATCAAAATTGCTACCAACAAACACTTACACTTAAGTTACAAGCTACTTGTGGTTCCGATATCCAAGTTAAAGTTCTTGTTGAGCATGCGAGTTAGGTTTAGACGTGATATGAAGATTGAGGATTGAAAGATGAGGCGCATGGTTATTTTAAATACAAGATACAAAGGTCATGTGTGATTTCTTGAAGTTCAAGTTACAAAGTGAAGTGTATCATTCAAACCAATCAAGTGCGAATTTCTAATTTCAATCAAGATTCAAAAGTTGTTTGATTTCCATATAATAAATTCATCATTCATAAAATTCACTCAAGTTTTGTGTTCAAGTTACATTTTTGGGCAATTTCCAAAAGGGATTAAAATGCGAAATACAAGTTGAATCACAAGTTACAATTGTTTGTTTACAAAAAAAGAAAGAAATGCTTCTTCTTCAAGTCTCTTTGCTTCGTCTCCAAGTAACTCGTCCTCCTTTCTCGCCGTAACTTTTCTTCATCTTTCAACCTCGCTATGGTCGTCCAATCCTTATGTTCATAAAATAGGAAAAAAGGAGAAAAGTTAGCAAACAATCAACATGTGAAAAATTCAAGCAAGAATTAACTGTTAAAAGAAATGCACATTTCATCATTAGGGTTGGCATTTGGAATCAGAAATTGAAAAAAGGTTTTTGTTTTCAATCATAAGCCATCTCCTCCTATTTTGCAAATCACAAAACTTGGATTTCGGTTCACAGAAGGAAAAGAGGTTTGCAAATGTTTTCTAACTGCAAAAACAAGCCAAAACAGCAAATATACATAAGGTAAGTTAAAACTTCCCAAGGCAGAAAAATAGCCAGCAAGCGCAATGCAACCCAAAAACAAAAACCAGCACAACAAATAGCAACAAATAATGCAACAAACAGCACCAAAAATGGGCAGACCTGCAACAAAACAAAACAATGTAACAAACTGCAACACAGCAGGCCAGCGTTGCAGCAAAGCTACCAAGCAAGGCAGCATAGGCTGCTTAAATAACAGAACAAGGAAGCAAAACTAAAAAACCAAAGCAGAGCCAAATAGCACAGCGACAATTCATGAAAAATGGCAAGCTATCAAATAGCTCAAACCTCAAATGCCTCATCATTTTCCTAATATTGCAAACCCTTCAGAATTATGTAAAAAAGCAGGACCGCTTTACATTATTAAAAGATAAAGAGGGAAAAAGAGACAGGTTTGAAAAGATATCACCTAGCCCAAACAATAGTCCAAACAGCCTGTAAAATCTGCACCTCATATGTGCCACACCTGCTCCAAACAGCCTGAAAATGATATCAAAATAGGCAAATAGAACCTGTACTCAAAAGGACACCAAGTAAGCATATAATTTTGTTCAAATTCACAAAACCTTCCCTCCAATTTTCACCCTGATATCAATATAAAGCCATTGTTCCATTGACCAAAAAAGAGGGAGATTTTACACAGCCAGTAAACCGAGAGAGAGAGAGAGAGAGAGAGAGAGAGAGAGAGAGAGATTTTACCAAACCAAAAAAGAGAGATTCTTCACTAAGTAACAAAGCCAGCAAACCAGAAAAACACAAACACTTTAAAGCGTCTGATAAAAAACCAGTCCCCAAAAACTTTCAAAAACTTATCCCATAAAGCCACAACGAAACTTGCAAGCCTACTACGTTACCACGTAGCCAATAATAACAACTATGAAAACTCGCACGAAAGCACATAACATATCAACAATTGAAGGAAATAAGTAAAGAGATGGAGTAGAAGAATGAAAAAGAGTGAAGCAGATCGCATGCTACCTCATCTCTGGTTTTCTATGTATCTCAGTTTTGAATCCAGGTTCTATTTCTTTCGTGTTTCTTGCATAATCCACATTTGATGAATATAATAATTGTATCTCATGAATCTGTGGAATATGTGGCACTATAGTTGACATTTCTTGGAATCTGCAATTTGTTGTTGTTACCTGGAAAATTCTGCAAGCCATTATGAATGTTATGTTAACAAATTATTAGAAGCACATTATTATTATTATTGTTGGACAGAAATCAAGGAATAGAAAAAATTTCTCAAAAAACTTTATCACCTTTGATAAACAGACTTTAGCCCTATTGCGACATTACTGACTTTAACTCTCCCCTTTAACTAAAACCTCCATCGATCAGTAAATAGTCACCTTTTGCATTCTACAAGTGCAACCATCATGTCCCAACCTTGGAACCACTCTAGAGTTTTCAGTTGTAGCCCTGTGAAATTATCGTTTCCACGTCAACATGTATAATAAACGGTAGTTCGGATAAGAAAAAATCAAAGTGCATACCTCTCTTCCTCTGGTTTTTCTCGTCGAATTCATAATTATATGTTGTGCCGGACAAATTCTGGCAGGTGCGTTGGGGTTCAGAAACCCATAAGGATGCGAGGAGAGTAGGGTGCGGGAGTTCGCGGTGGTGTGCATTGAATCAGCTCTTGGTGCTGAGTAGAAGTTTGTCAATGAAGAAGAAGGTAAATCCAGGACGCCGAAGGTAAGTAAGGGGATGTGACTGAATAAGGTTTAGGGTTCGTGGCACCGTGAAGAGAGTGAAAGAGATGGAGGCGGAGAGTTTGAATCGGAAAAGAGTTTGAGGAACAGTGGCGATTGAGACGGAGAAGGAGAGATGATCAAAGCAGGAAGTTGAGAGGGGGAAGGGTCGGGTACAGCCGCTAGAGAGAGAGAGAGAGGTTTTTGTTTGAAGTTTGGAAGAAAGACACTGTTGGAATTTGAAACCCTAAAGCTTTGAGTGAATTTTTCCCTTTTGGCCTCAGTTGTGACGCACTAGCATTATTCTAGTTTTTTTTAATTCATAAATTTATTTGACGTGGACTGGGTGTGTTAAACTAAAAAAACTTATTGGGCTTGTGCTACATTTTCACTTTAAGTCCATCAGTTTTTTGGACAAATTGTAGGCGGTAATACAAAAACTCTCTCCTGGACCGTGCTATGGGCCTTAGCACATGGCTCTGTTTTTCCCCTACCTCCCTGATTCCGTTTTCAACCCCCCCCCCCTTTTGTTTATCAACCCTATTTCATGTATTTTCTAATATTTTCTCATTTTTATTCACTTTCAATGTTTTCTTATTTTATTTTATTTTGTTAATTGTTAATGTAAAAATTAATTTTAGTTAGTTTGACTAATTTCCTTAATTCAATTCAACTAGTTTTCGGGCGTTAGTCATTTGATTATTTAATTTATTTATTTCCAATTATTTGATTTAAATTTTGCGCTTTGTTATTCTCTAATTCATCAATTAAACATTTACTTCTTGTCTCTTTGATTGATTGCTTGTGTGTCTCATATGGTTTCTTTTTTATTCGTTTCTCTCAATTAATTAAGTTAATTAGATTTTAGGCATTCAAAACATGTACATAACCACACTAGGTTTTCTAGTCTCCCTCTTAAATTTCTTTTTCTTTTGTAATTAAAAACTTATCATTAACAAATCAAAAATCCAAAAAATGCCTTTAATCATTACTTGAATTTATTTTAAAATTCGCAAAACACTCAACAAATCAAAACTTCCCTCAAAGGGCATGTTATCTCCGTTCTATCGCGATACCGGCCGTGCCTATTGCTAGAATGTGTGTGTTAATGTCGCCCACTAAAAAACACAAACAAACCAACATTTTCTAGAAAAACTATGGTGTTTTGATTCCTTCACTGTATACGTAGGCAAAGGATCGCGAAACCCTCACGAATGCAATAATAAAAAACTTTTTCTTTCCCCTTAAGCAAGTATAGTTGAAGATAAACACACCCTTTGAGACAAACAAACAAAATGGATCCCGTTGAGTACAACGGATGTGAGGGGTGCTAATACCTTCCCCTCGAATAACCGACTCCCTTACCCATTCTCTTGGTCTCAAGACCATCTTGTCCATCATTTTGTGGTTTTATCGATATTTCCCCGCCCTTCGGGATAAATAAAGTTTGCTGGCGGCTCTGTGTTTTCTGTCGGTAGCTTCACTTACAACACCAATAACAAACTTTCAATCTTTCTCTCTTTCTCTCTATCTCTCTCTCTCTCTCTCTTCCTCTTCTTCTTCTTCTTCTTATTCTTCTTCTTTCTTCTTATTTCTTTTATCAATCATCTTTATTGGAAACCTTTTGTTCATTCAATTGGTTCTAACAAATTGGTATCACAGAGCTCGGTTGCGATTCAGAGAGAATCTAATGGAAAACGGATCAACAACGTCAACGCAATTTCCAGTGAATCTACCAGTTTTCAAAGGTGAAAACTATCAACTGTGGGTTGCACAGATGAAGGTTATCTTCAGATTTCAAGATGTTGTTGAAATATTGAATGATGGAGTATCAGAACTGGAAGCAAATGCGACAGATGTAACGCCCGTAATTTAATTAATTATTTAATTAAATTATTTTTGGAATATTTATGAAGATGTGTTATAATTAATTGGATTTATTTTATTAAATGGAGAAATAATATTAGAGATATAATATTATGTGGTGAAATAATATTAAAAGTGTAATATTATTTAATGTGGGCTTATTTTTTGAGAATAGAAGTAATAAGGGGGTGTGATGGTTTTAAGCCCATTAAGGAATAATAGAATAATAGGGTTATTTTAATATTTGTTGTTGGAATAGAAGTAAGAAGCAGTAGAAAGAAATAAGGATTTGGAGAAGGGCGTGCAAGCTGCGTGAGAAAGAGGAATAACGGCAAGAACGAGAATCCAACCGGGAATAGTAGAGAAACCTTCAATCCAAGGTAAGGGTGGGGTTCTAAATATATAATTGGGTTTATGATAATTGATATGTGGGGTTAGAAGTGAATCGTTGTCTTGTTCTTGAATTGAGAACATATTGATTGATGTATGATGAGAATTGATGAATTTCTGGATGAATATTGATGTCTTGATGCTGTTAAAATGTTGTAAGATTATTGGGTTATTATGGGTGATGAATTACCATGAGTAGATTAAGTTTTAGGGCGTTGAGCGTGAATCCGTAGTGAGAAGCAGGGAAGAGGAAACGCAGAATTTGGAAATTGATGCCAGGCGCTATTGTTTTAGAACAACGAATTCAGTAGGGATGGTGTTAGACGTACTGTTCCCAATTAGGTTAATAACAGGAAAATAAATTAGAATAGAAGGATGAATATAAAGTAACAGTTTTGATGATAGACGTAGGCTGTTAGAAGCTGCGTGGAATTATTAGAAAATAGAAGTTCTGATGTTAGAAGTTTTATTGGTTAGAAGTTATGTTGTTAGAAGGTTGTATTAGTTAGAGTTTGTACTAGTCAGAAGATGGGGTTGGTCAGAAACTGTGACGGTCAGAAGTTGGGATTAGTCAGAAGTTGTGATGATCAGAAGTTGTATCTGATCAGAGGTTGGGTTAGTCAGAAGTTGTGATGATCAGAAGTTGTATTTGATCAGAGGTTGGGTTAGTCAGAAGTTGTGACGATCAGAAGTTGTATCTGATCAGAGGTTGAGTTAGTTAGAAGCTGAGATGATCAGAATTTGTTGTAGTCAGGAGATTGTGTCGCCCAGAAGTTGCATGGTCAGAAGTTGTGTTGGCCTTACACTATTTTGTGCAGAATGTGGAAGTTGATTGCTTAGAAGTTGTTGTTTGAACTGTAACAGCAGGAATAGTGATGGTCTTGATGTTAGAGTTGCAGAATGACAATATTGTTTTTACTGTGGAAATTAAAATACTGCTGAGTCATAATGAGAAGTTATTAATAATATTATGTTGATGAATTATAATAAATAAATGATGTATGATAAATTATTTTGATGATCTGAGACGTTGAATTATTTGAGATGTTTTGAGATATTAATTTGAGATGTCTTTGAGATGTATTTTGAGATGTTTTGAGATGATTTGAGACGTTGTTAACTTGAGCGTTGTTATTACATTCATGGTTGTGTCGCATACATTGCATTTTTGAGATGGAGCTTATGCTCGTTGAGATGGCCTGGATTGGAAAATTTTGAGATGAAGGCTATGCCTTGTTGATGCCTCTATTAATTGGCAGATTTTTTTGAGATGGGAGTTCTGCTCCAATGGTACCACATGCATTTGCATAGTTTTGAGTCGCATTATATAATTCCAAAAAGAAGTGTATTTTGATGTTGATGAATGAATATTATTGTTGAGATTGTCGTTGATTATGAGATAAGAAATGGTGATGTTGTTGACCTAATTTAAATATATTAATTATCATGCACTTTATTATATTGTTAGATATCTCACCCTTTCTATTTGAATATTGCCCCTATGTTGGTAACGTGCAGGTAATCGAGAGTGAAGGCTGTATACCTTCAATAGTTCGAGTCGGTGTCATTGCTCTGATATATAACACTCGGGGGGATGAACGTTTGCTAATTTTTTATCGTTGATTTTAGTTGTTGAATTTTAAATTGATTATTATTAAATATGAGATGTTTCGAAGTTGTTGTGCTGTTAGAGATGTTATTAAGAATTCCGCTGCGTAGATGTTGATTTATTTGATTAAAGATGTTATGTTGATGGTTCATACGATGTTTGAAAAAGTGTTATATATCCACGATGAGTGCAATGAATTTGTTAGAAGAATTTGTGACGTCCCGATTCATTTGTATGATTGAAATTTTATAACTCTAATTTATCTTGCATAATTGCTTGGGGTAGAATTGGGGTGTTACAAAGTTGGTATCAGAGCAAAAGGTTGGTCTGACCTTGTCGTTGAGTCATAGTTGTCTAACAATCGAGTATTGTTATTTTGATGTTCTAACTGTTGTTTATGTTGTAGTGATAAGTTGAGATGGTTGGAAGGAATGATGCTGCACTTGCTGCTGCTTTAGAAGCAATAGCTCATGCGATGGAAAATCAGCCGAATGCTGACGAGAATGTCGGATCTCGTAGCTTGGAGACCTTCCAGAGAGAGAATCCACCTACGTTCAAGGGAAAGTATGATCCTGACGGAGCTTTGGAATGGTTGAAAGAGATTGAGAGAATCTTTCACGTGATGGACTGTACTCCAGCGCAGAAGGTTCGTTATGGTACTCATATGCTAGTAGTCGAGGCTGATGACTGGTGGCTAGAGACTTGGAAGAAGTTGGAAGCTGCAGGTGAGAATGTCACTTGGGCTGTATTCCGTAGGGAGTTTTTGAGAAAGTATTTTCCTGAAGATGTCTGTGGTAAGAAGGAAATTGAGTTCCTTGAGCTGAAGCAAGGAAGTATGTCTGTTGTTGAGTATGCTGCCAAGTTTGCGGAGTTGGCCAAGTTTTATCCGCATTACAATGAGGAAAATGCTGAGTTTTCGAAGTGTATTAAATTTGAGAATGGGTTGTGCCAGGAGATTAAGAAAGCAGTTGGATATCAGAAAATTCGTGTCTTTGCTGATTTGGTTGATAGCTGCAGGATTTATGAGGAAGACAATAATGCTCATTACAAGATTATCAGTGAGAAGAGGGGTAAGCACCCACAAAATCGTGGTAAGCCTTATGATGTCCCAGCTGGTAAGGGTAAACAGAGAGTTGTTCATGGTCAGAGGACTAGTGGGGGGGATGCTCCTGCTGGTGTGATTTGCTTTAAGTGTGGGAAACCTTGACACAAGAGTAATGTGTGCACCACTGAAGTGAAGAGATGTTTCCGTTGTGGCAAGAACGAAGATGTTGTAGTTGAGTGTGAGCACAAGAGTGTGGTTTGTTTCAACTGTAAAGAAGAAGGGCACATTGGTAGTCAGTGTTCGAAACCGAAGAGGGCTCAGTCAAGCGGAAAAGTGTTTGCTTTGGTTGAGGATCAGATAGCTGCCGAGGGCAGACTTATTAGAGGTACATGTTTCATTAATAGTACTCATTTAATCATTATTATTGATACTGGTGCTACGTATTGTTTTATTGCTGCTGATTATGTTGAAAGATTGGGTCTTGTGTTGTCTTCTTTGGATGGAGAAATGGTCGTCGATACTCCAGCCAAGGGGTCGGTGACTACTTCTTTTGAGGGTCAATTCGAAAGGGACGTACGGTCACTAAAGCAATGTTAGGACGTCTTAGTAGTAACCCTAATGTCTTAGATCAATTATCCGAGGCAACAATATCCAAGGCAACCTTTCTGAGGCAACTTTGATCTTTGGACAAAAGGACGACCACTAAAGCACCCTATACTCAATGATCGTTTACCGAAGGCAACCAAGTGGGAGTGTACTCTAGGAGTGCGCATGTGCGAGTGATTCAATTTCAATTTATTTATCTTTGCACATTTAGGGTTCGCTAACTATTGTAAACTTAATCATACATTCTTGTCATGCATCCCTATATCATACATCTAACAGTTTAATATTTTGCAGAATTAAAAGTGCAGAAATTAAACTATGTTATTACAAGGCTTCGGATATTTACATAGCCAAAAACAAACCCTTAAAAAGTAAAGTGATAAATGAAAATAAAGACCTAATTAAAACTATTACAACCTTGTGAGCAGTTACAATAATAGGATAAAAATAAAACAAATAAGTGCGCGCGAGGAAATTAGATCGGGAGAGAACTTAGGGTTTTGACCCCTCTAGCCTAATTTAAAGAAAAAATTATTTTTGTTATTTTTAATAAAATAATTAAGTTTTAAATTAAATACTAAATTAATTATCTAATTAAATTAATTAATGAAAATAATTAAATGGCCTATTTTTTATGTTTTGTTATTTTAAGAAAAAAAAATGTAATTAAGTTTAGACAAAACCCTAATTTTCTAATTATTTGTTAATTTATTTGCAAAAAGAATTAACGTTATCTAAAATTAACAACCTAATTAAATTAATTAAATTTTTGATAAAAAATAAAATCTAAACCTAAATTTGGTGAAAAATATTATTTTTGTGATTTTTTGATAAAAAGAAAATAATTTTGTTAGTAAAATAAATAAATTAAATTAATTAAGTAAAATATAAAAAGAAAAGGAATGAGAAATTGGGCCAGAAAATAGCAATTTGGGGGGGTGTGAAAATCAGATTTCTGGGCCCAAAGTAAGGAAGTCCACGTTGACTTCCAGAATCCCATGCATTTGCTTTGACCATGCCTTTGGTGTTCCTTCAGTGATGGCCCTTGGATCTGGCCATCTGGCCACTTGGCAGGCTGGATGATGAGGGTGTATGATAGGCCTGGGACTTGTAAGCGCATGGAATTTGTAGAAAGAATTCAAGAAAAATACAAACGTTGGAGGCAGGGGTCGAACCCCTGACCTCAAGCTCCCCAACGCCTTAACGCTTGCATGGCTATCACTGGGCCATTTGTGTTAGTTGTTATAATAATACAAAATAATAATCAAATATTAAAAAGGCCATATATATCAATTCAGCGTGCAGAAATTCAAATGATCCAATGGGAAGGTGCCAGCTAATCATCTTCTTCCCCTCTCCGTGGGTAAAAGTCCCAGACTTTTACCTACGGACGTTCGTCCGTCACTACAAACCTGCGTTCTCTTAAAATCAACCATGAGCAAGATAAATAAAAACTAGGGCCACCAATCAATTCGTCTGGACCTTCTGAGTATAATGGTGGCCCTTTCATGGCCTAATTTTGCCTGCACACAGAATTCCCAAATCGAAGCTACAAACCCTAATAATGGTGAAACTTCATACAGGCCATGAAAACACAATTAAAGATTACAGAAAGCTTGCAAATGTTCCATGGAGTAAGAATCTATAACTATTTCATGCTACAAGTACAAGAATGATGCAATTCAAATTCAAGAAAATAGCAAAGTCGTGGTTGACTTACAGCGCTTTTTGGTACTGGAAAGGCTTTGTTCTTGATTGATTTCGCTTGCTTACAACCCCAGGAAGCGATTGGGATGGTCCAAGGGTCTTGAATTGGCCTCTAACTAGGAATTCATGTTTGCACTTTTTCTTGTTTTTTTCAAGTTTTGTTCTTGATGTTGCGCCTTCTTCTAACCTAGTTTTAGGTCTGCATTCCTTCTATATGTATTGAGGAAGGGATTAGGATTCCAAAACTGATCTCAATCTTCCTCCATCAATGAATTTGATTTGGATTTGATTCATTTTTGAATATCTTTCTAAAATTAGGCAAATTCAATTTTTTGTGCACCCCATGCCTTTACAAGAATTTTATCTCATGCTAGCTGGAATTTAAGACCTGAAACATGTAAAAAATCTTGAGTTTTCAATATTTTGGATTTTCTATGATTTGTTTTGATTTAAATTGATTTAATTCAAATAAAAATCAAAATAAATAATAAAAACAAGATAATGATAAGTGGCAAGGGCTAGGGCTCGTGGACCATGTTGCCAACTCAAAACAAGTGCAAAAGATTGGGCCCATTTGGTAAAAATTGAAGTTTTAGGCATAGTTGACTTTTGACAATTTTGCAAAAAAGGTCAACTTCACCAATGCATAACTTCCTCAATTTTGACTCTTTGAAAGTGTTCTTGGACTTTTTAGAAAGCTTGAGATTTCATATAAGCAACCCTTTTGGTCTCATCTAAATTTGATGTTCCATGCTCATGTATGAAGCTTTGACAAAAAAGGTGTTTTTGTTGACTTTTCAAAATGACCTATAATGTCCAAATTCATAACTTTTTGTGAGTGCATATTTTGAACTTGGGAGATGAAGATGTATTGTATAGCATGGAATCCTATTCAAAATGAGATTTGGATGGGTCATTTCTCATAAATTATGAGAAAGTTATGATTGGTCAAAGTTGAGTTGACTTTTCCTACAAAACCCTAATTTAGCAACTTTTGATTTTTGATGAATTATGAGAAATCCTTGATGAATCATGATCAACCCTTGATCAAATGATGAAATATACTTCAAAATAAGGATGTTGATCAAAAATCTTGAAGTTTGATTGTATGTGGGCCATAGTTGACTTTTGCCCTAGCACAATCGATTTTCAGGCCTTTGAGCAATTGACTGAGCAAACTTCCTCTGCATGGCTTGAAACTTGACATGAATGATCTTGATAACATATTAGGAAAATGGTGAGCATTTGGGATCCCTTGGACTTAAGTATCTTGATGCAACATGAAACCCTAATTTGAGGTAGACTGCCTTAGGAGGGAGCTTGTCTGGTCAACCCTTGGGCTACCTTGAGCAACTTTTGGATCTTTCTTGAAATATTTTGAGAAATATGGGAGAGCAAATTTTGGGGTACAACAGCTGCCCCTGTTCAATCTTATTAAACCTGAGGATGTAGATTGGCTTGCGTGCCTTTCGCGATCCAAAGGTGGAAGATGATTGAACACTAGAGTGCCCAGAAATTTGCACTCGCATGAAGTGGTACTTGTCTTGTGATGTCGGGAATGGGCTTAAAGATGCCATTTGGAAATTGATGACGGGAGATGGGCTTAAAGATGCCATCCTAAGGAGTGTCGATCGCATAAGAGATTCCTTAGCGAGAGCTTGTATACCTGTTGTTAAGGAAGATTCTGCTGGGGAATGTTGTTCTTTGTCTTAGGAGAAATAGAATTTTAGGAACTTTGATCATCCGTTATTCTATTGGTGAATCGTCTCTGTTTGAATTTTAGGAGATTCGGTCGTCCGTTATTCTGCTGAGGAATCGCCTCTTAGTTGAAGAGGTGAGAATGAACTACTATCCGGTCGCGATCCAGGCTTCATAGTGATAAGATTGACTGCTATCTGGTCGTGATCCAGGCTTTACAGGGACTTAATGGGGAGATGAGATCAAACTTGCTATCCGGTCGTAACCCAGGCTTCACAATTTCTCGATTCTTATCTGGTCGTAATCCAGGCTTCAGAAGGAAATGAGTTGTTATCTGGTCGCATCCGGGCTTCAACTTGTATTTAGGGCACACTAATATTCGGTCGACTCCGGGCTTCTTAGTAATTGTCCAGGTAAACTTCTATTTGGTCGAAATCCAAGCTTCAAAATGTCTTGTACCGCTATCTGGTCATAATCCAGGCTTCACGATGTTATACCATTATCTGGTCGAATCCAGGCTTCATGGTGTTTTGTACCGCTATCTGGTCGTAATCTAGGCTTCACAATACCTCACTCCTTATCTGGTTGAAATCCAGGCTTCAGAAGAAATCAAGTGGTTATCCGGTCGCATCTGGGCTTCCCTTAGACTATTGGGCCTACTATTATCCGATTGAATCCGGGCTTCATAGTAATTGGTTGGGTGAACTGCTATTTGGTCGAAATCCAAGCTTCACAGTGTCTTGTACCGTTATCTGGTCAAAATCCGGGCTTCATGGTGTTCAGAGAAATCAAGATATTATCCGGTCGAATCTGGGCTTCGTAACTTGTATTAAAGGTATACCACTATCTGGTCGTAATCCAGGCTTCGTAGTATTCTTGGCTACTATCTGGTCGTAATCCAGGCTTCACAATGTCTTCTACCATTATCTGGTCGTAATCCAGGCTTCACGGTCTTGTATTGCTATCTGGTCGTAATCCAGGCTTCACAATAACTTGCTGAGCTGTTATCCGGTCGTAATCCGGGCTTCACGGCTTGCTGGGGATTAAACTATTATCCGATCAAATTCGGGCTTCATAGCTCGCTTTTAAGAGATATCACTATCTGGTCGTAATCCAGGCTTCGTGGTAGTCTGATACTATTATCCGGTCATAATCTAGGCTTCACAATATGCTGTAGAAATCAAGATACTATCTGGTCGTACCCGGGCTTCATAACTTGAACTTTGTGAGAATTTGATTGTATCTTTCCTGAAAGTTAAAGGTTAGTCGTATGTAATGCATGATATGTATCAAGAAATGATGCTCTCAAAATAAATGAGATGGTGTTGTATGATGCATATATGCATGTCATGATGTATGGATGTGCAATGTTTTTATGATATTCTCTAGCTGAGGGAAAATAAATCTTGGATTGCTGCTAGAGAGTATAAAGAGTTTCACTCGCTGGGAATCACGACTGAAGATGATTGGGAGAATAATCCTGCAGGAGAGTAAACTGAATCTGTGGGAAAGAGATGCTCTGCTGAGGATTTGCTGATCTTGGAGAAATACCCTCAGTTGTGGATGAATTACCGTTGCTGGCGATAATAAACTCTGTTGGGGATGAAGTTTTCTATTTGTGAAAGGAATGAACTCCGCTGAGGATATTCTTTTAGTGGAGACTTCAACGGGGATAATTTTCCAGACTCTACTGGGGATAATCTTCCAGTGCTGGTGATAGATAAACTTTACTTGGGGAGAATCTTACCGACTAATTCTCGGTTACAAACCTCAGCTAGAGAGAGTTGATAATACTGTATTTTTCTTACTCTGCAGGGAGTGAATGTGTTTTTTAGTCATATTCTCCAGCTAGGTCTATCCCTATACCTGGTGAATAGAGCAACTGTAAGGTCTGGACATTTCTTGTTTGCCCCTGTTTCTGGAATTACGAGTAATCGTCTTTTGTTTCGCATGTAAATATTTATGAGCAGCAATTATTGTCAAATGCATATATCAAAAATAAATATTGGATGTTCTTGCAAAACAAAACAGAAAAATAAAAAACAATTTGAAATTTCTTTGTGAAAATGAACTATATTGATTTTAAAGTTTAGCCTGTAAATAGGCGTTTTTGTACAAGAGGCTAACGTCCTAGTAAGAGAACACCGCCGAACGATAGAATTTATACTGTTTGTGAAAAACAAAGAAAAACAGCTATGTGAACAATCCCACTGGGTTCCAACTCTACTATTTCCTTTATATCCTCGAGCATCTCATCACTTTGCTACTTGGTTAAAGGTAGATCCGACTGATTAGTACCGTTCGAGCTTGATAGTCGATACCATAGTCTGGTTGCAGGATGATCCAATGAGACATAGTGTTACGCTTTGATCCCTGATTTTTGCCTAGACCACCCTTTTGGGTTTTCAGTCCACCAGGATACCCTTTTTTGCCCAAGCCGCCTTTTCAGGTTTTCGACTTGCCGGGTGTACATATTTTTTTTTCATTTTCATCCCTTATTTTTGCCCGAACCCTTTTGGTTCGCCGGGAAGCCCTTATTTTTGCCTAGGTCAGTCAACCTAGCGGGTCTTTGATTATGCGTAGTATTTTTTCACTATGTATGCATTGACAGGGTGAGGAAGGTTGTCACCATCCATGGTGGTTAGAATCATAGCTCCTCCTGAGAAAATTTTCTTAACCACAAATGGCCCTTCATACATAGGGGTCCATTTTCCCCTGGGATCACCTTGTGGCAGTATGATGCGCTTGATCACCAGATCCCCAACTTGATACTCTTGTCGTCTAAATTTCTTGTTAAATGCCTTGATCATTCGCTTTTGATACGTCTGACCATGACAAATAGCAGTAAGTCTCTTTTCGTCGATTAAGTTCAGCTGATCAAGCCGGGTTTGAATCCAATCGTCTTCGCTCAAACCTGCATCTTTCATAATCCTAAGAGAGGGTATCTGAACTTTAATGGGCAAGACTGCCTCCATGCCATATACCAATAAATAGGGTGTTGCCTCTGTTGACGTCCGTGTTGAGGTACGGTACCCATGAAGATCGAATGATAACATCTCGTGCCAATCTTTGTATGTTACTGTCATCTTCTGCACAATCTTCTTGATGTTCTTATTAGCCGCTTCAACAGCCCCATTCATCTTCGGCCGGTAAGGAGAAGAGTTGTGATGTTATATCTTGAACTGCTTGCAAAGCTCGGTGATCATTGTATTGTTGAGATTCGTACCATTGTCCGTAATGATCCTTTCTGGTACACCATATCGACAGATCAGGTTATGCCGAATAAACCGTGCTACGACGTTCTTGGTCACTGTAGAAAAAGAGGCTGCTTCAACCCACTTTGTGAAATAATAAATATCTACCAGAATGAAACGATTCCCGTTAGACGCAGTAGGTCTGATCTTGCCAATCATGTTGATACCCCACATTGCAAAAGGCCAAGGAGCTGTCAAAACATTCAGAGGAACTGGAGGTACGTGCACCTTATCAGCATAGACTTGGCACTTATGACAGATCCGAGAATGCTGATAATAGTCGGCTTCCATAGTATACCAATAATATCCTTCCCTTAGGATTTTCTTTGCCATGGTGTGTCCACTGGAATGAGTCCCGAAAGTACCTTCATGTAATTCTGCCATGATCCTTTCTGCCTCGCTCTTACCCACACATCGCAGTAAGGTTGAATTATGGTTACGCTTGTAAAGGATACCATTGCTGATGAAGAACTTCGCCACGAACCTCCTCAAAAACGTCTTGTCATTAACAGATGCACCCTTGGGGTATTCCTGAGCCTCAAGATACCTCTTTACCTCATGAAACCAAGTTTTATCTGTTACCTCTTCAGTCTCAATATCACAACAATGTGCGGGTTCGTCCAACCTCTCAATGGTAATCCGGGGAGCCTCATTGTCCCACCTGACCTTGAACATAGAAGACATGGTAGCTAGCGCGTCCACTAACTGATTCTCCTCTCTGGGTAAGTGTTCAAAGGTTATTTCATCGAAGTGCAGAAGCAACGTCAATACATACTCTTTGTAAGGAATAAGATTTGGGTGTTTCGTATCCCACTCGCCTTTGATCTGACTGATCACGAGAGAGGAATCTCCGAACACACTCAAGAACTTAATCCTTAGGTCAATAGCTACTCGGAGGCCCATAATGCACGCTTCATAATCCGCCATGTTGTTGGTGCAGTTAAAACATAATCGGGCAGTGAACAGAGTATGACAACCTTCAGGAGATATGATCACGACACTGATGCCATAACCCAACGCGTTTGAAGCTCCATCAAAGTACATAGACCATCGGGATCCCTCCTCAGGCCTTCATCCAATCCAGGTTTCTCACAGTCGGTCACCAACATGATATTCTCATCCGGGAATTCGAAGTTCATGGATTGGTAGTCGTCTACAGCCCGATGTGCCAAATGATCTGCCAACACACTCCCCTTAATAGTCTTTTGGGTTGTGTATTGGATGTCATACTCGGTTAAGATCATCTGCCATCTTGATATTCTTCCGGACAAGGCAGGCTTTTCGAAGATATACTTGATTGGGTCCATCTTTGATATCAACAGGGTAGTGTGAGTCAGCATATACTGTCTCAGCCGGCGAGCAGCCCATGCCAAAGCGCAGCAAGTTTTCTCAAGCAACGAGTATCTGGTCTCGCAGTCTGTGATACGGTGGGAGAACTGACTTGAGTTTTTGCGTTTGTATTCGCACTTGTTCGGTTTAGCAAGAGTCGCTACCGACTTTTTATTTTATCCTAAAGGAAAGGTTAAAAAGCACAGGAAAAACCTTTTGAGATGTTTCGTGGGTTCGGGGGGTAGATTATGAAAAGGGAAGGTATTAGCACCCTTTTCATCCATGGTTATCCATGGACTCTTAGTTACTTGTTTTAGATCACTTGCCTTTGATTTTTGATTGCTTTGAAATGGTGGTGTGTGCGTGTGTGTGTTTGAAAATGTTTTGAAAAAGATGCCTTGTCTAGGCAACCGTTGTAACAATTATTTACTCGAATGTTTTACAAAGGTGTGTGTCTTTTCGAAAAGATGTTTCAATGTTTTTGGAAGTTGTTTTGAAAGTGTGTTGTGGGGTGGGTTTTGAAAAGTAGGCAAGTGTGTTTTGCAAGTTTGATCAAGTAACTAAGAGTTGTTTACCCCTAAATTTACTCAAAGATTTTTCTAATGTTTTAACCCTTTTAACAGTATTGTTCCACCATTGTATTTGGTGGACAATCTTGTGTTAGGATGTTAACGGGATGGGCGCGGGTCATCGTATGGACCATGAATGCAGTGGTGCCAAGTGTCTTTGGCAATTTTCTTGAAGGGACTATGATCATTTTGTAGGCAACTTCGAAAGCGTCATCGAGGGACTATGATCATTTGATTTGTTTTTGTTTTGCCAAAGATACTCAACGTGCAAGCATGGCCCATTTTGGAAGGCAACAAGCGGGATTACCCTAGGGGTGCAAGTGTGAATAGTGTATTAATTGTCATGCATTTATTGTGTTAGGTTGTCTAGCGGTTGATTTTATTTACATACAAACCCTAAGTCTATCATGGCATAATTCGAAAGCTTTTAAATGCGGAAATTTAAAGCCCTAATTATTACAAAGGATTACGGGGATGGGGATACAAATATTTACAAATGGGGATGAGACTTATCAGGATAGTAGTGTCCAAATAATATTTACAACCAACTCGAATCGCATTCTCAATATCAATGTAGCAATGTATAAGAATAAAAGCAGTGTATCAAAAGTATTTGTGAAAGTGTATGTGATTGTTTACAAGTGATGCAAGATGTTAACTTAATGCGAAATTAAATAAGTATTTATTCTTTTTTATGTTTTTGTTGATTATGTACAAAAGTTTTAAAGAAAAAGTATTTAATCTTTTTGTGCTTTTTGTTAATATGTACAAACAAAAGATTTAATAAAAGGAAAGAAAATGTTTAAGAAATTCTATTTTTATGAATTAATGTTTTTATGTATTTTAGTTAGTATTTTATGTACAAGATTTAAATTAAACAAAAAATGCTAAACTTAATAAAACTAAGTTTTTATGCCTTTTTAATTGTTCTAAAATAAAATATAAAACATTCTAGAAAATTTTGTATACATATAAAAAAAAGGTTAAAGTGTTTTTTATTTACAAAAGAAACAAATTATGTTATAAAAAGAAAATAAAAGAGTATTAGTATAAAAAAGTAAATGGGCTTGAGGGGGTTAGCTGGGCCCAAACAAAACAAATGAACAGAAGAATGAGGGGGGGGGGCACCCCAGTTTTGGGCTTAAGCTTTTGTGGGGTAAGGCCCAAACACATTTGACAACATTAGTTTTAGGGTTCCATTGTTTTGTTTCATTTTAGGGTTACAGCTTAGCGCGGAGCCGTTCATCTTATTCTCCTCTTCGTTTCCTTGAGCCAAACTTTTGACCTAATCCTTCCCTGCATGGCCACCGGACGCAACTTCCAACTTCCTTCTCTCCACGGTCATGCAAAGCGGTGACGAAAAGAGGTTTGATTTCTGTTTTAGGTTTTCGATTTTTACATGTTTATTGATTTCGTTTTTGACAAGTTCTGACCCTTATGTGTTGTTGTTCGTGTGAGGTGTATACAAGGGGAGAGAAATTTCTACCTTTGGAGAGAAGGTGGAGGAGGACGGGAGGCGTCTCAGGCGGCCAAGGGCGGAGGAATACGATGCTGAGCTTGCTTGGAAAAACTGGTATCTTGTATCTTGTTTTTTATGGTTTTGTGATGAATGCGCTGAAAACCCTGCTTGTTGCTTCTGTCTTCTCTTTTGCTTGCTTCTGTATGCTTGTATGCTTGCCCCTGAAACGCTTGCTTAATGATGTTGATTGCTGAGTATGGATTTGTTATTGTTATCCCGATGATGAGGTTGCTCTGAGGGCTTTGTTTGGATATGTTGGATACTTTGTCTATTTTGCTTCTTTTCCTCTTCCACTGTTTGAATGCTGAGATGCCTTGTATGCTTGATATGATTGCTCAATGATGAACTCAGTTCTGAGAGCTCTTGAGATTGTATGCTTTTTTCTGGTTTTTGTACTGGTTGGGCTTGAAGTTTCAGGTTTGGTTGGAATTTTGTTTGGAGCTTTAGGCTTTGAAGTTACAGGCCTTGAAGTTTTAGGCTTTAGGCTTGCTTATGCAGGATGGAAAGGCTTAACAGTTTAGGCAGGCTTCTGAGTAGTTTAGCAGGATATGTTATTTTTGTTATGTGCTTTTTTCTGGTTATTCTGCAGCAGGCTTCTGGCTTGTGTTTTTGGTTGTTTGACAAGCTTCAGGCTGAGTCTTGAAAGGCTTGAGGCTTGTGTAGTTTGACAGGTTAAGGCTTTAGGCTTGATATGCTTCAGGCTGATGAAACAGGTCTGGCTTATGTTTTTGTTTAAGCTTGTGTTATGGTTTGAACACAGGTTGGTTACAAGCTTGCTGTGTGATCTGGTTTAGAACAGGTTAGAGGCTTATGCAGGTTGAAGCTTTAGGCTTTTGTGTTGTTTTTGTTATGTGGTTCTGCAGGTGAAGGCTTGTGGTTTGCTTGGTTGTTTGACTGTTTGACACAGTTTGTGTTGGAGGCAGTTTTTTTAGGCTATTGTTGAGCAACAGGTTTTGAGGCAGTCTTGGAAGCTTGTGGTTCAGTTTGTGTTCTTATTTGTGTATTCTGCCTATTCTACTGTGTTCTGGTATATCTTCTTTATATCTTTTGCCTAAGCCTAAAGCCTGTAAGCCTCTTCTCCCGCTCTTCTCTCTCTCTGCAGATTAAAAAGCATTTTTATATTGCTTAAAACTGCTTTTCTGAAAAGGTGATTGGCTTGAAAATGATGAGAATTTGAACATTGCTTGCATATTAGTTTTCCTCTGCACACTTTCCAGTTTTCCTGCATCTCTTGTGTACTTTGTTGACAGCTTTTTGGTGTTTGATATCTTTCTATATCCTCTGGACAACTTTTGACAGTTACATTCAGTTTGCTTAGTTTGAAACTTGACTTGTCTTGGCATATTCACTTTGCAATTTATGCAGTTTGGTTTGCTATTCAGTTTGCCTTTGACTATGCAGCTTTATGCATTTTTTAAATTTGCAAAACATATTTCTATCCCTCTTTGTGAACCAAGAGCAATTCTTGTGATTTGCAGAGAGGGTGAATAACTGATTCCGGCTAATCACCTTTAATGATGAGTCTTTAAATTAACTGTCTGCCTTTTTTTTTATTTTATCTGCATTGACTTCTTTTCTTTTTCTTTGTTTTTGCAGATGAAAATCAATTGAGCAAAGGAGTATCAGATAGAGGATGTAGATTTAGGATAATTAGGATAGCCTTATTTCAATTTTAATCATTTGTAATAATATTAATGTAAATAACTGTAAATAAATTTACAGTATTCAAATAATATCTGTAACAAACAATTCAAAATGAATAAACATCCTTCTTTGTCAGTTAATTCTTCTTTCAAATTACTGTCCATTTAATTATTTGAGTTTCTTAAATTAAAATAACTGGAAGTAAATCCAATTATTCTGACTTAGAACAAATAAATAATTAATGAACAATGTGGTCTTGCCATTTAGCATGAATCAATAATAAACCCGGCGCTCCAATTAACCATAGCAATGCACAGTTAATCAAACAAACGTCCACATGTTTTTTCTTTTACTGATCATACCAAACACTGTAAGTTCTCAATTCAAATGCCTCAATCCAAATCTCATAGTAAACTGAAGAGAACTGTAGAATTAATTCTTTCTGAGAATGCGCGCACAAAACCCTGATTCTTGATTTAATGTCGAAGAAGCGCCTGCCTGATCAAACCCTGAGCCAAACTCAACCAAACCCTAATAATTTACTTG
Source organism: Vicia faba (assembly GCA_948472305.1). Lineage (NCBI taxonomy): Eukaryota > Viridiplantae > Streptophyta > Magnoliopsida > Fabales > Fabaceae > Vicia > Vicia faba. The sequence continues at coordinate 818,305,435 of OX451741.1, read as the reverse complement.
AACTGTTCCAGAGTCCATGAAAACCCTAATTTGGACAGACTGATAAGAAAAAGTCTGTTTGATTGATTCTTACGCCAATCTGACAAATCAGGAAAAGCCCGAAGATGTGATTTCTTGTGGAAAAATATGAGGGCAAATTTTGGGGTACAACAGTTGCCCCTGTTCAATCTTCTTGAACCTGAAGAGTTAGATTGGCAAGTTTGCCTTTCGCGACTCGAGCGTAAAAGGAGATTGGACACTAGGGTGCCCAAAAAATTTGCACTCGGTGATGTGATGGTAGAGGGAATGGGCTTAAAGATGCCATTTGGGGATGTGACAGAATCTTGTCGGGGGATGGGCTTAGAGATGCCATCTGGAAGTTGCTGGTAGGAGGATGGGCTTAGAGATGCCATCTGGAAATTGCTGGTAGGAGGATGGGCTTAGAGATGCCATCTGGAAATTGCTGGTAAGAGGATGGGCTTATAGATGCCATCTGAAGGTGATTGTTGAACTGTATGTCATTGATGAGTGAACGAGCATTATAAAGGTATCCATGTTTTGGAACATCTCTGAACTGGGGGTCTGAACAAGCGATAGATTGATATCCATGTTTGGAGAATCCGTAAACTGTTTTCAGGAGTTGAAGTTGAATAAGCAATAGAGCAGCATCCGTTGTTGGGAAGCGTCTGTAAACTGTTTTCAAAAGTTGAGAAGAATCTGAACAAGCGATAGGTTAACATCCGTTACTGGAGAACCCGTGAACTGTTTTCAGAAGTCTTGAAGTTGAATAAGCAAAAGAGCAGCATCCGTTGTTGGGAAACGTTCGTAAACTGTTTTCAAAAGTTGAGAAGTGGAGAAGGAACTGGTGTAGGGTTTCCTGATGATGAGTCCGTGTAAAACTGCATCCGGATGAATCTGGAATAAGTATCAAAATGTCGCCATGTCTGGGTCATATCTGAACTATCTCTGGGTGAATCTGGAATAAGTATCAGAATGTCGCCATGTCTGGGTCACATCTGAACTATTTCTAGAAAGAATCTCGGAAGATGATAATCTTTGTTTGTCGACTGATCTTTCCTGAAAAGGTAAAGAGTTAGTTGTATGCAATGTCATGATGCATGCTGCAATGTATGTTATATCAATGTTTATGATATGAATGTGATGAATGCGCATGTAAGCTGATGAGCTGTCTTGCTGAGGATAGATGAATCCTGGAAATAGAATCTTGACTGCTACCGGGGAGGGCAAGAATCTTTTGATCGTTGAGGACAAGAAGTCCTGGGACCGCTGTTGGGGAATCAGGAGCTTGGGTTGTATTCCAATCTACTGGGGATTCCTGTCTTGAGGAGATCTTCACTGGAGAATATTTGAATACTCTGTGAGGGACTGAGAATGAGAGTCTTCATTCTGCTTGGGGATTGATAGTTGGAAGTTTTAGCTTCGCTGGGGATTGCAAGAATCTTTTGATTGCTGCAGGCATTGATCAGGGATAAGTATCGGAATATCGCCAAATCTGGGTCACATCTGAACTATCTCTAGAATGAAATCTGGAATAAGTTTCGGAATGTCGCCAAATCTGGGTCACATCTGAACTATCTTTAGAAGGAAATCTGGAATAAGTATCGGAATGTCTCCATCTCTGGGTTACATCTGAACTATCTCTAGAATGAAATCTGGAATAAGTTTCGGAATGTCGCCAAATCAGGGTCACATCTGAACTATCCCTAGAATGAAATCTGGAATAAGTTTCGGAATGTCGCCAAATCAGGGTCACGTCTGAACTATCTCTAGAAGGAAATCTTGAATAAGTATCGGAATATCTCCAAATCTGGGTCACATCTAAAACTATATGTAGAAGGAAATCTTGAATAAGTATCGGAATATCGCCATATCTGGGTCACATCTGAACTATCTCTAGAAGGAAATCTTGAATAAGTATCGGAATGTCGCCAAATCTTGGGTCACATCTGAACTATCTCTAGAAGCAAATCTGGAATAAGTATCGGAATGTCGCCATGTCTGGGTCACATCTGAACTATCTCTAGAAGCAAATCTGGAATAAGTATCGGAATGTCGCCAAACCTGGGTCACATCTGAAACTATCTCTAGAAGGAAATCTTGAATAAGTATCGGAATGTTGCTAAATCTGGGTCACATCTGAAACTATCTCTAGAAGGAAATCTTGAATAAGTATCGGAATGTCGCCAAATCTTGGGTCACATCTGAAACTATCTCTAGAAGTAAATCTTGAATAAGTATCGGAATGTCGCCATGTCTGGGTCACATCTGAACTATCTCTAGAAGGAAATCTTGAATAAGTATCGGAATGTCGCCAAATCTTGGGTCACATCTGAAACTATCTCTAGAAGGAAATCTTGAATAAGTATCGGAATGTCGCCATGTCTGGGTCACATCTGAACTATCTCTAGAAGGAAATCTTGAATAAGTATCGGAATGTCGCCAAATCTTGGGTCACATCTGAAACTATCTCTAGATTGGAATCTGGAATAAGTATCGGAATGTCGCCAAATCTTGGGTCACATCTGAAACTATCTCTAGAAGGAAATCTTGAATAAGTATCGGAATGTCGCCAAATCTTGGGTCACATCTGAAACTATCTCTAGAAGGAAATCTTGAATAAGTATCGGAATGTTGCCAAATCTTGGGTCACATCTGAAACTATCTCTAGATTGGAATCTGGAAAGGTGATGATCTTGATTTTGTTAGGGGTCAGAAATTGGGAGTATACCAATCTTCTGAGGTGATGATAATCTTCATTTTTTAGAGAAACAGATTTTTAGGAGCTTCAATTGTCCGTTATTCTGTTGGTGGTTGTAATTTCCTGCAGGTGATGAAGGAATTTTGATGACCTTGGTTTTGACATTCGAATGCCCCAAGTGATGATGAAGGAGTCTTGAATCAGGTTACTCTACAAATTGAGAGATTTCTTGAAATCTTGACTGGACTGCCCCAGGTTAACTGAACTTTAAAAGATCTGTTGAAACTTTGACTGGACTGCCCCAGGTTAACTGAATGGTGACATGTCATGCCCCCTTGTCGATAGGAGATTTGTCAATGGAAGTGTCATCCTTTTTGAAGTGATTTTACTCACTGAGAGAGTTTTCGTTCCTCCGAACATTCGCTGTAGGAATTTCTTCGCTGTCAAACAAATAATTGTGTGCAAACAACGATATTCAAATGATGCAAAATTTATGCTTGTCTTGAAGTTTTGAAAAATGCGTTTTTTAACAGAAAACTTTTCATAAGACAAAATCAACACAAGATTTTAGAGCAAGGCCTTACAGGAGTCAGGATACCTTTTGTAACAGTATGCTTTCGAACTAACCCATGCTTCAATTAGGACTTTTGAAGGGTTGTAACGTGGCTTGGTTCACGGTTTAAGAAACAAAGGATAAAGGCTCAAAGTATATTTGTACCCACCCACTCTTCGTGATCTTCTTCAGTCCTAAGCTCAGGTAATTGTGCGTCGAACTCCATTCGAATTTGGAACGACTCTTTGGGTGATGATTCACCAGTTGAATTTTGGAAGACAGTCATCATCTCCTTTTTCTTTTGCAACATTTTTTCATGTTGTTGAGGATTCGTAATGACCTCTTTCTTTTGATCTGTTATCCCTAACTTTTGCCTGACTGTTCCTGTTTTCGAGATTACAGTCAGCGAGATGCCCCAGCTTTCTTAAGCCTCCTTTACAGGTTTTAGCTTGGTGGGCTTTTCTCTTTTGAGAGATTGACTGCCTACGAGATAGGGAACCACCCTTGTCTTTTGATTCCAAAGGATTTTTTTTTGATGTCGTTCGTTGTATTACGAACTGACAGTTTGCGACTTCAATGCGCACCTTTTTTTGAATTAACTGAGAGACTACCCTGCCCCAGGTTTAAATCAAAGGTTTCAATTTGTTTAGAACAGAAAACTCCTACTTCTTTGGCTCGAAGGGGTTGACTAGGGATTATCTTCCTTATAACTCCAGTGTTTGGGAATTGAAAGAAATGCCTGTACATCATCAGCAAGGTCTGTTCAAGAGCATACTGTATGAGATTATGGTATTGTTTCGTCATCCTCCCTCTAAAGGCTTGCAGCTTTTTGTCAAGAGTTAAATATCATAAAGAAAGCATAAGAGTAGTGAAAACAAATGGATGAATTCAAGACAAACATATGCAATGCATTAATGAAACAGAGTTTGACATTAAAAGATAATTGTTTGAACAACAAAAGAAATTACAACTTTGAAAATTCAAATGAAACAAAAACATTCTCAATGATTTGGCATAGGAGAAGTGATTATGCTAGAGTCTCTGGAGGATCAAACTCGATCTCCTTGGCATCAATCATGTCTTGGACCTTGTTCTTCAGAGGCCAACAGTTATTGGTGTCGTGCCCCGGACTGTCAGAGTGGTATGCACACCTTTCATTGGGATGATAGGTAGGAGCAGAAGTATTTGGGTTCCAGAGGGGAGCCCTCAATATAATCAGATCCCTCTTCAACAAGTGTTGCAGTGTTTGAGACAGCGGCATGTTGATGTTGGTGAACTGTCTCTTAGGTGCGACCTCCTTATGCTGATGCCCCTGTCTTTGTTGAGCAGACGTAGGATTAGAGATCAAGGTTGCTCCTACGTGTTGGTCAAGACGACCCTTTTGACTGTTCGCAGCATTGGACTCTTTCTTTCCGTTGTAGGGAATTATCGGAGTATCCGAGGATGTAGTTCCTTGGATATTTCCACTTTTGATGCCAGCTTCGACCCTTTCGCCGGTCAGTATTAGCTTGGTGAACCCGGCTGAGGAGCTTCCAATTAAGTGATTGAAGAAAGGCCCTGTCAAAGTTCCCATGAAGATGTCAATCAGTTCTCTGTCAGCTAAAGGGGGTTGCACCCTACCAGCCAGATCTCTCCACTTTTGGGCATATCCTTTGAAGCTCTCGTCAGGACCCATGGTCATGTTCTGCAATTGGACACGAGTAGGTGCAAGATCAGCATTGTACTGATACTGCTCATAAAAAGCAATAGCTAAGTCCTTCCAGGTGTGGATGCGAGAACCCTCCAATTGATAGAACCACTCGAGTTGAGCCCCTACCAAGATTTCTTGGAAGAAATGGATCCAAAGCCTTGGATCAGTTGTGTATGGTTGAATCTTGCGAACATAAGACTTTAGATGCATCTTAGGGCAAGAGACTCCATCGTACATGGCAAAGGTAGGGACCTTGAACTTTGGCGGGATGACCAATCCAGGAACTAAACCCATGTCTCCTAAATCCAAGCCAGGTATTTGTTGAATCTCCATAGCATTGAGGCGATCCTCCAACTCTTTGTACTTGTCATCATCGGGAGGATATTGTTCCTCGGAGTAGTCAGCTTCAGCAATCTCCAAATTGTGGTCTTCTTCAAGACTATCCCCTATGTTGGATGGAGTTGCAAGGTCTAGAGTCTTAGGTCTTCTTCTCAAGTTCAGGATGCTGGTTGCCTTCTTGGACTTCTTCTTCTTGTCTTTGGGAAGGAGAGCTGTCAGATCCTCTTGCCCTTTCCCCATAGCCAGAAGCATTTGCTGGAATTGAGCGTTTTGAGCCTGGAGATCTTTCACCGTTTGTTCCATATCCATCTTACTGAAATAAGCAGTAGGAAGATAAGGAGACCTGTATGGGAGAAACCTGTTATGCAATGATATGTATGATATATGTATGCAATGTTTTCAAGGATCTCTTGGGGTAAACACAAGAGAATGTTAGAGGTTGAACTTCAGATTTTGATTGGAGAACTTTGCAACGGTGGATGTCTTTCCACGAGAATCAAGCTCACCATGTCAAGTGGGTCATATCCCCTGATTCAAGTTGTTGCACTTGATCTTTGATGGCATTTGTTAGAGGAGAAACCTCTTACCCTTTGGTAGACGTCTGGTTCAACGTGACCCTGCATCAAAAGAACCCTCGAGATCCTTGAAATGGTTAGTAAAAAATGCTATGGTATGATGTTATGATGTTATGTACATGTATGCAAAAGCAAGTGATTGTATATACAGGTAATCATATCCACACAAAGCAAACAAGTCCTTAGGTTTAGGCTTGCATGGGGTTTGTAGGTAGGTACCCTCTTGAAGTTAGTTGGCTCATCCTGTCCTAAAATAGAAACCGGGTTCTAAGGAGCTCAATATCATTGGATTATTTTCTGTGTTCATTGTTTTGGTTTAGCCACTTAACTGGCGACCAAAATATTCCAAGAAAACAACCCTCAATGAGTGTAGTATCGAGTATCTACCAACTTCGGACTGCACCAAAGTCGGTCATCTCACTACCCCTAAAAAGGCTAAGATGGTCAATTAAGGTTCTAAGAGTTCGTTAGTGCTTCACGACATCACTCAGCGGCCCCGTACTCTCCTTGATTGAACTCAAGGGTTACCGGTACTCACAAATATGTCACACTAACATAGCTTACTGCTTCAACCATGTCGGTATACCCCGCACAGTTCCCTCACAGTTTTATTGCTATTTACCTAAAAAAGGTGCCCCCAAATCCGGGTGTAGGATTTACAACAAACCCAAACAAGGACCCAAAAAGTAAAGCAATCAAGGCAATCAAAGAAAGAATGTAAAGGTGATCTAAACCCTAAGGTAACCCCACTTTTAAATTAAATCCCCAGCAGAGTCGCCAGTTCTGTGATACGGTGGGAGAACTGACTTGAGTTTTTGCGTTTGTATTCGCACTTGTTCGGTTTAGCAAGAGTCGCTACCGACTTTTTATTTTATCCTAAAGGAAAGGTTAAAAAGCACAGGAAAAACCTTTTGAGATGTTTCGTGGGTTCGGGGGGTAGATTATGAAAAGGGAAGGTATTAGCACCCTTTTCATCCATGGTTATCCATGGGCTCTTAGTTACTTGTTTTAGATCACTTGCCTTTGATTTTTGATTGCTTTGAAATGGTGGTGTGTGCGTGTGTGTGTTTGAAAATGTTTTGAAAAAGATGCCTTGTCTAGGCAACCGTTGTAACAATTCTTTACTCGAATGTTTTACAAAGGTGTGTGTCTTTTCGAAAAGATGTTTCAATGTTTTTGGAAGTTGTTTTGAAAGTGTGTTGTGGGGTGGGTTTTGAAAAGTAGGCAAGTGTGTTTTGCAAGTTTGATCAAGTAACTAAGAGTTGTTTACCCCTAAATTTACTCAAAGATTTTTCTCATGTTTTAACCCTTTTAACAGTATTGTTCCACCATTGTATTTGGTGGACAATCTTGTGTTAGGATGTTAACGGGACGGGCGCGGGTCATCGTATGGACCATGAATGCAGTGGTGCCAAGTGTCTTTGGCAATTTGCTTGAAGGGACTATGATCATTTTGTAGGCAACTTCGAAAGCGTCATCGAGGGACTATGATCATTTGATTTGTTTTTGTTTTGCCAAAGATACTCAACGTGCAAGCATGGCCCATTTTGGAAGGCAACAAGCGGGATTACCCTAGGGGTGCAAGTGTGAATAGTGTATTGATTGTCATGCATTTTTTTTGTGTTAGGTTGTCTAGCGGTTGATTTTATTTACATACAAACCCTAAGTCTATCATGGCATAATTCGAAAGCTTTTAAATGCGGAAATTTAAAGCCCTAATTATTACAACAGGATTACGGGGATGGGGATACAAATATTTACAAATGGGGATGAGACTTATCAGGATAGTAGTGTCCAAATAATATTTACAACCAAATCGAATCGCATTCTCAATATCAATGTAGCAATGTATAAGAATAAAAGCAGTGTATCAAAAGTATTTGTGGAAGTGTATGTGATTGTTTACAAGTGATGCAAGATGTTAACTTAATGCGAAATTAAATAAGTATTTATTCTTTTTTGTGTTTTTGTTGATTATGTACAAAAGATTTAAAGAAAAAGTATTTAATCTTTTTGTGCTTTTTATTAATATGTACAAACAAAAGATTTAATAAAAGGAAAGAAAATGTTTAAGAAATTCTATTTTTATGAATTAATGTTTTTATGTATTTTAGTTAGTATTTTATGTACAAGATTTAAATTAAACAAAAAATGCTAAACTTAATAAAACTAAGTTTTTATGCCTTTTTAATTGTTCTAAAATAAAATATAAAACATTCTAGAAAATTTTGTATACATATAAAAAAAAGGTTAAAGTGTTTTTTATTTACAAAAGAAACAAATTATGTTATAAAAAGAAAATAAAAGAGTATTAGTATAAAAAAGTAAATGGGATTAATGGGGTTAGCTGGGCCCAAACAAAACAAATGAACAGAAGAATGAGGGGGGGTGCACCCCAGTTTTGGGCTTAAGCTTTTGTGGGGCAAGGCCCAAACACATTTGACAACATTTGTTTTAGGGTTCCATTGTTTTGTTTCATTTTAGGGTTACAGCTTAGCGCGGCGCCGTTCATCTTCTTCTCCTCTTCGTTTCCTTGAGCCAAACTTCTGACCTAATCCTTCCCTGCTTGGCCACCAGACGCAACTTCCAACTTCCTTCTCTCCACGGTCATGCAAAGCGGTGACGAAAAGAGGTTTGATTTCCGTTTTAGGTTTTCGATTTTTACATGTTTATTGATTTCGTTTTTGACAAGTTCTGACCCTTATGTGTTGTTGTTCATGTGAGGTGTATAAAAGGGGAGAGAAATTTCTACCTTTGGAGAGAAGATGGAGGAGGACGGGAGGCGTCTCAGGTGGCCAAGGGCGGAGGAATACGATGCTGAGCTTGCTTGGAAAAATCGGTATCTTGTATCTTGTTTTTTATTGTTTTGTGATGAATGCTCTGAAAACCCTGCTTGTTGCTTCTGTCTTCTCTTTTGCTTGCTTCTGTATGCTTGTATGCTTGCCCCTGAAACACTTGATTAATGATGTTGATTGCTGAGTATGGATTTGTTATTGTTAGCCCGATGATGAGGTTGCTCTGAGGGCTTTGTTTGGATATGTTGGATACTTTGTCTATTTTTCTTCTTTTCCTCTTCCATTGTTTGAATGCTGAGATGCCTTGTATGCTTGATATGCTTGCTCAATGATGAACTCAGTTCTGAGAGCTCTTGAGATTGGATGCTTTTTTCTGGTTTTTGTACTGGTTGGGCTTGAAGTTTCAGGTTTGGTTGGAATTTTGTTTGGAGCTTTAGGCTTTGAAGTTACAGGCCTTGAAGTTTTAGGCTTCAGGCTTGCTTATGCCGGATGGAAAGGCTTAACAGTTTAGGCAGGCTTCTGAGTAGTTTAGCAGGATATGTTATTTTTGTTATGTGCTTTTTTCTAGTTATTCTGCAGCAGGCTTCTGGCTTGTGTTTTTGGTTGTTTGACAAGCTTCAGGATGAGTCTTGAAAGGCTTAAGGCTTGTGTAGTTTGACAGGTTAAGGCTTTAGGCTTGATATGCTTCAGGCTGATGAAACAGGTCTGGCTTATGTTTTTGTTTAAGCTTGTGTTATGGTTTGAACACAGGTTGGTTACAGGCTTGCTGTGTGATCTGGTTCAGAACAGGTTAGAGGCTTATGCAGGTTGAAGCTTTAGGCTTTTGTGTTGTTTTTGTTATGTGGTTCTGCAGGTGAAGGCTTGTGGTTTGCTTGGTTGTTTGACTGTTTGACACAGTTTGTGTTGGAGGCAGTTTTTTTAGGCTATTGTTGAGCAACAGGTTTTGAGGCAGTCTTGGAAGCTTGTGGTTCAGTTTGTGTTCTTATTTGTGTATTCTGCATATTCTATTGTGTTCTGGTATATCTTCTTTATATCTTTTGCCTAAGCCTAAAGCCTGTAAGCCTCTTCTCCCTCTCTTCTCTCTCTCTCTCTGCAGATTAAAAAGCATTTTTATATTGCTTAAAACTGCTTTTCTGAAAAGGTGATTGGCTTGAAAATGATGAGAATTTGAACATTGCTTGCATATTAGTTTTCCTCTGCACACTTTCCAGTTTTCCTGCATCTCTTGTGTACTTTGTTGACAGCTTTTTGGTGTTTGATATCTTTCTATATCCTTTGGACTGCTTTTGACAGTTACATTCAGTTTGCTTAGTTTGAAACTTGACTTGTCTTGGCATATTCACTTTGCAATTTATGCAGTTTGGTTTGCTATTCAGTTTGCCTTTGACTATGCAGCTTTATGCATTTTTTAAATTTGCAAAACATATTTCTATCCCTCTTTGTGAACCAAGAGCAATTCTTGTGATTTGCAGAGAGGGTGAATAACTGATTCCGGCCAATCACCTTTAATGATGAGTCTTTAAATTAATTGTCTGCCTTTTTTTTTATCTGCATTGACTTCTTTTCTTTTTCTTTGTTTTTGCAGATGAAAATCAATTGAGCAAAGGAGTATCAGATAGAGGATGAAGATTTAGGATAATTAGGATAGCTTTATTTCAATTTTAATCATTTGTAATAATATTAATGTAAATAACTGTAAATAAATTTACAGTATTCAAATAATATTTGTAACAAACAATTCAAAATGAATAAACATCCTTCTTTGTCAGTTAATTCTTCTTTCAAATTACTGTCCATTTAATTATTTGAGTTTCTTAAATTAAAATAACTGGAAGTAAATCTAATTATTCTGACTTAGAACAAATAAATAATTAATGAACACTGTGGTCTTGCCATTTAGCATGAATCAATAATAAACCCGGCGCTCCAATTAACCATAGCAATGCACAGTTAATCAAACAAACGTCCACATGTTTTTTCTTTTACTGATCATACCAAACACTACAAGTTCTCAATTCAAATGCCTCAATCCAAATCTCAGAGTAAACTGAAGAGAACTGTAGAATTAATTCTTTCTGAGAATGCGCGCACAAAACCCTGATTCTTGATTTAATGCCGAAGAAGCGCCTTCCTGATCAAACCCTGAGCCAAACTCAACCAAACCCTAATAATTTGCTTGAACTGTTCCAGAGTCCATGAAAACCCTAATTTGGACAGACTGATAAGAAAAAGTCCGTTTGACTGATTCTTACGCCAATCTGACAAATCAGGAAAAGCCCGAAGCTGTGATTTCTTGTGGAAAAATAGGAGGGCAAATTTTGGGGTACAACACAGTCGGTAAACTTTTTGCTAAGGTAGTAAATAGCATGCTCTTTTCGGCCAGACTCGTCATGCTGCCCCAGCACGCACCCCATCGAATTATCCAGTACGGTCAAGTATAAGATCAAAGGTCTTCCTTCAACTGGAGGATTCAGAATAGGTGGCTCTTGGAGGTATTCTTTGATCCTTTAGAAAGCAGCCTGACATTCATCATTCCATTTTACCACTTGATCTTTCTTCAGCAGCTTGAAGATTGGATCACAAGTAGTAGTCAGATGTGAAATGAATCGGGCAATGTAATTCAACCGTCCCAAAAAGCCTCTGACTTCTTTTTCTGTTCGGGGAGCTGGCATCTCCTGTATAGCCTTCACCTTTGCCGGATCCACTTGAATACCTTTATCACTAACGACGAAACCCAACAGCTTACCAGACCTTACCCCGAAGGTGCACTTGTTCGGGTTTAACCTCAGCTTGTACAATTTCAACCTGTCAAATAGCTTCTGGAGATGGTCAAGATGTTCTTCCTCAGTCTGGGACCTTGCAATCATGTCATCAACGTAAACCTCAATCTCATGATGAATCATGTCGTGGAACAAAGCGACCATAGCGTGTTGATACGTTGCCCCAACATTCTTCAACCCAAAAGGCATGACTTTGTATCAAAAGGTGCCCCACTGCGTAACAAAAGTTGTCTTCTCCGTGTCTTCAGGAGCCATCTTAATCTGATTGTAACCAGAAAAACCATCTATAAAGGAGAAGACCTTATGTTGTACGGTGTTGTCGACCAAAACATCGATATGAGGAAGAGGGAAATCATCCTTGGGACTCACCCTATTCAAATCTCTATAGTCTACACACATACGAACTTTACCATCTTTCTTCGGCACCGGAACCACGTTGGCAACCCACTGCGGGTAAGAAGTAACTGCTAGAAAACTGGCGTCAAACTGTTTCATAACCTCAGCCTTGATTTTCTCAGACATCTCTGGGCGCATTCGGCGAACCTTCTGTTTCATTGGAGGACAGTCTTCCTTAGTTGGCAAGTGGTGAACCACAATATCGGTATCCAACCCAGTCATATCTTCATAAGACCAGGCAAAGATTTCATCATAGTCACGCAACATCTGTATCAACCGTTGCTTAACACTAGATTCCATATTTGCACCTATCTTGACCTCTTTCTTGTCTTCTTATGTACCCAGATTTACTGTTTCCACTGGCTCTTCATGCGGTTGTATGGCCCTCTCTTCCTGAAGTAACAGTCTAGCAAGTTCCCCAGGCACTTCACAATCATCCTCACCTTCGTCCTCGGCTTGGTTGATCAGACTTTCAAAGTCATAACTGGCAGTAGTAGAGTCGTTATCAGTGGGATCCAGAGTGGATGTGGACCTGTATTATGATATGTGAGTATGTGTAAGACAAATAGCCGTTTTGATAAAGTGCAAAATGGAAAAGAAAAACAAGGAGCGCAAAATTTGTAATGCAAGAAAAATGTCCAATGCTTTATTGATGATATATGGAAATGACACATAATAAGCCCTCACAAACAAAGCCACGGTGTCTCGGGCAAGGCACCGGGCCATAAAAGTTTCAAATTGTCTGTTACAAGCCTCAAAACAAAAGTCTATTACTGTGTAATAAAAGAAACGGGCACGAAGTCCTTCGCCGTCCAATTGTTCAAGCCACCGTTGGTAGTCGGGTAAATCCAGTTGTCAAAATCTAACTCTTCATCATCATCTTCAATCGCATTCACTCCCGGATTACTGATACGCAAGGGAGGTCTTCCAATCCGCACACGTCGAATGGCCCTTTGAGCTTCTGTAGTAAAACCCAAACCAAACTTGTCAGTCTTGTGTGCAAAGTCAAGGAGTTGGCCCCAATTCGCACACCCACCTTTTTCAATAACAGCCCTGGCATCCTTGAGGGAAGCCATCTTCATCGGAGGATCTTCAGCAACAGTTTCGGTCAATGCCAGAGTCTGGGGGACTTATTCAAAGTTCTGACATGGGGTCTCAATGAACTCCCCATCCATCTCCACATATCAGAAGGAGTTAAGATGACTAACCATGTACTCCTCCTCACCCTGCATCGTAACAATCTTCCCCTTCACTGGATATTTCAACATCTGATGGAGCGTAGAAGTTACTGCCCCAGCTTTATGAATCCATGGGCGACCCAACAAGCAAGAATAAGATGGTCGAATGTCCATCACATAGAACGTAGATGCAAAAGTCTGGGAATCAACCTTAACAGGGACATCCACCTCTCCATGTACCATCCTTTTGGATCCATCAAAGGCCCTAACCACAATATTACTTGGCTTCAGAACCAACCTTTCACAATCCAATTGATCAAATGCTTTCTTTGGTAAAACATTTAATGAGGACCCAGTGTCCACCAGCATGTGAGCCAAAGTAGTGCCCCTACACTCGATCGAAACATGCAGAGCATCATTGTGATTCCTTCCTTTGACAGTCAGATCTGCATCGGAGAAATCCAACCTGTTATCAGCGGTCAAACTAGCCACATAGTCTTTGAACTGGTCAGCAGATGTTTCCTGCGGCACATGTGCAGTTTTAAGGAAATAAATTAAAGCCTTAGCATGGGCTTCCAAGCACAACAATAAAGATAACATGGAGATCTTCGACGGGGTTTGCCCCAGCTGTTCGACTATGTTGTAGTCGCTTTTATTGATGATCTTCAGAATTTCCTCTATGTCCTGCCTAGAGGTTTCAACAATGACTTTTTTAGGTGCCTCCATCCGGGCAGGCCCACCTATAACTTCTTTGCCCCGAGTGTCAGATGACTCGGCGACAGGGGTGATAACTGGAGTAAGAATTGGAACAACAGTTGACGTACTGGCAGATGGAATGAGAACAGGCTTTTGAATAGTCGGAGGCGAAATCTCAAGAGAGAAAAGTCTTCCGCTTCGGGTGACCTTGCTAGACCTGACAATATTGCTGACATCAGTATCAGCCTCTTCATCCTTCAAGTCTTGTTTGATCCCATGATAATACACATCGGCCCCATAGTGCCACGGGACAGCCTTATCCGAAGGGTAAGGGATAGGACCAGGAATGGTAATGATCAATGGAGCAACTCTTGGAACAGATGTAATCCTAATAGGATTTCTCGAGGAAGCCTTGGAAGGATTGGCAGAAATGGTTATTATGGAAACATCTTCAACAGGAATCAACAGAATCAAATTTTTCTCGAACAAGATTTCTTTATTATCCATCAGGCGCTGAACACCTGACTTCAATAGATGACAACCAGTACGTAGGATGGAACACAGGTGGCAACCTTCTCCACAACCCGGAAATAAACCGGCCGACAATAGATTCTTCTTAACGGTCAACAACGAAGTAGAAATGTCTTCCACAGAGGTCACAAACGAATCATCATCCACGGCATTCACTCCATGCTTGGGCATAGGAGCAGTCATGACATTAGGCTTTTCTGGTGCGTCAAACTCAATTTCTTTAGCTTCAATCAAATCTTGTACCTTATTCCTCAAGGCTCAGCAGTTGTTGGAATCATGCCCCGGGCTATCAGAGTGATAGGCACAACGGGCGTTTGGATTATACAACAGAGAGGTGGTACTGGGATTCTTTGGAGCTTCCCTTAGAGTCACCAGGTTAGTCTTCAACAATTGCGGTAAAATTTGAGATAAGGTCATACTGAGCCGAGTATACTGTCTTTGCAGTCTCTCCACTCTTTATTGATTGTTCCATTGTGAGGCAACATTAGGTCTTGATATTACCACCGCATTCACTGCTTGGCGACGCTCAAGTCGATTTTGGCTCCTCGAGCTGTAAACTGTACTAGATTCTTTCTTGAAAGGATTCTTTTCTGTACTTGACGAAGCACCTTTCTGTATTTTGCCACTTCTGATACCAGCTTCTACTCTCTCCCCAGTCACAATTAAATTAGTGAACCCAGATGATGAACTTCCGATCAAATGATTGAAATACGGACCCGACAAAGTCCCCAGAAACATATCCACTAACTCCCTATCAGACAGAGGGGGTTGTACTCTTCCCGCCAAATCTCTCCATTTCTGAGCGTAGTCCTTAAAACCTTCGCTCGCACCCATAGACATACCCTGAAGTTGAGTATGCGTGGGAGAAAGGTCGACATTATACTGGTATTGCTTGTAAAAAGCAGCAGCAAGGTCCTCCCAGTTGCGGACATTAGCTCCCTCCAATTGATAGAACCATTCAAGTTGAGTCCCTGACAGACTATCTTAAAATAAATGAACCCAGAGGTTCCTATCAGTAGTATAGGGTTGAATCTTTCTGACATACGAGCGGAGGTGTAGCTTCGGGCAGGATACCCCGTCATACTTAGCAAAAACCGGAGCCTTAAACTTGTGTGGGATCACCCCCCCTGATGCCAGCCCCAAATCTCCAAAATCCAAACCGGGAACCTTCTGAATCTCCATGGCACTCAGACAGTCTTCAAGTTGCTTATACCTATCCTCAACAGGAGTACACTGTTCATCATCAAAATCAGTGTCATTGTCAGAAACCACAGGGCTAAGAGCCTTCCTTTCCTCTTGATTCTCTCCTCCTCCAGATGAATGAGACATATCAGCTTCCTGTCGTAACCTATTCCCAAATCTGTGACCCATATTCAACAGGACCACCTTCTTCTTCTTCTTCTTGTCCTTCAAGATAAGAGTCTTCAAATCATGTTGACTCTTGGCCAAGTTCAAGAACATTTCCTAGAACTGAGCATTCTGAGCTTGAAGAGCCTTAATAGCCTGATCAGTAGGTGTTTCAGAAGACATGTTATGCTGAAATAAACAGCAAAGAAGATAAGAAACCTATAATGGTACCTGTAATGAGGTGCATGGTAATGAAATGCTTATGAAATCATTTCAAAGACTTAGAGAGATTCAAATTTGTAAACTAAAATAAAATGCACTTTATTAGATAAAACTTGTAACAATGTTTAACAATGCCTTCAAGGTGTTACAAAAGAAATGAACTGAAAAGCAAATCTAAACTAGAAACAATAAAAGACATCAGAAGTCCCATGGTCGTTTTCCTTTCGTGCTGACATAATCGTTGATTGTCCTCTCATTCTCAAGTTGCCTTGTAAGCTTCAAGATCTTCCGTTCCTGCTCATGATACTTCTCTTTGTAGGTATCATTTTCTTCCTTTAACTGGATCCAAGATCTCTTCAATGCCCCCAGATCAGTAGGCATATAGGGATGGAGGACTGTATAAGGGACACCTTCTTCATCAATATGCTCTATAATCACCGGCAAAACAGCTTCATATGGCATTCCCAGCTTTTGAGCACGGGCTAGAACTCACTGGAGATAGGGTTGCATCGAGAGAGAAGTCTTCAGTCCTAGCTCATGTAGGTCAGACCTGTTCACCATGCCCCAAGCTCGTATAAACCTGCGGCGATGTCCCTCAACATCCCCCTTGTAGTCAAAGACAATGCCTGTAAGCAGCAGCTCATAAGGACCGTCTCTCCGAGCTCGTCCAAAATGTCGTAAATCCAAATAAGGATTGTAGGTTATACCCCCTCGAATTCCAAGCAACGGAACATTAGGGTATTCCCCACATCGATCAATGACAGCTACTTTTTCCATATCTTTAGAACTCCAAAGGATGTTCGTATGAGCAAGGGACATGATTCTGTAAGCCCAACCTACACCTTCCTCATTCTTCAATACAGATTTGGGGAGGTGAGAAATAAACCACCTCGCCATCATCGACATGCAACACATGAGGGTTCCCCTTATCCTTACAGTACGGGTATAAAGAGCATGCATAATATCACCCAAGAGAGTAGGCACTGGGTTACGAGACATGAAGATCTTGACTGCGTTCACATCGACGAAAGAATCTGGATTTGGGAAAAGAACCAAGTCGTAGATGAGGAGAGCCAAGATGTCTTCAAATGCTTGAAAGTCCAAACTATCCCAGAACTGTTGAGCTTGATCGATCAAAAACTTAGCCAAGAAACCTTTAACCCCACTCCGAGTCTCCCAGTTAGATACTACATCAGCCATTTTTAGATGTAGGGCTGAAGCAATATTCTCTGGCCTAGGAGCTATCTCCAAACCTGTAAAGGGTGTCTGCTCGAGGATAGATATACCAAGCAAATCAGAAAACTCCTCCAAAGTAGGGACTAGTTGATAGTCCGGGAAGGTGAAACAGTGATGCAATGGATTAAAGAACTGGAACAACACGCTCATTATTTGCTCATCCAACTTGGAAGTGACTAGGCTAAGGAGATGACCATGTTTTTTAACAAATGAGGAAGTATCAGGAACTTTTGAAACCAACTCTTTGAGCTGAGCAAGTATATGCACGAAGTTTACCCGAATGGTATTTCTGCGCATAGAGGCCATGATCTGCAAAACAGAACAAAGATGAATCCCCTCGGTCTTTGAAATGGTTAGTCTAGTGAAATATGCATACGATGTCATGATAAAAACACACCACAGGTATCACAGATAGCAAACATGGTAAAGGAAAACAAGTCACACAATAGCCCTTGAGTTTAGGCTTGCATGGAGTCTAGGTACTACCCTCATGCAGTTTATTTGGTTCAACATGTCCTAATAATAGTAACCGGGTTCTAGAGGTTCTCAATATCACTGACCATCCTTCACCGGTCATAGTTTCAGCTCACGCAATCTTTTCTTGCAGCCGGAACCATCTCGAGAGTATGGTCTCAATGAGTGTAGCATTTTGCTACTTCCTATGGCCAAGTTGGTCAATTATAGGTTCTAATGTTAGTTGATGCTTAATGACCCATATAGCAGTCCCATACTCTCCTTGTTCCTCCACAAGGGATATCGGTACCAACTAATGTGCCACATCAACGTAGCTACTAGTTCAACCGTATCGGTCTACACCGTATAGTTCCCTCACAATTTATTGCTACTTGCCTAAAAGGTGTCCCCAGATCTGGGTTAGGATCTATAGTAACTCTGATACAAAGCCCACAAAAATAAAGCAATCAAATTAAACAATAGAAAACAATATGATGAATTATTCCTAAGGTACACCCCACTTATTAACTCCCTAGCAGAGTCGCCAGTTTTGTGATACGGTGGCCAGAACCGGGACTATTTTTTAGGAATGCTGGTTTGCGTCTTGCGTTTGTGTTTGCAAAATGTCGCGGTAAGCAAGAGTCACCACTGACTTTTATTTTATCCAACAAGGAAAGGAAAAAAGCACAGAAAAAATCCTTTTTTTTAGATATTTCTGAGTACGGGGGGTAGATTATAGAAAGGGAAGGTATTAGCACCCTTTCTATCTGTAGTTATCTACGGGCTCTTAAGTACTTGCTCATCATTTTCAAAATTGCTTCTTTGTGTGCTTGTGTGATTTGAAAAGTTTTTGTTTTGACTTCGATTTAACTCTTGCTTCTGTCTTCAAGAGTGTAATGAAGTGTTTTTGAAAACTTTGTTTGTAAAGGAGTGTAAGTATGAAAAAAGTTTATTTGGATTGAGCAAGTACTTAAGAACTAATCTACCTACTCGAAAAAAGAATCGTTCTATGTTTGTTTCCTTTAGACAACGCTATCCCACTATTAGTGAGTAGGTAGCACTGTCGTTGGAGTTTGAGGGTCAATTCGAAAGGGACGTACGGTCACTAAAGCAATGTTAGGACGTCTTAGTAGTAACCCTAATGTCTTAGATTAATTATCCGAGGCAAAAATATTCGAGGCAACCTTTCCGAGGCAACTTTGATCTTTGGACAAAAGGACGACCACTAAAGCACCCTATACTCAATGACCATTTACCGAAGGCAACCAAGTGGGAGTGTACTCTAGGAGTGCGCATGTGCGAGTGATTCAATTTCAATTTATTTATCTTTGTACATTTAGGGTTCGCTAACTATTTTAAAGTTAATCATACATTCTTGTCATGCATCCCTATATCATACATCTAACAGTTTAATATTTTGCGGAATTAAAAGTGCAGAAATTAAACTACGCTATTACAAGGCTTCGGGTATTTACATAGCCAAAAACAAACCCTTAAAAAGTAAAGCGATAAATGAAAATAAAGACCTAATTAAAACTATTACAACCTTGTGAGCAGTTACAATAATAGGATAAAAATAAAACAAATAAGCGTGCACAAGGAAATTAGATCGGGAGAGAACTTAGGGTTTTGACCCCTCTAGCCTAATTTAAAGAAAAAATTGTTTTTGTTATTTTTAATAAAATAATCAAGTTTTAAATTAAATACTAAATTAATTAGCTAATTAAATTAATTAATGAAAATAATTAAATGGCCTATTTTTTATGTTTTGTTATTTTAAGAAAAAGAAAATGTAATTAAGTTTAGACAAAACCCTAATTTTCTAATTATTTGTTAATTTATTTGCAAAAAGAATTAAAGTTATCTAAAATTAACAACCTAATTAAATTAATTAAATTTTTGATACAAAAATAAAATCTAAACCTAAATTTGGTGAAAAATATTATTTTTGTGATTTTTTGATAAAAATAAAATAATTTTGTTAGTAAAATAAATAAATAAAATAAATTAAGTAAAATATAAAAAGAAAAGGAATAAGAAATTGGGCCTGAAAATAGCAATTTGGGGGGGGGGGGGGTGTGAAAATCAGATTTCTGGGCCCAAAGTAAGGAAGTCCACGTTGACTTCGAGAATCCCATGCATTTGCTTTGACCATGCCTTTGGTGTTCCTTCAGTGATGGCCCTTGGATCTGGCCATCTGGCCACTTGGCAAGCTGGATGATGAGGGTGTATAATAGGCCTGGGACTTGTAAGCGCATGGAATCTGTAGAAAGAATTCAAGAAAAATACAAACGTTGGAGGCAGGGGTCGAACCCCTGACCTCAAGCTCCCCAACGCCTTAACGCTTGCCTGACTACCACTGGGCCATTTGTGTTAGTTGTTATAATAATACAAAATAATAATCAAATATTAAAAAGGCTATATATATCAATTCAGCGCGCGGAAATTCAAATGATCCAATGGGAAGGTGTCAGCTAATCATCTTCTTCCCCTCTCCGTGGGTAAAAGTCCCACACTTTTACCTACGGACGTTCGTCCGTCACTACAAACCTGCGTTCTCTTAAAATCAACCATGAGCAAGATAAATAAAAACTAGGGCCACCAATCATTTCGTCTAGACCTTCTGAGTATAATGGTGGCCCTTTCATGGCCTAATTTTGCCTGCACACAGAATTCCCAAATCGAAGCTACAAACCCTAATAATGGTGAAACTTCATACATGCCATGAAAACACAATTAAAGATTACATAAAGCTTGCAAATGTTCCTAGGAGTAAGAATCTATAACTATTTCATGCTACAAGTACAAGAATGATGCAATTCGAATTCAAGAAAATAGCAAAGTCGTGACTGACTTACAACACTTTTTGGTACTGGAAAGGCTTTGTTCTTGATTGATTTCGCTTGCTTACAACCCCAGGAAGCGATTGGGATGGTCCAAGGGTCTTGAATTGGCCTCTAAGTAGGAATTCGTGTTTGCACTTTTTCTTGTTTTTTTCAAGTTTTGTTCTTGATGCTGCGCCTCCTTCTAACCTAGTTTTAGGTCTGCATTCCTTCTATATGTATTGAGGAAGGGATTAGGGTTCCAAAACTGATCTCAATCTTCCTCCATCAATGAATTTGATTTGGATTTGATTCACTTTTTAACATCTTTCTAAAATTAGGCAAATTCAATCTTTTTGTGCACCCCATGCCTTTACACGAATTTGATCTCATGCTAGCTGGAATTTAAGACCTGAAAAATGTAAAAAATCTTGAGTTTTCAATATTTTGGATTTTCTATGATTTGTTTTGATTTAAATTGATTTAATTCAAATAAAAATAAAAATAAATAATAAAAACAAGATAATGACAAGTGGCAAGGGCTAGGGCTCGTGGACCATGTTGCCAACTCAAAACAAGTGCAAAAGATTGGGCCCATTTGGCAAAATTTGAAGTTTTAGGCATAGTTGACTTTTGACAATTTTGTAAAAAAGGTCAACTTCGCCAATGCACAACTTCCTCAATTTTGACTCTTTAAAAGTGTTCTTGGACTTTTTAGAAAGATTGATATGTCCTCTAAGCAATACTTTTGGTCTCATCTCAATTTGATATTACATGCTCATGTATGAAGCTTTGACAAAAAAGGTGTTTTAATTGACTTTTCAAAATGACCTATAATGTCCAAATTCATAACCTTTTGTGAGTGCATATTTTGAACTTGGGAGCTGAAGATGGATCATAGAGCATGGAATCCTCTTTAAAATGAGCTTTGGATGGGTCATTTCTCATAAAGTATAAGAAAGTTATGCTTGGTCAAAGTTGAGTTGACTTTTCCTACAAAACCCTAATTTAGCAACTTTTGATTTTTGATGAATTATGAGCAATCCTTGATGAATCATGATCAACCCTTGATCAAATGATGAAATATACTTCAAAATGAGGATGTTGACCAAAAATCAGATACAATCACGAATGTGTTCGAAGAACATCAACATAATGTGGCTTCAATGATTCGAAATGAACATAATGAAGCTACAACAAGTAGAAATGAACAAGCTTCAATCAGTCAAAATGAAGAACCACTTGTGCAAAATGAAAGAATTTCAATAAAAACAAGAACTGAGTCGACAAGGCTAGCTAGATATGTAAGATTTTTAGATCAAGCAATTGATGCAAATGGTGATTTAATTGAAGAAGCCATGGTGATGGATGAAGCAGAACCAATTGACTTGGGTGGAACCATGAGTAATTTGAATTGGCGTGAAGCCATGAAAGAAGAACTCAGGGCTATTGAGAAGAGCAAGACCTGGGAGCTTGTCGAAAGAACCAATAAAAAACCAATATATTTAAAGTGGATTTACAAGATGAAAAGAAGGCCAAATGGTGAGATTGTGAAGTATAAAGCAAGATTAATGGCAAGAGGTTTTCTATAAAAACCTGGTATCGGCTTTGACGAAATCTATGCCCCTACTGCCAGGCTAGAAACAATCAGAATTGTTGTTTCAACAACATCACATAAAGGATGGAAGATACATCAATTGGATGTAAAGTCAGCATTTTTGAATGGTCCATTGGAAGAAGAGGTCTATGTTACTCAACCACCAGGATTCGATATCAAAGGGCATGAGTGGAAGGTATATATATTAAGGAAGGCTCTCTATGGTTTGAAACAAGCTCTTAGAGATTGGAATAAGAGAATAGATAGCTTCATGATCGAAGCAGGTTTCACAAAGTGTGTCTCTGAATATGGAGTATATGTAAATGATATCAATAGTGTCAGTCGAATCATTTTATGCCTTTATATTGATGACTTACTCATTACTGGCGCAGACAAAGTTGAGATAATGAAAGTAAAGTCGAAACTAATGCAGGAATTTGAAATGTCCGACTTAGGGAATCTTTCATATTTCCTAGGAATGAAATTCAAAGATACTGAAGAAGGAGTATTCTTGCATCAAACGAAGTATGCCCAAGATATACTAAAGAGGTTCAAACTGAGCAATTGTAATGTAACTTCCACTCCATTAGAAACTGGAACAAAGTTAAAAAAGGAAACGAATGATGAGTTTGTAAGTTCGACATTATACAAACAAATCATTGAATCCTTGAGGTATCTTTGCAATACTAGACCAGATATCTGCCAAAGTGTCAGATTGTTGAGTCGATATATGGAGATACCCCAAGAGTGTCATCTCATTACGGTAAATAGGGTGTCGAGATACATAAAGGAAACAATTGATCATGGTGTTCTGTTGCCAAAGAAGTCGAAGAATAACACATATGTCGAAGTTCACGGATACACTGACGCAAATTTTAATGGAGATCAAGACGAAAAGAAAAGCACTGGATGCTATATTTTCATGATCGAAGGTGCTCCAATCTCTTGGAGCTCGAGGAACCAAAGCATTGTGGCTTTGTCATCATGCGAAGCAGAATATATGGTTGCATCATATGCTGCATACCAAGCAGCATGGATCGAAATGTTACTTGAGGAACTCAAGATATTGGAACCTAAGAAGATAAAACTATTTGTAGATAACAAGTCAGCTATTGACCTGTTGAATCATCCAGTGTGTCATGGTCGAAGTAATCACATAGAAAAATGTATCATTTTCTGAGAGATTAAGTCAACAAAGGGAAGCTGTAGTTAAAGCATTGCAAGATAGAAGTGCAACTAGATGACATATTCACCAAACTTTTGAAGAAAGTCATATTCGACGAGTTAAAGAGAAGTATCAGGATGAGAAGTCTCGAGAAAATGAATTAGGGAGTGTGTTAGGAGATATAATTCTTGTTCTGTCGAAGAGCATAGGAGTATGTCAAATAACTAGTGATGCTAGGTTGTCAAATGTATTCGACAGAGTCGAATACAACAGTTATGTAATATAGTCGAACCTTAGTATGTCGAAATGTAGTTTTTAGGCCACGGTCTTGTATATAGTCAAATTGAGTCAGTCGAATACAACAATTATGTAATATAGTCGAACCTTAGTATGTCGAAATGTAGTTTTTAGGCCACGGTCTTGTATATAGTCAAATTGAGTCTGAACGTTGTATTGTATGCCTATATAAAGAGCTTTCTAGTTTATAATCTTTACAATGCAACACATCACATCAATAACAAACTTGCAATCTCTCTCTTCTTCTTTCTTTTATCAATCATCTTTCTTAAAACCTTTTTTTCATTCAATTGGTTCCAACACATTCATAACGCCGAAAAAAGGATACACACGGCTTTGCAACCCGTGTTCCTAAAGAAATCACAGAGTAAAGCCATCCATTCCACTTCCAATCAACCTCGGGTCCTCAAAAAACCAATGCTTTATCTTTTCCCATTCCTGAGTCATCTCATATTCGATGTATTCAGATTCATCTTTCCATCGATTCACTTTAGCTGTCATCAATGGTTTATGTTTTCCCAAACCCGAGTCAGCACATCATCAATACGTTGATTTGTGTTGAATTCGTATCTATAAATAGGTCAATTTTCATCTCCAATTTCATACCGCTTTCTATTTCCATATCAATGTTATATTCACGGATTCTCCTCCAAATTTCCGTGTCAGGTCGTGTCAGGTCGTGCATCACCGATCTGGGCATTCGCGACAGACTCAGACGGTGGCGGGTAGAAGGTGATTCATGTGTTTGCGTGATAGCGGCAAGATAATTTGGTGAAAAATTGGTGGGACTTGGTAGAGGTAGAGCTCCATTTGGTGCACTCAACAACAAATCGGAAGTCAATGAAGTTAGCGGTGGTGGTGGTTCTTCCGATGGATATGAATGTAGTATTGTTGATTTTACTGAAGAGGAAGTAGATGCTTTGTTGGATGAGAAGATGAAAAAGAGGATTCATCGTGATACTAAGGTATGTGTATTGTTTGTGCTGTGTTAGTTTGGTGATTTTAAATTTGATTATTCACTGGATTTTGCTGTTAGTTAAGCTGGTTTTGGGTTTGGTTTTTTTCTTTTGTTTTGTAGAAAGAAATGGAGAATAAGACGGATCTCATCAAGAGACTTAAGCAATGTGTAATGTGGTCTAAGGGAAAGAAAGAGAATTTTCAAACAATCTTGAATCGGCTGAGAAGAAATGCAGTGATACTGGTGAGTATAAGTAACTTACTCATGATAGGAAAAGTATGGAGTCTGCAATCTCTATCGAAGTACTGACTTAATAGTTTTTATCACATTGCATTATCCTAGCATTTTAACTAATTGTTTGGTTGTAGCTAATTCTCGAACCAATACTACTGTTGGGGGAGTATCGATAAATAGTGTAGGATTAGACACATTTGTGAGAGACACACTATTTATCCACCTAAAATTTTAAGGTAATAGGTGAGTGGGTTCTCCCACTTATATATATATATATATATATATATATATATATATATATATATATATATATATATATATATATATATATATATATATATATATATATATATATATATATATATATATATATATATATATATATATATATATTTAAGTCTCCACATTCTTATCCAATGTGAAACTATTTCCTCACTTACTCACACTTACTATATTATTTCAACACATATTTCATTGAGATTGATTTAAACAACATGTGCTAATTTATTTATGTTCAACTAAAAGGGTAAGGTTGATCGAAGAAATAGCTAGCCAGTGATGGCAGTGACCTCTTTTTATTATATTATTATGCATGTCAGAGGAAACTGTTTAGTTTGCATAATTTTGCAGCTTAACATGTTCATTTATTTTTCAGTATGCAGAAAATACACCAATTTAGAAGTACAATTAATAAGAGGTTAGGGTAATAAAGAGGATGGTTTATGTTTATTGTTGTTTTTTATTAGTTTGGTTCTTCAACATTTATTTTTACAATGTTTTGGATATATTGCTCATGGTAATGTAGTTCCAAGACACTAGGAGTATTGGTTTAGTAGTATTGCTCCAATCCAGGTTGCGGTATGTTGGGTAGCAGAAATTTAAAAAAGAGTTCTCTCTTTCTTTCTCTCTGTAATTTTCTCTCTGTAGTTTGTATTATGATTTTTCATTTATTACTTTGTTACATAGCTTTTGCTATTTTGTATGCATGGATGGGAAATAAGAGATTGAAATTGATTTTTCATTGCTTTGTTATATAATACCAGTTGAAATTGAAATGATATAATACCAACTGAAACAACAATGAAAAATCATACAAAAAAATCATTCCTTTTTTCAATAAAATTGCTGTGTTGGTATTGGAATTGATTTTTTTTTAAGAGTATTTGCGGTTCGGTTTGGATCGATTTTAAGGCAAAAATTTATCTGATTCAAAGATAAATTTACTTGCGATTCAATTCAGTTTTGGATGACACGTTAAAAAAATCTAATCCGATTCAATTTAATGCAGTTTAATTTGAATCGGTTTTTAGATATTCAAATTATAAATTATATTTTTACTAATATCATAAAAATACTTATAAATAATAAATTTGACATAATATATAATACATCCAATAAATTTGATCCGCTCCGTGTAGTTTTCACAAAATAATATATAAATACATCCAATAAATTTTAATATTTTACGATTTTCTATTTTTTAAATCGGTTTACAATTTTTATTTGAATTGGTTTAAATTTGAACCTCCATAAATTTTCTATTGCTTATTCAAGGAGATAGTTTTTCATTGAATTTGTAACTTATTATTAATAAATTTAATTTTAAATATTATAGTAAGATGAATCGTTTAAGAAATTTAATTAAGTGTATGGTTGAATACAAAATAGAGTTTAGAAGTGAAAAGCATGGGAGTGAAACAACCTGTATTGAAGAAAATCAGTGTTGGTATTGTGGCGACTCGGTTTAATTGGTTTTAATTTTTTATTAATAAATTACACTATACATCTTTCAAATATATTTATGAGTAATAAAAAAAACTTTTTAAATTAATTGAATAATTGATGTATCTGGTATAAAATAATAATTAAACACATTATTTATTTAATAAATTTAAAAAAAATTTATTGTTTATAAATGTGTCCAAAGAATGTATTATAATTGAAATTTTGTTTTCGTGAATTTGCATGTTGATGATCTTAGTTTTTGATCTTACCGAATCAGACTTGGACTGTCACGACTGGTTCCGAGCTGAAGTTGAACGAGATGGGGGGGTACCTGCAAGGCACTCCGATGCTAAAGTAAGTGAGAGTACGAGCAGGCAAAAAGTATGAGTATGGATAAGAGAATGAATACCTGACCCTCTAGGAACAGAGGGTATTTATAGCCCCCAGCGCTGGGCCAAGGTCCCTTCATTGGGCCGGGCAGGTTTGCCCCAATGAAGGAACTGCCAGGTTCTACGTGTGTAGTGGGGACCTGCACGTGGTCTCCTTCCTGGGTGTTCTGCGAGAAGTACGGACAGACGAGGACGCGGTCTTTTCGGAATCTAGGTGATGGTGTAATGGTCATAGTCTGCCCTACGAGGGGCGCTCGAGCTGAGGTCGCGCTGGACTGCATGAAGTCGAGGATGTCGTACTAGCGGATAGTGTCGGGCACGACTATGGCTTCTTGGTCGGCGCGACCCCCTGCAAGGCCGTTTGGATTGGGCCTTCATCCTTGCTTTTGGGTCAGCCTGGCCCAGTCCAGAACAGGAGCCCCCCAAGTCGTGGTTCCTGGAGTAGGAGTCATGACTTGATCTTAGGTCGCCTCCGTCGCGGGGTCCCGTGCCCGGACAAGAGATGTAGTTCCCCGTGGTTACTCGAGGAGTTTCCCCTGTGTCGCGCCCGTGAGATAATTCCTTTCGAGGAGTGCTCGGGGGACTCTCGACAGGCTGTGTTTGTTGAGCACACAAGGCATCTCTTGGGAACTGTGCCGCCACCCTATTGAAGATAGGGTCATCATTGCCTAGGGGAGCTATGCGTCGAGGAGGGAAGTATGTGGTTCCCCGGGGTGACGTTTTGTATTCCACGTCATCCCTATAAATAAGGTCATTGGGCCCCAGAACATGTTTTTCCTCTTCGCGCTTCTTCTCCTTCCTCTGCCTCTGCTGCTACTGTTCTTCCCAGATATTCATAGGACCGCCGTGTTCTCCGTCGCTGATTCCCTTTTCCGCCGTCGCACCTCTTTCCTGATTTCAAGTAAGCGTCTTGTCCCCTTTGCTTTTCCTCTGTGATGTATGATATTTTTCATTGTTTTAGATGTTAGAGAGTGTACGCCTGGGATTAGCCCCGGTAGATTTGTATTTGGCTCGGCAAATCCATGTTTATGCCCGGCAAACGCATGTTTGCGCCCGGTAAATGCATAGTTTAGGTATTTGACTCGCGGTGCTGCCCGGGATCTTCATGATTCAGGGCGCCTAATTCGTGGTAGTGCCCGGTAAACTCATAGCTCTAGTTTTGGGATTTATGATATTGCTCGCCATGTTTATAGCCTAGGTCGACATATTCGTGAGTGGCCAAGATGTTGGCCCATTTAGGCGACCTGTAGGAAGACTTGTCGTGGTATCTGGGAGTCGGGGAGGTGACTCTACTCTTCTTGTTCGAAACACCAACTTTTTTAGTCGTGCGTGGAGTGACTCAGTTTGTCGTGCCCTCCTTCCCGTCCGTTATGGCGAGCGTGTGGATTTGCTCCCCAATTGACCGGTTTCCTGTGCTTTGTAGGTAACAATGGCGGACGAACCGTGTTCCTCGGGGCGCACTGAGGCGGAGGACCAAAGTGCCGAGGAGAATGTGAATTTGGTTGATACCATCGACGATCCTCTGCTGGAATTGGTGGCCGCCGAGCCCAGAGGGATCGCCTCTGCCTACAGTCGACGCAGTCGAAGTGCGTATACCATCATCGAGCAGGGCGGTAGTCAGCCTGGTTTTCAGAAGAACTTCGTTGTCATCAGACCGACTCTTACCGCGCGGATTTGCTCGGAGTTCCCCGAGTACGGGTTCTCCATGTACGAGATTGCTTTCAAGGACCTTGGACTACAGCTCCCTTTTAGCGATTTTCAGGTCGGGGTCTTTAGTCATCTAGAACTGGCCCCGTCGCAGCTTCACCCCAACTCGATCGCTTTCCTCCGGGCGTTCGAACTGACGTGTCCCTTTTTAAAGATTGGGGCGACCATACCTCTCTTCTTCCGCGTCTTCCATTTACAGCGCCAGTCCCGGGGAGGTAGGCACAGTTGGGTCTCCCTGAAACAGTCGAAGAGACTGTTCAGGATGTACATGGATTCTGTCCGGGGCTTCAAGGACAAGTGGTACATCGTGCGGCCGGTTACTAAGACGGATTTAGAGTCTGTATACGAGGAAGAAACGGTTGTGACCGACGATCACGGGGAGGCTCTTCTGGACGACGAGGGACGCCCGGTGTTAGGGCGTGTGGCCAAATTTCCTTTGCATTGGACCTCGCGTCACTACGAGCACGGCACCGGGCACTACCATACCCCCGCAGGTGGGATGAGCACCGAAGACGAGGAGGCTTATGGTACCCTTTGCCGATATGTCGATAGTTTCTTCCCCGCCCGGTGGGCCACGAGGGAGGGGAAGGATATTCTTGACGAAGATGGTTATCCGACCTTTGAGGCCCGACCTATCGATACGAAGGCGCTCGTGGAATGCCAGTCCTTCGGGCAGGCCAAGAACCTGCTAGGTCTTTTACTTTTTTCGTTTTGTTTGATTGTCTTCGTTTGTTTATTTGCTCGTCACTAACCCGGGGTCATTTTATGCAGGTCTCATGGCTGGACGAAAGGAGAGGCTCCTGAAGCTGACACAGGATAAGAAAGTCAATAAGAGAGTGGTGCGAGCTCCTCAGGCGACGAGGATGGGCCCACCAACTAGTCCGGGCGGTGCTTCTGGAGGGTCCCCGGACGCTCAGGATGTCGAGCCCCATACCGACCTGATACCAAGGAAGAGGAATCGGGTGGAGAGCCAACCGGAGGTCGGCGAGGATTCTAGTGCGGTGAGGTCCTTCGGGTTGCCCCCTGTTTTAAAGAGGAGGGTTTCTTCGAGGGATTTCCCTTGTCCGTAAGTGTTGATGAAGCGGATACCATTAGGCGGCTGAGCAAGGAGAATCGGAGAAAGCATCTGGCTGCTGTTGGCTGAAGATTTTGATAATGTTATTAGAAGCCAAATGAATTAAACGTTTTGATCGAAATGAGGTAAAGCGTCATGTTTCGAAGTAGCAGAAGCAGTGTTTCGAATAAGTATGTCAAAGCTTGGAGCTTCGAGTGGCAATTATGGGAACATATCTAAAGAAGTCTCGAAATAACAACAAGGCTGTGTCTGGGAAGAGCGTTCGAAACGGAGAAGTACCAAAGCATTTGAAATTCAAATGGAAGCGGAACTTTCGAAGTTTGAAAGTTATGTGCTGGAGCATTTGGGGACACGTGGAAAGACGAAAGAGGCATTGTCCTGCATGTTCTAAACGTGGCATAATCCTATAGCAAGACCGTTATGGTCGAATTAGTATAAATAGAAGTCTTAGTATTAGGATTTGGTGTGTCATATCTATTATACAAAATACTCAGTAACATTCAAACTACCACATGGCAAGGGAAACAAATGCAAGAGAAATGTATGTATGATAGCACCATGTATTTCTGATTTAATGAAAACCTTTTACCATTTTCAGCACTTTCCTTTATCCTTTTGTCAAATAACATTTACAAGTTTTCTCATTTACAGTCTTTTCACTTCGAAATCTCTTCTTCAAAGTTTTACATTTTAATGTTTTCTTCATATTTCAAGCACTTTATATCTCAGAAAACTGTCATATTTTCCATACCTTTACCTTCAAGTCTTATCCTTCGAACGCATATTTTTACTTAAAGTCATTTAAAGATTTCTTGCATTAAACGCTTTCTTCATATTTCAAACCTTTTACGTTCCAGAAATCCTTTATATTAACTGTTTTGTAAGTCGAAACCATTTACTTCACTTTTATGCAATTTTACATGTCTTTACAATTAGCATTTATTCATGTAACTTAGTTTTCACACACACATTTTGATTACATCTTTAGACTTTTAGAGAGAGAAATCGAAATAAGCCAAACACATATACAATATCAACCATGAATATCTGTTCGATCGTAAGAGTAACCTTAATATCCAAGGAGTCCTAGGATCAAT
This sequence comes from Vicia faba, assembly GCA_948472305.1. NCBI lineage: Eukaryota > Viridiplantae > Streptophyta > Magnoliopsida > Fabales > Fabaceae > Vicia > Vicia faba. Next base: position 818,274,880 of record OX451741.1, on the reverse strand, counting down.
CTAGTCGATCCTGTGAGTTACCAGAGGAATTGAATAACAGTCAGAAAGATTATTCGATAGTTTGGAAGACTAGCGGTTGTTTACCAGAAATCACTGGAAACAAATTGGCACGCCCAGTGGGACCAATAATTGGATATTAGAAATAAGGATTGTTGAGACATAACCATTACAAAAACGTTGGAACCTAAGAAGTTTGCTGTTTTATGAACCTGAGAAGTGGTAAGATAACCAACAGCAACCAACCTTTATTCAGAAGAAAACGTTTGGACAAAATGTCTAATTCAGACAATCAACAAGGGGACCAAAATGGCCCACATACAACAGGCACTAATGCGTCCACTTCGATCGGAACATCTAATGTAATCCCTTCGAATGCACAGTCTGTTGCATCTTCGACCAGTAACATAGCCACCAATGGAGTAAGTGGCATATCAACTAATAGTTCGATCTTAGGAAATACTGGAACCATTGGCTACCCTGGGGGATTCGTTCCACCATCAGGGACACAATCCCATTTCGCCACTCCATTAACTAGACCACCCGGTTTCGATGGGAATAGAACCAGAAATTCCTCTTATGGAATGCCAACATCTTTTATGGCAGGTTTACACAATTCCACATCGAATTCATCTCCACAACTAGGGTCTGGGTCTGGGGCGAATTAGTTTATGACAAATAACCAAGGGTCGGTGGGTTATAGCACAATGCCTATCTTAACCACAGACAACCAGTTGGCTTTTAGGCAATTGATGGATGACAGTAACCATAATATGATAGGGGTGTTAGCACAAACCATGCAGGAGATATTTGCCCCAATAGTGCAAAATGTGACTGTGACAAACAGAGAAAACGCTAACAATATCAGTCGAATAGCAGATTTCTTTGCTCCCCCAGAAAGGCGTAGGCAGAATCAGGCGGGATTTCGAGCAAACATGCTTGTTATAGAACAAATTGCTAACGACCCAATTTATAGACCACCCAGAGAAGAAGTTAACTTAGGGGCCAGGGCACCAAGGTTAGAAGCCCCAATAATCCCGGGCCCACAAAGGGAAATTATGGAACCAGGGGCAAGGGTCGAAAGGCTAGAAGCCCCAGAGTTTCGAGAAGAACAACCTAGGGGAGTTGTTTTGGTTGGTCGAAATCAAGATGCCGATGTTGTCGTTCATAGAATTCGAAACGATAACATCTTGGCAGAAAACAACCTAACCACCATGATAGAGAGAGTCATGGCCCATAATGGCCTCAACACAGGAATGAGAAGGCCAAATTACGCTTCTCCTATATTGGATTGCATAATGCATACTGATTTACCAAGGGGATATAAAGTCCCTAAATTTACAAAGTTCGCTGGGGATACCAATGAGTCAACAGTCGAACACATAGTGAGATATCTAACCGAAGCGGGAGATATAGCCAATAATGAAGATCTCAGGATCAAATACTTCCCAAGTTCCTTGACAAAAAACGCCTTCACATGGTTTACCACTTTGCCTCCTGGGTCCATTGACACTTGGGCTCTCTTAGAGAGATTATTCCATGAACAATTTTACATGGGACAGTCGAAAATAAGTTTGAAGGAATTGGCCAGTGTTAAGAGAAAGTTCACCGAACCCATAGATGATTATTTGAATAGATTTAGGCTTTTGAAATCCAGATGTTACACAGTAGTGCCTGAACATGAGTTAGTCGAAATGGCCGCTGGTGGCTTGGATTATTCTATTCGAAAGAAACTAGACACTCAGTATTTGAGGGATATGGCTCAGTTAGCCGATAGGGTTCGACAGGTCGAAAGACTAAAGGCCGAAAAAGCCAGAGTCTTTAAGAATAGCAAGAAAGGATTTCCTATGTTGGGACTGAGGAAGCAGAAGAATATCCTGAATTCGAATTCGAAGAGGTCGAAATCGACCTCGCTGAATTAAAACAGGCCCCGCCTTATTCCTGCAAATTGTTAGTTCCCACAAAAGGGAAAGACATTGTTGAAAATGAAAAAAGTGACAAATTTCCAAAGAAGGTTTATACCTTCGATGTCACTAAATGTGACGAGATTTTTGACTTACTTGTCAAAGATGGCCAACTAATTGTGCCATCAAATGTCAAAATACCTCCTTTGGATCAGAGAAAGAAGAGAGGATTTTGCAAATATCATAGTTTCCTAAGCCACAAAACCTCACAATGTTTTCTTTTCAGGGACCTGATTCAAAACGCGATCAAAGATGGCAGACTAAAGTTTGCTGATAAGGTGAAGATGAAAGTGGACGAAGATCCCTTGGATGTCGCAGACACCAACTACTCCGAGCCTGCATGCATTGGAGAGGTCAACATGGTGGAAACTGATCAAAGCGACGCCCTAACAGGAGAGAAGGGTACTGGAGTTGAAAACTGGGTGATGGTCGAAGTCAGCGAGGAGGTCACTGAAGACATCCAGAATACGCCAGAGACTCCGATTGCCGCACCTGTAGCTGTTGCAAGAGAAACCCAGGCTACTGAAGGCCAGGGAAATCAAAACCAAGAATTAACACAAGTCACTGAAGGCTTGAGGCTGGAATTGGAGAAAGCCCAAATCACGCAGCCAATTTCCCTTCAGAAGGAAATATGGGACACTCTAGGGGAACCCAGTGGAAAATTTGACTATTTGGTCAAATATTCTGCCCCAGAGAGTTCGAAGGTTCAGATTGAGGATATAAAGCCCACAGGATGGGGTGATGATGAAGCTAAAGGGGGAGATGTTGAAATAAATATGGTGGATATGGAAAGACCTCGCTCTAAGATGGAGGAAGTGGAAAAATACTTAGAAAAAGAAAAGTATAGAATGGGGGATAATCACACTGGAGATGCTAGTCTCAAGGATTATCTCATGACATGCCACAAAGGAGATTCAGGCATGATATTGTGCCCTAGGTGCAGCATCCTCTGCAATCAAAGAATCGCTGCGAATTTCGAAAGGGTACAGAGGACTCGAACTGGCAACAATTGGCGCCAGGATAACCAGCTTTTTAGGTGTTATCCCAAGACTGGAGAAAGTTTGCTGGAATTTGTGTTTCACTGCTACAAAGGGGCAACCAAGTGCTTGATTTGCCCAAGGTGTTCTGCTGTGTATGACCAAAGCATGGCCAGGGCCTTCGAAACGATTCCATTCACCCCTTGCTGGAACCATCAAGAAACTGCCCAGATGGGCCCACGTTTCGACAGCAGACACAAACAGCGAAGGCCTGATAGCCCTCACCCCAAGGCTGCTCGAAGAGTGACTTTCAAACTCCCTGCTGAAGTGCCAACCGATAGATGGTTACAGGTCAGAAATGACAAAGGCAAAGATAGATGGAGAAACGCTGAACGAAATGCACACCATGCTGTGACATACAGGAGGCAATTCAACACAGCAAAAAGGGAGGAGGTGAGATTAGAAAATTACAAAGGAAGGAACCCCATGTCAAGATCCCAGTGGCGCAGACAGCAAAGGATTCGAAAGGCTGAGAGAGAAGCTGTGGCAAACAAAGGGGTTACTTCAACGAAAAACCAAGGTGAATCTAGCACCAACAAACCAAAAAATCAAACTGAAGACAAACCTCCAGTCAATAGGAGGCTCTTCTATGAAGAACAACGCGATGAACCAAAGGAATACACTCCAGGCCCGGAAGAGGACAAAGATATGATAACAGATAACTTCGAATCGGAGGGGGAGTCTTCATTTAACTTGAACTGTAACGTGGTGTCTGTGCTTCCCTGCGAATTTGGGCAGGAAACCGAAATCAATGAATATGAGGAGGAAGACACCACAGATTTGATGAAACATAGGCCCGTGTGCTACTATGTGATGGACAATGGGGCTGTTGAGGAACAAAATGCGTTCTTCGAACGTCCAGAACCTGCAATGAAGAACCATCTCAAGCCACTTTTCATTCGGGCGAAAGTTGGTGTCCATGGTGTGAACAAAGTTCTAGTGGATGGGGGTGCTGCAGTCAATTTGATACCCCATTTCATGCTAAAAAGATTAGAGATCCGCGAAGGAGACATCAAGCCCCATAATATGGTTCTGTCCAATTATGAGGGAAAAGTGGGCAAAACACTGGGAGTGGTCCAGTTGGAATTGACAATAGGCTCAAGCTGTAGGCCCACCATGTTTATGGTGATCGAAGCCAAGGCCAACTATAACTTACTGCTGGGAAGAGAGTGGATCCATGGCGTGGGGGCAGTTCCTTCGTCAATGCATCAGCGACTAGTTCTGTGGAGAGATGATGGAATCGTGGAAAACATCGAAGCAGACCAGAGTTACTTTATGTCAAATGTCAATTTAGTTGACAAGAGGGATTATGATAAAAATCTGGCAAAGATTGCTCCGTGTGTTCCAAATGATGAGATTAATGAAACTAGAAACGCCCACTACTACATGACCCTTCGTCATGATGGCCTTTACTGGGATAGAACAATAATCAGTGAAGAAGAGGGAGTCGAAAGCACTATACAAAAACGGCCAGCAGGCTGGGACTTCGACAACCTTAGCCATGACTGAGTCTACCTTTTTCGAAAGGATTTCGGCCTATATGGCTGAGAACGAATCAAAAGCGACCTTAGAGGCTGAAATAAATAAATCAACTATAAAGACGGACGAAGTAAGTGGGGATGGTTCGAAATGCTCACCCTTCAAAGAGTTTGAGATGGATCAAAGGTTGGATGCCATCTATGATAAAGAACCCTTAGGCTTCGAAAGGGACCCCATAAACTCAGGTGCCAAAATGTTGGCACAGGATCCACTCGAAGAAGTCAACTTAGGGGACGAAAAAACAAAAAGAGTAACCTACATAAGTGCTAAACTTAGCCCAGGCCTCAAGAAGGAAGTGATCGAAGTCCTTAAGGAAAACAAAGATTGCTTCGCATGGGATTATGACGAGATGCCTGGTTTAAAGAGGGAGTTGGTCGAACACAGACTGCCAATCAAAGATGGCAAGAGGCCCATCAAACAAACTCCCAGAAGATTCGCACCAGCGGTTCTCACAAAAATTAAAGCTGAGATCGAAAGGTTGCTGCGTTGCAAATTCATCAGAACAACAAGGTACGTCGAATGGTTAGCAAACATAGTACCTGTTATTAAGAAAAATGGTTCTTTAAGAATTTGCATAGATTTTAGGGATTTAAACACTGCAACCCCTAAAGATGAATATTCCATGCCTGTGGCAGAAATGCTAGTAGATTCTGCTGCAGGGTTCGAATACTTGAGTATTTTAGATGGATACTCTGGGTATAACCAGATTTTCATTGTTGAAGAAGATGTCGCAAAGACAGCATTTCGTTGCCCAGGAGCCTTAGGCACCTACGAATGGGTGGTGATGCCTTTTGGTTTAAAGAATGCTGGGGCAACTTATCAAAGGGCAATGAATTCAATTTTTCATGATTTCATTGAAACCTTCATGCAGGTGTATATTGACGATATAGTCATCAAATCTATATCTGCAGAAACACATTTGCATCATTTAAGCCAATCATTCGAGCGAATGAGAAAACATGGCTTAAAGATGAATCCCCTTAAATGTGCATTTTTTGTGCAGGCTGGAGGTTTTCTAGGTTTTGTGGTTCACAAGAAAGGAATCGAAATCAACCAGAACAAAACCAAAGCCATAATGGAGACGAAAGCACCTGCGTCAAAAAGGGAGTTGCAATCTCTGCTAGGGAAAATTAACTTCCTCAGAAGATTCATCTCGAACCTAAGTGGAAGAACCCAAGCTTTCTCTCCGTTACTTCGTCTAAAGCAAGGTCAAGCCTTCGAATGGAACGAAGCTCACCAGGAGGCGTTTGACAGAATAAAAGAATACCTTTCTCAGCCTCCTATTTTGTCTCCACCTTCATGGGGGAAGCCCATGAGATTGTACATATCTGCCTCTGAAGTTAGTATAGGTAGTATGCTAGCACAAGAAGATAGCAATGGCGTCGAAAGAGCCATATACTATTTAAGTAGAGTGCTAAATGATGCAGAGACCAGATATAGCAATTTAGAAAAGCTATGTCTCTGTTTGTATTTCTCTTGTATGAAACTCAAGTATTATATAAAACCTGTTGATGTTTATGTTTCATCTCATTTCGATGTCATTAAACATATGCTTTCAAAACCAATAATGCATAGCAGAGTTGGCAAGTGGGCTTTAGCCTTAACAGAATATTCGTTGACTTTCATGCCTTTAAAAGCTATGAAAGGTCAAGTGATTCCTGACTTCATTGTGGACCATTCTTTGGTTGAGCAGACGGTCATGAGTTACGTCGAAATGCAACCATGGAAATTGTACTTTGATGGTTCAACCCACAGGAATGGAAGTGGTGTTGGAGTCCTTCTGATTTCTCCTGAAGGAATTCCAACAAAATTCAAGTATAAATTAGATGGTCCTCGTTGTTCTAACAACGAAGCTGAGTATGAAGCGCTCATTGTTGGACTTGAAGCTTTGTTGGAATTGGGGGCAACCAGAGTCGAAATTAAAGGAGACTCTGAATTAGTGGTCAAACAAATCACAAAGGAATACAAGTGCATAAAGGAAAATTTAATGGTATACTTCGTCATAGTCAATAGGCTATTGAGGAAATTTGAATACATGGATATTCAACACATACCAAGAATAGAGAACCAAGAAGCAAATGACTTAGCGCAGTTGGCTTCAAGTTATAAAGTGTCTACCAAGAACTTCAAGGATTTGGTCGAATTAAGGGGAAGAGTTATGGCTACTAGATTCACACCATCGGATCTGGAAAGTATGAGATTGGGATATGCTGAGAAACAGGGATTCGAAATATTAGCCATAAATACTTTGTCAGATGCAGATTGGCGAAGTCCATTGAAGAGTTATTTAGCAGACCCAACTCTAAAGGTGGATAGAAAAACAAAATATAGAGCATTGTCATATCTCCTCATGGGGAACGAATTGTTTAAAAAGACCCAAGAGGGTGTATTATTGAAATGCCTAGGAGAAAGTGAGGCATACTTAGCATTGTCTGAAGTCCATAATGGGGCATGTGGGGCACATCAAGCAGGCCATAAAATGAAATGGTTGTTATTTCGATACGGCTTGTATTGGCCTAGCATGCTCAAAGATTGCATAGACTTTGCTAAAGGATGTGAGGAATGTCAGAAACATGCAGGAATTCAACATGCCCCTGCAAGTGAGTTGCATTCGATCATCAAACCATGGCCATTTAGAGGATGGGCATTGGATTTGATAGGAGAAATAAATCCTGCTTCGTCCAAAGGACAAAAATACATCTTGGTGGGAATAGATTATTTTACCAAATGGATCGAAGCTATACCACTGATAGTTGCTGATCAAGAGGCTATTATTGAATTTATACAAAAGCACATTATCTATAGGTTCGGATTTCCAGAGAACATAACTACAGACCAAGGCTCTGTGTTTACTGGTAGAAAGATGCAAGGATTTGCCCAAGAAATGGGGTTTAGATTGCTAACATCAACGCCATATTATGCTCAAGCAAACGGACAAGTCGAAGCAGCAAATAAAGTAATAATAGGATTAATCAAGAAGCATATTGGCAAAAAGCCAAGAAACTGGCACAAAACTCTGGACCAAATATTATGGGCTTGTAGAACATCTCCTAAGGAAGCTACTAACACTACGCCTTTCCAACTCACATTTGGTCATGATGCAGTGTTGCCAGTAGAAATTCATCTACAATCAGTTCGAATTCAGAGACAAAACGAAATCCCAACTGCATTATATTGGGAAATGATGATGAATGAATTAGTTGAGTTGGACGAAATTAGATTACATGCATTGGAAATTTTGATGAGGCAAAAAGAAAGAGTGGCCAGAACATACAATAAAAGGGTGAAGAAAAAAGTATTCATTATTAATGACTTGGTTTGGAGAGTCATATTGCCTATGGACAAGAAGAATAAAGTGTTAGGTAAATGGTCACCTCATTGGGAAGGACCTTTTCGAATATTAAAAGTATTCTCAAACAATGCATACGAAATCGAAGAACTCATGGATGATAAACATGTCCTAAAGGTTAATGGGAAATATTTAAAGAAATATAAGCCAAGCCTGCAGGAGATTCGAATAGTAACAACGTAAACAAGATGTTATAAAAAGCCAAGATGGCAAGATAAAATGCCAAAATGGCGTTGTTCGAATATTACATGTAAGAAACCAAAATTATAGTCAAATAAACATCAAAATCTTGTGTAGGTGTTTAAAATAGGTATTTCTCAGAGGAATCGAAATACATATTTTAAAGGGGCAATTTGTTAGCTGAAGATTTTGATAATGTTATTAGAAGCCAAATGAATTAAACGTTTTGATCGAAATGAGGTAAAGCGTCATGTTTCGAAGTAGCAGAAGCAGTGTTTCGAATAAGTATGTCAAAGCTTGGAGCTTCGAGTGGCAATTATGGGAACATATCTAAAGAAGTCTCGAAATAACAACAAGGCTGTGTCTGGGAAGAGCGTTCGAAACGGAGAAGTACCAAAGCATTTGAAATTCAAATGGAAGCGGGACTTTCGAAGTTTGAAAGTTATGTGCTAGAGCATTTGGGGACACGTGGAAAGACGAAAGAGGCATTGTCCTGCATGTTCTAAACGTGGCATAATCCTATAGCAAGACCGTTATGGTCGAATTAGTATAAATAGAAGTCTTAGTATTAGGATTTGGTGTGTCATATCTATTATACAAAATACTCAGTAACATTCAAACTACCACATGGCAAGGGAAACGAATGCAAGAGAAATGTATGTATGATAGCACCATGTATTTCTGATTTAATGAAAACCTTTTACCATTTCCAGCACTTTCCTTTATCCTTTTGTCAAATAACATTTACAAGTTTTCTCATTTACAGTCTTTTCACTTCGAAATCTCTTCTTCAAAGTTTTACATTTTAATGTTTTCTTCATATTTCAAGCACTTTATATCTCAGAAAACTGTCATATTTTCCATACCTTTACCTTCAAGTCTTATCCTTCGAACGCATATTTTTACTTAAAGTCATTTAAAGATTTCTTGCATTAAACGCTTTCTTCATATTTCAAACCTTTTACGTTCCAGAAATCCTTTATATTAACTGTTTTGTAAGTCGAAACCATTTACTTCACTTTTATGCAATTTTACATGTCTTTACAATTAGCATTTATTCATGTAACTTAGTTTTCACACACACATTTTGATTACATCTTTAGACTTTTAGAGAGAGAAATCGAAATAAGCCAAACACATATACAATATCAACCATGAATATCTGTTCGATCGTAAGAGTAACCTTAATATCCAAGGAGTCCTAGGATCAATCTAGTCGATCCTGTGAGTTACCAGAGGAATTAAATAACAGTCAGAAAGATTATTCGATAGTTTGGAAGACTAGCGGTTGTTTACCAGAAATCACTAGAAACAGCTGCAAACATGGTCGGGATGGTCAAAATGGCCGAGATGGCCGTCGTGCTGGCCGAGGAGGGGGCAGACTCTGATCACATCAAGGAGCTGGAACAGGAGAAAGCTGCCCTTACTGCGAGCTCCCGAAAGTTGAAGGCTGCCCTGGAGCGCTCTGAGGAGATGTTCTGCGAGCAAGTCGAACTGCTGGCCGCGGAGAAAGAGAACTCGGGGAAGATTGCCGAGGAGAGGGAGTACTTCCATGAGGATCGGGAACACTTGGAGGCTGACAACGGGCGCCTCGCCAAAGAGGTCGAGGAACTAAAGGCCGCCATGCTCCCTGTCGAGGATGAGTCGGAGGAGACAGCTCCTTTGCGAAGTCGGTCGGAACTAGTTGCTCGCATTCAACTCCTCGAGGCGGACTGCGTTGGTGCTTTGGCGGATGGCTTTGAAGCCGCGGTTAGCCAGCTCGCCCTGTTGAATCCCGATTTGAATACTGAAGGAGCGGGTTACATGTCTCAGATCATCGACGGCCAGGTCGTGCCCCCGCCCGAGTCCCCTGTTGTCGGTGGTGATAGCTCCGAGGAATCTAGCTTTGAGGTTCTAGTAGGGCCTGCGCGCCTTTATTGATGTTTGTTTTGGGGCCTGCGTGCCCGTTCATATTTTACTTTTTGGGCCTGCGTGCCCGTTCTTTGTAACTCTTGAACATCGCCGGCCTTCTTGGTCGGTTTTATCTCTATTTGTTTTGTTGCCCACGGGCTTTTCGAATGAATGTTTGTTTCGACTTTTGATTGTTTGCCCGTGTTTGTGTTTTAATATTTTTACGCTAAAACTGACCTAAGTTATGGCCCCGAGTCTTGCCCGTGTGTGGTTGTGACTTTGTTGGCAAATTTGCCTAAGTCTTTTGTTCGGGTCGTGCCCGTGCTCGATTTTTTATTCGGTGGCCAAATTCGCCTAAGTAACGACCTCGAGGAGAGATTTCTTTTTCGACCCTTTTGGATGGCCCGACGTTCTTCGAGATTCGTCGGGCGTGCGGAGCGAAGCCGCTTGTTCGGGTACGTGACCCGGATCAGGGTTGTTCACCCGCGGCGTGAACTGCCCATCGCGAGCTGGGTGTTCTTCCCTACGGGTACTTCGACGGTGGAGCTCGGTTGAGGTGTCCACGTCGGGCACTATCGTTCATACTCCCCTGTTGAACGACGTTATGCCATTTGGGCGTAGGTCGGGCCTGTACCTTGGCCTTTCTATGGGGTCAGACGTTTTTCCTCGTTGGCCGGACGTGGGTGTCAACGGCGAGGGTCCTCGGTGTTAAGGGTTTTTAACTATAGTACTGCTTTAGTTTAGCAGCATTCCAGGGTCGTGGTAGTGGTTCTCCGTCCAGTTGCTCGAGGTAATATGCCCCGGTACCAGTGGTGTCGTGGACGCGGTAAGGCCCTTCCCAGTTCGCGGCCAATTTCCCTTTGCAGGCGTCTTTCTGGTTCCTTCGTAACACCAGGCTGCCGATTTCAAACTCGCGTTTAATGACCTTGTCGTTGTGGCGCAGAGCCACTCGTTGTTTTAGGGTGGCTTCGCGTAGGGCCGCCCCCGATCGGATTTCCTCGACTAAGTCGAGTTCGTCCCTGAGTGCCTCGTCGTTCATTTCTTCGTCGAGGGGATTCTCTGTCCGTCTGGAGGGTTCCCTGATTTCCACCGGGATGACGGCCTCAGTGTCGTACGTTAGTCGAAAGGGGGTCTCGCCCGTCGTTGAGTGGGGCGTGGTGCGGTATGCCCACAAGACGCTGTACAGTTCCTCGACCCTACCCCTCTTTGCTTTGCCGAGTCGGCGTTTGAGTCCTCGGAGAATGACTATGTTCGCGACTTCGGCTTGCCCGTTGGTTTGAGGGTGTTTGACTGAGGTGAAGTGTTGTTTTGTTTCTAGTTTGGTGACGAAGTCCTGGAACCCGTGATCGGTGAATTGGGTGCCGTTGTCGGTCACCAGTGCCCTCGGGATTCCAAATCTGGCAAGGATGTTTCTTTTGTAGAAACAGAGGATGTTATGCGAGGTGATCTTCGCGAGAGCCTCGGCCTCGATCCATTTCGTGAAGTAGTCCACGGCCACGATGAGGAATTTATTTTGATAAGTCCCTTGCACGAAGGGACCGAGGATATCCATACCCCACCATGCGAACGGCCACGGGGATGACAATATACTCAGTTCGTGAGGGGGGGCGAGGTGCATGTCCCCGTGCCTCTGGCATTTGTCACACCTCTTGACGTGTTCCTTGGCGTCCTACTGCATCGTCGGCCAATAATACCCCGCTCGAAGGGCTTTCCTCGCCAGGGATTTACCGCCCATGTGCTGGGCGTTGATCCCCTCATGTATCTCCCGCAGTACCTCGGGGACTGTGGGTTCATCGATGCACTTCAGGAGGGGGATGGAGAATCCTCGGCGGTATAGTTTTTGCTCGAGCACCACGTACGAGCATGCTCGTCGCTTTGTGGGTGTTGCATCAGTCTGGTTCGAGGGTAGTTCGCCTTTCGTCAGGAAATTGTACACAGGGGTCATCCAGGACGAGGCATCTCCTATGGCGTGGACTTCGACTAGTGTCGAGGATCTTTCGATGCTCGGGCGTGCTAAGGATTCTTGTATGACGGATTTGTTTCCGCCCTTCTTTCTCGTGCTCGCGAGTTTGAACAATATGTCTGCCCTTGTGTTTTGCTCGCGGGGGACATGTGAGATCTCCGCTCGTTCAAACTTTGTCATGTATTTTTTGACTAAGTTTAAGTATTCGACGAGGCTGTCGTTCTTGGCTTGGTAACTCCCCTGGACTTGGGAGGCGACGAGTTGGGAGTCTGTGTAGATTTGTACTTCGCGGGCTCCCAGGTCCTCAGCTAGCCTCAGTCCTGCGAGCAGGGCTTTATACTCTGCTTGGTTGTTCGACGTTGGGAAGGAGAGAGCTAACGAGTGTTCGACCACTACACCTTCTTCGTTCTCCAGGAGGATTCCCGCGCCACTTCCGGACGAGCTGGAGGCCCCATCGACGAAGATGGTCCATTTGTGTTCCTTCCCGGTGGGCGGGTCATGAGCGGTCATCTCCGTGACAAAGTCGGCCAGGGCTTGTGCTTTCAGGGCTTTCCTGCTCTCGTACTGAATGTCGAATTCGGAGAGCTCCAAGGACCATTTCAACATTCTGCCCGCCATGTCGGGCCGACCCAGGAGTTGCCACACTGGTTGGTCGGTTCGTACGATGATTGTGTGGGCCAGAAAATAGTGTATGAGTCTCCTCGCCGCGTTGACGAGGGCTAGGGATACCTTTTCTATCTGTTGGTACCTGCTTTCGGGTCCTTGTAGGGCTTTGCTCGTGAAGTAGACAGGTTTCTGTTCGTCGATGGTCTCGCGGATGAGAGCCGCACTGACGGCTTCGCTCGAGACGACCAAGTATAGGAACAGTGGCTCCCCGTCGGCTGGTCGAGATAATACGGGTGGTTGAGATAAACTTTGCTTTAGGTGGCACAGCGCCCGTTCACACTCCTCGTTCCATTCGAAGGCTGCTTCTTTACGAAGGAGTTTGAAGAAGGGGAGGGCGTGCTGAGCGGACCTCGCGATGAAACGGGACAATGATGTGAGCATTCCGTTCATGACTTGTATCGACTTCTTCGACGTTGATGTCGGGAGGTCGGCGAACGCTCGACACTTGTCGGGGTTGGCTTCGATTCCTCGTTCTGTTAGGTAGAACCCGAGGAATTTTCCTTCCTTGACTCCGAACGTGCATTTCTCGGGATTGAATCTCATTTTGCTTTGTCTCGCTTGGGCGAAGACTGCCTTGAGGTGTGCTGCATGGTCGGTGTCTGCTCGGGATTTGACGATCATGTCGTCCATGTAAACCTCGAGCATGTCCCCAATCTGATTGTGGAAAACCTTGTTCATCATGCGTTGGTAAGTTGCCCCGGCGTTTTTTAGTCCGAAGGGCATTACATTGTAGTAATAGTTGCCCGAGCTGGTCATGAAGGCCGTGCAGTGTTTGTCGCCCACGGCCATCGGGATTTGGTTATAACCCGAGTAAGCATCCATGAACCATAATGTTTTGTAGCCGACCGAGTTGTCGACCAGCATGTCTATGTTCGGTAAAGGGAAAGCATCTTTCGGGCAAGCCCGATTGAGATCGGTATAGTCAACACACATCCTCCATTTTCCATTATTATTTTTAACAAGTACAACGTTTGACAGCCAGGTGGAATACCGGGCTTCAGAAATAAAATTTGCCTCTAGGAGGTCTTTTACAGCTTTTTCAGCAGCCTCCGTTTTCTCTGGAGACTGCCTACGCCTACGTTGTACTACAGCCCTAGCGGCAGGATCTATGGCGAGGTGGTGACAGGCGACCTCAGGGTCGAGTCCGGGCATCTCCGCGGCGCTCCAGGCGAACAGGTCAGCATTCTCGCGCAAGCAGGCCTTGATTTGCTTCCTTGTCAGGTCGGGGAGGTCCTTGCCAATCTTTACTCCTTTGCTCGGGTCTGTGCCGAGGGGGACGAGCTCAAAATCCCCGTCCGGTATTGGTCGGAGTGGAACTTGCTCGCCGTTGGGAGGTTCGTCCTGGTCGAAACGAGCGTCCAGAGCTATAGAGTCGACCTTTGGTGGAGCTTTCTGGACTTCTTCCTTGACGGACTCTTGCTTGTCGGGCTCCTGTCGTGTCCTTTTGGCGGGCCTTGTCCCTACGTCGACAGTATCGCGTCCCTTAGATGCAGCGTTGAAACACCTCCGAGCAGCGGCTAGGTCTCCTTGGATAGTAGCTACCCGTGCCCTTTTGGTGTAGAATTTCATCTTCAGGTGGACGGTGGAGGGCACCGCTGTCAGTTCTGCCAGTGTTGGTCTCCCCAGGATGCAGTTGTAGAGGGACGAGCAGTCGATGACGAGGAAGCATACTTTGACCTGTCTTGTCGCTGTTCCCTCACCGAATGTAACCAGGAGTTCGACATATCCCCAAGGTTTGGAGGTCGAGCCGTTGAAACCCTGTAAGTCTGACCCTACATATGGCGAGAGATGTGAGTCGTCCAACTGTAGAGTTCGGAACAATTGGCTGTACATCACGTCGACGGAACTTCCTTCGTCGACGAGGATGCGATGCACATCGAAGTTGGCCATTCTTGCCCTTATTAGTAAGGGGATGACCGCGTTGGGGCTCCCCCGAGGAGCTCTTCTAGATAGAAGGTGATGGGTTCTGACATGCCCTTCACCCTTTCAAATGTCACTGTTTGCGGGGGTGCCGCGTCGACCAACTCATCCAGCTTCCTCTTTGCCGAATTAATGGTCAAGTCGTTGAATCCTCTGCCGTTGATGACCATGGCGGAGGGGAAATATTCCCACCTACTGTGTGTTGTGAGCGGCTCCTGCAGGTGTTCGGGGATGTCGAAGTCCTCGGGTCTGGTCACGGAGAAGGCGGTCTGGATGGGGACCGACTCGTCAGATGGTCGGGCGTCTTCCTCTGGCTCTCCTGTCTCCCGGGCGTCACGGCGAGGAGCGTCGTTTCGCCGGTATTGTGCAAGCCTTCCCCCCTTGATGAGGGTTTCGATGGCGTCCTTGAGGTGGACACAATCCTCAGTCAGATGACCATGGCTCCTATGGTACTGACAATATTTGTTCTTGTCTGCTCCGGGCTTGGCGGGAGCAGGTCGGGGACGTTTGACGCCGCCGTCTTTGAAGTTCGTGCTGGCACACTCCGCCAAAATGCGCTCGCGGGAAGCTGTGAGCGGAGTGTACTCGGTAAAACGCCCCGAGGGTCCCCGTTGCTCTCGGACTTCCCGGGGTCTGTCTTCTTTTCTTTTCTCCCTGGTTCGTCGAGGAGGAGGAGCTTCCTGGCGCGAGTTGTTGTTGGACCCGCGAGTCCTGGAGTCTCGGGCTCGGTTGGCCGCCTCTCTCTCTCTTCGTAATCCATGTATGCCTGGGCCTTTTCGAGTAGGGCATCGAATGTTCTGGGTGGCTCGATGCCCACGGACTTTCTGAACTCCGTGCCGGGGAGGAGCCCCCTCTCCAGCAGATATCTCTTCATATGGTCCGCGCAGGGGACCTGTATGGCTTCGCGGTTGAAGCGATTGATGAACTCTCTCAAGGTTTCATCCTGTCTTTGGATGATGGCCTCGAGAGCCGCCTCGGTCTTCGGGTGTCGCCGAGATGCTGTGAATGAACTGATGAACTGGTTCTTCAGGTTCCGCCACAAGGTGATTGACCCCGGGGCGAGTCCTTTGTACCAGTCCATTGCCGCCTTCCTGAGGGTCGTGGGGAACAGCTGGCATTTGATGGGCCCCCCGACGTTGTGATAGTGCAGCATAGCCTCGAACCCGTCTATGTGGTCGACCGGGTCCGCGACTCCATCGTATTCCTTCAAGTGTGGAGGCTTCTCCATCCCCGGGGGGATGGGCGCCTCCATGATAGCTTGCGACAGGGGACCGCGGGGGTCGTCCTCGTCGCTCCGTTCCGGGGACAGAGATAGGGACCTGTAATACTGTCGGGCACGACGGTCCTGGTCGTGCTGGGCATCTCTCGAGTGTGGTGCTTGTTGGTTGATTCTTCCACGCCCGTCTCCGGAGTGTCTTCTTTCCTGTCTCGCGGGGGCACGACCGCGTCCTCCGGCTTCAATGATGGGCTGCCTCTCCAAAGGGGGCCGTCTCCCCGTTGGGCGGGGCGACGGGCTTCGAGAGGTATCTCTGTAATGTCTCCGCGGGGGAGATGGGAAGTGGACTTCAGTCACTCGAGGAGGTGGAGTCTGGGGCCTCCGGTGCCTCCTCGGGGGTCTTCGATCGTCTTCAAGTGCCCTCAATCTTTCCCCTTGGGTGAAGATGAGGTAGTTTGTCTGATTGATCGCTGCGAACATCGCTCGGGTTGTGGCATCCGCCCCGGAGGGGACGGGGACTTCCTGAAACTGCGCGGCCCGATAGTTCGCGAGAACCGCATCGTCTTCTCCGAGTGGCGGAGGGACCGAGGAGGATGAAGCGGTAGCTCCGTCGCGGTGGGTTGACGGTCCGGGGGCAGTTGGCACAGGGATGGTGTTATGACCGGGGTTATCGGCGTTGTCAAGGTGTCAGTTTTTGTCCGCGGGGCCGTTGTTGGTATCGACGACGCAGACTTTTTGTTCATCGCGAGCTTGGTCAGCCATGACGGTGGTAGTTGAGTTGAGCTTTGGTCTTCGAGTTTTTGCAAGACGGGGAAGCTAGATTTCCACAGACGGCGCCACTGATCTTATCGAATCAGACTTGGACCGTCACGACTGGCTCCGAGCTGAAGTTGAACGAGATGAGGGGGGGGGGGTACCTGCAAGGTACTCCGATGCTAAAGTAAGTGAGAGTACGAGCAGGCAAAAAGTATGAGTATGGGTAAGAGAATGAATACCTGACCCTCTGGGAACAGAGGGTATTTATAGCCCCCAGCGCTGGGCCAAGGTCCCTTCATTGGGCCGGGCAGGTTTGGCCCAATGAAGGAACTGCCAGGTTCTACGTGTGTAGTGGGGACCCGCACGTGGTCTCCTTCCTGGGTGTTCTGCGAGAAGTACGGACGGACGAGGACGCGGTCTTTTCGGAATCCAGGTGATGGTGTAATGGTCATAGTCTTCCCTACGAGGGGCGCTCGAGCTGAGGTCGCGTTGGACTGCATGAAGTCGAGGATGTCGTACTAGCAGATAGTGTCAGGCACGGTTATGGCTTCTTGGTCGGCGCGACCCCCTGCAAGGCCGTTTGGATTGGGCCTTCATCCTTGCTTTTGGGCCAGTCCGGCCCAATCCAGAACAGTTTTAATTTGTTTCTCTGACTTTTCATAATGCATATACTCCACTAATGACTTTCATACATTTCATTTATCAAAATATAACTTTTCATAACTCCAATAATGACTTTCATACATTCCATTTATCAGAATGTTGAAATTTGCGGAAATTATCTGTTTGGAGTATTGAAATTGATGATTTTTTCCCCGCGAAGACGGGTGGAGGATAAAGTTTCTCTTAGTATATTATTTAAGTTTTATATTTTATATATTATATATTCTATCATTATATAATTTTACATAAAAAAAATATTAATGTATTAGAAAATGAAAAGTCACTAGTGAATAATTTTATAAAAAAATATTAATGTATTAGAAAATGAAAAGTCATTAGTGGATAATTTTATTTTTATATTTTATTATATCATGTATTATTTCACTATCTAAATACCCAACTCAAGAAAATGCATCCATACATAGAATGTACTCTTTTTCTTTTCTCAATTATTTTTGTCTCCTCCATTTAATAAATTAGTAGTTATAGATTTTTTACACTCACGCATAATCAACCACTAACGATAGATGACAACGATATTGTGATAATAAATTAGCGGAAACATGCAGCAACAAATTGTGTTAATATTTTTTTATCTTTTTACAGAACAATATTCACAAGTGTTTTTTCAATTATATATATCAGTCTTTTGTAAAAAGTATATTAAATCATTTTGTTGATGGTGATTTTTTAAAATTTTTATAAGTTCAAAAACTACAAAAAGAGTTGAACAAAACTTCAGTTCACACTTTTGTGATAGGATATTACATTTCAAGTAAGCTATATATGAACATAGTTCAAAACACAGGTGATTTGTCTAGGATAAATACATGAGATTCAGTTATTATTTAGCATCCCTTTCATGCTCTACAAACAAATACCAGTTCCAATACACAACTATATTATAGCAGAAGTCATCAAACTCAAAAAATCAAATTAAATTATAGCATATCAAATACTTCTAACAAAACATACATTGTTACATGATGTAGTAAACCTGCATCAGCTAATCAGCTATAAGCTATAACAAACTTATCACATAAAAAATGAAGAACGAGTAGAATGTGTGAAGGGTTGTTGGTATGGTAGTTGTTCTGCTACTAATATGTAGAAAAGTCCCATTACTCCATTGTGCTCCTTGGTGTTGTTGTAGATAGACTCTAGAGTCAATGTTTCACCATCAAGTATCTTCACAGAACCTGGTTTAGGATAACAAGTCGACATTCCAACAATGTATCCTGATTCATTTCCGGCTTCGTTTCCATTTCCATAACTTGGTATTGAAGAACATATGACCCTTCCATCCTGAAAAACATAATCCACAAATTTCACAAAACAAAGAAAACAACTATATCAACAAAAGGGCAGTAATGGCAATTTTCCAATTTACCTGTCCATATAGTGTGGCTCCAATTCCACCTGAATGCTGATGAGCAACACCATATATCACATACCCACCTGTTTGTAG
This sequence comes from Vicia faba, assembly GCA_948472305.1. Lineage (NCBI taxonomy): Eukaryota > Viridiplantae > Streptophyta > Magnoliopsida > Fabales > Fabaceae > Vicia > Vicia faba. Next base: position 818,256,272 of record OX451741.1, on the reverse strand, counting down.
TGGAACACTTGTCTTCTTCAAATCAACACAGCCATTTCCCTCCATATGATCCGTGCTGCAAGATTCAACTCGATACTCAACCTGAAACAAACAAATAATCCCCTTTACATACTATATACCCAACAAAGTAACGACTAGGATTGTATTGACTACTAATGCAGTGTATCCATTTCCCCAAATAAGGTGTTTCTTGATGAATATATAATATTTACCTTACAGTTATGATCTGTGATGATTCCTTCTGAATTATCATCTGATAGTTTCAAAGTATCAGTCACATCAATTATATATATCTTAACAGGCACTATAGAATCATCCCAATCAACCCATTTGACAGTGTATCTTAAATAGAGGCTTCTCTTTGCTCCCTCAAATCCTTCCTTCAACTTGCACTGCGTATTATCATAACAACATAAGAAGCCTCCTTTATAATCTGATGCTAGAGCCTTTCCATATTCATCTACTGTAACATTATAAAGCTCACACTTACACTCCGTGCATCCTGGCTTATCCTCTACACCGCGCGTATCAATGGCATGAACATTAACCATCCATGTTTCTTCAAATCCTTCTGGAACTTCTTCGGGATTACCTATCTCTATTCCGAAAGGATCCGGAATATTGGTGGTCGTTCCTCGTGTTTCAGATCCAAGGCCAAATAACTGTCCACTAATATCTCCCTGGCATATACCACTATTCCTCACCATTACATTATCAGAGCTGTGAGGCCTTCTGTGGCCATCATTTTCTGTGTGTCTGACATGCTTACTTTGATGATATCGTTCAACAGTCCAATGGTGAAGATAGGTTTCATGGAGAGGTATAGAATTACCAGCTTCATCAACTACTTCAGCATTGAAACTCTTGACTGCTATATGACCCTTTGGAAAATCAACACCATAATAATATCTATTGACAACAGATCCAGGTGCTAGCTCAAATTTAGGAGACAAAAACACAGCTGATTTTATCTTATTTTCAGTCTTCACAGAAGAACTTGAGCATGGCGTTCCAAACAATAGTAAAAGTATTGCCACGGAAAATACAAAATCTATAGGTACAAACCACATGTTGATATATCTGCCAGCAAAAACTTAATTAGTAAAACAAAAACATATTATTAATTAAAAAAAATAACAAACACAAGATGGTGAAAAATGTATTGTTTTCATAATACTCACTGAAAATAAAGAGGCCGTAAAAGAGTTTGAAAAGTGTATGAAAGAGTGGGAAGTAGTATTCAACTAAAGCTTAATGTGTTTCGGTATCTATGGGGTGGTGGAGTCTCTTATTTATAAACAAATGAATGAGTAAAAGTAGAGAGACACGTCCCCAGACAAGAATTTTCTTACCATTATTCGAGGAAGAAAAATCGGAATTAGCTACGATAAGGATTCATTATGTGGGGGACACGTGCAAATATAGTCCTCTACGTAAATACATGCTCAAATGAGTGGAATAAAACCATTTTAGTGTCGTGTGAAACTCTTAAAAGTAAAACTATGGCAAGGAAAGATTAAGAAGAGTATATTAGATCCTATACAAAAAAAAGAAAAAGTATATTGTTCATTTTAGATTTAAAAAAATTCGTTTTCAATCAAGACGTAACTTTTAAGATAAAATACTTGATAAAAATTTAGGATTTAAAAATGAGTCTATGTATTCTTTATAAATAAATAAATACATTTTAAAATAAATACATATGTTAAAGTTTTAATTAATACAATGATTATTATCTTAAAAAATATAAATGATTTTAACTTCATTTCAAAAACCAAATTACGTTGAGTATTTTATTATAGTTTTTCCAATTTTCCAATGTAAAAGAAAAATAATATAACATTGAGTATGGTGATAGAAAAACCAAATTGAAAAGAAAAAAAATATATTATAAAACACAATAATAGACAAATAGTGATTGATATTCAATTTACCCCGTTACATATGGAACATTTCAAAATCGTCTCTATAAAAATATAGATTTCGTCTTTTCACTTTCAAAATTCTTAGTAGTCGAACACCACTTCTTGGATGAGCATATCATGACGATCCTTCCTTCGGACATACTCAAACTATCGCAAAGCTAAACAAGGATTGTAAGTGATACCTCCTCTAATGCCAAGCAAAGAGACATTAGGGAATTCCCCACAACGGTCGATAATAGTAATGTTCTCCAAGGATCGGGAACACCAGTGAATATCCGAATGTCTGAGTGACATTAACCTATTGGACCACCTTAAACCTTGCTCGTTTTTCAACACTGATCAGAGGAGGTGCGAAGCAAACCACCTAGCCAATAGAGGAGTGCAACACATGAGAGTTCCTCTTTTTCTCGTGGTGCGAGAGTCAAGAGAATGCAGGATATCTCCCAATAAAGTAGGTACCGGATTGCGAGACATGAAGATTTTGACAACACTTACATCTATAAGTTGGTCAGGATTTGGAAATAAAACCATCCCATAGATGAGAAGGGCCAAGATTTCTTCAAAAGCTTGTAAATCCAGAGTGTTCCAACAATCTTGGGCTTTCTCCAATAAGAACTTGGCTAGGAACCCTTTGACACCACTTCTTGTTTCCCAATTAATCTTGACGTCAGATTGTTGCAAGTGTAGTGCTCGGGAAATCTCTTCAAGACTTGGGTTTCTTTCAGTACCGTTGAAAGGTAGTTGATTGAGAATATGAATCCTCAAGAGTTGAGAGAATTCTTCCATAGTAGGTACAAGCTGGTAATCGAAAAAGGTAAAACAATGGTGCAAAAGGTCGAAGAAATGGAAAAACACCTTCATCATGTCTTTGTCGATGCTTGAGGTAACCAAGTTTAAGAGTCGACCATGTCTTTCGGTGAATGAAGAACTCTCAGGAACCCTTGATGTTAACTCTTTGAGTTGAGAAGAAATTCTTACGAGATTGACTTGGATAGTATTCCTGCGGGTGGAAGCCATGTCCTACAAAATAGAACAAAGATAAATCCCAATAATCCTTGAATTGGTTAGTGCGAAATGTAATAGTATGATGTTATGATGTTATGTACAAGTAAGCATATTCACACAGAGCAAAATAAGTAAGTACTCTCTTGAAGTATAGCTGGCTCAACCTGTCCTAGAAATAACAACCGAGTTCTAGCGGATCTCAATATCACTGATCTTTCTTCATCGGGAATTGTTTCAGCGTAAGCCTCTTTAATAGCGATGGAAATATCCCGAAGGTCCAATCTCAATGAGCGTAGTATCGAGTATCAACAAACTTCGGACTGCACCAAAGCCGGCTATCTCACTACTTCCTAATGGCCAAGTTGATCAAGTAAAGGTTCTAAAGTCAATTAGTGCTTCATGACACTACACAGCGGCCCCATATTCTCCTTGACTACTCAAGGGATACCGGTACCAACAAATGTGTCATACTAATGTAGCTATTACTTAGACCATGTCGGTATACCCTGCACGGTTTCCACAACTTATTGCTACTTACCTAAAAGGTGTCCCAGATCCGGGTAGAGGATCAAAACAAGCCCAAACAAAGAACCATAATGTAAATCAAGCAAATCAAACAAAGAAAAGCAAGTAAGGATGATCTAGCCCTAAGGTAACCCCACTTTTAAGTTTTTCCCCAGCAGAGTCGCCAGTTCTGTAACACGGTAGGAGAACTGACTTAGGATGTTTTGCGTTTGATCGCAATTGTTGCGGATAGCAAGATTCGCCACCGAATTTTCTTTTATCCAAATAAAGGAAAGGGTGAAAAGAACAGGAAAGACCTTTGTGATTATTTTCTTGAGTTCGGGGGGTAGATTATGAAAAGGGAAGGTATTAACATCCTTTTCATCCATAGTTATCTATGGGCTCTTAGTTGCTTGCTAGATCATTTGCTTTTGTTTGAAAGTGTGCTTTGTGGTGGGTTTTGAAAGTATTTTTGAAAGCGCCTTCGTTTAGGCAAACTTTGTAATGATTCTCGTCTCTATAAAAATGTATACAAAGTGTTTGGACTTTTGAAAATATTTCATGGAAAGTGTTGGTGCATTTGAAAAGATGTTTGTTTTGAAGATGAGAAAGCAACTAAGAACATTTCTACCTACTCAAAATTCTTTTGTTTTTTTCCTCCTCCTTTAGATGTTGCTATCTTACCATTGATTAGTAAGAAGCCTTATCTTTGGATGTAGAGGGACGGGCATGGGTCATCGTATAGTCATGATAGCAAGGTTGTGAGATATCTTTGCATTTCTTTTGAGGTACTAAGATCCTTTGAAAAGGCAACATTCGAAGCGTCATCGAGGGACTATGATCTTGTATTTTTTATTGTTTTTGCTAAGTCGCCTCACATGCATAACATGACCATTTTCATAAGGCAACAAGTGGAATTATCCTAGAGATGCAAGTGTGCAAGTGTTTGTATTTCATGCTTGGTTTATCTTGGATTAGTGTTCTCTAAGATTGATTTTTATCTTCCCATACAAATCCTACTTTACTAGCATTTATATGAAAGCGATAAATTACGGAAAGTAAATATTCTACACTATTACAAACATTAGGAGGATGAGGTGTACAAATCTATAATGGGGATGCAAGAAATTAAAGTCTTAATTATCTATTACAACCATATTGAAATAATATACAAGAAGGAAAAATATAAAATAAATTTATTTTGTTTTTGTTAAGAGAAGAAATAAATTTGCTTAAGAAAATATTTTTAGTCTTTTTTGTTTTTAAAAGAAATAAAATAAAGTATATGTATATAAAGTATTTTTTGGTGGTTTTGATTGATGAAAATAAAATGATGATAAAAATAGTAAGAGAATAAGAGTCAGAATCAGCATGTTGCCGAAAGAGGAGAGAGAAGAAGTTCTGACTCTGGTGCGCTGCAAATCAGAAAGGAAATGTTAGCAGAAATGGGGATGGCCAGAAGTTCTGGATTCGGATGCACTAAAGTTCTGGGGTTGCTGGGAACAAAAGAGATCTTAGAAGTTCTGATACAACTGGAAACCTAGAAGTTCTAGTGTTACTGGCAAGCTAGAAGTTCTGATAATGGATCCGTGAGGTGTCAAAGCTGTTGGATGGGAATATCTAGAAGTTCTGGTCCAGGATCACTGTTTTGACAAACAAATGAAGGAGATTTACCTAGAAGTTCTGGTCCATGGTCAAGGTTTGGAAAATAATGGGGAAAAATGTCAAGAAATAAAACATAAAAAAGGGTGTTTCTGGGGGCTAGAACTCAGGACCCTTAACACTAAATGCCTTATGCGCACACTCTACTATTGGGGTGGCTATACATCCGGTATTAGAAGCAAAAACATAAACATATATTATAAAGTAAGTTCTGATGATGAACTTCATATTCTTCTTCGCGCCAACCAGAGCATCTGCAACTTAGTCGTTTCTCAACAAAAATGGAAAAATGCAGACATAACAGTTAGGACAGATTTCATCATGGTTTCAAAAACACAAAGCATCATAACTGTAAACTAGAAGCAAGCATGAATTTTGCTAATCCTAATTCTGAACCCTAATTTCCTCAAGAAGTTCTAATCTGAAAGTCTCTCTACTTAGGCCATATACATGAAATCTATAAATATGTACATAACCAGAGTCATGATATCTACATTGTATCTTTGAAAATGTAAGCCTAACAATGCCTAAGTAATGAGATCAAAAGTCAGAAGAAGCTTACCTTGTAGTTGGAAATTGTTCTATGAGATAGAGTTTGGTTCAGATTGCTGTGATGTTCTGATCAGCTTTCTCAAGTCCTCAGGAAGCTAGAACAACCCTTAACTTGAGCTATGAATGGCTGGAATATTCTGGAGCAGCCAAGAAGCAGAGTTTTGATTTTTTTTAAATGGAGATTGGTGAAGATTTTGTTACAGTTTGAAAACAGAAGTTGGGACGGCTTCTAAGTGTATATCAGAAACTGTATGGGTGATTTGGCCAATAAATGCACAAGAAAAATTAGAGTTTGGATGCAAAAACCAGAAATTAGCAGGTTTTGTGTTTGGGCTGCAGTTTCAGATTCTTGGAATTTTCAGCAAGGTTTCAAGGCTTTTTTCCAATCTTTTTCTACCTCTTTAACAGTTACAAATGAAGTTTAATTTATAGGCAAAGGATTTAGAAGCTTGGAGAAGTCGAGAGTACAACCATCATGTGTTATGGATAGTTGACTTGTTTTTGAAGTAAGCTTAGACAAGTATGGTTCAAGGCAAAATACAGTGGTTAACAGCTTTAGCCGCGCCTAATCTAAGTTTGTAGGTATGATTTATGGAGAAGTACACTCAGAAGCAAAAGTAAAGCATGGGCCCAACATAAAATTTGTACAAAAGTTTACTTTTCAAGGACAACAATGGTACTTTTATGCCACACGTGGGAAAATCCTTTGGATAAAGACTCAAAAGTGGGTGTGAGCATTAAATGATGATGAGATCTAACAAGCCAGAAACCTTGCAGCTTGAGATTATGCAACCTAGCTTAAAACTAGATCAGAAGTTCAGCATAAACGTAACTTAAATTAAGAACAAATGTCCAGCTTCTGATCTTTAAATCTCCCTGCTCCAGCATGATCTGAAGGAGTTCTTAGACTTTTCAGAAAGCTTATAACATGCTTTGTAAACCCTCTTTGAATTACTTTTGCAAACTCTAATCGTACCTACGTGAGAATTGTCCCAGAAGTTCTAACCAAATTTTGACTCGGAAATGCTCAGAATTTACTGAGTGCTTTAGTTTCATGGACATGCCTTCAAGGATGTATGTGATACGGTGGGAGAACTGACTTGGGATTTTGCGTTTGTGTTCGCAAATGTTTCGGTTTAGCAAGAGTCTCCACCGACTTTTTATTTTATCCTAAGGAAAGGTCAAAAAGCACAGGAAAGACCTTTGAGATGTTTTCTTGGGTTCGGGGGGTAGATTATGAAAAGGGAAGGTGCAAGCACCCTTTTCATCCATGGTTATCCATGGGCTCTTAGTTACTTGTTTATATCACTTGCTTTTTCTTTTCAATTGTTTGAAATGGTGCTTTGTGTGTGGTTTTTGAAAATGTTTTGAAAAGAGGCCATTGTTGTGACGACCTTTGTAATGATTCTTGTTTGAATGTATACAAAGGTGTATTGTCTTTTGAAAAGATGTTTCAATATTTGAAAGTTTGATTTGGGAAATGTTTTGAAATTGTGTTGTGAGGTGTGTTTGAAAATAGCAAGGATGTTTTGCAAGCTTTTGATCAAGTAACTAAGAGTTATCTACCCTATTTTACTCAAAGATCTTTCCTATACATTTTTTAACAGTGTTGTTTTACCATTGTATTTGGTAAACAACCTTGTATTTGGATGTTAAACGGGACAAACGCGGGTCATCGTATAGACCATGATAGCAATTATGTCAAGTATTTTTGGCAAATTTTTGAGGGACTTGATCATTTTATTTAGGCAACCAAGATAGCGTCATCGAGGGACTATGATCTTTTGTTTTGCTTTTGTTTTGCCAAAGTACCCAACATGCATAACATGGCCCTTTTGTTTAGGAAACCAAGTGGAGATACCTTAAGGGGTGTTTGTGTGCAAGTGTGTTTTATTGCATGCATGATTTTATCTTGAATTAGGATTTTCTATTTCATTGATTTTATCTTACCATACATATCATAATTACTAGCATTTACATTTTAAAAGCAATAAAATGCGGAAATGTAAAATCCTACGCTATTACAACATTTAGGGGATGGGGGATACACACTTGTACATGGGGGTGGTTCAACGAGAAAAATAGATAAGAAAAGAAAATAACAAGGGGAAGAAAAAGAGAAAGAGAGAGAGGGCTAGCGCGCTGCTGAGAGGAAGTCAGAAGTTCTGACTCAGGCCTGCTGCAAGATTATCAACCTGTTAGTGAAAATGTATGAGTCAGAACTTCTGACTCTGGTGCCCTGCAAAACAAAAACCTATTAGTGGGAAGGTCAGAAGTTCTGACCCCCATGCGCTACAAGACAAAAGTTTGTTAGTGGGGAAGTCAGAAGTTCTGACTCTGCTGGAAACACAATAATTTTCAAAAGTTCTGATATTATTGACAGCAAAACAGGCCTCAGAAGTGCTGACTTTAAAGTCAGAGCTCAGTTTCCTCCTGTGCTAGCCAGAACATCTACAGTTTTATTATTTTTCCACAAAACAGAAGGCATGCCTAGGATAATCTCAGCAGGTGTCAAAGTGTTTCAGAAGGCACAACCAACAAGGTCACAAACAGGTTCTACACTGATTCACTTCCTACTTAAGCATTCAGAGGTATGAAAATCCTCAGAACGCATACAACAACAACATGATATTTACATTGTGTTTATTGAGCATGCAAAGCTGATGATGCTTAGCAGCGTGATGAGAGTCAATAGGTGCTTACCTTGCTGTTGGAAGAAAATTTGTGAGTTGGAGCTAACTTTAGCTCTGATGGTGTTCTGGACAGGTTCTTTTTAGAATGGGTGGATGGAGAAGGTATGTGTATGTATGGTCAGAAACTGTATGGGTGTTCTCTAGTCAGGAAGCAAACTGAGTATCAATGAAGTTTGGAGGCAGGAAGTTCAAAGTTATGAAACATTGGGGATTTTGGCAGGGTTTCACAAGGTTTCCTTTACTAGAGTTTTCTGTTCCTCTTCTAGCAATTTTTCTGGATGTTTCCTCACGTCCCCTTTGTGATGGAAATAGTGTCCTATTTATAGGCAAGGCTTTGTGGATTTTTGAACGTTAAATGGCGCCAATATTATGCAGTAGAGGTTAACTTGTTTTTGAAGGAAGTTCATGAAAAGTTGTGATGATGGACAGCTTTTCAGCCTAGGTTGGAACCGTAAGCGAGGATTAAGGAGAAGTGACACCTATAGGCGAAAAGTGGCGCATAGACCCATGCCTAAGCCTGCACAAAGGTGTTTAACAAGCCACACATGGAGAGACCCCTTGGATGAATGCTCAGGAGTGGTTGTGAGCATTAATGAGCATTAAATGGTGATGAGATTTATCAAAATCAAAAATCTTGTAATAGGAGATTTTGCATCATTACCTAAAACCTGAGCCAGCAGTTCAGCTTTACCAAAAACAACGTAAACCAAGCTCTGACCTTGGCCTCTTGCTGCCTCAGCAAGCTATGAGAGTTTTCTAGTATGCTCCTTTGATCTTCCTTTAAAGACTCTGGACTTAGTGATCCTGCTTTAGTATTTTACCCAATCTGCTAATCCCATTACCTTCTGATCCCAGTACGTTCTGAAGGAGTTTAAGGCTTTGTTGCCTTCTTTACACTTCTCTAACAAACTCTGGCTGAACTTTTGCGTAATTGCTGAAAGAGCCATGTTCTGTTTAAAGATCACATGCTGAACCACTTTTACAATCTCTGTCTGCTGAAGAGCCACCTTCTGACTGAATGTTATGTGCTGAGCCAAATTTGCAACTTCTGACTGTTTCTGTCTGGAGGTTGGTTCAGAAGCTCTGAGGTGCCATTAAACACTTTTCCATTTTTTTAGAAAAATTCTAAGTATTTAGAATTTAATTTTTCCAAGGTAAAAGTTTTGACTTTTGAGCTTGCAAATGACCATTTTGCTCTTTGTGAATTGTTTACTTGGAAAGGAATGATAATAAAGGGCTTGGATTTGTTTTAAGAGAAAATCTGAGAGTTCAGGATGAATTCCTGAATGATGAGAGGGTAAATTTTGGGGTACAACAGTTTCCCCTGTTCAATCTTCTTGGACTTGATGAGTTAGATTGGCGAATCTGCCTTTCGTGACTCGAAGGTAAAAGAGGATTGGACACTAGAGTGCCCGTAAATTTGCACTCGTCAAAATGCAGGTTGAGGAAATGGGCTTAAAGATGCCATTTGGAGGTGATAGAATCTTTCTGGAGATGGGCTTAGAGATGCCATCCAAAGTGTTTGTTGAATATCAGTAGAATGAACATCAGAATTGTATCCGTATCTGGAACGTATCTGAGTTGTATCTGGAGATTGGATCTATATGAGAAAAGGAATGACGTCTGTGTCTGGAGCGTATCCAAGCTGTAATTGTATCTGATTCTTCGAACGAATATCAGAATGATTTCCGTGTCTGGAATGTATCTGTATTATATCCGAAATCTGAAATCTGAATAAGTGACAAAAATACATCCGTGTCTAGAGTATCTCTGGGCTGGGGAATAGGTTTGAATGAGTGACAAAATGGCAACCGTGTCTGGAGCGTATCTGGACTGTATCTGAAGTTGATAGTTTGAATGAGTAATAGAATGATCGCCGTGTCTGGGGTGTATCCATACTATATCTGAATGAGAAATATAATGGGTTCCATGTCTGGAGCGTATCTAGTTTGTATCTGGTTGCTGAAGTCTGAATGAGTAATAGAATGACCGCCGTGTCTGGGGTGTATCCATACTGTATCTTAATGAGAAATAGGATGGCTTCCATGTCTGGAGCGTATCTAGTCTGTATCTGGTTGCTGAAGTCTGAATGAGTAATATAATGACCGCCGTGTCTGGGGTGTATCCATAATGTATCTTGACTTTGAAATTCTGAATGAGTAATAGAATGACCGCCGTGTCTGGGGTGTATCCATACTGTATCTGAAATCTTTGAACATTTGTTAAAGGTAGCTTTCAATCTTATCCTGAAAAGGGTAAAATGTTAGCTAAAACACAAAGTTATGTTGTATGACATGTATGACGCAATAAAATATGTTCTATCAATGTTTATGATATATGAATGTAATGTATGCGCATGTAAGCTGAGTAGCCATCTTGTTTGAGGGAAATAAATCCTTGATAGCTGGAGATAATGAAATCTTTGACTGCCGTCGGGGAAAACAAATCCTGGACCAACTGTTGAAGAGTATGTTTGTCTTCAAGCTTTTTGACAACCTCTGTGGGGAGAAGCTATACTGCTGGGGAAATCAGGGATTTGGGTTGTATGCCAATCTACTGGAGATTTCTGTTTTGTTGTTTGAGGAGAACTCCGTTGGGGAATATTTAAAACTCTGTAGGGAATTGAGAATGAGAATCTTCATTCTGCTTGGGGAATTTGTGTTGAGGAGTCAAGAACGAGAATCTTCTATCTGCAGGGGATTAAAAACTCCGACAAACTATGCTGAGAGTAAAGAAGGTTCTGGAAACTTCACTGGAGAATCAAGGATAAGAATCTTGATTTTGTTTGGGAGTAAAAACTCTGTGGGGAATATCTATACGGTTGTGGAGTAGCTATCCTACTGGAGAGTGTGCTCAGGACTCTGGGGAAAAGTTTATTCCCGTTCGGAAGAAGTTCAGGAGTTTAAGTTGTATGCCACTTTGAGAATGAGAATCTTCATTCTGTCGGGAATATCAGGAATTCAGGTTATATGCCACTTTGAGAATGAGAATATTCATTCTGTCGGGAATATCGAAAACTCGGGTTGTATGCCACTTTGAGAATGATAATCTTCATTCTGTTGGGTTAGGAGGTTGGGTGTATGCCAATCTACAGGGGAAGCAAGAATGAGAATCTTCATTCAGGCGTTTGGGTCAGGAGGTTGGGAGTATGCCAATCTTCTGAGGTTTTAAGGATGAGAATCTTCATTCTGTTAAGGGTATCAGGAGCTTGGGAGTATGCCAATTTTCTGGGGAAGCAAGAATGAGAATCTTCATTCAGGCGTTTGGGTCAGGAGGTCGGGAGTATGCCAATCTTCTGAGGTTTTAAGGATGAGAATCTTCATTCTGTTAAGGGTATCAGGAGCTTGGGAGTATGCCAATCTTCTGGGGAAGCAAGAATTAGAATCTTCATTCAGGCGTTTGGGTCAGGAGGTCGGGATTATGCCAGTCTTCTGAGGTTTTAAGGATGAGAATCTTCATTCTGTTAAGGGTATCAAGAGCTTGGGAGTATACCAATCTTCTGGGGAAGCAAGAATGAGAATCTTCATTCAGGCGTTTGGGTCAGGAGGTTGGGAGTATGCCAATCTTCTGAGGTTTTAAGGATGAGAATCTTCATTCTGTTAAGGGTATCAGGAGCTTGGGAGTATACCAATCTTCTGGGGAAGCAAGAATGAGAATCTTCATTCAGGCGTTTGGGTCAGGAGGTTGGGAGTATGCCAATCTTCTGAGGTTTTAAGGATGAGAATCTTCATTCTGTTAAGGGTATCAGGAGCTTGGGAGTATTCCAATCTTCTGGGGAAGCAAGAATGAGAATCTTCATTCAGGCGTTTGGGTCAGGAGGTCGGGAGTGTGCCAATCTTCTGAGGTTTTAAGGATGAGAATCTTCATTCTGTTAAGGGTATCAGGAGCTTGGGAGTATGCCAATCTTCTGGGGAAGCAAGAATGAGAATCTTCATTCAGGCGTTTGGGTCAGGAGGTCGGGAGTATGCCAATCTTCTGAGGTTTTAAGGATGAGAATCTTCATTCTGTTAAGGGTATCAGGAGCTTGGGAGTATGCCAATCTTCTGGGGAAGCAAGAATGAGAATCTTCATTCAGGCGTTTGGGTCAGGAGGTTGGGAGTATGCCAATTTTCTGAGGTTTTAAGGATGAGAATCTTCATTCTGTTAAGGGTATCAGGAGCTTAGGAGTATGCCAATCTTCTGGGGAAGCAAGAATGAGAATCTTCATTCAGGCGTTTGGGTCAGGAGGTCGGGAGTATGCCAATCTTCTGAGGTTTTAAGGATGAGAATCTTCATTCTGTTAAGGGTATCAGGAGCTTAGGAGTATACCAATCTTCTGGGGTTTTAAGGATGAGAATCTTCATTCTTGAGAGAAACAGAATTTTAGGAGCTTCAGTTGTCCATTATTCTGCTGGGGAATCATCCCCATTGAATTTTGGGAACCTCGATCGTCCGTCATTCTGTTGAGAAATCATCTCTGTTGGATTTGAAAGTTGGATGCACTACTATCTGGTCGTGGTCCAGGCTTCGTAGCTTGAATTTGATTGTATCTTTCCTCTCGCTGGGGAAAATAAATCCCAAACTGGTGATGGAAAAAAATGAGTTGGATTCTTCGTCTCTGATAGTGAAAAATCTGGAAGTGAATCAGAATGAATCGTTGAGAGATTTATTTGAAACAGCAAAACCCGGAATATCTTCCACTGGAATAAGAATCAGGGAGATCTTAGTGTCGATCTGACTGAAACGGAGAAGGTCTTGGATTAACTTTGACTTAACCGGATGATGAAGGAATCTTTGACGACTGCTACTCCAAAAGGTAATGAAGGAATCTTGGACGATTACTACTCCAAAAGGTGATGAACCTTTACCTGCCGATTAATCTGCATATGTTATGAATGTTGTTGAAATGTAATTTGTTTTGGAGAATAAATCCTTGACAAGTGTTGGGGAAATAAACCCATGACTACTAGTCTGCTAGAGAGGTGATGAACTTCTCGAGGATTCTTGCATTTCTTTTCAGAAGGACTTTGGAGAGATTCGCCATTGCCCCTAGTATCAAATGTTTGTGACACTGCCAGGAAAATTGGACTGTATGTAACCCTTTGTTGGGATTGACGTTCAATGTCCCAAGTGATGGTGACGGAGACTTTCCCCTGGCTACTCTGCAATTGAGAGATTTGTTGAAATCTTGACTGGACTGCCCCAGGTTAACTGGATTTTGAGAGATTTCTTGAAATCTTGACTGGACTGCCCCAGGTTTACTGGACTTTGAGAGATTTCTTGAAATCTTGACTGGACTGCCCCAGGTTAACTGGATAAGGTCATGTCAAGTCCCCTTTTGTTGATAGGAGATTTTTGCGACGGGAATGTCATTCCACTTGAAATGATTTTATTTACTGAGAGAGCTTTCGTTCATCGAAACAATCACTGAGTGAATTTCTTTGATGTCAAACAAATAGCCATATGCAAACGATGATATTCAAATAATGCAAAGTTTATGCTTGTCTTGAAATTTTAAAAAATGTGTTTTTCAGCAGAAAACTTTTATAAGACAAATTCAACACAAGATTTAGAGCAAAGCCTTACAGGAGTCAGGATACCTTTTGTAACAGTATAATTTCGAACTAACCCATGCTTCAATTAGGACTTTTGAAGGATTGTAACGTGGCTTGGTTCACGGTTTTGAGAAACAAAGGATAAAGGCTCAAAGTATATTTGTACCCACCCGCTCTTCGTGATGTTCTTCAATCCTAAACTCAATTAATTGTGCATCGAACTCTATTCGAGTTTGGAATGACGTTTTTGGTGATGGTTCACACAAGTTGAATTTGTTGGAAGGCAGTCATTTTTGCAACATTTTTCATGTTGTTGAGGATTTGTAGTGACCTCTTTCTTTTTTTGGTGTTATCCCTAATTTTTGCCTGACTGTTCCTGTTTTCGAGATTACAGTCAGCGGGATGCCCCCAGCTTTCGCAAGTCTCCTTTGTAGGTTTTGACTCAGTGGGCTTTTCTCTTTGAGAGATAATGGCTGCCTATGAGATAAGGAACCATCACTGTCTTTTGGTTCCAAATGATTTTTTTTGATATCATTCGCTGTATTACGAAATGAGAGTTTGCGACTTAACGCACATTTTGAGTTAACTGAGAGACTACCCTGCCCCAGGTTTGATTAAAGGTTTCAATTTGTGTTTAAACAGAAAAATTCTACTTCTTTGGCTCGAAGGGGTTGACTAGGGATTATCTTCCTTATAACTCCAGTGTTTAGGATTTGAAAGAAACGCCTGTACATCGTCAGCAAGGTCTGTCCAAAAGCATATTGTATGAGATTATGTCATTGTTTTCGTCATCCTCCCTCTAAAGGCTTGTAACTTTTTAGCAAGAGTTAAATGTCATAAAGAAAGTAGAAAGCATAGTTCAAGAATAGTGAAAACGAATGGGTGAATTCAAGACAAACCTATGCAATGCATTAATGAAACAGAGTTTGACATCAACAGATAATTATTTGAATAACAAAAGAAATTATAACTTGAAAATTCAAATGAAACAAAAGTCTCTTAGTTCAAACTTGTCATTTCAGGTGGAGAACCCTCAGCGAAAGATTTTCATCTGGCCCTCCTGTGTGAATTCCAGCACTCCTCTGTCAATCAAGTTTGGGTCTTGTTTTTCAAAGCCCAACAGTCGTCGGTGTCATGTCCGGGACTATAGGAGTGGTATGCACAGAATGCGTTGGGATGATAGCTAGGAGCAGAGGTATTGGGATTCCGAAGAGGATCCTTTAATACAGTCACATTGACCTCCAACAAACATTCTAGTACTTGAGATAATGGTATATTAATCTCAGTGAAGCGCCTCCCAGATGCATTTTGCTTACGCCGATTACCCCGTTGATGTTGGAGAGGTTGTTGTTGGGCTTGTGACCCTGAAGCAAGCTGGGGAGACTTTCCCTTGGCTTCTTGTCTCAAAGGAGGCTGAATGGTGACTTGATCTTCAACCCTAGTTGTTTGCCCCACTTGGTTACATCCATCCTGATGCGGTTTGTTGATGAGGACCTTTAGCTCCTCTTGTCCTTGAGCCAGGTTTTGAATGGGAGCCATCTGGCCCACCAACTGTCCCATCATCTGGATTTTCATCGTTGGCAACTCAATCTGTAGTCCTTCCAACTGATCATTCCTGACGCCCCCTGGATTCCCTAGGACCACGCCCCTTGTGAGGAGATCTTTCACTTCTTCTTGCCCCTTGGACAGGTTCAAGAACATTTCTTAAAATTGAGCGTTTTGAGCCTGGATATCTTTGACAGTCCTCTCTAGAGCCATCTCTACTGAAATAAACAGTAGGAAAATAAGGAGACTTGAAAAGGGGAAACCTGTCATGATAAGATGCATTATATGTGGATGCATATTTTCAAGGATCTCGCGGGGTAAACACAAGAAAATGTTAGAGGTTGAACTTCGATCAACATCTTTGATCGGAGAACTTTTTATCGGTGGATGTCTTTCCACGAGAATCAAGCTCACCACGTTAAGTGGGTCATAGCCCTCGATTCAAGTTGTTGTACTTGATCTTTAACGGTGTTTGTTTAGAGGAAAATGAATCCTCTTTCCCTTTGGTAGTCGTCTGGTTCAACGTGACCCTGCATCAAAGACCCTCGAGATCCTTGAAATGGTTATTGAAAATGTTGTGGTATGATGTTTATGATGTTATGTGCAAGTATGCAAAAGTAAGCAAGTGTATATAAAGATAATCACATTCACACAAAGCAGACAAGTCCTTAGGTTTAGGCTTGCATGGGGTTCATAGGTAAATACCCTCTTGAAGTTAGTTGGCTCCACCTGTCCTATAAATAGTAACCAATTTCTAAGGAGCTCAATATCACTGGATTATTTTCTGTGTTCATTGTTTCAGTTTAGCCACTTAACTGGCGACCGAAATATTCCAAGAAAACAACCCTCAATGAGTGTAGTATCGAGTATCTACCAACTTCGAGCTGCACCAAAGCTGGTCATCTCACTATCCCTAAAAAGGCCAAGATGGTCAAGTAAGGTTCTAAGGGTTCATTAGTGCTTCATGACATCACTCAGCGGCCCCGTATTCTCTTTGATTGACTCAAAGGCTACTGGTACCCACAAATAAGTCGCACTAACGTAGCCACTACTTCAACCATGTCGGTATACCCCGCACAGTTCCCTCGCAGTTTATTGCTACTTACCTAAAAGGTGCCCCCAAATCCGGGTGTAGGATTTAAAACAAACCCAAACAAGGAACCAAAAAGTAAAGCAATCAAAGCAAACAAGGTAAGTATGTAAAGATGATCTAAACCCTAAGGTAACCCCACTTTTAGAAATTTCCCCAGCAGAGTCGCCAGTTCTGTGATACGGTGGGAGAACTGACTTGGGATTTTGCGTTTGTGTTTGCAAATGTTTCGGTTTAGCAAGAGTCGCCACCGACTTTTTATTTTATCCTAAGGAAAGGTCAAAAAGCACAGGAAAGACCTTTGAGATGTTTTCTTGGGTTCGGGGGGTAGATTATGAAAAGGGAAGGTGCAAGCACCCTTTTCATCCATGGTTATCCATGGGCTCTTAGTTACTTGTTTATATCACTTGCTTTTGCTTTTCAATTGTTTGAAATGGTGCTTTGTGTGTGGTTTTTGAAAATGTTTTGAAAAGAGGCCATCGTTGTGACGACCTTTGTAATGATTCTTATTTGAATGTATACAAAGGTGTATTGTTTTTTGAAAAGATGTTTCAATATTTGAAAGTTTGATTTGGGAAATGTTTTGAAATTGTGTTGTGAGGTGTGTTTGAAAATAGCAAGGATGTTTTGCAAGCTTTTGATCAAGTAACTAAGAGTTATCTACCCTATTTTACTCAAAGATCTTTCCTATACGTTTTTTAACAGTGTTGTTTTACCATTGTATTTGGTAAACAACCTTGTATTTGGATGTTAAACGGGACAAACGCGGGTCATCGTATAGACCATGATAACAATTATGTCAAGTATTTTTGGCAAATTTTTGAGGGACTTGATCATTTTATTTAGGCAACCAAGATAGCGTCATCGAGGGACTATGATCTTTTGTTTTGCTTTTGTTTTGCCAAAGTACCCAACATGCATAACATGGCCCTTTTGTTTAGGCAACCAAGTGGAGATACCTTAAGGGGTGTTTGTGTGCAAGTGTGTTTTATTGCATGCATGATTTTATCTTGAATTAAGATTTTCTATTTCATTGATTTTATCTTGCCATACATATCCTAATTACTAGCATTTACATTTTGAAAGCAATAAAATGCAAAAATGTAAAATCCTACGCTATTACAACATTTAGGGGATGGGGGATACACACTTGTACATGGGGGTGGTTCAACGAGAAAAATAGATAAGAAAAGAAAATAACAAGGGGAAGAAAAAGAGAAAGATAGAGAGGGCTAGCGCGCTGCTGAGAGGAAGTCAGAAGTTCTGACTCAGGCCTGCTGCAAGATTATCAACCTGTTAGTGAAAATGTATGAGTCAGAACTTCTGACTCTGGTGCCCTGCAAAACAGAAACTTATTAGTGGGAAGGTCAGAAGTTATGACCCCCATGCGCTGCAAAACAAAAGTTTGTTAGTGGGGAAGTCAGAAGTTCCGACCCTGCTGGAAACACAATAATTTTCAGAAGTTTTGATATTATTGACAACAAAACAGGCCTCAGAAGTGCTGACGTTAAAGTCAGAGCTCGGTTTCCTCCTGTGCTAGCCAGAACATCTGCAGTTTTATTATTTTTCCACAAAACAGAAGGCATGCCTAGGATAATCTCAGCAAGTGTCAAAGTGTTTCAGAAGGCAGAACCAACAAGGTCACAAACAGGTTCTACACTGATTCACTTCCTACTTAAGCATTCAGAGGTATGAAAATCCTCATAACGCATATAGCAGCAACATGATATTTACATTGTGTTTATTGAGCATGCAAAGCTGATGATGCTTAGCAGCGTGATGAGAGTCAGCAGGTGCTTACCTTGCTGTTGGAAGAAAATTTGTGAGTTGGAGCTAACTTTAGCTCTGATGGTGTTCTGGACAGGTTCTTTTTAGAATGGGTGGATGGAGAAGGTATGTGTATGTATGGTCAGAAATTATATGGGCGTTCTCTAGTCAGGAAGAAAACTGAGTATCAATGAAGTTTGGAGGCAGGAAGTTCAAAGTTATGAGACACTGGGGATTTTGGCAGGGTTTCACAAGGTTTCCTTTACTAGAGTTTTATGTTCCTCTTCTAGAAATTTTTTTGGATGTTTCCTCACGTCCCCTTTGTAATGGACAATGGTGTCCTATTTATAGGCAAGGCTTTGTGGATTTTTGAACGTTAAATGGCGCCAATATTATGCAGTAGAGGTTAACTTGTTTTTGAAGGAAGTTCATGAAAAGTTGTGGTGATGGACAGCTTTTCAGCCTAGGTTGGAATAGTAAGCGATGATTAAGGAGAAGTGACACCTATAGGCGAAAAGTGGCGCATAGACCCATGCCTATGCCTGCACAAAGGTGTTTAACAAGCCACACGTGGAGAGACCCCTTGGATGAATGCTCATGAGTGGTTGTGAGCATTAATGAACATTAAATGGTGATGAGATTTATCAAAATCCAAAATCTTGTAATAGGAGATTTTGCATCATTACCTAAAACCTGAGCCAGCAGTTCTGCTTTACCAAAAACAACGTAAACCAAGCTCTAACCTTGGCCTCTTGCTGCCTCAGCAAACTCTGAGAGTTTTCCAGTATGCTCCTTTGATCTGCCTTTAAAGACTCTGGACTTAGTGATCCTGCTTCAGCATTTTACACAATCTGCTGATCCTATTACCTTCTGATCCCAGTACGTTCTGAAGGAGTTTCAGGCTTTGTTGCCTTCTTTACACTTCTCTAACAAACTCTGGCTGAACTTTTGCGTAACTGCTGAAAGAGTCATGTTTTGTTTAAAGATCACGTGCTGGACCACTTTTACAATCTCTGACTGCTGAAGAGCCACCTTCTGACTGAATGTTATGTGCTGAGCCAAATTTGCAACTTCTGACTATTTCTGCCTGGAGGTTGGTTCAGAAGCTCTGAGGTGCCATTAAACATTTTTCCCTTTTTTTAGAAAAATTCTAAGTATTTAGAATTTA
Organism: Vicia faba; assembly: GCA_948472305.1. Lineage (NCBI taxonomy): Eukaryota > Viridiplantae > Streptophyta > Magnoliopsida > Fabales > Fabaceae > Vicia > Vicia faba. Next base: position 818,236,827 of record OX451741.1, on the reverse strand, counting down.
ATTTTTCCAAGGTAAAAGTTTTGACTTTTGAGCTTGCAAATGACCATTTTTCTCTTTGTGAATTGTTTACTTGGAAAGGAATGATAATAAAGGGCTTGGATTTGTTTTAAGAGAAAATCTGAGAGTTCAGGATGAATTCCTGAATGATGAGAGGGCAAATTTTGTGGTACAACAATGTATAACTTAAAATCCCATCATTTCTAGAAGAACTTCTGCTTTGCAATGTTTTATATTTAATTTAGATCTATAACTCTTGTGTCCGAAGTTCTTCCTGAATCATCTTGCATCATGATAAAAATCTGGCCAGAAGTTCTGAACTTATCATATTTCTTAACACTTAGAAATTTTTTTAAGTGTTTAGAATTTGACTTTTCCAAAGTAATTTTGACTTTTTGATTTTCTTGATGAACAAACTTCATATTATAACATGTCTCGATGAAATATGATTCTTGAAACTTGATTTTGATCCAAAAGTCAAAGTTTGACTTTTCAGTGTGTATTTTGACTATTTTACTCTTGTGCCAATTCAAACCTAAATTGATGTATCAGTGCTGTAAACTTGAGTCATGGGAGATCTTGTGAGGAAATTCTTGAGAAATGAGAGGGCAAATTTTGGGGTACAATAAATGCGTACAAAGTGTTTGTTTGAAAATATTTCATTTTTAAAGTGTGATGTGAAAATGTTTTGTTTTGAAATTTTTGAGCAAGCGATTAACAATATTCTACCCACTCAAGATCGTTCTTGTTATTTTCCTCCTCCTTTTAGAGATGATGTTACCCGTACCATTAGTTGGTAGGTAGTCCCATCTATTGGATGTGAAGGGACAATGTAGGATCTTTAAAGGCAACTTGTAAGGATGCTTTAGCATTTTCGTAAGTGACTAGATCATGTTATTCGTAGGTAACATCAAAGGACTATGATCTTTTGTATCGAGGGTCTTTTGTTAAAGCATCCCTATTTTCGAGGGACATGACTGTTATTATGAAAGGCAACAAAGAGAGGTCACCCTAAAAGTGTGAGTTTACAAATGTGCTCAATTCAGTTATTTAGTTTTGCAATTAGGTTTTTCTATTGTTCATTTTTATCTTGCCATACAAACCCTAATTACTAACAATTGCATAAAATATAGTAGCAGAAGGTAAATGCGGAAATGTAAACCTAGATTATTACAGAGCTTTGTGGCAGTTACATAATAATGAAATGCGGAAAATAAAAACCTACAACTATTACATACTATGAGCAGTTACATAATAGAAAAGTGCGAAAAAAATAAAGCTGCGCTATTACAGCTGAACGTGCCCTATACACTTTATATAGGAAAATAAAAATAAGATGAAAATAACAAAGAAAATGTTTTGGTGATTTTATATGAAAAACATGATTTATGATAATTAATTAAATAAACCTAAAAAACCTAATTAATTTTAATTAATAAAAAAAAGGTTAATTTTGAAAAAAAAGTTAATTAAAAACCTAAAATCTAATTAATTTTAATTTAAAAAAGATTAATTTTGAAAAAAAGTTAAAAAAACCTAAAACCTAATTAATTTAAATTAATAAAAATGGTTAATTTTGAAAAAAAAAAGTTTATTAAAAAAACCTAAAACCTAATTAATTTTAATTAATAAAAAAAGGTTAATTTTGAAAAAAAGTTAATTAAAAAACCTAAAACCTAATTAATTTTAATTAATAAAAAAAATGTTTATGTTTAATGATAAATAAAAAAAGAATTAAAAGTTTGCCAAAAAATAGATAGGGGAAGAAGCATCAATGGAAAATAGGGTTAGAAAACAAAAATAGTGCAAATGTCAGGAGTGGATCTTGAACCCACGCCCTTTGCCTTCACAAAGGCATGGCTTTCCAAAAAATAGATAGGGAAAGAAGCATCAATAGAAAATAGGATTTATCTTGCATAGTTATACCTCATAAGCATGTTAGTAATGTTAGTATGCATCAAAACAACATGAAAACAAAAAAAATATGAATTACAAAAAAAAACAAGGAAACCAGAGATGAATGTATGTGATTTTCAGGCCCTTTGGATCATCAAGATTGATCTATTCTTACCCTACAATGTCTTAGGAATTGATTTGGATGATTGACTTGCTTGGAGAGAGGCTGAATATAGGGTTTGAAGTTTGCCCTAGTTTTTGATAATTTTGAAGTTTTTTGGAATAGTGATCTCTTGCCAAGTTTTATATGTTCTTGTTGTCTGAATATGGGACATGTATAGAGGAAAATTAGGTCAAAAGAAGTGGGCTTGGACCTTTGTATGAAAGCCTTGATTTTATTTAATTTATTTTGAATTTAAATAAATTAAATAAAAAATAAATGGAATATAAATCAAAGGGGTGTATGAATAGGTTTATAGGTTCACTTATGAGGGCTAATACACGTTTGGACCTTGAAACACAAGCCCATTAGCCCAAAAATTCAAGTTTAATCAATTTGGGTTTCATGCATTTTCTCGAAATTTCCCAACTTGTGCTAATCATAACCCTCTAAATTTTTATCATATGAAGGCGGTCTTGGACTTTTTGGAAAGATCAAGATGTCCCCTACAATCTCTATGTTGATAATTGTTTTATTTGAAGACTTTATCTTGATGTTAGTTGCCTTGACAAAAAGTGTCTTTTTGTTGACTTTTGAAACGACCTATAATGTTTTGGCCCATATCTCTCAAATGAAGCATTTTTTGGGTTTGAGCTCAGAGAGTCGTAGTTGTAGAGAACTGAATTTTCTTCAAAATAAGCTTTGATTGAGAAAAATATGATGAAGCATGTGGAATTTATGCTTGGTCAAAGTTCAATTGACTTCTCCTTAAGAAAGCCCTAATTTGGTAACTTTTAACTTTTGATGAATTGAAAGTTTTCTCGATGAATCATGGTCAACCCTTGATCAAATGATGAATGTGACTTCAAATTCTTGATGTTAACCAAAAATCTTGATGTTTGATTGTATGTTGACCACAATTGACTTTTTACCCAATATAGTTTATTTTTAATCATCTGAGCGAACTTGTGATGCAAGACTTGAAATTTGGCATGAGATTCCTTGAGATATATGAGGAACCATGAAATCCACTTGAGGCATTATAAGCTCAAATTTCCTTGAGAAACATGAAACCCTAGTTGTAGGTCAACTGCTTAGGAGGAGAATTTGTCTGATCAAATATTGAGTAACCTTAAGCAATTGAAAGCCCTAGGAGCATAAGGAGGTGTCTTGAAGAAAATGGGAGGATAAATTTTAAGGTACAATACTTATCTAATTTGAACTTTGTTTTGGGTGATGAACTATGTAATGCACTTTTGTACTTCACAATGTGTGCTTATTTAGAAACTCATTGTGATACTTAATATAGTGAATTAAGTGATGAATGGCGTTCTTAAGTAAGATCCAATTCTACTATATTACTTACTGTACTTAATTATGCAATGTCTTTTTCTGAATTATTGATACTTATTGTACTAAATTATTGTGTCTGTTACATTTCAAATTTAGCAGTATCAACCACATTACTGATTTACATCACAAAAATACTCAGTTGAAAATTACACAAGCATTTAAATAATCAAAACAAATTACAAATATATTTCATTCAAATGAATAATCAAAATAGCTTACAAGCCTATTTTTTTGTAAGGAAATGTAATTAAAGAGCACTAGGGGTGCTCTAACCCGATTACAAAAGAGAAGATCTGGCTAATCGGAAATAAAACTTCCTAGTCAACAAACCCTTTAGCATTAAGAAAAAGGATCCTTAGAAAAAACATAAAAGCTAGAGTTGGTATAAGAAGTTTTAACTATCGACGACCACTTCTAAAGAACAATCTTAGTCGACCAAACTAAATCCGACACATTAGCTTTTTCATTTCTAAAAATTATCGCTTTCTTATGAAGCCAAATACTCTAAATAACCGCCATCCAAACGCTTTCAATAAAACTTCTCGTGTTGCAATTGTTCCCCATAACAAAACAACAGGAGATAAAACTCTTGTTAGAGAAATCTCTGAACTACATGATTCTGCCCAACCACTTTTCCACCTCCAACCACACCTTCTTGGCGAAATCTCAGTAGATAAAAAGATGATCCTGGTTCTTCACCATGTTGATGCGGAAGAGGCAATCTAAAGAAAAAGGGTCAGATATGATACCTCTTATGCTGAGTTGATCCTTAGTCGGTATTCTATGGTGGAAATATTTCCAACCAAAGGCTTTGATTTTGAACGGGATTTTCAAATTCCATATTAAGTTGCAGGCAGAAACTAACTCCATATCGCTATTTGAAACAAAAACGTTTTCCGACATACAAGCATAACTGGATTTGACGCTATAGCTTCTCACCAGATCCGACAGCCACATCGCCTCGTCTTCTTCATTGCTATCCACCACTGTTCCTTCAAGAATAAGCTCCAGCTCAATAAATCTATTCAAAACATCACCCTCTAATTCGACTCCTAAACCAAGATACCCCCATTTCTAGCCTCTGTGACTCCTCTGCCCCATTTCCACCACTAAAGCTTATTTTTTGTTACTTAAGAGAAAAAGATCTGGAAATTGTCTGCACAGGACTATTCCATTGCACCAATCCAAATTCCAGAAGGGAACAAATTTCCCATTATGGATAATGAATTTAATGCAGTCAACGAAAACAAACTCCAAAACACCTTCACTTTTCGATTTCGAAACCACATCTTTCCACCAATACAAATCTTACTTTTTGAAACCGCAACCATTTTCCTTCAAAACCTTTTGAGATAAATTACCATACCTAGCATTTAAAACTTCCCTCCATAAAGATTGTTTTGCTTCCAAAATTTATCATTTCTACTGGTGCAAAAGAGCAAGATTAAATATACCGATACATTTCACACCTAAACCACCATGCTCCACCAGCTTACAAATAGTCTCCTATTTAATAAAGTGAATAGATATTTTAAAACCATAGGCTCCCCACATGAAACTCTTCTGAATCCTCTCTATTTCTTTCCAAACAGTAACCATCGCTTTATAAAACGAAAACCAAAAAACATTGAGGCTGCTTAACACTGATTTCATAAGTGTTATTCTACCTCCCACCGTCAAGAATCTGCCTTTCCACTTAGTCAATTTAGATTTAACCTTCTCTAATAGAGGCTTCCACATAATAATTCTCCTCGGATTCACCCTAATTGGAATCCCCAAGAAACTGAAAGAAGTTTCCTCTATCCTACAAGTCAAAATATTTGCAGCTGCTAATAAGAAATTGGTAGAAATGTTGATGCCAATTACCCTACTTTTGATGAAGTTGCCCTTCAACCCCGACACTAGCTCGTATCCTCTCAGAATTGATTTGATAGCCCAAATATTACTCTAGTTGCCTTCACTAATGAATAAAGTGTCGTCCGCAAACTGTAAGACGTCCACTTTAACCCCTTGACCAAAGTTGAAACCGTTGTAAAGACCATTCTCGTTTGCCTTCCGCACCAATCCAGCTAAACCTTATGCCACAATGATAATGAGAAACAGAGACAGTGGATCTCCTTGTCTCAAACCCCTATAACACTTGAAATCCAACGTAGGGCTCATGTTGACGAGCACATGCATATAGCTATTAGAAATTAGAGATTCCATCCATTTAAACCAGTAATTTCCGAACCCCCATTCTTTTAAGCATATATCTTAGGAAATCCCAACTAACAATATTGTATGCTTTTTTCAGAATAGGCCTTAAACAACAAACAATTCAGATTTGATCTAGTGTCTAAATTTACCACCTCATTAGCCACCAAAACTCCTTCTAACGCATGTCTACCCGAAACGAAAGTTGTCTGATTTTGTGATATAATAGAATCAAACACTTTCTTCAAACGATTGGCTAATATCTTAGCCAAAAATTTTTAAGTACACCCGACTAAGTAGGATTAGCCGATAGTTGTCTAAATCAATGTGAATGTTTTTATTAGGAATCAAGGTGATGAAATATGAACTGAAATCTTTCGAAACCTTAGCTTTGTCGTGAAATTCTTGAAAAATAGAAAAAAAATCGTCCTTCATAAATGACCAGCATCTCTTAATGAAATTCAGATATATCCGTCTGGGCCCGGGCTCTTCGAACCATCACACCCCCAAACCGTCTCCTTTATCTCCTACTCAGAAAACATGACTTCCAGCAAGTTCGAATCAGCTGATGTTAAAGAATTGAAGTCAATACCATCAACTTGAGGTTTGGAAGAATCCAATTCCATAAATTTATTGCTGAAAAGGCTTCTTATCTCTTCTTTCACCTCTACTGCTTAAAACAACATACCCCTATCCGATTGTAAAGCTACTAAAAAATTCATTCTCCTTATTCCCTTAATAACATTTTGAAAGTATTGAGTATTAAGATCACCATCTCTTATCTAACTCGTCCTCGATTTTTGAATCAAAATGTTCTCCTTAATGTCAATACCTCTCCAAAAAGATTTTAAAGCCTTGCTTCCCCTGTCCACGAGATCCCCAAATCCCCCTCCTTACAGCAAGATAAAAAATTATCCAAATCGTTTATTTCCTCCTTAGATGCCTCCCTTTCCAAATTGATATGACTGAACACTTCTTAATTCCATCGCTTTAAACTACCTTTGAGAAATCATAGTTTTTCCTTAAGAATGAAATCCCTTCTACCAGTTATTTAAATTTCCCTCCACTATTTTTCAACAAATCCTAAAAACTCTTTGTTTCGAACTAGCTATCCAACACCCTAAAAGGTTTCGGCCCCCACACTGTCTTATTGATCAGAAGCCAGACAACATAATGATCATAAATTTCGCGCTTGCCAATGAATTGGCCCTTAATATTCCACTTTTGAATCAACCCCCTATAAACTAGAAATCTGTCCAATCTGCTCATCGATCTACCATCATCGTTGTACCAGCTAAATCTTGTCTTGTTTCTTTGATGGTCCTGAATACCCCAAGCCTCTGCTTCCATTTCTGCTAACACCATAGATCATTAAAGCCATTTTACTTATATCTATAATTTTAGCAAGGAAGTGTTGAAAATCTCTATCATATCTGATTACTTCGTCAGTAACAGATATGTTAGAGAGAATCTCTTCTTCTAATCTAGACACTTTAATTTTCAGAGCAGTGTTTGATTTTTGTAAAACAAATAGTTTTTCATTTAAAATAGAAATACTTTGCTCATCTATAGTCGTGTTCTTGAAGTAGCCACAACACTTTTTTTCTCAATATTTTGTGTTTACTTAGAAGAGAATGATATCTTTTCATTAATTCAGTTAAGCTAATTTCAAGTTCAGAATGAGATAAAGAAGAAAGTAAATCTTTGTCATCATCAGAGTCTGACTCATAATTAATTTTCAGTTTGTCTTCTGATGTTGTTTCTCCTTAGCTGGTCCTAGCCATGTTTGCCTCTTCTTCATCAGAAACTTCATCTTCTGATTCTGAATCGTCCCATGTAGCCATAAGACCCTTCATAGCTTTGTAAGCCTTTTTAGGTTTTTTGTCTTTCTTAAGCTTTGGACAATAATTTTTGTAATGTCCAGGCTCGTTTCATTCAAAACAAGTGACTTCTTTTCCAGACGCATTTTTCTGACCGAAAGTGGATTCACCTCTTCCATACGTCCTTCTTTGACCTCTGAACTTTCTTTATTTGTGCTTCCAGATTTGACTTATTCTTCTGGATATTAAGGAGAATTCATCATCATCTGAACCTACCTTCAGATTCTTCAGATTCTTCCTTAGCTTGGTAAGCATTGGTTTTCCCAGAAGTAGTCTTTAGAGCAACTAGTTTTACCCTTTTCTGAGGTTTATCTTGTTCCAGCTCCATTTCATGGCTTATTAAAGAGCTAATCAGCTCCTCTAGAGAGGTGTTGTTCAGATCCTTTGCCGATTTTAAGGGAGTTACCATTGGTTTCCATTTAACAGATAGACTTCTGATAATATTTTTAATGTGATCTATGGTGGAGTATCCTTTGTTCAGAACCTTAAGCCCTACCACAAGAGTCTGAAATCTTAAAAACATTGTTTCCACAGATTCGTCGTCTTCCATCTTGAAGGCTTTATACTTTTGAGTTAAGGCCAAAACCTTTGTTTCTTTTACCTATGTGTTTCCTTCATGTGTCATCTAAAGAGAATCAAAAATAGACTTTGCAGTCTCTCTATCTGGGATTTTCTCATATTCATTATATAAGATAACACGTAGAAGAATGGTTCTTGCTTTGTAGTGATTGCTGCATACTTTCTTCTATGCTTCAGTCATTGCACTTCTTGCAATCTTATGACCTTTATCATCTACTGGGTGAGTGTAGCCATCAACTGCCAAGTCCCATAGATCCAAGTCATATGCTAGAAAGTAACTTTCTATTCTATCCTTCCAATAGTCAAATTTCTCCCCATCAAACATTGGAGGTTTTGAACTATAGTGATCTCTATCATTATCCCTATTATCAACAGTGGGAGTAGATGTAGTCATTGGTTTTTCACATACACTGGATAAGTACTGGACCCTGTTAAGTGTTGATAAAAATTCAAACTTTTTATCTTCTCAGAACCGGAGCTCTGATACCAATTAAAGTTGTGAAAAACTCAAGAAAGGGGGGTTTGAATTGGGTTTTTAAAACAAAACTATTCTTTAAAAAAATATTCCCTTTTAAGTTAAAATGTTTTTTCTTTCATTCTTGATAATAACAATAAGTAACAATAGGAAGTAAAGAACGATGTATGTTTATACTAGTTCACTTGAAAATTATCAAGCTAGTCTATTCCACCTACCAAGGTGATTTCGCCTCACTCAATCAAGGACTTAATCCACTATAACCAAACTGATTACAATTTGCACAAGCTACCCGCAAGTGACTAACAACCTCTAGACTCGCAAGCCCTAGACTTCTTAAGGATTCAGACCTACCCGGTCTCTTAAGGAATATCAACTAATAATCAACCTGATTATTACAATGCTCAAGCTACCCGCAAGGGACTAATAACTTCTAAAACTTCCAAGCTCTAGACTTCTTAAGGATTTAGATTTACTCGGTCCCTTAAGGCATATCAAACAATAGTTTGAATACAAGTTTTGTTTACAAGAGTATTTCTTCTAAAAAGTTGAGTATGTAAACTAATTTATGAACAATAACTTAGAATGTGAAAGCAATAAGCAGCATTTGCGCGTGAATGTTCAGTAGTTAGCCTTACTTTGTTTCTTAGTCTTCAAGCCTTTATATAGCCATTAACATAATGTATCTATTGATGGATACTCTTGGAATTTCCAAAAAAATTGACAGCTTGAATAGTAAAGTGGGGGATAAGATCTTGTGACGCGTCCGTCCTTTCATGGTAGTGGAATGAAACTTTGATTGTACCATGTACTATTTGTCCCATGTTAAAGTTATCTTCTTTCCTTCTGCACTTCATAGGCTTTTGCGAGCATGAATTTATAAGCGATAACATAACACCAGGTCATCAGAACTTCAAGTCTTCAGAGTCTTCAGAACTGCGTCTTTAGAGTCTTCAACACTTGGTTACGAGAGCCTTTTATTCAAACATTGGGTCTTTAGAACTTCAAGTCTTTAGAATCTTTATACCTTCTGTCTTTTAGAGTCTTCAACACTTGGTCTTCAAAACCCTTATCTTTAGAACTTCACAAATAGAAACACAAGCTTTCAGCACCTGGACTTCAGTAGAAACTTTGTCTTCAGATCTTCTAACTTTGTTTCTTTGGAACATGTTGTCTTTAGAAAGGTGAGCATTTAGCATCTGGACGTAAGTAACAACTTCCGTCTTCAGATCTTCTGACTGGTTTACTTAGAACACGTTATCTTTAGAAGCTTGAGTCTTCAGCATCTGGATAACTTTTGTCTTCGTATCTTTTGACTGGTTTCTTCAGAAAAATATCAGAGTTTATGAAGAATGGAAAAACACAAGAAGGGGGGGGGGGGGGGTTGAATTGGGGTTTTTAAAACTTAAATAAAAGAATACGTTGGTTATCCTAGTTCGTTTGAACTCAAACCACTACAGTCCACCCACCAAGGTGATTTCACCTCTCTCAACGAGGTCTTAATCCACTAATCAAACTTGATTACACAGCTACTATGACAACCGTCAAAGTCTTCTTGAGTTTAAACCACAATCCAGTTTTCTCAATGAAATACACTAAACAATATTTAAGAGAGTGTACAAAAAGTGTTTTCTAATAAAACAGTATCACACAAGTGATGTTTTACACAATTGAGCTTTAGTACATTTGAAGATGATGGAGATGACTTCTTTGCTATGCGTGAAAATCGTAAACGATTTCTATTTCAAGCTTTGTTTAAATAGGCAATGCATGTAGGGGATTTTGTAATGTTAATCAATGATGATTAAAGAGCTTTCCAAAAATAGAGATCCTTGTTCCCTTTCAGCCGTTACTTTTGAATAGCAATAATTGAATTGTAATGCTTCAGAACATGCTTGCTTCAGAAGATGAAATTTACGGTTACTTCTTTCCAGAACTTTATGGATCAGAAACATGGAGTCCTATTTTCAGCGTTAGAACTTCTTTAAGAGATGTATAGAATCAGAGTTGAAACAACTATTTAACTCATCTTATGTGCTTCTTCCATCAGAACTTCTCTGCAAAACAAATACAAATTTACGGAGCATAATTGTTCTTTGAGTGTTTGTTATCATCAAAACTCGTACAAGGGTTGTAGAATCAAACAATGTTCTAACAATCCCCCCTTTTTGATGATGACAAAAACTTGGATATTTAAATAGACACATAAAGAACATAAAGCATTTAAGGTCTCCCCCTGAGTTGAATACTCAGATAGAGAAGAAATACTCCCCTGAAGTTTAATCTGATCAAAGTATTTGATGTGTCCACTTTTGTCCTCAACAAAGTTTGTTCCTATTTTGCTTTCATAAAAAAAATAGAAGTTATGATATTCAAAATGTTTGAGACTGCGTCATGATACTGTTATATTAGCGTTTAGAGGTTTACCATCACATGCTTCCAGAGTGCTGACTTATTGAGCCTCAGTCAAATGTTCTACCAGTTTTTTTTTTCTGTCAAAATATCTGATATGAGCCTGCCCAGAGGTATCCAGTCTCTCTTTGTTCTTTCTTCTTCTCTTGTCTCTTTGACGTTGGTCTTCAGATGATTAAACATAAGATGAGAAAGATTGAGCTTTGCCTTAGTTTATATAAAGTACAGGAGATATTGTTGATCAATGTTGATATAGTCTAAAGAACTTGTGGGTTTTCTATGGTTGATGCAGCCCCAAATAATTTTTTACCAAATTCTGAGGTAGTCTTTCAGATCTTTGATTTTGTTTGAAGGTTGGCCTGAAGAAAAAATATCTTTTGAAATCTTTGTTAGGTCAGAGATTTTGTCTGCCATTTCACTGCAACGAATACCTCTGCAGTCATGACCTATCAATCGCCCAATCAGATCTTCAAAGATTTCTATTTTCTTTCCCATCACAAAAGAAATGGATTAATGATTTGAGGCAGTAGCGTGAATCCAGAATTCTTTAACCAGTCTTGGAAAAACTGGACCCAGTAGACGATCAAAATACTTTGTCCATCCTTGAAATTCAATGTCAGGTGTTAAACCGTAACTGTTTCCTTCATACTGACGAAGTCCACAATAAGTTCACACAGAACTTCTAGTGAATAAATGGGAGTTAGGAGTGTTCTTGAGGGTTCTTCATACCTGTCTGCTATTGAAGAAGAAGAGCCAGGAACACTTTGAGAGCATTGAGTAGTTTGGGAAGAAGCCATTGTTCACACAGACTTTTGAGGTTTTTTTGAAAATAATAGAACACACGTAATAGAGAAAAGAAGTGAGAGTGAAAAAGTGAAAGTGAAAGTGAGCAACGAATTTATAGAAAAATAGGAAACTTAATTAACAAGAAAAGGGTTAAAAGAAATGATTACAAAGCATTAATGATTCCTGAAAATAGGGGGTGGCGTAGAGATATGAAATAATTACCTATACGACACGAGTCTCAATGCATCCAATCAACGCTTTAGTCTCTTCAAAATTTGAACGCGTGTTCAGCCTTAGAAGAAACTCTTGTGAGGAGATGACAAATGTTGATGTTGTGAACTTGCATGCTTCTATCTTTGAAATGAACTGTTTGGAAACTGTTCAGATCTTCTTAGATAGATCCTGATACAACTTTCCTTCTAACTTCTGAAGAATTATTGATCAGATGTTCACAAAAAAAAATACAAAGTTCTGAGGATTAACATACATAAATAAAACTATCATTCTGGACATAATTTCATGCTGAGATGTTTCAGAATGAAGTTAAACCTATCTTCAGAAAAGTGTTTAGTGAAAACGTCAACCCATTGATGATCTGTGTCAATAAATTTTAATGAAAAAATTCCTTTCTGAATATAGTCCATAATGAAATGATGTTTTATTTCTATATGCTTATCCCTAGAATGTAAAATAGGATTATTTGATAAACAAATAGAAGAAGTGTTGTCACAGAGTATGAGAATGTTACTCTCAAATATGTTGAAGTCTTCAAGTTGACTTTTCATCCAGAGCATCTATGTGCTGCATCCAATTGCTGCTATATATTCAGCTTCAGTAGTTGACAATGCAATTGTGGATTGCCTCTTGCTGGACCACGAGATAAGATTTTCTTCCAGAAATTGGAAGCTTCCAAAAGTACTTTTTCTTTCTATTCTGTCTCCAGTGAAGTCAGCATCACAGTACCCTACTAATTTGTATTCGTTGGTTTTTCTATAACAAAGACCGAGATTAGTAGTACTTTTCAGATACTTGAAAATCCGCTTAACATCTATTAAGTGAGATTCTCTAGGATATGATTGTAATCTAGCATATAGACATACACTATACAGAATATCAGGTCTTGAAGCTGTTATATATAAGAGAGAACTAATCATACCTCTGTAGATATTCTGTTCTCTACCTTCTTACTTACCTCTTCCTTTTTTAGAATGCATGTGAGTTTTGGATGGCTTACATTCTGATAGGTCAAATTTCTTCAGAAGTTCTTTAACATACTTTATTTAATGTATGTATGTTCCTTCTGGATTTTGATTGATCTGGATGCCCAGAAAGAACTTGAGTTCTCCCATCAAGGTCATTTCAAACTTTGCCTGCATAGACTTAGAAAATTCTCTTCCCAGAGAGGTTTTAGTAGATCCAAAAATAATATCATCTACGTAAGTCTGACAAACTAGAATGTCATTTTTAAATAGTTTACAGAATAAAGTAGTGTCCACCTTCCCTCAGGTAAAGTCATTTTCTAAGAGAAACTACTTAGACTTTCATACCAAGCTATGGGAGCTTATTTTAGACCATATAGTGATTTCTTTAGTTTATAGACATATTCTATATGTTTTGAATTTTCCAAACTAGGGGGTTTATACACATAAACTTCTTCATCAATGTAACCATTTAAAATTCACTTTTAACATCCATTTGATAAAGAGTGATGCCATTATTTACAACTAAAGAAATTAAGAGTCTGATAGATTCTAACCTGGCGACTGGAGAAAAGTTTTTTGTATAGTCTATCCCCTCTTGCTGACTATAACCTTGTGCCACTAGCGGTGCTTTGTTTATGATGACTTCTCCTTGTTCATTCATTTTTTTCTTCTAAATACCCATTTGGTTCCAATGATGTTGAACCCTTTTGGTTTAAGAACCAGATCCCACACATCTTTTCTGGTGAACTGGTTTAATTCTGTCTGCATTGAAAGTATCCAATCATTGTTCAGAAGGGCTTTGTCAATGGAAGTTGGCTCAATCAGAGACACTAATCCCATGAGAGATTCTTCATATTTTCTGAATGTAGATCTTGTTCTGATTGGGTCTTCTTTCTTTCCCAGAATTTTGTTTTCCGAATGAACTAAGCTACTTCTGGACCGTGTTTTCTGGAGAGGCTCTTCAGATGTTGTTGTAATGTTTGTGACATATTCTTCTGGAGGTGACTATGATTCTTTGTGAGAAACTTATGATGCAATGTCTTCAGTACCTTAAAATTGGACTTCTATATCTGCAAAAGATTTATCTTACTTTGACTTTTGAGAGCCAAGCTTATCATCAAATCTGACACTGATGGACTCTTTTATAATTCGTGTTTCTGTGTTATATATTATATAGCCTCTTCAGCATTCAGAGTATCCTAACATGAGAAACTTTTGTGCTTTAGAGTCAAACTTGTTCGGATGTTCTTTAGTGTTCAGAATAAAACAAGTACATCCAAATGGATGAAAATAAGAAATGTTAGGCTTTCTGTTCTTCCGCAGTTCATATGGAGTCTTATCCAGAATAGGTCTTATGGAGATTCTATTTTGAATATAACACGCTATGTTGATTGCTTCTGCCCAGAAGTTCTTAGCAATGTTAGTCTCGTTGATCATGGTTCTGGCCATTTCTTGTAAAGTTCTGTTCTTTCATTCTACAACTCTGTTTTGTTGAGGAGTTCTAGGACAAGAGAAATCATGAGAGATGCCATTCTCATTAAAAAATAGTTAAAATTTTTTGTTTTTAAATTCTCCACCATGATCACTTCTGACTTTAACAATTCTAAGATCTTTTTCGTTTTGGACTTGGTTACAGAATGCAAAGGAACACATAATGTGACTCATCCTTGTGTCTTAAGAACTTTACCCATGTCCATCTGCTATAGTCATCTACGGTCACTAACCCATACTTCTTACCACTAATGGATGCAATTTGCACTGGTCCAAATAGATCTATATGCAAAAGTTCTAATGGTCTAGAGGTAGAAACAACATTTTTTATTTTGAAAGAAGGTTTTGCAAACTTTCCTTTTTGACATGCTTCACATAGAGCATCTGAGCTGAACTTCAGGTTAGGAAGTCTTCTGACCAGATTGAGTTTGTTAATCTGAGATATTCTTCTCATACTAGCATGTCCCAATCTTCTGTGCCAGACCCATTGCTCATTTCTAACAGACAATATGCATTTTACATTCTGACTTTTTAGTTCAGAAAGTTTTATTTTGTAAATGTTGTTCTTTCTCTTTCCATTAAAGAGGAAAGATCCATCTTTTTGACTAAATGCTTTGCAAGATTTTTGATTGAAGATTATATCATAACCATTATCACTTAGTTGACTTATGGACAAAAAGTTATTCATTAATACATCTACTAACAGAACATTAGTTATAGAGGGAAGCGTACCGTTACCAATAGTTCCAGAGCCAATAATCTTCCCTTTCCGATTTCCTCTGAAACCTACGTAGCCTCCATATTTAAATCCAGGCTTTGGAACATATGCTTTCTTCCAGTTATATGTCGAGAGCATCTAGAGTCCAGGTACCAATATTGGTGTTTCAATCTTGCTGTTAAAGATATCTGCAACATAGAAAATTGTATCCTTAGGTACCCATATCTTTTTGGGTCCTTGTTTGTTAGGGTTACCAAAATTTTGTTTGAATTTTGGTTTAGCAGAAAAAGCACTACTAGTATACTTTATGTCATGTGTGTTCCCATAGGTGAAGTGAGAATACAGAGGTGTGCGTTTAATGACCATATCCTTAACTTTCTTAGGTTGAGATACTTTTCCCTTGTATCCTATTCCGTTTCTTCCATTTCTGCTAACTCCATAGATCATTGAAGCCATCTTGCTTCTATCTATGTTTTTAGCAAGAAATTTTTGAAAGCTATGATCATATTCCTTTATGATCTTATCAGAGTTACTAGGAACTTCTGAGATAGTTTCTTTCTGAGCATTTTGTAAATTATTCTTTAGTTTAGAAATTGTTTCTTTTAGCTTATATTTTTTTGATCTCAGTTTCTTAGTTTCTTCAGAGTCAAAAACTAGATCCTTTTTCAGGTTCTTGTTTATGACTCGAAGTATCTGATATCTTTCAAGAATTTCCGATAGACTCTCTTCTAATTGAGATCTAGAGATGTTAGAGAATACCTCTTCTATCTCTGAGTCTGATTCTGATCCAGATGATCCAGTGTCTTCTGATATGTTGGCCATTAGGGCTATGTTGGCTCTTTCATCTTTTGATTCTGTTTCAACTTCAGAAGAGTCTGAGTCGTCCCGTGTTTCCATGAGGCTTTTCTTCTTCTCCTTAAAGAACTTCTTTTTAGGTTTCTCTTTTTGAAGATTTGGACATTTGCTTTTATAATTCCCTTGTCCATTGCATTCGTAGAAGATAATATCTTTGTTACTTAACTTTCTGTATCCAGAAGATGGTTCAGAATGATTTCCCGTTCTTCTAGAATTTTTGAACTTCCTTTGCCTATGCTTCCACAACTGATTGACTCTTCTGAAGAGAAGAGACAATTCGTCTTTTTCTGATGAGGATCCACCAAAGTTTTCTTCTTTTTCCTGCAAAACTTTCGATTCATATTTTTTGTTAGATTTAAGAGCTAAATACTTACCTTGCTTCTGGGGCTCATCTTCTTCTAATTTCATCTCATGACTTCTCAGGGAGCTGACAAGTTCTTCGAGAGAGATTTTGTTCAGATCTTTGGCCATTTTAAGAGTTGTGACCATGGTTCTCCATTTCTTGGGTAAACTTCAGATGATCTTCTTTACATGGTCAGCATTTGAGCACCCTTTATCCAGAACTTTTAACCCAACCACCAGAATTTGAAACCTTGAGAACATTGTTTCAATGGTTTCAAATTCTTCCATTTTGAAGGCTTCATACTTCTAAATAAGCACAAGAGCTTTGGTTTCTTTGACTTGCATGTTGCCTTCATGCGTCATTCTCAAGGAGTCAAACATGTGTTTTGCTGATTCTCTATTTGTGATCTTCTCATACTTTGTGAATGAGATAGCACTCAAGAGAATAGTTCTAGCCTTGTGACGATTTCTGAAATCTCTCTTTCGATGATCTGACATTCTTTTTCTGTCAATGTTCTGACCTCTTTCATCAACAGGATGTATGTACCCATCAGTCACCATGTCCTATAGATCAGCGTCATGAGCTAGAAAGAAAGTTTTGATTCAGTCTTTCCAATAATCGAAGTTCTCACCATCAAAAATAGGAGGTTTCCCGCTGATTCTATATTTCTCATTATGGTAGTCATTGCTGATGTTCTGACTTGGTCCCACCATAGTGTTTTTCTTGCTCGGATCTTTTTCTGACATGGTTAAGTGCTTGTACTCAAAACCAGGTGCTCTGATGCAAATTGAAGAATGGAAAAACACAAGAAGGGGGGGGGGGGGTTGAATTGGGGTTTTTAAAATGTAAATAAAAGAACATGTTGGTTATCCCGGTTCGTTTGAACTTAAACTACTCTAGTCCACCCGCCAAGGTGATTTCGCCTCTCTCAACGAGGTCTTAATCCACTAATCAAACTTGATTACACAACTACCATGACAACCGTCAAAGTCTTCTTGAGTTTAAACCACAATTCATTTTTCTCAAGGAAATACACTAAACAATATTTAAGAGAGTGTACAAAAATTGTTTTCTAATAAAACAGTATCACACAAGTGATGTTTTACACAATTGAGATTTTGTACGCTTGAAGATGATAAAGATGACTTCTTTGTTGTGCGTGAAAATCGTAAATGATTTCTCCTTCAAGATTTGTTTAAATAGGAAATGCATGTAGGAGCTTTTGGAATATTGATCAATGATAATTAAAGAGCTTTCCAAAAATAGAGATCCTTGTTCCCTTTCAGCCGTTACTTTTGAATAGCAATAATTGAATTGTAACACTTTAGAACATGCTTGCTTCAGAAGGTGAAATTTACCGTTGCTTCTTTCCAGAACTTTATGGATCAGAAACACGGAGTCATGTTTGCAGCGTTAGAACTTCTTTAAGAGATGTATAGAATCAGTGTTGAAACAACTACTTAACTCATCTTCTGTGCTTCTTCCATCAGAAATTCTCTGCAAAACAAAATACAAATTTAGGGAGCATAATTGTTCTTTGAGTGTTTGTTATCATCAAAACTCTTACAAGGGTTGTAGAATCAAACAATGTTCTAACAGTTTACACTTCAGAGTTTTCTGGAGTGCCTTTCTACTGTTCAATAGAACTTGTGTAGCATATGTAGCGGTAGAAATGTTGAGACTAAGTCATTGGATTGGCTTAACTTGCACAGATCAAATAAAAATCTCCACCACACTTTATTAATTTCAGAGGAATGGGAAAGAGCGAATAACGCAAAAAAAGAGGGGGAGAGAATCTAGTTACGTTGGTTGGTTATGCAAAAGGAAGGTATTATCACCCTAAACATCTACAATACTCCACATGAACCTCTTTGGAAATTTGTGTATTTTTGCTATAAGTGTTGTATACAAAAATAGATGGTGGAGATGAGAAAAGAAGTATTTTTTTTAGATTTTTTGCACCCGCCACAGTTACGAACCTTTAGTTCCTACGTGCCACCTTCTGTGCAATAGAGGATCAGGGTACTCGTAGTTGAACTTTAAAAAATTTTAAAACACAAGTGTGTTGGTTAATTTTAAGAGATAAGACATCATCATCATCATCATATCTGAGTGGAAGACATACTTACCACCCATAATTATGAGAAAGGAGAATTTGTGTCATCTCAAAGTGGAGGATATAGCTTGAATTTTAAAATCAACAAAGCCTCACTCGACACCCAAGTGGAAAATATCTCACTTCACTACATATCGTAGAAGTATAGTAGTTGGCATCACTACAAGGATTGACAAGAGTCTAATATTTTGAGAAAATTTTAAAGTAAAAAGTCAAAGTGGCAAAATGGTTTGAATGAGGTTGATTGACTTTTATTCTTCTCATAAAAAATGTCAAAGTATGATACAACACCTAATGAGCAATAAGCTCAAAAGGGTATCACATTCCATCCAAATAATGGGCTGAATAGGAAGGCTAAAACAAAAATTTTCCACGAGGGATAACTCAGTGGGAAAATTGAAAGGATATACACTTTTTGCTTAAGGTTGACAATCTATTGGAGAGAGGGTAACATAACTCTGTGAATAGGGTAATATGCCAACAAAAACAATAACGAATGCAAATGAGCAATGAATTTTAAATTCAGTTATACATGATGTATGTATGAATTTATGATGTTATCATGTATATGATGACAACAAAGATATACAGTATTGTGAATAACCATACAAAACCAAGTTGGGTAAAGTCAACACTCGGCTAGATCACATTTAGGATTAATATTTCATAAGAAAGTAAGCACCAACTGAGGAAACAAATTCCTTCTTCACGACTTAACTCCATTTGGAAAAAACAAGGCTTGAAAATGGTCACAACATAATCTGATGGCAATAGACCAATACAAGATGCAAGGATATAACACCCCCCTCCAGGCTTCACCCGGGAATATCATACAGACTTCAATAGGAAGACAATGTCTCATCGTCTAGACTTCCACTAAATATTATAATACTGAATTCACTAGGGAAGCTGAAAACCATATCGTCGAGAGTTCAACTAGGGATCTCATGCTGACTTCATCGGGGAGTATAACACCATATCATCGAGGGGAGCCCAAATACATTCTTCAGTATCAAGAGTAATGGTTATGAAAACTTCTCTAGAGAGAAAATATGAAACTTTATGGGGATAACAACTTTCAAAGAGAAGCATTATACCGGCTTCATTTGGGGATCTAAGAAATTTAACAATACAATAAGAAATCAAAATTATGGGGATTTTAAATCAAACTCAACACTTGGTGAGAGAAAACCCAAAAAGTTGACAATTGTTTTAACACTTCTTAGAAAAGATATTGCCCTTGTCTGGCTACTCAGTTGAAAAAAATCCATGTTAAGTCCTGATTGGGGAATATGGGATAGAGGTATCACACCACCCAAACCAAATAATCGACCTGGAGAAAAATCTGAACCAAGACTTAACTAGGGAAAATGGGACTACAGACCTAACATTGCACCATATATCAATTGGTATAAATCCATCTTTATGAGCAAAGAAACATAAGAGTATCATGCATATATAAACAAGAGTAACCTGGGAAAGCTTTCTTGGGGAATCTTTTTTTCAAAATTTAGGAGTTTGTCCATCCTTGGAATCACTACTTTTGTTCTACTTGAATCACAAAATCTGAAGTAAAAAGTAATTTGTAAATTCTTTTCAATTTTTTTTTTAATTATTAAATCTTTTTGTTTTGAAACTTACTATTAATAATAAATGAAATCTTTGCAAACAGAATAAAATAAGAACTACAAAGAATTGGATAAAAGCTCAAACTTTATTAATAGAATGGTAGTCTGCGAATGGTGAGACTCCATAAATGATTACAAAGTTTGGAAAATGGTAATAATATGGAAAGGATACATTGAAATATAATGTTTTTGTTAGAAGCTTCAATAGCCCCATTAATCTTTGGCCTATAAGGAGATGAATTATGATGGACAATCTTGAATTCTTCACAAAGTTCTGTCATCATCTTGTTATTCGGATTCGAGCCATTATCAATGATAATCATGCTTAGAACACCATACTGACATATAAGATTGTTCTTGATAAAGCGTACTACCATGTGCTTGATGACATTAGCATAGGAAGCTTATTCCACCCACTTTGTGAAGTAGTCAATATCCACCAAGATGAAACGATGTCCATTCGATGCCTTGGGTCCAATCATTCCGATCATATCAATACCTCGCATAGAAAAAGGCCACAGAGAAGAAATAACATTGAGAAGCATCAGAGGCACATGAATCTTGTCAACATAAATCTGACACTTATGGCACTTCTTCGCAAATTTGTAACAGTCAGATTCCATTGTCAGCCAATAGTAACCTGCCCTAAGCATCTTATTTGCCATTGAATATCCATTAGCATGGGTACCAAAGGAACCTTCATGGATCTCAAGCATTAACATGTCTGCATCATGAATATCCACGCATTTGAGTAAGACCATGTCATAATTTATTTTGTATATCATATCTTCATTGAGGAAAAAGCTGCTTGCCAACCTTCTCAATGTCTTTCTATCTTTGTTTAACGTGCCAGTCGGGTATTCCTGAGTCTAGAGAAAATACTTGATATCATCATACCAAGGTTTTTCATCTGAAAATCCCTCTATTGCAAACACATGAGCCGGCCTGTCCAAACGCCACACTGTGATACGAGGCACATCGTCCCAAGTATTTACTTGATACATAGAAGCCAAAGTGGCTAAAGCATCTGCCATCTGATTCTCATCTCTAGGAATATGATGGAATTCAACTTTATTGAAGAAGGATAATAATATTCTATCATATTCTTTGTAGGGAATCAAGACACGGTGATGAGTATCCCATTCTCCTTTTATTTGATTTATTACCAAAGTTGAATCGCCATACACATCTAGAATTTTGATTATGAGATCAATAGCCTCCTCGAGGCCCATGATACAAGCTTCATACTCTGCCATGTTATTGGTGAAATCAAATGCCAACCTTGCAGTAAAAGGGATATGCGACCCATGAGGAGTGATAATCACAATACTAATTCCTTTCCCATAAGCATTTACAACTCCGTCAAATACAATACCCCACCGAGATTCAGGGTCAGGACCTTCCCCAGGAAAAGGTTCATCAAAATCTTTTATCTTTAAAAACATCACATCCTCATCAAGGAAATCATATTTAATAGACTGATAATCATCAACCGGTTGGTGAGCAAGATAATCTTCCAACACACTTATTTTTATAGCCTTTTGAGTACGATATTCAATATCATATTCAAACAACAACATCTTCCAATGAGAAACTCTCCCGGTAAGAGCAGGCTTTTCAAAAGTATACTTCATTAGATCCATTTTGGAAATCAACCAAGTAGTATGATTCAACATATATTGCCGCAATCATCTTGCCGCCCAGGCCAATGCACAACATGTTTTTTCCAACATAGAATACCGCGACTCACAGTCAGTAAACTTCTTGCTGAGATAATAAATGGAATATTATTTTCTCCCTGTTTCATCTTATTGTCCCAAAATACAACCTATAAAATTATCTAACACTATTAGATAAATAATCAATGATCTTCCTTCAACGGGAGGGAGCAATATAGGAGGTTCAAGCAAATACTCTTTAATACTTTCAAATGCCCTTTGGCAATCATCTATCCATACACAACCTTGACCTTTCTTTAACAACTTAAAGATCAGCTCACACGTTGCAGTCTGTGATACGGTGGCAGAACAAGACTGTTTTAGGAAAATGCTGGTTTGCATTTTGCGTTTGTGTTTGCAAAATGTCGCGGTAAGCAAGAGTCGCCACCGACTTTTATTTTATCCAACTGGAAAGGAAAAAAGCATAGAAAAATTCCTTTTTTGAGATATTCTGAGTACGGGGGGTAGATTATAGAAAGGGAAGGTATTAGCACCCTTTCTATCCGTGGTTTTCCACGGGCTCTTAGGTACTTGCTCATCATTTAAATTGCTTGTGTATGTTTGTTTTGAAATTTTTTGGTTTTTACTTCATTTTAACCCTTGTTTCTGTCCTCAAGAGTGTTACGAAGTGTTATTGAAAACTTTGTTTGTAAAAAGTGTAAGTGTGAAAAAGTTTATTTTGAGCAAGTACCTACTAGCATCTACCTACTCGGAAAAAGATTATTTATGTTCTTGTTTCCTTTAGACAATGTTATCCTACTATTGAGAAATAGGTAGCACCATCGTTGGAATTGTAAGGGTCAATTCGAAAGGGACGTACGATCACTAAAGCAATGTTAGGACGTCTTAGTAATAACCCTAGTGTCTTAAGATCATATTCGAGGCAACATTTCCGAACAGGACTTTTGATCTTTGTTTAGACAAGAGCGCGACCACTAAAACACCCTATACTTAATGACCGTTTACCGAAGGCAACCGAAGTGAGAGTATACCCTAGGAGTGCGCATGTGCGAGTGATTTGATTTCAAGTTATTATCTTTGCACATTTAGGGTTTGCTAACCGTTTTTAAAATTAACATACATTCTTGTCATGCAATCCTATTATCATACATCTAACAGTTAATATTTGCGAAAATTAAAATGCGAGAAATAAAACTACGCTATTACAAGGCTTCGGGGAGAGGGATTAATTACATAGCCAAAAACCCGTAAAACGATAAATGAACGAAAAAAAATCCTAATTAAACTATTACATCCCATGAGCAGTTACATTAATATTTGCAAAAAAATAATAACGCGGGCGATAAATTAAGAACGAGAAAAATTAGGGTTTTTGACCCCGTCTAAACCTAATTAAAAGAAAGATCAATTTTTGGTTGTTTTTGATTATTTTGAGAAAATAAGGTTTTAATTAAATATGTACAAACCTAATTACTAATTAAATTAAATTAAGAAAAATAAATAATTTTGACCTATTTTTGTATTTTGGTTATTTTGAGAAAATAAAATAAAAATTAAATTAAACCAAAACCCTAATTTTCTAATTGATTTTAATTTATTTACAAAAAGGTTAAAGTTACCCTAAAATTAAATTAAACTAATTAAATTAATTTTGACAAAATAAAAAAAAACCTAAATTTGATGAAGTTGATTTTATGAGTTTTTGTAAAAAAGGAATTAATTTTGTGAGAAAATAATTTAAACAAAATAAATTAAATAAATAAAATATATAAAAGAAAAGAAAAGAGAATTGGGCCTGGTATGCTAGCAATTTGAGGGGTGTCCATAACAATTTCTGAGCCCAAAATCCTTGGGTCCATGTTGACTCCCATGATCCAATGCGTTGGCTTGACTAAGATGCATGGTAGGTCTTCAAGGATGAGCGTTAGATCTGGCCTTTTGGAGATCTAGTGATTGAACGTTGAGGGCATATAGTGAGACACTTGGGCCAAGGGTGCACTGAATCTGTAACAAGAAAATAAGAAAATAGTGTTTTTGTTGGGACCTGGGATCGAACCCAGGTCCTCAAGATTCAAACCATCACCTTGTTGCCATCTGTGCCACGCTGCTTATTTGTATATGAAATAACAACAATTAATAATATGTGATAACGTGAGTTAGTGGAGGAAAATAGAAAAAAACGCGCGCCAGTTTAAATGGACCAACCAGGGGGTGCCACACCACCCTTCTTCTTCCTCTCTCCGTTGGTAAAAGTCCCAGACTTTTACCTACAGACAAAAGTCTGTAGCTATAGCCTTGCGTATTTCCAGAATCTCATACACGCACCATAAATGAAAACTAATGCTACAGACCAATTCGTCTTGGCCTTGTGAACATCATGGTACCTCTCTTTTGGGCCAATTTTACATGCATAAGAAAACCCTAAAACGAACACATAAAACCTAACAATGGTGGATCTCTGTATGGTTAGCAAAAATGTAATTAATTGTTACCATTAGCTTGCAAATGCTTCAAGGATTCAGAATATATAAACCAATCATGCTAACAATGTCAAATTCATGAGTTTTGATTTCAAAAAGGGAAGGATGTCGTGAGGCACTTACATTGCGTTTCTGGGCACAAAAATGCTTGTTGGTGATTGGGATAGACTCCTTGAACACCCATGAAGCGAATGAGATAGCTTGGAAGGCTTGAGATAGCCTAGAACTATGAAATCAGATTGCCACTTTTTCTTGATTTTTTGAAAGTTGTTCTTCTCTCTCCACACCTCTAACCCTTGTGCATTTGGTCTGGATTTGTTCTATATGTAGCTTTGAGTGAATTAGGTTTACAAATTTGCATCCAATCTTTGCAATTATGAAGATTTGATCCTTGATTCACACTTGTATCCAATCTTTCCAAAACAAGAAAAATTCAATCTTTTTGTGTACAAACAAGCCTTGCACAATTTGATTCCCTTGCCAGCTATTCATGGACCTGAAATATGCACAAAATCTCAAGGTTTAAATGATTTTGATATTTTCATGATTTTATTTTGATTTAATTTGATTTAATTGAAATAAAAATCAAAATAAATGACAAAAATAAAATAAAGGCAAGTGGGAAGGGTCATGGCTCGTGGACCATGTTACAAACTCAATGCAAGCACAAAAAGTTGGGCCCATTTGACAAAAATTGCAATTTGAGGCACTTTTGACTTTTGGCAATTTTGCAAAAAAGGTCAACTTCATCAATGCATAACTCCTTCAATTTTGACTCTATGAGGGTGTTCTTGGACTTTTTAGAAAGATAAAGATGTCCTCTAAGCAACCCTTTTGGTCTTATCTCAATTGAGTCTTCCATGTTCATGTATGAAGCTTTGACAAAAAAGGTGTTTTTTTTTTACTTTTCAAAATGACCTATAATGTCCAAATTCATAACTTCTTGTGAGTGAATATTTTGAACTTGGGAGCTGAAGATGAATTGTAGGGCATTACATCCTATTCAAAATGAGCTTTGTATGGGTCATTCCTAATAAAGTATGAGAAAGTTATGCTTGGTCAAAGTTGAGTTGATTTTTCCTACAAAACCCTAATTTAGCAACTTTTGGGTTTTGATGAATTGTGAGCAATCCTTGAAGAATCATGATCAACCCTTGATCAAATGATGAATAATACTTAAAAATGAGGATGTTGACCAAAAATCTTGAAGTTTGACTGTATGTGGGCCACAATTGACTTTTGCCCTAGCACAGTCGATTTTTAGGCTTTTGAGCAATTGACTGAGCAAACTTCCTATGCGAGGCTTGAAACTTGACAAGGATGATCTTGAGAACATATTAGGACAATGGTGATAATTTGGGATCCCTTGTACTCAAAAATCTTGATGCAACATAAAACCCTAATTTGAGGTAGACTGTCTTAGGAGAGAGTTTGTCTGGTCAACCCTTGGACTTCCTTGAGTAATTTGAGGATCTCACTTAAAATGAATTGAGAAATATGGGAGGGCAAATTTTGGGGTACAACAGCTGCCCCTGTTCAATCTTCTTAAACCTGAGGATGTAGATTGGCTTGCTGGCCTTTTGTGATATGAAGGTGGAAGATGATTCAACATTAGAGTACCCAGAAATTTGCACTCGCATGAAGTGGTACTTGTCTTGTGATGTCGGGAATGGGTTTATAGATGCCATTTGGAGATTGCTGACAGAGGATGGGCTTAAAGATGCCATCTGAAGGAATGTCGATCACATAAGATATTTCTTAGCGAGAGCTTGCACACCTGTTGTTGAGGACGACTTCGCTAG
The DNA here is from genome assembly GCA_948472305.1 of Vicia faba. NCBI lineage: Eukaryota > Viridiplantae > Streptophyta > Magnoliopsida > Fabales > Fabaceae > Vicia > Vicia faba. Next base: position 818,210,779 of record OX451741.1, on the reverse strand, counting down.
GGAATCCTGTTTTTTGTCTCAAGGAAAAGTTGAATTTTAGGAGTTTAGGTCATCCTTTATTCTACTGGGGAATCGTCTCTTGGTCAAAGAGGTGAAAATGAACTACTATCTGGTCGTGATCCAGGCTTCATAGTGATAAGATCGACTGCTATTTGGTCGTGCTCCAGGCTTTACAGTGACTTAACGGGGAGATGAGATTAAACTTGTTATCCGGTCGTTCTCCAGTATTCGCAATTTCTCAATTCTTATCTGGTCGTAATCCAGGCTTCAGAAGGTATTAAGTTATTATCTGATCGCATCCGGGCTTCAACTTGAATTTAGGGCATACTAATATCCGGTCGACTCCGAGCTTCTTAGTAATTGTCCAGGTAAACTGCTATTTGGTCGAAATCCAAGCTTCACAGTGTCTTATACTGTTATCTGGTTATAATCCCAGGCTTCAGTGTCCTTGACCGCTATCTGGTCGTAATCCAGACTTCACGATGTTTCAAATCTTTATTTGGTCGAATCCAGGCTTCATGGTGTTCTATACTGCTATCTGGTCTATCCCAAGCTTCACAATACCTTACTTCTTATCTGGTCGTATTCCAGGCTTCAGAAGAAATCAAGTGGTTATCCAGTCACATCCGGGCTTCCATTTGATTTTAAGGCCTACTAATATCCGGTCGACTCCGGGCTTCATAGTAATTGGCCGGGTAGACTGCTATTTGGTTGAAATCCAAGCTTTGCAGTGTCCCTTACTGTTATCTGGTCGTAATCCAGGATTCAGTGTCTTTTACTGCTATCTGGTCGTAATCCAGGCTTCACGATGTCTTATACCATTATCTGGTCGAATCCAGGCTTCATGGTGTTAGGAGAAATCAAGATATTATCCGGTCGAATTTGGGCTTCATAACTTGCATTAAAGATATACCACTATCTGGTCAACTCCTGGCTTCGTAGTATTCTTGGCTGCTATCTGGTCATAATCCAAACTTCACAACGTCTTATACCATTATCTGGTCGAGTCCAGGCTTCGCGGTGTCTTGTATTTCTATCTAGTCGTTTTCCAGGCTTCACAATAACTTTGTTAAGCTGTTATCCGATCGATTTCCGGGCTTCACGGCTTGTGTTTATGATATACCACTATCTGGTCGATTCCAGGCTTCATGGCGTCTTTGTATTTCTATCTGGTCGTTCTCCAGGCATCATAATAACTTGCTTGGGGATTAAACTATTATCCGGTCGAACCCGGGCTTCATAGCTTTTAAGATAAACCACTATCTGGTCGATTCCAGGCTTCACGGTATTTTGATACTGTTATCCGGTCATTCTTCGGGCTTCACAATATGAAGGAGGAATCAAGATATTATCCGGTCGGGTCCGGGCTTCATAGCTTGAACTTTGTGAGAATTTGATTGTATTTTTTCCTGAAAGGTAAAGGGTTAGTCGTATGTAATGCCATGATGTATGAAATGTATTGAGCAATGATGTTCTCAAAATAAATGAGACTGTGTTGTATGATGCTTATGCACATGTCATGATGTATGGATATGCAATGTTTTTATGATATTCTCTAACTGGGGAAAATAAATCCCGGACTGCTACTGGAGAGTGCAAGGAGTTGAATTCTTCGTTCTCGCTGAGGATAATGATCGAAGATGATTTGAGAATAAATTGGCGGGAGAATAACTCTGCTGGAGAATAAACTGGCGACAAAATGACTCTGTGGGGAAGAGAGATTTTGTTAGAAGATCTGATGATTTGGAGAAATAATCTTGGCTGGGGATGAATTACTGTTGCCGGTGATGACAAACTCTATCGAGGATTGAGTTTCTGCTTGTGGAAGAAATAAACTCCACTGGGGACAGTCTTCCATTATATGTGATAGATGAACTCTGCTTGGGGAGAATTAACATCAATATTTTTAGATACCTTTTACTCTGCGGGGGAGTGTATGCACTTTTAGTCATATTCTCAAGCTGGCTCTGTCCCAGTACCTGATGGGTAGAGCAACTATCCAGTTTGGGCACTTCTATTTGCCCCTGTTCCTGAAATTACCGGTAATCGTCTTTTGTTTCGCATGTAAATATTTATGAGCAACAATTATGTTCAAATGCATATATCAAAAGTGAATCATTGGACGTTCTTGCAAAACAAAACAGGAAAAGAATTTTTTTTTTGAAATTTATTGTAAAATGAATTATATTGATTTTGAAGTTGGCCTGTAATAGGCGTTTTGTACAAGAGGCCGACGCCCTAGTAAGAGAACTCTGCCGAATGATAGAATTTATACAACTTGTGTAAAATAAAGAAAAACAATTATGTGAACAATGCCATTGGGTTCCAACTCTGCTATTGCCTTTATATCTTCGAGTGTCCCATCACTTTGCTACTTGGTTGAAGGTAGATCAGATTGATTAGCATCGTCCGAGCTTGATAGTCGATACCGAAGTCTGGTTGCAAGGTGATCCAATGAGACATAGTGTTACGCTTTAATCCCTAATTTTCCCTGGACCGCCCTTTCGGGTTTTCAGTCCACCAGGATACCCTTTTTTGCCAAGCCGCCTTTTCAGGTTTTCGACTTGCCGGGTGTATAATTTTTTTTCATTTTCATCCCTTACTTTTTCCTGAACCCTTTTGGTTCGCTGGGAAGCCCTTATTTTTTCCTAGGCTAGTCGACCTAGCGGGTCTTTGATTATGCGTAGTATTTTTTACTATGTCTGCATTGAAGGGGTGAGGAAGGTCGTCACTATCCATGGTGGTTAGAATCATAGCTCCTCCTGAGAAAATGTTCTTAACCACAAATGTCCCTTCGTACGTAGGGGTCCATTTGCCCCTGGGATCACCTTGCGGTAATATGATGCGTTTGATTACTAGATCCCCGACTTGATACTCTTGTTGTCTGACTTTCTTGTTAAATGCCTTGATCATTTGCTTTTGATACGTCTGACCATGACAAATAGCAGTAAGTCTCTTTTCATCGATTAAGTTCAGTTGATCAAGCCGGGTTTGGATCCTATTATCTTCGTTCAAACCTGCATCTTTCATAATCCGAAGAGAGGGTATCTGGACTTCAATGGGTAAGACTGCCTCCATGCCATACACCAAGGAATAGGGTGTCTCCCTTGTCGACGTCCGCGCTGAGGTACGGTATCCATGAAGAGCGAATGGTAACATCTCATTCCAGTCTTTGTATGTCACTGTCATCTTCTGCACAATCTTCTTGATGTTATTATTAGCTGCTTCAACAGCCCCATTCATCTTTGGCCGATAAGGAGAAGAGTTGTGATGCCGAATCTTAAATTGTTTGCAGAGCTCGGTGATCATTGTATTGTTGAGATTTGTACCATTTTCCGTAATGATCCTCTCTGGTACACCGTATCGACAAATCAGATTGTGTCGGATAAACCACACCACGACGTTCTTGGTTACTGTAGCAAAAGAAGCTGCCTCAACCCACTTTGTAAAGTAATCAATAGCCACCAAAATGAAACGATGCCCGTTGGATGCAGTAGGTCTGATCTCGTCGATCATATCGATGCCCCACATTGCAAAAGGCCAAGGTGCTGTCAAAACATTCAGAGGAACTGGAGGTACATGCACCTTATCAGCATAGACTTGACACTTATGACAAGTCCGATAATGTTGATAAGAATCGGCTTCCATAGTAGACCAATAATATCCAGCCCGTAGGATTTTCTTTTCCATGGTATGTCCACTGGAATGAGTTCTGAAAGTACCTTCATGTAACTCTGCCATAATCCTTTTTACCTCGTTCTTGTCTACACATCGCAGTAAGGTTGAATCATGGTTACGCTTGTAAAGGATGCCATTACTGATGAAGAATTTCGTGGCAAACCTCCTCAGAAACTTCTTATCATTAACAGATGCACCCTCGGGGTACTCTTGAGCCTCAAGATACCTCTTTACCTCATGAAACCAAGGTTTATCTACTACCTCTTCAGTCTCAATATCACAGGAATGTGCGGGTTCGTCCAACCTCTCAATGGTAATCTGGGGAGCTTCATTGTCCCACCTGACCTTGAACATAGAAGACATGGTAGCTAGCGCGTCCGCCAGCTGATTCTCCTCTCTTGGGAAGTGTTCAAAGGTTATCTCCTCAAAGTGTGGGAGCAACGTCAGTACATACTCCTTGTAAGGTTCAGTACATACTCCTTTCAACGAAATCTTTATCTAATACTCTCATCAAACATTCCATGTGGGTAGAAGAGTTCATTAGCAAGGCTAGAATAGATATCTTTGATGGAGTCTACAACAATTGATCTACGATCCCGTAGTCGCTCATCTTGATAATCTTCAATATATCATCCACATGTTTTTCCAGAGTAGTACCACTAGATTCCCCACTGCTTTCTTAGGTTCAGTACTTTCAACAACCTTTTTATCAGCATTAACATTCCCTTGAATGACAGGTGAGAAAACACGACCACTGCGGGTCACTCGGCTAGCTTCAACAATATTATTGACATCAGACAAAGTTGGATGGGTACTTCCACACCATCCTCCAATATTGTAGCATTGTATTTATATGGCACGGCTTTGTCTGATTCGTAAGGAACAGGACCCGGGAAGTAAATCACCACTGGAGCAACAACTGGTTTGCTATGGTATTCAATCTCTATAGGGACGGGAACACCAAATCAAGGCACAATAACATTCACCCATTCTTTAGAATACTTAGACATCACAGAATTATTATTGGAGAACATATCTTTATCTGAGGAAAAGAATTCATCTATAGAAGCATACTCATCATCTGACACAATCTCAGCCGAGCAATCTTCAATCATGTTAATCCCATTGTAATCATCTCTATTGCCTGAAACTTTAATAGTACCATTATCCAATAACAACAGAACACCCCTTCTCACAATGGAACAACCCCGTGAGTCTCTGCAGCAAATCTGACAAGAACCATAATGGTGTTCTTGTTGACCATCCGTGTGACAGAAGGTAGCGTGTAACTGTACCAAATCATCATTCATAGGATTCACGTCAAAAATCCGGAACTCATCGGGACATTCATAGACCATGTTCACATTTTCTTCGTACTCTGCCCTAGGCCCGATCATATGAACGAGGCCTTCGTCCATCATTTCTTGAAGATCAACTTTTATATTATCACATGCCCGAATATCTGTACTGAAAATACCACAACCAACATGGTCGTGCGTATAGTAGCTGAACTCACAGAGGTCAGCATGTATTTTCAATAGATCCCCTATAACCAGGTTGATATCAAAAATCCAGAAGTCCCCAGGACAACCAGCGACTATGTTTACAACATTTTATCCTCCATGCTTAGGCAAAAGGATTATCTTTCACGTTAGGGCCAACATCTTTAAAGGATAGGAGGCTATATCTCACCATCTTTTGTACTTCATATTTCAAAGGACAACATTTCTCGATGTTATGCCCTGGGGCTCCTTGATGGAAAGCACACGTCTGATCTGCCTTATAATACCAGAGTAAAGCTGAAGGTATAACAGGGGGAGGCTTGGTCTGAACCAACTTCTTCTGAATCAAATTCGGGAGAAACTCTGCTTAGCTCATTGGAATATAGTCAAAATCCTCTCTCTTATGAATTTTACCTTGATTCCCCTGAGGATATGGTCTCTGATAGGCAATAGCGGTTGGAGCTACACTAACGACCGGAGTCATAGAAGCAACATGTTGCTGGTACTGTTGATGTTTTCTAGATGGTCTAATCTTCCTCTCTCCAATAACAACATTTGTTTAACTTTATTTCTTTCGAGAGAACCCGTATGATGACTTCTTTGTCCCTTCATATTTCATCAAGCGCCCTTCCCTGACAGCTTCTTCTAAGCAAACACCCATGCTTACCATCTCGGTGAAATCACTTGGTGCACGAGTGACCATCCTTTCATAATAAAATGATCCAAGGGTTTTCATGAATACCTTGGTCATTTCTTGTTCTCCCATAGGTGGCACCACCTAGGCAGCTATCTCACGCCATCTCTGTGCATAATCTTTGAATGACTCCTTGTCTCTCTGAGCCATTTCCCTTAAATGGTCACAGTCAGGTACCATGAACATATTGTACTTATACTGCTTGATGAAGGCTTCCCCTAGATCATTGAAGGTGCGGATACTGCTACTATCCAGACTCATATACCACTTTTGAGCAGCACCAGTTAAACTATCTTGGAAGAAATGAATAAGAAAACGTGGATCATCAGTATGGGTAGACATTTTCTTGATATAAATCACAAGGTGATCACGAGGACAAGATTTTCCCTTGTACCTTTCAAATTCCGGAACTTTAAACTTTGTTGGCACCTTTACATTGGGGACTAGGCAGAGTTCACTGACGTTCTGTCCAAATAATTCTTTTCCTCGAAGGACCTTCATTTCCTTCTGCATCTCATTGAACTGGTCTTGAAAGCCATCCAACCGGTCATAGAAAGCCACACTTTCACTTGATGGAGGAACATGACGATAAACTTCATCATTAACAAATAGCATAGAATTCACCAAATTAGGTGCAACATAGTGGTTCTCATTTCTAGCAACAGGAGTAACATGCACCACATGAGATGCAAGAGTAGAAGCAACTTGAGCAACTGGAGCGACTTGAGAATCAAGATTATACCTTTCTGGCATGAAATTTTATGGAATCCCCCACGGGTAACCCTGAGGCATACGGTTTTGTGCAACAATAACTAGAGTAACATAAATGGGAACTGATGGTCCTTCAGAAGCAATTGTTGTTTGTTGTGGCTGAGCAAAAGGAGGAACAAGTGGTGGCTGATTCTGAGAAGCCACCAATGATTCCATCAAAGCAGTCAAATTGGTCATACCAGCCTTCAAAGAAGTAACTACTTCGCGCAACTCGCGATTCTCTTGTTCAAGATTCTCCATTTTCTTCCTGGAATTAGCTCGAGTATTGTACCGGTGAGATAACTTACTAAACGAAGTCAGAGAAACACAGTAAGACACCTGGGTATGAACAAAAATGCAATAAATATGTACAAGATGATCCATGATATACACATGATTTATTTTATTATTATTAATATTCCAAGGGACTCAAAGAATTATAGACAATTTGCAAATACTAAAGTACTAACACATTTTGAAATACTGAAAATCTCATTATAATAACTTCAAAATGGATTATAACTTTTTAGTACAAGTTTCAACAATCCCAAATACAAAAGAAGATAGAATCTAAAATCCTAAGAAAGCAAAGCTAATGAAGATAACTCCACACACTGACGTTTCCATGTGAGTCTGGCAATCTGAGCCTTCAATTGCTTCTTCTCTTATGCATACCTGTCGATAACCTTTTTCCAATCACCAGAGTCAGGAAACAAGTGACTAAGTTCTGATCGAGCTCTAGAGGAAAATAAATCCTCTTGCCTCTCCATCATGTCTACAATACAACTCTCAAGAATCTCGATCATGTCATCCTTCTCTTTTAAATCTGCTCGGTATGACATCTCTAAAGTCTGGCACTTATTCTTTCAGGCCTCTTTCTCCTGCTGCATCCTAAGTAGGGCAAGATGAAGCTCTTCCACATCATCTAAAAGGGGAGGAGTGGTCTTCACAAACATATCAGGCATAGGTTCTTCACGAGAATATGGCATCTTCAAGCAAATTTCCCATGCTTGTACCCACCAGAGATAAGGCTCCAAAGCAACAACTCCTATAGGTCTCAAGTCCTTTATACTCTTCTCGTGAATATGGCGCCAAGCCTTTGCAATCTCCTATTTAGCTTCCTTATGATCTTCTCCCTCTTTGAAAAAGAAATCACTCAGATGAATACTATTTGGCTTACCTCTCATTGGATACCCAAGCTGACGTCATGCAAGAACATGATTATAGGTAATTCTTCCCTTTGTACCAAGAAGAGGTACATTGGGGAAACTACCACAACTATCAACAATCTCCATATCATAGTAAGCCCTATGATACAAAACAATGTCAGAATAAGTAAGAGCCATAATCTTCGGAGCCCAATGAGGTTCCTTCTTGACATCCCAAAAAGCATCGAACCGAGGTAAGTGAGAAATAAACCACTGATACAACAAGGGCGTGCAATAAAGGATCACCCATCCATGATAAGAATATCGAATATGAATGGAGTAATAAGCATCTCATAATATTGTAGGAACTGGATTATCAATCAAAAAGATCTTGATGGCGTTGATATCCACAAATTTTTCGATGTTAGGAAATAAAACAACCCATAAGTAAGGAGAGAAAATATGGCCTCAAAAGCAACCGTACTCTTCATCCTAGCAAAGTAGTGAGATTTCTCCAATAAAAACTGAGCGGGTAATCCTTTGATTCCTTTGGTATTCATGTGGTCCTCAATCTCAGACTTCCCCAAATGAACCATAGCAACAATCTCATGAGACTTGGGTTCTCCCTCTAAACCGGTGAAAGGAACACGATCGGTAACAAGTAAACCCAATATGTAAGTGTTGTACCCAAAAATTTGCCCTCCCATATTCTTCAAGAAATTGCCAAGCCAAGTCACAAAATTCCCCAAGGGTTGCACAGTGCAAGGGTCTCCTAAACAGTCAAAATTAGGGTTTTGAGTCTGATCAAGAAAAGGAAGTGTTCAAAGGCTCAATCAAGTCTCATATGCTTACAAACATGGTCAAGCATCCTCATATCAAGTTTCAAGGCATTCAGCTCAAGATTGCACAGTCAAAACCCTAAATTGCACTACAGTCAACTGTAGGGGCAAAATGGTCATTTGACAGTCAAAAGTTCAAATTTTTGGTCAATATATCATTTTGAAGCCACAAACATCATTTGATCAATGCTTGATCATGATTCTCAAAATTTGGCTCAGAAAATCATCAAGATGCAAAAGTTTCCTTATTTGGACAGTTGAAAAAGTCAACTGAAATTGACCAGGGCATAACTTTCACATGGATTATCAGAAAAATTCCATCCAAAGCTCATTTTGAAGAGAAATACATTTCCTACAACTCATCTTCATACTTCAAGTCCAAGAAATGCTCTCACAAAAAGTTATCAATTTCAACATTATAGGTCATTTTCAAAAGTCAAGAAAAAGGGACTTTAAGTCAAAGGCCATAACTTGAGATTGGAAAATCAAAATGACATGGGACCAAAGGAATTGGTTAAAGGACTCAAAGACCTTTCCAAAATGTCCCAGAACATGAGAAAAGCTTAAAAATTGAGCAAGTTATGCATTGGAGAAGTTGGGAAATTTTTGTGAAATGGCAAAAGTCAACTATCCTTGAAACTTCAATTTTTGACAAAATGGCCCACTTTCTTCCACTTGATTCAGCCTTGTCATGCCACACACGTGTCCCATGATTAATTTCAAGATCAAACATTGATTTTTCTATTTTATTTAATTTTTATTAATTTAATTCATTTTAAATCTTTAATAATTCAAATAAAATTTAAAAATCAATGGAATAGTGTCATTTGAATTTGAATAGCTTCCATATATCATGTGCCAGCTCACAAACTCATGCTAGGGTTAGGTTGTACACCAAGTCTTGGTTTTGCTTAAAAAAGGGAAAGTTTGTTAATGGTGAAAAACCTAAGACTAGTTCTCTCATGGGCATGGATCAAGGCCAGCTAATGACTTAATTCCCTTCCCTCATAAGTACTGAGTCTAACCCTAATCACAGGACACTGAATGCTGCGCTAGAGACCAATTTGCAAACTTGAAAAATTGCCATAAAAACTCAAAACTGAACTCATTGTTGGGGGGCGACTCAAGGCCTAATTCCTTTTCCAATAGCATCCTCAAGGCTTACTGAACAAATTCCAACCAGAACCATCCATCACCACGCCAAGAATTGGTAGAATAAACATGAACTGTATAGGAAAAAATTGATCATCGTGTTTCATATTTTAAGCATTTTTTTAACATTTGATTCATGGATTCTTGTTCCTCATAATGTTCTGATGCTAACCAATGCCTTTAATTGCATTTTTATGCCACACACGCGATTTCACCATGTTAGCTTTCTAGGGTTTGCAGGTTTTTAAATTAGGGGTTTTCAGACCAAGTGAAATTAGATCACCACAGTACCATGGTTGGATTCAGCGTATGGAGACGAAGAAGAACCAATTGTCGCGCCTAATTTATATTCAATGAGGACCTAATCGCTATTTTCCAGTAGCCCACCTAATGAAACGCGTGAAAAACGTTGCCTTTGTGTTTCGTTTACAGGGACGATGAAGACGATGAAGCGTGGCAAGCTATGATTCGTTGGTTTAAAAATTCGCGCGTTTTCCAGCACTAATCTTGTTTTTCTTTTATAATATTTCTTTGCTTATTATATAACAAATTGGTTAAGTGGCACAGATGGCAAGCGAACGTATGGGCAATGCACAAGACCTGGGTTCGATCCCCAGGTCTTCAATAATTTCAATATTATTTTCTTGTTCACATTCACATGCAGGTTCATCATTGGAGTGCACCATACATCCCCATAATCTAAGCATACACGCGTCTCATGAATTCAAATCAAGGGCAGGGATTCAAAGAGCATGCTACGCCCAGGTCAACGCGCTGACACACGAACCGAAAAGGTCAAATGGACCAAAGCTTAATGGGCCAGCATTCTAAGGCCTATACCTCACAATTGGGACTGAACCCCCCCTGGTTTGCTTCTCTATATTTTTTTTATTATTTATTTTATTTTCAATTATGATTTTATTTTCTTTATTTGTTTCAATTCAATTAATTATTTACCAAATACAAAAAATACCTTAAAAACTCAGAAAAAGATAAAAAAATATAATGATTAGTTATTTTGATATTTTCTTGTAAATAAATTAACATGTAATGAATTTAGTTTTAATTAGGATTTTTGCAATTTTAATTCTTTTCATAATAAATATAAAAAAGGTAGAATTAGGTTAATTGACAATTTTCATTCCTTTTAATTTTTCCTTTTTGTCATAATATTATTATTTATTTATTTTCATGATTAAATTGTACACAAAAATTAGGGTTTCATTTAGTTAAAATTTTCAATATTTTCTTAATAACTAAAAAATAATTAGAATTAGGGTTTGCGTTTCATTTTATTTTAATTAATTCTTTTTTTCTATTAAATCTAAAAAACATAAAATACCAAAAACATTTTTAATTTTAATTCCTTATTAATTTAATTTTTACAAAAGGGTCCAACGCCCATATTGTTTAATTGTTTTATTTCGCGCATTTCCCTTATTTCGCTCAAATAATTATGTATCTCTCCCAAAGCCGTGTAAACAATTGCTCGCACTTTTATTTCTTTCGCTTTATTTACTTTCCGTCAAATCGGGTCCGGTTTAATTTTGGCGATGTGGACCCGCGCCATTTGTAATAGTCTTAGATTTACTTTTCCCGCAACTTTTAACTGTTAACAAAAGCATGAAAGAATGTATGGACTTAAAATAAAATCAAGCGTAGAACACCAATGAACATGACAAGACAAATATCAATGAAAACGATACACGAATCGCACACACCACCCCTAGGGTACGCCTCACTGTTGCCTTGCCTTTCAAAAAGTGATCGTCGAGTAGAGGATGTCTTAGTAAGTCCTCATGATCCGGGAACCTGGCATGATGGTAGCTTCTAAGGTGTCTTCCTATTGCTCTGGTGATCACCATGTCCCGAACCTTCGAATTGACCCGAACACCTCCAACGGTGGTGCTACCTACCTCTCAATGGTGGGATGGCACTACTTTAAAGGACATTTACACAGACGAATTCCTTAGGGTAGGTAGGTTCTCAAGGATACTTGCTCTAATCTCAAAACAAACTGAAATCTTTTCACACCAACACTTTTCAAAAGCTTTCAAAGCAAATTTTTCAAACACTCTGACGTACGAGTCGAACTGAAAATTTTCAAAGAAACTTTTAAAACCCACAATTGAAAAGCAAGCAACCTTTTTTGAAAACACATTGAGCAAGTATCTAAGAGCCCATGGATAACCATGGATAGAAAGGGTGCTAGCACCTTCCCTTTCTATAATCTACCTCCCGAACCGAGAGCAATCTCTATAAGGAATTTTTCTGTGCTTTTGTCCTTTCCATTTGGAGAAAATAAAAGACGGTGGCGACTCTTGCTTCCGCGACATCTCGCGAACCAGCTTTAAAACAGTCAGTTCCAGATCCACCGATCACAGAACTGGCGACTCTGCTGGGGACGTAAACTTAAAGTGAGGTGTACCTTAGGGATAGTTCATAACTGTGTTTTCAATTGTATTGACTTGCTTGCTTTAAATTGTGGGACTGTCTTGGGAGTTCTATAGATCCTAACCCGGATCTGGGGGATACCTTCTTAGAAAGTAGCAACAAGGCTGTGAGGGAACTGTGTGGGGTATACCGACATGGTTGAAACAGTCTGCTACGTTGATGTGGCACTTTGGTGTGTACCGGTAACCCTTGAGTTCAGTCAAGGAGAGTACGGGGCCTCCGCGTGGTGTCGTGAAGCATCAACAGACCTTAGGAACCTTAATTGAACTATCTTGGCCTCTTTAGGGTAGTGAGATAACTGACTTTGGTGCAGTCCGAGGTTGGTTGATACTCGATACTACACTCAATTGAGGGTTGCTTTCCTGGAATATTTCGGTCGCCAGTTCAGTGGCTAAATCGAAACGATGAACAATGAAAGCAATCCCGTGATATTGGGAACCTTAGAACCCGGTTACTTTGATTAGGACAGGTTGAACCCACCAACTTCAAGAGGGTACTACCCAGACCCCATGCTGGCCTTAAACCTTAAGGGCTTGTCTTGTGTGCCTTGTGTGCCTTACATGTTTGTCTTTGTACATATCTGTGGTGTGTTTAATCATAGCATCATGACATCATCCAACATCATATGCATTAACTAACCATTTCAGGGGTTCGAATTTTCATCTTTGTTCTTGTTTTGTAGGACATGGAAACTGTTCGTAGAAAGACAATTCAAATCAGTCTTGTAAGGGTACCTCCTCAGCTTAAGGAGCTTATATCCAGGATTCCCGAGAACTCTTCATTCAGTGAAAGGCATGGAAGCCTCATCAGCTTGGTCAACACCAACATTGAGGAAGATATGATAAAGGTCTTGTTCCAGTTCTTTGACCCTCTGCATCACTGTTTTACCTTCTTGGATTATCAGTTGGTACCTACATTGGAGGAGTTCTCCCGGCTCCTGAAGATCCCTATCCTTGATCAGCTACCCTTCAACGGTACAGAAAAGGAACCTAAGCTTGAAGAGATTGCTAAAGCCTTGCACCTACAGTCATCTGACCTCAAGGGACATTGGGAAGTCAGAAGTGGTATTAAAGGGTTCTTAGCCAGGTTTCTGTTTGAAAAGGCCTATGAATGTTGGAACTCCCTTGACTTGCAAGCTTTTGAAGAGGTTGTGGCCCTCCTTGTTTATGGTTTGGTGTTGTTCCCTAACCCAGATCAGCTCATTGATATCAGTGCTGTCCAGATCTTTATGTCCAGGAATCCTATACCTACGTTGCTGGGGGACATCCTTCACTCATGTTACACTCGAACCATGAGAAAAAGAGGTGTCCTTATGTGTTGCACTCCTCTCCTGGGAAGGTGGTTTATTTCGCACCTTCCACAATCAGTCCTGAAGAATGAGCGGGGTTTGAGATGGTCACAACGGTTGATGACTCTTACACATGCAGATATACATTGGTGCCCTAGGTCCAGAGAAGATCTCACTATCATTGATCGTTGCGGGGAGTATCCTAATGTTCCTTTACTTGGAATCAGAGGGGGTATTACTTATAGCCCATGCCTGGCTTGGAGACAATTTGGTTATGCTCGGAGGGATGGTCCTCATGACATGTTAATTCCTGACATAGTTTTTGACTTCGACAACGATACTCAAGGACTTCGCCAGAGATTTATCAGAGCCTGGAGGATGCCTAGTAGGATAAACAGCAAGACACTGGGGCACAGGAACTCCATCCCTTTGGAGCCTTACCTCAAGTGGGTACGAGCCCGCTCTCAGAAGTTAGTAATGCCTTATCCTCACATGCTTCCAGTAATCAAAGAGCCTGCCTTGGAAGGAGAAGTGTCTCACGTTATTCAGCACCCTGATATGCCCACATCCTGGGAAGAGATGCAGAAGAGCTGGATCCAGCTTAAGGAAGAGCGGAATTCTCTTGAGACTAGTCTGCGTGCCAGTGAAAAGAAGGTCTTGGAGCTCACCCGCCTGTTGCATGAGGAGAGGAACCTCAACATTTACATAGCTCCAAAGAGGATGCGCAGCATATTTTGGGATTGATTTGATTTTTTGTACTTTTGCCCATGAGGCTTTGATGTATTAAACAATGATTTTCTTAATAATAACGTGTGTTCCTTTTGGTCTACAACAAATTTGAATTTTCGAACTCTTGAATGCATTGCATAAACACATATCATTCATCATGTGCATCACAGGTACTCTTCTTTTCAGGTTGTTTACTGTTCTTCGCTGTTTATTTCAGCATCATGAACCCTGAATCATCAACCGAGGCATCTATCAAGGCTCTTCAGGCGCAGAACGCCCAATTTCAGGAGCTGATCAAGGGCTTGGCTCAGGGTCAACAAGAGTTGAAGACCATGCTTCTGAAGAAGACTAAGAAGAAGAGGAGGACTGTGCTATTTAACACTGGGCGCAGACTCGGGAACACCTTACAGGTTGAGGCTGAAAGGACTACTCCATCTGTGGGGGAAGGTAGTCACCAAGAAAGGGAGGTCCCTACTCCTGTGGGCTCTGATACTGAAACAGACTTCAACGACGAACAGTACCCTCCTGCTGAAGACCGGTACAAGCAGCTGGAGGACAGATTAAAGGCTATGGAAGTTCAGCAGGTGCCTGGACTGGATTTCGGAGATTTGGGGTTATCTACTGGGGTGGTGATTCTACACAAGTTCAAGGCACCTGCCTTTGTGAAGTATGACGGAGCTTCCTGTCCCAAGATGCACCTCCGTTCTTATGTAAGGAAGATCCAGCCTTACACAGCAGACAAGAACCTTTGGATCCACTTCTTCCAGGAGAGTCTTTCAGGGACTCACCTCGAATGGTTCTATCAGCTGGATGGAACCAGCATTCGTAACTGGGAGGGTCTGGCCACTGCTTTTTACAAGCAGTATCAATATAATTCCGACCTCGCTCCTACGCGTACCCAGCTCTAGGGTATGTCGCTAGGGTCGGGTGAAGGTTTTAAGGAGTACGCCCAGAAATGGAGAGACCTGGCTGGCAGGGTGCAGCCACCATTGACGAACCGGGAGCTGGTAGATATGTTTTTAGGGACCCTATCTGGTCCATTTTTCAATCATCTCATTGGTAATTCCTCTGCTGGGTTTACTGATCTGATCCTGACTGGTGAAAGGATCGAGGCCGGTATAAAATCGGGGAAGATACAGAAGGTTGCCTCCTCCGGTACTGAAAAGAAACCCTTCAAAAAGGAGGCTAGTGCTGTATATAGCTCCCGGAGACCAGAGCGACCTGAACGCCACCAATCTGTCAGTGCGGTAATGATTGCCAAACCTGCTGCCGCCCCTCGGCCAACTAATCCTCAAAAGTTTGAAAGACCCCGGAGAGAGTTTACCCGGTTAAGCATGACCTTATCACAGATCCTGCCACAGTTGCTATCCACCAATTTAGTGACTGTCAGGGAGGCTCCAAAGTTTCCCAATACTGCATCCCCCAAGTTTAATCCAAATGCTCACTGTGCTTACCACTCTGATAGCCCGGGGCATAACACAGATGACTGTTGGGCCCTAAAGAATAAGGTTCAAGACCTCATTGATGCAAAGGAAATACAGTTTGAGGCGCCCGAGAGGCCGAATGTTGTAACCGCTCCCATGCCCCACTCAGAAGTGAATGCTATTGGAGAGGAAGACGAAGTGGAAGAGTCAGAGTTCGATAGCTGGATCTACCCGACGACCGACGGTGGATTGACCAATTGGACTGCTAAAGACTTTACACCCATAACTTTTGTTCCCCAGTAATGAACTTCTTTGTTTTGGATTTGTAATAAACAATAATTTGAAACTATATGGCCCGATGTCTTACCCGGGGCACCGTGGTTTTGTTTATGAGGGCTTTTGTTTGTCACTGTCATATATCATAAATAAAAGCATTGGACGTTTTTCACATTTCAAATTTTGCGCTCCTTTTCTTTCCTTTCTTTACATATTGCAAAACAGCTGTATTTACACACACACTCACTCATACAGGTTTCAATCCACTCTAGATCTCACTGGTAACGACTCTGCCACTGCCAGTTATGACTTCGAAAATCCGATCAACTTAGCCGAAGACGAAGGTGAAGATGATTGCGAAGTGCCTGGTGAACTTGCAAGACTGTTACAACAGGAAGAGAGGGCAATTCAACCCCATGAAGAGCCAGTGGAAATAATAAACTTGGGTACTGAAGAAGACAAGAAAGGGGTAAAGATTGGTGCCAACCTAGAGCTCAGCGTGAAGCAACGGTTGACTCAGATGCTGCATGACTATATGGAGATCTTTGCCTGGTCCTACGAAGATATGCCCGGATTAGATACCGACATTGTGGTCCATCACTTACCAACTAAAGAAGATTGCCCTCCGGTTAAGCAAAAGGTCCGCCGTATGCGTCCAGAGATGTCTGAGAAGATTAAAGCCGAGGTTATGAAGCAGTTTGATGCCGGGTTTCTTGCAGTGACTTCTTACCCTCAGTGGGTTGCTAATGTGGTGCCGGTACCTAAGAAGGACGGCAAGGTCAGAATGTGTGTCGATTACAGGGATCTGAACAGGGCCAGCCCCAAGGATGACTTCCCTCTACCTCACATTGATGTCCTTGTTGATAATACAACTCAGCATAAAGTGTTCTCTTTTATGGATGGTTTTTCAGGCTACAATCAGATCAAGATGGCTCCTGAAGACATGGAAAAGACTACATTTGTTACTCAGTGGGGCACCTTCTGCTACAAAGTCATGCCTTTTGGACTAAAGAATGCTGGGGCAACCTACCAACGTGCCATGGTTGCTTTATTTCATGACATGATCCATCATGAGATAGAAGTGTATGTTGACGACATGATCGCTAGGTCCCAGACTGAGGAAGAACACCTTGATCATCTACAGAAACTGTTTGACCGTTTGAAACTGTACAAGCTGAGGTTGAACCCGAACAAGTGCACCTTCGGGGTAAGATCTGGAAAGTTGCTAGGCTTCGTGGTAAGTGACAAGGGAATTCAAGTGGACCCTGCTAAAGTCAAAGCCATTCAAGAGATGCCAGTTCCTAAGACAGAGAAGGAAGTCAGAGGCTTTCTAGGACGTCTGAATTACATTGCTCGGTTCATCTCACACCTAACTGCTACCTGTGAACCAATTTTCAAGCTGCTGAAGAAAGATCAGGTAGTACGTTGGAATGATGAATGTCAGGCTGCTTTTGACAGAATCAAAGAATATCTCCAAGAACCACCCATCCTTATGCCACCAGTTGAAGGGAGACCTTTGATACTTTACCTGACAGTGCTTGATAATTCAATGGGGTGTGTGCTGGGGCAGCATGACGAGTCTGGCCGAAAAGAGCATGCCATTTATTACCTTAGCAAAAAGTTTACCGACTGTGAGACCCGATACTCACTGCTTGAGAAAACTTGTTGCGCTTTGGTATGGGCTGCTCGCCGGCTGAGACAGTATATGCTGACTCACACTACCTTGTTGATCTCAAAAATGGATCCTATAAAGTACATATTCGAAAAGCCTGCTCTGTCTGGGAGAATTGCAAGATGGCAAATGATCTTGACGGAATACGACATTCAGTACACGACCCAGAAAGCCATCAAGGGAAGTGTATTGGCAGACCACTTAGCACATCAAGCTGTAGATGACTACCAATCAATGAACTTCGAGTTTCCGGATGAAAGCATTATGATAGTAACTGACTGTGAAGTACCTGGACCGGATGAAGGACCTGAACCAGGATCCCGATGGTCTATGCATTTTGACGGAGCATCCAACGCTTTGGGAAATGGTATTGGCGCCATCATCATATCTCCACAAGGTACTCATACTCCACTCACCGCCCGGCTGTGTTTCAACTGTACCAACAACATGGCGGAGTATGAGGCGTGTATCATGGGTCTTCAAGCTGCGATCGACCTGAGGATCAAATTTCTGAGTGTCTTTGGAGATTCCGCTCTTGTGATCAATCAGATCAAAGGAGAGTGGGATACGAAACATCCAAACTTGATTCCTTACAGAGAATGTGTGTTGACCCTAATCCCCCACTTCACAGAGATAACATTTGAGCACTTTCCAAGAGAAGAGAATCAGTTGGCGGACGCGTTAGCCACAATGTCTTCAATGTTCAAGGTCAAATGGGATAATGAAGCTCCCCGGATCATCATCTGGAAACTGGACGAACCGGCATACTGTTGTGATCTCGAAACTGAATTGGTGTCTGAGAAGCCTTGGTACCATGAAGTGAAGAGATATCTGGAAACTCAGGAATACCCTGAGGGTGCATCTATCAATGATAAGAAGTTCCTGAGGAGGTTTGCAGCCAAATTCTTCCTTAGCAACGGCATCTTGTACAAGCGAAACCATGATTCAACCTTACTGCGTTGTGTGGACAAAACTGAAGCAGAACAGATCATGGAAGATCTACATGAAGGGACCTTTGGTACGCATTCCAGCGGACATACTATGGCTAAGAAGATCCTACGGGCAGGATATTACTGGTCCACAATGGAAGCTGACTGCTACCAACATTCCAGGACATGCCACAAGTGCCAGATTTATGCAGACAAGGTGCATGTTCCTCCGGTCCCCCTGAATGTTCTGACTGCGCCTTGGCCGTTTGCAATGTGGGGCATGGACATGATCGGCGAGATTAAACCTACGGCATCTAATGGACATCGCTTCATCCTAGTGGCAATTGATTACTTCACGAAGTGGGTTGAGGCAGCATCCTATGCTACGGTAACCAAGACTGTTGTAGCACGGTTCATTCGGCATAACCTGATCTGTCGGTACGGCGTCCCTGAGAGAATTATTACATACAACGGTACCAATCTGAACAATAAGATGATCGCTGAGCTTTGCGAACAGTTCAAAATACAGCACCATAATTCTTCTCCTTACAGACCGAAGATGAATGGGGCTGTAGAAGCAGCAAATAAGAACATCAAGAAAATCGTGCAGAAAATGACAGTGACTTATAAAGATTGGCATGAGATGTTACCGTTCGCTCTACATGGGTACCGTACCTCAGCCAGGACGTCAACCGGGGCAACTCCTTTCTCTCTGGTTTATGGTATGGAGGCAGTCTTGCCAATCGAAGTGCAAATACCCTCTCTCCGGATAATGAAGGATGCAAATCTGAACGAAGATGATTGGATCCAGACACGACTTGATCAGCTCAACCTTATTGATGAAAAGAGACTTGCTGCTATCTGTCATGGTCAGACATATCAGAAACGGATGATCAGGGCATTTAACAAAAAGGTCAGACCACAAGAATATCGAGTCGGGGATCTGGTAATCAAGCGAATCATCCTTCCTCAGAGTGATCCAAGGGGCAAATGGACCCCTACGTACGAAGGGCCATTTGTGGTTAAGCATGTGTTCTCAGGAGGAGCAATGATATTAACCAATATGGATGGTGACGACCTTCCTCACCCCGCTAATGCAGACATAGTAAAAAAATATTACGCATGAAAGACCCGCTAGGCTGACATGCCTAGGCAAAAATCAGGGCTTCCCGTCGAACCAAAAGGGTTCGGGCAAAATGAACGGATGAAAATGGAAAAAATCTGTACACCCGGCAAGTCGAAAACCTGAAAGGGCGGCTTGGGCAAAAATGGATATCCCGGTGGACTGAAAACCCAAAAGGGCGGTCCAGGCAAAAATTAGGGATAAAAGCGTAATGCTATGTCTCATTGATCACTTTGCATCCAGAATCCGGTATCTACATCAAGATCAGACGGCATCGATCAGTCAGCTTCACCTTCAACCAAGGTCATCAAGTGATGAGACGCTCGGAGTTATAAAGGCAATATCAGAGTTGAAACCCAGTGGATCATTCATTTCACACAGCTGTTTTATTTTCTTCTGTACAAAATTTGTATAAACCCTTTTTGCTCGGTGGCGTTCTCTTATTAGGACGTCAGCCTCTTGTATACAAAACGCCTATTCACAGGCCGCTCAAAAATCAATACAAATATACTTTTCAGTTAAAATGTGCCTTTTGTTTTTTCCTTTTCTGTTTTGTTTTGCGAAGAACGTCCAAGGTTCAATTTGTGATATATGCATTGACAATAATTTGCTAGCTCATAAATATTTGCATACGAAACAAAGAATTAATTACAGGGGACATTAGAAACAGGGGCAATGAGGAGTTGTCTAGGCAATCTAATTGTTCTATCCTCCAAAGTACTAAGGTAGGTTCGGCTAAAGAACATAACCAGGCATCTTAAATTCCCCAGAGAGTGAGACAGCAAGCAGTATACTCTCCTCAAGCAAAACAGTTATCAACCTTAAGGAAGTTGGGTGTCCTCCCGCAGATCTCAACATTCCCCAGCAGCATATATTCTTAACAAGCATCCCCGGCAGTCTTGGTCTAAAGATTGTTCCCCGGCGGCATACATCAACATTCAAAGGAATCACTTCCCCAGCATATCAAAACTCCCCAGGAGAGTCCAATTAGTTTCCCCAGGAAAGTTGGAATTCATATCTCCCCAAGCAGTAAGCTTATCCCCAGTAAATTCTGGAAGCTTATCCTTCGCAGAGCACGAACGCGTCGTCCGGCTTGATTTAAAGAGTTATTTCCTTAACAGGATATAACTGGGTTATCCTCAGCCAAAAGCCACGGAAAGAGTGTCGTCGACAAAGTCTTCCTATCCCCAGCAAACTATTATCAACACTCAGCAAAGCATTTCTCTCCCCACAAAGTATTGCTTCCCAGCATGGTCGCTAGAGTATCTTTTCTCCCCGCAGAATCCTCCATTTGCCAAGTTTACTCCGCAACGGAGTTATCTTCTCCTACCGGTATTCTTGCAACTATCATCCCCAATGGAAGCAAAATCTATTCTTCAGCATCAGCCCAGAATACAACTTCCCGGCACCCGTCAAGGATTCACTTTCCTAGACAAAAGCATACATAAGACATCACATACATCATTATAGCATGCATAGACACATCATATCCTACGAATCTCATTTATGTTGAGAACATCATTACTTGATCCATATCATGCATTGCATATGGCTGACCTTTACATTTCAGGAAAGATCCAGTTAAAGTTCTCAAGCTACATTTCAAGACCTAGACCGGTTCAGTTAAATCGACCCTAAGATTTTCCTGATGCTTATCCAGTCAAAGGCCTTCTCTGGTTCAGTCAGATCGACCCTAAGATCTCCCTGATGCTTATCCAGTTGAAGATATTTCAAGACCTTGTCCGGTTCAGTTAAGTCGACCCTAAGATTTTCCTGATGCTTATCCAGTCAAAGGCCTTCTCTGGTTCAGTCAGATCGACCCTAAGATCTCCCTGATGCTTATCCAGTTGAAGATATTTCAAGACCTTGTCCGGTTCAGTTAAATCGACCCTAAGATTTTCCTGATGCTTATCCAGTCAAAGGCCTTCTCTGGTTCAGTCAGATCGACCCTAAGATCTCCCTGATGCTTATCCAGTTGAAGATATTCCAAGACCTTGTCCGGTTCAATTAAATCGACCCTAAGATTTTCCTGATGCTTATCCAGTCAAAGGCCTCTCTGGTTCAGTCAGATCGACCCTAAGATCTCCCTGATTCTTATCCCAGTGGAAGACATCCAAGATTTTTTCTCAACGAGCGTTGTTGAAGTTAAAGTCACCCAAGATTTTTTCTCAACGAGCATTGTTGAAGTTAAAGTCGCCCAAGGTTTTCTTACCATTCATGCTAAGGTAGTAACCATCCCTGGTTCTTTCATCGCCGTTTGAAGCTCCAGACTCAGCTCCTGTAACCAGTCAGGACACATCTATACCAGGCATCTAAAAATCAGCTCCTGCAACGTGTCAGGTACTCATTTTCTGTTTTGCAGGTATACAGGTTCTCGCCAAGGAATCTCTTACGCAATCAAACATCCAGATGGCATCTATAAGCCCATTCCACCATCACTGCCACTATGTGAGCGCAAATTTCTGGGCACTCTAGTGTCCAATCATCTTCTACCCTCGGATTACGAAAGGCACGTCCGCCAATCTGCATCCTCAGGTCTAAGAAGATTGAACATGGGCAACTGTTGTACCCCAAAATTTGCCCTCCCATATTCTTCAAGAAATTGCCAAGCCAAGTCACAAAATTCCCCAAGGGTTGCACAGTGCAAGGGTCTCCTAAACAGTCAAAATTAGGGTTTTGAGTCTGATCAAGAAAAGGAAGTGTTCAAAGGCTCAATCAAGTCTCATATGCTTACAAACATGGTCAAGCATCCTCATATCAAGTTTCAAGGCATTCAGCTCAAGATTGCACAGTCAAAACCCTAAATTGCACTACAGTCAACTGTAGGGGCAAAATGGTCATTTGACAGTCAAAAGTTCAAATTTTTGGTCAACATATCATTTTGAAGCCACAAACATCATTTGATCAATGCTTGATCATGATTCTCAAAATTTGGCTCAGAAAATCATCAAGATGCAAAAGTTTCCTTATTTGGACAGCTGAAAAAGTCAACTGAAATTGACCAGGGCATAACTTTCACATGGATTATCAGAAAAATTCCATCCAAAGCTCATTTTGAAGAGAAAGACATTTCCTACAACTCATCTTCATACTTCAAGTCCAAGAAATGCTCTCACAAAAAGTTATCAATTTCAACATTATAGGTCATTTTCAAAAGTCAAGTAAAAGGGACTTTAAGTCAAAGGCCATAACTTGAGATTGGAAAATCAAAATGACATGGGACCAAAGGCATTGGTTAAAGGACTCAAAGACCTTTCCAAAATGTCCAAGAACATGAGAAAAGCTTAAAAATTGAGCAAGTTATGCATTGGAGAAGTTGGGAAATTTTTGTGAAATGGCAAAAGTCAACTATCCTTGAAACTTCAATTTTTGACAAAATGGCCCACTTTCTTCCACTTGATTCAGCCTTGTCATGCCACACACGTGTCCCATGATTAATTTCAAGATCAAACATTGATTTTTCTATTTTATTTAATTTTTATTAATTTAATTCATTTTAAATCTTTAATAATTCAAATAAAATTTAAAAATCAATGGAATAGTGTCATTTGAATTTGAATAGCTTCCATATATCATGTGCCAGCTCACAAACTCATGCTAGGGTTAGGTTGTACACCAAGTCTTGGTTTTGCTTAAAAAAGGGAAAGTTTGTTAATGGTGAAAAACCTAAGACTAGTTCTCTCATGGGCATGGATCAAGGCCAGCTAATGACTTAATTCCCTTCCCTCATAAGTACTGAGTCTAACCCTAATCACAAGACACTGAATGCTGCGCTAGAGACCAATTTGCAAACTTGAAAAATTGCCATAAAAACTCAAAACTGAATTCATTGTTAGGGGGCGACTCAAGGCCTAATTCCTTTTCCAATAGCATCCTCAAGGCTTACTGAACAAATTCCAACCAGAACCATCCATCACCACGCCAAGAATTGGTAGAATAAACATGAACTGTATAGGAAAAAATTGATCATCGTGTTTCATATTTTAAGCATTTTTTTAACATTTGATTCATGGATTCTTGTTCCTCATAATGTTCTGATGCTAACCAATGCCTTTAATTGCATTTTTATGCCACACACGCGATTTCACCATGTTAGCTTTCTAGGGTTTGCAGGTTTTTAAATTAGGGGTTTTCAGACCAAGTGAAATTAGATCACCACAGTACCATGGTTGGATTCAGCGTATGGAGACGAAGAAGAACCAATTGTCGCGCCTAATTTATATTCAATGAGGACCTAATCGCTATTTTCCAGTAGCCCACCTAATGAAACGCGTGAAAAACGTTGCCTTTGTGTTTCGTTTACAGGGACGATGAAGACGATGAAGCGTGGCAAGCTATGATTCGTTGGTTTAAAAATTCGCGCGTTTTCCAGCACTAATCTTGTTTTTCTTTTATAATATTTCTTTGCTTATTATATAACAAATTGGTTAAGTGGCACAGATGGCAAGCGAACGTATGGGCAATGCACAAGACCTGGGTTCGATCCCCAGGTCTTCAATAATTTCAATATTATTTTCTTGTTCACATTCACATGCAGGTTCATCATTGGAGTGCACCATACATCCCCATAATCTAAGCATACACGCGTCTCATGAATTCAAATCAAGGGCAGGGATTCAAAGAGCATGCTACGCCCAGGTCAACACGCTGACACACGAACCGAAAAGGTCAAATGGACCAAAGCTTAATGGGCCAGCATTCTAAGGCCTATACCTCACAATTGGGACTGAACCCCCCCTGGTTTGCTTCTCTATATTTTTTTTATTATTTATTTTATTTTCAATTATGATTTTATTTTCTTTATTTGTTTCAATTCAATTAATTATTTACCAAATACAAAAAATACCTTAAAAACTCAGAAAAAGATAAAAAAATATAATGATTAGTTATTTTGATATTTTCTTGTAAATAAATTAACATGTAATGAATTTAGTTTTAATTAGGATTTTTGCAATTTTAATTCTTTTCATAATAAATATAAAAAAG
Organism: Vicia faba; assembly: GCA_948472305.1. NCBI lineage: Eukaryota > Viridiplantae > Streptophyta > Magnoliopsida > Fabales > Fabaceae > Vicia > Vicia faba. Next base: position 818,186,135 of record OX451741.1, on the reverse strand, counting down.
GTAGAATTAGGTTAATTGACAATTTTCATTCCTTTTAATTTTTCCTTTTTGTCATAATATTATTATTTATTTATTTTCATGATTAAATTGTACACAAAAATTAGGGTTTCATTTAGTTAAAATTTTCAATATTTTCTTAATAACTAAAAAATAATTAGAATTAGGGTTTGCGTTTCATTTTATTTTAATTAATTCTTTTTTTCTATTAAATCTAAAAAACATAAAATACCAAAAACATTTTTAATTTTAATTCCTTATTAATTTAATTTTTACAAAAGGGTCCAACGCCCATATTGTTTAATTGTTTTATTTCGCGCATTTCCCTTATTTCGCTCAAATAATTATGTATCTCTCCCAAAGCCGTGTAAACAATTGCTCGCACTTTTATTTCTTTCGCTTTATTTACTTTCCGTCAAATCGGGTCCGGTTTAATTTTGGCGATGTGGACCCGCGCCATTTGTAATAGTCTTAGATTTACTTTTCCCGCAACTTTTAACTGTTAACAAAAGCATGAAAGAATGTATGGACTTAAAATAAAATCAAGCGTAGAACACCAATGAACATGACAAGACAAATATCAATGAAAACGATACACGAATCGCACACACCACCCCTAGGGTACGCCTCACTGTTGCCTTGCCTTTCAAAAAGTGATCGTCGAGTAGAGGATGTCTTAGTAAGTCCTCATGATCCGGGAACCTGGCATGAGGGTAGCTTCTAAGGTGTCTTCCTATTGCTCTGGTGATCACCATGTCCCGAACCTTCGAATTGACCCGAACACCTCCAACGGTGGTGCTACCTACCTCTCAATGGTGGGATGGCACTACTTTAAAGGACATTTACACAGACGAATTCCTTAGGGTAGGTAGGTTCTCAAGGATACTTGCTCTAATCTCAAAACAAACTGAAATCTTTTCACACCAACACTTTTCAAAAGCTTTCAAAGCAAATTTTTCAAACACTCTGACGTACGAGTCGAACTGAAAATTTTCAAAGAAACTTTTAAAACCCACAATTGAAAAGCAAGCAACCTTTTTTGAAAACACATTGAGCAAGTATCTAAGAGCCCATGGATAACCATGGATAGAAAGGGTGCTAGCACCTTCCCTTTCTATAATCTACCTCCCGAACCGAGAGCAATCTCTATAAGGAATTTTTCTGTGCTTTTGTCCTTTCCATTTGGAGAAAATAAAAGACGGTGGCGACTCTTGCTTCCGCGACATCTCGCGAACCAGCTTTAAAACAGTCAGTTCCAGATCCACCGATCACAGTAAGAATACTCCTCCAATGTAAGCATCAGTTGATAATCAGGGAAAGTAGAACACATATACATCAGATCATAGAACTGGACCAAAGTCAAGAGAATACCCTCCTTCGTCCCGAGCTTCATAAGAGACACGATGGATCCATACTTCTTCCGAAAATCAGTAGAAATCTTGGTCTCGAGAATTAGACTCATCAAATCATCTATCTTAGGATCCTTGAAACTGTACTTCCGAGTCTTTATTTTTCCAAAATCCATGGTCAAAAGTACCTGATATATTCGCAAAAGTCAACTTCAAGTCCCTCGAAACAAAATATTTTAAAGGATGCTCATGGGTGCATGAATGCATGATGCAATAATCTCACACAAGATCACAAACATGGGGGTTCATTGGTTCGACATCACGAGCATGAAGTCAAAGTTACTACCCACAAGGTATGATCTAATAGTTTTTCACCTATCGAACAAGGTTCTAAAAGGTTCCCAGAGTCTACATCCTTCCTTCAGATATTACCAACGTCCTGGTTGACTCGGTAATTAGTAATATTCTCAAGAAAAACTTGTCTGAGTGTAGTATCGCGTGACAACCACTTCCAAATTACTCCGTCATAGCTTTCGCACTACACCTAAAAGGCCAAGATGGGTTAAAGGTTCTACGGTCCTTAGTTTCAGCAGGCTCCCAGGTCGAAAGCAGCACGTCTTCCCGATTACTCGATAAACGATACTACAATCAAAGGGGCCTCCACTGAGTGGGGGATCTCATGCCTCCTTTTTTGGATTACTCCCTCAAAGTTAACATGACTATACCGACTAGCCTTGAAAGGTAGGGGAGAATACACGACCACTGCGGGTTAATTAACTAGCTTCAGTAATATTCTTGACATGGGACAAAGGTTGGATTGGAATCTCCACATCATCTTCCAGGATAGTTTCATTGTACTTATAAGGCATAACTTTGTTTGATTCATATGGGACAAGACCAGGAATATAAATAACCACGGGAGCAATAACATGCTTACTATGGTACCCAATCTCTATAGGAGCGGGAACAACAAAACACGACACAATAACGTTCACCCCTTCTTCAGAATATTTAGGCATCGCAGAATCATTATCGGAGAACATACCTTTATCATAAGAAAATAACTCATCATCAAAAACATATTCATCATCAGACATGGCCTTAACTGTGTAATCCTCAATCATATTAATTCCATTGTAATCATCTCTATTGCCTGTGACTTTGATAGTACAATTATATAACAACAATTGAACGCCTTTTCTTACGATATAACAACCACGAGAATCTCTACAGCAGATCTAACAGGACCCATAATGATGTTCTTCTTGGCCATCCATGTGACAAAACATAGCGTGCAGGTGTACCAGATCATCGTTCATACAATTCACATCAAAAATCCGGAATTCACCAGGAAATCCATAAACCATATTCACGTCTTCTTCATACTCAACCCTTGGTATGATTATGTGGATAAGACCTTCATCCATCATTTCTTAAAGATCAGCTCTCACTGTAGCATTAGAAATGTTGAGACTAAGCCATTGGATTGACTTGACTCACATAGATCAAATAAAAATCGCCACCGTGCTTTATTGTTTCCAAAGGAATGGGAAAAGAGCGAATAACCCAAAAAGAGGGGGAGATAAATCTAAGTTTGGGGGTTGGTTATGTAAAGGGAAGATATTAGCACCCTAAACATCTACGGTACTACACAGGAACATTCTTGAAAATTTATGTATTTTGGATATAAGAGTTGTATAAAAAATAGATGGTGGAGATGAGAAAAGAAATATTTTTTACAATTTTTGCATCCGCCGCGGTTGAGAACCTTTAGTGCCTATGTACCACCTTCCGAGCAATAGGGGATCAGGGTACTCGTAGTTAGCCTATAAAAATTTTAAAACACAAGTGTGTTGGTTAATTTTAAGAGATGAAACATCATCATTGTATCCGAGTGGAAGAACACACTTACTACCCACGATTATGAGAAAGGAGAATTTACGTCATCTCAAAGTGGAGGATATAGCTTGGATTTTAAAATCAACAAAGCCTCACTCAACACCCAAGTGTAAAATATCTCACTTCACTACATATCGTAGAAGATAAAACAGTGATGCCATTTTATCGTAGAGTTTGATTGACTTCTAACAGTGATGCCAAAGCCTCTTACAAGTTTGATAAAATCAAAGCCTCTTAAAAGTCAATCAAACTCATTCAAACCATTTTGCCACTTTGGCTTTTTATCGTAGAAGATTGATAAAATCAAAGCCTCTTAACAACAAGTTTCATTTGCTTTTTGTCAAGTATATCATTAATTTCAAATTCTCAAGGCAACAACAAATGATCAACGATGTTTAAATGATTCACTTAGTCCAAAATTTATGAAGATTCATTAGAGGATTGATAAGACCAAAGCCTCCTAACAATGAACCTCAAGGTTATTGGATCAAATGTTTCAAATTAAACATACTTGGGCTTGAAAATATAGGTTTGGGCCATGAATGATCATTTCTCGATTCATGACAAAATTTAGCACTATGTCAAGCAATCGTAAGTGGACTTATATAGAAGTCGCACCTATTTTAAGGCCGGTCAATAACAATCTATGTGTCATATGTTTGGAGAGATGATATGTAGATCATCCTCTAACAACATGTAGCACATGTAAGAAAAGGATAAGATGAAAAGGGAGGGAAAATATTTGAATCAAATAAAATTTAATCAAACTATCATTAAAATCATCCATACATTTTGGTGGAGTTAAACTCAACACCCAAGATCCAATGATGTTAATGAAGTTCATGATCAACAATCACATAACAAAATATATTAAAAAATAAATTTCATTTAATGAATAAAATAAAAAGGAAAAATGATTTTTAAATTGTTTTTTAAAATGAAAATAAAAGGTAAAATAGCAAACTATATTCAAAGTATCAAAGAAAAATTAAAAGAGACCATAGAAAAGTAAAAAATGTTCTCAAATATTATAGTACCCCAAAATTTACCCTCTTGAATTAGGCTTATGTTTCATCATGAGCATCATAGTGCATTACATTCATACATTGTGACAGGATCAAAGTACTTTGGTGACCAAGTTTTCCTCAAGCTTTGAAGGGTGATGGCATTAACAAATTGCTCAAGAAGAATCTTATCATCTAAACTTATGAATCTTTCAAGCTCAAAAGTTTTTGCATATCTCAATATGCTTTATTCATCTCTTTGGACCCCCAGAAGATTGGAGCTTGTGTTTGATCACAAGTGGAATCACTTTTTGGATTCATAAGCCAAATTAGGGTTTGCTTGAGCAAGGTTGTTGGCCAATGTACAAGACTTGATTTAGGGAGCTATAACATCTCTTTTGTATCTAAGAGGTCTTTCCACAAGGAATTGGTCATGATGCCCAAAAGTCTTGAAGTCTTGAAGATGATTCATCAGTCTCCTGAGGTGTTGACCAAAATTAGGGTTTTGGGTTTTATTAGGTTTTCTTGAGAATTTTGAAGGGAAACTTTGTACATGGCCTCTATATATTTGTAAGATCATATGCTTGAAGTTTTGATCATCAATTTTGAAGGGAAATGGATCAATTGATTCATATGGGAAAAATGGTCATTTTGGTCAAAATCAGTCAAAGTCAAGGTTGACCAAGTGAATTTTTGGCCAACCATCAATTCAAGGATGTACTTTTCATATTTCAAGTCCATTTTGGTCATTGGATCAAAAAGATTGAGGTTTGGATTGAAACTTGTTCTTGAAGAAACCCTAAAAGTTACTAATTTTGGAAAATAAGGACTTAATTTCAAAAATTTATATTTTATTCACCCTTGATCAAGAAGATGCAAATGAAATATTCTTGGAAAGCTAAGAGAATGATATTTCACCTCCTTTTTGTTTCATGTCCAAATTGGCAAGGAATCAAGAGTTATGGACTTTTGAAGTTACAAAATTATAGGTCATTTTTCAAAATTAGTGAATTTCAAGCCAAATTTTGAGGACCTTAATGGATTAATTTACAAAAACTATAAACTAAGGGTTTGTATATCTTTTCAACACCTTTCCAAATTATGCTCATTTGTATCAAAATTCAAAAGCATGATCAAGTTATGAGTTTTGGAATTCTGGGGCATTTTATTGAAATTTGGCAAATATGCAAAATGGCCAATTCATGAAAACTCAGGATTCAGCCATTCTCTTTGTCCTAATCTAGTCCATGACCTATTTGTGACTTGTTAAGGCCCATAATGTCAGCCATTTCATGTTCCACGGACCTTGGTGATTGTTTGAATGAAAAATGCAAAAAATGGTCCAAACTTGCAAAAACTCCAACTTTCTTTGATCATGTGGAATTAAGGGCCAGGGTTTTAAGCATGATTTTCTGAAGTCATTTGGCCCACAAAATGCATAAGAAGCCAAAGAATGCACGATTCAAATAGCTAATTCCATACACACTCCATTTTTGGCCAAAATTCCCAATCCTACCCTCCAACGGTTTTAAAGTCAGATTTCCATTTCTAACCTTCTCTACAAACTCTATATAAGAGGAAGCAAGCAAAGAGAGAGAAGGAGGAAGCGCCATTTGCAAGAATTCCAGATCTGAGATTTTCCTTCTTCTTCTGCAACTTGATTCGATTCTCTCAATTCCTTGGTGTTTTCTTCAAAATTCTTGTGGATTCTGCTTCAGCAAAGCAAGTAGATCAAGCTAGCACCATTTGTTTGCATCTGGAGTGAAGGAGACAATAGATCACTTTTCTCCTTGAGGTAATGATTCCAAACTTCAAATTCTGAGATGCAATTGTTTATTGAGATGTTTGAGCTTAGATTCATGTTCAATGATGTTAATGGAATGTTTCTGAAGCTTTATAGCATTTAATTTGATGAATTATGCATGATTAGATGCTCTGAAACTCGTGATTCATAATGTTTTTGTTCATATTCATGACTTGATTGTGGACAATGTGGTTGATGATTTGATTTGATTCGAATTGCTATGGATTCCTTGCCATGCTAGCTTTGATTTGCCTTTGATTTCATAAAAAATGATGCAAAATTGAGTATGTTATGTTGATCTGAAAGTGAGCTCTAAATGTGGATGTTGCGCGCGCTTTTGAACTGTCCAGAGGTTGAAGATGATGTGGTGGCACATCATGATTGGTCTGTTTGAATTTTTTTGGCTTATTTGAATTTTTGTTTTATTTGACATTTTGTTTAATTTTGTTTTCTGATCAAAACACATTCAAAAATCACAAAAAAATTACCATAGGTCAATATTATTTTCTAGTATTTGTCCTATTTTTTTGGATTTTTTTAAAAATAATTTGATTGGTTTAAAAAATTCATAGGTTAAATTAATTAATTGTTCAAAGTTTATTTTTATTTTAATAGTCCTATTGATCTAAAAAATCCACAAAAATTATTTGAGACTCACAAAATAATGTAAAAATTAATTCTGATTTTGGTTCATCATTTTTCTTATTTTTGATTTAAAATTTAATTTCAAAAGGTTATTTGTAATATATGTTTGTTTTTTTATTTTTAATATTTCTATTAATTCAAAAATTCTCAAAAAAATCTTGTAGTCTTGTTTTTAACCATAGAATCTAAATATATTTTTACTTTGACCTTTTCTTGATTTTTGGTTAGGGTTTTCCTTTTTTTTGCCCTTAAATAATAGTTTAATTGTTAATTGTTTGTTTTTTTTAGTTTAATATTTCCTTTAATTCAAAAAATCTACAAAAATTCAGGGATGTGTTTTTTTTTAATTCTAATATTTGAATATAATTTTTTTGGGCATTTTTCTGACTTTTTGATTTAAATACTTTTTTGATATATGAATATTTGTTATTTGCATAATTGTTTAGATTTAATTTCTTTTGTTGACTTTTTCCTAATTCAAAAAATATGAAAAAATGTATATTCTGACATTTAAGGTTTCTTGGTGATTGGTTTGACCTTGGTTTGATTTGTTTGAGTTTTAATCCTATTTAATTAATATTTAGGATTAAAAGTCAAAATTTAGGGTTTTGTTGCTTATGGTGCAATTTTCATGTTCAAAACTCTTGTGCCTTGGACTTTTCTTGGAATTCAGATCTTGTTTATGGTTCATGAATGCGTTGGGGATTTAAAAACCATTTTTATTGAATTATATGACTTGGTTTGGCATTTTTCCACAAATAATTTTTAAAACTTGTCTAGTTTGGTAGTTTTGCCAACTAGTCTTGAACTTTGGACTTCATTTGGTCTCCTCCTCAATGATTCATGAACTTAGGGCTTGCATTCTGACTTCTAAACACTTCCAAGATGTTAAGATATTTTTGGTTTGAATTATGGATCCTTGTTTCCATTTTTGATATAATTTTGAAGTGAAGGTACCCAATTATGTCTGCATGTCTTGTTACAATTTGTTTGGTCGCCAATGAACTTGAGTGAGGCCTATAATTTGGGAACCTAATGATCATGTGATTCTGATTGTCCATATTAGCTCAAGCCATTTCACATATAAGCTTCATGTTTGAATATTTTGAACCATCTAATGCATTACGTAGGTTTCATTTCCTATTGTGTTCATGATGTTGTGATTGAATTAGCTATGCATGATTAAAATATGTTTGCTACTGACCTTCATGGTTTTTGTTCATATTATTCTCAAGCTCTTATGATCCTTGATTGATACTCAATTGTCAACTCAACATGGTGATAGGAATGAGCAACATTCCTCTGATTCTTTTGACCTAATATGTGCATATGCTTGTCTCCTCTTGCTTATAATGTCTAATATTTGGTAATTGCCACCATGTCATTCTTACCTTTTCACCTTATGGAATACTAACTTGGTTGTTGAATATGTGAGGTACTCTGAGAAAGTTGCCACTTTTGGCTTGAGGCTTTTGTGTTCCACTTTATTTGTGGAACACAGTTTATTATATTGGCATTATTTTTGTGTTTGGCATGCTTGATGGTTTATGCAGGATACACATACCTATGATTGTGAATGCCATATATTGCCCATGGGATTTATTCATATCTGATAAAATACTTACATCCTGATGGTGTAATTTCTGACTTGATTTGTCTACTGATTCCAGCTTGCTTGAAGTTTCTCTGGGTTTCTTTTATTCTTGCTTGGTTGCTACAGATAGTTATCTGTTTGGTATTGTACTACTTCCTTTCTCCCATTTTCATTTTGCATAGTTCTCTGACTGCATGATGGGACCTCTATTGCTGATATATGTCAGGAGGCCCTCTGGTTTTTTGTCTGATGCATGTGATGTGTTTGTTTTTGATTGATGAGTCACTCAATTTAGAAATTGAGATCACGACTTCGCTCTCATTGCATGTTCCTTATAGGATATTTATTGCTTTTCTTCTTTAATCTTTGATCGATGAGTCACTCAATTTAGAAATTGAGATCACGACTTCGCTCTTATTGCATGTTCCCTATAGGATATTTATTGCTTTTCTTCTTTAATCTTTGATCGATGAGTCACTCAATTTAGAAATTGAGATCACGACTTCGCTCTCATTGCATGTTCCCTATAGGATAGTTTTTTTAAGCCCCATTTAACATGTTAACATAGGATAGGATTTTCCTTTGTCCTCAACCTTAGGATAAACCATGACATGATAACACTAGGGATAGCGCTAGGCTAGTTTCCCTTAGTTGATTTTTCCTTTCTTTGCATTTTGTATCTTAAAACAAATTTTTTTTTCTTGTGAAATCATAAAACACCTCTAATAAACTCAAACCCTTCTTCAAGGTAAAAGATACAAACCAATCATATTTGTTTGAGCGCCTCTTGGCTTTGTTTTTAAACTTGGTTTGCTGATGTTTCGTCATCGCATATTTTTTTGAAGCCGATGTTTCGCCATTGCACGTGTTTGTTATCCTACTTTGATTCTCAATATCATTGTTAGGTGTGATGCTTTGTCATCCAATTTCTTGATGTTTCGTCATCTTTGCCATGTTTTTTTTGTTATCTTTAAGCCGATGTTTCGCCATCGCACGTGTTTGTTATCCTACTTTGATTCTCAATATCATTGTTAGGTGTGATGTTTTGTCATCCATTTTATTGATGTCTCGCTGTTGTACCCCAAAATTTGCCCTCTCATATTTCTCAAAACATTGCAAGAAAAATCTCCAAGTGGCTCAAGGTTGCTCAAGAGTTGGTCAGACAAGTCATCTCCTAAGGCAGTCAACCCCAAATTAGGGTTTTGTGTTGCATCAAGATCCTTGAGTAAAAATGACCTCAAGTTATCTCCATTGTCCTAATATGCTCTCAAGATCATCCATGTCAAATTTCAAGCCTTGCAGAGGAAGTTTGCTCAGTCAAATGCTCAAAAGGTCTAAAAATCGACTGTGCTAGGGCAAAAGTCAACTGTGACCCAAATACAGTCAAACTTCAATATTTTTTGTCAAAATTCTCATTTTGAAGGATATTTCATCATTTTATCAAGGGTTGATCATGATTCATCAAGGATTGCTCAAAATTCATCAAGACTCAAAAGTTGCTAAATTAGGGTTTTGTAGGAAAAGTCAACTCAACTTTGACCAAGCATAACTTTCTCATACTTTATGAGAAATGACCCATCTAAAGCTCATTTTTAAGAGGATGCAATTTCCTACAATCCATCTTCATACCCAAGATCATAAAATGCACTCACAAGAAGTTATAAATTTGGACATTATAGGTCATTTTTGAAAGTCAACAAAAACACCTTTTTTTTGCCAAAGCTTATAACTTGAGCATGGAATATCAAATTGAGATGAGACCAAAAGGGTTGGTTATAGGACATCTCAAGATTTATAAAAAGTCCAAGAACACTTCCAAAAATTCAAAATTGAAGAAGTTATGCATTGTTGAAGTTGGACTTTTTTGCAAAATTGCCAAAAGTCAACTATCCCCAAAACTTCAAAATTTGTCAAATGGGCCCATTATTTTCCACTTGATTTGAGCTTGCATAGTTTCCCACGTGTCCTAGCTTCAGCCATGAGCCCATATTTCATTTTTATTATTTAATTTGATTTTTTATTGAATTTATTCATTTTAAATCAAATAAAATCATAGAAAATCCAAATAATTAATAACTCTTGATTTTTTGATTGTTTTAGGCTTTGAATACATCTATTATGTGAATCAAATTCACATCAAGGCTTGTATGCACAAAAAGATCCAAATCAAATCAAATTTGGAAGGTTGTAATGGTGGAATCAAATCCAATTCATGAGCATTGATGTGGAGAGATTTGTACCAAGTTTCTTACTCTAATGCAATATACATTACATAAGGAAGGCAAAGGCACGAAAATAGAGGTTGGAGGCTGCAAGAACAATCAAAACCAAACTTGAAAAAGTGGTAAAAAGCTTGAATTCGAGATCATAACAAGAGGCATTTTCAGAAGCCAAAAGCTATCCCAATCGCTTCCTGGGTGTTCACTCAACTTTCCTGGATCAAGAGCAAGCCTTCTCACATACCACAAAGCACTGTAAGTATCACGAAAATCACCTTGGTTCTTGAATTCGTGATTCATTATTCTTGCATCATTTGAACAAATTTCTTGCATATTCATAACCCTTATGACATGTGTAAACTTTTTGCATTATTCAATTTGGTTTATAGGCGTTGTAACCCCAAAACACCATAGCTAGGGTTGCGTGTTTGTTTTTAGGGCTTTCTTTTTCAGGAAAACTCAAGACTCAAGAAGGACATAATGTTAATCAGGAAGCCAAGACGAACTCAGCCATGTTTTTGGAATTGATTTATGTGGCCTAGGGAAGATTTTAGAGCAAGCTTGCGTATTTAGCTGCGGATCCAAATCCGCAGGTAATATTTGCAGGATTTGGAGGTAGAAGACGACGAGCTGTTGTTCTCCCATTGGCCAATTCAAATTAATTTTCGCGCATTTTTATTTTCTGCCATATAATTTGTTTTGTTTATATTATAATTTCTTTGTATTTTACTAACAATAGAATCAAAGCAGTGCAGTGGCAAGCGTGCAAGCATATCACTTTCAGGACCTGGGTTCGAATCCCAGGTCCCCCATTTTCTTTGTTATTTTCTTTCTTCAGGTAATCACATGTACGTCCAAGCATGCAGCGTGCCATACGCCTTCACACATCCAACAGCCAGATGGCCAAAGGCCAGATCTGGTGATCCAGGCTGAGAGTCCACCATGGAGTCAAGTCCAAGTGCACACACGGAATCCTAAAAGTCAAACCAAGCCAGCGCTCAATGGGCCTCAACATTGCTATATGCACCACAAAATTCAGGCCCAAACCTCTCTCTCTCTATTTATTTTATTTATTTTGTTTATTAATTGTTTTTATTATTTTTGTTTTTAATTCTAACCAATCATTAAAATTCTTTTTCTTTAAAATAAAATCACACCAAAATATTTTTATTTAATCAAATTCTAACTTTTATTTTTATTAATAAACATTAATTAAATTAATTTAGGTTTTAATGTTAGAATAATTTTTAACCCTTTTTGCAAATAATTAAAATTAACTAGACTTAATTAGGTTTTACTAATTCAATTAATTTTTATTTTATTTCTTTAAATAACCAAAAATCCAAAAATAACTTTTTTTTCATTTAATTAATTAATTTAATTTAATGTAGTGATTAATTTAGATTTTTTTCTTTCTAAAAATATAAAAAAAAACCACAAAACATTTTGTTTATCAAATTAAATTCTAACTTTTATTTTTGTTAATAAACATTAATTAATTGATTTAGAATTTTAATTAGAATAACTTTCACATTTTTGTAAATAATTAAAATTCAATTAGATTTAATTAGGTTTTTTTACTAACATTAATTAATTTTTATTTCTTTCCTAAAATACAAAAAAACCCAAAAATATTTATTTTTATTAATTAATTTATTTATTTAATTTAGTAATTAATTTAGATTTATTTCTTTCTTAAAAAAAAACAACAAAAAAAGATACTTTCTCTCAAAAAGGGTCAAAACCCTATTTGCGTTCGATTTAATTTCTCGCACGCGATTTATTTTCTTTTATATCATAATGTACTTATTCCCGGAATGTAATAGATAATTAGGACCATTTAATTATTTTTATCGCTTTATTTATTTTTCCGCATTTTAAATTTTAAAGGGTTGCTTTTGGCGATGTAAATACCCGACGCCTTGTAATTTAATTTCCCCAATTTATTTTCCACAAAATATAACTGTTAGATGTTTGATAATAGGAATGCATGACAAGAATGAATGTTTAACCTAAAATCAAATTAGATAACCACTAACATGTACAAAGACAAAATTAACTGAAAACGACACACTCGCACATGCACACTCTTAGGGTACACCCCACTTGGTTGCCTTCGTACGCGGTCATTGAGTATAGGTCGTTTTAGAGGTCGCCCTCTTGTCTAAAAGATCATAGTCGCCTCGAAACGGTTGCCTCGGATATTGTTGCCTCAAACAAATGATCTAAGACATTAGGGTTACCGCTAAGGCGTCCTAACATTGCTTCGGTGACCGTAAGTCCCTAAATTCGAATTGACCCTTCAAACTCCAACGATGATGCTACCTACTCATCAATAGTGGGATAGCATTGTCTAAAGGAAGATAGCATAGAACAATTCTTTTTTTCGAGTAGGTAGATGGTTCTTAGATACTTGCTCTTTCAAAACAAAAACTTTTCGCACTTACACTCCTTTTCAAACAAAGTTTTCAAAAACACTTCATACGCTCTTGAGGGCAGAAGCAAGAGTTAAATCGAAGTTTAAAACAAAAACTTTTTCAAACCCACAAGCACAAAGAAAATCAATTTTGAAAATAATTTGAGCAAGTACCTAAGAGCCCGTGGATAACCACGGATAGAAAGGGTGCTAACACCTTCCCTTTCTATAATCTACCCCCCGAACCCGAGAAAAATCTCGAAAAAGGAATTTTTCTGTGCTTTTTTCCTTTCCTTGTTGGATAAAATAAAAGTCGGTGGCGACTCTTGCTTACCGCGACATTTTGCGAAAACAAACGCAAAACACAAACCAACATTCCAAAAAACAGTCAGTTCTTTCCCACCGTATCACAGAAATGGCGACTCTGCTGGGGACGCTTAATAAGTGGGGTGTACCTTAGGATTAGGTCATTGTGTTTTCAATTGTTTTCTTTGTATGCTTTATCTTTGTGGGTTGAATTGGAGTTACTATAGATCCTAACCCGAATTTGGGGGATAGCCTTTAGGTAAGTAACAATAAACTGTGAGGGAACTGTACAACGTAGACCGATATGGTTGAAGCAGTAGCTACGTTGGTGTGGCACTTTAGTTTGTACCGATATCCCTTGTGTTGGAACAAGGAGAATATGGGTCATCTAAGGGGTCATTAAGCACCAACTGACCTTAGAACCTTTAAATTGACCAACTTGGCCATAGAACAGTAGCAGTATGCTACACTCATTGAGACCAAACTCTCGCGATGATTTCGGCCGCAAGAAAAGGTTGCTAAACTGGAATTATGACCGATCGAGGGTGGTCAGTGATATTGAGATCCTCTAGAACCCGGTTACTATTTCTAGGACAGGTTGAACCAACTAAACTGAAAGAGGGTAATACCTAAACTCCATGCCAGCCTAAACTTAAGGCTGTTTGTGTGACTTGTGTGCCTTCAAACTTGAACTACTTGCACATTCTTGTTATCTGACAACATGAGTTCCTTGCAGGTTTTGTTTACATTCCTTATCCAATAATTTGGATTTATTGCAGGGTTTACTTACATCACTTCACATTTTTGCTTAAACGCATAGCATACACATCATAACATCATGCCTTAACATTTCCTTAACCATTTCAAGGATCTCAATGGTTTGTGATGCAGGTCATGGTAAATCAAATGTCTAGCAAGGGGAAAAGGGGATTTATTTTCCTCTAGCCAATTCCGTCTAGAGATCAAAACACGATAACTTGAGTCAGTGGATATGACCCACTCGATATGGTGAGCTTGACTCTTGGAGAAGGACTCTTAACAACACGAAGTTTCTTCAATCAAGGCTGCAAAATTCAAATTCTAACAAGTTTCTGGTTTACCCCGCGAGATCCTTGAAAACATTGCATACATATATCATACATATCATTGCATAATAGGTCTCCCAGTACAGGTCTCTCATGTTCTTGCTGTTTATTTCAGCAATGGATTTCCAACAAGACAACAGAGATCTTCAAACTTAAGAAGCTCAGTTCAGGGACGTATTCCTAAACCTATCCAAGGGGCAGGAAGAGTTGAAAACACTCCTCATTGGGAACTTGGTCAAGAAAAGTCCTGAAGACAATAAGGACGAACGACTGGAACAACTGGAAGCTGAGTTCAGTGCCATGAAAACCAAGATGCTGGGGCAGATGGCTCTTATCCAAGGCTTAGCTTGGGAACAAGAAGAGCTGAGAACCATTATCAACCAGCTTCATCAAGACAGATACAACAGCATGAAGCAAACAATCAAGGCCGGGGACCAAGTCATTAATCAACTTCCGAGAAGTCAAAGGTTTGGTTTGATGAAGAATAGACCTCTCCAAGTTGCTGCTACCTCACGGGTCTAACAACAACCTCGCCAAAAACAATGGGTTAATCAGAATAAGCCATATACACCCAAGAAACAGTTTACCAAGCTCAACATGCCGCTGTCCCAAGCTTTACAACACCTGTTGAGATTAAATTTGGTGACATTAAGGGACCCTCCTAAGAATCCCAACATAGCCTCCCCAAGGTACAATCCTGATGCAAGGTGTGGATATCACACCAACAGCCCGGGGCATGATACTAACATTTGTTGGGCATTGAAAAACAAAATTCAAAACCTGATTGATGAAGGAGCTTTGTGTAGCGGTAGAAATGTGCAAGACTAAGCCATTGGATTGACTAGACTTTACAAATCAAAATAAAAATCGCCACCGCGCTTTATTGTTTCCAAAGGAATGGGAAAAGAGCGAATAACCCAAAAAGAGGGGGAAAGATTCAAGGTAAGGGGGTTGGTTATGCAAAGGGAAGGTATTAGCACCCTAAACATCTACGGTACTCCGCAGGAACCTCTTTGAAAAATCTGTATATTTTGGATATAAAAATGTGTTGTATATAAAATGGATGGTGGAGGTGAGAAAAGAAATATTTTTATGATTTTTGCACCCGCCGTGGTTTCGAACCTTTAGTGCCTACGTACCACCTTTCGTGCAATAGGGGATCAGGGTACACGTAGTTCCTCTAGAAAAGACTTGTTTGTTGATTGTTTTTAAACAAGGAGACAAGTCGTCATTGTTAGGAGAGAAATCTCGACTAATGCCCACAAGGTGTAAGAAAGATGGGCCTTGCGTCAACAAGAGTGAGGGTTTGAGAACGCCTCTAGTACTCAAGTGGAAAAGTCGACACCTTTATAACCATAGGGATAGGAGAATGTTGCTCGACTATCAATGAATCATGTCTCACCTTGAAAAAAGTTTTAAATGTAAAAGGTGCTCGGGCGCACAAAAGAGTTTGAATGTGTTGAATTGTTTTGTTAATTTTTGAAAGATGTCAAAGTATGATTAAGTGAATTGAAGTTTGTTTAAAGAAAAGAAATTTTGAAAGAAAAGGCATTCGAAAAAACCGAGGTTTATTATGAAAGCGGTTTGAGTTTAAAAAAACAAAGAAGATTTTGAAAGAAGATGAGAAGATTTTGAAAATTAAAGAAGATGGGAGGAGATGGAGGGACTATCCTAAAGCATAAGGTAAAAGCTAAGGAAGAGAACCGTCTAACCAACATGAAGCCGATACTTGACATTATGAGCCAATGTAGAATTCCCATTCTTTGGAGTGAAATCAAGCAAGAAAATATACTAGACCTCTTGAGTGAACCATGCTTTAAGTGTTTTAAGTCTTCGCAAAAATTGGGCAGAGTAACGGCTGTATACGGGTGAATTCCAGATTACAAACAAAGATCGTAATCTCAATAACCTGCACACAAAACAAAAAAACAACCCAATGTCTTGAGGTAAACCTCAAGAACTCCAGACAAAATATCAAATAAAGTCACAAAGTCTCCAAGATAGGCCAAGGTCTCTAATCCTAAATCCAAGAAGTCCATCACTCCATAATGCAAAGGATAGTAGCCATGTAGTCCAAGTATCATTGATGATTTTTATGGTTCATGTTGATTATTAGGTGTCTTTAAAAAGAAAGAAAAGCTCAAGTGAGCAAAATAAAAATGACATGAAAGTAAATGCTCAAGTGAGCAAAGATGAAAATAGCATGAAATGTAAAATTCTAAAAGTAAATGGTACATAAAGCATGAAAATAAAAGCGTAAAGTAAAGTTAATTGTTAGTAATTAGTGGTTAGTTGGATGACCATATTGAAACTTGCATTTGGAACTCATTAGAGGATTGGTAGAACCAAAGCCTCCACACAACAAGTTGCATTTGTTTTTTGTCAAGTATATCATCCATTTTGGAATTCTCACAAGGCAACATGTAATGATCAACGATGTTTAAGTGATCCGCGTTGACCAAAGGTGTTGTAGATCCATTAGAGGATTGGTAGAACCAAAGCCTCCACACAATGAATCTCAAGGTTATTGGATCAAAGAGATCAAATTAACATACTTGGGCTTGAAATCATAAGTTTGGGCCACGAATGATCATTTATTCGAATCGGGACAAAATTTAGCGCTATGTTAAGCAATCGTAAGTGGACTTATGTAGAAGTCACACCTATTTTGAGG
The DNA here is from genome assembly GCA_948472305.1 of Vicia faba. Taxonomy (NCBI): domain Eukaryota; kingdom Viridiplantae; phylum Streptophyta; class Magnoliopsida; order Fabales; family Fabaceae; genus Vicia; species Vicia faba. The sequence goes on along the minus strand of OX451741.1, from coordinate 818,169,143 downwards.
CCGGTCAATAGCAATCTATGTACTTCATGTTTGGATAAATGATATAGAGATCACCATCCCTTAACATGTAGCACAATTAAAAAAATAAAGGGATAAGATAAAGAGGGAGGGAAATGATAAGCTAATTTGGATCACCATTTCAAAATTCTTTCATCTTTAAATTCAACCACTCCTCTAGATGGATTAAAGCACTAAACATATCATTAATCCAAAGCACCAAAAATGAATGAAATAATTCACTCTTAGGTAGATTTGAATTGATGAAAATTTATCCAACTTCATCTACATCACAAAGTCCATTGAGTTTAAAGACAAATTGGACATTTAAAATTTCAATCCAAACCAACAATCAAAAGGAGTGAGTAGAAAAAGCACTTTGGATCAAAGCTGCCCCAAAACAAGGCAAAAAATACATTATGTTCTGGTGTAAATCGATTTACACTACTATGTAAATCGATTTACACAGTATAATTTTCAAAAATTCGCGTGAAATTACTTCTGTGCAATCGATTTACACTTAGTGCAAATCGATTGCACACAGTAACAATAGTAAAAACAACATTTTAAAAGGGCAATTTCTTGTTCAAACTTTCCATCAAACACCTTATGATCATGGATCCACTTGAGCACGAAAATTCCATCAAATTATGAGAAAATAACACCATTGAAATCACAAAATAATGCTCAAAGAATCAATCCCAAAGATCACCAAGAGATCACATTGTGAAATATGAATTATCCAACTTACCAAAGGTAGATCTAAAAAATTATCAAACAACTTCAAGAATTTGCTTCAATTCAACCACAAGAATCAATTGACCAAGCTTGGATGTATAGAATTGATGGAGAAAAAGTGTTTGGATGAAGGTTTAGCTCAAAGATTAGTAAGCTTCAATGCAAAACTTACTAACTTTTTTGAAAATGGAGCTTTGAGTGAATTTGGTAGATGGAGAGAATTGAGAGATTTTTTAGCAAGGTGGATTTGGCTATCAAAAGCTTGAAATTTGAGTGAAATGAGGGCTCTATTTATAGAGTTTAGGATTGGGATTAGTGGTAATTTGGTAATTGATTCTTAGAGCCAAAATTTGAATTAATGATAATTCTTTCAAATATTAGAGCCAAAATTTGAATTAATGATAATTCTTCTTAAAAATGAAAAATTGGCACTAAAATTTGAATTAATGATACATCTTTCAAAAATGAAGAAAAATTGGAGCCAAAATTTGACAATTTTAAAATGCTGATTTTTTTCAAATTTTCACACTGTGCAATCGATTGCACTACAGTGCAAATCGATTGCACAGTGTATTTTTTTCAAAAATGGCGCAAAATGCACTATGTGCAATCGATTGCACCCTAAGAGAAATCGATTGCATCAGTGAAAACAATGAAATTTTTTTAATTCTTTTTTTTCTTTTCAAATAGAGATTTCAGGGAAATAATACCGGAAAACCTTACTTGCCATATGCTTCGACTCGGTACCTACAAAACACAAATATGTAAAGACAAAGACAAATATTTTTTATATTTTGATTAGAAGTTAGTCAATAACAGCAGAGCAAACTTAAAGATAGGATGCAAATGTGATGAATGAAGGTATTTATTAATGATTGTAAAATATGATATGAAAGTGCGACTGAAAAAGTTAGGGGCAAAATTTAGGGTACAACAACTGTCCCTATTTAATTATCTTTTAGCTAGATAGGCTGAAAGTAATTAAATACAAACATACCTGAATTTTGTCCCTGATGCGATGAGATGATAGCATATGTTATGAATGAATGTATGAACTCTTTTTTTTGACATATATATTTTTTTGAATGATGTATGAGATGAGACAGACTCTGGGAATACGGAAAGACTCGAAACTGGAAACTTATGGTAGTTCAGATGAAATGACGTGGAAAGACACGCTAGGGAAACAACAAGATACTTATGGATATCTGTCTGGGTGACAAGGAGTAACCAACAATACTTGGAAAAAAGAGATAAAACTCGAGAAGGCAAGCAGCGGCATCCAAGAATGGCATTGAATGAGGCGAGCAACTCTCTGGAAAAGGCAATCAGAAACATCTAGAAGAACAATAGATGTGGGATGAGACCAAATATGAAGCTACATCAGAGTCGTCCAGGAAAGACGCTGGACGGAAAAGAAACACGACATCCAATATTGGCTTTGAATGAAGGGAAAACTCAACGTTTAATACTGGCTTTAGACGAGAGAAAAGATCACAACATCCAATACTGGCTTTGAATGAGTGAAAGAGATCTTGACATTCAATACTGGCTTTGACTGAAGGGAAAACTCAACGTCTAATACTGGCTTTAGACGAGAGAAACGATCACAACATCCAATACTGGCTTTGAATAAGTGAAAGGGATCTTGACATTCAATACTGGCTTTGAATGAGAGAAAAGCTCAACGTCTAATACTGGCTTTAGACGAGAGAAAAGATCACAACATCCAATACTGGCTTTGAATGAAGAAAAAGGTGACAACATCCAATACTGGCTTTGGATGGAAAAAGAGATCCGAACCGACGTTTGCTTTGGTAGGTGCCAAGTAAGTTGGACTTTGATCTCAAGGTGACATGTCAACTGCAACAAGACCTCAGGAAATGCAAATGAGGATGAAACACTTTTTTTATGCATTATGTGTGAATTTTGTTATGCATGATATGTGAATGATTTATGCCTGTAATGCTGATGTTTACGACAATGGAGTTTGACTCTTTTGTGAAGGATAGTTTGGAAGTTTGATTCCTCAACACAGAGAACTCTGCCAAATTTGCTTGGAAAGAAAGTCTCTGAACCCAAATTTGTTACACTCATAAACTATATTGAACTGATGATCTTCTAAGGAAGGACATGAAGAGCTACTTGGGGACTTGTCCCTGATTAGCTGACTGTTGAAGATAAACTGATCATGGCTTCAGTCGAAAGTTGCTGGAAATAAGCTGATCACGGCTTCAACTCTGAAATGACTATTGGAGATAAACTGATCATGGCTTCAACAATTAGAATGTTTGTTGGGAATAAATTGATCATGGCTTCAGTTCTGAAATGATTGTTGTAAATAAATGGCCCTGTATGGGTCTTCAAAATGATTTCCTGGCTGGCCAATTCTGAGAAAACTCGCATTGAGCAGTAAATCTTGAACTGATTCGAAAATGGACCTGGAAGATACTTGCCCCTGATAGGAGTCACTGACCAAGTTTCTCAGCTGTTTGAAATTCCTTGACAAGGAAAGCTTGTTTGCAAGCAAAATTGTTTATTCAAACATGGTATTTTAATGCAAAGTTCATGCAAAAGTTTTGAATCCAAAATCATTTTTGAAATGATGTTATTGGTGTATAGAAAATGCATCATTGGTTAAAACACAATGGTTTATACTTTTAAAGTGAAAGAGAAAGCAAAGGTATGATACCAAAACAAATGATTTGCAAAAGATTATAGGAGTCAGTTTACGCAACCTTGCTGTAGTATGCTTTCAAAAGAAACATGGCTTCAATTAGGTCTTTTGAGGGTTGTAATGTGGTCTGGTTCACGGTTTAAGAAATAAAGGATAAAGGCTCAAAGTTTATTTGTACCCAACCCAATCTTCGTGATGTTCTTCAGCCCCACGTTCAGTTAATTTGGAATATGCATTCAGGTTCCAAGAGATTTTGGAATTGCACTGATGGTAGCAATGACGATGGCTCGGAAGCTAAAGGATTCTTGAGAATGACAGTCATTTCTTCTTACATATTTTTGCTGTTTTGAGGACTTTTGTCAACTCTGGTGGAGAATTTTGAGGATTTGAAGACCTCTTCTGATTGAATTTATTATTCCCATTTTTTTCCTGAACTGTTTCATTTGAGATTACAGTCAGCGGGATGCCCCAGTTTTTTGCCTAAGTCTCCTTTAGAGGTTTTGACTTAGCGGGATTTTTCTTTTCATTTCTTTTTTTTCTTTCTTTTTTTGAAAGATAATGACTGCCTTGCTCAATGATTACGGGGAACCATCTTCGTCATTTTTTGTTTGAGAACATCTTTGACACTTCTTGCTGTGTTCAAAGGAAAGCTTGATCGCGACCTTTGTTGAAATGTGTCTTGCATGATTTCTCTTGTAATTGAATGCACAACCAAATTAACTGAGAACTACCCATCCCCGGGTTAAGATTGCAGGTTTTTTCGTATAGAAAGAAACTCCAACTTCTAGGCTCAAAGGGGTGAATGAGGGATTAACTTCCTTATTACTTCAGTGTTTAGGAGTTGAAACAATGCTTGTATATCCTCAGCAAAGTTTTATTCGAAAGCATACCAGCAACAATTATGGGTATTTCGTTTTCATCATCCTCCCTCAAATCTTTGCATAAACAAAAGCTTGATAAAGGGAGTAAACCAGAGAAATATATTTGAAAGCAGTAAATGAAAATGATTTGAATCAAAACATTGCAATGCTTATTTCATTAAACTTAACATGAAAGTACAAACAGAATTTGAAAGCAACAATTTTAACATAAACAAGGGAAAAATGCAAACAGAAAGAAACATGGCCTAGTGACTAATCAGTAACAAGGATGAGTTGTCCTGTCTGAAACACTAGCTTTAGGAAGTGACTTGAGGGTATCCCGACTCAGTCTTCAGCCACTTTGTTTTGGCAAAGGATTGTTGATGACATTAGGACCTGCCTCTTTGAAAGTGAGAGCATTGGTTTTCACCAATTCTTGCACTCTGTTTTTCAATGCATAACAGCTTTCTAAATCATGACAGGCAGCTCCCTGATGAAACTCACATTGAAGGTCAGATCTGAACCCGGCTGGAAGAGGATTTCGAGGAATCAGAGGCCTAGTTGTAATCAAGCCCTTCTGCACTAATGCAGGATATAAATCAGTGTACGTCATAGGAATGGGATCAAACTGAGCCCTATTCCGATTCTGATTCTGCGCAATATTTTGTCGTTGAGGAACCTGAACTGGTTGAGCATTAACTGCAGGAGCAACAACCGCTACTTGTGGTTGATCAGTGTACTGAGGCTTACGGCGAGGTCCTCTTCTCTGAGTCGAGACAGCATTGGCTTCTACCTCTTTCTTCTTCTGAAAGTTCCCAAGGTATTTCTTTGCACCATTAGAAGATTCAGCAGCTTTAGACACTTTACCATTCTTGATTCCTTCTTCTAATCTCTGGCCAATAGTCACCAGGTCTGTGAAGCTGGAAGACACACTACCAATCATCTTCTCCCAAAAGAAAGGGGACAAAGTATCCATGAACAAACCAGTTAACTCTTTCTCTGCCAGAGGTGGTTCAACTTGAGATGCCAATTCTCTCCATCGTTGAGCATATTCCTTGAAAGATTCTTTCTCATTTTGAGACATATTTTGCAGTTGGCGACGATCAGGTGCCATGTCAAGTTTGTATTTGTATTACTTTATGAAAGCATCAACAAGATCTTGGAAGCATTGGATACGACCTTTCTCAATCCCCATATACCATTTCAATGAAGCTCCACTTAGACTGTCTTGGAAACAATGGATAAGCAGCTTGTCATTCTTGGTGTAAGCAGACATCTTTCGAAAGTACATCACCAAATTACTTATTGGACAAGTATGCCCCTTATATTTCTCAAACTCGGAGTCTTGAACTTTGCAGGCATAACCAGATCAGAAACCAAGCACATGTTGTTAGCATCAACACTGAAGAACTCATTTCCTTCCATAGCTCTGAGTCTCTTCTCCAAAGTTTGATGCTGTTCTTTGAACTCTTCAAACTCACCAAATTCTCCTTGGCTCACACTTCGAGGACTGGAAGCATGGTACTCAAAGAGAGGATCCTCAAAAGTAGCTTGTGCAGCAGGTTGACGAGAAACAGTATGAACGATTGGCTAAGGTTCAGTGAAAACTGGAGCTTGAAAGACTGGTCAGGAAGACTGGCCAACCATTAGAGTAATGGCAACAGAAGGAGAGTAGTTCTAAGGTAACCCAAACTCTGGCCATGCAATAGATGTATGCTGGATAGGTTGAGTGTCAACAGCAGCAGGTGGGATTTCAGATATCACAGTCCTTTGAGGTGGCTCTCCTCTGGAAATCAGGACTTGCATCATCTTAGTAAGTTTGGCCATGCCTGACTTCAACTCATCAATTTCCATTCTGACTTCCATGTTATGTTGTTCTTGGTTTTCCATTCTCAATCTGACAGCAACTCTAGTCCCGTAGTTGTGTTGAGGAATCAGCTTGACGGTAGACGACTAACTGGAAGAAAGAAGCAACTGGGAATAAGATCCTGATCAACCTGGATGTATGCAGAATGATGCAGAGGATGCAAATGATATGCAATGTTATGCAATGCACTATACGGTAACAGGATCACATGGTTCAGAGTCACAAGCCTGGAGTCAAAGGTACAACCCATAAGGTATGGACTAATGGTTATCACCTGCCGAACAAGGTTCTAAGAGGTTCCCAGAGTACACATCCTTCCTTCGGATATTACTAACTTCCCGATTAACTCGGTAATTAGTAATATTCTCAAGCAGAACTCGTCCGAGTGTAGTATCGCGTGACAACTATTTCCGGATTACTCTGTCATAGCTTCCGCACTACACCTAAAAGGCCAAGATGGGTTAGGTAATCTATAGTCCTCATCTTCAGTAGGCTCCCAGGTCGAAAGCAGTACGTCTTCCCGATTACTCGGTAAACGACACTATAATCAAAGGGGCCTCCACTGAGTGGGGGATCTCATGCCTCCTTTTTTGGGATTACTCCCTCAAAGTTAACATGACTATACCGCCCGTCCTATCTTAAGTTTGCTCAAAGTCCGGGTAGAGGACTTATAAGAAATCACCAAGCACCCTGTAAACCAGGAAAATCCAGACAAACATATATACAAAATACAACACATAAACAATAATAGCACATATACAAATATAAACAAAGATAGGTTTAACCCACTTAGGGATGGACCAGCAAGAGGTCAATCTTTCCCCAGTGAAGTCGCCATTTTTTTCTGTAGCGGTAAAAATGTGCAAGACTAAGCCATTGGATTGACTAGACTTTACAAATCAAAATCAAAATCTCCACCGCGCTTTATTATTTCCAAAGGAATGGGAAAAGAGCGAATAACCCAAAAAGAGGGGGAAAGATTCAAGGTAAGGGGGTTGGTTATGCAAAGGGAAGGTATTAGCACCCTAACAAATCTACGGTACTCCGCAGGAACCTCTTTGAAAAATCTATATATTTTGGCTATAAAAATGTGTTGTATATAAAATGGATGGTGGAGGTGAGAAAATAAATATTTTTATGATTTTTGCACCCGCCGCGGTTGCGAACCTTTAGTGCCTACGTACCACCTTTCGTGCAATAGGGGATCAGGGTACACGTAGTTCCTCTAGAAAATACTTGTTTGTTGATTGTTTTTTAAACAAGGAGACAAGTCATCATTGTTAGGAGAGAAATCTCGACTAATGCCCACAAGGTGTAAGAAAGATGGGTCTTGCATCAACAAGAGTGAGGGTTTGAGAACGCCTCTAGTACTCAAGTGGAAAAGTCGACACCTTTATAACCATAGGGATAGGAGAATGTTGCTCGACTATCATTGAATCATGTCTCACCTTGAAAAAAGTTTTGAATGTAAAAGGTGCTCAGGCGCACAAAAGAGTTTGAATGTGTTGAATTGTTTTGTTAATTTTTGAAAGATGTCAAAGTATGATTAAGTGAATTGAAGTTTGTTTAAAGAAAAGAAATTTTGAAAGAAAAGGCATTCGAAAAAACTGAGGTTTATTATGAAAGCGGTTTGAGTTTAAAAAAACAAAGAAGATTTTGAAAGAAGATGAGAAGATTTTGAAAATTAAAGAAGATGGGAGGAGATGGAGGGACTATCCTAAAGCATAAGGTAAAAGCTAAGGAAGAGAACCGTCTAACAAACATGAAGCCGATACTTGACATTATGAGCCAATGTAGAATTCCCATTCTTTGGAGTGAAATCAAGAAAGAAAAGATACTAGACCTTTTGAGAGAACCATGCTTTAAGTGTTTTAAGTCTTCGCAAAAATTGGGCAGAGTAACGGCTGTATACAGGTGAATTCCAGATTACAAACAAAGATCGTAATCTCAATAACCTGCACACAAAACAAACAAACAACCCAATGTATTGAGGTAAACCTCAAGAACTCCAGACAAAATATCAAATAAAGTCATAAAGTCTCCAAGATAGGCCAAGGTCTCTAATCCTAAGTCCAAGAAGTCCATCACTCCATAATGCAAAGGATAGTAGCCATGTAGTCCAAGTATCATTAATGATTTTTATGGTTCATGTTGATTATTAGATGTCTTTAAAAAGAAAGAAAAGCTCAAGTGAGCAAAATAAAAATGACATGAAAGTAAATTCTCAAGTGAGCAAAGATGAAAATAGCATGAAATGTAAAATGCTAAAAGTAAATGGTACATAAAGCATGAAAATAAAAGCGTAAAGTAAAGTTAATTGTTAGTAATTAGTGGTTAGTTGGATGACCATCTTGAAACTTGCATTTAGAACTCATTAGAGGATTGGTAGAACCAAAGCCTCCACACAACAAGTTGCATTTGCTTTTTGTCAAGTATATCATCCATTTTGGAATTCTCACAAGGCAACATGTAATGATCAACGATGTTTAAGTGATCCGCGTTGACCAAAGGTGTTGTAGATCCATTAGAGGATTGGTAGAACCAAAGCCTCCACACAATGAATCTCAAGGTTATTGGATCAAAGAGATCAAATTAACATAATTGGGCTTGCAATCATAAGTTTGGACCATGAATGATCATTTATTCGAATCGGGACAAAATTTAGCGCTATGTTAAGCAATCGTAAGTGGACTTATGTAGAAGTCACACCTATTTTGAGGCCGGTCAATAGCAATATATGTACTTCATGTTTGGATAAATGATATAGAGATCACCATCCCTTAACATGTAGCACAATTAAAAAAAGAAAGGGATAAGATGAAGAGGGAGGGAAATGATAAGCTAATTTGGATCACCATTTCAAAATTCTTTCATCTTTAAATTCAACCACTCCTCTAGATGGATTAAAGCACTAAACATATCATTAATCCAAAGCACCAAAAATGAATGAAATAATTCACTCTTAGGTAGATTTGAATTGATGAAAATTTATCCAACTTCATCTACATCACAAAGTCCATTGAGTTTAAAGACAAATTGGACATTTAAAATTGCAATCCAAACCAACAATCAAAAGGAGTGAGTAGAAAAAGCACTTTGGATCAAAGCTGCCCCAAAACAAGGCAAAAAATACATTATGTTCTGGTGTAAATCGATTTACACTACTATGTAAATCGATTTACACAGTATAATTTTCAAAAATTCGCGTGAAATTACTTTTGTGCAATCGATTTACACTTAGTGCAAATCGATTGCACACAATAACAATAGCAAAAACAACATTTTAAAAGGGCAATTTCTTGTTCAAACTTTCCATCAAACACCTTATGATCATGGATCCACTTGAGCACGAAAATTCCATCAAATTATGAGAAAATAACACCATTGAAATCACAAAATAATGCTCAAAGAATCAATCCCAAAGATCACCAAGAGATCACATTGTGAAAGATGAATTATCCAACTTACCAAAGGTAGATCTAAAAAATTATCAAACAACTTCAAGAATTTGCTTCAATTCAACCACAAGAATCAATTTACCAAGCTTGGATGTAGAGAATTGATGGAGAAAAAGTGTTTGGATGAAGGTTTAGCTCAAAGATTAGTAAGCTTCAATGCAAAACATACTAACTTTTTGAAAATGGAGCTTTGACTGAATTTGGTAGATGGAGAGAATTGAGAGATTTTTTAGCAAGGTGGATTTGGCTATCAAAAGCTTGAAATTTGAGTGAAATGAGGGCTCTATTTATAGAGTTTAGGATTGGGATTAGTGGTAATTTGGTAATTGATTCTTGGAGCCAAAATTTGAATTAATGATAATTCTTTCAAATATTAGAGCCAAAATTTGAATTAATGATAATTCTTCTTAAAAATGAAAAATTGGCACTAAAATTTGAATTAATGATACATCTTTCAAAAATGAAGAAAAATTGGAGCCAAAATTTGACAATTTTAAAATGCTGATTCTTTTTCAAATTTTCACACTATGCAATCGATTGCACTACAGTGCAAATCGATTGCACAGTGTATTTTTTTCAAAAATGGCGCAAAATGCACTATATGCAATCGATTGCACCCTAAGAGCAATCGATTGCATCAGTGAAAACAATGAAATTTTTTTAATTCTTTTTTTCTTTGCAAATAGAGATTTCAGGGAAATAATACCGGAAAACCTTACTTGCCATATGCTTCGACTCGGTACCTACAAAACACAAATATGTAAAGACAAAGACAAATATTTTTTGTATTTTGATTAGAAGTTAGTCAATAACAGCAGAGCAAACTTAAAGATAGGATGCAAATGTGATGAATGAAGGTATTTATTAATGATTGTAAAATATGATATGAAAGTGCGACTGAAAAAGTTAGGGGTAAAATTTAGGGTACAACACTTTGGAATTCACCCAAGATGGTCAGGCCGAGTTCTTCTACCATCCCCCCAAGGTTCACCATTTGAAGTGACAAGTACTGAGACGAGAAGACTTTTTGTTCATTAGAATTTTCAAGTTGTAATTTTCTTTTGATTGTTCGAACATTTATTCATGTCAAACTTTATTACTTTATCAATGCATTGCATATGTCTGTTTTGAATCAATCCATTTGTATTTCACTATATTCAAATTGCTTTCATTTTTTGTGATGATCAACTCTCGATTAAAAAATTCTAAGCCTTTAGAGGGAGGATGACGAAAATGATATCAAAATCTCTACAATATGCTTTTGAACAGACCCCGCTGACGAGGTACATGCATTGTTTCGAATCCTAAACAGTGGAGTTATAAGGAAGATAATCCCTAGTCAACCCCTTTGAGCCAAAGAAGTTGGAGTTTTTCTTTTCACAAATTAAAACCCTTAATTATAACCTGGGGCAGGGTAGTTTTCTCAGTTGATCCAGGTGCACAATGAATGTCATCAAAGAAGTCCTTCCGAAACAAAAGACGGTGTTGGTTCCGTAGAATCATAAAGATAGGCAGTCATTATCTCTCAAAATAAAAGCCCAATAAGTCAAAACCTGTGAAGGAGACTTAAGAAAAACTGGGGCATCTCGCTGACTGTAATCACAAAAAGAAACAGTTCATGCAAAAAACAGGGATAATAAAAACCAAAAGGAAAGAGATCCTGCAAACTCTCAACAAAATGACTGCCTGTTGATCGTGGGATTTGTACTTATGTATCCAATGATTCGGACTGCAAGTGCACAGTCTTGTCGAGTAGTTTTAAAAGATATTGAACCACAGAGACTGATGAATCGATCTACCGTTTTCTATTATTACTATGTAAATCTAAAGCTAATGAATATTTGATTTGGGTTGTAGGGAAACTAATCACTAAATTAAGTTGTATTTTAATAATCAATGAGCTAAATTACCAGTATGCAACAGTCTTACCTCGGGAACTAGCGACCTGTCGGGCGTCTTTATATTTTCAAAACAGTTTTCAGTAAAACCTATCTAGTTTAAAAACCCTCGTCTCACACTGTCGTTTTGTTGATCTAGGCTATGCAGTTAAGTTCTAACGTACGCTTCCGCCATCCCGCAGAAGTTAAAAACACTTTTTGGAAACTAAACAAAATCTTAATTAACTTTAAAGTGCTTCTGTTGTATTTTAAGCCAATGCCTAATTACTACTGTCCAGTTAAAAGATCTCAAACTTCCTCTTTGTTGATCCTAACCTCTATCTATTTTTTACTTCCGTAACAAAACAATTTAATGATTTGAAAAATAGTAACTTAGGCCAGAAAAGAAAGTTTCGCAATAAAAATAGTCCAACTAAGTTACTCGTTCCCTCGGTTGATCGACTTTACATACCGGTATAAGGTTTCTAGCCTGACATAATATTAAACCAAATCGCAGAATAATATAAAGGACAAACACAGATAAACACAATTATATTAATTAATAAGCAATAAGAATTTGTAAACATAAACCTGGTAATAACTATGAAGATAGAAGCACTCCTGCACAAATTGTAGGCTTTGCTTCGATCAGAGAATATATTTAACCGTACAGAAGAAAATAATGCTGAAAGAATAATGCTGGAAAGAAATAACTGGGAAAAGAAAATAATGCTGAAAAGAAAATAATGCTGAAAATAATCTCTAAACTTTCTCGTCAAAAAAAAGAAGAAGCCTTTCTACTATGGTCTCAGGCTCTATTTATAGTGCTTGCTTGATTCCTTGCTCATGAAAATGTAGGAACGGTTCACTTCCTTTCTTGAGAAATAATAGGCCATTTAATTGTCACGTTCGTTGCTCTTTTGACTGATTGGGTGAGAGAATGTAGGAACTCTTTGGACTATGCTTTGAACGTGTTTCTGTCCGTTGGATGAGGAAAACGTGGGGTGATAGGCTGTGACGTTCGTCACACGCAAGTGACGATAGTCACTTGGTCTTCATGGAGCGTGACGTTCGTCACGTCCCCTTGACGGTCGTCAGGGCGTGATTGCTTGTGGGCCACGTGCTCACACTTGTAATGGGATTTTGGGCTGGTTTCTTCTCCTTAGGCTCTTTTACTACTTTTTGCACCCTTTTTTCTTCATTTCTTTAAAAGTGTTCGGCTCAGTGCATATCTGCAAAAATAGAAAAATGCCTGCATAATACTTATAAAATAATTTAATTTAAACTAAAGTATGAGAAATATTTGGTGTATATCAAGCCAGAAATATCACATATTTGTGTGTCATCAAACTCCCCCATACTTAAACTTTTCTTGTCCTCAAGCAAATGCCCAGTATGATGTTTTTCTAAACATGGTTATGACTCGGATCGACTAATACATAGCTGCGTTGTGTTTTTGTCAGAAAATCGGTAGTTTGATTCGTGCTTCATAACTACGTCGGCGACGCTAGACAATCCCATTTTATGTAAACTAGTTACAGGTCCTATCATAGCCTACCTCGAGTATTTGTCTTGTTTTGCGTTTTTCATTCTAGCGCAATCACATTAAGCCCTTTATCTTCACACGCACATAGCATAACAGTTGGTTAGTGGTTATGATCCTTTTAAACTTTTCGAGGTTTCTGGCACATTAGTGTGGCAACCTTTAATTCAAATGTTGGATGCGGGGGATCAGACCGTAATCTGCCCTACCAAGTTCAGTACCAGATGCTCTTGAACCATCCATCAAATGAATTTTCGTGTTACTTTGTAAGGTTTACATCCTTTGGATTAGGCGATCGGATGAGGATCGTCCAATTTAATCAGTGTTTTTCCTTGTAACATTTTGTTGAAATATTCTATCATCCACTTATATTCATCGACTTCCTGCGTAGTTTGTGTTTAAGACGGTGCTGACTGCTAATAAAAACTACTCAGGTTACTATAAAGACTAAACTCAAGGTGTTGGAAACAACAAGTACTTGAACTGATCTATCATACTCTGGGGTTGTAGAGTGTCTAAACGGTAGAAATTTCGCTTAATTTCGCCCCAATTCATGATGATTAAAGATTTTGCAGTCTATTTACTTGTCGAGTGAGAGAAAAAAATTTTATGGGCTCAAAAAGAGAGGGGAGTCTAAAAGAACAACACAAATTGCTGCAATAGATGACTTGAGAAATTTTTTTTATTGAATTTAAGATAACAGAAGGGAAATTACAAAGAAAATAAAAATTACTAGAAAAAGGGAAATACTTCCTCCCCCATACTTGAATCATACATTATCCTCAATGTATTGATAGAAGCGGGAAAGGGGAAAGATAACAACATAATCATTCTTCTTCCTCTTGTCTTTGGTATCGGCCACGTGTCCTTGCTCTTCGACGTGCTTGCCCGCCATGTCTGGAAGATTCGCCGCCATCTCTCTGGGATATGATATTATGCAAGTCGTCAACACGGAGTGTTAAGGCTCGCATATCTGCCATTATTCCGGTGGTGAATTCCAGCATACTTTGATTGTGCCTGCGAGCGTAGTCATTTTGGTCTCTCTGAATTTGTTGCATGAGAGTCATCATCTCGATTTGGCACGTCTCGATACTCTGGTGGCGTTGAGTGGATAACTGGTTTTGTTGCATTATCGCGGCATATATTGCGTCGATAGTGGAGGGATTGTTGGCTTGCTGTGGTTGGGGCTCTTGCTGCTCTAATTCTTCTTCAATTTCGTCAGCGGCAGCGTTGTTAGCCTGACCTTGATTTCCTTGCACATTTTCTCCGGGTTCAGGGGCGTTCAGGTTGTAAAGCCAGTTATCCGGATTACCCAAGTAAGTAAGATTATGATTAGGCATGATCACACTACGAACTCTTGCATTCTTGACCATGAGATAGTATCCTCCAGCTTCTCGTACTTTAATCAGGCGGCCAACTCTACAGTTATCAATGTCCATAAAAACTGCTGACAGCGAAGGTAGGAGTTGGATCCTTTCCCCCCAGTTCAAGTGAACTGCGATGGCGGTGACGATGCCTCCAATGCAAAAAGGTGTGGTCCCTTATCTTGCAACGAGGTTTTGAATATGGGCCATCATTAAAGTGACGGGATTAAGACAGATGTTTTGCGAAAAGGTACACTGGAGAGCATATAATTCTCTAGTGTTTACCTTGTTGTTGTTTGCTCTTCCGAATATTGTGTTTGCCATAACACGGTGTAAGAAGTGGATGTTCGGGTTGTGGATGTGAGAGGCGTACCGTGCTTCGGGTGTGACATTTGGTTCGCCGATTATTCTCTCCCATAGTGCGTATGCACTTCCATTCCAATCCAATTCTGGGGGTATGTGGTATTGCACATTATTCCCTCGGGGAAAATGAAATATGTCGCTCAAAATTTCATGGTTGAGTTGGTACTCTCGGTTGAACATCCGAAAATGAGCGGCTCCCGTTAGGTGTGCGCCTGCATCTTCTCGGGTGTGATATGCGTAGGAACTCAAGAATTCCAACGTGAGATCTTTGTAAGTTGGTGTGTTCATCGTGCTAATAAAGCTTAGGCCAGCTTTATTCAGCAAGCCTTCCATATGAGGTAGCAAGCCTAACTCTTGCAAGCAAGTGTTGTCGACGAACCGTGTTGATGTTAGCCCTCGGTGATGGAATTTTATGTACCTCTCTTTTTGAAGCTCACCTGCTTCTCCTTGTCGGAGCACGAGATGTCGCATGTCGGGTTCGGGTTGGTTGGCCATGAGTATCGAACTTGATAGAAAAAATAATGTATATGTGGTAGATAGATGGAATGGGGGTGGTAGTGATGAAACTAAGGATGGAAGGGGAGGGTTTATATAGATGGTTTTGTGGAGTAAGAAATTTAATGGTGTTTATGGGAGAATTTTGAAATTTGGGAGGTTATGGAAGTTATGGGTGAGTGGAGTAAATGGGGTGGTGGGATTTTAAGACAAATTTTTCATGCATCAATGCTGTTCAATGGTCACGGTTTTGGAAAGCGTAGGGGACAATGCCTGCCGCCCGTCACGTTCTCTCTGACGAACGTCAGAGTCAAAGACACTCCCTGACATTCGTCACATGCACTCTGACGTTCGTCAAGGTCAGGTCATATTGGTCTCTTTGACTGCTTTTAACGCGTGCTCCACTAAAGTAATTAATTAATTAATTTCAATTTTGAGAAGTGTATTACAAGGGATTAGTAGCATATTGTATAGTTGGAAGAATGATATAAGAAGCAAATAAAAATAGTAACAGAAATAAAACATGATAATAATAGAAATTAAGAACAAATGAAAATAATAACGGAAATTGCAAAAAATGAATGCATACTTTGTAAATAGAAATAAATAAAATGGATATGAAGAAAATTTTAGGACCGATATTCGAAAATAATTAAAACCATAATGAGTTTGAGAATAATAATAATTAAAAATAATGAAAAACCCCCATACTAAGAACAAACAGTGTCCTCACTGGGGCGGTACAGAAAAACTATCAAGCATGAGGGCCTCCGGGAGGTGGTGCAGAAGCGTGCAAATGTTGATAAATGTGGTCAAACTGCTCCGTAACGACATCCATGAAATGAAAGAAGTCACGCCGAAGTGTGCTGACATTTTCTTTAACAGTGTCGAGCTCGCCTCGGAGTGTGGTAACATCTGTCTGTAGAGTCTTGATCGTATGTGCATGATCAGGCATGGGTAAGTCATCAGCTGTAGTAACAAGGGGTAGTGTAGGTTAATCCAAAGGTGTATAATTGTGGTAACCTGTGGGTGTAGATGGGTCGCTCTCCTCCCTCTCAGGGTCGTGTTCGTCTGTCTTCTCTAGGGGATATAGCCAATTTGTCTTGGTATAGACACTGGTATGCTCGGGGCTAGGCAATTTGAAGCAATAGACAGGGTTACGTTGGACAAGCAGCTGAAAGTGAGGTGGGCTGAGGTTACCAATCAAAGAAATGTTAAAGCAAAAAGGGATGTCCATGGTATAATATCTAGCGTACGGTGTAAGGCGCGATAGAGATGACCGTAAGGATAGGGCCCCGGCTATCTAAAGGACATATGACCTCTACTACGCCCTAAGCCTTGTGTGGGTTTATAGATGAGGAAGCTCAAGAACTCCAAGGTGAGGCGTTGGTGTGTAGGGTGTTTATGGGCTAGGAACCCCTCACATCCTATCTGGTTAAACATGAAATAGACACTTTCCCTAATTCCTAAGGCCGTCAAGGTGGGATCATGCACATACGTGGTCATACTCATCTGGCGCTGAGCCAGAATCTCATATCGTCTCTGCTGAGTCTCCGAGGCAAAAATGATAGTATCCATGAATTTTAGCTTGTAGGTTCTTGTGAATCGGTACTAAAATTTGGAAAAGAAAAATGCAAATAAGTAAAATATGTTGTGGGAGAAAGAAAGAAAAGGAAAAAAAATCGGATAGTAAAAATCAGAATGCAGAAATGAAAAAAAGTAAAAATAAAAATAAAAGATAAAGATATTTGAGAGATAATAAATAAAATAAAAAATTGTGGGTTGCCTCCCACACAACGCTTGTTTATTGTCATTAGCTTGACATTTGTTGTTAGACGTGAATTAGTTTTCAAATTGGTGTGGTAGCTCTAATAGCGTTAAGCTCGCAATGTAATCCTTATTTTCGACGCTGTAATAATGCTTTAGGCGTTGGCCGTTTACTAAGAATGGATTCATGGATTTTCCTTTGATTTCTATGGCACCACTGGGGAAAACTTTGGTTACTTCGAATGGTCCAGACCATCGTGAACGGAGTTTTCCAGAGAACAATTTCAGACGAGAGTTGAATAGGAGCACAACATCTCCTTCATTGAATTCTTTCCTTGAGATACGTTTGTCATGCCATTTTTTCGTCCTTTCTTTGTAGATCCTTGCATTTTCATATACATCTAATCTTAGTTCTTCTAATTCATTTATGTTGAGGATCCTTTTTTCTCCTGCCGCAGTGTAGCTTAGGTTTAAAGTTTTAATTGCCCAGTAAGCTTTGTGTTCAATTTCCACTGGCAGGTGGCATGATTTTCCATATATGAGTTTAAAGGGTGTTGTACCTATCGGTGTCTTGAATGCCGTTCTGTAGGCCCATAATGTATCAGGTAACTTAGCCGACCAATCCTTTCTTGAAGTGGCAACAATTTTTTCCAGTATTTGTTTTATTTCTCAATTTGAGACTTCCACCTGTCCGCTTGTTTGGGGGTGGTATGGTGTTGCGACGCGGTGCCTCACCCCATATTTGGTTAGGAGTTTATCAAAGATTCGTGATATGAAGTGGGAGCCACCGTCGCTTATAACTTGTTTGGGTACACCAAACCTTGGGAATATAATGGTTTTGAAGAGTTTAATCACGACTCTAGTATCATTTGTTGGAGAAGCTATTGCTTTAATCCATTTTGAAACATAATCTACAGCCACAAGTATATATTTGTTTCCGAAGGAGGATGGAAATGGTCCCATGAAGTCGATTCCCCATACATCAAAGACTTCCACTTGTAGGATTCCAGTCTGAGGCATCTCATCGCGTCTGGATATATTTCCGGTGCGTTGGCATCAGTCGTATTTTAGGATGGTTGTGTGCACATATTTCCACAAATTTGGCCAGTAGAATCCAGACTGCAAAATTTTGGCACATGTCTTTGATGTGTTTGCATGACCTCCGTAAGGGGCATAATGACAATGAGGAATAATGCTTTCTATTTCATTTTCCGGGATGCATCTTCGGAAAATACCGTCTGCACTCCTCTTAAATAATAAAGGTTCATCCCAAAACTAATGTTTCAAATCGTGAAAGAATTTATTCTTCTATTGATAAGTCATATCAGGGGGTAGGATTTTGGCAGCTAAGTAATTTTCTATGTCCGCATACCATGGTATGGTTTGGGTAGAGACCACGGCTTCTTGTATATGGTTATTTATTTGGTCTTGTGGTTCTCGTGAATCGCTGTTAGCAGCTTGTATGTCAAGTCCTGAGAGTAGTTGATTTGGATTTGATTCAGGCGGTTCTTTTCTGGTATCTCCCAAGTCCATCTGAGCCATCAGACGTTCATACGGGAAGTCATCGTTAATAGGTACTTCTTCTGGTGTCAGCTATTCCATTCGAGATAAATGGTCGGCTACCACGTTTTCGGTACCTTTTTTTTCTTTAATTTCTAGATCGAACTCTTGTAGAAGCAGAATCCATCTCAAAAGTTTCGGCTTTGAGTCTTGCTTGGTTAAGAGATATCTAATAGCTGCGTGGTCTGTATAGATGATTATTTTTGCGCCTACGAGGTAGGAGCGAAATTTGTCTAGTGCGAAGACTACGACTAAAAGTTCTTTTTCCGTTGTTGCATAATTCATCTGTGTAGGGTCCAAGGTTCTACTAGCATAATATATCGCATGAAGCTTCTTATCTCTTCGTTGTCCCAGGACTGCACCTACGACGTAATCACTTGCATCACACATGATTTCAAATGGAAGTCTCCAATCGGGTGGTTGCATGATTGGTGCGGATACAAGAGCTGTTTTTAGTTGGTTAAATGCCTTTAGGCATTTGTCATCAAAATCAAATTCAACGTCTTTCATAAGGAGGGTGGTTAGAGGTTTTGATATTAGCGAGAAATCTTTGATGAATCGTTGGTAGAAACCGGCGTGTCCTAAGAAACTGCATATTTCTCTTACTGTTTTAGGGGGTTGCAAGTTTTCTATGACTTCGATCTTAGCTTTATCGACTTCAATCCCCTTTTTGGACACAACGTGTCCTAGTACGATTCCTTGTTTGACCATAAAGTGGCATTTTTCCCAATTCAGAACGAGGTTAACTTTTATGCATCTCTCCAAAACTTTCTCCAAATTCACCAGACAATCTTCAAAACTCTCTCCACATACAGAGAAGTCGTCCATAAAGACCTCCATAATGTTGTCTATGAAATCAGCAAAGATTGCCATCATGCATCTCTGAAACGTGGCGGGAGCATTACATAATCCAAACGACATTCGTCGGTAGGCGAAAGTTCCATAAGGACATGTGAATGTTGTTTTCTCTTGGTCATCGGGGTGAATAGGGATTTGAAAGAATCCGGAGTAACCGTCTAGATAACAGTAATGTGAGTGCTTAGCTAATCGTTCAAGCATTTGATCAATGAATGGTAGAGGGAAATGGTCATTTCGAGTGGCCTTATTTAGCTTCCTATAGTCAATACACAATCTAGATCCACTTATAGTTCGTTCTGCTACAGCTTCGCCTGCTTTGTTTGTTGTTACCGTTATACCACCTTTCTTTGGTACACAGTGGACTGGGCTTGCCCATTGACTATCGGAGATGGGGTATATGATTCTAGCGTTCAAAAGTTTTTTAACTTCATCTTTAACTACGGTGCTCCATATTGGGTTAATTCTTTGTTGATGTTCTCTAGAAGATTTGCAGTCGTTTTCCAGCATAATACGATGCATGCATATGGAAGGGCTTATTCCTTTGAGATCTGTAATGTTGTATCCTAAGGCAGAGGGGTATTTTCTTAAGACTTGTAATAATTTGTCTGTTTCTTGTTGTCCTAAGTCCACGTTGACAATTACAGGCCGCTTTAACTCGGTGTCAAGGAATTCATATCTGAGGGTCTTAGGTAATGGCTTAAGATCTAATGCTGGTTTTCTTGGACAAGGCATGTGATCGGGTGTCAGAGCTAAGCATTCACTCAGATTATCGTCTCGGTATTCAGGACACCATTCGTTATCTTCGAATATAAGAGGTGTGGGAATCTTCATGGTTTCGAAACAAGGTATTGGTTCCCATTCAATTTCTCTTACGCATTCGTCAACGATGTCCACCAGATAACAGGTGTCATCTATGGCGGGCACTTGTAAGAATTGTGTTAGAATAAACTCGACTTTCTCTTCACCTACTTCAAAGGTTAGTTTGCCCTTTTTTACATCTATGATAGCTCCAGCTGTGGCTAAGAATGGTCTTCCTAAGATGATAGGTGTGCTTTCGTCTTCTCTTATATCCATGATTATGAAATCTGTAGGGATGTAGAATTGACCTATTTGTACGGGAACATTTTCTAAGATTCCTACTGGATATTTGACGGAGCGATCCGCTAATTGAACTGACATCTTTGTCGGTCTTAGTTCACCCATTTCCAGTTTGTTGCATATGGATAGAGGCATAACACTAATACTAGCGCCTAGATCACATAGGGCTTTGTCTATGACAAACTTACCTATATGGCATGGTATAGAGAAACTTCCGGGGTCTTTCATCTTAGGAGGCATCTTGTTCTGGATAATCGCACTAAATTCTGCTGTAAGCGTTACCGTTTCGTTATCTTCTAGCTTTTTCTTGTTAGATAAGATTTCCTTGAGGAATTTGGCATAGGAGGGCATTTGAGTTATAGCTTCTGTGAAAGGAATTGTTATATTGAGTTGTTTCAGAAGTTCTACGAATTTTTTAAATTGCCCTACGTTCTTGGGTTTGGCTAATCTACCAGGAAAAGGGATTTGGGGTTTATAAGGCGGTGGAGGCACATAAGGTTTTTCTTTTTCTTTGGCCTCTCCTCCTTTATCTTCTTCGTCTACCTTTGGTTTCTCTGGTTGATTCTCCTTCTCAGTTGACGTTTCAGCCTTTTGATACATACTTTGATTTGATAGTCTTGGGTCTGGCGGTCCATCTAACTCGGTTCCACTCCTTAATATGATGGCATGAGCATGCCCCTTTGGGTTAGGTTGTGGTTGACCGGGAAACGTATCAGTCGGTGCGGCTGTAGGTGCTTGTTGTTGAGCCACTTGAGATATTTGGGTTTCTAACATTTTATTGTGGGTGGCCAAAGCATCTATTTTGTTTACTAATTGTTTTATCTGCTCATTAGTGTGTATGTTTTGATTTTGGACGTCTTTATTTGTTTGCGCTTGAGTAGCTATGAAGTTCTCCATCATCAGTTCTATGTTTGATTTTTTAGGTGCACTAGGAGCATTTGCAGGAGCTTTCTGATATCCAGGTGGTACGGCAGGTGCTTGGTTTGGAGCATACAACGCATTGGGGTTTTTATATGAGAAATTTGGGTGATTTTTCCATCCAGGGTTGTACGTGTTTGAGTAAGGGTTTCCTTGAGCATAATTCACTTGGTCAGCTGGAGTTCCTGTCAAGATTTTACATTCCGTGACTAGATGTCCAGGTACTCCGCATATTTCGCAATTGGGAGTTATAGCAGCCACGGTGGCTGGAGGTATTGCGGTCAAATTATCAATCTTTAGGGTGAGGGCATCTACCTTAGCATGGACACTGTCTAGGTCGCTTATCTCATACATTCCTCCTTTTGTCGGTGCTTTCTCTGTAGTACCTTTGTCTGTGTGTCCTCTTTCACTTCCCCACTGATAGTAGTTTTGGGCCATACTTTCAATTAGAGCATAGGCAGCGGTGTAGGATTTGTCCATAAGTGCACCACCTGCGGCAGCGTCTATTGTTAATCTTGTATTGTAGAGGAGACCATTATAGAAGGTGTGGATAATCAACCATTCTTCCAGGCCATGATGTGGGCATAGTCTCATCAGATCTTTGTATCTTTCCCAAGCATCGAAAAGGGATCCGTTCTCCTTTTGTCTAAAATCGCTTATCTGAGATCTTAGCATAGCTGTTTTGCTTGGTGGAAAATATCTCGCAAGAAAAACTTTCTTTAGCTCGTCCCATGTAGTGACCAAGTTTGCGGGTAGAGATTGGAGCCAAGCTCTTGCTCTGTCTCTTAGAGAGAAAGGGAAAAGACGAAGTCTTATTGCCTCTTGACTGACCCCATTGTTCTTGATTGTATCTGCGTACTGTAGAAATATTGATAGATGAAGATTAGGGTCTTCCATCGACCCACCAGAGAACTGGTTTTGTTGCACAGCAGATAACAAAGAGGGTTTCAGTTCAAAGTTATTAGCCTTGATCGGAGGGGCAGCAATGCTGTTATGTGGTTCATCTTGTGAGGGTATGGCATAGGATTTGAGTGGGCGCAGAGCAGGATTTGCAGCCATTTCTTTGGTTGGTGGAGAAATAGGAGGTTCGAGTGATTGACGAGGTTGAGTGTTATGCAAGAGATGGTACTCTTGAATGCGGCGTCTAAGTCTGAGATAACGCTCGATATCGTTGATTTGTATGTATAACGACTCGTCTTGCGAACGAGTGTTTGGCATACAAATAAGAAAAGAAAAGAAAAGAAATAGAGATAGAAAAGAAAAAGAAGTTTTTGCTCTAGTCTCTACTGCGTAACAAAAGAGTAGCGATATCGACTTAAATCAGTCCCCGGCAACGGCGCCAAAAACTTGATCGTGGGATTTGTACTTATGTATCCAGTGATTCGGACTGCAAGTGCATAGTCTTGTCGAGTAGTTTTAAAAGATATCGAACCACAGAGACTGATGAATCGATCTACCGTTTTCTATTGTTACTATGTAAATCTAAAGCTAATGAATATTTGATTTGGGTTGTAGGGAAACTAATCACTAAATTAAGTTGTATTTTAATAATCAATGAGCTAAATTACCAGTATGCAACAGTCTTACCTCGGGAACTAGCGACCTGTCGGGCGTCTTTATATTTTCAAAACAGTTTTCAGTAAAACCTATCTAGTTTAAAAACCCTCGTCTGACACTGTCGTTTTGTTGATCTAGGCTATGCAGTTAAGTCCTAACGTACGCTTCCGCCATCCCGCAGGAGTTAAAAACACTTTTTGGAAACTAAACAAAATCATAATTAACTTTAAAGTGCTTCCGCTGTATTTTAAGCCAATGCCTAATTACTACTGTCTAGTTAAAAGATCTCAAACTTCCGCTTTGTTGATCCTAACCTCTATCTGTTTTTTACTTCCGTAACAAAACAATTTAATGATTTTAAAAATAGTAACTTAGGCCAGAAAAGAAAGTTTCGTAATAAAAATAGTCCAACTAAGTTACTCGTTCCCTCGGTTGATCGACTTTACATACCGGTATAAGGTTTCTAGCCTGACATAATATTAAACCAAATCGCAGAATAATATAAAGGACAAACACAGATAAACATAATTATATTAATTAATAAGCAATAAGAATTTGTAAACATAAACCTGGTAATAACTCTGAAGATAGAAGCACTCCTGCACAAATTGTAGGCTTTGCTTCGATCAGAGAATATATTTAACCGTACAGAAGAAAATAATGCTGAAAGAATAATGCTGGAAAGAAATAACTGGGAAAAGAAAATAATGCTGAAAAGAAAATAATGCTGAAAAGAAAATAATGCTGAAAATAATCTCTAAACTTTCTCGTAAAAAAAAATAAGAAGCCTTTCTACTGTGGTCTCAGGCTCTATTTATAGTGCTTGCTTGATTCCTTGCTCATGAAAATGTAGGAACGGTTCACTTCCTTTCTTGAGAAATAATAGGCCATTTAATTGTCACGTTCGTTGCTCTTTTGACTGAGTGGGTGAGAGAATGTAGGAACTCTTTGGATTATGCTTTGAACGTGTTTCTGTCCGTTGGATGAGGAGAACGTGGGGTGATAGGCTGTGACGTTTGTCACATGTAAGTGACGATAGTCACTTGGTCTTCATGGAGCGTGACGTTCGTCACGTCCCCTTGACGGTCGTCAGGGCGTGATTGCTTGTGGGCTACGTGCTCACACTTGTAATGGGCTTTTGGGCTGGTTTCTTCTCCTTAGGCTCTTTTACTACTTTTTGCACCCTTTTTTCTTCATTTCTTTAAAAGTTCCGGCTCAGTGCATATCTACAAAAATAGAAAAATACCTGCATAATACTTATAAAATAATTTAATTTAAACTAAAGTATGAGAAATATTTGGTGTATATCAAGCCAGAAATATCACATATTTGTGTGTCATCACCTGTTCAAAATAAATTGTCAGTATACGAACCATCACTGGTATATCAGAGCAAAGACTCAAACAAGATCTAATGCACGATTAGCTGAGTTTAGGATCAAATAACATCGCGAAGAATGGGTGGGTACAAATAAAATTTGAGCCTTTATCCTTTGTTTCTTAAACCATGAACCAGGCCACGTTATAACCCTTAAAAAGTCCTAGCTGAAGCATGGGTTAGTCCGAAAGCATACTGTTACAAAAGGTATCCTGACTCTTGTAGGGCTTGCTGTAAATCTTGAGTTGACGTCACATTTTACAAAATTTTCCCATCTTACTGAAAAAATGCATTTTCAAAAACTTCAAGACATACATAAGCTTTGCATTCTTAAAATAACATTGTTTGCATATGACTATTTGTTCAAACAGCAGAGAAATTTGCACGACGAATATCTAGTGAACAAAAACCTTTTCAATAAAAAGGGTCACCTCAAGTGAAAAAAAACATCTCCAACCAAGGGGCACGACATGAGCATTGTCCATCATCTGGGGAAGTTAAGTCAAGATTCAAGGAATCTCTCAAAATGCCAAATAGCCAGGGGAAAATGTCCATCTGAATCAATTGGGGGATTGGACATGAATTCCAGCAACGAATCTTGCATGATCAAACGAAAATCTTCTGGTAGTATGACAACACAACACTACCGACAGTGACACCTCCCTACATCCTGAGAGCATGGACATAGTCAAAAAGTACTACGCATAATCAAAGACCCGCTAGGTTGACTGGCCTAGGAAAAAATAAGGGCTTCCCGGCGAACCAAAAGGGTTCGGGCAAAAATAAGGGATGAAAATGAAAAAATCTGTACACCCGGCAAGTCAAAAACCTGAAAAGGCGGCTTGGGCAAAAAAGGGTATCCCGGTGGACTGAAACTCCGAAAGGGCGGTCCAGGCAAAAATTAGGGATCAAAGCGTATGACTATGTCCCGTCATCTTGTCACTAGTCTACCAGAAGAAGACTTGTCACTTCAATCGAAAGTTACCAAGCACCTCATAGGTTGGGATAATACTCGATCCACAATGCCTCTGCAGGCACCTTCTCTCACAGAAACAGGGGCAAAAAAAGCCTCGATGCAAGCCATCGTCATATCCTTAGCACGCGTCCCAGTAACATTCACTTCCCGCAGAGTAAGACGGTAATGATAGCTCTCCCCAGCTGAGACTTGACACTGTGAATGAATGAGTCGGTAATATTCTCCCCCAAGCAGAATTTATCTACCATCAACACTGAAGAGGCTTAATATCCCCGACAGTCTTAATATTCCCTAACGGAGTATAAGAATATTCCCCGACAGAATAAAAGATATCCCCAGTGGAGTTAAAATTTTCCCAGCGCAGTCTGAAAAAGCTTCCCCAGTGGAGTTGAAGAATCATCCCCAGTAGACGCTGGAAGTTCGTCCCCGACGGAGTATAATAATAAATACCCCCAGCCGAGTTCAAAGGAAGATTGTCCCCAGCAAAGCTCAAAGGATTATCCCCACAAGAGTCTAACAGGTTATCCCTAGTGAATCCGCAACTGAAAGATCATCCCCAACGAAGTTCTTTCCTTTCACAAACAAGAATTCAATCCCTAACAGGATTCAGTATCAGCAGCCACGGTAATTCATCCCCAATAGAATTTATCGGTGGAATCCTAAGCAGAGAATCTCTTCCCCACAGAGTAATCTCCTCATCAGTTTATTCCCCAGCGAAGTTATCCTTTCCTGCAGGTTTATTCTCGCAATCACCTTCGTTCGCCATCCCCAACAGAAACGAAGAATTCAACTCTTGTCTCCAGCAGCTATCCGGGATTTATTTTCCCCAGCTAAAACATTACGTTTCCATACATCATGACACATGCATATATGTATCATACAACACAATCTCATTTATCTTGAGAACATCATTGCTTGATATATATCATGCATTGCATACGACTGACCTTTACCTTTCAGGAAAGATACAGTTAAAGTTCTCAGCCATGTCGAAGACCTGACCGGTTCTTAAATCTCAATTGAATTATCCTCGGTTGAATTTCAAATAAGGTTCTCAATCTCGACAATTTTCTTCCGTCATAGTATGGACGAGTTCTACAATCTCAACGGTATACTACGTTGAAGACCAGACAGTTCCTAAATCTTGATGAAGATGTTTCCTCCGTCATAGTGTGGACAAGTTCTACAATCTCAACGACATACTACGTTGAAGACCAGACAGTTCCTAGATCTTGATGAAGATGTTTCCTCCGTCATAGTGTGGACGAGTTCTAGAATCTCAACGGTATACTACGTTGAAGACCAGACAGTTCCTAGATCTTGATGAAGATGTTTTCCTCCGTCAAAGTGTGGACGAGTTCTACAATCTCAACGATATACTACGTTAAAGACCAGACAGTTCCTAGATCTTGATGAATATGTTTCCTCCGTCATAGTGTGGACGAGTTCTACAATCTCAACGGTATACTACGTTGAAGACCAGACAGTTCCTAGATCTTGATGAAGATGTTTTCCTCCGTCAAAGTATGGACGAGTTCTACAATCTCAACGGTATACTACGTTGAAGACTAGACAGTTCCTAGATCTTGATGAAGATGTTTTCCTTCGTCAAAGTGTGGACGAGTTCTACAATCTCAACGGTATACTACGTTGAAGACCAGACAGTTCCTAGATCTTGATGAAGATATTTTCCTCCGTCATAGTATGGACGAGTTCTACAATCTCAATGGTATACTCCGTTGAAGACCAGACATTTCCTAGATCTTGATGAAGATGTTTCCCTCAGTCGAAGACCTGACCGGTTCTTAAATCTCAACTGAATTATCCTCGGTTAAATTTCAGATAAGGTTCTCAATCTCGATAATTTTCCTCCGTCATAGTGTGGACGAGTTCTACAATCTCAACAGTATACTCTGTTGAAGACCAGGCAGTTCCTAGATCTTGATGAAGATGTTTCCCTCAATCGAAGACCTGACCGGTTCTCAAATCTCAACTGAATTATCCTCGGCTGAATTTCAGATAAGGTTCTCAATCTCGACAATTTTCCTCCGTCATAGTGTGGACGAGTTCTGTAATCTCAACAGTATACTCTGTTGAAGACCAAACAGTTCCTAGATCTTGATGAAGATGTTTCCCTCAGTCGAAGACCTGACCGGTTCTTAAATCTCAACTGAATTATCCTCGGTTGAATTTCAGATAAGGTTCTCAATCTCGACAATTTTCCTCCGTCAAAGTGTGGACGAGCTCTACAATCTCAACAGTATACTCCGTTGAAGACCAGACAGTTCCTACATCTTGATGAAGATGTTTACCCCAGTTGAATTACGAACAAGTTCTTAAAACTCAGCAAAGGCATTCTCTCAGTTGAAGTACAGGCAAGTTCCTAAATCTCAACAAAAGTTAGACTTCCCAAGCGGAATCTTCCACAACAACAAGTATGCAAGTTCTCGCTAAGGAATCTCTTATGCGATCGACACTCCTGCAGATGGCATCTTTAATCCCATACTCCCTCCAGCAATCTCCAAATGGCATCTGTAAGACCATTCCCGACATCACAAGGCTGATACCACTTCATGCGAGTGCAAATTTCTGGGCACTCTAGTGTTCAATCATCTTCTACCTTCGGATCACGAAAGGCACGAAAGCCAATCTACATCCTCAGGTTTAAGAAGATTGAACAGGGGAAGCTGTTGTACCCCAAAATTTGCCCTCTCATATTTCTCAAAACATTGCAAGAAAAATCTCCAAGTGGCTCAAGGTTGCTCAAGAGTTGGTCAGACAAGTTATCTCCTAAGGCAGTCAACCCCAAATTAGGTTTTGTGTTTCATCAAGATCCTTGAGTCCAAATGACCTCAATTTCTCTTCATTGTCCTAATATTATCTCAAGATCATCCATGTCAAATTTCAAGCCTTGTAGAGGAAGTTTGCTCAGTCAAATGCTCAAAAGGTCCAAAAATCGACTATGCTAGGGCAAAAGTCAACTGTGACCCAAATACAATAAAACTTCAATATTTTTTGTCAACATTCTCATTTTGAAGGATATTTCATCATTTGATCAAGGGTTGATCATGATTCATCAAGGATTGCTCAAAATTCATCAAGACTCAAAGGTTGCTAAATTAGGGTTTTGTAGGAAAAGTCAACTCAACTTTGACCAAACATAACTTTCTCATAATTTATGAGAAATGACCCATCCAAAGCTCATTTTGAATAGGCTGCAATTTCCTACAATCCATATTCATACCCCAAGATCATAAAATGAACTCACAAGAAGTTATAAATTTGGACATTATAGGTCATTTTTGAAAGTCAACAAAAACACCTTTTTTTGCCAAAGCTTATAACTTGAGCGTGGAATATCAAATTGATATGAGACAAAAAGGTTTGGTTATAGGACATCTCAAGCTTTCTAAAAAGTCCAAGAACACTTCCAAAAGTTCAAAGTTGAAGAAGTTATGCATTGTTGAAGTTGGACTTTTTTGCAAAATTGCCAAAAGTCAACTATCCCCAAAACTTCAAATTTTGTCAAATGGGCCCATTCCTTTCCACTTGATTTGAGCTTGCATAGTTTCCCACGTGTCCTAGCTTCAGCCATGAGCCCATATTTCTTTTTTATTATTTAATTTGATTTTTTATTGAATTTATTCATTTTAAATCAAATAAAATCATAGAAAATCCAAATAATTTATAAGTCTTGATTTTTTTATTGTTTTAGGCTTTGAATACATCTATTATGTGAATCAAATTCGGATCAAGGCTTGTATGCACAAAAAGATCCAAATCAAATCAAATTTGGAAGGTTGTAATGGTGGAATCAAATCCAATTCATGAGCATTGATGTGGAGATATTTGTACCAAGTTTCTTACCCTAATGCAATATACATTACATAAGGAAGGCAAAGGCACGAAAATAGAGGTTGGAGGATGCAAGAACAATTAAAACCAAACTTGAAAAAGTGGTAAAAAGCTTGAATTCGAGATCATAACAAGAGGCGTTTTCAGAAGCCAAAAGCTATCCCAATCGCTTCCTGGGTGTTCACTCAACCTTCCTGGATCAAGAGCAAGCGTTCTCATATAGCACAAAGCACTATAAGTATCACGAAAATCAACTTGGTTCTTGAATTCATGATTCATTATTCTTGCATCATTTGAACAAATTGCTTGCATATTCATAACCCTTATGACATGTGTAAACTTTTTGCATTATTCAATTTGGTTTATAGGCGCTGTAACCCCAAAACACCATAGCTAGGGTTGCGTGTTTGTTTTTAGGGCTTTCTTTTTCAGGAAAAATCAGGACTCAAGAAGGACATAATGTTAATCAGGAAGCCAAGACGAACTCAGCCATGTTTTTGGAATTGATTTATGTGGCCTAGGGAAGATTTTAGAGCAAGCTTGCGTATTTAGCTGCGGATCCAAATCCGCAGGTTATATTTGCAGGATTTGGAGGTAGAAGACGACAATCTATCGTTCTCCCATTGGCCAATTCAAATTAATTTTCGCGCATTTTTATTTTCTGGCATATGATTTGTTTTGTTTATATTATAATTTCTTTGTATTTTACTAACAATAGAATCAAAGCAGTGCAGTAGAAAGCGTGCAAGCATATCACTTTCAGGACCTGGGTTCGAATCCCAGGTCCCCCACTTTCTTTGTTATTTTCCTTCTTCAGGTGATCACATGTACGTCCAAGCATGCAGCGCGCCATACGCCTTCACACATCCAACAGCCAGATGGCCAAAGGCCAGATCTGGTGATCCAGGCTGAGAGTCCACCATGGATTCAAGTCCAAGTGCGCACACGGAATCCTAAAAGTCAAACCAAGCCAGCGTTCAATGGGCCTCAGCATTGCTATATGCATCACAAAATTCAGGCCCAAACCTCTCTCTCTCTCTCTCTCTCTCTCTCTCTCTCTCTCTCTCTCTCTCTCTCTCTCTCTCTCTTTATTTTATTTATTTTGTTTATTAATTGTTTTTATTATTTTTGTTTTTAATTCTAACCAATCATTAAAATTCTTTTTCTTTAAAATAAAATCACACCAAAATATTTTTATTTAATCAAATTCTAACTTTTATTTTTATTAATAAACATTAATTAAACTAATTTAGGTTTTAATGTTAGAATAATTTTTAACCCTTTTTGCAAATAATTAAAATTAACTAGACTTAATTAGGTTTTACTAATTCAATTAATTTTTATTTTCTTTCTTTAAATAACCAAAAATATAAAAATAACTTTTTTTTCTTCATTTAATTAATTAATTTAATTTAATGTAGTGATTAATTTAGATTTATTTCTTTCTTAAAATATAAAAAAAAACCACAACATTTTCTTTATCAAATTAAATTCTAACTTTTATTTTTGTTAATAAACATTAATTAATTGATTTAGAATTTTAATTAGAATAACTTTCACATTTTTGTAAATAATTAAAATTCAATTAGATTTAATTAGGTTTTTTTACTAACATTAATTAATTTTTATTTCTTTCCTAAAATACAAAAAAACCCAAAAATATTTATTTTTATTAATTAATTAATTAATTTAATTTAGTAATTAATTTAGATTTATTTCTTTCTTAAAATAAAAAAAAAACAACAAAAAAAGATACTTTCTCTCAAAAAGGGTCAAAACCCTATTTGCGTTCGATTTAATTTCTCGCACGCGATTTATTTTCTTTTATATCATAATGTACTTATTCCCGGAATGTAATAGATAATTAGGACCATTTAATTATTTTTATCGCTTTATTTATTGTTCCACATTTTAAATTTCAAAGGGTTGCTTTTGACAATGTAAATACCCGACGCCTTGTAATTTAATTTCCGCAATTTATTTTCCGTAAAATATAACTGTTAGATGTTTGATAATAGGAATGCATGACAAGAATGAATGTTTAACCTAAAATCAACTTAGATAACCATTAACATGTACAAAGACAAAATTAATTGAAAACGACACACTCGTACATGGGCACTCTTAGGGTACACCCCACTTGGTTGTCTTTGTACGCGGTCATTGAGTATAGGTCATTTTAGAGGTCGCCCTCTTGTCTAAAAGATCATAGTCGCCTCGAAACGGTTACCTCGGATATTGTTGCCTCAAACAAATGATCTAAGACATTAGGGTTACCGCTAAGGCGTCCTAACATTGCTTCGGTGACCGTAAGTCCCTAAATTCGAATTGACCCTTCAAACTCCAACGATGATGCTACCTACTCATCAATAGTGGGATAGCATTGTCTAAAGGAAGATAGCATAGAACGATTCTTTTTTTCGAGTAGGTAGATGGTTCTTAGATACTTGCTCTTTCAAAATAAAAACTTTTCGCACTTACACTCCTTTTCGAACAAAGTTTTCAAAAACACTTCATACGCTCTTGAGAACAAAAGCAAGAGTTAAATCGAAGTTTAAAACAAAAACTTTCAAACCCACAAGCACAAAGAAAAGCATTTTTGAAAACAATTTGAGCAAGTACCTAAGAGCCCGTGGATAACCACGGATAGAAAGGGTGCTAACACATTCCCTTTCTATAATCTACCCCCCGAACCCGAGAAAAATCTCGAAAAAGGAATTTTTCTGTGCTTTTTTCCTTTCCTTGTTGGATAAAATAAAAGTCGGTGGCGACTCTTGCTTACCGTGACCTTTTGCGAAAACAAATGAAAAACGCAAACCAGCATTCCAAAAAACAGTCAGTTCTTTCCCACCGTATCACACTCGCCATCTTTGCCATGACTTTGTTATCTTTTAGCCGATGTTTCGCCATCACACATTTGTTTGAAGCCGATGTTTCGCCATCGCACGTGTTTGTTATCCTACTTTGATTCCCAATATCATTGTTAGGTGTGATGTTTTGTCATCCGTTTTATTGATGTCTCGACATCTTTGCCATGACTTTGTTATCTTTTAGCCGATGTTTCGCCATCGCACATTTGTTTGAAGCCGATGTTTCGCCACCACATGTGTTTGTTATCCTACTTTGATTCTAAATATCATTGTTAGGTGTGATGTTTTGTCATCCGTTTTATTGATGTTTCGCCATCTTTGACATGTTACTTTGTTATTATTTAGCCGATGTTTTACCATCTCATTTGTTTTTTGTTTTATTTGATGTTTTGCCATCTTGACTGCTATCTTTTTTTGTCTTAATTAAAAAACACAAACCAACCAAAACACATAAGCCGAACTACGGCTGCTCTGATTCCTTAAAAGGGATACATAGGCATTGGGGTAGGGCCCAACCAAGCACAACTTTTATTTTCCCTACATTATTTTCTTTTTTCCTTTTGCATGCACTCCCTTTTCAGTTTTAAGCCATAGACATAGGATTTGACCACACCCATTAGATTAGATAACAAGAGTGGATACCGTAGAGTACTATGGGTGTGTGGGGTGCTAACACCTTCCCCTCGCGTAACAGACTCCCTTATCCAATCTCTCGGTCGAAAGACCGTGATTTCTCCCTTTTCAGGTTTTCTCGATGTTCACCTTTCCCTCTCGGCGGGATAAAAGACGTTCGGTGGCGACTTCATTGATGTTTCATTAATATCCAGATGACAGGTCTCGGCCGCGTAGTTTCAAATATTTTTATAAAATTTTTGGTAATTTTTTAAAACAGAAAAGTATTTTTTAAACTAATTAAAATCACTCAAATAAATGAAAAATATCAAAAATAGTAGAAGCCAAAATAAAATTCTAGAAAAATTTTAGAAACTCAGAAATAATGAAAATGATTTTTATAAAATTTTTTAGAATTTTAAAATATCAAAAAGTATTTTAAATAATTAGAAACAAATCGAAATAAAGAAAAAAATTATAAAAAATATCAAATCAGAAAAATAAAATCATGAAAAAAATAAAAATTAGAAAGAGAATATTTGAAAACATTTTTGTGAATTTTTCATAATTTTTGAATCAGAAATGAATTTTCTATGATTTTTTGAAATTTGGTTCAAAAAACAGAAAATAAAATAAAATTTAAAAAAAATGTAGACCATTGGATGAGAGTCAAAACGCGCTAGTAATCAGACCCAAAGGATCAAGCACGCTGTGCGTATCATGGTCAGCTTTGGAAATTGCACCGTATCACCTTTTAATATTTAAAAACAACTAAAATTCTGGGGCGTTGGATGGAGTCTGACTAATAGGAGTAATAAGATCCAAGGGCTCTCAAAGCCAACATATGATAAAGCAAACACACTAGATTGAATTAAAAAAAATACATGTCACGCCTTCATTGGTTGAAGCACGACCCATAGGTCATCTTCAACCTCCAGACGCCCTAGATTGAGGTTCCTCAAACTGTAAAATTAGAGGATCAGACTGGTACCATTAGATTCATCTCTTCAAGACGATTCTAATGGTACCATCGCGCCAAATTTATATAAAGTGAGCAAGGCTTAAATTGAGAAAATGCAGAAACAATAGCGAGCACGAAATTTTGGAATATCTCACTCAAATCTCAATGAAATTGCAAATTGTAAAAAGCATGAGAATCAGAAGGATGTAGAGAGTAGATTAGTCTTTTATTTGGACCGATTTGATCAAGAAATCTACCTGAACGAAGTAGAAAAAGGTGTCTCTGAAACTTGACTTCTCTAGATTAATATAGGTCATAACTCTTGAAGGTAAGAGTATGGTTAGCTTAAGAGAAGTTCAATGAAGCTAACTGAATGGAGCTTTTGGTGTTTTGGAGTGAGAATGCAAGAAATCAGAAATTCAAATTCAGAGTTCATGTGGGGTCTGAACAAGGGTCAATTGGCTATCAAAATCTTGCAAAAATGAGTGGAAGAGAGTCTATTTATAGGATAAGTGAATGGAATCAAGAGGAGGGGTGAATGATGCAATTCCCATGAGTTCGTGCGCACCTGTGATCATGAAGAAAATGTGATCACATGTGCATCAAAACTCAATCAAACAATGCGTTTTATCATTCTAAATGATCTAAACATATTTTCTAATCATGTTTAAGTAGAAAACATGTGGAAATTTGGTGATTAGAAGCCAAATTATGAATTTTGTAATCTGACTTGAAGTGAAACTTCAGTTTCAAGGTACCAACTTTGAATCAATGGTATTTATAACTCAAAGGGTCTTAAGGCATGGTTCTTGAAGCATTTGAAAGATAAGGTCACAATCTTTGCAATGTGCCAAGAATAGGAACAGATGGATGTTTGAGCCAAAAGTTGTGATGAGTCAATGTTGAGAAAAAGATGCTGAATTTTTGTACTTAGAAAAATTCTAAGTTTTTTCTTCAAAAGTGACCTATAATGTTTTGAGTTAAAAAAAGGCCTTCTTCCAAAATTGATCTTTGATCATTGATGCTATCTTGAAGTATACTTTCCAAAGAGCATTGTGAAACTTGAATCACTCAAAAATACCAATTATTGAAAAAGTTATGGTCTTGTAAAATTGGTGAAAATTCATGAGGTGACCTATAATCTTTTGAGTTCTTAGGGCATCTTCCACTCATTTTCAAGATTTGAACATAAAATAAGAGTTGAAGTTCACATCCTTAAGATCATTGTGGAAACATAATGGGCTCAAGGAGATAAAACTTGACCAAGTTATGATCTTTTGAAGTCACATGAGGGAATTTGATGACCTGTCTAGAGGACTTGTAATGTTTCTCCATCATTAGGAATCTTCCACATAAAATTTGCTTGAAACTCTTGAAGTGATTAATTGATAACCCTTTATATATAAACATATCTTTTGAATCACTCAAAAATCTCAAAATATGAGCAAGATATAACCCTTGGAAGTTCAAAACCCTAGCTCTTCAAGCACCAAAATAACTTGGAAAACCCTTTCAATTTTGACAAACTTTCTTGCACAATTACTCTTGCCATGCAAATAGAAGTTGTTGTTGGTGATAATAAGAACCCATAGCAATAAAAAAAACTTCCAAATATTAAGAAATGATAGATTTATGCACTTGTGATCAAGGAATTAATAGCTTGTCCAATTAGGTCAAACCTCTTCAATCAAATCTTGCATCTTTTGACTTTATTTGACAAATTGAGGCATGATGAATCATAGTAGACCTTATAATTATGTACTTTAAAGCATCCTAAATTATGAAGCTTAAATCTCAATGAAGTTTTGTTGAAGAAGGCATGGAAATAAAGTCATGAACCTATGAATCAACCTGATGAAGTGTGTTATGCCCCCACCTATAGTATCATCAATTAGAGCAAACATTCATTGTATTTTTTAGTTAAAAGTTAATAAATACAAAACATATATAATCATAATATACAAATAAAGGTGCTTGGTGATTCCTCATGAGCAAACCTAAAGATAGGGAGAAGAACCAAACCCTAGTGTGATCTTGTTGTGATTGATTTGATATGAGATGATAGAGGAATCTTCAGGGAAAAAATTGGGGTACAACACTCACCTTATCACATCTATGGATATTTGTACTGAAAATACGACAACTAGCATGGTCATATATATAATAGCTCAATTCATAGATATCAAAATGCATCTTCACTAAATCCCCTCTCACCAGGTTGATATCAAAAATCTGGAAGTCCCTAGGATAATCGACAACCATATTTATAGAATTTGCACCTCCATGTTTGGGTAATGGATTATATTTCACATTAGGACCAACATCTTTATAAGGATAATTGTTTTTGATGTTGTGCCCTGGGGCTCCTTGATGAAAAGCATAAGTTTGGTCCGCCTTATAATACCATGGTAAAGGTGAAGGTATAGCAGGGGGGGCTAGTCTGCACCAATTTCTTTTGAATTAAAGCCGGAAAAAATTATGTATAACTCATTGGAATAGGGTAAAAAGCTTCTCTCCTATGACTTTTCCCTTTATTTCCTTGAGGAGGTAGTCTCTGATAGGCAACAACAGTTAGAGAAACATTGATGAATGAAGTCACAGAAACAACTTGTTGTTGATACTGATGGCGTCTTCTCAGAGGTCTAAACTTTCTTTCCTCAATGACAAAATTTGTTTTCGCTTTCTTTCTTCCTAGAAAACCCATATGATGATTTCTTTATTCCTTCGTCTTTTGTCAAGCGTCCTTCCCTGACAGCTTCTTCCAGACGAACACCCATACTTACCATCTCAGTGAAATCACTTGGCTCACTGACAACCATCCTTTCATAATAAAATGATCCAAGAGTTTTTAGGAAGACCTTTGTCATTTCTTTTTCTCCCATTGGGGGTGCCACCTAGGAGGCAATCTCGCGCCAACGCTATGCATACTCTTTGAACGACTCCTTATCTTTCTTATCCATCGCTCTCAATTGGTCACAGTCAGGTGCCATAAACATATTGTACTTATACTTATTGATAAAAGCTCCACCTAAATCATTGAAGGTCCAGATATTGCTACTATCCAAACCCATATACCATTTCAAAGCGGAACCTATTAAACTATCCTGGAAGAAAAGAATAAGAAAGCGTTGGTCATCAGTATGGGTGGACATATTTCGGATATACATCCCCAGGTGGTCACGGGGATAAGAGTTGCCCTTGTACCTCTCAAATTTTGGAACCTTAAACTTTGCTAGCACTTTTACGTTAGGAACTAAGTAGAGTTCACTGACGTTCTGTACGAATACTTCTTTTCCTTGAAGAGCCTTCATTTCTTTATGAATTTCATTGAACTGATCTTGAAAATCACCCAATCGGATATAAAAGCGTAAACTTTTGCTTGGTGGAGGAGCATGAGGATAAATTTCATCATTGATAACAAGCATATCATTAATTGTAGGAGGTGCAACATGATGAATCTCATTATTAGCAACAAGAGTAGCATGCACCATAGGAGGTGCAGAAACAACAACAGTTTGAGCAAATGGAGCAACTTGAGCATCAGGGTTGTAACCTTATAGCATGAAATTCTCAGGCATTCCCCACGGGTAACCTTGAGGCATACGATATTGAGCAGCGGCAACTGGAGTAACAGAAATGGGAACTAACGAAACCTCGGAAGCAACAATTGTCTGTTATGGTTGAGTAGTACGAGGAGACAGAGGAGTAGGTGGTGGCTTATTTTTAGTAGCCACCAATGATTCCACTAAAGCATTCAAATTAGCCATACCGTCCCTCAAAGTAGTAACTTCTTCGCGCAACTCGCGATTCTCTTGTTTAAGATTCTCCATTTTCTTCCTTGAATTATCCCGAGTATAGTATCGATGAGACAACTTGCTGACTGAACGAAGTAGAGAAACACAATAAAACAGCTGGGTATTAACATAAATTCAAGGAACTCAAAGAATCATAGGCAATTGCAAATATTAAAGTACTAACACATTTTGAAATACTGAAAGTTTTGTTATAATAACTTCAGAATGGATTACAACTTTTAGTACAAATTTCAATGATCCTAAGTACAAGACAATAAAGATGGAATGTAAAATCCTAAGGAGCCAAAGCTGATGAAGATCTCTCCACACACTGACGCTTTCCCACGAGTCTTGCCATTTGAGCCTTCAATTGCTTGTTATCTTCTGCATATATGTTGGCAACTTCTTCCCAACCACCAGAGTCAGAGGATGAACAATTGGGTCCTGGATGAGCTCTATAGGAAAATAAATCCTCTTTCCTATCCATCATCTCCATAAAACAACTCTCAAGAATATCAATCAAGTCATTCTTCTCTTTAAATTATGTTTTGTAGGACATCTTTAAAGTCTTAAACTTGTTCTTCCATGCTTCCTTCTCTTGCTGCATCCTAACTAGAGTAAGCTAAAGTTCTTCCACATCATATTAAAGGGGAGGAGTAGTCCTCACAAACATATCAGGTATAGGTTTTTCACGGGAATATGGCATCTTCAACTGAATTACCCTTGCTTGTACCCAACAGAGATGAGGCTCCAAAGAAACAACTACTCTTGGTCTCAAATATTTTCTACTCTTCCTATGAATATGGCGCCAAGCCTTTGAAATCCATTCCTTAGCTTTCTTATGATCCTCTTCTTCTTTGAGAAAGAAACCACTCAGATGAATACTATTTGGCTTGTCTCTCATCAGATATCCAAGTTGACAACGCGCGAGAACGAGATTATAGTTAATTCCTCCTTTTATACAAAGAAGAGGCACATTAGGGAAACTACCACAACTATCAATAATCTCCACACCATAATAAGCCCGATGATACCAAACAATGTCAGAATGAGTGAGATCCATAATATTTGGGGTCCAATGAGGTTCCTTCTTAATATCCGAAAAAGAAATAGACCGAGGTAAGTCAGAAATAAACCACTGATATGATAACAGTGTGAAACAAATAATCATCCCTCCATGATAAAAATCCCGAAGATGAATGGAATAATAAGTATCTCCTAACAGTGTAGGGACTTGATTCCCAATCAAAAAGATCCTAATGGCGTTGACATCCATAATTTTGTCGAAGTTAGAAAATAAGAACAACTCATAAGCAAGCAAAGCAAAGATAGCCTCAAAAGCAATTGTACTCTTCATCTTAGCAAAGTAGCGAGCTTTCTCCAATAAAATTTCACCAGGTAAACCTCTGATTCCTCCTTTGGTAGTTATGTTAGCCTCAACCTCAGACTTCCCCAAATGAGTCATGGCAGAAATCTCATGGGACTTGGTCTCTCCCTCTAAGCTGGTGAAAGGAACACGATCAAGAATAGGTAAACCAAGTAAGTAAGAATACTCCTCCAATATGGGCATCAGCTAATAATCAGGGAAAGTAAAACTCCGGTACAACGGATCATAGAACTGGAACAATTTAGAAAGAATACCCTCCTTCATCTTGAGCATCATAAGAGACACGATAGATCCATACTTCTTCCAAAAATCTGTAGAGCTCTCGATCTCGGGAATCAAACTCATCAATTCCTCTATCTTAGGATCTTTGAAATTGTATTTACGAGTATTTCTTTTTCCAGAATCAATGGTAAAAAAGTACCTGGTATATTTGTAAAAGTTAACCTTAAGTCCCTTGAAACAATTGTTTTAAAGAATGATCATGGGTGCATGAATGCATGACGAAACAATCACACACAAGATCACAAACATGAGGGGTTATAGGTTCGACGTCACGAGCATGAAGTCAAAGGTACCACCCATAAGCTAAGGACTAATAGTTTATCACCTTCTGAACAAGGTTCTAAAAGCTTCCCAGAGTCTACATCCTTCCTTCGGATATTACCAATGTCCCGGTTAACTGATAATTAGTAATATTCTCAGGAAAAACTCGTCTGAGTGTAGTATCGTGTGACAACCATTTTCGGATTACTCCGTCACAGTTTCCGTGTAACACTCCAACTTTTAAAAGTTACTTATTTAATGAATTATTAGGAGTATTTACGAATAATTGATGTTTTATATGATTATATGTGTGATGTGTTGGCATGTGGTTGCTTATGATGTAGAACATGTGATGTGAATGAAGGGATTAGATGCAGTGGACTAATTAGATGATTATTTAGTAATTATTTGGATTTTTATTTAGAATAGAATAATAGGAATAATTATTTAAATAGAATTATTTTAGTTAGAGTGGTATGTTGGTAATTAGTAGGAAGGGTGAGGACGTGACGATAAATAGAGGTTGACTAAGTGAGGGAAATTGAGGAAGAAGTTACGGTTCCTTTGTGATAGAGAAATAGAGAGAGTTATATGATTCATTTTGTGCGATTGAAATATTGGGAGAAGAGCAAGAGAATAGACTAGGGCACAAAGATTGGAGGAGATCACAATAGGAGGCACGGAGAAAAGAATCAATCAATTGAAACAATAAGGTAAGGGGTTTTTATCTGATTATTATGTTTTATCTAAGTGGTAGACAGTTGTAGGATTTGTCCATAGTATTGGAAATGGTGATTTGATGTTGTTGGGTTAAGATTTGATGGAATTGTGATGATGGATGACCCGTAATTGTGATATAATTGATGTAGTATAACAAGTTGTTGTTAGATGATGATCCCATATGATTAGATAGTGTTTTAGGACCTGCCACATGATGAAATCACAGGGAAAATTATTCTGATAGAGTTCAGAATCGCAAACAGGAAAACCCTATTCGTAGAGGATTACCAGGCGACAGATCTTGTGTCGCCGGGTGACGGTGTTTCGTAGGAAAAGCTGAGGCGAGCCAAGGGAGGAGAATGGGGTGTTGGTATCTATAATGTGTCTCCGGGGGATGGATGGGTTTCGATGGACGATGGGAGGCAGAGCTGGAATGTTTGAATTGAAATCTTGAAACGAGCATAACTTTAGTTCTAGAGCTCAGAATGAAGTACCATTCAAAGTTGTACATAGCTAACATAGTATACTATAATTAGGTGAAATAAAATGGATACTTAGTAATATTTTTATAAGATCTAAGTTATAGTAAGAGTAGGTTCCCCACATTGAATTGCAATGACGATTTGTTTAACTATGATGATATGTTGCTATTATGATTATGTGAGGACGTTATGGCGATGTTTTGATTACACGAGTATATAAGATGATTACATGAGTATACATGATGATGTTTTATGTATGATGTTGATTAATAAATGAATAATGATGCGTATGACTAGTTGTGGACGTTTATATATGTTGCTAAAGGATTATGATTATGATTTGAGTTACCATCCTGGTAAAGAAAATGTAGTAGCCAATGCTTTGAGTAGGAAATATTTACATATGTCAATTCTTATGGTTCGGGAGTTAGAGATGATCGAACAGTTTAGAGATATTAGCTTGGTATTCATAGAGACATCCAACAGTGTGAAGATGGGAATGTTGAGACTGACTAGTGAGATTCTTGAAGAGATCCGAGAAGGTCAGAAGGCTGATTTGAGTTTGGTGGATCGACTAACCTTGATTAACCAAGGCAATGGAAGTGAATTCCGAGTGGACAAAAGTGGTGTGATGAGACTTGGTAATAGGGTATGTGTCCCTGATATTCAAGAACATAAAAAGAGCATTCTTAAGGAAGGGCATCAAAGCTATTTGAGTATTCATCCAGGTGCTACGAAAATGTATCAGGATTTGAATAAAATGTTTTGGTGGCTAGGTATGAAGAAAGAAATTGCTAAGTTTATGTATGCTTGCTTGACTTTCTAGAAGGCAGAGATTGAACATCGGAAGCTTACAGGTCTTATGAAACCTTTGAGTATTCCAGAATGGAAATAGGATAGTGTTTTTATGGATTTTGTGTTGGGTTTACCAAAGACTACTAAAGGTAATGATTCAATTCTTGTGGTAGTGGATAGGTTGACTAAGTCAGCTCATTTCTTGCTGATAAGGATCAATCATCCTGTAGAAAAGTTAGCTGAGATGTATGTTGAAGAGATTTTAAAGTTGCATGGGATACCTTCGAGTATCGTGTCAGATAGAGACCCGAGGTTTACATCTAAATTCTGGACAGGTTTGCAGAATGATTTCGATACCTAGTTGAAGTTGAGTTTCGCATATCATCTGTGTACGAACAGTCAGACAGAGAGGACTATCCAGTCTTTGGAGGATTTGTTGAGGGCTTGTATGCTAGAACAAGGAGGATCTTGCGATAATCACTTTCCATTGATTGAATTTACATACAATAATAATTTCCATTCAATTATTGTAATGGCACCGTATGAAGCATTGTATGGTAGGAGGTGTAGAACTCCATTGTGTTGGTATGAGTCGGGAGAGAGTGTTGTACTCAAACCTGAGATTGTGCGAGATACAACTAAGAAGATTAAGATGATCCAAGAGAGAATGAAGGCTTCTCAGAGTCGTCATAAAAGCTATCATGATAAGAGAAGGAATGCCTTGGAATTTCATAAAGATGATCATGTGTTTTTGAGAGTTACTCTGGTAACAAGTGTTGATAGAGCTCTGAAATCAAGGAAGATTACACCGCATTTCGTTGGTCCATATCAGATATTTGAGAAGATAACTGAGGTATCCTATTGGATTACTTTACCGTCGTCACTTATGAATCTTCATGATGTGTTTCATGTATCTCAAATGAGGAGGTACATTATGGATCCTTCACACGTAATTCAAATGGATGAGGTACATGTGAGAGATAACCTGACTGTTGAAGCTTTACCATTGAGAATAGAAGGTCGTGAAGTGAAGTAATTGTGAGGTAAGGATACTTCCTTAGTTAGGTGTTATAGGGTGGACCAGTCGGCGAAAGTTTGACTTAGGAGCATGAGGATCAAATGAGAGAGTCGTATCCGACTCTGTTTCCTTAGATAATTTTCGGGGGCGAAAATTTTGTAAGTGGGGGGAGAGTTGTAACACCCAAACTTTTAGAAGTTATTTATTTAATGAAGTATTAGGAGTATTTACGAATAATTGATGTTTTATATGATTATATGTGTGATCTATTGGCATGTGGTTGCTTATGATGTGGAACATGTGATGTGAATGAAATAATTAGATGCATTGGAATAATTAGAAGATTATTTAGTAATTATTTGGATTATTATTTAGAATAGAATAATAGGAATAATTATTTAAATACAATTATTTTAGTTAGAGTGGTATGTTGGTAATTAGTAGGAAGAGTGAGGACGTGATGGTATATAGAGGTTGACTGAGTGAGGGAAATTGAGGAAGAAGTAAGGGGTCATTTGTGGTAACAGAGAAATAGAGAAAGTTAAACGATTCATTCTGTGCGATTGAAATATTTGGAGAAGAGCAAGAGAAGAGACTAGGGCACAGAGATTGGAGGAGATCACCGTAAGAGGTACAAAGAAAAGAATTAATCACTCGAACCAATAAGGTAAGGGGTTTTTGTCTCATTATTATGTTTGTTTTAAGTGGTAGATAGATGTAGGATTCACCTTTAGTATTGACAATGGTGATTTGATGTTGTTGGGTTAAGATTTGATAAAATTGTGACGATGGA
Organism: Vicia faba; assembly: GCA_948472305.1. NCBI lineage: Eukaryota > Viridiplantae > Streptophyta > Magnoliopsida > Fabales > Fabaceae > Vicia > Vicia faba. Next base: position 818,125,963 of record OX451741.1, on the reverse strand, counting down.
TGACCCGTAATTATGGTATAATTGATGTAGTATAACAAGTTGTTGTTAGTTGATGATCCCCTATGATTAGATAGTGTTTTAGGACCTGTCACATGATGAAATCGCATGGAAAATTGGTCTGATTAGATAGTGTTTTAGGACCTGTCACGTTATGACGATGTTTTGATTACATGTGTATATATGATGATTACATGAGTATACAGGATGATGTTTTATGTATGATATTAATTAATATAAGAATGAAATGCGTACGGCTAGTTGTTGTCATTTACATTTGTTGTTGCGCATTATGCATTCATGGGACAACTTTGGCCTGTTTTGATGATTTAGGACGTTGGTCCAATGATTTGGTTTCAATCCCATTGTGTGGATTTGGGATGTCTGTGATTTTCTCTGGTTCTAAGTGGGAATCAATCCTATGATTGGGGTCTTTGGAGGGTGATAGCCCAGTGTCCATCAAGAAGAATTGGTACCACATGCATGAGCCTCTGTCCTTGAACTACATCTTATGCGGTATTGCATGGTTCTTAATTTGAGGATGTTGTATTGTGTTGATTGAGCATGAAAGATGAATTTGTTGAATCGGTTATGGTGATACTTTTAGTTTATTCTGCTATGTCTATTACTTATATCTTATATAATGAACGTGATAAACTCACCCTTTCTGCTTGAATGTTGCCTCTACGTGGGTAACATGCAGGTAATCAAGAGTAGTCCCTAACAAATTAGAAGAATAACATTGGAGTGTGATTTATTTTTGTTGACTCTAGAAGGTCTTGCTCTAATATGTAACATCAGGGATTAGAATGCTTTATTTTGGAAACTATTTTTTTCTTGTTTTGTTATGACATTTAAATTGTTTCCATGGATTTTAAATTATGTTGAATTGTGAACCATGAATCATGGGTCACTATGAAGTGTCTTTAATGAAACTTGTTTGAACTATGATTGTGCTGCCAGTATGTGAAACATTGATAATGCATATGTCATGAATAATTTTGGAAACTCGTGTTACGGAGTAAGACTAGCACGTATGATTATTTCACGAATAAAATGTGACACTCTTTTGTTGTATTACTCTTATATTGGTTTAAATAATTATGAATGTTCCGTTGGGTTTAGAAGGCTGTTACATTAGTGGTATCGGAGTAGGTGGATTCATCCGGCCAGGATTTATATGATGTCTATTCCTTGTTAATTGATTAGTATCAAAATATTATCGATGTGTTGATGGTTCTAATGTTAGTTGTCTATGCGCAGAGTTATGGTTAGCGGAAGAAATGATAATGCGATTGCTAATGCTTTGGAAGCCATGGCTCAGGCAATGCAGAACCAGCATGGACAATAGAACCAGCAATGTCTTGGGGTAAAACCCAAGAACTCCAGACAAAATAACAACAGAGTCACAAGGTCCTAAAGAGTATCAAGGCTTCTAATCCTAAGTCTAAGAGGTTCACAACTCCATAATGCCAAGGATAGTAACCAAATAGTCCAAGTAACCTTAAAGTTTCTTTAATGTTCAAGTTGGTTATTAAGTGTTTTCAAAAAGAAAATGAAAACTCAAGTGACCAAAATAAAAATGACACAAAGATAAATGCTCAAGTGAACAAAGATAAAAATAGCATGAAATATAAATATTAAAGTAGTTGGTGCATAAAAGTAAAGGCGTAAAATAAAGGCATAAAGTAAAAGCACAAAGTAAAAGCCAATTATTAGTGAATTAGAAGTTATAGGTCAGTCGAATGGCCATCTTGAAACTTGTATTTGAAAACTCATTATAAGATTGATAAGATCAAAGCTTCTCAATAACAAGTCTCGTTTGCTTTTTGTCAAGTATATCATTCATTTCAAGTTCTCAAAGCGACAACATATGATCAACGATGTTTAAATGATTCGCTTAAACCAAAGTTTATGAAGGTTCATTAGAGGATTGATAATATCAAAGTATCCTAACAATGAAACTCAAGGTTATTGGATCGAAGGTTTCAAATTAAACATACTTGGGCTTGCAAACATATGTTTGGGCCATGAATGATCATTTCTCGAATCGGGACAAATTTAGCGCTATGTTAAGCAATCGTAAGTGGAATTATGTAGAAGTCACGCCTATTTTGAGGCTGGTCAATAGCAATCTATGTACCATATGTTTAGAGAAATGATATGTAGATCATTCTCCAACAACATTTAACACAAGTAGGAAAGGGAGGGGATATATTAAATGAAATTAGGGTTTCAAATATCATCAACATCATTCATCCATTTTGGTGGATTTGGTTTTTTAACTTATCAACACCCAAGATCCAATGAGGTTGAAGAACTTGTCCCAAAATAACATCCCAATCAGGACCAAACAAATAATAAAATAATATTTAAATAGTTAATAAAAGGGAAATAATTGGTAAAATACACCAAGTATATTAAAAAAACTAAATAAAAATCCCAAAAAAAATTCAAAAGTCAAACATGAGTTAATAAGTGTTGACAAATTTTTTTGGAATTTTTTGAAGTCAAAAACTATTTTTAAAATTTAAAGAAACATGCAAAATAAACTAAAAATTGTAAAAAAATAGTAAAATTAGAAATGAAAATAAAATGAGGTCACCAATATTTGTCAAGAGGTCATTGGATCCTTCCATAATTTTTCCAGAATTTTAAAATCAAGAAAAGTATTTTTAATTAATTAAAAGAAGTCAAATAAAGTGAAAAAATCATAAAAAATATCAAACCATAAAATAAAATTGTGAAAAAAATAAAAATCAGAAAGAGAAAAATGAAAAGTATATTTAGGAAGTTTTTCAGAATTTTAGAAGTTGAAAAGAATTTTTTATGAATTTTTGAAGTTAAAAACAATTAAATAAAAAAACAGAAAATAAAAATAATGTCAAAATAATGTGGAGCATCTGATCATAGTCAAAACGCATTAGTAAACAGATCCAAAGGACCTGGCGCGATGTGCTTGATATGGACCATTTTAAAAATAACACGGGATCAATATTTATTAAATAAATTAAAATCGAAAGCAATTTTAAATGTGGCACGTTGGATGGAGTCTAACTCACTTAAGTAATCAGATCCAAGGGCTTATGAAACGCACGCATGGTAAAGCGAAACCCCAAATCTATTTCAAAAAAATAACGTGGCTAAATGTCATTGGTTGAAGACGAGCATGTCATTGTCTTCAACCTCCAGCCAACCTCAAATCGTGATCTTCAAAACTGTAAAATTAGCTAGCCAGACCAGTACCATTCGATGTGTCTCATGGAGACAAACTCAACCATGGACTTTCGAAAAATTTATATAAATTGTACAACGTTTACTTTGCAAAAAACATACAAAATAGTAAGCACTAAGCTTTCAAGATTACATGGTCAATTCTCAACGAAAACAAAAACTATAAAAAGTGTGAGATTCAGAGTGATGAGAAGAGTAGGTTAGGAACTTATTTGAGTCAAAATGAATGAGTAATATACCTAAATGAAGTATGAGAAAAATGCTCTGAAACTGGACTTCTGCAACACAATTTAGGACTCCTCAACGCTTGATTCTTGTTGCGTTAGGTTCAGGGAAGTTCAAGGATTGAGATTGAACAAAGAAATTAGATTTAGAAGTAGAGGAAGGCTGAATTCGAAAGCTAAAAAAAAGGATTACAGAGACAGTTTGGCAGGGTAATTATGGTTGTCTAAGCTTGAGGAAATGAGTGAAATATGTCCCTCTATTTATAGTAGAGTGAATGGTGAAAAGAATTGGAAGAAATAGTGAGGTTTGGAGCGAAATTGAGCGAAGCCCGAAAATGGGAAATGTGACTTGAATTTTCTCAAAACTCGGCTAATTCTTGCGTTTCAATATTTGAATCATGCTTTGGGACTTTGTTAAACATTTTTAAATAAAAAACGCATCGAAAAATGGTCATTAGAAGCCACAACATGAAAATTGTAAACTGACTGCATGCAAAAACTCAGTTTCATGATGCCAAGTTTGAATCCATAGTGCACACAACTCAAGGGGATTTATGATCTCATTATTTTTGCAATGGAAAGATTTCACCACAAACTTCATAATGTTCCAAGAAAGGTAGCATTTGGATGCTTGAGTAAAAATTTATGATCAATTGAAATCGTGAAAAACACACTAAATTGTGGACTTAGAAAAATTCTGTGTTTTGAGTTTAAAAGTGACTTATAATCTCTTGCCTTCAAACATGGCCTTCCACTCAAAACTATATTTTAGTCAATGAAGATGGAATGAAGTAGACTTCTTAAAGAGCATTGTGAAACTTGAATAATTCAAAAACTCCAAAATTGAGAGAGTTATGACCTTGTGAAGTTGATGGAAATCCATGAAGTGACCTATAATATTTTGAACTCTTAAGGCATCTTCTAACCATTTTCAAGCTTTAAACATAAAATAAGAGTTGAAGCTCACACCCTTAAGATAATTTTGGAAAAGGAATTGGCTCAAGGAGATAACAATGACCAAGTTATGATCATTTGAAGTTAAACCCTAAAATTCAAAGACCTTTCAAGGAGACTTGTAATCTTTCTCAATCATTAATGATCTTCCATTCAAAATTAGCCTTAGATATATGAAGAGAGCTTGATAAGGACCCTTTAAAGATAATCATGGATTTGGAGTCACTCTAAAATCTTAAAAATGAGTAAGATATGGTCCTTGGAAGTCAACAAACCCTAGCTCAGAGAGTGCCAAAAATGACTTGAAACCCCTTTCAACTTTTGATGATTTTTCTTGCACAATTGGATCTTGTCATATGAAGAGAGGTTGTTGTTTATAATGATAAGAATCTATATCAAAAATAACCAAATCAAAATGTTTAAAATTGAGAGAGTTATGTACTTGTGATCATTAAATCAAGCATTTTCTCAATTAGGTCAAACTTGTTGAACCAAACTTTGAATATTTTGATATTTCTTGACAAAAAAAAGCATGATGAATCATAATAGGTCTTGAAATGATATTGTCTTGAAGAAAACTCAAACAATGGAGATTAAGTATTAACAAAGCTTATTGAAGAAGGCATGGAAATAAACAAATGAACCTATCTCTTTGGTGAATGTCAACACCAACCTTGAGAAAAGTTTGACCTAAATAAGGTAAGGGAATTATTTGAGCCACAAATCTTTGACATCATGGACATAGCCTTGCAACTTGAGCTCTTGCAATCCATTGAAGGGTCATTTGATTGAGAACCAACCCTCAACCCCAGGTTAGACGGTGGGATGAATGCAATTGTATCACCCCTACAATATGAACATTTAAAGAAAAATATATACATATTTTGATGTTAGTTTAAAGAACACATATACAAGATACACACTTTAAGGTGCTTGGTAATCCCTCAAGAGAAAATTTAAAGATAAGATGGAGATAGGGAGAACCAACCATAATGTGTGATCTTGTTGTATTGATAAAAGTGAGATGATGAGAAATCTTATGGGCAAAAATAAGGGTATAACAGCATAGAAGCAGAATCATTTCTCTTCTAATGTCTTGGACGCACCATCCGTCAGAAGCAGAACCTGTTTGTTAAATAATCAACAATAAAAAATATTATTATAACAAAAAATTTCATACAATCATACTCATTTGTTATCATCAAAACTCAGATAATATTGCAGAACCAAATATTGTTCTTACAATCTCCCCCTTTTTGATGATGAAAAAACTATTTATTTTGATGACACAATTTTGTACATATAATCATAATTAGTGAAGTTAGAAAGGTAAGAAATACTTATCCTTTTTTTGATGCCCTCGTGAGACAATGACTTGATGAAGATCGAATATCGTGATTCTAAACTATTTGAGTAAAAACTCTCCCTAGTTCCAATAGATCAGATATCGAGATCTTGAAAGTATTGACTTTGGATTCCAATAGGCAAACTGAGATCCTGAGTTCACACATATTCTTTATTGAATCTTTAAACTTTAATAGATCTTAGACATTTTCCAGATTCTCAATTTTGGAGTCTGATTACATTTTTCGCTTCTTGAATTATGAATGAAGAACATCTTCAGAGTCTGAAGCCAACAGATTAGGCATACACTTTGAATAGTGCTTTTAGATCTTTGTCTTTTAATCAGAGTTCTAATTTCCTGAAACAAACAAACAATTCTAACAGAAACAGAAGTTTAACTGGGTTAGAATGTAAGCAGCTCTTTTCAGAGAATATTTTCCAGAACTTGATCATTGAAATGTAAATTAAGTTCATTTAAATTACTCCCCCTTTTTGTCATAATCAAAAAGGTAATTATGTGGGAAAAACATAAAAACCAGAAGAAACAATCAAGAAAATATAATAAGTTTCATTGATATGTCAACAGGGATTACAACAGAGTCAATAAGGACAAGTTAATCTATCTAAACTTCAAACACATAACAACTCTCATCAAATAGAGCATTGCCTCTAACGAACATATTTCATTGAATAGTTTCAATTAGACCTACTAACTCAAAAAGCTCAGATAACACATGTCCATATGGAATTGATGATTTTTGAGAGTTCCTGGATGCTTGGATTGATAGCTTCAGATGATTGAATATTATTTCCGAAAGATGAATTGGAATATTCTTACGAAGGCAATAAAGAAGATACATATCTATAGGAAAAACTATATCAAGATCTTCTCCTCTGGGATAAAGATTTGTCAACAGAAACTGAAACCAAACTTTTGAAAGTGCTTCGCACTAAGGGGCTCAAAACTAAATGAAGAGTTAGGAACATTTGGAAACATGTCAAAATTCATGCAGGAGTTGGGTAAAAGTGGACTCTGGATGGCTTCATTAGTGGAAGAGCGAGTGATGGTAATCGGAACACCAAAGATGTGAGAATAAATGGTGTTTCCATCAGGAATAACAAAAGCATGGAGCCAAAAATTCTTTAAGAGGTTAGGATAAACAGGACCTCTCAGCATTGTTGCATACCCAAACCATCCTTGATTTTCAATGACCCTGTTGATGAAACCATCATCAGACACATAATTTGGTATTTTCTCTTTGATTACTTCCAAAAGATTTTCATCTCCTTAAAAAGTTCTAATAGCCATGATATGTAGACAGGTTTGGAGAGAAGAGACGATTGAATATGATGCAAGGATAATGACTTGATGAATGACTATAGATAAAAATATAAATAGTCAGTCAAGCAATTCTCAAATTAAGACAATTGAAACACTCAATTGACGTCTCAGACTAAGATGAGAGAAGTAGATCAAACGTTAAGATGAGAGAGCATGAAAGCATTTAATCATGACATGGAATGTCAGACATAGACCTATAGGTATGACATGAAACGATTATTGCCAAGGAGTAGTTAAATAAATATAATCATGATTAACCAATTTCAAGAAAAAATAATTGCTCGTGCATGACCTAGGAAGAATGTGATAGACACTATGTCTATTTAGGTAATGCATTTGATATTCTCACAGTCCGGAGAACCAAAAGGTTTCCAACGGATCAGGGACATTTCTAACTGAAACATCTTCTGATAATTTGAGATAAGCAGATTAGAAGTCTTTTGATTAAGTCAGAATCGTATTCCTTCAGACTACAACTAGAACACAGTTGATTCGAATGACATCTTACTCTGGACAAATATCCATTTTCAGATTCTTTAGGATAAACAAAAATCTATCTTCAGCCAAGGGTTTTGTATATCAGCTCATTGATGGTCTGTATCTATAAATTTTAAAGATAGAATCCCTTTCTGAACATAATCTCTAATAAAATGATGTTTGATTTCTATGTGTTTAGCCATAGAGTGTAGAACAGGATTTTTACTTAGGCAAATGGCAGAAATGTTATCACTGAATATAGGGATGTTAATTTCATATATCTGGTAATCTTCCAGCTGATTTTTCATCCATATCATCTGAGTGTTTCATAGTGCTGCTAATATGTACTCTACTTTCTCTGTTGAAAGAGCAATTGTTGATTGCCTCTTGCTTGACCATGAGATTAGATTCTTTCCTAGAAAATGACAATTTCGATAAGTGCTTTTTTATCTCTAGTCGATCTCCAGTGTAGTATGCATCACTGATGCCAGAAAGAGAATACTATGATGTTTTCTCATACATCAAGCCAAGGTTATAGGTTCCTTTTAGATACCTTATAATCCTTTTAACATCAGTTAAGTGGGATTCCCTAGGATCATATTGGAATCTAGCGCAAAGATGTACGCTGAATAAAATATCATGTCTAGATGCAGTTAAATACAGAAGAGAGCCTCTCATACCACGATAGAGCTTCTGACAAATCTTTCCACTTATCTTATCTTTTTCCAAGATACATGTAGGATGCATTGGAGTCTTTGCTATAATGAAATCTGTCATGTTAAATTTCTTCATAAGTTCTTTGGTGTACTTACTTTGATGTATGTAAGTAACCTCTGGTTTTTGATCAATCTGGATCCCCAGAAATAATTCCAGTTCCCCCATCATGCTCGTTTTGAACTCAGCTTGCATTAGCATAGAAAATGCCTCGCAGAGAGATGGATTAGCAGAACCAAAAATAATATTGTCGACATAAATTTGAACAATTAGAATATCATTTTTTAATGTTTTGTAGAAGAGTGTTGTGTCAACATTTCCTCTGGTAAACTTATTTTCTAGCAGAAAATTGCTCAATTTGTCATACCAAGCTCTAGGAGCTTGTTTCAAGCCATAAAGATATTTCTTTAGTTTTAAAGCATAGTCTAATTTTTCATATTTTTCAAAGTCGGGAGGTTGTTTAACATAAACTTCTTCGAAAATGTAACCATTCAAAAATACACTCTTAACATCCATCTGATAAAGAATGATCTTATGATTTACGAAAAAGGAAACTAATAACCGAATAGCTTCTAACCTGGTGAGTGGTGCAAAGGTTTCTGTATAGTCTATACCTTCTTGTTGAATATAACCTTATGCAAAAAGTCGAGCTTTGTTTCTGACCACTTCTCCTTTCTCATTGAGCTTGTTTCTGAACACCCACCAGGTTCTAATGACATGGACACCTTTAGGTTTTTGAACAAGAACACATACACCATTCTTTGAGAATTGGATCAGTTCTTCCTCCATATCTAGAATCCAATCCTTATCCATAAAGTCTTCCTCAATTGGTGTAAGTTCTATTAAGGAGACTAAACCTAGAAGCACTTCATCAGAAGGTTTGAGAGTCGATCTTGTACTGATTGGAGCATCTTTACTTCCAAGAATAAGATCTTCAGGATAAGAGAATGTGATTTTGTTCTTCTTTGGTTGAGTTAGATTATAAGGACTATCAACATTATCAGAAGGAGGAGCTTCTGATTCTTTATCTTCTTAAAACTTCCCCTTTGGTTCAGTGAATGTTATCGTCACATCTGCAAGCTTTTCACACAACTTTGACTTTTCATGGTCAAGCTTATCATCAAATATGAAATGAATTAATTCCTCCATACATTGTGATTCTCTGTTATGGATTATGAAGCCTTTAGAGTGTTCAAAGTATCCTAATAGAAGACACTTTTGTGCTTTGAAATCAAACTTTCCCAAATTCTCTTTAGTATTTAACATATAACAAATACATATGAATGGATGGAAGTAGGAAATGTTGGGCTTTCTATTCTTCCACAATTCATAAGGAGTCTTACACATAATAGGTATTATGGAGATTCTATTTTGAATATAGCATGTTGTATTTATTGCTTCTACCCAGAAATGCTTAGCCATTTGAGTTTCTTAGATCATGGTGCGAGCCATTTCCTACAAAGTTCTATTTTTCCTTTCTATAACCCCATTTTTTGTGGATTTATAGGGCAAGAGAATCATGTACTATGCCATTTGAATTAAAAAGTTTTTCAAAATCTTTATTTTCAAAATTCTCCTCCATGATCACTTCGAACTCTAACTATTCTGCAGCCTTTTTCATTTTGCACTTGGGAACAGAAGGAAGCAAATACAGAATATGACTCATCCTTGTGTTTCAAGAATTTTACCAATGTCCACCTATTGTAATCATCAACGATGACAAGTCCATATTCCTTACCATTGACAAAAGCAGTTTTCACTTGTCCAAATAAGTCAATGTGAAGAAGTTCTAATGGCCTCGAAGTAGAAACAATCTTTTTAGCTTTGAAAGAGGTTTTTGAAAATTTTCCTTTCTCACAAGCTTCACAAAGAGCATCTGAAGTATACTTCAGATTGGGAAAGCCTCTGACTAATCCAAGTTTATTTAGTTGAGACATTTTTCTCAAGCTAACATGACCTAGACATTGATGCCAGACCCATTACTCTTCTTGAACAGTCAGAAGACATTTTACATTTTGTTTTTTCAAATCTGATAATTGTATTTTGTAAATATTGTTCTTCCTCTTGCCATTGAACAGAACTGAGCCATCCTTCTGACTAACAACTTTACAGGATGTTTGATTAAAGATGACGTCATAACCATTATCACTAAGTTGACTGATTGACAATAAGTTTTGCATCAGACCCTCGACTAAAAGAACATTATTAATGGAAGGAAATTTACCATTACCAATCGTTCCAGAGTCGATGATCTTTCCCTTCTGATTTCCTCTAAAACTAACAAAGCCTCCAGACTTAAGTTCCAAATCTTGGAACATATGCCTTTCTCCCGTCATGTGTTGCGAGCATCCGTTATCCAGGTACGATGACTGATGTTTCAATGACGCCTTTAAGGAGATCTACAATGTATATTATCTGATCCTTAGGTACCCACTTTATGGGTACTCTTTTGTTAGAAGTTCCAGAGGTTCTGACCCCTTTGGATTTTCGTGCCACAGAATAATCATGTGAAATTTGTGCATGATGCTTTTGGTTTAAAAGTTTTCTTTTTTGTCCATGTTCGTGCTACAGAAGTATCAGAAGTTCTTTGTTTTGGACATTTCAAATTTATGCCAGTAGGCACAAAATGTTCAGAAAGAGGTTTTGGTTTGACATTCAGAGTCTCATCAATTTTATTTAATGGTCCTGAATACCCTAAGGCTCTCCTTCCATTTCTGCTAACACCATAAATCATTGAATCCATTTTGCTTCTATCTATGCTTTTAGCAAGGAATTCTTGAAAAGCTCTATCATATCTGATTACTTCGTCAATAACAAATGCGTTAGAGAGAATCTCTTCTTCTAATCTAGACACTTTACTTTTAAGAGCATTGTTTGATTTTTGTAAAAAAAAAATAGTTTTTCATTTAAATTAGAAATACTTTTCTCATCTATAGTCGTGTTCTCTGAAGTATCCACAACACTCTTTTTCAAGATTTTGTGTTTACTTAGAAGAGATTGACACCTTTTCATTTATTCAGTTAAGCCAATTTTAAGTTTAGAACGAGATAAAGAAGAAAGTACCTCTTTGTTGTCATCCGAGTCTGACTCATAATTAATTGTCAGTTCTCCTTCTAATGTTGTTTCTCCCATGCTGGTCCTCTCCATGAGTGCCATGTTTGCATGTTCTTCATCAGAATCTTCATCTTCTAATTCTGAATCATCCCATGTTGCCATGAGACCTGTAATACGGTGGAAGAACTGACTTGGTTTTGTGTTTCATCACAAATGTGCGGATAGCAAGAGTCTCCATCGACTTTTCTTTTATCCAATATTCAGGAAAATGTGAAAAGAATAGGAAAGACCTTTGATAGATTCTGAGTTCGGGGGGTAAGTTATGAAAAGGGAAGGTGTTAGCATCCTTTTCGTCCGTAGTTATCTACGGGCTCTTAATCGCTTAGCTCACTTTGAAAGTTTGCTTTTTGTGTGTGTTTCGAAATATTTTGAAACTTGCCAATGTAAGGCGAAAATTTGTAATAATTCTTGTATTGATCCTTAAGAATGTATACAGAGTATTTGTTTGAAAATATTTATTGAAAAGTGTTGTGTGAAATGTTTTGTTTTTGAAAAGACTTGTGAGCAAGCGATTAACAGTTTCTACCCACTCAAGGTTATTCTTGTACTTTTCCTTCTCCTTTAGATAGTGCCATCCATACCATTAGTTGGTAGGTAGCCCCATCTATTGGATGTGAAGGTACAGACGTGGGTCATCTTACAGTCATCGAAGGCAACTCGTAGGGACGCTTTAGCAATTTTTTGTTAAGGGACTAGATCATTTACCGAAGGTAGCATCGAAAGGGTCATCGAGGGACTACCATCTTTTTAATCGAGGGTCTTTGCTAGAGCGTCCCCATGTTCGAGGGATATGATTGTTTAATCGAAATACAACAAAGGGAGGTTACCCTAAAGGTGCGCGTGTGTGAAGTGTGTTGTGATTCAGTTATTGTTTATCTTGTATTAGGGTTTGCTAGGTTTTATTTTTATCTTACCATACATGATCTAATTAATACAGTAATATTGCAAAATAATAGCGGTAAAAGTAAGAAAATGCAGAAAATAGAGATTCCTACGCTATTACATGGCCTCGGAAATAGGGGGTACAAGTAATAAAAATGCAGGGAAAAGTAAAATCTTAATTACCTATTACAAACCATGAGCAGTTACATAATCATAAAAAATGCGAAAAGAATAAACTACGCGAAAATATAAGATATGAAAGCGAAAGGAGAAGGAAATTGTTTTTGGCAATTTTCTTGATAAAAAAGGCTTGATGATTAACCTAATAACCTAATTAATTAATTAAAACCTAAAAAAACCTAATTAATTTTAATTTTAAAAAATAATAAAATTTATTAATTAAACAAAAACTAAACCTTAATTTTGATTAAGGTTTGTGAAAAGGTTTTTTAGAAAAATTAATTGGTTAAAAAAGTGGTTTTGGTTTGGTGAAATTAGGGTTTATAATAAGAAAATAAGGGTTTAAAAAATGGTTACCAGGGCTAGGGGTTGAACCCACGCCCTCTACCCTTTCAACCAGCATCTTCACCACCAGGCCAAGCGTGTGCCTGTGTCAAAGGATGATAGCCAATGCAATTTGCATACAATCGTGCAAAATATGGAAAATAATGGACAAAAACAACAAAAGGCAGGGATTGAACCCACGCCTTGATAAGGTAATGCCTTAGCGCGCGTTTCAACTGTTGGACAGTAATACATCTGTTAAATTAATTGAAACAAATAAAGAAAACATTAAACATAAAGCATAGACCGGAGAGACGCTGGAGTCCTAGCTCCGGTCGTCTTCTCCGGCAAATGAATTCATTGTTCCTGCAAAACGCACACATTAGAGATCCAAGGGGACCCTACCCCCCTTAAATCAGGCCCTACGAATCCAATGGGATGGTTCTTTTGGATTGAATCGCGCTAGATTTTGAGCTATGGTGAAAACAACACGAATCTATACAAATATGGTGGTTCATGATTTGGCCAGCATGGGACCTCCACGATGGGTTTTTCCTGCCCTTTTGAACCTCAGAAACAGACAAAAGACATTAGTAGACATTAAAATGCAGTGAAAAACAAGAATAAAAAAATCATGCAATGTATGAAACCGATGATGTATATATGAGTTTTCATTCCCTTTTGATCATTTCAATCGGTCCAGCCTTACCATGTGGCGTTCTTGGAAGTGAATAGGACGGCTAGTCTATAATGAAAGATATTGCCAATAGGGTTTCAAGTTATTTTTAGGTTTCTTGAAAATTTTGAGATTTTGGACAAACTTCTTGGTATAAGGGTCTGTGTCTTGTTTGTCTGAAGAATGCATAATATATATCATGAATTAGGTCAACATAACATGGGCTTGGACCTTTGTTAATAAGCCTTGTATCAGGCCCCCTTAAATCAGGCCCTACGAATCCAATGGGATGGTTCATTTGGACTGAATCACGCTAGATTTTGAGCTATGGTGAAAACAACACGAAGCTATACATATATGGTGGTTCATGATTTGGCCAGCATGGGACCTTCACGATGGGTTTTTCCTGCCCTTTTGAACCTCAGAAACACACAAAAGACATTAGTAGACATTAAAATACAGTGAAAAACGAATAAAAAATCATGCAATGTATGAAACCGATGATGTATATATGAGTTTTCATTCCCTTTTGATCATTTCAATCGGTCCAGCCTTACCATGTGGCGTTCTTGGAAGTGAATAGGATGGCTAGTCTATAATGAAAGATATTGCCAATAGGGTTTCAAGTTATTTTTAGGTTTCTTGAAAATTTTGAGATTTTGGACAAACTTCTTGGCATAAGGGTCCGTGTCTTGTTTGTCTGAAGAATGCATAATATATAGCATGAATTAGGCCAACATAACATGGGCTTGGACCTTTGTTAATAAGCCTTGTATTTTCTTTTATTTATTTTGAATTAACAATGAATAAAATCAAAATAATTAAAATAAAATAGATCAAGGTGGACATGAGCAAGATCTGAGGTGTATGTGAAGTATAAAATACGTTTAGACTCTGAAATAATAGCCCAATAGCTCAAAATATCAAGTTTGCTCAATTTGAACTTCATGCATTTGCTCAAAATTTCCCAAATTGCATTGGTCATAACTCTCTCAATTTTTATCATTTGTATGTGATCATGGACTTTTTGGAAAGCTCAAGATGTCCTCTTAAACCGCTCTGTTGATCATTTTTGCATTTGAAGAATTTATCTTAATGTAAGTTTCCCTGATAAAAAGTGTCTTTTTGTTGACTTTTGAAATGGCCTATAATGTATTGGTCCATATCTCTCAAATGAAGTATTTTTGGACTTGAGCTTAGAGAGACAAAGTTGTAAATAATTGAATTTCCTTCAAAATGAGCTATGGTTGAGGAAAATATGATAAAGCATGTGAAATTTATGCTTGGTCAAAGTTCAGTTGACTTCTCCTTAAGAAAACCCTAATTTGGCAACTTTTGACTTTTTAGGATTTTGAGAGTCTTATTGATGAATCATGATAAAACCTTGATAAAATAATGAACATGACTTAAAAATATTTATTTTGACCAAAAATCTTGAAGTTTGATTGTATGTTGACCACAATTGACTTTTACCCAATACAATAGATTTTCAGTCATCTGAGCAATTGACTGAGCAAACTTGTGATACGAGGCTTGAAATTTGGCATGAGCATTCCTTGAGACATATGAGAAACCATGAAATCCATTTGAGGCCTTAGAAACCCAAACTTCCCTGAGAAAAATGAAACCCTAGTTGTGAACCCATTTCATAGGAGGAGAATTTGTGTGATCAATTCTTGAGCAACCTTGAGCATTTGAGAACCCTAGGAGAATGTCTTGAAGAAAAAGGGAGGTAAAATTTTGGGGTACAACAGCTGTCCCTGTTCAATCTTCTTAAACTCGGGGATTTAGATTTGCATGTCCTTCATTCGTGATCTGAAGGTAGAAGAGGATTGAACACTTAAGTGCCTAGAAATTTGCACTCGCATGTGCACGAAGTAACACTGTTGGTTGATTGTATTGCTTGAATGGGCTTAAAGATGTCATTCAGAGAGATGACGGAATGTCATCGGAGATGGGATTATAGATGCCATCCAAGGTAACTGTTCATAAGAGTATCATAATGAGTATACGCTTGATTTCATATGAAGAATGCTTTCCAGAATGAACCTTTGGGGAAGGTGCTTAAGTAGCTACTTGTCAGATTTAGTCTTTGTTGGAAATGCTTATCATAATTCAGTATCTGAGGTAAAGGCTTGTCATGTAGATAGTCGCCCCGTCCTGTTTCAGGAATTGATCCATAATTTGTTTTTGTTGGTAAACCCGTCCTGTTTTGGGAATTTATACCACCTGGCCATGTTGATAGTCTCCCTATCCTGTTTCGGGAATTGATATTTTTTACTGGTTTTAAAGATACTTTCCTCGTCCTTTTTCGGGAGTTAATCTTTGCTTGGTCATACAGATAGTTTCCCTGTCCTGTTTCGAGGATTAATCTTTGACCTTCATTTTGTTGGCGAACCCGTCCTGTTTCAGGAATTCATACTGCCTGGTCATACAAATAGTTTCCCCGTATTGTTTCGGGAATTAATCTTGGACCTGGTCATATAGATATTTGCCCCGTCTTGTTTCGGGAATTAATCTTTAACCTGTTTGAAAGTTGTTGATGTATTCGTTTGTTTATGAACCAACGTGAAAGAAATATAGTTAGTTTCGTGAAATGTCATGATGTATGTAATGAATTTCATAATGATGTTCTCAAATAAAATGAGAGAGTGTTACATGAGTTTCGTATGTATATTCTATGATACTTGTAAATGATGTATGGGTGTGAGATGTCGTTGAGGCGTATTGGTAGCTTCGTGTAACATCTTGGTTGGGGAAAATAAATCCCTGACTGCTGTTGGGGATGAAGAATGTGAATCTTTAATCTTGTTTAGAATGTCTCCGTTGGGGATTCCTGCTTTCTTGTTTGAGGATACTCCACTGGGAATGTTGGATTTTTGCTTGGGGATAGAAGAGCTCAGGAACATTGGTCATTCATCACTCTACTGGGGAATTTAGTTCTTATATACCCTGACTGGGGATAAATGAGATGAATAACCTTCATCGGTAATGTATAACCGAGTTTCCAATATGAACGTTAACTCTTTTGGGGGAGGACAAAGTTAAATTATGCCTGGCTCGGTTTCAAATTCTATAGAAACTTTATGGGGATAGAAACCTGGACTACACTTTGTTGGAGAAGAGAATCTTGTCGGTGACTTGCCATAATCGGAGAAATGAAATTTGCTTAGGAAATTAAATTCCGTTGGGTAAATAAACCCTGCTGGAGAAATATGCTCTGCTGAGGAAATGAGCCCTGCTGGAGAAATATGCTCTGTTGAGGAAATGAGCCCTGTTGTATAAGAGAATTTTGTAGGGGATTTTATCATGTTGGGGAAATTACTTCAGCTGGGGATTTGAATTCTTGTGAACTGTGTTGAGGGAATCATTTCTGATGGGAATTGGAATTTCGTAGGCTGTCCGATGGAAGTTCCCATTATATGTTTGAGAAATGATAAAACTCCTTTATTCCCTAGGGGGATCTGATGGGGAGTATGTTCCTGTTAATAGCTGGAAGATGGGGAGTATGGTCCTGAAGGCATTTTAGACTTACGAGGGAATGTATCTCGGTCGGGGATGAGCTTGTGAGAGTAATTATATGGGGATAATCCCATGGAGGTTGCTCTGTGGGTATTTATGGATGACTTGAATGTTATCCCAATTCCTAGAGTCTTTCGTAAATGTTGACTTTTTGAAAATGGTCTTGGTAAAAAGTGTCTTTTGTTGACTTTCTGAAAATGACATGTAATGTATGAGCTTGTATCTTTCAAATGGTGCATTTCTTGGACTTGAGGGAAAAAGATAAGTCGTAGGGAATTGGATTCTCTTCAAAAATGAGCTTTGGTTGGGGAAAATGGATGAAGTATGTGAAATTTATGTCTGGTCAAAGTTTAGTTGACTTTTCCTACAGAAACCCTAATTTAGCAATTTTTGACTTTTGATGAATTAGGAAAATTTCTTAAGGAATCATGATCAACTCTCGATCAAATGATGGATATAACTTCAAAATGTTGAAGAATGACCAAAAATCTTGAAGTTTGACTGTATATAGGCCACAATTGACTTTTGACCTAGTACAGTTGATTTTACAACACTTGAGCAATTGACTGAGCAAACTTATAGTGTAAATCATGAAACTTGGCATGGGCAATCTTGAAGGCATATTAGGACAATGGAAAACATTAGATACCTTTGGAGCTCATACATCTTGATGAAAAGTGAAACCGTAATTAGAGGTTCATTGTTTAGGAGGAGAATTTGTCTGGTCAATTCTTGGTCAACCTTGAGCAACTGAGGACCTCTAGGAGCATGTTTAGAGTAAAAATGGGAGGGAAAACTTTGGGGTGCAACAACTAGGTTTCAGTATAACCCCTTCACAATCTAGTTTGTCAAGAGCACCTTTTGGTAGAACATTTAGCGAGGAACCAGTATCAACCAATACATGGGATAAAGTAGTGCCCATGTATTCAATGGATACATACAGGGCCTTGTTGTGGTTTCTTCCCTCACGAGTCAAGTCAACATCAGAAAAACCTATACAATTATCTGTTGTTAGACTAGCAACGTAACTTCTAAATTGATCGGCAAAATCTCTTGTGGTACATGAGAATATTTTAAGAACTTTACTAAAGCTTGTGCATGGGCTTCAGAACAAAGTAACAAAGATAACATGGAGATTTTAGAGGGGGTCTACCCCAGCTGTTCAACAATCTTGTAATCACTTTTGAGGATAATCTTAAATACATCTTCCAACTCTTACCTATAGGTGTCTTCAATTGCAACATCTTTAGGGGCCTCCGCCTGGGAAGGCTCTGTTATTTTCTCTTTACCCCGAGCCTCAGTAGTTGACTTGGTAGTGGTAACTCTGACTGGTGTAGCAACAGTTTTCGGAGAGATCCCCGGAGATAAAACCCTTCCGCTTCTAGTAACCTTACTAGTCCCAACAATATTGTCAATGCCGGGATCAATAACTTCAGTATCTTCAATCTCAGTAATCGGTAGTTCTTGCTTGATGCTATGGTAGTAGATGTCAGATCCATAGTTCCAAGGGGTAACTTTATCTGAAGAATATGGGATGGTTCTAGGTGTAGTGATTCTCATAGGAGCAACTTTGGGTTTGGAAGTGATCCTTACAGGACCCTTGACAGTGATCATGATAGGAGTGCCACAAATTACAGCTAAGTCTTGAAACAGATTCTCAGCAGACAAAATATTCTCAACCAGAATTATATGATTGTCCATGAGGCGCTGAATACCTTCTTCCAGCAACTTGCAGCCATTGAGTTAGGTTGGGCAGCAATATCATCTTTCAATACAGCCTGGAAATAAATCGGCCTGCAACAGATTCTTCTTGGTAATTGGAAGGGGAGTAACCAATTCACTTACAATAGAAACATAAATAACATCATCAGAAGCGCTTATGCCTTTATCAGGCTTCGACATAGGTATAATAATTACATTCAGGGTCTCGGGAGGATCGAACTTAATCTCTTTGTTATCAATCATGTCTTGGATTTTGTTTTTCAAGGCCCATCAGTTGTTGGTGTCGTGCCCGAGGCTATTGGAATGGTAAGCACACTTCACATTTGGATTGAAACGGGGAGAAGAGGTGTTGGGACTCTGAGGAGGATCCCTTAACGTAATTAACTCTGCTTTCAAAAGATGTTACAATGCCTGAGACAGTGGCATACTGATCTTGGTGAACTGTCTTCTATGTGTGTTTGTCCTACGTTGATTGTCTTGTTGTTGTTGTTGCATAGGCGCGAGATTAGAAATCAACACCGCTCCTACAGATTGATGGCAATCATTTCTAGTACGACCCTTATGGCCATAAATAACATCCGTCTCCTTCTTACCACTTAACATCTTCTTTACAGCACTCGAAGATGCAACCACTTGAATCTTTCCACTCTTGATACCACTTTCGACATGTTCCCTAGTTAGAACCGGCTCGGTAAAACCAGATGAGGAACTTCCAATTAGATGGTTAAAGAAAGGACCTGTCAGAGTTCACATGAACATATCAACCAACTCCCTATCAGATAAAGGAGGTTGCATTCTTCCTGCCAGATCTCTCCATTTCTGGGCATACTCCTTAAACCTTTCGTGAGAGCCCATGGTCATACTTTGTAACTACACACGAGTCAGTGCAAGATCAACATTGTATTTATACTGCTTGTAAAAAGCAGCAGCTAGGTATTCCCAAGTGTGGATGTTGGTTCCCTCTAGCTGATAGAACCATCCAAGTTGTGTCCCGGACAAACTTTCTTGAAAGAAGTGAACCCATAACTTTTTGTCAATAGTATGGGGTTGGATCTTTCAAACATAAGACTTCAGATGAAGCTTAGGACAAGACACACCATCATATTTATAAAAAGTGGGGACCTCTAACTTGTGAGGGATAACAACCCCTGAAATAAGACCTAACTCCTCAAAAGCCGGTCTCGGCACTTTCTGAATCTCCATAGCATTAAGTCGATATTCTAGTTGTTTGTATTTGTCATCAGCGGGAGGATATTGTTCAACGGAATAGGCTTCATCAGAATCTTGGCCAGAACCAAGGTTATTATTCTCTTCAGCTTTCACATTGTTTTCATATTCTTCTTGGTTATCGTCTTCATTTAGGGGACCTCAAAATCTAGAGCCCTTCTGACCGGACCTTTGAATCTTCTGCCCATATCAAGAAAGACTGCTGGCTTTTTATTCTTCTTCTTATTCTCCTTTGTGATGAGGGTCTTCAACTTGTCTTGACCCTTAGATAAGTCCAAGAACATTTGCTGAAATTGAGCATTCTGAGCTTGAAGTTCTTTCACAGTTTGTTCGAGTGCCATCTTTTACTGAAATAAATAGCAAGATGAGAAAACCTATCTAGAAAGTACTTGTTATGTGATGATATGCATGATATGTAAATGCAAGTGCAATGTTTTCAAGGACCTTTGCGGGATTTAAATTTGTTTAAACAAAAGGAAACAAAAGAAACTTTAGTAACAAGTTCAAATTATAATTGCCTTCTAGGCTTATAATGATAACAAGAAGAGTTACAAAGAAACAAAATATGAACTCAAGTCTCCCATGGGCGCTTCCTCTTTGTGTTGACATATGCATTAAGGATTTGTTCTTCGTGGAGTCGTTTCGTCAGCTCTAGTATTTTCTTCTCACTAGCATAGAGCTAAGCTTCAAAGGTATCCCTTTCTTACTTGATTTGAATCCAGGACTTCTTAGTTATTCAAAGTCAGTAGGCATATCAGGATGAAGAACGACATGAGGAGCATCCCCTTTAATAACAGGTTCTACAATCACTGGTAGGATAGCAGGATATGGAATTTTAATATTTTGAGCACGAGACCACACCCATCTGAGCTACGGCTCTAGAGGAATGGAATTCTTGTGTCCCAAAGTCTCGCTATCAATCTTGTTGACCATGACCCGAGAACGTATAAACTTTTAATGGTAATTTTGAGGATCGTTCTCATATTCGAACACAATACCCTGGATGAGCATATCATGAGGACCGCCCCTTCGAGCATAACCAAACTGACGCAGAGCTAGAGAAGGGTTGTAAGTGATGCCCCCTCTTATACCAAGGAGTGGTACATTAGATAATTCCCCATAACGGTCAATAATAGTGACATCTTCCTGAGATCGAGAACACCAATGGATATCCGAATGAGCGAGTGACATCAACCTTTGAGACCACCTCAAACCTTGTTCATTCTTTATCACCGATTGGGGCAGGTGTGAAATAAACCACCTGGACAGTAGAGGTATGCAACACATAAGAGTTCATTACTTCTTCATAGTACGAGTGTGAAGGGAATGCAGGATATCTCCAAGCAAAGTAGGTACCAGATTATGAGTGAGAAATATTTAATGGCATTCACATTTATGAATTGGTATGGATTAGGGAATAGTACCAAACCATAGATCATCAAAGCCAAAATATCCTCAAAAACACGAAAACACATGGCATCTAGAAACCACTGAGCCTTCTCTATCAAAAATTTAGGAGGAAAATCCTTGACTCCATTCCTTGTTTCCCAATTAGATACAATGTCTGATCATTTCAGATGTAAGGCGACTGCAATGTCTTCAGGTTTTAGAACTTACTCTAGACCAGTGAAAGGTATCTGATCAATAATAGTCACTCCGAGTAATTTAGAGAATTCTTCCATTGTGGGCACCAACTGATAATCTGGGAAGGTAAAACAGTAATGTTTAGGATCAAAGAACTAGAACAGAACACTCATCATGTCTTCTTTGAAACTGGTAGTAACAAAACTGAGTAGATGACCATCTCTCTTGGTGAATTAAGAATTGTCAGTAACTTTTGAAACTAATTCCTCAAGCTTGGAAGGTACCTTTACAAAGTTGATTCAGATGGTATTTCTACAATTGGAAGCCATGACCCTGCAACAAAGAACAAAGATAAATCCCCTAGATCCTTGAAATGGTTAGTCATGATATGATGTTATGATGTCATATTTGAACAGATAACAAACACAAACAAAGCATACAAGAGTCTTAGGTTTAAGGCTTGTATAGGGTTCATAGGTGAGTACCCTCTTGAAGTTTAGTTGGCTCAACCTGTCCTAAAGAAGTAATTGGGTTCTAGGGATTTCAATATCATTGATTTTCCCCACAGGTTTTGTTTAGCACGGAAACTGACTTGCCACTAAACAAAACCCGAGAGTCAAATCTCAATGAGCGTAGCATCGAGTATCAACCAACTTTGGGACTACACCAAATTCGGCTATCTCACTACCTTTTAATGGTAAAGTTGGGTCAATTAAGATTCTAGAGGTCAGTTAGTGCTTATGAAACCATACGACAGCCTAGTATTCTCCCCGACTGACTCGAGGGACACTAGTATCAACCAATGTGTCGCACTAATGTAGCCATCACTTCAACCATATCGGTAAATGCCATATAGTTTCCATGATCTATTGCTACTTACCTAAGGTCCCCAAATTCGGGTATAGGATCTTTGCAAGAAAAGTAAACCCGGGCGAGCCCCAAATGTAAAGCATACAAAGAAAACAAGGAAAGCATTTAAAAATGATCTAACTCTAAGGTAACCCCACTTTTTAGTTCTGCCCCAGCAGAGTCACCAGTTCTATAATATGGTGGGAGAACTTACTTGGTTTTGTGTTTCATCGTAAATATGCGAGTTGCAAGAGTCGCCACTGAGTTTCCTTTTATCCAATATTTAGGAAAGGTGAAAAGAATAGGAAAAACCTTTGATAGATTTTGAGTTTGGGGGGTAATTTATGAAAAGGGAAGGTGTTAGCATCCTTTTCATCCGTAGTTATCTAAGGGCTCTTAATTGCTTAACTCAATTTGAAAATTTTCTTTTTGTGTGTGTTTAGAGAATATTTTGAAATTTACCAATGTAAGGCGAAACTTTGTAATAATTATTGTATCGGTCCTCAAGAATGTATACAAAGTGTTTGTTTTAAAATATTTATTGAAAAGTGTCGTGTGAAATGTTTTGTTTTTGAAAAGATTTGTGAGCAAGCGATTAACAGTTTCTACCCACCCAAGGTTATTCTTGTACTTTTCCTCCTCCTTTAAATAGTGCCATCCGTACCATTAGTTGGTAGGTAGCCCCATCTATTGGATTTGAATGGACAGGCTTGGGTCATCGTATAGTCATCGAAGGCAACTCGTAGGGACACTTTAGTAATTTTTCGTTAAGGGACTAGATCGTTTACCGAAGGCAGCATCGAAAGGGTCATCGAGGGACTACGATCTTTTTAATCAAGTGTATTTGCTAGAGCATCCCCATGTTTAAGGGACATGATTGTTTAATCGAAAGGAAACAAAGGAAGGTTGCCCTAAAGGTGCGCGTGTGTTGCACCCCAAAATTTAAATTTACCCTCTTGATTTCAGAATTTTTAGGCTTAATTTCATCATAAACATCATATTGCATTACATTCATACATTATGGTGGGATCAAAGTATTTTGGTTATCAAGTTTTCCTCGAGCTTTGGAAGTTGATTGTATTGACAAGTTGCTCAAGGAGAGCCTTATCATCTAAAACTCTGGATCTTTCAAGCCCAAAGGTATCACATATCTCAAGATATCTTATCCAACTCATTGGATCCTTATAAGATTGAGTATTGTGCTACTTACAAGAAGAATCAAATCCTTTGGATTCATCAGTCAAAATTAGGGTTTTGAAGCTTGATCAGTTATCTCCTAATGCATAGTGAAAAACTAGGGTTTGAGTTTTAATTAGGGATTCTTTGGAATTTTGAGTGGAAACTCTTTCCATAGCCTCTATGTGTCTGTAATATCTTATGTTTGGAGTTTTGTTCACCAATTTTGAAGAGAAGTGGTTCAATTGAATCAAAGGGGCAAAACAATCATTTTACTCAAAAGTCAACAAAGTCAAAGTTGACCAAGTGAACTTTTGGTCAACGTGAAGCATTTGAAATGTATTTTCATATGGGATGATCATTGATGATTGATTTTGATGAGAATTGCAAGTTTGAGAAGTTACTTGGATTTGAAGTTATCTTGGTGATTGAAAATTTTACTAAGTATTCTTGATTTTGGCATGACTTTGCAAAAGCATAACTTTCTCATTTTTCAGGGAAGTTTGGTGGTTCTTTTTGCCAATTGAAGAGGGAAAATAGATCTACAAGGGCCCACGGGGTAAAAAAACACACTTATTACTCAAAATGAAAAGTTATGAGTCTTTGAAGTTTAGGGCAAGTTGGGCATTTTTTGAGGCATCTGGCCAGGCAAGGCAAGGCATTTGGCCTAGGCAATTCATCAAACAGTTGGTGGCATGCCTGTAATTTTTATTCAAGGAATAATTCAAAAATGTGCCTCGTTCATTTTAAAGAGGGATATGAAAGCTTCTCATTAAATTTGGAATCACTCAATTTGGTTTAAAATCGAAGAAGTTGGGATTTGAGGAAGTTGGGTGTCGAAACCGGAAATTCGAATGGCTCTCTTTGATTTCCTTCAGCTTGGACCAATTGAAGTGAATTTGTGAGTTGGACAAAGATTCCTCCTGCTCTTTGATTTCCTCCAGCTTGGACTAATCGAAGTGACTTTGTGGGCTGGTCGAAGCTTTCTCCTGCTCTCTTTGATTTCCTTTAGCTTGGACCAATCAAAGTGACTTTGTGGGCTGGTCAAAGCTTCCTCCTGCTCTCTTTGATTTCCTTCAGCTTGGACTAATCGAAGTGACTTTGTGGGCTGGTCGAAGCTTCCTCCCGCTCTCTTTGATTTCCTTCAGCTTGGACCAATCGAAGTGACTTTGTGGGCTGGTCGAAGCTTCCTCCTGCTCTCTTTGATTTCCTTCAACTTGAACCAATCGAAGTGACTTTGTGGGCTGGTTGAAGCTTCCTCCTGCTCTCTTTGATTTCCTCCAGCTTGGACGAATCGAAGTGACTTTATGGGCTTGTCAAAGCTTCCTCCTGCTCTCTTCTATTTCCCTCAATTTGGACCAACCAAAGTGTTACCTTATAGGCAGGCCATCGCACGCACAATCTTGGGCAAGTTGGATTGAGTTGCCCAGGAATCTTAAGCCTCATATCTTGCTCATCTCTCCATCATTTATTTTGAACCTCAGCTTGTTTCGAAGCTTAGGTCATGTTCTTTAATTGGATAGAGGAAAATTTAAGAACGCACGAGCCAATTTTTTATGGCCTCAGTTGGAAGTTAGCTGACTTTTGGTGCATGCATGGGTTGCAAATTGCAGATTTTATGCATCCTTTGATTCTGTTTGGTTTTAAGTTGATATTGCACATGATTGGCACGAATTGGACACCTCATTTCTTACTTATTTTAGCTAATCAATCACACTTTCCTTGCCTTCCCATGATTTCTATAATTTTTTTTGCCAAAATTGGTAACTTTAACCTCAAGCAAAATCACATCATGTGCTCATACTGCCACCTCACCTCCTCACGCTTCACTCACCTTATTTCATTAACCTCTAAGCTCATCAAAACACAAGATAATATGCATCAAGGAAACAAAAAACACATTTAGCCATCATACTTTTTTTTTGTTTTGGCAGAAAATTCATTTTTCCCTCCAACGGCCCTCAGCCTGAAATACCACTCTTGACCTCACTCCAAGGTGGCTATATAAACACTGCATCGCTCATTCAAGAAAATAAGGAAGCTGCATTGGAGGAAGCTCAGATCTGAAGTCACTTTTCTCTCAAAAATCCATTTCTTCGAATTTCTCTCATTGCTTGATCTTTCCTCAATTTTCTTGTTGATTCTCCATCCTCAAGTGCTGAGGAAGATGAAGCCAGACTTGGTTTGCATCTGGAGAGAAGGAGTCAGTAGATTTCTTTTGCCTTGAGGTAGGTTTTCATGTACTTTGATTCTTATGATTAAGCTTGAATTGATGATGTAAATCGTGTGTATTATGGTTTAGATGGCCAGACTTTAGGCCTAATGTATATTTAATGCCTTGTTGAAGCTTAAATCGTGCTTTAGAGATATCTGCAACTTGTGTGTTTCAGTATTTTGTGTTGTTTTCTCATGCTTGTTTCTCTCTAATCTTGGATCTATATGAAAATTTGAGAATATCATGATGTAGCTTGTTAGTTCAACTTTAATTTACACTTAATTTCATTAATTTTGGTTGAGAATTGCTTGAGTTGTATTGATCTGAACATGGCTTGCAATTTTGTTTCTGCGCACATTTTTTTCTCTAGCCAGAGGTTGAAGATGATGGCATGGCCTCCTTTGGTTGGTTCTTTTATTTTTTTTTGAATTATTTGAATTTTGTTTTATATCATTGATTTTCCTGATTTTATCTCTTTCTCAAAAATGGTTGAAAAATTCTGAAAAAAATTCATAAAACTCCAAAATAATATTTCTGACCTTATATATTTTTTTTGAATTTTTGGAAACGCTTTTATTGGTTTAAAAATTCGTGTGATTAATTAATTGTTTGTTTGATTTTCAATTTTATTTTGATATTTCCTTTGATCCAAAAATTCAACAAAAAATCAGGAATGTTTTTTTTTAGTTCTAATATTTGAATATAATTTTGGTTGGATATTTTTCTAACTTTTGATGAGATTTTTATTTTGAGATGTGAATATTTGCTTAATTGATTAATGGTTTAAATTTGGATTTTAATTTTAACTTTTCTTTAATTCTAAAAATGCGGAAAAATATGTCTTCTGATATTTAGGGTTCCCTTGTGATTTATATGATCTTGGTTTGAATTGTTTGAATTTTGATCTTATCTAATTAATATTTGAGATTAAAATTCAAACAATTAGGGTTTTGTGGCTTACATGGAAAGTTTCAATTTTAAAACCAACTTGCCCTGAGCTTTAATTGAAGTTAGCTCTTGTTTAAGGTTCATAGATGGATTGAGGATCTTAAAAATATTTTTTCTTGAATTAATTGATAAGGTTTGGTATTTTCCATTGATTTATTTTGAAAACTTGTCTAGATTGGTGGTTTCACCAACTAGTTTTGATGTTTGAAGCTTGATTGATCCTTTCCTCTACTATCCATGAACTTCAAACTTGTTTTCTGACCTTTACATATCTCAAGGATGTTATGGAAATTTTGGTTTGAATTACTGAAGTCCTTTTCTATTTTTGATGTATATTTGAAGTGAAAATGACCAATTGATGTTACATTCTTTGTGGCAATTTGCTTGATGGCCAATGAACTTGTGGGATGCCTGTAGTTTGGCACTTAATGATCATATTTCTTATATTTTCCCAAATCAATTAAATTTAATCCTCTTGACTTCTCATAATTGGTTGATGAGCACTTTTTGGTCCATACCTCATAAGTGATGTTCTTGTGTGAATTTTGCTTTAAATTTTGAAATTTTGCCTAGAGTTTGAGGTCATCAAATGACCAATGATGACATGTTTGGGAATGATACATCAAGGATAGTCTCATAAAGACTCGATATCACTTTACCTCTAATGTTTGAACCATTTCATCTTATTATGAATTTGTTGTTCAATCTTTTCTTTTCTTTTGAATCTTTGAGATATATTGAATGCACTTGTGCAACATGCTTTAGAATCAATATTTTAAACTCTTTATCATATCCTCATAGCATGTTAGAAGCTTGATTTCAAGTCTTTGAATGGTTTAAGTCATCTAACTTTGTCTTTGTTTGAATTCCTTTCGTTGCTAACTTGTGATCCAAGCTTTGTGATACATTTTGTGGTACCCCTCTTTTGTTATACTTGTGAACCATAATGAAGTGAATGAGTATGGATGTATGGTGTTTTGCTACTGACTTTCAGGGTTTTGTTTGTATTCTTATCTTGCTCATTTGATCCTTGATTGATATTTACTTGTCAATTCAACATGGTGACAAGAAAGGAGCTATAGTTCTTTAACTTTGACCAGATTGTTTCTTATGCCTACTATATGCTTCTTACATCTACTCCTTGGATGCTTTGATATCATGTTATTCCATTTCCTTGTCATATCATCATCCATCCCTTATTGGTTCATCATTTTTCTTTGAAATCACTGATTTGTCTCTTGAATGTGCGAGGTACTCTGAGGAAAGTTTTCCATTTTGACTTGATGTTGTAGTGTTCCACTTTATTTGTGGAACATAATTGGTTGTGATTTCACCATTCTAGTGTGCTTTGTATATTTGTTATTCTCTTGCAGGATATATATATATATATATATATATATATATATATATATATGTGTGTGTGTGTGTGTGTGTGTGTGTGTGTGTGTGTGTGTGTGTGTGTGTGTGTGTGTGTGTGTGTGTGTGTGTGTGTGTGTGTGTGTGTGTGTGTGTGTGATTATGACTACTATACATCACCTGTGGGATATGTTCATATTTGAAGCCTCAATGCTTATATTTGATGGCATGATTTCTAACTCTATTTGTTTGCTGATGCTAGCTTACTTGAAGTTCTCTGGGTTTCTTTTTTCTTGCTCATTTGCTACGGATAGTTATACGTTTGATATTGCACTATTTCCTTTTTACTGTTTTCGCTCTTTATTTCTTTCTATTGCATGATGGGACCGCCGTTGCTGATATATGCCAAGAGTCCCTCTGGTTTATTTAAAGACCTATTTAAGGCGATTCTATCAGTGTGCTAATTGTGATTGTTTAAAATCCTACCTTCAGAGTAGGTATTATGCATGTGTGTTTATATTTATGCCTGCATTACAAATGATAAGTTCTCAAAAGGAGGCGAGAAGAAAGGTTTCGTAATCGACCCCCGCACATTCCAGTCCATGTCATTCCTGTGCTCACTTTCTACAAGTAGATGCTCTGAACATGTGCCCAAGATCCAAATGAATTTAAGTCCTTTAAAGGCGAGTGAAAAGGGTTCCCGCAATCGGATCCCAACGCTTTCTTTAGCTCGTGTTGACCAACACTGATGCTTAGTGTACGCATGCACTATATCTTCTCCCCTAAATCTTTCTTGCCCTGATAATTGATATCACAGTTAAGGACCCTTTTGTATTCCTATAAGTTCTATGGCTTGTTGACTTGGGCTATACGCTCCCCTTGGTTGTGGCTTAACCCTTCGTCTGATGCTTGGTTGCTTGTCTATGGAGGGACCTCCCTTTCTACTACTAGGCTTGTGCCTTGTAGGTGTTTGATATTTGAGTGATGCTCGAGCTGTTGTTTGTCCAGATGTTTTTCCATCTGTTTGCTTGTTTATTTGTCACAGGGTCTGTGACATTTTTACCATGCTCCCTTAGGGTTTCTCTATTAGAGTAGCTTTCTAGCTAGACCTTAGGATATAAATCCATGCATGCTAACATAGGGTAGAAATTTCCGTCTTTCATCCTGAACCTTAGGGTAAACCATTGTATGATAGCATTATGGGTAGTGCTAGGCTAGTCTCCTTTAGTTATTTTTCCTTTCTTTGCATATTGCATCTTAAAACTAAAACCTCTTCTTGGCAAATCACAAAACATCTTATATAAACTTAAATCCTTCTTCAAGGTAAAAAATACAAACCAATCTTAATTGTTTGTGCGCCTTTTGGCTTTGTTTTAAATTTTTTTTTTCAAATTGACGCTTTGCCATCCTTGCTATGATATTTTGTTATCTTTTTGCTGATGTTTCGCCATTGCGCATGTTTGTTATCCTACTTTGATTCTCAATATCATTGTTAGGTGTGATGTTTTATTATCCTAATTATTGATGTTTCACCATCTTTTGCCATGACATTTTGTTATCTTTTAGCCGATGTTTCGCCATCGCATATGTTTGTTGTCGATATTTCGCCATCGCATGTGTTTGTTATCCTACTTTGATTCTCAATATCCTTGTTAGGTGTGATGTTTTATCATCTGAATTTTGATGTCTCACCATCCTTTCCATGTTACCTTGCTATCTTTTAGCCGATGTTTCGCCATCACATATGTTTATTGCTGATGTTTCGCCATTGCACAAGTTTGTTATCCTACTTTGATTCTTAATATCATTGTTAGCTGTGATGTTTTATCATATGAATTTTGATGTCTCGCCATCCTTGCCATGTTACCTTGCTATCTTTTAGCAGATGTTTCGCCATCGCATATGTTTATTACCGATATTTCGCCATCGCACATGTTTGTTATCCTACTTTGATTCTTAATATCATTGTTAGATGTGATGTTTTATCATCTGGTTAATTGATGTCTCGCCATCCTTGCCATGTTACCTTGCTATCTTTTAGCCGATATTTCGCCATCGCATATGTTTATTGTCGATGTTTCGCCATCGCACATGTTTGTTATCCTACTTTGATTCTCAATACCATTGTTAGGTGTGATGTTTTATCATCTGGTTAGTTGATGTCTCTCCATCCTTGCCATGTTACCTTGCTATCTTTTAGCTGATGTTTCTTCATCACATATGTTTATTGTCGATGTTTCGCCATCGCACATGTTTGTTATCCTACTTTGATTCTCAATATGATTATTAGGTGTGATGTTTTATCATCTGGCTTGTTAATGTCTCTTCATCTTTGCCATGTTATCTTGCCATCTTTTAGTCGATGTTTCGCCATCGCACATGTCTGTTATCCTACTTTGATTCTCAATATCATTGTTAGTGTGATGTTTTATCATCCGAATTATTGATGTTTCTCCATCTTTACCATGTTACCTTGCTATATTTTTGCCGATGTTTCGCCATCGTGTATGCCTTTTCGCCGATGTTTCGCCATAGCACATGTTTGTTATCCTACCTTAATTCTCAATATCATGGTTAGGTGTGATGTTTTATCATCTAGATTGTTGATGTCTCGCCATCTTTGCCATGATATCTTGCTATCTTTTTTCTGATGTTTCGCCATTGCATATGTTTGTTGCCGATGTTTCGCCATCGCGTATGTTTGTCATCCTACTTTGATTTTCGATATCATTGTTAGGTGTAATGTTTCATCGTCTTGTCTAATATTTTGTTATCATGATGACATTTTATCATCTTATCTGAGTTTGTGTTACCATGCGATGTCTTGTCATCCCTTTTTTTATTGCTTTATCATAGTTGCTGATGTTTTGCCGTTTTATAAGATGTTTTGTCGTCTTGACTGTTGTTTTTGTCTTTTTAACTAAAAAACACAAACCAACCAAAATATATGAGTCGAACTACGGCTGCTCTGATTACTTAAAAGGGATATGTAGGCAGAGGTTTTTGTGGGGCTTAATCGAACATATATTTGTAAATATTCCTTTCTTTTCCCCACACTTTCTTTTCCTTTTTCTTTGCATGCATTCTCTTTCCAGCTTTAAGCCTTAGACATAGATTTTCACACTCATTAGATTAGATAACAAGAGTGGATATCATAGAGTACTACGGGCATGCGGGGTGCTAAGACCTTCCCCTCGTGTAACCGACTCCCTTACCTGATCTCTCGGTTGCAAGACCATGATTTCTCCCTCTTCAGGTTTTCTCGATGTTTACCTTTCCATTTCGGCGGGATAAAAGACGTTCGGTGGCGACTTCATTGATATTTTATTATCAGATGATGGTTTGGCCAATTGTTTCAACGCGTGCGAAGTATATTGTGATTCAGTTACTGTTTATCTTGTATTAGAGTTTGCTACATTTTATTTTTATCTTGCCATGCATGACCTAATTACTAAAGTAATATTGCAAAATAATAGCGGTAAAAGTAAGAAAATGCAGAAAATAGAGATTTTTACGCTATTACATGGCCTCGGGAATGGGGGGGGGGGGGTACAAGTAATGAAAACACGGAGAAAAGTAAAATCCTAATTACCTATTACAAACCATGAGCAGTTACATAATAATAAAAAATGCGAAAAGAATAAACTACGCGAAAATATAAGATAAGAAAGTGAAAGGAGAAGGAAATTGTTTTTGGTAATTTTCTTGATAAAAAAGGTTTGATGATTAACCTAATAACCTAATTAATTAATTAATTAATTAAAAACTAAAAAAAACCTAATTAATTATAATTTAAAAAAAATAAGAAAATTTATTAATTAAACAAAAACTAAACCCTAATTTTGATTAGGGTTTGTGAAAAGGTTTTTTAGAAAAATTAATTGGTTAAAAAATGGTTTTGGTTTGGTGAATTTATGGTTTGTAATAAGAAAATAAGGGTTTAAAAAATAGTTACCAGGGATGGGTGTTGAATCCACGCCCTCTACCCTTTTAACTAGCACCTTCACCACCAGGCCAAGCGCGCGCCTGTGTCTAAGGATTGAAACCAATGCACTTTGTATACAATCCTGCAAAATATGGAAAATTATGGAAAAAAACAGCAAAAGGCAGGGATCGAACCCATGCCTTGATAGGATAATGCCTTAGCACGCACGTTTGAACTGCTGGGACGGTGATACATCAGTTAACTTAATTGAAACAAATAAAACAAATATTAAACACAAATGCATATACCAGAGAGACTCCGGAGCCCTAGCTCCAATCGTCTTCTCCGACGAATCAATTTCTTGTTCCTGCAAAACATCACACATTAGAGATCCAAAGGGACCCTACCCTCTAAATCAGGCCCTACGAATTTAATGGGATGGTTCTTTTGGACTGAATCGCGCTAGATTTTGAGCTATGGTGAAAACAACATGGACCTGTACAAATATGGTTTTCATGATTTGGCATGCATGGGACCTCCGTGATGGGTTTTTCTGCCCTTTTGAACTTCAGAAACACATAAAAGACATTAGTAGACGTTAAAATGCAGTGAAAAACAGGAATGTAAAAATCATGCAATGTATGAAACCGACGATGTGCATACGAGTTATCATGCCCTTTTGATCATTACAATCGGTGCAGCCTTACCCCGTGGTGTTCTTGGAAGTGAATGGGATGACTAGTTTGTAACAAAATATAATGTCAATAGGGTCTCGAGTTGTTTTTAGGTTTCTTGAAATTTTTTAGATTTTTTACAAGCTTCTTGGTATAAGGGTTCATGTCTTGTTTGTTTGAAGAATGTAGAATATATAGCATGAATTAGGTCAACATAACATGGGCTATGACCTTTGTTAATAAGCCTTGTATTTTATTTTATTTATTTTGAATTAACAATGAATAAAATCAAAATAATCAAAATAAAATAGATCAAGGGGGACATGAGCAGGATTTGAAGTGTATATGAAGTATAAAATACGTTTGGACTCTGAAATAATAGCCCATTAGCCCAAAATATCAAGTTTGCTCAATTTGAACTTCATGCATTTGCTCAAAATTTCCCAACTTGCACTGGTTATAACTCCCTAAATTTTTATCATTTGAAGGTGATCTTAGACTCTTTGGAAATCTCAAGATGTCCTCTTCAATCCCTATGTTCATCATTTTTGTATTTGAAGAGCTTATCTTAATGTAAGTTGCCTTGACAAAAAGTGTCTTTTTGTTGACTTTTGAAATGACCTATAATGCATTGGTCCATCTCTCAAATGAGGCACTTTTGGACTTGAGCTTACAGAGACAAAGTTGTAGAGAATTGAATTTTCTTCAAATGATCTTTGTTTGAGGAAAATCTGATGAAGCATGTGAAATTTATACTTGGTCAATGTTTAGTTGACTTCTCCTTAAGAAAACCCTAATTTGGAAACTTTTGACTTTTGATGATTTTGAGAGTCTTATTGATGAATCAGGATCAAACCTTGATCAAATGATGAATATGACTTCATACGTCTTTCTTTGACCTCTGAACTTTCTTTTTCTATGCTTCCAGATTTGACTTGTTCTTCTGGATATTAAGGAGAGTTCATCATCATCTGAATCTTCTTCAGATTCTTCTAATTCTTCCTTAGCTTGGTAAGCCTTGGTTTTCCCAGAAGTAGACTTTAGAGGTTCATCTTGTTCCAGCTCTATTTCATGTCTTCTTAAAGAGCTAATCAGCTCCTCAAGAGAGGTGTTGTTCATATTCTTTTCCAATTTTAAGGTAGTTACCATTGGTCTCCAGTTAACATGTAGAATTCAGATAATATTTTTAACGTGATCTGTGGTGGAGTATCCTTTGTTCAGAACCTTAAGTCCTACCACAAGAGTCTGAAATATTGAAAACATTGTTTCCACATATTCTTCGCCTTCCATCTTGAAGGCTTCATACTTTTGAATTAAGGCCATACCCTTTGTTTCTTTTACCTGTGTGTTGCCTTCATGTGTCATCTGAAGAGAATCAAAAATAGACGTTGCAGTCTCTCTATATGTAATTTTCTCATATTCATTATATGAGATAACACTTAGAAGAATGGTTCTTGCTTTGTAGTTACTTATGCATACTTTCTTCTATGCTTCAGTCATTGCACTTCTTGCAATCTTATGACCTTTATCATCTACTGGATGAGTGTAGCCATCAACTACCAAGTCGCATATGTCCAAGTCATATGCTAGAAAGTATATTTCTATTCTATCCTTCCAATAGTCAAATTTCTCACTATCAAACATATGAGGTTTTGAACTATAGTGATCTCTATCATTATCCATATTATCAATAGTGAAAGTAGATGTAGTCATTGGTTTTTCACACACACTCGATCAGTACTGGACATTGATAAGTGTTGATAAAAATTCAAACTTTTATCTTCTCAGAACCGGAGCTCTGATACCAATTGAAGGTGTGAAAAGCTCAAGAAAGGGAGGGTTTGAATTGGGTTTTTAAAACAAAACTATTCTTTTAAAAAATATCCCCCTTTAAGTTAAAACTATTTTTCCTTCACTCTTTATAATAACAATAAGTAAGAACGGGAAGTAAAGAACAATGTATGTTAATACTAGTTCACTTGAAAATTATCAAGCTAGTCTAGTCCATCCTCCAAGGTGATTCCACCTCACTCAATTGAGGATTTAATCCATTATGACCAAACTGATTACAATATTCGCAAGTTACCTGCAAGTGACTAACAACCTCTAGACTCACAAGCCCTAGACTTCTTAAGGATTCAGACCTCCCTGGTGCCTTAAGGAATATCAACTAATAATCAACCTGATTATTATAATACACAAGCTACCCATAAGTGACTAATAATTTCTAAAACTCGCAAGCTTTAGATTTCTCAAGGATTCAGACCTACTCGGTCCCTTAAGGAATATCAAACAACAGTTTAAATACAAGTTTTATTTACAAGAGTATTACTTTTAAAAAGCTGAGTATGTAAACTATTTTATGAACAATGACTTAGAATGTGAAAGCAATAAGCAGCGTTTGCGCGTGAATGTTTAGTAGTTAGCCTTACTTTATTTTTTAGTCTTCAAGCCTTTATATAGCCATTAACATAATGTATCGGTTGAGGGATACTCTTGGAATTTCCAGAAACATTGGCAGCTTGAACAGTAATGTGGGGGACAAGATCATATGACGCGTCCGTCCTTTCATGGTAGTGGAATGAAACATTGATTGTACCATGTAATATTTCTACCACGTTAACATTATCTTCTTTTCTTTTGCACTTCAGAGGCTTCTTCAAGCATGAGTTTATAAGCGAGAACATAACATCAGGTCATCAGAACTTCAAGTCTTCAGAGTCTTCAGAATTATGTCTTTAGAGTCTTCAGCACTTGGTTATGAGAGCCTTTTCTTTGAACCTTCGTTCTTTAGAATCTTTAGAGCTTCTCCTATTTAGAGTCTTCAGCACTTGGTCTTCAGAACCCTTATCTTTAGAATAAAATAAATAGAAACACAAGCTTTCAGTATCCGGACTTCAGTAGAAACTTTGTCCTCGGATATTTTAACTTTGTTTCTTTGGAATATGTTGTCTTTAGAAACGCGAGTCTTCAGCATCTGGACGTAAGTAACAACTTCTCTCTTCATATCTTCTATCTGGTTTACTTAGAACATGTTGTCTTTAGAAGCTTGAGTCTTCAGCATCTGGACAACTTCTGTCTTCAGATCTTTTGACTGGTTTCTTCAGATAAATATCAGAGTTTACACTTCAGAGCTTTTTGGAGTGTCTTGCTATTGTTCAATAGAACTTGTGTAGCATAGAAGCGGAATCATTTCTCTTCTAATGTCTTGGCCACGCCATCCATCAGAAGTACAACTTGTTGGTTAAGTACTCAATAATAACAAACATTAGTATAACAAAAATTTTCATACAATCATACTCATTTGTTATCAATAAAACTTGTTAGAACAAAGTTTGAATCTACTACCCTAAGTTAAAGTTTTGATGATAACAAAATTCAAGAACATATAAATTGTATGAGTCATGTAAGACATATATGCTACCTAAAAATTATGTTTTGTTTTACAGAAACTCTGATGAGTATCAGCATAAGAATATCATCATCAACATCAGAAGATGAATTATCAACATCAGCATCAGAGGATGTTATATCAGATGCCAGAATCAAAAGATCAAAGCATGTGCTTACGCTGAAGCTTGATGAACAGATCTGCGCGTAACAATCTAAACTCTGATCAAGACAACAATGATTCATCAGCATCTAGCAGCATCAGAATAAGCCAAAGCCAGAACACGCTTTATTGGCAACGGTACTGTGCATTCAAGATACTTTATTATCAACGGCATTATTCCAGACAAAGATCTGCTTAATATGGAAAGAATGTAATTGGCATTGAAACGGAATAACTGACTCCAACGTACCACTTTCTAATGCTATATAAACAAGCAAGTGAGGAATGAATTGGCTAATGCTCTACAACTCTCTACATGCCTAAAGCTATTCATATTCATCCTCATTCCCAGTTTGCTAAAAGCTCTCAAATTACCTATTCTATTATTTTAGCATTCTAGTTCTCATAAGCTTAATTTGTGTAATATCACAGTTGTGATAAACAGTTTTGTAGAAAACATTCAACAAACTTAGATTTCATTTATCTGTAAGAAAGTATTTCCTTGAGAAACCGGTTTGTGGTTTTGACTCAAGAAGGCTTTAGCAGTTGTTAAAGCAGTTGTAATATTCAGTTGAATATAGTGGATTAAGACCTCGTTGGAGAGAGGTGAAATCACCTTAACGGGTGGACTGGAGTAGTTTGAGATCAAACGAACCAGGATAAAAACAACGTGTTGTCTGTAATTGATTTCCAGTTTTACAATTCAACCCCCCTTCTTGTGTTTTTCACTTCTTCAATTGGCATCAGAGCACCTGGTTCTGAGCTAAAACACTTAACCGTGTCAGTACAAGATCCAGCGTCAGAAAAACACTATGGCAGGAACATATCAACACAGCAGCAATGACAACAATGAAGATAGAGACAGATTCAGCGGCAAACCTCCAGTCTTTGATGGAGAGAATTTTGATTACTGGAAAGACAGAATCGAAAGCTTCTTTCTGGGACATGGTGACAGATGGATACACGCACCTAGTGAATGCTAGTGGTCAGAAGATTGACAGGAAGGCAATGTCTGATCAACAAAAGTGTGACTTCAAAAATCACCACAAGGCCAGAACCATTCTTCTCAGCGCCATCTCTTACGCTGAATATGAAAAGATATCCAACAGAGACACATCAAAGAACATGTTTGACTCACTCAGAATGACGCATGAAGGCAATATTCAGGTCAAAGAAACTAAAGCTCTTGCGCTCATTCAGAAGTATGAGGCATTCAAAATGGAAGAAAGTGAATCCATTGAAACAATGTTCTCAAGATTCCAAATTCTGGTGGCTGGTCTCAAGGTTCTGGACAAAGGATACTCTATTGCTGATCATGTCAAGAAGATCATCAGAAGCTTGCCAAAACAGTGGAGGCCAATGGTTACAGCGCTGAAGCTAGCTAAAGATCTAAACAAAATTTCTCTGGAGGAACTTATCAGCTCCCTCAGAAGTCATGAGATAGAGCTAGAAGCTGATGAACCTCAGAAGCAAGGTAAGCCTCTAGCATTAAAATCTAACAGAAAATCTGATTCTAAAGTTTTGCAGGCAGTTGAAGAAACATCTGATGGGTCCTCATCAGAAGAAGACGAACTTTCTCTCCTCTCCAGAAGAGTGAACCAACTATGGAAGCAGAGGCAAAGGAAGTTCAGGAATCCCAGAAGATCTGATCAGAATGAGTCCTCTTCCAGATACAGAAGGTCAGACTCTTCTTCTGGATAAAGAAGATCTGAAGGCTCTTCAGGAAGCAGAAAGCCAAACACCAAGGAAATCACTTGCTATGAATGCAACGAGCAAGGACACTATAAGAGTGACTGTCCAAAGCTTCAGAGGGAAAAGCCCAAAAATAAGTTTGGAAGAGAAAAGAAGAAAATTCTCATGGCTACATGGGATGACTCTGAATCGTCTGAAGCTGACTCAGAATCAGATGATGAGAGAGCAAACATAGCTCTCATGGCCAACATATCAGAAGACAGTGAAGCTTCTGAATCAGACTCAGAATCAGACACCGAAGAGGTATTTCCTGACTTTGCAATTAATTTTACTAAGGCTAAACTTGCTGAAAGCCTTAACGAAATTCTGGAAAGGTACCAGCAGATCAGAGTTAAATTCAGAAACCTAAAAAGGAATCTTGACTCTGACTCTGACAAAACTGAGAGTCTCAAATTGGAAAATTCTGAGTTTAAAAATAAAATTTCAAAATTAGAAAATGTTTTACAAAACTCTCAGAAGGAAACAATTTCTGAAACTCCCAGCAGCGCTGATGAGATCATCAAGGAGTATGATCATAGCTTTTATAAGTTCCTTGCTAAAAGCATAGATAGAAGCAAAATGGCTTCAATGATCTATGGAGTTAGCAGAAACGGCAGAAAGGGAATAGGATACCAAGGTAAGGTTCCTACACCAAAGAATGCCATGGATTTAACTATTAAACACACTCCTCTGAATACACACTTTGTGTATGGTCACACACATGACATTAAATATACTAGTAGTACTTATTCTGTGAAACCAAAATTCAACCAGAGTTTTGGTAAAGCTAACAAATCAGGACCCAAGAAAATATGGGTACCTAAGGATAAAATAATACATGTTGCATATATCTTTAGCAGCAAATCAGAAACACCAGTCATGGTACCTGGACTCTGGCTGCTCACGACACATGACGGGAAGAAGGCATATGTTCCAAAGCCTGGAACTTAAGCCTGGAGGCCACATAGGCTTTGGAGGCAATCAGAGGGGAAAGATCATTGGCTCTGGAACTGTAGGTAATGGAAATCTTCCCTCTATAAACAATGTTCTGCTAGTAGATGGATTAATGCATAATCTGTTATCCATAAGTCAATTAAGTGATAACAATTATGATATAATCTTTAATCAAAAATCATGTAAAACTGTTAGTCAGAAAGATGGGACTATCCTATTTAATGGAAAGAGGAAAAACAACATTTATAAAATCAAACTTTCTGAACTAAAAAGTCAGAATGTAAAATTCCTTATGTCTGTTAACAACGAGCAATGGATCTGGCACAGAAGATTGGGGCATGTTAGTATGAGAAGAATATCTCAGATTAACAAACTCAATCTGGTCAGAGGACTTCCTAATCTGAAGTTCAATTCAGATGCTCTGTGTGAAGCATGTCAGAAAGGCAAGTTTGCAAAACCTTCTTTCAAATCTAAAAATGTTGTTTCTACCTCTAAGCCATTAGAACTTCTGCACATTGACTTATTTGGACCAGTTAAAACTGCTTCAGTCAGTGGCAAGAAGTATGGGTTAGTAATCGTAGATGACTATAGCAGTTGGACATGGGTAAAGTTCTTAAGACACAAGGACGAGTCACACTCTATGTTTGTCACCTTCTGTAACCAAGTTCAGAATGAAAAGGATCTTAGAATCGTTAAAGTCAGAAGTGATCATGGTGGAGAGTTTGAAAACAAATATTTTGAGTCATTCTTTAATGACAAAGGCATTCTGCATGATTTCTCTTGTCCTAGAACTCCCCAGCAAAATGGAGTTGTAGAACGAAAGAACAGAACATTGCAAGAAATGGCCAGAACCATGATCAATGAGACAAACGTTGCTAAGATCTTCTGGGCAGAGGAAATAAACACAGCGTGCTACATTCAGAACAGAATCTCCATAAGACCTATTATGGAAAAGACTCCATATGAATTGTGGAAGAACAGAAAGCCCAACATTTCATATTTTCATCCATTTAGATGTACTTGTTTTATATTAAATACAAAAAATTATTTGAACAAGTTTGACTCTAAAGCACAGAAGTGTATTATGTTAGGATACTCTGAACGCTCAAGAGGGTACATAGTATACAATACAGAAACACAGATTGTGGAAGAATCAATCAGTGTTCATTTTGATGATAAGCTTGACTCTGAAAAGTCAAAGCAGAATGAAGTTTTTGCAGGTATGGAAGTTGAATTTACAAGTTCTGAAGACAAGTCATCAGAAGCTCTAAATAAAGACACTCCTTCAACATCAGAAAGGAGCACTACAAGCAATCCAGCAACATCTGTTGACCAACCTCAGAAAAGACTACCCAGAAGCAGCTTGGATCACCCAGAAGAAAATATCTTAGGAAGAAAGGAAGATCCAATAAGAACAAGACCCAACTTCAGAAACTCTGAAGAATCCCTCATGGGACTTGTTTCTCTGATTGAACCTTCCTCAATTGATGAAGCACTTCTGGACAACGACTGGATTCTAGCAATGCAAGAAGAGCTGAATCAATTCACCAGAAATGACGTGTGGGATCTAGTTCCCAGACCAAAAGGGTTCAACGTCATTGGGTGTTCAGAAACAAACTGAACGAACAAGGTGAAGTCATCAGAAACAAGGCACGACTGGTAGCACAAGGTTATAGTCAGCAAGAGGGGATAGACTATACAGAAACCTTTGCCCCAGTCGCCAGGTTAGAATCTATCAGACTTTTAATTTCGTTTGCTGTTAATAAAGGCATCACTCTGTATCAGATGGATGTCAAGAGTGCATTCTTAAATGGATATATAGAAGAAGAGGTTTATGTGCACCAACCCCCTGGTTTTGAAAGTACAAAAAATCCAGAATATGTTTTCAAACTAAAGAAGTCACTATATGGTTTGAAACAAGCTCCCAGAGCTTGGTATGAAAGACTAAGTAACTTTCTGTTAGAAAAAGAATTCACCAGAGGGAAGGTGGACACTACCTTATTCTCTAACTTAGTTAAGAATGACATCTTAGTTTGTCAAATTTATGTTGACGATATTATTTTTGGATCTACTAATCCTTCTCTTGGAAGAAAATTTGCTAAGTGTATGCAGGCAGGATTTGAGATGAGCCTCATGGGAGAACTGAAATTCTTTCTGGGAATTCAGATCAATCAAAATCCAGAGGGAACTTACATTCATCAGAGCAAATATGTCAGAGAACTTCTGAAGAAATTTGATCTCTCAGAATGTAAGTCATCAAAGATTCCAATGCATCCCACGTGCATTCTGGAAAGAGAAGAGGTAAGCAAAAAGGTAGAACAAAAGGTCTACAGAGGTATGATTGGTTCTCTTCTTTATCTGACGGCTTCAAGGCCTGATATTTTATTCAGCGTATGCATTTGTGCAAGATTCCAATCAGATCCTAGAGAATCTCACTTAACAGCTGTTAAGCGAATTTTCAAGTATCTGAAAGGTACTACTAATCTGGGTTTGTTTTATAGAAAATCTAGTGATTACAGCTTAGTAGGTTACTGTGATGCTGACTTTGCTGGAGACAGAGTGGAGCGTAAAAGTACTTCCGGAAGCTGCCAGTTTCTGGGAGAAAATCTGATCTCTTGGTCCAGCAAAAGGCAATCCACAATTGCGCTATCAACAGCAGAAGCTGAGTACATAGCAGCAGCTGGATGCAGCACACAAATGCTCTGGATGAAAAGTCAGCTTGAAGACTTTCAGATTTTTGAGAGTAACATCCCTATACTCTGTGACAATACTTCTGCCATTTGCTTAAGTAAAAATCCTATTTTGCATTCTAGGGCTAAGCATATAGAAATAAAACATCACTTCATTATGGACTATATTCAGAAAGGAATTTTGAACTTAAAATTTATTGATACAGACCATCAATGGGCTGATATCTTCACTAAACCACTTTCTGAAGATAGGTTCAACTTCATTCTGAATCATCTCAGCATGAAGCTCTGCCCAGAGTGAAAATGTCTTAATTTTATATTTTAACCTTCAGAATGTGTTTTCTTTTTACTGTGAACTTCTGATCAATCTTCTTTCAGAAAGTTAGACATGCAGATTGTATCAGAGTCTATCCATAAAGATCTGAGCGTCTCATTTCAAGGATAGATGTGTTGTTCACCAAATCAAACAAGTGTCATCCAGTCATCAGCCAATCTCTGAAGCAGAACACGCGTGCACGCTTCTGAGAAGGCAAAATGCTGATTGGATACATTGAGACACATGTCTGGTAACCGTTCAAAATATCTTTCTCAAATCCCCCAAAATCAGCAAGCATTAAATGCACGTAATCATGAGTTAAATTGTAATCATGAGTTAATTATCTCTCTTAAAACCGTTTACGTTTTCAAAACATCTTTTGAAATCTATTTAAACGCCTTAACATCTTTCATTAAATTTTTACCGTCTCTTGCAAACATCTAAAAATTTCTCTGCATTTTTACTTGTGTGTTCATCCTTTTCCAAAAAAAAAAAAACCCTTCTTCAAGTTTTTCTCAAAGAAACCCTAAGTGTGAACATGGCAACCTCTAGCAATGTTTCTGCAGGTTCCCAGCAAGACACTTCATCTGAGCAATACCAGATTCCCTTCATAACTCTACTTACTCCGATGAAGAACTTGGAAGTTCTGTATGAACTGATCGTTGATTTCACCAGTTTGAAAGACAATGGCTTCGATTTGACTGAAGAAATTAGGGCACAAGGATGGGAGAAGTATTTTGATAGGTTGGTGGGGCCAACATTCCCCATTCTGGTTAAAGAGTTCTGGATTCATGCTTCTGCCTCAACTCATCAGGTCACATCATATATCATGGGGAAGAAGATAGTGATCACTAAGGATTACATTGCTAGACTGATTGGATACAACGGTGGTGGCATCTGCTGTATTGACATGGCAGAAAGATCTGGAAACACTAGCTTAGTGGCTAGACAGATTTTCAGTCATGGAGTTCCCAGCAGCAAAATAAGAGATTTGAAGGATCAGCACAGAATCTGGGCAAAGATCATCT
The DNA here is from genome assembly GCA_948472305.1 of Vicia faba. Taxonomy (NCBI): domain Eukaryota; kingdom Viridiplantae; phylum Streptophyta; class Magnoliopsida; order Fabales; family Fabaceae; genus Vicia; species Vicia faba. The sequence continues at coordinate 818,083,031 of OX451741.1, read as the reverse complement.
TGGGCTGTTTCAACCACAGGAAGCCCACAAGCTCTCCTGACTACATCAACATAGATCAGCAATATCTGCTCTATTTCATTGCTAAGAAGACCAAGATCAACCTTGCTCATCTTCTGTTCAATCATTTGAAGACCAGCGTCAAGGAGACAAGAGAAGAAGAGAAGACTAAAAGGGATTGGATACCCTTTGGAAGATTAATATCAGATATTCTAACTGAGAATAGGCTGATAGAACACCTTACAGAAGCACAGGAAATAAGTTCTCTGGAACCAGCAGTTGGCAAGCAGCTGAACGCCAAGAATCTGAAAAAGATGAAACTGATAGAGAATATCAGAAAGGAGCCCAGCATCACTCCTCTTGCTGACATCACCAGCAGTAGAGTCCCTCTGAGCGACTTTCCCATATTCTCTGAGATTGACTCTAAACCAGTCATCATTCTCAGATACTTGGATGCGTGCAAAGCTGATGGCACATATCCTGATCTGAACATCAAAGATCTGCACCAGCAAACTCCAGAGGTTACTGTGAAGAAGAATAAGAAGAGAAAGGCTGCTTCAGAAGGACCATCCCAGCAGACACCAAAGAAGAGAGGTAATCTATCTGCTGTTAATGTTTTAAATTCATCTGCTGTTCCAACATTGATTCCTACCCCAGCTTCATATGAACTCCCAATTCCCATACCAACTATTGATGACACCGAACCAGAGTTTGACCCTTCTGAGTCACTAACTCTCAGGAGATCCCGCACCAAAAATCCAAAACCCACAACATCAACAGAATCAGAACTTGATAAAGTTCTTTCTGAAATTGATCAACGTTCTTCCGCTCCCCTCTCAGAAAATCCAAACACTCAACCAGAAACTGCCCACTCACCTCAACCAGAACATACACTCTCACCCATACCAGAAATTCCACAACCTCCCTCTCCACAACCAGAAACTCCACCTCCCTCTCCACAACCAGAACTTAATCCACCTTCACCTCAACCATCATCTCCACAACCTGAGTCTCAACACTCTGAGTCTCACCACTCTGAACCTCAAACCCCTGAACCTCATTCACCTCAATCCTCTGAACCACAACCCTTGGCAATTCAACTGCCTTGTGGTACAACTGTAAACATACCCCAACTGCCATCCTCACCAGAAACTACCCCTCCAAATACTCCAAACAGTCCAATAATCATTTCTGATTCTCCCACTCCATCTCCCAAACAAAACACAGATGACCACATCAAGACCTTCATTGACCTCACAGTCCTTGACTGCCTTGCTGATCTTAAAAACAAAATAGCCATTCCGAAACCCAAACAACTAGATGTTGGTTCTAGCATCTTGAATTTTGAAATAGGAATGCAGAATTGGATTGCTTCTCTAAAGCAAGTTTGTCCTAGAATGATTGATCCTGCTGCTTCAGACCAACTCTGGACACATTTCAGAAGTTGGGTACGCGCTGAAACCTTCAAGCTGCAAGACATAAACTATGAACAGGCTCAACAGAACTTCAGCAAATTGCTGAAAGAAGTTTAAGGTCCAGTCATGAGTCAGCTGCTGAAGGAGGAGGTGCTCTTTCTGGATAGTGAGTCATGGTCTGAAAAGCGTCCATCTTCAAAAGTTCAGCCAGCAGAAGATCAGACAATTCAAGTTGAAGATGTTAGTCAAGCAGAAGATGTTGCAGAAAGCTCTCAGAAGCATCCTGTTTCTGACGTCTCTCAAGCTGCTTTGGACAGGCAGACTCTTGAAGAGCTGAAGCATAATGATATTCGTCTGCAGCAAAGAATGGATGAGAATAATCAAAGAATGAAGGAAAGGATGGATGTGCAAGATGGCAAGATTGATACAGTAGTCAGCATGGTGCATCAGCAGAAGGAAACTGCTGATCAGATTAAGAACATGCTAGAAGCTCTGTTCACACGCTTTCCACCCCAACCTTAGATTTTCATTCTTGATGTTTTCATTGTTTTCTTTCCATGTTTTCTGTACTATCTTCTAAGCTTTGACATCTATACAATGGTTTTTCTGTTCTGATCCTTTTAGCTTATATTACTTGCACTTTTTGATTGCTGACAAAAAGGGGGAGAAAAAGAATGATATTTTTCAATAACGGGATTACTGAGACAAAAGTCTCAAACATTCTAACACTCTGATATACTTGAATGTTTCCTTGTTTTGCATAAGCTTACAGGTACAAGAAGTTAATTATCTCTGATACACTGAAGCTCTGCTCGAGTTCAAGAAAGATCTGATGCTAAAGGACTCAAGGAATTAAAAAGGGAAGTAATAAACTCAGGGGGAGTCTTTCCGATCATAACTCTGATAGATGATTTCTTATCCCCTTAAGCTATGATACCTTTTATTCCTCCTTATCTTTGATACTATTTAATTCTGATACAATTTATTATTTGGTTATCTCTGCTACTTTTCTCGCTAATTTTCAATTGAAAAATTCTAGTTTTTGTCATCATCAAAAAGGGGGAGATTGTTAGAACAAAGTTTGAATCTACTACCCTAAGTTAAAGTTTTGATGATAACAAAATGCAAGAACATATAAATTGTATGAGTCATGTAAAACATATAAGCTACCTAAAAATTATGTTTTGTTTTACAGAAACTCTGATGAGTATCAGCATAAGAATATCATCATCATTATCAGAAGATGAATTATCAACATCAGCATCAGAGGATGTTATATCAGATTCCAGAATCAGAAGATCAAAGCATGTGCTTACGCTGAAGCTTGATGAACAGATCTGCGCGTAACAATCTAAACTCTGATCAAGACAACAACGATTCATCAGCATATAGCAGCATCAGAATAAGCCAAAGCCAGAACACGCTTTATTGGCAACGGTACTGTGCATTCAAGATACTTTATTATCAACGACATTATTCCAGACAAAGATCTGCTTAATATGGAAAGAATGTAATTGGCATTGAAATGGAATAACTGACTCCAACGTACCACTTTCCAATGCTATATAAACAAGCAAGTGAGGAATGAATTGGCTAATGCTCTACAACTCTCTACACGCCTAAAGCTATTCATATTCATCCTCATTCCCAGTTTGCTAAAAGCTCTCAAATTACCTATTCTATTGTTTTAGCATTCTAGTTCTCATAAGCTTAATTTGTGTAATATCACAGTTGTGATAAACAATTTTGTAGAAAACATTCAACACACTTATATTTCATTTATCTGTAAGAAAGTATTTCCTTGAGAAACCGGTTTGTGGTTTTGACTCATGAAGGCTTTAGCAGTTGTTAAAGCAGTTGTAATATTCAGTTGAATATAGTGGATTAAGACCTCGTTGGAGAGAGGCGAAATCACCTTAACGGGTGGACTGGAGTAGTTTGAGATCAAACGAACCAGGATAAAAACAACGTGTTTTCTGCAATCGATTTCCAGTTTTTCAATTCAACCCCCTTCTTGTGTTTTTCACTTCTTCAAAACTCATCGATAAAATTGCAGAACCAAATCTTGTTCTTACATATAAGACCATCCAACCATTTCCCCTCCCCAAAAAATCAAAGCCAATTTATCATCGATTGTGCTAAGCTTTGTTTCTTGTAATAGAAAAATATTAGCATTACCTGATAAAATCTCCATACTGATCCTCTTCCTCTTCGATCTTGTAACAGTAGAAATATTGAGACTAAGCCATTTAATTGATATAACTCGCACAAATCAAATGAAAGTCCCCATTGTGCTTTATTTTTTCCGAAGGAAATAGGAAAAGAGCGAATAAATCCAAAAGGAGGGGAGAGAATCTAAGTATGGGGGCTGGTTATGCAATGGGAATGTATTAGAACCTTAAAAATCTATGGTACCCCGTGGGAACCTCTTTGAAAATCTGTGTATTTTTGCTATAAAAGGTGTATACAAAAATAGATGGTGGATATGAGAAAAGAATTATTTCTTACAATTTTCGCACCTGCCGCGGTTGCGAACCTTTAGTTCCTATGCACCACCTTCTGTGCAATAAAGGATCAGGGTACTCGTAGTTCACCTCAAAAAATTTTAAACACATGTGCGTTGGTTATTCTTTTAAAAAATATTCCCCTTTAAGTTAAAATTATTTTTCCTCCACTCTTGATAATAACAATAAGTAAGAACGGGAAGTAAAGAACATTGTATATTTATACTAGTTCACTTGAAAATTATCAAGCTAGTCTAGTCCACCCGCCAAGGTGATTTCACCACACTCAATCGAGGACTTAATACACCATAACAAAACTAATTACAATTTGCACAGGCTACCTGCAAGTGACTAACAACCTCCAGACTCGCAAGCCCTAGACTTCTTAAGGATTCAGACCTACCCGACCCCTTAAGGTATATCAACTAATAATCAACCTGATTATTGCAATGCACAAGCTACCCATAAGTGACTAGAAACTTCTAAAACTCGCATGCTCTATACTTCTTAAGGATTCAAACCTACCCGGTCCCTTAAGGAATATCAAACAACAGTTTGAATACAAGTATTGTTTACAAGAGTATTGCTTCTAAAAAGTTGAGTATGTAAACTATTTTATGAATACTGACTTAGAATGTGAAAGCAATAAGGAGCGTTTGCACATGAATATTCAGTAGTTATACTTCATTTCTTTCTTAGTCTTCAAGCCTTTATATAACCATTAACACAATGTATCTGTTGAGGGATACTCTTGGAATTATCAGAAACTTTGGCAGCTTGAACAGTAACATGGGGGACAAGATTGTGCGACGCGTCCGTACTTTCATGGTAGTGGAATGAAACATTGATTGTACCATGTACTATTTGTACCATGTTAACGTTATCTTCTTTCCTTCTACACTTTAGAGGCTTCTACAAGCATGATTTTATAAGCGAGAACATAACACCAGGTCATCAGAACTTCAAGTCTTCATAGTCTTCAGAATTGCGTCTTTAGAGTCTTCAACACTTGGTTATGAGAGCCTTTTCTTTGAACCTTGGGTCTTTAGAATTTCAAGTCTTTAGAATATTTAGACCTTCTGTCTTTTAGAGTCTTCATCACTTGGTCTTCAGAACCCTTATCTTTAGAAATTCATAAATAGAAAATAAGCTTTCAACATCTGAACTTCAGTAGAAACTTTGTCTTCAGATCTTTTAAATTTGTTTATTTGGAACATGTTGTCTTTAGAAACGCGAGTCTTCAGCATCTGTACTTAAGTAACAACTTCTATCTTCAGATCTTCTAACTGGTTTACTTAGGAGATGTTGTCTTCAGAAGCTTGAGTCTTCAACATCAGGATAACTTCTGTCTTCAGAACTTTTGACTGGTTTCTTCAGAAAAATATCAGAGTTTACACTTCAGAGCCTTCTGAAGTGTCTTCCTACTATTTAATAGAACTTGTGTAGCATAGAAGAATAATCATTTCTCTTATAATGTCTTTGACACACCATCCATCAGAAGCAGAACTTTTTTGTTAAGTACTCAACAATAACAAACATTAGTATTACAAAATTGTTTATACAATCATACTCATTTGTAATCATCAAAACTCAGAAATAATATTACAGAACCAAATGTTATTCTTACATATAAGACCATCCAACCTTTGCACCTCCCCAAAAACTCGAAGACAGTTTATCATCGATTGTGCTAAGCTTAGTTTCTTGTAATTGAAAAATATCAGCATTACCTGATAAAATATCCATGTTGATCCTCTTCCTCTTCGACCTTGTAGTGGTAGAAATGTTGAGACTAAGCCATTGGATTAACTTAACTCGCACAAATCAAATGAAAATCTCCATTGTGCTTTATTTTTCCAATGGAAATGGTTAAAGAGCGAATAAACCCAAAAGGGGTGGAGAGAATCTAGGTACGGGGGTTGGTTAAGCAACGGGAATGTATTATCACCCTAAACATCTACGGTACTCCACATGAACCTCTTTGAAAATATGTGTATTGTGGCTATAAATGGTGTATACAAAAATAGATGATGGAGATGAGAAAAGAAGTATTTTTTTACAAATTTTGCACCTGCCACGGTTGCAAACCTTTAGTGTCTATGTACCATCTTCTGTGCAATAGGTAATCAGGGTACTCGTAGTTCACCTTAAAAATTTTAAAACACATGTGTGTTGGTTATTCTTTTAAAAAATATTTCCCTTTAATTTAAAATTCTTTTTCCTTCACTCTTGATAATAAAAATAAGTAAGAACGAGAAGTAAAGAACAATGTATATTTATACTAGTTCACTTGAAAATTATCAAGCTAGTCTAGTCCATCCACCAAGGTGATCTCGCCTCAATAAATCAAGGACTTAATCCATTATAATCAAACTGATTACAATTTGCATAAGCTAACTGCAAGTGACTAACAACCTCTAGACTCATAAGCCCTAGACTTCTTAAGGATTCAGACTTGCCTGGTCCCTTAAGGAATATCAACTAATAATCAACCTGATTATTACAATGCACAAGCTACCCATAAGTGACTAACAACTTCTAAAATTCGCAATATGTAGACTTCTTAAGGATTCAAACATACCCGGTCCCTTAAGGAATATCAAACAACAGTTACAAGTTTTGTTTACAAGAGTATTACTTCTAAAAAGATGAGTATTAAACTATTTTATGAACAATGACTTAGAATGTGAAAGCAATAAGCAGCGTTTGCGCGTGAATATTTAGTAGTTAGCCTTACTTTCTTTATTAGTCATCAAGCCTTTATATAGCCATTAACATAATGTTTCCGTTGAGGGATACTCTTGGAATTTCAGAAACATTGGTAGCTTGAACAGTAATGTGGGGGACAAGATCGTTCGACGCGTCCGTCCTTTCATGGAAGTGGAATGAAACATTGATTATACCATGTACTATTTGTACCACGTTAACATTATCTTCTTTCCTTATGCACTTCAGAGGCTTCTGCAAGCATGAGTTTATAAGCGAGAACATAACATCAGGTCATCAGAACTTCAAGTCTTCAGAGTCTTCAGAACTGCGTCTTTAGAGTCTTCAACACTTGGTTATGAGAGCCTTTTCTTTGAACCTTGGGTCTTTAAAACTTCAAGTCATCAGAATCTTTAGACATTCTATCTTTTAGAGTCTTCAACACTCGGTCTTCATAACCCTTATCTTTAGAACTTCATAAATAGAAACACAAGTTTTCAGCATCTGGTCTTCAGTAGAAACTTTGTCTTCAGATCTTTTAACTTTGTTTCTTTGGAACATGTTGTCTTTAGAAACATGAGTCTTCACCATCTGGATGTAAGTAACGACTTCTCTCTTCAGATCTTCTGAACGGTTTACTTAGAACATGTTGTCTTTAGAAGCTTGAGTCTTCAGCATTTGGACAACTTCTGTCTTCGGATCTTTTGACTGGTTTCTTCAGACAAATATCAGAGTTTATACTTCAGATCCTTCTGGAGTGTCTTGCTACTATCCAATAGAACTTGTGTAGCATAAAAGGGGAATCATTTCTCTTCTAATTACTTTGCCACGCCATCCATCAGAAGCAGAACTTATTTGTTAAGTACTCAACAATAACAAACATTAGTATAACAATAATTTTAATACAATCATAATAATTTGTTATCATCAAAACTCAGAGATAATATTGCAGAACCAAAAATTGTTCTTACATATAAGACCATCCAACCTTTGCCCTTCCCCAAAAATTCGAAGAAAATTTATTGTTGATTGTGCTAAGCTTAGTTTCTTGTAACAAAAAAAATCAGCATTACCTAATAAAATCTCCATGCTGATCCTCTTCCTCTTCGACCTTGTAGCAATAGAAATATTGAGACTAAGCCATTGGATTGACTTAACTCACACAGATCAAACGAAAATCTCTATTTTGCTTTATTGTTTCCAAAGGAAATGGGAAAAGAGCGAATAAACCAAAAAAGATGGGAGAGAATCTAGGTACGCGGGTTGGTTATGAAATGGGAATGTATTAGCACCCTAAAAATCTACGGTACTCCGCAGGAACCTCTTTAAAAATTGGTGTACTTTGGTTATAAAAGGTGTATACAAAAATAGATGGTGGAGATGAGAAAAGAAGTATTTTTTTACAATTTTTGCACCCTCCACAGTTGTGAACCTTTAGTGCCTATGTACCACCTTTCGTGTAATAGGGGATCAGGGTACTCGTAGTTCACCTCAAAAAATTTAAATCACATATGTGTTGGTTAATTTTAAGAGAAGAGACATCATCGTCATATCCGAGTGAAAAACTTACTTACTACCCACGATTATGAGAAAGGAAAATTTACATCATCTCAAAGTGGAGGATATAGCTTTGATTTTAAAATCAACAAAGCCTAACTCAACACCCAAGTGGAAAATATCTCAATTCATTACATATCGTAGAAGTATAGTAGCTCACAACACTACAAGAATCGATAAGAGTTTAATCTTTTGAGAAAAGTATTTTTTTAAGTAAAAAGTCAAAGTGGCAAAAAGTGATTTGAATGAAGTTAATTGGCTTTTAGTCTTCTCACAAAAAATGTTAAAGTATGATTAAATTTATTAACATTTGATTAAGAAAATATTTTTGTAAATGCATGGACCTAACTCTAAGTTTATTATGAAAGTGGTTCAAGTTAGAAAACAAGAAGAGTTTTGAAAAGGAGGGAGAAGATTTTTGAAATTAAAGAAGATAGGAGGAGATGAAGGGACTATCCTAAAGAAAAAAGATAAAAGCTAAGGAAAAGAACGATCTAACAAACAAAAAGTCAATACTTGACATATGAAGTCAATGTAGATTTCCCATCCTTTGGATTGAACCAAACAAGCAAAAATACTAAACCTCTGAGAAATATCAAGCTTCAGATGAATTAAGTCTACACAAAAATTAGACAGAGTAACGGCTGTATACAGAGGAGTCCTCAATCACAGATAAAGCACATAATCAGAATAACCTGCACACAAAGAAAATCAACCCAATGCCTTGGAGTAAACCCCAAGAACCTCAAAAAGAATAACATCAGTACAACAAGTTCCCAAAGTATCAAGGCTTATAATCCTAAGTCTGAGAGGTCCACAACTCCATAATGCCAAGGATAGTAACCAAATAGTCCAAGTAACCTTAATGATTTCAATGTTCAATTTGATTATTAAGTGTATTCAAAAAAGAAAATAAAAGCTCCAATGAGCAAAGTAAAATTGACATAAAGATAAATGCTCAAGTGAGCAAAGATAAAATGACATAAAGGTAAATACTCAAATGAGCAAATATGAAGAGAAAAAAAGCATGAAATGTAAATTCTAAAGTAAATGGTACATAAGTAAAAGAAAATAATAAAGGCGTAAAGTAAAATCACAAAGTAAAATTAATTTTTAGTGAAATAGAAGTTAGAAGGTTAGTTGAATGACCATATTAAAACTTTCATTTAGAAAGTCATTAGAAGATTGATAAACTCAAAGCTTCTCAATAACAAGTTTAATTTTCTTTTTGTCAAGTATAACATTCATTTCAAGTACTCAAGGAAACCACATATGATCAACGATGTTCAAATGATTCACTAAGACCAAAGTTCATGAAGTTCATTAAAGGATTGATACGATCAAAGCCTCCTAACAATGAACTTCAAAGTTATTGGATCAAAGGTTTCAAATTAAACATACTTGGGCTTGAAAATACAGGTTTGGGCCACGAATGATCATTTTTTGAATCGAGACAAAATTAGCGCTATGTTAAGCAATCGTAAGTGGACTTATGTAGAAGTCACACCTATTTTGAGTCCGGTCAATAGTAATCTATGTACTAACATGTTAAAGAAATGATATGTAGATCATTTTCTAACAACATGTAGCACAAGTAAAAACCAGGAAGGGATAAAATGAAGAAGGATGGGATGTATCAGATGAAATTAGGGTTTCAAATATCGTCAACATCATTCATCCAATTTTGCGGATTTGGTTTTTCAACCTATCAACACCCAAGATCCAACGATGTTGAGGAACTTGTCCAAAATAATGCTCAAACATGGACCATACAAGAAACAATAATAAAAAATATTTAATAAAACAATATTTAAATGAATAATAAAACGGGAAATAATTGGTAAAATATACAAAATGTGTTAAAACACCAAATAAAAATCCTTAAAAAAAATCATAGGTCGAACATGAATCAATAAGCGTTGACAATTTTTTTATACAATTTTTTAAAGTCATAAACTATTTTTAAAATTTAAAGAAAATAAGCAAAACAAACCAAAATTTATGAAAAATAGTAAAATCAAAATTTTGAAAAAAAATAAGGTCAACAATATTTGTCAATAGGTCATTAGATCCTTCCGTAATTTTTTCAGAATTAAAAAATCAAGAAAAGTATTTTTAAACAATTAAAACAACTCAAATAAAGTTAAAAATAATTAAAAAAATCAAATGACAAAATAAAATTGTGAAAAAATAAAAATTATAAACAGAAAAATCAAAAGTATTTTTGAGAATTTTTTTTCCATGTTTTTAGAAGTTGAAATGTATTTTTTATGAATTTTTGAAGTTTAAAACAATTAAAATATAAAATCAGAAAATAAAATCAAGTCAAAAAGATGTAGACCATTGGATCAATATGAAAACATGTTAGTAATCAAATCCAAGGGATCTAGCGTGTTGTGCATGATATGGACATTAGTGAATAAACCACCAGATCATTAATTAAAAAACTGATTTGAAAAAAATGTGTGGCATCATGTCATTGGTTGAGAGATGACACGCTGGTCATCTTCAACCTCCAGCTACGTGTGAATTGCAGGTCTCACAAACTGTAAAATCAAGTGCTCAGAATGGTGCCATTCGCTTCGTCTCTTCAAGACGATTTCAATGGTATCCTCGCGAAAAATTTATTTAACTTGTAGCTCAGTCAATTTGAGAAAAACCAGAGAGTTTTGAAAAATTTTGAAATCGAAAACAAATGCATCAAATGCATCAATTAATCAAAATTAAACCATCAACAAGCATCAATGAACATCATAGACCATTCCATTCATTTGAGTTAGAAGAATTAATGCCAATTACTACCTGAATGAAGTATGAAGAAATTGCTCTGAAACTTGACTTGGCTAGCACGATTCAGACACTTCAAGGCTTGGTTCTTCTTCTGTTGGCTTCAGTGAATTCAAGGATGAAGAATCAACAAAGAAATTGGATTAAAAAATGCTTTAAAACCAAATTCTAAGTTGGAGAATTGAGAGGTATGGAGGAAGTCCAACAGGGGTTATTTGGATCTCTAAAGCTTCTAAAATGAAGTAGAGTAGGTCTCTATTTATAGGAGAGTGTGATGCAATGCTGAGGGAGGGTGAATGATAAGAAATTGAGTGAAATCATGTGCACCCTAATCATGACAAAAATTGTGACTTCTAACTCATTAAAAATCATCTAAATCTTGTGTTTCAAGGTGTTAATCGCTTATGGAAGGTTGCTAAGCATGTTTAGAAGTAAAAACACGCAACAATTTTGTAATTAGAGGCCACATTAACCAATCTGCAATCTGACTGTTTTGATAAAATCAGTTCCAAGGTGCCAACTTTGAATCCATGGTGCACACAACTCAAGAGGCTTTAGGGAACAATTCTTGAAGCATTTGAAAGACAAAGTCACAATCTTTATAATGTTCCAAGAAAGAATCTATTTGGATAATTGAGCTGAAAGCTATGTCCATTTGAATTTGTGAGAAACACACATATATTTTGTACTTAGAAAAATTCTAAGTGTTGAACTTCAAAATGACCTATAATGTTCTTCAAAATAAATGAATTTCTACTCAAAATTTGATCTTGATATCTGAAGATGTCAAAAGTAGACCTCTTGAATTGAATTGTGGAATTGAGATCACTCAAAAATCATAAAAATTGAAAGAGTTATGGTCTTTGGAAGATGATGAACAAATTTGGGGAAAGTCACAAAAGACCTATAATCTTTTCAATTATTAAACCACTTTCCAAGCATTCCCAAGTCTTGCACATAAAAAAAAAAGTTGTAGTAGACATACAAAATGTTATTATGGAAAAATAATGGGCTTAAGGAGATAAAAATTGACCAAGTTATGCTAATTTGAAGTCAAACCCTAGAATTCAAAAGCTCTTCAAAGAGAATTGTAATATTTATCAATCATTAGTGGTCTTCCATTCAAAATTAGCCTTAGATATCTGAAGAGAGATTATTAAGGGCCCTTTAAAGAGAGTCATGGATTTGGAGTCACTCCAAAATCTCAAAAAATGAGCAAGATATGGTCCTTGGAAGTCAACAAACCCAAGCTCAAAGAGTGCCAAAATGACTTGAAACCCCTTTCAACTTTTGATGATATTTCTTGTACAATTGGATCTTGTCATGTGAAGAAAGGTTTTTTTAGATAACAATAAGAATCCATAGAAAAAAAGAACCAACTCAAAATGTTGAAACTTGAGAGAGTTATACACTTATGATCACTAAATCTAGTATTTGCTCAATTAGGTCAAACTTGTTGAGTCAACCTTGAATCTTTTTGGACATTCTTGGAAAAATAAGCATTATAAATCATAAGATGCCTTGAAATTATGTTATCTTGAAGCACACTCAAATATGGAGCTTAAGTCTCAATGAAGTTTGTTGAAGAAGGCATGGAAATAAACACATGAACCTAAGAATCTTCTTGATGAATTCCACCACCAACTTTGGGGAGATCTTGGTCTAAAGAAAGTGAGGGAGCTCCTTAAACCACAACTCTTTGATATCATAGATATAGCCTTGAAATTTGAGCTCTTGAAATCCATTAGAGAACCATTTGATTGAGAATCACCCCTTAAACCCTATATTAGATGGTGAGATGAATGCAATTGTGATCACCTACAATATGAACATTCAAAGAAACATATATACATATATTGGTGTTAGTTTAAAGAACATATGTATAAGATACACAAATCAAATTGCTTGGTGATCTCTCAAGATAAAACTTAAAGATAGGATAAAGTAGAAAGAGAGAACCAACCCTACTGTGTGATCTTGATGTATTGTGATGATATGAGGTGTTGAGAGATCTTAGGGGAAAAAATGGAGGTATAAGAGCTGCCATTATTTAAGTGTCTTCTATCCGGAGATACGAAGGTTAAAATATTCATCTGGATGCGATTGAAGATACTTAAATACAAAACAAACCCTATTTTTGGCCCTAAGATGCCATGCAATGTTTATGATTATGAATACAAACGACCAACTCCAAAGGTGACACAAAACACCACTAGAGAAGTAGAAATAAAGTCAATTAACCAAAAAGAGAGTTTGTCCAAGAAAATAAATTGCTGGGGAACAACACGACTCTGGGGATGGCTATAAACAGGTAAATCCAAAATCACGATCGAAGAAACCAAATGCATAATGAGATTTCCTTGATAGAAATTCTTAACAATGCAAGCCACATTATGAAGTGCTACCAACTCGACTGGAGGAAATAAACACAACTCCACTTGGGTAAAGCCCAAAGAGGTGATAAAGTATCATCAACTCAAATAATAAGGAAAAAGCAATGGATGACAATGATTGACAGATAAATCTGAACTATCCACTCAGAGAGGAGATAACAAAAAGAGAGTAACATTGACTCATAGGGGATCGAAGATACCAACTCGAAAGACACAAATAGAAATAATATGATAATATCGGCTCCGAGATGACATTAAACATCAAAATTGAGGTAGATGATGAACGATTTACATCAGTACTCATGACTGGAACAAATGTTTGACATTAATACTCATGTTTGGGAACAAATCAACTCTTTTAGAGAAAAGTGAATCTCAATAATAAACTATCTCCCTTAATGAAGAGACTACTACCCATAGGAGTAAAAACATCTCAACAACGAACTATCTCCCTTAATAAAGAGACTACCATCCATTGGAGTACAAATATCAACAACGAACTATCTCCCTTAATGAAGAGACTACCATCCATTGGAGTACAAATCTCAACAACTAACTATCTACCTTAATAAAGAGATTACCATCCATTAGAGTACAAGTCTCAACAATGAAATATCTCCCTTAATGAAGAGACTACTCATTGGAGTACAAATCTCAACAACGAACTATCTCTCTTAATGAAGAGACTACCATCCATTAGAGTACAAATCTTAGCAACGAACTATATCCCTTAATGTAGAGACTACCATCTGTTGGAGTACAAATCTCAACAAGGAACTATCTCCCTTAATGAAGAGACTACCATTCATTAGAGTACAAATATCAACATAGAACTATCTCCCTTAACAAAGAGACTACCATCCATTGTAGTACAAATCTCAACAACAAATTATCTCCCTTAATAAAGAGACTACCATTCAGCGGAGTACAAATCTCGACAATGAACTATCTCCCTTAATAAAGAGACTACCATCCATCGAAGTAAAAACATCTTCTCTGGGATTAACAGACTTACTGTGGAAGTACATGTTTCTCAAATAAAGAGACCACCACTTGTCGTTATGAGAAGGATTGCAATAACACTGCTAGGAAATGAATTTTGACTTCATGGGGAAATACCAATCCATTCTTGCTGAAGAGATAAAGTCTTTACATGAAAAATAAATGAAAATTCTCAATTTGGGGCTCACAACCTAGAGAGGTCAAAATAATATTGCTGTCAGGGACCAAAAATTCAAACCAGAAACAAACTGGGGGTGAAACAGTCAATCAAGAGGCCATCCAATGAGGAATAAACTCAAATGGGAATCAAATTCCACCCAGGTAATGAGCTGGTTAGGAAGGCTAAAGAAAAATTCTTCCACGAGGGATAAATCAGTGGGGAAATTGAAAGGATACACTTTCTGCTTAAGGTTGACACTTTATTGGGGAGAGGAAAACATAACTTGGCAAAAAGAAAAATATGTCAACAAAAACATCAATGAATGAAAATGAGAAATGAATTTTAATTTAAATATGCATGATGTATGTATGAATGCATGGATGTTACCATGTATATGCAGACAAAACAAACATACCGCACTGGGGGATAACCAGATAAAACCAACTTCGGTAAGGATAATACTCGGCTCATTCAGGATGAAGATTCCATAAGAGAGTAAGCACCGACTGAGGAAACAAAGTCCTACTTCATGACTTAACTTCACTGGGAAGAAACATGGCTTGAAAATAATCACGACACAATTTGATAGCGATAAACCAATACAATTGCAGGGATATAACACCCTCCTCCAGGTTTCACCGAGGAATATCTTACAGGCTTCGCTAGGGAAGACAAAACCATATCCTCTAGACTTCGACTGGGGATGACGTACTGACTTCACTAGGGAAGACAATGCCACATCGTCGAGGGAGCCCAAATACAATCTTGAATATAAAGATTAATGGTTGTGCAAACTTATCTGGGGAGAAATTATGAAATTTCACGGGGATAAAAACTTTATAGAGAAGCATCATCTTTACTTCATTTGGGGATCTCAACATTCTTAGAAAAGATATTTCCCTTGTCTGGCTACTTGGGGAGCACACAACAACAACAATGTCATAATTGGAGAACAATGTTCTGCAAGGGGTTCTACGTCAATTTTCAACACAAAAAGGGAGAGAGAAACCCATCAAGTGAGCAAAGGCTTCATAACTTTACCAACTCCGCTTGATCATAACCTGGTTGGGGAAAGGATCACACTTAGCTAAAGCAATTTGTATCAAGACTTGCCTGGGAATATGGAATAAAGGTATCAAACCACACAAACCCAAAACCATATAACAACTTGGAGAAAATTTGAACCAAGACTTTACTGGGGAAAAATGGGATCACAACCCCAACACCACACCATATATCAACTGGTATAAAATAAACAATCCAGGGAACAATCACAAGTGGACTATGTGCATATCAACAAGAGTAACCCTTGAATACCTCTTGGGGAATCTTTTCAAAACTTTAGAGTCCGTCCATCCTTGGAACCACTACTTTTTACCCACTTGAATCACGGAATTGAAGTAAAAAGTGTGATACGATGGGAGAACTGACTTGAGGTTTTGCGTTTGTGTTCGCAAATGTTTCGGTTTAGCAAGAGTCGCCACCGACTTTTTATTTTATCCAAAGGAAATGTCAAAAAGCACAGGAAATACCTTTGAGATGTTTTCTTGAGTTCGGGGGGTATATTATGAAAAGGGAAGGTGCTAGCACCCTTTTCATCCATGGTTTTCCTTGGGCTCTTAGTTACTTGTTTAGATCAATTGCTTTGCTTTTTCAATTGTTTAAAATGGTGCTTTGTGTGGTTTTGAAAGTATTTTGAAAAGAGGCCTTTATTTAGGCAACCTTTGTAATGATTCTTGTTTGAATGTATACAAAGGTGTTTGTCTTTAAAAAATGTTTCAATGTTTGAAAGTTTGTTTGGAAAATGTTTTGAAATTGTGTGTTTTTTTTTTGAAAATAGCAAGGATGGTTTGTAAATTGATCAAGTAACTAGGAGTTGTCTACCCTAATCAAAAGTCTTTCTTGTGCATTTTTAACCCTTTGACATTGTTGCTTTACCATTGTATTTGGTAAACAACCCTATCTTTGGAAGTTAAACGGGACATGCGTGGGTCATCGTATGACCGTGATAGCAATTGTGCCAAGTATCTTAGCAAGTTTTTTGAGGGACTAAGATCATTTTTGTTTAGGCAACCAAGATAGCGTCATCGAGGGACTATGATCTTTTTGTTTTGTTTTTGTTTTGCCAAGATACCTAGCATGCATACCATGGCCATTTTAAGGCAACAAAGTGGATGAAACCCTAGGGGTACTTGTGTGCATTGTGTTGTCATTTTTCATGCATTTTTGTCTTGTATTTAGGTCATGCTATTTGTTTGATTTTTGGTCTTTGCATACAAACCCTAGTTTACTATCTTGGCATATAAAAGCAATAAATGCGTAAAGTAAATCTAAGACTATTACAACATTATTATGGAAGGGGGTACAAGTTTGAATAGGGGGATATTGCACAAAATAAAAGCCCTAAAACTATTACAACCAAATTGAGTTTATTATACAAATAATAAATAAACAAGTATTTAAATGTACAATAAAATGTAAATATGCACAAATGTTTTTGTATTTTATTTTTATGTATGTAAAAATAAATTTATTTATGTCTTAAAAAATAAGAAAATAAAAATGATTATTTTTGGAAAGGGTGAAAACCCTAATTTTTTGGTTTGAAAGAATATATATATATATATATATATATATATATATATATATATATATATATATATTATTATTTATTTCATTTATGTACAAGAAAATAAATAAAAATATATACAAAATGTTAAAAAATAAAATATGTATGAAAATATTATTTTTAAGTGTACAAATAATAAAAATAAAAATATGTGATATTTTTACATTATTTACAAATTTATTCAAGAAAATAAGTTATATTTAACCTAATTAACTAATTTTATGCCCAAAAATAAAATAAAAAAATATGAAAAATACAAAAAAATAAAGAAAATATTTTTATGATTTTTAATGTTTAGGAAAAAATAAATAAAAGTCAGAAATGTGAAATATGCAAGAAAATATGAAAAAATAAAAGAAATGGGCCAAGGGGGTGCAAATAACAGAATGGGGGTGTCAAAAGTCAAACAAGCCAAGCCCAGGCCCACTCCCACTTCGTCCCTGTCCTTCAAACCAGAAAAACGCGTGCGCCATGTACAAATCCTATTCTCTTGCATACGTGCATAAAAACAAAATCTTGCAACATGAAACTTGTAGCTTGTTAACTCACGATTATAATGATATAAAAACTTGACCTAACTCTAAAAAATCAGAGAGAATTTTATCACCCCTAATTTCTGACCTAAAATTTTCAGCAAGTTCATCATCCAAATTCTCCTTGCTCAGTCAATATAAATGGAAGTTATGCATATGTACAGTTCAAGCAACTTGAGGACTACATTTTTGCTTCACAAACCTAAGCCTAAGGATGTATAAATAAGGAGATAGAAAGTTGGAAAATACCTTGTTCAGTCAAGTTTGGCTATGGCAATGTAGAAACTTTGAGTGAGGCCTGAAGTACTTTTGAGCTTGCTTGATGTTCCCTTGACGTTTCCCAATGCTTAGCTTGCTTTGAAATGGCTTGAATCTCCTTGTAGAAGTCAACCTGCAAACTCAGAATTTGAAAATGGTGAAGCACGAAACAGGGGTTACAGTTGCTTGAGAAGGGCTTGGACAACTTAGGTGTGATGTATGGAATGTGTCTGAAGTGGTTCAAGACAAAACGCACGAGGCAAATTGGTTTTGGCTTGAGTTCTGTAGAGCTTGCCCTGTTTTGGGCAGAAATGGAGTTTTTGGTGTATTTGGGTGTTTGAGAGGTTTGGAAATCGTGTCTTAGGCTTTGTGTGATATGCTGAGGTCGTTTGAAATGAACACAAGACTTGGTTTTAACAAATGCACAAGTTGTGGACCTTTTGCAAGCTTACTTGCTTTTGAAGTAAAAGTGAGTTGACAAAGGCAATGGCTTGTACAAGCTAGCTCAGGGTCTGCACATAGTTGGTACACTTTTCCTGATATTTGTGGAGTTGGTTTTCAGAAAAAGCTTTGGTCCATTGCTCAAGATAAACAAAGTTTGTAAAAGCTAACTTTATCAAAGTAGCAATGTTAACTTTTTGCCATTTTTGGATTAAACCTTTGTACAAAGCTTCAAAGATCAAAATAATACCATTAACCAATGTATTTGCATTTAATTTATGAGTGTAGAAAAGATTAGAACCTGTAAACCAAGTACAAGCATGATCCAAACTGATTTGCAACTTGCATCAATGTGAAAAATGCCATGGACAAAAGTGAGAAATGGCCATTTTCTTTTCTTCGATTCTCCCTAACCACAAATGATCTTGGAGAGTTCTTGGACATTTTGGAAAGCTTGTAACATAATCTACAATCCATATTTGTAATGCATTTTGAGATTCCACTTGGAACTAGGTGAAAAGTTTCCATGAAGATAGGTTAAAATTCTGCCTAAACTAGGGCAAAATTTCACTAAGTTAAAAGTTTTATGGACCCCTATTCACAAAATCATAACTTGAGATCCAAGCATCTTTTTGGAAAACTTTATGAATCAAAGTTGTAGATTTTGTGGAGGAATACAACTTTAAAGTTGCAAGTTTTGTTTGAATCCAATTGCATCATGGTGAAAAAGTTGGGGAAAGTTGGGAAAAAATAAGAAATTTTCATAACTTAGAAAATTTCTAATTTATGAAAATTTTCCATTTTAAACCCTAATTTCCAAAATTAGGTTTCTTGGTGAACAAGTTTCATGTTTTGACACATCTTGATGAAAAATGACCCTTGGTAGTTGATTTTGACCAAAATGTTAAAGTTTGACTTTTCAGTGTATAATTGATTTTTGATTAGTTGACTGGAAAATTCATCTGTCAATCCAATGCATTTGAGATCTTTTGAACCTTGTGATTAGGTAAAGATGATGCAATTGAGTCCATGAAACCATGCTTGAACCAAATTTGCCATTGGCTAGGTGAAAATTCAGAAATTGCCCTTCTACAGTCAAAACCCTAATTTTGACCATTTTGCCCCTTTTGATGATCTGATCAAATTTCTTGAGGAGTTGTGGTCCAAACTTGATCAAATGGTTCATATGAGTCTATAATGTTTATGTGGATAAAAAATTATGAGGTTTGACTGTAAATTGGCCACAATTGACTTTTTCCCCAATACAGTTGATTTTTAGGTCAAATGTCCAATTGATTGGGCAAAAAATTGATTCAAGGCTTGAAACTTGGTATAAGAAATCTTAGGAGTCCAACATGAAGTATGAAAGTCACATGATGCATTAGAAGTCCAAAAATCCTTGTGCAAACTCAAACCCTAATTTCAGGTCATCAGTGTAAGGAGATATCTTGAGCTGAGCAATACCCTAATCTGATCTTGAATCCAAAGAGTCTTGTGAGGAGAATATTGATAAATTGAGAGGGAAAATTTTGGGGTACAACAGCTGCCCCTGTTCAATCTTCTTGAACCTGAAGAGTTAGATTGGCGAGTTTTTCCGTTCGTGACTCGAAGGTAAAAGATGATTGGACACTAGAGTGCCCATAAATTTGCACTCATCAAAGTATAGTTGAGGAAATGGGCTTAAAGATGCCATTTGGAGATGTGAGAGGATCTTGTTGGATATGGGCTTAAAGATGCCATCCAAGAATGTTTGTTGCATTGTATGTTGATAAGTCAAAAGAATAAGTATCAGAATGGTATCCGTGTCTGGAACGTATCTGTACTGTATCTGGAGACTGAATCTGTATGAGCGATGGAATGGCGTCCATGTCTGGAGCGTATCTGAGCTGTAACTGAACTTGAATCTGAATGAATAACAGAATGACTTGCGTGTTTGGAGTGTATCTGTATTGTATCTGAATCTGAATTATGAATAGGCGACAGAATAGCATCTGTGTCTGGAGCATCTCTGAGCTGGGGAAAAGTCAAAATAAGTGACAGTATAGCTACCGTGTCTGGAGTGTATCTGGACTATATCTGAAGTTGAGGTCTGTATGAGTAGCAGAATGACTTCCGTGTCTAGAGTGTATCTGAAGTTGAGGTCTGTATGAGTAGCAGAATGACTTCCGTGTCTGGAGTGTATCTGAACTGTAACTGGGATCTGAATAAGTGACAGAATGACTTCCGTGTCTGGAGTGTATCTGAACTTGAAATTGACAGTTGAATATGAATTCTTAATAGGCGACATAATAACATCCGTGTCTGGAGCGTATCTGGACTGTATCTTGACTTTGAATTCTGAATGAGTAATAGAATGACTTTCGTGTCTGGAGTGTATCTTTACTGCATCATGGATAAGAGATCTGAATAAGTAATAGAATGACTTCCGTGTATGGAGTGTATCTTTACTGTATCTGAAATCTTTGAATATTTAAAGATAACTTTTAACCTTATCCTGAAAAAGGGTAAAATGTTAGCTGAAACACAAAGTTATGTTGCATGAAATGTATGATGCAATAAATGTGTTTTATCAATGTCTATGATATATGAATGTAATGTATGTGCATGTAAGTTGATTAGCTGTATTGTTGAGGAAGATAAATCCTTGATAGCTGGAGATAATGGAATCCTTGACTGCTGCCGCGGAAAATAAGTCCATGACCGCTGCTGGAGATTCAAAATCTTTGATAACTTCTGTGGGGATGTGAAAATCCTTCATGACTTTCCTGGGAATATAGGGAACCTTCAAGTCTTGAAGTTGGAGGATTGACAAAAATTCTCTTGTGAGAATAATGCCAAGTGTTGCTTGAGAAACCTGCTTGGGGAGTCCCGAGAACTTTGACGACCATGGTTGGGGATTTCACAATGGGAATCCTTACTCGGCTGGGGAATAGGGAAAACTTTGATGATCTCTACCGAGGATTAGACAAAGGAAAAACCTTGATCTGCTGGAGAAAAAGGAAGACTCTGATGGCTTCTGCGGGGAACTAAGAATGAGAATCTTCGATCTCCTGGGGAATTTGAATCCTTGGGGACTTCAAGCTGGGAAGTCAAGAATGAGAATCTTCGATCTGCAGGGGATTAAAAATTCTGACAGATTCATGCTGGGGAGTAATGAAAACTCTTGCAACTTCACTGGGGAATCAAGATTGAGAATCTTCGTTCTGTTGGGGAGTAAAAACTCTGTGGGGAATAGCTATACTGATGGGGAGTAGCTATACTGCTGGAGAGTAAGTTCAGGACTCTGGGGGAAAAGCTTATTCCTGTTTGGAAGACGTTCAGGAGTTTGGGTTGTATGCCAATCTACTGGGGAATTATCCTAGGTTGGGGAGAGACAAAAGTTAACTGTTATCCCGTTGATTCTCAGACTTTAAGACAACTTGCTGGGGAATCTGGGGAAAACTGAATGGTTTCCGCTGTAGATTGATAGTTGGAAATTTGACTCTGTTGGGGAAGAAGGTTTCATCTTCGTTGAGGGTCCATAGTTCAAAGTTTTTGCTCCGCTGAGGATTGGGAGTTTGAAGTTTTAACTCTGATAGGAATTTGAAATTTAGCTCCGTTGGGGATATGCATTTCAAGGTTTTAGCCCCACTGGAGACCTAGATGATGTACTGCATGGGATTTCTCCTGGAATAGCCTAAAGACGTTTTCCTATCTTTCAACCTGTCAGTAATTATTCTTTCACATTTCATTTATTTGTAAACAGTGATTATATTCAAATGCATATGCTCATTTAATAAACCATTGGACGTTTTCAAATAAAACACAAGTGTAAAAAGAAAGAAAAGGAAAATAGTTTTCTGCACTTTGAAGTATCTTTGTATTAACTTTGTGTAAGTATTTTGTACAAAGGAGACAAACATCCTAGTAAGAGAACATTGTCATAAAAATGAGAAAAATTTATACAAAGAAAGATGGCTATGTGTAAAAAAATTCCATGGGGGACCCATTCTGCTATAGCCTTTGTAACTCTGAATATCCTGTCCATTCGTTGCTTCGTCCAACGATGATTGAATTGATCAGAAGCCAGGAGCTTGTCTATGAAGAGATTGTCCTTAAAGTGATCCAACGAGACATATTCATACGCTTTAATTCCCTAACTTTTTCCTGGACCGCCCTTTCGGGTTTTTGATCCACCATGAAACCCTTTTTTGCCCAAGTCGCCCTTTCGAGTTTTCAACTTGTCGGGTGTACAAATTTTTTTTATTTATCCCTAACTTTTGCCTGAACCGCCCTTTCGGGTTTTCGATTCACCGGGATGCCCTTTTTTGCCTAGGTGTGTCAACCTAGTGGGTCATTTATGCGTAGTATCTTTTGACTATGTCTGCGTTTGTAGGGTGCGGCAGGTCGTCGCCGTCCATGGTGGTTAATATCATTGCCCCACCAGAAAAGATATTTTTTATCACAAATGGTCCTTCGTAGGTAGGAGTCCATTTTCCCCTGGGATCACTTTGCGGCAAGATGATCCACTTGATTACAAGATCTCCGACTTGATATACTTGTCGCCTGACTTTCTTGTTGAAAGCCTTGATCATCCGTTTTTGATACGTCTGACCATGGCAAACAACAGTAAGTCGCTTCTCATCAATCAAGTTAAGTTGATCAAGCTGGGTCTGAATCCAATCGTCTTCACTCAAACCAGCATCCTTCATGATTCTCAAGGAGGGAATCTGAACCTCGATAGGCAAAACAACTGTCATGCTGAATACCAAAGAATAAGGTGTTGCCCCAATTGATGTACGCGCCGTGGTACGGTACCCGTGGAGAGCAAACAGTAACACCTCATGCCAGTCCTTGTAGGTGACTGTCATCTTTTGTATGATCTTCTTGATATTTTTGTTCGCAGCTTCGACAACACCGTTCATCTTTGGCCGATAGGGAGATGAATTATGATGTTGAATCTGGAACTGCTCGCACAAGGCGGTGATCATAGTATTTTTTAAGGTTTGTACCGTTGTCAGTGATGATCCTTTCGGGGATGCCGTACCGACAAATGAGGTTCTGCTTGATGAAGCGGGCAACAAAATTCTTTGTGACGGATGTGAAGGAAGTTTCTTTGACCCATTTGGTGAAGTAATCAATGGCCACCAGAATGAAATGGTGTCCATTGGATGATGTAGACTTGATCTCTCCAATCATGTCGATTTCCCACATTGTGAATGGCCAAGGAGCCGTTAAGACATTGAGAGGAACTGGAGGTATGTGTACCTTGTCCGCATAGATTTGACATTTGTGACAAGTACAGGAATGTTGATGGCAGTCAGCTTCCATGGTAGACCAGTAATAGCCTGCCCGTAGAATCTTCTTAGCCATCGTATGTCCGCTAGAGTGAGTGCCAAAGGTACCATTATGCAGTTCAGCCATGATTTGTTCAGCTTCAATCTTGTCCACACAATGGAGCAGAATGTAATCATGATTGCGCTTGTACAGGATACCATTGCTCAGGAAGAACTTGGAAGAGAATCTCCTCAAGAAATTTTTGTCATTGACTGAAGCTCCTTCAGGATATTCCTGAGCCTCGAGATACCTTTTGACTTCGTGAAACCAAGGTCGGTCCACTACTTCTTCGGTATTAATCTCGTGATAATGTGCAGGTTCGTCAATCCGTTCAATGGTGATTTGGGGAGCCCCATTATCCTAGTTAAGTTTAAACATGGATGACATTGTAGCTAGAGCATCCGTTAACTGATTTTCTTCTCGTGGGAAGTGCTCGAAGGTAATCTGCTCGAAATGTGGTAACAATGTCAAGACATGTTCTTTGTAAGGGATGAGGTTGGGATGCTTAGTGTCCCACTCTCCTTTGATCTGATTGATGACCAAAGCCGATCTCCAAACACAAATAATGATTTGATTCCCATGTCCATTGCATCCTTGAGTTCAAAGATGCAAGCTTCATACTGAACCATGTTATTGGTGCAGTTAAAGCAAAGTCTGGCTGTGAAAGGTGTATGGAAACCTTCTGGAGAAATGAGTATCGCGCCGATACCGTTTCCAAGTGAATTAGAAGCACCATCAAAGTACAGGGTCCATCGGGATCCTTGTTCAAGTCCTTCATATGGCCTGAAGTCTTCAATGTTGTCCAATGTCATAATGTCTTCGTCGGGGAAGTCAAACTTCATGGATTGGTAATCTTTGACAGCTTGATGAGCCAGATGGTTAGTTAGCACACTCCCCTTTATAGAGTTTTGGGTCGTGTACTGTATATCGTATTCCGTTAGGATCATCTTCCATCTAGCTATTCTTCTAGATAAAGCAGGCTTCTCAAAGATGTACTTGATCGGATCCATCTTAGATATCAGCAAAGTGGTATGGGTCAACATATACTACCTTAGCCAACGAGCAGCCCATACCAAAGCGCAACAAGTTTTCTCGAGCAGTGAGTATCGGGTCTTACAGTCGGTAAAATTTTTGCTAAGGTAATAAATGGCATGCTCTTTTTGGCCAGACTCGTCATGTTGGCCCAATACGCACCCCATTGATGTCTCTAAGACGGTCAGATACATGATTAGCGGTCTTCCTTCAACGGGTGGCATCAAGATAGGAGGTTCTAGCAAATACTCCTTGATTTTATCGAAAGCAACTTGACAGTCATCATTCCATTTAACCACCTGATCTTTCTTCAACAGCTTGAAGATTGGCTCACAGGTAGATGTTAGGTGAGAAATGAACCTAGCAATGTAGTTTAGGCGTCCCAAGAAACCTCTGACCTCCTTCTCAATGCGAGGGGCATGCATTTCTTGTATATCTTTGACTTTTGCAGGATCAACCTCGATGCCTTTGTTGCTGACAATAAAACCCAAGAGTTTACCAGACCTGACTACGAAAGTGCACTTGTTAGGGTTCAGTCTGAGCTTGTACTTTTTCAACCTGACAAACAGCTTTTGCAAATGGTCGAGGTGTTCTTCTTCCGTTTGTGATCAGGCTATCATGTCATCTACGTAGACCTCTATTTCATGATGTATCATATCATGAAACAAAGCTACCATGGCGTGTTGATAGGTTGCCCCGATATTCTTCAGTCCGAATGGCATCACTTTATAACAGAACGTACCCCACTGTGTAACAAAAGTAGTTTTCTCCTTGTCTTCAGGTGCCATTTTAATCTGGTTGTAACCTGAAAATCCATCCATGAAAGAAAATACCTTGTGTTGAGCTGTATTGTCAACCAAGATGTCAATGTGCGGAAGTGGAAAGTCATCTTTAGGGCTGGCCCTGTTCAAGTCTCTGTAATCCACGCACATTCTCACTTTGTCGTCCTTTTTAGGCATGGGAACAATGTTAGCAACCCATTGTGGATAGGAAGTAACTGCAAGAAATTCAGCATTGAACTGCTTCATAACTTCTGCTTTGATCTTTTTTGACATGCCGGGCCTCATGCGGCGAACCTTTTGTTTAACTGGTGGACAGTCTTCTCTTGTGGGTAGACGGTGTACCACAATATCTGTATCGAGTCCCGGCATGTCTTCGTAAGACCAGGCAAAGATCTCAACATATTCATGTAGCAACTGAATTAAGCGCTTTTTGACACTTGGCTCTAGGTTGGCACCCACTCTAACTTCTTTTTTGTCTTCCTCAGTACCCAAGTTGATTGTCTCTAATAGCTCCTCAAGAGGTAGAATAGCCCTTTCTTCCTGTTGTAGCAGTCTAGCCAATTCTCCCGGTACCTCACAATCTTTATCACCTTCGTATTCGGCATGGTAGACCAGATCTTCAGAGTCACTGAAGGCCATAGCAGAACTGTTACCCATGGAATCCGGAATGGAAGGGTACCTGCATTTGTGAGTGTGGGTGTGTGTAAGGGATAGCCACCTTTAAACAAATAAAATGTAAAAAGAAAGAAAATGAACACAAAAGATTATATGTGAAAACGTCCATGATTCATTAAAATGGCATATGAAGATGAAAAATCAAACCCTTACAAATGGACCTATGTGCCTCGGGTAAGGCACAACGCTTAAAAGTGTACGAATTGTTTTGAGAATTTATTACAAACCAACAGAAATGTTTGAAAGATAAATTACTGATTTATGAAAGTAATGGGAACAAAGTCTTTTGCTTCCCAGTTGCACAGTCCTCCGTCAACAGTATGGAAAATCCAGTCTTCCAAATTGCTCTCCTCTTCACTATCCTCCAAAGCATTGACTCCATGATGGGTGATCTTCAATGGTGTCCCTCTAGCACGGGAGCGACGCACAACCTTATGACTAGCCGAAGTGAAACCCAAGCCGAATTTATCTGATTTGAAAGGAAAGTCAGGAAGCTGCCCCCAGATTGTGCTTCCTCCTTCTTCAATCACAGCATTTGCATCTTTGAGAGATGACATCTGAGGCACAGGTTTGGTAATCATAGGTACAGAAGCCACTGTCTTGGTTGTCTCAATCTCCTCAGAAACTTCCTCGAAGTGTTGGAAAGGGGTCTCGATGAATTCACCATCTAATTCTACAAAGCTGGAAGAATTTAGATGGCTTATCATGTATTCCTCTTCGCCATGAACAATTATAATTTTCCCCTGGACATGATACTTGAGCATTTGATGCAGAGAGGAAGTGACGGCTCCAGCATTGTGAATCCAGGGTCTTCCCAACAAGCAAGAGTAGGAAGGACGGATGTCCATCACATAGAATATGGAGTTGAAAGTTTCAGTTCCTACTTTAATCGGGATGTCCACCTCCCCGTGCACCATCCTCTTAGAACCATCAAAGGCTCTGACAATGATGTTGCTGGGCTTCAGGGTTAAACCTTCACAATCCAGTCTATCCAAGGCTTTCTTCGGCAAGACATTTAAAGACGACCCAGTGTCTACCAGTACGTGTGCTAGAGTAGTCCCTCTGCATTCCACCGAGACATGCAAAACGTCATTATGTTTTATCCCTTTAGATGTTAAATCGATATCGAAGAATCCTAGACCGTTGTCAGCTGTTAGGCTAGCTACATATTCCTGGAACTGATCCGCGGAGGTTTCCTGTGGCACGTGGGCCGTCTTCAAGAATCTGATCAAAGCTTTAGCAAGAGCTTCAAAACAAAGCAGCAGGGCCAACATAGAGATCTTTGAGGGGGTTTTCCCCAGTTGTTCCATAACATCATAATCACTTTTCTTGATTATTTTCAAAATCTCTTCCATTTCTTTTTTAGAGGTCTCAGGGATGACCAATGGCTGAGCCCTCGTCCTGACGGGTGCTTCTTGAATCCCTTTCCCTCTATCATCAGCAACAGCGGAGGGGACAACCACAGGAGTTACAACTTCTTCAATAACTGGAGTTCTCGCAGATATGTTGACTGGTACAGGAGTAACCTTAGGAGCAATTGAGGGTCCGAAGATTTCCTTTGGAGGGGAAATCTCCAGAGAGAAAAATCCTTCCGCTGCGGGTGATTTTGCTTGTTCCAGTAATGTTTCCAATATCGAAAGTCTCTTCATTAGAACTTTCTTCAGTTGATTAAATTTGTTTAATACCATGGTAGAAGATCTCTCCACCATAGTTCCATGGTATTGATTTGTTGGACTTGTACCGGATAGGCCCCGACATAATTATCTTCAAAGGTGCAATCTTTGGATCAGATGTAATCTTAACAGGTCTTTTTGAGACCTTGGATTCGGTGTAACATGAGTCTTTTCAAAAAGGATTTCTTGGTTATACATTAGGCGTTGGATGCCTAACTTCAACAACAGACAGTCGGTTGGTAAGGATGAACAAAGGCAGCAATCTTCTTCACAACCTGGGAAAATCCAATCCCTCAGCAAATTCAACTTGATTATCGGTAACGGAGCCATCAAATCACCAACAGTAGCAACAAAAATATCTTCTTCGATAGCATGGGCATTATGGCCATGCCTTGGCATTGGAGCAGAGATCACATTCGGCTTTTCAGGGGCGTCGAATTCAACTTCTTTAGCGTCTATCAAATCCTGAATCTTATTTTTTGAGGGCCCAACAACTGTTGGTGTCGTGCCCCAGACTTTCTGAATGATAAGCACACTTGGCATTCGCATGGTAGAACAGAGAAGTTATATTCAGATTCTTCGGGGTCTCTTTCAGATTGGCAAGGTTTAACTTCAAGAGATGGGGTAGAACTTGAGTGGGTGTCATGTTTATCCGGGTGTATTTCCGTGCAGGCCTTTCCACCCTTGCTTGGTTGGTTCTGGGTTGATTGTTTCTGGGCTGATCAGCTGCAGACTTCTGAATCATTACGGCCCCCACCGCTGGTCGACGCTCAACTCTTCCTTGACCTCTTTGGGAGTAGACAGCTGAGACTTCTTTCTTAGCTGGAAAAGTCTTCTTGATGGAAGCAGAAGCATATGTATCCTTTTGAATTTTCCCGCTCTTGATTCCGGCTTCAACTCTCTCACCAGTTAGAATCAACTCGGTGAACCCCGCAGACGAACTTCCAATCAGGTGATTGAAAAAGGGACCTGACAGTGTACCCAAGAACGTATCTACCAGCTCCCTCTCAGATAGAGGTGGTTGTACTCGTCCCGCCAAGTCTCTCCATTTCTAGGCATACTCTTTGAAACCTTCATTGGAGACCATGCCCATACTCTACAACTGAGTACGGGTTGGTGCTAAGTCTGCATTATATTGATATTGTCTGTAGAAGGCAGCAGGCAAATCCTCCCAATTATGCACATCAGGCCTCTCTAGCTGGTAGAACCAATCCAACTGCGTCCCCGACAAACTGTCCTGGAAGAAATGGATCCACAGGTCTTTGTCAGAAGAATGTGGTTGAATTTTTCTGACGTAAGATCGTAGATGCATCTTTGGGAAAGACACCCCATCATAATTAGAAAATAGTGGCACTTTGAATTTAGGAGGGATTACAATTCCAGAAACCAAACCTAACTCTTCGAAATCTAATCCAGGCACTCTCTGCACTTCCATGGCAGCTAGACGCTCTTCCAGATTCTTGTATTTGTCATCTGCAGGAGGGTACTGCTATTTAGAATAGTCTTCATCCTCCTCCTCTTCAGCCTCAGATTCAGATGGCACTGCAGTTCCTTTACCCTTTCCTTCCCCCTCTTTAGAAGTTGATGGAAAATCTAGGACCCTTCTGGATTGACCTTCAAATCTTCTGCCCAAAGTAGCCATACCAACTCTCTTCTTTTTCTTTTTCTCTTTTTCCTTCTCTAACAGAGTTTTGAGCTCCTCTTGACCCTTAGCCAAGGTCATGAGTAGCTGTTGGAACTGTGAATTTTGCGGTTGCAAGTCTTTGACCGTCTGTTCTATATCCATCTTGCTGAAATAAACAGCAGAGAGATGAGGAAACTTGGTGTGAAGACCTGTTTATGCATATGATGAATGATATGTATTCATGTAATGCATTCAAGGATTCATAAATTCAAATTTGTTTTAAACAAAAAGGAACACACGTCATATTAATAAGATAGAATTTGTTAGTACATCAATGCCCCATGGGAAAAATAATACAAAATTCTAATGTAAAAAGACGTTGCACATCCTCTTTGGTGCAATGTAGGTTTTGGGAGTCTGCTCTTCATGAAGTTGACGAGTAAGTTCCAAAACCTTCTTCTCACTGGCATAGAATTGGGCTTCAAAAGTATAGCGCTCTCCCTTGAGCTGTATCCAACTCCTTTGTAAATCTTCTAGTGATGTCGGCATGTTGGCATGTAGGAGGGTGTATGGAACATCTCCTTCCTTAACAGGCTCTTTAATCACAGGGAGAATGTAGAGGTAAGGCATCATAAGACTTTGGGCACGGGTTCGTACCCACTTGAGGTAAGGCTCAAGGGGGATGGAGTTCTTGTGTCCCAAGGTCTTACTGTCCACCTTGTTGGGCATCCTCCAATCTCGGATGAACCTTTGTCGAAGTCCTTGATCGTCGTTGTCGAAGTCAAAAACCAAGTCTGGAATCAGTATGTCATGTGGGCCATCCCTTCGGGCATACCCAAACTGTCTCAGAGCCAAGCAGGGGTTGTAGGTAATGCCTCCCCTAATGCCAAGTAGAGGGACATTAGGGAATTCCCCATAACGATTGATGATGATAACATTTTCTCTGGATCAAGAACATCAATGAACATCTGAATGTGTAAGAGTCATCAATCGTTATGACCACCTCAAACCTTGCTCATTCTTCAAGATTGATTGGGGAAGATGAGAAATAAACCATCTTTCCAGTAGAGGAGTACAACACATAATAACACCTCTTTTCCTCATTGTTCGAGTGTGAAAAGAGTGTAGGATGTCTCCAAGCAAAGTAGGCACCGGGTTGCAAGCCATGAAGATTTTGACAGCATTCACATCTATAAGTTGATAAGGGTTTGGGAACAAGACAAACCCATAGATGAGAAGAGCCACAATCTCCTCAAAATCTTGCAGGTCTAGAGAATTCCAGCATTCTTGAGCTTTCTCAAACAGAAACTTTGCCAAGAAACCCTTGACATCACTTCTGGTTTCCCAATGACCTATGACATCAGATGGTTGCAAGTGTAGGGCTTGAGCAACATCTTCGGGCTTTGGATCTCTTTTCGTACCGTTGTAGGGTAGTTGATGGAGAATAGGAATCCTCAGGAGTTGAGAAAATTCCTCCAAAGTAGGCACTAGCTGGTAATCAGGGAATGTGAAGCAGTGGTGTAGGGGGTCAAAGAACTGGAAGAGAACTTTCACCATGTCTTCCTATGTGTTGGAGTTGACCAAGTTGAGAAGTCGACCATGTCTCTCAGTGAATGGAGAATACTCTAGAATCTTGGAAGCAAGCTCCTTGAGTTGAGGAGGAATTCTCACAAGATTGACCTGAATAGTTTTCCTGCAAAGTGAATCCATAACCTACAAAACAGGAACAAAGATGAAGATCCAAAATCCTTGAAATGGTTAGTGGATGCATATGATGCTTCATGATGCTCATGATGTATGCATAAGTATTATGTACAAATAAATCACACAAGTTCCTAGTTTAGGCTTGCATGGGGTTTCATAGGTAAGTACCCTTTTGAAGTTTAGTTGGCTCAACCTGTCCTATAAATAGTAACCGGGTTCTAAGGAGCTCAATATCACTGGATTATTTTGTGTTCATTGTTTCAGTTTAGCCACTTTACTGGTGACCGAAATATTCCAAGAAAACAACCCTCAATGAGTGTAGTATCGAGTATCTACCAACTTCGGACTGCACCAAAGCCGATCATCTCACTACCCCTAAGAAAGGCCAAGTTGGTCAAGTAAAGGTTCTAAAAGTCCATTAGCGCTTCATGACATCACTCAGCGGCCTCGTATTCTCTTTGATTGACTAAAAGGCTACCGGTACCTACAAATATGTCGCACTAATATAGCTATTGCTTCAACCATGTCGGTATACCCCGCACAGTTTCCACAACGTATTGCTATTTACCTATGAATGTTTCCCAAATACGGGTAGAGGATTCAAACCCAAACAATAGAACCAAATGTAAAGCAATCAAGTCAAGAAAGATAAGCATGTAAAGGTGATCTAAACCCTAAGGTAACCCCACTTTTAATTTTATCCCCAGTAGAGTCGCCAGTTCTGTGATACGGTGGGAGAAGTGACTTGAGGTTTTGCATTTGTGTTTGCAAATGTTTCCATTTAGGAAGAGTCACCACCGACTTTTTATTTTATCCAAAGGATATGTCAAAAAGCACAGGAAAGACATTTGAGATGTTTTCATGAGTTCGGGGGGTAGATTATGAAAAGGGAAGGTGCTAGCACCCTTTTCATCCATGGTTTTCCATGGGCTCTTAGTTACTTGTTTAGATCACTTGCTTTGCTTTTTCAATTGTTTGAAATGGTGCTTTGTATGGTTTTGAAAGTATTTTGAAAAGAGGCCTTTGTTTAGGCTGAAGGGGTGAAAAACACAAGAAGGGGGGGTTGAATTGTAAAACTGAAATCTAAAGCAATTGACAAGATATTTTTATCCTGGTTCGTTTGATCTCAAACTACTCCAGTCCACCCGTCAAGGTGATTTCGCCTCTCTCCAACGAGGTCTTAATTCACTATATTCAACTGAATATTACAGACTGCTTTAACAACTGCTAAAGCCTTCTTGATTCAAACCACAACCCGGTTTGTCAAGGCAACACTTTCTTACAAAGGTATAAAACAATGTGTGTGGATGTTTTCTACAAAACTTTATCACAACTGTGATGTATACACAAATGAAGCTTAGAAACTAGATTGCTAAACTGTAATGGAGTATCAGAGTTTGTGGTTTAGCAAAACTGGTAGAACGGAGATTATGGTTCAGCTTTGTGCGTGTAGAGATTTGGAGAACATTAGCCATTATAATCTTCGAAGCCTTGTTTATATAGCACTTGAGAAGATGAACGTTGAATGCAATATTCTTGATTCAATGCTAATAACAAGCTTTCCTTTTTGAGCAGATCTTGTCTGGAATGAGGCCGTTGGAATTTATTAGCGTTCAATGCACAGTACCGTTGCTTCTTCAATGCACGTTCTGGCTTGGCTCATTCTGATTCTGCTTCGCTGCTGATGAACTATTGTGTTTCTGTATCAGAGTGTTTGAGCGCAGTCTTGTTCATCAAGCTTCAGCATGTGCGTGAGTTGATCATCTGATCTTGACGTTTTGATGTAGCAACTTCTGATGCTGGTGTATGAAATCAAATTCTGATGCTGAATAAACGTGACCTTGCTTATTTCAATCAGAGTATCTGCAAGTCAGAACATAGTAATTTTAGGCAGAAGATAGTTCAAACATAAAACATATAAATACTATATCTTTTCACTTTGTTATCATCAAAACTAAAATATAGGGTAGTAGATTCAAACATTGTTCTAACAATCTCCCCCTTTTTGATGATGACAAAAACTAGATATTTTAAATGAAAAATAACGTGAAAAGGTATCTGGAAAAATGTATCAGAGTAAGAAGTACGGAGAAGTCAGAGTTAAGAGATACTCCCCCTGAGTTTATTACTTCCCTTTGATATACGTGTTCCTCAGGATCAGATCTTTTTCTTTCTTTGAACATCAGATTATCAGAGTCTTTGACTTATCAGAGAGCAGAGCTTCAGAGCTTTTCTTGTCAAAGCTTTGCTTTGGATCAGAGTGTTAGGTCGATCAGAACTTCATATTGATCAGAGCAACATTGATCAGAGCTTCTACATTTTGATCATCTTCTAGTCTTCAGAGTGTCCAGGAGCTTCCTTGTGCCTGTAGACTTTAAACAAAACAGAAAAACATTTCAAGTGATAGAGTTAGAATGTTTGAGAATTTCTGTCTAGTTAGCCGTTATTGATTTTAAATATCATTCTTGTTCTCCCCCTTTTTGTCAGCAATCAAAAAGTGTTGGTGATGTGCTAAAACAATTTGATCAGAAAAACTAATCATATTAAGATAGTTCAGAATCAGGGCAAGAAAATATTACAAAACATAGTCAAAACAGTACATCAGAAAATGAAGAAAACATGAAAAATGTTATGCATGAAAAGAGATTTAAGGTTGAGGAGGCATGCGTGTGAACAGGCTCTCCAGCATTGCTTGAATCTTTTCAGAAGTTTCATTCTGTTTCTGCACCATGCTGACAACAGAGTCAATCTTGCTGTCCTGCACATCCATTCTTGCTTTCATCTTCTGATCATTCTCTTCCATCCGCTGCTGTAGACGCAAGTCATTCAGCCTTAATTCTTCCAGAGTCTTCCTGTCCAAGGCAGCTTGAGAAGCATCAGAAGGAGGAGGCTTCTCAGAACTTTCAGCGACATCTTCTGCTGGATTTTCTTCAGCCTGAATGGTCTTGTCTTCTTCTGATGGTTGCACCTTAGCAGCTTGCTGTTTCTCAGACCAAGGTTCAGAGTCCAGAGGGAGCACAACTTCCTGAGGTAGCTGACTTTCAACTTCCTTCAGCAGCTTGCTGAAGTTCTGTTGTGCCTGCTCATAGTTGACATCCTGCAACTTGAGGGCTTCAGCACGTACCCATAGTCTGAACTGTGACCAGAGCTGATCAGAAGCAGTTGGGTCAATCATCCCAGGACAGACTTGCTTCAAAGAAGCAATCCATTGCAGCACACCTGTTTCAAAATTCAAAATACCAGAGCCAACATCTGGTTGCTTTGGTTTTGGGATGGCAATTTTGTGTCTTAAATCAGCAAGACGTTCAAGACTGGTTAAGTCAATGAAAGTTCTGCTGGGGTTTTCAGCGGATTTCTGAGAGGCTGTTTGTTTTGGAGGAGGGGTATTAGAGTCAGATATTTCGATTGGAGTGGGTGGTGTTCTGGGAGTTTTTGGAGGTGTCGATTCTAATGAGGATGGTAACTGGGGCCTGAAAACAGTGGTTCCACATGGCAACTGGATTGCCAACGGTGATGGTTGAGGTGAGTGAGGGTCAGAATGATGAGGAGAAGGGGTTTCATAGTGGTGAAACTCTGTTTGTGGTGAAGGTGGATTTATTTCTGGTTGGGGAGATGGAGGTGGAATCTCTGATTGCTCAGGGATCAGAGGTTCTTCTGAGAATGGTTGTTGTTGTTGTGGTTCTGGTTCTGGTTGTTGTTGTTGTTCTGGTTGTGGAGGAGGAATGTTTAGTGGTTCAGAGTGTGGTTGAGCAGAAGCATGTTCACGCTCAATATCAGCTAGCACTCGGTCAAGTGCTGGTGTTGTTGAAACTGTTGGTTGTTTGGGGAGTTTGGTTCTGGGTCTTCTGAGTAGTAAGGCCTCAGAAGGGTCTTCTGGTATGGTTTCATCAATAGTAGGGATTGGGATGGATATTCTGTGGGAGGTTTGAGAAGGGGCAGGAGATGTTGGAATAGTAGATGAAATTAAAACAGGGGCAGCAGATGAAATACCTCTTTTCTTTGGAGTCTGATGAGATGATCCTTCTGTTGGCGCTTTCCTCTTCTTTGTCTTCTTCTGAGTCACTTCCGGTTGGGGTTGACTCAGATCTTTGATCTTCAGCTTTGAACCTGTATCCTCTGCCTTGTACGTATCTGGGTACCTAAGAAACATCTCTGGTTTGGATTCCATTTCAGAAAATACCGGAAAATCACTCAGAGGCACTCTTCTGCTGGAGATAACAGCAGTTGAAGTAGCTCTGGGTTCCTTCTGAATATTTTCTATCAGCTTCATCTTTTTCAGATTCTTAGCGTTCAGAGGTTTCCCAATGGTTGGTTCAATAGTGCTCAGCTCCTGAGCTTCAATCAGATGTTCAATCAGCCTATTCTCTGTCAGAATATCTGATATAAGCCTTCCAAACGGTATCCAGTCCCTCTTGGTTCTTTCTTCTTCTCTTGTCTCTTTCACACTGGTTTTGAGATGGTTGAACAGGAAGTGAGCCAGATTGATCTTAACCTTCTGATCAATAAAGTAGATCAGAAACTGCTGATCCACATTTATATAATCAGGAGAACTTGTTGGTTTCCTGTGGTTGAAGCATCCCAGAACAATCTTAGCCCATACTCTGCAATGATCCTTCAGATCCTTAATCTTGTTGTTGGGCATTCCAAGAGTGAAAATCCTGTTGGCTACCACACCTACATCAGCGCATCTTTCGGCCATGTCCACACAACGGACTCCACCACCACTTTGACCGATTAGCCTTGCAATGAGATCTTCAGAAATCACAATCTTCTTTCCCATAACAGAAGAAATGACTAGATGTTTTGAAACCTTGGCGTGAATCCAAAATTCCTTGACTAGCGCTGGGAATGTTGGTCCAACCAACCTATCGAAGTACCTTTCCCACTTTTGAGCCCTAATTTCTTCAGTTAGGTCAAAACCATTTTCCTTCAAGCTTTCAAAGTCAATGATTAACTCAGAGAGCACTTCAAGGTTCTTTACCGGAGTAAGGAGAGTTCTGAGTGGCACCTGATATTGCTCAGAAGTTGCTTTCTTCTGATTGCCTGCAGAAATGCTGGAGGATGCCATTGTTCACACTAAAAAAGCTTTGAGAATGAATTGAGAGAAAAAGGTTTGCAAGGGATGAACTCAGAAATATGCAGAAAAATGCTTGAGTGATTGTGAGAAAGCGTAAAGAATAAATGAGAGATTAATGTGCTTAAATAGAGTTTTCAAAGTTATTTTGAAAAGTTAAACGTTTTTAAGAGAGAGAAAAAAAAATCATGATTGCCATTTAAAAGAATGATTACTTTTCATTAAATGCTTGCTGATTTTGGGGGATTTGAGAAAGATACTTAAAAACGGTTACCAGACATGTGTCTCAATGCACCCAATCAGCGCTTTGCCTTCTCAGAAGCGTGCACGCGTTCTGCTTCAGAGATATGCTGATGATTGGATGACACTTGTTTGATGTAGTCATCAGCACGTCTGTCTTTGAGATTAGACTCTCAGATCTTTAGACTTGCATCTGATACAATCTGCATGTTCTATCTTTCTGAAAGAAGATTGATCAGAAGTTCACAGTAGAATAATTACATTCTGAAGATAAATATATGGAATTAAGACATTTTCATTCTGGGCATACTTTCATGCTGAGATGTTTCAGAATGAAATTAAACCTATCTTCTGAAAGGGGTTTAGTAAAGATATCAGCCCATTGATGGTCTGTATCTATAAATTTTAAGTTCAAAATACCTTTCTGAATATAGTCCCTAATGAAATGATGCTTTATTTCTATATGCTTAGCTCTAGAATGTAAAATAGGATTCTTACTTAAGCAAATAGCAGAAGTATTATCACAAAGTATAGGAATGTTACTCTCAAAAATCTGAAAGTCTTCAAGCTGACTTTTCATCCAGAGCATTTGTGTGCTACATCCTGCTGCTGCTATGTACTCAGCTTCTGCTGTTGACAGAGCAATTGTTGATTGCCTTTTGCTGGACCAAGAGATCAGATTTTCTCCCAGAAACTGGCAGCTTCCAGAAGTACTTTTACGTTCCACTCTGTCTCCAGCAAAATCAGCATCGCAGTAGCCTACTAAGCTGTAATCACTAGATTTTCTATAAAACAAACCCAGATTAGTAGTACCTTTCAGATACTTGAAAATTCGCTTAACAGCTGTTAAGTGAGATTCTCTAGGATCTGATTGGAATCTAGCACAGATACAAACACTGAATAATATGTCAGGTCTTGAAGCAGTCAGATAGAGGAGAGAACCAATCATACCTCTGTAGACTTTCTGTTCTACACTTTTGCTTACCTCTTCTCTTTCCAGAATGCACGTGGGATGCATTGGAATCTTTGATGGCTTACATTCTGAGAGGTCAAATTTCTTCAGAAGATCTCTGATGTATTTGCTCTGATGAATGTAAGTTCCTTCTGGAGTTTGATTGATCTGAATTCCTAAAAAGAATTTCAGTTCCCCCATGAGG
This sequence comes from Vicia faba, assembly GCA_948472305.1. NCBI lineage: Eukaryota > Viridiplantae > Streptophyta > Magnoliopsida > Fabales > Fabaceae > Vicia > Vicia faba. The sequence goes on along the minus strand of OX451741.1, from coordinate 818,045,372 downwards.
CTCATCTCAAATTCTGCCTGCATACACTTAGCAAATTTTCTTCCAAGAGAAGGATTAGTAGAACCAAAAATGATATCATCAACATAAATTTGACAGACTAAGATGTCACTCTTAACTGTTTTACAGAATAGAGTAGTGTCCACTTTCCCTCTGGTGAATTCATTTTCAAGCAGAAAGTTACTTAGCCTTTCATACCAAGCTCTGGGAGCTTGTTTCAGACCATACAGTGACTTCTTTAGTTTGAAAACATGTTCTGGATGTTTTGTATTTTCAAAACCTGGGGGTTGGTGAACATAAACTTCTTCTTCTATATAACCATTTAAGAATGCACTTTTGACATCCATCTGATACAGAGTGATGCCTCTATTAACAGCAAATGAAATTAAAAGTCTGATAGATTCTAACCTGGTGACTGGGGCAAAGGTTTCTGTATAGTCTATCCCCTCTTGCTGACTATAACCTTGTGCAACCATTCGTGCCTTGTTTCTGATGACTTCAACTTGCTCATTAAGCTTGTTTCTGAACACCCATCTTGTTCCAATGACGTTGAATCCTTTTGGTCTGGGAACGAGATCCCATACGTCGTTTCTGGTGAATTGATTCAGCTCTTCTTGCATTGCCAGAATCCAGTCATTATCCAGAAGTGCTTCATCAATAGAAGAAGGTTCAATCAGAGACACAAGTCCCATAAGAGTTTCTTCAGAGTTTCTGAAGCTTGCTCTTGTTCTGATTGGATCTTCCTTTCTTCCTAGGATAGTCTCTTCTGGGTGATCCAAACTGCTTCTGGGCAATCTCTTCTGAGGTTGATCAGCAGCTGTTGTAGGATTTCTAGCAGTGCTCCTTTCAGACGTTGAAGGAATGTCTGTGTTGAGAGCTTCTGATGACTTGTCTTCAGAACCTGCAAATTCAATTTCTATACCTGCAAAAGTTTCATTCTGCTTTGACTTTTCAGAGTCAAGCTTGTCATCAAAACGAACACTGATTGATTCTTCCACAATCTGTGTTTCTGTATTGTATACTCTGTACCCTCTTGAGCGTTCAGAGTATCCTAACATAATACACTTCTGTGCCTTAGAGTAAAACTTGTTCAAATAATTCTTTGTATTCAATATAAAGCAAGTACATCCAAATGGATGAAAATATGAAATGTTGGGCTTTCTGTTCTTCCACAATTCATATGGAGTCTTTTCCAGAATAGGTCTTATTGAGATTCTATTCTGAATGTAGCACGCTGTGTTTATTGCCTCTGCCCAGAAAGTCTTAGCAACGTTTGTCTCATTGATCATGGTTCTGGCCATTTCTTGCAATGTTCTGTTCTTTCATTCTACAACTCCATTTTGTTGAGGAGTTCTAGGACAAGAGAAATCATGCAGAATGCCTTTGTCATTAAAGAATGACTCAAAATCTTTATTTTCAAATTCTCCACCATGATCACTTCTGACTTTAACGATTCTAAGATCTTTTTCATTCTGAACTTGGTTACAGAAGGTAACAAACACAGAGTGTGACTCGTCCTTGTGTCTTAAGAACTTTACCCATGTCCATCTGCTATAGTCATCTACGATTACTAACCCATACTTCTTACCACTGACTGAAGCAGTTTTAACTGGTCCAAATAAGTCAATGTGCAGAAGTTCTAATGGCTTAGAGGTGGAAACAACATTTTTGGATTTAAAAGAAGGTTTTGCAAATTTGCCTTTCTGACATGCTTCACACAGAGCATCTGAATTGAACTTCAAATTAGGAAGTCCTCTGACCAGATTGAGTTTGTTAATCTGAGATATTCTTCTCATACTAACATGCCCCAATCTTCTGTGCCAGATCCACTGCTCGTTGTTAACAGACAGAAGACATTTTACATTCTGACTCTTTAGTTCAGAAAGTTTGATTTTGTAAATGTTGTTTTTCCTCTTACCATTAAACAGGATAGTCCCATCTTTCTGACTAACAGCTTTACATGATTTTTGATTAAAGATTATATCATAACCGTTATCACTTAATTGACTTATGGATAACAGATTATGCATCAATCCATCTACTAGCAGAACATTATTAATAGAGGGAAGATTTCCATTACCTACAGTTCCAGAGCCAATTATCTTTCCCCTCTGATTGCCTCCAAAGCCAACGTGGCCTCCAGGCTTAAGTTCCAGGCTTTGGAACATATGCCTTCTTCCCGTCATGTGTCGTGAGCAGCCAGAGTCCAGGTACCATGACTGGTGTTTTTGACTTGCTGCTAAAGATATCTGCAACATGTATTATTTTATCCTTAGGTACCCAGATTTTCTTGGGTCCTGACTTGTTAGTTTTACCAAAACTCTGGTTGAATTTTGGTTTCACAGAGTGCTTACTGCTAGTATATTTGATATCATGTGTGTGACCATACACAAAGTGTGATTTTAGAGGAGTGTGTTTAATGGTCAAGTACATGACATTCTTTGGTGTAGGAACCTTACCTTGGTATCCTATACCTTTCCTGCCGTTTCTGCTAACTCCATAGATCATTGAAGCCATTCTGCTTCTATCTATGCTTTTAGCTAGGAACTTCTGGAAACTGTGATCATACTCCTTGATGATCTCATCAGCGTTGCTGGGAGTTTCAGAAATTGGTTCCTTCTGAGAGTTTTGTAAAGAGTTTTCTAATTTTGAAATTTTATCTCTCAGCTCAGAGTTTTCCAATTTGAGACTCTCAGACTTATTAGAGTCAGATTCAAGATTCCTTTTCAGGTCTCTGAATTTAACTCTAATCTGCTGATAGCGTTCCAGAATTTCATTGAGGCTTTCAGCAAGTTCAGCCTTTGTAAAATTAACAGCGAAGTTAGGAAATACCTCTTCTGTGTCTGATTCTGAGTCTGATTCAGAAGCTTCACTATCTTCTGAGATGTTAGCCATGAGCGCTATGTTTGCCCTTTCATCATCTGATTCTGAGTCAGCTTCAGACGAGTCAGAGTCATCCCATGTGGCCATGAGACTTTTCTTCTTATCTCTTCCAAACTTCTTTTTGGGCTTTTCCCTCTGAAGCTTTGGGCAGTCACTCTTGTAGTGTCCTTGCTCATTGCACTCATAGCAGATGATGTCTTTGGTATTTGGCTTCTTGCTACTGGAGGAGCCTTCAGATCTTCTGTATCCAGAGGAAGAATCTGTCCTTCTGTATCTGGAAGAAGACTCGTTCTGATCAGATCTTCTGGGATTCCTGAACTTCCTTTGTCTTTGCTTCCACAGTTGATTTACTCTTCTGGAGAGAAGGGAAAGTTCGTCTTCTTCTGATGAGGATCCATCAGATGTTTCTTCAACTGCCTGAAAACATTTAGACTCAGATTTTCTGTTAGATTTTAATGCTAAAGGCTTACCTTGCTTCTGAGGCTCGTCAGCTTCTAGCTCTATCTCATGACTTCTGAGGGAGCTTATAAGTTCCTCCAGAGTGATTTTGTTGAGATCTTTAGCTAGCTTCAGAGCAGTAACCATAGGCCTCCACTGCTTGGGTAAACTTCTGATTATTTTCTTGACATGGTCAGCAGTAGAGTATCCTTTGTCCAGAACTTTGAGACCAGCTACCAGAATCTGGAATCTAGAGAACATAGCTTCAATGGATTCAGATTCTTCCATTTTGAACGCCTCATACTTCTGAATGAGCGCCAGAGCTTTTGTTTCTTTGACCTGAACGTTGCCCTCGTGCGTCATTCTGAGAGAATCAAAGATGTTCTTTGCTGTGTCTCTGTTGGAGATCTTTTCATACTCAGTATAGGAGATGGCACTGAGGAGGATGGTTCTGGCCTTATGGTGATTCTTGAAATCACGCTTTTGTTGATCAGTCATTGATTTTCTATCAATCTTCTGACCACTTGCATTCACAGGGTGCGTGTATCCATCTGCCACCATATCCCACAGATCAGCATCATGTGCTAGAAAGAAGCTTTCAATTCTGTCTTTCCAGTAATCAAAGTTTTCTCCATCAAAGACTGGAGGTTTGCCGCTGAATCTGTCTTTGTCCTCATTATTGTCATTGCTGAAGTGAGAATTGTTTCCTGCCATTGTGTTTTTCTGACGCTGGATCTTGTACTGACACGATTAAGTGTTTTAGCTCAGAACCAGACGCTCTGATGCCAATTGAAGGGGTGAAAAACACAAGAAGGGGGGGGTTGAATTGTAAAACTGAAATCTAAAGCAATTGACAAGATATTTTTATCCTGGTTCGTTTGATCTCAAACTACTCCAGTCCACCCGTCAAGGTGATTTCGCCTCTCTCCAACGAGGTCTTAATTCACTATATTCAACTGAATATTACAGACTGCTTTAACAACTGCTAAAGCCTTCTTGATTCAAACCACAACCCGGTTTGTCAAGGCAACACTTTCTTACAAAGGTATAAAACAATGTGTGTGGATGTTTTCTACAAAACTTTATCACAACTGTGATGTATACACAAATGAAGCTTAGAAACTAGATTGCTAAACTGTAATGGAGTATCAGAGTTTGTGGTTTAGCAAAACTGGTAGAACGAAGATTATGGTTCAGCTTTGTGCGTGTAGAGATTTGGAGAACATTAGCCATTATAATCTTCGAAGCCTTGTTTATATAGCACTTGAGAAGATGAACGTTGAATGCAATATTCTTGATTCAATGCTAATAACAAGCTTTCCTTTTTGAGCAGATCTTGTCTGGAATGAGGCCGTTGGAATTTATTAGCGTTCAATGCACAGTACCGTTGCTTCTTCAATGCACGTTCTGGCTTGGCTCATTCTGATTCTGCTTCGCTGCTGATGAACTATTGTGTTTCTGTATCAGAGTGTTTGAGCGCAGTCTTGTTCATCAAGCTTCAGCATGTGCGTGAGTTGATCATCTGATCTTGACGTTCTGATGTAGCAACTTCTGATGCTGGTGTATGAAATCAAATTCTGATGATGAATAAACGTGACCTTGCTTATTTCAATCAGAGTATCTGCAAGTCAGAACATAGTAATTTTAGGCAGCAGATAGTTCAAACATAAAACATATAAATACTATATCTTTTCACTTTGTTATCATCAAAACTCAAATATAGGGTAGTAGATTCAAACATTGTTCTAACATAGGCAACCTTTGTAATGATTCTTGTTTGAATGTATACAAAGGTGTTTGTCTTTAAAAAATGTTTCAATGTTTGAAAGTTTGTTTGGAAAATGTTTTGAAATTGTGTGTGTTTGTTTGAAAATAGCAAGGATGGTTTGTAAATTGATCAAGTAACTAGGAGTTGTCTACCCTAATCAAAAGTCTTTCTTGTGCATTTTTAACCCTTTGACATTGTTGTTTTACCATTGTATTTGGTAAACAACCCTATCTTTGGATGTTAAACGGGACAGGCGTGGGTCATCGTATGACCATGATAGCAATTGTGCCAAGTATCTTAGAAAGTTTTTTGAGGGACTAAGATCATTTTTTTAGGCAACCAAGATAGCGTCATTGAGGGACTATGATCTTTTTGTTTTGTTTTTGTTTTGCCAAGATACCTAGCATGCATACCATGGCCATTTTAAGGCAACAAAGTGGATGAAACCCTAGGGGTGCTTGTGTGCATTGTGTTGTCATTTTTCATGCATTTTTGTCTTGTATTTAGGTCATGCTATTTGTTTGATTTTTGGTCTTTGCATACAAACCCTAGTTTACTATCATGGCATATAAAAGCAATAAATGCGTAAAGTAAATCTAAGACTATTACAACATTATTATGGGAGGAGGGTACAAGTTTGAATAGGGGGATATTGCACAAAATAAAAGCCCTAAAACTATTACAACCAAATTGAATTTATTATACAAATAATAAATAAACAAGTATTTAAATGTACAATAAAATGTAAATATGCACAAATGTTTTTGTATTTTATTTTTATGTATGTAAAAATAAATTTATTTATGTCTTAAAAAATAAGAAAATAAAAATGATTATTTTTGGAAAGGGTGAAAACCCTAATTTTTTGGTTTGAAAGAAAATATATAAATTATTATTATTATTTATTTCATTTATGTACAAGAAAATAAATAAAAATATATACAAAATGTTAAAAAATAAAATATGTATGAAAATATTATTTTTAAGTGTACAAATAATAAAAATAAAAATATGTGATATTTTTATATTATTTACAAATTTATTCAAGTAAAAAAAGTTATATTTAACCTAATTAACTAATTTTATGCCCAAAAATAAAATAAAAAAATATGAAAAATACAAAAAAATAAAGAAAATATTTTTATGATTTTTAATGTTTAGGAATAAATAAATAAAAGTCAGAAATGTGAAATATGCAAGAAAATATGAAAAAATAAAAGAAATGAGCCAAGGGGTTGCAAATAACCGAAAGGGGGGTGTCAAAAGTCAAACAAGCCAAGCCCAGGCCCACTCCCACTTCGTCCCTGTCCTTCAAACCAGAAAAACGCGCGCGCCATGTACAAATCATGTTCTCTTGTATACGTGCATAAAAACAAAATCTTGCAACATGAAACTTGTAGCTTGTTAACTCACGATTCTAATGATATAAAAAATTTGACCTAACTCTAAAAAATCAGAGAGAATTTTATCACCCCTAATTTCTGACCTAAAATTTTCAGCAAGTTCATCATCCAAATTCTCCTAGCTCAGTCAATATAAATGGAAGTTATGCATATGTACAGTTCAAGCAACTTGAGGACTATATTTTTGCTTCACAAACCTAAGCCTAAGGATGTCTAAATAAGGAGATAGAAAGTTGGAAAATACCTTGTTCAATCAAGTTTGGCTATGGAAATGTAGCAACTTTGAGTGAGGCCTGAAGTACTTTTGAGCTTGCTTGATGTTCCCTTGACCTTTCCCAATGCTTAGCTTGCTTTGAAATGGCTTGAATCTTCTTGTAGAAGTCAACCTGCAAACTCAGAAATTGAAAATGGTGAAGCACGAAACAGGGGTTACAGTTGCTTGAAAAGAGCTTGGACAACTTAGGTGTGATGTATGGAATGTGTCTGAAGTGGTTCAAGACAAAACGCACGAGGCAAATTGGTTTTGGCTTGAGTTCTGTAGAGCTTGCCCTGTTTTGGGCAGAAATGGAGTTTTTGGTGTATTTGGGTGTTTGAGAGGTTTGGCAATCGTGTCTTAGGCTTTGTGTGATATGTTGAGGTCGTTTGAAATGAACACAAGACTTGGTTTTAACAAATGCACAAGTTGTGGACCTTTTGCAAGCTTACTTGCTTTTGAAGTAAAAGTGATTTGACAAAGGCAATGGCTTGTACAAGCTAGCTCAGGGTCTGCACATAGTTGGTACAGTTTTCTTGATATTTGTGGAGTTGGTTTGCAGCAAAAGCTTTGGTCCATGGCTCAATATAAATAAAGTTTGTAAAAGCTAATTTTATCAAAGTAGCAATGTTAACTTTTTGCCATTTTTGGATTAAACCTTTGTACGAATATTCAAAGATCAAAACAATGCCATTAACCAATGTATTTTCATTTAATTTATGAGTGTATAAAGGATAAGAACCTATAAACCAAGTACAAGCATGATCCAAACTGATTTGCAACTTGCATCAATGTGAAAAATGCCATAGACAAAAGTGAGAAATGGCCATTTTCTTTTCTTCGATTATCCCTAACCACAAATGATCTTGGAGTGTTCTTGGACATTTTGGAAAGCTTGTAACATGCTCTACAATCCATCTTTAAAATAAATTTTGAGATTCCACTTGGAACTAGGTGAAAAGTTGCCATGAAGATAGGTCAAAATCCTGCCTAAACTAGGGCAAAATTTCACTAAGTTAAAAGTTTTATGGACCCCTATTCACAAACTCATAACTTGAGATACAAGAATATTTTTGGAAAACTTTGTGAATAAAAGTTGTGGAGGAATACAACTTTCATTTTGGAAGTTTTGTTTGAATCCAATTTCATCATGGTGAAAAAGTTGGGGAAAGTTGGGAAAAAATAAGAAATTTTCATAACTTAGAAAATTTCTAATTTATGAAAATTTTCCATTTTAAACCCTAATTTCCAAAATTAGGTTTCATGGTGAACAAGTTTCATGTTTTGACACATCTTGATGAAAAATGACCCTTGGCACTTGATTTTGACCAAAAAGTCAAAGTTTGACTTTTCAGTGTACAGTTGATTTTTGATCAGTTGACTGGAAAATTCATCTGTCAATCCAATGCATTTGAGATCTTTTGAACCTTGTGATTAGGTCAAGATGATTCCATTGAGTCCTTGAAACCATGCTTGAACCCAATTTTCCATTGGCTAGGTGAAAAGTCAGAAATTGCCCTTCTACAGTCAAAACCCTAATTTTGACCATTTTGCCCCTTTTGATGATCTGATCAAATTTCTTGAGGAGTTGTGGTCCAAACTTGATAAAATGGTTCATATGAGTCTATAATGTTGATGTGGATAAAAAATTATGAGGTTTGATTGTAAATTGGCCACAATTGACTTTTCCCCCAATACAGTTGATTTTTAGGTCAACTGTCCAATTGACTGGGCAAAAATTTGATTCAAGGCTTGAAACTTGGTATAAGCAATCTTAGGAGTCCAACATGAAGTATGAAAGTAACATTATGCATTGGAAGTACAAAAATCCTTGTGCAAACTTAAACCCTAATTTCAGGTCATTAGTGCAAGGAGATATCTTGAGCTGAGCAATACCCTAATCTGATCTTGAATCCAAAGAGTCTTGTAAGGAGAATCTTGATAAAATGAGAGGGCAAATTTTGGGGTACAACAAAAAGTAATTTGCAAATTATTTTCAAAAAACATGTTTTTATTATCAAGTCTTTTGTTTCGAAAATTACTATTAATAGTAAATGAACTTTTTGTAAACAACATAAAATAAGAACTGCAAAGAATTGGATAAAGGCTCAAACTTTATTAATAAAATGGTAGTCTGCAAATGGAGAGATTCCACAGATGATTACAAAGTTTTGGAAAATGGTAAATAGATGGAAAAGATACATCGAAACACAACGACAACTATTCTCCCTAACAACTTTGAACTCTTGAGCATAGGCTTCAGTTGAAATGTGATGAGAATCCAAGAAGATTGTTTCTTCAATGATCAAGTCCTGTTTGACGTAGTTACTTGCTAAGAAATTCATACCTTTTTCCTAGGTTTCCCTTGCAGGTTTTCAACCTACCGGGAAAATTTATTCTGTTTGTGTCTCTAACTTTTGCCTATACCGCCCTTTCGGGGTTTCAGCCTATCGAGACGCTCTTTTTTGCCTAAGTCGTCCTTCCGGGTTTTCAACTTAGTAAGTCGTTATTTTAAGAATCACCATCTATAGTTTCAAGAATCAATGCAGCGCCAAAGAAGGCTTTCTTGACAACATATGGGCCTTCATAATTGGGAGTCCACTCGCCCCTAGAATTAACATTAAAAGACATGATCTTTCTGAGCACGAGGTCACCTTCTCTGAATTCACAAGGCTTGACCTTCTTATCAAAATCTTTCTTCATTATTTCTGATATACCTGACCATGACACAAGACCGTCATTCTCTTTTCTTCAATCAAATTCAACTGGTCAAACGTGTTCTGGACCCATTCAGCCTCTGGCAACTTGGTTTCCATTATTACATGCAAAGAGGAAATCTCAACCTCAACGGGGAGCACTGCTTCCATACCATACATAAGAGAGAACGTGGTTTTCCCTGTTGAAGTGTCGATAGATGTACGATACCCATGCAAGGCAAAAGAGAGCATCTCATGCTAATCCTTATAGGTAACAACCATCTTCTAGATGATCTTCTTAATGTTTTTATTAGCATCTTCAACAACTGCATTCATCTTAAGCTTGTAAGGAGACAAATTATAATGGACAATCTTGAATTCTTCACAAAGTTTTGTCATCATCTTATTATTCAAATTTGAGCCGTTATCAAGGATAATCCTTCTTAGCACGCCGTACCAACATATAAGATTATTCTTGATAAAGCGTACTACCACCTCCTTAGTGGCATTAGCATAAGAAGCTGCTTCCACCTACTTGGTAAAGTAGTCAATTGCCACTAAGATGAAGCAATGTCCATTCGACGCCTTGGGTTCAATCATTCCAGTCATATCAATACCCCACATTGAAAAATGCCACGGGGAAGAAATAACATTGAGAATCGTTGGAGGCACATGAATCTCGTCAGCATAAATCTAACATTTGTGGCACTTCTTCGCAAATTTATAATAGTCAGATTCCACTATCATCCAATAGTAATCTTCCTTAAGCATCTTCTTTTCCATCGAGTGTTCATTGGCATGGGTACCAAAGGAACCTTCATAGATTTCACGCATCAACATGTCTACTTCGTGTCTATCCACGCATTTGAGCAAGACCATATTATGATTTATCTTGTATAACACATCTTCGTTTAGGAAAAATCTACCCGTCAACCTTCTTAATGTCTTTCTATATTTGTTCTATGCACCAAACGAATATTCTTGAGTCTGGAGGAAGTGTTTGATATCATAATACCAAGGTTTTTCATCTGACATCCCTTCTGTAGCCAACACATGAGCTGGTTTATCAAGATGTTGAACAGTGATCCGATGTACATCGTTCCAAGCACCCACATGGTACATGAAAGCCAAAGTAGCCAACGCATCCTCCATCTGATTCTCGTCTCTGGGAATATGATGGAATTCCATTTTATTGAAGAAAGGTAATAATCTTCTTGCATAATCTTTGGAGGGAATCAAGCCAATGTGATGAGTATCCCATTCTCCTTTGATTTGATTTATTACCAAAGCTAAATCACCATATACATTAAGAATTTTAATTTTGAGATCTATAGCCTCTTCAAGATCCATGATACAACCTTCACATTTCGACATGTTATGGGTACAATCAAATGTCAACCTTGTAGTAAAAGGGATATGTGACCCATGGGGAGTGATAATCACGACACTAATTCCTTTTCCATAAGCATTTACAACTCCATCAAACATCATACCCCACCGGGATTCAGGATCAGGACCTTCCTCAGGAAAAGGTTCATCACAATCTTTTACTTTCAAATACATCACATCCTCATCAGAGAAATCAAACTTAACAGACTAATAATCGTCAACTAGTTGGTGAGTGAGGTACTCCACTAACACACTTCCTTTAATAGCCTTCTAAGTACGGTATTCAATATCATATTCAGACAACAACATCTGCCAACGGGTAATTCTTCCATTAAGAGCAGGCTTTTCAAAAATATATTTAATTGGGTCCATTTTGGAAATCAACCAAGTAATGTGATTCAACATATATTATCGCAATCGCTTTGCCGCCTAGGACAAAGCACAACATGTTTTTCTAGCATATAATACTATGACTCACAGTCAGTGAACTTCTTGCTCAGATGATAAATGGCGTATTATTTTCTTCCTATTTCATCTTGTTGTGCTAAAATATAACCCATAGAGTTATCCAACATAGTCAGATACATAATCAGTGGTCTTCCTTCAATTGGAGGGAGAAATATATGAGGCTGAAGCAGGTACTCTTTAATGCTTTCAAATTCCCTTTGGTAATCATCCGTCCACAGACAACCTTGATTTTTCTTTAACAACTTGAAAATTGGTTCACATGTTGCAGTCATATGGGAAAATAAATCTGGAAATGTAATTCAAACGTCCAAGGAAGCCTTTAACTTTCTTTTTCAGTTCTTGGTGCGGGCATTTATTAAATTTCCTTAACTTTATCAGGATCAACTTCAATTCCTTTTTGGCTGACAATGAAACCTAGCAACTTTCCTGAATTAACACCAAAAGTACACTTATTTGGATTCAATCAAAGACGATACTTCCTCAAATGTTGAAACAATTTCAACAAGTCTTCTATATGCCATTCCTCAGTCTGAGATTTGGCAATCATATCATCAACATATACCTCAATTTCCTTATGCATCAGATCATGGAATCTGGTTTTCATAGCCCTCGGGTACGTTGCACCAGTGTTCTTCAACCCGAAGGGCATCACTCTATAACAGAATGTTCCTCAAGATATGATAAACGTTGTTTTTTCCATGTCCTTAGGAGCCATCTTAATTTGATTATATTTGTAATATCCGTCCATGAATGAGAACACTTTGAATTTTGATGTTCTATCAACCAACATATCAATATGGGGCAATGGGAAATCATATTCCGAACTTTCTTGATTTAAATCTCTATAATCAACGCACATGCGGACTTTTCCGTCTTTCTTTGGTATTGGAAAAATATTGGCAATCCATTGAGGGTACACTGATGTTACAAGGAAACCAGTATCAATCTGCTTCAAAAACTCTTCTTTAATCTTCACTTCCATGTCAAGATGAGTTCTTCATAGCTTCTGCTTGATTGGTGGACATTCTGGCTTTAGCGGCAAATAATGTTCCACAATATCGGTATCCAAACCAGGCATGTCTTGATAAGACCAAGCAAAAATATCCACATACTCTTTCAGCAATTCAATCAACCTGCTATTCACACCAGGATGAAGAACCTCCCAAATCTTGACTTCTTTTGGATCTTGCTCCGATCCCAAGTTAATCATCTCCAATGGTTCTTTATACGGATGAATAGCATTTTCCTCCCGCTCAAGGTTATTTAATGTTAGGCGAGGGTGCAGGGTCATTGCATTTAATGTGTTTTTTAATTAATCTGCACATATGATTTATGATTGATTTTAGAAACTGACATATGTAACAAGTGATTATGCAGATTTATTTATAGTTGTTATTTACTTTTAAAGGTTTTCTCTGATTACCATTTTCCAAGAAAAAGTAGAAAATAAATACATAATTTAGAAATAAAACACATCTTTTATTAATGATTTTAAAAATCAAAACAACAGACATGCCCATACAACATCATTACTTTCACCTTGAGCAGAGTGAAAGATTTTTGAAAATACGAACAAACAAATTACTTTGATATGCGAATGCAAGAAGGAACACCAACTGTGATCCAATTCTAGATTCTGACTCCATGTGTCACAAAGTTCGGCATCCCTTGCTGTGACTCATCTTCGAGAATAGCATTAATCCTTGGAGTAGTCGGATGGAGAGATCTTGCACTATAAAAGATGTCTTAATATTTACTCAAAGCGGACTTTGGCTTTACAATTTCCTTCTTCATGGAGAAACCCAAACCAGTCCTGTTCATGTTCACAGGTGGATTAATAACCTGCCCACATACCTTGTTACGACTCTTCTGTACTACCTGTTGTGCTTCCTTAAATGAGGTGATAGAATCTTCTTTGTTACTTATATTATCATTAGAAAAAGCTTGGAACTGAGTTCAAACAGCGACTTCATCGGCTTCTGCAATGCTAAAGGAAACAAATGAGATATCAATAGAGCCTGCTCACCATTCATAATAACTATCTTTCCTTCATGGACAAATTTCAGCTTTTGATGCAAGGTGGAAGTAACAGCTCCTGCTTCATGGATCCAAGGTCGTCCTAATAAATAGCTATTGGTTGGGACAATATCCATAACTTGAAAGGTAATCTATAATAAGTGTGGACCTATGTGAATAGGTAAATCTACCTCTCCAATGACATATTTTTTCGAACCATCAAAAGCTTTCACTATAATGCCACTAGGGCGCATAGGAGTTCCTTGGTACTTAAACTTCATGAGAGGGCTTCTCGTTATGACATTCAAGGTAGATCCATTGTCTATCAGCACATTGGACAAAGAGTCATTCTTACAATTCATAGATATATGCAGAGCCAGGTTATGGTTTCTCCCTTCATCAGGTAACTCGTCATCATAAAATCTCAATTTGTTACAAGACGTAATATTCCCTACAACACTATTGAACTGATCCAGAGACACATCACTTTTAACAAAATCCTTATCCAACACCCACATCAAAGATTCCCGATGAGCAGAGGAGTTCATCAACAAGGCTAAAATGGAGATATTAGATGGAGTTTTCAATAACTAGTCCACAATCTTGTAATCACTCATCTTGATGATTTTTAACATATCATCAACATCTTTTTCCAAGGTGACACCACTAGATTCTCCTACTACTTTCTTAGGTTCAACATTCTCAACAACCTTCTTACCTGAATTAACATCTCGTCGAAAGGTAGGGGAAAATACACAATCACTGTGAGTTACCCGACTAGCTTAAGAAAAATTCTCAACATGGGACAAAGGTTGGATAGGAATTTCCACACCATCTTCCAGGGTAGTTGCATTGTAATTATGAGGCACAACTTTATTTGATTCATATGGGACAAGACCAGGCATAAAAATAACAATGGGAGCAACAACAGGCTTGTTGTGGTATGCAATCTCTACAAGAGTGGGAATATTAAAATGTGGCACAATTACATTCACTCCTGCTTCTTCAGAATACTCAGGAATTACATAATCATTATAAAAAAACATACTTTCATCCGAGGAAAAGAACTCATCAGCTGAAACATATTCTTCATCAGACATGGCCTTAACGGGGTAGTCTTCAATCACATTAACTTCATTATAATCATCTTTGTTGCCTATGACTCTGGTAGTACCTTTATCTAACAGAAATTAAACACCTCTTCTTACAATAGAACAATCACGAGAATCCCTACAACATATATGACAAGACTCATTGTTGTACCCCAAAATTATCTCTCCCATCTTCGAGACAAATTAATTCAAGATATCTCCTCATGCTCATGAAGGTATCAATTACTCAATACTAATCAAGGGTTAACCAGATAAACTCTACTCCTAAGTGTAACATGGTGGGAGAACTGACTTGGGTGTTTTGCATTTTATCGCAATTGTTGCGGATAACAAGAGTCGCCACCGAATTTTATTTTATCCAATAAAAGGGTGAAAAGAATAGGTAATACCTTTGATATTATTTTCTTGAGTTTGGGGGGTAGGTTATGAAAAGGGAAGGTGTTAGCACCCTTTTCATCTGTAGTTATCTACGGGCTCTTAGTTGCTTGCTAGATCACTTTGAAAATGATTTGTTTGAAAATGGGTTTTGTGATGGGTTTTGAAAGTATTTTGAAAACGCCTTTGTTTCGACAAACTTTGTAATGATTCTCGTCTCTATAAGAATGTATACAAAGTGTTGGTTTTGAAAATAGTTCAAAGAGATGTTTGTTTTTGAAAAATTAGGGGTTGAGGTCCCTTTATTTGTAATAGTATGATATGCAAACTCAAGTTGGGGAATCTGTAGTCTGTTGGGAAAATAAACCCTGTTGAAAAGGATATTGGATGAACTGCTGGGGAGAGAGTTTTCGAGAGATTGGAACTCTGGCTGGGGATTGCATGAATCCAACTTTGTAGGGATAATTTTGTGGAGATATCCATGAATTTGACCTCGTGGGGTTTTGACCCTTATATGTGAAGATTATTCAATGGGGATAACCTTATAGAGGTGGCTCTGGCGACTTTACCGGGGATCAGCTTGTGAAAGGGACTTTGTGGGGATTTGTCATTGTCCACAGCAGTAAGTGTTGTAGTTACTGCCATAAATTTTTTGCTTGATTGTACGTTCACCTTTGATGGAATTCATGTTCAATGCCCTAAGTCATTCAAATTGAGACTTGCCCCCGGCTATGAGATATTTCTTGGAATCTTAACTTGACTTCCCCGAATGGGTTGGACAATAATCATGTTATGCCCCTTTGATTATGGAATATTTGTCATTGGAAGTGTTTTTCCATTTGAAGTGATTATGTTTCTTGAGAGGATTTCCGTTCATTGGATATTCGACGTGTGAATTTCTCCGCTGTCAAACAATTAGCTATATGCAAACAACGATATTCAAACAATGCAAAATTTATGTTTGTCTTGAAGTTTTGAAAATGTATTTTTAGCAGATAAAATAATTTTGTAAAAATATGAACTCGACTAAGGATTTACAGTGAGCCTTACAGGAGTCAGGATACCTTTTGTAACAGTATGCTTTCGAACTAACCCATGCTTCAATTAGGACTTTTAAAGGGTTGTAGCGTGGCCTGGTTCACGGTTTAAGAAACAAAGGATAAGGCTCAAAGTGTGTTTGTACCCAACCCGCTCTCTGTGATGTTCTCCATTCTTGTACTCAGTTAATTGCACGTTTTGAATTCCAATTGAGTCTGGAATGACATTTTGGTGATGGTTCAAACACTGAAAGTTTATTCATGAAGGCAGTCATTTTTGCAACCTTTTTCATTTTTGTCGAGGATTTTTAGCGCATTCATTTTGATTTATTGTCCCTATTTTTTGCCTGACTCTTCTTGTTTTGAGATTACAGCTTGCGGGATGCCCCCGTGTTTTATATGTCTCTTTTATAGGTTTTGAATCAGTGGGCTTTTCTTTTGAGAGATAATGACTGCCTATTTCACGGGGAACCATCACCGTCTTTTGATTCAGAAGGATGTTTGTATATGAAATGAAAGCTCATGACCGAAAGGGTATTTGAATTAACTGAGAAACTAACCCTGCCCCAGGTTTTGATTAAAGGTTTCAATTTGTGTGAAAAAGAAAATGCCTACTTCTTTGGCTCAAAGGGGTTAACTAGGGATCATCTTCCTTATAACTCCAGTGTTTAGTGATTGAAAGAACGCATGTACATCGTTAGCAAGGTCTGTCCAAAAGCATATTGTATGAGATTATGGTATTATTTTTGTCATCCTCCCTCTAAAAGCTTTAGACTTGTAGTTGAGAGTTGAATATCATACAAAAAGAGGTAAAATCATAATTTCAGTATAGTGAAAACGAATGGATTAACTCAAGACAAACATATGCAATGCATTAACAAGAATAACCAAAGTCTGACATAAGGACAAATGTTTAAGCAAACAAATAAATTACAACTGAAAATCCGAATAAACAAAAGTTTCTCCGCCTAAAATTCGTCACTTCAAATGACGTGCCTTTGAAAGATGACAGAAAAACTCAAGTTGACCATCTTGTGTGAATTCCAACGCCCCTTCGTCGATCAGGTCTTGAATCTTGTTTTTCAATGTCCAATAGTGGTTAGTGTCATTTCCAGGACTATTGGAGTGGTACACACACCTTTCTTCATGATTGTAACGAAGAGAAGCATTAAAGGGTTTTTGAGGAGGCTCCCCCAATATAACCAACTTGCCTTCCAACATATGATGCAATGCTTGAGCCAAGGGCATGTTGATCTCAACAAATTGTCTTCCTTGCTTATGCCGACCACCTTGTCGTGGTTGGCGAGGTTGTTGTTGGACTCTTGGTATAGTAGCCATTTTGAAGGATGTTCTCTTGACCAAACCAACTTCTTGTCTCATCAGAGGTTGATTAATGACCGACCCCCAATTCTAGTTGTTTGTTTCATATGGTTGCATCTGTCTTGATCAAGCTTGTTGACAAGGACTCTCAACTCTTCTTTCCCCGAGCTAAGTTTTGGATAAGAGCCATCTGACCCAACAGTTGTCCCATCATCTGGACTTTCATCATTGCCATTTCAGTTTGTAATCGTTCCAGCTGGTCGTCCCTGTTGTCATCAGGATTCATCTTGGTCATGCTCTCAATGAGGAGTGATTTCACTTCTTCTTGCCCCTTGGATAGGTTCAGGAACAATTCTTGAAGTTGAGAATTTTGGGTTTGAAGATCTATGACAATCTATTTTAGAGCCATCTCTACTGAAATAAACAGTAAGCATATGGGAAACCTGTATGGGGAAAACATGTCATGATATGATGCATGGTATGTGGATGAAATTATTTCAAGGATCTCTTGGGGTATATACAAGAAAATGTCAGAAGTTGAACTTTGATCACAGCTTTGATTGGAGAACTTTGTATTGTTAAATGTCCTTCCACGAGAATCAAGCTCACCATGTCTAGTGGGTCATAGCCTTTGACTCAAGTTATCGTGCTTTGGTCTTTGACAACATTTGGTTAGAGGAGAATAAATCCTCTTTCCCCTTGATAGACGTCTGGTTCATCATGACCATGCATCATAGGCCCCTGAGATCCTTGAAATGGTTATTGTTAATGCTATGGTATGATATCATGATGTTATATACAAGTAATCATACATAAGCAAAAGCAAACAAGTCGTCATGTACAAATAATCTTATACACACAAAGCATACAAGTCCTTAGGTTTAGGCTTGCTTGGAGTCATAGGTAAGTACCCTTTTGAAGTTTAGTTGGCTCAACCTGTCCTAGAAAGTAACCAGGTTCTAGGGAGTCTCATATCACTGACCTTTCTTTTATGAATTGTTTTATTTCAAGCACCAAAGTATTGCGGCCAAAATATCCCAAAATTCCAATCGCAATGAGTGTAGTATCGAGTATCAACCAATCTCCGGTCGGAACCAAAGCCGTATATCTCACTACTTTCTAATGGCTTAGGATGAGTCAATTAAAGGTTCTAAAGGTCAGTTAGCGCTTAATGACACTATAAGGAAGCCTAATGTTATCCTTGACTGACTCAAGGAACATTAGTACAAGTCAGAGTATCACGCTAACATAGCTATCACTTTGCCCATATTGGTCTACACCGTACAACCTCCATGATTTATTGCTACTTACCTAAAAAGGTGCCCCAAATCCTGGTGTAGGATCAAAAACCCAAATAAGGACCCAAAATGTAAAGCAAGTAAGTCAAACAAGGAAAGCATTTTAAAGGTTATCTAGCTCTAAGGGAACCCCCCTTTTAAGCATTTCCCCAGCAGAGTCGCCAATTCTGTAACACGGTGGGAGAACTGGCTTGGGTGTTTTGTGTTTTATTGCAATTGTTGTGGATAGTAAGAGTCGCCACCGAATTTTCTTTTATCCAATAAAGAAAGGGTGAAAAGAACAGGAAATACCTTTGAGAGTATTTTCTTGAGTTCGAGGGGAAGGTTATGAAAACGGAAGGTGTTAGAACCCTTTTCATCTTTAGTTATCTACGGGCTCTTAGTTTCTTGCTAGATCACTTTGAAAATGCTTTGTTTGAAAATGTGTTTTGCGATGGGTTTTGAAAGTATTTTGAAAACGCCTTTGTTTCAGAAAACTTTGTAATAATTCTCGTCTCTATAAGAATGTATACAAAGTGTTGTTTTGAAAATAGTTCAAAGAGATGTTTGTTTTTGAAAGATGTTTTGAAAGTGTAAGTGTGAAAATGGTTTTAGTTTGTGAGAAATCAACTACGAGCGCCCTACCTACTCAAAATGTCTTTGTTCTTTTCTTCCTCTAGATGTTGCTATCTTACCATTGATTGGTAAGAAGCCCCATCATTGGATGTGAAAGGACAAGCGTGGGTCAATCGTATAGTCATAGAAGGCAACTTATGAGATGTTTTACCAATTTTCGTAAGGGACTAGATCGTTTATCAGAGGCAACATCGAGGGACATCGAGGGACTATGATATTTCTTTATCGAGGGTCTTTGCTAAAACGCTCATATTCGAGGGACATGACGATTTTCCGAGGCAACAAGCGAGGTTACCCTAGAGGTGCACGTGTGTGAATAGTGTGTTTGATTGCATGCATTTTTGTCTTTGAAATTAAGGTTTTCTAACAGTTGATTTTATCTTTCCATACAACCCTAATTACTAACAATTTATATTAAAGCGGTAAATTGCAGAAATTAAAATCCTAAGCTATTATATCATTAGGGGATGGGGATACAAACGTACAAATGGGGATTGCAAGAAATTAAAAATAATTATCTATTACAACCATATTGACTAAATGTACAAGAATTGACATGAATATAATGTACAAGGAATATAAAAAGAAATGGATTTTGCTTTGGATTTTTGTTAGGAAAATTGTTTTGGCCTAATTAACCTAAAGGGATATGATTAATAAAAAATAGGAAAATTAATACTAAGTTAAAAGGAAATCAAATTAAATAAAGAAATCATTTTTAGGTTTTTTTTATGGAAAGCTTTAAAATAAATATGAAAATATAAAAATAAAAGTGCAAAAGAGAGAGAAAATAAATAAACATGTTGACAGCATGTGTCGAATCATGTGGATCGAAGCATGCTTATATGCATCGAACGTGTCTTTCTTTTGACCCTGTAACTCCAAATCGAACTCAGTGTGAATCGAAGCATGATGTTATGCATCAAATCATACACCTTTTTCCATTCTGTTTGGGCCTGTGAAGTAGTATGGATCGAAGCCTAAGGCTTTGTGTCGAACCATGCTGTAATTTCTCACTCCAACATTGTTTTATGGTCTGTATAGGTTAGTTCTTAACATAATTGACAAGAAAGTAAAACAAAAAAAGGGTAGCTTCTAAGGCAATGATTATTACATGTTATCTTCAAAAATGAATCATCAATGATGCTTGAAACGAAGGGTTTAAAGTAAAGAAGACTTACCTTGAAGCTGGAATTTGTGATTCGAACTTGAGTTGCTGCCTTGAATGGTCTTCAATTAGAAGGAAAAGAACAGAGGTGTTGTGTTTTATTGGTTCTGGATTCGAAAGAAAAGAAACAGAGGTGTTGTGTTTTTTTTTGGTTCTGGGTTTAAGAGAAAAGAAAAAAAGGTGTTGTGTTTTTTGGTTCTGGGTTTAAGAGTGTTCTAAGGCTTCAGCCTTCGTGTTCTCTCCTCTCTCTTTTTTTCTTATCCTTTTTTTCTTGTCCAAAATCCTCCCTTTGTGTGTTGTGAAACAACTTATTTATAGAAGAGTCTTGTTGGGGTTTTAGGGGGAAAATAAATAAAATTTGAACAATTTGGATATGCTCTTTTCATAGCTTTTGAGGTGCAGCTCTTATATGCTATTTTGGTGCAAATATGGGAATGGTTTAGGAGCAGCATAACAGGACTTTTTTGCAGCAATTTTGGAGTGTTGTGACAGCTTGGTGCAGGGCTGTTTCATAGCAGTAAAGCATACTGCTTTTTGACATGGTTTAAGGCTGTTATGTGGATAGTACAACAAGATTGAGCTTGGCAGCATATACGACTTTATTAAGCAAGTATCTTGAATACTTCACCCTTTTGTTTTGATCACATAGATCCAACCTTCAACCAAACTCATCAACAAACAAAACAATATTTGTTTCCACCAATTGTATGTTCTTCGAATGGACAACACAACCTTCAACCAAACTCATCAACAGACAAAACAATATTGTTTTCACCAATTGTGTGTTCTTCGAATGGACCACTTATAACCTTCGACCAAACTCATCAACAGAAAAAACAATACTGTTTCCACCAATTGTGTATTCTTTGAATGGATCACTTACAACCTTTGACCAAACTCATCAATAGACAAAACAATATTGTTTCCACCAATTGTGTATTATTCGAATGGACTACTTACAACCTTCGAGCAAACTCATTAATTGACAAAACAATATTTGTTTCCACCAATTGTTTGTTCTTCGAATGGACCATATTCATCTGAATGTACCACTCTGAGTATGCAAGATGATTTCCTTGGCATAGTCAAAACGAAAGAATTTATGGATTGCTTTCCTACCAGACAAACTTCA
Source organism: Vicia faba (assembly GCA_948472305.1). Taxonomy (NCBI): domain Eukaryota; kingdom Viridiplantae; phylum Streptophyta; class Magnoliopsida; order Fabales; family Fabaceae; genus Vicia; species Vicia faba. The sequence goes on along the minus strand of OX451741.1, from coordinate 818,024,004 downwards.
CAAAGTTTTTTCAGGCATCTCAAGACTTGGAATATCAGTAACCATATCTTGAGTAATCAGTTGATTAAGTGGTCAAGAGTTCAAATGTCCAAACTTCAAATGCCACAACCAACTATCCTTGTGGATCGAAGTAAGTTGCTCGAAGAAGCCATTTCCCAGTCGAAGCTTGTGGATCGAAGCAGGCATAAAAATAGACTTATAATCCGTAGTGTTGAAACTATGTGTGCCGAAGGGTTTAGAGTTGGATCGAAGCAGGTTGCTTCAAAGGAAGCCATTGCCCAATCAAATCTTGTGGATCGAAGCAAGCTTGCGCTTCTTCTATTTGTCAAAATCTACCCACTACTCCTTTTCGATTAATCATGTGGTTCGAATAGCCTGAACCAGATTTTGAATTCGAACTATTATTGCAGTTGCACACCTTTTGATCTACTTTACCCTTTTGACAATTTCCTATTCCTCCTTTCGAGGATTCAGAAGTTCCATCTTCGACCTGATGCTTGAGAGCCCAATATGATCCATGGAAACTATATGGGGCATTAAAAGTCCAATTGTACTTGTCCAAACCCAAACCTTAATTTGAGCCCAGTGTTGAGGAAGTATCTTGAGCTGATCAAACCTTATGCAATTTTGAGCAATGGGGATTTTTGTGAGAGAATCTTTGAGAAAAGATAGGGCAAATTTTGGGGTACAACACTAAGCAATTGACCTACAACTAGGGTTTTTCTTTTCTCAAAGGAAATTGAGTTTCTAATTACTCAAATGGACTTCATGGTTTCTCATATGTCTCAAAGTATCCTCATACCAAATTTCAACCCTTGCAATACAAATTTGCTCATACAATTAGTCAGATGATTGAAAATCAACTATATTAGACAAAAAGTCAACTTTGACCAATTGACAGTCAAATCTCAAGATTTTTGGTCAACATAAAGATTTTAAAGTTACATTCATCATTTGATCAAGGTTTGACCATGATTCATCAAGAAAACTCAAGATTCATCAAAAGTCAAAAGATACTAAATTAGGGTTTTCTTAAGGAGAAGTCAATTGAATTTTGACCAAGCATAACTTTTGCATACTTCATCATAAATTCCTCAACAAAATCCTAACTTGAAGTAAATTCAATTCTCTACAACTTTGTCTCTCTAAGCTCAAGGCCAGAAATGCTTTATTTGAGAGATATGAGCCAAAACATTACAGGTTGTTTTAAAAGTCAACAAAAAGAAATCTTTTGTCAAAGTAATTCACATCAAGATAAAGGCTTCAAATGAAAAAAATGATCAACATGAAAGTTGTAGTAGACATCTTGAGGATTCCAAAATGTCCAAGATCATCTTCATATGACAAAAATTGAGAGAGTTATGAATGGTGCAAATTGAGCAATTTTGAGAAAATGCATGATATTTAAATTGAGAAAACTTGAACTTTTGGGCTAATGGGCCTAACTTTTGAAGTTTAAACATGTTTATAACATGTTATAGGACCTCTAAGTCCATCCATGCATAACCTTGATTTTTTTAAATTTTATTCACATATTTTTAAAATAAATCAAATAAATTGTCAAGATGTTGGACCAAGGCGTGTGGACTCTTGTTGTGATCAGATTTGAAGCCCAAAAAGCTCACACCCAGCTAGCAAAATTATGTGAGGCTGATTCATAAAAGGTTGAGCTTAAAATAGAAATTTTTCATGAAAAATTCAAATCAAATATTTGATCATGAAATACAAAGATTCATTCCATGTTTGTTGACCTAATCTAAGCTCTATATATACTCGACACATTCATACCAAGAGAAACATGCAAGACTGTCTCAAGAGAAAACCCTAAAAGTCCAAATTTTTCAAGAAACTAGGGCAACTGGAAACCCTTATCTCCAACCTTTATCAATCAATTACAAGCATCCCATCATACTCTTGAAGATCCCAGGAGTTCATCCTAACCATTAATGAGGTTTGAAGCATCCCCGAACGTGCCAACCAAGTTGCACCGATTTGGTAATTTTCTTCAATCTCAAACTTTTTATTCATGCATTGTTGATTGATTGTATGCATATATAACTGTTTATAATTATGTTTGGACTTGTTTAGAGTCATCGTTTGCAAGCATTGACGCAGAAATAGAGATCTGCCGTTGTTAGGGCAGTTTGAGAATTTTCTTCAAAACTCACTCTACAAGCATTTTCAGGTCAAACCAATGCTACCAATGGATTCATAAGGGTCAAATTAGGGGGATAGGGTTTATCTTGTGTTTTTATTTTATGTGATTCGTAGGTTTGGCAATGGAGCTCGCCGAAGAAGATGACCGGAGCTAGGGCTCCGGTGCTTCTCTGATCTAGTTGTTTTGATTATATATTGATTTAATTGTGTTTGAATAACAAAAAGCCAACATAGCTCAGATGGTTGGAGATAGAAACCTGTGACATGAGAGGCGTGGGTTCGATCCCTACGTTTTGTAATTGTTTTTTTCCCCACTTTTTTCAGGATAACACGCAAGTTTACAATATGTTGATCCATTCTCATTCCATATCACAAAATACAATATGGCGCAGTGCTAGGATGGCATGTTGGTGAAGGGAATGGCGTGGGTTTAGCTCCCACCCCATGCATTTGTTTTTTCCCTATTTTTTCACTAACCCTAATTCTTTTTCTATTTTACTGATTACTTTTTAATTAATCATTAACAAACCTTAAACTTTTATGAAACTACAACAAATTAGGATTAGGGTTTTTCTAGTAAGTAATTAATTTTTTCACATATTTTTATTTATTAATTAGTTAGGTTTTTCTTAATATTAAAATTAATTAGAAATAGTTAGGTTTAAATTACTATTTATTAACCTAAATTATTTTCTACAAAAAACACCAAAAACATTAACTTAGAACTTTAGGTCTTTAAACATTTTTCTAACATTTTCCTTATTTATTTTGTTATTTAAATTTGTAGAACAAGTGTATAGGTCGCAACTAATCAATGTAATAGCCTAGATTTATTTTCTCGCATCTTTTTCTAATTATGTAACAGCTCACGGGATGTAATAGCTTAGGTTTAATTTTCCACACTTTACATTCCGTATGTTATTTAACTATTAGTAATTAGGGTTTGCATGGAAAGACTAAAAGAAAACATAGAAAACCTAATTTTCAAGATAAAATAACTGAAAACAAACACTTTACACACTTGCACGTCTAGGGTAACCTCTCTTGTTTTCTTATGAAATATTGGTCATGTCCCTCGAAAGTAGGGATACTTTAGCAAAATACCTTCGATTTACCAATATCATCATGGCCCATTTCGAATAAATATCATATTACCTCAATGACCCTCCGATTTGCCTACAAAATGATCTAGTCCCTCCGAGTTTCCTACAAAATGATGATAGCCCCTCCGATACAATTTCTAAAGTATCCTTACATGTTTCCTTCAATGATCGTATGATAACCCTAAGCTTGTCCCTCCACGCCTAATAGATAGGATTACCTACCAACTAATGGTATGGATAATACTATCTCCAAAGGAGAATAACAAGAAAGACCTTAGTGGGTGGGACTCTTGAATGCTTACTTACAACCTTTATTTCCAACAAACATCTTCCACACTACACTTTCAAACAAAGATATTTTCAAAAAAACACTTTGTATACATTCTTGAGGACTAATACAAGAATTATTACAAAGTTATCCTTACATTGGCATATCAAAATATTTTCAAACAAATCACACACACATAAAGCAAGTAATTAAAAGTGAGCTAAGGATTTAAGAGCTCGTAGATAACTACGGATGAAAAGGGTGCTAACACCTTCCCTTTTCATAACTTACCCCCCCCCCCCCAACTCAAAATCTATCAAAGGTCTTTTCTGTTCTTTTCACCTTTCTTAAATATTGGATAAAAGAAAAGTCGACGACGACTCTTGTTAGTCGCAACATTTATGATAAAGCCCAAAAAGTCAGTTCTTCCACCGTATAAAGAACTGACGACTCTGCTAGGGAGTACATAAAAAAGAGGGGTTACCTTAGAGTTTAGATCACCTTTACTTGCTTTCATTGTATGCTTTGTCTTATTTACTTTAAGGATTCATGCTTGGGTATTATTTCTTGTGTGAAAGGTCCTACACCCGGATCTAGTGATTCCTTAGGTAAGTAGCAATAGATCATAAAGACTGTACGGTGTATGTTGTACCCCAAAATTTTCCCTCTCATTTCTCAAAGAATCACCCTGGATCCTCAAGTTTGCTTCCATCCAATTTCAAGCCTTGAACTACAAATTTTCCAAGAAAATCACTCACAAGGGCAAAATGGTCATTTACACACTAAAAAGTCAAACTTTGACTTTTGGATCAAAATCAAATTTCAAGAATTATTTTTCATCAAGACATGTTGAAATATGAAGTTTGTTTCATCAAGAAATTCAAAAGTCAAAACTACTTTGGAGAAGTCAAAATTCTAAATACTTAGAATTTTTTCTAAGTGTTTAAGAAAATATGACAAGCTCAGAACTTCTGGCCAGATGTTCACCATGATGCAAGCTGATTCTGGAAGAACTTCTGATTCAATAGTTATAGATTTCAACGAGATCTAAAACATTGCAGAACAGAACTTCTCCTAGAAATGCTGGGATTTCAAGTTATAACTTCTAAAAGACACGTCCCTGAAACTGAAACACTCAGCAAGTTCTGGACACTTTCAAGACATAGATTGGTCAGAACTTCTGGGCAAGTTTTCACAAAGGTTCAATCAGAGTTTGCCAGGGTAATTCAAAGAAGGTTAAGAGGCATGCTGAAAACTTCCTAGAAAGTATGAGAGCTTCTTCAGAACATGCTGGAGCAAGGAGATACAAAGATCAGAGGTTGGATGTTACGCTGAAGCTGAACTTCTGAGCCAGAATTAAGCAATGATGCAGAGTTTCACATGGCAGGATTTATGATTTTATAAATCTCATCATCATTTAATGCTCATTTAATACTCACAATCACTTTTGAGTCTTTATCCAAAGGATTTCTCCCACGTGTACCTCTACTGTCTTGGGAAAGTAAACTTTTATGCAAAAGGGTGCTAGGCACATCTGTTGCTTTTGCTTTTCCTTAATTTTGGCTGACAAATCCAGCTTAAGCATGGCTAAAAGCTGCTAACCACCATGCTTGCTTCAAGAACAAGGCAGCGCTTTAGCATATGAAGGCTATATTCAACACTTTGGTCAGGACTTGACCAAATCCCAAAACCTTGCTTGTAAAACCCGCTGCAGGCCTATAACCAACAGCTAATTCAGCCTACGCCTGCATCCCATAATTGCACCAAACTAGCATACGAAGACTGTGATCAAAAGGCAAGGGAATAGGATGCCAAAAAGGAAAATCCAATTTGTTTTTCCCCCAAAAAATCACAACAAATCCACCTATAAATAAGTTGCTCCATCACACTTTCAAGGGGGATGGCTAGCTTTTGGAGAGAGATTGTCCAAAAGAGAGAAAAGGAAGTTGTGAAACCTTCATAAAAATCTAGATTTCCCAAACAGAAAACCAAATCTTTGTTCTTCCTTTTGGATCAAAGAACATAACTACTGTTCTGTCACTCTCGCTGACACCAGAACATCTGAAGACAACAACCCAAAGCTCCAAGCATACACTCAAGATTCAAGGTAAGTCTTTTTGACTTTGCATTTTTTCATTCAGAACATCATTAAATATGTGAATCTCATAGTATTAATGTTGTACATATCATTGCTTAAGTAGAAAAACTGTGAATCAGAACTTCTTGATTAGGGCTAGACTCAGACTTAGGATTAGAACTTCTATAAACTATTATGATGTTATCCTTCTGATTTTCCGTTTAATAAGAGTTGAAATATGGCATAGAACTTCTAATGTTCACTCACAGTTTTAGCACAACACATAACTTCTGAGTTCTCCTTATTGTTTAAACACACTGAACTGCTGATTGTTCACTCACTGTTTTAACACTTAGAACTTCTGATTTTCATGCGCTGATAACACACTGAACTGCTGATTGTTCACTCACTATTTTAACACTTAGAACTTTTGATTTTCATGCGTTGATAACATGCAAAACTGTTGATTGTTTGTTCACTGTCTTAGCACCATACAGAACTTCTGAGTTCTTCCTACTGTTTTGACACGCACATAACTTCTAAGGTTTTCTCACTGTTCTAATATTCAGAAGTTAAGCACATAACAATCCATAACTTCTGTATTTTCCCTCTAACGTGTCTTGCAGGACCTCAGAGTGTACCAATCCAGAACTTCTGATTCCACTGACGTTCCTTTCTGAGTCATCACGTGCCAGGCTTCAGAACTTCTGATCCTTTCTGTTTTGCCTGCAGCAACACGCTGTTTCTATCTTTCATTTATTTTCCTTTTCATCATTTTTAATATTAACATAAAAAGACATAAAAATATTTTTCTTTTATTAATTTATTTCTTTTTTCATTAAGATAAAAAACCATTTTCTAAACAAGTCCTTTTTCTTTCTTATATTGTACATTTCAATATGGTTGTAATAGTAACTTAGGATTTAATTTTATTTGCAATCCCCATTCATAAATATGTACCCCCATCCCTAAAATATTGTAATAGCATAGGACTTTACATTTCTTCAATTTATTGCTTTCGAATGTAAATGCTAGTAACTAAGGTGTGTATGGCAAGACATGAAAACAACAAATAGACAACCTAAAAAAAGCAAGACTAAATGCATGCAATCAAACACACTTTACACACATGCACCCTTAGGGTAATCTCACTTTGTTGCCTATCTAAAAATAGTCATGTCCCTCGAACATGGTCGTTTTAGCAAAAGACTCGCGATAAAAGATCGTAGTCCCTCGATGACCCTTGATGTTGCCTTCGGTAAACGATCTAGTCCCTAAAACGACATTGCTAAAATGTCGCATAAGTTGCCTTCTATGACTATACAAACGTCCCAACGTCCGTCCCTTCACATCCAACGATGGGGTTTCTTACCAAATCAATGGTAAGATAGCAACATCTAAAGAAGGAGGAAAAGAACATCTAAGACCTTTTGAGTATGTAGATTCACTCCTAGTTGCTTGCTTGCTCACAACAAAAACATTTTTATACACTCACACTTTAATTTGAAATATTTCAAAGTAAAAACAATTTGTATGCATTATTATAGAAACGAGAGCCATTACAAAGAAAAACCCTTTTCAAAATCACTTTCAAAAACACGTCCCACAAACACCTCTTTGAACTATTTTCAAAACATAACTTTGTACGCATTCTTATAGAGACGAGAATCATTACAAAGTCACATTTTCAAAATACTTTCAAAACCCACATCACAAAGCACATTTCAAAACAAAAGCAAGTGATCTAGAGAGTAACTAAGAGCCCATGGAAAACCATGGATGAAAAGGGTGCTAGCACCTTCCCTTTTCATAATCTACCCCCCGAACTCAAGAAAACAAATCTCAAAGGTCTTTCCTGTGCTTTTTCACCTTTCCTTTTGGATAAAAGAAAAGTTGGTGGAGAATCTTGCTAAACCGTAATATTTGCAAACACAAATGTAAAACATCAAGTCAGTTCTCCCACCGTATAACATAACTGGGGACTTTGTTGGGGACTTATTTTAAAAGTGGGGTTACCTTAGGGTTAAATCACATCTATTTTATTTCTTTGTTTGGCTTGCTTGCTTTACATTTTTTGGATCATTGTTTGGGTTTTGTTTTGATCCTCCACCCGGATCTGGGAAACCTTTTTAGGTAAGTATCAATAGATTGTGGAAACTGTACAACATAGACCGATATGGTTGAAACAATGGCTATGTTAGTGTGGCATATTTGTAAGTATCGGTAACCCTCATGGTGAATCGAGGAGAATACAAGGCCGCTGAGTGGCGTCATGAAGCACTAATTGACCTTAGAACCTTACTTGACCAACTTGACCATTAGGAAGTAGTGAGATAGCCGGCTTTGGTGCAGTCTGAAGTTGGTTGATACTCGATGCTACACTCATTGAGACCAGACTTTTGGGATATCTCGACCGCAAGAAAAGATTGATTGAGCTGAGACAATGCCTAAAAGAAAGGTCAGTGATATTGAGGTCCCTCAGAACCTGGTTACTATTAACTAGGATAGGTTGAGCCAACTAAACTTCAAGAGGGTACTTACCTACAAACTCCATGAAATCCTAAACCTAAGGGCTTGTCTACTTTGTGTGAATATGATTATTTGTATATAAACTTGCTTACCTCGCATATTTGTACATAACATCATACCATAGATTTTCAATAGCCGTTTCAAAGATCTCGAGGGCCTATGATGCAGGGTCACGTTGAACTAGACGTCTAGAAAGGGGAAAAATGATTTATTTTCCTCTAACCAAACACCGTCAAAGATCAAGTACAACAATTTGAGTCAAGGGCTACAACCCACTTGACATGGTGAGCTTAATTCTCGTGGAAGGACATCCACCGATACAAAGTTCTCCAATCAAAATTGTTGATCAAAGTTCAATCTCTAACTTTTTCTTATGTTTACCCCGCAAGATCCTTGAAGACACGCATCCACATATCATGCATCATATCATGACAGGTTTCTACCATACAGGTCTCCTTATCTTCCTGCTGTTTATTTCAGTAAGATGGATATGGACAAACGGTGAAAGGCATCCAGGCTCAAAACGCTCAACTTCAAGAGATGTTCTTGAACCTATCCAAGGGACAAGAAGAGGTCAAGGCGCTCCTCACCAGGGGCATGATCATGGGAAATCTTGGGGACGATATAGATGACCAATTGGGGCGGTTACAAATCGGGTTAGCCACAATGAAGGTCCAGATGATGGGACAACTGGTGGGCCAGATGGCTCTTATCCAAAATCTGGCCCAAGGACAAGAAGAGCTGAGAGTCCTCATCAACAAGCTTCGTCGGGATGGATGTAACCAAATGGGGCAAACATCAAGGATTAGGGATGAAGTCCTCATTCAACCTCCCATGAGACAAGAAGGCGATTTAAGAGAGAGAAGACCTCCCCAATTTTCTTCCACGTCACAAACCAAGCAACCACCACGTCAACAAGGACAGGGTAACCAAAGTAAACAGGTCCCAACCATTAGGCAGTTTGCCAAACTCGACATGCCTATATCGCAGGTCTTACAACACCTGCTGAACTTGAATTTGGTCACATTAAGGGATCCTCCTCGGAATCCCAATGCCTCTGCTCCTAACTATCATCCCAATGCATTATGTGCATACCACTCCAATAATCCTGGGCATGATACGAATGACTGTTGGGCTTTGAAAAATAAGATCCAAGACTTTATTGATAGAGGAATGCTGGAATTGACACAAGATGGCCAGACTGAGTTCTTCTGTCGTCCCTCAAAGGCTCGCCAACTGAAGTGAAAAATTCAAACAAAGAGGCTTTTGTTTCATTTGAATTTTCAAATTGCAATTTCTTTTGTTATTCAAACAATTATCTATTAATGTCAAACTTTGTTTCATTAATGCATTGCATATGTTTGTCTTGACTTGATCCACTCATTTTCATTACATTTAAACTATGCTTTTTACTCACTTTATGACATTCAACTCTTGTTAAAAGTTACAAGCCTTTAGAGGGAGGATGTTGAAAGCAATGCCATAATCTCATACAATATGCTTTTAGACAGACCTTGCTGACGATGTACATGCATTCCTTCAAATCCTAAACACTGGAGTTATAAGGAAAGTAATCTCTAGTCAACCCCTTTGATCCAAAGAAGCAGAAGTTTTCTTTCTTACACAAATTGAAACCTTTAATCAAAACCTAGGGCAGGGTAGTCTCTCAGTTGATTCAAGCGCGCGTTTAGCCACAAAGTCTCATCTCGTAATACAACGAATGACATCAAAAATATTCCTATGGAATCAAAAGACATTGATGGTTGCCTATCGCATATGCAGCCATTATCTCTCGAAAAGAAAAGCCCACTAAGTCAAAACCTATGAAGGAGACTTACGAAAAACTGGGGCATCCCGGTGACTGTAATCTCAAAATAGGAATAGTCAGGCAAAAATCAGGGATAACAAATCAAAAAGAGGTCACTACAAATCATCAACAACATGAAAAAAAAATTGCAAAAAAATGACTGCCTCCCGACAAACTTAATCTGTCTGAACCATCACTAAAATATCATTCCAGACTCAATTGAAGTTCAAACGCACAACTAACTGAGCTTAGGACTGACGAACGTCACGAAGAACGGGTGGGTACAAATACACTTTGAGCCTTTATCCTTTTTTTTTCTTAAACCGTGAACCAAGCCACGTTACAACCCTTTAAAAGTCCTAATTGAAGCATGGGTTAGTTCGAAAGCATACTGTTACAAAAGGTATCCCGACTTCTGTAGAGCTTTACTCTAAATCCTGAGTTGAATTTTTCTTACAAAATTTCTTTACTCATTAAAACGCATTTTCAAAAATTTCAAGACAAACATAAACTTTGCATTACTTGAATATCACTATTTGCATATGGTTATTTGTCTGACAATGGAGAAATTCACACAATATCCAGTGAACAAAAACTCTCTCAATGAACAAAATCAATTCAAGTAGGATGACACTCCTATTGACAAATCTCCTATCAACAAGAGGACTTGACATGTCACTATCCAGCACACCTGGGGCAGTCCAGTCAAGATTCCAAGAAATCTCTCAAGAAGTGCAGAGAAACCAGGGGCAAGTCTCTATCTCCGTCACTTGGGGCATTGAACGTCAATCTCAGCGAAGGGTTACATATAATCAAACATTTTCTGGAAATACCACAAACATTTTCTGCTAGGGGAAATGACAAAATTATTCTCATAGGATGATTCCCCAGCAAGAGTTTAATCTCTGAAAACCTTTCCCCAACTGAGACAACCTCAAGAGTCCTCGAGGACTTTCCCCAACGAAGTCGTCACCTCTCTAGTAGACTGGCAACAGGGTTTATTTCCCCAAAAAACTACAGATTCTCCAGTTAAAGTTTGCCTTTCCAACTACTACAAATCAAAGGACCACAACTCCCTTTCCCCAGTAGACTACTCTATAATCCCCGACAAGTTACTGTGAAACCTAGACCCGACCAAATATCAGTTCAACTTCGACCTCAGTAGAGCAACGGAAAACCGAGACTCCAGAACTCTTTTCCCAAGAAGGAATCAACACTCTCCAATAGAGTTTTCAATATTCCCCAACAGAGTTCTCCTCAAACAATAAATCAGGAATCCCCGGTGGAAATATTCTAAGCAAAGTTTGAAGACACACATACTCTTCAATGACAATCCAGGATTTAACAACTCCCCAGTATTTGTCAAGGATTTATTTTTCCATACAAAGATACACTTCAATAAACATTTCATATTTCATACATCCTATTTACATACATGATAAGTGAATACGACACAATCTCATTTATTTTTGAGAGCATCATGACATCATGCATTTCATACATCATGACATTGCATACAGCTAACATTTTACCTTTTTCAGGAAAAAGTCAATCAACAGATGGCTACCATCAACCTTTTCAAGTTCCAGATTAATACCTGTAACAAGCCAGGAAAACTATCTGTGGACGACTAATTGTAGATTAATACTTGTAACAAGCCAGGAAAATTATCTACATGAAGAGATTGAAGATTAACACCTGTAACAAGCCAGGAAAACTATCTTTCTTTCTCAGGTCAAAGATTAATACCTGAAATTAAACAGGTCAACTATCTACTCGACCAGCTAAAGCAACCCTACACAGGTTCCTTCTCTTTCCAAGATGAAGTTTTACACGGACTCATCATCAGACAACCCTACACAGGTTCCTTCTCTTTCCAAGATGCAGTTTTACACAGACTCATCATCAGGAAACCCTACACAGGTTCCTCCTCTTTCCAAGATGCAGTTTTACATGGACTCATCATTGAAGCAACCCTACACATGTTCCTTTTCTTTCCAAGATGCAGTTTCACACGGACTCATAATTAGGCAACCCTACACAGGTTCCTTCTCACTTCCAGATGCATTTTTACACGGACTCATCATCAGGAAACCCTACACAGGTTCCTTCTCTTTCCAGATACAGTTTTAGACGGACTCATCACCAGGAAACCCTACACAGGTTCCTTCTCTTTCGAAGATGCAGTTTCACACGGACTCATCATCAGGCAACCCTACACAATTTCCTTCTCACTCCTTGATGCAGTTTCACACAGACTCATCATTGAAGCAACCCTACCCAGGTTCCTTCTCACTTCCAGATACAGTTTAGATACGCTCCAGACACGGACGCCATTGTGAGAATCATTCGGTTCCAGCTTACAGATACAGTCCAACAATCATTTCTAGATGGCATCTTTAAGCCCATCTCCAACAACTATCCATTATCTCTCCAAATGGAATCTTTAAGTCCATTCCCTACATAATCAACTAACACATCTTCGAGTGAAAATTTTCTGGGAACTCTAGTGTTCAATCATCTTCCACCTTCAAGTCACGAATGGTAGGTTTACCAATCTAACTCTTCAGGTGTAAGAAAATTGAACAGGGGCAGCTGTTGCACCCCAAAATTTTTCCTCTCATTTCTCAAAGAATCACCCTGGATCCTCAAGTTTGCTTCCATCCAATTTCAAGCCTTGAACTACAACTTTTCCAAGAAAATCACTCATAAGGACAAAATGGTCATTTACACACTGAAAAGTCAAACTTTGACTTTTGGATCAAAATCAAATTTCAAGAATCATTTTTCATCAAGACATGTTGAAATATGAAGTTTGTTTCATCAAGAAATTCAAAAGTCAAAACTAATTTGGAAAAGTCAAAATTCTAAATACTTAGAATTTTTTCTAAGTGTTTAAGAAAATATGACAAACTCAGAACTTCTGGCCAGATGTTCACCATGATGCAAGCTGATTCTGGAAGAACTTCTGATTCTATAAACGGTTGTGTTGTTATCCTTCTGATTTGCTGTTTAATAAGAGTTGAAATATGGAATAGAACTTCTGATGTTCACTCATAGCTTTAGCACAACACAGAACTTCTGAGTTCTCCTCACTGTTTAAACACACTGAACTACTGATTGTTCACTCACTGTTCTAAAAACTTAGAAGTTTTGATTTTCATGCGCTAATAACACGTTGAACTGCTGATTGTTCACTCACTGTTTTAACACTTAGAACTTCTGATTTTCATGCGTTGATAACACACATTACTGTTGATTGTTTGTTCACTGTCTTAGCACCATACAGAACTTCTGAGTTCTTCCTACTGTTTTGACACGCACAGAGCTTCTAAGGTTTTCTCACTGTTCTAACACTCAGAAGTTCAGCACATAGCAATCCAGAACTTCTATATTTTCCCTCTAACGTGTCTTGCAGGACCTCAGAGTGTACCAATCCAGAACTTCTGATTCCACTGACGTTCTATTCTGAGTCATCACGCGCCTAGCTTCAGAACTTATGATCCTTTCTGTTTTGCCTGCAGCAGCACGCTGTTTCTATCTTTCATTTATTTTCCTTTTCATCATTTTTAATATTAACATAAAAAGACATAAAAATATTTTTCTTTTATTAATTTATTCCTTTGTTCATTAAGATAAAAAACCATTTTCTAAACAAGTCCTTTTTCTTTCTTATATTGTACATTTCAATATGGTTGTAATAGTAACTTAGGATTTAATTTTATTTGCAATACCCATTCATAAATATGTACCCCCATCCCTAAAATATTGTAATAGCGTAGGACGTTACATTTCTACAATTTATCGCTTTCGAATGTAAATGCTAGTAATTAAGGTGTGTATGGCAAGACATGAAAACAACAAATAGACAACCTAAAAAAAGCAAGACTAAATGCATGCAATCAAACACACTTTGCACACATGCACCCTTAGGGTAATATCACTTTGTTGCCTATCGAAAAGTAGTCATGTCCCTCGAACATGGGAGTTTTAGCAAAAGACCCGCGATAAAAAATCGTAGTCCCTCGATGACCCTCGATGTTGCCTTAGGTAAACGATCTAGTCCCTAAAACAAAATTGCTAAAACGTCCCATAGGTTTCCTTCTATGACTATACAAACGTCCCAACATCCGTCCCTTCATATCCAACGATGGGGTTTCTTACCAAATCAATGGTAAGATAGCAACATCTAAAGGAGGAGGAAAAGAACATCTAAGACCTTTTGAGTAGGTAGATTCGCTCCTAGTTGCTTGCTTGCTCACAACAAAAACATTTTTATACACTCACACTTTCATTTGAAATATTTTCAAAGGAAAAACACTTTGTACACGTTCTTATAGAAACGAGAGCCATTACAAAGAAAAACCCTTTTCACAATCACTTTCAAAAACATGTCCCACAAACACCTCTTTGAACTATTTTCAAAACAACACTTTGTACACATTCTTATAGAGACGAGAATAATTACAAAGTCACATTTTCAAAATCCTCTCAAAACCCACATCACAAAGCACATTTCAAAACAAAAGCAAGTGATCTAGCGAGTAACTAAGAGCCCATGGAAAACCATGGATGAAAACTGTGCTAGCACCTTCCCTTTTCATAATCTACCCCCTGAACTCAAGAAAACAAATCTCAAAGGTCTTTCCTGTGATTTTTCACCTTTCCTTTTGGATAAAAGAAAAGTCGGTGGCGACTCTTGCTAAACCGCAACATTTGCAAACACAAACGCAAAACATCAAGTCAATTCTCCCACCGTATCACAGTGTAGACCGATATGGTTGACATGATAGCTATAGTTAGTGTGACACTTTGGTTTGTACTGATGTTCCTTGAGTCATTCAAGGATAACATTAGGCTTCCACATGGTGTCGTTAACACTAACTTACTTTTAGAACCTTAATTGACCCATCTTGGCCATTAGAAAGTAGTGAGATAGCCAGCTTTGATGCAGTCTGAAGATTGGTTAATACTTGAGGCTAAGGTCATTGAGATTCAACTTTCGGGATATTTTGGTGGCAAGCCAGTTTCCGTGCTAAAATAAATCCTGTGAGAAAGTTCCGTGATATGAGATTCTTAGAACCCGATTACTATTTTAGGACAAGTTGAGCCAACTTAACTTCAAATGGGAATGGTATTTACCTATGGACTTCATGCAAGCCTTAAACCTAAGGCTCTTGTGTGAATTGTTTGTGTTTGCTACTAATTTAACATGAACATGACATCATAACACCATATTATCATAACATAACATTTTCACTAAACATTTCAAGGATCTAGGGATTTATCTTTGTTCCTTGTTGCAGGTTATGGCCTCTGCTCGCATAAATACTATCAGGATCAACTTTGTGAGGATAACTTCCAAGCTTAAGGAGTTAGTCTCAAAGGTTCTCGAAAACTCTCAATTCACCAAGAGGCATGGTTATCTACTCAGATTGGTTACCTCAGGTTTGAAGGAAACATGATGAGTGTTCTGTTCTAGTTCTTTGATCCTAAGCATCACTATTTTACCTTCCCAGATTTTCAGTTGGTACCCGCAATGGAAGAGTTTTCTAAGCTACTTGGAGTACCTATTCTTGATCAGACACCCTTCACCAGTTTAGAGAAAGTTCCAAATCCCGAAGTTATTACAGCAACCTTACATCTGAAGCGGTCAGACATTGTATCTAATTGGAAAACAAGAAGTGGAGTTAAAGGTCTTCTTTCTAAATTTTTGATAGAGCAGGCTCGGTTGTTTCTATATTCTATGAGCTTTCATGCTTTTGAGGAGATCTTGGCTCTGATGGTCTATGGTTTAGTATTATTCCCTAATCCAGACCAACTTATAGATGTGAACACCATCAAAATATATCTTACCCACAACCATGTGCCTACTTTTCTTAGAGATATTATGCACTCTCTTCACATTCGTAATATGAGGAGGAGAGGGAATCTCATGTGTTGCATACCTTTACTATCAATGTGGTTTATTTCGCACCTTCCCCGATCAGTGATGAAGAATGAACAAGGTTTCAGGTGGTCTCAAAGGAAGATGTTACTCTCTGTTGTACCCTAAAATTTTTCCTCTCATTTATCAAGATTATTCTCACAAGAATCTCTTTGACTCAAGACTGGATTAGGGTTTGACCAGCTCAAGACATCTCATCATTCCCTGATGACCCAAAATTAGGGTTTGGGATTGCACAAGGATTTTTGGATTATCAATGTTTCATATGGATTTCAAGTATCATTGTGTACCCCTGAGTTTACTCATGACAAGTTTCAAGCCTTGAATCACACTTTTGATCAGTCAATTGGACAGTTGACCTAAAAATCAGTTGTATTGGGGAAAAAGTCAACCATGGCCAATTTACAGTCAAAATTCATAATTTTTTATCCACATCAACATTTTAGACTCATATGTATAATTTTATCAAGTTTGGACCATAATTCCTCAAGAAATTTGATCAAATCATCAAAAGGGAAAAATGGTCAAAATTAGGGTTTTGACTGAGAAAGGGCAATTTCTGATTTTTGACCTAGAAAATGACCAATTGGTTTGAAGCATGATTCCAAGGGCTCAATTGCATCATCATGACCTAATGACATGGTTCAAAACATTGCAAATCCATTGGATTGACAGATGAAATTTGTAGTCAACTGATCAAAAGTCAACTGTATACTGAAAAGTCAAACTTTGACTTTTTGGTCAAAATCAAATGCCAAGGATCACAATTCATCAAAACATGTCAAAATATGAAACTTGTTCATCAAGGAATCAAATATTGAAGATTTTGTTTTAAAATTTGAAAATTCCTTAACTTAGAAATTTTTCTAAGTATAGAAAATTTCTTATTTTTTATCAACTTTAAGCCAAATTTTCACCATGATACAAGATGATTCAAAGAAAGTTCCCAACATGAAAGTAGTAGATCCCCATGAAATATACAACTTTTCTTCACACATTTTTTCCTAAAGATTCTTGGATCTCAAGATATAATTTTGTGAATACATGCCTGTTGTACCCCAAAATTTGCCCTCCCATATTCTTCAAGATTTGCCAAGTCAAAGCTTCAAAATCTCCCCAAGGGTTGCACAGTTCAAGGGCCTCCTAACAGTCAAAATTAGGGTTTTGGTTCTGACAAAGTAAATGAAGTTTCCAAGGGTCCAATCAAGTCCCACATGCCTATAAACATGGTCAAGCATCCTCATACCAAGTTTCAAGACTTACAGCACAAAATTGCACAGTCAAAAACCCTAATTGCACTACAGTCAACTGTAGGGGCAAAATGGTCATTTGACAGTCAAAAGTCCAAATTTTTTATCAATACTTCATTTTTAAGCCACAAACATCATTTGATCAATTCTTGATCATGATTCTCAAAGCTTGGCTCAAAAATCATCAAGATGCAAAAGTTTCCATATTTGGACAGTTGAAAAAGTCAACTGTAACTTGACCAAGGCATAACTTCCACATGGATTATCAGAAAAATTCCACCCAAAGCTCATTTTGAAGATAAAGAAATTTCCTACAACTCCTCTTCATACTTCAAGTCCAAGAAATGCTCCCACAAAAAGTTATCAATTTCAACATTATAGGTCATTTTCAAAAGTCAACAAAAAGGTACTTTAAGTCAAAGGCCATAACTTGAGATTGGTAAATAAAAATGACATGGGACCAAAGACATTGGTTAGAGGACTCAAAGAACTTTCCAAAATGTCCAAGAACATGAGCAAAGCTTAAAAATTGAGCAAGTTATGCCTTGTGGAAGTTGGGAAATTTTTGGATATTTTGAAAAGTCAACATTGCTTCAAATGACCTAAAAATGATAATGGGCCTCTTTTTCTTCCACAATTCATCATCCAAGGCATGTGCACGACCATTTGGCCCAAAGGGAAGTTTTTATCATTTTTATTTTATTTATTTGGATTTTTAATTATCAATAATTCATTTAATTAAAATAAATAGGTGAAAAATACTAAATCTAATTTTCTAAATCTTTTTGTGCATAGAATAGGCTTAAGATTTCGTGTACAATCAAATATGGAAGGAATTATGGTGATTGGATATGATTGAGACCAAATATGTTTGAAAAAGATTGGAAAAATTATGGCTTGAAAATCAAATATCCTTTTCATCAATTCATGGATTTTCTGATCAAATTCTTTGACCTAATCGTTCACCTATACATACTAATGCAAACCCTACTCCTAAAAAGGTCCAAGCTGCACAAAAAAGCCAAGAACAAAACTTGAATTTTCTCAAAAAAATCAAATACTGAAAACTGTTTTCCAGGGCGATTCAAGCTGAGATAATCATCTCATCACCTTCCTGAGGCATCAAGCAACGTGCCTGAATAGATTTCCACGTCCCTAACACCCAGAATTGGTGAATAGGATTCAAACTTTTCCACATTTTTTTCATAATCGTTTTTTAATATTTAAGCATTTTCATGGCATTTCTTTCATAGATTCTGACTAATTGGATGATTCTGAAACTAACCATGTGATTGAATTGAGTTTTTATGCACTATATGCAAAAACGCCATTGTTGTCTTTTAGGGTTTTCAAAGCTGTGAATTGGGGTTTCCCATTTAAGGAACAATTGAGACTCGAGACCTGGATCATTGAAACAAGCGTGCTTGGACGAAAAGAACCCAACCCTCGCGCCTAATTTATGAGGCCATATGGCCTATTCGCTATTTTCCAGAAAGGTGCATAAGGGAACGGTTCAAAACCGTTGCCAATTTCTTTTATGTTTCAGAAAAAAAGAACAAAACGAGGAAGACGCTTAGGTGGCCATCAGTGGTTGGTTCGTTTGAAAATTCACGCGAAAAAGGCACTACTGCGTTGTTTTATTTTATAATAATTATTTGTTATTTGATATACAAAACGCGCTAGGTGGCTCAGTGGCAAGCAAGCATATTGGTGACTTCCAGGACCTGGGTTCGATCCCAGGTCCCTCACCCTTTCCATATTATTTTTCCACTAATACTTCTGTGCAGTTTCAGTATTGTAGACCACCATGCATCCCTCCAATCTAGCTTGCCACTTGGCCAATGGAAACGATCAGAAGGCCATGATCTGAAGAACATGGTAGACCTCAGTCAACACACATGCGCGCTAGCTGAAAAGTCAAAGAGGCCAAAGGTTAATGGGCCCAAAAATGCTAAGCAAAACCTCCATTTGGGGACAGACCCCCCTAGGTTTGCAAGCTTCTTTTTATATTTTTTTCATTTTTATTTTGATTCAATTATTATTTTTAATTAGTTCTTTAATTTAAATGTTTTCACAAAAAATATGAAAAACAATAAAATCAAAAAAAGACAAAAATAAGTATTTTTATTTAATATTTTAATATTTTGTAAATAAACATCATTAATTGATTTTAGTGTTAAATTAGGTTTAAATCTTAATGTTTTTTTTAATAAAACCTAAAATTGGTAGAATTAGGGTTTCAAGCATTTTTCATCCTTTTTTTATTTTACTATATTAATTATTAATTCTTAATTAGTTATTTTTTATAAATCAAGTTGCAATTAATTAATTAGGCTTAATTTTAGATAATTGTCATATTTTCTTAATAAATAAAAAAATTGTAGAATTAGGTTTTTTTAATTTCATTAAATTCTCATAAATACAAAAAACCAAAAATAATTCCCTTTCATTTTAATTTTCATTAATTTAATCATTTAATTTAATTTCGTTAAAAGGGTCCAACGCCCTCGTTTCTAATTTAAATTTCAATTCGCGTATTTATTTCTTTTCCTTTTAATTATTTATGTACCTCTCCCAAAGCCATGTAAATATTTATCTCTCGCACCTTTACTTTATTTATTTACTTTCTGTCAAATCGGGTCCTGGATTTTAATTTGGCGATGTGGACCCGCGCCTTTGTAATAGTTTAGAACTTTTAATTTCCGCATCTTTTTAACTGTTAAATAAATGCATGCAAGAATGAATGGCCGAAAATAAAAACAAACGCATAGATCACTTTGACATGACAAGACAAAAATAAATGAATCTGACACACAAATCACACACCACCCCTAGGGTACGCCTCACTGTTGCCTTGCCTCGAAAGGTGATCGTCGAGTAGAGGATGTCTTAGTAAGTCCTCATGATCCGGGAACCTGGCATGAGGGTAGCTTCTAAGGTGTCTTCCCATTGCTCTGGTGATCACCATGTCCCGAACCTCGAATTGACCCGAACACCTCCAACGGTGGTGCTACCTACCTCTCAATGGTGGGATGGCACTATCTTAAGGGACATTTAGACAGACGAATTCCTTAGGGTAGGTAGACGACTCTAGATACTTGCTCTAAATTTCCAAACAAATCAAAAATACTTTTCACACCGACACCTTTTCAAAAAGCTTTTGAAAGCAATTTTTCAAACACTCTTGAGGACCGATACAAGAGTCGAACTGGAATTTTCAAAGAAACTTTTTTAAAACCCACATTGAAAAGCAAACAAACCATTTTTGAAAACACAAATGAGCAAGTATCTAAGAGCCCATGGATAACCATGGATAGAAAGGGTGCTAACACCTTCCCTTTTTATAATCTACCTCTCGAACCGAGAGCAATCTCTATAAGGAATTTTTATGTGCTTTTGTCCTGTCCATATTGGAGAAAATAAAAGACGGTGGAGACTCTTGCTTACCGCGACATTTCGCGAACCAGCGTTAAACAGTCAGTTCCAAATCCACCGATCACAATGCCCATGAACTAAAATAACTTAGTGAAATTTTGCCCTAATTTATGCAGGATTCTGACCTAACTTTATGGAAACTTTTCACCTAGTTCCAAGAGGAATATTGAAAATAATTTCAAAGATGAGTTATAGAGAACATTTAAAGCTTTCCAAAATCTCCAAGAACTCTTTGAGATCATTCTTGAGTAGGTAGAATCAAAGATATGAAGTTCGCAATTTCTCACTTTGATTTCAAGCCATTTCATGAAGAACAAAATTCAAATCTGAACCTAGGCTGCATAATCCTTGCTCTACAGGCCTTAAACTCATTTGTCACTCCACCATTAATTAATTGCATAAGGTTTCATGCCCTAAATCCAAACATTCAATTCTTTGTACATGAACATTTCCATAATTGGCACAAAGGTGCCATTTCCATTTTGATAAAGCATAACTTTTGCAACTTTTCACTTCTTGAGCTTTGCACCTATTCTCTCTACACACACAAGTCCTATATACCAAAAGCAAGTTGTCTAGGACTTGTACCAACTCTAAGCAGGCCTGTACAAGCATGTAGAGAGTTGTCTCCTCACTTTTCTTAAAGGAAAAGCAATAGAGCTAAAAGCCTACAATTGAGAAATCTGTTGTGAAGCTGACTTGAAATCTTCTCTATACTTATACACAAATAGATTACAATCTAATACACGATTGCTCAAGGCCAGAAACTCTCTAAAACTCCTTATCACCAAAAACCTGCCATAACTTGTAGTTTGAGACCAAGCATAGCAATCCAAAAATCTACTTGTGAGTTTCAAGTTCTAATCACTCAAAAACTCAACCTACCTCATATCTAAGTGTTCCAGACCATCACCCCTTCACTGTAACTCCTCCTTCTTCATCTGCCATTTTTACATTTCAAGCTTGTAGGTTGACTTGGATAGAGAGATTCAAGCACTTTCAAAGCAAGGCAAGGATTGTAACACACTAAGGGAGGTTCAGGCAAGCTAAAGGAATCTTCAGGCCTTCATAAAACTCACTCAAACTCCATTCACGATCTCAGCTGAAGGAGGTAAGAACTGTAACTTCTATCTCTTCATACAGACATCCATTAGTCTCGATTTGTGAAAGGAAAATGTAGATATTATTGTGCTAAAGCCAACCATGTGCATAGATTTCATTTATGTTCATTATGTATAGAGAATTTTAGATTTCAAAATTCTGTAAAAATTAGGTTTAAAGTTAGGGCCATTGAAATTATCTTTGATCTTTGACTGATAGTTTACGTGAGTTACATGGTTGAAATCATGGGAAAAAGTACTACCATTTTCATGTTTGAAGTTTCCATTTTCATGGAGAAATGAGAAAGATACAGAGGTACTGGCTAGCTTGAGGAAGAAGATGAAGTACAGGGCAAGGAGGCGTTATATGTTATGTGTTTTTTATTTCATATGAACTAACGGATGTACAACCACCCCAGTGGAAAGGCAGCGTGCTGAGAATGCCAAGGTCATGGGTTCAAGCCTTGGTGCTCGCCTTTTGCATATTTTCTCTTTTTTTTCTTTCCATTTTTCTCATTTCTGCAGCGCTGGGCTTTTGTTAATTTGGGCTTATGTTTTTTCTAATGTTACCTCCTGATTACTCAGGACACCCCTGGCCCAATTTTATTTTCATTTGTTTATTTTATTTTTGTTCATTTCATTAAATATTTTCTTTAACATAAAAAATCATAAAAAATATAAAACATGATAAATATCGCATTTTGTTTATTTTATTTTATTTTCATATAAAAAAGATTTTTATTAAGTTATATACTAACTATTTTTCTTAAATAAACTCGTAAAATAAAATAGATTTAGATATATTTTTATCCCTTTTTCTTCATACATGTAAATATTTATTTTGACATATAAAAAGATTAAATATTTTCATAAATATTATTTATTATTTTAAGATAAAAAATACACAAAAATAATACTTAAAGAACTTTATTTTCCTAAGTTAAAAATTAGGGTTAACCACTTTTCAAGAAATAATTTCCTTTTTTAATATTATTAGGTTTAATTCAAAACTCTTCTTTATATGAAAAACAAAACAAAATTTTTTTTCTTGCATACATATCATTGCATATTTATATTGTATATTATTTATTCAAATATTCGCACAAATTCGATTTGGTTGTAATAGCTTAATTAGATTTACATTATTGCAAATCCTCATTTATAATTTGTATACCCCCTCCCATAAAATGTTGTAATAGCGTAGTAATATTTAAATTACGCAATTTACCGCTTTTATATACCATGCTAGTAATTAGGGTTTGAATGGCAAGATCGAAACAAATCAAATAGAAAACCCTAATCCAAGACAAAATCAAGCATGAAAATAATACACTTGCACACAAGCACCCTTAGGGTTAATCCACTTAGTTGCCTTATACAAAAATGGCCATATTACGCATGTGAAGTATCTTAGCAAAACAAACAAGTATAAGATCATAGCCCCTCGATGACGCTATTCAAAGTTGCCTTATAAAAATGATCTTAGTCCCTAAAAAATGCTAAGATACTTTACAACGTTGCTGATCATGGTTATACAATGACCCGCGCCCGTCCCGTTTACATACAAAGATAGGGTTGCTTACCAAATCAATGGTAAGACAACAATATCAAAGGAAAAGAAAATGAACAAGAAAGACATTTGAGTAGGTAGATTACTTCTAGTTACTTGCTCCATTTCAAAACAAACATCCTTGTTATTTTCAAAACAAACACACACCTTACAAACATTGAAAACATTTTCAAAAAGACAAACATCTTTGTAGACATTCTTATGAACGAGAATCATTATAAAGATTGCCTAAACAATGGCCTCTTTTACAAAATACTTTCAAAACCACACAAAGCATAATTTCAAAATAAAAAGCAAGTGATCTAGCAAGTAACTAAGAGCCCATGGAAAACAATGGATGAAAAGGGTGCTAATACCTTCCCTTTTCATAATCTACCCCCCGAACTCAAGAAAAAAATCTCAAAGGTCTTTCCTGTGCTTTTTCACCTTTCCTTTTTTGGATAAAAGAAAAGTCAGTGGCGACTCTTTCTAACCGCAACATTTGCGATAAAACGAAAAACCCTCAAGTCAGGTCTCCCACCGTATCACAGAATTGGCGACTCTGCTGGGGAATAATTTTAAAAGTGGGGTTACCTTAGGGCTAGATCACATTTATTTTCTTACTTTGTCTGACTTGTATGCTTTACATTATGGTTCTTTGTTTGGGTTTGAATCCTCTACCCGGATTTGGGATACATTATAGGTAAATAGTAATATGTTGTGGAAACTGTGCGGGGTATACCGACATGGTCTAAGCAATAGCTATGTTAGTGTGACATATTTGTGGGTACACGTAGCCTTTGAGTTAATCAAAGATAATATGAGGCCGCTGAGTGATGTCATGAAGCACTAACGAACTTCTAGAACCTTTACTTGACCAACTTGGCCTTTAGGATGTAGTGAGATGACCGGCTTTGGTGTAGTCCGAAGTTGGTAGATACTCGATACTACACTCATTGAGGTTTGTTTTCTTGGGATATTTCGGTCGCCATTAAAGAGGCTTGAGCTGAAACAATGAACAGGGAAACAATCCAGTGATATTGAGCCCCTTAGAACCCGGTTTACTATTAACTAGGACAGGTTGAGCCAACTAAACTTCAAGAGGGTACTTACCTATAAAACTCCATGCAAGCCTAAACTAGGGACTTGTTTGCTTTGTTTTGTATATGCATACTTGTACATAAAATCATGGACATCATAAGCATCATATACATCCACTAACCATTTCAAGGATTTCGAGATTCATCTTTGTTCTTGTGTTGTAGGATATGGATTCACTTTGCATGAAAACTGTTCTAGTCAACCTCGTGAAGATCCCTCCATAACTTAAAGAGTTAGCTTCAAGGATCCCTGAGAATTCTCCTTTCACCGAGAGACATGGTCGTCTACTCAATTTGGTCACCTCCAACACAGATGAGGATATGATGAAGGTGCTCTTTCAGTTCTTTGATCCTTTGCATCATTGCTTCGCGTTTCCCGACTATCAGCTTGTGCCTACTTTGGAAGAATTCTCCCAACTCTTGGGAATTCCAATTCTCAATAAACTACCCTTCAACGGTACGGAAAGAGACCCAAATCCAGAAGAGATCGCTCAAGTCCTACGCTTGCACTCATCTGATGTCACAACTCATTGGGAAACTGGGAGTGTTGTCAAAGGCTTCTTAGCAAAGTTCCTGTTTGGGAAAGCCCAAAGCTGTTGGAATTCCCTAGACTTGCAAGACTTTGATGAAATTGTGGCTCTCCTCATCTATGGGATGGTCTTGTTTCCAAACCCTGACCAACTCATAGACGTGAACACCGTCAAAATCTTCATGTCATACAATTCGGTGCCTACATTGCTAGGGGATATCCTACACTCTTTTCTCATTCGCACAATGAGGAAAAGAGGTATCCTTATGTGTTTCACTCCTATCTTGGAAAAATGGTTTATTTCTCATCTTCCCCAATCAGTCTTAAGGAATGAGCAAGGTTCAAGGTGGTCATAAAGGTTAATGGCGCTCAAACATTCAGATATCCATTGGTGCTTCCGATCCAAAGAGAATGTTATCATTGTTGACTGTTGTGGGGAATTATCTAATGTCCCTCTACTTGGCATTAGGGGAGGCATCACCTACAACCCTTGCTTAGCCTTAAGATAGTTTGGTTACGCCCGAAGGGATAGCCCGCAAGAGATGTTGATTCATGTTTTGTTATTCGACTACGACAATGAAGGTCAAGGTCTTCGCCAGAGATCCATCCGAGCTTGAAGGATGCTAAACAAGGTGGATAGTAAGACTTTGGGACACAAGAATTCCATCCCTCTTGAGCCTTACCTCAAATGGGTACGAACCCGCGCTCAAAGTCTTATGATGCCTTATCCTTCCATTCTTCCAGTAATTATTGAGCCTGTTAAGGAGGGAGATGTTCCATACACTATCCTACATCCTGACATGCCCATATCTCTTGAAGACCTACAAAGGGAATAGATAGAGCTCAAAGGAGAATGAGATACTTTCGAAGCCCAATTCTACACAAGCGAGAAGAAGGTTTTGGAACTCACTAGGCTACTTCATGAGGAGCAGACTCTAAATTCCTACATAGCACCAAAGAGGATGCGCACTACTTTTTTATCTTAGAGTTTCGTATTATTTTTCCCAAGGGGCATTGATGTACTCAAACTTTATCTTATTAATATAACGTTTGTTTCTTTTTGTCTAAAACTAACTTGAATCTTTGAAATCCTTGAAAACATTGCATATGCACATATCATTCATCATAACATAAACAGGTCTTTTGCAACGAGTTTCCTCATCTCTCTACTGTTTATTTCAGTAAGATGGATCTCGAACAAACAGTCAAAGATCTCCAAGCTTAGAACACGCAGTTTCAACAGTTGCTCATGACCCTAGCCAAGGGGCAAGAAGAGTTGAAGACTCTGTTGGCTGAGGAAAGGAAAAAGAAAACAAAGAAAGTCACCAGGGTTTTAAACATGGGGAGAATATTTCAGGGACAGACTAGAAGAACCTTGAATTTTGCAACAACATCCGGTGAAGGAGAGGGGAAAGGAAAGGAAACAGTAGTCCCGTCAGAATCTGAAGAGGAGGAAGAAGAGGAAGACTACTCTGAGGAAAGTATCCTCCAGCTGATGACAAGTACAGACATCTTGAAGAGCGTTTGAGCGCTATGGAAATACAAAAGGTGCCAGGCTTAGATTTTGAAGAATTGGGACTAGTGTCGGGGATTGTGATTCCACCGAAATTCAAAGTGCCTTTGTTCGCAAAATATGATGGAGTGCCATGTCCCAAGATGCACCTCCGATCATATGTGAGAAAGATCCAACCATACTCCGTTGATAAAGACTTGTGGGTGCATTTTTTCCTAGTCTATCTGGAACACAACTCGACTGGTTTTACCAACTAGAAAGAGCCAACGTCCATAATTTGGAAGATCTTGCCGCAACTTTCTACAAGAAATATCAATATAATGCTGATTTGGCGCCTACCCGTACAAAACTTCAGAGTATGGCTATGGCTTCCAATGAGGGTTTCAAGGATTACACGCAGAAATGGAGAGATCTAGCTGGAAGAGTTCAAACCCCTCTGTCTAAAAGGAAATTGGTGGACATGTTCTTAGGCACTCTATCGGGCCCTTTCTTCAACCATTTAATTGGAAGCTCATCTGCAGGATTTACTGAGTTAATACTGACCGGAGAGAGGGTGGAAGCTGGCATAAAAAATGGAAAGATTCAGAAGGATTCATCTTCTTCTACAGCTGTGAGGAAGCCTTTTATTGGGAAGAAAGAAGTAGCTGCTGTATATCCACAAAGGAACCAAGGGAGAGCCGAACGCCGACCAATGGTAGGGGCTGTTATGATCCCAAAGCCTACATCTGATCAACCAAGAAGTAATCAACCGAGGGTGGAAAGGCAAGTCTGGCAATTCACCAGAATCAATATGACTATGTCCCAAGTATTACCACATATTCTGAAATCCAATTTGGCAACTTTAAAAGAAGCTCCAAAAAACCCCAACACAGTGTCCCCTCATTATCACCCAAATGCCCGTTGCGCATATCACTCCGAAAGTTCGGGTCACGACACTAACAACTGTTGGGCCTTGAAAAACAAAATTCAAGACCTTATTGAGGCAAAATAAATTGAGTTTGATGCGCCCGAGAAGCCAAATGTCATTTCTGCTCCTATGCCCAGACATGGTCACAACAGCAATGCTATTGAAGAAGATTTGTTTGTTACCATAGTTGATGAACTTCTGACTCCATTCCCAATCATTAAGATAAACTTGTTGAAAGCCGGTGTATTCCCAGGTTGTAATGAAGACTGCCACCTCTGTTTATCCTCACCAACTGTTTTCCCTTTGTTGAAAACAGGCATTCAATGCTTGATAGACAACAAAGAGATCCTGTTTGAAAGTACTCATGTTTCACCTATTCCTGTTGAAGACGTTTCAATCATTACCATCTCCACCAATTCTTCTAGGGTCCCCAAAATACCCGTTAGAATTACATCGGTTTCGAAAACTACTCCTCTTATAATCACAATTCCTTGGCCAGTCCCATATGAATCAGACAAAACTGTGCCATGGAGTTACAGTGGGGACATCTACTACCATGGCATCAAACAAGATGGGCTGGCCCCCGAAGAGATAAACTCAGAAGAAGAATATTCCGACATTAGCAATATTTCCGGAACTAGTAAAATTACCCGAAACGGTAGGATCTTTTCTCCAGAAATTGCCCCCCAAAGGAAGTTTTTGGACCCGTGGCTGCTCTAATGGTTACTCTGTACCCATAATCATCTCTTCAAGTGCTCCTATTGACGAAGCCGTTACAACCCCTGCTGTCATTCCTACCAACACTCCTGCTGCTGAAGCTCGAGGAAAAAGTATTCAAGTAGAGCATGTCCGGACGAAGGCTCAGTCACTGACTATTCCCGAGACTCCCAAGAAAGAAATGGAGGAGATCTTAAAAATAATAAAAAGGAGAGACTACGACATAGTTGAACAGTTGGGGAAAACTCCCTCCAAAATCTCCATGCTGGCATTGCTACTATGTTTCGAGGCACATGCGAAAGCCTTGGTGAAGTTCCTAAAGACAGCCCATGTGTCTCAAGAGACGTCTGCTGATCAATTTCAAGATTGTGTGGCCAGCTTGATAGCGGATAACGGCCTAGGCTTCTCAGATGCTGATCTGACACCAAAGGGAAGAAAGCATAATGAGGCATTACATGTCTGTGGAATGTAGAGGCACAACCCTGGCCCATGTCTTGGTGGACACTGGCTCATCTTTGAATGTTTTACCGAAGAAAGCTCTCGACAGTCTGGACTGCGAAGGGCTGCCGTTAAAGCCAAGTAACATAGTCGTAAGGGTATTTGATGGCTCGAAGAGGATGGTACATGGGGAGGTGGATATCCCCATAAAGGTTGGGACTCAAACTTTCAATTCAAACTTTTATGAAATGGACATCCGCCCTTCGTACTCTTGTCTTCTAGGACGGCCATGGATCCATAATGCTGGCGCTGTTACCTCTACATTGCACCAGATGCTGAAATATTCGGTTCAAGGAAAGATTATCATTGTCCATGGATAGGAATAATATATGGTTAGCCATCTCAATTCATTCAGGTATGTGGAATTGGACTCCGAGTTCATTGAAACTCCTTTTCAACACTTCGAAGAGGTCCCCTAAGAGGTAGCAGTGACCAAGACTGTGTCCCAGATTCCCAAGATTACAAGACCTCCACTTCGGATGTCATCTCTGAAGGACACCAAAGCAGTAGTAGAGGAGGGTGGATGCACCATATGGGGGCAAATTCTGGATATTCCGTATAAATCTGACAAATTTGGCTTAGGTTTCATTTCAAGTGCTCAGAAGGCTGTACGTCATGCCCGTGCTGGAGGGCCACCCTTGAAGATTAGCAACCGATAGGTCAATACGGTAGAAGATGGTGAAGAGAATTGCAGCTTGGAGGATTTGATCTTTTCGACTATCAATGGAGGACTCCACAATTGGGAGGCCAGAGACCTTGTCCCAATAACTTTCATCCCTCAGTAATTTATCTTTACATTTTGATTGGACCTGTAATATTAAAAAACAATTCGCACTCTTAAAACCTTGTGTATTGCCCGAGGCACAATGGTCCATTTGTAAGGGTTATTATTTCATCTTCATATGACATTCAATGAATCATGGACGTTTTTCGCATACAAAATTTTGTGCTCATTGTTTTTATTTTACATTTTATTTTTAAGGATGGCTATACCCTTACACACACCCACACTCACAAATGCAGGTACCCCTCCATTCTGGATCCCATGGGTAACGATACTGCTATGGCCTTTTGTGACTCTGAGGATCTAATCTACCAAGTCGAAGACGAAGGTTAGGAATATTGTGAAGTACCAGGGGAACTGGCCAGACTACTACAACAAGAGGAAAGAACCATTCAGCCTAACAAGGAACCTGTGGATACAATCAACTTGGGTACCGAGGAGGATAAAAAAGAAGTCAAGGTGGGTGCCAATCTGGAACCTAGTGTCAAGGAACGTCTGATTCAACTGTTGCATGATTATGTTGAGATCTTTTCCTGGTCATATGAAGACATGCCAGGACTTGATACAAACATCGTGGTACATCGTCTGCCTACAAGAGAAGACTATCCGCCAGTAAAACAAAAAGTCTGTTGCATGAGACCTGATATGTCAGAAAAGATCAAAGTAGAGGTCATGAAGCAATTCAATGTTGGATTCTTGGTTGTCACTTCCTATCCTCAATGGGTTGCCAACATTGTTCCCGTACCTAAAAAAGACAGCAAGGTACGAATGTGTATGGACTATAGAGATTTGAATAGGGAAAGCCCTAAAAATGATTTTCCAATCCCCCACATTCATATCCTGGTTGACAATACGGTATAACACAAAGTGTTTTCCTTTATAGACGGATTCTCAGGTTACAACCAAATCAAAATGGCACCTGAGAACATGGAGAAAACAATATTTGTCACACAGTGGGGCACATTCTGCTACAAGGTGATGCCATTCAGATTGAATAATGTTGGGGAAACCTATCAACGCGCCATGGTAGCTTTATTTCACGACATGATACATCATGAAATAGAGGTCTACGTAGATGATATGATAGCCAGATCGCAAACAGAAGAAGAACACCTTGATCGCTTACAAAAGCTATTTGAGAGACTGAAGAAGTACAAGCTAAGGTTGAATCCAAACAAGTGCATATTTGGAGTACGGTCCGGTAAACTCCTAGGCCTTGTCGTCAGCAAAAAAGGTATTGAGGTCGATCCTGCCAAAGTTAAAGCAATACTAGAGATGCCTGCTCCTCGTACTGAGAAGGAAGTCATAGGATTCTTGGGACGCTTGAACTATATTGCCAGATTCATTTCTCACCTAACAGCTACTTGTGAGCCAATCTTCAAACTATTGAAGAAAGATCAAGTGGTCAGATGGAATGATGAATGCCAAGTTGCTTTTGACAAAATCAAAGAATACTTATAAGAACCTCTTGTATTGTTGCCACCAGTCGAGGGATGACCACTAATCATGTATCTGACTGTTTTAGAAAACTCAATGGGGTGTGTATTGGGGAAGCATGACGAGTCTGGCCGAAAAGAGCACGCTATTTATTACCTGAGCAAAAAGTTTACCGACTGTGAAACCAGATATTCATTGCTCGAGAAAACTTGTTGCGCTCTGGCATGGGCTGCTCGCCGGCTAAGACAGTATATGCTAACTCATACTACCTTATTGATATCTAAAATGGATCCGATAAAGTACATCTTCGAAAAACCTGCTCTTTCTGGGAGAATAGCGAGATGGCAGATGATCCTAATGGAGTACGACATACAGTATACTACCCAAAAAGATATAAAGGGCAGTGTATTGGCTGATCACCTTGCTCACCAAGGTGTGGAAGACTATCAGTCCATGAAGTTTGAATTCCCGGATGAAAACATCATGACATTAGACAACTGTGAAGAAATCAGACCATATGACGGACCTGAACAAGGATCCCGATGGACCCTGTTCTTTGATGGAGCATCCAATGCACTTGGTAATGGCATCGGCGCTGTACTGATATCTCCAGAAGGGTGTCATACTCTCTTTAATACTAGACTTTGCTTCAACTGTACAAACAACATGGCGGAATACGAAGTGTGCACCTTTGGTCTCAGAGCTGCCATAGACTTGGGAATCAAATCTTTAGATGTGTTTGGAGACTCAGCTTTGGTCATCAGTCAGATCAAAGGGGAATGGGACACCAAGCACCCAAACCTTATCCCTTACAAAGAAAATGTTTTGACATTGCTACCACATTTTGAGAAGATTACCTTCGAGCATTTCCCGCGAGAAGAAAATCAGCTAGCAGACGCTCTAGCCACAATGTCATCTATGTTTAAACTTAATTGGGATAACGAGGCTCCCGATATCACCATCGAACGAATGGATGAACCAGCGCATTGTCACGAGATTAATACTGAAGAGGTAGTGGACCAGCCTTGGTTTCATGAGGTCAAGAGGTATCTCAAGGCTCAAGAATATCCAGAAGGAGCTTCAATCGATGATAAGAAGTTATTAAGGAGATTCTCTGCTAAATTCTTCCTTAGTAATAGCATCCTGTACAAACGCAATCATGACTCCATTTTGCTTCGGTGTATGGATAAGATTGAAGCTGAAAAGATCAGGGCTGAATTACATGAAGGTACTTTTGGCACCCATTCCAGTGGGCATACGATGGCAAAGAAAATCCTACGGGAAGGCTATTATTGGTCTACCATGGAAGCAGATTGCTATCAACATTCTCGAACCTGTCATAAATGCCAAATTTATGCTGACAAGGTGCACGTACCTCCGGTTCCTCTGAATGTCTTGACAGCTCCTTGGCCCTTTGCTATGTGGGGAATTGATATGATTGGAGAGATCAAGCCGACAACCAACAATGGACACCGCTTCATCCTAGTGGCCATTGACTATTTTTCAAAGTGGGTCGAAGCAGCCTCCTTCGCTTCCGTTACCAAGAATGTTGTTGCCCGCTTCATCAAGCAAAACCTTATTTGTCGGTACGGTATCCCGGAGAGGATCATCACTGACAATGGTACAAATATTAACAACACTATGATCACCATAGTATGCGAGTAATTCAAGATCCAACATCACAATTCTTCTCCCTATCAGCCCAAGATGAATGATGTTGTCGAAGCTGCAAATAAAAACATTAAGAAGATCATACAGAAAATGACAGTCACATACAAAGACTGGCATGAGATGTTACCATCCGCTCTCCAAGGTTATCGTACCACGACCCGCACTTCAACCGGGGCAACACCCTACTCTTTGGTTTACGGCATGGAGGTTGTCCTACCTATTGAGGTTCATATCCCCTCTCTGAGAATTATGAAGGATGCAGGTTTGAATGAATACGATTGGATCCAGACTCGACTTGATCAACTGAACTTAATTGATGATAAGAGACTTACTTTTGTTTGCCATGGTCAGATGTATCAAAAACTGATGATCAAGGCTTTTAACAAGAAAGTCAGGCGCCAAGTATATCAAGTTGGGGATCTAGTGATCAAACGTATCATCTTGCCACAAAGTGATCCCAGGGGAAAATGGACTCCTACCTATGAAGGACCATTTTTAATAAAAACATATTCTCCAGTGGAGAAATGATCTTGACCACCATGGATGACGACGACCTGCCACACCCTGCGAACGCGGACATAGTCAAAAGATACTACGCATAAGAGACCCTCTAGGTTGATACACCTAGGAAAAACAAGGGGCATCCCGGCGAACCAAAAGGTTCGGGAAAAAATTAGGGATAAAATGAAAAATATGTACACCCGGCAAGTTGAAAACCTGAAAGGGCGACTTAGGAAAAAAAGGGTTTCCCGATGGATTGAAAACCCGAAAGGGAGGTCAAGGCAAAAGTTAGGGAATTAAAGTGTATGACTATGTCCCGTCGGATCATTTGACAAACAACGTTTGACTTCTACTAACAAACTCAGAGTATCTGATCAATTCAATCATCTTCAGACAAGGCAAATAGACAAGATACTTGGAAATACAAAGGCTATAGCAGAATGGGAACCCCATGGGATTATTACACATAGCTATCTTTCTTTGTATCAAAATTTTCTTGTTTTATGACAGCATTCTCTTACTAGAATGTTTGTTCCCTTTGTACAAAAGTATTTATTCAAAGTCAATGCAAAGATACCCCTTTGAAAGTGCAAAAACTAATTGTGTTTTTCTTTACGCTTGTGTTTTGTTTGCAAAAACGTCCAATGATTCATTGATGAACATATGCATTTGAACATGATTACTGTTTACAAATAAACAAAATGAGAAAGATAATTACTGATAGGTTGAAAGAATAGGAAAATGTCTCTAGGATGTTCCATAAGAAATCCCCTACAGTACGTCATTTAAATTCCCCAGCGGAACAAAATTTCAAATTATTAATCCCTAGAAGAAGTCGTCAAATTTCTCAGGATTCCCCAAGAAGATCTTAGAAGCAGTACATGGCATTTCCCTTACAACAGAGATTATTTCTCTAAATGGAAATTCATCAACACTTCAACTTCAAGACATGAAAATTCAACATATCCTCAGCAGCATTCGGGAATTTACTTTCCTCAAACAGACAGCAATACAGCAAATCAGCTCACATGCGCATACATTGCATCCATATATCATAAACATTAATGAAGCAAATACATTGCATCATACATTTCATGCAAACATAACTTTGTATTTCAGCTAACATTTTACCCTTTTCAAGATAAGCTTAACAGCTACCATTAACAATATGCAATCTTGATACAGTATGAATACGCTCCAGACACGGATGCCATTCTAATACTCGTTCAGATTCAACTTTCAGATACAGTACGAATACGCTTCAAACCCGGATGCCATTCTGATACTCATTCAGATTCAACTTTCAGATACAGTACGAATACGCTCCATACACGGATGCCATTCTGATACTCATTCAGATTCAACTTTCAAATACAGTACAGATACGCTCCAGACCCGGATGCCATTCTGATACTCATTCAGATTCAACTTTCAGATACAGTATGGATACGCTCCAGGCCCGGTTGCCATTCTGATACTCATTCAGATCCAACTTTCAGATACAGTATGAATACGCTCCAAACCCGGATGCCATTATGATACTCATTCAGATTCAACTTTCAGATACAGTACGGATACGCTCCAAACACGGATTCCATTTTTATACTCATTCAGATACAACCTTTCAAATACAGTTCAGATACGCTCCAGACACGGACACCATTCTGATACTTATTCTTTTAGCTTACAACTTACAATTCAACAAACATTCCTAGATGGAATCTACAAGCCCATATCCAACAAGGTTCTATCACCTCTCCAAATGACATCTTTTAATCCCATTCCCTCAACCCCACATCATCGAGTGCAAATTTCTGGGCACTCTAGTGTCCAATCATTCTTTCACCTTCGAGTCACGAATGGAAAAACTCGCCAATCTAACTCTTCGGGTTTAAGAAGATTAAACAGGGGCAGGTGTTGTACCCCAAAATTTTCCCTCTCATTTATCAAGATTATTCTCACAAGAATCTCTTTGACTCAAGACTGGATTAGGGTTTGACCAGCTCAAGACATCTCATCGTGCCCTGATGACCCAAAATTAGGGTTTGGGATTACACAAGGATTTTTGGACTATAAATGTTTCATATGGCTTTCAAGTATCATTATGGACTTCTAAGTTTACTCTTGACAAGTTTCAAGCCTTGAATCACACTTTTGATAAGTCAATTGGACAATTGACCTAAAAATCAGTTGTATTGGGGAAAAAGTCAACCATGGCCAATTTATAGTCAAACTTCATAATTTTTTATCCATATCAACATTTTAGACTCATATGTATCATTTGATCAAGTTTGGACCATAATTCCTCAAGAAATTTGATCAAATCATCAAAAGGGCAAAATGGTTAAAATTAGGGTTTTGATTGAGAAAGGGCAATTTCTGATTTTTGACCTAGCAAATGACCAATTGGTTTGAAGCATGATTCCAAGGGCTCAATTGCATCATCATGACCTAATGACATGGTTCAAAACATTGCAAATCCATTCGATTGACAGATGAAATTTACAGTCAACTGATCAAAAGTCAATTGTATACTGAAAAGTCAAACTTTGACTTTTTGGTCAAAATCAAATGCCAAGGATCAAAATTCATCAAAACATGTCAAAATATGAAACTTGTTCATCAAGGAATCAAATATTGAAGATTTTGTTTTAAAATTTGAAAATTCCTTAACTTAGAAATTTTTCTAAGTATAGAAAATTTCTTATTTTTTATCAACTTTAAGGCAAATTTTCACCATGATACAAGATGATTCAAAGAAAGTTCCCAACATGAAAGTAGTAGATCCCCATGAAATATACAACTTTGCTTTACACATTTTTTCCTAAAGATGCTTGGATCTCAAGATATAATTTTATGAATACATGCCCATGAACTAAAATAACTTAGTGAAATTTTGCCCTAATTTAGGCAGGATTCTGACCTAACTTTATGGAAACTTTTCACCTAGTTCAAAGAGGAATCTTGAAAAGCATTTCAAAGATAAGTTATTGAGAACATTTCAAGCTTTCCAACATGTCCAATAACTCTTTGAGATAATTCTTATGTAGGGAGAATCAAAGATATGAAGTTGGAAATTTCTCACTTGGATTTCAAGCCATTTCATGAAGAACAAAATTCAAATCTGAACCTAGGCTGCATAATCCTTGCTCTACAGTCCTCAAACTCATTTTTTACTCAACCATTAATGAATTGCACAAGTTTTCATGCCCTAAAGCCAAGCATTCAATGCTTTGTACATGAACATTTCCATTTTTGACACAAAGGTGCCATTTCCATTTTGATAAAGCATAACTTTTGCAACTTTTCACTTCTTGAGCTTTGCACATGTTCTCTCTACACACACAAGTCCTATAAACCAAAATCAAGTTGTCTAGGACTTGTACCAACTCCAATCAGGCCTGTACAAGCATGTAGAGAGTTGTCTCCTCACTTTTCTTAAAGGACAAGCAATAGAGCAAAAAGCCTACAATTGAGAAATATGTTGTGAAGCTGACTTGAAACCTTCTCTATACTTATACACAAACAGATTACAATCTAATACACGATTTCTCAAGGCCAGAAACTCTCTAAAACTCCCTATCACCAAAAACCTGTCATAACTTGCAGTTTGAGACCAAGCATAGCAATCCAAAAATCTACTTGTGCGTTTCAAGTTCTAATCACTCAAAAACTCAACCTACCTCATATGTAAGTGTTCTAGACCAGTACCCCTTCACTGTAACTCCTCCTTCTCCATCTTCAATTTTTACATTTCAAGCTTGCAGGTTGACTTGGATAGAGAGATTCAGGCACTTTCAAAGCAAGGCAAGGATTGGAACACACTCAGGGAGGTTCAGGCAAGCTAAAGGAATCTCTAGGCCTTCATAAAACTCACTCAAACTCCATTCACGATCTCAGCTGAAGGAGGTAAGAACTCTAACTTCTATCTCTTCATACAGACATCCATTGGTCTCGATTTGTGAAAGGAAAATGTAGATATTATTGTGCTAAAGCCAACCATGTGCATAGATTGCATTTATGTTCATTATGTATAGAGAATTTTAGATTTCAAATTTCTGTAAAAATTAGGTTCAAAATTAGGGCCATTGAAATTAGCTTTTATCTTTGATTGATAGTTTACGTGAGTTACATGGTTGAAATCGTGGGAAAAAGTACTACCATTTTCATGTTTGAAGTTTCCATTTTCATGGAGAAATTAGAAAGATACAGATGTTCTGGCTAGCTTGAGGAAGAAGATGAAGTACAGGGCAAGGAGGCGTTATGTGTTATGTGTTTTTTATTTCATATGAACTAACGGATGTACAGCCACCCCAATGGTAAGGCAGCGCGCTGAGAATGCCAAGGTCATGGGTTCGAGCCTTGGTGCCTGCCTTTTGCATATTTTCTCATTTTTAGCCATTTTTCTCATTTTTGCAGCGCTGGGCTTTTCTTCATTTGGGCTTATGTTTTTTCTAATGTTACCTCCTGATTACTCAGGACACCCCTGGCCCAATTTTATTTTCATTTGTTTATTTTATTTTTGTTCATTTCATTAAATATTTTCTTTAACATAAAAAATCATAAAAAATATAAAACATGATAAATATTGCATTTTGTTTATTTTATTTTTTTTTCATATAAAAAATATTTTTATTAAATTATATACTAACTATTTTTCTTAAATAAACTTGTAAAATAAAATAGACTTAGATATATTTTTATCCCTTTTCTTCATACTTGTAAATATTTATTTTGACATATAAAAAGATTAAATATTTTCATAAATATTATTTATTATTTTAAGACAAAAATTACACAAAAATAATACTTAAAGAACTTTATTTTCTTAAGTTAGAAATTAGGGTTAACCACTTTTCAAGAAATAAGTTCCTTTTTTAATATTATTAGGTTTAATTCAAAACTCTTCTTTATATGAAAAACAAAACAAAAATCTTTTTCTTGCATACATATCATTGCATATTTATATTGTATATTATTTATTCAAATATTCATACAAATTCGATTTGGTTGTAATAGCTTAATTAGATTTATATTATTGCAAATCCCCATTCATAATTTGTATACCCCCTCCCATAAAATATTGTAATAGCGTAGTAATCTTTAAATTACGCAATTTACCGCTTTTATATACCATGCTAGTAATTAGAGTTTGAATGGCAAGATCGAAATAAATCAAATAGCATACCCTAATCCAAGACAAAATCAATCATGAAAATAATACACTTGCACACAAGCACCCTTAGGGTTACTCCACTTAGTTTCCTTATACAAAAATGGCCATATTACTCATGTGAAGTATCTTAGCAAAACAAACAAGTATAAGATCATAGCCCCTCGATGACGTTATTCAAAGTTGCCTTATAAAAATGATCTTAGTCCCTCAAAAATGCTAAGATACTTTGCAACGTTGCTAATCATGGTTATACGATGACCCGCGCCCGTCCCGTTTACATCCAAAGATAGGGTTGCTTACCAAATCAATGGTTAGACAACAATATCAAAGGAAAAGAAAATGAACAAGAAAGACATTTGAGTGGGTAGATTACTTCTAGTTACTTGCTCCATTTCAAAACAAACATCCTTGCTATTTTCAAAACAAACACACACCTTACAAACATTGAAAACATTTTCAAAAAGACAAACATCTTTGTATACATTCTTACGAACGAGAATCATTACAAAGATTTCCTAAACAATGGCCTCTTTTACAAAATACTTTCAAAACCACACAAAGCACAATTTCAAAACAAAAAGCAAGTGATCTAGCAAGTAACTAAGATCCCATGGAAAACCATGGATGAAAAGGGTGCTAATACCTTCTCTTTTCATAATCTACCCCCCGAACTCAAGAAAACAATCTCAAAGGTCTTTCCTGTGCTTTTTCACCTTTCCTTTTTTGGATAAAAGAAAAGTCGGTGGCGACTCTTGCTAACCGCAACATTTGCGATAAAATGCAAAACCCTCAAGTGTGTTCTCCCACCGTATCACACTCTCTCATTCAAATATCTATTGGTGTTCCTGATCTCAGAAGGACATCACTATTATTGACCGCTATGGGGAATTCCCTAATGTTCCACTCTTTGGCATAAGGGGAGGTATTACTTACAACCCTTCTCTAGATCTACGTCAATTTTCTTATGCTCGAAGAAACGATCCTCATGATATGCTTATCTAGGGTATTGTATTTGATTACAAGAATGATCCTTTACCGTTAAAAGTTTATACGTGCTTGGGGCAATGTAAATAAGATTGATAGCAAGACTTTGGGAAAGAAAAACTACATCCCCTTGGAGCCCTACCTCAGATGGGTGTGATCTCATGCTCAAAGCCTTATAATGCCATATTCAGTTGTCCTACCAGTAATTGTAGAGCCTGTTGTTGAAGGAGACATTCCTCATAACATTTTTCATCCAGATATGCCTTCTGACCTTGAAAAGCTACAGAAGTCTTGGATTCAATTGAAAGAAGAAAGGGACACCTTTGAGACTCAGTTTTATGCTAGTGAGAAGAAAGTGTTGGATCTGAGAAAGTGACTTCACGAGGAGCAGAGCCTTAATGCATATGTCAACACAAAGAGGAAGCGTCCATGGGAGACTTGATTCTTAGGTTTTAGGAGTTCATAATTTGTTTCCTTGTAACCCTTTTTGTTTTCATTGTAAGCCTAAGAGGCAGTTATAATCTGAACTTACTAATAAGAGTCTTTGTTTCTGTTACCTTTTGACTAACGAATTTAAATCCCACAAGGTCATTGAAAACATTGCATATGAATCTACATGCCACACATATCATTGCATAACAGGTTTCCAAGACAGGTTTTTCATCTTCTTGCTGTTTATTTCAGCAAAATGGCTCTCAAACAGACATTCAAAGAACTCTAGGCTCAAAATGCTCAGTTCGAAGAGATGTTCCTAAATTTATCCAAGGGGCAAGAAGAACTGAAGTCGCTCATCAACGAGAAGAAGGAGAAGACAAAGAAATAAATTGGCATTCTTAACATGGGGATAAAGTTCAGAGACCCAGTCAAGAGAGCTCAAGATCTTGATTTCCCATTAGGCGGAGATGACAAACGGGATGAAGATGGTAAAAGTGTCAAAACTGAAAAAAGCAATCATGGTTCTGACAAATGTTCTGGTGAAGAGGAAGAGGATTATTTGGATAAACAATATCCCCCTGCTGGTGAGAAGTATAAGTTGTTAGAAGAGCGTATGAAAGCTATGGAAATCTAGAAGGTGCCTAGCTTGAACTTTGAAGAATTGGGTTTAGTCTCAAGAGTCATCGTTCCTCCCAAGTTCAAATCTCCTACCTTTTCTAAGTATGATGGCGTTTCTTGCCCGAAGCTTCATTTGAGATCATATGTTCGGAAGTTCAACCACACACTGCTGACAAGAAATTATGGTTGCACTTTTTTCAAGAAAGTTTGTCTGGAACACAATTGGAATGGTATTATCAACTTGAAGGTACCAATATCTATACCTGGGAAGATTTGGCTACAGCTTTCTATAGACAGTATCAATATAATTTTGATTTGGCACCAACCCACATGCAACTACAGAGTATGTCAATGGGTTTTGAGGAAGGCTTTAAAGAGTACGCATATACATGGAGATATCTTGCAGGCAGAGTCCAACCTCCTTTGGCTGATAGGGAATTGGTTGACATGTTCATGAGTACACTAACATGTCCTTTCTATAATCACCTACTTGGAAGTTCTTCATCCGATTTCACTTAACTGATATTGACGGGGGAAAATGTTGAGAATGGAATCAGAAGTGGTAAAATTTAGGTGGCTACATCTTCGAATACTACGAAGAAGTCATACAATGGTAAGAAAGAATCCAATGTTGTGTACAATTAGAAGGGCCGTAATAAGAATGACCACAACCAATCTGTGGGGGAATTTCTGATCTCTAATCTTGCACTAGTACAACAACAACAACAAAACAATCAGCGTAGACAGGATGCACCCAGGAGACTGTTCACAAAAATGAATATGTTGTTGTCTCAAGCGTTGTAACACATGTTGAAGGCAGATCTGATTACATTGAAGGATCCTCCTCAAAATCCCAATACTTCCTCTTCCCGTTACAATCCCAATGAAAGGTGTTCCTAACATTCCAATAGTCATGGACATGATTGACTCTAAGGAGATTGAATTTGATCCTTCGGAGACTTCTAATGTGATCATTGCACCTATGCCTAATCATGACAAGGGTATTAGTGCTATTGATGATGTTTCTTATGTTTCTCCTGTGAGTGACTTGACTACCCCTCTGATGGTTGTTAAGAAGAAGTTATTGCAAGCTGGTTTATTTTCAGGTTGCATGGAAAACTACTACTACTGTACATCCCAATCCAATGGTTGTATACTGCTGAAAGAAGGTATTTAGTGTTTGATAGATGATCGTGTAATTCTATTTGAGAAGATTCTTTCTGTGGAGAGCTTATGTAGAAGTATGTCTCGAGGCCTAAAGCTTGAAGGTGTATCCGCGATTACAATTTTCAGTACTCCTGTAAGGATCACTTATAAGGGTCCTGTGAAGATTACTATCGAGCCGAGGGTTTCTCCTCTTATCATTACCGCACCTGGGCCAATTCCATATTCCTCTGATAAGGCTATACCTTGGAATTTTGGAGTTGATGTCTACTACCATGGCGTTAACAAGAACAGTTGACTGTCAAAGATAAAAATATTGAAATTACTGATCCCAATGTTGGCAATATTGCGGGGACTAGTAAAGTTACCAGAAGTGGAAAGGTTTTCTCTCCATAGATCTCTCCAAAAGTCGTTACTACACCAATTCATATCACTGCCACTGAATCAACTATTGAAACTCGAGGCAAAGAACATATGACTGAGCCTGCCCATACTGAGGAACTGAAAGAGGTTACTGTTGTAGATACCTCAAAGCAAGAGATGGAAGAAGTACTGAAAATTATTTGAAAGAGTGACTATAAGATCGTTGAACAGTTGGGGAAGACCCCCTCCAAAATATCTATGTTATCTCTGTTGTTGTGCTCTGAAGCCTATGCTTAGGCTTTGGTAAAGTTTCTTAAATTTGCTCATGTACCACAGGAAATCTCTGTTGATCAGTTCGAAAATTGTCACGTTGGCCTGACAACTGGTAATGGGCTAGGCTTTTCTGACGCTGATTTAACTCCCGCGGGAAGGAACCATAATAAGGCCTTGTATGTCTCTATTGAATGTAGGGGAACTACCTTATCTCATGTGTTGGTAGACACAGGTTCCTCATTGAATGTATTGCCAAAAGCTGTTTTAGACAAACTTGACTACGAAGGGGTTGTGCTAAAACCCAGTTGTAATACGGTGGGAGAACTGACTTTTGGTTTTGCATTTTATCGCAAATGTTGTGGATAGCAAGAGTCACCACCAAATTTTCTTTTATCCAATAAGGAAAGGGTGAAAAGAACAGGAAATACCTTTGAGATTTTCTTGAGTTCGGGGGGTAGGTCATGAAAAGGGAAGGTTTTAGCACCCTTTTCATCTGTAGTTATCTACGGGATCTTAGTTGCTAGCTCACTTTGAAAATGCTTTTTGTGTAAGTGTATTTTGTAAATATTTTGAAAAAAAAATCCTTAGTGCGGAAAACTTTGTAATGATTCTCATATCATTAACAATGCATACAAAGTGTTTTGCCTTTGAAAAATTTAGAAAAAGAGAGTGTATGTGTGAGAAATTGTTTTGTTTTATGAGCAAACAATTATAAGCTATCTATATACTCAAAAGGTCTTTGTTCTTTTCCTCTTTTCCTTTAGATAGTGTTATCCTACCATTAGTTAGTATGTACCACTATCATTGGATGCTTTGAGGGACATGCGCGGGTCATCGTACAGTCACAAAAATAACTTGTAGGACACATTAGCAATTATCCTAAGTTACTAAGATCATTTATCGAGGCATCATCGAAGGGTCATCGAGGGACTACGATCTTTTAACCAAAGGATCTTTGCTAAAACATCCCACGTTCGAGAGACGTGACTATTGTTTTTGAAAGGCAACAAGTGGGGGTACCCTAGAGATGTGTGTGTGTGTGTGTGAAGTGTGTTATGTTTCAGTTATTTTTATCTTGGATGTTTAGGTTTTCTGACATTTTCTTTTAAGTCTTACCATGCAATCCTATTAAGCTAGCAGTTAAATATATACAAGCATTCACACAGTAGTGCGGAAAGTAAAAATGTGGGAAATTGAATCTACGCTATTATAGTGCTTCGGGGATGGGGAGTACAAAACCTCAAATGGGGGGAAGAAAAATGTAAAGAGTCCTAATTTTAAACTATTACATCCCTTTGTCAATTACATAATTCATGAAAACAAAAATGAAAACATAGATAAGCGCGCGGAGATTGAGGAGATGTCAAAACCCTAAAAATTCCTAAACTTTTAAGAAAATGTTTTTTTGTTGCTTTCGTTGTTTGGAAAAATAATTGAAGTAATTAATAAAAATTAAACCTAATTCTAATTAATTAATTAATTAACAAAATAAACTCAGAGTGACTAAATTAAATTAATTAAAATTAACAAAAAATATATTAATTAATAAAGAAACTTAAATCCAATGTTTTTTTATAATTTTATGATTTTTTGTTATTTTTTATTGATTAAAAATAAAGCTGATTAAAAAAAATGTTAATTAAAGAAAAAAT
The DNA here is from genome assembly GCA_948472305.1 of Vicia faba. Classification (NCBI taxonomy): domain Eukaryota; kingdom Viridiplantae; phylum Streptophyta; class Magnoliopsida; order Fabales; family Fabaceae; genus Vicia; species Vicia faba. The sequence goes on along the minus strand of OX451741.1, from coordinate 817,980,460 downwards.
AAATTTTTTTAAAAATTGAATGTTTTTGTGTCTGCAAAAAGAAATTGGAGGGGTGTTAGAAAACAAAATTCCAGGCCCAATAACAAGAGGGCCTAGGCGCCTGAGAGATCCAGTGAGGATCATCTCCTAGAGTGCATCATGGGTGTGACCTATCAAGTGTGTTGGATCTGATTGGATGGTGTTGATTGAGGGAGTACATGGTAGGCGCATTGGATCATTTGTATAGGATCTATAAGAAGAAAATGTTGGAAAATAAAAACTACCTCGCGCCTGGATCAAACCCAGGACCTGGAAGAGGTATGCCTTAAGAACGTGTGCGCTGCCACTGGGGTGGCTTGTACATCCGGTAGTTCAAACGCATATAATTAGGCCACAAAGGTGGGCCCATATTATTTGAATCAACCAGTCAGAAAGCTGCATTAAGCCACGTTTGCCCTGCCTGAGTCAACAAAACACAAGGATGCCAGAGTCAACCTCCGATCATCTTCTTCGGCCGTCCCAAAGCATCAAACCTGCTAAAACGCGTTAAAACAAAAGATGTAACGACCTAGATCCATTAATTAACACCATGTGAATCCAATGGCATGGTTAGTGGGATCTAAAATTCTTGTATCATCCAGATAAATGTTCAACAGTTTTTGAACCCTAACAATGGTAAGGCACGGTTTTAGCGTCAAACCTCACATATGATACGTCCATCTTGTTCTAATAATGCATATGATAAAGTTAAATGGATTAGCAATGACTGAAAATGCAAGAAATTACAGTTTCGAATTTTACCAACTTTGATGACCAATGCGATGGAGGAATCATGTTCTGGTACTTGAGAGAGGTGGCCGTGGAATCAAATCAACTCATTTGATCTTCAGGGGATGGATGTGGTGTCATTTTTGATGGATAAAGGCTGGGAGTCAGGTTCCAAAGTTTTTGCAATTTTTTGAATTTTAATAATTTTGGTAGCTCTCTCTCAGGCAGTTAAATCGTGTCTTTCTTCTATTTAGCTTGCCTATATATAGAGGAATGGAATGGATTACTAACATGGCAAGGAATCAAACAATCAAACCATGTTTAAAACCAAAATCAAACAAATTGAAAACATCCCTTTTTGAGTTAACCTCTTGACATTTCAGATGCTACACGGTTTTGGCTTTCTATTTACAGGTTGGAATATGTTGTATAGGCTCTAAGAAACCAAACCATGTGCCTGGCCCATTTGTTTTCTATTTTATTTATTTATTTTGAACTTATTTGAATAAAAACAAAATAAAATAAAAATAAAATAATAAGAAGATATAGGGAAAAGTATGAGTGAACTTAGGAGTCTCTATTAAGGTCATGAGCATGTATGAAGCTCAAAAAATTAGGCCACAAATCCAAAATTTCTAGTTTGCATGTTTTGCATTTCATGTATTTCTTCATAAGTTCTCAACTTGTGTAACTTATAACTTGCTCAATTTTCATCTTTTGAGGGTGATTTTGAAAACCTCAAGATGTCCTCTATAATTTCTCTTTTGATAATTTTTGCATTTTGAGACTTTATCTTGATGTAAGTTGCCTTAACAAAAAGTGTCTTTTGTTGACTTTTAAGAATGACCTATAATGTATTAGCTAATATCTTTCAAATGAAGCATTTTTTGGACTTGAGCACAGAAACAAAGTTGTAAAGAATTGATTTTTCTTTAAAATGGGCTTTTGGGGAAAATTTGATGCAACATGTGAAAGTTATGCTTGGTCAAAGTTTAGTTGACTTCTCCTAAGGAAACCCTAATTTGACAATTCTTGACTTTTGATGATTTGAGAGCTTCCCTTGGGGAATCATGATCAACCCTTGATCAAATGATGAATATCACTTCAAAATGTTGATGTTGACAAAAAATCTTGAAGTTTGACTGTATGTTGACCATATTTGACTTTTTACCCAATGCGGTTGATTTTCAGTCATCTGAGCCATTGACTGGGAAAACTTGTGATGCAAGACTTGAAACTTGACATGAAGATTGTTGAAGGCCTATGGAGAACTATGGAAGCCACTTGATACCTTTTCGACCCAAATTTCCTTGAGAAACTCTAATACCTAGTTATAGACCTTTGGATTAGGAGGAGCATTTGACTGGTCATCCCTTGAGATTTTGAGAGGCCTTGAAAGAATTCCTTGAAGAAAATGGGAGGGAAAATTTTGGGTTTCAACAGCTGCCCATGTTCAATCTTCTTAAACTTGAAGGGTTAGATTGGCATGTCTGCCATTCACAACCTGAAGGTAGAAGAGGATCGAACACTTAAGTGCCCAGAAATTTGCACTCACTTGTGCAAGAAGTGATATTGTTGGTCGATTCTGCCGAGAATGGGCTTATAGATTACATTTGGAGAGGTGACGGAGAGTCTTCGAAGATGGTCTTAGAGATTCCATCCAAAGTAAACATTATCTTCAACTGGAAGAAGTATCAGAATAAATCTAAACTTGATTTAATCTGAGACTGCAGAGGTATATGCATGTCTTCAACTGGAAGAAGTATCAGAATAAATCTACGCTTGATTTAAAATGAGCTAGAAGATATCCATGCTATTCTTTGTCTGGAAGAAGTATTAGAATAAACCTACGGTCGATTTGAACTGAGCCAGAAAATGTTGTTTTGACTTTAACTGGGAGAAGTATCAGAATAAATCTATGGTTGATTTAATCTGAGCCAGAAGATGTTTTCGACTTGGGGAAGTATCAAATAAATCCATGCTTGACTTAATCTGAGCCAAAAGATACCTGTGCTCATTTTTATCTATAAGAAGTATCAAAATAAATCTAGCTTGATCTAAACTGGGCCAGAAAATATCTGTTGGAAGAAGTATCTGAATAAATACACGCTTGATTTAAACTGAGCCAGAAGATTTTTACGATTGATTTCAACTGGAAGAAGTATCAGAATAGATCTACGCTCGATCTAATCTAAGCCAGAAGATGTTTATGCTTGACTTTAACTGGAAGAAGCATCAGAATAAACCTATGGTCGATTTAATATGAGCCAGAAAATATCTTCAACTTGAAGAAGTATCAAAATAGATCTATGCTCGATCTAAGTTGAGCCAGAAGAATATCTACCAGAATAAGTATCAAAATAAATCTATGCTTGATTTAAACTGAGCCAACATATATTTATGCTTGACTTTAACTGGAAGAAGTATCAGAATAAATCCATGCTTGATTTAATCTAAGCCAGAAAATGTCTGCGATTATCTTCAGCTGGAAGAAGTATCAGAATAAATCTATGGTCGATTTAATCTGAGCCAGAAGATACTATATTTGAGAAGATTGTCTGGTCATACAAGTAGTTGATAATGTTTGTCTGTTGATTAATCTTTCCTAAAAAGGTAAAAAGTTAGTTGTATGCAATAACATGATGTATAAAATGCATTGCGTAATGATGCTCAAAATAAATGAGATTGTGTTATATGTGTTTTGTATACATATGGTATGCTGTTCATAAATGATGTATGAATGTGGAATATTGTCGAAGTTGTGATCAACCCTTTCTTTGAGTAGTTTTGTATGATAGCAAATATGTGTGATATAAGTATTAATGAATGTTTATTGTGTTTGATCTCTATGTGTGCATGATATGGTAGTAGTGTAGCATGTTCTAAAAGAGTCAAAAATGTGTTTTACATATGTATCATGATTTCAGGTCAATACAAAATGCTTTGTATCGACATATACTTAAGCTAAAATCACAAAAAAAATTATGCTTCTGTATGAGTCGACTCATTCGTGCTTTGCATCGATACATTTCATGTTCATACTTCTGGAAAAAATTTTAAAACCTTTATGCATCGACACATGCACTCATGCATCAATACATATCATTTCTTATTTTATGGAAATCAAAACCAACTCAGTATGAATCGACACATTCGCATCTTGTGTCAATGCATACGAAATCAAAGGTTCTAGATTTTTTATGGACAACAGTTTGTATTGACTCATCCCATGTTTTGTAACTAACATGAGTTGACTCATATGAGATATGCATCGACTCATACTGCGGTTTTACTTCTAACATTTTTCTGTTACATATGTAAGTCAGTTTTGCAGTCAAAATCAAAACGTATGTCACAAATAAAGTCGGTGTGCATCTACTTTTCTGAGCATTAGAAACCTGAAAGATACTTCATATTCATCATCTTCTTAATCACCTTCATTCAATAACATCGAAACATAATCATCTTTGTTCATCGGATCAAGGGATCTTAGAGATAACCTTCAGTGGTACGATCGATGATCTTAGCTGAGTTGAAGGTTCAGAAGGGGGTTTCGAGGAAAAACCAGAGAGTTTGTCCTTCAAGAACGGGTGTGTAATTATGGGTTTGTTAGTCACGATTGCACAGGTCAGATTCAGCCGTAGCGTAGGGTTTGGAAATTAGGTTGATTTCACAAATAGGCCGTCGAGCGGAGGATTGATTGTGGATCTCGCAGGTGATATCTTGATCAACTCATATCAAGTAAAGTTTCATACAAGAAGAAGAAGATCTTAATGATTAGGTTTTTCCTTTGTATTTTAACCTTGTAAACAACATTCAGCACATTGAAATAACAAGTCTCAATTTCAGTTTGGAATTGAGAGGGAGACGTACCCACACGCGAGAATGACAGTGGGGAACTTCCTTACCAAACTCCCTATGTAATGTTTTCTTTCTCTCTTTCTCTTTATGTTTTCTGCACATTTGTGATTCAACTGGTCTGCTGGTTTTTCTGTTAAATGATACAATAGTGGTACAAACTCTTTTGCTAAACCACCATTATTATTGATCGTCGAACAAGCATACGCCAACTGTTCGATAAAAGTGCTTGCAAGTTTTTTTTTCTCATTAGAAATAGCTTTCTTGTGATAAGCGCATTGAAACATACATTTTATTTGTGTTAAATTTCATCTATTTTATCTTAATAAAAATCCAGCAAGTTTATCGTATGTCCGGTTTTCTAGTAGTCGGTTCAAAATAGACAGAAGTCGATTCGGGACCGTGTTTTTCCGCTGTTTTTAATTAACTTTGATAAAATATTTTAAATCCTTGAATAATAAGGAGGTGATCTATTCACCCCCCCCCCCTCTCAATCACTTGCCACACCATCTAACAGAAGTGTATTTGTAAATTCGAACAACATCTTTGATTGGGGAAAATAAATCCCTGACTGTTGCTGGGGATGAAGAGTATGTGTATCTTCGATCTTCTAGGGATTGTTTCCGCTGGGGTTTCCTACTCCCTGTTTGAAGAAACTCGACTGGGGGATGTTGATTTATGCTTGGGGGAAAAGAGTTTTAAAACATTAGTTATTCCTTGCTCTACTGGGGATTATAATTCTTGTATACCCTGACTGGGGATAAAAGAGATGGATATCCTTTCAAGATACTGTCGGCCGGGTTTCTGATATGGAAGCCGACTTGTCTGGAGAGAATAAGGTTGAATGATACCTGGTTCGGTTTCTGATTCAGTAGCAACTCTCTGGGGATATGAACCCTAATTGGCCTTTGCTGGTAATTTGTGGTAGTTAGAGAAACAAACTCAAATTGGAGAGACTGTAATCTATTGGGGAAATAAACCCTGTTGGGGAAATAAACCCTGTTGGGGAAATAAACCCTAAACCTGCTGGAGAAATACTTTGCTAAGGAAAACTCTTGCTGAGGAAATGAGTGATGCTGGAGGAAAAAAACAAGCAGGGGGTTTTATAGTTTTGGAGGAATAAGCTCAGTTGGGGAAGATAATTTTCATAGATTATAATGATTTGGACTCTGTAGGTGAGTGATATTGCTGGGAAAAATATCATGTTACTTTATCCGCTAGAGAGAATTTACTGGTGAGTAAGATACGACTATTCTGTGGGGATTATTCTGTGGAAGCGGCTCTGTGGGGATTTTTGGATAGCTCAAACATTATCCCAACTCCTAGAGTCTTGAGTAAATGCTTATTCTTGTTTCTGTGCATATATTTGTTAACAGTCAATTGTATTCATATGCATATGCTCATTCGATTTTAGTCATTGGACGTTCTTGCAAACAAAACAGAAAAAGTAAAAACAAAGAGTTTAAATTTTGAAATTGTATTTCTTATTGATAGTTTGCCCATAAACGAGCGATTTTGTACAAAGAGACAGAGATCCCAATAAGTGGAAATCGTCATGAAATGAAAAGAGTACAAAGTGTAAACAAGATAAATAGCTATGTGGAAATAATCTCGTCGGGTTCCAACTCTTCTATTGCCCATATGTCTTCAAGCATGTCATCCCTTGTTGTCGGAAGAAAGTGAGTGAATTGATATGTACCGTTTGAACTTTGACTTTGGTAATAAAGCTTGATGTAAGGGATCCAATGGGGACATAGTCGTATGCTTTAATCCCTAATTTTTGCCTAGACCTCCCTTTTGTTTTTTCAACCCACCCGGATACCCTTTTTTTCCCAAGCCTCCTTTTCAGGTTTTCAACTTGTCGGGTGTACAGTATATATATCTCTGATTTTTGCCTAAACCTTATTGGTTTGCCGGGATGCCCTTATTTTTGCCTAGGCCAGTCAACCTATCGGGCCGTTTTCATGTGTAATATCTTTTGACTATGTCTGCGTTCATATGATGTGGGAAATTTTCACTGTCCATGGTGGTTAGTATCATAGCTCCGCCAAAAAATATTTTCTTGATTACAAATGGCCCTTCATAAGTGGGAGTCCATTTTCCCCTGGGATCACCCTGTGGTAGAATGATTCAATTTATTACCAAGTAACCAGCCTGCTATACCTGATGCTTGATCTTTTTATTGAATGCCTTGATCATGCGTTTATGATACATTTGACCGTGATAAACAGCCGCAAGCCTCTTCTCGTCGATTAGATTTAATTGATCCAACCTAGTCTGAATCCACTTGTCTTTATCCAAGTCTACATATTTCATGATCCTTAGAGAAGGAATCTGAACCTCGACAGGTAGGACACCTTCCATGCCGTAAACCAGAGAGAATGGGGTTACCCCAGTTGATGTTCTAGCCGAAGTGCGGTAGCCGTGAAGAGCAAACGGTAACATCTCGTGCTAATCTTTGTATGTCACAACCATCTCCTGTGTGATCCTATTTATGTTCTTATTGGCGGCTTCTACTGCACCATTCATCTTTGGACGGTACGAAGAAGAGTTGTTGTGTTTGATCTTGAACTTCGTGCAGAGTTCAGTGATCATGGTATTGTTGAGATTAGTACCGTTGTCTGTGATGATTCTCTCGGGGATGCCATATCGATAGATAAGGTTATGTTTGATGAAACGGGCAACCACATTCTTGGTAACAGAGGCAAACGAGGCTGCTTCAACCCATTTTGTAAAGTAATCAATGGTGACGAGGATGAAGCCATGTAAGTTAGATACAATAGGCTTAATTTCTCCGATCATATCAATGCCCCACATTGCGAATGGCCAAGGAGCAGTCATGACATTCAAAGGTACTGGAGGCACGTGAACTTTATTAACATAAATTTGGAACTTATGACAAGTTCTCGAATGATGGTGACATCCAGCTTCCAAATTCGACCAATATTAACCAACTCTCAAAATATTTTTATCCATAGTATACCCACTGGAGTGAGTACCAAAGACGCCTTCGTGCATATCTTACATAATTTCTTCTGCTTCTTTCTTGTCCACACAATAAAGCAGAGTCAAATCATGATTGCATTTGTATAGAATTCCATTGCTCAGGAAGAACTTAGTTGAGAACCTCCGTAGGAATTTCTTGTCATTGATTGATGCCACTTTTGGGTATTCTTGGGCTTCAAGGTATCTTTTTACTTCATGAAACCAAGGTTTCTCCTCCACTACATCAATATCAATCGTAAGAGTGTGTCAGTTCGTCGAATCTTTCAATGGTAATTCTGGGAGCCTCATTGTCCCATCTGACCTTGAACCTAGATGACATGGGATCTAAAGCGTCCGCCAACTGATTCTCTTCTCTGGGTATATCCTTAAAAGTAATCTCTTCGAAGTAAGGAATCAAGTTTAGCACATATTCTCAGTAAGGGATTAGATTCAGATGCTTCGTATCCCATTCTCCCTTAACTTGACTGATTAACAGGGATGAATCCCCATATACGCTCAAGAACTTGATTCTCAGGTCAATAGCAGCTTTAAGACCCATGATGCACGCTTCATATTCAGTCATATTATTGGTGAAGTCAAAGCAAAGTCGAGAAGTGAAGGGCGTGTGGCAACCCTGAGCTGAGATAATTACATCACTGACTCCGTTTCCAAGTGCATTGGAAGCTCCATTGAAAACCATAGTCCACCGGGATCCTCGCACAGGTCCTTCATATAGTCTAGGTTCTTCACAATCTGTTACTAGCATAACATTCTCGTCTGAGAATTCGAAGTTCATAGACTGATCATCATCTACGTCCTGATGTGCCAAATGGTTGGCCAGGACAGTTCCTTTGATTTCCTTTTGAGTGGTGTACTGGATGTCGTATTCTATTAAGACCATCTGCCATCGAGCTATTCTTTCGTAGAGAGTTGGCTTCTCAAATATGTACTTGATGGGATCCATTTTAGAAATCAACAAGGTAGTATGGGTCAACATATACTGTCTTAGTCAGCGAGTATCCCATGCCAAAGCACAACAAGTTTTCTCGAGCAGTGAATATCTTATTTCACAGTCGGTAAACTTTTTTCTAAGGTAGTATATTGCATGCTCTTTTCGAACAGACTCGTCATGCTGCCCTAGTACACACCCCATTGAGTTCTGTAGCATTGTTAAGTACATGATTAGAGGTCGTCCTTCAACCAGTGGCATCAGAATAGGAGGTTCTTGTAGGTACTCATTAATTTTATCAAAGGCTATTTGAAATTTGTCGTTCCATTTTACTACTTGATCTTTCTTCTGCAGCTTGAAGATCGGTTCACAAGTAGCAGTCAGATGAGAAATGAAACGGGCAATGTAATTCAGCCTTCCTAAGAAACCTCTAACTTCCTTCTCGGTACAGGGGGTCGGTATTTCTTGAATAGCCTTGACTTTTGTAGGATCAACCTCAATACCTTTACTATTGACTACAAAATCCAGGAGTTTACCGGACCTCACCCCAAAGGTGCACTTGTTCGGGTTTAACCTCAGCTTATACTTCCTCAGTCTTTCAAATAATTTATGTAGATGATCAAGATGCTATTCTTCCATTTGTGACATGGCTATCATGTTTTCAACATAGACCTCTATCTCGTGGTGAATCATGTCATGAAATAAGGCTACCATGGCGCGCTGATAAGTTGCCCCGACGTTTTTTAACCCAAAAGGAATAACTTTATAGCAGAAAGTGCCCCACTATGTGACGAAGGTAGTTTTATCTATGTCTTCAGGCGCCACTTTAATTTTATTATAACCCGATAAACCATCCATGAAAGATAATACCTTATGCTGAGCAGTGTTGTCGGCCAGAACAACGATATGTGGAAGTGGGAAGTCGTCTTTAGGGCTCGCCCTGTTCAAATCCATGTAATCTACGCACATATGTACCTTGATGTCTTTCTTTGGCACCAGAACAACATCAGCAACCCATTAAGGATATGACGTTAATGCTAAGAAACCTGCGTTGAATTGCTTCATAACCTCGACTTTGATCTTTTTTGACATTTCAGGATGCATGTGACGAACTTATTGTTTTATCGGAGCAACCCCCTCTTTCATTGGTAGGCGGTGAACCACAATATCAATATTGAGCCCCGACATGTCTTCGTATGACCAAGCAAAGATTTCAACATATTCATGCAACATATAGATTAGTCGGCTCTTGATTGCTCTCCAAGTTGGCGTCGATCTTGACCTCTTTCTTGTCTGTCTCGGTACCCAAGTTTACAACTTCGACCGTCTCTTCATGTGGTTGGATAGCCTTTTCTTCTTGTATTAAGAGTCTGGCCAATTCTCTAGGTATTTCACAATCTTCCTCACATTCGTCCTCGGCTTGGTAGATCGGATTTTCGAAGTCATATGCGGCGATAGAATAATCGTTATCAACGATATCCAGAGTGAATGGGGATCTGCAATGTAGTGTGTGGGTGTGTGTAAGAACACGTAGCTATTTGAAAATGTAATGAGATAAAAGAAAGACAAATATCAATAAATTTGCATGCAAAACGTCCAATGTTTTTATTGAATGAGCAATGTGTATGAATCATCAACCCTTAACAAATGAACCATTGTGCCCCGGGTAAGACAACAAGGTTTTAAAGTCATTGTTTATTACATAACCAAAAATATTTTGAAAACAATAAGACAAGAATATAGTTATTACTCCTGACTAAAGGAGATAGGAAAGATGTCTTCTGCCTTCCAATTATCAAGCCCGTCACCAATGGTAGGGAATATCTAGCTGTTGAAGTTACAATCACTGTCTGCATCCTCTATAAAATTAACTCCATTATTGCTAATACGGAATAGAGGTCTTCCATCCCGAGCGCGACGAATAACCCTCTGATCGTCTGCAGTAAATCCCAGACCAAACTTGTTAGATTTAAAAGGGATATCAGGTAGCTAACCCCAAATTGTGTGGAGTTTTGGTGATCTTTGGAATGGAAGAAACATCTTCAACAGTAGCAGGGGAGATCACTTCAAAGGTTTGACATCGTGTTTTAATAAATTCTCCGTCCATCTCTACGTATCAGAATGAATTGAGGTGGCAGAACATATACTCCTCTTTTCCATAAACAGTAACAACTTTCCCTTTTACCAGATATTTCAGTTTCTGGTGCAAGGTGGAGGTAACAGCACCTGCCCCATGGATCCAAGGGCGTTGCAATAGACAAGAATAGGCCGGACGGATGTCCATTACATATAAAGTGGATTTAAATATCTGTGAGCCCACTTTGATTGGGAAGTATACCTCTCCATGCACCATTCTTTTCGATCCATCAAAGGCTCGAACTATGATATTGTTGGGCTTCAGCACAACCCCTTTACAATCTAGTCGATCCAGAGCGCCATTTGGCAGAACATTCAGAGAAGATCTCGTATCAATTAACACATGGGCCAACGTAGTGCCCCTGCATTCAATGGAGACATACAGGGCCCTATTGTGATTTATCCCCTCCAGAGTCAAGTCAGCATCAGAAAATCCTAAACCATTATCAGTTGTAAGACTAGCCACGTAGCTTCCAAATTGATCAGCCTAAATTTATTACGACACATGAGCAGTCTTCAGGAATTTAACTAAAGCCCGTGCATGGGCTTCAGAATACAGCAGCAAAGATAACATGGATATTTTAGATGGGATCTGGCCTAGCTGTTCCACAATTTTATAATCGCTTCTACGAATGATATTCAAAACCTCCTCCAAATGTTGCTCATAGTTATCCTTGATCGTGGCTTCTTTTGGTGCCTCCGTCCTGGAAAGCTCTATGATAGGCTCTTTATCCTGAGCCTCAGCAATTGTCTTGGTAATTGTAGCTTGAGCAGGTGGAGACATTTCATGGGAGAAAATCCTTCCGCTTCTTGTAATTTTGCTAGTCCCCGCAATATTGACAATGCTGGGATCAGCCTCTTTATCCTCTTCATCAGAAAACTCTTGTTTTATACTGTGAAAATAGACACAGGACCCATATTTCCATGGAACAACCTTTTCTGAGGAGTACGAGATAGGCCCGGGCATTGTAATAATCAAAGGAGAAACTTTCATATTTGGCGGTAATCCTTATAAGACCTTTGGTAAGGGTCTTGAAAGTAGTACTGGAGATAACAAACAAATCTTGGCACATATTCTCAATAGACAAAACTTTTTCAATCAAAATCACGTGTTCATCTATCAGGCGTTGAACACCTTCCTTCAGCAGCCCGCAGCCGTTGGGTTGGACTACAAAACAATAACATCCTTCAACACAGCTCGGGAATAAAGCAGCTTGCAACATATTTTTCTTGATTGTAGAGAGGGGAGTAACCACATCATTTATAGAGGTAATGTACAACACATCTTCAATAGCACTTATGCCCTTGTCGTGCTTGAGCATAGGTGCGGTAATCACATTTGGAGTCTCCGGAGGATCAAACTCAATTTCCTTATTATTGATCATATCCTAGATCTTGCTCTTCAGGGCCCAACAATTGTTAGTGTCATGTCCAGGACTGTTCGAATGATAAGCGCACCTCACGTTTGGATTATACTTTAGAGAGGAGGTGTTGGGATTCTGAGGAGGATCCCGCAGTGAAATGAGTTCAGCCTTCAACAAATGTTGTAATTCCCGAGATAAAGGCATGCCAATTTTGGTAAATTGCCTCGGCGGAGCATCTGGCCTTCGTCGGTTACCCTAATGTTGTTGTTGAACAAGCGTCGGATTGGAAATCAACACCACTTCCATAGACTGATGGGAATTACTTTTACTATGGCTCTTGTGGCCATAGACATCATTAACTTCCTTTTTACCTCCAAATGGCTTCCTCACAACATTATAAGATGTAGCCATCAAGATCTTCCCACTCTTGATACCGCTTTTAATTCTTTCCCCTGTCAAAATCATCTTTGTAAAACTAGACGACAAACTCCTAATCAACAGATTAAAGAATGGGCTTGTCAGAGTGCCCATGAACATATCCACCATTTCCCGATCAGTTAAGGGAAGTTGCACCCTTCAAGCAAAATCCCTCCATTTTTGTGCATATTCCTTGAACCCTTCATTAGAGTCCATGGACATCTTCTGTAGTTGCACTCGAGTCGGTGGTAGGTCAATGTTATATTGATAATGCTTATAAAAAGCAACAACCAAGTCTTCCCATGTGTGAATATTTGTTCCCTCTAGCTGATAGAACCATTCCAGTTGAGTGCCAGCCAAACTCTCTTGGAAGAAATGGACCCACAATTGCTGGTCAGCAGTATGAGGCTGTATTTTCTAAACATATGACCTCAAATTGAGTTTAGGACAACATACCCCACCATACTTAGCAAATACAGGTACTTTGAACTTATATGGGATGACCACCCCCGGGACCAAACCTAGCTCACCAAAATCTAATCCAGGCACCTTATGGATTTCTATAGCATTGAGTTTGTCCTCCAACTGCTTATATTTGTCATTCACATGAGGATACTGTTATCAAAAAAGTCTTAATCTTCAAAAGTATTCTCATAACTCTGATTGTTTTTGCCTTCATTCTTGATGCTTCTACCATCTTCATCATTGTTATCGTCTTCTTCAGAGGAGACATCTTCCACCTGGACTGGTGGAGCAGGACCTTTGAACCTTCTCCCCATATTGAGGACAACATCCGGCTTCTTGGTCTTCTTTTTCTTGGCGAAGAGCACCAACAACTCTTTCTGTCCCTGTGCCAGATTCATGAGAGTCTCTTGAAATTGTGCATATTGAGCCTGGAGATCCTTGATAGTTTGTTTGAGGGCCATTTTTTTGCTAAAATAAACAACGAAAAATATGAGAAACCTGTATGAAAACCCTGTTATGCAATGATGCATGATATGTAAATGCAAATGTTTTCAAGGACTTTAGGAGATTTAATTTTTCTAACCAGGAGGAAAAAACAGATTTTATTAGGAAATTTCAAATTACAATTGCCTTTTAGGCTTACAATGAAATCAACAAGATCTCAAAGAGACAAAAAAGTAAACTCCTAAAACCTAAGACTCAAGTCTCCCATGGACGCTTCCTCTTTGTGTTGATGTATACATTAAGACTCTGCTCCTCGTGAAGTTGCTTTGTGAGTTCTAACACTTTCTTCTCACTTGCATAGAATTGAGTCTCAAAGGTGTCCCGTTATTCCTTCAGTTGAATCCAAGACTTCTGCAATTCTTCAAGGTTAGTGGGCATATCTGGATGAAGGATGGTGCGAGAGACGTCTCCTTCGACAACAGGCTCTGTGATCACTGGTAAGATAGCTGGTGAGCAAAAAACCTGACTCTATTGGGGTAAAGCCCAAAGAGGGGATAAGGTGTCATCAACTCAAAGATTGAGGAGAGACATTAAAGGATAAAAGTGATCGACCGATAACTGTGAACTACTAACTTGTCACGACTGGTTTTTTAAGTCAAGAGTCGCCACTATTAGTTTTTATCCTAGGGAAGGGAATTTAACAGAAAACCCTAATTCGTAGACAGAGATTCTAGGTTTCGGACTCAATTAGACGAAAGGAAGGTGTTAGGAACCTTTCATCTACCTTGTTCACAAGGACACTAAGCTCTAGTTTTAGGTTTGGGGTAAACTGGGTTTTAAGTTTTAATTAGAAATAAAGGGTTTAAATTTTTAATAGGAGAAATCGCTACGATTTTTGGTCGTATGCCTACGTATCCTCTTATGAGGAATCAGAGTCTCAATCCGTAGTTCGTATGGGGTTGGTGTTTTTTATAGGATTGTGTAGAATTACTTTCGAATTATCCTTGAACCTTGTCTGGATTTGAAAAATGAGTGATCGTAGACGCAGTTCATAGTTAAGTTTGAAGACAACACTATTTAATCCTTTTTTGAAAATATCTTGAAATTTAATTATGTTAGAGAAAAAGATTTTTTGATAGTTGGTTAGTTGTTTTAATTGGTCTGAATCGTTGAAGAAGATCGGGTCTTCATCAAAGCTAAGTTGCTCTAGGCGAAGTAATTGATTTCATTAATTGATTAATTTTAGATGCTTTTCGATTTGAATAATCAATCTATAGACGTTAAGCCAGCCCATTAATTATTCGAAAATATGAAATTTTTTATTTACGAAAATATCAGAATTAATTTAATTTATAAATATTCTCGAATTATGCACATTCTTATGATTATTTACAAATGCCAAAATAATTACAAGTTGATGAGGAATTAATCGATAAATTATATAGTGATAAAAAAGTACAAAGATGATTAGTGACCTTTTTGTTATTTTGAGAGTTAATTATCTAAGCTAAAAAGAAAACAATTAATGTGTATTTTTTATGGTTTGATGATTAACTTAAGGTAAAGGAAAAAACTAATGATCTTAAAATATATGTTAATTAACAATATTACCGAAAACTAAATTAATTAAAGCGAAATTTAATTTCTCTAATCAAATAAAAAAATAAAAAAATTGATTTAAAATTAAAAGGGAGTGTGACTTGCATTGGGAGGTAAGACTAGGAAAAATGGAAGAGATGGATGTAAGGCCCATACAAGAATTAATCCTAATCCTTACTATTAAATTCATTTTAAAATAAATAAATAAAGTAAGTAATTAAGTATAACTAGACCTAGACTAAATTAGATAAGGTTAAATAATAAAAACTAACTAAAGAAGGAGTAATAATAATATCTAATAAAAGAAAACAATAACCAATTAACAGAGCTTCAATGTTACATTAAGAAATTTTAAAAGAAAAACAAAATTGACTGAGCTAAAACCATTCTCCAATAAATACTTCACGTGTGGCAAGAGAAAATTAATAATAATAAATAATAATAACACATCACATAAACACAATAGCCGCAAAATTTTAGAAACAGAACAAAACATCCTTTTATTTTAAATCATACAAAAGTCATGAGAAAATAATAAATGAATTTATCTTGGACGACAGTCGACACAAATGTTGGAGGAGAATCGAAAGTCGTAAACGGTGGTTTTGGCCGCGTGGATCATGAGCTAAGAGACTTCAGATCCACCTCTTCCTTTCTCCGGCTTCTTCCTCCTGTAACAAAAAACTCTATACAAATATTTTATAAGATATTGTTAGTATGAAAAAATTTTATTTACAAATTAGTTTATAAGAGAGATAGAGAATTGTTGATGAGATTGTTGATACAGTGGAAATTGTGAATATTTCTGGATGATTATGTGTGTGTGCGCAATTGTAAAATCGTGGATGTTTCTGACTGAAAAATTAGGACAATAATGAGTCCTATTTATAGAGTAAAATTAGGTTAAAAACTTGGATAGTAAGCTAGCCCAAAGTGAATAAAAGACCCAAATTAAATTTTATCTATTTATAACTTATTTTGACTATTTTTTCAAATAAAATAAATATTTTAATAAAAAATAATATTTTCAAAATATAATAAATAAATAAATAAATACAAAAATAATAATTTAATAATAAAAATATGATTTTTGTGGTTTTAGAAAATGAAAATAAAGTTAGTAATAGAAAAAATATAGAAAGTGCACCAAGTGAGATTCGAACATGTGACTTTGTGCTTGTTAGTCTTTCTCCCTTACCAACTGTGCTACGTTACTTATTCAAAAGTAAAAGCCAACTGAAAGTATATGACAGTGAACAATTATTTTCTAATGTTTTTACAAAAACATAACTAATTATTATATTTCCAAACAGACTTGAAAGCAATTTTTTTTTTATAAAAAAACTCAGAATGTTAATATAATTAAATCAAAGGAATTTTATATTTGTAACACCCAAATTTGAAAATAAGTTTGACGGTAGCACTAAGGCGGGCAAATTTGAGGTATGACAATTGCCCCTATTTAATAACTCTTCGATTGAATGGCGCAAGAATGCATAGGTCTTTGTTCATTTGAATAGGAGATTTATTAAATAATGGAAGACCCCAAAATTTGACCAAAAAGATTGGCTAGATAGGGTTACGCTGATATAACATACCCCCACGGGTTGGCTAGATAGGGTTACACTGATATAGCATACCCCCAAAAGTTGGCTAGATGAGGTTACGCTGATATAGCATACCCTTAAGAGTTTTTAAGAGAATAACAAAGATGATGATGTATCATTTTACCAGGATGTGACGATGAGGTAGATGGTTTTGAGCTTGAGAGAATAATGTTGTATGTCTTGGTTTGGTCTTTGCTTATTCATCCATTTGGAGGGATGAATAAATTAATTGATGATGCATAGCTGCTTGAAGACTGAGGCCGTGGGTTATGATCGCGAATCGCTGCATGACGTCTTAGGCGATAAGCTGGGTTTTGTTTTCGAGCATCGCTACATGAAGTCTGAGGCGATGATCTGTATTATGGAATAAAGGAACATATTGTTTCATGAAGATTGAGGCACTGGGTTAGGTTTGTAGATTTCTGCGTGAATTCTGAGACGATAACATGGATTTGGTTCTTGGGCATCATTGCATGAAGTCTGAGGCGATGGTTTGTGTTACGGAGTAAATAAATGTACATTGTTGCATGAAGTCTGAGGCAATGAGTTTGGTTCGCAAATCGTTGCGTGAAGTCTGATGCGATAGGCTGGATTTTTTGGAATAAAGAAACACATTGCTGCATGAAGACTAAGGCAATGGGTTAGGTTCACAAATCACTGTGTGAAGTCTGATGTGATAAGCTAAATTTAGTTTCGAACATCACTGCATGAAGTCGGAGGTGATGGTCTGTAGTTTGGAACACATTACTGCATGAAGTCTGAGGCAATGAGTTAGGTTCGCAAATTGCTGCGTTAAGTCTGAGGCGATAGGCTGGAGCGTGGAACACATTGTTGCATGAGGTCTGAGCCAATGGGTTAGATTCGTAAATAACTGTGTGAAGTCTGATGTGACAAGCTAAATTTGTTGTTTCGAACATCGCTGCATGAAGTCTGAGACGATGATTTGGAACTTGGCATAACGAAACACATTGCTGCATGAAGTCTGAGGCAATTGATTAGGTTCGCAAATTGCTGCGTGAAGTCTGAGGCGATAAGCTAAATTTTTCGAACATTGCTGCCTGAAGTCTGAGGCGATGGTCTGTGTCACAGAATAAAGAAACACATTGCTGCATGAAGTCTGAGGAAATGGGTTAGGTTCGTAAATCGTTGCATGAAGTCTGAGGCGATATGCTGGTTTTTGAGAATACATTGCGGCTTAGAGGCAACGAGTTGAGTGGTGTTCATTACTGCATGAAGACTTAGGTAATAGCTGAACGTGTCACGACATGAAGACTTAGGTGACAGGATGAATCGTATGAGAAGTATTTCGTTGGTTGACTCTTAGATAGTTGAATCGAGAGTGAGATTATTTGTTTGTTTGTTATGGGATACATGCGTATGCATGCATATTAAATGTTGTATGTATGCGAAATGTATAATGTTTGACACTGCTATGGAACCCTGAGTGTATTCGTATTGAATGTTGAAATGTATAGGGTATGTATGCTTTAGATATGCAAAATGTATGTGTGAAATGTGTGTAAGATGTGTATATGCCTTGAAATGTTATGATACTATTTATGGTATTCTCTCCTTTAAACCATTTGCTTAGAGTTACCAATTCATGGCGTTGTATGTTGTGTCACCGTAGAATTGTTGAACTTGAACGCAGTGGACAATGTTAGCAAAATTTGAACATTGATTTTGTATTGTGAGCGCGGGCGTAGATGTAGACGTAGATGTAGGTAATGGCCTATGCGTAGATTTGTATTGGTATATGTGTGGTCTTTGTGTTGTAAGCGCATGCGTAAGCGTAGACGTATGTAGATTCGTATGTTGTGAGCGTAGGCATAAGCGTAGACATATGTATAAAATTGGCAGGAGTACGCATGTGCGTGGACGCGTGCGAACATAGACTTCGTGTTGCAAGTGTAGGCATAGGTGCTGACGTAGACTTTGTGTACGGGCATGTAGATGTAGGAGTAGATATGTGCATAGACTTTGTATTTTTGAGTGCTAGCATAGGCGCAGGTGCGGACGTAGTTTTTTTTGCATCGTGAGCGTAGACATAGGCTTAGACATATGTATAGACTTTTATATTGTAGACGTAGGAGTAGGCATATCCATGTGCATGGGCGTAGATGTGGATTTTCTTTCAATATTTTTCTAACCAAAATGATTTTTCGATGTTTTTTCAAATGCTTTTATTTTGTTAATCCCCCGAAATGATTTCAAGACAATATTCACAAGTAATGATCTTAGCATTTTGTAAACAAGTCCGAGAAAAGGAAAAACGCAATTTGAAAAGATGCAAAGAAAGAAAATCTTTTATTGATATGCCTCTGAATATGCGAGAGTACACGGTGCAATTCCTAGAAAGAGGTAATTACAGAAAGTTTTAAAACGGTAAATGGCAATGAAAAATAATAATTGCTACTGATGTTCCCCAATATCCTTTTAATGATCTTATCTCCTTTGCTTCCAAGTTGAATGATTCAGATTTATCTCTCCCTTCGTAGTTCGTAGTCGTAGTTCTTAGATCACAATCTTTTTGTTCTTTATTTCTTTGTATGAAGTCCCTAACTTTTTCCTGGATTTCCCTTTCGGGTTTTCAATCCACCGAGATAATTTTTTGTTTATATGCCCCTAATTTTTGCTTGAATCTCCCTTTAGGGTTTTTGATCCACCGGGACGCTCCTTTTTGCCTAAGTTGCCTGTTTAAGGTTCGAGCTTAGCGAGCTTTTTATACATAGTATTTTTGACTACGTCTGAACTTGCCGGGTGCAGTAGTTCTTCCCCATCCATTGTTGTGGGGATACGACTACCACCGGAGAATGTTGTTTTGACTACGTATGGGCCTTCGTAATTGGATGTCGATTTACCACGTGAGTCGAGGCGAGGTAGCCGAATCTTCTTGAGTACTAGACCATGTCATGGTTCCTCTTGTACAATAGGCTTCTAATTATGAAAGATCATATGTTGTGAAGAAAGTCTTCTCAAGAGGATCCACGATGCTCACAACTATGTATGGCGAGGATTTCCCTCACCCCGTCAACGCATACGTAGTTAAAAAATACCCCGCATAAACAGATCTATGAGTCGATGGCTTAGGAAAAAAAGGGCGTGCTGGCGAACCAAAAAAATGAATAAAAGGTTCAGGAAAAAATTAGGGACAAAAAAATAAGAAGTTAAAAGAATGAAAAATAATTTTGTACACCCGCTAAGTTGAAAACCTGGAAAAGGAGACTTAGGCATAAATGGGTATCCCAGTGGATTGAAAATTTGAAAAGGGTGATCCAAGAAAAAGTTAGGGATTTAAATCGAATGACTACAGTCTGTGATGCATCTGTGTTATCATTCCACACTGTTGTTGGGTAGCTTGGAAGGATAAGTGAATCATTCCAATTAACTTTCTCAGAAAGCAAGATATTAAGGAGCTTTGTAGTCATAAGAATCATAGTAGAGTCAGTACCTAACAAATTCGCACTCACATTGCCATCTCTGTATTCTCCTTTGTATGCTTTGTACACAATTACCTCTTTTTAGGAATTGCTTCTTGATGTAAATGTCTATTTACAGGCCAATCAATCAATAAAATTCTTTTTTATCCAAATTGTGCCTCTTTGTTTTTATTTTTGCTGTTTTGTTTATGAAAAGACGTCCCTCATTTTTGATAAAACTTTGCATTTAAAAACATTGAAGATTTACAACACATGATATAAATATCTAAAATTACTTGAAGTTTTGGGTGTCTGAGATGATGGCTAAGGTTTCCTTTCCATACCCAGGGCGTGTTGTTGTAATTTCCTTTTTGCAAGTATTGTTGATCTTTTATGACAGGAAGTGTGCTAGAAAATGAACAAAGAAAGGTCTGATTGTGACCAGCATGAGATTATTAATGGAAGCGATGTTTTCTCAAAACAGAATCCCTTATCCCTAGTGAAGGCGTACCCTTGCCTGAATATAATATTTCTCCCCAATGTAGTATATGCATTTCAATCTTGGAAGAATCATTTGATTTACCGATCAGATATTCTTGATATATCTCCGTGAAGTTGACATCTGCTTCCCCAGTGAGGTTGGTACTCGTCTTCCCCATGAAGTGTGTATTTTCCTCCCTAGGATAGTTTGCTACTATCAAGTGTTATTGAATATATTCCTGATTACCTATGGGAGATTCTAGTTTGTACCCCATGAAGCAGTTGTTATTCCCGACAAAGAAATTTCTTCTCCCTAGTACAAGTCTAGTGTTGATGTGAATCATGCAAAGATAGCATTCCCAGTGTATCCTGTATCAGCGAGATTGCTATTAATAGTTTTTTAGTTCTCCAGTGGAAGACGTGGCTTTCTCCTTAGTTGGAGATGAGTTTCGAGGATTTTTATCCCTAGCAGAACAAGTTTTTCATTTCCCCAGTAAAGCTTGGTGATAATGAATATTATACAAAATCTTGTTCCCCAATATGGTGTATTCGTGGGAGCACGGATCAAAACTCTTTTTATCCCTAGTGATAGAAGATTGTTGAGATATCCCCCGAACCTCCAGTTTATTTTTAGAACATTCTTTCTTCTTTCCCAAGTGAATAATTTGTTTTACCCCCGACGTTAAAAATCCCTAGTGTAGTCTGCTATGGGTTTTTTGTTGATTCAAGAATTCTCATTATCCCCGATAGAAGTTATCTTCATCAAGAAACTCTACGACAGAAGTTTCCATTCCCAACGGAGTTCTCTTCATCTGGACTAGAGGCAAGGGATCTGTTCTCCAGGAAGTTAAGAGTTCGACCAGAGCTTAAGTTATTCTCTGGTTTGCAATTTAGTTTTGCAAGATTCCTCCCAAGAGTTTACTTTCCCAAATATTTTGACCCTCGGAAGTTGATTTTTTTAGATTTGGAATTTAAACATGAAGTTCAGATTGACTATTCTCGTCAGAAGATCAGATGTGCAAGGATAATCATTCAGAAGTTCTGTGTCATCCTTGCAGTTGATTATTTTTGTGGTTTCCCCAGTGAAACACTAAACATGCAACTCTAAACATGCATCATTGCATTGCATCTATCAAAAAAAATTTCAAACATGCATCGAGATATAAGCCAATTATGTTTACCTGAAGTAACCAAGTTGTTATGTGTTAAGATTTGAATTATCTCCACTGAGTGCTTTTAGGCTGATTCTATCATGTTTCCTCAGCGGAGTCTGTTGTGGTTTGCCATCAGTCGAGTCTTTGGTATTTCCCATTGTCCCCAGTGAGTTGTGGTTTTTCTTGCTCCTGCAAGTCCTCGGTTATTTTAGCCGTGTTTTCTTTGCCGTTAGAGTGAGAGTAAGATTCGGTGTATTACCTTTCTTATTTCTCCAGTATTTGAGTATACATACTTGGTGTGTGGTAGTTAAGATGATTTCCACTCTTGGAGAAGTACACCACGCCTTTGGCCTAAGGGATATTGTAGTTCTTATACATTTGTAACCTCTTAAGTCCAACGCGTTTCAGAAATCCTTGTCTAGAGTCCTTACAGTTGATCTCTTTTCCATTTTCCAATTCTCCTTTGATTGGAATTCTATTCGGGTTCAATACGAATTTGAATCCTCAGTTAAGTTCATTTCTGATCAGCGTTCTTTCCTCAAGAGTCTATCTTCGGTTAGTCTCCTTGCCATTGCAAGTTCACCTTTGTTCAAGCTTCCTTTTTTAGGGTCTGCTCTGGCTGGTCTCTTTCCTATATGTGTCTAACTCTGACCAGACATGTATATCTTATCTCTAGTAAGTTCGCCTTCGATCGGTGTTCTTTCTCCAGGAGTATATCTGCGGTTAGCATTCCTTGTTGGAGCCTTCTTCATTCGGTCTCTTCCTTGTTTGTATGTGCCTAATTTTAACCAGAATATGCCAACATCTTTCTTATGTCAGCTACCAACTCCATACATGCACATTTGATAGCCTCGAAAGAGTCTTTTCTTCCGGACTCTTTTGTATATGTTCTTTCCTCCGAACATATAATTGTGGTATCTTTCTTAAATAGTCCTTTCTTTTGGTCTCTTTCTTGCTCTATGTCTGCTACTAACTCCAGACATGTATTCTTGATATCTCTGGTTAGATTCCTTTCATTCCTCCCTCTTTCTTTTTATATTTCCTTTCTTCGGGACATATATCTTTGATATCCTTCGTATATGTCCTTTCCTCTGGACATGTATTGTTGATATCTTTAATAGGACTTTCTTCGGTTAGTCTTTGTCTTATGTTCGCTACCAACTCTAAACATATATTTGTGGTATCCCTGATGAAGTCCTTTCTTCCGACCTCTTTCGTATACGTCCTTTCCTCCAGACATATAGTTGTGATATCCTTTGTATAAGTCTTTTCTCCCGATCTCTTCCGCATGTCCTCTACCTACTCCAGGCATGTTTATTCGATATCCAAGATAGAGTCCTTTTCTCCAATCTCTTTCTCGTTATGTGTATGCTACTAACTCCAGACATGTATTGTTGTTGTCCTTGATAGAGTCCTTTCTTCCGGTCTCTTTCTTATGTGTCTGCTACCAACTCCAGACATGTTGATATCCTTGTTAGATCTTTTTCGGTTTGTCTCTTTCATACATGTTCGCTACCAGCTCCGGACATGTATATTCGGTATTCCCGATAGATTCCTTTCTTCCGACCTCTTTCATATATGTCATTTCTTCCTGACATTTAGTTGTGATATCTTTTGTAAGAGTCCTTTCCTCCGCTCTCTTTTTTATGTCTGCTACTAACTCTGGACATGTCTATTCGATATCTTTCATATTTTTCCTTTCCTCCAGACATATATTGTTGTTACCTTTGATAGGGCTTTCTTCGACCATTCTCTTTCTTTTGTTCGCTACTTACTCCGAACACATGTTCCTCGATATTCAATCTCTATTTTGTGTGTCTAACCTTGACCTGACTTACATCTACCCGTGATACCAATATTCATAAAAAGCAAAGGAAAAAAATATAAATTACAGAAAAAGCAAAAAATAAATAATACCCGACTGACTTCAGAGTGCAAATTTTACGATTCTATTAAGTATTCAATTCGCTTTTACCTTGATTGTTTGAAAGGCTACCGCTAATCTCACCCCCAGGTTAAAGAAAGATTGAATAGGGGCAGCTGTTGTACCCCAAAATCCACCCTATTCATTTTAATCCTAATTGGATTCTACTTCATCATCACATGCATACATATATTCCATAGGGTCCATGCTCGTGGAATCAAGGGTTTTTTTTTGAAGAAAGAGCTGCAAAATTTGATTTTTTTGTTAAGCAGCTTTATGAAGTTGAAATCGGGGTTTTCAGATTTTTAATACGCTCCACACCGTTTCTAAGCCATACAATCAATATCCAAGCAAGTCATCATCATATCAAGCTCTTATGCGCTTCAACACGGTTGTGCAGAAAGTCGAGCGTTTCAATTGATTTGAGACAATGCAGACAAACATTTAGTATTGTGTGTTTCAAGCTTAGAAATTCATAACTTGAGATCATAAAATGGTTTGGGAATGATTCTTAAGTCATTAGAACCGTCTTGAGGTATTCTTTAATTCACATGCTTATGTCAAAGGCTACGTGAAGGAGGTTTTCTAAAGCACAAAATACTTGAAAGGTGTTATACAGTGGATTTACTATTTCATTGGTTTTCGGATACTAAAAAATTCATAACTTCTGACTGGAAAATCATCTTTGAGTGTCTCTTGGAGCATTTAAATCTTCTTGTTATTTCCTTCAATTTTCATGTTCGTCTCAAAAGCCAATTCATTGTGGAAGATCTCTGAATGCACGAGTACTTTGAGATTATACGGTGCAAAAACAGTGAAAATAGTATGCTGAACCATTGTTTTTCAGGTGTTCAAAAATTCATAACTTTCCCCTGGTTCGACATTCTTTGATGGTTCTTTGGGCAAAAAATCCGTCTTGATTTTATGTTTGTTCCATATGTTTGGGTCAGGAGCTAATTATTTTCATAAGATTTCCGAAAGTGCGAATTACCAGAGAAAATTTCACTCTAAATTGTTTTTCTATCAGACTGTTTTTCAATATTGTAAAATTGTAACTTCCTCGATTTTTATCGTATCAGGATGACTCTTGAAGCGTGAGATCCCAAATTTTGTAAGCTTCAACTTTTCTCAGGGCCCGAGTTCAGATTGTGCTACGAAGACTTCGATTTATGGTTAGCATCCGAAAGTGCCCACAGAAATAAGCTGAAATTGTTCAATACGGTGAAATAAGTTCACTGTTTCTCGCTATTTGAAAAATCATAATTCGCTAGTTTTTTATCGTATCAGGGTGATTCTTTCGGCATGACGTCATAAATTTCGTCGCCGACAATTTTTCTTCAGGGTTTACATCCGGATTTTGAACCGAACATCATAAGCTTGTGATTTGTTTGCACATCGTACCCAAAATAAGCTGTAAAATTATGCACTGTGAATTTTTACACTGTGTTTCTTGTTGTTCAGGGTAATGTGACTTGCTTAATTTTTATCATATCGAGATGATTCTTTTGGCACCGCGTCACAAATTTTGTCACCAACATCTTTGATTCAAGTTTTGCATCAGGATTTGGCACCGATTATTATGAGCTCGTGGTTCGATCTTGCACTGTGCATGAAATAAGTTGAAACTTCATGTTTTGGAGCCAAATTATATATTTCAAATTTTCAGACACAATTCCACTCACTATATCAAATCTCACAAATTAAAAAACTATTTTCTCCCAATTCTCTCTCACTTTTCTCTCATCTTCATCAAGATCCTTCAACCAAAATCAACATAAACTTCATGAATCCTCCTTCACTCTCATAAAATTCCACAAACTTCACTTTTCCGCCTACCTCCACGTGAAAGCCTCTGGTCACCGACGCATTTCCGGCCGCGATCCTTCACCGGTGTCCCTCCGTCATTTTCTCATTTTCCAGCGATATCAATGTCAGTCTCCCTCTGTTTTCTCCGCTAACAGCCGACGGTCTCTCCTCCCTCCATTGTGGTGCCTCCGTCGTGATAATCCCATCTGTTTTTAAGCTTTCGATCGGGTTTTCCGTTATCTTCATCTTCTTCGATTCAATTTCGGTAATTTCTTGAATCTACTTGCATTTAATCACTTATTTGTGATAATTGATTTTTGGGAATTGTGATTATTGCATGAATTGAGTTTTGAATTGTTAAAATTTAACTTGAGTTCTTGAAAATTACTTGGGATAATTGATTCTTGAATTGTGATAATGTTGACATGTGAAATTGGTTGATTCATGACATAATTGATATGGATCTTGATTTTATTCAGTAAAATTATTGATAATTTTTGGATACCGAATTATAGATCTACACATCGATTATGGAATTCTCTTGAGATCTAATTGTGTTTCCATGAGTAAATGCAATTTTCGTGTCAATTTGGGAATGAATTTAAGTTTTCTACATAAAAAACCTCAAATCCGGAAATTGCATTAACTCTTGAATTTTGTTATTTATGGTTTGAAATCATTGTTCGAATGTGGATTTAATCATTACAAAGTATTTGTAATTTATATGGGGCGATACTTGAATCGGTAAGTATTTTTGTGCATCCGTGTGTGGTTTTTGAAATCAATTTTTATCGATATTGGTTCATGGGTGCATCGGTGATCAGAAACTATAAATGCTTTATAATTGGCCTTTCAAAAGTTGTTTCATGCTTGTTCATGCATAATTGTGCATTTGTGGACTATTTCAGTTGAATTACACCGTTTTCGATACAGTTTTTCTGAGCATTCTTTGTTACGGTGCAATGCTGCCCGGTTATGGTAAGTTGTGCATAAGGCGACATTTCTTTGATGGTAAATGCTCAAAGTACTTGGTTTCGGTACTTGGATGACATTGGTGTTGATTTTTCTTGATTTCAGATTGAAGTATCATGCGATTCATGTGTTAATGATGTTGCTGCCCGGGAATGGTAAGTAACACTTGCAAGGTGATTTAATTCACGGTTATGGCTTACTTGAGCTTCTTGGTGCATTTGGTGGCTACCGGTACCATTTCAGATCAATTTTATTCCGACTATTCATACACTTGCATATGTAATAAGTTGCTTCCCGGAGTTTATGTTTGTGCTTCCATTATGCATTTAATTTCTATTTCTTCATGATTTAATTCTAAATTAAATTGTGATGAGAATTCATAACTCTAATTTTATTTTCTTGTTATTTCTAACATGTTTGTTGACTTGTGCAAGGAACTTTGAGAGTGCTTTCAATCGATTACCACATTTTTGGCTATTCGATTAAAGCATGTTATGCCAATTTATTTGTGGATTTTTGGATTCTCTCCCTACGCGATTTACTTTGATTCTCATTACATGAGATATATGCATTGTTTGTATTTTTGTCTGGATATGAATTTTTGTGCAAGTGTTATGTTTATTGAGGATGTGTCTGACACACATTCTCATTACGCTTTATTGATGCTTCAACGCATATTCTAACCATTGTGTTGTTGATGCTAGCTTGCATGAAGTTTTATGGAGTTATTGTGCTTTTGCATGCTTGCTACGAACTCTTGTTCATTTGGTTTTATACTGATTCGTGTTTATGTTTCCGCATCATTTATCACTTTCCATGCCATGAGAAGTAGGAATAAATATGTATGACTGGGAGTCCTTACTTTAGGTGGGCAATCTGTTTAAAGTCCTCAAGTGAGGCGATGTTTGTTCTGTTAAAGACTTCGAAATGAGGCGATGTTTTTGTTTACAAAAGACTCCAAAAGGAGCAATTTCGTGTTGTTTGTTTAAAAACGTCAAAAGAGGAATTTTTGCTAAAGTCCTCGAAGAAGGCATTTCTCCTCCCCTTTTACACTGTGCTTTCTATCAAGTCAATAAGTGGAACAGAGGGTCCGTAATTGACCCTCACACATTCTAGTCTTTGTCGTTTCTAGCTCGCATTGTATGTTAATGCTTCGAACCGTGCCTACTCTAGTTCATCTAGTCAAATAAAGTGGAATACAGGGCCCGTAACCAACCCCTATGTTTTGTCATTCGTTTCGATGATATTAGCTCATGCCGCTTGACGTTGATGCTCTGAGTTGTTACTCGATGTCGGTTCTCGAGCAAATCAAGTGGAAAGAGTTCTTCTCTCCCACTTTGAGATCCATTGGACTCATTTGTTTGTTTCTAGCTTGCACCCGATGTTTGTTTTGGCTCCGGTTTGTTGTTGTTGGATTTCACCTGTGCTTATGCTTTTCAATAGGTTGTAACTTTGTATGTTCCCTTAGGATACGCTTGTTCTGTTTCGGATGTGAGTTAAACATTAGGATTGTAATCCATTTATGCGAACATAGGAAGAGATTTCCTTTTTCAAACCTCAACCTTAGGTCCATCATTGTATGATAACATTATGGATAGAGCTAGATAGTTTCCCTTAGATGTTTTGTTTTCCTTTTCCATCCTTAAAACTAAAACCTTTTTTCTTGTCAAAAGCCTAAAACACTCTAACACTTCTTAAACACTTTTTCAGGGTAAAAAACATCAACCAATGCAAAGCTTTTTTGTCTTTGGACCTTTTTTCTCTTTAAAACCTTTTCAATAAGGATGAGTTGTTTCAAATTCGAACAACATGGAAATGCTAAGTGTGTGAGGAGCCGAGCATGAGTCTCTTTACGAGTTGAAACACCAAGCACGAATTGCAATCTTAACTGTAAGGATGTGCGTGCAACACCATCCATAAAAAACACAAAACAAATAGAAACTTTTCAGCCGAACTATGATGCTCTAATTTCTTAAAAGTAATACATAAGAATTTGGTCGCAGGGCCTATTCGAGCGAAACTTTGTAAATATTTTTTATTTTCCCCGTGTTTTCTTTTGCATGCATTCCCTCTTTGCATTTTTTCCTTAGTTCGTAAGCTTTAGATTAGAGCACGCCATTTGATTAAAACAACAAGAGTGGTTACCATGGAGTACCACGAACGTGAGGGGTTTTAATACCTTCCCTTTGTGTAGTCGACTCTCTTACTCCTATCTATCGGTCGTTTGATCTTGATTTCACCCTTATCAGGTTTACTCGATGTTTACCTTTTACTTCCTGTGGGATAAACCACGTTCAATGGCGACTTTATTGATTTTCTCTAGATGATTGTTTTGGACGGTTGTTTCAGACATTCCTTAGGTTCTCCATGTATTTTTTATTGTACACCCTCATGTATCTCTGATACATTTGAGTTGGATGATTATGCTTGACTGTTAGTCAAGTTATTGTTCTCACTCAAATCTCGTAGGCACGAGATGAGTATTGTTCTTAGTGAAGCTTTTAAGAAAACTAAGTAGTTGTAATTGGGGAGTGTGTACTTCCTAACAGTTCCTAGGACTGTAATTGTTTTTCCCTGTGATTGGGATTTTTTATTCCTCTTGTGATTGGAAGTGGGATGGCGATTTCTCATATCTAGGGAGGACCTAGGTAGACGTTGCATTGGGTAGGGATTACGCGAGAAGTTATATACTTGGGACTAGTTTAGATTCGAATTAATAATGCTAATAATGGATTTCCTTCCTAGCTAAGTAGCCCCAAGAGTAGGTGAGTTAGAACTGAACTAGATTAACATATCGTTATGTTCTTTAGTTTCTGCAAGTCATAATTCGGTTGTGTTGTTATATTGTTTGGTGTTCTGTCAACCGATGTCATAACATCTGTTGTGACATAATATGTTATTAAGACATCAGTCATGACTTCTAATTGTGTGCGTGCCAAAATTTCAATTGGCATCAAGAGCAGGCACCCTAATCTGGTTACTGGGTGAGATTCAGGGATATATTTTCTTGCACTAAGGATAAAGAAGGAGGTTATAACAACAAACCATCCATGTTGGATGGTTCTAAGTATGACTGATGGAAAGTTTGTATGATAGCTTTTCTGAAGGCTATGGACAACAAAGCTTGGAAGATTGTTTTGAAAGGATGAAAGAATATTGTTTTGAAGATCACTGAAAAATATGGGAAAGAGATTGAAACTGACACGATAAAACCTGAAGAAGAGTGGTGTTATTTCTCTGAAATTATGCTGAATGTGATGTCCTAACGAGAAGTATAAGTTATTTGGTCTGTTACAGTTTTGAAGTTTGGAAAATATTTCAACTTGTAGTTTCAACATGTCAAATGCAATGTCTTAACCAGGAGAGTATGGAAACTAGATTGTTACAATTTTGCAGTTTGGAAGTTGTTTCAACTTGCTGTTTGAACATGTCGAATGAGATGTCCTAACCAGAAGTATAGAACATCAGATCTGCTATAACTAACAATTTGGATTCAGTTGTTGTAATTTAATTACTGAATATTCTAGGAATATTTAGTAATCCTATGTGGCGTCCAAGATTGATAAATCAGAGATACTATGTTGGTTTTTCAAGATATTCAAACTTTTAAATATGGAGATATTTTAGGAAAGTTATGATTGAAGACCTATTTTCTTAGAGAAGTTTTTGCAGACTTTGGGCAGCCTCTTTGTTGCATTTTTGAACCCTAAATCCAGTTGGGAAAAAGGTTATAAATAGAATTGTTTGAAACCTAGTTTCGTACGGGTCTAGGATGTAGAATCATAGGGATTTATCATTGTGCCAATATCTAGGAGAGTTGGTTTGTAAGATCCACTCGGGTTGTGAGTTGGACTGTGCTACAAAGTTTTAATCTCTTTTATTGTTCTCCTTGAAGCTTTTAATCAAGAGGTAGTATTGTTCTTGGAGGAAGATGTTAAGAAACTCTAAGTATTGTTCTTGATCAAAGCTGTGAAGCAAGATCAAGTATGTTGTTATTAATAAAGGGGTGTCTTGATTAAGGTGTTTGTTTTGTATTTGAAGTGTGATCTTCATTTAGGATAGAAGTCGTTGATACATTAACTGAGATTAGGACTGTTAGACATCATTGTGATGATTGGAGGTGAGATGAGATTTCTCATATCTAGGGAGGACCTAGGTAGAAGTTGCACATGGTAGTGATTAAGTAAAATTTTTTAACTTGGGATTAGGTTAGCTTTGAATTGATACTGTCTAGTGGATTTCCTTCCTGGCTCGGTAGCCCCCAGAGTAGGTGTTGGTTTGCACCAAACTTGGTTAACAATTCTTTGTGTTGTTTTACTTTTCAGTACTGTTTTTATTTATTATACCTTGCCATGTATTTTTTAGTCAAAACATATGTCTCGACATCCTATAGGACACTTGTGATCTGATATACCAGAATTTCAAGTGGAATGAAGATAATGCAAAGAAGCCATTGGAAATCCCAAGGCTTTAAATGCTCTATTCAACAGGGTAGACAAAAATGTTTTCGTGTTGATTAATATATGTATTGTGGCCAAGGAGGCTTGGGAAATTCTCAAGACAATTTATGAAGGTACATCTAAGGTGAAGATTTCAAGACTTCAGCTTCTCACCTCAAAATTCGAAAATTTGAAGATGTATGATGAGAGACAATTCAGGAATATCAAATGAAGATTCTTGAAATTACTAGTGCATTAGGAGAGAAGATGTCAGAAGAAAAGCTAGTTAGGAAGATTCTTAGGTCCTTGCCTATGAGATTTGATGTGAAGGTCATAACAATTGAAGAAGCTCATGACATCAACAACATGAGAGTTGATGAACTTATTGGGCCAGTTCAAACTTTTAAATTGGCAATTAGTGACAAAACCGTGAAAAAGAACAAAGCCACAACTTTTGTATCTAATACTGAAGGTGATAAAGGTCAAGTTGAGCTAGACACTGATGAGGATCTATCTAATACCATTGTTCTAGTTGAGAAATAATTCAATAGGTTATTAAAAATATTGGAAAGAAGAGGGAGACAAGATGTCAAGAATATCTCATATACATTAGTAACAATCTTGATTCTTAGAAGAAAACTAGATCAAAAGAGAAGCCAAGTCAAAGAAGAGACATTCAATGTTTTGAATGTGAAGTATATGGTTATATTAGACCTTAATGTTCCGAATTCCTCAAGAAATAGCAGAAGGGTTTCACTGCATCTTGGTTTGATGATGATAAGTCAGAAGATGAAGACAATTTTAAGATTGCCAAACTAGTGTTGGCTCTATCTGGAAAATGGACAGATGAAGTAAAAGCTTGTGATGAGTGTGATGAGATTGATCTTTATGAATACCTAGATGTGTCCTACAAGGATACATGTGACAGGTGTAAAGAAATCCTAAAGAAAGAGGAAGAGCGAAGGGAAATCATTACTGATTTAGAGAGTGAAAGGAAGCAACTCCTTAATACCGTCTCTCATCTCCAGACTGATGTAACTCACTTAAATTCCAAGCTTAATAACTTGATTGATTCTATAAATATGGTGAAAGAGAATGAAGATATCAAAGTTCATTATCAATCTGATAATAAACTGAGGAGAATGTCAGAGGAGAAGGTTTTTCCTGCTGCAAAGAAAAAAGAGATCAACCTGTCCAAGAACATGTTACAACTTCCTGGTAGAAATAATGAATTTCCAAATCAACCTCAATTTACTTGGAGATGTCCCTACTGTGGTGATTCTGGTCATATAGAGCCATTTTTCTTCAAATTATATAGAGATAAAAAATCTTCAGTTCGTTCCAGTTGTACCCCAATTTTTGCCCTTAAGATCCCTTCATCATACCATTTTGATTCAATCACAACAAGATCACATTAGGATTCTTGGTTCCCATCCATAAACTTATATTTTCTCTTTGAGGAATCACCAAGCACCTTGACTTGTGTTATATTGTGATCATAAATATTTTTGTTTTTATTTCTTCTTTTAATTAATGAAATGCAATGTTGGATTGTCTTGCTTGTTACTCATGTAGGTAAAGGCAATAAGATTCAGCAAGTTTCTCCATGGGTTCATGGGTTTATTTCCATGACCTAGTCAATGAAGCTTGAGAAGTTCAAAACTAACCATTGAAGTTGTTTTGGAATGGATGACATGGCAAGGTTATTTTGGTTCACTATATTTCCAAGTTATCAAGATTTGATCCAAAAAGTGCAAGGGGGTTGATTGAAAAATAGTCATGGTTGGACAAGGTCTTGTTCCCATTGGTCACAAGTGCATATTTCTCTCAATTATCAAGATATGGAAGTGGTTATGGTTTCTATGAGTTCTCATTATCATCCTCAATAACTTATATTTACAAAGCACTTGTTTTGGTACAAGAATTTTGTTCAAAATTGTCAAAGTTCCTCAAGGCATGTTTCTTAATCTAGAGCTAGGGTTTTGAACTTCAAAGGAGTATATCTCGCCCATCTTTTGGTATTTTTGAGTGATTCCAAATACATCCTTATCTTCAAATTGATATCAACAAATCACTTCAAAAGTTCCAAGGAGTTTTCATGTGGAAGAAACTTGATGATGAAGAAAGATTACAAGTCCTCCAGATGAACCCCCAATTTCTCAAGTTTGACTTCAAATGATCATAACTTGGTCAATTTTTATCACCTTGAGCCTGTTATTTTTCCATAATTATCTTGAAGATGTGAACTTTATGCCTTATTTTATGTGCAAAGTGAGAAAATGGATGGAAGTTTCCTTAAGGATACTAAAGATTATAGGTCATTTAATGAAAATTTTCCAACTTCAACAAGTCATAACTTTCTCAATTTTTGGAGATTGTGAATGGTTCAAGTTTCAAAATGTAATTGAAGATATCTAATTCATGCCATATTTTTTGGTCAAGAGAAAATTCCAAGTGGAATGCTATGTTTGGATGCAAGACATTATAGGTCACTTTTGAAGAAATATTTGAAATATTTCTAAGTATGGAAAGTCAACCATTTTTCCTCAACTTTGACTCAACACAACTTTCAGCTCAAGCATTGATTTGATTCCATTCTTTTTCCGTTGCAAAGCTTGAAACCTCACCTTTCTAAAGCATCAAGAATAATGCCCTAAGACCCCTTGAGTTTAAAATGCCATTGGTCAGAAGTTGGCACTTTGAAACTGAATTTCTCACCAAGTCAGAATTTTGAAATCCATAATGTGGTCTCTAATCACAAGTTTTTCACGCGTTTTTGCCTTTAAACATGTTTAGTGAAGTTCCAGATTTGTTTAGCACCTCAAAACGCAAGGATTGGATGAGTTTTGGTGAAAATTAGATAACACTTCACTCGTGCATCAGGTTTGCACGAATTCCCTCCAAAATGCATCATTCACTCTTACTTTTGATCCCATTTGCTTCTCCTATAAATACATGAACTATCCCATTCGTTTTCTCAAGCTTGGATAGCTAGAATCACCCTGCCAAACTTGTTCCATAACTCTGAATTCAACAACTTCGAAATCCATACACAAGCCTTTTTCAATCCAATTTCTTCATCAATTCACCTTCCTTGATCTTCCCTGAAGCTAACCATATACTTACATTCAAGAATCGTGCCCTATATTTCTCCATAGAAGTCCAGCTTCAGAGCTTTGCAACTCTACTTCAATAGGTAGATTCCTTCATCAATTCTTCAAAACTTTGATATCATTGTGATGCTCTCATTTCCCTGGTTCTAGTCATAACACTTACCTTTTACTGGAAACACGTTTTGACCATGAAATTTCAAATCCCTTTTCAAAACTTTCCTTCCAAATTGTTGGAGCTACAATTTATATAAATTTGGCGCGAGGGTGTGTTTGTCTTCGTCTTGAAGAGACGAAGCGAATGTCATAGGTCTGAGCTTCTGATTTTACAGTTTGAGAGACCCGTAATTCATGTTGGTTGGAGGTTGAAGATGACCAATGTGTCATCTTCCAACCAATGATGGCACACCACTTGTTATTTTTAAATTCTGATTTTATTTCTGATTCTATGCTTTATTCACTAATGACCATGATATACATAGCGCGCCAGATCCCTTGGATTTGGTTACTAACATGTTTTGACTCTCATCCAATGGTCCACATATTTTTGACTTTTATTTTCTTTTCTGATTTTTTATATTTAATTGTTTTAAACTTCAAAAAATCATAGAAAATTCAGTTTAAGTCCAAAAAATTTGAAAAAATTATGAAAAATATTTTTGATTATTCCGTTTCTGATTTTTGTTTTTTCACAATTTAATTTTGTGTTTTGGTATATTTTATAAATTTACACTTTATTTGAATTGTTTTAAATGTTTAAAAATACTTTTATGCATTTTTAAATTCTGAAAAAAATTATGGAATGATCCAATGATATCGTGACAAATATTGGTGACCTTATTTTATTTTTGTTTATGACTTTGCTATTTTTTTAATCATTTTTTCCATTTCTTTAAATTTTAAAATAGTTTCTGACTTTAAAAAATTACCAAAAATTTTTATAAAATTACTTTAGTTCATTTCTGATTTTTCTATGATCTTACTTTTTATTTCTTGATTAATTTGAACATAGTTGACATTTTTCTTTTTTATTTCTATTTTTAAACATTATTTTTAAACCTTTTGTATATATTAAAATGTAATATTATTTTGTGATTATTTTTTGGATAATCTTGAGTTAAATTTTTGATCAGGAACTTTATTAACATCATTGGATCCATGGTGTTGAGTCTAACTCCACAAAAATGGATGAATGATTTTAATAATAGTTTGATTAAATTTAATCCAAAAGTGGTTTGTATATTCTCTCCCACCCTCTTCATCTCATCCTCTTCTTATTGCACTAAATGTTGTTGGAGCATGATCTCTATATTATGTCTCAAAACAAATGGTGCATAGATTGTTATTGACCGACCTCAAAATAGGTGCGACTTCTATATAAGTCCACTTACGATTGCTTAACATAGCGCTAAATTTTGTCCCGATTTGAATAAATGATCATTTGTGGCCTAAACTTATGTTTGCAAGCCCAAGTATGTTAATTTGATCTCTTTGATCCAATAACCTTGAGATTCATTGTGTGGAGGCTTTGGTTCTACCAATCATCTAATGGATCTACAACACCTTTGGTCAACGCGGATCACTTAAACATCGTTGATCATTAAATGATACTCATAAGGATTCCAAATGGATGATATACTTGACAATAAGCTAATGCAACTTGTTGTGTGGAGGCTTTGGTTCTACCAATCCTCCAATGAGTTCCAAATGAAAGTTTCAAGATGATCATTCAACTAACCACTAATCACTAATAATTGATTTTATTTTATGTTTTTATTTTATGCTCTTTACTTTATGCACCATTTACTTTTAGCATTTACATTTCATGCTATTTTTCATCTTTTCTCACTTGAGCCCCTTTATATTCTTGTCATTTTTTATTTTTCTCAATTGAGATTTTCTTTTCTTTTGAAGACACCTAATAATCAACACAAACCCATTAAATCTTTAATGATACTTGGACTATTTGGTTACTATCTCTGTCATTATGGAGCATTGGACTTTTTAGACTTAGGATCAGAAACCTTGGCCTATGATTGGAGACCTTGTGATCTTATCTTATTATTTTGTTTGGAGCTCTTGAGGTTTACCTCAAGACATTGGATTGTTTGTTTATTTTGTGTGTAGGTTATTGTGATTACACCCTTTGTTTGTAATCTGGAATTCACCCGTATACAACTGTTACTCTGCCTAATTTTTCTGAAGACTTAATACACTTGAAGTTTGGTTCTCTCAAGAGGTCTAGTATTTTTGCTTGTTTGGTTTCAATCCAAAGAATTGGAATTCTATCTTGGCTCATAGTGTCAAGTATTGGCTTCTTGTTGGTTAGATGGTCCTTATCCCTAGCTTTTACCTTATGCTATAGGATAGCCTCTTCTTCTCCTCCCATCTTCTTTAATTTCAAAAATCTTCTCCCTCCTTTTGAAAGCTCTTCTTGTTTTAAACTTGAACCACTTTTATAATAAACTTGGACTTAGGTCCATGAATTTTCAAACATTTTCATAAATAAATTCCAATAAACTTAACAATACTTTGACATCCTTTTTGTGAGAAGACTAAAAGTCAATCAATCTCATTTCAAACCATTTTTACACTTTGGCTTTTATCTTTAAAATTTTCTCAAAAAGATTGAACTCTTGTCAATCCTTGTAGTGATGCAAATAACTATACTTCTACAATATGTAGTGAAGAGATATATTTTCCACTTGGGTGTTGAGTGAGGAATTGTTGATTTTAAAATCCAAGCCATATCCTCCACTTTGAGATGATGTAAATTCTCCTTTCTCATGATTGTGGGTAGTAGGTATGTTTTCCACACGGACAATGACAATGATGTTTTATCTCATAAAATTAACCAACACATTTGTGTTGTAAAATTTTTAAAAGAGGAACTATGTGTACCCTGATCCCCTATTGCACGAAAAGGTGGTACGTAGGCACTAAAGATTCGCAACTGCGGCGGGTGCAAAAATCATAAAAAATATATTTCTTTTCTCACCTCCACCATCCATTTTTATACAACATTTTTTTATAACCAAAATATACAGATTTTTTACAAAGAGGTTCCTACGAAGTACCATAGATGTTTAGGGTACTAATACCTTCCCTTTGCATAACCAACCCCCTTACCTAGAATCTTTCCCCTCTTTTTGGGTTTTTCGCTCTTTTCCCATTCCTTTGGAAACAATAAAGCACGGTGGCGATTTTGATTTTGATTTGTAAAAGTCTAGTCAATCTAATGGCTTAGTCTTAAACATTTCTACCACTACAGATCAAAGGCTAAGAAAGTGGACAAGAAGAGGAGTATTGGAAATAGGGAGATTAACCTTATAGCTCATACTTCCTTGAGAGACTCAACTAGTGAAGACTGGTACTTTGACAATGGATGTCTAGGCATATGATAAGTGTTTAGAAGATGTTGTTGGATAGAAAGCCTCATCCTATAGGTTTTGTTATATTTGGTGATGGTTTTAATGGAGAGATCAAAGGTGATGGAAAACTGATGAGTGATGGATGTCCCATGTTAGACAATGTGATGTATGTCAAAGGATTGACTGCTAATCTTATTAGCATTAGTCAACTATGTGACCAAGGTCTATTAGTAAACTTCTCAAAATCAGAATGTCTGGTTAAAAATGAGAAAAAAGTTGTACTAGTGAGAGGTATCAGGTCCAAAGACAACTGCTACTTATAGGAATCTCAAATAGTTGCTTACTCTTCCACGTGTTCAACAACCAAGAAGGATGATGTAAAGCTATGGCACCAAAAACTTGGACATCTTCATTTCAAAAGAATTAAGGAAGTCATACCTATAGGAGGCATTAAGATTTTCCAAAGATCATAATTAAAGAAGGAGAAGTCAGTAATAATTGTGAAAGTATAAAGCAGATCATGATGTCACACCCAACGTTGCAACATCTGACTACTACCAAAGTTTTGTGTGATCGGTGGATCTGGAACTGACTGTTTAACGCTGGTTCGCGAAATATCGCGGAAGCAAGAGTCGCCACCGTCTTTTATTTTCTCCAACATGGACAGGACAAAAGCACATCAAAATTCCTTATGAGATAGTTTCTCGGTTCGGGAGGTAGATTTATAGAAAGGGAAGGTGTTAGCACCCTTTCTATCCATGGTTATCCATGGGCTCTTAGATACTTGCTCATTGTATTTTCAAAAGTGTTTGCTTTTCAAGTGTGAGTGGGTTTGAAAAAAGTTTCGTTTAAAGATTTCAGATCGACTCTTGTATCAGTCCTCAAGAGTGTTTGAAAAATTGTTTTGAAAGCTTTTTGAAAAGTGTCGGTGTGAAAAGAGTTTTGATTTGTTTTTGAAGAGAGCAAGTATCTATGACTCATCTACCTACCCTAAGGAATTAGGCTGTGTAAATGTCCTTAAGATAGTGCCATCCCACTATTGAGAGATAGGTAGCACCACCGTTGGAGGTGTTCGGGTCAATTCGTTTGTAGGGACAGTGTGGTCACCAGAGCAACAGTAGGACACCTTAGAAGCTACCCTTATGCCATTGATCCTTTTTAATTCCGAGGCAACCGTTTCGAGGCAACTGGATCATGTCATGGACATAAGGACTTACTAAAAATTCCTATACTCGACGACCACGTTTCGAAGGCAAGGCAACAGTGAGGCGTACCCTAGAAGTGGTGTGTGAATTTGTGTGTTATTTTCATGTTATGTTTTATCTTGTATATGTATCATGGTGATCTACGCTTGTTTTTAATTTAGGCCATACATTCTTTCATGCAAAGTTCAGAATTTAAAAGTGCGGAAATTTAAATGCGGAAAGTAAAATCCTACGCTATTACAAGGCGCGGGTCTATACATCGCCAAATTACAAAGACCAGTTTTAATAAAAATGCGGAAAGTAAAACCTAATTACTATTACAAGGCTTGAGCAATTACATAATATTTGAAAGAAAAATAAGAATAAATGCGCGAAAGGAATAAAAAATAGAACGTTCGAGGGCGTTGGACCCTTTTGAGATTAAATTGAATTAAAAGTTAATTAATTATTTTATTAAAAGAAAAGAA
Source organism: Vicia faba (assembly GCA_948472305.1). Lineage (NCBI taxonomy): Eukaryota > Viridiplantae > Streptophyta > Magnoliopsida > Fabales > Fabaceae > Vicia > Vicia faba. The sequence continues at coordinate 817,941,542 of OX451741.1, read as the reverse complement.
ATGTTTTTTTTGTTTTTGGTATTTAATGAAAATAAGGAAAATTAAAATTAAAATTAAAAGGAACTCTAATTCTAAGTTATTTTAATTATTAAGAAAATATTAAAGTTTAACCTAATTTATGCTAATTAATTAATGTACATGTGTATTTACAAAATTATTTAATAATAATAATAACAATGAGAGAAAAGTATTTATTAAAAAAAGAAAAGGTGAAAAAAATATCAAAACCCTAATTCTACCTATTTTAGTTTATTAAGAAAAGATTAAAATTTTAACCCAAAATTAGACTAAATTAATTATTAAAGTTTATTTACAAAATAAATTAATAGTGAATTAAATATTAATTAAAAAAATAAACATTTTTAGTTTCTGATTTTTTATTGTGAAATTTATTTTATGGTGAAAAGAAATAATTAAAACATTAAAAAGAATTTAAAAAAAATCAAATAAAAAATCAAAAATAATGCAAACCACGGGGGGGTATCAGGCCCTTTTTGGAGGTTTTTGAAGCATTTTGGCCCATCAGAATGAAGCCCTTTTTTGACTTTCCAGGATCACGTGCTTGATGGTTGACCCAGGTGTATGGTGGTCTTCACGTTCTGGCCTTTGGATTGATCATTCAGATTATGTGGCAAGCCAGCGTTTGAGGATGTATGATGAGCCCTGGGACGTGCACTGCATGGAAACATGTTAAGGAAAAAATTATGAAATATGAGAGGGGACCTGGGAATCGAACCCAGGTCCCAATACCTGCAAGACAGCTCACCCACCAACTGAGCTAGCGCGCGCCTTTGTTAATATTATGGAACATAATTATTATAAGGAAAAACCAAAGTCAATGATATAAAATAAAAAAACGCGCTGAAATTCAAATCCCCCAGTCATGTCTTGCCACACTAGCCTTCTTCTTCATCGTTGTACCTGTAATATAATCAAATAGCGGGGGTTTTAAACCCCCACTAAACACAACCTGCAAAAATAGCGAATAGCACATGGACAAATATAAAAAGGGCGCGAGGTCATGGTTCGTTTCGTTTGGATGTCACGAATTCAATGGTACCAGTTTGATGGTCTAATTTTTCCATATGAAGAAACCCCTAATTCGAAGCTTCTGAAACCCTAGGTTTCATCCATGGAAAATTTGAATATACGCATCATTGGTTCAATTAAATGCTACCAATAGCTTCAGAATGTCCCTATGAGTATAAATCAATTCAAAAAAAAAATGTTAAAAGCACATGAATGATTATATAGAATTCAAGAAAATATTGCAAACCGTTTGGCATGAGTTCTAAGATTCTGGGCACGTTTGGATTGCTTTTTGATTGCAAAAGCTTCCTAGGGATACCGGGAATGTGTTTTGATTGAAATGGAGGTTTAACACGTGCTGCAAGGTAGTTTTCAGATTGGCTTTTTTCTCTTCAAAACTTCAAATGTGTTTGGCCGTTTTTGAGCTTTTTTTTTGGTCGTGAATTCTACCAAGAATTCTTGCATATAGGTTATGTAAAGGATATCAATCAGAATTATGGCCATTAACCTTATGCATTCATGTTTGAGATTTGCCATAACCTCCATTGAAACACTTTCCATTTTTGTGTCAAAATTTGAATTTCTTGCTTGATTTAGGCCTTGTACGAATTTGGGATGTAAATGATGGTGATTTAAAGCTATTCAACACAAAATATACCCTTTAATTAATTTTCTTGATTTTAAAAGATTTAAAATGAATTAAATCAAATAAAATTAAATAAAAATGGAAAAATTAATTTTAAATCTTGAAATAATTTGTGGGACACGTGGGAAGCATGGCCAAGCTGAAACAAGTGGAAAAAGTGGGCCCCTTTTGTCAAAAATGAAGTTTCAAGGATAATTGATTTTGGCCATTTCACAAAAATTTCCCAACTTCTCCAATGCATATCTTGCTCAATTTTTAAGCTATGAACATGTTCTTAGACATTTTGGAAAGGTCTTGAAGTCCTCTAACCAATGTCTTTGGTCCCATGTCATTTTGATTTACCAGTCTCATGTTATGGTCTTTGACTTAAAGTCCCTTTTTGTTGACTTTTGAAAATGACCTATAATGTTGAAATTGATAACTTTTTGTGAGAGCATTTCTTGGACTTGGAATGTGAAGATGAGTTGTAGGAAATGTCCTCCCCTTCAAGATGAGCATTGGATGGGATTTTTCTGATGAACCATGAAAAAGTTATGCCTTGGTCAAGTTACAGTTGACTTTTCAACTGTCCAAAAATAGAAACTTTTGCATCTTGAGACTTTTTGAGCCATGCTTGAGGAATCATGATCAAGAATTGATCAAATGATGATTATGGATTCAAAATAAGATGTTTGACCAAAATTTTTGACTTTTGACTGCAAAATGACCATTTTGCCCCTACAGTTCATTGTTGAGCAATTAGGGTTTTTGACTGTGCAACTTGATCTTGTGAGACTTGAAACTTGACATGTAGGTGCTTGACAATGTGTATGAGCATATGGGACTTGATTGAGCCCTTGAAAACCTCAACTTCCTTGCAGGAACCAAAACCCTAATTTGACTGGCTTTAGAGGGTGGTTGACTGTGTAGCCCTTGAGTAGACCTTGAACCAATTGAGGTGATGCTTGGAAAAAACTTTGAAGATTATGGGAGGGTAAATTTTAGGGTAAAACAGTTGCCCCTGTTCAATCTTCTTAGACCTGAGGATGTAGATTGGCTTGTGTGCCTTTCGTGATCCGAGGGTAGAAGATGATTGAACACTAGAGTGCCCAGAAATTTGCACTCACATAGTAGAGTATCAGCAGTATGATAGCGGGAATGGGCTTACAGATGCCATTTGGAGAGGATGATGGGTAGGAGGTTGGGCTTATAGATGCCATCTGGAGGTGTGACAGAACTTTGTCGGGAATGGGCTTATAGATGCCATTTGGAACTGTTGGTAAGTGGATGGGCTTATAGATGCCATCAGGAGGTGTCGATCGCGTAAGAGATTCCTTAGCGAAAACTTGCGTACCTGAAAAAGAAAGATACTTACCTGGCCTGTTACAGGGATTGATCTTCAAATTATTTTACGTAGACGTGCCCTGGCGGGATACAGGAATCAAATCTATAAAACTATTGCTCACAAACGTGCCCTGGCCGGATACAGGAATCGAATCTAGAACTAACCGTCAACAGACATGCCCTGGCTAGATACAGGAAGCGAGTCTGGTAATGTAGTCGTCAACAGATACACCCTGGCAAGATATAGGAATCGGATCTTCGAACTCTTCAGACGTGCCCTGGCAGGATACAGGAATCGAGTCTGGTAATGTAGTCGTAAACAGATACACCCCGACAAGATACAGGAATCGGATCTTCGAACTCTTCAGACGTGCCCTGGCAAGATACAGGAATCGAGTCTGGTAATGTAGTCGTCAACAGATACACCCTGGCAAGATACAGGAATCGGATCTTCGAACTCTTTAGACGTGCCCTGGCAGGATACAGGAATCGAGTCTGGTAATGTAGTCGTCAACAGATACACCCTGGCAAGATACAGGAATCAGATCTTCGAACTCTTCAAACGTGCCCTGGCAAGATACAGGAATCGAGTCTGGTAATGTAGTCGTCAACATATACACCCTGGCAAGATACAGGAATCGAATCTTCGAACTCTTCAGACGTGCCCTGGCAGGATACAGGAATCGAGTCTGGTAATGTAGTCATCAACAGATACACCCCGATAAGATACAGTAATCGGATCTTCAAACTCTTCAGACGTGCCCTGGCAAGATACAGGAATCGAGTCTGGTAATGTAGTCGTCAACAGATACACTCTGGCAAGATACAAGAATCAGATCTTCGAACTCTTCAGACGTGCCCTGGCAGGATACAGGAATTGAGTCTAGTAATGTAGTTGTCAACAGATACACCCTGACAAGATACAGGAATCAGATCTTCAAACTCTTCAGACGTGCCCTGGCAGGATACAGGAATCGAGTCTGGTAATGTAGTCGTCAACAGATACACCCTGGCAAGATACAGGAATCGAATCTTTGAACTCTTCAGACGTGCCCTGGCAGGATACAGGAATCGAGTCTGGTAATGTAGTCGTCAACAGATACACCCTGGCAAGATACAGGAATCGGATCTTTGAACTCTTCAGACGTGCCCTGGCGGGATACAGGAATCGAGTCTGGTAATGTAGTCGTCAACAGATACACCCTGGCAAGATACAGGAATCGGATCTTCAAATTCTTCAGACGTGCCCTGGCAGGATACAGGAATCGAGTCTGGTTATGTAGTCGTCAACAGATACACCCTGGCAAGATACAGGAATCAGATCTTCGAACTCTTCAGACGTGCCCTAGCAGGATACAGGAATCGAGTCTGGAAATGTAGTCGTCAATAGATACACCCTGGCAAGATACAGGAATCGGATCTTTAGTTGCGACTGTTTATAGTAATTATCTTCGTATTGACCTTTGTCCTGAAAAGACAAAACGTTAGTTGTATGCGATGTCATGATGCATGACATGCGAGATGTTCTCAGAATAAATGAGATTGTATGTTCATGATGCTATGTGCATGCTATAATGTATGAAGATGTGATGTTCATGAATGTATGTTTCGTCTAGGAAAGTAAATCCTTGACGGGTGCCGGGCAGTTAACTCCTGGGCTGCTATTGAAGAGTAGAGCTTTGTTGTTTCCGCTGGGGGTGATGGTTGCAAGAATACTGGTAGGAGAAGATGACTCCGTTGGGGAATAAACTTGGCGAATAGAATACTCTGCGGGGAATACTCTGTGGGGAAGAGATGTGCTTTGCTGAGATGCTGATGATAATTCCACTGGGGATACCGTTGTTGTTATGTTGGAATATTGGGTGAACTCCGCTGGGGATGGGAAGACTTCGCCGGGGACGATCTTTCCGTGGTTTTTAGCTGAGGATAACCCAGTTATATCCTGGTGGGGAAATAACCTTTGAATAAAACCGGGGAGACGCGTTCGCTCTGCATGGGATAAGCTTCCAGAATCTACTGAGGATAAGCTTACTATTGGGGAGATTGATTGAACTCTCCTGGGGGGAATCTTTTCAGATTGGACTGGACTCTCCTGGGGAAATTTTTGAGATATACTGGGGAAGTGGCCCCACTGAATGTTCGGTATACCGCCGGGGAACAATCTTAGATTAAGACTGCCGGGGATGCTTGTTAAGAATGTTAGTATACTCCGCTGAGGAATGTTGAGATCTGCTGGGGATAATCCAACTTCCATAAGGCTGACTGAGTAGGCTAACTCTGCTTGGGGAGAGTATCGCTGACTTGCTGGAGATACGGTGCCTTGTTCAGGGCTGATTGGAGACCAACTGCTCGGGGAGAATTGTTGAATCTTGGCTCACTCTCTGGGGAATTAAGATATCTTGGTTACATTCTTCGGCCGAACTTACCTTGGTACCTTGGTGGACGGAGCAATCAGATCGCTTTAGACAACTCATTATTGCCCCTGTTTCTGATGTTACCTGTAATTAACCCTTTGTTTCGTGTGCAAATATTTATGAGTTAGCAATTAATGTCAAATGCATATATCACAATTGAACATTGGACGTTCTTTGCAAAACAAAACGGAAAAAGGAAAAACAATTGGCAATTGGTCTGAACAATGAATTTGTATTGATTTTTGAATTTTCCTGTAAATAGGCGTTTATGTACAAGAGGCTGACGTCCTAGTAAGAGAACACCGCCGAACAACAGAGTTTATACAATTTGTACCAGGAAAATAAAACAGCTGTGTGAAAAGAATAATCCCACTGGGTTTCAACTCTGCCATCGCCTTTATATCTTCGAGCGTCTCATCACTTTGCTGCTCGGTTGAAGATGAAGCTGACTGATCCATGCTGTCTGAACTTGATGTTGATACCGAATTCTGGATGCAAGGTGATCCAATGAGACATAGTATTACGCTTTAATCCCTAACTTTTTCCTGGACCGCCCTTTCGAGTTTTCAGGCCACCAGGATACCCATTTTTTCCCAAGCCGCCTTTTCAGGTTTTCGACTTACCGGGTGTACAGATTTTTTTCATTTCATCCCTCATTTTGCCCGAACCCTTTTGGTTCGCCGGGAAGCCCTAATTTTTGCCTAGGTATGTCAACCTAGCGGGTCTTTTATCATACGTAGTATCTTTTTACTATGTCTGCATTGGCGGGGTGAGGAAGGTCGTCACCGTCCATGGTGGTTAGGATCATGGCTCCTCCTGAGAACACATGTTTAACCACAAATGGCCCTTCGTAGGTAGGGGTCCATTTTCCCCTGGGATCACTTTGAGGAAGAATGATGCGTTTGATTACCAGGTCCCCAACTTGATACTCTTGTGGTCTGACTTTCTTGTTAAATGCCCTGATCATCCGTTTTTGGTACGTCTGACCATGACAAATAGCGGTGAGTCTCTTTTCGTTAATTAGATTTAATTGATCAAGTCGAGTCTGGATCCAGTCATCTTTGCTCAGATCTGCATCCTTCATTATCTGGAGAGAGGGTATCTGGACTTCAATCGGCAAGACTGCCTCCATGCCGTAGACCAAGGAAAAAGGAGTTGCCCCGGTTGACGTTCTTGCTGAGGTACGGTACCCATGAAGAGCGAACGGTAACATCTCGTGCCAATCTTTATAGGTCACTATCATCTTCTGCACAATCTTCTTGATATTCTTATTTGCCGCTTCTACAGCCCCATTCATCTTCGATCGGTAAGGAGAAGAGTTGTGGTGCTGTATCTTGAATTGCTCACAGAGCTCAGTGATCATCTTGTTATTAAGATTATTACCGTTGTCTGTAATGATCCTTTCCGGGACACCGTATCGACATATCAGATTATGCCGAATGAACCGTGCCACAACGTTCTTGGTTACTGTGGCGTAAGAAGCTGCTTCAACCCACTTCGTAAAGTAATCGATCGCCACCAGGATGAAGCGATGCCCGTTAGATGCCGTAGGTATGATCTCACCGATCATATCAATTCCCCACATTGCAAAAGGCCAAGATGCTGTCAAGACATTCAGAGGAACTGGAGGAACGTGCACCTTATCAGCATATATCTGGCATTTGTGACATGTCCGAGAATGTTGGTAACAGTCAGCTTCCATTGTGGACCAGAAATATCCTGCCCGAAGGATTTTCTTTGCCATGGTATGTCCACTGGAATGTGTTCCGAAGGTACCTTCATGTAGCTCTGCCATGATCTTTTCTGCTTCAGTCTTATCCACACAACGCAGTAAAGTTGAATCATGGTTTCTCTTGTATAGAATACCGTTGCTGAGGAAGAACTTCGCTGCGAACCTTCTCAGAAACTTCTTGTCATTGATGGATTCACCTTCAGGGTACTCTTGAGCTTCCAGATACCTCTTCACCTCATGATACCAAGGTTTTTCAGTTACTATCTCAGCCTCAAGATCACAACAATATGCAGGTTCGTCTAGTTTCTAGATAATGATCCGGGGAGCCTCATTGTCCCACTTGACTTTGAACATAGAAGACTTCGTAGCTAACGCGTCCGCCAACTGATTCTCCTCTCTTGGGAAATGTTCAAAAGTTATCTCTGTGAAATGGGGGATCAATGTCAACACACATTCTCTGTAAGGAATAAGATTCGGATGTTTCGTATCCCACTCGCCTTTGATCTGATTGATCACGAGAGAGGAATCTCCGAAGACACTCAGAAACTTGATCCTTAAGTCGATTGCAGCTTGAAGACCCATGATGCATGCCTCATACTCTGCCATGTTGTTGGTGCAGTTGAAACATAGTCGGGCAGTAAGTGGAGTATGAGTGCCTTTAAGGGATATGATCACAGCGCCGATACCGTTACCCAAAGCGTTGGAGGCTCCGTCAAAGTGCATAGACCATCAGGATCCTTCCTCAGGTCCTTCATCCGGTCCAGGTACTTCACAATCAGTCACTATCATGATGCTCTCGTCTGGAAACTCGAAGTTCATTGACTGGTAATCATCCACTGCCTGGTGTGCCAAGTGGTCTGCCAACACACTTCCTTTGATAGCTTTCTGAGTTGTGTACTGGATGTCGTATTCTGTCAAGATCATTTGCCATCTTGCTATTCTTCCAGACAGAGAAGGCTTTTCGAATATGTACTTTATTGGATCCATCTTTGAAATCAACAGAGTAGTGTGAGTCAGCATATACTGTCTCAGCCGGCGAGCAGCCCATACCAAAGCGCAACAAGTTTTCTTGAGCAGTGAGTATCGGGTCTCACAGTCGGTAAACTTTTTGCTAAGGTAATAAATGGCATGCTCTTTTCGGCTAGACTCGTCATGCTGTCCAAGCACACACCCCATTGAGCTGTCAAGTACTGTCAGGTATAGTATTAGAGGTCTCCCTTCAACCGGTGGCATAAGAATGGGTGGTTCTTAGAGGTACTCTTTGATTCTGTCAAAAGCGGCCTGACATTCATCGTTCCAACGTACTACCTGATCTTTCTTCAGCAGCTTGAAGATTGGCTCACAAGTAGCAGTTAGGTGCGAGATGAATCGGGCAATGTAGTTCAGACGTCCTAGAAAGCCTCTGACTTCTTTCTCTGTCTTGGGAGTTGGCATCTCTTGTATGGCTTTAACCTTGGCAGGGTCCACTTGAATACCTTTGTCGCTCACGACGAAGCCTATCAACTTTCCAGATCTTACCCCAAATGTGCACTTGTTCGGGTTCAACCTTAACTTGTATAACTTCAGACGGTCAAACAACTTCTGCAGATGATCAAGGTGTTCCTCCTCAGTTTGGGACCTTGCAATCATATCGTCGACATACACTTCAATCTCACGGTGGATCATGTCATGAAATAAAGCAACCATGGCACGTTGGTAGGTTGCCCCAGCATTTTTCAACCCGAATGGCATGACCTTGTAGCAGAAGGTGCCCCACTGAGTAACAAAGGTAGTCTTTTCCATATCTCCAGGAGCCATCTTGATCTGATTATAACCTGAAAAACCATCCATGAAGGAGAACACCTTGTGCTGAGCAGTATTGTCAACCAGAACGTCAATGTGAGGTAGGGGGAAGTCATCCTTGGGGCTTACCCTGTTCAGATCCCTGTAATCGACACACATTCTGACCTTACCATCTTTCTTCGGCACCGACACCACATTGGCAACCCACTGAGGGTAAGAAGTCACTGCTAGAAACCCGGCATCAAATTGCTTCATAACCTCAGCTTTGATTTTCTCAGACATCTCTGGACGCATACGGCGGACCTTTTGTTTTACCGGAGGACAGTCTTCCTTGGTAGGCAAATGATGAACTACGATGTCGGTATCCAACCCAGGCATGTCTTTGTAAGACCAGGCAAAGATTTCCATGTAGTCATGCAGCATCTGGATCAGCCGTTGTTTCACACTGAGCTCTAGATTAGCACCAATCTTGACTTCTTTCCTGTCTGTCTCAGTACCCAGATTTACCGTTTCCACGGGCTCTTCATGTGGCAGAATGGCCCTCTCTTCCTGGAGTAGCATTCTTGCAAGTTCGCCAGGCACTTCGCAATCATCTTCACCTTCGTCTTCGGCTAAGTTGATCGGATTTTCGAAGTCATAACTGGCAGTAGCAGAGTCGTTACCAGTGAGATCCAGAGTGGATTGAAACCTGTATGAGTGAGTGTGTGTAAATATAGCTGTTTTGCAATATATAAAGAAAGAAAGGGAGCGCAAGATTTGAAATGTGAAAAACGTCCAATGCTTTTATTCATGATATATGGAAGTGACAAACAAAAGCCCTCACAAATAAAACCGCGGTGTCCCGGGTAAGACACCGGGCCATAAAGTTTCAAATTATTGTTTATTACAAATCCAAAACAAAGAAGTTCATTACTGGGTGACAAAAGTAATAGGTGTAAAGTCTTTTGCAGTCCAGTTGCTAGGTCCACCGTTGGTCGTTGGGTAGATCCAGCTGTCAAACTCGGATTCTTCCACTTCGTCTTCATCCCCAATAGCATTCACTCCTGGATTGGTGATGAACACAGGAGGTCTTCCTATCCTTGCCTTGCGCACAGCCTTCTGAGCTTCTGCAGTGAAACCCAGCCCAAACTTGTCAGTCTTAGGAGTAAAATCAGGGAGCCTGCCCCAGTTTGCACATTCACCTTTTTCAATCACAGCCTGGGCGTCCTTTAAGGAGGCCATCTTCAAAGGAGAACCCTCTTCAGTCACTGCTTCTACTGCTGCCAATGTTTTTGGCACCTCTTCAAAATTTTGAAAGGGGGTCTCAATGAACTCCCCATCCATTTCTACGTACCTGAAAGAGTTGAGGTGGCTGACCATGTATTCCTCTTCCCCTTGCACTGTTACAATCTTCCCCCTGACCGGGTACTTGAGCTTCTGATGTAAGGTTGAAGTCACAGCTCCAGCCTTGTGGATCCACGGACGACCCAGCAAACAAGAATAGGATGGACGGGTGTCCATCACATAGAATTTTGAATCAAAGACCTATGACCCAACCCTGATTGGGATGTCAACCTCACCATGTACCATTCTTTTGGACCCGTCAAAGGCCCGAACAACAATATTACTTGGTTTGAGTTCTAAACCCTCACAGTCCAGCCTGTCTAGAGCTTTCTTGGGTAGCACGTTTAGTGAAGAACCAGTGTCAACCAGCACATGAGCAAGAGTAGTGCCCCTGCATTCAATGGAGACATGCAGGGCATCATTATGGTTCTTCCCCTTGGCCGTCAGATCAGCGTCAGAGAAACCCAGGCCATTATCAGCGGTTAAGTTGGCCACACAGTCGGTGAATTGATCAGCAGACGTCTCTTGAGGCACGTGGGCCATCTTCAAGAAAGCAATCAGGGCCTTGGCATGGGCCTCTGAACACAACAACAGTGATAGCATGGAGATTTTGGAGGGGGTGTGCCCCAGCTGTTCAACGACGTTGAAATCACTTTTCTTTATAATCTTGAGGATCTCTTCCATCTCTTGCTTGGAAGCCTCAACAAAGGTCTTTGGTGCCTCCGTCCGGGCAGGCATATCAGCAGCAATCCCCTTGCCCTGAGCGTCAGATGACTCGGCAGCAGGGGTGGAAACTTGATTAGAGGGGGAAACAGGCACACTGGCAGGTGTGATGACCAGAGGCCTTTGAATTACTGGAGGAGCAATGTCTGGTGAGAATAGTCTTCCACTACGAGTGACCTTAGCAGGCCCAGTGATGTTGGTGACACCGGTACCAGCGTTGAACTCTTGCTTCACTCCCAGAACATAAACATTTGCCCCATAGTGCCACGAGACAGCTTTATCAGACTTGTAGGGGATGGGCCCCGGAACAATAATGGTGATGGGAGCAATCTTGTGAACAGGCAAAATTTGGACAGGCTTCTTTGAAGGAGCCTTGGAAGGGTTATTGAAAATGGTACCAATTAAAACTTCTTCAACAGGGGCAGCAGGAACAACAATCTTCTTGAACAAGATCTCTTTACTATCCATCAGGTTTTGGACGCCTGATTTCAGCAAAGAACAACCAGCAGGGGAATCAACACATAAAGGGAAACCTTTACTACATCCCAGAAATAAACCGGCCAGCAACAGGTTCCTCTTGACGGTCAGCAACGGAGTAGCAACATCATCCACAGAAGCTACATACAAATCCTCTTCAACAGCATTCACTCCATGCTGGGGCATGGGAGCGGTCACAACATTTGGCCTTTCGTGTGCCTCGAACTGTATCTCCTTGGCATCAATAAGGTCCTGAACCTTATTCCTCAGGGCCCAGCAATCATCAGTAGAATGTCCCGGGCTATCAGAGTGATATGCGCAACGGGCGTTGGGGTTGTATTTCGGAGATGATGTGTTTACCATCTTCGGAGCCTCTTTGACAGTTACCAGGCTAGTTGACAGCAGTTGCGGCATGATCTGAGAGAGAGTCATGCTGAGCCGAGTATACTGCCGTTTGGGCCTCTCAGCTCTGGGTTGGTTGTACTGTTGTGGAGTAGCAGCAGGCTTTTAAATAACCACCGCGTTGACAGCTTGGCAGCATTTAGGTTTGTTCTGCTTTCTTGGACCATACACAGCACTGGCCTCCTTCTTGAAGGGCTTCTTTTCAGTATTTAAGGAGGCAACCTTCTGTATCTTCCCCGATTTTATACCAGCCTCGATCCTCTCACCAGTCAGGATCAAATCAATAAACCCAGCAGAGGAATTACCAATGAGATGGTTGAAGAATGGACCAGATAGGGTCCCCAAGAACATGTCTACTAGCTCACGATCTGTCAATGGTGGCTGCACCCTGCCAGCCAGATCTCTCCATTTCTGTGCGTACTCCTTAAAACCTTCTCCCGATCCTAGCGACATACCCTGGAGTTGGGTACGCGTAGGAGCGAGGTCGGAATTATATTGATACTTCTTGTAAAAAGAAGTGGCCAAATCCTCCCAGTTACGAATGTTGGTTCCATCCAGCTGATAGAACCATTCAAGGTGAGTCCCTGAAAGACTCTCCTGGAAGAAGTGGATCCATAAGTTCTTGTCTGCTGTGTAAGGCTGGATCTTCCTTACATAAGAACGAAGGTGCATTTTAGGACAAGAAGCCCCGTCATACTTCACAAAGGCAGGCGGCTTGAACTTGTGCGGGATTACCACCCCAGAAGATAAACCCAAGTCTCCGAAATCCAACCCAGGCACACGTTGAATCTCTATAGCATTTAACCTGTCCTCCAGCTGTTTGTACCGGTCCTCAGCAGGAGGGTACTGTTCGTCATTGAAGTCTGTCTCAGTGTCAGAGACCACAGGACTAGGGACCTCTCTCCCCTGGTGACTACCTTCCCCCACAGATGGAGTAGTCCTATCAGCTTCATTCTGCAATGTGTTCCCGAGTCTACGCCCAGTGTTGAATAACACAGTCCTCTTCTTCTTCTTCTTATTCTTCTTCAGGAGCAAAGCCATCAGCTCTTGTTGTCCCTGGGCCAAGTTCATGACCATCTCCTGAAATTGGGCATTCTGGGCCTGGAGGGCCTTGATAGCTTGCTCGGTAGTGAGTTCAGGATTCATGATGCTTGAGTGCTGAAATAAACAGCGAAGAAGATTAAGCAACCTGTAGGAAAAGGGTACCTGTAATTCATATGATGAATGAAATGCGTATGAATTATGTTTTCAAAGACAATCGGGAATCAACTTTGTAAACAAAAGGAACACACTTTATTAGATTTAAACTTTAAATTGTTCAACAATTTGCCCTTAGGTGTTACAAGAATGAAAATACTGAAAAGGAAATAAAGCTATAAAAGAAACATCCAAAGCCCATCAGTGCTCCCATGGCCTCCTCTTCTCAGTACGGATATAGGCATTCAGGGTTCGCTCGTTCTCAAATTGCTTGGTCAGCTTCTGGATCTTCTGTTCCTGTTCGTTGAACTTTTCCCGATAATAATCCCGCTCTTCATGTAGTTGCGCCCAAGACCTCTTTAGTGTATCAACATCAGTGGGTATCTGAGGAGGGAGAACAGTTGGAGGAACCCCATCTCCATTAGGACTTTCAAGAATGATAGGCCTGACAGCTTCATATGGCATACCTAACTTCTGAGCACGGATGCGGACCCATCTGTAATAGGGTTCCATAGGTAGAGAAGTCTTTAGTCCCAACTCTTGTGGGTCAGCTTTGTGAATTTTGTCCCAAGCTTTGATGAATCTACGGCGCAGTTCGTCACTATCTTTCTGAAACTCAAAACTGATGTGAGGCACCAGCATCTCATGAGGCCCTGCTCTTCTGGCTCTTCCAAACTGATGGAGAGCTAAACATGGATTATAAGAGATTCCGCCCTGAGTGCCAATCAATGGAACATTAGGATATTCTCCGCAGCGATCAATAACAGCTACCTCATCCAAACTTCTGAGAGTCCAAATGATGTCCTTATCAGTGAGAGACATTAACCTATGAGCCCAACCTCTTCCTTCTTTGTTCTTTAGCACGAACTTGGGGAGGTGCGAAATAAACCACCTCACCAGCAAAGGAGTACAACACCACAAAGTTCCTCGTCTTCGGGCAGTACGAGCATAGAGTTTTTGCAGGACATCACCCAAGAGAGTGGGTACAGGGTTCCGAGACATGAAGATCCTTATGGCATTGATATTGACAAAGTTATCAGGATTTGGAAACAATACTAGCCCATAGATTAAGAGAGCCAGAATGTCCTCGTACGCCCTGAAGTCTAAGTCATTCCAGAAACTGTTAGCTTTACCAATCAGAAACTTAGCCAAGAAGCCCTTAACTCCGCTTCTAGTCACCCAGTTGTCCATTACCTCCTGGTTGGTCAAGGGAAGGGCTGCAACAATCTCCTCGAGCCTAAGAGTCTTTTCCCAACCAGTGAAGGGAGTCTGATCCAGGATAGGGATGCCAAGCAAATCAGAGAAATCTTCTAGGGTAGGGACCAACTGGAAGTCTTGAAAGGTGAAGCACTGGTACAGAGGGTCATAAAACTGGGTCAAGACACTCATCAGTTGTTGGTCCCACTTTGAAGTGACTAAACCGAGAAGAGAACCATGCCTCTGGATGAAGGAAGCAGTGCTTGGAATTCTGTCAACCAACTCTTTAAGCAAATCAGGTGGGTGAACAAAGTTGAGCCGGATAGTGTTCCTTCGCACAGGCATCATGAGGTCCTACAAAACAGAGCAAAGGTGAAACCCTCTTGTCTTTGAAATAGGTCAGTCCTTATGCAGGATGCATGCAATGTTATGATAGCATGATGTTATGATAAAGCACACCACAAGTATTCACAAAGGCAAACATGATAAGGCACACAAGTCACACCACAACCCTTAGAGTTTAGGCCAGCATGGAGTTCAGGTACTACCCTCTTTCAGTTTGTTAGTTAAGACCTGTCCTAATCAAAAGTAACCGGGTTCTAGAGGATCCCAATATCACTGACTACCCTCAATCGGTCATAACTCCAGCATCGCAATCTTTTCTTGCGGCCATAACCATCACGAGAGTTTAGCCTCAATGGGCGTAGCATACTGCTACTGTTCTATTGGCCAAGTTGGGTCATTTAAGGTTCTAAGGTCGGTTGGTGCTTAATGACTCCTCAGCAGACCCATATTCTCCTCGTTGCGACACAAGGGATATCGGTACAGACCAAGGTGCCACACCAACGTAGCCACTGCTTCACCCATGTCGGTCTACGCCGGACAGGTCCCTCACAGCTTATGCTACCTAACAGGGTATCCCAAGATCCGGGTTAGGATCCATGTAACTCCGATGCAGCCCACAATAATAAAGCAAACAAACACAACAATTAAAAACACAAGTGATCTTAGTCCTAAGGTACACCTCACTTTATAAATGTCCCCAGCAGAGTCGCCAGTTCTGTGATCGGTGGATCTGGAACTGACTGTTTAACGCTGGTTCGTGAAATGTTGCGGAAGCAAGAGTCGCCACCGTCTTTTATTTTCTCCAACATGGACAGGACAAAAGCACAACAAAATTCCTTATGAGATAGTTTCTCGGTTCGGGAGGTAGATTTATAGAAAGGGAAGGTGTTAGCACCCTTTCTATCCATGGTTATCCATGGGATCTTAGATACTTGCTCATTGTATTTTCAAAAGTGTTTGCTTTTCAAGTGTGAGTGGGTTTGAAAAAAGTTTCGTTTAAAGATTTCAGATCGACTCTTGTATCAGTCCTCAAGAGTGTTTGAAAAATCATTTTGAAAGCTTTTTGAAAAGTGTCGGTGTGAAAAGAGTTTTGATTTGTTTTTGAAGAGAGCAAGTATCTATGAGTCATCTACCTACCCTAAGGAATTAGGCTGTGTAAATGTCCTTAAGATAGTGCCATCCCACTATTGAGAGATAGGTAGCACCACCGTTGGAGGTGTTCGGGTCAATTCGTTTGTAGGGACAGTGTGGTCACCAGAGCAACAGTAGGACACCTTAGAAGCTACCCTTATGCCATTGGTCCTTTTTAATTCCGAGGCAACCGTTTCGAGGAAACTGGATCATGTCATGGACATAAGGACTTACTTAAACGTCCTATACTCGACGACCACGTTTCGAAGGCACGACAACAGTGAGGCGTACCCTAGAAGTGGTGTGTGAATTTGTGTGTTATTTTCATGTTATGTTTTATCTTGTATATGTATCATGGTGATCTACGCTTGTTTTTAATTTAGGCCATACATTCTTTCATGCAAAGTTCAGAATTTAAAAGTGCGGAAATTTAAATGCGGAAAGTAAAATCCTACGCTATTACAAGGCGCGGGTCTATACATCTCCAAATTACAAAGACCCGTTTTAATAAAAATGCGGAAAGTAAAACCTAATTACTATTACAAGGCTTGAGCAATTACATAATATTTGAAAGAAAAATAAGAATAAATGCGCGAAAGGAATAAAAAATAGAACGTTCGAGGGCGTTGGACCCTTTTGAGATTAAATTGAATTAAAAGTTAATTAATTATTTTATTAAAAGAAAAGAAATGTTTTTTTTTGTTTTTGGTATTTAATGAAAATAAGGAAAATTAAAATTAAAATTAAAAGGAACTCTAATTCTAAGTTATTTTAATTATTAAGAAAATATTAAAGTTTAACCTAATTTATGCTAATTAATTAATGTACATGTGTATTTACAAAATTATTTAATAATAATAATAACAATGAGAGAAAAGTATTTATTAAAAAAAGAAAAGGTGAAAAAAATATCAAAACCCTAATTCTACCTATTTTAGTTTATTAAGAAAAGATTAAAATTTTAACCCTAAATTAGACTAAATTAATTATTAAAGTTTATTTACAAAATAAATTAATAGTGAATTAAATATTAATTAAAAAAATAAACATTTTTAGTTTCTGATTTTTTATTGTGAAATTTATTTTATGGTGAAAAGAAATAATTAAAACATTAAAAAGAATTTAAAGAAAATCAAATAAAAAATCAAAAATAATACAAACCATGGGGGGGTATCAGGCCCTTTTTGAAGGTTTTTGAAGCATTTTGGCCCATCAAAATGAAGCCCTTTTTTGACTTTCCAGGATCACGTGCTTGATGGTTGACCCAGGTGTATGGTGGTCTTCACGTTCTGGCCTTTGGATTGATCATTCAGATTATGTGGCAAGCCAACGTTTGAGGATGTATGATGAGCCCTGGGACGTGCACTGCATGGAAACATGTTAAGGAAAAAATTATGAAATATGAGAGGGGACCTGGGAATCGAACCCAGGTCCCAATACCTGCAAGACAGCTCACCCACCAACTGAGCTAGCGCGCGCCTTTGTTAATATTATGGAACATAATTATTATAAGGAAAAACCAAAGTCAATGATATAAAATAAAAAAAACGCGCTGAAATTCAAATCCCCCAGTCATGTCTTGCCACGCTAGCCTTCTTCTTCATCATTGTACCTGTAATATAATCAAATAGCGGGGGTTTTAAACCCCCACTAAACACAACTTGCAAAAATAGCGAATAGCACATGGACAAATATAAAAAGGGCGCGAGGTCATGGTTCGTTTCGTTTGGATGTCACGAATTCAATGGTACCAGTTTGATGGTCTAATTTTTCCATATGAAGAAACCCCTAGTTCGAAGCTTCTGAAACCCTAGGTTTCATCCATGGCAAATTTGAATATACGCATCATTGGTTCAATTAAATGCTACCAATAGCTTCAGAATGTCCCTATGAGTATAAATCAATTCAAAAAAAATGTTAAAAGCGCATGAATGATTATATAGAATTCAAGAAAATATTGCAAACTGTTTGGCCTGAGTTCTAAGATTCTGGGCACGTTTGGATTGCTTTTTGATTGCAAAAGCTTCCTAGGGATACCAGGAATGTGTTTTGATTGAAATGGAGGTTTAAAACGTGCTGCAAGGTGGTTTTCAGATTGGCTTTTTTCTCTTCAAAACTTCAAATGTGTTTGGCCATTTTTGAGCTTTTTTTTTGGTCGTGAATTCTACCAAGAATGCTTGCATATAGGTTATGTAAAGGATATCAATCAGAATTATGGTCATTAACCTTATGCATTCATGTTTGAGATTTGCCATAACCTCCATTGAAACACTTTCCATTTTTGTGTCAAAATTTGAATTTCTTGCTTGATTTAGGCCTTGTACGAATTTGGGATGTAAATGATGGTGATTCAAAGCTATTCAACACAAAATATACCCTTTAATTAATTTTCTTGATTTTTATTTGATTTTAAAAGATTTAAAATGAATTAAATCAAATAAAATTAAATAAAAATGGAAAAATTAATTTTAAATCTTGAAATAATTTGTGGGACACGTGGGAAGCATGGCCAAGCTGAAACAAGTGGAAAAAGTGGGCCCCTTTTGTCAAAAATGAAGTTTCAAGGATAATTGATTTTGGCCATTTCACAAAAATTTCCCAACTTCTCCAATGCATATCTTGCTCAATTTTTAAGCTATGAACATGTTCTTGGACATTTTGGAAAGGTCTTGAAGTCCTCTAACCAATGTCTTTGGTCCCATGTCATTTTGATTTACCAGTCTCAAGTTATGGTCTTTGACTTAAAGTCCCTTTTTGTTGACTTTTGAAAATGACCTATAATGTTGAAATTGATAACTTTTTGTGAGAGCATTTCTTGGACTTGGAATGTGAAGATGAGTTGTAGGAAATGTCCTCCCCTTCAAGATGAGCATTGGATGGGATTTTTCTGATGAACCATGAAAAAGTTATGCCTTGGTCAAGTTACAGTTGACTTTTCAACTGTCCAAAAATAGAAACTTTTGCATCTTGAGACTTTTTGAGCAATGCTTGAGGAATCATGATCAAGAATTGATCAAATGATGATTATGGATTCAAAATAAGATGTTTGACCAAAAATTTGGACTTTTGACTGCCAAATGACCATTTTGCCCCTATAGTTGATTGTTGAGCAATTAGGGTTTTTGACTATGCAACTTGACCTTGTGAGCCTTGAAACTTGACATGTAGGTGCTTGACAATGTGTATGAGCATATGGGACTTGATTGAGCCCTTGAAAACCTCAACTTCCTTGCAGGAACCAAAACCCTAATTTGACTGGCTTATGAGGGTGGTTGACTGTGTAGCCCTTGAGTAGACCTTGAACCAATTGAGGTGATGCTTGGAAAAAACTTTGAAGATTATGGGAGGGAAAATTTTGGGGTACAACATTTTGGAACTTCTTCACATGGATGTAATGGGACCATTACAGATATACAACCTAGGGGGAAATGTATGTCTTTGTGGTTGTAGATGATTATTCTCGATATACTTGGAAGAATTTTCTTAGAGAAAAATCAAATACCTTTGAAGTCTTCAAGGATCTGTGTCAAAGAATTCAAGAAGATAAGATAAGTGTGATTATTAAAATCAGAAATAATAATGACAAGGAGTTTATGAATGTTCTTTTTTAAATTTTGTGATTTTGAAGGAATAAGCCATGAATTCTCTCATTCTTCGAAAACTCAGGGAGATTGAATTATTGAGAAAAATACTAGAGAAATAAAAGAATCACCTAGAGTGATTCTTAGTGCTAAGAAACTATCGTTTGAGTTTTGGGATGAAGCTATGAATATTGCTTGTTATATTCATAATAGGTCCACTTTAAGGGGAGGTACCGTCTCTACTCCTTATGAGCTATGGAAAAGGAAAGAAACCTAAAGTCAAATACTTTCACATTTTTAGAAGTAAACGCCAGATCTTCGGTACTAAAGATCAAGTGGACAAGATAAGTTCCATAGGGGATAGAGGGATATTTATGGGTTACTCTTCAAGCAGAAGGTCATATATGATCTATAACTCTAGAACTGGTATATATCAGTGTGACAATTGAAGGTTCAGTTGTTGAATAAAAGGAGGATGTCATAGATAATGTTGGAACATCCTATGTGAAAACCGCTGAAGTACTATGAGAGGATACTTGTGAATTCACAAACACTGAACCAGTGAGTTCTCAATCCGACACAAGTATGTATACTGAGGAGAAGATAAAACAATATAGGGAATTGATTACAAGTCACCCCGATGAAGGTAGCATCACTGAAGCAAATCAAAAAATATCAAATGGATGTGTTTCCTTGAGGGAAACAAATTGAATTTTCTTTGAACTTTAAATGAAGAGGTATGATGTCAAGAGGGATGTCATGACATTTTATACTGAAGATTTGAATTACTTTAAATATCTTATTCAGCATGACTGGTACAAGGATCTTAGTAGTTGTAAGCAACTAACCAAGAATTTTGCTGAAAGGAAGGATGATACTCTAGAGCATATGGGAAATAAGGAATAACTTGTTGTTATCAAAAATAGTGGGATTGGAACTTGTACTATTGAAGAGTTATATCAATTACAGAAAAGAGGGGATGTAACTTCTACTGCATCTTTCCTCTATATTCTGAGGCATGACATGATTAGACTAATTGCTTTTGAGAAGAACTGGAAGAATTATGTTCTTCAAGATAGTGGGGCTGACTGTATCACCTAGGAATGCATAAATCTCTTTGATAGGGGCAGAAGGCTCTTTAATAGAGGTAAAATCTGGAAGACCACCTGAAATTGACCAAGAGTTGTGTTTCCATCTGTGTGCTTCCATATGTGGTATTGCTAGTGTGCAATATGTGTTTCTATCTATTGTATTGCTTGAGTGTAATATGTTCTGAAGTGTACTTTGGTTATAATGTGTACATTTACTCTATTACTTTTTTTCAATATTTTGGCTAAAAAGGGGGAGTAAAGTGTTGTGCCCTGATGTTACATCACATGTCTTGACATGTTGATTTAGCCTTGTGATATGATTTTGTCCTACTTCTTGTATAAGAGTATTTGTATGCATGGTTTCTCATGCAATCATTGAAGAGGAGTATGCTTTTTCTTGCTTGTGTATGCTGAAGCTGCTATTCTACTGCAGATGCTCTGGTATAGGTTTTGCTCTTGAGGGGTAAACCTATTATATGTGACAGGGGGATTTCTATACATGTTTGGTTATACAAGCTTGTTAGATGTGTTTGTACAAAGTTTACATGATTATCATGTAGTTTGTGTTGTGGTTTTATTCGTCTCTCAAATTGAATTTGCTTTTTGTTTATTTTAACCAAAATTTACCAAAAAGGGAGATTGTTAGTTCCATGGTTCTATGGTTAACTACATTTTAGCTAAGCATGGTTCTAAACATAGTTCTATGTTGATGTTGAATAATATGGTGGAGCATCCTTATCAACTTTCATAACATGTTCTATTGTTATGTGTTTTTCTGCCAGATGTCATAGAAGATGTTGTGACATCCTGAGGCTGATTGAGCAGGCGCTGCTTTTAAATATCCTTGAAAATTTAGTTTTAAGATATGAGTATCTCAAATATTTTATACTCATTATAATTGCAGGACAATCAAGGATTTTGTTAGAAACAAGTGCATATTTGATTGGTTACTAAAAATGATTGATCGATACTTTTTAGGAAACTTTTTATGAAGATAGTTTATATTTTTGTGGAGAATATTCTGCAGAGATTTTTCAGCTGAAGATTGGAGTTGATTGAAGAATCCAAGCCAGTCCAAGCCCAAATACAGAAGCTTATATAAGGAGTCGTCCAAGACCTAGTTTTTAAGCATAATTTTATTGTAAAGCCTTGTGAAAAATAAGGGTTTAGGGTTTGATAGTCCTTAGGTTCTCCATGTGTTTTTTATTGTACTTCCTCATGTATCTCTGATACATTTGAGTTGACTTATTATGCTTAATTGTTACTCAAGTTATTTTTCTCACTCAAAGCCCATAGACATGAGTTGAGTATTGTTCTTAGTGAATCTTTTAAGAAAACTAAGTAGTTGTAATTAGGAGTGTGTACTTCCTAACAGTTCCTCAATTTGGAATTGTTTTTCCCTGTGATTGAGATTTTTTTATCACTACAGTCATTGGAAGTGAGATGGATATTTCACATATCTAGGGAGGACCTAGGTAGAAGTTGCATTGGGTAAGGATTAAGCGAGAAGTTGTAAACTTGAGACTAGTTTAGCTTCCAATTAATACTGCTAATAATGGATTTCCTTCCTGGCTTGGTAGGCACCAGAGCAGGTGAGTTAGCATCGAATTGGGTTAACATATCATTGTGTTCTTTAGTTTCTACAAGTTATAGTTTTGTTGCATTGTTATATTGTTTGATGTTCTATAAGTAGATGTCATAACATCTGTTGTAACATTGTGTGTTGTTAAGACATCAGTCTTGACTTCTGTTTGGGTGAGTGCCAAAATTTCACTGAGTATATTTCTACTTATGGATGAGGCCCTCATATCCTCTAGATGAAAAGCCAGCTAGAAGACTTCCAGATATATGAGGGTAACATTCCTATCTTCTGTGATAACACTTCAACAACTTGTTTATCTAAGAATCCCATTTTACATTTTAGGGCTAAACATATTGAGATTAAACATCACTTTATTCGATACTATGTTCATACGGGAATCTTATCTTAAAAATTCATAGATAGAGACCATCAATGTGATGATATCTTTACAAAACCCCTTGCTAAAGATAATTTCATTTTCATTCTGAAAAACCTGAAAATGGTGTCTTGTCCAGAATGAGAAGGATGTAATCTCAGAATGTTCATCTTCTTAGAATGCGAAAATAAGACTCTGAAGTATTTTATTTTATTCGCTTCTGGGATATGTGGCTTCTGATGAGTGAAGTTCTCATGTAACAGAAGTGTCCTAGGTTAGAATCATTTCTTTTGAAAAACTTTTGTCCTCTAGAAACTGAAGAGTTTACTTCATTAATGAGATGTCATTATAATGAAAGGTTAGTGATTCAAAATAAGACAATAGTCTTTTCTGAAAGTACTCCTACCACTAGATGTGAAACGTTGGGAGAAGAGATTTTATGGGGATTAGGTTAAAATATTTTTGCTTTACACCCTGTCAGAACTTTTTGCACTATTCAACATTTTTTCATCATTGCGAAAACTTATTTAAGACCCACTTCACACACTTCCACTATAATTATCACACACTTTATCTCATTAAAGCCCCCAAAAGTTCTTTAAAACCCCAAAACATATTTCTAGTTTGTGTTCGTGTTTGCAATGGCTCAACAATAATAATCAGATGCTCAACTTCTATAACATCAACAATGTTCAACTGTTCAAGTTTAAGGATCTTCTTCTCAAAAAAAATTTCAAGACCATTATTTTTATTTGTCTACTTTGGTACAACAGTTATGGGTTCTTGCAGAGTTTATAGTTGATTTCGAAAACCTCTCCGCTAATGGTTTCGATCTCACTGAAGTTGTAAGGACTCACGGATAGGAAACCTACTGTGATCGTCTGAAGGGTCCTATTTATCCTGAATTTGTCAAGGATTTATGGGTACATGCTTATGTATAAGTAATTGGTCACATTTGTTCTAAGGTCAAGAATTGAAGTATTTTTATCACTGAAGAAGATGTTTCTAAGCTACTCAATCATGATGGTACTAGAGAAAAATACATCAACATGGTTATTAATCTGGTAAATATTTCTATAAACGTAGAAAATATCTTCAACGAATGTATTTATTTCCATCGTCCCAAGTTTCTTCATGATAATCTTAGTGTTAGGTGTGTGATTTTATGATTGGCAACAATTTTGGTAAGACATGTTTCATTTGGAAAAACATGTATCACAACCAGATGTTGGATAACATATTGTGACATCTTGAACAATTGTCATAGCAGGTGTTGTTGCCACCATATGTTGAGCAAGATGTTATGGCATCCTTGCCAACTGATATAGCAGATTATGTTGTTGCTTTCTTGACATATTTTATTTGATTTTGTGGGATTCTCTTGGATACATCTCACTTATTTGCGCAGGTCAAGAAGATTTTATTTGGAACAAGTGATTTTATCTTCAGTTGTACATTAGTTTCTAAAATTAGATATTGAGACAATTTAGGAAACTTATGATGTTTTGTTCCAATATTCAAGGATATTTTTCTGCATAATTGGTACAACCCTTAACTTGTGGATCAACAACAAATTAGGTGAAGATTTCGAAGCACATGGACTTCTGATGAGTTTATAAAAGAAAACCCTAAACCTAATGTTATGAAGAACTTAAGAAAAATAAGGGGATGCTTGATATTCAAGAGTCTTAGGGTTTGAGAGTTTTTTAGTATAATTTGTTTGTGTATGTAACTCATGTATCATGTTGATACATAGAG
Source organism: Vicia faba (assembly GCA_948472305.1). Taxonomy (NCBI): domain Eukaryota; kingdom Viridiplantae; phylum Streptophyta; class Magnoliopsida; order Fabales; family Fabaceae; genus Vicia; species Vicia faba. The sequence goes on along the minus strand of OX451741.1, from coordinate 817,917,433 downwards.
TTTCATTGATTGTTCATTGTTCATTGTTAATAACTCATGAGATTTTAAGCAAAGAGTGGATAGTGTGTAATTAGAAATGTGATCTTCTGTTTTTGGTCTTTTGTTATTGTCACTGAGGTGATTGTGGGAAGTGAGAGGGGGTTCTCATAACTAGGAGGTTCCTAGGTAGAAGTTTCATAAGGTAGTGATTAGGTGATAATTTTTAAAATAGGGTTGTTTAACTTTAAACTAATACTATCATAGTGGATTTCATTCCTGGCCTGGATGCCCCCAGAGTAGGTGAGTTGCACCAAATTGGATTAACAATTGATTGTGTCTTTTGCCTTCTACAATTTACTTCTGCGTAATTTATTGTCTTGGTAAACGTTTTATGTTAGTAGATGATGTCTTAACATATTTCTTGACATTGTGTTTTGGTGTTGGGACATCTATTTGAATGTGCCAAAATTTCTATTTGCATCAGAGGAGACACCCTATTCTATTTTTGGGTGAGATCCAGAGAGAATAACTTTTGGTACTACGGATAAGGAAGGAGGATACAATAACATACCACCTTTGTTATATGGTGCATATTATGACTATTGGAAGGTTAGAATGATAGCCTTTATGAAATCCGGACAACAAATTTTGGAAGGTTGTTTTGAAAGGATAGAATCATCCTGTTGTGAAGGACAAAGTTTGAAATGAGTCTTTGAAGCCAAAAGAAGATTGGTCTAAGGAGGAAGATGAATTAGCTATTGGAAATTCAAAAGCCTTGAATTCTATATTTAATGGAGTGGACAAGAATGTTTTCAAGTTAATAAATTCATGTATTGTAGCTAAAGATGCTTGGGAAATCCTAAAGACAACTCATGAAGGCACATCCAAAGTGAAAATGTACAGACTTCAACTTTTCACTACCATATTTGAGAACCTAAAGATGAATGATGATGAAAGCATTCAATACTTTCACATGAATGTTCTTGAAATAGAAAATGCATTTAGTGCCTAGGGAGAGAAGATGTCAAAAGAAAAGCTTATTAGGAAGATTCTCAGGTCTCTACCTAAGAGATTTAACATGAAGGTGATAACCATTGAAGAAGCTCATGACATCAGCAGCATAAGGATTGATGAACTTGTTAGGTCACTTCAAACGTTTAAATTGGCTATTAGTGACAGATCTGAAAAGAGGAACAAAAGCATAAATTTTGTATCCAACACTGAAGATGAAAAGGATCAATTTGACTTGGATACTGATGAAGGAATTTCTAATGCTATTGTGCTTCTTGGGAGGTAATTCAATAAGGTGCTGAAGACTATGGATATGAATTCAAGACCAAATGTCAAGAACATCTCATCTAACATCAGAAAGAACAATGAGTTTCAGAGAAAAGGAAGAACAAAGGAGAAGCTATATCAAGGTAGAAGCATGTTGTGCCATGAATGTGAGGGTTTTAGTCACGTTATATCAGAGTGTCCTACATACCTCAAGAAACAAAAGAATGGCTTATTTGGTGATGAGCCTGAGAGTGGACTTGATGATGAAACTACTAAAAATGCTAATGCCTTCACTGTCGGATATGAATCTGATAAAGATTCTTGTGATGAGGATGTCTCTTATGAAGAATTGTGTGTTTCCTACAAAAAGCATCATATTAGAAGTGAAGAAGTGTGTAAGTTAGGAAAAAAGCAGTAGAAGGTTATATATCAACTTCAGGATGAAAAATAGAAACTTCTATCCACAAACTATGAGCTTGAAGGTAAGGTAACCATATTAGCCTCAAAACTCTAGAATATGACTAAGTCCACAAGGATTCTAAACAATGGGTCTAATGTGTTGGATGAAATTATTCAAATTGGAGAATGAGGTCTAAAATTGACTAGTATAAGGTTTAATAATCAGTCTCTGAATAATAAAAGAAAAACCATATCATAGAATTTGTTTCTGCTGAAGTGAAGAATGAGAGCACAATGTCATACCAAATGTTACAACATTCTACAAAGCTTCAAAAAACTCATACCAGAGCTAAGTTTCAGCCTTGTAAATGTCATTATTATGGTAAATATGGTCAAATAAAACCATTATGCTATAGATTTTATGGTTATCCTAAAAATTAAAAACATTCTAAGGATAATCATGTGATGGTTAAAACTAGAAAGGAATGGAAACCTAAGGCTGTTGATACTTGTCTTATATCCCATACTTCTTTTAGAGCTTCATCTAGAGAAGACTGGTACTTTGATAGTGGATGTTCTAGATATATGACAGGGGTTAAGAAGAATTTAATGAATATTAAATCTTATTCCCCTAGTTTTGTCACTTCTGGTGATGTAGCTAAAGGTGAAATTAAATGGATATGAAGGTTAAATTGTATTGGACTTCCTAGTCTAGATGATGTGCTTCTTGTGAAAGAACTGACTACCAATCTGATAAATATCAGTCAATTATGTAATCAAGGTCTAAATGTGAATTTCACCAAGTCTGAATGTTTGGTTACAAATAAGAAGAATGATGTGCTAATGAAGGGAGTTAGGACTAAAGACAATTGTTTTTTGTTGATACCACAAGAAACTTATAATTCCTCCACATGTTTAATGTCCAAGGAAGATGAAGTCAAGATGTGGAACCAGAAGCTTGGACATATGAGTCCCAAAGGTAGGAAGAAGATTATGTCTAAAGAAGATTATAGAGTTTTAACTCCAGAACTAGAGTTACAATGGAACCCACAAGTGTGGTGGTTGATGATTCAATCACTAAAAAAGAGATGGATGTCAAAGACAATGTTGGAACATCTTCTGTCCAAACAGATAAGGCGGGAAGGGAAGTAATTTGTGAGTTCACAAGTATTGAATCAGATTACTCTTAAGCCTCTTCGGATCTGTCTATTAGAGTTCAGACTAAATAATCCAAGAAACTCATTATAAGATACCTTAATGAAGGAGACATCACTGAATTCAATAAGGAAATATCAAATTCATGTCTTATCTTTGAACTTGAACCAAGGATGAACCCTATTATTCAATAAAAGAGGATCTTGGAATATATCATTGGAACAAGTTTTAAAGGTGAACATTATTCTTACAGCACACATGTAATGCTGAAAGAATTTTACAATGCAATGTGGGATAGTAATGCTAATGGATGTTTCTCTTTGAGAAACAATCTGATTTATTATTTCAACAAGAAGCAAATATATGCTTCTTGGTGTACTAATGAAGCTAAATATGATGAAACAAGAAGTAGTTGCTCTCAAATAGTATGGATGAAACAAATGTTGGAGGAATATAATGTCAAGTAGAATTTCATGACCTAACATTTTGACAATCTAAATGAGATCAAATCTTTCATTCAACTTAGCTGGAACAAGATTTTGGACAATCATAATCACTTCATCAAGAATCTTGTTAAATGCAAGGTTGTTTGTTACTCTGAAGCTTGTAGACACTAAGGAACAACTGACTGTTATGTTTACTAAAGCCTTATATGCAAATCAAATTGAGAACATAAGAAGTAAGCTAGGAACTTGCACTATTAAGAATTTATAGCAATTACATATTTTGAGGAATGCAACAAATATTATATCTTTCCTCTATTCTTTGATGCATGATATACATAAGTTAATTGCTATTGTTAAACTTATCAAAGGATGGAACAAAAGATCCGTGCAAGATAAAAGGTTTGGTTTGAACGAGACATGTTCTAAGGTGGTGGAAAGGGAGTTCAGCATCAACACTCCTAACACATGTGACAGCAGTAAGGAGTTCAAAAGGATTTTTGACAGGGGAAAAAGGTGTTAGACACCTGAAGATGATCGAGAAATGTGTGGTTCCTTGTGCTTTTATGTATCCACGTATTATTGTTTGGTTCCATCTACTTGTTTGATTCCAACTGTTCTTTTTTGCTTTCATATGTTGATCATGCTTGTTTGCATGTGCTTGTTTGCATGTGTGTGCTTCCAATTTTACTTTCCATTTACTCAATTTTTGTTAATTTTTGGCTTTAAAATGGGAGTAAAGTGTTAGTGATTTTGCTTGGAAGTTAGTTTTTGTCCTGATGTTAATGTCATGTTAAATTTCTAGACATGTTAGTTAACATTGTGATAGGACTATACTACTGCTTAGGGAGAGTAGTCTATATTGTTGTTTTCTATGTATGCAACTGTTTAGAGGGGGCATGATTTCCTGTCATGCTTGTTGATGGTACTTTGTGTATGTTGATACTACTAATGTATGTGTGTGCGTGATGTCATACCAAATGTTCTAACATCCTTCCAGAAGTATTTTATGGAGAACTCTAGTTACTCTAGTTCTTTTAGTTTTTTATTTGTGAGGCTTATTTTTGTTCTACTGCATGTGAAGGTGTGAGAAACATAAGAAAGGGGGGTTTGAATTTTGTTTCACCAAATAAAATATATTTAAAGGTGAAAAACCAAGTACGCTTAGAACATAAAATAGTAAATGAACACAATGATTTTTATCCTATTTCTCTGTTAACTAAGCTACTCCAATCCACCCTCGCAAGGATGATTTTTCCTTTCAACAAGGATTTAATCCACTTTAACCAAACTGATTACAGAATAACCCATAACAAGTCTGATCAACCTTATTGGCACCCCTAATAAGTCTGTCGATCCTTACTGTAAATTCACTAAAGCCGCAACAGGAGTCTTCTTGAGCTTAGACCTTCACTCAGTCTCTCAAGTTATCATTCAACAACAGTTGAGTACTTTCAGTGTATTACATATTTTCTTCATGTAAGTAGATTACACAAACTTTTCAGTACAATGAAGAACACCTAAGTGTTCTACTGCAAGTTACGAGACGCAACTCCTTTCTTATTTATAAAACTATACACAAATGATTTCTATATATAGTTTGCTCAGTGCTTTGGTATAGTTTTGTTAAGCTTGATTTGAACCGAAATTTTTTTCGTTATAATGTATTTTGTTACTTTTCTTTAGCTTCCAAGTCTTCCTTTTATAGCTTGTAAAAGAGATCCATTGAAAGGATAGAAATGTAAATAGGAAATCTAGTTGTTGGTTCTCAACGGTTATAATGAGAGTAGTCACTGTCAAGTATAAAACAATTGTCATTGCGCCACTCTATAATAGTAGAGGTCACAATCACTTTATGCTCCTTTTATACACTATCATAAGTTAACCATTTTGAACTTTTTCTTCTTGATCTACAAAGGCTTCAAATATTTGAATGTTAATGTAGCGGTATAAATTTTTAAGACTAAGCCATTGGATTGACTAGACTTATACAGATCAAAATAAAAATCACCACCACACTTTATTGTTTCCAAAGGAATGGGAAAAGAGAGAATAACCCAAAAAGAGGGGGGAAATATTCAAGGTAAGAGGGTTGGTTATGCAAAGGGAAGGTAGCACCCTAAACATCAATGGTACTCCACAGGAACCTCTTTGTAAAATATGTATATTTTGGCTATAAAATGTTGCATGTAAAATAGATGGTAGAGGTGAGAAAATAAATAATTTTTTTAATGATTTTTGCACCCGCCGCAGTTGCGAACCTTTAGTTCCTACGTACCACCTTTCGTGCAATAGGGGATCAGGGTACACGTAGTTCACCTTTAAAAAAAATAAAACACAAGTGTGTTGGTTAATTTTATGAGATAAGACATCATTGTCATTGTCCGTGTGGAAAACATACTTACTACCCACAATCATGAGAAAGGAGAATTTACATCATCTCAAAGTGGAGGATATGGCTTGGATTTTAAAATCAATAATGCTTCACTCAACACCCAAGTGGAAAATATCTCTATTCACTACATATTGTAGAAGTATAGTTGTTTGCATCACTACAAGGATTGACAAGAGTATAATCTTTTGAGAAAGGTTTTAAAATAAAAAGCCAAAGTGGAAAAATTGTTTGAAATGAGATTGATTGACAAAAAATGTTTATTTATATTAATTGTCAAGGTATTATTATATTAATTGAAGTTTATTTATGAAAATATTTTGAAAATGCATGGACCTAAGTCCAAGTTTATTATGAAAGTCGTTTAAGTTTAGAAACAAGAAGAGTTTTCAAAAGGAGGAGGAATATTTTTGAAATTAAAGAAGATGGGAGGAGAAGATGAGACTATCCTAAAGCATAAGGTAAAAGCTAAAGATAAGAACCATCTAACCAATAAGAAGCCAATACTTGAAATTATAAGTCAAGATAGAATTACCATTCCTTGGATTGAAACCAAACAAGCAAATATACTAGACCTCTTGAGAGAACCAAACTTCAAGTGTATTAAGTCTTCACAAAAATTGGGCAGAGTAACGGCTGTATACGAGTGAATTCCAGATTACAAACAAAGAATGTAATCACAATAACCTGCACAAAAAAAAACAACCCAATGTCTTGAGGTAAACCTCAAGAACTCCAGATAAAATATCAATTAAGATCACAAGGTCTCCAACATAGGCCAAGGTTTATAATCCTAAGTCCAAGAAGTCCAATACTCCATAATGCCAAGGATAGTAACCAAATAGTCCAAGTATCATTAAAGTTTTTTTATGGTTCATGTTGATTATTAGGTATCTTCAAAAAGAAAAGAAAAGCTTAAGTGAGCAAAATAAAAATGACAAGAAAGTAAATGCTCAAATGAGCAAAGATGAAAATAACATGAAATGTAAATGCTAAAAGTAAATGGTGCATAAAATAAAAGGGCATATAATAAAAACACAAGATAAAGTCAATTATTAGTAATTAGTGGTTAGTTGGATGACCATCTTGAAACTTGCATTTGGAACTCATTAGAGGATTGGTAGAACCAAAGCCTCCACACAACAAGTTGCATTTGCTTTTTGTCAAGTATATCATCCATTTGGAATCTTCACAAGTACCATTTAATGATCAACGATGTTTAAGTGATCCGAGTTGACCAAAAGTAATAGAGATCCATTAGAGGATTGGTAGAACCAAAGCCTCCACACAATGAATCTCAAGGTTATTGGATCAAAGAGATCAAATTAACATACTTGGGCTTGCAAACATAGGTTTGGGCCACGAATGATCATTTATTGGAGTCGGGACAAAATTTAGCGCTATGTTAGGCAATCGTAAGTGGACTTATATAGAAGTCACACATATTTTTAGGCCGGTCAATAGCAATCTATGCACCATTTGTTTTGAGACATGATATAGAGATCATGCTCCAATAACACTTAGTGCAAATAAGAAAGGGATAAGATGAAGAGGGGTGGAAAAGAATACACAAACCACATTTGAATTAAAATTTAATCAAACTATTATTAAAATCATTCATCCATTTTTGTGGAGTTAGACTCAACACCATGGATCCAATGATGTTAACAAAGTTCATGACCAAAAATTCAATCCAAGATCAGCCAGAAAATAATCACAAAATAATATTACATTTAATATATATATATATATATATATATATATATATATATATATATATATATATATATATATATATATATATATATATATATATATATATATATATATATATATATATATATATATATATATATATATATATATATATATATATATATATATATATATATATATATATATATATATATATGTATATATTAAAAAGGGTTTTAAAATGTTTTAAAATAGAAATAAAAGATAAACATATCAATTATGTTCAAATTAATCAAGAAATATGAAGTAAGACCATAGAAAAATCAGAAATGAACTCAAATATTTTTATAAAATTTTTGGTAATTTTTTTAAGTCAGAAAATATTTTTAAAATCAAAAGAAATGAGTAAAATAAACCAAAAATGATAAAAAAAATAACAAAGTCAAAAATAAAAAATAAATGAGGTCACCAATATTTGTGACAATATCATTGGATCATTCCAAATATTTTTCAGAATTTAAAAATGCATAAAAGTATTTTTAAACATTTAAAACAATTCAAATAAAGTGAAAATTTATAAAAAAAATCAAAACACAATAAAAATGTGAAAAAATAAAAATCAGAAAGAGGAAAATCAAAAATATCTTTCGTAATTTTTTCATATTTTTTGGACTTAAAATGAATTTTCTATGATTTTTTTAAATTTAAAACAATTAAAATAAAAATAAGAAAATAAAAATATCAAACCAAAAAATTATGAGTCATCTGATCATTGTCAAAATGCGTTAGTAAACAGATCAAGTGGACCTGACGCGCTGTGCATGTTATGGACTTTAGTGAATAAAGCACTAAATCAAATGTAAAATCAGATTTTCAAAAAAAAACAAATGGCATGCCATCATTGGTTGGAAGATGACACGTTGGTCATCTTCAACCTCCAGCCAGTCCCAAAACCAGGTCACTCAAACTGTAAAATTAGAGCACGAGACTTATGCCATTCGCTTCGTCTCATCAAGACAAAGACAACCACGCATTCACAAAAAAATTATATAAATTGTAGCTCAAGCAATTTGGAAGGAATGTTTTGAAAAGGAATTTGAAATTTCATGGTCAAAACATGTTTCCAGATAAAAGCAAGTGTTGTAACTAGAACCAGGGAAATGAGAGCTTCACAATGATATCAAAGTTTAGAAGAATTGATGGAGAAATCTACCTATTGAAGTTGAGTTGCATAACTCTGAAACTGGACTTCTATGGATCAATATAGGTCACGATTCTTGAAGGTAATTGTATGGTTAGCTTCAGGGAAGACCAAGGAAGGTGAATTGATAGAAAAAATGGATTGAAAAAGGCTTGAACACTGATTTCGAAGTTGCAGAAAAGTGAGTTATGGAATGAGTTTGGCAGGGTGATTTTGGCTGTTCAAGCTTGGGGAAATGAATGAGGGATGACCCTCTATTTATAGGGAATCAAATGGAATGTTCAAGCATGTGAAATAATGAAGTTTATAGGGAAATCGTGTGAAGTTGCAAACCAGAAAAATGTGACTTCTATTTTGATCAAAACTCATCAAAAACACGCGTTTCACTATGCTAATCACTTCTGTAAGTTCACTAAACATGTTTAGAAGCAAAAACACGCAAAAAAAGTGTTTAGAAGCTAAATCAAGGATTTCAAATTCTGACTTTTGAAGAAACTTCAGTTTCAAGTTACCAAGTTCAAATCAATGCCATTCTCAGCTCAAGGGATCTTAGGGCATGATTCTTGAAGCTTTAGAAAGATAAGATTACAAGCTTTGAAATGGGAAAAGAATGGAATCAAATGGATGCTTTATCTAAAAGTTGCAATGAGTCAAAGTTTGGAAAAAGAAGTTGGCTTTCCATACTTAGAAATATTTCAATTTTTCTTCAAAAGTGACCTATAATGTTTTGCATCCAAACATGGCCTTCCACTTGGAATTTGTTCTTGACCAAAAAAGATGGCATGAAATAGACCTCTTGAATGATATTTTGAGACTTGAACCATTCAAAATCTCCAAAAATTGAGAGAGTTATGAATTGTTGAAGTTGGCAAAAGTATCATGAAATGACCTATAATCATTTGTATCCTTAAGGCATCTTCCATCCATTTTCTCTCTTTCCACATAAAAGAAGGAATATAGTTCACATCCTAATTATCATTATGTAAAAAGAGTGGGCTCAAGGTGATAAAAATGGACTAAGTTATGATCATTTGAAGTCACACATGGGAAACTATGGGTTCATCTAGAGGACTTGTAATCTTTCTTCATCATCAAGTTTCTTCCACATGAAAACTCCTTGAAAATTTGAGGTGATTTGTTATTAACCCTTTAAAGAGAAGTATGTTTTTGGAATCACTCAAAAATACCAAAAGATGAGCAAGATATACTTCTTTGAAGTTCAAAACCCTGGCTCCTAGATCAAGAAAATGCTTTGAGGAACTTTGAAAATTTTGAACAACCTTCTTGTACCCACACTTTTGCTTTGTAAATAGAAGTTGTTGAGGATGCTAATGAGAACTCATAGCCACCAAAAACAATTCCATATCTTGATAATTGAGAGAAATATGCACTTGTGACCAATGGGAACAAGGCCTTGTACAACCATGACAACTTCTTCAATCAACCCCTTGTACTTTTGAATCAATCTTGATAACTTTGTAATATGGTGAACCAAAATAAACCTTCCCATGCCATTTCTTCCAAAAATAACATCAATGGTGAGGTTTGAACTTCTCAAGATTTGTTGACTAGGGCATGGAAATAAACTTATGAACCCATGGATCAACTTGCTAAGCCACATTGCCTTTACCTACATTATTAAAAAGTAAGACAAACCAACATTGCATTTTATTAATTAAAAGGAAAGTCAAAAAAAAAATATGATGATCAGAAAAGAAAAACAAGTCAATGTGCTTGGTGATTCCTCAAAGAGAAAAGCTAAAGATAGGGAGGAGAACCAAAAGCCCTAATGTGACCTTGTTGTAATTGAATCAATATGGTATGATGAAGGGATATTAGGGGCAAAAATTAGAGTACAACAGTTGCCCTTATTTAAGTTTCTTTTATCCGGAGATACAAAGGTTAAAAATCTTTGTGTCGAAGCGATCGAAGATACTTAAATATAAAATAAACCATATATTTGGCCCTAAGATGCCATGCAATGCTTATGAGTATGAATGCATATGAACAACTTCAAAGGGACGCAAAACACCACTGGGGATGTAGCAAAGGAAATAAGGAATCAAAAGAGAAACCCGACTAGGAAAATAAATCACTAGTGGATCAAAAGACCCGACTCATAGAGGATGGTAAAAAGTCAAAGGATACACAACTTTTACTAAGGATAAACTACCAACGTTCACTGAAGGGAGAAAGGGAAAAGAATAACAACACCGACGTTTACTGACGGTGAGCTACCAACATTCACTGAAGGTAGAGATACAAACATCTAAGTTCACTGATGATGAACTACCAACTTTCACTTAAGGTAGAGATAAATGAAATATCATAACACCGACATTCACTGACGCTGAACTACCAACGTTCACTGAAGGTAGCAGAAAGATAACAGTCACCAATGTTCACTGATGGTGAATAGAAAAGAAATATCATAACACCGACGTTCATTGATGGTGAACTACCAACGTTCATTGAAGGTAGCAAAAAGATAACAATCACCAATGTTGACTGATGTTGAAGAGAAAAGAAATATCATAGCACCGCCGTTCATTGACGGTGAACTACCAACGTTCACTTAAGGTAGAAAAAAGATAACAATCACCAACTTTCACTGATGGTGACCTACCAACTTTCACTGAAGGAAGACAAAAAATATATCATAGCACCGCCGTTCACTGACAGTGAACTACCAAAGTTCATTGAAGGAAGAAAAAAGATAATAACACCAACTTTCACTGATGGTGACCTACCAACTTTCACTGAAGGTAGAGAGAAAATAAATATCATAGCATCAATGTTTACTGACGGTGAACTACCAACGTTCACTGAAGGCAGCAAAAAGATAACAATTACCACCTTTCACTGATGGTGAACTACCAAATTTCACTGAAGGTAGACAGAAAATATATCATAGCACCGACGTTCACTGAAGGTGAACTACCAACATTCATTGAAGGCAGCAAAAAGATAACAATCACCAACTTTCACTGATGGTGAACTACCAACTTTCACTGAAGGTAGACAAAACATATATCATAGCACCACCGTTCACTGACGGTGAACTACCAACGTTCACTGAAGGTAGTAAAAAGATATTAATCACCAACTTTCACTGATGGTGGATGGAAAGAAATATCATAGCACCGATGTTCATTGACGGTGAACTACCAACGTTCACTGAAGGCAGCAAAAAGATAACAATCACCAACTTTCACTGATGGTGAACTACCAACTTTCACTAAAGGTAGACAAAAAATATATCATAGCACCAAAGTTCACTGATAGTGAACTACTAACATTCACTGAAGGCAGCAAAAAGATAACAGTCACCGACTTTCACTGATGATGAACTACCAACTTTCACTAAAGATAGACAGAAAATATATCATAGCACCGACGTTCACTGACGGTGAACTACCAACGTTCACTGAAGGCAGCAAAAAGATAACAAGTTTCCCCAAAATTCCGGTGTTTCACCTAGAAAGGGTCCCAACTTCTTCTTTAACCAAGGAATTCTGCCTGGAAAGGGTAATATATAAGCTGTCTCAAATAAAGAGACTACCACTTGTAAAGATTTCACAACGAGCTATCTCTGTTATATTGAAGAGACTTGCCATCCATTGGAGTAATTTGACAAAAAACTGCAAACTATCCATCCATAGAGAAGATAGCAAAAAAAGTAACGTCGACTTTTACGGGGAAGTACAAGTTACTCAAATAAAGAGACCTGCTACTTGCTGTTATAGGAAAGATTGTAAAAATGACTTTCTGGGAAAGCAATATGACCTCCTGGGAAATGAATCACAGCTTCCTGGGGAAATTCCAACATATTCCCTCTAAGGAGATAAAGTCTTCTCGTGCAAAATAAATGCACATTCTCAAACTAATGCTCGAAGCTTACAAAAATCCAAAGTAATAATATTTTTGAGAACAAAGATTCAAACCAGAAATAAACTGGACTGAAACAGTCAACCAAAACACATCCTTTGAGAAATAAATTCAAGAGGGAAACCCAATCTAGCCAGAAAAAAAGAAAAAATCTTCCACGAGAGATAACTCTGGGGAAATTGAAAGAATATACACTTTCTGCTTAAGGCTGACACTCTATTGGAGAGAGGACAACACAACTCTGCAAAACAGGGTAATATGTCAACAAAATATTAACGAATGTGAATGAGCAATGATTTTCTAAACTTAACTATGTATGTATGAATGTACGAGTGTTATTATGTATATGCTGACAAAACAGACATATAACAATGGGAAATCTTGGATTGAGTCTTCATATCATGTAAACTTATTCAAACAAAAGATGCCTTGTGATAGCCTTCTTGGGGAATCAAGAAGTCAACATTATAGAAAAAGGTCAAACTCATAGGGATTTTAAATCAAACCTAACACTGGGAAGGTGAAAACCCAAAAGTTGACAATTGTCTCAACACTTCTAAGAAAATATACTGCCTTGGTGTAACTGCCTGGAAAATAAATACCAACAACAATGCCAATACTACAGAAAAAAATAACATTTTTCAAATAGTTCCATCTCAACACACCAAGGGAAAAAGACCTTTCGTCATATGAGGGAAAACTTTGTTGGGGAATCTGGGATAGAGGCCTCAGACCATGCAAACCCAAAAATCATAAAAATAAACCAAGACTTGACTGGGAACACTGGGATCACAAACTTGATACCGCACCTTACACCAATTGGTATCATCTTCAATATACAAGAATCACACGCATACCAGCAAAAATGACCTGAGAAAACCTTCCCGGGGGGGAACAAAACTTCTCAAATTTACTGGAGTTCGTCCATTCTTGGGATCACCACTTTTATTTTCCTCTTGAATCACAAAATCTATAGTAAAAGTAAGTTGTAAATTGTTTTTGAAAAACAGTTTTAGTATTTAATCTTTTTGCTTTGAAAATTATTATCAATAATAAATGGAGTCTTTGTAAGCTAAATAAAATAGGAATTACAAAGAATTGGGTAAAAACTCAAATTTTATTGATAGAATGGTAGTCTGCGAATGGCGAGACTCCATGGATAATTACAAAGTTTGGAAAATGGTAATATATAATGGAAAAGATACATTGAGATACAATGACTACTATTCCCTCTAACAACTTTGAAATTCTGAGCAACAACTTTTGTTGAAGTATGGTGAGGATCCAAGAAGATTGTTGCTTCAATGATCAAGTCTTGTCTGATGCAGTTACTTTCCAAGAAAGTCCCTAACTTTTTCCTAAGATGCCCTTGCGGGTTTTCAAATTAGCGGGGAATTTTATTCTATTTATGTCTCTAATTTTTTCCTAGACCGCCCTTTCGGGTTTTCGGCCTACCGAGACGCTATTTTTTGCCTAAGCCGCCCTTTCGGGTTTTCAACTTAGCAAGCTGTTCTTTTATTTCTTTAGGCGAAATATTTCTTGACTGCATCAACATTCATGGGATGTGGGAACTCCTCGCCATCCATAGTTTCAAGAATTAATGCACCACTAGAAAAGGCTTTCTTGACAACATATGTGCCTTCAAAATTGAGAGTCCACTTGCCCCTAGAATCAACGTTAAAAGACATAATCTTCCTGAGCACGAGGTCGCCTTCTCTGAATTCACGAGTTTTGACCTTTTTATCAAAAGCTTTCTTCATTCTATTCTGGTATAACTGCTGTGATACGGTGGGAGAACTGGCTTGAGGGTTTGCGTTTGTATTTGCAAATGTTGCGGTTCACAAGAGTCGCCACTGACTTTTCTTTTATCCAAAAGGAAAGGTTAAAAAGTACAGGAAAGACCTTTGAGATTGTTTCTTCAGTTCGGGGGGGGGGGGGGGGGTAGATTATGAAAAGGGAAGGTATTAGCACCCTTTTCATCCATGGTTTTCCATGGGCTCTTAGTTACTTGCTAGATCACTTGCTTTTGTTGCTTGAAAATGTGTTTGGTGTGGTTTTGAAAGTATTTTGTAAAAGAGGCCATTCGTTTAGGCAATCTTTGTAATGATTCCCGTTCGTAAGAATGTATACAAAGATGTTTGTCTTTTTGAAAATGTTTTCAATGTTTGTAAGTAGTTTGGAAGTGTGTGTGTGTTTGTTTTGAAAAAATAGCAAGGATGTTTGCTTGAGAAAAAAATAGATCAAGTAACTAGGAGTACTCTATCTACTCAAATGTCTTTCTTGTTCATTTTTTATTCCTTTGACAAGGTTGTCTTACCATTGATTTGGTAAGCAACCCTATCTTTGGATGTTAACAGGACGGGCGTGGGTCATCGTATAACCATGATTAGCAATATTGCAAAGTATCTTAGTATTTTCGAGGGACTAAGATCATTTTATAAGGCAACTTTGAATAGGGTCATCGAGGGACTATGATCTTTTGACTTTGTTTGTTTTACCAAGATACTTTGCATGCATAACATGGCTATTTTTGTATAAAGCAACCATGTGGAGAAACCCTAAGGGTGTTTGCGTGCAAGTGTGTTTGATTGCATGCATGATTTTATCTTGAATTAGGATTTTCTATTTCATTGATTTTTATTTTGCCATACATATCCTAATTACTAGCATTTACATTTGAAAGCGATAAAACACGGAAATGTAAAGTCCTACGCTATTACAATATTTAGGGGGTGGGGGTACAAATTTATGAATGGGGAGTACCAGCGAGAAAAATAAAGAAAATAACAAGGGGAAGAAAGAAAGAAAGAGGAAAAGAGTCAGCGTGCTGCTGAGAGGAAGTTAGAAGTTCTGGCCCTGGCCTGCTGCAGGATAGCAACCTGTTAGTGAAAATGTATAGGTCAGAAGTTCTGACCCTGGTGCGCTGCAAAACAGAAACCTGTTAGTAAAAATGTATGGGGTCAGAAGTTCTGACCCTGCTGGGCACGCAGTAATTTTCAGAAGTTCTAATATTACTGATGACAAAACAGGCCCCAGAAGTTCTGGCATCAAAGTCAGAACTTGGTCTCCTCCGTGCTAGTCAGAACATCTACAATTTGGTTATTTTTCCACAAAACATAAGGCATGCCTAGGACAGTTTCAGCAGGTGTCATAGCATTTCAGAAGTTAGAACCAAAAATCAGAGGCAAGTTCTGTACTGATTCACTCCCTACTTAAGCATGCAGAGGCGTGAAAATCTCAAAAACATGCACAATATTAGAAGCATGATATCTACATTGTGTTTTTGAGCATGCAAATCTGGTGATGTTTAAGCAATATGGTGAGGGTCAGCAAGTGCTTACCTTGCAGCTAGAAAAAGTGGATTGGAGTTAGCCTTAACTTTGATGATGTTCTGAACAGGTTCTTTGAATGGATGGATGGAGGGTATATATATGAGTTAGAAAACTGTATGGGTGCTTCTTAGTGAAGAAATATTTTGAGAGCAGATGGAGTTTGAAATCAGGAGATTCAAAGTTAATGGTTGGTATGTTGTGTTTACAGTTGTTTTTTTTTTTGAAACTCTGGGAATTTTGGGCAGAGATTCAAGGTGCTTTCTTGCTAAAACTTTCTGTTTCTTTTCAGCAATTTTTCTGAACTTGGACCCCCATTTTCAATGGACAATGGTGTTCTATTTATAGGCAAAGCTTTGTGGGTTTTCAAAACGTTAAGTGGCGCTAATATCATGCACTAGATGTTGACTTACTCTTGAAGAAAGTTCATAAAAAGTTGTGATAATTGGCAACTTTTAGCCTAGGCTGGGTTAGTAAGCGAGGATTAAGGAAAAGTGACACCCATGAGCGAAAAGTAGCGCATGAACCCATACCTAAATCTGCACAAGAGCGTTGCTATGCTGCACGTGGAGAGACCCTTTGGACAAATGCTCAAAAGTGGTTGTGAGCATTAATGAGCATTAAATGGTATGAGATTGGTCAAGAATAAAAAATCTTGTAATATGAGATTTGCATCATTACTTATATCTGAGCCAGGAGCTCCACTTCAGCATAGTCCAAAACAACGCACCCAAGTTCTGATCTTGGTATCCTGCTGCCTTAGCAAATTCTGAGGGTTCTCCAGGCTTTCCAACATGTTTTATAATCTTCTGTTCTTACCTTGGCAGATTCTGACTGAACTTGAGTAGCTGCTGAAGAGCTATATTCTGACTGAATTGGCGTAGCTGCTGAAGAGCCATATTCTGACTGAATGTTAGCGTAGCTGCTGAAGAGCCACATTCTGACTGAATTGGCGTAGCTGCTGAAGAGCCACATTCTGACTGAATTGGCGTAGCTGCTGAAGAGCCATATTCTGACTGAATGTTATGTGCTGAGCCAAGTTTGCAACTTCTGACTGTTCCTGCCTGGAGGTTGGTTCAGAAGTTCTGAAGTGTCATTTTTCTTAAATGCTTTAGAAAAATTCTAAGTATTTAGAATTTAGCTTTTTCAAGGTAAAATTTGACTTTTGAGCTTCCTGGTGAAACAAACTTCATATTCCAACATGTGTTGATGAAATATGATTTTTGTGTTTTTATTTTGATCCGAAAACCAAAATTTGACTTTCTAGCTTGTAAATGACCATTTTTCCCTTGTAGATGGCTTTCTTGGAAATGAATGATAATTCAAGGCTTGGATTTGTATAAGAGAGAACTTTGAGAATCCAGGGTGATTTTCTTGAAAAATGAGAGGGCAAATTTTAGGGTACAAAAGCTGTCCTTGTTCAATCTTCTTTAACCTGAGGAGTTAGATTGGCGAGGTTTGCCATTCATGACTCGAAGGTGGAAGATGATTGGACACTAGAGTGCCCAGAAATTTGCGCTCGACGTCAATAGGAGGAATGGGCTTAAAGATGCCATTTGGAGAGGTAATAAGATCTTGTTGGGGATGGGCTTGTGGATTCCATCCAAGAATGCTTGTTGAGATGTAGCTTGTATGTTTGGACATCAGAATGGCTTCCGTGTCTGGAGCGTATTTGAACTGTATCAGGAGTGTAGAAATCTGAATCTGAATGAGTACAAGAATGACTTCTGTGTCTGGAGCGTATCTGAACTGTATCAGGAGTTTGTATATCTGAATCTGAATGAGTACCAGAATGGCTTCCGTGTCTGGAGCGTATCTAAACTATATCAGAAGTGTGGAAATTTGAATCTGAATGAGTACCAAAATGGCTTCCATGTCTGGAGTGTATCTGAACTGTATTAGGAGTTTGTATATCTGAATTGGTAGCTGTTAACCTTATCCTGAAAAGGATAAAATGTTAGCTGAAACACCAAGTTATGTTGCATGAAATATATGATGCAATGTATTGGCTTTATTGATGTCTACGATATATGGATGCAATGTATGTGTATGTGAGCTGATTTTCTGTATTGCTATCTGCTCGGGGAAAATAAATCCCTGACTGCTGTTGAGGACATGTAAGTCTTCAGGTCTTGAAGTTGGAGTGGCGAATTCACTGGGTATTATCTATTGAGAGTGTTTATTCCACTGGGGAGGATTGACAAGTTAGCTGTTATCCGGTCGGATTCCAGCCTTCACAACAAACTATTGAGGAATTTGGAGAAATTAGGCGATTTCTACCGGGATTCGATAAACTAGAAGCTTCGCCGCTGGGAATTTTGTTCCGTTGGGGATAATGGAAAACTCTGAGGGGAGAAAGGTGATTTTTTGCTTGCAAGAGTTCAGGCGTCTCGGTTGTATGCCGCTCTATTGAGGAGTTACCCTTGGCCTGAGAGAATAAAAAAGTTAGCTGCTACTTGGTCGGATTCCAGGCTTTACAACAACCTGCTGGGGATAAGGAAGTTTATTGTTATTTGGCCGGATTCTAGGCTTCACAGTAACTTGATGTAGAATAGTCTACTGGGGAAGAGGAGTTGTGGTCCTTTGATTTGTTGGACGGATAGGTAAATTCAAACTAGGGGACCTGTAGTTTGTTGGCGATATGTGAATTTTCATGTTTTGAAGCTGAAGTTTTGATGAACTCTTGTCGAGAGGAGTAAATTTCGTTGTAAGGGAAATGCCATGTATTGCTTGTAAGATCTGTTTGAGGAATCTTGAGAAACTTGATGACTTCTACTGGGGATAAAAACTTGAAATCTTGTTTCTGCAGGGGAGTTATTGAAAACTCTATGGGGAATACGAAGTGGTCTAGGGACGTTTTCCTACCTTTTCATCCTATCAGTAATTGTCTTTCTCATCTTGTTTATTTGTAAATAGTAATTATGTTCAAATGCATATGTTCATCAATGAATCATTGGACGTTTTTTGCAAACAAAGCACAATTGTAAAGAAAAGACAAATAGTTTTTGTACTTTCAAAGAGACATTTTTGTGTTGACTTTGAGTAAGTATTTCGTACAAAGGAGACAAACATTCTAGTAATAGAATGGCGCCATAAAAACAAGAAAGATTTATGCAAAGAAAGATAGTTGTGTGTAATAATCCCATGGGGTTCCCATTCTGCTATAACCCTCGTATCTCCAAATATCTCGTCTATTTGTTGCCTCGTCCGAAGATGATTGAATTGATCAGAAACTCTGAGTTTGTCAGTGGAAGTCAAGAGGTTGTCCTCAAAGTGATCCAACGAGACATAGTCGTACACTTTTATTCCCTAACTTTTGCCTGGACCGCCCTTTTGGGTTTTCAGTCCACCGGGAAACCCTTTTTTGCCCAAGTCGCCCTTTCGGGTTTTCAAATTTCCGGGTATACATATTTTTTTATATTTTATCCCTAATTTTTGCCCGAACCCTTTTGGTTCGTCGGGATGCCCTTGTTTTGCGTAGGTACGTCATCCTAGCGGGTCTCTTATGCGTAGTATCTCTTGACTATATCCGTGTTTGCAGGGTGTGGCAGATCGTCACCGTCCATGGTGGTTAAGATCATTGCCCCACCGGAGAATATGTTTTTGATTACAAATGGTCCTTCATAGGTAGGAGTCTATTTTCCCCTGGGACCACTCTGTGGCGAGATGATACATTTGATCATTAAATCCCCAACCTGATATGTTTGGAGTCTGACTTTCTTGTTGAAAGCCTTGATCATTCTTTTTTGATACATTTGACTATGGCAAACGGCAGTAAGTCTATTATCATCAATTAAGTTCAGTTGATCAAGTCGAGTTTGGATCCAATCGTCGTCATTCAAGCCTGCATCCTTCATAATTCTCAGAGAGGGGATCTGAACCTCAATGGGTAAAACAGCTTCCATGCCATATACCAAAGAATAAGGTATTGCCCTGGTTATTGTGCGAGCCCTGGTACGATACCCATGGAGAGCGAATGGTATCATCTCATGCCAGTCTTTGTATGTGATTGTCATCTTTTGTATGATCTTTTTAATGTTCTTATTTGCTGCTTCGATAACACCATTCATCTTTGGCCGATAGGGAGAAGAATTATGATGCTGGATCTTGAATTGCTCACACAAGGTGGTGATCATAGTGTTGTTAAGATTTGTACCATTGTCAGTGATGATCCTGTCAGGGATACCGTACCGGCAAATGAGATTTTGCTTGATGAAGCGGGCAACAACATTCTTAGTAACAGAAGGGAAGGAAGTTGCTTCGACCCACTTTATGAAGTAGTCAATGGCCACCAAGATGAAGCGGTGTCCATTGGAAGCTGTTGGCTTGATCTCTCCAATCATATCAATTCCCCACATAGCAAAGGGCCAAGGAGCCATCAAGACATTCAGAGGAAACAGAGGTATGTGCACCTTGTTGGCATAAATCTGACATTTATGGCAGGTTCTAGAGTGTTGGTAGCAATCTGCTTCCATGGTAGACTAGTAATAGCCTGCCCGTAGGATTTTCTTCGCCATCGTATGCCCACTGGGGTGAATGCCAAAAGTACCTTCATGTAATTCCGCCATGATTTTTTCGCCTCAATCTTATCCATACACCGAAGCAGAATGGAGTCATGATTGCATTTGTACATGATGCCATTACTCAAGAAGAGTTTAGCAGAGAATCTCCTTAAGAACTTCTTATCATTGATTGAAGCTCTTTCCGGATATACTTGGGCCTCGAGATACCTCTTGACTTCATGAAACCAGGGCTAGTCCACTATCTCTTCAGTATTAATCTCGTGACAGTGTGCTGGTTCATCCATTCGTTCGATGGTGATCTGGGGAGCCTCGTTATCCCAATTAAGTTTAAACATAGATGACATTGTGGCTAGAGCGTCTGCTAGCTGATTTTCTTCTCGCGGGAAATACTCGAAAGTAATCTTCTCGAAATGTGGTAGCAATGTCAAAACATGTTCTTTGTAAGGGATAAGATTTGGATGTTTAGTGTCCCATTCTCCTTTGATCTGACTGATGACCAAAGCTGATTCTCCAAACACATTTAAAGATTTGATTCCCAAACCTATGGCAGCCTTGAGACCAAAGATGCATGCTTCGTATTCCGCCATGTTGTTCGTACAGTTGAAGAAAAGTATGGAAGTAAAGGGAGTATGACACCCTTCCGAAGATATGAGTACAACTCCGATACCATTACCAAGTGCATTGGAGGCCCCATAAAAGAACAAAGTCCATCGGGATCCTTGTTCAGATCCATCATATGGTCTGATTTCTTTCCAATTGTTTAATGTCATGATGTCTTCATCCGGGAATTTAAACTTCATGGACTGATAGTCTTCTACAGCTTGATGAGCAAGATGATCAGCCAATACACTGCCCTTTATAGCTTTCTGGGTAGTATATTGTATGTCATATTCTATTAGGATCATCTACCATCTAGCTATCCTCCCAGATAGAGCAGGCTTTTCGAAGATGTATTTTATCGGATCTATCTTAGATATCAACAAGGTAGTATGAGTCAGCATATACTGTCTTAGTCGACGAGCAGCCATACCAGAGCGCAACACGTTTTCTCGAGCAGTGAATATCTGGTTTCATAGTCGGTAAACCTTTTGCTCAGGTAGTAAATAGCGTGCTCTTTTTGGCCGGACTCGTCATGCTGCCCCAATACACACCCCATTGAGTTCTCTAAAACGGTCAGATACATGATCAGTGATCTTCCCTCGACTGGTGGCATCAAAACAGGAGGCTCTTGTAAATATTCTTTGATTTTGTTGAAAGCAGTCTGGCATTCATCATTCCATTTGACTACTTGATCTTTCTTCAATAGTTTGAAGATTGGCTCACAAGTAGCTGTTAGGTGAGAAATGAATCTGGAAATATAGTTCAGGCGTCCCAAGAACCCTCTGACTTCCTTCTCAGTACGAGGAGCAGGAATTTCTTGTATTTCTTTAACCTTGGCGGGATCGACCTCAATAACCTTATTGCTGACGATAAAGCCTAGGAGTTTACCGGACCATACTCCGAATGTGCACTTGTTTGGGTTCAACCTTAGCTTATACTTCTTCAACCTTTCAAACAACTTTTGCAAGTGATCAAGGTGCTCTTATTCTGTTTGTGATCGGGCTATCATATCATCTACGTAGACCTCTATTTCATGGTGTATCATGTCATGAAAAAAAGCTACCATGGCGCGTTTATAGGTTGCCCCAACATTCTTCAGTCCGAATGGCATCACTTTGTAGCAGAATGTGCCCCACTACGTGACAAATGTAGTTTTCTCCATATCCTCAGGTGCCATTTTGATTTGGTTGTAATCTGAGAATCTGTCCATCAAGGAAAACACTTTGTGCTGGGCCGTATTGTCAACCAGGATATCTATGTGGGGAAGTGGAAAATCATCTTTAGGGATGGCCCTATTCAAGTATCTATAGTCCACTCACATTCGTACTTTACCGTTGTTTTTAGGCACGAGAACAATGTTGGCAACCCATTGAGGATAGGAAGTGACGGCCAAGAATCCAACGTTGAATTGTTTCATGACTTCCGCTTTGATCTTCTCCGACATGTCAGGTCTCATGCGGCAGACTTTTTGTTTTATTGGTGGACAGTCTTCTCTTGTTGGCAGGCGGTGTACTACGATGTCTGTATCAAGTCCCGTCATGTCTTCATATGACCAGGCGAAGATCTCAACATAATCCTGCAATAGCTGAATCAGACGTTCCTTGACACTCGGCTCTAGATTGGAACCTACCTTGATTTCTTTCTTACCATCCTCGGTACCTAAGTTGATTGTGTCCACCGACTCCTCATGAGGCTGAATAGCTCTTTCCTCCTGTTGTAGTAGTCTGGCCAATTCCCCTGGTACTTCACAATCTTCCTCACCTTCGTCTTCGGCTTGGTAGATTAGATTCTCAGAGTCACAAAAGGCCATAGCAGTATCGTTATCCATGGGATCCGAAATGGAGGGGTACCTACATTTGTGAGCATGGGTGTGTGTAAAGGTATAGCCATCTTTTAAAAATAAACTGTAAAAGAAAAACAATGAGCACAAACAGTTTATATGTGAAAAACGTCCATGATTCATTGAATGTCATATGAAGATGAAATAAAAACCCTTACAAATGGACCATTGTTCCTCGGGCGAGACACAAGGTTTTGAATGTGCGAATTGTTTGTGAATATTACAAGTCCAACAGAAATGTAAAGATAAATTATTAAGGGATAAAAGTTCTTGGGATAAAATCTCTGGCCTCCCAATTGCGAAGTCCTCCGTAGACAGTAGGAAATATCCAATCCTCTAAGCTGCAATCCTCTTCACCATTTTCCACTACATTGACCTCTCGGTTGCTAAGCTTCAGGGGTGGCCCTCCAGCACAGGCACGGTGCACAACCTTCTGAGCACCTGAAGTAAACCCTAAGCCAAATTTGTCAGATTTAAACGGAATATCCAGAAGTTGCCCCCAGATGGTGCATCCACCCTCCTCTACTACTTCCTTGGCGTCTTTCAGAGATGACATCCGGAGTGGAGGTCTTGTGATCTTGGGAATATGGGACACCGTCTTGGTCATTGCTACCTCTTGAGGAACCTCTTCGAAATGTTTAAAAGGAGTTTCTATGAACTCACCATCCAATTCCACATACCGGAACAAATTGAGGTGGCTAATCATATACTCTTCCTCTCCGTGGACAGTGATAATCTTTCCCTGGACCAGATATTTCAGCATTTGGTGTAATGTGGAGGTGACATCATCGACATTATGGATCCATGGCCGTCCTAGCAGACAAGAGTAAGAGGGGAGGATGTCCATTACATAGAAGGTTGAGTTGAAATTCTGAGTCCCAACCTTTATGGGAATGTCCACCTCCCTGTGGACCATCCTCTTTGAACCATCAAATGCCCTTACAACTATGTTACTGGGCTTCAACGTTAATCCTTCACAATCTAGTCTGTCGAGAGCTTTATTTGGTAAAACATTCAAAGATGAGCCGGTATCTACCAAGATATGAGCCATAGTTATCCCTCTACATTCCACAGAGACATACAATGCCTCGTTGTGCTTTCTTCCCTTTGGTGTCAGATCAGCATCTGAGAAGCCTAGACCGTTATCAGCTGTCAAACTGGCCACACAATCTTGAAATTGGTCAGCAGACGTCCCTTGAGGCACATGGGCTGTCTTCAGAAACTTCACCAGAGCTTTCGCATGTGCCTCCAAGCATAGTAACAAAGCTAGCATGGATATTTTGGAGGGAGTTTGCCCCAACTATTCAACTACTTCGTAGTCACTCTTCTTTATTATTCTCAGGATCTCCTCTATTTCCTTTTTGGAGGTTTCAGGGATAGTCAGGGGTTAAGTCTTCGTCCGGACAGGCTCTTCTTGAATACTTTTCCCTCGAGTTTCAGCAGTAGGAGTAGAGATAACATCATGGGTTGTGTCGTCTTTGTCGATAGGAGTATTTTCATATATGATTATTGGTACGGAGGTAACCTTTGGAACATCCACGGGTCCAAAAACCTCCTTTGGAGGGGCAATCTCTGGAGAGAAGATTCTACTGCTACGGGTAATCTTACTGGTTCCGGCAATATTACTAATGTCAGAGTTTTCTTCTTCGGGGCTCATCTTCTCGATGGCCAGCCCATTTTGTTTGATACCATGGTAGTAGATGTCTCCACCGTAATTCCACGACACTGTTTTGTATGATTCATACGGGACCGGCCCGGGCATTGTGATTATAAGAGGAGTAGTTTTTGGAATCGATGTAATCCTAACGGGTCTTTTGGGGACCCTGGAATAATTGGCGGAGATGGTTATGATTGAAACGTCTTCAACAGGAACAGGTGAAACAGGAGCACTTTCAAACATAATTTCTTGGTTGTCTATCAAGCGTTGAATGCCTGTCTTAAACAAAGGGAAGTTAGTTGGTAAGGATAAACAGAGATGGCAGTCTTCATTACAACCCGGGAATATACCGGCTTTTAACAAGTTTATCTTAATGATCGGGAGCGGAGTCAAGAGTTCATCAACTGTGGCGACAAACAAATCTTCTTCAATCGCATTAGTGTTATGACCATGTCTAGGAATGGGAGTAGAAATGACGTTTTGTTTCTCGGGTGCATCAAACTCAATCTCTTTTGCATCTATAAGGTCCTGAATTTTGTTTTTCAGGGCCCAACAGTTGTTAGTGTCATGACCTGGACTTTCGGAATGATATTCGCAGCGGGCATTTGGGTGATAATAAGGAGACACCGTGTTGGGGTTCTTTGGAGCTTCCTTCAGGGTTGTCAGATTAGATTTCAGAAGATGTGGTAAAACCTGGGCTAGAGTCATATTGATTTTGGTGAATTGTCGGACTGGCCTTTCCACCCTTGGTTGGTTACCTCCTAGTTGATCAGATGTAGGCTTTGGGATTGTAACAGCTCCTACCATTGGTCGGAGTTCAGCTTTCCTTTGGTTCCTTTGTGGGTAAATAGCAGATACCTCCTTCTTCCCGGTAAAAGGCTTTCTCACAACTGTAGAGGCAGATGAATCCTTCTGAATCTTACCAGTTTTTATGCCAGCTTCCACCCTCTCTCTGGTTAGTATTAATTCAGTAAATCTAGCAGATGAGCTTCCAATCAGATGGTTGAAAAAAGGGGCTCGACAGAGTGCCTAAGAACATGTCCACTAATTCCCTTTCGGACAGAGGGGGTCGTACTCTCCCAGCTAGATCTCTCCATTTCTACACGTAATCCTTGAAACCTTCATTGGAAACCATAGCCATACTATGAAGTTGAGTACGGGTAGGCGCCAAATCTGCATTATACTGATATTACTTATAGAAAGATGTGGCGTGATCTTCCAAATTATGGACGTCGGCCCTTTCCAATTGGTAAAACCAATCGAGTTGTGTTCCAGATAGGCCATCTTGGAAAAAGTGCACCCATAGATCTTTATCGATAGAGTGCGGCTGGATCTTTCTCACATATGATCGGAGGTGCATCCTAGGACATGACACCCCATCATACTTTGCAAACAAAGCACTTTGAACTTTGGTGGGATCACAATTCCCGACACAAGTCCAAATTCTTCAAAGTCTAGACCTGGTATCTTCTATATTTCCATAGCATTCAGACGCTCTTCAAGGTGTCTATACTTATCATCAACAGGCGGATACTGTTCCTCGGAGTAGTCTTCTTCTTCCTCCTCCTCTTCAGATTCTGACGGGACCGCTGTTTCCTTTCCTTTTCTTTCTCTTTCATCAGATGTTATTGCGAAATCTAAGGTTCTCCTAGTCTGTCCTTGAAACCTTCTCCCCATAATCACAACACCGGTTGGTTTCTTCTCTTTCTTCTTCTTCTCTTTGGCCAACAAAGTTTTCAATTCCTCTTGTCCTTTGGCTAGAGTCGTGAGTAACTGTTGAAACTGCGTGTTTTGAACTTGAAGATCTTTGACTGTCTGTTCGAGATCCATCTTACTGAAATAAACAATAGAGAGATGAGGAATCTTGTTGCAAAAGACCTGTTTATGTCATGATGAATGATATGTGCATATGTAATGTTCTCAAGGATTTTAAAAGATTCAATTTTGTTTTAGACAAAAAGAAATACACGTTAGATTAATAAGATAGAGTTTGAATACATCAATGCCCCTTGGGAAAAATAATACAAAACTCTAAGATAAAAAGGTAGTGCGCATCCTCTTTGGTGCTATGTAGGCATTTAGAGTCTGCTCCTCATGAAGTAGCCTAGTGAGCTCCAAAACCTTCTTCTCTCTTGCGTAGAATTAGGCTTCGAAAGTATCTCGCTCTCCCTTGAGTTGTATCCAATCCCTTTGTAAGTCTTCAAGAGACGTAGGCATGTCAGGATGTAGGATAGTGTATGGAACTTCTCCTTCCTTAACAGGCTCAAAGATCACAGGAAGGATGGAGGGATAAGGCATCATAAGACTTTGAGCGCGGGTTCATACCCACTTGAGGTAAGGCTCAAGAGGGATGGGATTTTTGTGTCCCAAAGTCTCGATATCCACCTTGTTTAGTGTCCTCCATGCTCGGGTGAATCTCTGGCGAAGACCTCGATTGTCATTGTCGTAGTCAAATACTAAGCCTTGAATCAACATCTCATGTGGGCCATCCCTTCGGGCATAACCAAACTGTCTTAGAGCTAAGCATGGGTTGTAAGTGATGCCTCCCCTAATGCCAAGTAGAGGGACATTAGGGAATTCCCCACAACGGCTAATAATGATAACATTCTCTTTGGATCGAGAGCACCTATGAATATCCGAATGTTTGAGCGTCATTAACCTTTGTGACCACCTTAATCCTTGCTCATTCTTTAAGACTGATTTGGGAAGATGAGAAATAAACCACCTTAATCCTTTCTCATTCCAAAGTAGTCACAAGCTGGTAGTCGGGAAATGTGAAGCAATGCTGCAAAGGATCAAAGAATTGAAAGAGCACCTTCATCATATCCTCATCCGTGTTGGAGGTGACCAAGTTGAGTAGGCGACCATGGCTCTCGGTGAAAGGAGAGATTTCAGGGATCCTTGAAGCTAGTTCTTTAAGTTGTGGAGGAATTCTTACAAGGTTGACTTTGATAGTTTTCCTACAGAATGAATTCATATCCTACAAAACAAGAACAAAGATGAATCTCCAAAATCCTTGAAATGGTTAGTGGATGCATATGATGTTCATGATGTCCATGATGTTATGTACAAGCATGCATATACAAACAAAGCAATCAAGTTCCTATTTTAGGCTTGCATGGGGTTTTATAGGTAAGTACCCTCTTGAAGTTTAGTTGGCTCAACCTGTCCTAGCAATAGTAACCGGGTTCTAAGGAGCTCAATATCACTGGATTGTTTCCTTGTTCATTATTTCAGCTCAAGCCTCTTTAATGGCGACCGAAATATTCCAAGAAACCAACCCTCAATGAGTGTAGTATCGAGTATCTACCAACTTCGGACTGCACCAAAGCCGGTCATCTCACTACGCCCTAAAGGCCAAGTTGGTCAAGTAAAGGTTCTAAAAGTTCGTTAGTGCTTCCTGAAATCACTCAGCGGCCCCGTATTCTCCTTGAAAACTCAAGGGCTACCGATACCCACAAATATGTCACACTAACATAGCTATTGCTTAGACCATGTCGGTATACCCCACACAGTTTCCACAATGTATTGCTATTTACCTATAATGTATCCCTAAATCCGGGTAGAGGATTCAAACCCAAACAAAGAACCGTAATGTAAAGCAAACAAATCAAGCAATGTAAGTAAGTAAATGTGATCTAGCCCTAAGGTAACCCCACTTTTATAATGTCTCCCCAGAAGAGTCTCCAGTTCTGTGATACGGTGGGAGAACTGACTTGAGGGTTTGCGTTTGTATTCGCAAATGTTGCGATTAGCAAGAGTCGCCATCGACTTTTCTTTTATCCAAAAGGAAAGGTTAAAAAGAACAGGAAAGACCTTTGAGATTGTTTCTTGAGTTCAGGGGATAGATTATGAAAAGGGAAGTTATTAGCACCCTTTTCATCCATGGTTTTCCATGGGATCTTAGTTACTTGCTAGATCACTTGCTTTTGTTGCTTGAAAATGTGTTTGGTGTGGTTTTGAAAGTATTTGGTAAAAGAGGCCATTCGTTTAGGCAATCTTTGTAATTATTCTCGTTCGTAAGAATGTATACAAAGATGTTTGTATTTTTGAAAATGTTTTTAATGTTTGTAAGTTGTTTGGAAGTGTGTGTGTGTGTGTTTGTTTTGAAAAAATAGCAAGGATGTTTACTTGAGAAAAAAATAGAGCAAGTAACTAGGAGTACTCTACCTACTCAAATGTCTTTCTTGGTCATTTTTTATTCCTTTGACAAGGTTGTCTTACCATTGATTTGGTAAGCAACCCTATCTTTGGATGTTAACGGGACGGGCGTGGGTCATCGTATAACCATGATTAGCAATGTTGCAAAGTATCTTAGTATTTTCGAGGGACTAAGATCATTTTATAAGGAAACTTTGAATAGCGTCATCGAGGGACTATGATCTTTTGACTTTGTTTGTTTTACCAAGATACTTTGCATGCATAACATGGCTATTTTTGTATAAAGCAACCAAGTGGAGAAACCCTAAGGGTGTTTGCATGCACGTGTGTTTGATTGCATGCATGATTTTATCTTGAATTAGGATTTTCTATTTCGTTGATTTTTATCTTGCCATACATATCCTAATTACTAGCATTTACATTTGAAAGCGATAAAATGCGAAAATGTAAAGTCCTACGCTATTACAATATTTAGGGGGTGGGGGTACAAATTTATGAATGGGGAGTACCAACGAGAAAAAGAAAGAAAATAACAAGGGGAAGAAAGAAAGAAAAAGGAAAAGAGTCAGCGTGCTGCTGAGAGGAAGTCAGAAGTTCTGACTCTGGCCTGCTACAGGATAACAACCTGTTAGTGAAAATGTATAGGTCAGAATTTCTGACCCTGGTGCGCTACAAAACAGAAACTTGTTAGTGAAAATGTATGGGGTCAGAAGTGCTGACCCTGCTGGGCACACAGTAATTTTCAGAAGTTCTGATATTACCGATGACAAAACAGGCCCCAGAAGTTCTGTCGTCAAAGTCAGAACTTGGTCTCCCTCTGTGCTAGTCAGAACATCTGCAATTTGGTTATTTTTCCACAAAACATAAGGTATGCCTAGGACAGTTTCAGAAGGTGTCATAGCATTTCAGAAGTCAGAACCAAAAATCAGAGGCAAGTTTTTACTGATTCACTCCCTACTTAAGCATGCAGAGGCGTGAAAATCTCAAAAACATGCACAACATCAGAAGCCTGATATCTACATTATGTTTTTGAGCATGCAAATCTGGTGATGTTTAAGCAATTTGGTGAGGGTCAGCAAGTGCTTACCTTGCAGCTAGAAAAAGTGGACTAGAGTTAGCCTTAACTCTGATGATGTTCTGAACAGGTTCTTTGAATGGATGGATGGGTATATATATGAGTTAGAAAACTGTATGTGTGCTTCTAAGTCAAGAAATATTTTGAGAGCATATGGAGTTTGAATGCAGGAGATTCAAAGTTAATGGTTGGTATGTTGTGTTTACAGTTTTTTTTTGAAACTCTGGGAATTTTGGGCAGAGATTCAAGGTGCTTTCTTGCTAAAACTTTCTGTTTCTTTTCAGCAATTTTTCTGAACTTGGACCCCCATTTTCAATGGACAATGGTGTTCTATTTATAGGCAAAGCTTTGTGGGTTTTCAAAATGTTAAGTGGCGCCAATATCATGCACTAGATGTTGACTTACTCTTGAAGAAAGTTTATAAAAAGTTGTGATGATTGACAGCTTTTAGCCTAGGCTGGGTTAGTAAGCGAGGATTAAGGAAAAGTGACACCCATGAGCGAAAAGTAGCGCATGAACCCATACCTAAATCTGCACAAGAGTGTTGCTATGCTGCACGTGGAGAGACCCTTTGGACAAATGCTTAAAAGTGGTTGTGAGCATTAATGAGCATTAAATGGTGATGAGATTGGTCAAGAATAAAAAATCTTGTAATATGAGATTTGCATCATTAGTTAAATCTGAGCCAGCAGCTCCACTTCAGCATCTTCCAAAACAATGCACCAAAGTTATGATCTTGGTATCTTGCTGCCTTAGCAAATTCTGAGGGTTCTCCAGGCTTTCCAGCATGTTTTATAATCTTCTGTTCTTACCTTGGCAGATTCTGACTGAACTTGAGTAGCTGCTGAAGAGCTACATTCTGACTGAATTGGCGTAGCTGCTGAAGAGCCACATTCTGACTGAATGTTAGCGTAGCTGCTGAAAAGCCACATTCTTACTGAATTGGCGTAGCTGCTGAAGAGCCATATTCTGACTGAATTGGCATAGTTGCTGAAGAGCCACATTCTGACTGAATGTTATGTGTTGATCCAAGTTTGTAACTTCTGACTGCTCCTTCCTGGAGGTTGGTTCAGAAGTTCTGAAGTGTCATTTTTCTTAAATGCTTTAGAAAAATTCTAAGTATTTAGAATTTATCTTTTTCATGGTAAAATTTGACTTTTGAGCTTCCTGGTGAAACAAACTTCATATTCCAACATGTCTTGATGAAGTATGATTTTTGTGTTTTGATTTTGATCCAAAAACCAAAGTTTGACTTTTTAGCTTGTAAATGACCATTTTGCCCTTGTAGATGGCTTGCTTGGAAATGAATGATAATTCAAGGCTTGGATTTGTATAAGAGAGAACTTTGAGAATCCAGGGTGATTTTCCTGAAAAATGAGAGGGAAAATTTTGGGGTACAACAACTGCCCATGACACAAAGCCGTCATTCTCTTATCTTCGATCTAATTCAATTGGTCAAACCTGTTCTGGGCCCATTCAGCCTCTGACAACTTGGCTTCCATTATCACATGCAAAGAGGGAATCTCAACCTTGATTGGGAGCACCGCTTCCATTCCATACACAAGGGAGAATTGGGTTGCTCCTATTGAAGTGCAGACATATGTCTGATATCCATGTAAGGCAAAAGGGAGCATTTCATTCTAGTCTTTATAAGTAACAACCATCTTCTGGATGATCTTCTTGATATTCTTATTAGCAGCTTCAATAACCCCATTCATCTTCGTCCTGTACGGAGATGAATTGTGATGGACAATCTTGAATTCTTCACACAGTTTTGTCATTATCTTGTTATTCATATTCGAGCCATTGTCGGTGATAATTCTGCTCGACACACCATACCGACATATGAGATTATTCTTAATGAAGCATACAACCACCTGCTTAGTAACATTAGCATATGAAGCAGCTTCCACCCATTTGGTGAAGTAATCAATTGCTACCAAGATAAAATGGTGTCCATTCGAAGCTTTGGGTTCTATCATTCCAATTATGTCAATAACCTACATAGAGAAAGGCCACGGGGAAGAAATAACATTGATAAGTGTTGGAGGCACATGAATCTTGTCCTCATAAATCTGAAATTTATGGCACTTCTTTGCAAATTTGTAATAGTCAGATTCCATTGTCAGCCAATAGTAACCCGCCCTTAGCATCATTTTAGCCATCGAATGTCCATTGGCATGAGTTCCAAATGAACCTTCATGAATCTCATGCATCAACATGCCTGCTTCGTGTCTATCCACGCATCTGAGCAAGACCATGTCATAATTTCTCTTGTACAACACATTTTCACTGAGGAAGAAGTTGCCAACCAATATTCTCAATGTCTTTCTATCTTTATTCAATGCGCCAATCCGGTATTCCTGAGTCTGAAGGAAATTCTTGATATCATAATACCAAGGTTTCTCATCTGCTACCTCTTGTGTTGTAAAAACATGAGTGGGCCTATCCAGTCGCCGAACTATAATTTGAGGTATATCATTCCAAGTATTCACTTGATACATAGAAGCCAAAGTTGCAAGAGCATCCGCCATTTGATTTTCATCTCTAGGGGTGTGATGGAATTCAACTTTATTAAAGAAGGGTAACAATCTTCTAGAATAATCTTTGTAAGGGATCAAGCCGGGGTGACGAGTATCCCACTCTCCTTTAATCTGATTTATTACCAAAGCTGAATCACCATACACATCTAGAATTTTAATTATGATATCAATAGCTTCCTCGAGACCCATGATGCAAGCCTCATATTCTGCCATATTATTAGTACAATCAAATGTCATCCTTGCAGTAAAAGGAATGTGTGATCCATGTGCAGTGATAATCACAACACCAATTCCTTTACCATAAGCATTCACAACTCCATCAAATATCATGCCCCAGTGAGATTCAGGATCAGGACCTTCCTCAGGAAATGGTTCATCACAATCTTTCACTTTCAGAAACATCACATCCTCATCGGGGAAATCATACATCACAGACTGATAATCATCAACTGGTTGGTGAGCAAGATAATCTACCAACACACTACTTTTAATAGATTTTTGAGTGCAGTATTCAATGTCATATTCAGATAACAACATCTTCCAGCGGGCAATTCTCCCAGTAAGAGTAGGATTTTCAAAAATGTACTTGATTGGATCTATTTTGGAGATCAACCAAGTAGTGTGATTCAACATATACTATCACAATCATTTTGCCGCCCAGTCTAGAGCACAACATGTCTTTTCCAGTATGGAATACCGCGATTCACAATCAGTAAACTTTTTTACTGAGATAATAAATGGCATACTCTTTCTTCCCTGTTTCATCTTGTTGTCCCAGAATAAAGCCCATGGAATTATCTAACACTGTCAGATACATAATCAATGGTTTTCCTTCAACAGGAGGGAGCAAGATATGAGGTTCAAGCAGATATTCTTTAATACTTTAAAATTCCCTTTGGCAGTCATTTGTCCATACACAACCTTGATCTTTCTTTAACAACTTAAAGATATGTTCACACGTTGCGGTCATATGGGAAATGAATATGGAAATATAATTCAAACGCCCAAGGAACCCTCTGAATTGCTTTTCAGTTATCGGTGCTGGAATTTCTTGAATTGCTTTAACTTTATCCGGGTCAACTTCAATCCCTCTCTGGCTAACAATGAAACCCAATAATTTCCCTGACCGAACACCGAAGGTACATTTATTTGGACTCAAGTAGAGACGATACTTCCTCAAATGCTGAAACAACTTCAACAAATTTTCTGCATGCCCTTCTTCAGTCTAGGATTTAGCAATCATATCATCAACATATACCTCAATTTCCTTGTGCATACGATCATGAAATAGGGTTGTCATAGCCCTCTGGTACGTTGCACCAGTGTTCTTTAACCAGAAGGGCATCACTCTGTAACAGAATGTTCCCCAGGGTGTGATAAATGTTGTTTTTTCCATGTCCTCAAAAGCCATCCTTATTTGATTATACCCGGAAAATCCATCCATGAACGAGAAAACTTTGAATTTTGTTGTGCTATCCACTAACATATCAATGTGTGGCATGAAAAATCATATTTGTGACTAGCTTTATTTAGATCTCTATAATATACACACATGCGAACTTTTCCGTCTTTCTTCGGTACTGGGACAATATTGGTAATCCAATGAGGGTACACCGATGTCACAAGAAAATCGGAATTAATATGCTTTAGAACTTATTCTTTGATCCTCACTACCATATCTGGGTGAGTTCTTCGCAACTTCTGTTTGATTAGCGAGAACTCTGGCTTCAGCGGCAAATGGTGCTCTACAATATCTGTATCTAGACCAGGCATATCTTGGTAAGACCAAGAAAAAATATCCACATATTCTTTCAACATCTCAATCAACCTGCTCTTCACATCAGGATGCAACAATGCTTCAATCTTGACTTCTTTCGGATCTTCTTATGAACCCAAATTGATTACTTCCATGGCTCTTTATATGGCTGAATGTCATTCTCCTCGCGCTCAAGCAACCGTGAGACCTCTTATGGAATCTCATCATAGTCTTCTTCTTCGGCCCCATACACAGGACATGCAAAGTTTAGAGAGGGTGCAGGATCATTGTATTTAACGGGTTTTTTAATTAATCTGCACATATGATTTATGACCTCTTTTAGAAACTGACACATATAACCAGTGATCATGCAGATTGAATTTCAGTTATTATTTATTTTGAAAGGTTTTTTCTGATTACCATTTTCCAAGAAAAAAATAAAAAAATAAAAACATAATTTGGGAAACAAAGACAACTTTTATTATTGATTTTAAAAATCAAAGAAAACAGATAAGCCCATACAATATTAATACTTTCACCTTGGGAAGAGTGAAAGCTTTTCAAAAAGATTAACAAAAAACAAATTACTTTGAAACATGTATGCAAGAGGGAACATCAATGGTGATCCAGTTCTAAACCCTAACTCTATGCGTCACATAATTTGGCATTTCTGGATCTTCTTCATCTTCCACAATGGCATTAATCTCGAAAACAGTTGGATGGAGATAACCTCCGCTACGAAAGATGTCTTGATACCTGCCTGCAGCAGACTTCAGCTTCATGCTCTTACCTTTATCATTCTTCACAGAGAACCCCAAGCCAGCTCTATTCTTGTTTACAGGTGGATCAACAATCTGTCCCCATACGTTGCTATGGCCATTACGCACAACCTGCTGAGCATCCTTGAATGAAGCCATAGAATTCTCATTTCCTCTTATATTATCAATGGATAAACTTGGAACTAGGTTCCAACAACATCTTGATCCGCCTCCACAATGCTGAAAGAGAACAAATGAGATATCAATAATGCTTGTTCTCCATTTAAAATTACCATTTTTCCTTCATGTACAAACTTCAACTTCTGGTGTAAAGTCGAAGTGACAATCCTTGCCTCATGTATCCACGGTTGTCCCAACAAGCAGCTATAAGCGGGTATAATATCCATGACCTGTAAAGTAATCTGAAACAAATGTGGGTCTATATGAATAGGCAAGTCCACTTCACCAATAATAGATTTCCTTGATCCATCAAACGCTTTCATAATAATGCCATTTGGGCGCATGGGTGTTCCTTGATATTTCAACTTCATAAGTATGCTCCTCGATATAACATTCAATTCGGATCCATTATCAATCAGCACATTGGATAATGAATCATTCTTGCAATTCATAGAGATGTGGAGGGCCAGATTGTGATTCCTTCCTTCATCGGGCAGTTCATCATCTTCGAAGCTCAGGTTATTACATGATGTAATGTTCCCTACTACACTGCTGAATTGGTCTACAAGCATATCACTTTCCACAAAAGCTTGGTCCAATACCCTCATCAAAGATTCTCTGTGAGCAGAGGAGTTCATCAGTAAAGCCAAGATAAATATTTTTGAAGGAGTCTGGAGTAGCTGATCTACAATTCTGTAGCCGCTCATCTTGATTATCTTCAAAATATCATCCACCTCTTTTTCTAGCGTAGCTCCACTAGATTCACCCACTACCTTCTTGGGTTAAACATTTTCCACAATTTTCTTTCCAGTACTAACATCTCCACGAATAACTGGTGCAAATACACGGCCACTGTGGGTCACTCTGCTAATCTTATCAATATTTCCAACATTAGGCATTGGCTGGATGGGAACTTCCATACCATCCTCTAAAATTGTAGCATTATATTTGTAGGGTACATCCTTGTCTGACTTGTAGGGGACAGGACCCAGCAAACTAATCACCAATGGAGCAATAGCTGGATTGCTATGATACTCAACTTCAAAATGAGTAGGCGCACCAAAACAAGGCACAATAACACTTACTCCATCTTTAACATATTCAGTCATTACAGATTCATCCCTGGAAAAAAAATCTTCATCCGAGGAGAATAACTCATATGCGGAGGCATACTCATTATCTTACTCTTCTTCATCTAAACAAACCTCAATCTCATTAACGTAATAGTAATCATCCCTTTGTCTTGTAACCTTGATAGTTCCATTATCCAATAACAACTGAATTCCTTTCCTTACAATTGAACATCCTTGGGAGTCCCGGCAGCAAATTCAGCAAGATCCATATTGATGTTCTACCTGACCAGCCATGTGGCAGAAAGTAGCATGCAATTGTACAAGATCCCCATTCATATATTCCACATCAAATATTCTAAACTCTCCAGGACATCCATAAACCATGTTTACTTCCTCTTCATACTCTTCCCTAGGCCTGGTTATATGGATGAGGCCCTCATCCATCATCTCCTACAAATCAACCTTTATCTTGTCACAACCCTGTATATCCATACTGCAAATAGCACAACCAGCATGGTCATGCGTATAGTAGCTAAATTCAAAGAGGTCTGCATGCATTTTCACCAAATCTCCTCTAACCAATTTAATATCAAAAATACGGAAGTCGCCCAGACAACCGGCCACCATGTTCACAGCATTTGCTCCTCCATGCTTTGGTAGAGGATTATCTTTCACATTAGGGCCAACATCCTTGAAAGATAAGATACCATACTTCAACAATTTTTGTACTTCAGTCTTCAAAGGATAGCAGTTCTCAACATTGTGCCCTGGTGCTCCCTGATGAAAAGCACATGTTTGGTCTTCCTTATAATACCAAGGCAATGTTGATGGTACAATGAGAGGTGGTATGGTTTGAACCAACTTCTTATGAATTAATTCCGGGATTAATTCTGTATAACTCATAGGGATATGGTCATGACTCTCCCCTCTCTGATTATACCCTTGGTTCCCCTGATGGGATGGTCCCTGATAAGCAGCGGTGGTGGGAGCTACACCAACAACTGGAGTCACTGAGGCGACTTGTTGATGATGCTGATAATTTCTTCTAGGAGGATTAACCCTCCTCTCTTGCATAATAGCATTTGTATCTCCTTCCTTCTTTTTGGAAAACCCATAGGATGGCTTCTTCGTATTTCTGGAACTTTCACTTTTCGTTAAACAGCCTTCTCTTACGGCCTCTTCCAAACGGATACCAATGCCCACCATTTCAGTAAAGTCACTTGGCGCACTCGCCACCATCCTCTTATAGTAGAAATCACCCAGAGTCTTCAAGAAAATCTTAGTCATCTCCTTCTCTTCCATGGGAGGAATCACTTGGGCGGCTACCTCACGCCATCTCTGTGCATATTCTTTGAATGATTCTCTGTCCTTCTAGACCATGGCCCTGAGTTGATCACAGTCAGGTGCCATGTCCATGTTGTATTTGTATTGTATGATAAATGCTTCTCCCAAGTCATTGAAAGTATGGATATTGACAATGTCTAAACTCATATACCACTTCAATACAGCACCAGTCAAACTATCCTGAAAAAAGTGAATCAACAGATGTTGATCATCAATGTGGGTAGACATTATTCTTATATACATCACAAGTTAAGCACGAGGACAAGTGTTGCCCTTGTACTTCTCGAATTCTGGGACTTTAAACTTCGCATGTATCTTGACATTCGGGACCAAGCATAAATCATTCACATTCTGCCTGAATAATTCCTTTCCCCTGAGGGCCTTCATATCCCTCTGCATCTTGTCAAACTGTTCTTGAAAACCATCCATTCTATCATAGAGACCCAAGCCTTCACTTGGTGGAGGAAAAGGATGATACATATCATCATTAGAAAATGGGACCATATTCACCGAAGGAGGTGGAGTAGGAGCAACATGCACCACAAGAGGTGTGGGAGTAACAGTAGTCTGAATAATTGGAGTAACTTGATGACCAAGATTGAAGCCTCCAGGCACAAAGTTCTCTGGAATTCCCCATGGACAACCTTGAGGCATGCGATTCTGAACAATAGCTGGAGTAGCAGACACAGGAGCAGTCAGAGCTTCAATAGTAACTTTTGTCTATTGAGGTTGAACACTCGGTGGCTGATTCCGAGCAGCGACCAGAGATTCCATCAGAGCAGTGAGATTGGCCATGCCGACCTTCAGAGCAGAAACTTCCTTGCGCAGCTCGCGATTATCTTATTCTAAGTTTTCCATCTTCCTTCTGAAATTAGCTCGAGTGTTGTAGTGGTGAGAAAACTTGCTGAACAAAGTAAAGAAGCTTGGTAAGACACCTGGATATGCATAACAAATGCAAGAAATATGTGCAATATCATGCATGATATGCAATGCACATGATTTATTTTATTATTAATATTTCAAGGGACTCAAATATTTATAGACACATTGCAAATATCAAAGTAATAACACATTTGAAATACTGAAATTTTTTATTATAATAACTTCAAAATGGATTAAAAGTTTCAACAATCCCAAGTACAAGATGAAAATAAAGTCTAAAACCCTAAGAAGTAAAGCTGATGGAGATCACTCTATACGCTGGCGCTTCCCTGTAAACCTTGCAATCTTAGCCTTCGACTTCTGGTTTTCTTTCGCATATCTGGTGGCAACCTCCTTCCAATCACCTGAATCAGGAAGTGAGCAACTAGCATTTGACTGAGGCTTAGAGGAAAATAAATCCCCTTTCCTCTCCATGGTCTCTACAGCCCGACTCTCAAGAATCTCAATCAAGTCGTCTTTCTCTTTCAAATCTGCTCTATAGGAAATCTCTAAAGTTTGGCACTTATTCTTCCAAGCATCCTTTTCCTGCTGCATCCTGACCAAAGCAAGCTGTAGCTCTTCCACATCATCCAATAAGGGAGGAGTAGTATTTACAAACAACTCAGGCATATGTGCTTCCCGGGAATACGGAATCTTCAACTGGATAACTCTCGTTTGGACCCACTGAAGATGAGGCTCCAAAGAAACAACCCCCTACGTCCCAAGTCTTTCCTACTCTTCCTATGAATGTGACGCCAGGCCTTCGCAATCTTCTCCCTAGCTTCATTATGGTCTTCTCCCTCCTTCAAAAAGAAACTACTCAAATGAATACTATTTGGTTTATCCCTCATTGGATAACCAAGCTGTCGTCGTGCAAGAACATGGTTGTAGTTAATTCCTCCCTTTGTACCAAGAAGAGGTACATTGGGGAAACTACCAAAACTGTCGACAATCTCTACATCATGGTAAGCCCGATGATAGCAATCAATATCCGAGTGAGTAAGTACCATGATCTTAGGATCCCAATGGGGTTCCTTCCTAACATCTGAGAAAGCATCAGACTGAGGCATATGAGAAATAAACCACTGGTACAACACAGGCGTGCAACAGACAATCACCCCCCCATGATAATAATTCCGAAGATGAATAGAGTAATAAGCATCACCCGACAATGTAGGAACTGGGTTTCCAATCATGAAGATCCTGATAGCATTAACGTCAACAAACTTATCCATATTAGGAAATAAAAACAATCCGTAAGCAAGTAGAGCAAAGATGGCCTCAAAAGCAACTATACTCTTCATCCTGGCAAAATAACGAGCTTTCTCCAATAAGAACTGAGCTGGTAATCCTTTAATCCCTCCTTTAGTAGTCATATGGGATTCAACCTCAGTCTTCCCCATATGGATCAAAGCAGCAATCTCGTGTGGTTTTGGCCACCCTCCAAACTAGTAAAAGGAACACGATTGGTAATCAATAAATCCAACAGATAAGAATACTCCTCTAGTGTAGGCATCAACTGATAATCAGGGAAAGTAAAGCAATGATACATCAGATCATAGAATTGGACCAAGGTCGAGAGAATACCCTCTTTCATCCTAAGCTTCATGAGAGAAATGGTGGATCCATACTCCTTCTGAAAATCTGCAAAACACTCAATCTCGGGAATTAGACTGATCAACTCATATATCTTGGGATCTTTGAAACTGTATTTTCCGGTCTTTCTTTTTCCAGAATCCATGGTCAAAAGGTACCTGAGATATTCAAAAATGGTTAACTTTCAAGTCCCTTGAAATGAAATTTCTTCAAAAGATGCTTATGAGTGCATGGATGCATGATGCAACAATCACACACAAGATCACAAACATAGGGTTCATAGGTTCAACGTCACGAGCATGAGGTCGAAGATACTACCCATAAGGTATGGTCTAAAAGTTATCACCTTCCGTACAAGGTTCTAGAGGTTCCTAGAGTCTACACCCTTCCTTCAGATATTACCAACTTCCCGATTAACTCGGTAATTAGTAATATTCTAAAGAAAAACTCGTCCGAGCGTAGTATCGCGTGACAGTTATTTCCGGATTACTCCGTCATAGCTTCCGCACTACACCTAAAACGCCAAGATGGGTTAGGAATTCTACGGTCCTCAGCTTTAACAGGCTCTCAGGTCAAAAGCAGTACGTCTTCCCGATTACTCGGCAAACGACACTACAATCAAAGGGGCCTCCACTGAGTGGGGGATCTCATGTCTCCTTTTTTGGGATTACTCCCTTAAAGTTAACATGACTATACCTCCCGTCTTATCTTAAAGTTTGCCCAAGTTCAGGTATAGGACTTATAAGTAATCACCAAGCACCCTGAAAACCAGGAAAATCCAGGAAAACATATATACAACATATAACACATAAACAACAATAGCACATATACAAATATAAACAAAGACAGGCTCAACCCACTTAGGGATCGACCAACAAGAGGTCAATCATTCACCAGTGAAGTCGCCATTTTTATGTAGCGGTAGAAATGTTTAATACTAAGCCATTGGATTGACTAGACTTATACAGATAAAAATAAAAACCGGCACCGCGCTTTATTGTTTCCAAAGGAATGAGAAAAGAGCGAATAACCCAAAAAGAGGGGGAAAGATTCAAGGTAAGGGGGTTGGTTATGCAAAGGGAAGTTATTAACACCCTAAACATCTACGGTACTCCGCAGGAACCTCTTTGTAAAATCTGTATATTTTGGCTATAAAATGTTGCATGTAAAATAGATGGTGGAGGTGAGAAAAGAAATATATTTTTTATGGTTTTTGCACCCGCCGCGGTTGCGAACCTTTAGTGCCTACGTACCAACCATCTTTCGTGCAATAGGAGATCAGGGTATACGTGGTTCACCTTTAAAAAAAATAAAACACAAGTGTGATGGTTAATTTTATGACATAAGATATCATTGTCATTGTCCATGTGGAAAATATACTTACTACCCACAATCATGAGAAAGGAGAATTTGCATCATCTCAAAGTGGAGAATATGGCTTGGATTTTAAAATCAACAATGCCTCACTAAAAACCTAAGTGGAAAATATCCCCCTTCACTACATACTGTAGAAGTATAGTTGTTTGCATCACTACAAGGATTGACAAGAGTCTAATCTTTTGAGAAAGGTTTTAAAATAAAAATACAAAGTGGCAAAATGGTTTGAAATGAGATTGATTGACTTTTAGTCTTCTCACAAAAAATGTCAAGGTATTATTAAATTGATTGAAGTTTATTTATGAAAATGTTTTGAAAATGCATGGACCTAAGTCCAAGTTTATTATGAAAGTGGTTTAAGTTTAGAAACAAGAATAATTTTCAAAAGGAGCAGGAAGATTTTTGAAATTAAAGAAGATGAGAGGAGAAGAAGAGACTATCATAAAGCATAAGGTTAAAGCTAGGGATAAGAACCATCTAACCAACAAGAAGCCAATACTTGACATTATGAGTCAAGATATAATTCTTATTCCTTGGATTGAAACCAAACAAGCAAAGATACTAGACCTCTTGAGAGAACCAAACTTCAAGTGTATTAAGTCTTCACAAAAATTGGGTAGAGTAACGACTGTATACGGGTGAATTCCAGATTACAAACAAAGAATGTAATCATAATAACCTGCACGCAAAACA
This sequence comes from Vicia faba, assembly GCA_948472305.1. Lineage (NCBI taxonomy): Eukaryota > Viridiplantae > Streptophyta > Magnoliopsida > Fabales > Fabaceae > Vicia > Vicia faba. Next base: position 817,875,577 of record OX451741.1, on the reverse strand, counting down.
AACAAACAACCCAATGTCTTGAGGTAAACCTCAAGAAGTCCAGACAAAATATCAATTAAGGTCACAAGGTCTTCAACATAGGCCAAGGTGTTTAATCCTAAGTCCAATAAGTCCAATACTCTATAATGCCAAGGATAGTAACCAAATAGTTCAAGTATTATTAAAGTTTCTTTTATGGTTCATGTTGATTATTAGATATCTTCAAAAAGAAAAGAAAGGCTCAAGTGAGCAAAATAAAAATGACAAGAAAGTAAATGCTCAAATGAGCAAAGAAGAAAATAACATGAAATGTAAATGCTAAAAGTAAATGGTGCATAAAATAAAATGGCATATAATAAAAACACAAGATTATGTCAATTATTAGTAATTAGTGGTTAGTTGGATGACCATTTTGAAACTTGAATTTGGAAATAATTAGAGGATTGGTAGAACCAAAGCCTCCACACAACAAGTTGTATTTTCTTTTTGTCAAGTATATCATCCATTTGGAATCCTCACAAGTACCATTTAATGATCAACGATGTTTAAGTGATCCACGTTGACCAAAAGTAATGTAGATCCATTAGAGTATTGGTAGAACCAAATCCTCCACACAATTAATCTCAAGGTTATTGGATCAAAGAGATCAAGTTAACATACTTGGGTGTGATACGGTGGGAGAACTGACTTGAAGGTTTTGCGTTTTATCGCAAATGTTGCGGTTAGTAAGAGTCGCCACCGACTTTTTTTATCCAAAAGGAAAGGTGAAAAAGAACAGGAAAGGCCATTGAGATTATTTCTTGAGTTCGGGGGATAGATTATGAAAAGGAAAAGTATTAGCACCCTTTTCATCCATGGTTTTTCCATGGGCTCTTAGTTACTTGCAAGATCACTTGCTTTTGTTTGAAATTGTGTTTGGTGTGGTTTTTGAAAGTATTTTGTAAAGAGGCCATTGTTTAGGCAATCTTTGTAATGATTCTTATTTGTAAGAATGTATACAAAGATGTTTGATCTTTTGAAAATGTTTTCAAGTTTGTAAGATGTTTGAAAGTGTAAGTGTTTGTTTTGAAAATAGCAATGATGCTTGTTTGAAATTGAGCAAGTAATTAGGATCATTCTACCTACTAAAAAGTATTTCTTGTTCATTTTCCTTTTCCTTTGACATTGTTATCTTACCATTGATTTGGTAAGTAACTCTATCTTTGGATGTAAATGGGACGAGCATGGGTCATCGTATAACCATGATTATAAATGTTGCAAGGTATCTTAGCATTCTCTTTTAGGGACTAAGATCATTTGAAAGGCAACTTAGATAGCGTCATCGATGGACTATGATCTTGTATTTGCTTGATCTTTCTAAGATACCTTACATGCGAAATATGGCCATTTTGTATAAGGAAACCAAGTGGAATAATCCTAGGGGTGCTTTGTGTGCAAATGTATTATTTTCATGCTTGTTTTTGTCTTGAATTAGGGTTTTCTAAGTATTGGTTTTAGATACAAACCCTAATTACTAGCATGTTATATATAAAAGCGATAAATTGTGGAATTTAAAGTTACTATGCTATTACAACATTTGTGGGGAGGGGGTGTACAAATTGAATGGGGATTGCAAGAATGTAAACCTAGTTAGTATATTACAAGCATATTAAATTGGTATAAATGTACAAGAATTTAAATGAATACATATTACAAAAAGAATAAATATGCAAAAATATAAATGTGAAGAAAATGGATTTTTTTTTTGATTTTTTAGAGAAAAGTGAATTTGTTTTAACCTAATTAATTAAAAGAAAATAATTAATTAAACCTAAATTTATTAAGAAAAGATTTTAAATAAAAAAACCTAAATCTATTAATTAATTAAAAGAAAATAAGTTTGTAAGAAAAGTATTTTTTTAGTATTTTTGTCTTGAAAATAATTTATAGTATTATAAAATATTTTTGGCCTTTTTTATATTAAACTAATATATTTTAAATGGTATAAAAGAAAATAAATGATAACCTAGTTTTAAATTAAATTTATAATACTAGTTAGTAAAAATAAATAAAGTATATTTAAACAAAAATATTTTTTGTGAGAAAAATAAAATAAACTAAGTCAAAATACAAATTTATTATTTTTTGTATTTTTTATGATTTTTTAGTATTAGGAAAAATATTTAAGAAAATAAAATGAAATAAAAATAAGAAAATAAAATAAACTGGGCCAGGGGTGCAATTAGCCTGCAGGGGGGTTATTAAGCAAAAAAAACAAAATAGACAGGCCCAAAAAGGCCCAGCTTGTTCAAAAAGAAATATCAGAAAACAAGGAAATATGAAAAATCCAAAAGGGTACCACTGGGGCTCGAACCCAGGTCCCAAAGGTTACAGGCACGCGCTTCTATCACTGGGGTAACTATACATTCATTAACATAAGCAAAACAATAAATATACAAGGCAAAACGCGCCCTGATGACGTCATCTTCAACCTCCATCCCGACAAACTGTAACTTGCTTATTTCTCATTAAAAATGAAAACTATAAACATGAAACTTGTAGCAAATTTTATCACAGTTTCAGAAATGTAAAGCATTAAAACTATAGATCAAAGATAAGCATGAATTTTAATGGCCCTAATCTGAACCCTAAAAATCTCTGAAATTTCAGTTTCAAAATTCTCTAAGTTCAAGCAAAATTAATGGAAACTATGGACATGTTTAGCTTTAGGGCAATGATATCTACATGTTTTGTTCACAAATAAATCATTGATGATGCCTGTATGAAGAGTTACAAAGTTAGAAAACTTACCTCAAAATTGGAAATCGTGTTTTGAGTTTGAGCTTGTTTCAAGTGATGGTGATGACCAGGTTAGCTTCCTTGAGGTCCCAGGAAGCTAATGCAATGATTAGCTTGAGCAATGGATGACTGAAATGGTTTGGAGAATTCAATGTGCAGAGCTCTGTTTTTGGAAATGGAGGATGGTGTTAATGGTGTTACAGTTCTATAACAGGGTGTGCGATCAACTTTATATGATGTTTAGAAACTTTAGAAACCAAAAGGCCAAGAAACGCACGAGTAGATTATGAGTTTCAAGTTTTTGGTCAGTTTGGGTGAAAATGGAAATGTGAAGTGTGATTCTGAGTTCCAGGTTCTTTCAAGGCTTGAGCATTCGTGTTTTTATGTCAAAATGGTTTGTGTATGTATAAACAAAAGTGTTTGAAAGCTTTGGACAATCAGAAGTACAAGTTTCTAGCTTTTGGCTAGGTTACTTGATTTTGAAGAAAAGAGGGAAACAAGTTTCAAGAAAAGGTACAAGCATGGGATGGGTGATTGTAAGTGTTTGAAACATTTCCCATGAGTTATAGGACTTGTTTGATCAGAAGAGAACAAGTGCAAGGCTCAAGAACAAGTTTTGTACAAAAATTTGCTTTATCAAAATGGCAATGTAACCTTTCTTCCAAAAATGAATATAAAGCATGTCCATGCATTGAATGCTTGAAGTGAGACCTCTAACATCTGTGTAAACCATTAATTATGGAGTTCCTAACAAGTTTGATGCCTGCAAAGTAGATTTAATGCAGCACAACTTTGAATTTGAATTTTGTTCATCACTAAAATGACTTGTAATTAAAGTGATAAAACCCTAACTTCATCTCTTTGATTCTTCCTACTCAAGAATGATCTCAAGGAGTTCTTGGACATTTTGGAAATCTTGCAACGTGATCTAAAAGCCATATTTGAATTGCTTTTGAATATTCCACTTGGAACTATATGAAAAAGTGCCATGAAGTTGGGTTAAAATCCTAACCAAATTAGGGCAAAATTTCACTGTGTTTTGTTTCATGACTACATGTTCTTAAAATTTTAACTTGAGATCCAAGCACTTTTGTAAGAAGTTGTGTGAATAAAAGTTGTAGATTTTATGAAGATCTACAACTTTCATGTTGGACGTTTCTCTTGAATCACTTTGCATCATGGTGAAAAAGTTGCTCAAAGTTATAAAAAAATAAGAAATTTTTAACACTTAGAAAAATTTCTAAGTTTAGAAATTTTGACTTTTCAAAATGAAATATTGACTTTTTGATTTCTTTATGAATAAGTTTCATATTTCTACATGTTTTGATGAATTGTGATCTTTGACATTTGAATTTGACCTAAAAGTCAAAGTTTGACTTTTCAGTATACAGTTGACTTTTGATCAGTTGATTGAAAATTCATTTATCAATCCTTTGAACTTGAGTAATGTTTTGGGCCATGTTATTAGGTCAAAATGATGCAACTGAACTCTTGAGATCATGCCTTAAACCAATTGATCATTTTCTAGGTCAAAAATCAGAAATTGCCCTTTCCCAGTCAAAACCCTAATTTTGACCATTTTGCCCTTTTGGAGATTTGATCAAATTTCTTGGGGAATTATGGTCCAAAATTGATCAAATTATACATATGGGTTTAAAATGTTGTTGTGGATAAAAGATTATGAATTTTTACTGTAAATTGACCATAGTTGACTTTTTCCCCAATACAGTTGATTTTTAGGTCAACTGCTCAATTGATTGAGCAAAAGTGTGATCCAAGGCTTGAAACTTGACATGAGTAATCTTGGGAGTCCATAATGATCCATGAAAGTCATATGGGGCGTTGGAGATTCAAAAATCCTTGTGCAAACCCAAACCCTAATTTTGGTCATCAGTGCTTAAAGAGGTGTCTTGAGTTGATCAAACTCTAGTGCAGTCCTGAGTCCAAGGAGATCTTGTGAGCAAAATCTTGATAAGTGAGAGGGAAAATTTTGGGGTACAACATCTGCTCCTGTTCAATCTTCTTAAACCTGAAGAGTTAGACTGGCGATTTTTGCCATTCGTGACTCGAAGGTGGAAGATGATTGGATACTAGAGTGTCCAGAAATTTGCACTCGGTGATGTGGTGGTTGAGGGGATGGGATTAAAGATGCCATCTAAAAGTGATTACTGAATCTGAAAGAGACTCTGAATGAGTATTAGAATGGCGTCCGTGTCTGGAGCGTATCTATACTGTATTTGGAAGTTGAAATGAGTTTCAGGACGACATCTGTCTCTGAACATTGAATCTGAATGAGTATGAGAATGACATTCGTGTTTGGAGTGTATCTATACTATATCTGAAGATTGAATCTGAATGAATATGAGAATGTCATACGTGTTTGGAGCGTATCTATATTGTATCTGAAGATTGAATCTGAATGAGTATCAGAATGGCATCTGTGTCTGGAGCGTATCTATATTGTATCTGAAGATTGAATCTGAATGAGTATCATAATGGCATCCGTATCTGGAGCGTATCTAAAAACTTTGAACATTGTTAATGGTAGCTGTTAACCTTATCCGAAAAAGGGTAAAAGGTTAGCTAAAATGTAAAGTCATATTGTATGAAATGTATGGTATGATGCATTCGTGTTATCAATGTTTATGATACATGGATGCGATGTATGCGTATGTGAGCTAATTTGCTGCACTGCTTGTTGGATTTGGGGAAAATAAATCCTTGACCATTGCTGAGGATATGTAATTATTCATGTTGTGAAGTTGAAGTGTTGATGAATTTCCATCTAGAGAAATAAACTTTGTTGTCAGGGAAATGCCGCGTACTGCTTGTAAAATCCTGTTGGGAAATCTTGAGAAATTCGGCGACTTCTACCGGGGATTGATAACTGGAAGCTTTGTTCTGCTGGCAATTAAACTGCACACTGCAAGGGATTTTTACAAAGATAACATAGAAAGGTTTTCCTACCTCTTAAAGCCATCAGTGATTGTCTTTCTATTTTATTTATTTGTAAACAGTAATTATATTCAAACGCATATGTTCAACAATAAATCATTGGACGTTTTTGTAAACAAAACACAAGAGTAAATAAAAACAGATAGTTTTACACTTTCAAAGGGATATCCTTGTATTGACTTTGAGTAAGTATTTTTGTACAATGAGACAAACATTCTAGTAAGAGAATGCCGTCGTAAAAAATTAAAATTTTGATACAAAGAAAATATAGCTATGTGCAATAATCCCATGGGTTTCCCATTCTGCTATAGCCTTCGTATCTCTGAGCATCTTGTCTATTTGTTGTCTCGTCCGAAGATGATTGAATTTATCAGAACCTCTGAGTTTGTCAGTGGAAGCCAAAGGTTATCCGTAAGGTGATCCAACGGGACATAGTCATACGCTTTAAATTCCCTAACTTTTTCCTGGACCACCCTTTCGGATTTTCAGTCCACCGGGAAACCCTTTTTTGCCCAAGTCGCCCTTTCGGGCTTTTAACTTGCCGGGTGTACAGATTTTTTTTGTTTTATCCCTAATTTTTGCCCGAGCCTTTTTGGTTCGTCGGGATGCCCTTGTTTTGCCTAGGTGTGTCAACCTAGCGGGTCTCTTATGCGTAGTATCTTTTGACTATGTCTGCATTCGCAGGGTGCGGTAGGTCGTCACCATCCATGGTGGTCTAGATCATTGCTCCACCAGAGAATATGTTTTTGATTACAAATGGTCCTTCGTATGTAGGAGTCCATTTACCCCTGGGATCACCTCGCGGTAGTATGATACGTTTGATCACCAGATCTCCAACTTGATACACTTGGCGTCTGACCTTTTTGTTGAAAGCCTTGATCATCCGCTTTTGATACATTTGACCATGACAGACAACAGTAAGCCTTTTCTCATCAATCAAGTTTATTTGATCAAGTCAAGTCTGGACCCAATCATCTTCATTTAGCCCTGCATCCTTCATAATTCTAAGAGAGGGGATCTGGACTTCAATAGGTAAGACAGCCTCCATGCCGTATACCAGAGAGTATGGTGTTACCCTGGTTGATGTGCGAGTTGTGGTACAATACCCGTGGAGAGCGAATGGTAGCATCTCATGCCAATTTTTGAATGTGACTGTCATTTTCTGTATGATATTTTTTATATTCTTATTTGCATCTTCGACATCAACATTCATCTTCGGCCAGTAAGGGGAAGAATTGTGATGCTGGATCTTGAATTGCTCGCACAGGGCGGTGATCATAGTATTGTTCAGGTTCGTACCATTGTCTGTGATGATCCTCTCCCGGATACCATACTTACAAATGAGATTCTGCTTAATGAACCGGGCTACAATATTCTTGGTAACGGAAGCGAAAGATGCTTCCTCAACCCACTTTGTAAAATAGTCAATGGCCACTAAGATGAAGCGATGTCCATTGGAGGCTGTTGGCTTGATTTCCTCAATCATATCGATGCCCCACATAGCAAAGGGCCAAGGAGCCGTCAAGACATTCAGAGGAACCGGAGGTACGTGCACCTTGTCAGCATAGATCTGAAACTTATGTCAGGTTCGAGAGTGTTGATAGCAATCTGCTTCCATGGTAGACCAGTAATAGCCTGCCTGTAGGATTTTCTTTGCCATCGTATGCCCACTGGAATGGGTGCCAAAAGTGCCTTCATGTAATTCAGCCATGATCCTTTCAGCTTCGACCTTGTCTACGCACCGAAGTAACACAGAGTCATGGTTGCATTTGTAAAGAATTCCATTACTAAGAAAGAATTTAGCGGAGAATCTCCTTAAGAACTTCTTATCGTTTACTGAAGCTCCTTCTGGATATTCTTGAGCCTCGAGATACCTCTTAACTTCGTGAAACCAAGGCTGGTCCACTACTTCTTCAGTATTAATCTCGTGACAGTGAGCTGGTTCACACATTCGTTCAATGGTGATCTGGGGAGCCTCGTTATCCCATTTAAGTTTAAACATAGATGACATTGTGGCTAGTGCATATGCTAGCTGATTTTCTTCTCGTGGGAAATGCTCGAAGATAATCTTCTAAAAATGTGGGAGCAATGTCAACACATGTTCTTTATAGGGGATAAGGTTAGGATGTTTGGTGTCCGACTCCCCTTTGATCTGGCTGATGACCAAAGCTGAATCTCCGAATACATTTAGGGATTTGATCCCCAAGTCTATGGCAACTTTGAGACCAAAAATGCACGCTTCGTATTCTCCCATGTTATTTGTACAATTGAAGCAGAGTCTTGTGGTAAAAGGAGTATGACATCCTTCAGGAGATATGAGTACAACATCGATATTGTTGCCGAGTGCGTTAGATGCCCCATCAAAAACCAGGGTCCATCGGGATCCTTGTTCAGGTATGTCATATGGCCTGAATTCTTCATAGTTGTTTACCATCATGATGTCCTCATCTGGGAATTCGAACTTCATGGACCGATAGTCTTCCACAGCTTGGTGAGCAAGGTGATCAACTACTACACTGCCTTTTATTGCTTTTTGGGTAGTATACTGTATGTCATATTCTGTCAGGATCATCAGCCATCTCGCTATTCTCCTAGAGAGTGCAGGCTTCTCGAAGATGTATTTTATTGGATCCATTTTAGATATCAACAAGGTAGTATGGGTCAGCATATACTGTCTTAGTCGGCGAGCAGCCCATTCCAGAGCGCAACAAGTTTTCTCGAGCAGTGAATATCTTGTTTCACAGTCGGTAAACTTTTTTCTCAGGTAATAAACAACGTGCTCTTTTCGGCCCGACTCGTCATGCTGCCCCAATACACACCCCATTGAATTTTCCAAAACGGTCAGATACATGATCAATGGTCTTCCCTCGACTGGTGGCATCAAAATAGGAGGCTCTTGCAGGTATTCTTTGATCTTGTCGAAAGCAGTTTGGCACTCATAATTCCATTTGACTACTTGATCTTTCTTCAGTAGTTTGAAGATTGGTTCACAAGTAGCTGTCAGGTGAGAAATGAATCTGGAAATGTAGTTTAAACGTCCCAAGAATCCCCTGACTTCCTTTTCAGTACGAGGAGCAGGAATCTCTTGTATCACTTTCTCCTTGGTAGGATCTACTTCAATACCTTTATTGCTGACGTCAAAGCCTAGGAGTTTACCAGACCTTATCCCAAATGTGCACTTATTTGGATTCAACCTCAGCTTGTATTTCTTTATCCTCTCAAACAATTTCTGTAAATGATCAAGATGCTTTTCTTCTGTTTGAGATCTAGCTATCATATCGTCCATATAGACCTCTATTTCGTGATGTATCATGTCGTGAAATAGAGCGAACATGGCGCGCTGATAGGTTTCCCTAGCATTCTTCAGTCTGAACGGCATAACCTTGTAGCAGAATGTCCCCCATTGTGTGAGAAAGGTTGTCTTTTCCATGTCCTCAGGCGCCATTTTGATTTGGTTGTAACCTGAGAAACCGTCCATGAAGGAAAACACTTTGTGTTGTGCCGTATTGTCAACAAGAATGTCAATGTGGGGAAGTGGGAAATCATCCTTAGGGCTTGCCCTATTCAAATCTCTGTATTCCACGCACATTCGTACCTTTCCATCTTTTTTGGGCACGGGAACAACATTGGCAACCCATTGCGGATAAGAGGTGACAGCCAAGAATCCAGTGTTGAATTGCTTCATGACTTCAGCTTTAATCTTCTCTGACATATCTGGTTGCATTCGACGGACATTTTATTTTACTGGTGGGCAGTCCTCTTTTGTAGGTAGACGATGTACCACAATATCTGCATCAAGTCCTGGCATGTCTTCATATGACCAGGCAAAGACCTCAACATACTCGTGTAATAACTGAATCAGACGCTCCTTGACATTGGGTTCCAGATTGGTACCCACCTTGTCTTCTCTATTGTCTTCTTCAGTACCTAGATTGATTGTATCCACTAGTTCCTTGTATGGTTGAATGGTTCTCTCTTCTTGTTGTAGTAATCTGGTAAGTTCCCATGGTACTTCACAATCTTCCTCACCTTCGTCTTCGGCTTGGTAGATTAGATTTTCATAGTCACAAAAAGCCATAGCAGAACCGTTACCCATGGGATCCTGAATGGATGTAAACCTGCATTGTGAGTGTGAGTGTGTGTAAGAGTATAACTATCTTTGAAATAAATGAAAATGTAAAAAAGAAAAACAATGAGCACAAAGTTTGTATGAATAAAACATCCATGATTCATTGATGTCATATGAAAATGAGATAATAACCCTTACAAATGGACCATCGTGCCTCGGGTAAGACACAAGGTTTTAAGAGTCTGAATTGTTTTAATATTACAGATCCAACAAAATGTAAAGATAAATTATTGTGGGATAAAAGTGATCGGGACAAAGTCTCTGGCCTCCCAGTTGCTGAGCCCTCCACTGACAGTTGGGAAAATCCAATCCTCTAGGTCATAACTGTCTTCATCATCCTCTACTGCATTGACTTGGTGGTTGCTGATCTTCAAGGGTGCTCCTCCGGTACGAGTGCAGCGTACAGCCTTCTGGGCACCTGAAGTGAAACCCATGCCAAACTTGTCAGATTTTTATGGGATATCTGGGAGTTATCCCCAAATAGTGCACCCACCTTCTTCTATCACTGCCTTGGCATTCTTTAAAGACGACATCCTGAGGGGAGGCCTTGTGTTCTCGGGAACTTGTGTCACAGCATTGGTCACTACCACATCTTGTGGGACTTCTTCAAAGTGCTGGAATGGAGTTTCGATAAATTCACCATCTAACTCCACATATCTGAAAGAATTGAGATGGCTGACCATGTGCTCTTCTTCTCCATGAACAATGATGATCTTCCCTTGAATTGGATATTTTAGCATTTGGTGCAACGTAGAAGTAACATCACCGGCATTGGGAATCCATGGTCGGCCTAGCAAGCAGGAATATGAAGGGAGAATATCCATTACATAAAAAGTTGAATCAAATGTTTGGGTTCCAACTTTTATGGGGATATAAACTTCCCCATGCACCATCCTTTTTGATCCGTCAAAGGCCCTCACTACTATGTTGCTTGGCTTCAATGTCAATCCCTCACAGTCTAGCCTATCAAGAGCCTTTTTAGGCAATACATTCAGAGACGAGCCAATGTCCACCAAGACATGAGCCAGAGTTGTGCCCCTGCATTCCATTGAGACATGAAATGCCTCATTATGCTTCCTCCCTCTCGGCGTTAAATCAGTATCCTAAAAACCTAAGCCATTATCTGCAGTCAAGCTGGCTACGCAGTTTTGGAACGAATTGGCAGATGTTTCTTGGGGTACATGGGCAGTTTTCAGGAATTTTACCAAGGCCTTTGCATGCGCTTCAGAACATAGTAATAAAGCCAGCATGGAAATTTTAGATGGAGTTTTCCCCAGTTGCTTAACTACATTGTAGTACCTTCTTTTTATGATCTTTAGAATTTCCTCCATCTCTTTCCGGGAGCTCTCAGGGATAGCCAATGATTGTGCCTTTGTTCGGATAGGCTCAATCAGAATACTTTTACCTCGAGTATCGGTTGACTCGGTAGCAGGAATGTTAGTAGGAGTGATAACAGGGGTTGTAACAGCTTTGTTTGTAGGAGTATTAGCAGAAATGATTGTAGGACTGAGAACAACCTTTAGAGGAGCAACAATGACATAAATTATTACGGGTCTAAAAACTGCTTTTGGGGGAGCAATTTCTGGAGAGAATATCCTTCCGCTTTGGGTAATCTTGCTAGTCCCTGCAATATTACTGATACTGGAGTCAACCTTCTCAGAACTTGAATCTTCGGTAGCTGGCCAATCTTGCCTGATCCTGTGATAGTAGACATCCCCTCTATAATTCCATGATATGGTTTTGTCTGACGAATATGGGATTGGTCCAGGAATTGTAATTATCAAAGGAGCCACTTTAGGAGCTGATGTAATTCTAATGGGTCTTTTGGTGGAGACCCTGGAAGAATTGTCGGAAATGGTAATGATGAAAACATCATTATAAGGAATAGGTGGAACAAAAGTCTTTTCAAACAAAATTTCCTTGTTGTCTATTAGGCACTGAACGCCCGATCTCAACAAAGGACAGCTGGTTGGTGAGGACAAACAGAAATGACAGCTTTCATCACAGCATGGAAAAACACTGGCATTCAATAAGTTCTTTTTGATAATTAGGAGTGGGGTCATAAGTTCATCAACTGAAGTAACAAAAATATCTTCCTCAATGGCGTTGGTATTATGGTCGTGCTTGGGCATAGGGGCGAAAATGACATTGGGCTTTTCTGGCGCATCGAATTCAATTTCTTTGGATTCAAGGAGGCCTTGTAATTTGTTCTTTAGAGTCCAACAGTTGTTAGTGTCATGGCCGGGACTCTCATAGTGGTATGCACAGTGGGCATTAGGATGATAGTGAGGAGAGGTTGTGTTAGGGTTCTTTGGAGCTTCTTTCAAGGTCACTAGGTTAGATCTTAACAAATGCGAAAATACTTGAGATATTGTCATATTAATTCTGGTGAATTATATGATTGGTCTTTCCATTCTTGTTTGGTTGTTTCTTTGCTGATCAGACGTAGGTTTAGGAATCATAATAACCCCCACCATTGGACAGCGTTCGGCCCTATCTTGATCTCTCTGAGGATATACAGCAACCACTTCTTTCTTTCCGATGAATGGCTTCCTTACAGCAGCAGAGGATGCATATTTTTGAATCTTTCCATTCTTTATCCCGACTTCTACCCTTTCTCCGGTCAATATTAATTCATTAAAACCTGCCGATGAACTCCCAATTAAGTGATTGAAGAAAGGACCAGACAAGGTGCCCAAAAACATGTCTACCAACTCTCTTTCAGATAGGGGAGGTTGAACTCTTCTGTCCAATTCCCTCCATTTTTGCGCATAGTCCTTGAATCCTTCTGTTGTACCCCAAAATTTTCCCTCCTATATTTCTCAACATATGGCAAGTGAGGTCCCCAAATTGCTCAAGGAAGTTCAAGAATTGACCAGACAAACTCTCTCCTAAGGCAGCATACCTCAAATTAGGGTTTCCATCTTCATCAAGATGTGTGAACCAAAAAGGACTCAAATGCTCACCATTGTCCTAATATGTTCTCAAGATCATCCATGTCAAATTTCAAGCCTTGCAGAAGAAGTTTGCTCAGTCAATTGCTCAAATGCCTGAAAATCAACTGTACTATGTCAAAAGTCAACTGTGGCCCATATACAGTCAAACTTCAATATTTTTGGTCAACATCCTCATTTTGAAGTATTATCCATCATTTGATCAAGGTTGATCATGATTCCTCAAGGATTGCTCACAATTCATCAAAACCCAAAAGTTGTTAAATTAGGGTTTTACAAGAAAAGTCAACTCAACTTTGACCAAGCATAACTTTCTCATACTTTATCATAAATGACCCATCCAAAGCTCATTTTGAAGAAGATGCAATTCCCTACAATTCATCTTCAGGTCCCAAGTCCAAAATATGCACTCACAAAAAGATATGAATGTTGACATTATAGGTCCTTTTGAAAAGTCAACAGAAACACCTTTTGGGTCAAAGCTTCACACATGAACATGGAAGACTCAATTGAGATGAGACCAAAAGGTTTGTTTTGCGGACATCCTAAGCTTTCTAAAAAGTCTAAGAACACCTCTATAGGGTCAAAATTGAGAGAGTTATGCATTTTCCAAGTTGACCATTTTTGCAAAATTGCCAAAAGTCAAATGTGCTCAAATTTGCATTTTTGCTAAATGGGCCCAACTTTTAATGCTTGCACCTAAATTATAATGTGGTCCACGACTAAAATGTTCACTCACTCATTATGTGCTTCATTTTCCAATTTATTTTGATTTTTCATTAATTAAAAAGTGAATTAAATCAAATAAATGATGAAAATTAACAAAGATATGTTTTAATTTGTTTTTTTGATAGATTGGAAATCAAGATATGCTGAGTTAACAAGATCAAATTGAATTAAGGTCAATTGGTACATGAAAGGCATGGTTTGGCTCAAAATAGCAACATATCATATAGCTTGCAAATCAAATCAAATCCTGGATAAATGCAAAGATTTAGTCCAAGTTTGTTAACCTAATTCACTCTAGGTTATATAATGAACAACTCCAGATCAAATTACAAGGTTAAGCAGTCGTGAAAACACCAAACCAGATTCCAAAAAGTGACAAAAAGTGTTGGATCGTTTTTGCATCTACAGATCAATTCAGACCATTCCAACACTGTTAATCGATTCTTGGACCTTCCCAGAAGCCAATTGGATTAGTTTCAAGGCTTGAAGCACCCAGAAACACCAACTGTAACTCACACGGTTTGCGTTTTTTTCTTCAGAATCGATTATCCCAGTTCTTGCATCATTAGAAATTTTAATTGTCATATTTGTGATTATCATCATGTTTGCAAGCTAACCATGTCATTTAATTGCGTTTTGAAGCTTGTACACGATGTTGCCATTGCTAGGGTTTTTGTGTTATTTTTAGGGTTTCTTGATGCAGGAAACATTAGGCCTTGACACTAGTTGATTGGTACCATTACCTTTCATTTATCTTGCGTGTACAACATTTTTGAAATGTGCAGGGTTATACCTACAGTAGATGTCTGTAGGTAAAAGCCTCTTTTTCTAAAACGACGGTTGCAACGAAGAAGATGCGTGCCAGCCAGCCATTCCTTCGTTTGAAAATTCGTGCGCTTTGGACTCAACTCTTTTGTTTTTCTTATGTTATGTTTTATTATTATTGTAATAACAAGTTAACAACACAGCTCAGTTGGAAACACATCATTGGTAGGGAGTACAACGACCTGGGTTCGATCCCAGGTCCCAACAAAATGCATTTTGTTATTTTATCTTTGTAGATCCAATGAAATACTCCCTCACACGCCTTCCATACACCCTCAACGCCTGGCCACTGGATGCCCAGCTAGTCAGATCCAACGTGCCAGCAATGAAGGTCCATGGTATTCCTCAAAGCCAACGATGTACAAGATCCAACGCATTGACTGGGCTTGGAGCATTTGGGCCAAGGAATTCAGATTTGCACCCCCTCTTCAGCAACACAATCAGGCCCAATTTTATTTCTTTCTTATTTTTATTTCCTTATTTAATTATTTTGCTTAATTATTTTTTCACAAAAATTAATCACTTTTTTTATAAAATCATAAAATCAAGAATTCACAAAATTAGAATTAGTTTTTTTATTAAATTTTAATTAATTAGCTTAATGTAATTTAGGGAAATTTAATGCTTCTTTTCACAATTAAAAAACAATTAGAACATTAGGTTTAAATTCTTGATTTAATTATTTTCTTTTTCCGAATAAAAACACAAAAAATAGGTTAACTTAATTATTTTTCTTAATTAAGGTTAATTAGTAATTAGGTTCTTTTTTATTCAATTATTCCTTATTTTCTTAAAATAACAAAAAACGACAAAAAAATGATTTTTCTTTAATCAATTGCAATTAGGTTTAGTCAAGGGTCAAAACCCTAATCTCTCACGTATTTAATTCGCCACGCGCATTTAATTCTTTCATTATTTTTGTAACTGTTCAGGGATGTAATAGTTTTAATTAGGGTTTTTACTTATCGCTTTTCCCCGATTTTTGGTTATGTAATTAATCTCCCTCCCCGAAGCCTTGTAATAGTTAGGTTTTATATTTTCATACTTTTAAATTTCCGCAAATATTTAACTGTTAGATGTATGTTTAGGATTGTATGGCAAGAATGCATGACAAAATTAAAATGGTTAGAAAACCCTAATGTGCAAAGATAATAAACTGAAAATAACTCACTCGCACATATTCACTCTTAGGGTATACTCTCATTTCGGTTGCCTTCGATAAACGATCATTAAGCATAGGGTGTCTTAGTGGTTGCCCTCCCGTCTAAAAAGATCAAATGTCCCATTCGAATGTTGCCTCGGAAATGTTGCCTCAGAAATGTTACCTCGAAAGATCTTAAGACTCTAGGGTTACTACTAAGGTGTCCTAATATTGCTTTAGTGACCATACATCCCTTTCGAATTGACCCTTACAAACTCCAACAACGATGCTACCTATTCCTTAATAGTGGGATAGCATTGTCTAAAGGAAATAAGAATAGAAACGATCTTTTTTCGAGTAGGTAAATGCTAGTAGGTACTTTCTCAAATAAAAACTTTTCACACTTACACTTTTCAAACAAATTTTCAAAACAACTTTATCACACCCTTGAGGACTAATACAAGGGTTATCATGAAGTAAAACACATTTTCAAAAACAAGCACACAAACATAAGAAATTTAAAAATGAGAAAGTACCTAAGAGCCCATAGAAAACCATGGATAGAAAGGATGATAACACCTTCCCTTTCTATAATCTACCCCCCGTACTCAAAATCTCGAAAAAGGATTTTTTCTGTACTTTTTTCCTTTCCGGTTGGATGAAATAAAAGTCGGTGGCGACTCTTGCTTACCGTAACATTTTGCGAATAAAAAACGCAAAATGCAAACCAGTATTAAACAGTCGGTTTTGCCACCGTATCACAGAACTGGCGACTCTGCTGGGGAATATAAGTGTGGTATACCTTAGGATCTAGGTCATTAAAATTGCTTCTCTTGATTGCTTTGTTTGCTTTATTTTTGAGGGTTTTGTTTGGGGTTACTATAGATCCTATACTCGGATCTGGGGGAACTTATTAGGTAAGTAGCAATAGACTGTGAGGGAACTGTACGGCGTAGACCAGTGTAGAGCTGAGAATCGGTTGATACTCGATGCTACACTCATTGAGATCATACTTTCGGAATATTTCGGCTGCAAGTAAAGATTGCGAGAGCTGAAACCATGACCGATAAAGGATTGTCAGTGATATTGAGATCCTCTAGAACCCGGTTACTTTTCTAGGACAGGTTTGAAAACAACTTAACTTCAAGAGGGTATTACCTTTGACCTCATGCAAGCCTTAAACCTAAGGGCTTTGTGTGATTTGAATGTGTTTGCAGTACCTCTGTTTGCTATACCTATGGTTTATCGTGACATCATGCATCATAACATGGCATTCATGCTTCATTACACTAACCATTTCAAAGACTAAGGGAATTTATCTTTGTTCTGTTTTGCAGATCATGGCTTCCATGCATAGAAATACTATCCGAATCAGCTTTGTGAAGATACCTTCCCAACTCAAAGAGCTAGTATCAAGAGTTTCCCAAACTTCTACTTTCATTAAGAGACACGGTCAACTTCTCAGCTTGGTTACTTCAAACTTTGATGAACAGATGATGAGCGTACTTTTTCAGATCTTCGATCCCAAGCATCACTGCTTCACCTTTCTAGATTATCAGTTGGTACCTACCTTGGAAGAATTCTCTCAGCTATTGGGCATACCAATTCTTGAACAGGTACCCTTCATAGGTATAGAAGAAGTTCCTAAGCCAGAAGTCATTGCCTCAGCTTTGCATTTGAAACGGGCCGACATGGTATACAATTGGGGAACTCGAAGCGGAGTCGAGGGTTTTCTAGCCAAATTTCTGATAGACAAGGCTCATCTATTTTGGGATGATTTGGATTTTCAGGCTTTTGAGGAGGTCTTGGCTCTTCTTATCTATGGTTTAGTTCTCTTCCATAATTCGGACTCCTTCATAGATGTGAATGCTATCAAGATTTTCCTTTCTCACAACCCTGTGCCTACCTTGCTTGGAGATATTTTGCACACTCTCCATACTCGTACCATGAAGAGAAGAGGGACTCTTATGTGCTGCATGTCGTTGCTGTCGAGGTGGTTTATTTCTCACCTCCCTAAGTCTGCACCGAAGAACGAAGAAGGTTTGGGTTGGTTGCAAAGGATAATGTCACTCGCTCATAAAGATATTCTTTGGTGTTCCCGAGATATGGAAGACATTTCTATTATTGACCTCTGTGGGGAGTACCCTAATGTCCCATTACTTGGTATCAGAGGGGGTATAACTTACAATCCTTGTCTAGCTTTGCGACAATTTGGTCATGCTCAAAGGGATGGTCCCCATGAGTTACTTATTGAGGGCATTGTATTCAACTATGAGGATGATGTTAATGAGTATCACCGGAGGTTCATACGAGCTTGGGGCATGGTAAACAGATCTGACGCCAAAGATTTGGGACCAAAGACTTCCATCCCTATGGAGCCTTAACTCCAATGGGTACGAGCTCGTGCCCAGAAGCTTATGATGCCTTATGTGTCCGTATTACCAGTGATTGTAGAGCCCACTACTTAAGAAGGCATTCCTTACACGGTTCTCTATCCTTACATGCCCACTAATCATGGGGAGTTACAGAGGTCTTGGATTCAACAGAAGAATGAGCGGGATACTTACAGGGAACAGTTCCATGATCAAGAGAGGAAGGTTTTAAAGCTCACCAGGCAACTCCAAGAAGAAAGAGTGCTCAATGATTATATCAGCGCAAAGAGAAAGCATCCATGGGACTTTTGATTTTTTTATTTTCTAGTTTTAGATTTGTCTTATTTACTTATTTGCAACGCCTTAAAGGCATGTTGAACTTTCAAATTTAAGCTAATAAAGTTTTTGTTTATTTTGGTTTGCAAATTTAAATTTCCCAAAGTCTTTGAAATCATTACATGCGCATCCCATTATCATACACATCATTATAGGTACCACTACAGGTTTCTCATCTTCTTCGTTGTTTATTTCACGCAGAAATGTCTTCCGATCAAGCCATCAGGACCATCAGGCACAAAACGCCCAGTTCCAACAAATGTTCATAAGTCTGGCTAAAGGGAAAGAGGATCTGAAAACCCTCATTCTGAAAGAGAAGAAGAAAAATAAGAAGGTTGTCGGTATTCTGAATATAGGCAGAAGGTTTGGAGAAAGGTTGGAGCAACAAACTGATCTGACCTCTTCGTCCAAGGAAGGGGAGAACCAAGAAGGGGAAAAGGACCCTAGTCCTGCAGTTTCTGACAACGATACGGATTACAACGATGAGCAATATCCTCATTCTGAGGATAGATACAAACAGTTAGAGGATTGCCTGAGTTCCATGGAAGTCCAGAAGATACCTGGGTTAGATTTTGATGAATTGGGTATGGTATCGGGAGTGGTCATCCCTCAGAAGTTCAAAGCTTTGGTCTTTGCCAAGTATGATGGGGTGTCCTGCCCAAAACTCCATCTCCGTTCGTATGTCAGGAAGATTCAACCCCACGCCGCTGATAGAAATTTATGGGTGCACTTCTTTCAAGATAGTCTGTCAGGGACTCGGCTTGAATGGTTCTACCAGTTGGAGGGAGCCAGTGTCCGAAACTGGGAAGATCTTGCTGCAACTTTCTACAAGAAGTATCAGTACAATGCCGACCTTGCTCCCACTCGTACTCAACTCCAGAGTATGTCCATGGGTGCATGTGACGATTTTAAAAATTATGCTAAAAAATGGAGAGACCTGGCTAGGAGAGTTCAACCCCCTTTGTCTGATAGGGAGTTGGTTGATATGTTTCTAGGAACGCTATCAGGTCCATTTTTCAATCACTTAATCGGCAGCTCGTCATCTGGTTTCATCGAGCTGATTTTAACTGGAGAAAGAGTAAAAGCTGGAATTTGGAGTGGTTAAATACAAAAGGATTCCTCCTCGAGTTCAGCTAAGAATCCTTTCGCTGGTAAGAAGGAAGCCAATGCAGTCTATAGCCCGAGGGGCCAAAGCAGATCTGAACACCGTCAAACGGTAAATGCTGTAGTGATACCGAGACCCGCAGTTGCTCCACAATGCAACAATTAAAAAAGGATGGAAAGACCACAACGGAAGTTTACCTGCATCAACATGACTTTGGATGAAGTTCTACCTCATTTATTAAAATCCAACTTGGCAACCTTGAGAGAGGCTCCCAAGAATCCAAACACTACCTCTCCCAGATATAATCCCAACGCGCGGTGCGCCTACCATTCTGAGAGTCCTGGCCACGATACAAATGATTGTTGGGCTCTGAGAAACAAAGTACAAGACTTGCTTGAAGCCAAAGAGATAGAGTTCGATGCTCCAGAAAAGCCGAATGTTATAACTGCTCCCATGCCCAAACATGGTCGTGGAGTTAATGCTGTTGACAGTGATTTGTTTGTGATCTTTGTTGAAGAAATTTCTACTCCTCTTATGACTGTTAAGAAGAAGTTGTTGTTCGCCGGTTTATTTCTGGGTTGTGGTAAAGGTTGCCACATGTGTTCGATTCTACCTTCTGGTTTTCGTTTGTTGAAGTCAGGGGTTCAGCGCCTGATGGATAATAAAGAGATTTTGTTCGAGAACACCATTATCCCTGTTGTTCCCATTGAAGACGTAGCTATAATAACCATTTCCACCAATCCTTCCAAGGTTTCCTCGAGAAGACCTGTTAGGATTACACCTGTTCAAAGAATTGCTCCGCTGATAATCATTGTTCCTGGTCCCATCCCGTACACCTCAGACAAAGCTGTCCCATGGCATTATGGTGTTGATGTGTACTATCATGGCATTAAGCAAGATCTGAAGAATGAAGAAGCTTATACTGATGTCAGTAATATTGTCGGGACTAGTAAGGTTACCCGAAGTGGAAGGGTTTTATCTCCTGAGATTGCTATGAAGATCATCAAGCCTACTGTTATTCCAACTGCTGCTCCAACCAGCACTCCTGACATTTCTCATGTTCCTACTCCAGTTATTACCCCTGCTGCTGAGCCATCTAGGACTCGGGGCAAGGAAATTATAGGTGTGCCTGCCTGGACGGAGGCACCTAAGAAAATCGTTGTGGAAGCCTTTAAACAAGAAATAGAGGAAATACTGAAAATCATTAAGAAGAGTGACTACAATGTGGTCGAGCAGCTGGGGCAGACCCCATCAAAGATATCCATGTTGTCTCTGTTGTTGTGTTCTGAAGCCCATGCAAAGGCTTTGATTACGTTTCTCAAGACTGCGCATGTGCCGCAGGAAACTTCAGCAGATTAGTTAAAAGATTGTATGGCCAGCCTGACTGCTGACAATGGGATGGGTTTTTTAGATGCGGATCTGACACCGAAAGGAAGGAAGCAAAATAATGCTCTGCATGTCTCGATTGAGTGCATGGGCACCACTATGGCTCATGTGCTGGTAGATACCGGGTCTTCACTGAATGTTCTGCCGAAGAAAGCGTTGGACCACTTGGATTGTGAGGGTTTGACTCTAAAGCCTAGTAACATTATGGTAAGGGCTTTTGACGGATCAAAGAGAATGGTGCACAGGGAGGTGGACATCCCTGTCAAAGTGGGTTCTCAGACTTTTGGGTTCACCTTCTACGTAATAGATATCAGGTCGTCGTATTCTTGCTTGCTGGGTCATCCTTGGATCCATGAGGTTGGGGAAGTTACTTCCACACTCCATCAAATGCTGAAGTATCCGGTGAAGGGAAAGATTGTCACAGTGCGAGGTGAAGAAGAATATATGGTGAGTCACCTCAATTCCTTCTGCTACGTAGAGATGGATGGGGAATTCATAGAAACTCATTATCAGAATTTCGAAGAGGTCCCTCAGATCTTGGCATCAACTGAAGTTACTACCGGCAAACCTCCGTTGAAGATGGCTTCTCTCAAGGACGCCAGGATTGTGGTTGATGAAGGGGCTCAAAGGGCTGTTAGGCGCGCTCGAGCTGGAAGACCTCCTCTACACATCAACAATCTGGGAATTAATGCAATTGAAGACAATCAAGACGATTCAGACATCGACAGCTGGATCTACCCAACAATCAACGGTGGACCGAATAACTGGATGGCTAGGGACTTCATACCTGTTTCTTTTATTCCGCAGTAATTGACTCATTTGTTTTAAGATTTGTAATAAACAATGTGAAACTTTACAGCCCGGTGCCTTGCCCGAGGCACCTTGGCTTTGCTTGTGAGGGCTACTATTTGTCATTTCATATATCATTAATAAAGCATTGGACGTTTCTTGCATACAAATTTTGCGCTCCTTGTTTTTCTTTCCTGTCTCTCACTTTATCAAAACAGTTATTCTCTTACACACACTCACGTATCATACTGCAGATCCATATCCACTCTGGATCCCATTGATAACAGCTCTGCTACTGCCAATTATGACTTCAAAAATCCGATCAACCAAGCCGAGGACGAAGGTGAGAATGATTGTGAGGTTCCTGGAGAAGTTGCTAGACTATTACAGCAGGAAGAAAGGGCCATACATCCTCATGAAGATCCAATTGAGTTAGTGAATTTGGGTACAGAAGAAGACAGGAAAGAGGTTAAAATAGGTGCGAATCTGGAGCATAGTGTCAAACAACGGTTAATACAGATGTTATGTGACTATGTTGAGATCTTCGCCCGGTCCTATGAAGACATGCCTGGTTTGGACACTGATATTGTGGTACATCGCCTGCCGACTAAAGAAGACTTCCCTCCGGTAAAGCAGAAGGTCCTTTGTATGCGCCCTGAAATGTTAGAGAAAATCAAAGCAGAGGTCATGAAAAAGTTCGACGCAGGATTCTTAGCTGTCACCTCTTATCTGCAGTGGGTCGCCAAAGTTGTTCCGGTACATAAGAAGGATGGTAAGGTACGAATGTGTGTGGACTATAGAGATCTGAACAGGGCAAGCCCCAAGGATGACTTCCCACTTCCTCATATCAATGTTCTGGTTGACAACACCGTGCAGCATAATATCTTCTCCTTCATGGATGGTTTTTCTGGATACAACTAGATCAAGATGGCTCTTGAGGACATGGAGAAGACAACCTTCGTTACACAGTGGGGAACCTTCTGTTACAAGATAATACGTTTTGGGTTGAAGAACGCTGGGGAAACCTATCAGCGCGCCATGGTTTCTTTGTTCCATGATATAATTCACCACGAGATCGAGTTTTATGTTAATGACATGATAGACAGGTCCCAGACTGAGGAAGAGCACCTTGATCATCTCCAGAAAATGTTTGACAGGTTGAAGACGTACAAGCTAAGGTTGAATCCGAAAAATTGTACCTTCGGGGTAAGGTCTGGTAAGCTTCTGGGTTTCGTTGTCAGTGACAAGGGTATTCAGGTAGACCCTACAAAGGTAAAAGCCATACAATAGATGTCGGCTCCCTGCATAGAAAAAGAAGTTAGAGGTTTCTTGGGACATCTGAATTACATCGCTAGGTTCATTTCACATCTGACTGTTACTTGTGATCCAATCTTCAAGCTGCTGAAGAAAGATCAAGTGGTAAAGTGGAACGGTGAATGCCAGACCGCTTTCGAAAGAATCAAGGATTACCTTCAAGAACCACCAATTCTGATGCCTCCAGTTGAAGGAAGACCTTTGATATTATACTTGACAGTGCTAGAAAACTCAATGCGGTGTGTGTTGGGGCAGCATGACGAGTCTGGTCGAAAAGAGCATGCCATTTATTACCTTAGAAAAAAGTTTATCGACTGTGAGACCTGATACTCATTGCTCGAGAAAACTTGCTGCGCTTTGGCATGGGCTGCTTGCCGACTAAGACAGTATATGCTAACTCACACTATCTTGTTGATATCAAAGATGGATCCGATCAAATATATTTTCGAGAAGCCCGCCTTATCCGGAAGAATAGCAAGATGGCAGATGATCTTAACTGAGTACGACATCCAATACACAAACTAAAAAGCAATCAACGGGAGTGTATTGGCGGATCATTTGGCGCATCAGGCTGTGGATGAATACCAGTCCATGAATTTCGAGTTCCCAGATGAGAATATCATGTTGGTAACCGACTGCGAAGAACCTGGACTGGATGAAGGACCCAAGGAGGGATCCCGATGGTCTATGTATTTTGATGGAGCCTCGAACACATTGGGTAATGGCATTGGCACTGTAATTATATCTCCTGAGGGTTGTCATACTCCGTTCACCGCCCGATTATGTTTCAAATGCATTAACAACATGGAGGAGTATGAAGCATGTATCATGGGTCTTCGAGCTGCTATTGACCCGAGGATTAAGTTTTTTAAGTGTATTCGGGGATTCCGCTCTGGTGATAAGTCAGATCAAAGGCGAGTGGGATACAAAGTACCCAAATCTTATTCCTTACAAAGAGTATGTACTGACATTGCTCCCACACTTTGAGGAGGTAACCTTTGAACATTTACCAAGAGAGGAGAATCAGTTAGGGGACGTGCTAGCTACCATGTCTTCTATGTTCAAAGTTAGGTGGGACAATGAAGCTCCCCAGATTACCATTGAGAAGTTGGATGAACCTGCACATTGTTGTGACATTGAGACTGAAGAGGTAGCATATAAACCCTGGTTTCACGAGGTAAAGAGGTATCTTGAGGCTCAAGAATACCCCGAGGGGGAATCTGTTAATGATAAGAAGTTTCTGAGAAGGTTCGCTTCGAAGTTCTTTCTTAGCAATGGAATCCTCTATAAACGCAACCATGACTCCACACTATTACGGTGTGTAAACAAGAGCCAAGCAGAAAGGATCATGGCAGAGTTATATGAAGGCACTTTCAGAACCCATTCTAGTGGACAAACCATGGCTAAGAAGATCCTACGGGAAGGATACTACTGGTCCACTATGGAAGCCGATTGTTATCAGCACTCTCGAACCTGTCATAAATGCCAAATCTATACCGATAAGGTGCATGTGCCTCCAGTCCCTCTAAATGTATTGACAACTCCTTGGCCTTTTATAATGTGGGGCATTGACATGATCGGCGAGATCAGACCTATTGCGTCTAACGAGCATCGTTTCATTCTGGTGGCTATTGATTATTTCACGAAGTGGGTTGAGGCAGCTTCCTTTGCTACAGTAACCAAGAACGGCGTGGCGCGGTTCATCCGACACAATATGATCTATCGATATGGTGTACCAGAGAGGATTATTACTGACAATGGTACAAATCTTAATAACACAATGATCACCGAGCTCTGTAAACAGTTCAAGATATAACATCATAATTCTTCCCCCTATTGGCCAAAGATGAATGGGGTTGTTGAAGCAGCTAACAAGAACATTAAGAAGATTGTACAGAAGATGACAGTCACATACAAAAACTGGCATGAGATGTTACCATTCGCTCTTCATGGGTACCGTACCTCAGCACGGACCTCGATAGGGGCAACACCCTACTCTTTGGTGTATGGTATGGAGGCAGTCCTACCCATCGAAGTCCAGACACCCTCTCTCAGGATTATGAAGGATGTAGGTTTGAACAAAGACGACTGGATCCAAACCCGACTTGATCAGCTGAATCTAATTGATGAAAAGAGACTTGCTGCTATCTGCCATGGTCAAACATATCAAAAGCGAATGATCAAGGCTTTTAACAAGAAAGTCAGACGTCAAGAATATCAAGTCAGGGATTTAGTGATCAAACACATCATACTACCGAAAGGTGATCCCAAGGGAAAATGGACCCCCACATACGAAGGGCCATTTGTGTTTAAGAACATTTTCTCAGGAGGAGCTATGATTCTAACCACCATGGATGGTGACGAACTTCCTCACCCCGTCAATGCAAACATAGTGAAAAGATACTACGCATAATCAAAGACCCGCTAGGTTGACTGGCCTAGGAAAAAATAAGGGCTTCCCGGTGAACCAAAAGGGTTCGGGAAAGAGTAAGGGATGAAAATGAAAAAAAACTGTACACCCGGCAAGTCGAAAACCTGAAAAGGAGACTTGGGAAAAAAGGGTATCCCGGTGGACTGAAAACCTGAAAGGGCGGTCCAAGCAAAAATTAGGGATCAAAGCGTAACACCATGTCTCATTGGATCATCTCGTAACCAGACTTCGGTATCAACTATCAAGCTCGGACAGCTCCAATCAACCTGATCCACCTTCGACCAAGCAACAAAGTCATGAGACGCTTGAAGATATAAAGCCAATAGCAGAGTTGAAACCCGATGGGGTCGTTCCACATAGCTGTTTCTTTTTTTCTTTATTTAACATAAATTGTAATTTCTATCTTTCGGCAGTGTTCTCTTACTAGGGCGTCAGCCTCCTTGTATAAAAACTCCTATTAGAGGCCAACTTCAAATTCAATACAATTCATTTTCACAAGAAATTTCAATTTGTTTTTCTTTTTCTGTTTTGTTTTGCAAGAACGTCCAATGATTCATTTTTTATATATGCATTTGAAAATAATGGCTGCTCATAAATATTTACATAAGAAACAAAAGACGATTACTCGTAATGCCAAAAATAGGGAAAACAAGAAGTGCCCAAACCTTACAGTTACTCTGCCCATCAGGTACCGGGATAGAGCCAGCTTGAGGACAGGATTAGTGGTACATATACTCCCCACAGAGTAAAAAGTATCCAAAGACAGTGATGTTAGCTTTCCCGAAGAGGATGTAACAACTCCCCAACTGAGGTTCACAATCACGAGTGAGTCAGTAAATTTTTCCCCAAGCAGAGTTTATTTCTCTCACCAGCAGAAATTTAATCTCCAACAAAATTCATTATCACCAGCAACGGAAATTCATCCCCGGCTGAGTTTATTTCCCCAAATCAACAGATTTATCAACAGAGTATCTCCTCTCCAACAGAGTTATTCCCCGAAGAGTTATCCTCAAATAGGGTCTCTTCTGGCAGCATA
This sequence comes from Vicia faba, assembly GCA_948472305.1. Lineage (NCBI taxonomy): Eukaryota > Viridiplantae > Streptophyta > Magnoliopsida > Fabales > Fabaceae > Vicia > Vicia faba. The sequence goes on along the minus strand of OX451741.1, from coordinate 817,849,318 downwards.
TTCACCATCCGAATGAAGGTGAATCCCCAACTAGTCATCTTTGTTCACCATCCCCAAAAGAAGTAGAGGAACTATGGTTTTTACAGCAGTCAAGAATACCATTTCTCATACTCTCCAAACAGCAGTCAGGGATTTATTTTCCAGGACTCAGATTATTACGTCAGCATTTCATGTTCATACATCATGACATGTGCATACATTACATATAACATAATCTCAGTTATTTTGAGAACCTCATCACAATGCATCTCATGTATCACACATAACTAACCCTATATTTCTTTCAGGAAAGACATTTATTATGAACAATTTCCAATAGGTCCATGATCAACACTCGAAGCTAAACAAAGTAATCATCATTGCGACAAATGTAACCTTACCCCGGTTCATTCTAAATTTTTACATGAACCTATCACCAAGAAACCTTACCCCGATTCCTTCTTACAGCCCCACTATCCAGGCTTTCATATCGAAGTAACCCTACTATCCAGGTTCCTTCTCACAGCCCTACTATCCAGGATTTCATATTGAAGTAACCCTACCATCCAGGTTCCTTCTCACAACCCTACTATCCAGGATTTCATATCGAAGTAACCCTACTACCCAAGTTCCTTCTCACAGCCCTACTATCCAGGCTTTCATATCCAAGCAACCTTACCCCAGTTCCTTCTCACAACCCTACTATCCAAGCTTTCATATCGAAGTAACCCTACCATCCAGGTTCCTCTTACAGCCCTACTATCCAGGATTTCATATTGAAGTAACCCTACCATCCAGGTTCCTTCTCACAGCCCTACTATCCAGGCTTTCATATTGAAGTAACCCTACCATCTAGGTTCCTTCTCACAGCCCTACTATCCAGGCTTTCATATCGAAGTAACCCTACCATCCAGGTTCCTTCTCACAGCCCTACTATCCAAGCTTTCATATCCAAACAACCTTACCCTGGTTCCTTCTCACAGCCTTACTATCCAGGCTTTCATATCGAAGTAACCCTACCATTTAGTTTCCTTCTCACATGCCTACTATCTAGGCTTTCATATCGAAGTAACCCTACCATCCAGGTTCCTTCTCATAACCCTACTATCCAGGTTCCTTCTCATAATCTTACTATCCGGGTTCTTCCTCTCTTATCCCCAGACAGTAGTCCACAACACTGTAAGACTGGGACCCGATCAAACACGATTGGTTTCGCATCTTTCCAGTAAGTCGCGGTGCAACATATACCACAACCAGACACGCAAATCACTTCTGCTTCCTCAAACCGGAGTTATTCCCCAGTAGAGTAATGGACAACTGAAGCTCCTAAAACTCTATTTCTCCCAAGACAGAGACCAACATTCCCCAGCGAAGTCCTTCTCAACAACAGGTATACGCGTTCTCGCAAAGGAATCTCTTATGCGATCAACACCTATTTGGATGGTATCTTTAAGCCCATCTCCGATAATCTTCCATCATCGACCTCCGAATGGAATCTATAAGCCCATTCCCGATATCTCAAATCAAGTGCCAGTTCATGCGAGTGCAAATTTCTGGGCACTCTAGTGTTCAATCATCTTCCACCTTTAGATCACGAAAGGCAGACGAGTCAATCTACATCTTCAGGTTTAAGAAGATTGAACAGGGGAAGCTGTTGTACCCCAAAATTTTCCCTCCCATATTTCTCAACACATGGCAAGTGAGGTCCCCAAATTGCTCAAGGAAGTTCAATAATTGACCAGACAAACTCTCTCCTAAGGCAGTATACCTCAAATTAGGTTTCCATCTTCATCAAGATGTGTGAACCACAAAGGACTAAAATGCTCACCATTGTCCTAATATGTTCTCAAGATCATCCATGTCAAATTTCAAGCCTTGCCGAAGGAGTTTGCTCAGCCAATTGCTCAAATGCCTGAAAATCAAATGTACTAGGTTAAAAGTCAATTGTGGACCACATACAATCAAACTTCAAGATTTTTGGTCAACATCCTCATTTTTAAGTATTATCCATCATTTGATAAAGGTTTGATCATGATTCCTAAAGGATTGCTCATAATTCATCAAAACCCAAAAGTTGCTAAATTAGGGTTTTATAGGAAAAGTTAACTCAACTTTGACCAAGCATAACTTTCTCATACTTTATCAAAAATGACCCATCCAAAACTAATTTTGAATAGGATGAAATTCCCTACAATTCATCTTCATCTCCCAAGTCCAGAATATTTACTCACAAAAAGATATGAATTTTGACATTATAGGTCCTTTTGAAGAGTCAACAAAAACACCTTTTGGGTCAAAGCTTCATACATGAACATGGAAGACTCAATTGAGATGAGACCAAAAGGGTTGTTTATAGGACATCCTAAGCTTTCTAAAAAGTCCAAGAACACGTCACTAGGGTCAAAATTGAGAGAGTTATGCATTGGCCAAGTTGACCATTTTTACAAAATTGTCAAAAGTCAAATGTGCTCAAATTTGCATTTTTTGCTAAATGGACCCAACTTTTAATGCTTGCACCTCAATTATAATTTGGTGCACGACTCAAATGTTCACTCACTCATTATGTGCTTCATTTTTCAATTTATTTTTATTTTTCATTAATTAAAAAGTGAATTAAATCAAATAAATGATGAAAATTAACAAAGATATGTTTTGATTTGTTTTTTTGACAGATTGGCAATCAAGATATGTTGATTAAATAAGATCAAATTGAATTAAGGTCAATTGGTACATGAAAGGCATGGTTTCGCTCAAAATAGAAACATATCATATAGCTTGCAAATCAAATCAAATCTTGGATAAATGCTAAGATTTAGTCCAAGTTTGTTAACCTAATTCACTCTAGGTTATATAATGAACAATTCCAGATCAAAATACAAGGTTTAGCAGTCATGAAAACACCAAACCAGATTCCAAAAAGTGACAAAAAGTGTTGGATCATTTTTGCATCTAGAGATCAATTCAGACCATTCCAACACTGCTAAACGATTCTTGGACCTTCCCAGAAGCCAATTGGATCAGTTGTAAGGCTTGAAGCACCCAGAAACACCAACTGTAACTCACACGGTTTGCATTTTTTTCCAGAATCGATTATCCCAGTTCTTGTATCATTAGCAATTTTAATTGTCATATTTGTGATTATCATCATGTTTGCAAGCTAACCATGTCATTTAATTGCGTTTTTGAAGCATGAACACGATGTTGCCATTGCTAGGGTTTTTGTGTTATTTTTAGGGTTTCTTGATGCAGGAAAAATTAGGCCTTGAATCAGGTACCATGATGCTCGTGAGGTTGAGACGAGTTAATTGGTACCATTACCTTTCATTTATCTTGCGTGTACATCATTTTTGAAATGTGCAGGGTTATACCTACAGTGGACATCAGTAGGTAAAAGTCTCTTTTTCTAAAATGAAGGTTGCAGCGAAGAAGAAGATGCGTGTCAGCCAGCCATTCATTCATTTGAAAATTCGCGCGCTTTGGACTCAGCTCTTTTGTTTTTCTTATGTTATGTTTTATTTTTATTATTATTGTAATAACAAGTTAAAAACGTAGCTCAGTTGGAAACGCATCATTGGTAGGGAGTATAAGGACCTGGGTTTGATCCCAGGTCCCAACAAAATGCATTTTCTTGTTTTACCTTTGTAGATCCAATGCAATACTCCCTCACACGCCTTCCATACACCCTCAACGCCTGGCCACTGGATGCCCAGCTAGTCAGATCCAACGAGCCAGCAATGAAGGTCCATGGTATTCCTCAAAGTCAACGATGCACCAGATCCAACGCATTGACTGGGCTTGGAGCAATTGGGCCAAGGAATTCAGATTTGCACCCCCTCTTCAGCAACATAATCAGGCCCAATTTTATTTCTTTCTTATTTTTATTTCCTTATTTAATTATTTTTCTTAATTATTTTTTCACAAAAATTAATCACTTTTTTTTATAAAATCATAAAATCAAGAATTCACAAAATTAGAATTAGTTTTTTTATTAAATTTTAATTAATTAGATTAATGTAATTTAGGGCAATTTAATGCTTCTTTTCACAATTAAAAAACAATTAGAACATTAGGTTTAAATTCTTGATTTAATTATTTTCTTTTTCCAAATAAAAACACAAAAAATAGGTTAACTTAATTATTTTTCTTAATTAAGGTTAATTAGTAATTAGGTTCTTTTTTATTCAATTATTCCTTATTTTCTTAAAATAACAAAAAACGACAAAAAATTATTTTTCTTTAATAAATTGCAATTAGGTTTAGTCAAGGGTCAAAACCTTAATTTCTCACGTATTTAATTCGCCGCGCGCATTTAATTCTTTCATTATTTTTGTAACTGTTCAGGAATGTAATAGTTTTAATTAGGGTTTTTACTTATCGCTTTTCCCCAATTTTTGGTTATGTAATTAATCCCCATCCCCGAAGTATTATAATAGTTAGGTTTTATATTTTCGTACTTTTAAATTTCCGCAAATATTTAACTGTTAGATGTATGTTTAGGATTGTATGGCAAGAATGCATGACAAAATTAAAATGGTTAGAAAACCCTAATGTGCAAAGATAATAAACTGAAAATAACCCACTCGCACATATTCACTCTTAGGGTATACTCTCACTTCGGTTGCCTTCGGTAAACGATCATTAAGCATAGGGTGTCTTAGTGGTTACCCTCCCGTCTAAAAAGATCAAATTTCCCATTCGAATGTTGCCTCAGAAATGTTGCCTCGGAAATGTTGCCTCGAAAGATCTTAAGACTCTAGGGTTACTACTAAGATGTCCTAATATTGCTTTAGTAACCGTACGTCCCTTTCTAATTGACCCTTACAAACTCCAACGACGATGCTACCTATTCCTTAATAGTGGGATAACATTGTCTAAAGGAAACAATAATATAAAAGATCTTTTTTTGAGTAGGTAGATGGTAGTAGGTACTTGCTCAAATAAAAACTTTTCACACTTACTCTTTTCAAACAAATTTTCAAAACAACTTCATCACACCCTTGAGGACTGATACAAGGGTTATCATGAAGTAAAACACATTTCCAAAAACAAGCACACAAACACAAGCAATTTAAAAATGAGCAAGTACCTAAGAGCCCATGGAAAACCATGGATAGAAAGGGTGCTAACACCTTCCCTTTCTATAATCTACCCCCCGTACTCAAAATATCGAAAAAGGATTTTTTCTGTACTTTTTCCTTTCCGGTTGGATGAAATAAAAGTTGGTGGTGACTCTTGCTTACCGCGACATTTTGCAAATAAAAAACGCAAAACGTAAACCAATATTAAATAGTCGGTTCTTCCACCGTATCACACCTTCACTTGAAACCATGTACATACTTTGGAGTTGAGTACGGGTAGGCGCAAGATCAACATTGTATTAGTATTGTTTGTAAAAGGTTGCAGCAAGATCTTCCCAGTTATGAACATTTTCTCTTTCTAACTGATAAAATTAATCAAGTTGAGTTCCAGACAGACTGTCTTGGAAGAATTGTACCCATAACTCTTTGCCAGCGGTATGGGGATAGATCTTCCTCACATAAGACCAGAGATGAATTTTGTGGCATGAGACTCCGTCATATTTGGCGAACACAGGTGACTTGAATTTTGGAGGAATGACAATCCCCGATACTAACCCCAACTCTTCAAAGTCTAAGCCAGGAACTTTTTGGAATTCCATTGCACTCAATCGCTCTTCTAGATGCTTATACTTATCGTCGGTTGGAGGATATTGTTCTTCAGAATAGTCTTCTTCTTCCTTTTCCTCTTCTGAATCAGACTGAACAACTGTTTCTTTGCCTTTCCCATCTTGATTGTCTTTCTCATCGGATGTCGTTGCAAAGTCTAAGGCCCTTCTTGTTTGCCCTTGGAATCTTCTTCCCATGTTTATAACTCTGGTTATTTTCTTCATCTTCTTTTTCTTCTCCTCAACCAGCAAGGTCTTCAACTCTTCTTGTCCTTTGGCCAGAGTTAAGAACAACTATTGAAACTGTGCATTCTGAGCTTGGAGGTTCTTCACCGTTTGCTCGAGATCCATCTTACTGAAATAAATAGTAGAGAGATAAGGAGACTTGTTTCAAGAAACCTGCTTATGTTATGATGAATGGTAAATGCATATGCAATGATTTCAAGGATTTTAAAATTCAATTTTGTTTTAGACAAAAAGGAAACACACGTTATATCAATAGATTAAAGCTCGAGTACATCAATTCCTTCTTGGGAAAAATAATACAAGAACTCTAAGATAAAAAGGTAGTACACATCCTCTTTGGTGCAATGTAGGCATTCAGAGTTTGCTCCTCATGAAGTAGCCTAGTGAGTTCCAAAACCTTCTTCTCGCTTGCATAGAATTGGGATTCGAAAGTATCTCGCTCCCCCTTGAGTTGTATCCAATCCCTTTGTAGGTCTTAAAGAGAGGTAGGCATATCAGGATGTAGGATAGTATATGGAACATCTCTTTTCATGACAGGCTCAATGATTACGGGGAGAATGGAGGGATAAGGCATCATAAGACTCTGAGCACGAGTTCATACCCATTTGAGGTAAGGCTCAAGAGGCATGGAATTTTTATGCCCCAAAGCCTTTCTATCTACCTTGTTCAACATCCTCCAAGCTTGGATAAATCTCTGGCGAAGACCTTGATCGTCGTTGTCGTAGTCAAATACCAAACCTTGAATCAACATCTCATGCGGGCCATCCCTTTGGGCGTAACCAAACTGTCTTAAAGTTAAATAAGGGTTGTAGGTGATACCTCCCCTAATGCCAAGTAAGGGGACATTAGGGAACTCTCCACAATGGTCAACAATAGTAACATTCACTATGGATTGGGAGCACCAATGAATGTCTGAATGTTTGAGCGTCATCAACCTTTGTGACCACCTTGAACCTTGCTCGTTCCTTAATACAGATTAGGGAAGATGCGAAATAAACCATCTTGCCAAGAGAGGAGTGCAACACATAAGGACACCACTTTTCCTCATAGTGCGAGTGTGAAAAGAGTGTAGGATGTCTCCTAGCAAAGTAGGCACCAGTTTGTAGGACATGAAGATTTTAATGGTGTTCACATCTATAAGTTGGTCAAGATTTGGAAACAAAACTATCCCATGGATGAGGAGATCCAAAATTTCCTCAAAGGCTTGCAAATCCAAAGAGTTCCAACAGTTTTGGGCTTTCTCGAACAAGAACTTTTCTAGGAAACCTTTAACACCACTCCTTGTTTCCCGATGAGTAGTGACATCAGATGAGTGCAAGTGTAGAGCTTAGGTAATCTCTTCTGGCTTTGGGTCTCTTTCTATACCGTTGAAAGGTAGTTGATTGAGAATGAGAATTCTCAAGAGCCGGGAGAATTCTTCCAAAGTAGGCACAAGTTGATAGTCGGGAAATGTGAAGCAATGGTGTAAAGGGTCAAAGATCTGAAAGAGCACCTTCATCATGTCCTCATCTGTGTTGGAGGTGACCAAGTTGAGTAGGAGACCATGTCTCTCGGTGAATGGAGAGTTTTCAGGAATCCTTGAAGCTAGTTCCTTAAGTTGTGGAGGGATCCTTACAAGGTTGACTTGAATAGTTTTCCTGTGAATAAAATCCATGTCGTACAAAACAAGAACAAAGATGAATCCAAAAATCCTTGAAATGGTTAGTGAATGTGTATGATGTTATGATGTTCATGATGTTATGTATAATAATGTATGTAAAAACAAAGCAAAAAATTCCTTAGGTTTAGGCTTGCATGGAGTCTCATAGGTAAGTATCCTCTTGAAGTTTAGTTGGCTCAAACCTGTCATAGTAATAGTAACCGGGTTCTAAGGAGCTCAATATCACTGGTCTTTTTCCTTGGTCATTGTTTCAGAACAACCCTATTTAATGGCGACCGAAACATCCCAAGAAACCAAACCTCAATGAGTGTAGTATCGAGTATCTACCAACTTCCGACTGCACCAAAGCTGGTCATCTCACAACATCATAAAGGCCAAGTTGGTCAAGTAAAGGTTCTAGAAGTTCATTAGTGCTTCATGACATCACTCAGCGGCCCCGTATTCTCTTTGATTAACTCAAAGGCTACCGGTACCCACAAATATGTCGCACTAATGTAGCTATTTATTAGACCATGTCGGTATACCCCGCACAGTTTCCACAATGTATTGCTACTTACCTATAATGTATCCCAAATCCAGGTGGAGGATTCAAACCTAAATAAGTAACCATAATGTAAAGCATACAAGTCAAACAATGCAAGCAAGTAAATGTGATCTAACCCTAAGGTAACCCCACTTTTAGAATTTTCCCCAGCAGAGTCGCCAGTTCTATGATACGGTGGGAGAACTAACTTGAAGGTTTTGCATTTTATCGCAAATGTTGCGGTTAGCAAGAGTCGCCACTGACGTTTCTTTTATCCAAAAGGAAAGGTGAAAAAGCACAGGAAAGACCTTTGAGATTATTTCTTGAGTTCGGGGGGTAGATTATGAAAAGGGAAGGTATTAACACCCTTTTCATCCATGTTTTTTCCATGGGCTCTTAGTTACTTGCTAGATTACTTGCTTTTGTTTGAAATTATGCTTGGTGTGGTTTTTGAAAGTATTTTGTAAAGAGGCCATTGTTTAGGAAATCTTTGTAATGATTCTTGTTTGTAAGAATGTATACAAAGATGTTTGATCTTTTGAAAATGTTTTCAAGTTTGTAAGATGTTTGAAAGTGTAAGTGTTTGTTTTGAAAATAGCAAGGATGTTTGTTTTAAATTGAGCAAGTAATTAGGAGCATTCTACCTACTCAAAAGTCTTTCTTGTTCATTTTCTTTTTCCTTTGACATTGTTATCTTACCATTGATTTGGTAAGTAACCATATCTTTGAATGTAAACGGGACGGGCGTGGGTCATCGTATAACCATGATTAGCAATGTTGCAAGGTATCTTAGCATTATATTTTAGGGACTAAGATCATTTTAAAGGCAACTTAGATAGCGTCATCGAGGGACTATGATCTTGTATTTTCTTGATCTTGCTAAGATACCTTACATGCGTAATATGGCCATTTTGTATAAGGAAACCAAGTGGAATAACCCTAAGGGTGCTTTGTGTGTAAATGTATTGTTTTCATGCTATTTTTTGTCTTGAATTATGGTTTTCTAAGTAATGGTTTTAGTCTTTCCATACAAATCCTAATTACTAGCATGTTATATATAAAAGCGATAAATTGCGGAATTTTAAGTTACTATGCTATTACAACATTTGTGGGGAGGGGGGTGTACAAATTGAATGGGGATTGCAAGAATGTAAACCTAGTTAGTCTATTACAACCATATTGAATTGGTATAAATGTACAAGAATTTAAATGAATACAATGTACAAAAAAGAATAAATATGCAAAAATATAAATCTGAAGAAAATGGATATTTGTTTGGATTTTTTAGAGAAAAGTGAATTTGTTTTAACCTAATTAATTAAAAGAAAATAATTAATTAAACCTAAATTTATTAAGAAAAGATTTTAAATAAAAAAAACCTAAATCTATTAATTGATTAAAAGAAAATAAGTTTGTAAGAAAAGTATTTTTTAGTATTTTTGTCTTGAAAATAATTTATAGTATTATAAAATATTTTTGGCCATTTTTATATTAAACTAATACATTTTAAATGGTATAAAAGAAAATAAATGATAACCTAGTTTTAAATTAAATTTACAATACTAGTTAGTAAAATTAAATAAAGTATATTTAAACAAAAATATTTTTTGTGAGAAAAATAAAATAAACTAAGTCAAAATACAAATTTATTATTTTTTGTATTTTTTTATGATTTTTTAGTATTAGGAAAAATATTTTAAAAAATAAAATGAAATAAAAATAAGAAAATAAAATAAATTGGGCCAGGGGTGCAATTGGCCTGCAGGGGGGTTAGTAAGCAAATAAACAAAATAGACAGGCCCAAGAAGGCCCAGCGCGTGCAAAAAGAAAAATCAGAAAACAAGGAAATGTGAGAAATCCAAAAGGGTACCACTGGGGCTCGAACCCAGGTCCTAAAGGTTACAGGCGCGCGCTTCTACCACTAGGGTGGCTACATCCGTTAACATAAGTAAAACAATAAATATACAAGGCAAAATGCGCCCTGATGACTTCATCTTCAACCTCCAGCCATACCAACTGTAACTTGTTTATTTCTCATCAAAAATGAAAACTGTAAACATGAAACCTGTAGCAAATTTTCTCACGGTTTTAGAAATGTAAAGCATTAAAAATATAGATCAAAGATAAGCATGAATTTTAATGTCCCTAATCTGAACCCTAAAAATCTCATAAATTTCAGTTTCAAAATTCTCTAAGCTCAAGCAAAATTAATGGAAACTATGGACATGGTTAGCTTTAGGGCAATGATATCTACATGTTTTATTCACAAATAAATCATTGATGATGCATTATTGAAGAGTTCCAAAGTTAGATAACGTACCTCAAAACTGGAAATTGTGTTTTGAGTTTGAGCTTGTTTCAAGTGATGGTGATGATCAAGTTAGCTTCCTTGAGGTCCCAGGAAGCTAATGCAATGATTAGCTTGAGCAATGGATGGCTGAAATGGTTTGGAGAAGTCAATGTGTAGAGCTTTGTTTTTGGAAATGGAGGATGGTGTTAATGGTGTTACAGTTCTATAACAGGGTGTGGGATCAACTCTATATGATGTTTAGAAACTTTAGAAACCAAAAGGCCAAGAAATGCATGAGTAGATTATGAGTTTCAAGTTTTTGGTCAGTTTGTGTGAAAATGAAAGTGTGAAGTGTGATTCTGAGTTCTAGGTTCTTTCAAGGCTTGAGCATTCATGTGTTTGTGTTAAAATGGTTTGTGTATGTATAAAAAAAAGTGTTTGAGAGCTTTGGACAATCATAAGTACAAGTTTCTAGCTTTTGGCTGGGTTACTTGATTTTGAAGAAAGGAGGGAAACAAGTTTCAAGAAGAGGTACAAGCATGGGATGGGTGATTATAAGTGTTTGAAACATTTCTCATGAGTTATAGGACTTGTTTAATCATAAGAGAACAAGTGTAAGGCTCAAGAAAAAGTTTTTTTTACAAAAATTCACTTTATCAAAATGGCAATGTAACCTTTCTTCCAAAAATGGATATAAAGCATGTTCATGCATTGAATGCTTGAAGTGAAACCTCTAACCTCTGTGTAAACCATTAATTATGGTTTGCCTAACAAGTTTGAGGCCTAAAAAGTAGAGTTAATGCAGCACAACTTTGAATTTGAATTTTGTTCATCACTAAAATGACTTGTAATTAAAGTGATAAAACCCTAACTTCATCTCTTCGATTCTCCCTACTCAAGAATGATCTCAAGGAGTTCTTGGACATTTTGAAAAGTTTGCAATGTTATATACAACCCATATTTGAATTGCTTTTGAAGATTCCACTTGGAACTATATGAAAAAGTTCCATGAAGTTGGGTTAAAATCCTGACCAAATTAGGGCAAAATTTCACTAAGTGTTTTGTTTCATGACCACATGTTCTTAAAATTTTAACTTGAGATCCAAGCACTTCTAGAAGAAGTTGTGTGAAGAAAAGTTGTATATTTCATGGAGATCTACAACTTTAATGTTGGAAGTTTCTCTTGAATCACTTTGCATCATGGTGAAAAATTTGCTCAAAGTTATGAAAAAATAAGATATTTTCAACACTTTGAAATATTTCTAAGTTTAGAAATTTTGACTTTTCAAAATCAAATCTTGACTTATTGACTTATTGATGAATAAGTTTCATATTTTGACATGTTTTGATAAATTGTGGTCTTTGGCATTTGAATTTGACCAAAAAGTCAAAGTTTGACTTTTCAGTATACAGTTGACTATTGATCACTTGACTGCAAATTCATCTGTCAATCCTTTGAACTTGAGTAATGTTTTCGGCCATGTTATTAGGTCAAAATGATGCAAATAAACTTTTGAGATTATGCCTTAAACCAATTGATCATTTGCTAGGTCAAAAATCAGAAATTGCCCTTTCCCAGTCAAAACCCTAATTTTGACCATTTTGCCCTTTTGGAGATTTGATCAAATTTCCTGGGGAATTGTGGTCCAAACTTGATCAAATTATACATATGGATTTATAATGTTAATGTGGATAAAAAATTATGAAGTTTGACTATAACTTGGCCATAGTTGACTTTTCCCCCAATACAGCTGATTTTTAGGTCAACTGCTCAATTGACGGAGCAAAAGTGTGATCCAAGGCTGGAAACTTGACATGAGTAATCTTGGGGGTCCATAATGATCTATGAAAGTCATATGGGGCATTGGAGATTCAAAAATACTTGTGCAAACCCAAACCCTAATTTTGGTCATCAGTGCTTAAAGAGGTGTCTTGAGTTGATCAAACCCTAGTGCAGTCCTGAGTCCAAGGAGATCTTGTAAGCAAAATCTTGATAAGTGAGAGGACAAATTTTTGGGTACAACATTGGGCTTGCAAACATAGATTTGGGCCACGAATGATCCTTTTTTCGAATCGGGACAAAATTTAGCGTTATGTTAAGCAATCGTAAGTGGACTTATATAGAAGTCGCACCTATTTTGAGGCTGATCAGTAGCAATCTATGCACCATTTATTTTGAGACATGATATAGAGATCCTGCTCCAATAACATTTAGTGCAAATAAGAAAGGGATAAGATGTAGAGGGGTGGGAAAGAATATACAAACCACATTTGAATTAAAATTTAATCAAACTACTGTTAAAATCATTCATCCATTTTTGTGGAGTTAGACTCAACACCATGGATCCAACGATGTTAACAAAGTTCATAATCAGAAATTCAATCCAAGATCAGCCAGAAAATAATCACAAAATAATATTAAATTTAATATATATATATATATATATATATATATATATATATATATATATATATATATATATATATATATATATATATATATATATATATATATATATATATATATATATATATATATATATATATATATATATATATATATATATATATATATATATATATATATATATATTAAAAAGGGTTTTAAAATATTTTAAAATAGAAATAATAGATAAAAATATCAACTATGTTCAAATTAATCAAGAAATATGAAGTAAGATCATAGAAAAATCAGAAATGAACTCAAATATTTTTATAAAATTTTTGGTAATTTTTTAAAGTCAGAAACTATTTTTAAAATCAAAAGAAATGAGTAAAATAAACCAAAAATGATAAAAAAATAACAAAGTCAGAAATAAAAAAATAAATGAGGTCACTAATATTTGTCACAATATCATTGGATCATTCCAAAAAAATTTCAAATTTAAAAATGCATAAAAGTATTTTTAAACATTTAAAACAATTCAAATAAAGTGAAAATTTATAAAAAATATCAAAACACAAAATAAAAATGTGAAAAAATAAAAATTAGAAAGAGGAAAATCAAAAATATTTTTCATAATTTTTTTAGATTTTTTGGACTTAAAATGAATTTTCTATGATTTTTTGAAGTTTAAAACAATTAAAATAAAAATAAGAAAATAAAAATATCAAACCAAAATATTATGGGCCATCTGATCATTGTCAAAACGCGTTAGTAAACAAATCAAGTGGACATGGCGCGTTATGCATGTTATGAACTTTAGTGAATAAAGCACTAAATCAAATATAAAATCAGATTTTCAAAAAAAAAACACAAATGGCACGCCATCATTGGTTGCAAGATGACACGTTGGTCATCTTCAACCTCCAGCCAGTCCCAAAACCAGGTCACTCAAACTGTAAAATTAGAGCACGAGACCTATGCCATTCGTTTCGTCTCATCACGACGAAGACAACCACACCTTCGCGAAAAATTTATATAAATTGTAGCTCAAGCAATTTGGAAGGATAGTTTTGAAAAGGAATTTGAAATTTCATGGTCAAAACGTGTTTCCAGATAAAAGCAAGTGTTGCAACTAGAACCAGGTCAATGAGAGCTTCACAATGATATCAAAGTTTGAAAGAATTGATGGAGAATTCTACCTATTGAAGTTGAGTTGCAGGGCTCTGAAACTGGACTTCTATGGATCAATATAGGTCACGATTCTTGAAGGTAATTGTATGGTTAGCTTTAGGGAAGATCAAGGAAGGTGAATTGATAGAAAAAATGGATTGAAAAAGGCTTGAACACTGATTTTGAAGTTGCAGAAAAGTGAGTTATGGAATGAGTTTGGCAGGGTGATTTTGGATGTTCAAGCTTGAGGAAATGAATGAGGGATGACCCTCTATTTATAGAGAATCAAATGGAATGTTCAAGCGTGTGAAATGATGAAGTTTGGAGGGAAATCGTGTGAAGTTGCAAACAAGAAAAGTGTGACTTATATTTTGACCAAAACTCATAAAAATGAGCGTTTTGCTATGCTAATTACTTATGGAAGCTAACTAAACATGTTTAGAAGCAAAAACATGCAGAAAAAATGTGTTTAGAAGCTAAATCAAGGATTTCAAATTCTGACTTTTGAAGAAACTTTAGTTTCAAGTTACCAAGTTCAAATCAATGACATTCTCAACTCAATGGATCTTAGGGAACGATTCTTGAAGCTTTAGAAATATGAGATTACAAGCTTTTCAATGGGAAAAGAATGGAATCAAATGGGTGTTTGAGCTGAAAGTTGCAATGAGTCGAAGTTGGGAAAAAGAAGTTGACTTTCCATACTTAGAAATATTTCAAGTTTTCCTTCAAAAGTGACCTATAATGTTTTGCATCCAAACATGGCCTTCCACTTGGAATTTGTTATTGACTAAAAAATATGGCATGCAATAGACCTATTGAATGACATTTTGAGACTTGAACCATTCAAAATCTCCAAAAATTGAGAGAGTTATGAATTGTTGAAGTTGGCAAAAAATCATGAAATGACCTATAATATTTTGTATCCTTAAGGCATCTTCCATCCATTTTATCTATTTTCACATAAAAGAAGGAATAAATTTCACACTCTCAAGATTTTTATGGAAAAAGAGTGGTCTCAAGGTGATAAATATTGACCAAGTTATGATCATTTGAAGTCACACAAGGGAAATTAGGGGTTCATCTTGAGGACTTGTAATCTTTCTTCATCATCAAGTTTCTTCCACATGAAAAATCCTTGAAACTTTTGAGGTGATTTGTTATTAACCCTTTAAAGAGAAGGATGTTTTTGGAATCACTCAAAAATACCAAAAGATGAGCAAGATATACTTCTTTGAAGTTCAAAACCCTAACTCCTAGGTCAAGAAAATGCTTTGAGGAACTTTGACAATTTTGAACAACCTTCTTGTACCAACACTTTTTCTTTGTAAAAAGAAGTTGTTGAGGATGATAATGAGAACTCACAACCATCAAAAACACTTCCATATCTTGATAATTGATAGAAATATGCACTTGTGACCAATGGGAACAAGGCCTTGTCCAACCATGACAACTTCTTCAATCAATCCCTTGTACTTTTGAATCAATCTTGAGAACTTTGTAATTTGGTGAACCAAAATAAACCTTGCCATGACATTTATTCCAAAATAACTTCAATGGTGAGGTTTGAACTTCTCAAGCTTTGTTGACTAGGGCATGGAAATAAACTTATGAACCCATGGATCAACTTGCTAAGCCACATTGCCTTTACCTACATTATTAACAAGTAAGACAAACAAACATTGCATTTTATTAATTAAAAGGAAATTCAAAACAAAAAATGCATGATCACAAAAGAAAAACAAGTCAATGTCCAAGGTGATTCCTCAAAGAGCAAAGCTAAAGATAGAGAGGAGAACCAAAACCCCTAATGTGATCTTGTTGTGATTGAATCAATATGGTATGATGAAGGGATCTTAGAGGCAAAAATTGGGGTACAACAACTTCCCTTATTTAAGTTTCTTCTATTCGGAGATACAAAGTTTAAAAATCTTTGTGTCGACGCGATCGAAGATACTTAAATATAAAACAAACCCTATTTTTGGCCCTAAGATGCCATGCAATGCTTATGAGTATGAATTCATGTGAACAACTTCAAAGGGACGCAAAACACCATTGGGGATGTAGAAAAGGAAATAAGGAATCAATAGAGAAACCCGACTCATAGAGGATGGTAAAAAGTCAAAGGATACACCAACTTTTACTGAAGGCGAAACTACCAACGTTTAGTGAATGTAGAAAGAGAAAATAATAACAACACCAACGTTTACTGACGGTGAGCTACCAATGTTCACTGAAGGTAGAGATACAAACATCGATGTTCACTGACGATGAACTACCAACTTTCACTAAAGGTATAGAGAAAAGAAATATCATAACACCGACCTTCACTGACGGTGAACTACCAACGTTCACTGAAGGTAGCAGAAAGATAACAATCACCAATGTTCACTGATGGTGAAGAGAAAAGAAATATCATAACATCGACGTTCACTGACAGTGAACTACCAACGTTCACTGAAGGTAGAAAATAGATAACAATCACAAATGTTCACTGATGGTGAAGAGAAAAGAAATATCATAGCACCGCCGTTCACTGACGGTGAACTACCAACATTCACCGAGGGTAGCAAAAAGATAACAATCACCAACTTTCACTGATGGTGACCTACCAACTTTCCCTGAAGGTAGATAGAAAATATATCGTAGCACCGCCGTTCACTGACGGTGAACTACTAACATTCACTGAAGGCAGCAAAAAGATAATAATCACCAACTTTCACTAATGGTGACCTACCAACTTTCACTAAGGGTAGAGAGAAAAGAAATATCATAGTACTGACGTTCATTGATGGTGAACTACCAACGTTCATTGAAGGCAACAAAAACATAATAATCACCAACTTTCACTGATGGTGAACTACCAACTTTCATCGATGGTAGACAGAAAATATAGCACAACACTGACGTTCACTAACGATGAACTACCAACATTCACTGAAGGCAGCAAAAAGATAACAATCACCAACTTTCACTGATGCTGAACTACCAACTTTCACTGAAGGTACACAAAATATATCATAGCACCGCCGTTCACTGAAGGTGAACTACCAATGTTCACTGAAGGCGGCAAAAATATATTAATCACCAACGTTCACTGATGGTGGAAGGAAATAAATACCATAGAACCGACGTTCACTGATGGTGAACTACCAACGTTCACTAACAACAACAAAAAGATAACAATCACTAACTTTCACTGATGGTGAACTACCAACTTTCACTGAAGGTAGACAAAAAATATATCATAGCACCAACATTCACTGGCGGTGAACTACTAACATTCACTGAAGGCATCAAAAAGATAACAATCACCAACTTTCACTGATGATGAACTAACAACTTTCACTGAAGGTAGACAGAAAATATATCATAGCACCGACGTTCACTGGCGGTGAACTAATAACATTCACTGAAGGCAGCAAAAAGATAACAATCACCAACTTTCACTGATGATGAACTACCAACTTTCACTGAAGGTAGACAGAAAATATATCATAGCACCGACGTTCACTGACGGTGAACTACCAACATTCATTGAAGGCAGCAAAAAGATAACAAGTTTCCCCAAAATTTCGGCGTTTCACCTAGAAAGGGTCCCAACTTCTTCTTTAACCAAGGAATTCTACATGGAAAGGGTAATATATAAGCTGTCTCAAATAAAGAGACTACCACTTGTAAAGATTTCACAACGAACTGTCTCTGGGATATTGAAAAGACTTTCCATCCATTGGAGTAATTTGACAACAAACTGCAAACTATCCACCCATAGAGAAGATAGAAAAAAAAGTAACATCGACTTTTACGGGGAAGTACAAGTTACTCAAATAAAGAGACCTGTTACTTGCTGTTATTGGAAGGATTGTAAAAATGATTTTCTGGGAAAGCAATATGACCTCCTGGGGAATGAATCATGGCTTCCTGGGGAAATGCCAATATATTCCTGTTGAGGAGATAAAGTCTTCTCGTGCAAAATAATTGCATATTCTCAAACCAATGCTCGAAGCTTGCAGAAATCCAAAGTAATAATATTGCTATGGAACAAAGATTCAAACCAAAAATAAACTGGAGTGAAACAGTCAACCAAAATACATCCTTTGAGAAATAACCTCAAGAGGGAAACCCAATCTATCCAGACAGAAAGCAAAAATCTTCCACGAGGGATAACTCGATGGGGAAATTGAAAGAATATACACTTTCTGCTTAAGGCTGACACTCTATTGGAGAGAGGACAACACAACTCTGCAAAACAGGGTAATATGTCAACAAAATATTAACGAATGTGAATGAGCAATGATTTGCTAAATTTAACTATGTATGTATGAATGTATAAGTGTTATTATGTATATGCTGACAAAACAAACATATAACAATGGGAGTAACCAGGCAAAACCAACTCGGGCACAATCGATGCTCGGCTAAATCACATCCAAGATGAACATTCCATAAAAAGTAAGCACCAAATGAGGAACAGAGTCCTATTTCGCGGCTTAACTTCACTGGGGAGGAACATAATCCGGAAGTAAATAAATCATAGCGACAAAACAGTACATATACAAGAATATAACATCCTTCTCCAGGCTTCACCGGGGAATAGCACTCAGACTTCAATGGGAAAACAAATGCTTTCACGGTCTGCACTTCTATTGGGGATTGCAATACTGATTTCAAATAAGGAGGATGGAAACCATATTGGCAAAATATCAACTGAGGATTTTGAGCTGACTTCAATGGAGAAACATCATACAGACTTCACTAGGGGAGATAGTGCCTCATCATCAAGATATCAGCGGGGGACCTCGTGCTGACTCCATTGGGAAGGTCAACACCACATCGAAGAGAGGAAACCAAGATACGTTCTTCACTGGGGAAACTAGAGATACGTTCTTCAACATTGAGAGTAAGTATTGAACCAACTTCTCTGGGGAAAAGGTATGAAACCTCATGGGGACAACAACTTGGAGAGTTCAGAAGTCAAATAGTATAATAAGAAATCAATCTTATGGGGATTTTAAATCAAACCCAACACTTGGAGAGTGAAAACCTAAAAAGTTGATAACCAATTCAACACTTCTTAAATAAAACATTGCCCTTGCCTGATTATCGGGAAATCAAACAAAATGCAAGTATTGCCGAGAGGGAGATGCTTCGTAAATGAGTCAAATCTCAGCAGGGACGGGGAGAAAATACTTCTATCAAATAAGCGAGGCCTTCACTGGGAAATCTCAGATTGAGTCTTCATATCATGCAAACTTATTCAAACAAAAGATGCCCTAGGATAGCCTTCCTGGGGAATCAGCATTATAGAAAAAGGTCAAACTCATGGGGATTTTTAATCAAACCTAACAATGGGCCGGTGAAAACCCAAAAGTTGACAACTGTCTCAACACTTGTTAGAAAATATATTGCCTTGGTCTAGCTGCCTGGGAAATAAATACCAATAATAATGCCAATACTGCAGAAAAAAAGCGACATTTTGCAAATAGTTCCATCTAAGCACACCAAGGGAAAAAGACCATCCGTCATATGAGGGAAAACTTCGCTGGGGAATCTGGGATAGAGGCCTCAGACCATGCAAACCCAAAAATAATAAATATGAACCAAGACTTGACTCGGAACACTGGGATCACAAACCTGATACCGCATCTTACACTAATTGGTATCGTCTTTAATATATAAGAACCACACGCATACCAGTAAAAATGACCTGAGAAAACCTTCTCAGGGGGGGGGGGGGAACAAAACTTCACAAATTTACTGGAGTTCGTCCATTCCTGGGATCACCACTTTTGTTTTCCCCTTGAATCACAAAATCTAAAGTAAAAGTAAGTTGTAAATTCTTTTTGAAAAACAATTTTGTTATTTAATCTTTTTGCTTTGATAATTATTATAAATAATAAATGGAGTCTTTGTAAGCTAAATAAAATAGGAATTACAAAGAATTGGGTAAAAGCTCAAATTTTATTGATAGAATGGTAGTCTGCGAATGGCGAGACTCCATGGATAATTACAAAGTTTGGAAAATGGTAATATATAATGGAAAAGATACATTGAGATACAATGACCACTATTCCCTCTAACAACTTTGAAATTTTGAGCAGCAGCTTCTGTTGAAGTATGGTGAGGATCCAAGAAGATTATTACTTCAATGATCAAGTCTTGTCTGATGCAGTTACTTGCCAAGAAAGTCCCTAACTTTTTCCTAAGCTGCCCTTGAGGGTTTTCAACTTAGCGGGAAATTTTATTCTGTTTATGTCTCCAAATTTTGCCTAGACCGCCATTTCGGGTTTTCGGCCTACCGAGATGCTCTTTTTTGCCTAAGCCTTCCTTTCGGGTTTTCAACTTAGCAAGATGTTCTTTTATTTCTTTAGGCGAAGTATTTCTTGACTGTATCAGCATTCATGGGACATGGGAACTCCTCGACATCCATAGTTTCAAGAATTAATGCACCGTCGACGAAGGCTTTCTTGACAACATATATGCCTTCAAAATTGGGATTCCACTTGCCCCTAGAATCAACATTAAAAGACATGATCTTCCTGAGCACGAGGTCGCCTTCTCTGAATTCACGAGGTTTGACCTTCTTATCAAAAGCTTTCTTCATTCTCTTCTGGTATAACTTCCCATGACACAAAACCGTCATTCTCTTCTCTTCGATCAAATTCAATTGGTTAAACTTGTTCTGGACCCATTCAGCCTCTGACAACTTGGCTTCCATTATCACACACAAAGAGGGAATCTCAACCTCGATTGGGAGCACCACTTCCATTCCATACACAAGGGAGAACAAGGTTTCTCCTATTGAAGTGCGGATAGATGTCCGATATCCATGTAAAGCAATAGGGAGCATTTCATGCCAATCTTTATAAGTAACAACCATCTTCTGGATGATCTTCTTCATATTCTTATTAGCAGCTTCAACAGCCTCATTCATATTCGGCCTGTACGGAGATGAATTATGATGGACAATCTTGAATTCTTCACAAAGTTCTGTCATTATCTTATTGTTCAGATTCGAGCCATTATCGGTGATAATTCTGCTCGGCACACCATACCGACATATGAGATTATTCTTAATGCAGCGCACAACCACCTGCTTAGTAACATTAGCATATGAAGCAGCTTCCACCCTTTTGGTGAAGTAATCAATTGCTACCAAGATAAAATGGTGTCCATTCGAATCTTTGGGTTCTATCATTCCAATCATGTCAATACCCCACATAGAGAAAGGCCACGGGGAAGAAATAACATTGAGAAGTGTTAGAGGCACGTGAATCTTGTCCGCATAAATCTGGAATTTATGGCACTTCTTTGCAAATTTGTAACAGTCAGATTCCATTGTCAGCCAATAGTAACCTTCCCTTATCATATTTTTAGCCTTTGAATGTCCATTGGCATGAGTGCCAAATGAACCTTCATGAATCTCATGCATCAACATGTCTGCTTCGTGTCTATCAACGCATCTGAGCAAGACCATGTCATAATTTCTCTTGTACAACATATTTTCACTGAGAAAGAAGCTTCCAGCCAATCTTCTCAGTGTCTTTCTATCTTTATTCGATGCGCCAATCGGGTATTCCTGAGTCTGAAGGAAATGCTTGATATCATAATACCAAGGTTTCTCATCTTCTACTTCTTCTGTTGTAAACACATGAGCGGGCCTATCCAGTCGCCGAACTATAATTCGAGGTATTTCATTCCAAGTATTCACTTGATACATAGAAGCCAGAGTTTCTAGAGCATCCGCCATTTGATTTTCATCTCTAGGGATGTGATGGAATTCAACTTATTAAAGAAGGGTAACAATCTTATAGCATAATCTTTTTAAGGGATCAAGTCGGGTTACACGTATCCCACTCTCCTTTAATCTAATTTATTACCAAAGCTGAATCCCCATACACATCTAGAATTTTAATTCTGAGATCAATAGCTTCCTCGAGACCCATGATGCAAGCCTCATATTCTGCCATATTATTAGTACAATCAAATGTCAACCTTGCAGTAAAAGGAATGTGTGATCCATGTGGAGTGACAATCACATCACCAATTCCTTTACCATAAGCATTCACAGCTCTATCAAATATCATGTCCTAGCGAGATTTAGGATCAGGACCTTCCTCAGGCAATGGTTCATCACAATCTTTCACTTTCAGAAACATCACATCCTCATCGGGGAAATCAAGGATTTCTTCCTCATCAAGTATAAGGCCATTTCTCATTCAAATTCATCAAGATCTTGGATTAGGGTTTATTTCCCTACGTATGATCAAACATCAGGGTTTTCAGCATTATGCCTTAGCTAGGGTTTTGAATCCCTTCAGTGCTCAATATGGTTAATTATTGATTATCGAAGGCTACTTCATCAAAGCACAACCTCTAATCTCAAAAATAAAATCAATATTTTATCAACATGGGTTCGTAAGTGCATTGGCTAAAAGTCAAACATTTTAAAGATCGAGTTCAGAAGGTCATAACTTCTTTGATATTTGTAGCGGTAGAAATGTTTAAGACTAAGCCATTGGATTGACTAGACTTTTACAGATCAAAATAAAAATCGCCACCGCGCTTTATCATTTCCAAAGGAATGGGAAAAGAGCGAATAACCCAAAAAGAGGGGGAAAGATTCAAGGTAAGGGGGTTGGTTATGCAAATGGAAGGTATTAGCACCCTAAACATCTACGGTACTCCGCAGGAACCACTTTGTAAAATCTGTATATTTTGGCTATAAAATGTTGTATGTAAAATAGAAGGTGGAGGTGAGAAAAAGAAATATATTTTTTTATGATTTTTGCACCCGCCGCGGTTGCGAACCTTTAGTGCCTATGTACCACCTTTCGTGCAATAGGGGATCAGGGTATACGTAGTTCCTCTTTTAAAAATTTTAAAACACAAGTTTGTTGGTTAATTTTATGAGATAAAACATCATCGACATTGTACGTGTGGAAAACATACCTACTACCCACAATTATGAGAAAGAAGAATTTGCATCATCTCAAAGTGGAGGATATGGCTTGGATTTTAAAATCAACAATGCCTTACTCAACACCCAAGTGGAAAATATCTCTCTTCACTACATATTGAAGAAGTATAGTTGTTTGCATCACTACAAGGATTGACAAGAGTTCAATCTTTTGAGAAAAGTTTAAGGATAAAAGCCAAAATGGCAAGATGGTTTGAAATAAGATTGATTGACTTTTAGTCTTCTCCCAAAAAATGTCAAGGTATTATTAAGTTGATTGGGGTTTATTTATGAAAATGTTTTGAAAATGCATAGACATAAGTCCAAGTTTATTATGAAAATGGTTCAAGTTTAAAAACAATAAGAGTTCTCAAAAGGAGGAAGAAGATTTTTGAAATTAAAGAAGATGGGAGGAGAAGAAGGGACTATCCTAAAGCATAAGGTAAAAGCTAGGGATAAGAGCCATCTAACCAACAAGAAGCCAATACTTGACATTATGAGCCAAGATAGAATTCCCATTCTTTGGATTGAAACCAATCAAGCAAAAAGCACTAGACCTCTTGAGAGAACCAAACTTGAAGTGTATTAAGTCTTCATAAAAATTGGGCAGAGTAACGGTTGTATACGGGTGAATTCTAGATTACAAACAAAGAGTGTAATCACAAAAAAACCTGCACACAAAAACAAACAAGCAACCCAATGTCTTGAGGTAAACCTCAAGAACTCCAAACAGAATAATCAGATAAGATCACCAGGTCTCCAAGATAGGTCAAGGTTTCTAATCCTAAGTCCAAGAAAAGTCCCATGCTCCATAATGCCAAGGATAGCAACCAAATAGTCCAAGTACCATTAAAGATTTTTTAGGGTCTATGTTG
Source organism: Vicia faba (assembly GCA_948472305.1). Classification (NCBI taxonomy): domain Eukaryota; kingdom Viridiplantae; phylum Streptophyta; class Magnoliopsida; order Fabales; family Fabaceae; genus Vicia; species Vicia faba. The sequence goes on along the minus strand of OX451741.1, from coordinate 817,825,550 downwards.
ATTATTAAGTATCTTAAGAAAGGAAAAGAAAAGCTCAAGTGAGCAAAGTAAAAATGACAAGAAAGTAAATGCTCAAATGAGCAAAGATGAAAATGGCATGAAATGCAAATGCTAAAAGTAAATGGTACATAAAGCATAAAAAAGAATAAAAGCATAAAGTAAGACAAGTCAATAATTAGTGGTTAGTTGGATGACCATCTTGAAGCTGACATTTGGAACTCATTATAGGATTGGTAGAACCCAAGCCTCCACACAAGAAGTTGCATTTTCTTTTTGTCAAGTATATCATCCATTTGGAATTCTCACAAGTGCCATTTAATGATCAATGATGTTTAAGTGATTCGTGTTGGCCAAAGGTGTTGTAGATCCATTAGAGGATTGGTAGAACCAAAGCCTCCACACAATGAATCTTAAAGTTATTGGATCAAAGAGATCAAATTAACATACTTGGGCTTACAAACATAAGTTTGGGCCACGAATGATCATTTATTCGAATTCGGACAAAATTTAGCGTTATGTTAAGCAATCATAAGTGGACTTATATAGAAGTCGCACCTATTTTGAGGCCGGTCAATAGCAATCTATGCACCATTTGTTTTGAGACATGATATAGAGATCATGCTCCAACAATATTTAGTGCAATAAGAAGGGATGAGATGAAGAGGGATGGGAGAGAATATACAAACCACTTTTGAATTAAATTTAATCAAACTATTATTAAAATCATTCATCCATTTTTGTGGAGTTAAACTTAACACCATGGATCCAATGATGTTAATAAAGTTCATGATCCAAAATTTAACCCAAGATCAGCCAGAAAAAAGTCACAAAATAATATCACATTTTAATATATATACAAAAGGGGTAAAAAATAATGTTTAAAAATAGAAAATAAAGAGAAAAATATCAACTATGTTCATATTAATCAAGAAATAAAAATTAAGACCAAAGAAAAATTAGAAAAGGACTCAAATAATTTTACGAATTTTTTGATAATTTTTTAAGTCGGAAACTATTTTTAAAATTAAAATAAATGGGTAAAATAAACCAAAAATGATTAAAAAAAATAGTAAAGTCAGAAATTAAAATAAAATAAGGTCACCAATATTTGTCACAATATCATTGGATCATTCCTTAATTTTTCCAGAATTTAAAAATGTATAAAAGTATTTTTAAACATTTAAAACAAATCAAATAAAGTGTAAATTTATAAAAAATACCAAAACAAAAAATTAAATTGTGAAAAAATGAAAATCAGAAAGAGAATAATCAAAAATATTTTTTATAATTTTTTTAGATTTTTTGAACTAAAAATGAATTTTCTATGATTTTTTGAAATTTAAAACAATTAAAATATAAAAATCAGAAAAAGAAAATAAAAGTAAAATATGTGGACCATTGGATGAGAGTCAAAACGCGTTAGTAATCAAATCCAAGTGATCTGGCGCGCTGTGCATATCATGGTCATTAATGAATAATGTACATAATCATTAATTAAATCAAATTTAAAAAAAAAAAGATGGTGCGCCTTCATTGGTTGGAAGATGACACGTTGGTCATCTTCAACCTCCATCCAACACGAATTACAGGTCTCTCAAACTGTAAAATCAGAAGCTCATACCTATGTCATTCGCTTCGTCTCTTCAAGAGGAAAACAACCACACCCTCGCGCCAAATTTATATAAACTGTAGCTCATGCAATTTGGAAGGAAATTTTTGAAAAGGGATTTTAAATTTCATGGTCAAAACTTATTTCCAGAAAGAGGTAAGTGTTGCGACTAGAACCAGGGCAATGAGAGCAACACAATGATATCAGAGTTTTAAAGAATTGATGAAGGAATCTACCTATTAAAGTTGAGTTGCAGAGCTCTGAAACTGGACTTCTATTGAGCAGTATAGGGAAAGATTCTAAAATGTAATTATATGGTTAGCTTCATGGAAGATCAAGGAAGGTGAATTGATGGGAAAATTGGATTGAAAAAGGCTCGAGAATGGATTTTGAAGTTACTGAATTCTGAGTTATGAAACAAGTTTGACAGGGTGATTCTGGCTATCCAAGCTTGAGAAAATGAATGGGATAGTTCATGTATTTATAGGAGAAGCAAATGGGATCAAAAGAAAGAGTGAATGATGCATTTTAGAGGGAATTTGTGCAAACCTGATGCACGAGTGAAGTGTGATCTAAACTTCACCAAAACTCATCCAATTCTTGCGTTTTGATGCGCTAATCCACTTGGGAAAGTTGGATAATCATGTTTAGATCCAAAAAGTGTGCTAATTTGAGGTTTAGAGGTTGTAACATGAATTTCAAATTCTGACTTGCAATGAAACTTCAATTCCAAGTTAACACTTTTGAAACAATGGCATTCTCAGCTCAAGGGGTCTTAAGGCATGATTCTTGATGCTTTAGAAAGATGAGGTTACAAGCTTTGTAATGGAAAAATAATTGAGTTAAATGAATGCTTGGGTTGAAAGTTTTATTGAGTCAAAATTGAAGAAAAAGGGTTGACTTTCCATACTTAGAAATATTTCAAATTCTTTTTAAAAAATGACCTATAATGTCTTGCATCCAAACATGGCTTTCCACTTGGAATTTGTTCTTGACCAAAAAAGATGGCATGAATTAGATCTCTTAAATGAAATTTTGAAACTTGAATCATTTAAAATCTCCAAAATTTGAGAGAGTTATGAATTGTTCAAGTTGGCAAAGAATCATGAAATGACCTATAATCTTTTGTATCCTTAAGGAAACTTCCATCCATTTTCTCACTTTGCACATAAAAGAAAGCATAAAATTCACATCTTCAAGATCATTATGGAAAAAGAATGGACTAAAGGTGATAAAAATTGACCAAGTTATGACCATTTGAAATCACACATGGAAAATTGGGGATTCATCTGGAGGACTTGTAATCTTTCTTCCTCATCAAGTCTCTTCCTCATGAAAAATCCTTGGAAATTTTGAAGTGATTTATTAATAACCCTTTGAAGAGAAGGATGTATTTGGAATCACTCAAAAATAAAAAAAGATGAGCAAGATATATTCCTTTGAAATTCAAAACCTTAGCTCCTAGATCAAGAAAAATGCCTTGAGGAACTTTGACAAGCTTGAACAAACTTCTTGTACCAACATTCTTGATTTGTGAATAGAAGTTGTTGAGGATGATAATGAGAACTCATAGCCACCAAAACCACTTCCATATCTTGAAATTTGAGAGAAATATGCTCTTGTGACCAAAAGTAACAAGGCCTTGTCCAAACATGAAAACTTCTCCAATCAAACCCCTTGTACTTTTCAACCAAATTTGATAATCTTGGAATGTGGTTGTGATACGGTGGGAGAAATGACTTGGATTTTGCGTTTGTGTTCGCAAAATGTTTCGGTTTAGCAAGAGTCGCCACCTACTTTTTATTTTATCCTAAGGAAAGGTCAAAAAGCACAGGAAAGACCTTTGAGATGTTTTCTTGGGTTCGGGGAGTAGATTATAGAAAGGGAAGGTATTAGCACCCTTTCTATCCATGGTTATCCATGGGCTCTTAGTTACTTGCTTAGATCACTTGCCTTGCATTTCTATTGTTTGAAATGATGCTTTTCAATTGTTTGAAATGGTGCTTTGTGTGTGATTTTGAAAGATTGTTTTGAAAAGAGGCCATCATTGTGGCAACCTTTGTAATGATTCTTTGTTTGAATGTATACAAAGGTGTTTTTGTCTTTTTGAAAGGTTTTCAATATTTGAAAGTAGGGTTTTGAAATTGTGTTATTGAGTGTGTTTTGAAAAGTAGCAATGATGTTTTTGCAATTTTGATCAAGTAACTAAGAGCTATCAACCCTATTTTACTCAAAGATCTTTCTTATGTTTTAACCCTTTTAACAGTGTTGTTTCACCATTGTATTTGGTGAACAACCTTGTGTTAGGATGTTAACGGGACAGGCGTGGGTCATCGTATAGACCATGATAGCAATAGTGTCAAGTATCTTTGGCAATTTTCTTGAGGGACTTGATCATTTTAGTTTTAGGCAACTCCGATAGCGTCATCGAGGGACTGTGATCTTTTGATTGTTTTTGTTTTGCCAAAGGACTCAACATGCAACCATGGCCCATTTTTGAAGGCAACAAGTGGATGAAACCCTACGGGTGCAAGTGTGCATTGTGTTTGTTTTTCATGCACGTTATCTTAGATTAGGTCAAACTAATTGTTGATTGATTTTGCATACAAACCCTAGGTCTAAGCATGGCATATTTGAAAGCTTTTAAATGTGCGAGAATTTAAATGCTACACTATTACAACATGATATAGGGAGGGGGGTACAAATTTGAATTTGGGATATTTGACAAGAAAATAAATTCTAAGTTATTACAACCATATCGAATGTAACAGAAATAATCTTTAACTGTACGATAATTGAAATAAATACAATAAATAAATGTAATGTATTATGCACAAATGTTTTTAGTATATAAAAAGTATACTTTTTAATGGGAAATGTAAATAAAATAAAGAAAAGTAAATTTTATTATTTTTCTATTTTTAGGGCAAGAAACCCTAATTCTTTTAAGAAGATAAATATTATTTTATTTATATACAAAAATATATTAATATGTACAAAAATGAAATATATTAAAAAAAGGTATTTTTAGTATAAAAAATAAAAGGTAATATTTTTTATATTTTTTTATTCTAATTATTTAAGAAAAAAAGAGTATATATGTATATATAGATATATTAAATATATTAAATATGTATAAAATACAAATATTTAAAAAAAATAAAATATATTCAAGAAAATATTTTCAGTATGAATAAAAATAAAAAATGAAAATAGAAGTATTATTTATGTTATTTTAAAATTTAAACAAAATTAAATAAAACATATAAAATATTCTAATGCTAGTAATAATAAAAATAAATGCCAAATAAATATAAAAACTTATAAAAAATATTTTTTGATCATTTTTTATATTTGAGAATAAAATATTAAAGTCAGAAATGAAATTAAAATGCAAAAATAATAAAAACACAAGAAAATGGGCCAGAGGGTGCATTTAGCAAAATGGGGGTGCAGGCAGCAAGAAGGCCAGGCCCAACCCAAGCCTTCATCTTCTTCCTGCAGCCACTGTCAAACGTGCGCGCTTTGTACAGAAAATGCCATCTCATGATTCTTTGATTTTTTGCCAAAACTTACAACATCAAACTTGTAGAGAATTTAAACACGAATCCAACCATATAAATCATTAAATCTAACTCTCAAAGACCAGAGAGAATTTCTCTGGCCCTAAAATCTGACCTAACTTTTTTCACATGTTCATGGATGAAATTCTCCTAGCACACTTAATATAAATGAAAGCTGAGCATATGTATGGCTTCATGGCATTGAATACTATATTTTTCATTCACAAACCTAAAGATAAATGTTCCTAAATAGAGAGATAGAAAGTGAGAAAAAAACTGTCTCAGTTGGAATCGAGTAGGGCAATGCAGCAACCTTCAATGGTGTTTGAGCTTCTGTTGAGCTTGCCTGAGGTCCAAGGAAGCTTCTCCAATGCTTGGCTTGCTTTGAAACTTCTTGAATTGTGCTGTAGAACTCAACCTGCAGAGCTTGGAAATGAAAATGGCAAAGTGTGTTAGAGGTGTTACAGCTTGCAATGGAGGTCTGGGATAGTTCAGGTGGATGGAATGGAAGATGTTTGAATAGGTTTGGGCCAAAACGCACGAGCAAATTGTGTTGTGGAACTCAATCTGCAGGGAGTGCCCTGTTTTGCCAAATGAAGATGATTTTGAGCTATGGGAGGTTTCAGGACTCAAAGGCTCGTGTTTTAGGTTCAATGTAATGTGTAAAAGTTGTTTCAAAAGCTTGCACAAGTTGGTTCTATCTGATATTCTTGTTTTTGTGTTTTGGACATATTTCTTGTATATGAAGCAAAGATGTGTAAGTGTTTGAAATAGGCCTGTACCAGCCATCTTGTATGCTGCACACAACCCTCTAGGCCCCTCCAATTTGTGGACTTAATTTTCTGCATGAGATATGGACCAATGCCCAAGGGATTCGGTTTTGACATAAAGCACATTTTGGCAAAAATGGAAATGTCACTTTTTCTACTAAGGGATTAATCTTGTATGTAATGACCCAATGGCCAAGATAAAACCTTAGTTCAATGGTTAAGCATTAAATTAAGGAGTGTAAGTTGGTTTTGAGGCCTGCAAGCTAGCACCAAACATGCTGATTTGAAAATGCATGTTTGTATGAACATGCCTTGGCCATGAACAAAAGTGAGTTTTTGCCAACTTTGAGAATTCGATTCTCTCTAACCACAAGGGTGTTTGAGGAGTTTTTGGACAATTTGGAAAGCTTGGAACATGTACTAAAATCCATCTTCGTAATTAAACTTGAAACTCCAAGTGGAACTATGTGAAAAGTGGCCAAGAAGATGGGTCAAAATCCTGCCTAGATTAGGGTAAATTTTCTCTAAGTTAAAAGTTTTAGGTACCCTTGTTCCAAAAATCATAACTTGAGATACAAGCTTCTTTTGAGAAAACTTTGTGAATAAAAGTTGTAGACTTTGTGATGGACTAAAATTTTCATGTTTCAAGTTTTGTTTGAATCCCTTTGCATCTTGGTGAAAAAATGGGACAAAGTTAGGAAAAAATAAGAAAATTTTGTAACTTAGAAAATTTCTAAGTAATGAAAATTTTCCATTTTAAACCCTAATTTGCATTTTTGGGTTTCTTGATGAACAAGTTTCATAATTTGACATGTCTTGATGGAAAATGAATCTTGGCACTTGATTTTGACCAAAAAGTCAAAGTTTGACTTTTCAGTGTACAGTCAAATTTTGATCAGTTGACTGAAAAATTCATCTGTCAATCCTATGCATTTGAGATCTTTTGAACTTGTTGATTGGGTCAAGACAAATGTCATTGAGTCCTTGAGTCCATATGTGAGCTTGGTTTTCCATTGGTTAGGTCAAACAGTCAAAAATTACCTTTGTGCAGTCAAAACCCTAAAAATGACCATTTTGCCCTTTTGATGATCTGATCAAATTTCTTGTGGAATTATGGTCCAAACTTGATCAGATGGTTCATATGAGTTCATAATGTTGATGTGGGTCAAATTTCATGAGGTTTGACTGTCAATTGGCCACAGTTGACTTTTCCCCAATACAACTGATTTCTAGGTCAACTGTCCAATTGACTGGGCAAACATTTGAATCAAGGCTTGAAACTTGGTATGGGCAAACTTGTGATCCCAACATGAAGCATGAAAATCAATTTGGGTATTGTGGGTCAAAATTTCTTTGTGCAAACTCAAACCCTAATTTGGGTTAATAGTGCAAGGAGGGGTCTTGAGCAGAGCAAACCCTAGCTTGATCCTGAATTCAAAAGTCTTGTGATGAGAAAATGTTGGTGAAATGGGAGGGAAAATTTTGTGGTACAAAAGTTGCCCCTGTTCAATCTTCTTGAACCTGAAGAGTTAGATTGGCAAGTTTTCCTTTCGCGACTCGAAGGTAAAAGAGGATTGGACACTAGAGTGCCCGTAAATTTACACTCATCAAAACATAGATGCGGGAATGGGCTTAAAGATGCCATCCAAGAGTGTTTGTTGAGTTGCAATGTTGTAGGTCAGAATAATGAGTGTCAAAATGGTATCCGTATCTGGAATGCACTTGAATTGTATCGGGAGACTGAATTTGTATGAGCAAAAGAATGGCGTTCGCGTTTGGGACGTATCTGAGTTGTAATTGTGTTTGAATGTTGAATGAATATTAGAATGACTTCCGAGTCTGGAGTGTATCTGTATTGTATTCGGGTAACAGAGAAATATCTGTGTACGGAGCAACTTTGTGCTGGGGATAAACTCTGAATGAGTGACAGAATGGCAACCGCGTCTTGAGCGTATTTGGACTGTATCTGAAGTTGAGATATGTATGAGTAGTAGAATGACGTCCGTGTCTGGAGTGTATCTGTACTGTAATTGGGATCTGAATAAGTGACAGAATGACTTCCGTGGCGACTGCACAGAGGGAATCAAACTGCTGGTGTAAGGGTCAGAGTGGCATCTGTGTCTGGAGCATATCTGAACTTGAAGTTGATAATTGAATCTGAATGAGAGATAGAATGGCCGCTGTGTCTGGAGCGTATCTAGTCTATATCGGACTGCCGAAGTTTGAGTAGTAGAAAGACCGCCGTGTCTGGGGTGTATCTGCATTGTATTTGACTTGAAATTCTGAATGAGTAATAGAATGACCTCCGTGTCTGGGGTGTATCCATACTATATCTGAATAATTGTTAATGATAGCCTTTTAATCTTATCCTGAAAAGGGTAAAATGTTAGCTAAAACACAAAGTTATGTTGCATGATATGCATGATGCAATGAACTGTATTTCATCAATGTTTATGATATATGAATGTAATGGTTATGCATGTAAGCTGAGTAGCTGTCTTGTTGAGGAAGATCAATTTCGGATAGCTGGAGATAATGAATTCTTTGACTGCTGCCGGGGAAAATAAATCCTTGACCGCTGCTGAGGATTTGGAGAGGAGAAACCCTTGCTGACTTCTTTGGGAAATAAGGAAAACTTTGAAAACTCTCTACTAGGGAGTTAAAACCTGGGAGACTTCTGCTGTAGAAATGAGACTGAGAATCTTCAATCTACTGGGAAATAACTCTGTGGGGAGAATGTTTAGACTATTCTGGATCCGCTGGGGATAGGACTTTCAGGGTTTTCGGGCTCCACTGTGGATCTCGAAGCTTAACTCTGATGGGAATTTGAAATTCAGCTAAGCTGGGGAATCAAGTTTTTAGAAAGCAAAAGCTCTGCTGAGGATCCTGAATTTTAACTCCGTTGGGGAAATATACTCCAAATTTTAGCTTTGTCAAGGATCCAAATGATGTATCGTAGGGGAATTCTTCTGAAACGGCATAAAGATATCTTCCTACACCTTCAACCTATCAGTAATTGTCTTTTTTCAATCTCGTTTTATTTGTAAGCAGTGATTATGTTCAAATGCATATGCCTATTTAACAAAACATTGGACGTTTTCAAATAAAACATAAGTGTAAAAAAGAAAAGAAAAGCAAGAAAATTTCTACACTTTGAAGTATATTTGTATTTATCTTTTGTGAGTATCTTTGTACAAAGGAGACAGACATCCTAGTAAGAGAATGTTGTCGTAAAAAATTGAAATTTTTTATACAAAAGAGATATGGCTATGTGTAACAATTCCATGGGATTCCCATTCTGCTATAGCCTTCACAACTCTGAATATCTTGTCCGTTTGCTGCTTCGTCCGCCGATGATTGGATTGATCAGAAGCTTGGAGCTTGTCCTTAAAGTGATCTGACGAGACATAGTCATACGCTTTAATTCCCTAACTTTTGCCTAGACCTCCCTTTCGGGTTTTCGATCCATTGGGAAACCCTTTTTTTGCCCATAGTCGCCCTTTCGGGTTTTTAACTTGCCGGGTGTACAGATTTTTTTTGTTTTTATCCCTAATTTTTTCCTAAACCGCCCTTTCGGGTTTTCGGTTCACCGGGATGCCCATTTTTGACCAAGTCGCCCTTTCGGGTTTTCAACTTGCCGGGTCGTTTTATGCGTATTATCTTTTGACTATGTCTGCGTTTGCAGGGTGTGGCAAGTCGTCGCCGTCCATAATGGTCAAAATCAATGCCCCACTAGAAAAATGCTCTTGATTACAAATGGTCCTTCATAAGTAGGAGTCCAATTGCCCCTGGGATCACTTTGCGGTAGGATGATCCGCTTGATTACAAGATCTCCGACTTGATATATCTGACGCCTGACTTTCTTGTTGAATGCCTTGATCATGCGTTTTTGATACGCCTGACCATGACAAACAGCAGAAAGTCGCTTCTCGTCGATCAAGTTGAGTTGATCAAGCCGGGTCTGAATCCAATCGTCTTCACTTAAACCAGCGTCTTTCATAATCCTTAAAGAAGGAATCTGAACTTCCATGGGTAGGACGGCCTCCATGCCATATACTAAAGAAAAAGGGGTTTCCCTTGTTGAAGTACGTGTCGTGGTACGATATCCATGCAGAGCGAATGGTAACATCTCATGCCAGTCCTTGTAGGTAACTGTCATTTTTTGAATGATCTTCTTGATATTTTTGTTCGCGGCTTCAATGACACCATTCATCTTTGGCCGATAGGGAGATGAATTATGATGATAAATCTTGAAATGTTCGCATAGAGCGGTGATCATAGTATTGTTCAGATTTGTGCTGTTGTCTGTGATGATCCTGTCGGGGACACCATACCGACATATGAGGTTCTGCTTGATGAAGCGGGCAACCACATTCTTTGTAACAGAGGTAAAGGAAGTTGCTTCGACCCACTTGGTAAAATAATCAATGGAGACCAAGATGAAACGATGTCCATTGGACGCCGTGGGCTTGATCTCCCCAATCATGTCAATGCCCCACATTGTGAATGGCCAAGGAGTTGTCAGAACGTTGAGAGGAACAGGAGGAATATGTACTTTGTCGGCGTAGACTTGGCATTTGTGGCAAGTACGGGCATGTTGATGACAATCAGCTTCCATGGTAGACCAATAATATCCTGCCCTTAAAATCTTCTTAGCCATCGTATGTCCGCTCAAGTGGGTGCAAAATGTGCCACTGTGTATCTCAGTCATGATCAACTCTGCTTCAGCTTTGTCTACACATCGAAGTAAAACACAATCATGGCTACGTTTATAAAGGATGCCATTGCTTAGGAAGAATTTGGCAGCAAATCTCTTTAAGAACTTTTTGTCATTGACTGAAGCTCCTTCAGGATATTTTCTAGTCTGGAGATACCTTTTGATTTCATGAAACCAGGGTTGTTCCACTACTTCTTCGGTATTAATCTCATGACAATGCGCAGGTTCATCCATTCGCTCGATGGTAATTTGGGGAGCCTCGTTATCCTAGTTGAGTTTAAACATGGAAGACATTGTAGCCAGAGCATCTGCTAGCGGATTTTCTTCTCGCGGGAAATGCTCGAAGGTGATCTGCTCGAAATGAGGTAACAATGTTAAGACATGTTCTTTGTACGGGATAAGATTAGGATGTTTGGTATCCCACTCTCCTTTGACTTGACTGATAACCAAAGCCGAATCCCCAAATACGACCAAAGATTTGATCCCCAAGACTATGGCAGCCTTGAGACCAAAGATGCAAGCTTCATATTCAGCCATGTTGTTGGTACAGCTGAAACAAAGTCAGGCAGTGAAGGGTGTATGGCATCCTTCCGGAGAGATGAGTACCGCACCGATACCGTTGCCGATGGAATTTGAAGCACCATCAAAGTAGAAGGTCCATCGGGATCCTTGTTCAGGTCCGTCATGCGGTATGTTACCTTCGATATTGTCTAATGTCGTGATGTCCTCGTCCGGGAAGTCGAATCTCATAGATTGATAATCTTCGACGGCTTGATGAGCTAGATGGTCAGCTATTACACTCCCCTTTATAGATTTTTGGGTAGTATACTGAATATCATACTCAGTTAGGATCATTTTCCATCTAGCGATTCTTCCAGATAAAGCAGGCTTCTCGATGATATACTTGATCGAATCCATCTTGGAAATCAGCAAAGTGGTATGAGTCAACATATACTGCCTTAGCCGGCGAGCAGCCCATACCAAAGCACAGCAAGTTTTCTCGAGCAGTGAGTAGCGAGTCTCACAGTCGGTAAACTTTTTGCTAAGGTAATAAATGGCATGCTCTTTTCGGCCAGATTCGTCATGTTGGCCCAGTACGCACCCCATTGAGTTATCCAAAACAGTCAGATACATGATCAACTGCCTTCCTTCGAAGGGTGGCATCAGAATAGGAGGTTCTAGTAAGTACTCCTTGATCTTATCAAAAGCAACTTGACAATCGTTATTCCATTCAATTACCTGATCTTTCTTCAACAGTTTTAAAATTGGCTCACAGGTAGATGTTAGGTGAGAGATGAACCTTGCAATATAGTTCAAGTGTCCCAAGAATCCTCTAACCTCCTTTTCAGTACGGGGAGCAGGCATTTCTTGTATAGCCTTCACTTTAGCAGGATCAACCTCAATACCCTTGTTGCTGACAATAAATCCAAGAAGTTTACCAGACCTAACTCCAAAAGTGCACTTGCTTGGGTTCAATCTGAGCTTATACTCCTTTAACCTGGCAAACAGCTTTTGCAAATGTTCAAGGTGCTCTTCTTCTGTCTGTGATCGAGCAATCATATCGTCTACATAAACCTCGATCTCATGATGTATCATATCATGAAACAAAGCTACCATGGCGCGTTGATATGTTGCCCCCGCGTTCTTCAGTCCGAACGACATCACTTTGTAGAAGAAGGCACCCCATTGCATGACAAAGGTAGTTTTCTCCATGTCCTCGGGGGCCATTTTGATCTGGTTGTATCCCGAGAATCCATCCATGAAGGAAAATACTTTGTGTTGAGCTGTGTTGTCAACCAAGATGTCAATATGTGGCAGCGGGAAATCATCTTTGGAGCTAGCCCTATTCAAATCCCGATAATCCACACACATTCTGACTTTACCGTCCTTTTTGGGTACGGGCACAATGTTAGCAACCCATTGTGGATAGGTTGTAACAGCCAAAAAACCAGCGTTGAATTGCTTCATTACTTCAGTGTTAATCTTCTCAGACATGTCAGGCCTCATTCGGTGAACCTTTTGCTTGATCGGTGGACAATCTTCTCTTGTGGGGAGATGGTGAACCACGATATCTGTGTCTAACCCTGGCATGTCTTCATAAGACCAGGCGAAGATTTCAACGTATTCATTCAATAACTGTACTAAGCGCTCCTTGACACTTGGTTCCAGGTTGGCACCCACTTTTACTTCCTTCCTGTCTTCCTCTGTCCCTAAGTTGATGGTTTCTAACGACTCTTCATGAGGCAAGATGGCCCTTTCTTCTTGTTGTAGAAGTCTGGCTAACTCTCCCGGCACTTCACAATCTTCGTCAACTTCGTACTCAGCCTGATTGACCAAATCTTCAGAGTTATCGAAAGCTAAAGCAGAATAGTCACCCATGGAATCCAGAGTGGATGGGTACCTGCATTTGTGAGTGTGGGTGTGTGTAAGGGATATGCATCCTTAAACAAACAAAAATGCAAAAGGAAAGAAAATGAACACAACAGTTTATATATGAAAAACGTCCAATGATTCATTAAAACATGGCATATGATTATGAAGAGAATCAAGCCCTTACAAATGGACCTACATGCCCCGGGCAAGGCATGAGGTGAAAATAGTGTGCGAACTGTTTTAGTTATTACAGATTATAAAAATGGGAAATTATTTCAAAGATAAAAATTACTGGTTGATAAAGGTGATAGGGACAAAATCCTTTGCTTTCCAATTGCTCAAACCCCCTTCGACAGTCGGGAAGATCCAGTCTGCAAAGTGGCTCTCCTTATCTTCATCTTCTACAGCATTGATTCCGTGGTGAGAAATCTTGACGGGTGATCTTTCAATCTTAGAGCGACGCATAGCCTTTTATCCTGCAGCAGTAAACCCCAACCCAAACTTGTCTGTCTTATAGGGAAAGTCGGGCAACTGTCCCCATACTGTGCTCTTCCCCTCCTTAATCACAACCTCTGCGTCCTTGAGAGATGCCATCCTAGCCACCTGCTTGGGAATGATAGGTACCTCAACCACTGTCTTCGCGACTGCTACCTCGGGAGAAACTTCCTCAAAATGTTGAAAAGGCGTTTCAATGAACTCGCCATCCACTTCCACATATCGAAAGGAATTGAGATGACTGATCATGTACTCCTCCTCACCGTGTACAGTTATGATTTTACCCTTAACAGGGTATTTCAGCATTTGATGTAAAGAGGAGGTAACTGCCCCGGCATAATGGATCCACGGTCTTCCTAGCAAACATGAGTATGATGGACGGATGTCCATTACGTAGAAGGTGGAGTTGAACACTTCGGTGCCTACCTTGATGGGAATATCGACGTCTCCATGCACCATCCTTTTAGACCCGTCAAAGGCCCTGACAATAATATTACTTGGTTTCAGCTCCAAACCTTCACAATCCAACCGGTCTAGAGCTTTCTTAGGCAGCACATTTAAGGAAGAACCAATATCTACCAAGACATGGGCGAGAGTGGTTCCTCGGCATTCAACCGAAACATGTAATGCATCATTGTGCTTCCTTCCCTTAGGAGTTAAGTCAGCATCGGAAAAACCCAGGCCATTGTCAGCAGTAAGACTGGCCACACAATCCTGAAATTGGTCAGCCGAAGTCTCTTGAGGCACATGCGCCGTCTTCAAGAACTTAATCAGGGCCTTAGCATGGGCCTCTGAACAGAGCAGGAGGGACAACATTGAAATTTTAGAGGGGGTCTGCCCCAGTTGTTCTACAACGTCGTAGTCACTTTTTCGGATTATTTTTAGGATTTCATCCATCTCCTTTTGAGTGGTTTCAGGGATAACCACAACATGAGCCTTCGTCCTGACAGGCATTTCCAGTATCCCCTTACCCTTGTTGGTATTATCAGCAGACGGTCTTTCTTCGGGGGTAACCACTTCTTCAATCATTGGGCCTTGCGCAGATGGTCCAACAAGTGCAGAAGCTTTTAAGGGTCCGAAAACTGCTCGAAGGGGAGCAATCTCCGGAGAAAAGATCTGGCCACTGCGGGTTATCTTGCTTGTACCCGTGATGTTCCCTACATCAGGGTCTTCTTCAAAAATCTCTTGGACTGTTTCGATTTGTTTGATGCCGTGGTAGAATATTTCTCCCCCATAGTTCAACGATATCATTTTGCTTGATTGGTACGGGACAGGTCCCGACATGGTGATCTTGAGAGGTACACATTTGGAGTTGGGTTTAATCCTGACAGGCCTTTTGCAAGCCCTGGGAAGATTGTCGGAAATGGTTATGATAACAATATCGTTGGTTGAAATATCACAAGTATCAGGAGTAATCAGATTGAAAGTGTTAACAGGGGTTTTCTGGAAAAGTATCTCTTGAGTATCCATCAGGCGTTGGACACCCGACTTCAACATTGGACAATCATCTTGAACATTCAAACAAAAATAACAGTCTTGACCACAACCAGGAAAGATCCCGACTCTCAGCAAATTTTCTTTAATCACAAGCAAAGGGGTCAACAGATTGGCAATATCAGTAACATGGAGGTCTTCAAAAATAGCATGCACATTGTGGCCGTGCTTGGGCATCAGAGCGGATATAAAATTAGGTTTCTCAAGAGCGTAAAATTCAACTTCTTTGGCGTCAATTAAGTCCTGAATTTTGTTCTTGAGTGCCCAGCAATTATTGGTATCGTGCCCAGCACTGTCAGAATGGTAAGCACACTTGGCGTTGGAGTGATAGTATGGAGATGAGGTGTTAGGGATTTTTGGCGCCTCTTTCAAACTAGTCAGGTTGAGCTTCAACAAATGGGGAAGAACCTGTGCGGGCGTCATGTTGATGCGAGTGAACTGCCGTTGTGTCCGTTCTACCCGTTGTTGATTAGGTCTCGACTGATTGTTATGGGGTTGATCATTTGACGAATTTTGAATCATCACGGCCCCTACAGTTGGCCGGCGCTCAGTTCTTCCCAATCCCTTCTGAGAGTACACAGCAGATGCTTCTTTCTTGGCTGGAAAAGGTTTTTTAACAGTTGTGGATGCAGAGGCATCCTTTTGAATCTTTCCACTCTTAATACCGGCTTCCACCCTCTCGCCAGTCAGAATCAGTTCAGTAAATCCCACACAAGAGCTCCCGATTAGATGGTTGAAGAAAGGGCCAGATAGGGTCCCCAAAAATATGTCAACTAATTCCCTATCTGATAGTGGTGGCTGCACCCTTCCATCCAGATCATGCCACTTCTGGGCGTACTCCTTAAACCCTTCATTTGAAGCCATCCCCATACTCTGTAGCTGAGTACGGGTAGGCACCAAATTAGTGTTGTACTGATACTGACAATAGAAAGCAGCTGCCAAGTCTTCCCAATTGTGAACTTCTGATCTCTCGAGCTGATAAAACCAATCTAACTGAGTGCCAGACAAGCTGTCCTGGAAAAAGTGTACCCAGAGGTCTTTATCGGATGAATGAGGTTGGATCTTTCTAACATACGACCTCAAGTGCATCTTAGGGCAAGATAGACCGTCGTACTTGGAAAATGTTGGCACCTTGAACTTGGGAGGGATTACAATCCCAGCTACCAACCCCAGTTCCTCAAAATCCAATCTGGGCACCCTCTGCAACTCCATAGCTGCCAATATGTCTTCAAGGTTCTTATATTTGTCATCCGCTGGTGGATACTGTTGTTCTGAATAGTCTTCGTCTTCTGCCTCTTCCTCCTCTTCTACCTCAGACTCAGAAGGTACAGTAACTCCTTTCCCTTTGCCAATCCCTTCGTCAGATGTTGAAGGGAACTCAAGAGTCCTTCTAGCATCTCCCTCAAACCTTCTTCCTAAAGTGGCTACCCCCGGTCTCTTTTTATTTTTCTTCTCCTTATTCTTCTCTAGAAGAGCTTTGAGATCCTCTTGACCCTTTTCCAAGGTCATGAGGAGTTGCTGAAATTGCAAATTTTGTGCCTGTAGATCTTTTACTGTTCGCTCGAAATCCATCTTGCTGAAATAAACAGCAGAAAGATAAGGAAACCTGGCTTGAAGACCTGTTTATGCATATGATGAATGGTATGTTATTCATGTAATTCATTCAAGGGTTCAAAATATTCAAACTTGTTGTAAACAAAAAGAACGCACGTCATATTAAGAAGAAATTGTTAGTACATAAGTTCCCCATGGGCAAAATATTATAAAATTCTTAATGTAAAAAGACGTTGCGCATCCTCTTTGGTGCGATGTAGGTGTTGAGAGTTTCCTCCTCGTGAAGTCGGCGAGTGAGCTCTAAAACCTTCTTCTCACTAGCATAGAAGCTGGCTTCAAAAGTATCCCGTTCTTCTTTGAGTTGGATCCAACTCTTTTGCATTTCCTCCCATGATGTTGGCATGTCAGGATGTAGGATGGTGTATGTAACCTCTCCTTCCTTAATAGGCTCTTTGATCAAGGGGAGAATGTGAAGATATGGCATCATAAGATTCTGAGAGCGGGTTCGTACCCACTTGAGGTAAGGCTCAAGGGGGATGGAATTATTATGCCCCAGTGTCTTACTATCCACCTTGTTAGGCATCCTCCAAGCTCTGATGAACCTTTGTCGAAGTCCTTGCGCATCTTTGTTGAAGTCAAAAACTAGGTCAAGAATCAGCATGGCATGAGGGCCATCCCTCTGAGCATATCCAAATTATCTCAAAGCTAGACAGGGGTTGTAGGTAATGCCTCCCCTAATACCAAGTAGTGGGACATTAGGGAATTCACCACAACGATCAATGATGATGACATTTTCTCTGGACCGAGAACACCAATGTACATCAGAATGTGTGAGGGTCATCAATCGTTGTGACCACCTTAAACCCTGCTCATTCTTCAAAACTGCTTGTGGAAGGTGAGAAATAAACCACCTTGCTAAGAGAGGAGTACATCACATGAGAACACCTCTTTTCCTCATTGTTCGTGTGTAAAATGAGTGTAGGATGTCCCCAAGCAATGTGGGTATGGGGTTCCTGGATATGAAAATCTTGACAACATTCACATCTATAAGTTGATCATGATTTGGGAACAAAACCAACCCATAGATAAGGAGTGCCACAAACTCTTCAAAGGCTTGTAGATCAAGAGAATTCCAGCATTCTTGTGCCTTCTCAAACAAAAACTTTGCCAAGAAACCCTTGACACCACTTCTGGTTTCCCAATGCCCCTTGATGTCAGATGGTTGCAAGTGTAATGCTTGAGCAACATCTTCAGGTTTTGGTTCTTTTTCCATACCGTTGTAGGGAGTTGATTAAGAATAGGAATTCTCAGGAGATGATAAAATTCCTCCAAAGTAGGCACCAATTGGTAATCAGGGAATGTGAAGCAGTGGTGTAGGTGGTCAAAGAACTGGAACAGCACTTTCACCATGTCTTCTTCAATGCTGGTGTTGACTAAGTTGAGGAGTCTACCATGTCTTTCACTGAAGAGAGAATTTTCTGGAATCCTGGATTTAAGTTCCTTGAGTTGAGGAGGGATCCTCACAAGGTTGACTTGAATTGTTTTCCTGCGAAGAGATTCCATGACCTACAAAACAAGAACAAAGATGAAGATCCAAACCCTTGAAATGGTTAGTGGATGCATATGATGCTTTATGATGTTCATGATGTATGCACAAACACATGTACAAGCAAGTCACACAAAACCCTAGTTTCAAGTTTGCATGAGGTTTCATAGGTAAGTACCCTCTTGAGTTTAGTTGGCTCAAAACTTGTCCTATAAATAGTAACCGGGTTCTAAGGGGCTCAATATCATTGGATTGTTTTCTATGTTCATTGTTTTGGATTAGCCACTTAACTAGCGACCAAAATATTCCAAGAAAATAACCCTCAATGAGTGTAGTATCGAGTATCTACCAACTTCGGACTGCACCAAAGCCGGTCATCTCACTACCCCTAATAAAAGGCCAAGATGGTCAAGTAAGGTTCTAGTTCATTAGTGCTTAATGACATCACTCAGCAGCCCCGTATTCTCTTTGATTGAATCAAAGGCTACCGATACTCACAAATATGTCGCACTAATATAGCTATTGCTTCAACCGTGTCGGTATACCCCGCACAGTTTCCACAACGTATTTCTATCTATGAATGTTTCCCAAATCCGGGTGGAGGATTTCAAGCCCAAACAAGAGAACAAAAATGTAAAGCAATCAAAGCAAACAATAATCATGCAAAGGGTGATCTAAGCCCTAAGGTTACTCCACTTTTAAAGAATTCCCCAGCAGAGTCGCCAGTTCTGTGATACGGTGGGAGAATTTACTTAGATTTTGCGTTTGTGTTTGCAAAATGTTTCGGTTTAGCAAGAGTCGCCACCGACTTTTTATTTTATCCTAAGGAAAGGTCAAAAAGCACAGGAAAGACCTTTGAGATGTTTTCTTGGGTTCAGGGAGTAGATTATAGAAATGGAAGGTATTAGCACCCTTTCTATCCATGGTTATCCATGGGCTCTTAGTTACTTGCTTAGATCACTTGCCTTGCATTTCTATTGTTTGAAATGGTGCTTTTCAATTGTTTGAAATGGTTCTTTGTGTGTGATTTTGAAAGATTGTTTTGAAAAGAGGCCATCATTGTGGCAACCTTTGTAATGATTCTTTGTTTGAATGTAAACAAAGATGTTTTTGTCTTTTTGAAAGGTTTTCAATATTTGAAAGTAGGGTTTTGAAATTGTGTTGTTGAGTGTGTTTTGAAAAGTAGCAAGGATGTTTTTGCAAGTTTGATCAAGTAACTAAGAGCTATCTACCCTATTTTACTCAAAGATCTTTCTTATGTTTTAACCCTTTTAACAGTGTTGTTTCACCATTGTATTTGGTGAACAACCTTGTGTTAGGATGTTAATGGGACAGGCGCGGGTCATCGTATAGACCATGATAGCAATAGTGTCAAGTATCTTTGGCAATTTTCTTGAGGGACTTGATCATTTTGGTTTTAGGCAACTCAGATAGCGTCATCGAGGGACTGTGATCTTTTGATTGTTTTTGTTTTGCCAAAGGACTCAACATGCAACCATGGCCCATTTTTGAAGGCAACAAGTGGATGAAACCCTAGGGGTGCAAGTGTGCATTGTGTTTGTTTTTCATGCATGTTATCTTAGATTAGGTCAAACTAATTGTTGATTGATTTTGCATACAAACCCTAGGTCTAAGCATGGCATATTTGAAAGCTTTTAAATGTGCGAGAATTTAAATGCTACACTATTACAACATGATATAGGGAGGGGGGTACAAATTTGAATTGGGGATATTTGACAAGAAAATAAATTCTAAGTTATTACAACCATATCGAATGTAACAGATACAATATGTAACTGTACGATAATTGAAATAAATACAATAAATAAATGTAATGTATTATGCAAAAATGTTTTTAGTATGTAAAAAGTATATTTTTTAATGGGAAATGTAAATAAAATAAAGAAAAGTCAATTTTATTATTTTTCTATTTTTAGGGCAAGAAACCCTAATTCTTTTAAGAAGATAAATATTATTTTATTTATATACAAAAATATATTAATATGTACAAAAATGAAATATATTGAAAAAAGGTATTTTTTAGTATTAAAAATAAAAGGTAATATTTTTTATATTTTTTTATTCTAATTATTTAAGAAAATAAGAGTATATATGTATATATAGATATATTAAATATATTAAATATGTATAAAATATAAATATTTACAAAAAAATAAAATATATTCAAGAAAATATTTTCAGTATGAATAAAAATAAAAAATGAAAATACAAGTATTATTTATGTTATTTTAAAATTTAAACAAAATAAAATAAAACATATAAAATATTCTAATGCTAGTAATAATAAAAATAAATGCCAAATAAATATTAAAACTTATAAAAAATATTTTTTGATCATTTTTTATATTTGAGAATAAAATATTAAAGTAAAAAATGAAATTAAAATGCAAAAATAATAAAAACACAAGAAAATGGGCCAGGGGGTGCATTTAGCAAAATGGGGGTGCAGGCAGCAAGAAGGCCAGGCCCAACCCAAGCCTTCATCTTCTTCCTCTAGCCACTGTCAAACGCGCGCGCTTTGTACAAAAAATGCCATCTCCTGATTCTTTGATTTTTTGCCAAAACTTACAACATCAAACTTGTAGAGAATTTAAACACGAATCCAACCATATAAAGCATTAAATCTAACTCTCAAACACCAGAGAGAATTTCTCTGGCCCTAAAATCTGACCTAACTTTTTTCACATGTTCATGGATGAAATTCTCCTAGCACACTTAATATAAATGAAAGCTGAGCATATGTATGGCTTCATGGCACTGAATACTATATTTTTCATTCCCAAACCTAAAGCTAAATGTTCCTAAATAGAGAGATAGAAAGTGAGGAAAAACCTGTCTCAGTTGGAATCGAGTAGGGCAATGCAACAACCTTCAATGGTGTTTGAGCTTCTGTTGAGCTTGCCTGAGGTCCAAGGAAGCTTCTCCAATGCTTGGCTTGCTTTGAAACTTCTTGAATCGTGTTGTAGAACTCAACCTGCAGAGCTTGGAAATGAAAATGACAAAGTGTGTTAGAGGTGTTACAGCTTGCAATGGAGGTCAGGGATAGTTCAAGTGGATGGAATGGAAGATGTTTGAATAGGTTTGGGCCAAAACGCACGAGCAAATTGTGTTGTGGAACTCAATCTGCAGGGAGTGCCCTGTTTTGCCAAATGAAGATGATTTTGAGCTATGGGAGGTTTCAGGACTCAAAGGCTCGTGTTTTAGGTTCAATGTAATGTGTAAAAGTTGTCTCAAAATCTTGCACAAGTTGGTTCTATCTGATGTTCTTGTTTTTGTGTTTTGGACATATTTCTTGTATATGAAGCAAAGATGTGTAAGTGTTTGAAACAGGCCTGTACCAGCCATCTTGTATGCTTCACACAATCCTCTAGGCCCCTCAAATTTGTGGACTTGATTTGCTGCATGAGATATGGACCAATGCTCAAGGGATTCAGTTTTTACATAAAGCACATTTTGGCAAAAATGGAAATGTCACTTTTTCTACTTAGGGATTAATCTTGTATGTAATGACCCAATGGCCAAGATAAAACCTTATTTCAATGGTTAAGAATTAAATTAAGGAGTGTAAGTTGGTTTTGAGGCCTGCAAGCTAGCACCAAACATGCTGATTTGAAAATGCAAGTTTGTATGAACATGCCTTGGCCATGAACAAAAGTGAGTTTTTGCCAACTTTGAGAATTCGATTCTCTCTAACCACAAGGGTGTTTGAGGAGTTCTTGGACAATTTGGAAAGCTTGGAACATGTAGTACAATCCATCTTCGTAATTCAACTTGAAACTCCAAGTGGAACTATGTGAAAAGTGGCCAAGAAGATGGGTCAAAATCCTGCCTAGATTAGGGTAAATTTTCTCTAAGTTAAAAGTTTTAGGTACCCTTGTTCCAAAAATCATAACTTGAGATACAAGATTGTTTTGAGAAAACTTTGTGAATAAAAGTTGTAGACTTTGTGATGGACTAAAACTTTAATGTTTCAAGTTTTGTTTGAATCCCTTTGCATCTTGGTGAAAAAATGGGACAAAGTTAGGAAAAAATAAGAAAATTTCATAACTTAGAAAATTTCTAAGTTATGAAAATTTTCCATTTTAAACCCTAATTTTCATTTTTGGGTTTCTTGATGAACAAGTTTCATAATTTGACATGTATTGATGGAAAATGAATCTTGGCACTTGATTTTGACCAAAAAGTCAAAGTCTGACTTTTCAATGTACAATCAAATTTTGATCAGTTGACTGAAAAATTCATCTGTCAATCCTATGCATTTGAGATATTTTGAACTTGTTGAATGGGTAAAGACAAATGTCATTGAGTCATTGAGTCCATATGTGAGATTGGTTTGCCATTGGTTAGGTCAAACAGTCAAAAATTACTTTTGTGCAGTCAAAACCCTAAAAATGACCATTTTGCCATTTTGATGATCTAATCAAATTTCTTGTGGAATTGTGGTCCAAACTTGATCAGATGGTTCATATGAGTTCATAATGTTGATGTGGGTCAAATTTCATGAGGTTTGACTGTCAATTGGCCACAGTTGACTTTTCCCCCAATACAGTTGATTTCTAGGTCAAATGTCCAATTGACTGGGCAAAAATTTGAATTAAGGCTTGAAACTTGGTATGGGAAAACTTGTGATCCCAACATGAAGCATGAAAATCAATTTGGGTATTATGGGTCAAAATGTATTTGTGCAAACTCAAACCCTAATTTGGGTTAACAGTGCAAGGAGGGGTCTTGAGCAGAGCAAACCCTAGCTTGATCCTGAATTCAAAAGTCTTGTGATGAGAAAATGTTGGTGAAATGGGAGGCAAATTTTGGGGTACAACAGTGGTGAACCAAAATAACCTTGCCGTTCCATTTCTTCCAAAACAAATCCAATGATGAGGTTTGAACTTCTCAAGCTTTATTGACTAGGTTATGGAAATAAACTCATGAACCCATGGCGGGGGGGGGGGGGACTTGTTAAATCTCATGGCCTTTACCTACATGGATAACAAGCAAGACAAACCAACATTTCACTTTATTTAATTAAAAGAAGAAATCAAGAAAAAAATATTCATGATCACAAAAGAACATAAGTTAAGGTAATTCCTCAAAAGGGCAAAGCTAAATGTAGGGAGGGGAACCAAGAATCCTAGTGTGATCTTGTTGTGAATGGATCAACATGGTATGATGAAGGGATCTTAGGGGAAACAATTGGGGTACAACAACTTACCTTATTTAAGTTTCTTCTATCAGGAGGTACAAAGGTTAAAAATCTTTGTATCGACGCGATCGAAGATACTTAAATATAAAACAAACCCTATTTTTGGCCCTAAGATGCCACGCAAATGTTTATGATCATGAATGCATATGAACAGGACCAAAGAGATGCAAAACACCATTGCGCATGTAACAATAATGAAGAAACAAGAGAGCGATCCGACCAGGAAAATAAATCACTAGTGGATCAAAAGACCTGACTCAGAGAGGATGGTAAAATGGTTAAAGGATACGCCAACTTCTACCGAAGGAGAAGCTATCGATGTTCACTGAAGATGGAGAGAAAGATAACAAACATCGACGTGCAATGCTGATGTCCTACCAACTTTAACTGAAGGTAGAGATAAAAGAAATATCATAGCACCACTGTTCACTGATGATGAACTACCAACGTTCACCGAGGGTAGCAAAAAGATAACAAACATCGACGTTCACTGCCGACGTCCTACCAACTTTCACTGAAGGTAGAGAGAAAAGAAATATCATAGCACCTCCATTCACTGATGATGAACTACCAACATTCACTGAGGGTAGCAAAAAGATAACAAACATCGAGATTCACTTCCGACGTCCTACCAACTTTCACTGAAGGTAGAGAGAAAATAAATATCATAGCACTGCTGTTCACTGACGATGAACTACCAACATTCACTGAGGGTAGCAAAAAGATAACAAACATCGACGTTTATTGCCAGCGTCCTACCAACTTTCACTGAAGGTAGAAAGAGAATATATCATAGCATCGCCATTCACTGACGATGAACTGCCTATGTTCACTGAGGGTAGCAAAAAGATAACAAACATTGACGTTCACTGTCGACGTCCTACCAACTTTCACTGAAGGTAGAAAGAGAAGAAATATCATAGCACCACCATTCACTGACGATGAACTACCAATGTTCACTGAGGGTAGCAAAAAGATAACAAACATCGACGTTCACTGCCGATGTCCTACCAACATTCACTGAAGGTAGAAAGAGAAGATATCATAGCATCACCGTTCACTAACGATGAACTACCAATGTTCACTGAGGGTAGCTAAAAGATAACAAACATCGACGTTCACTGTCGACGTCCTACCAACTTTCACTGAAGGTAGAAAGAGAATATATCATAGCATCTCCATTCATTGACGATGAACTACCAACGTTCACTAAGGGTAGCAAAAAGATAACAAGTTTCCCCAATATTCTAGCGTTTCACCTAAAACGGGTCTTAACTCCTTCTTTAACCAAGGCACTCCGCCTGGAAAGGATAATACATAAGCTGTCTCAAATAAAGAGACTTCCATTTGCAAAGATTTCACAACGAGCTGTTTCTGTGATATTGAAAGTCTTGCCATCCGTTGGCGTAATCTGTCGACAAACTGCGAACTATTCACTAATAGAGGAGATAGCAAAAAGTTACGTGTACTTTTACAGGGAAGCACAAGTTGCTCAAATGAAGAGTCCTCTACTTCTTGTCATGGAAGATAAAAAAGGAATGACTTTTGGGGAAAGAGGTATGACTTCTTGGGGAGATGCCATGATATTCTTGTTGAGGAGATAAAGTCTTCTCGTGCAAAATAAATGCACCAACCAAAGCTTGAAGTTTTCAGAAATCCAAAGTAAATAATATTGCCGTGGAACCACATATTCAAACCACAAATAAACTGGAATTAAACAGTCAACCAGAATACATCCTTTGAGAAATAAACTCAAGAGGGAAAACCAAATCCATCCAAATAAGGAGTTGTACCGGAAGGCTAAAGCAAAAATCTTCCATGAGGGACAACTCAATGGGGGAAATGGAAAGAATATACACTTTCTGCTTAAGGCCAAAACTCTATTGAAAAGAGGACAACGTAACTCTACAACACAGGGTAATATGTCAACAAAAATATTAACAAATGTCAATGAACAATGATTTGCCAATTTTAGCTATGCATGATATATGTATGAATGTATGAGTGTTATCGTACGTATGTTGACAAAACAGATACACAACATTGGGAATAACCAGGAAAAACCGCCTCGGGCACTAATAACACTCGGCTAAACTTCATCCAAGATGATCATTCCAAGAAAAAGTAAATGCCAGTTGAGGAAACAAAACCTACTGCATGCTTTAACTTTACTGGGGAGAAACATAATCCGGAGGTAGACAAATCAAAGTGATAAAATAGTACAGATACAGGGTTATAACATCCTTCTTCAGGCTTCACTGGGGAAACAAGTATTTTTTCAAAAGTAACATTCCTACTGGATATTGCAAAATCAGTCTCAAGTAAAGTAGACTGACACCAAAACATATAAACATTCACTGGCGAATTCAGACCTACTTTATTGGAGAGGTTAATACCACATCCACAATACGTCCTTCACCTAGAGAAACCAGGGACCTGCATTCTTCAAGAGTGGTTATGATACCAACTTCTCTGGAAAAAGAACTTCTATTAGGCCAAACGAAAACTTCACTGGAGAAATCTCGGACTGAAACTTCACATCATAAAAAATCAGAAAAGAGGACAAAGGAATCCAAACTTGGCCGAGGATACCGGAGTCATAAACCCAATACAGTGAATCATTCTGAGTAAACTTTCTGAGGGGAACAAAAAACTTCTCAAAACAACTGGAGTTTGTCCATTCCTGGGATCACCATTTTTGTTGTCATTGTTTCATCACAAATCTCAAAGTAAAAGAAAATTATAAATTCCTTTTTGAAAAATAGATTTCGTTATTTAATCTTTTGCTTTGAAAGTTATTATCAATAATAAACAGAGTCTCTGCAAGCTAAATAAAATAAATAATACGAAGAATTGGGTGAAAGCTCAAATTTCATTAATAGAATGGCTGTCTGCGAATGGTGAGACACCATAGATGATTACAAAGTTTGGAAAATGGTAATATATATAATAGGAAAGATACATTGAGATACAATGACCGCTATCCCCTCTAAAAACTTTTGAAATCTTGAGCAGCAACTTCTGTTAAAGTATGGTGAGGATCCGAGAAGATTGTTAATTCAACAATCAAGTCTTGTCTGACGTAGTTACTTGCCAAGAAAGTCCCTAACTTTTGCCTAAGCTTCCCTTGTGGGTTTTCAACTTAGCGGGAATTTTTTTTCTGTTTATATCTCTAATTTTTTCCTAGACCTCCCTTTCGGGTTTTCGGCCTACCGAGACACTCTTTTTTGCCTAAGCCGCCCTTTCGGGTTTTCAACTTAGCGAGTTGTTCTTTTATTTCTTTAGGAGAAGTATTTCTTAACTGCATCAGCATTCATGAGACGTGGGAACTCCTCGCCATCCATAGTTTCAATAATTAATGCATCTCCAGAGAAGGCTTTCTTTACAACATACAGGCCTTCAAAATTGGGAGTCCACTTGCCCCTAGAATCAGCGTTGAAAGACATGATCTTCCTGAGCACGAGGTCGCCTTCTCTGAATTCACGAGGTTTGACCTTTTTATCAAAAGCTTTCTTCATTCTTTTCTGATATAACTGCCCATCACATAAAGATGTCATCCTCTTCTCCTCAATCAAATTCAATTGGTCAAACCTGTTCTGGACCCATTCAGCCTCTGTCAATTTAGTTTCCATTATCACGCGCAACGAGGGAATCTCGACCTCGACAGGGAGAACAACTTCCATTCCATACACCAGGGAGAACGAGGTGGCTCCTGTTGAAGTGCGGACAAATGTTCGATATCCATGTAGAGCAAAAGGGAGCATTTCTTGCCAATCCTTATAAGTAACAACCATTTTCTGGACAATTCTCTTGATATTCTTATTAGCGGCTTCAACAGCCCCATTCATCTTTGGCCTGTATGGAGATGAATTGTGATGGACAATCTTGAATTCCTCACAAAGTTCAATCATCATTTTGTTGTTCAGGTTCGAGCCATTGTCAGTGATAATTCTGCTCAGCACCCCATACCGACATATAACATTATTCTTAATGAAGCACACAACCACCTGCTTAGTAACATTGGCATACAAAACAGCCTCCACCCATTTTGTGAAGTAGTCAATTGCTACCAAGATAAAATGGTGCCCATTTGAGCTTTAGGTTCTATAATCCCAATCATGTCAATACCGCACATAGAGAAAGGCCACGGGGAGGAAATCACATTGAGAAGTGTCGGAGGCACAGGGACCTTGTCTGCATAAATATGGCATTTATGGCACTTCTTTGCAAATTTGTAACAGTTAGACTCCATTGTCAGCCAATAATAACCTGCCCTTAGCATCTTTTTAGTCATCGAATTTCCATTGGCATGAGTTCCAAATGAACCTTCATGAATCTCATGCATCAACATGTCTGCTTCGTGTCTATCCACGCATCTGAGCAAGACCGTGTCATGATTTCTCCTGTATAACACATTTTCACTGAGGAAGAAGCTGTCTGCCAATCTTCTCAATGTCTTTCTATCTTTCTTCGTCGCACCAATCGGGTATTCCTGAGTCTGAAGAAAATGCTTGATATCATAATACCAAGGTTTTTCATCTGCTACCTCCTCTGTTGTAAACACATGAGCGGGCGTATCCAAATGTTGAACCATAATTCGGGGTATATCGTTCCAAGTATTCACTTGGTACATAGATGGCAGAGTTGCCAGAGCATCCGCCATTTGATTTTCATCTCTAGGAATGTGATGGAATTCAACTTTATCGAAGAAGGGTAACAACCTTCTAGCATAATCTTTGTAAGGGATCAAGTCGGGGTGACGAGTATCCCATTCTGCTTTAATCTGATTTATTACCAAAGCTGAATCATCATACACATCTAGAATTTTAATTCGGAGATCAATAGCTTCTTCGCGACCCATGATGCAAGCCTCGTATTCTGCCATATTGTTAGTACAATTGAATGTTAACCTTGCAGTAAAAGGAATGTGCGATCCACAAGGAGTGACGATCACAACACTAATTCCTTTACCATAAGCATTCATAGCCCCATCAAATATCATACTCCAACGAGATTCAGAGTCAGGACCTTCCTCAGGAAATGGTTCATCACAATCCTTCACTTTCAGGAACATCACATCCTCATCGGGGAATTCATATTCTACAGACTGGTGATCCTCCACTGATTGGTGAGCAACATAATCTGCCAACACACTGCTTTTAATGGCCTTTTGAGTGCGGTATTCGATATCATATTCAAATGCCAACGGGCAATTCTCCCAGTAAGAGCAGGCTTTTCAAAAATGTACTTAATTGGATCCATTTTGGAGATCAACCAAGTAGTGTGATTCAACATATACTGCTGCAACCGCTTTGCCGCCCAGGCCAAAGCA
The DNA here is from genome assembly GCA_948472305.1 of Vicia faba. Taxonomy (NCBI): domain Eukaryota; kingdom Viridiplantae; phylum Streptophyta; class Magnoliopsida; order Fabales; family Fabaceae; genus Vicia; species Vicia faba. The sequence goes on along the minus strand of OX451741.1, from coordinate 817,796,876 downwards.
CAACATGTCTTTTCTAGCATGGAATACCGCGACTCACAATCAGTGAAAGTTTTACAGAGATAATAAATGAAGAACTCCTTCTTCCCTGTTTCATCCTGTTGTCCCAGAGTACAACTGATGGATTTATTTAACACTGTCAGATACATAATCAATGGTCTTCCTTCTACATGAGGGAGCAAGATAGGAGGTTCAAGCAGATATTCTTTAATACTTTCAAATGCCCTTTGGCAATCATCCGTCCATACATAACCTTGATCTTTCTTTAACAACTTCAAGATCGATTCACATGTTGCAGTCATGTGGGAAATGAATATGGAAATATAATTCAAACGCCCGAGGAAACATCTGACTTGCTTTTCAGTTCTTGGTGCTGGAATCTCTTGAATCGCCTTGAATTTAATAGGATCAACTTCAATTCCTTTCTGGCTAACAATGAAACCCAACAATTTCCCTGACCGAACACCGAAGGTGCATTTATTTGGATTCAAGCGGAGACGATACTTTCTCAAACGTTGAAACAACTTCAACAAATATTCTACATGCCCTTCTTTAGTCTGGGATTTGGCGATCATATCATCAACATATACTGCGATTTCCTTGTGCATTAGATCATGGAATAAGGTTGTCATAGCCCTCTGGTACGTTGCACTAGTGTTCTTCAACATAAACGGCATCACTCTGTAACAGAATGTTCTCCAGGGTGTGATAAACATTATTTTTTTCCATGTCCTCTGTATCCATTCTTATTTGATTATACCCGGAAAATCCATCCATGAACGATAATACTTTGAATTTTTCTATGCTATCCACTAACATATCAATGTGTGGCAATGGAAAATCATCTTTTGGACTAGCTTTATTTAGATCTCTATAATCTACGCACCTGGGGACTTTACCGTCTTTTTTTGGTACTAGGACAATATTGAAAATCCATTGAGGATACACTGACGTCACAAGAAAAATAGCATTAATCTGCTTTAGCACCTCCTCTTTGATTTTTACTGCCATATCTGGGTGAGTTCTTCTCAACTTCTGTTTGATTGGCAGACATTCTGGCTTCAATGGCAAACGGTGCTCTACTATATCTGTATCTAGACCAGGAATATCTTGATAAGACCAAGAAAAAATATCCACATACTTTTTCAACAACTCAATCAACCTGCTCTTCACATCAGGATACAACAATGCTCCAATCTTGACTTCCTTCAGATCTTCTTCTGAACCCAAATTGATCACTTCCAATGGCTCTTTATATGGCTGAATGGTATTTTCCTCGTGCTCAAGCAACCGTGAGACCTCTTCTGGAATCTCATCATAATCTTCTTCTTCAGCCCCATACACAGGGCATTCAAAGTTGGGAGAGGGTGCAGGGTCATTGTATTCAAATAGTTTTTTAATTATTCTGCACATATGATTTATGATTGCTTTTAGAATTGACACATATAACAAGTGATTATGCAGATTGAATTTCAGTTATTATTTATTTTGAAAAGTTTTTTCTGATTACCATTTTCCGAGAAAAATCAGAAAATAAAGACATAATTTGGGAAACAAAGACAACTTTTATTATTGATTTTAAAAGTCACAGCAAACAGATAAGCCCTACAACATTAATACTTCCACCTTGGGCAGAGTGAAAGCTTTTTCAAAAAGATTAACAAATAAAATTACTTTGAAACATGTATGCAAGAGGGAACATCAATGGTGATCCAATTCTGAACCCTAACTCCGTGCGTCACATAATTCGGCATTTCCTGCTCTGCTTCATCTTCCACAACGGCATTGATCCCGGAAACAGTTGGATAAAGATAACCCCCGCTACAGAAAATGTCTTGATATTTGCCTGGAACAGACTTCAACTTCATTCTCTTACCTTTGTCATTCTTCAAAGAGAACCCCAAGCCGGCTCTGTTCTTGTTCACATGTGGTTCCAAGATCTGTCCCCATACCTCACTATGACCATTACGCACAACCTGTTGCACATCCTTTAGTGAAACCATGGAATTATCATTTCCTCTTATGTTTTCAATGGATAAGGCTTGAAACTGGGTTCCAACAGCAGCTTCATCCGCTTTTACAATGCTGAAAGAAGACAAATGAGATATCAACAATGCCTTCTCCCCATTTATGATCACTATGTTCCCTTCACGTACAAACTTTAGCTTCTGGTGTAAAGTTGAAGTGACAGCCCCTGCTTCATGTATCCATGGCTGTCCCATCAAACAACTATAAGCGGGAACAATGTCCATGACCTGGAAAGTTATTTGAAACAAATGTGGTCCTATATGAATAGGCAAGTCCACTTCACCGATAACAGATTTCCTTGACCCATCAAACGCTTTCCCAATGATGCCACTAGGGCGCATAGGCGTTCCTTGATATTTGAACTTCATAAGCGTACTCCTCGGTATAAAATTTAACGCGGATCCATTATCAATCAGCACATTGGATAATGAATCATTCTTGCAGTTCGTAGAGATGTGAGGGCCAGGTTTTGATTCCTTCCTTCATCTGGCAGTTCGTCATCGCAGAAACTCAAGTTATTACATGATGTAATGTTTCCTACTACGCTGCTGAATTGGTCTATTGGCATATCACTCTCCACAAAAGCTTGGTCCAGTACCCTCATCAAGGATTCTCTATGAGCAGATGAGTTCATCAATAAAGCCAAGATAGATATTTTTGAAGGAGTCTGCAGTAGCTGATCTACAATTCTGTAGTCGCTCATCTTGATTATCTTTAAAATATCATCCACTTCTTTCTCTAACGTAGCTCCGCTAGTCTCACCCGAAGCCTTCTTGGGTTCAACGTTCTCAACAATTTTCTTTCCAGCACCAACATCTCTTCGAACAACTGGCGCAAACACACGACCGTTGTGGGTCACCCTGCTATTTTCAGCTATATTTCCAACATCAAACATTGGCTTGATGGGAACCTCCACTCCATCCTCTAAGATTGTAGCGTTATATTTGTAAGGCACGGCCTTATCTGACTTACAGGGGATATGACCCAACAAACTAATCACCAATGGGGTGATAGCTGGCTTGCTGTGATACTCAACTTCAAAATGGGCAGGTGCACCAAAACAAGGCACAATGACGTTTACCCCCTCTTCAACATAATCATTCATTAATAAGTCATTTCTTGAAAACAAGTCTTCGTCTAAAGAGAAATAGTCATCTGCAGAGGCATACTCTTCATTGGACTCTTCTTCAGTCAAACAAACCTCAACCATATCAACTTCATGGTAATCATCCCTCTGACTTGTGACCTTGATAGTTCCATTGTCTAACAAAAACTGAACACCCTTCTTCACAATAGAACATCCTCGGGAATCTCAACAACAAACTAGGCAAGATCCATATTGGTGTTCCACCTGACCAGCCGTATGGAAGAAGGTAGCATGCAACTATACGAGGTCCTCATTCATATACTATACATCAAAAAATTTGAATTCACCAGGACATCCCGAAACCATATTCACTTCCTCTTCATACTTTGCCCTAGGCCTGATTATGTGGATGAGGCCCTCATCCATCATCTCTTGTAAATCAGCCTTTATCTTATCGCAACCCTGTATGTCTGTACTACAAATAGCACAACGGGAATGGTCATGCGTATAGTAGCTAAATTTACAGAGGTCTGAATGCATTTTCACCAAATCTCCTCTAGCCTGATTAACATCAAAAATATGGAAGTCGTCTGGACAACCGGCCACCATATTCACATCATTTACTCCCCTGTGCTTGGGTAGATGATTATCTTTCACATTAGGTTCCACGTCCTTGACAGATAGAACACCAGACTTTACCAATTTATGTACCTGAGTCTTCAAAGGATAACAATTCTCAACATTATGCCCTGGTGCTCCCTGATGAAAAGCACATGTTTGGTCTGCCTTGTAATACCAAGGCAATGGTGACGGTATGGCGGGAGGTGGTCGGGTTTGAACCAACTTCTTCTGAATCAATACCGGTAGTAGCTCTGTATAACTCATGGGAATATGGTCATAATTATCCCTTCTCTGATTATACCCTTGATTCCCCTGCTAGGACGGTCTCTGATAAGCAACGGTAGTTGGAGCGACATTCATAATGGGAGTAACTGAGGAGACTTGCTGATGATGCTGATAATTACTTCTAGGAGTGTTTACCCTCCTTTCTTGTATAACAGCATTTGCATCTCCTTCTTTATTTTTGGTAAATCCATAAGATGGCTTCTTCACACCTCCAGATCCTTCACTATTTGTTAAACGACCCTCTCTCACAGCCTCTTCTAAGCAGATACCCATTCCTACCATTTCAATAAAGTAACTTGGCGTGCTTGCTACCATCCTCTCGTAGTAGAAAGCACCCAGCGCCTTTAAGAAAATCTTAGTCATCTCCTTCTCTTCCATGGGAGGAATCACTTGGGCGGCTACCTCACGCCATCTTTGTGCGTATTCTTTGAATGATTCCCTGTCTTTATTAACCATGGCCTTGAGTTGATCACGGTCAGGCGCCATGTCCACGTTGTATTTGTATTGTTTGATTAATTCTTCTCCCAAGTCATTGAAAGTATGGATGTTAACACTGTCCAAACTCATATACCACTTCAGCGCAACACCGGTCAAACTATCCTGAAAAAAGTGAACCAGCAGACACTGATCATCAGTATGGGTAGACATTCTTCTCACTTACATCACTAGATGAGCATGGGGGCAAGTTTTTCCCTTGTACTTCTCAAACTCCGGGACCTTAAACTTAGCAGGTATCTTAACATTCGGGACCAAACATAGCTCGTTCATATTCTGCCCGAATAGCTCTTTTCCCCTGAGGGCCTTCATCTCTCTCTGCATCTTGTTAAACAGCTCTTGAAAATCCTCCATTTTGTTATAGACCCAAGTCTCCACTTGGTGGAGGGAAAGGACGACACACGTCATCATTAACAAACGGAACCATATTCACTGAAGGAGGTGCATCAGGAACATGTACCACAGGTGGTGCAGGAGTAACAATAGTTTGAACAACTGGAGTATCTTGAGGACCAAGATTGAAACCCTCAGGTGCAAAATTCTCTGGCATTCCCCATGGATAACCTTGGGGCATGCGATTCTGAACAACAGCTGGAGTAGCAGATACGGGAACCATTGGAGCTTCAGTAGTTGCCCTTGTTGGTTGAGGTTGAGCACTCAGTGGCTGATTCTGAGCAGCCACCAGAGCTTCCATCAGAGTAGTCATATTGGCCATGCCGACCTTCAAAGCATAAACTTCTTCGCGCAACTCGCGATTCTCTTGTTCTAAGTTGTCCATCTTCTTTTTGAAATTAGCCCGAGTGTTACAGTGATGAGTCATCTTGCTGAACGAAGTAAAGAATCTTGGTAAGACACCTGGATATGCATAACAAATTCATGAAATATGTGAAATATGATGCATGATATGAAATGCACATGATTATTTTTAATTTGTTATTTAATATATCAAGGGATTCTTAGATTTATAGACATATTACAAACATCAAAGGAATACTGAAATTTTTTATTATAATAACTCCAAAATGGATTACAAGTTTCAATGATCCCAAGTACAAGATGAAAATAAAATCTAAAATCCTGAGAAATAGATCTGATGGAGATCACTCTATACGCTGACGCTTCCCCGTGAGCCTGGCAATTTGAGCCTTCAACCTCTAGTTTTCCTCCGCATATCCGGTGGCAACCTCCTTCCAATCATCTGAGTAATCAGCATCTGATTGAGGCTTAGGAGAAAATAAATCCCATTGCCTCTGCATAGACTCTACCGCTCGACTCTCAAGGATCTCAATCAAGTCATCTTTCTCCTTCAAATCTGCTCTATAGGAACTCCCTAAAGTTTGGAACTTGTTCTTCCTAGCATCCTTTTCCCGTTGCATCCTAACCAAAGCAAGTTGCAGCTCTTCCAGATCATCTAATAAGGGAGGAGTGGTCTTCACAAATAGATCAGGCATGGGTGTTTCCCAGGTATACGACATCTTTAACTGAATAGCTCTCGATTGGACCCACTAAACATATGGCTCCAAAGAAACAGCACCCCTAGGTCCCAAATCCTTCCTACTCTTCTTATGAATGTGACGCCAGGCTTTCTCAATCTTCTCCCTAGCTTCCCTATAGTCTTCTCCTTCCTTCAGAAAGAAACTACTCCAATGAATACTATTTGGTTTATCCCTCATCGGATAACCAAGTTGTCACCGTGCAAGAACATAGTTATAGTTAATTCCTCCCTTTGTACCAAGCAGATGTACATTGGGAAAACTACCACAACTGTCAATAACCTCTATATCCTGGTAAGCTCGATGATACCAATCAATATCCGAGTGAGTAAGTGCCATGATCTTAGGATCCCAACGGGGTTCCTTCTTGACATCCCAAAAAGCATCAGACTGAGGCATATGAGAGATAAACCACTGGTATACCAGAGGCGTGCAACAGATAATCATCCCTCCATGATAAGAATTCCGAAGATGAATAGAGTAATAAGCATCACCCAACAATGTGGGAACTGGGTTTCCAATCATGAAGATCCTGATAGCATTAATGTCAACAAACTTGTCCACATTAGGAAATAAGAACAACCCGTAAGCAAGTAGAGCAAAGATGGCCTCAAAAGCAACTGCACTCTTCATTTTGGCAAAGTAACGAGCTTTCTCTAGTAAGAACTGAGTTGGTAATCCTCTAACCCCTCCTTTAGTAGTCATATGGGCTTCCACCTCAGATTTCCCCAGATGAATCAAAGCAGCAATCTGATGTGGTTTTAGCTCACCCTCCAAACCGGTGAAAAGAACACGATCGGTAACAGGTAAATCCAATAGATAAGAATACTCCTCCAGTGTAGGCATCAACTGATAGTCGGGAAAAGTAAAGCAATGATACATCGGATCATAGAACTAGACCAAGGTGGAGAGAATACCCTCCTTCATCTTCAGCTTCATGAGAGGAATAATGGATTCATATTTCTTCTGAAAGTCTGCAAAACACTCGATCTCAGGAATTAGACTGATCAACTCATCTATCTTGGGATCCTTGAAACTATATTTCCCGGTCTTTCTCTTTCCAGAATCCATGGTTAGAAAGTACTTGAGATATTCACAAATAGTCAACCTTTAAATCCTTTGAAATATGGTTTCTTCAAAATATGCTTATCAGTGCATGGATGCATGATACAATAATCACACACAAGATCACACATATAGGGTTCATAGGTTCAATGTCATGAGCATGAGGTCGAAGGTACTACCCATAAGGTGTTGGTCTAAAAGTTATCACCTTCCGAACAAGGTTCTAGAGGTTCCCAGAGTCTACATCCTTCCTTCGGATATTACCAACTTCCTGATTAACTCGGTAATTAGTAATATTCTTAAGAAAGACTCGTTCGAGCGTAGTATCGCGTGACAACTATTTCCGAATTACTCCGTCATAGCTTCCGCACTACACCTAAAAGGCCAAGATGGGTTTGGTATTCTACGGTCCCCAGTTTCAGCAGGCTCCCAGGTCGAAAGCAGTACGTCTTCCCGATTACTCAGTAAATGACACTATAGTCAAAGGGGCCTCCACTGAGTGGGGGATCTCATGCCTCCTTTTTTGGGATTACTCCCTCAAAGTTAACATGACTATACCGCCCATCCTATCTTAAAGTTTGCCCAAGTCCGGGTATAGGACTTATGAGTAATCACCAAGCACCATGAAAACTAGGAAAATCCATACAAACATACATACAACATATAACACATAAACAACAATAGCACATATATAGATATAAACAAATATAGGTTTACCCCACTTAGGGATGGAGAAGCAAGAGGTCAATCTTTCCCCAGTGAAGTCGCCATTTTTCTGTAGCGGTAGAAATGTTTAAGACTAAGCAATTGGATTGACTAGAATTTTACAGATCAAAATAAAAATCACCACTGCGCTTTATTGTTTCCAAAGGAATGGGAAAAGAGCGAATAACACAAAAAGAGGGGGAAAGATTCAAGGTAAGGTGGTTGGTTATGCAAAGGGAAGGTATTAGCACCCTAAACATCTACGGTACTCCGCAAGAACCTCTTTGTAAAATCTATATATTTTGGCTATAAAATGTTGTATGTAAAATAGATGGTGGAGGTGAGAAAAAGAAATATACTTTTTTTATGATTTTTGCACCCGCCGTGGTTGCGAACCTTTAGTTCCTATGTACCACCTTTCGTGCAATAGGGGATCAGGGTACACGTAGTTCCACTTTTAAAAATTTTAAAACACAAGTGTGTTGGTTAATTTTATGAGATAAAACATCATCGTCATTGTCCATGTGGAAAACATACCTACTACCCATAATTATGAGAAAGGAGAATTTACATCATCTCAAAATGGAGGATATGGCTTGGATTTTAAAATCAACAATGCCCCACTCAACACCCAAGTGGAAAATATCTCTCTTTACTACATATTGTAGAAGTATAGTTGTTTGCATCACTACAAGGATTGACAAGAGTTCAATCTTTTGAGAAAAGTTTAAAGATAAAACCCAAAATGGCAAGATGGTTTGAAATGAGATTGATTGAATTTTAGTCTTCTCACAAAAAATGTCAAGGTATTATTAAGTTGATTGGGGTTTATTTATGAAAATGTTTTGAAAATGCATGGACATAAGTCCAAGTTTATTATGAAAATGGTTCAAGTTTAAAAACAAGAAGAGTTCTCAAGAGGAGTAAGAAGATCTTTAAAATTAAAGAAGATGGGAGGAGAAGAAGGGACTATCCTAAAGAATAAATTAAAAGCTAGGGATAAGAGTCATCTAACCAACAAGAAGCCAATACTTGACATTATGAGCCAAGATAGAATTCCCATTCCTTAGATTGAAACCTATCAAGCAAAAAACATTAGACCTCTTGAGAGAACCAAACTTCAAGTGTATTAAGTCTTCATAAAAATTGGGGAGAGTAACGGCTGTATACGGGTGAATTCTAGATTACAAACAAAGAGTGTAATCAGAAAAAACCTGCACACAAAAACAAACAAGCAACCCAATGTCTTGAGGTAAACCTCAAGAACTCTAGACAGAATAATCAAATAAGATCACCAGGTCTCCAAGATAGGCCAAGGTTTCTAATCCTAAGTCCAAGAAAAGTCCCATGCTCCATAATGCCAAGGATATTAACCAAATAGTCCAAGTACCATTAAAGATTTTTCAGGGTTTATGTTGATTATTAAGTATCTTAAGAAAGGAAAAGAAAAGCTCAAGTGAGCAAAGTAAAAATGAAAAGAAAGTAAATGCTCAAATGAGCAAAGATGAAAATGGCATGAAATGTAAATGCTAAAAGTAAATGGTACATAAAGCATAAAAAATAATAAAAGCATAAAGTAAGACAGGTCAATAATTAGTGGTTAGTTGGATGACCATCTTGAAGCTTGCATTTGGAACTCATTAGAGGATTGGTAGAACCAAAGCCTCCATACAATAAGTTGCATTTGCTTTTTGTCAAGTATATCATCCATTTGGAATTCTCACAAGTGTCATTTAATGATCAATGATGTTTAAGTGATCCGTGTTGACCAAAGGTGTTGTAGATCCATTAGAGGATTTGTATAACCAAAGCCTCCACACAATGAATCTCAAAGATATTGGATCAATGAGATAAAATTAACATACTTGGGCTTGCAAACATAAGTTTGGACCACGAATGATCATTTATTCGAATCTGGACAAAATTTAGCGCTATGTTAAGCAATCGTAAGTGGACTTATATAGAAGTCGCACCTATTTTGAGGTCGGCCAATAGCAATCTATGCCCCATTTGTTTTGAGACATGATATAGAGATCATGCTCCAACAATATTTAGTGCAATAAGAAGGGATGAGAAGAAGAGGGATGGGAGAGAATATACAAACCACTTTTAAATTAAATTTAATCAAACTATTAATAAAATCATTCATCCATTTTTGTGGAGTTAAACTCAACACCATGGATCCAATGATGTTAATAAAGTTCATGATCCAAAATTTAACCCAAGATCAGCCAGAAAATAGTCACAAAATAATATCACATTTTAATATATACAAAAGGGGTAAAAAATAATGTTTAAAAATAGAAAATAAAGACAAAAATATCAACTATGTTCAAATTAATCAAGAAATAAAAAGTAAGACCGAATAAAAATCAGAAAAGGGCTCAAATAATTAGACAAATTTTATGGTGATTTTTTAAAGTCAGAAACTATTTTTAAAATTAAAATAAATGGGTAAAATAAACCAAAAATGATTTAAAAAAATAGTAAAGTCAGAAACAAAAATAAAATAAGGTCACCAATATTTGTCACAATATCATTGGATCATTCCTTAATTTTTTCAGAATTTAAAAATGTATAAAAGTATTTTTAAACATTTAAAACAAATCAAATAGAGTGTAAATTTATAAAAAATGCCAAAACACAAAATTAAATTGTGAAAAAATGAAAATCAGAAAGAGAATAATCAAAAATATTTTTTATAATTTTTTTAGATTTTTTGAACTAAAAATGAATTTTCTATGATTTTTTGAAATTCAAAGCAATTAAAATATAAAAATGAGAAAAAGAAAATAAAAGTAAAATATGTGGACCATTGGTTGAGAGTCAAAACGCGTTAGTAATCAAATCCAATGGATCTGGCGCATTGTGCATATCATGTTCATTAGTGAATAATGTACATAATCATTAATTAAATCAGATTTTAAAAAAACAGATGACGCACCTTCATTGGTTGGAAGATGACACGTTGGTCACCTTCAACCTCCAGCCAACACGAATTGCATGTCTCTCAAACTGTAAGATCAGAAGCTCAGACCTATGCCATTCGCTTCGTCTCTTCAAGATGAAGACAACCACACCCTCGCGCCAAATATATATAAATTGTAGCTCAAGCAATTTGGAAGGAAAGTTTTGAAAAGGGATTTGAAATTTCATGGTCAAAACGTATTTCCAAAAAGAGGTAAGTGTTGCGACTAGAACCAGGGCAATGAGAGCAACACAATAATATCAGATTTTTGAAGAATTGATGAAGGAATCTACCTATTGAAGTTGGGTTGCAGAGCTCTGAAACTGGACTTCTATGGAGTAGTATAGGGCACGATTCTCAAATGTAATTATATGGTTAGATTCAGGGAAGATTAAGGAAGGTGAATTGGTGGAAAAATTGGATTGAAAAAGGCTCGAGAATGTATTTTGAAGTTACTGAATTCTGAGTTATGAAACAAGTTTGGCAGGGTGATTCTAGCTATCCAAGCTTGAGAAAATGAATGGGATAGTTCATGTATTTATAGGAGAAGAAAATGGGATCAAAAGGAAGAGTGAATGATGCGTTTTGGAGGGAATTCGTGCAAACCTGATGCACGAGTGAAGTGTGATCTAAACTTCACCAAAACTCATCCAGTTCTTGCGTTTTGATGTGCTAATCCACTTGGGAAACTTGGCTAATCATGTTTAGACCCAAAACGTGTGCAAATTTGAGTTTTAGAGGTTGTAACATGAATTTCAAATTCTGACTTGCAATGAAACTTCAATTTCAAGTTAACACTTTTGAAACAATGGCATTCTCAACTCAAGGGGTTTTAAGGTATGATTCTTGATGCTTTAGAAAGATGAGGTTACAAGATTTGTACAGGAAAAAGAATGGAGTTAAATGGATGCTTGAGCTGAAAGTTTTATTGAGTCAAAGTTGAAGAAAAAGGGTTGACTTTCCATACTTAGAAATATTTCAAATTCTTCTTCAAAAATGACCTATAATGTCTTACATCCAAACATGGCTTTCCACTTGGAATTTGTTCTTGACCAAAAAAGATGGCATGAAGTAGATCTCTTGAATGACATTTTCAAACTTGAATCATTCAAAATCTCCAAAATTTGAGAGAGTTATGAATTGTTGAAGTTGGCAAAAAATCATGAAATGACTTATAATATTTTGTATCCTTAAGGCAACTCCCATCAATTTCTCACTTTGCACATAAAAGAAAGCATAAAATGCACATATTCAAGATCATTATGGAAAAATAATAGACTCAAGGTGATAAAAATTGACCAAGTTATGACCATTTGAAGTCACACATGGAAAATTGGGGATTCATCTGGAGGACTTCTAATCTTTCTTCCTCATCAAGTCTCTTCCTCATGAAAAATCCTTGGAACTTTTGAAGTGACTTGTTAATAACCCTTTGAAGAGAAGGATGTCTTTGGAATCACTCAAAAATAACAAAATATGAGCAAGATATATTCCTTTGAAATTCAAAACCTTAGCTCCTAGATCAAGAAAAATGCCTTGAGGAACTTTGACAAGCTTGAACAAACTTCTTGTACCAACATTCTTGCTTTGTGAATAAAATTTGTTGAGGATGATAATGAGAACTCATAGCCACCAAGACCACTTCCATATATTGAAATTTGAGAGAAATATGCTCTTGTGACCAAAAGGAACAAGGCCTTGTCCAAACATGACAACTTATTCAATCAAATCCCTTCTAATTTTCAACCAAATTTGATAATATTGGAATGTGGTGAACCAAAATAACCTTGCCATGCCATTTCTTCCAAAACAAATCCAATGATAAGGTTTTAACTTCTCAAGCTTTATTGAATAGGGCATGGAAATAAACTCATGAACCCATGGGGGGGGGGACTTATTGAATCTCACGGCCTTTACCTACATGTATAACAAGAAATACAAACCAACATTGCACTTTATTTAATTAAAAGAAGAAATCAAGACAAAAATATTCATGTTCACAAAAGAACATAAGTCAAGGTGCTTGGTAATTCCTCAAAAGGGCAAAGTTAAATGTAGGGAGGGGAACCAAGAATCCTAGTGTGATCTTGTTGTGAATGGATCAACATGGTATGATGAAGGGATCTTAGGGGCAAAAATTGGGGTACAACAATATTCAACATCTTTGAGTGATTCTTTGAGCATTTGGTTCCTTTTGCCTTCCTCTCCAACTCATCTTTTCAAGTCATGGCGTCCGTTTTCCATAATTTTCTTGCTTCAGAGCTTTATTCTATTGATCATTTAAGGTTTTGGTTTAATTCATGATGCGAGATAAGTTGATTTAAGGTCTGCGAGCAATCGGTACTAGGCATGCCTTTTAAGTATTCAGAGTGAATTTGCAAAGAAAAGCTCATAAGTATAAATTCATAACGTTTGACAAGAAAAGTGTTCAAAAGAACCAATTTTCTTATAGCGCAAGTTTGTCGCCATGAAGGGCCCATTCATCATTCAAAAATTTATCATTTCAAGTCATCATCAAAATTCCAATTTCAAGCTAATTCCAAGTTCTTAATTCATATTTATTTGTTATGTTTCATTCAAAAATGGAGGACACATCATATTAATTTTAAGGCATAATTAAGACAATTCCATTTAAAACTCAAATGAAAGATTTCAAAGCTTCATTAAAATTCAAGAGCAAGTTTCATTCAAGTTATTCAAGAATCATTCAAGATTCGAGCCTTATTCATGTTTAAATTCTTGAAATTCAAGAAATAATGATTCAATTTTCATTATAATCAAAGCAACTCCTTTCAACTTTAAGGGTCATCATCCAAACCATTCAAGTGGGGGATTTTAAGTTTCATGAAGACAAAATATAAGGATTCAAATGTCAAGTGATTCATGTATCTTTCATTCATCCAAAATTTGTACAATTACAAAGAAATTGAAATAGAATTACATTCAAGTCTAGTTTTCATAGTACTACAAGATTACATGGATTCATTTTAAGCCTAAACTTTAATTTTCAAATGTTCACTCTTCAAAACTTGAACCATCTTCATGCTTTGTCTTTCATGACAAGTTGTTGTCCAAAACTTATAAACCTCTAAAATCAGAACATGTTGCTGCCCCATACTGCTCACAAGATGCCACAAAACCTGCTACCAAATGCCTTATCTCAATCCTGCATCAAACAACAAAAACCCTCCTGCTGTCCACTGCATATACCAGTCTAAAACTTGTCAAAACCATCCAAAAAATACAACAAAGTATCCAAAACCAATATGCAACAAAAAGTTTTAAAATAATGTATCACAAAGTGTTCAAAAGCATTATTCATCTTCCCCCCGAATTTCATAATTCTAGCCTGTAAAGACAACATTTCAGAACCAGCAAGAAAAGAGAAAAAAAGTGTTAGAAAAATAACACACACAATACACATAGGAAATTAGAGAAAAAAATCACACCTTACACCTTCAACCAACCTTCATGACCTTACACACAAAAATATCAATAACAACTCGCTCACCTTCACAAGAAAATCCGCGAGCACTCACGACCTTACCGTTTGTAGCACACCACACTTAAAACGCAACACATGAAAGAACAACAACACAATTCGCAAAGGAAGATTAAGAGGAAGAGAAAGAAATTGCATAGAGGAATCACAATATAAGTATACCTGGAACTTCATAGTATCTCTGGATTTCAACGTCACTATCACCATGCTTGAAGAGGTTCCGTACTTCTCCATCAGGTAATCACTCAAACCCCTTTCCTCTATGTAGGTTGAAGTGCATAAGTCTGAAATTAGTTGAAACCGTAGCGAACGTGCGAATCGGGTGTGAGAGAAACATTGTGAGATTAATGGAGTAGAAGGTCACTTTTATAAGGATGATAGATGAGGCGATCTAGATATGATGAGCGGTGATTGTGGCGTTGTTTCGTGGTGATGTTGTGAGGAAGATTGGCGGTGAAAGGTGATAAAAGTGTGGTTTTAGTGGCGGTTATTTATGAAGAGAGGAAGAAGTTTCAAGATTTGAACCCTAATATTGAACCCAACGAAACCATTTGGAGTATTATTTTTAATTTTATTATTATTATTATTATTATTAATTTGTTAATAAATCAGAAAATGATAAAAGGAATGTTTGAAACAAATTTGAATTAGACTTATGAGAACTCATGCATTTGGGCATGAAACCAACATTCATTTCTACACCCTACCGAGGTCCTTTGCACCGTTTTTCTAAGCTGATTTCCTAGAACAAAAATATCTCTTGTTAGACTTTAGTTATTGGGTATCAACGCCTGATTTTGGATCCACACCCATGTTTCTAATTTCTTCCTCCTTTGGTTTATTTTACTTTCAATTTATTTTGCATTAATTTTCTTGACGATGATAAAAAGAATAAAAATATTAGAATTAGAATTTTAATTTCCTTTTGATATTAGAATTTATCTACTTGGTAATCATAGATAATTTTAGAATTTAGGTTTTTACTTTCCTTCGATATTATTATTTCCTCATTTAAAAATTGTCATAAAAATAGTATATATCATTTTATTTTATCTTGTTAGATTGTTTGGTGGATTCACATGTTCCCTTAAGTGATTCTATGAAGCGATTAATTTCCTTTTGACCGTTTTAAATTGAATCATACTTTAGGATCAATCTATGCATGATAACATCTTTAGGTTAGATTTTTTCCTCTTTCGAAAAACTCAAATCTTATGTCCATCTTAGCATGATTGCATTAGGTTTTCAGATCCCCTTAGACTTTTCTTTTGCATTGCATATTTCCTAATTAAAAGTAAAACTTCTTTCCATAATCAAAAAATTCAAAACACTTAAGAATATCAAACTCATTTCACTTAACAAAAACACTCAACAAATCAAAGATTTCTTCAAAAGGGCATGTTATCTCCATTCTACCGCGATACAAGTCATGCCTATTGCTAGAATCTATGCGCTAACATCGCCCACTAAAAAACACCAACAAACCAACATTTTCTAGAAGAACTATGGTGTTTTGATTCTTTAACAGGATACGTAGACAAAGGGCTACAAGACCCTCATGAACGCACTAATAAAAACCATTTCATTTCCCTTAGCAAGTATAGTTTTATATAGACGCACCCTTAGAAAAAAACAACTGAAATGGATCCCGTTGAGTACAGAGGATATGAGGGGTGCCAATACCTTCACCTTAAATAATCGAATTTTGTACCCTCTCTTTTGGTCGCAAGACCATCTTATCCATCCTCTTGGGGTTTTCTCGATATTTCCCATTCCTTCGGAATAAATAAAGTTCGGTGGTGTCTCTATGTTTTTTAGCTGGTTACTACAGTTGGAGACTCTGCTATGACCCTATGCGAGTCTATCCTAGTTTTGTTTATTTGCTTCTTTGGGTGTTTTTTTTACTTTATTTGCTTTACGGCTTTATTTCTCTATTGCTTTATTTATTTCTTTTGTATATATTGCATTGTACTTTTGCTATTCACCTATTTTAGATATGATGTATCTTTTGTGATGTTGGGGTGGGTGATTTCATTTTCCAAGTCCTATACCCGGACTATGTTACACTTAAGATTAGGATGGGAAGTATAGTTATGTTAACTTTGAGGGAGTAATCCCGAAGAAGGATGCATGAGATCCCCCACTCAGTGGAGGCCCCTTTGACTGTAGTATTTGTTTACTGAGTAATCGAAAAGACATTGTTGCTTTCGACCTGGGAGTCTGCGAAGTTGAGAAGCCGTAGAACCCGTAACCTATCCTGGCCTTTTTAGGTGTAGTGCAGAGACTATGACAGAGTAATCAGAAAGTTTTTGTCACGTGATGCTGCACTCAGACGAGTTTTTCCTATGAATATTACTAATTACCGAGGAATAGGGACGTTGGTAATATCCAAGGAAGAGCGTAGACTCTAGGATTTCCCTAGAACCTTGTTCTGCAGGTGATAAACCCTTAGTACGTACCTTATGGGTGGTTACCTTAACTCCATGCGCGTGACGTCGGATCTTTGATCTTGTTACTTTCAGTTTATGCAAAGGACTATGTAGTGGTTATCCAGAATATATGGAGCTGAGATCCCATACCATGACATCATACCATCATGTATATGTATCTCATATCTAAGGAATTCCAAAGACAAGTCTTGTTAGTTGAGCTCTTCAAAAATAAAAATTATTAAAAGATACTTATGGATAAATGAGTCTTTGAGTTTCCTCGGAAATGAAGATGAAACATGCATTCATATTATCATGCACACATTATTCCCAACAAAAACTTATTGGGGTCCCTTTTTGAGTACTGCTAAATTGTTGTGAATTTTAGTGTGAATAATTAGCACTCATCGGCTTAATTCGTTTGCTTTTTGTGAATAAACCTCAACTTTAGTGTATATTCGTTATAGTTTACGTTATAGTGTATTTATTGTGTTATTATGCAAATGTCATTGAGTTTAATTGATGTTATCTCATTTTTGTAGGTATTCAAGCATTGATATTTAGGCATTGTTAGATAGATCATTGAATAAGCTTTCCAATGCTTCTGACCGTGCGTGAATCAGAGTTACAGTTCAAAACTTATGGATGAATTTGTGCTGGTTTTTCAACTTTCTGTCATCTGTTGTTGGGCGACGCTTTTTGGTCCAATTCTGGAACGACCTGAAGCATGGAAAAAATGAAGTTTTGGTCTTCAGGCGATGCAGGACAGTCATAAATGCGTATTTAGGGGTAACAACATTTTTTGGGTATGGTTTTGGGTATTTTTGACCCCCACTCCATCATCCTTAATTTTTTTATAGTTAGAGCTTAGAAAACAATATTGAAGCTTGCATACGGATGATCCAGGGTGGATTTCTCATCAATTGGCGCTGACAAACCGGTAGATTTGTGGTTCATTTCTCTTCTTCTTTGGGTATTCTTCATGTGTTGAGTTTGTATATGTATTAATTTGAACTCGTGTAGATTTGTCGCCCATGGCGTTATATTAAACTTGCTTTACAAATCTTTGTTGATTATTATCTTAGATTTGAGTTGTTATAGACATATAATGCTTAGATTCTTATCTCGAATGATTATCTGTTTGTTTCTAAACTCTAGAGATAGATTTAGAGCTGACATCTACGTGGGTATCAGAGTTTAATGGCTCTGTGTAGTTGTGTTGTACTGAGAGATCGTCAGTGCGATTAGATAAGTTGACTTTTATGTTGTTGATTAGGTAGAGAGATCATTTCCTTGGTGATACAATCTGTCTCTTAATTTGAATTAGAAATGACTTATGTTGTGAGTGATACATAGTGACATTGATGAGTATTGTTAGGTTGAATGTAACTGGTCGATAGATTTAAGTCTTTGATGAGTATATTATATGCAGGCTTGATAAGTTCTTCCTTAGTTTTTACTTTTGTTTACATTTTTTTTTTGTTGATAACATTTTCTTTACAAACCTGTTTATCCCCAAACTCATTAAAGAGAGATTTGTCGAACGACAATTCAATAACCAATCTCTATGGACACGATAAATTCCTGGATAAATATTTCCAAAAAATTTGTTGCTTGCCGCTATAACGCAATAACAAAATGGCGCCGTTACCGGGCATTGGTTCTATAGTCTTTGCATTACAATAATTGTTTTGTTTTTGAGTTTTGTAATTAATGTATATGTTATATAGAAATTTTACATTAACTTGTATATGATATTTGTGCATATATGTGTTTTCACGTATTGTTGTGAATTGTCTCATTTTCGTAACATTTGTTGTGTGATTGTTAGGACACTTTGTTTTGGTTTGTGTGGTGTGACAATACCATGGCATGATGAGAGGATGTTACTAGCTCGCACAATAAATGTGTCGAGCTTACGACATAAAACAAGCATGTTTGTTTTTATTTGTTTATGTGTGTGGTGATTTGTGCTTTAACAAGGTTAAACAAGGAAATATTCTGAATTCGAATCTTCACTTTTCAACTTGTTAATTCATTTTCACCCGATTTTCATATCATTATTTGTATTTGTTTTCTTATGTCAATTTGTGCTTTCTGAAAGCTTGTCGTGTTTAGCTTGAGGAGTTTTGTTCGTTGTATATATTGTAAATTTTGTACATTGAAATTTTGTAGGAGTATTATTTTTATATTTCTTTTTTTGTTGTTTGCACTTAAGTTTTGGTCTGGTAACTTGTAGAATATTGAGGTGATTTGTCAAGTTTGATTGTTTTGACTTGCGAATGCGTGGTAATGATTTTGTTAAATTTTGTACACGTTCGAGGTGTGTGTTTATCGCTTTCTATACTTTAGCATATTCATGATACTTAGACTTTTTACAATTTTTATGCCATTCATTCTTTTATTTACTTGTTCATTTGTGAATCACTTTAGTTCCTACCCTTTTTGTGATGTAGCTTTCCATTGTTCACATAAGCCAGAGACAACAATTCTTGTTTTAACTCGATTTTATTATGCTTAATATTTTGTTTGTGTTGATTGTATGAAAGCTTGAACTTGATCAAGGTATTTTTTTGTTTCATTTTGAGCATAACTACCTTGACCAAATAAGTCAATTCACCTTGTGAGTGTATGATCATTAATGACCCCTTTGAGCTTTTTATCGATATCCATGTTGTATTTTCTAAATGCTTGTCCATGAGTGTTTAGTTTCCCTTTTTGCATGGATGTTGATTCGTTGTGTTCTTTAACCCTCAACCATTGTTTTGGTTTTAATTTTTATCTTTACTTAGAAAGTAGGGAGTATTCACTTTAATGTATGGTTGAATTCCAATTGGGAAGAAAAATGATTGTGTATTTATTGGTTGATTACTATGAGGTTGAAAAGAAAAAGAAGAAAAAAAGTGATAGAAAAAGAAAGGAAAAAATAGAAAAGCTTTGAAAAAGAAAAACAAAAAGAGTATGGAGTAATGTTGTGTTGAATAAGTGATGTGTGTTGGTTTAAAATTTGGGATGAAGAAGAAGTTTGATTGAAATTTTATTGTTTGAAACTTTACGGAAGTAATTACTCCCTTAGGTTTAGGCAAGTTTTTGTTTCGATTAGCTTTAGGACTTATCACTTTTTTGTTAACCAAGCCACATTAAAACCTTAAAAATCCCTTGAGATTCTTGCTTTTATATTTTCAATGTAAATTTTTGGATGATTGCATGATTTAGTCTATTGTTTGCAAGATTGTTGGATGAGTGAAAATACCACATTTTTGTGTGTTTTTCATCTACCGATGATTGTGTTTTCTAAGTGTGATTCATTTGTGAACTAGTATTTTTTTTAGAATGTTTGGCATAATTTATGTATTTAGCATTTGTTTCGTGTTTATGTTATAGTCATAGTTTAGTGGTAAGTGTTTACTTTGTGTGTATTGTTTTTCATTTGAATCATTGCATTTGTTTTCTGTTTTCAAAACCTGTTGATTGAAGATTCTTTGATTATCGTCTTTTGCTTCTTTAAGTTTATTTGACTTTGTTTGAGGATAAATAATGTTTTAAACTGGGGAAAGTTTGATGAGTGCTAAATTGTTGTGAATTTGAGTGTGAATAATTAGCACTCATCGGCTTAATTTGTTTGTTTTTTATCAATAAACCTCAACTTTAGTGTATATTCGGTATAGTTTATATTATAGTATATTTTATGCCTTATTGTGTAAATATCATTGAGTTTAATAGATTTTATCTCATTTTTCTAGGTATTAAAGCATTGATATTTAGGCATTATTAGATAGAGCATTGAATAAGCTTTCCAACGCTTCCGACCGTGCACAAATCAGATTTACGATTCAAAACTTATGGATGACTCTGCTGGTTTTTCAACTTTTTGTCATCTGTCGCTGGGTGACGCTTTTTGGTCGTCGGGCGATTCTGGAGCGATCTGAAGCATGGAAAAAAAAGCAGTTTTGGTCGCCAGGCAACGCTTTTTGGTCATTGGGCGATGCAGGACAGTCAGAAATGCGTATTTAGGGGTAAAAACACATTTTTAGGGTATGGTTTTGGGTATTTTTGACCCCAACTCCATCCTCCTTCATTTTTTCATAGTTAGAGCTTAGAAATCATATGACCATCATCCTTCATTTTTGACCCCAACTCCATCTTTTTCTTTGTGTATTCTTTATGTGTTGAGTTTGTATATGTATTTACTTTGAACTCATGTATATTTATCGCCCATGGAGTTATATTAAACTTTCTTTACAAATCTTTATCCATTATCATCTTAGATTTTTGCTCTGTCCTAGGGATTTGAGTTGTTATAGACATATACTGCTTAGATTCTTATCTAGGATGATTATCTGTTAGTTTCTGAACTCTAGAGATAGATTTAGAGCTGACATCTACTTGGATATCAAATCTTAATGCCTCTGTGTGGTTGTGTTCTACTAAGAGATTGTTAGTGCAATTACATAGTTGTCTTCTGTGTTGTTGAGGAGGTTGAGAGATCATTTCTTTGGTGATATAGTCGGTCTCTCAATTTGGGTTAGAAATGACTTAGATTGTGAGTGATACGTAGTGACATTGATGAGTATTGTTAGGTTGAATGTAACTGGTTGATAGATTTAAGCCTGTGATGAGTAGATTATATGCATACTTGATAAGTTCTTCCTTAGTTTTTACTTTTGTTTACATATATTTTCTGTTGATAACATTTTCTTTAGAAACCCATTTATCCCCAAACTCATTAACGAGAGATTTGTCAAACGACAATTCAATAACCAATCTCTGTGGACACGATAAATTCTAGGATAAATATTTCCAAAACTTTTGTTGCTTGCCGCTATAACGCTCTAACACTTTTCAATCAGACTTAAGTGAACAAAATAGACGGCTTCCCTACATCCCTACCATACAAGAAGCAACCAACAAATACTTATGGATCTCCTCGAAGAAAACCATAATGTTGTCGCCATGACATGGACACCGTGGGCACCCGAATGGATCAGCTTATGGAAACCATTCGTGCTGTCATCAAGGGTCAAGAAGAGCTCCATCAAAGTGTTACCAAGCTTGCCACTACTGCCCCTCCACTTCTGCAAATAGAGGGAATAATAATTTGAATATTGAGACCCCTACGAGAATTCCTCGGAATGATGTTGATGATCATCACGATGTCATTGATCTTGATGAGCCCAACATGAATCTCACTGCTGGAGTTGTTGAAAATGCAAAGATGTACCATACTCTTTAAGAGCGTCTCAAAGCTATAGAAGGTATCAAGACTTCAGGATTCAATATTGCTGCAATATGCCTCATGTCTAGGGTAGTTTTTCCTCCCAAGTTTAAAGTTCATGATTTTGACAAATATAAAGGCACCTCTTGCCCAGAGACTCATCTTCGTTCCTATTGTCACAAGATGGTAGCTTATGCTGAAGATGTACTGTTGCTCATGCGTTTCTTCTAAGACAACCTGACAAGGGCATCATTTGACTGGTATATGCAATTAGAAAGATCTCATGTCAGTACTTGGGGAGAGCTTGCTGACGACTTTTTAAGACATTACCATTATAATACCGCCATGGCCCCTAGCCGCACTCAACTTCAAGGGATGACACTGAAATCCAAAGAGTCTTTTAAAGAGTATGCCTAAAGGTGGCATGAACTGGAAGCAAGGGTCCAACCTCCTATCTTGGATCGTGAATTAATTGATTTGTTCATGGGTACTCTACGAGGTCCTTATCTCTAACACATGCTCAGTAGTACCTCTACTTCTTTCTCTGATATGGTTATTATTTGTGAACATGTTGAAACTTATATCAAGGCCGAAACGATCCAAGGTATCCCTAACACTATCAACAACAACACATATAATGGTAGGAAGCCGTTTTCTGGTTTTGTCAAGAAGAAAGAGGGTGAGACTAGTGATGTCACCATCGACAAAGTAAAAGCTCCTGCATATCCTCAAGTTTGATTTCCTTATTTCCCAACACCTGTTGATGTTCCTAATCAATATGTTCCTCAAGTTTATGCTACTACAACTCCACCATCCTGGATGGCCCAACAACGACCTTTCGATCCTCAACCACAATATCTTCCACAACAACAATTTGCACCATCTCTAAATTATGAACAACAGAATCAGCGACCTCAAGGTATGAGAGTTCAATAGAGATAAGGAGGTCCTGAGAATAGATTTGATCCTATTCATATGTCCTACGCTTATCTTCTTCCACAACTGCTCGCCAATCAGTTGGTTCAATTACGAGAACTTGGTCCACCACCAAAAAATCTTCCAAGGGGATATAATGTCAATGTGCATTGTGAATTTCATTCTGGAGCCCCATGCCGCAGAATTGAGAATTGTAGAGCATTTAAATATAAAGTTCACGACCTCCTCGATGCAAATATCATAAATTTCAACCCTGTTGGTTCCAATATTCAGAATAATCCCATGCCTCATCACCCATGGGCAGTGGTCAATGCTATTGAAGAAGGTAGTGAGCAGATTCTGGTAACCAAGGTTGACGAGATCAAGATGTCACTAGGGACTGTTAGATAACATTTATTGAAGCACGAGGTGCTGCAAGAACTCCATGAATTTTTCTTACTATGTTCCTATAAACTTGAAGAGTGTGCTAGTTGGAAGACGGCTATCCAGCAACTAATGGATGAAGGTGTCCTACAGGTAGAGAAGATATTTCTAGGAGAAGAGATTGATGTCTTGGAAATTCCTTATTATCCGAGGAACATCTCAGTAACAGAAGGCACCCTATTGATGATTCAGGCTCCCGCTACCCCATGAATTATTCAAGCTCCAGTTACCCCCGTGACAACTCAAATTCCTATTCCTCCTCTGTGTGATAACTCTAAGGCAGTTTTGTTGGAGTATAACATGGTCTATATTCTTGGGAAGAAATATAACTGTCCACTAGTGGGTGACAAGAATATTACCAACATCGCATGAACCAATAACATGACTCGTAGTGGTAGGTTCTTCTCTCCACCACTGCCTCCCAAAGAAACCAATAGTGATGCTCTTTCCAAGGCTAGGGGTAAGCAAGTGATTGGTGCCCATCCTGGACCTTCATTAGGTTAAGAAGCGGAGAGGCTTTTGAGGATTCTCAAGCAAAGTGATTACAAAGTGGTGGATCAACTCAACCAGACGCCATCCAAGATCTCCATCTTATTCCTTCTCTTATGTTCAGAGACTCACTACAATTCCTTATTGAAGATTTTGTGTTCTGCACACGTTACACAAGATATTTTTGTGGCTCAGTTTAAAGGGATCGTAACCAATATTGCTGTAGGAAATTGTTTGGGTTTCTGTGATGATGAGCTCCCAGATGAAGGTAGTGCATACAAAAAAGCACTACACATTTCCATAAGGTGTTTGGATACATTTTTATCTCGAGTTTTGGTGGATACATGTTCTTCTCTCAATGTGATGCCCAAGGCTTTTCTGTTTAAGCTGAATATGGATGGGGTAATTATGAGGCCGTGCACACTAAGTGTTCGAGCGTTTGATGGCTCAAGGAGGCCTGTGGAGGGTGAAGTGGACTTTCCTGTCAAGATTGGTCCACGAACCTTCTATCTTTCATTCTATGTTATGGATATTCGTCCATCCTATACTTGCCTTTTAGGTTGCCCATGGATCCATGTAGCAGGAGATGTGACATCTACTCCTCACCAACGCCTGAAATTTATTTTAAAAGACAAAGGTGTTATCATTTATGGAGAAGAAGATGTAGTGATTAATAATATTACAACCTACCGTTATGTGGAAGTGGAAGGCAAGGTGCATGAGTTGCCCTTTCAAGATCTGGAGATTGTTTCTATTGACAGGTTTCCCATCATGAAAGGTAAGAAGTCTGAAGCACCCATGGCCTCTTTGAATGATGCTAAAGCCATCATGGAAGCTAGATCTCCCCATGATGGTTGGGGAAAAGTGATTGAATTATCTGATAAGAAAGATCATTGTGGTTTTGGATATCAATCACCCTCCTCCGTGCAAGCTAGTTTGGTTCCTTTCAAATGAAAGCAGGTTCTCCCAATTTCTGAAGTGTTCATTAGTGCTGGTACAATAAAATAAGGACAAGTTCTTGTAGCATATGATGAAGGTGACGATGGAGATGTTTCCATATTTATCTATCAGATTGCGACGGACCAGGAGCTCAGAAATTGGACTACTATGGACATCCATGAAGTTTTTTTCCTTTATGTGTAATTTTCTGTTTCCATTAAGTCATATGCACTGCCCAAGGCATAAGGACAGCTTGTAGAAGGGGCCCCTTATGTTTCAATCTTCATTTAAAATTGAATAAAAGTTTCACTTCCACATACGATTTTTGTTCCTTGTCTTTTCTTTTTACTTTTTACTTTTGAAAATAAAATGGCAATGCTTTTCTTTTCATATTCCAAAATATTTTCTACAATTTCTAAAATAAAACATAAAATTATCAATCATCCAGATGCGCCTGAGATTCCATCAAAAATGATAGTGCTAGGTTTCCTAATATCCTTAAGAGTTCAGTTGACCATGCTAACGAGGATAGTGGGAAAGATTGTGAAGTCCCTGAAGAACTGGAGAGACTCTTGAGACAGGAAGAGAAGGTCATCCAACCATATGAAGACGATATAGAAGTTATTAATCTTTGTACTAAAGAGGTAAAGAGAGAAGTCAAGATAGGTGCCGCCTTGCAAAGTGAAGAAAAGAAGGGGTTGATTGAGTTTCTTCGAGAGTATGCTAAAATATTTTCCTGGTCATATGAATACATGCCCAGTTTAGACATTGATATAGTGGTGCACAGATTTCCACTCAAGCCATAATGTCCTCCTGTAAAGCAGAAGCCGCGAAAAACTAAACTCGACATGGCTTTGAAGATCAAAGAAGACGTTCAGAAACAACTTGATGCAAGCTTCTTATCTGTCATAAATTATCCACCATGGATTTCTAACATTGTGCCTATACCTAAGAAGGATGGTAAGGTATGTATGTGTGTTGACTATTGGGATTTGTATAGAGCAAGTCGGAAGGATGATTTCCCACTGTCTCGTATTGACGTGTTGGTTGATAATACTGCTCACTCTTCAGTTTTCTCCTTCATGGATGGATTCTCAGGTTACAATCAGACAAAAATGGCTCCTAAAGACATGGAAAAAATAGCTTCCACAACTCCTTGGGGTACCTTTTTCTATAAGGTCATACCTTTTGGTCTAAAAAATGATGGTGCAATATATCAGCATGCTATGGTGACTCTCCATCATGATATGATTCATAAAGAGATTGAGGTGTATGTGGATGATATGATTGAAAAATCACAGACTTAGGAAGAACATCTTCTGGTCCATTTGCAGAAGTTGTCTGATCATCTACAAAAGTTTAGGTTAAGGCTTAATCCCAACAAGTGCACCTTAGGGGTTCAACTGGGAAAGTTACTTTGTTTCATCGTACGTCAATGAGGAATTAAAGTAGATCCCGAAAAGGTAAGAGAAATACAGGATATGCCAGAACCAATAAATGAAAAAGAAGTATATGGGTTCCTTGGGAGGTTTAATTACATAGCCAAGTTCATTTCTCATCTTACAGCTACTTGTGAACCCATCTTTAAATTGTTGTGTAAGAATTAAGACGTCCATTGGGATGATAGTTGTCAAGAAGCCTTCGAGAAGATTAAACAGTACCTTCAGGAGCCACCAATACTCATACCTCCAATTCCAGGGAGACCACTCATTATGTATCTGACTGTGCTTGAAGGATCTATGGGTTGTGTGCTCGGAAAATATGATGATACTGGACGAAAAGAACACGCCATTTATTACCTGAGCAAAAAATTTACTGATTGTGAATTAAGGTATTAATTACTTGAGAAAACTTGTTGCGCTCTTATTGGGAAGCTCGAACTTTGAGGAAATACATGTTGACATACTCTACACTTCTGTTATCTATGATGGATTCGATAAAGTACATCTTCAAGAAACCAGCACTTACAGGTAGATTGGATCGGTGGCAAATGCTTTTATCTTATTATGACATCCAGTACGTCACACAAAAGGCTATCAAAGGTAGAATTGTGGCAGACCATCTTGCTCACCAACAATTGGAAGAGTATCAGTCAATGAAGTTCGATTTTCCATATGAGGATGTTATGAAAGTTGATGATGAGGAAGGGCCCGAACCAAGGGAGCGATGGACTCTCATGTTCGATGGTGCATCAAATGTTATAGGCCATGGTATTAGGGCAGTTCTGACTTCTCCACGCAATACTCACATACCTTTCACATCCAGGTTATGCTTTGATTGCAAGAATAATGTTGCAGAATGCGAAGCTTGTGTAATGGGCCTTAAAGAAGCCATTGATTTGGAGATCAAGACTCTTGAAGTTTATAGGGATTCTGCCTTAGTAATATACCAGGTACGAGGTGATTGGGATACACGACACTCTAATTTAGTTCCATACAGGGATTACATATTAGATTTGTTACCCGCTTTTGATGAGATCACCTTTGAGCATATTCCTAGAGAAGTAAATCAGTTGGCAGATGCTCTAGCTACTTTAGCAGCAATGTTCAAAGTCAGTTATCTGAATAATGCGGCCAATATAAGAATCCTTTGTTACATGGAGCCAACATATGTTTTCCCTGCTCATTGTCTCACATACGAAGACGCCTCGGATGAAAAGCCGTGGTATTTTGACATCAAAAGATATCTTGAGAAGCAAGAGTATCCAGAAGGTACTAAAATTTGTGATAAGCGGACTCTTAGAAGATTAGAATCCAATTTCTTATTGTCAGGAGACGTTATGTACAAAAGAAACTATGATTCGGTTCTACTCAGATGCATGGAAAGACAGTAAGCAGAATCCATCATACGAGAAATTCACGAGGGCTATTTCGGGACTCATGCCAGTGGACATGGTATGGCCAAGAAAATCCTACGAGTAGTTTATTTCCGAATGACGATGGAAAGTGACTATTGTGTGTATGCAAAGATGTGCCATAAATGTCAACTTTACGCAAACATGATACATATTCCTCCTACCCCTTTGAATGTGATGACTTCACCATGGCCCTTTGCAATGCGGGGCATTGATATGATTGGACGGATTGAGCCAAGCGCTTCAAATGGACAATGGTTTACTCTCGTTGCTATTGACTACTTCACAAAGTGGGTGGAAGTGGCTTCTTACAAGAATGTGACAAGGAAAGTCATCACTCGCTTCATCAAAAAAGAAATCATATGCCGTTATGGGACTCCTATCAAGATCATCACTGATAACGGGTCAAATCTCAACAACAAAATGATGAAGGAGACGTGTGAAGAATTCAAGATTGAGCACCATAATTTCTTAACCTATCGGCCAAAGATGAATGGCATAGTCAAAGCAGCTAACAAGAACATAAAGAATATTGTCTAGAAAATGGTGAGAACATACAAGGATTGGCATGAGATGTTGCCTTTTGCTCTACATGGTTGTAGAACTTCTGTGTGTACTTCCACTGGGGCAACTCCTTTCTCGCTAGTATATGGTCTGAATGCGGTGCTCCCAATGGAAGTGGAAATTCCTTCATTAAGGTTTCTGGTGGATATCAAGCTTGATGAAGTTGAATAGATTCAAACAAGGCTCGACCAACTCAATCTCATTGAAGATAAGCGCCTAGCAGCCATTTGTCATGGTCCGTTATATCAACAACGTCTCAAGAGAGCATTTGACAAGAAGATTCAACCTCGAGAGTTCCACACAGGTGACCTGGTCTTACGGAAGATCCTCCAAATTTACTCTGATCTAAGAGGTAAGTGGAATCCTAACTATGAGGGACCATACATCGTGAAGAAAGCTTTCCAGGAGGTGCTCTAACCCTGAAATACATTGATGGGGAAGACGTTCCACTTCCAGTCAACTCAAACTTAGTAAAAAAAACTACATATAAAAAGATCCGCTAAGTCGAAAACCCGAAAGGGAAGCTTAGGCAAAAATTAGGGCTAAAAAGAAAGAAAAAAGTATAACCCACTAAGTCGAAAACCCGAAAGGGCGGCTTAGAAAAAAATGGGTATCCCGGTGTATTGAAAACCCGAAAGGGTGATCCGGGAAAAAATAGGTACTAAAAGCGAGAGGTTACAGTCTAAAAACTCTCCATGAATAACAATATACACTTCTGATAGTGGATAGATCAATTCAACTACTACCCTTCAGAAGAAAATATTTAGGATGCTCAAGGATACGGGAACTATAGCAATATCAGTTTTAATGGAAGTTTGATATTTTCTTATTGCTATTTCGCCTGTTGTATTTTGTCTTTTCTTTGCAACTTCCTCATTTGGGAGTTGTTCCATGTACGAATGCCTATTCACAGACCAATCTTATTAATAAAATTTCCTTTTCACCAAAAAAGTTTCTTTCTTATGTCTTTTTACTTTATTTTTCGTACACGAATTGTGATTTAAATTATTTATTAAAATTGCATTAAAAACAATAAGGTAATAATAATCACAAGCTAAGACGTGAAACACAATGTTACATTGACGTGAAGGCATCCCAAAGGAGTGTCGTGGCATCCAAATGTTGTTTTCTATGCAGGTAGCCAGTAGTAACGGTCTCCTTGACCTAGATTGTGTCATCGTCACCCCCTGCAGACGGTTGAGCACACGACTCTCATACATTGAGGCAACTTGGGGAATTCTAGGAGAACTATGTCTCTACCCACCCATCCATAAGGCCTCTAGGATGTAGGGAATGTCAGATCAAGCTATCCCTCCCCACCAAGACTATAATATCTCTCCTGGGTAAGACTATAACTCAATCCTCGAGTTTTCAAGCATTGATATATATTGCTATCTCGAGACAATGAGCAATGGACCCCAATGAGACTAATCATTTATACTATGCATATAGTAATAATCACTGCATATTGCATGGCATCCTCAAACACGTGGCATATCCATTAAAATGTATCATTACGCCATACACTTAAAAATTCATACGAAGCATAAGCCAGATTTGGTACCTTTCACAAAACCTAAAATTAATCCTCAAAACAGTAATACATCCCCATAAATAATATCATCCTTACGATTCCCAGTTGACATCCATCATTACACTACAAACCAAAATAGCCACGTTTCCAGTACATTGTACTCCCAACTCTCAATACCCTCTAGTTATCTTTTCTTGGGTCGTGGACCATCCACATATCTTACCATCATGTTATATTTTCTTGGGTCGTAGGTCGTCCATAGATCTTACCCTCATGTTATCTTTTCTTAGGTCGCAGATCGTCCATAGATCTTACCCTCATGTTATCTTATCTTGCATCATAGATCATGCGCTGATATTTAGACTTTGCAAATATTTTTGGGTCGCGAATCCTACACGATAGATTCTCCACTATTGTCAATTTTACCCATTATCTGTATCTTTCTTTTTTGGGCACGAATCATGCACGATAGGTTCTCCGCTTTCGTCAATTGTACCCATTGTATTTACCTTTCTATTTGGGTTGTGAATCCTGTACGATAGATTACCCGTTGCTGTCGATTTTACCCATTGTCTTTACTATTCTTTTAGGGTCGCGAATCCTACATGATTGACTCTCCATTGTCGTCGATTTTACCCATTATATCTACTTTTCTTCTTGGGTTGCGAATCATACACGATAGATTCTCTGATGTCGTCGATTTTACCCATTATCTCTACCTTTCTTTTTGCATCGCGAATCCTGCATGATAGATTATCCGTTGTTGTCGATTTTACCCATTGTCTTTACCTTTATATTTGGGCCGTGAATCCTACACGAAAGATTCCCGACTATCATCAATTTTACCCGTTGTCTTCAACTTTATTTTTAGGTCGTGAATCCTACACGATAGATTCTCTGCTATCATTGATTTTACCCGTTGTCTTTCCTAATCTTTTTGGGTCACGGATCCTACACGATAGATTCTCCGTTGTTGTTGATTTTTAATCGGGAAAGAAACAAGCATATCCTAAGGGAGCATGGTATATACAAAGCAAAAAAAGGAAACACGTACATGGCGAGAGTAGTGTATCCCAAAAAAGAAAAGGAGAACGCGTACATGGTGAGAGTAATGTGTCTCAAAGTAGCAAGCTCAGACAAAGGGATCACATACATGGCGCGAGTAGTGCACACTAGCTTAAGTAAAATATCCTAACCAAGATATCGTGAATCGAGGTAGGTAAAGAATACAGTAGGGATGCTTTTGCCAAGGGGTCTTATTAACCGAGGCAAACAAGCGGGAAGGGGATAGGAAAAGCATGGAGCGTCAACATCGTCCAACGCGAGCTTAAGACAGAGTGTGGGGAATCGATTATAAATCCCTTTTCCACATGACTGACTCAATACAAAAGATCACCACACCAAAGCATTAATGTACAAAATGAGCTAAGAATTACATGGACTAGAATGCACGGGGGTTGATTATAAACCCTTTATGCTCGCCTCCTTTTGAGGACTTATCATATGTAGTATATGCGAGCATAAAATGTAAACACACCTACAGAATACCTACTTCAAAGGTAGGATTTTAAACAAGCAAGGGTAGCACACAAAATGCACACAATGCAGAATTTCCCTAAACAGGGCTTAAAATAAACCAGAGGGATTCCTGACATGATCAGCAACAGAGATCCCTGTCATGCATCTCTATTCCTACTTCTCATGGTAAGGAAAGCGGTAAAACCCCTACTTGACATGATCTCTAGAAAATAATAAGATGCTGAAATAAAATAGAAGGGAAATGTACCAAATGGATAACAATCCGTACATAAAAGAAAAAGCAACTAATAAATCTAGAGGCCCTGGTTCAAGCTAAGCATCATCAACACACAATGTTAGAATATGTGCAACGCATCAAAATGCAAAGACAACAGTGTGTGTCGTACACAACAATTCAAATAACCTGCAAGCAACAATAATATATACAACACAACGGCCAATACTCCTCGCACGAGGGAAAAGGTGATGAGAAAAGGTGACTCCCCACATGTAAAATGGAGCACCGAGAATCCTAAAAAAAGATGTGATATTGTTGTTCCCCAGTTTTTCCCCCTAAGATTCCTCTATCATATCATATCAACTCAATCATAACAAGATCACACTAGGGTTTGGTTCTTCTCTTTATCTTTAGCTTTGCTCATGGGGAATCACCAAGCACCTTGAATTATATTTTTTGATCATCTATGTTTTTTATTGATGAACTTTTAACTAATAAATAAAATGAATGTTTTCCCTAATTGTTGATATTATAGGTGAAAGCACAACACATTCCATCAAGTTTATCTACAAGTTCATGAGTTTATTTCCATGCCTTCTTCAACAAAACTTCATTAAGATTCAAGCTTCATAATTGAAGATGGTTTGAAGTAATATCATGAAAAAGTATATTATGATCCATCATTCCTCAAGTTGTCAAAGATAGTTCAAGGATATAAGGGTTGATGGAAGAAGTTAGACCTAATTGGACAAGTTTTTTATTTCTTGATCACAAGTGCATATATCCCTCAATTCTCATTATTTAGATGTGTTTATTGTTGCTATGGTTCCTCATTATCATCTTGAACAACATATATTTACATGACAAAAGTATATGTGCAAGAAGGTTTGTCAAAATTGAAAAGGTTTTCCAAGGTACTTTGTTGCTCTAGGAGCTAGGATTTTAAACTTCTAAAGGCTATATCTTTCTCATCTTTTGGTATTTTTGAGTGATTCCAAAATCATGCTTCTCTTCAAAGGGTTAACAACAAACCACTTCAAAAGTTTTAAGAAAATTTTGTGTGGAAGATACCTAATGATGAAGAAAGATTACAAGTCCTCTAAATAAGCCATCAAATTCCATTATGTGACTTCAAAGGATCATAACTTGGTCAATTTTTATCTCCTTGAGCCCATTAATTTTCCACAATAATCCTAAGGGTGTGAACTTCAACTCTTATTTTATGTGCAAAGCTTGAAAATGGATGGAAGATGTCCTAAGGATGCAAAAGATTATAGGTCATTTCATGAATTTTCACCAATTTTGCAAGACCATAACTTTTTTAATACTTGGTGATTTTGAGTGATTCAAGTTTCACAATTCTCTTTAGGAAGTCTATTTCAAGCTAGCATCAATGATCAAAGCTCAATTTTGGAGGAAAGTATTTTTTAAGTTCAAAACATTACAAGTCATTTTTGAAGAGAAAACTTGGAATTTTTCTAAGTATAAAAGTCAACATCTTTTTCTCAACTTTGACTCATCACAACTCTTAGCTCAAACATCCGTTAATTCCCATTCTTTTCACATTGTAAAGCTTGTGACCTCATCTTTCTAAAGCCTCAAGAATCATGCCCTAAGACTCCTTGAGCTCTGAATTCCATTGATTCAAAAATGGTAAACAGGTCACACACTCGTCATGTATCAGGTTCACACGAATTCCCTCCAAATTTCATCATTCCACACTATAATACAGTGGGATAACTGACTTGGGTGTTTTGTGTTTTATCACAATTGTTGCGGATAGCAAGAGTTGCCACTGAATTTTCTTTTATCCAATAAGGAAAGGTTGAAAAGAATAGGAAAGACCTTTAGAGATGTTTTCTTGAGTTCGGGGTAGGTTATGAAAATGGAAGGTGTTAGAACCCTTTTCATCCGTAGTTATGTACGGGATCTTAGTTGCTTGTTAGATCACTTGCTTTTGTTTGAAAATGTGCTTTGTGGTGTGGGTTTGAAAATATTTTTGAAAATGTCTTTGTAATGATTCTCGTTTCTATAAGAATGCGTACAAAGTTTTGAAAATAGTTTAAAGAGGTGTTTGTGGAATGTGTTTTTGAAAGTAATTTTTAAAAGTGTCTTTTTAATTATTCTCGTCTCTCTAAGAATGCATACAAATAGCTTTGTCTTTTGAAAATGTTTCAATTGAAAGTGTTGGTGTGGAAAAATGTTTTTGTTGTTAGCAAGCGAGCAACTATGAGCATCCTACCTACTCAAAAGGTCTTTGTTCTTTTCCTCCTCCTTTAGATGTTGCTATCTTACCATTGATTTGGTAAGAAGCCCCATCGTTAGATGTGAAGGGACGGGTGTGGGTCATTTGTATAGTCATGGAAGGCAACCTATGAGACGTTTTAGCAATTTCGTTAAGGACTAGATCGTTTGCCGAAGGCAACATTAAGGGTCATCGAGGGACTATGATCTTTTATCGAGGGTCTTTGCTAATACCCCCATATTCGAGGGACATGACTATTTTCTGAGGCAACAAGTGAGATTACCCTAGAGGTGCATGTATGCAAATTGTGTTTCATTGCATACATTTTTGTCTTTGATTAGGGTGGTCTACTTGATGGTTTTATCTTGCCATACATCCTAATTACTAACATTTGTATAAAGAAATACAAATGTAGAAAGTAAATATCCTACACTATTATAACCATATTGAATAGCAAGAAAATATAAAGAAAAACATAAATAACATAAAAAGAGAGGAAAAGTAAGTTCTTCGATCCAGGCAGCAGGCTACTTCGATTCACCCTTCTTTGACTCCTTTCGATTGGGGCTGGGCATTAGTGTGAGCAACTTTCAATTTCTTCCTTTTCTCTGCTCCTTTCGATTGGCCTAGAAGTCAGCATGAGTGTACACTCCTCGTTTCAAACTCCTTGCTGCCTCCTTCGATTCCAGGAATGTAAGGCTCCCAAGTTGAGATTCGAAAGGCTTCAATGTTTAGCCAATCGAAGGATACAGAAAACCTATCTAAACTTGAAAATGAAACTAACAAGTGTAACTTTCGAAAGCTACAATCCAGGGTTTAGCACAAGTTCATTAGGCACCAAAATCCAAGGTCTAACTAGTCAGGGTTAAGATTTTCAACATACATGCAGCGGGGATCGAAAGTTACGGAATGGTCAACTTCCTAGATGGGATATCTCCATTTTCCTTTTATTTATACGTACAAATGATATTTAAGTGAACAAGTTCTAAGTTTGGAAAAAAAATTACCTATCGAAGTGCTTAATCGAAGGAGCTGCAGGTGACTTCCTTGGTGGTGAATGGAACTTCGATAGAATCTTCATGAAGCTAGTTCAGTTACTGCTTTGTTTGGGCAGTCACTGAATCGAAGGAGGGTATATGATAGTGGTGAGTGAATCGAAGGTTATTCTATAACAGTCTAGGGAGTGAATCAAAAAACTATTATGTTGTAGTAGGGGAATGAGTCAAAAGTTTATTAACTGGCAGTTTGAGGAGTGAATCGAAAGGTTCACTTAGTGTATGAAGGGGTCTGAGTTTTTTAGAGTTGAAGTGTTTAGGAATGTTTGAGAATGTTTGATAGTTTTGGGAAATTGATAATTTTCTCACAACAAGAGCTTTTTGCAACTATCAGGGGCCCCTAAGATGTGTGATAGAGGCTCTTATTTAGATGAGTTTGGCTGAGGTTTTGGAGGGAAAATAAATGAGATTTGAACAAATTGGGTATACTGTTTTTGTAGCCTTTGAGGTGCAGTTTTTGTATGCCAATTTGGTGCAAGTATGGGAGCAGCATGGTAGGACTGCTTTGTAGCAGTTTTGAAGTGTTGTGGCCAGTGCAGCAGGCTTGTACTTGGAAGCACCTAGGACTTTGGCCAGCAAGCATCTTTGGATATTTCAACCTTTCGTTTTGACCACCTAGGTCCAACCTTCGACCAGACTCTTCTTCAGACAAGACAATTTTATTTTCACCCAATATGTGTCTTTCGAATGGGCCCTTTTTATGCACCCTTCGAAGGGGCCAAATGTATGCCCCTTGAATGGGCCACCAAAATATGTTCTTCGAATGGGACATCCAGGTATGTCTGGAAAGTCCTTAGAATGTGCCACCATAGTATGTATTTTGAAGGGGACAACAATTATGTGTGATAGTGTAGAAATTGCATGTTGAAGGTGGAATCGAAATAAGCTATTTCAAAGGGAGATATTGTCTATTCAAAAACTAGTATGAAAATAACCAATGCATGAGGGAAGTTCCTGCCTTGTGACTTGAAACAAAGCAGGAAAGAAACCTTTGATTCATGAATTGAAACAAACATTGTAACGGGCCATTGCTTCAATCGAAGCTTACATGCAGGGGCCACTTGCTTTTGGGGGTACTAGCGTGAAGGGGAATTTATGCCTTGTGAATTTGGAAAACCATGAAAAACCATTGGCTTCTGAGTCGTAGGAGAGCTATGGGAGGCCATTGCTTTGTGACTCCAAGCAAACATGCAAGAGGCCTTTGCTCAAACGAAAGCTTGCATGAAGAACCACTGTCCAATCAAAACTTGCTTGTAAGAGGTCATATGGCCAAACGAAGGATGTAACCCAAACTTGCATTCGAAGGAAACAACAAACCCAAATGAAAGATGCATGCAGGAGGCTATTGCTTTGTGACTCCAAGCAAACATACAAGAGGCCTTTGATAAAATGAAAACATACATGAAGAGCTACGGTCAAATAAAAGCTTGCCTGCAATGGGTCATATGGCCAAACGAAGGATGCATGCAGGAGGTCCCTTCTTTGTGAGTCAAAGGAAAATTTTCAGAAGGCCATTGCCTTCTGAATTGAAGGAAGCTTTCAGAATGTCATTTTACTTTGAATCGAAGGGGAACCAGTATGAAGCCACTACTTTCTGAATCGAAGGACACCAACAGGAGGTCCTTCCCATTTGAATCGAAGGAGTTTGTTTCAAAGGGAAACAAATGCTCAGTCGAAGCTTGTATAGAGATAGACGCTGCCCTTGCTATGTGAATCGAAGCATGCAAGAAAGAGACCATTTTCTCAATCGAAGGCTGCGTGCAGATAGCCATTCCTTTATGAATCAAAGCAAGCATTTCAAGGGCCAATGCTCCATCAAAATATGTAAGCCAAGATTGCATCAAAAGAGGCCAAAAGCCCAATCGAAGGATGCGTAATCGAAGCAGGCATGCTCTTTTTTTGATTTGGTGTTAGAAAGACCAATTGTACTTGTGCAAATTTGAACTTTTTGAAAATCCTTGTGAGGAAATGAATTGAGAAATGAGAGGGACAATTTTGGGGTACAACAGCTGCTCCTGTTCAATCTTCTTAAACCTGAAGAGTTAGATTGGCGAGTCATGCCATTCGTGACTTGAAGGTGAAAGATGATTGAACACTAGAGTGCCTAGAAATTTTCACTGGATGATGTGGTGGTTGATTGTGTAGGGAATATGCTTAAAGATGCCATTTGGAGAGTTTTCAAAGATGGGCTTATATATGCCACCCATAAGTGATTGTTGACAAAAATTAGACTAATTCTAAGCTTGACTTTAACTAGAAATGAATCAGAATAAATCTTTGGTCGATTTAAACTGAACTAGAGGCAGTGTCTATCGGAATGGAATCAGGATAAACCATTGATCGATTTAAACTGAACCAGTAGAAATCTGAAAGGTCTTTAATTGGAAACGAATCAAAATAAATCTTTGGTCGATTTAAACTGAACCAGAGGCAGTGCCTACCGGAACAGAATCAGGATAAACCATTGATCTATTTAACTAAACCATCAGAGGTCTTGAATAATCTTTAACTGGAAAAGAATCAGAATAAATATTTGGAGCGATTTATTTGAACTAGAGAAAGTGTCTACCAAAATAGAATTAGGATAAACCACTGATCAGTTTAAACTGAACAAGCAGAAATCTGAAAAGTCTTTTACTGGAAAAGAATCAGAATAAATCTTTGGTCGATTTAAACTGAACCAGAGGAAGTGCCTACCAGAACGGAATCAGGATAAACCATTGATAGATTTAAACTGAACCAACAGAAATCTGAAAAGTCTTTAACTTGAAAAGAATAAGAATAAATCCTTGGTCGATTTAAACTGAACCGGAGGTTGTGCCCACCGGAATGAAATCAGGATAAACCATTGATTGATTTGTATTGAACCAACAGAGGTCTTGAATAATCTTTAACTGGAAAAGAATCAGAATAAATATTTGGAGTGATTTATTTGAACTAGAGAAAGTGTCCACCAGAACAGAATCAGGATAAACCATTGATTTATTTAAACTGAACTAGCTGAAATCTGAAAATTCTTTAATTGGAAAAGAATCAGAATAAATATTTGGTATATTTAAACTGAACCAGAGGCAGTTCCTACCGAAACGAAATTAGGATAAACCATTGATCAATTTAAACTGAACCAGCAGAAATCTGAAAAGTATTTAACTGGAAAAGAATCAAAATAAATCTTTGGAGTGATTCATTTGAACTAGAGAAAGTGTCTACCGAAACGGAATTAGGATAAACCATTGATCAATTTTAAACTGAACCAACGGAAATCTGAAAAGTCTTTAACTGGAAAAGAATCAGAATAAATCTTTGGTCGTTTTAAACTTAACCAGAGGCAATGTCTACCGGAATGGAATAAGTATAAACCATTGGTCGATTTAAACTGAACCATCAGAAATATGAAAAAAGTGTCTGTCATGTAGATGGTCATCCCGTCCGGTTTTGGGAATTGATCTACAATCAATTTGTTCACAGATAGTTGTCTTGTCCTGTGTTAGGTGTTAATCTGGAATTAATGAAAATTGGTAATGATATTTGTTTCCTTACTAACTTTCCTAAAAAAGGTAATGAGTCAGTTATGTGTAGTGTCATGATGCATGATATGTATCAAGTAATGATGTTCTCAAAATAAATGAGATTGTAATATATGCATTTGTGTTGTTGATGCTATGATGTATGAATGCAATGTATGAACATATCAGTTGTTCTGTTGCGGTGTTGCTGGACTGGGGAAAATAAATCCCTGACTGCTGCTAGAGATGAGGAGTGTAAGTCTTCATATTTTGTTGAAGTTGAAGTGATGATAGATTGGATTCCATTATTAGAGAAATAAACTCTGTTGGGGAAGGGAAACTATGTGCATTGTTTGGGGATTTTTATGAAATCCTGTTGGGGAATCCTGAGAAGCTTGGCGACTTCACTGGAGAATCTTTGGAGCAGTAATTGGAAATTTTGCTCTGCCGAGGATATGAGATTACCTGATACCATTAGGCTACATACTGGAGATATGGCAGTGACCTTGTAGCATGATGTCTCTGCCTCTGTTCTTGCTGGAGAAAGTACCTGCGGGGGTTTTATGGAATGGCCTTCAGACATTGTCCTGTTTCTTAAAGCCATTAGTAATTGTCTTTCCGTTTTCTTTTCTTTTTTTATGCGCATATTTGTAAGAAGTAATCACATTCAAATGCATATGTTTAAAAATAATCACTGGACGTTTTTGCAAATAAAACAGGAAAATAAAAACAAATAGTTTTGCACTTTCAAAGGAATAGCTTTGTATTAACTTGAATAAGTGTTTTTGTACAAAGAGACGAACATCCTAATAAGAGAATGTCGTCGTAAGAATGAAAACTAATACAAAGAAAGACAATTATTTGAAATAATACCATGGGGTTCCCATTCTGCTATTTCCTTTATGTCTTCGAGCGTCTTATCCCTTTGCTTCTTGTCCGAAGCTGATTGGATTGATTAGTACTGTTTGAGTTTGATAGTTGATACTGAAGGTTGGCTGTAAGGTGATCAAACGAGACATAGTTATACGCTTTAAACCCCTAACTTTTTCTTGGACCTCCCTTTCGGGTTTTCACTCCACCGGGATACCCTTTTTTGCCTAAGCTGCCTTGTCAGGTTTTCGACTTACCGAGTGTACAAATTTTTCACATGTATATCCCTAATTTTTTCCCGAACCTTTTGGGTTTGCCGGGATGCCCTTATTTTTTCCTAGGCCAGTCAACCTAGCAGTTTGTTGTTCATGCGTAGTATCTTTTAACTATGTCCGTATTTACAGGGTGTAGAAGGTCGTCACCGTCTATAGTGGTTAAAATCATGGATCCACCAGAAAATAGGTTCTTGAACATAAATGGTCCTTCGTATGTAGGAGTCCATTTTCCCCTGGGATCACCTTGTGCCAGTATGATGCACTTAATTACTAAGTTACCAGCCTGATATACCTGACGTCTGACCTTCTTGTTAAAAGGTTCAATCATACGTCTTTGGTACATCTGACCATGGCAGACAGCCGCGAGCCTCTTCTCATCAATCAGGTACAATTGGTCAAGTCGAGTTTGAATCCATTCGTCTTTATTCAAACCTGCCTCCTTCATGATTCTCAAAGAAGGGATCTGGATCTCTATAGGTAGGAAAACTTCCATACTGTATACTAAAGAGAAAGGAGTTTCCCCTGTTGATGTGTGCATTGTGGTGCGGTAACCATGAAGAGCAAATGGTAACATCTCGTTCCAGTATTTATATGTCACCGTCATCTTTTGTATGATATTTTTGATGTTTTTATTAGCAGCTTCAACAACGCCATTCATCTTCAGCCGGTAAGAAGAAGAGTTATGATGCTGGATCTTGAATTGTATGCAGAGTTCGGTGATCATAGTGTTATTAAGATGGGTACCATTATCCGTAATGATTCTTTATGGGATACCGTACCGACAAATAAGGTTATGTCTGATGAATCAGACCATAATGTTCTTGGTAACAGAAGCAAATGAAGCTGCCTCGACCCATTTTATGAAGTAATCAATGGCGACTAGGATGAAGTGGTTCCCATTAGAAGCTATAGGTATGATCTCTCCAATCATGTCGATGCCCCACATTATGAATGGCTAGGGAGCAGTCAAGACGTTCAGAGGAACCAGTGGCACATGTACTTTATCAGCATAAATATGGCATTTGTAACAAGTTTGCGAATGCTGATAATAATCTGCTTCCATAGTGGACCAATAGTATCCTTCCTGTAGGATCTTTTTATCCATCGTGTTCCCACTAGAATGGGTGCCAAAGGTACCTTCATGTTAATCAGCCATAATCTTTTCCACCTCACTCTTGTCTATGCACCGAAGCAAAGTAGAGTCGTGGTTGCGCTTATAGATGGCTCTGTTACTGAGGAAGAATTTGGCAGAGAACCTTCTTAAGAACTTATTATCATTGACTGAAGCTCCCTCAGGATACTTTTGGGCTTCGAGATATCTTTTAACTTCTTGGAACCAAGGTTTATCCGCTACCTCTTCAGTATCAATCTCATGACAATATGCTGATTCATCCATTCTCTCAATAGTGATCTGAGGAGCCTCATTATCCCACCTGATTTTTAACATGGATGACATAGTAGCTAGCGTGTTCTCTAGTTGATTTTCCTCTCGTGGAAAATGTTCAAACGTAATTTCTTCAAAATGCGGGATCAATGTCAACACATGCTCTTTGTAAGGGATGATATTAGGATGCTTCGTATCCCATTCTCCTTTGATCTGACTGATTACTAAGGCTAAGTCTCTAAATACACTTAAGGATTTGATCCCCAAATCTATAGCAGCTTTGAGACCCATAATGCACGCTTCCTATTTAGCCATATTGTTGGTATAGTTGAAACACAACATGGCAGTGAAAATAGTATGACAGTCTTCGGGAGATATGATCACAGCGCCGATGCCATTGCCAAGTGTGTTGGAAGCTCCATCAAAAACCATATTCCATCGGGATCCTTGTCCAGGTCCGTCATACGGTCTAAGTTCTTCATAATCATTTACTAACATGATGTCCTTGTCCGGGAATTCTAAGTTCATGGAGCCAAATGATCATCTAGTACACTCTCTTTTATTGTTTTTTGGGTAGTGTATTAAATGTTGTATTCAATTAAGACCATTTGTCATATTGCGATTCTTCCGGAAAGAGCGGGATTCTCGAATATTTATTTAATATGATCCATCTTAGATATCAATAAGGTAGTGTGAGTCATCATATACTGTCTTAGCTGGCGAGCAGCCCATGCCAGAGCGTAACAAGTTTTCTCGAGCAGTGAATATCTGGTTTCATAGTCGATAAACTTTTTGCTCAGGTAGTATATTGCATGCTCTTTTCGGCTAGACTCGTCATGCTGCCCCAGCACACACCCCATTGAATTTTCCAAAACTGTTAAGTACATGATTAGAAGTCTTCCCTCAGTTGGAGGCATCAAAAATGGAGGCTCTTGAAGGTACTCCTTAATCCTGGCAGTCGTCATTCCACTTCACCACTTGATCTTTCTTCAGTAATTTGAATATTGGCTCACAAGTAGCAGTTAGATGGGAAATGAATCTGGCGATGTAGTTTAGACGTCCCAAGAATCCCCTAACTTCCTTCTCAGTTTGAGGAGCGGGCATTTCTTATATCGTTTTTACCTTTGTAGGGTCTACTTCAATACCTTTTCCACTGAAAGCGAAGCATAAGAGTTTGTGGATATTACTCCAAAGGTGCATTTATTCGGGTTCAACCTCAGTTTTTATTTCTCCAGTCTTTCAAATAGCTTCTACAGGTGGTCAAGGTGTTCCTTTTCAGTTTGAGACCTGGCTATCATATCATCAACGTAGACCTCTATCTCGTGATGGATGATATCGTGAAACAAATCTACCATGGCACACTGATAGGTTTCCCCGGCGTTCTTTAACCCAAATGGCATAACTTTATAGCAGAAAGTTCCCCACTGTGTGACGAAGGTCGTTTTCTCCATGTCCTCAAGTTCCATTTTGATCTGATTATACCCAGAGAAGCCATCCATGAAGGAGAATACCTTGTGTTGTTTGGTGTTGTCAACCATAACATCAATATGGGGAAGCGGAAAGTCATCCTTGGGGCTTGCCCTATTTAGGTCTCTATAATCCACACATATTCGTACCTTACCATCATTCTTAGGTACCGGAACAACATTAGCAACCCATTATGGATAGGAGGTAACAACTAAGAAACCTATGTTAAATTGCTTCATGACTTCAGCCTTGATCTTTTCTGACATCTCTAGCTGCATACGACGAACCTTCTGTTTCACCAGAGGGCAGTCTACTTTTGTCGGTAGACGATAGACCACGATATCAGTGTCGAGTCCTGGCATGTCTTCGTATGACCAGGCAAACATTTTAACATAGTCATGTAGCATCTGAATTAAATGCTCCTTGACACTATGCTCCAGATTAGCACCTATATTGACCTCCTTCTTGTTCTCTTCAGTACCCAAATTTTCTGTCTCAATTGGCTCTTCGTGGGACTGTATTGCCCTTTCTTCCTGTTGTACCATTCTAGCAAGTTCCCCTGGTTCCTCACAATCTTCCTCGTCTTCGTCCTCGGCTTGGTAGATCGGACTTTCAAAGCCATAATTGGCAATAGTAGAATCGTTACCAATAGGATCCCGAGTGGTTGTGGATCTGCATTTTGATATATGAGTGTGTGTAAGAGCATAGCTATTTTTTATAAAGTAAAAGGTAGAAAAATAAAAACAAAGAGCGTAAAATTTGCATGCAAAAACGTCTCATGATTTATTAATGACATATGAAGATGAAGTAATAACCCTCACAGATAGACCATTATGCCTCGGGGAAGACACAAGGTTTTAGAGTTTAAATTGTTTAAATATTACAAGTCCAAAAATTAAAAGACAATTACTCTTGAATATAAGTAATAGGAACAAAATCTTTGGCCTCCCAATTGTTGAGTCCATCACTGATGGTTGGGAAAATCCACTTGTCCATGTCACAATCGTTATAATTGTCCTCCAATGCATTGACTCCATGATTGTTGATGTGTAATGGCGGTCCCCCAGCGTGAGCACGTCAAACAGCTCTTTGGGCCTCTGAAATAAAACCCAAACCAAACTTGTTAGATTTGTAGGGAATGTTAGGAAGTTGACCCCAAATGGTACATCCACCTTCTTCAACTACTACTTTAGAATCCTTGAGAGAAGCCATTTTCAATGCCGGTATGGTAATCTTCGGAACCTTAGTAGAAGTCTTGGTTCCAGCAACTGTTTGTGGAACCTCCTCAAAATTCTGACAGAGGGTTTTAATGAACTCGCCGTCCATTTCAACATACCTGAAAGAGTTCAGGTGGCTAACCATGTATTCCTCCTCCCCATGGACTATGATAATCCTTCCCTTGATTGGGTACTTCAAGATCTGATGCAGGGTAGAAGTAATAGCACCAGCCCCATGGATCCAGGGTCGACCCAATAAACATGAATAAGATGGGCGAATGTCCATGACATAGAAGGTTGAATCAAAAGTCTGAGTACCAACTTTGATAAGGATGTCCACCTCCCCGTGCACCATTACTTTAGAACCATTGAAGGCCCTCACCACGATGTTGTTGGGCTTCAATGTGAGTCCTTCTCAATCTAACTTGTCCAGAGCATTCTTGGGCAATACATTCAGCGACGAACCTATATCCATCATAACATGGGCTAATGTAGTGCCTCTGAACTCAATGGAAACATGCAGGGCGTCATTGGGTTTTCTTCCTTTGGGAGTTAGATCAGCGTCAGAAAAACCCAGTCCATTATCAACGGTCAGGATGGCTACGCAATCCTCGAATTGATCAACAAAGATCTCTTGAGGCACGTGGGAAGACTTCAGGAATTTTACTAAAGCCTTAACATGGGCTTCAGAGCACAAAAGTAAGGCCAGCGTTGAGATTTTTGAAGGGGTCTTCCCTAACTGATCCACGACATTATAATCACTTTTCTTGATTATCTTTAATATCTCTTCCATTTCCCTTTTAGAAGCCTCGGGGATGACTTCTTTGTGTACCTTCATTTGGACAGGCTCAACCAATACCCTTTTGCCCCGAGTATCAGCCGACTCAATAACAGGGATAACAGTAGGAGTAGCAATGGGAATACTGACAGGAGTAACAACAGGAATGATCACGGGAGTAGAAACAGTCTTTGGAGAGATCTCTGCGGAGAAAACTCTTCTTCTTCTTGTAATTTTACTGGTCCCGACAATAT
The DNA here is from genome assembly GCA_948472305.1 of Vicia faba. NCBI lineage: Eukaryota > Viridiplantae > Streptophyta > Magnoliopsida > Fabales > Fabaceae > Vicia > Vicia faba. The sequence continues at coordinate 817,752,440 of OX451741.1, read as the reverse complement.
TATCGATGTCAAGATTAGTATCTTCAACAACTTTGTCTTTAATAGCCAATAGGTCTTGCTTGAAACCATGCTAATAGATGTCATCCCCATAATTCCAAGGAACAACTTTATCCGAGGAATATGGTATTGGCCCCGACATGGTGATGATCAAGGGAGAAAAATTGAGAATAAATGTAATCCTGACGGGACTTTTGGTGGAGACCCTGGGAGAATTGTCGGAAATGGTGATTATAGAGACATCTTCACAACAACTTCTTGTAAGGGGAATTTTTTCGAACAAAATTTCTTTGTTAACCATTAAGTGATTGACGCCCATTTTTAACAACAAACAACCATCTGGTAGAGACATACATAAGTGGCAACCTTCACCACATCCCAGAAATAAACCGGCTCGCAATAGTTTTTCTTTAACGATTAGCAGAGGAGTAGTTAATTCATCCACGGAGGAAACAAAATGGTCGTCATCAACAGCATTGATACCTTGGCCATGTTTGGGCATTGGTGTTGCTATTACATTAGGTTTCTTTGGAAGGTAAAACTCAATCTCTTTCGCCTCGATAAGGTCTTGTACCTTATTCTTCAGAGCCCAACAATCATTTGTATCATGCCCCGGACTCTTAGAGTGACAGGAACATCGAGCGTTTGGGTTGTAACGAGGAGAAGTAGTATTAGGATTCTTGGGAGATTCCTTTAGAGTTGCTAGATTGGACTTCAACAGATGCGGCAAAACCTGGGATAAGGTCATGTTGATCCAGGTGATTCGTCTTATGGGCGCATCCGGCCTGCATTGATGGTTTTGTTGTTGATTTGATACAGGATTGGAGATCATAACAGCCCCTACAGTTGGAAGACGTTCAGTTTTGTTTTGATTTCTCTGGCTAAAAGAAACACTGACCTCCTTCTTTCTAGCGAAGGGTTTCTTCATCGTACTATAGGATGTATCCCTTTGAATTTTGCCACTCTTAATACCAGCTTCTACATGCTCACCAGTCAAGATCAGCTTAGTAAACCCAGTTGAAGAGCTTCCAATTAAATGGTTGAAGAATGGACCAGACAACGTGCCCAATAACATATCCACCAGCTCTCTATCAGATAAAGGGGGCCGGACTCTTCCCGCGAGATCCCTCCATTTTTGGGCATAATTTTTGAAACCCTCACTAGAACCAATAGACATACTTTACAATTGTGTTCGAGTTGGAGCTAGGTCAACATTATACTGGTATTGCTTGTAAAAAGCAGCAACCATATCTTACCAATTGCCAATATTGGTTCCTTCCAATTGATAGAACCAATCCAACTGTGTCCCTGACAAACATTCTTGGAAGAAATGTACCCATAGGTTCTTATCAGCAGTATGGGGTTGAATCTTCCTAACGTACGACCTTAGATGCAGCTTAGGACAAGAGACTCCGTCATATTTATCAAATGTGGGGACCTTGAATTTATACGGGATGAACACTCTTGATACCAGTCCTATCTCTTCAAAATACAACTCGAGTACCCTCTGGATCTCCATAGCATTGAGGCGATCCTCCAGTTGTTTGTATTTATCATCAACAGGAGGATACTGTTCTTCAGAGTAGTCAGCTTCATCTTCCTCAGCCTCTAGGTTGTCATTTCCTTCCTTATTCTTTTCTTCTTGATTATCTCCTTCACCTGACGAGGTTGCAAAACCTAGAGCTCGCTTGGCCGGTCCTCGGAACCTTCTTCCCAAATTCAAAACACCGGCTGGTTTCTTCGCCTTCTTATTTTTATCTTTGATCATGAGAGTCTTCAAGTACTCTTGTCCTTTATCCAAAGCCAGGAACATCTGTTGGAATTAAGTGTTATGCGCTTGAAGATCCTTTACTGTTTATTCAATATCTATCTCACTGAAATAAACAGTATAAAGATAAGGAAAATTGTTATGAAAAGAAACAAGTTTGTGTTATGATGAATGAAAATGCATATGCAAATGATTTTAAGGAAACTAGTAGATTTAAATTTTCTTATACAAAAGGAAACACCCATTGTATTATTAAACACAAAATAAACTCCTAAGTTAAAGAGGTCGAGCGCATCCTTTTTGGAGCAATGTAGGCGTTCAAGTTTCCCTCTTCATGAAGTTGCTTTGTGAGCTCCAGAACCTTCTTCTCACTGACATAAAATTGGTTCTCAAAGGTGTCTCCTTCTTCCTTGAGCTGGATCCAAGACTTTTTCAATTCTTCAAAGCTTGTTGGCATGTCAGGATGAAAAATGATGTCAGACTCGTCCTCTTGATCAATAGACTCTAAGATCACTGGGAGGATAGTAGTGTATGGCATCATAAGACTTTGAGCACCAGCTCGCACCCATCTGAGGTAAGGCTCCAAAGGGATGGAATTTTTGCGTCCCAAGGTGTTGTTGTCAGTCTTCTTCGCCATGCCCCAAGCACGGATGAACCTCTGGTGATAACCTTGCAGATCATTTGAATAGTCAAACACAATACCCTGGATGAACATATCATGGGGACCATCCCTCCGAGCGTTACCGAACCGACGCAGGGCCAAAGAAGTGTTGTAGGTGATGCCTCCTCTAATGCCAAGGAGTGGCACATTAGGGAACTCTCTGCAACGATCAATAAAAGAGATATCTTATTGAGAGTGAGGGCACCAATAGATATTAGAGTGAGAAAGAGATATTATCCTTTGATTCCACCTTAAGCCTAACTCATTCTTCATTACTGACCAAGGGAGGTGTGAAATAAACCACCGATAGAGAAAATGATTACAACACATAAGAGTCCCTCGTTTCTTCATGGTATGAGTGTGGAGTGAATACATCATATCTCTAACCAATGTAGGCACTAGATTGCGAGCAAGGAAGATGTTTATGGCACTGACATCTATAAACTAATTTGAATTGGGAAACAGAACCAATCCATAGATCAAGATAGCTAAGACATCTTCAAAGGCATGGTAACTCATATCATCTAAGAATATTTGAGCTTTTTTCATTACAAGCCTAATGTTATCCTTGACTGAATCAAGGAACATTAGTACAAACCAGAGCATCATGCTACGTAGCTATCACTTTGTCCATATCGGTCTACACCGTACAACCTCCATGATTTATTGCTACTTACCTAGAAAGGTGCCCCAGATTCGGGTATAGGATCTTTAACAAAAGGCCAAGAAAATACCCAAAAATGTAAAGCAAGTAAGTCAAACAAGGAAATAAAGTAAAGGTGATCTAGCCCTAAGGTAATCCCACTTTAAAGTAAAAGTCCCCAGCAGAGTCTCTAGTTCTGTAATACGATAGGAGAAGTGACTTGGGTGTTTTGCGTTTGATCACAATTGTTGCAGATAGCAAGAGTCGCCACCGACTTTTCTTTTATCCTATAAGGAAAGGTTGAAAAGAACATGAAAGACCTTTAGAGATGTTTTCTTGAGTTCGGGGGGTAGTGTAGCGGTAGAAATGCTTAAGACTAAGCCATTGGATTGAGTAGACTTATATAAATCAAAATAACATTCGCCACTGCACTTTATTGTTTCCAAAGGGATGGGAAAAGAGCGAATAACCCAAAAAGAGGGGGAAAGATTCAAGGTAAGGGGGTTGGTTATACAAAGGGAAGGTATTAGCACCCTAAACATCTACGGTACTCCGCAGGAACCTCTTTGTAAAATCTGTATATTTTGCCTATGAAAAATATTGTATAAAAAATGGATGGCGGAGGCAAGAAAAGAAATATATTTTTTATGGTTTTTTGCACCCGCCACGGTTGCGAACCTTTAGTGCCTATGTACCACATTTTTGTGCAATAAGGGATCAGGGTACACGTAGTTCCTCTTTTAAAAATTTTAAAACACAAATGTGTTGGTTAATTTTATGAGATAAAACATCATCGTCATTGTCCGTGTGGAAAACATACCTACTACCCACAATCATGAGAAAGGAGAATTTGCATCATCTCAAAGTGGAGGATATGGCTTGGATTTTAGAATCAACAATTCCTCACTCAACACCCAAGTGGAAAATATCTCTCTTCACTAAATATTGTAGAAGTATAGTTGTTTGCATCACTACAAGTATTGACAAGAGTTCAATCTTTTGAGAAAAGTTTAAAGATAAAAGCCAAAGTGGCAAAATGGTTTGAAATGAGATTGATTGACTTTTAGTCTTCTCACAAAAAATGTCAAAGTATTATTAAGTTTATTGAAGTTTATTTATGAAAATGTTTGAAAATGCATGGACCTAAGTCTAAGTTTATTATGAAATTGGTTCAAGTTTAAAACAAGAAGAGTTTTCAAAAGGAGGGAGAAGATTTTTGAAATTAAAGAAGATGGGAGGAGAAGAAAAGGCTATCATAAAGCATAAAATAAAAGCTAGGGATAAGAACCATCTAACCAACAAGAAGCCAATACTTGACACTATGAGCCAAAATAGAATTTCCAATCTTTGGATTGAAACCAAATGAGCAAAAATACTAGACCTCTTGAGAGAACCAAACTTCAAGTGTATTAAGTCTTCATAAAAATTAGGCAGAGTAACGGCTGTATACGGGTGAATTCCAGATTACAAACAAAGGGTGTAATCATAATAACCTGCACACAAAACAATCAGATAAGATCACAAGGTCACCAATCATAGGCCAAGGTTTATAATCCTAAGTCCAAAAATCCCAATGCTCCATAATGCTAAGGATAGTAACCAAATAGTCCAAGTATTATTAAAGATTTTTAGGGTTTATGTTGATTATTAGGTGTTTTAAAAAGAAAAGTAAACACTCAAATGAGCAAAGATAAAAATGACAAGAGAGTAAACACTCAAATGAGCAAAGATGAAAATGGCATGAAATTTAAATGCTAAAAGTAAATATTGCATAAAAATAAAAGGGCGTATAAGAAAAAGGATAAAGTCAATTATTAGTGATTAGTTGTTAGTTGGATGATCATATTGAAACTTGCATTTGGAACTCATTAGAGGATTGGTAGAACCAAAGCCTCCACACAACAAGTTTCATTTGCTTTTTGTCAAGTATATCATCCATTTGGAATCCTTATGAGTACCATTTAATGATCAACGATGTTTAAGTGATCCGCGTTGACCAAAGGTGTTGTAGATCCATTAGAGGATTGGTATAACCAAAGCCTCCACACAATAAATATCAAGGTTATTGGATCAAAGAGATCAAATTAACATACCCAAGCTTGCAAACATAAGTTTGGGCCACGCATGATCATTTATTCGAATCGGGACAAAATCTAGCGCTCTATTAAGCAATCGTAAGTGGACTTATATAGAAGTCGCACCTATTTTGAGGTCGGTCAATAACAATCTGTGCACCATTTGTTTTGAGACATGATATAGAGATCATGCTCCAATAACACTTAGTGCAATAAGAAAGGGATGAGATGAAGAGGGGTGAGAGAGAATATACAAACCACTTTTGAATTAAATTTAATCAAACTATTATTAAAATCATTCATCCATTTTTATGGAGTTAGACTCAACACCATGGATCCAATGATGTTAATAAAGTTCTTGATCAAAAATTTAACCCAAGATCAGCCAGAAAATAGTCATAAAATAATATTACATTTTAACATATACAAAAATGTTTTAAAAAAATGTTTAAAAATAGAAATAAAAGAGAAAAATATCAACTATGTTCAAATTAATCAAGAAATAAAAAGTAAGACCATTGAAAAATCAGGAAAGGACTCAAATGATTTTATAAATTTTTTGGTAATTTTTTAAAGTCATAAACTATTTTTAAAATTAAAAGAAATGAGTAAAATAAACCAAAAATGATTAAAAAATACCGAAGTCAGCAATAAAAAGTAAGTGAGGTCACCAATATTTGTCACAATATCATTGGATCATTCCATAATTTTTTCAGAATTTAAAAATGCATAAAAGTAATTTTAAAAATTTAAAACAATCCAAATAAAGTGAAAATTTATAAAAAATACCAAAACACAAAATTAAATTGTGAAAAAATAAAAATCAGAAAGAGAATAATCAAAAATGTTTTTCATAATGTTTTCAGATTTTTTGGACTTAAAACGAATTTTCTATGATTTTTTGATGTTTAAAACAATGAAATATAAAAATCAGAAAAGAAAATAAAAGTAAAAAATATGTGGACCATTGGATGAGAGTCAAAATGCATTAGTAAATAGATCTAAGGGATCTGGCTCGCTGTGTATATCATAGTCATTAGTGAATAAAGCATAGAATCAAAAATAAAATCAGAATTCAAAAAAAAACAAGTGGCACGTCATCATTGGTTGGAAGATGACACGTTGGTCATCTTCAATCTCTAGCCAACTTGAATTGCAGGTTTCTCAAATTGTAAAATTAGAAGCTCAGACCTATGCCATTTGCTTCATCTCTTCAAGACGAAGGCAACCACACCCTCGCGCCAAATTTATATAAACTGTAGCTCAAGCAATTTGGAAGGAAAGTTTTGAAAAGGGATTTGAAATTTCATGGTAAAAATGTGTTTCCAGTAAAAAGCAAGTGTTGCGACTAGAACCAGGGCAATGAGAGCATCACCATGATATCAAAGTTTTGAAGAATTGTTGAAGGAATCTACCAATTGAAGTTGAGTTGCAGAGCTCTAAAAATGGACTTCTATGGAGCAATATAGGGCACGATTCTTGAATGTAATTATATGGTTATCTTTAGGGAAGATCAAGGAAGGTGAATTGATAGAAAAATTGGATTGAAAAAGCCTTGTATATGAATTTCAAAGTTGCTGAATTTTGAGTTATGGAATAAGTTTGGCAGGGTGATTCTGGCTATCCAAGCTTGAGGAAATGAATGGGGAATGACCCTCTATTTATAGGGAATCAAATGGAATGTCCAAGCGTCTGAAATGATGAAGTTTTGAGGGAAATCGTGTGAAGTTGCAAAAAAGAAAAGTGTGACTTCCAATTTGATCAAAACTCATCCAAAACGTGTGTTTTGTTGTGATAATCACTTATGGAATTTCACTAAACACGTTTAGAAGCAAAAACACGCAGAAACAAAGTGTTTAGAAGCCAAATCAAGGATTTCAAACTTCTGACTTGGTGAAAAATTCAGTTTCAAAGTGCCAACTTCTGACCAATGGCATTCTCAACTCAAGGGGTCTTAGGGCATGATTCCTGATGCTTCAGAAAGATGAGGTTACAAGCTTTGCAATGTGAAAATAATGGAGACAAATGGATGCTTGAGCTGAAATTTATAACGAGTCAAAGTTTGAAAAAAAGTTGACTTTCCATACTTAGAAATATTTTAAAATTTTCTTCAAAAGTGACTTATAATGTCTTGCATCCAAACATAGCCTTCCACTTAGAATTTTCTCTTTAACAAAAATATGGCATGATGTAGATCTCTTGAATGACATTTCGAAACTTGAACCATTCAAAATCTCAAAAAATTGAGAAAGTTATGACTTGTTGAAGTTGGCAAATTTTCATAAAATGACCTATAATATTTTGTATCCTTGAGGAAAATTCCATCCATTTTCTCACTTTGCACATAAAATAAGGAATAAAGTTCGCATCTGCAAGATCATTATGGAAAAAGAATGGGATCAAGGTGATAAAAATTGACCAAGTTATGATCATTTTAAGTCACACATGGAAAATTTGGGTTTCATCTGGAGGACTTGTAATCTTTCTTCTTCATCAACTTTCTTCCACATGAAAACTCCTTGGAACTTTTGAAGTGATTTGTTAATAACCCTGTGAAGAGAATTATGTCTTTATAATCACTCAAAAATACCAAAATATGAGCAAGATATACTCCTTTGAAGTCCAAAACCCTAGCTTCTAGATTAAGAAACATGCCTTGAGGAACTTTGACAATTTTGAACAAACTTCTTGTACCAAAACAAATGCTTTGTAAGTATAAGTTGTTGTGGATGATAATGATAACTCATAGCAACCACAACCACTTCCATATCTTGATAATTGAGAGAAATATGCACTTATGACCAAATGGAATAAAATCTTGTTCAAACATGACTATTTTTTCAATCAACCCCTTGTACTTTTTGGATCAAATTTGATAATCTTGAAATATGGTGAACCAAAATAAGCTTGCCATGCCATTTCCTCCAAAACAACTTCAACGGTGAGGCTTTAACTTCTCAAGCTTTATTGACTAGGGCATGGAAATCAATTCATGAACCCATGGGGCAACTTGTTAAATCTCATTGCCTTTACCTACATGGATAACAAGCAAGACAAACCAACATTGAATTTTATTAATTAAAAGAAGAAATCAAGACAAAAAATATTCATGATCATAAAAGAATACAAGTCAAGGTGCTTGGTGATTACTCATAGAGCAAACTAAATATAGGGAGGGGAACCAAGAATCCTAGTGTGATCTTATTGTGATGGAATCAACATGGTATGATGAAGGGATCTTAGGGGGGGAAATTGGGGTACAACAGCTGCCCTTATTTAAGTTTCTTCTATCCGAAGATACGAAGGTTTAAAATTCTTTGTGTGGAGGTGATCGAAGATACTTAAATATAAAACAACCCCTATTTTTGACCCTAAGATGCCATTCAATGTTTATGAGCATGAATGCATATGGAAAAGACCAAAGAGACGCAAAACACCACTGGGGATGTAACAATAATAAAGAAACAAGAGAACAACCCGACCAGGAAAATAAATCACTGGTGGATCAAAAGACCCGACTCAGAGAGGATGGTAAAATGGTCAAAGGATACACCAACTCCTACTAGAGGTAAAGCTACCAACGTTCACTGAAGGTAGAAAGAGGAAAGAAATAACAACACCGACATTCACTGACGGTGAGCTACCAACATTCACTGAAGGTAGAAGGAAAATAAATATCATAGCATTGTTGTTCACTGGCGATGAACTACCAACGTTCACTAAGGGTAGCAAAAAGATAACAATCACCAACTTTCACTGAAGATGACCTACCAACTTTCACTGAAGGTAGAGGAAAAATATATCATAATACCGTTGTTCACTGACGATGAACTACCAACGTTCACTGAGGGTAGAAAAAAGATAACAATCATCAATGCTCACTGCAAATGACATACCTACTTTCACTGAAGGTAGATAGAAAATATATCATAGCACCGCCGTTCACCGATGATGAACTACCAACGTTCACTGAGGGTAGCAAAAAGATAACATTCATTGACGTTCACTGCCAATGACCTACCAAATTTCACTGAAGGTAGAGAGAAAATATATCAAAGCAACACCATTCACTGACGATGAACTACCAACATTCACTGAGGGTAGAAAAAAGATAACAATCATCGACGTACGCTGAAGATGACCTACAAACTTTCACTGAAGGTAGAGAGAAAATATATCATAGCATCGCCGTTCACTGATGATGAACTACCAAAGTTCACTGAGGGTAGCAAAAAGATAACAAGTTTCCCCAAAATTTTGGCATTTCTTCTAGAACGGGTCTCAACTTCTTCTTTAACCGAGCCAATTTTCCTGGAAAGGGTAAGCTGTCTCAAATAAATAGACTTCCACCTTCCAAGATTTCACAACGAATTGTCTCTGCGAATTTGAAAGTCTTGCCATCTGCTGGCGTAAACCAACGACAGACTGAAGACAATCCACTCATAGGGGAGATGGCAAAACAAATTACGTTGACTTTTATAGGGAAGCACAAGTTTCTCAAATAAAGAGACCTGTCACTTGTCGTCATGGAGGATTGTAAAAAGAAATGTCTTTATGGGGAGAACAATATGGCTTCCTAGGGAATGAAATATGACTTCATGGAGAAATGCCACGATATTCCTACTGAGGAGATAAAGTCTTCTTGTGCAAAATAAATGCACAAACCAAAACTCGAAGCTTTCAGAAATCCAGAGTAAATAATATTGCTGGGAAACCGAAGATTCAAACTAGAAATGAACTGGAATGAATCAGTCAACCAAAATACAACCTTTGAGAAATAAACTCAAGAGGGAAAACCAAATCCATCCAAACCAGGAGTTGTACAGGAAGGCTAAAGAAAAAATCTTCCACGAGGGATAACTTAGTGAGGAGATTGAAATAATATACGCTTTCTGCTTAAGGCCAACACTCTATTGAAGAGAGGACAATGTAACTATGCAAAACAGGGTGATATGTCAACAAAAATATTAACAAATGTTAATGAGCAATGATTTGCCAATTTTAGATATGCATGATGTATGTATGAATGTATGAGTGTTATCGTGCGTATGCTGACAAAACAGATATACAACATTGGGAGTAAGCAGACAAAACCATCTAGGGTACAAACAACACTTGGCTAAATCACATCCAAGATGATCATTCCAAGAAAAAGTAAGCACCAGCTGAGGAAACATAACCTACTGTCTGCTTCAGCTTTACTAGGGGCAAACATAATCCAGAAGTAACCAAAACAAAGTGACAGAATAACACAGATACACGAATAGGACATCCTTGTCCAGGCTTCACCAGGGAAACAAATGTTTTCAAGAGTAACACTTCTACTAGGGATTTCAAAACCAATTTCAAATAAAGTAGATGGACACCAAATCATCAAAACATTCACTGGGGAATTCAGGCCCACTTCATTGGGGAGGTTAACACCATATCCTTAAAGGGAAAACCACAATACGTTCTTCACTGGGAAAATATAGGTCCGTGTTTTTTTCGAGAGTAATTATTGTATCGACTTCTCTGGAAAAAAAGAACTTCTATTAGACCGAATGAAAACTTCACTGGAGAAATCTCGGATTAAAAACCCTACATCATGAAAACTCAGACAAGGAGGAGAAATGAATCCAAACTTGACCGAGGATATCGGAGTCTCAAACCCAATACGATGAATCATCCTGAGTAAGCTTTCCCGAGGGGAACAAAAACTTCCTAAAACAACTGGAGTTTGTCCATTCCTGGGATCACCATTTTTGTTGTTGTTATTTTATCACAAATTCCAAAGTAAAAGCAAATTGTAAATTCTTTTGAAAAATCGATTTTGTTATTTAATCTTTTTTCTTTGAAAGGTATTATCAATAATAAATGGAGTCTTTGCAAGCTAAACAAAATAAGAAACACAAAGAATTAGGTAATAGCTCAAACTTTATTAATAGAATGGTAGTCTGCGAATGGAGAGACTCCATAGATGATTACAAAGTTTGGAAAATGCTAATATATAATGGAAATGATACATTGAGATACAATGACCACTATCCCCTTTAACAATTTTTGAAATCCTGAGCAGCAGCTTCTGTTGAAGTATGATGAGGATTCGAGAAGATTGTTGCTTCAATGATCAGATCTTGCATGATGCAATTACTTGCAAAGAAAGTCCCTAACTTTTGCCAAAGTTTCCCTTGCGGGTTTTCAACTTAATGGGAAATTTATTCTGTTTATATCTCTAACTTTTGCTTAGACCGCCCTTTCTGGTTTTCGGCCTACCGAGACGCTCTTTTTTACCTAAGCCGCCCTTTCAGGTTTTCAACTTAGTGAGCTGTTCTTTTATTTCTTTATGCGAAGTATTTCTTGACTGCATCAGCATTCATGGGACGTGGGAACTCCCCGCCATCCATAGTTTCAAGAATTAATGCACCGCCAAAGAAGGCTTTCTTGACAAAATATGGGCCTTCAAATTGGGAGTCCACTTTCCCCTAGAATCAGTGTTGAAAGATATGATCTTCCTGAGCACGAGGTCGCCTTCTCTGAATTCACAAGGTTTGACCTTTTTATCAAAATCTTTCTTCATTCTTTTCTGATATAAATGTCCATGACACAAAGTTGTCATCCTCTTCTCTTCGATCAGATTTAATTGGTCAAACCGTTTTTGGACCCTTCAGCCTCTGTCAACTTGGTTTCCATTATCACACGCAAACAGGGAATCTCAACCTCGACTGAGAGTACAACTTCCATTCCATACACCAGGGAGAACGGGGTTTCTCCTAATGAAGTACAGACATATGTTCGATATCCATGCAGAGAAAAAGGGAGCATTTCATTCCAATCCTTATAAGTAACGACCATTTTTTAGCTAACCTTCTTGATATTCTTATTAGCAGGTTCAACAACCCCATTCATCTTTGGCCTGTACGGAGAGGAATTATGATGGACAATCTTGAACTCTTCGCATAGTTTTGTCATCATTTTATTGTTCAAATTCGAGCCATTGTCGGTGATAATTATTCTCGGCACACCATACTTACATATAAGATTATTCTTGATGAAGCGCACAACCACTTGCTTAGTAACATTGGCGTATGAAGCAGCCTCCACCCACTTGGTGAAGTAATCAATTGCTACCAAGATGAAACGATGTACATTCGAAGCTTTAGGTTCTATCATCCCTATCATGTTAATACCCCACATAGAGAAAGGCCATGGGGAAGATATAACATTAAGAAGTGTCGGAGGCACATGGACCTTATCTGCATAAATCTGACATTTATGACACTTCTTTGCAAATTTATAACAATCAGATTCCATTGTCAGCCAATAGTAACCTGCCCTTAGCATCTTTTTAGCCATCGAATGTCCATTGGCACGAGTGCCAAATGAACCTTCATGAACCTCATGCATCAACATGCCTGCTTCATGTCTATCCACGCATCTGAGCAAGACCATGTCATAATTTTTTTATACAACACATTTTCACTGAGGAAGAAACTACCAGCCAATCTTCACAATGTCTTTTTATCCTTCTTCGATGCACCGATCAGGTATTCCTGAGTCTGAAGAAAATGCTTGATGCCATGATACCAAGGTTTTTCATCTGCTACCTCTTTTGTTGTAAACACATGAGCGGGCCTATCCAGTCGCTGAACCATAATTCGAGGTATATCATTCCAAGTATTTACTTGGTACATAGAAGCCAGAGTTGCCAGAGCATCCACCATTTAATTTTCATCTCTTGGAATATGATGGAATTCAACTTTATTAAAGAAGGGTAATAACCTTCTATCATAATGTTTGTAAGGGATCAAGCCCGGGTGATGAGTATCCCGTTCTCCTTTAATCTGGTTTATTACCAAAGCTGAATCACCATACACATCTAGATTTTTAATTCTGAGATCAATAGCTTCTTCGAGACCCATGATGCAAGCCTCATATTCTGCCATATTATTAGTACAATCAAATGTTAACCTTACGGTAAAAGGAATGTGCGATCCATGTGGAGTGACAATCACAACACCAATGCCTTTACCATAAGCATTCACAGCTCCATCAAATATCATACTCCAACGAGATTCAGGGTCAGCACCTTCCTCAGGCAATGGTTCATCACAATCTTTCACTTTCAGGAACATCACATCCTCATCGGGGAATTCATACTCTACAGACTGATGATCCTCCATTGGTTGGTGAGCAAGATAATTCACTAACACACTGCTTTTAATAGCTTTTGGAGTGCGGTATTCGATATCATATTCAGATAACAACATCTTCTAGCAGGCAATTCTCCCAGTAAGAGTAGGCTTTTCAAAAATGTACTTGATTGGATCCATTTTGGAGATCAACCAAGTAGTGTGATTCAACATATACTGCCGCAAACGCTTTGCTGCCCAGGCCAAAGCACAACATGTCTTTTCCAGTATGGAATACTGCAACTCACAATCAGTGAAATTTTTATTGAGATAATAAATGGTGAACTCCTTCTTCCCTGTTTAATCCTATTGTCCCAGAATATAACCCATGGAATTATCTAACACTGTCAGATACATAATCAACGGTCTTCCTTCGACAGGAGGGAGCAAGATAGGAGGTTCAAGCAGATATTCTTTAATACTTTAAAATTCCCTTTGGCAGTCATCCATCCACACACAACCTTGATCTTTCTTTAACAACTTAAAGATCGGTTCACATGTTGCAGTCATGTTGGAGATGAATCTGGAAATATAATTCAAACGCCCGAGGAACCTTCTGACTTGCTTTTCAGTTCTTGGTGCCAGCGTCTCTTGAATTGCTTTGACTTTATCAAGGTCAACTTTAATTCCTTTCTGGCTAACAATGAAACCCGACAATTTTCCTGATCGAACACCGAAGGTGCATTTATTTGGATTCAAGCGGAGACGATACTTCTTCAAAGGCTGAAACAACTTCAACAAATCTTCTACATGCCCTTCTTCAGTATGGGATTTGGTAATCATATCATCAACTTCATATTCCACTTCCTTGTGCATCAGATCATGGAATAGGGTTGTCATAGCCCTCTGGTACATTGCACCAACGTTCTTCAACCCGAAGGGCATCACTTTGTAACAGAATGTTCCCCAGGGTGTGATAAACCTTATTTTTTCCATGTCCTCCGGAGCCATTCTTATTTGATTATACCTGGAAAATCCATCCATGATCGAGAATACTTTGAATTTTGTTGTGCTATCCACTAACATATCAATGTGTGGCAATGGAAAATCATCTTTTGGACTAGCTTTATTTAGATCTCTGTAATCTACGCACATGCGTACTTTTCCGTCTTTTTTTGGTATTGGGACAATATTGACAATCCATTGAGGATACACTGACGTCACAAGAAAACCAATATTAATCTGCTTTAGAACCTCCTCTTTGATCTTCACTGCCATATTTGGGTGAGTTCTTCTCAACTTTTGTTTAATTGGCGGACACTCTGGCTTCAACAGCAAACGGTGCTCTACAATATCTGAATCTAGACCAGGCATATCTTGATAGGACCAGGAAAAAATATCCACATACTCTTTCAACAGCTCAATCAATCTGCTCTTCACATCAGGATGCAGCAATGCTCTAATCTTGACTTCCTTCGTATCTTCTTCTAAACCCAAATTGATCACTTCCAATGGCTCTTTATATGGATGAATGGTATTTTCCTCGTGCTCAAGCAACCGTGAGACCTCTTCTATAATCTCATCATAATCTTCTTCTTCAGCCCCATACACAGGACATTCAAAGTTAAGAGAGGGTGCAAGGTCATTGTATTCAACGAGTTTTTTAATTAATCCGCACATATGATTTATGATTGCTTTTAGAAACTCACACATATAACAAGTGATCATGCAAATTGAATTTCAGTTATTATTTATTTTGAAGGGTTTTTTTTATTACCATTTTCAAAGAAAAAGCAGAAAATAAAGACACAATTTGGAAAACAAAGACAACTTTTATTATTGATTTTAAAAGTCACAGCAAACAGATAACCCCTACAACATTAATACTTCCACCTTGGGAAGAGTGAAAGCTTTTTTCAAAAAATATTAACAAAACAAATTACTTTGAAACATGTATGCAAGAGGGAACATCAATGGTGATCCAGTTTTGAACCCTAACTCGTGCGTCACATAATTCGGCATTTCCTGCTCTGCTTCATCTTCTACAATGGCATTAATCCTGGAAACAATTGGATGAAGATAACCCTCTCTACGGAAGATGTCTTGATGCTTGCTCATAGAAGACTTCGGCTTCATGCTCTTACCTTTGTCATTCTTCAAAGAGAACCCCGAGCCGACTCTATTTTTGTTCACAGGTGGATCCACAATCTGTCCCCATACCTTGCTATGACCCTTTCACATAACTTGCTGCGCATCCTTAAGCGAAACCATGGAATTCTCATTTCTTCTTATGTTGTCAATGGATAAGGCTTGAAACTAAGTTCTGACAGCAACTTCATCCGCCTCCACAATGCTGGAAGAGGACAAATGAGATATCAATAATGCATGTTCCCCATTTATGATCACTACTTTCCCTTCACGTACAAACTTCAGTTTCTGGTGTAAAGTTGAAGTGACAGCCCCTGCTTCATGAATCCACGGCCGTCCCAACAAACAACTATAAGTGGGTACAATATTCCTGACCTGGAAAGTTATCTGAAACAAATGTGGTCCTATATGAATGGGTAATTCCACTTCACCAATAACAGATTTCCTTGATCCATCAAACTCTTTCACAATGATGCCGCTCGGGCGCATAGGCGTTCCTTGATATTTCAACTTCATAAGAGTGCTCCTTGGTATAAAGTTCAAATAAGATCTATCATCAATCAACACATTGGATAGAGAATCATTCTTGCAGTTCATGGAGATGTGGAGGGCCAGGTTGTGATTCCTTCCTTCATCTGGTAATTCATCATCGCAGAAACACAAGTTATTACATGACGTAATGTTCCCTATTACACTGCTGATTTGGTCTATTGGCATATCACTCTCCACAAAAGCTTGGTCCAGTACCCTCATCAAGGACTCTCTGTGAGCAGAGGAGTTCATCAATAACACCAAGATAGATATTTTTGAAGGAGTCTGCAATAGCTGATCTGTGATTCTTTAGTCGCTCATCTTGATTATCTTCAAAATATCATCCATTTCTTTCTCTATCGTAGCCTCACTAGTCTCACCCGTAGCCTTCTTGGGTTCAACATTCTCAGAAATTTTCTTTCCAGCACTAACATCTCCTTGAACAACTGGTGCAAACACACGACCGCTGCGGGTCACTCTGCTATTCTCATCAATATTTCCAACATCATACATTGGCTGGATGGGAACTTCCACTCCATCCTCTAAGATTGTAGTGTTGTATTTGTAAGGCACATCCTTATCTGACTTATAGGGGATAGAACCCAGCAAACTAATCACCAATGGGGTAACAACTAGCTTGCTATAATACTCAACTTCAAGATGGGAAGGTGCCCCAAAACAAAGTACAATGAAGTTTACCCCTTCCTCAACACAATCAGTCATTATTGAGTCATTTCTTGAAAAAAAATCCTCATCTGAGGAGAAATACTCATCTACGGAGGCATACTCTTCATCTGCCTCTTCTTCAGTCAAACAAACCTCAACCATATCAACTTCATGGTAATCATCCCTTTGACTTATAACCTTGATAATTCCATTATCTAACAATAACTGAACACCCTTCTTCACGATTGAACATCCTTGGGAATCTTGACAGCAAACTCAGCAAGATCCATATTGGTGTTCCACCTGACCAGACATATGGTGGAAAGTAGCATGCAATTGCACAAGGTCCACGTTCATATACTCTACATCAAAAATTCTGAATTCTACAGGATATCCAGAAAACATATTCACCTCCTCTTCATACTCTTCCCTAGGCATGATTATGTGGATGAGGCCCTCATCCATCATCTCCTGTAAATTAACCTTTATCTTTTTGCAACCATGTGTGTATGTACTGCAAATAGCACAACCGGAATGGTCATGTGTATAGTAGCTAAATTCACAGAGGTCTGCATGCATTTTCACCAAATCTCCTCTAACCAGATTAATATAAAAAATCCGAAAGTCATATGGACAACCAGCCATCATATTCATAACATTTACTCCTCCATGCTTGGGCAGAGGATTGTCTTTCACATTAGGGCCCACATCCTTGAAAGATAGAATACCAGACTTCACCAACTTCTGCATCTCAGTCTTCAAAGGATAACAATTCTCAACATTATGCCCTGGTGCTCCCTGATGAAAAACACATGTTTGGTCTGCCTTGTAATACCAAGGCAATGGTGAGGGTATAGCGGGAGATGGTCGGGTCTGAACTAACTTCTTCTGAATAAATGTCGGTGGTAACTCTGTATAGCTCATAGGAATAGGGTCATAACTCTCCCTTCTATGATTATACCCTTAATTCTCTTTCTGGGATGGTCTCTGATAAGCAACGATAGTTGGAGTTGCACCCACAACTGGAGTAACTGAGGCGACTTACTGATGACACTGATAATTCCTTCTAGGAGTATTAACCCTCTTCTCTTGTATAACAACATTTGCATCCCCTTCCTTTTTCTTGGTAAACCCATAAGATAGCTTCTTCACACCTCTAGAGCTTTCACTTCTCGTTAAACGGCCCTCTCTTACAGCCTCTTCTAAGAGGATACCCATTCATACCATTTCAGTAAAGTCACTTGGCGCACTTGCTACCATCCTCTCGTAGTAGAAAGAACCCAGCGTTTTCAAGAAAATATTAGTCATCTCCTTCTCTTCCATGGGAGGAATCACTTGGGTGGCTTCCTCACGCCATCTCTGTGCATATTCTTTGAACGATTCCCTGTCTTTTTGAACCATTGTCCTTAGTTGATCATGGTCAGGCGCCATGTCCATGTTGTACTTGTGTTTTTTGATGAATGCTTCTCCCAAATCATTGAAAGTACGGATATTGGCGTTGTCCAAACTCATATACCACTTTAGCCAGCACCGATCAAACTATCCTGAAAAAAGTGAATCAGCAGACGTTGATCATTAGTATGGGTAGACATTCCCCTCACGTACATCATCAGATGAGCACGAGGGCAAGTGTTGCCCTTGTACTTCTCAAACTTTGGGACCTTAAACTTAGCAGGTATCTTAACATTCGGGACAAGGCATAACTCATTCACATTCTTCCTAAATAGATCTTTTCCCCTGAGAGCCTTCATCTCTATTTGCATCGTATCAAACTGATCTTGAAAACCATCCATTCTGTCATAAAGACCTAAGTCTTCACTCGGTGGAGGGAAAGGACGACACATATCATCATTAACAAACAGAACCATATTCACCAAAGGAGGCGCAGCAGGAGCAGCATGCACCACAGGAGGTGCCGGAGTAACAAAAGTCTGAACAATTGGAGTATCTTGAGGACCAAGATTGAAACCTTCAGGTTCAAAATTCGATGGCATTCCCCATCGATAACCTTAAGGCATGCGAATCTGAACAACATTTGGAGTAGTAGATACGGGAACAGTCATAGCTTAAGTAGTTGCCCTTGTTGGTTGAGGTTGGACACTCGGTGGCTGATTCTTAGCAGCCACCAGAGATTCCATCAGGGAAGTAAGATTGGCCATGCCGGCCTTCAAAGCAGAAACCTCCTCGTGCAGCTCGCGATTCTCTTGTTCTAAGTTGTCCATCTTCTTTATGAAATTATCCCGAGTGTTGTAGTGGCGAGTCATCTTGCTGAACGCAGTAAAGAAGCTTGGTAATACACCTGGATATGCATAACAAATGCAAGAAATATGTGCAATATGATGCATGATGTACAACGCACATGATTTTATTTTATTTAATATTTCAATGGATTTAAAATTTATGGACATATTGCAAATATCAAGGTAATAACGTATTTGAAAATACTAAAAATTCCATTATAACAACTCCAAGATGGATTACAAGTTTCAATGATCCCAAGTACAAGATGAAAATAGAATCTAAAACCCTAAGAAGTAAAACTGATGGAAATCACTCCATACGCTAGAGCTTCCCCGTGAGCCTGGCAATCTGAGCCTACAACCTCTGGTTTTCTTTCGCATACCTAGTGGCAACCTTTTTCCAATCACCTGAATAAGGAAGTGAGTAATCAACATCTGAATGAGGCTTAGGAGAAAATAAATCCCCTTGCCTCTCCATAGTCTCTACCGCTCGACTCTCAAGGATCTCAATCAAGTCGTCTTTCTCCTTCAAGTCTGCTCTATAGGAAATCTGTAAAGTTTGGCACTTGTTCTTCCAAGCATCCTTTTCATGTTGCATCCTAACCAAAGAAAGCTGCAGCTCTTCTAGATCATCTAATAAGGGAGGAGTGGTCTTCAGAAATAGATCAAGCATAGGTGTTTCTCGGGTATACGGCATCTTCAATTGAATGGCTCTCGTTTGGACCCACTGAAGATATGGCTCCAAAGAAACAACATCCCTAGGTCCCAAATCCTTCCTACTCTTCTTATGAATGTGACGCCAGACCTTCGCAATCTGATCCCTAACTTCCCTATGATCTTATCCCTCCTTCAGAAAGAAACTAATCAAATGAATACTATTTGGTTTATCCCTCATCAGATAACCAAGTTGTCGTCGTGCAAGAACAGGGTTATAGTTAATTCCTCCCTTTGTACCAAGAAGAGGTACATTGGGGAAACTACCGCAACTGTCAATAATCTCTATATCCTGGTAAGCTCGATGATACCAATCAATATCCGAGTGAGTAAGTGCCCTGATTTTAGGAGCCCAACGGGGTTCCTTCTTGACATCCCAAAAAGCATCAGACTGAGGCATATGAGAGATAAACCACTGGTACAACAGGGGCGTGCAACAGATAATCACCCCCCCATGATAAGAATTCTGAAGATGAATAAAGTAATAAGAATCACCCAACAAGGTAGGAACTGGGTTTCCAATCATGAAGATCCTGATAGCATTAATGTCAACAAACTTGTCCACATTAGGAAATAAGAATAGCCCATAAGAAAGTAGAGCAAAGATGACCTTAAAAGCGACTGTACTCTTCATCCTGGAAAAGTAACAAGATTTCTCCAATAAGAACTGAGCTGGTAATCCTCTAATACCTACTTTAGTAGTCATATGGGCTTCCACCTCAGACTTCCCCAGATGAATCAAAGCAGCAATCTCGTGTGGTTTCGGCTCACCCTCCAAACCAGTAAAAGGAACACGATCGGTAATAGGTAAATCTAATAGATAAGAATACTCCTCCGGTGTAGGCATCAACTGATAGTCGGGAAAAGTAAAGCAATGATACATCGGATCATAGAACTGGACCAAGGTCGAGAGAATAACCTCCTTCATCTTCAGCTTCATGAGAGGAATGATGGATCCATACTTCTTCCAAAAGTCTGCAGAACACTCGATTTTGGGAATTAGACTGATCAAATCAACTATCTTGGGATCCTTGAAAATGTACTTCCAGGTCTTTATCTTTCCAGAATCCATGGTTAAAAAGTACCTGAGATATTCACAAATGGTCAAATTTTAAATCCCTTGAAATAAGATCTCTCCAAAAGATTCTTATGAGTGCATGGATGCATGATGCAACAATCACACACAAGATCACACATATAGGGTTCATAGGTTCAACATCACGAGCATGAGGTCGAAGGTACTACCCATAAGGTATTGGTCTAAAAGTTATCACCTACCGAACAAGGTTCTAGAGGTTCTCAGAGACTACATCCTTCCTTCGGATGTTACCAACTTCTCGATTAACTCGATAATTAGTAATATTCTCAAGAAAAACTTGTCTGAGCGTAGTATCGCGTGACAACTATTTTCGGATTACTCCGTCACAGCTTCCACACTACATCTAAAAGGCCAAGATGGGTTTGGTATTCTATGGTCCTCAGTTTTAGCAGGCTCCCAGGTCGAAAGTAATATGTCTTCCCGATTACTTGGTAAACGACACTATAGTCAAAGGGGCCTCCATTAAGTGGGGGATCTCATGCCTCCTTTTTTGGGATTACTCCCTCAAAGTTAACATGACTATACCTCCCGTCCTATCTTAAAGTTTTCCCAAGTCCGAGTATAGGACTTACAAGTAATCACCAAGCACCCTGAAAACCAGGAAAATCCAGACAAACATATATACAACATATAACACAAAAACAATAATAGCACATATACAGATATAAACAAAGATAGGCTCAACCCACTTAGGGATGGACCAGCAAGAGGTTAATTTTTCCCCAGTGAAGTCGTCGTTTTTCTGTAGCAGTAGAAATGCTTAAGACTACACCATTGGATTGACTAGACTTATACAAATCAAAATAAAAATCGTCACCGCGCTTTATTGTTTCCAAAGGGATGGGAAAAGAGAGAATAACCCAAAAAGAGGGGGAAAGATTCAAGGTAAGGGGGTTGGTTAAGAAAATGGAAGGTATTAGCACCCTAAACATATATGGTACTCCGCAGGAACCTCTTTGTAAAATCTGTATATTATGGCTATAAAAAATGTTGTATAAAAAATGGATCGTGGAGGTGGGAAAAGAAATATATTTTTTATGGTTTTTTGCACCTGCCGCGGTTGCGAATCTTTAGTGCCTACGTACCATATTTTTGTGCAATAGAGGATCAGGGTACACGTAGTTCCTCTTTTAAAAATTTTAAAACACAAGTGTGTTGGTTAACTTTATGAGATAAAACATACCTACTACCCACAATTATGAGAAATGAGAATTTGCATCATCTCAAAGTGGAGGATATGGCTTGGATTTTAGAATCAATAATGCCTCACTCAACACCCAAGTGGAAAACATCTCTCTTCACTACATATTGTAGAAGTATAGTTGTTTGCATCACTACAAGGATTGGCAAGAGTTCAATCTTTTCAGAAAAGTTTAAGGATAAAAGCCAAAATGGCAAGATGGTTTGAAATGAGATTGATTGACTTTTAGTCTTCTCACAAAAAATGTCAAGGTGTTATTAAGTTGATTGGGGTTTATTTATGAAAATGTTTTGAAAATTCATGGACATAAGTCCATGTTTATTATGAAAATGGTTCAAGTTTAAAAACAAGAAGAGTTCTCAAAAGAAGGAAGAAGATTTTTGAAATTAAAGAAGATGGGAGGATAAGAAGGGACTATCCTAAAGCATAAGGTAAAAGCTAGGGATAAGAGCCATCTAACTAAGAAGAAGCCAATACTTGACATTATGAGCCAAGATAGAATTCCCATTCCTTGGATTTAAACCAATCAAGCAAAAAAACACAAGACTTCTTGAGAGAACCAAACTTTAAGTGTATTAAGTCTACATAAAAATTGGGCAGAGTAACGGATGTATACGGGTGAATTCCAAATTACAAATAAAGAGTGTAATCACAAAAAACCTGCACACAAAAACAAACAAGAAACCCAATGTCTTGAGGTAAACCTCAAGAACTCCAGACAGAATAATCAGATAAGATCACCAGGTCTCCAAGATAGGCCAAGGTTTCTAATCCTAAGTCCAAGAAAAGTATCGTGCTCCATAATGCCAAGGATAATAACCAAATAGTCCAAGTATTATTAAAGATTTTTAGGGTTTATGTTGATTATTAGGTGTTTTAAAAAGAAAAGTAAAACTCAAGTTAGCAAAGATAAAAATGATAAGAAAGTAAACACTCAAATGAACAAAGATAAAAATGGCATGAAATGTAAATTCTAAAAGTAAATAGTGCATAAAAATAAAAGGGCATATAATAAAAAAAATAAAGGATAAAATCAATTATTAATGATTAGTGGTTAGTTAGATGATCATTTTGAAACTTGTATTTATAACTCATTAGAGGATTAGTATAACCAAAGCCTCCACAGAACAAGTTGCATTTGCTTTTTGTCAAGTATATCATCCATTTGGAATCCTTATGAGTATCATTTAATGATCAATGATGTTTAAGTGATCCGCGTTGACCAAAAGTGTTGTAGATCCATTAGAGGATTGGTAGAACCAAAGCCTCCACACAATGAATCTCAAGTTTATTGGATCAAAGAGATTAAATTAACATACTTGGACTTACAAACATAAGTTTGGGCCACAAATGATCATTTATTCGAATCGGGACAAAATTTAGCGCTGTGTTAAGCAATCGTAAGTGGACTTATATAGAAGTCGCACCTATTTTGAGGCCGGTCAATAGCAATCTATGCACCATTTGTTTTGAGACATGATATAGAGATCATGCTCCAATAACACTTAGTTCATTAAGAAAGGGATAAGATGAAGAGGGGTGAGAGAGAATATACAAACCACTTTTGAATTAAATTTAATCAAACTATTATTAAAATCATTCATCCATTTTTGTGGAGTTAGACTCAACACCATGGATCCAATGATGTTAATGAAGTTTATGGTCAAAAATTTAACCCAAGATCAGCCAGAAAATAGTCACAAAATAATATTACATTTTAATATATACAAAAAGGTTTTAAAAAATGTTTAAAAATAGAAATAAAAGAGAAAAATATCAACTATGTTCAAAGTAAGCAAGAAATAAAAACTAAGACCATTGAAAAATCAGAAAAGGACTCAAATAATTTTATAAATTTTTTGGTAATTTTTTAAAGTAAGAAACTATTTTTAAAATTAAAATAAACCAAAAATGATAAAAAAATACCAAAGTAAGCAATAAAAAATAAGTGAGGTCACCAATATTTGTCACAATATCATTGGATCACTCCATAATTTTTTCAGAATTTAAAAATGCATAAAAGTATTTTTAAACATTTAAAACAATTCAAATAAAGTGAAAATTTTTAAAAAATACCAAAACACAAAATTAAATTGTGAAAAAATAAAAATCAGTAAGAGAATAATCAAATATATTTTTCATAATGTTTTCAAATTTGTTGGACTTAAAATGAATTTTCTTGATTTTTTGAAGTTTAAAACAATTAAATATAAAAATCAGAAAATAAAATAAAAGTCAAAAATATGTGGACCATTGGATGAGAGTCAAAACGCGTTAGTAATCAGATCCAAGGGATCTGGAGCATTGTGCATATCATGGTCATTAGTGAATAAAGCATATAATCAAAAATAAAATCAAAATTAAAAAAAAAACATGTGGCACGCCATCATTGGTTGGAAGATGACACATTGGTCATCTTCAACCTCCAGCCAACGTGAATTGCAGGTCTCTCAAACTGTAAAATCAGAAGCTCAGACCTATGCCATTCGCTCCGTCTCTTCAAGACGAAGACAACCACACCCTCGCACCAAATTTATATAAACTGTAGCTCAAGCAATTTGGAAGGAAAGTTTTGAAAAGGGATTTGAAATTTCTTGGTCAAAACGTGTTTCCAGTAAAAAGAAAGTGTTGCAACTAGAATCAGGACAATGAGAGAATCACAATGATATCAAAGTTTTGAAGAATTGATGAAGGAATCTACCTATTGAAGTTGAGTTGCAGAGCTCTGAAACTGGACTTCTATAGAGAAACATAGGGCACGATTCTTGAATGTAATTATATGGTTAGCTTCAGGGAAGATCAAGGAAGGTGAATTGATGGAAAAATTGGATTGAAAAAAGCTTGTATATAGATTTCGAAGTTACTGATTTTTGAGTTATGGAATAAGTTTGGCAGGGTGATTCTGGTTATCCAAGCTTGAGGAAATGAATGGGGAATGACCCTCTATTTATAAGGAATCAAATAGAATGTCAAGGCGTGTGAAATGATGAAGTTTAGAGGGAAATCGTGTGAAGTTGCAAAAAAGAAAAGTGTGACTTCCAATTTGATCAAAACTCATCCAAAACGTGTGTTTTATGATGCTAATCACTTATGGAAGTTCACTTAACACGTTCAGAAGCAAAAACACGCAGAAACAACGTGTTTAGAAGCGAAATCAAGGATTTCAAACTTCTGACTTGGTGAAAAATTCAGTTTCAAAGTGCCAACTTCTAACCAATGGAATTCTCAACTCAAGGGGTCTTAGGGCATGATTATTGATGCTTTAGAAAGATGAGGTTACAACCTTTGCAATATGAAAATAATGGAGACAAATGGATGCTTGAGCTTAAAGTTATAACGAGTCAAAGTTGGAAAAAAGTTGACTTTCCATACTTAGAAATATGTCAAAATTTTCTTCAAAAGTGACTTATAATGTCTTGCATCCAAACATAGCCTTCCACTTGGAATTTGCTCTTGACCAAAAAATATGGAATGAAGTACATCTATTGAATGACATTTTGAGATTTGAACCATTCAAAATATCCAAAAATTGAGAAAGTTATGACTTGTTGAAGTTGGAAAATTTTCATAAAATGACCTATAATCTTTTGTATCCTTGAGGAAACTTCCATCCATTTTATAACTTTGCACATAAAATAAGTCGTAAAGCTCACATCTTCAAGATCATTATGGAAAAAGAATGGGCTCAAGGTGATAAAAATTGACCAAGTTATGATCATTTGAAGTCACACATGGAAAATTGGGGATTCATCTAGAGGACTTGTAATCTTTGTTCTTCATCAAGTTTCTTACACATGAAAAATCCTTGGAACTTTTAAAGTGATTTGTTAATAACCCTTTGAAGAGAGTTATGACTTTGGAATCACTCAAAAATACCAAAAGATGAGCAAGATATACTCCTTTGAAGTCCAAAACCCTAACTCCTAGATTAAGAAACATGCCTTAAGGAACTTTGACAATTTTGAACAAACTTCTTATACCAAATCAAATGCTTTGTAAATATAAGTTGTTGAGGATGATAATTAAAACTCATAGCAACCACAACCACTTCCATATCTTGATAATTGATAGAAATATGCACTTATGACCAAATGGAATAAAATCTTGTCCAAACATGATTATTTTTTCAATCAACCCCTTGTACTTTTTGGATCAAATTTGATAATCTTGAAATATGGTAAACCAAAATAATCTTTACATGCCATTTCCTCCAAAATAACTTCAATGGTGAGGCTTGAAATTCTCAAGCTTTATTGAGTAGGGCATGGAAATAAACTCATGAACCCATGGGGCAACTTGTTAAATCTCATTTCCTTTACCTACATGGATAACAAGAAAGACAAACCAACATTACATTTTATTAATTAAAATAATAAATCAAGACAAAAATATTCATGATCACAAAAGAACACAATTCAAGGTTCTTGGTGATTCCTCAAAGAGCAAAGAAAAATATAGGGAGGGGAACCAAAAATCCTAGTGTGATCTTATTGTGATGGAATCAATATGGTATGATAAAGGGATCTTAGGGGGGAAAATTGGGGTACAAAAGGTAGGTTATGAAAAGGGAAGGTATTAGAACCCTTTTCATCCATAGTTATCTACGGGCTCTTAGTTGCTTTCTAGATCACTTTCTTTTGTTTGAAAATGTGCTTTGTGGTGTGGGTTTTAAAATATTTTTGAAAACATCTTTGTAATGATTCTCATTTCTATAAGAATGCGTACAACGTTTTGAAAATAGTTCAAAGAGGTGTTTGTGGAATGTGTTTTTGAAAGTGATTTTGAAAAGTGTCTTTGTAATGATTCTTGTCTCTATAAGAATGCGTACAAAGAGCTTTGTCTTTTGAAAATATTTCAATTGAAAGTGTTGGTGTTTGTTGTGAGCAAGCGAGAAACTATGAGCATACTACCTACTCAAAATGTCTTTGTTCTTTTCCTTCTCCTTTAGATGTTTCTATCTTACCATTGATTTGGTACGTAGACCCATTGTTGGATGTGAAGGGAGGGGCGTGGGTCATTTGTATAGTCATGGAAGGCAACTTAGGAGACGTTTTAGCAATTTCATTAGGGACTAGATCATTTAACGAAGGCAACATTGAGGGTCATCGAGGGACTACGATATTTTATCGAGGGTCTTTGCTAAACCGCCCATATTCGAGGGACATGACTATTTTCCGAGGCAACAAGTGAGATTACCCTAGAGGTGCATGTGTGCAAAGTGTGTTTGATTGCATGCATTTTTGTCTTTGATTAGGGTGGTCTACTTGTTGGTTTTATCTTTCCATACATCCTAATTACTAACATTTGTATAAAGCAATAAAAATGAAGAAAATAAATATCCTACACCATTACAACCATATTGAATAGCAAGAAAATATAAAGAAAAACATAAATAACATAAAAAGCGAGGAAAAGTAAGTCCTTCGATCCTGGAAGCAGGCTGCTTCAATTCACCCTTCTATGGCTCCTTTCGATTGGGGCTGAGCATCAGTGTGAGCAAATTTTGATTTCGTCCCTTTTTCTACTCCTTTCAATTGGCCTGGAAGTCATCATGAGTGTACACTCCTTGTTTCAAACTCCTTGCTTCCTCCTTCAATTGCAGGAACGAAAGGCTCCCAAGTTGAGATTCGAAAGGCTTCAATGTTTAGCCAATCGAAGGATACATAAAACCTATCTAAACTTGAAAATGAAACTAATAAGTGCAACTTTTGAAAGCTACAAGCCAGGGGTTAGCACAAGATCATTGGGCACCAAAATCCAAAGTCTAACTAGTTAGGGTTGAGATTTTTTACATACATGCAGTGAGGATCGAAAGTTAAGGCATGGTCTACTTCCTAGATGGGATATCTACATTTTCCTTTTATTTATATGTACAAATGATATTTAAGTGAACAAGTTCCAAGTTTGGAGAAAAGAACATACCTCTTGAAGTGCTTAATCGAAGGACTTGCGGGTGACTTCCTTGGTGGTGAAGGGAACTTCTTTAAAATCTTTCTGAAGCTAGTTCAATTACTACTTTGTTTGGACAGTCACTGAATCAAAGGAGGTTATGTGATAGTGGTGAGTGAATCGAAGGTTATTCTATAACATTCTAGGGAGTGAATCAAAAAAATATTATGTTGTAGTTGGGGAAGGAGACGAAAGTTTATTATCTGGAAATTTGAGGAGTGAATCGAAAGGTTCACTTAGTGTAAGAAGGGGTCTGAGTTTTTTAGAGTTGAAGTGTTTAGGAATGTTTGAGAATGTTTGATAGTGTTTGAGAGTTTTGAGAAATTGATAATTTTCTCACAACAAGAGCTTTTTGCAACTATCATGGGCCCCCTAAGATGTGTGATGGAGGCTCTTATTTATAGATGAGTTTGGATGAGGTTTGGGAGGGAAAATAAATGAGATTTGAACAAATTGGGTATACTTATTTTGTAGCCTTTGAGGTGCAGTTTTTGGATGCCAATTTGGTGCAAGTATAGGAGCAGCGTGATAGGACTTCTTCATAGCAGTTTTGGAGTGTTATGGCCAGTGCAGCAGGCTTGTACTTGGAAGCACCTAGGACTTTGGCCAGCAAGCTTCTTTGGATATTTCAACCTTTCGTTTTGAACACCTAGGTCAAACCTTAGACCAGACTCTTCTCCAGGCAACACTATTTAATTTTCACCCAATATGTCTCTTTCGAATGGGCCCTTTTTATGCACCATTTGAAGGGGCCAAATGTATGCCCCTTGAATGGTCCACCAAAATATGTCCTTCGAATGGGACATCCAAGTATTTCTTGCAAGTCCTTCAAATTTTCCACCATAGTATGTCTTTCGAAGGGGACAGCAATTATGTTTCATAGTGTAGAAATTGCATGTTGAAGGTGGAATCGAAACAAGCTATTTCAAAGGGAGATATTGTCTATTCAAAAACTAGTATGAAAATAACCAATGCATGAGGGAAGTTCCTGCCTTGTGACTTGAAACAAAGCAGGAAAGAAACCTTTACTTCATGAATCGAAACAAACACTGTAAGGAGCCATTGCTTCAATCTAAGCTTACTGCGGGGGCCACTTGCTTTTGGGGGAACTAGCGTGAAGGGGAATTTCTTCCTTGTGAATTTGGAAAACCATGCAAAACCATTGGCTTCAGAGTCAAAGGAGAGCTACGGGAGGCCATTGCTTTGTGACTCCAAGAAAACATACAAGAGGACTTTGCTCAAACGAAAGCTTGCATGAAGAACCACTGTCCAATCAAAACTTTCCTGCAAGAGGTCATATGGCCAATCGAAGGACGTACCTCAAACTTGCATTCGAAGGAAACCACAAACCCAAATGAAAGATGCATGTAGGAGGCCATTGCTTTGTAACTCCAAGAAAACATGCAAGAGGCCTTTGCTCAAACGAAAACTTACATGAAGAGCTACTGTCTAATCAAAGCTTTCCTGCAAGGGGTCATATGGCCAAATGAAGGATGCATGCAGGAGGTCCCTACTTTGTGAATCAAAGGAAAAAATTTAGAAGGCCGTTGCCTTTTGAATTGAAGGAAGCTTTCAGAAGGTCATTTTACTTTGAATCGAAGGGGAACCAGTATGAAGCCACTACTTTCTGAATCGAAGGACACCAACAGGAGGTCCTTCCCATTTGAATCAAAGGTGGTTGTTTCAAAGGGAAACAAATGCTCATTCGAAGATTATATAGAGATAGGTGTTGCCCTTGCTTTGTGAATCGAAGCATGCAGGAAAGAGACAATTTTCTCAATCAAAGGCTGCATGCAGATAGCCATTCCTTTATGAATCAAAGCCAGCATATCAATGGAAAATGCTCCATCAAAAGATGTAAGCCAAGCTTTCATCGAAAGAGGCCAAAAGCCCAATCAAAGGATGCAAAATCGAAGCAGGCGTGCTCTTTTTTCGATTTGATGTTTGAAAGCCCAATTGTACTTGTGCAAATTTGAACTTTTTGAAAATCCTTGTCAGGAAATGTCTTAAGAAATGAGAGGGAAAATTTTGGGGTACAACACACACGCTTTAGCATCCCACTTTTATTCCTAATAATAGAGGATCATACCTCATTCATTTTCTCAAGCTTGAAGAGCCAAAATCACTCTTTCAAACTTCCTCCATAACACCCTTTTCTAAGATTTCGAATTCCTATTTTCTCCACTTCTCAATTAAATTTATTCATTGATCTTTCATCCTTGAACTTCTATTAAGCTAACAGAAGAATAATCAAGCCTTGAGGTTCCAGGAATCATGCTATCCAAGTCCATTTATAGAGCAACTTCATCTAACTCCGTTCAGGTAGTTTAAGGCATCAAATCTTCTAACTCAAATTATTGAAATGGTCTATGATGTTCACTGATGCTTGCTATTAACTCAATTTTGGTGAAACAATGCATTTGAAACTTCTATTTTCGATTTCAAAATTTTCAAAATATCTCTAATCTTTTTCAAATCGAGTAAGCTGTGTTTTATATAAATTTTGCGCGAGGATATGGTTGTGATCGTCTTGAAGAGACGCATCTAATGATACCACTATGAGCGTCTAAGTTTATAGATTTAAGGATTACGATTTTATACTAGTTGTGGGGTAGCTGGAGGTTGAAGATGACATACGTGGCCTCTTCAACCAATGAAAGCTTGACAATTGAAATGTTGTGATTGGTCTGACTTTCGTGACTTCAGTGCACGTTTGTTGACCAGGGATCACCGTACATCTTTGTTTCTGAGCCACTTGATGTTCCAACATGTTTTAGTGAATTGGATCTAACGCCTCACATTATTTCTGATTTATTTATTTTTATAAAATTTGTTTAAAATTTGTTTAAATTTCAAAAAATTCATAACTCTTTTATTTTTTATGTAAAAATTATAAAAGAAATACAAAAATACTTTGAATTACTTCTGACTTTGTGAATATTTTTTCATATTTTTATTTTAAGGTTTGATATTTTTCAGAATTTTTTCTTTGTTTGCTTTATTTTAATTGTTTAAAAAATACTTTCTGAAATTTTTAAATTCTGAAACTTTTTATAAAAATCATTTTCATTGTTTCTGACTTTCTGATATTTTTTTAGAATTTTATTCTGACTTTTACTATTTTTTATCTCTTTTTTCCACTTATTTGAGCAATTTAAATTAGTTTAAAAATAGTTTCTGACTTTAAAAAATTTACAAAAAAAATCATAAAAATATTTGAGTTCATTTCTGATTTTTCTATGGTCTCACTTAATTTTTCTTGAGTGTTTTGAATATAGTTGCTATTTTTTTCCCTTAATTCCATATTAAAAAACCTTTTTTTTTATTTTAAATACTATTTTTTTGGGTACTTATTCTGACTATTTTGACTTTTAATCATGGACATTGTTGTACCCTAATTTTTGCCCCTAAGATCCCTTCATCATACCATATTGATTCAATCACAACAAGATCATATTATGGTTCTTGGTTCTCCTCCCTACCTTTAGCTTTGCTCTTTGAGGAACCACCAAGCACCTTGACTTGTTTTCTTTTGTGATCATGAATATTTTGTCTTGATTTTTCCTTTTAATTAATAAAATGCAATGTTGGTTTGTCTTGCTTGTTACTAATGTAGGTAAAGACAACGGGATTTAGCAAGTTTCTCTATGGGTTCATGAGTTTATTTCCATGCCCTAATCAATAAAGCTTGAAAAGTCCAAACCTCACCATTGAAGTTGTTTGGTAAGGGGTGTCATGCCAAGGTTTATTTTGGTTCACTACATTCCCAAGATATCAAGATTGATTAAAAAGTGCAAGGGATTGGTTGAAGAAGTTGTCATGGTTTGACAAAGTCTTGTTCTCATTGATCACAAGTGCATATTTATCTCAATTCTCAAGATATGGAAGTGGTTTTGGTGGCTATGAGTTCTCATTTTCATCCTCAACAACTTCTATTTACAAAGCAATTGTGTTGGTACAAGAAGTTTGTTCAAAATTGTCAAAGTTCCTCAAAGCATTTTCTTGATCTAGGAGCTAGGGTTTTTAACTTCAAAGAAGCATATCTTGCTCATCTTTTGGTATTTTTGAGTGATTCTAAAAACATCCTTATCTTCAAAGGGTTATCAACAAATCACTTCAAAAGTTTCAAGGAGTTTTTATATGGAAGAAACTTGATGATGAAGAAAGATTACAAGTCCTCCAGATGAATTCCCATTTCCATACGTGTGACTTCAAATGATCATAACTTGGTCAATTTTTATCACCTTGAGACCACTCTTTTTCAATAATGATCTTGGGGATGTGAACTTTATTATTTATTTTATATGCAAAGTAAGAAAATGGATGGAAGATTCCCTAAGGATACAAAATATTGTAGGTCATTTCATGATTTTTTTTCCAACTTAAACAATTCATAACTCTCCCAATTTTTGGAGACTTTGAATGCTTCAAGTTTCAAAATGTCATTCAAGAGGTCTATTTCATGCCATCTTTTTTGGTCAAGATCAAATTCCATGTGGAAGGCCATGTTTGGATGCAAAACATTATAGGTCACTTTTGAAGAAAAATTTGAAATATTTCTAAGTATGGAAAGTCAACATTTTTCCCCAACTTTGACTCAATGCAAATTTCAGCTCAAGCATCCATTTGACTCCATTCTTTTTCCATTACAAAGCTTTTAACCTCATATTTCTAAAGCATCAATAATCACGCCTTAAGATCCCTTGTGGTGAGAATGCCATTGGATTGAACTTGGTAACTTGGAACTGAAGTTTCTTCATAAGTCAGAAATTGAAATTCATGTTTTGGCCCCTAAATATCAAATTAGCATGCGTTTGTGACCTAAACATGTTTAACCTAGTTTCCAAAGTGGATTAGAGCCTTAAAATGCAAGGATTGGATGAGTTTTGATGGAAATCAGATCACACTTTGCTCGTGCATCAGGTTCACACGATTTCCCTCCAAACTTCATCATTTCACACGCTTGAACATTCCATTTGATTCCTTATAAATAGAGGGTCATCCCCCATTCATTTCCTCAAGCTTTGAGAGTCAAAAACACTCTGTCAAAATCTCACACGAACTTCAAATTTTTGAAATCAGTTTTTGAGATTCCAACCTTTTCTTCCAAAATTCTTTTCACATTCATCTTCCTTAAGCATCATACAAACTCTCTAGCACTTAAACCAAACAAAACGAGCTATAATCTAAGCTACAGAAGTCCAGTTTTAGAGCTTCTTTCTTGAACTTTGAAAAGGTAGAGTTCTCCACCATTTGGATCCAAATAAAGCACTAACTTGTTCTACTCCTTCTCCTGATTCTAGTGCTTCTTACAATTTTTAAATCCATTGAGAATTGAGAGAGAAATCTTAAATTGAAGGTGCTCGCTATTTTCTGGTTTTTTGATTCATATCTCTTTGTATACTTTATATAAATTTGGCGCGATGGTGGGATTAGGATCGTCTTGAGACGAATCTAATGATACTGGTCTGGGGTCCTAATTTTACCGTTTGAAAGATATCACAAAATCTCCATTGCAGGGTGGCTGGAGGTTGAAGACGATGACATGTCTCATCTCAGCCAACGATAGCGTGCCAAACGTTTTAATTTCATTGGTTGCCTTTTTTCTGATTCCCTGTGCATCTTACTAAGGTCCATATCAAGCACATCGCGTTTGGTCTATTGGATTAGCTTACTAACGCGTTTTGACTATAATCTGATAGCCCATATTTTTTTGATTTTATTTTATTTTCTGATTTTATATTTTAATTGATTTAATTAACAAAAATTCATAACTCTTTTAGTTTTTATCCAAAAATTATGAAAAAATTCACAAAAATACTTTGAATTATTTCTGATCTCACGAATATTTTTTTTCATATTTTTATTTTGACAATTGATAATTTTTATATTTTTTGCATTATTTGCTTTGTTTTAATTACCTTAAAAATACTTTATGACATTTCTTAATTCTAAAATGTTTTCATAAATATCATTTTGCTTATTTCTGACTTTTTGAAAATTTTATTTTTGATCTATTTTCTATTTGTTTGAATAATTTTAATTAGTTTTAAAATAGTTTCTGAATTTTAAAAATTGCCAAAAAATTTATAAAAATATTTGAGTCCTTTTCTGGTCTTTCTATGGGCTTACTCAATTTTCTTGATTGATTTGAATATAGTTGATGTTTTTCTTTCTTATTTGGATTTTAAAACATTTTTAAAAACCTCTTTTTAATGTATATATTAAATGTAATATTATTTTGTGATTATTTTCTAGCTGAACTTGGGTTGAATTTTGATCATAAACTTTATTAACATCATTGGATCCATAGTGTTGAGTCTAACTCCATAAAAATGGATTAATGATTTTAATAATAGTTTGATTTAAGCTAAATTCAAATGTGGTTTGTATATTCTTTCCCACCCCTCTTCATCTTGTCCCTTTCTTATTGCACTAAGTGTTATTTGAGCAAGATCTCTATATCATGTCTCAAAACAAATGGTGCATAGATTGTTATTGACCGGCCTCAAAATAGGTGCGACTTCTATATAAGTCCACTTACGATTGCTTAACAT
This sequence comes from Vicia faba, assembly GCA_948472305.1. Taxonomy (NCBI): domain Eukaryota; kingdom Viridiplantae; phylum Streptophyta; class Magnoliopsida; order Fabales; family Fabaceae; genus Vicia; species Vicia faba. Next base: position 817,718,080 of record OX451741.1, on the reverse strand, counting down.
AGTGCTAAATTTTGTCCCGATTCGAATAAACGATCATTCGTGGTCCAAACCTTTGTTTGCAAGCCCAAGTATGTTAATTTGATCCATTTGATCCAATAACCTTGAGATTCATTGTGTGGAGGCTTTGGTTCTACCAATCCTCTAATGGATCTACAACACTTTTGATCAACGCGAATCCCTTTTCATAATCTACCCCTCGAACTCAAGAAATAATCTTAAAGGTCTTTCCTCTCTATAGTCCACGCACATTCGTACCTTGCCGTCTTTTTTTGGCACGGGAACAAAATTGGCAACCCATTGCGGATAAGAGGTGACGGCCAAGAATCCAGTGTTGAATTGCTTCATGACTTCAACTTTAATCTTATCTGACATATCTGGTCGCATTCAACGGACATTTTGTTTTACTGGTGGGCAGTCCTCTTTTGTAGGTAGAGGATGTCCCACAATATCTCCATCAAGTCCTGGCATGTCTTCATACGACCAGGCAAAGACCTCAACATACTCATGTAACAACTGAATCAGACGCTCCTTGACACTGGGTTCCAGATTGGTACCCATCTTGACTTCTCTTTTGTCTTCTTCGGTACCTAGATTGATTGTATCCATTGGTTCCTCGTAGGGCTGAATGGTTCTCTCTTCTTGTTTTAGTAATCTGGAAAGTTCCCCTGGTACTTCACAATCTTCCTCACCTTCGTCTTCGGCTTGGTAGATTAGATTTTCAGAGTCACAAAAAGCCATAGCATAACCATTACCCATGGGATCCTGAATGGATGTAGACCTGCATTGTGAGTGTGAGTGTGTGTAAGAGTATATCTATCTTTGAAAGAAATGAAAATGTAAAAAATAAAAACAATAAGCACAAAGTTTGTATGCAAAAACATCCATGATTCATTGATGTCATATGGAAATGAGATAATAACCCTTACAAATGGACCATTGTGCCTCGGGTAAGACACAAGGTTTTAAGAGTCTAAATTGTTTTAATATTACGGATCCAACAAAAAGTAAAGACAAATTACTGTGGGATAAAAGTGATCGGGACAAAGTCTCTGGCCTCCCAGTTGTTGGGCCCTCCACTGACAGTTGGGAAAATCCAATCCTCTAGGTCATAATTGTCTTTATCATCCTCCACTGCATTGACTTGGTGGTTGTTGATCTTCAAGGGTGGTCCTCCGGCACGAGCGCGATGTACAACCTTCTGGGCACCTGAAGTGAAACCCAGACCAAACTTGTCCGATTTGTATAGGATATCTGAGAGTTGTCCCCAAATAGTGCACCCACCTTCTTCTATCACTGCCTTGGCATCCTTTAAAGACAACATCCTGAGGGGAGGCCTTGTGATCTTGGGAACTTGAGACACAACCTTGGTCACTACCACATCTTGTGCAACATATAATTAGAAGTAATAGCGTCCGCATTGTGAATCCATGGTCGGCCTAGCAAGCAGGAATATAAAGGGCGAATATTCATTACATAAAAAGTTGAATCAAATGTTTGGGTTCCAACTTTTATGGGGATATCCACTTCCTCATGCACAATACTTTTTGAGTCGTCAAAGGCCCTCACTACTATGTTTCTTGGCTTCAATGTCAATCCTTCACAGTCTAGCCTATCAAGATCCTTTTTAGGCAATACATTCAGAGACGAGCCAGTGTCCACCAGGACATGAGCCAGAGTTGTGCCCCTACATTCCACTGAGACATGCAATGCCTCATTATGCTTCCTCCCTATCGGTGTTAGATCAGCATCTGAAAACCTAAGCCATTATCTGCAGTCAAGTTGGCTACGCAGTCTTGGAACTGATCGGCAGATGTTTCTTGGGGTACATGGGCAGTTTTCAGGAATTTTACCAAGGCCTTTGCATGCGCTTCCGAACATAGTAATAAGGCCAGCATGGAAATTTTATATAGGAGTTTTCCCTAGTTTCTCAACTACATTGTAGTCACTTATTTTTATGAACTTTATAATTTCCTCCATCTCTTTCCGGGAGGTCTCATGGATAGTCAATGATTGTGCCTTCGTCTGGACAGGCTCAATCAGAATACTTTTACCTCGAGTATCGGTTGACTCGGCATCAGGAACGTCAATAGAAGTGATAACATGGGTTGTAACAGCTTTGTCAGTAGGAGTATTAGTAGAAATTATTGTAGGACTGGGAACAGCCTTTGGAGGAGCAACAATGACAGGAATGATTACGGGTCCAGAAACTTCTTTTGGGGGAGCAATTTCTGGAGAGAATATCCTTTCGCTTTGGGTAATCTTGCTAGTCTCTGCAATATTACTAATATTGAAGTCAACCTTCTTAGAACTTGAATCTTCGGTAGCTGGCAAATCTTGCTTGATCCCGTGGTAGTAGACATCCCCTCCATAATTCCATGGTATGGTTTTGTCTGATGAATACGGGATTGGTCCAGGCATTGTAATTATCAAATGAGCCACTTTAGGAGCTGATGTAATTCTAACGGGTCTTTTGGTGGAGACCCTGGAAGAATTGTCGGAAATGGTAACAATGGAAACATCATTATAAGGAATAGGTGGAACATAAGTCTTTTCGAACAAAAATTTCCTTGTTGTCTATTAGGAACTGAACGCCTGCTCTCAACAAAGGACAACTGGTTGGTGAGGACAAACAGAAATGATAGCTTTCATCACAGTCTGGGAAAACACTGGCATTCAATAAGTTCTTTTTTATAATCAAGAGTGGGGTCATAAGTTTGTCAACTGAAGTAACAAACATATCTTCCTCAATGGCGTTGGTATTATGGTCGTGCTTGGGCATATGGGCGGAAATGACATTGGGCTTTTCTGGCGCATCGAATTCAATTTCCTTGGCTTCAATGAAGTTTTTTATTTTGTTCTTTACAGCCCAACAGTTGTTATTGTCATGGCCGGGACTCTCAGAGTGGTATGCACAACGAGAATTAGGATGATAGTGAGAAGAGGTTGTGTTAGGGTTCTTTGGAGCTTCTTTCAAGGTCACTAGGTTGGATCTTAACAAATGCGGAAATACTTGAAATAATGTCATATTAATTCTGGTGAATTGTCTGACTGGCCTTTCCATTCTTGGTTGGTTGTTTCTTTGCTGATCAAGCGTAGGTTTAGGAATCATAACAGCCCCCACCATTTGACGACATTCGGCGCTATCTTGATCTCTCTGAGGATATATAGCAACCACTTCTTTCTTTCCGATGAATGGCTTCCTTACAGCAGCAGAGGATGCATATTTTTGAATCTTTCCTTTCTTTATCCTGACTTCTACCCTTTCTCCGGTCAATATCAATTCAGTAAAACCTGCTGATGAACTCCTAATTAAGTGATTGAAGAAAGGACCAGGCAAGGTGCCCAAAAACATGTCTACCAACTCTCTTTCAAATAGGGGAGGTTGAACTCTTCCGGCCAAGTCCCTCCATTTTTGTGCATAGTCCTTGAAGCCTTCACTTGAAACCATGGCCATACTCTGGAGTTGAGTATGGGTAGGCGCAAGATCAGCATTGTATTGGTATTGTTTGTAAAAGGTTGCAGCAAGATCTTCTCAGTTATGAACATTTTCCCTTTCTAACTGATAAAACCAATCAAGTTGAGTTCCAAACAGATTATCTTGGAAGAAGTGTACCCATAAATATTTGTCAGCGGTATGGGGCTGGATCTTCCTCACATAGGACCAGAGATGCATTTTGGGGCATGAGACTCCGTCATATTTGGCGAACACAAGTGCCTTGAATTTGGGAGGAATGACAATTCCCGATACTAACCCTAGCTCCTCAAAGTCCAAGCCAGGCACTTTTTGAATTTCCATTGCACTCAACCGCTCTTCTAGATGCTTATACTTATCGTCGACTGCAAGATATTATTCTTCAAAATAGTCTTCTTCTTCCTCTTCCTCTTCTGAATCAGACTGAACAACTATTTCTTTTCCTTTCCCATCTTGATTTTATTTCTCACCGGATGTCGTTGCAAAGTCTAAGGCCCTTCTTGTTTTCCCTTGGAATCTTCTTCCCGTGTTTAGAACTCCGATTATTTTCTTCGTCTTCTTTTTCTTCTCCTCAACCAATAAGGTCTTCAACTCTTCTTGTCCTTTGGCCAGAGTTAAGAACAACTGTTGAAACTGTGCATTCTGAGCTTGGAGGTCCTTCATCGTTTGCTCGAGATCCATCTTACTGAAATAAACAGTAGATAGATGAGGAGACTTGTTACAAGAAACCTGCTTATGTTATGATGAATGGTAAATTCATATGCAATGATTTCAAGGATTTTAAAATTCAAATTTGTTTTAGACAAAAAGGAAACACACGTTATATTAATAGATTAAAGCTCGAGTACATCAATGCCTTCTTGGGAAAAATAATACAAGAACTCTAAGACAAAAAGGTAGTACGCATCCTCTTTGGTGCAATGTAGGCATTTAGATTCTGCTCCTCATGAAGTAGCCTAATGAGTTCCAAAACCTTCTTCTCGCTTGCGTAGAATTGGGCTTCGAAAGTATCTCGCTCCGCCTTGAGTTATATCTAATCCCTTTGTAGGTATTCAAGAGAGGTGGGCGTGTCAGGATGTAGGATAGTATATGGAACATCTCCTTCTATGACAGGATCAATGATTACCGGGAGAATGGAGGGATAAGGCATCATAAGACTCTGAGCACGAGTTCATACCCATTTGAGGTAAGGCTCAAGAGGGATGGAATTTTTATGCCCCAATGCCTTACTATCTACCTTGTTCAACATCCTCCAAGCTCGGATAAATCTCTGGCAAAGACCTTGATCGTTGTAGTCGTAGTCAAATACCAAACCTTGAATCAGCATCTCATGCGGGCCATCCCTCCGGGCGTAACCAAACTGTCTTCAAGCTAAACAGGGGTTGTAGGTCATACCTCCCCTAATGCCAAGTAAGGACATTATGGAACTCTCCACAATGGTCAACAATAGTAACATTATCTATGGATCGGGGGCACCAATGAATGTCTGGATGTTTGAGCATCATCAGCCTTTGTGACCACCTTGAACCTTGCTCGTTCCTTAGTACAAATTGGGGAAGATGCAAAATAAACCATCTTGCCAAGAGAGGAGTGCAACACATAAGGACACCTCTTTTCCGCATAGTGTGAGTGTGAAAAGAGTGTAGGATGTCTCCTAGCAAAGTAGGCACCGGGTTGTGGGACATGAAGATTTTGACGGCGTTCACATCTATGAGTTGGTCAGGATTTCGAAAAAATACCATCCCATAAATGAGGAGAGCCACAATTTCCTCAAAGGCTTACAAATCCAAAGAGTACCAACAGTTTTGGGCTTTCTCGAACAAGAACTTTGCTAAGAAACCTTTGACACCACTCATTGTTACCCAATGAGTAGTGACATCAGATGAGTGCAAGTGTAGAGCTTGAGCAATCTCTTCTGGCTTTGGGTCTCTTTCCGTACCATTTAAAGGTAGTTGATTGAGAATGGGAATTCTCAAGAGTCGGGAGAATTCTTCCAAAGTAGGCACAAGTTGATAGTCGGGAAATATGAAGCAATGGTGTAAGGGGTCAAAGAATTGAAAGAGCACCTTCATCATGTCCTCATATGTGTTGGAGGTGACCAAGTTGAGTAGGAGACCATGTCTCTCGGTGAATGGAGATTTTTCAGGAATCCTTGAAGCTAGTTCCTTAAGTTGTGGAGGGATCCTTACAAGGTTGACTTGAATAGTTTTCCTGCGAATAGAATCCATGTCCTACAAAACAAGAACAAAGATGAATCCCAAAATCCTTGAAATGGTTAGTGAATGTGTATGATGTTATGATGTTCATGATGTTATGTACAAGTATGTATATACAAACAAAGCAAATAAGTCCTTAGGTTTAGGCTTGCATGGAGTCTCATAGGTAAGTACCCTCTTGAATTTTAGTTGGCTCAAACCTGTCCTAGTAATAGTATTCGGGTTCTAAGGAGCTCAATATCACTGGTCTGTTTCCTTGGTCATTGTTTCTGCACAAACCTCTTTAATGGAAACCGAAATATCCCAGGAAACCAAACCTCGATGAGTGTAGTATCGAGTATCTACCAACTTCGGACTGCACCAAAGTCGGTCATCTCACTACATCCTAAAGGCCAAGTTGGTCAAGTAAAGGTTCTAGAAGTTCATTAGTGCTTCATGACATCACTCAATGGCCCCGTATTCTCTTTGATTAACTCAAAGGCTACCGGTACCCACAAATATGTTGCACTAACATAGTTATTGCTTAAACCATGTCGGTATACCCCACACAGTTTCCACAATGTATTGCTACTTACCTATAATGTATCCCAAATCCGGGTGGAGGATTCAAACCCAAACAAAGAACCATAATGTAAAGCATGCAAGTCAAACAATGCAAGCAAGTTAATATGATCTAACCCTAAGGTAACCCCACTTTTAGTATTTCCCCCAGCAGAGTCACCAGTTCTGTGATACGGTGGGAGAACTGACTTGAAGGTTTTTCATTTTATCGCAAATTTTGCGATTAGCAAGAATCGCCATCGACTTTTATTTTATCCAAAAGGAAAGGTGAAAAAGCACAGGAAATACCTTTGAGATTATTTCTTGAGTTCAGGGGGTAGATTATGAAAAGGGAAGGTATTAGCACCCTTTTCATCCATGGTTTTTCTATGGGCTCTTAGTTACTTGCTAGATCACTTGCTTTTGTTTGAATTTATGCTTGGTGTGGTTTTTGAAAGTATTTTGTAAAGAGACCATTGTTTAGGCAATCTTTGTAATGATTCTTGTTTGTAAGAATGTATACAAAGATGTTTGATCTTTTGAAAATGTTTTCAAGTTTGTAAGATGTTTGAAAGTGTAAGTGTTTGTTTTGAAAATAGCAAGGATGTTTGTTTGAAATTGAGCAAGTAATTAGGAGCAATCTACCTACTCAATTGTCTTTCTTGTTCATTTTCCTTTGCCTTTGACATTGTTATCTTACCATTGATTTGGTAAGTAACCCTATCTTTGGATGTAAACGGGACGGACGTGGGTCATCGTATAACCATGATTAGCAATGTTGCAAGGTATCTTAGCATTCTCTTTTAGGGACTAATATCATTTGAAAGGCAAGTTAGATAGCGTCATCGAGGGACTATGATCTTGTATTTTCTTGATCTTGCTAAGATACCTTACATGTGTAATATGGCCATTTTGTATAAGGCAACCAAGTGGAATAACCCTAAGGGTGCTTTGTGTGCAAATGTATTATTTTCATGTTTTTTTTTTCTTGAATTAGGGTTTTCTAAGTATTGGTTTTAGTCTTTACATACAAACCCTAATTACTAGCATGTTATATATAAAAGTGATAAATTGCGGAATTTAAAGTTACTATGCTATTACAACGTTTATGGGGAGGAGGGTGTACAAATTGAATGGGGATTGTAAGAATGTAAACATAGTTAGTCTATTACAACCATATTGAATTGGTATAAATGTACAAGAATTTAAATGAATACAATGTACAAAAAGAATAAATATGCAAAAATATAAATGTGAAGAAAATGGATATTTGTTTGGATATTTTAGAGAAAAGTGAATTTGTTTTAACCTAATTAATTAAAATAAAATAATTAATTAAACCTAAATTTATTAAGAAAAGATTTTAAATAAAAAAACCTAAATCTATTAATTGATTAAAAGAAAATAAGTTTGTAAGAAAAGTATTCTTTTAGTATTTTTGTCTTGAAAATAATTTATAGTATTATAAAATATTTTTGGCCTTTTTTATATTAAACTAATATATTTTAAATGGTATAAAAGAAAATAAATGATAGCCTAGTTTTAAATTAAATTTACAATACTAGTTTGTAAAAATAAATAAAGTATATTTAAACAAAAATATTTTTTGTGAGAAAAATAAAATAAACTAAGTCAAAATATAAATTTATTATTTTTTGTATTTTTTATGATATTTTAGTATTAGGAAAAATATTTAAGAAAATAAAATGAAATAAAAATAAGAAAATAAAATAAACTCGGCCAAGGGTGCAATTAGCCTGCAGGGGGGTTAGTAAGCATAAAAAATAAAATAGACAGGCCCTAGAAGGCCCAGCGCGTCCAAAAAGAAAAATCAGAAAACAAGGAAATGTGAAAAATCCAAAAGGGTACCACTAGGGCTCGAACCCATGTCCCAAAGGTTACAGGCGCGCGCTTCTACCACTGGGGTGGCTATACATCCGTTAACATAAGAAAAACAATAAATATACAAGGAAAAACACTCCCTGATGACTTCATCTTCAACCTCCAGCCAGACCAACTGTAACTTGCTTATTTCTCATCAAAAATGAAAACTGTAAACATGAAACTTGTAGCAAATTTTCTCACGGTTTCAGAAATGTAAAGCATTAAAACTATAGATCAAAGATAAGCATGAATTTTAATGGCCCTAATCTGAACCCTAAAAATCTTAGAAATTTCAGTTTCAAAATTCTCTAAGCTCAAGCAAAATTAATGGAAACTATGGACATGGTTAGCTTTAGGGCAATGATATCTACATGTTTTGTTCATAAATAAATCATTGATGATACATGTATGAAGAGTTCCAAAGTTAGAAAACTTACCTCAAAACTGGAAATCATGTTGAGTTTGAGCTTGTTTTAAGTGATGGTGATGATCAGGTTAGCTTCCTTGAGGCCCCAGGAAGCTAATGCAAAGATTAGCTTAAGCAATGGATGGCTGAACTGGTTTGGAGAAGTCAATGTGCAGAGCTTTGTTTTTGGAAATGGAGGATGGTGTTAATGGTTACAGTTCAATAACAGGGTGTGGGATCAACTCTATATGATGTTTAGAAACTTTAGAAACCAAAAGGCCAAGAAACGCACGAGTAGATTATGAGTTTCAAGTTTTTGGTCAGTTTGTGTGAAAATGGAAGTGTGAAGTGTGATTCTGAGTTATAAGTTCTTTCAAGGCTTGAGCATTCGTGTGTTTGTGTCAAAATGGGTTGTGTATGTATAAACAAAAGTGTTTGAGAGCTTTGGACAATCAGAAGTACAAGTTTCTAGCTTTTGGCTAGGTTACTTAATTTTGAAGAAAAGAGGGAAACAAGTTTCAAGAAGAGGTACAAGCATGGGATGGGTGATTGTAAGTGTTTGAGACATTTCTCATGAGTTATAGGACTTGTTTTATTAGAAGAGAACAAGTGCAAGGCTCAAGAACAAGTTTTGTACAAAAAGTCACTTTATCAAAATGGCAATGTAACCTTTCTTCTAAAAATGGATATAAATCATGTCCATGCATTGGATGCTTGAAGTGAGACCACTAACAGCTATGAAAACCATTAATTATGGAGTTCCTAACAAGTTTGAGGCCTGCATAGTAGAGTTAATGCAGCACAACTTTGAATTTGAATTTTGTTAATCACTAAAATGACTTGTAATTAAAGTGATAAAACCCTAACTCCATCTCTTCGATTCTCCCTACTCAAGAATGATCTAAAGGATTTCTTGGACATTTTGGAAAGATTGCAATGTGCTCTACAACCCATATTTGAATTTATTTTTAAGATTCCCCTTGGAACTATATGAAAAAGTGCCATGAAGTTAGGTCAAAATCCTGACCAAATTAGGGCAAAATTTCACTAAGTTTTTTGTTTCATGACCACATGTTCTTAACATTATAACTTGAGATCCATGCACTTTTGGAAGAAGTTGTGTGAAGAAAAGTTGTAGATTTCATGGATATCTACAACTTTCATGTTGGAAGTTTCTCTTGAATCACTTTTCATCATGGTTAAAAATTTGCTCAAAGTTATGAAAAAATAGGAAATTTTCAACACTTAGAAAAATTTCTAAGTTTAGAAATTTTGACATTTCAAAATGAAATCTTGACTTTTTGATTTCTTGATGAATAGGTTTCATATTTTTACATATTTTGATGAATTGTGATCTTTGGCATTTGAATTTGACCAAAAAGTAAAAGTTTGACTTTTCAGTATACAATTGACTTTTTATCAGTTGACTGAAAATTCATTTGTCAATCCTTTGAACTTGAGTAATTTTTTGGGCCATGTTATTAGGTCAAATGATGCAACTGAAATCTTGAGATCATGCCTTAAATCAATTGATCATTTTCTAGGTCAAAAATCAGAAATTGCCCTTTCCCAGTCAAAACCCTATTTTTGACCATTTTGCCCTTTTGGAGATTTGATCAAATTTCTTGGGGAATTGTGGTCCAAACTTGATAAAATGATACATATGGGTTTAAAATGTTGATGTGGATCAAAAATTAAGAAGTTTGACTATAAATTGGCCATAGTTGACTTTTTCCCCAATACAGTTGATTTTTAGGTCAACTGCTCAATTGACTGGGCAAAACTGTGATCCAACTCTTGAAACTTGACATGATTAATATTGGGGGTCCATAATGATCCATGAAAGTCATATGGGGCTTTGGAGATTCAAAAATACTTGTGCAAAACCAAACCCTAATTTTGGTCATCAGTGCTTAAGGAGGTGTCTTGAGTTGATCAAAACCTAGTGTAGTCCTGAGTCCAAGGAGATCTTGTGAGCAAAATCTTGATAAGTGAGAGGGTAAATTTTGGGGTACAATAGTCACCTTCAGTGAAAACTAGTGATTGTTATCTTTTTGCTACCTTCAGTGAACGTTAGTAGTTCATCGTTAGTGAACGGCGATGCTATGATATTTTCTCTTTCTACCTTCAGTGAAAGTTAGTAGGTCACCTTCAGTGGAAGTTGGTGATTGTTATCTTTTTGTTACCTTCAGTGAACCTTGGTAGTTCATTGTCAGTGAACGGCGATGCTATGATATTTTCTCTTTCTACCTTAAGTGAAAGTTAGTAGGCCACCTTCAGTGAAAGTTGGTGATTATTATCTTTTTTCTACCTTCAGTGAACATTGGTAGTTCGTCGTCAGTGAACGGTGATGCTATGATATTTTCTCTTTCTACCTTCAGTGAAAGTTGGTGATTGTTATCTTTTTGCTACCTTCAGTGAACGTTGGTAGTTCATCGTCAGTGAACGGCGGTGCTATGATATTTTCTCTTTCTACCTTCAGTGAAAGTTGGTAGGTCACCTTCAGTGAAAGTTGGTGATTGTTATCTTTTTGTTACCTTTAGTGAACGTTGGTAGTTCATCGTTAGTGAACGAGGGTGCTATGATATTTTCTCTTTCTACCTTCAATGAAATTTGCTAGGTCACCTTCAGTGAAAGTTGGTGATTGTTATCTTTTTGCAACCTTCGGTGAACATTGGTAGTTCATCGTTAGTGAACGGCGGTGCTATGATATATTTTCTATCTATCTTCAGTGAAAGTTTGTAGGTCTCCGGCAGTAAACGTCAATGATTGTTATCTTTTTTCTATCCTCAGTGAATGTTGGTAGCTTACCGTCAATGAACGTCTGTGTTGTTATTTCTTTCCTCTTTCTACCTTCAGTGAATGTTGGTAGCTTTGCCTTCAGTAGAAGTTGGTGTATCCTTTGGCTTTTTATCATTCTCCATAAGTTGGGTCTTTTGATCCACCAGTGATTTATTTTCCTGGTCGGGTTTGTCTCTTGTTTCTTTATTTTGTTACATCCCCAGTGGTGTTTTGCGTCCCTTTGAAGTTGTCCATGTGCACTCATATTCATAAGCATTGCATGGCATCTTAGGGCCAAAAATAGGGTTTGTTTTATATTTAAGTATCTTCGATCGCGTCGACACGAAGATTTTTAACCTTCGTATCTCTGGATAGAAGAAACTTAAATAAGGGCAGCTGTTGAACCCCAATTTTCCCCCCTAAGATCATTTCATCATACCATATTGATTCAATCACAACAACATCATATTAGGGTTCTTGGTTCTCCTCCCTACATTTAGCTTTGCTCTTTGAGGAATCACCAAGCACCTTAACTTGATTTCTTTTGTGATCATAAATATTTTGTCTTGATTTTTCCTTTTAATTAATAAAATTTAATGTTGGTTTGTCTTGCTTGTTAATAATATAGGTAAAGGCAATGAGACTTAGCAAGTTGCTCCATGGGATCATGAGTTTATTTCCATGCCCTAGGAAATAAATATTGAGAAGTCCAAACCTCACCATTGAAGTTGTTTAGGAAGGGATTGCATGGAAAAGTTTATTTTGGTTCACTACATTCCCAAGATATCAAGATTGATTCAAAAGTGCAAGGGATTGATTGAAGAAGTTGTCATGGTTTGACAAAGTCTTGTTCTCATTGATCACAAGTGCATATTTCTCTCAATTCTCAAGATATTAAAGTGGTTTTTGTGTCTACGAGTTATCATTTTCATCCTATAAAACTTCTATTTACAAAGAAATTGTGTTGGTACAAGAAGTTTGTTCAAATTTGTCAAAGTTCCTTAAAGCGTTTTCTTGATCTAGGAGCTAGGGTTTTGAACTTCAAAGAAGCATATCTTGCTCATCTTTTGGTATTTTTGAGTGATTCCAAATACATCCTTATCTTCAAAGGGTTATAAACAAATCACTTCAAAAGTTTCAAGGAGTTTTCATATGGAAGAAACTTGATGATGAAGAAAGATTACAAGTCCTCCAGATGAACCCCCATTTCCCCATGTGTGACTTCAAATGATCATAACTTGGTCAATTTTTATCACCTTGAGCCCACTCTTTTTCCAAAATGATATTGAGGAAGTGAAATTTATGCTTTTTGTTTGTGCAAAGTGAGAAAATGGATGGAAGATGCCCTAAGGATACAAAAGATTATAGGTTATTTCATGATATTTTGCCAACTTCAACAATTCATAACTCTCTCAATTTTTGGAGATTTTGAATGGTTCAAGTTTCAAAATGTTATTTAAGAGGTCTATTGTCTGCCATCTTTTTTGGTGAAGAGAAAATTCCAAGTGGAAGGCCATGTTTGGATGCAAAACATTATAGGTCACTTTTGAAGAAAAATTTGAAATATTTCTAAGTATGGAAAGTCAACCTTTTTTCCCCAACTTTGACTCAATGCATCTTTCAGCTCAGGCATCCATTTTATTCCATTCTTTTTCCATTACAAAGCTTGTAACCTCATCTTTCTAAAGCATCAAGAATCATGCCTTAAGACCCCTTATGCTGAGAATGCCATTGGATTGAACTTGGTAAGTTGGAACTGAAGTTTCTTCATAAGTCAGAATTTGAAATTCATGTTTTGGCCCCTAAATATCAAATTAGCACGTGTTTGTGATCTAAACATGTTTAACCAAGTTGCCAAAGTGGATTAGAGCCTTAAAATGCAAGTATTGGATGAGTTTTTATGGAAATCAGATCACACTTTGCTCGTGCATCAGGTTCACACAATTTCCCTCCAAACTTCATCATTTCACACGCTTGAACATTCCATTTGATTCCATATAAATAGAGGGTTATCCCCCATTCATTTCCTCAAGCTTAGAGAGCCAAAAACACTCTGTCAAAACCTCACACGAACTTCAAGTTTTTGAAATCAATTTCTGAGATTCCAGCCTTTTCTTCCAAAATTCTTTGCACATTCATCTTCCTTAAGCATCATACAAACTCTCCAGCACTTAAACCAAGCAAAACGAGCTATAATCCAAGCTACATAAGTCCAGTTTCAGAGCTTCTTTCTTGAACTTCGAAAAGGTATAATTCTCCACCATTTGGATCCAAATAAAGCACTAACCTGTTATACTCTTTCTCTTGATTCTAGTGCTTCTTACAAATTTTAAATCCATTGAGAATTGAGAGAGAAATCTCAAATTGAAGGTGCTCGCTATTTTATGGGTTTTTGATTCATATCTCTTTGTATACTTTATATAAATTTGGTGCGATGGTGGTGTTGGGATCGTCTTGAAGAGATGAATCCAATGATACTGGCCTGGGATCCTTATTTTACCGTTTGAAAGATCTCACAAAATCAGCATTGCAGGGTGGCTGGAGGTTGAAGACGATGACATGTCTCGTCTCAGCCAATGATAGCATGTCAAACGTTTTAATTTCATTGGTTGCCTTTTTTCTGATTCCTCGTGCATCTTACTAAGGTCCATATCAAGCACAAGGCGCCTGGTCCATTAGATTAGCTTACTAACGCGTTTTGACTATGATATGATGTCCCATATATTTTTGGTTTTATCTTATTTTTTGATTTTATATTTTAATTTATTTAATTTACAAAAATTCATAACTCTTTTATTTTTTATCCAAAAATTATGAAAAAATTCACAAAAATACTTTGAATTATTTATGATCTCATGGATAATTTTTCATATTTTTATTTTGACAACTGATATTTTTTATATTTTTTGCATTATTTGCTTTATTTTAATTACCTTAAAAATACTTTCTGACATTTCTTAATTCTAAAATTTTTTCATAAATATCATTTTGCATATTTCTGACTTTTTGAACATTTTATGGAATTTTTTATTGATGTTTACTATTTTTGATCTATTTTCTATTTGTTTGAAAAATTTTAATGAGTTTTAAAATAGTTTCTGACTTTTAAAAATTGCCAAAAAATTTATAAAAATATTTGAGTCCTTTTCTGATTTTTCTATGGGCTTACTCAATTTTTCTTGATTGATTTGAATATAGTTGATGTTTTTCTTTCTTATTTCCATTTTAAAACATTTTTAAAACCTTTTTTTAATGTATATATTAAATGTAATATTATTTTGTGATTATTTTCTGGCTGAACTTGGGTTGAATTTTGATCATGAACTTTATTAACATCATTGGATCCATAGTGTTGAGTCTAACTCCATAAAAATGGATAAATGATTTTAATAATAGTTCGATTTAAATTTAATTCAAATGTGGTTTGTATATTCTTTCCCACCCCTTTTCATTTTGTGTCTTTCTTATTGTACTAAGTGTTATTGGAACATGATCTTTATATAATGTCTCAAAACAAATAGTGCATAGATTGCTATTGAGCGGCCTCAAAATAGGTGCAACTTCTATATAAGTCCACTTACGATTTCTTAACATAGCACTAACTTTTGTCCCGATTCGAATAAATGATCATTCGTGGCCCAAAACTATATTTGCAAGCCCAAGTATGTTAATTTGATCCATTTGATCCAATAACCTTGAGATTCATTGGTGGAGGCTTTGGTTCTACCAATCCTCTAATGGATCTACAACATTTTTGGTCAATGCAGATCACTTAAACACCGTTGATCATTAAATGGTACTTGTGAGGATTCTAAATGGA
This sequence comes from Vicia faba, assembly GCA_948472305.1. Lineage (NCBI taxonomy): Eukaryota > Viridiplantae > Streptophyta > Magnoliopsida > Fabales > Fabaceae > Vicia > Vicia faba. Next base: position 817,702,961 of record OX451741.1, on the reverse strand, counting down.
TGATATACTTGACAAAAAGCAAATGCAATTTGTTGTGTGGAGGCTTTGGTTCTACCAATCCTCTAATGAGTTCCAAATGCAAGTTTCAAGATGGTCATCCAATTAACCACTAATTATTAAATTGTTTTTATTTTGTGCCCTTTAATTTTTTATGCTTTATGTACCATTTACTTTAAGCATTACATTTCATGTCATTTTTATTTTTCTCATTTGAGCTTTTCTTTTCTCTCCTAAGACACCTAATAATCAACATGAACCATAAAAACCTTTAAAATACTTGGACTATTTTGTTACTATCCTTGGCATTATGGAGTATTGGACTTCTTGGACTTAGGATTAGAAACCTTGGCCTATATTGGAGACCTTGTGACCTTAATTGATATTTTGTCTGGAGTTCTTGAGGATTACCTCAAGACATTCGGTTGTTTGTTTGTTTTGTGTGCAGGTTATTGTGATTATATTCTTTGTTGGTAATCTGGAATTCACCCGTATACAGACGTTACTCTGCCCAATTTTTATGAAGACTTAATTCACTTGAAGTTTGGTTCTCACAAGAAGTCTAGTATCTTTGCTTGCTTAGTTTCAATCCAAAGAATGGGAATTCTATCTTGACTCATAATGTCAAGTATTGGCTTCTTGTTGGTTAGATGGTTCTTATCCCTAGCTTTTACCTTATGCTTTAGGATAGTCCCTTCTTCTCCTCCCATCTTCTTTAATTTAAAAAATCTTCTCCCTCCTTTTTAAAAACTCTTCTTGTTCTTTTTTATAAAAAAACTTAAACCACTTTCATAATAAACATGGACTTAGGTTCATGCATTTTCAAAACATCTTTCACAAATAAACTTCAATCAACTTAATAATACCTTGACATTTTTTTTGTGAGAAGACTAAAAATCAATCAATCTCATTCAAACCATTTTCTAATCGTGGCTTTCATCTTAAACTTTTCTCAAAAGATTTGACTCTTGTAAATCCTTGTAGTGATACAAACAACTATACTTCTATGATACGTAGTGAAATGAGATATTTTCTACTTGGGTGTTGAGTGAGACATTGTTGATTTAAAAATCCAAGCCATATCCTCCATTTTGAGATGATGCAAATTCTCCTTTCTCATGATCGTGGGCAGTAAGTATGTTTTCAACACGGACAATGGCGATGATGTCTTATCTCTAATAATCAACCAACACACTTGTGTTTTAAAAAGAATGTTTAAAAGAGGAACTATGTGTACCCTGATCCCCTATTGCATGAAAAGGTGGTACGAAGGCACTAAAGGTTCGCAACCACGGCGGGTGCAAAAACCATAAAAATATATTTCTTTTCTCACCTCCACCATCCATTTTTATACAACATTTTATATCCAAAATATACAGATTTTACAAAGAGATTCTTGAGGAGTGTCGTAGATGTTTAGGGTGCTAATACCTTCCCTTTGCATAACCAACCCCCTTACCTAGAATCTTTCCCCCTCTTTTGGGTTATTCGCACTTTTCCCATTCCTTTGGAAACAATAAAGCACAGTGGCGATTTTTATTTTTGATCTGTATAAGTCTAGTCAATACAATGGCTTAGTCTTAAACATTTCTACTGCTATAGACATCATTAACATCATTGGATCTTGGGTGTTGAGTTTAACTCCACCAAAATGGATGAATGATTTTAGGCATGTGGTGTTGAGTCCAATCAAATCCCACATGCCTAAAAACATGGTCAAGCATCCTCATACCAAGTTTCAAGACTTACAGCACAAAATTGCACAGTCAAAAAACCTAATTGCACTACAGTCAACTGCAGGGGCAAAATGGTCATTTGACAGTCAAAAGTTCAAATTTTGGTCAACATCTCATTTTGAAGCCACAAACATCATTTGATCAAGGCTTGATCATGATTCTCAAAGCTTGGCTCAAAAATCATTAAGATGCAAAAGTTTCCATATTTGGACAGTTGAAAAAGTCAACTGTAAATTGACCAGGGCATAACTTCCACATGGATTATCAGAAAAATTCCATCCAAATCTCATTTTTAAGAGAATGACATTTCCTACAACTCCTCTTCACACTTCAAGTCCAAGAAAGGCTCTCACAAAAAGTTATCAATTTCAACATTATAGGTCATTTTCAAAAGTCAACAAAAAGGACTTTAAGTAAAAGGCCATAACTTGAGATTGGTAATTCAAAATGACATGGGACCAAAGGCATTGGTTAGAGGACTCAAATACCTTTCCAAAATGTCCAAGAAAATGAGCAAAGTTTAAAAATTGAGCAAGTTATGCCTTGTGGAAGTTGGGAAATTTTTGGATATCTTGAAAAGTCAACATTGCTTCAAATGTCTTAAAAATGCTAATGGGCCTCTTTTTCTTCCAAGATGCATCATCCAAAGCATGTGCACGACCATTTGGCCCAAAGGGAAGTTTTTTATCATTTTTATTTATTTATTTGGATTTTTAATTATTAATAATTCATTTAATTAAAATAAATAGGTGGAAAATACTAAACCTAATTTTCTAAATCTTTTTGTGCATGGAATAGGCTTAAGATTTCGTGTATGATCAGATTTGGAAGGAATTATGGTGATTGGATATGATTGAGACCAAATATGCTTGAAAAAGATTGGAAAATTATGGCATAAAAATCAAAGATTGATTCCTTCAATTCATGGATTCTTTGGACAAAAAACCAACCCTAATCATTCACATGTATATATTGATGCTAACCCTAATGCATATCATCTCCCAGCTGCGCCATACACCAAGAACAAAACTTGAGTTTTTTGCCAAAAAGTTGAAAACTGAAAACTAGGTTTTAGGGCGACTCAAGCCAAAATAATCATTCCATTAGCTTGCCAAGGTGACCAGGAGACTATTCCAATCAAGAACATCAATTCTAACGCCCAGAATCGGTATAGGGGATTCAAACTTTTTCACATTTTTTTCATAATCGTGTTTTAATATTCAAGCATATTCATTGCATTTTTTCATGGATTCTTACTAATTGGATGATTCTGAAACTAACCATATGCTTTGATTGAGTTTTCACGCGTTATATAAGGATTCACCATTAAAGGATGCTAGGGTTACCAAGCTTTCAAATTAGGCGTTTCTGGATGCTGTAAAATTAGGACATGCCAATACCATGAATGAACTCAGCGTGCTTGGACGAAAACAAAACACTCCTCGCGCCTAATTTATGAGGCCATATGGCCTATTCGCTATTTTGAAAACAAGCATGTTTTGGGGGGGTTTAAAACCCCCGCTAACCCTTTTATATTTTCAGGAAAAACGCATTAAGGAAGAAGATGATGAAGTGTAAGGCGTTGGTTGGTCCATTTGAAATTTCGCGCGGAAACAGGCACTAAGGATTGTTTTACATTATAATGTTTATTGTTTATATAATATACAAAGATACAAAGTGGAGCAGTTGGCAAGGCATAGCGTTGGTAATCTCTAGGACCTGGGTTCGATCCCAGGTCCCCCTCCCTTTCCTTATATTTTTCTCTTAATTATGCTTCTATGCAATCTCTATGCAAGCGTCCATCATACATCCACAGCATCAAGCCATCCACGTGCCTATTGAGATGAATCAAAGGGTCCAGACTGGGAGAACACCCTAAGCATTAGTCAATGGAGGTACACGCTGGCACAAAAGTCAACAAGGCCTTGCAAAGATGGGCCTAAAATGCTAACAATAACCTCCCAATTTGGGGACAGACTCCCCTAGGTTTGCAATTTCTTTCATGTATTTTCCATTTTTTATTTGATCCAACTATTTCTTTTTTTAATTAATTCCTTTAATTTAATATTTTCATAAAAAAAAAACATAAAAACAATATAAAATCAGAAAAAGACAAAAACAAGTATTTTTTATTTAATCAATATATGTTTTGTAAATAAAATTTCACCAATTAATTAGTTTTATTCTAGGGTTAATTTTAAAATCCTTTCTTAATAAACCTAAAATTGGTAGAATTAGGGTTTGTATCAATTTTTTATCCTTTTTCTTTTCTTTTCACTAATAATTAAATATTATTTATTTTTATAAATCAAATTGCATGTAAATAATTAATTTAATTTTAGGTTTAAATTTTAACATGTTTTCTTAATAAATAAAAGTTGTAGAATTAGGGTTAATTAGTTAATTTCGTTTAATTCTCATTAAAAAATCATAAATACCAAAATCTCAAAAATAATTCCTTTTTTTCATTTTTATTTCATTAATTTAATCATTTAGTTTAATTTCATTAAAAAGGGTCCAACGCCCTCGCTTCCAATTTTAATTCCAATTCGCACATTTACTTTCTTTTCGTATAATTCTTATGTACTTCTCCCAAAGCCGTGTAAACTTAATTTCTCGCACTTTACCTTATTTCTTTATTTACTTTCTGTCAAATCGGGTCCTGGATTTTAATTTGGCGATGTGGACCCGCGCCTTTGTAATAGTTTAGAATTTTACCTTTCCGCGCTTTCTTAACTGTTAAATAAATGCATGCAAGAATGAATGGCCTAAAATAAAAACAAACGCATAGATCACTTTGACATGAACAAGATAAAAATAAATGAATCTGACACACAAATCACACACCACCCCTAGGGTACGCCTCACTGTTGCCTTGCCTCGAAAGGTGATCGTCGAGTAGAGGATGTCTTAGTAAGTCCTCATGATCCGGGAACCTGGCATGAGGGTAGCTTCTAAGGTGTCTTCCCATTGCTCTGGTGATCACCATGTCCCGAACTTCGAATTGACCCGAACACCTCTAACGGTGGTGCTACCTACCTCTCAATGGTGGGATGACACTACTTTAAGGACACTTACACAGACGAATTCCTTAGGGTAGGTAGACGACTCTAGATACTTGCTCTAATTTCAAAACAAATCAAAAAATACTTTTCACACCGACACCTTTTCAAAAATCTTTTGAAAGCAATTTTTCAAACACTCTTGAGGACCGATACAAGAGTCGAACTGGAATTTTCAAAGAAACTTTTTTAAAACCCACAGTTGAAAAGCAAACAAATCACTTTTGAAAACACAATGAGCAAGTATCTAAGAGCCCATGGATAACCATGGATAGAAAGGGTGCTAACACCTTCCCTTTCTATAAATCTACCTCCCGAACCGAGAGCAATCTCTTTAAGGAATTTTTCCGTGCTTTTGTCCTTTCCATTTGGAGAAAATAAAAGACGGTGGCGACTCTTGCTTCCGCGACATTTCGCGAACCAGCGTTAAACAGTCAGTTCCAGATCCACCGGTCACAGAACTAGAGACTCTGCTGGGGAGACTTTATAAAGTGAGGTGTACCTTAGGGTTAGTTCATAACTGTGTTTTCAATTGCTTTCTTTGCTTGCTTTATTATTGTGGGACTTGCTTGGGAGTTCTATAGATCCTAAACTCGGATCTGGGGGATACCTTCTTAGAAAGTAGCAACAAGGCTGTGAGGGAACTGTGCGGGGTATACCGACATGGTTGAAACAGTCTGCTACGTTGATGTGGCACTTTGGTGTGTACCGGTAACCCTTGAGTTCAGTCAAGGAGAGTACGGGGCCTCCGCGTGGTGTCGTGAAGCATCAACAGACCTTAGGAACTTTAATTGAACTATCTTGGCCTCTTTAGGGTAGTGAGATAACTGACTTTGGTGCAGTCCGAGGTTGGTTGATACTCGATACTACACTCAATTGAGGGTTGCTTTCCTGGAATATTTCGGTCGCCAGTTCAGTGGCTAAATCGAAACGATGAACAATGAAAGCAATCCCGTGATATTGGGACCCTTAGAACCCGGTTACTTCTAATAGGACAGGTTGAACCCACCAACTTCAAGAGGGTACTACCCAGACCCCATGCTGGCCTTAAACCCTAAGGGCTTGTCTTGTGTGCCTTGTGTGCCTTACATGTTTGTCTTTGTAAATATCTGTGGTGTGTAATCATAGCATCATGACATCATCCAGCATCATATGCATTGACTAACCATTTCAGGGGTTCGAATCTTCATATTTGTTCTTGTTTTGTAGGACATGGAAACTGTTCGCAGAAAGACAATTCAAATCAGTCTTGTAAGGGTCCCTCCTCAGCTTAAGGAGCTTATATCCAGGATTCCCGAGAACTCTTCATTCAGTGAAAGACATGGAAGACTCATTAGCTTGGTCAACACCAACATTGAGGAAGATATGATAAAGGTCCTGTTCCAGTTCTTTGACCCTTTGCATCACTGTTTCACCTTCTTGGACTATCAGCTGGTACCTACATTGGAGGAGTTCTCCCGGCTCCTGAAGATCCCTATCCTTGATCAACTACCCTACAACGGTACGGAAAACGAACCCAAGCTTGAAGAGATTGCTAAAGCCTTACACCTACAATCATCTGACCTCAAGGGACATTGGGAAGTTAGAAGTGGTATCAAAGGGTTCTTAGCCAGGTTTCTTTTTGAAAAGACCCATGAATGTTGGAACTCCCTTGACTTACAAGCTTTTGAAGAAGTTGTGGCCCTCCTTGTCTATGGTTTGGTGTTGTTCCCTAACCCAGATCAGCTTATAGATATCAGTGCTGTCCAGATCTTCATGTCCAGGAATCCTATACCTACGTTGCTGGAGGACATCCTTCACTCATGTTACACTCGAACCATGAGAAAAAGAGGTGTCCTTATGTGTTGCACTCCTCTCCTGGGAAGGTGGTTTATTTCGCACCTTCCACAATCAGTTTTGAAGAACGAGCGGGGTTTGAGATGGTCACAACGGTTGATGACTCTTACACATGCAGATATACATTGGTGCCCTCGGTCCAAAGAGGATGTTACTATCATTGATCATTGCGGGGAGTACCCTAATGTTCCTTTACTTAGAATCAGAGGAGGTATTACTTACAACCCGTGTCTGGCTTGGAGATAGTTTGGTTATGCTCGGAGGGATGGCCCCCATGACATGTTAATTCCTGACATAGTTTTTGACTTCGACGACGATGCACAAGGACTTCGCTAGAGATTTATCAGAGCTTGGAGGATGCCAAGTAGGATAGACAGAAAGACACTGGGGCACATGAATTCCATCCCATTGGAACCTTATCTCAAGTGGGTACGGGCCCGCTCCCAGAAGTTAGTAATGTCTTATCCTCATATGCTCCCAGTAATCAAAGAGCCAGTCTTGGAAGGAGAAGTGTCCTACACCATTCAGCATCCTGATATGCCCACGTCCTGGGAAGAAATGCAGAAGAGCTGGATCCAGCTTAAGGAAGAACGTAATTCTCTTGAGACCAGTCTACATGCTAGTGAAAAGAAGGTCCTGGAGCTCACCCGTCTATTGCATGAGGAGAGGAATCTCAACACCTACATAGCTCCAAAGAGGATGCGTAGTGTCTTTTGGGATTGATTTGCTTTGTAATTTGTGCCCATGAGGCTTTGATGTACTGAACAATTATTTCCTTAATGATAACGTGTGTTCTTTTTTGTCTACAACAAATTTGAACTTTCGAACCCTTGAATGCATTGCATAAACACATATCATTCATCATGTGCATAGCAGGTTTTCTTCTTTTCAGGTTGCTTACCGTTCTTCGCTGTTTATTTCAGCATCATGAATCCTGACTCATCATCAACCGAGATGTCCATCAAGGCTCTTCAGGCGCAAAATGCGCAATTTCAGGAATTAATCATGGGTTTGGCTCAGGGCCAAGAAGAGCTGAAGGCTCTGCTCCTGAAGAAGGAAAAGAAGAAGAAGAGAAGGATTGTTCTTTTCAACTCGGGCCGAAGGTTTGGCAACACTCTGCAGAATGAAGAGGCTGGTTCTTCCATTGGCAAGGGTACTCCTCAAGGGGAAAAAGGTCCTAGTCCGGTAGTCTCCGACAACGAGACTGATTTTGATGAAGAGAAATATCCTCCGGCTGAAGACCGTTACAAGCAGTTGGAAGACAGGTTGAATGCTATGGAGATCCAACAAGTGCCTGGGCTGGATTTCGGAGATTTGGGTTTGTCTACTGGTGTGATCATTCCTCGTAAGTTCAAAGCACCATCTTTCACCAAATATGACGGGGCATCTTGTCCCAAGCTACACCTCAGATCCTACGTGCGGAAGATTCAACCGTACTCAGTGGACAAGAACTTGTGGATCCACTTCTTCCAAGAGAGTCTTTCAGGGACTCATCTCGAATGGTTCTATCAGCTGGATGGGACCAAGGTTCGTAACTGGGAGGAGTTGGCTACTGCTTTCTATAAGCAGTATCAATATAATGCCGACCTTGCCCCTACACGTACCCAACTCCAGGGTATGTCGTTAGGTTCAAGCGAAGGTTTTAAAGAGTACGCTCAGAAGTGGAGGGATCTGGCTGGCAGGGTGCAGCCTCCGTTGACTGATCGGGAGTTGGTAGATATGTTCTTGGGGACCCTATCTGGGCCATTTTTCAACCATCTCATCGGTAACTCGTCTGCAGGGTTTACTGATCTTATTCTGACTGGAGAGAGAATTGAGGCTGGGTTGAAGTCGGGTAAGATTCTGAAGGGTGCATCGTCAAGCTCTGAGAAGAAACCCTTCAAGAAGGAGGCCAGTGTTGTATATGGCTCCAGACGACAAGAGAAATCTGAGCGCCGCCAATCTGTCAGTGCGGTAATGATTGCTAAGCCTGCTGTCGCTCCTCGGCAAACCAATCCACCAAGGGCTGAAAGACCCCGGAGAGAGTTTACCCGTTTGAGCATGACTTTGTCGCAGATCTTGCCACAGTTTCTATCCACCAATTTAGTGACTGTCAGAGAGGCACCAAAAGTTGTGAACACTGCCTCCCCCAAATACAACCCAAATGCCCGCTGTGCTTATCACTCCGATAGCCCAGGGCATTCCACAGACGACTGTTGGGCCTTAAGGAACAAGCTGCAGGACCTTATTGACGCCAAGGAGGTACAATTTGAGGCATCTGAGAAGCCTAATGTAGTGACAGCTCCCCTGCCTGCTCATGGAGTGAATGCTATTGGGGACGAAGAGGAAGTGGATGAGGCTGAGTTCAATAGCTGGATCTACCCGACAACTGATGGCGGATTGACCAATTGGATTGCCAAAGACCATACTCCTGTTACTTTTGTTACGCAGTAATAAACTTCTTTGTTTTGTTATTTGTAATAAACAACAAATTGAACTTTATGGCCCGGTGTCTTACCCGGGGCACCGTTGGCTTCATTTGTGAGGGCATATAAATTGTCATTTCATATATCATGAATAAAAATCTTGGACGTTTTCCCGCATTTCAAATCTTATGCTCCTTTTCTATCTTTCCTTCCTTTATATATATTTCAAAACAGCTGTATTTACACACACTCACTCATACAGGTTTCAATCCACTCTGGATCTCACTGATAACGACTCTGCTACTGCCAGTTATGACTTCGAAAATCCGATCAACTTAGCCGAAGACGAAGGTGAAGATGATTGCGAAGTGCCTGGCGAGCTTGCAAGACTGTTACTTCAGGAAGAGAGGGCAATTCAGCCACATGAAGAGCCAGTGGAAATAATAAACCTGGGTACTGATACAAACAGAAAAGAGGTAAAGATTGGTGCCAACCTAGAGCTCAGCGTGAAGCAACGGTTGACTAAGATGCTACATGATTATATGGAGATATTTGCCTGGTCCTATGAAGACATGCCCGGGTTGGATACCGATATTGTAGTCCATCATTTACCTACTAAGGAAGATTGCCCTCCGGTTAAGCAAAAGGTCCGTCGTATGCGTCCAGAGATGTCTGAGAAGATCAAAGCCGAGGTTATGAAACAGTTTGATGCCGGGTTCCTCGCAGTGACTTCTTACCCTTAGTGGGTTGCTAATGTAGTGCTGGTACCTAAGAAGGACGGTAAGGTCAGAATGTGTGTCGACTACAGGGATCTGAACAGGGCCAGCCCCAAAGATGACTTCCCCCTACCTCACATTGATGTCCTTGTTGATAATACAGCTCAGCATAAGGTGTTCTCTTTCATGGATGGTTTTTCAGGTTACAATCAGATCCAGATGGCTCCTGAAGACATGGAAAAGACTACCTTCGTTACTTAGTGGGGCACCTTCTGCTACAAGGTCATGCCTTTTGGACTGAAGAACGCTGGGGCAACCTACCAACGTGCCATGGTTGCTTTATTTCATGACATGATCCATCATGAGATAGAAGTGTATGTTGACGACATGATCGCAAGGTCCTAAACTGAGGAAGAGCACCTAGATCATCTGCAGAAATTGTTTGACCGTCTAAAGTTGTACAAGCTGAGGTTGAACCCGAACAAGTGCACTTTCGGGGTAAGATCTGGAAAGTTACTAGGCTTCGTTGTAAGTGACAAGGGCATTCAAGTGGACCCTGCTAAGGTCAAAGCTATTCAAGAGATGCCAGTTCCTAAGACAGAGAAAGAGGTCAGAGGCTTTTTAGGACGCTTGAATTACATTGCTCGGTTCATCTCACACCTAACTGCTACTTGTGAACCAATCTTCAAGCTGCTGAGGAAAGATCAGGTAGTACGTTGGAATGATGAATGTCAGGCCGCTTTTGACAGAATCAAGGAGTATCTCCAAGAACCACCCATTCTTATGCCACCGGTTTAAGGGAGACCTCTGATACTATACCTGACAGTACTTGACAACTCAATGGGGTGTGTGCTGGGGCAGTATGACGAGTCTGGCCGAAAAGAGCACGCCATTTATTACCTTAGCAAAAAGTTTACCGACTGTGAGACCCGATACTCACTGCTTCAGAAAACTTGTTGCGCTTTGGTATGGGCTGCTCGCCGGCTGAGATAGTATATGCTGACTCACACTACCTTGTTGATCTCAAAGATGGATCCTATAAAGTACATATTTGAAAAGCCTGCTCTGTCTGGGAGAATAACAAGATGGCAAATGATCTTAACAGAATACGACATTCAGTACACGACCCAGAAAGCCATCAAGGGAAGTGTATTGGCAGACCACTTGGCACATCAGGCCGTAGACGACTATCAGTCAATGAACTTCGAGTTTCCGGATGAGAGCATCATGATAGTGACTGATTGTGAAGTACCTGGACCGGATGAAGGACCTGAGGAAGGATCCCGATGGTCTATGCACTTTGATGGAGCCTCCAACGCTTTGGGTAATGGCATCGGCGCTATAATCATATCCCCTCAAGGCACTCATACTCCACTCACTGCCCGGTTATGTTTCAACTGTACCAACAACATAGCAGAGTATGAGGCATGCATCATGGGTCTTCAAGCTGCAACCAACCTAAGGATCAAGTTTCTGAGTGTCTTCGGAGATTCCGCTCTTGTGATCAATCAGATCAAAGGAGAGTGGGATACGAAGCATCCGAATCTTATTCCTTATAGAGAATGTGTGTTGACCTTGATCCCCCACTTCACAGAGATAACCTTTGAACACTTCCCGAGAGAGGAGAATCAGCTGGAGGGCGCGTTAGCTACAATGTCTTCTATGTTCAAAGTCAAATGGGATAATGAGGCTCCCCGGATCATCATCTGGAAACTGGACGAACCGACATACTGTTGTGACCTCGAGACTGAATTGGTGACTGAGAAGCCTTGGTACCATGAGGTGAAGAGGTATTTGGAAGCTCAGGAATACCCGGAAGGTGCGTCTGTCAACGATAAGAAGTTTTTGAGGAGGTTCGCAGCGAAGTTCTTCCTTAGCAACGGCATCTTGTACAAGCGAAACCATGATTCGACCTTACTGCGTTGTGTAGACAAGAATGAAGCAGAAAGGATCATGGAAGAGTTACATGAAGGGACCTTCGGAACACATTCCAGTGGACACACTATGGCAAAGAAAATCCTTCGGGCAGGGTATTTCTGGTCCACCATGGAAGCTGACTGTTACCAGCACTCTCGGACATGCCATAAATGCCAGATTTATGCAGACAAGGTGCATGTTCCTCCGGTTCCTCTGAATGTTCTGACTGCGCCCTGGCCGTTTGGAATGTGGGGCATAGACATGATCGGTGAGATAAAACCTACGGCATCTAACGGGCATCACTTCATCTTGGTAGCGATCGATTATTTCACGAAGTGGGTTGAAGCAGCATCCTATGCTACGGTAACCAAGACTGTTGTGGCACGGTTCATTCGGCATAACCTGATCTGTCGATACGGCGTCCCAGAGAGAATTATTACAGACAACGGTACCAATCTCAATAACAAGATGATCACTGAGCTCTGCGAGCAGTTTAAGATACAGCACCACAATTCTTCTCCTTACAGACCGAAGATGAATGGGGCTGTAGAAGCAGTAAATAAAAATATCAAGAAAATCGTGCAGAAAATGACAGTGACCTATAAAGATTGGCATGAGATGTTACCGTTCGCTCTACATGGGTACCGTACCTCAGTCAGGACGTCAACCGGGGCAACTCCTTTCTCCTTGGTTTATGGTATGGAGGCAGTCTTACCGATCGAAGTGCAAATACCCTCTCTCCGGATAATGAAGGATGCAAATCTGAACGAAGATGATTGGATCCAGACACGACTCGATCAGTTATACCTTATTGACGAAAAGAGGCTTGCTGCTATCTGTCATGGTCAGACGTACCAAAAACGGATGATCAGGGCATTTAACAAAAAGGTCAGACCACAGGAATATCAAGTTGGGGATCTGGTAATCAAGCGAATCATCCTTCCTCAGAGTGATCCAAGGGGCAAATGGACCCCTACGTATGAAGGGCCATTTGTGGTTAAACATGTGTTCTCAGGAGGAGCCATGATTCTAACCAATATGGATGGTGACGACCTTCCTCACCCCGCCAATGCAGACATAGTAAAAAGATACTACGCATAAAAAAAAAAAGACCCGCTAGGCTGACATGCCTAGGCAAAAATTAGGGCTTCCCGGCGAACCAAAAGGGTTCGGGCAAAATGAAGGGATGAAATGAAAAAAATCTGTACACCCGGCAAGCCGAAAACCTGAAAAGGCGGCTTGGGAAAAAATGGGTATCCCGGTGGACTGAAAACCCGAAAGGGCGGTCCAGGCAAAAGTTAGGGATAAAGCGTAATACTATGTCTCATTGATCACTTTGCATCCAGAATCTGGTATCTACATCAAGTTCAGACGGCATCGATCAGTCAGCTTCACTTTCAACTAAGGTCATCAAGTGATGAGACACTCGGAGATATAAAGGCAATAGCAGAGTTGAAACCCAGTGGGATCATTCATTTCACACAACTGTTTTATTTTCCTTTGTACAAAATTTGTATAAACTCTTTTGTTCGGCGGCGTTCTCTTAACTAGGACGTCAGCCTCTTGTATATAAACGCCTATTTACAGGCAAATTCAAAATCAATACAAAATCACTTTTCAGTTAAAATTGCCAATTGTTTTTCCTTTTCTGTTTTGTTTTGCGAAGAACGTCCAAGGTTCAACTTGTGATATATGCATTGACAATAATTTGCTAACTCATAAATATTTGCATACGAAACAAAGGATTAATTACAGGTAACATTAGAAACAGGGGCCATAAAGAGTTGTCTAAGCAATCTGATTGTTCTGTCCTCCAAGGTACCAAGGTAGGTTCAGCTAAAGAACACAACCAGATATCTCAATTCCCCAGAGAGTGAGCCAGCAAGTCAATTCACTCTCCCCGAGCAAAACTATCAGCAGCCTTAAGGAAGTTGAATATCCTCCCGCAGAGCTCAACATTCCCCAGCAGCAGTATACATATTCTTAACAAGCATCCCCGGCAGTCTTGGTCTAAAGATTGTTCCCCGGCGGTATATCAAACATTCAATGGAGTCACTTCCCCGATACAGGTCAAAAGCTTCCCCAGGAGAGTCCAGTCCAAAAGTTCCCCCCAGGAAAGTTGGAATCCATCTCCCCATCAGTAAGCTTATCCCCAGTAGATTCTGGAAGCTTATCCTCGCAGAGCACGAACGCGTCCCCCGGCTTTATTCTAAGAGTTATTTCCCTACCAGGATATAACTGGGTTATCCTCAGCCAAAAGCCACGGAAAGATCGTCGTCAACATAGTCTTTTTATCCCCAGCGAAGTCTATTAACACTTCCAATACAGCAAGGGTATCCCCAGCAAGTTATTATCAACAACTCAACTAAGTACCTCTTTCCCCACAGAGTATTGCTTCCCAGCAGGATCGTTAGAGTACTTTTCTCCCCGCAGAGTAATCCATCCGCCAAGTTTATTCCCCAACGGAGTTATCTTCTCCTACCGGTATTCTTGCAACTATCATCCCCAGCGGAGGCAGAAAATCTATCCTTCAACATCAGCCCAGGAGTGACTTCCTGGCACCCGTCAAAGGCTTATTTTCCTAAGACGAAAACATTCATAAACATCGCATTTTCATACATTATAGCATGCATATACGTATCATGTCTTAACAAATCTCATTTATGTTGAGAACATCATTGCTTGATCCATATCATGCATTGCATATGACTAACCTTTACCTTGCAGGAAAGATCCAGTTAAGTTATCAGTCATATTCAAGACCTAGACCGGTTCAGTTAAATCGACCCTAAGATTTTTCTGTTTCTTATCCAGTCCAAGGCCTTCTCTGGTTCAGTCAGATCGACCCTAAGATCTCCCTGTTTCTTATCCAGTTGAAGATTTCAAGACCTAGACCGGTTCAGTTAAATCAACCCTAAGATTTCTCTGTTTCTTATCCAGTCCAAGGCCTTCTCTAGTCCAGTTAAATCGACCCCTAACAGATTTTTCTGATAAAGACTCAGCAGAAGATATCCAAGATTCTCTCAATGATTACTGTTGAGGTTGAAGTCGCCCAAGATTCTCTCAATGATTACTGTTGAGGTTGAAGTCGCCCAAGATTCTCTCAATGATTACTGTTGAGGTTGAAGTCTCCCAAGATTCTCTCAATGATTACTGTTGAGGTTGAAGTCGCCCAAGATTCTCTCAATGATTGTTGTTGAGGTTGTAGTCGCCTATGGTTCTCTCCCCGTTACTGTGGAGGTAGTAATCGTCCCCAGATTCTCTCAGCGATGCTGTTGAGGTTGAAGTCATCCAAGGTTCTCTCACCGTTCCTGTTGAGATAGTAACCATCCCTGGTTCATCTGTCACCGTTTGAAGCTCCAGATCCAGCTCCTGTAACCAGTCAGGACGCATCTATACAAAGAATCTGAAGACCAGCTCCTGTAATAGGTCAGGTAATCATTTTTCTTTTGCAGGTACGCAAGTTCTCGCTAAGGAATCTCTTACGCGATCAACACCCAGATGGCATCTATAAGCCCATCCACCTTCCATCATTTCTCAGCATGGCATCTATAAGCCCATCATCCTATCCATCAATCTCCAAATGGCATCTATAAGCCCATTCCCCCATCATCACACTACTATGTGAGCGCAAATTTCTGGGCACTCTAGTGTTCAATCATCTTCCACCTTCGGATTACGAAAGGCGCGTCGGCCAATCTACATCCTCAGGTTTAAGAAGATTGAACAGGGGCAACTGTTGTACCCCAAAATTTGCCCTCCCATATTCTTCAAGATTTGCCAAGTCAAAGCTTCAAAATCTCCTCCAGGGTTGCACAGTTCAAGGACCTCCTAACAGTCAAAATTAGGGTTTTGGTTCTGACAAAGAAAATGAAGTTTCCAAGGGTCCAATCAAATCCCACATGCCTACAAACATGTTCAAGCATCCTCATACCAAGTTTCAAGACTTACAGCACAAAATTGCACAGTCAAAAAACCTAATTGCACTACAGTCAACTGCAGGGGCAAAATGGTCATTTGACAGTCAAAAGTTCAAATTTTGGTCAACATCTCATTTTGAAGCCACAAACATCATTTGATCAAGGCTTGATCATGATTCTCAAAGCTTGGCTCAAAAATCATTAAGATGCAAAAGTTTCCATATTTGGACAGTTGAAAAAGTCAACTGTAAATTGACCAGGGCATAACTTCCACATGGATTATCAGAAAAATTCCATCCAAATCTCATTTTTAAGAGAATGACATTTCCTACAACTCCTCTTCACACTTCAAGTCCAAGAAAGGCTCTCACAAAAAGTTATCAATTTCAACATTATAGGTCATTTTCAAAAGTCAACAAAAAGGACTTTAAGTAAAAGGCCATAACTTGAGATTGGTAAATCAAAATGACATGGGACCAAAGGCATTGGTTAGAGGACTCAAATACCTTTCCAAAATGTCAAAGAAAATGAGCAAAGTTTGAAAATTGAGCAAGTTATGCCTTGTGGAAGTTGGGAAATTTTTGGATATCTTGAAAAGTCAACATTGCTTCAAATGTCTTAAAAATGCTAATGGGCCTCTTTTTCTTCCAAGATGCATCATCCAAAGCATGTGAACGACCATTTGGCCCAAAGGGAAGTTTTTTATCATTTTTATTTATTTATTTGGATTTTTAATTATTAATAATTCATTTAATTAAAATAAATAGGTGGAAAATATTCTAAATCTTTTTGTGCATGGAATAGGCTTAAGATTTCGTGTATGATCAGATTTGGAAGGAATTATGGTGATTGGATATGATTGAGACCAAATATGCTTGAAAAAGATTGGAAAATTATGGCATAAAAATCAAAGATTGATTCCTTCAATTCATGGATTCTTTGGACAAAAAACCAACCCTAATCATTCACATGTATATATTGATGCTAACCATAATGCATATCATCTCCCAGCTGCGCCATACACCAAGAACAAAACTTGAGTTTTTTGCCAAAAAGTTGAAAACTGAAAACTAGGTTTTAGGGCGACTCAAGCCAAAATAATCATTCCATTAGCTTGCCAAGGTGACCAGGAGACTATTCCAATCAAGAACATCAATTCTAACGCCCAGAATCGGTATAGGGGATTCAAACTTTTTCACATTTTTTTCATAATCGTGTTTTAATATTCAAGCATATTCATTGCATTTTTTCATGGATTCTTACTAATTGGATGATTCTGAAACTAACCATATGCTTTGATTGAGTTTTCACGCGTTATATAAGGATTCACCATTAAAGGATGCTAGGGTTACCAAGCTTTCAAATTAGGCGTTTCTGGATGCTGTAAAATTAGGACATGCCAATACCATGAATGAACTCAGCGTGCTTGGACGAAAACAAAACACTCCTCGCGCCTAATTTATGAGGCCATATGGCCTATTCGCTATTTTGAAAACAAGCATGTTTTGGGGGGGTTTAAAACCCCCGCTAACCCTTTTATATTTTCAGGAAAAACGCATTAAGGAAGAAGATGATGAAGTGTAAGGCGTTGGTTGGTCCATTTGAAATTTCGCGCGGAAACAGGCACTAAGGATTGTTTTACATTATAATGTTTATTGTTTATATAATATACAAAGAGACAAAGTGGAGCAGTTGGCAAGGCATAGCGTTGGTAATCTCTAGGACCTGGGTTCGATCCCAGGTCCCCCTCCCTTTCCTTATATTTTCCTCTTAATTATGCTTCTATGCAATCTCTATGCAAGCGTCCATCATACATCCACAGCATCAAGCCATCCACGTGCCTATTGAGATGAATCAAAGGGTCCAGACTGGGAGAACACCCTAAGCATTAGTCAATGGAGGTACACGCTGGCACAAAAGTCAACAAGGCCTTGCAAAGATGGGCCTAAAATGCTAACAATAACCTCCCAATTTGGGGACAGACCCCCCTAGGTTTGCAATTTCTTTCATGTATTTTCCATTTTTTATTTGATCCAACTATTTCTTTTTTTAATTAATTCCTTTAATTTAATATTTTCATAAAAAAAAAACATAAAAACAATATAAAATCAGAAAAAGACAAAAACAAGTATTTTTTATTTAATCAATATATGTTTTGTAAATAAAATTTCACCAATTAATTAGTTTTATTCTAGGGTTAATTTTAAAATCCTTTCTTAATAAACCTAAAATTGGTAGAATTAGGGTTTGTATCAATTTTTTATCCTTTTTATTTTCTTTTCACTAATAATTAAATATTATTTATTTTTATAAATCAAATTGCATGTAAATAATTAATTTAATTTTAGGTTTAAATTTTAACATGTTTTCTTAATAAATAAAAGTTGTAGAATTAGGGTTAATTAGTTAATTTCGTTTAATTCTCATTAAAAAATCATAAATACCAAAATCTCAAAAATAATACCTTTTTTTCATTTTTATTTCATTAATTTAATCATTTAATTTAATTTCATTAAAAAGGGTCCAACGCCCTCGCTTCCAATTTTAATTCCAATTCGCACATTTACTTTCTTTTCGTATAATTCTTATGTACTTCTCCCAAAGCCGTGTAAACTTAATTTCTCGCACTTTACCTTATTTCTTTATTTACTTTCTGTCAAATCGGGTCCTGGATTTTAATTTGGCGATGTGGACCCGCGCCTTTGTAATAGTTTAGAATTTTACCTTTCCGCGCTTTCTTAACTGTTAAATAAATGCATGCAAGAATGAATGGCCTAAAATAAAAACAAACGCATAGATCACTTTGACATGAACAAGATAAAAATAAATGAATCTGACACACAAATCACACACCACCCCTAGGGTACGCCTCACTGTTGCCTTGCCTCGAAAGGTGATCGTCGAGTAGAGGATGTCTTAGTAAGTCCTCATGATCTGGGAACCTGGCATGAGGGTAGCTTCTAAGGTGTCTTCCCATTGCTCTGGTGATCACCATGTCCCGAACTTCGAATTGACCCGAACACCTCTAACGGTGGTGCTACCTACCTCTCAATGGTGGGATGGCACTACTTTAAGGAAACTTACACAGACGAATTCCTTAGGGTAGGTAGACGACTCTAGATACTTGCTCTAATTTCAAAACAAATCAAAAAATACTTTTCACACCGACACCTTTTCAAAAAGCTTTCGAAAGCAATTTTTCAAACACTCTTGAGGAACGATACAAGAGTCGAACTGGAATTTTCAAAGAAACTTTTTTAAAACCCACAGTTGAAAAGCAAACAAACCACTTTTGAAAACACAATGAGCAAGTATCTAAGAGCCCATGGATAACCATGGATAGAAAGGGTGCTAACACCTTCCCTTTCTATAAATCTACCTCCCGAACCGAGAGCAATCTCTTTAAGGAATTTTTCTGTGCTTTTGTCCTTTCCATTTGGAGAAAATAAAAGACGGTGGCGACTCTTGCTTCCGTGACATTTCGCGAACCAGCGTTAAACAGTCAGTTCCAGATCCACCGATCACATAGGCATTAGGGGATGAATCACTTACAACCCATATTTGGCCTTGCGTCAGTTTGGTTATGCGAGAAGAGATGGTCCTCATGATACGCTTATCCAAGGAATCTCCTTCAACTATGAGAATGATGCTCAGGGATACTGCAAAAGGTTCATAAAAGCTTCGGGCAAGGTGTATAAAATTGATAGCAAGACGCTAGGGCACAAGAATTCCATTCCTCTTGAGCCTTATCTCCGATGGGTAAGAGCTCGTGCCCAAAGCCTTTTGATGCCTTACACAGCTGTCCTACCAACAACTGTGGAGACAGTTATTGAAGGAGATACTACTTCACTTGGTCATCATCCTGACATGCCAACCGATCACGAAGAGTTACAGAAGTCCTGGGTTCAACTCAAAGAGGAGCGAGGCTCGTTTAAAGCTCAGTTCTATTCCAGCAAGAAGAAAGTCTTGGAGATCACTAGGCTACTTCATGAAGAAAGGAACATAAATGCCTACATTGCACCAAAGAGGATGCGCTCCTGGGAGACCTAGTTTCTTTTTTTTGCTTTAAGTTTTGTTTTGTTTAATTGTAAGCCTAAAAGGCATTCTTTGTAACAATTCAAACTTATTAATGCAATTAGCGTGTGTTTCTTTTGGTTAAACAAATTTGAGCCTTTAAGAATCCTTGAAATAATTGCATACGCATCCCATTCATAGCATCGCATAAACAGGTACCATTACGGGTTTCTCATCTTCTTCGCTGTTTATTTCAGCAGAAATTTCTTTCGAACAAAGCATCAAGGATCTTCAGCCACAAAATTCCCAATTCCAACAGATGTTCATAAATATGGCGAAAGGGCAGAAGGATCTGAAGGCCCTCATCCTTAAGGAGAAAAAGAAAAAGAAGAAAGTCGCTGGTATTCTGAATATGGTCAGAAGTTTCAGAGGGTCGTTAAAGCAACAAGTCGATCTGACCTCTTCATCAAAAGAAGGGGAGAATCAAGAAGGAGAGACAAGGGAAAAGGACCCCAGTCCTGAAGTTTCTGACAATGATACATACTATAATGATGAGCAGTATCCTCCTACTGAGGATAGATAAAAGTTGTTGGAAGATCGTCTGAGTGCTATGGAAGTCCGAAGGATACCTGGGTTGGATTTCGAAAAATTGGGATTGGTGTCGGGAGTGGTCATCCCGCAGAAGTTCAAGGCTCTAATTTTTGCTATGTATGATGGGGTGTCTTGCCTAAAACTCCATCTTTGTTCCTACTTTAGAAAGATCCAGCCCCACACCACTGATAGAAATTTGTGGGTTCACTTCTTTCAAGACATTCTATCAGGGACTCAGCTTGAATGGTTCTACCAACTAGAGAGAGCCAATGTCCGAAACTGGGAAGATCTGGCTGCTGATTTTTACAAGCAGTATCAATACAACACCGACCTCGCTCCTACTCGTACTCAACTCCAGAGTATGTCCATGGGTGCAAGTGAATGCTTTAAGAACTATGCACAAAAGTGGAGAGACTTAGCCGAAAGAGTCCAACACCCGTTGTCTAATAAAGAGTTGGTCGATATGTTTCTGGGGATGCTATCTGGTCCATTCTTTAATCATTTGATCAGCAGCTCGTCAGCTGGTTTCACCGAGCTGATTCTAACTAGAGAAAGAGAAGAAGATGGGATTTGAAGCGGTAAGATACAGAAGGACGCCTCTTCGAGTTCGGTAAAAAAGCCTTTTACTGGTAAGAAGTAAGCGAGTGTCATCTATAGCCCGAGAGGCCAAAGCAGAGTTGAACACCGTCAGACAGTAAGTGTCGTAATAATACCTAGGCCTGTAGTTGCTCCACAACACAACAATCAACAAAGGGTGGAAAGACCACAACGACAGTTTACCCGGATCAACATGACATTAATTTAAGTTCTACCCCATCTACTGAGATCCAACTTGGCAACCTTGAAAGAGGCTCCCAAGAATCTGAATACCACGTCTCCTCGGAATAATCCAAATGCTCGGTGTGCCTATCATTCTGAGAGTCCTGGCCACGATACCAATGACTGATGGGCTCTGAGAAATAAGGTACAGGATCTGATCGAGGCTAAGGAGATTGAGTTCGATGCTCCAGAAAAGCCCAATGTCATAATTGTTCCCATGCCTAAGCATAGTCATGGAGTTAATGCTATTGATACTGATCTGTTTGTGACCTTAGTTGATGAAGTTTCTACTCCTCTTTTGACGGTTAAGAAGAACTTATTGGCCGGTTTATTTCCGGGCTGTGGTGAAGGTTGCCCCATATGTTCATCTCTTCCTTCTGGTTGCCATTTGCTGAAGTCAGGTGTTCAGCGCCTGATGGACAACAAAGAAATCTTGTTCGAGAAAACTTTGATTCCCGTTGTTCCATTTAAAGATGTTTCTGTTATAACCATTTTCGCCAATCCTTCTAAGGTCTCCTCGAGAAGACCTGTTAGGATTACATCTGCACCAAGAGTCGCTCCGCTAATAATCACCTTTCCTGGTCCTGTTCCGTATGCCTCAGACAAAGCTGTCCCCTGGAATTATGGTGCCGATGTGTACTATCATGGCATCAAACAAGATCTGAAGAATGAAGAGGCTAATCCTGATGTCAGTAACATTGTCGGGACCAGCAAGGTTACCCGAAGTGGAAGGTTTTCTCTCCCGAGATTTCCCCGAAGACTGTCAATAGGCATGTTGCTATTCCATCTGTTGTTCCTACTGGTACTCCAACTACTACTCTTGTTCTTACTCCAATTATAGGTGAAGAAGTTATAGGTGAGCCTGCCCGGACGGAGACACCTAGAAAAATTGTTGTGGAAGCCTCTAAGCAAGAGATAGAGGAAATACTAAAAATAATCAAAAATAGCAACTACAATGTGGTTGAGCAGCTGGGGAAGACCCCCTCAAAGATATCCATGTTGTCCCTGTTTTTGTACTCAGAGGCCCATGCTAAGGCTCTGATTGCATTCCTCAAGACTGCGCATGTGCCACAAGAAACCTCCGCCGATCAATTCAAAGACTGTGTGGCCAGTCTAACTGCTGACAATGGGCTAGGTTTTTCAGATGCAGACTTGACACCGAAAGGGAGTAAGCATAATCATGCTCTGCATGTCTCAATCGAATACAGGGGCACCAATCTGGCTCATGTGCTGGTAGATACTGGATCCTTACTGAATATCCTACCAAAGAAGGCTCTCGATCGATTAGATTGCGAGGGATTAACCTTAAAGCCTAGTAACATTGTGGTAAGGGCTTTTGATGGGTTGAAGAGAATGGTGCATGGGGAAGTGGACATCCCCGTCAAAGTAGGTTCCCAGACTTTTGAGTCCACTTTCCATGTAATGGACATCCGGCCGTCATACTCTTGTTTGTTGGGTCGTCCTTGGATCCATGAAGCTGGGGCAGTTACTTCTACACTACACCAAATGCTGAAATATCCAGTAAAAGGGAAGATTTTCACTGTGCGTGGTGAGGAGGAGTATATGGTGAGCCACCTCAATTCCTTCAGGTACGTAGAGATGGACGGGGAATTCATAGAGACTCCTTGCCATAACTTTGGAGAGGTTTCCCATATCTTGGCATCGACTGAAACTACTACCATCAATAAACCTCCTTTGAAGATGGCTTCTCTCAAAGACGCCAGAGCAGTGGTTGAAGAAGGTGGGTATACCAATTGGGGACAACTCCCTGATTTTACTCACAAAACTGACATGTTTGGTTTAGGCTTTACTTCAGGAGCTCAAAGGGTTGTTTGTCGCGCTCGGGTTGGAGGACCTCCCCTATGCATCAACAATCGAGGAATTAATGTCATTGAAGACAACGAGGAAGACTCTGACATTGACAGCTGGATCTATCCAACTACCAATGGTGGACCGAGTAACTGGATGGCTAGGGACTTTATACCAGTTTCTTTTATTTCGCAGTAATTGTCTTACTTGTTTTGAGATTTCTAATAAACAATTTAAACTCTACAGCCTTGTGTCTCGTCCAAGGCACATTGGCTTTGTTTGTAAGGGCTATTATTTGTCATTTCATATATCATCAATAAAACATTGGACGTTCCTTGCATACAAATTTTGCGCTCTCTCTTTTTCTTTTTTGTTTTCACTTTATCAAAATAGCTATGCTTACACACACTCACGTATCATACTGCAGATCTATATCCACTTTGGATCCCATTGATAACAGCTATGCTACTGTCTGTTATGACTTCAAAAATATGATCAACCAAGTCGAAGACAAAGGTGAGGATGATTGTGAGGTGCCTGGAGAACTTGCTAGACTATTACAGCAGGAAGAAAGGGCTATACAGCCTTATGAAGAGCTAGTTGAGACGATAAACCTGGGCACGAAGATAGACATAAAAGAGGTCAAGATTGGCGCAAATTTGGAAGTTAAGGTAAATCAGCGGTTGATACAAATGTTGCACGACTACATTGAGATCTTCGTCTGGTCATATGAAGACATGCCAGGTTTAGACACTGATATTGTGGTTCATCGTCTGCCAACCAAAGAAGACTGTCCTCCGGTTAAACAGAAGGTTTGTCTTATGCTACCTGAAATGTCAGAGAAGATCAAGGCATAGGTCATGAAGCAGTTCGACACAGGGTTCTTAGCTGTCACCTCCTATCCACAGTGGGTTGATAACGTTGTTCCAATACCTAAGAAGGACGGTAAGGTACAGATGTGTGTAGGTTACAGAGATTTGAACAGGGCAAGTCCCAAGGATGACTTCCCACTTCATCACATTGATGTTCTGGTTGACAATACTGCACAGCACAAAATATTCTCCTTCATGGATGGTTTCTCTGGCTACAACCAGATCAAGATGGCTCCTGAAGACATGGAGAAGACAACTTTCGTCACGCAGTGGGGCACCTTCTGTTACAAGGTGATGCCTTTTTGGTTGAAGAATGTTGGGGCAACTTATCAGCGCGCCATGGTCGCTTTATCCCACAATATGATCCACCATGAGATTGAGGTTTATGTGGACGACATGATAGCCAGGTCTCAAACCGAGGAAGAGCACCTTGATCTTTTACAAAAGTTGTTTGAGAGGTTAAAAACATACAAGCTGAGGTTGAATCCGATCAAGTGCACCTTCGGGGTAAGGTCTGGTAAGCTCCTAGGTTTCATTATCAGCGACAAAGGCATCCAAGTAGACTCTACGAAGGTAAAGGTCATACAAGAAATGCCAGCTCCCTGTACAGAGAAGGAAGTTAGAGGTTTCTTGGGACGCTTGAATTATATCTCTAGGTTCATTTCACATCTAACTGCTACTTGTGCGCCCATCTTCAAGCTTCCGAAGAAAGATCAAGTGGTAAAGTGGAATGACGAATGCCAGACAGCTTTCAAAAGAATCAAGGAATACCTTCAAGAACCGCCAATTATGATGCCTCCGGTTGAAGGAAGACCTTTGATATTGTACTTAACAGTGCTAGACAATTCAATATGGTGTGTGCTGGGGCAACATGATGTGTCTGGTCGAAAAGAGCACGCAATATACTACCTTAGCAAAAGTTTACCGACTGTGAGACACGATACTCACTGCTCGAGAAAACTTGTTGCGCTTTAGCATGGCCTGCTCGCCGACTAAGACAGTATATGCTGACCCACACTACTTTATTGATATCTAAGATGGATCCAATCAAATACATCTTCGAGAAACCCGCTCTCTCCCGAAGAATAGCAAGATGGCAGATGATCTTAACTGAGTACGACATATAATATACAACCCAGAAAGCAATCAAGGGGAGTGTATTGGCTGATCATTTGGCTCATCAGGCCGTGGATGACTACCAGTCCATGAATTTTGAGTTCCCGGATGAGAATATTATGTTGGTGACTGACTACGAAGAACCGGGACCGAATGAAGGACCCGAAGAGGGATCCCAGTTGACTATGGTTTCTGACGGAGCTTCAAACGCACTTGGTAATGGCATAGGTGTTGTAATCATATCTCCTGAGGGCTGTCATACTCCTTTCACCGCCCGGCTATGTTTCAACTGCACTAACAACATGGTGGAGTATGAAGCTTGTATCATGGGTCTCAAGGCCTCTATTCACCTCAGGATCAAGTTCTTGGACGTTTTCGGGGATTCAGCCTTGGTAATAAGTCATATCAAAGGCGAATGTGATACGAAGTATCCAAATCTAATCCCATACAAAGAGCACGTGCTGACATTGCTCCCACACTTTGAGGAGGTAACTTTTGAACATTTCCCGCGAGAGGAGAATCAGTTAGCAGAAGCGCTAGCTACCATGTCTTCTATGTTCAAAGTTAGGTGGGACAACGAAGCTCCCCAAATCACCGTTGAGAGGTTGGATGAACTAGCACACTGCTGTGAAATTGATATCGAAGAGGTGGCAGACAAACCCTGGTTTCACGAAGTCAAGAGGTATCTCAAGACTCAAGAATATCCCGAAGGGGAATTTGTCAATGATAAGAAGTTTCTGAGAAGGTTCGCCGCGAAATTCTTCCTCAATAATGGAATCCTCTACAAGCGCAATCATGACTCCACCTTACTGCGGTGTGTAGACAAGAGCGAAGTAGAGAAGATTATAGCAGATCTACATGAAGGTACCTTTGGAACCCATTCCAATGGACATACCATGGCTAAGAAGATCCTACGGGAAGGATATTACTGGTCCACTATGGAAGCAGATTGTTATCAGCACTCCCGAACTTGTCATAAGTGCCAAATCTACGCTGATAAGGTGCATGTGCCTTTGGTTCCCTTGAACGTCTTGACAGCTCCTTGGCCCTTCGCAATGTGGGGCATTGACTTTATCGGAGAGATCATGCCCACTACTTCCAATGGACATCGCTTCATTCTAGTGGCCATTGATTACTTCACGAAGTGGGTTGAGGCAGCCTCTTTTCCTACTGTGACCAAGAATGTTGTGGGGCGGTTTATCCGACATAACCTGATCTGTCGGTATGGGGTGCCAGAGAGAATTATTACTGACAATGGTACGAATCTCAACAACACAATGATCACCGAGCTCTGTAAACAGTTCAAGATACAACATCATAACTCTTCTCCCTACCGGACGAAGATGAATGGGGCTGTTGAAGCGGCTAACAAGAACATCAAGAAAATTATACGGAAGATGACGGTGACATACAAAGACTGACATGAGATGTTACCATTTGCCCTTCATGGATACCGTACCTCCGCACGGACGTCGACAGGGGCAACACCCTACTCTCTGGTATATGGCATGGAGGCAGTCCTACCCATCAAAGTCCAAATACCTTCTCTTAGGATTATGAAGGATGCGGGTTTGAACGAAGACGACTGGATCCAAACTCTACTTGATCAGCTAAATCTAATCAACGAGAAGAGACTTACTGCTATCTGTCATGGTCAGACGTATCAAAAGCGAATGATCAAGGCTTTTAACAAGAAAGTCAGATGTCAAGAATATCAAGTCGGGGATCTAGTGATCAAGCGCAGCATACTGCCGCAAGGTGATCCCACGGGTAAATAGACCCCCACATACGAAGTTCCATTTATGGTTAAGAACATTTTCTCAGGTGGAGTTATGATTCTAAACACCATGGATGGTGACAACCTTCCTCACCTTGTCAATGCAGACATAGTGAAAAGATACTACGCCTGATTAAAAGACCCGCTAGGTTGACTAGCCTAGGAAAAAATAAGGGCTTCCCAGCGAACCAAAAGGTTTCGGGCAAAAATAAGGGATGAAAATGAAAAAATATGTACACCCGGCAAGCCGAAAACCTGAAAGGGCGGCTTGGGCAAAAAAGGGTATCCCTGTGGACTGAAAACTCGAAAGGGAAGTCCAGGAAAAAGTTAGGGATATAAAGCGTATCACTATGTCCCATTGGATCATCTTGCGACCAGACTTCGGTATTCACTATCAAGCTCGGACGGCACCAATCAATCTAAGTAACTTTCGAACAAGTAGCAAAGTGACGAGATGCTCGAAGACATAAGGGAAATAGCAAAGTTGAAACTTAATGGGATTGTTTCACATAACTGTTTTCTTTTACACAAAATTGTATAGCTTCTATTTTTACGGCGGCGTTCTTTTACTAGAGTGCCATCCTCCTTGTACGAAAATGCCTATTACAGGCCAACTTCAAAAATCAATACAAAATCATTTTTCACAAGAAACTTTGGGTTTTTTCTTTTTCTGTTTTGTTTTGCAAGAACGTCCAATGATTTATTCTTGACATATGCATTTGAATATGATTTCTGCTCATAAATATTTACATAAGAAAAAAAAAGACAATTACTTGTAATTCCAGAAACAAGGGCAAAAACAAGAAGTGTCAAACCCGACAGTTACTCTGCCCAGCAGGTACCGGGACAAAGACAACATTGGAGAACAATTATCAGTACATACACTTCCCGGGGAGTAAAAGTATTCAAAAGCATTGATGTCGGCTTTCCCGAAACAGGAAGTTATCCCTCAGCCGAATATCACAATCGCGAGCGGGTCGATAAATTTTGTCTCCAAAGCAGAGTTTATTTCTCTGGATACAGAAGCTCAATCCCCAACAGAGCTCATTACTTCAGATATGAAAATTCACTTTCCAAGTTGTTCCTCGTAGAGTTATTCTCAAATAGGATCTCTCCCTGACAGAATATTCAGAAATAACAAAGAGTAAATCTCCAGCATAGTCATTTTCATTCACCATCCCCGACGGAAGTAGAAGAACCACAATTCAATACAACAACCATGAATGCTATATTCTACAGCAGCAGTCAGGGATTTATTTTCCCAGACTCAGACATACCCCAATAGCATTTCACTTACATACATCATGACATGCGCATACATATCACATACAACATAATCTCATTTATTTTGAGAACATCATCCCACCATGCATTTCATGCTTCGCATATAATTAACCCTGTTATCTTTTCAGGAAAGACAATTATCTTTAACAAATCCAACAGTTATACAGGTCACGTCTGCAGACGACTAATGGAAACTCAGTTCCCGAAGCCAAACGGGTCAACTAATCTACACTATCACCTCGAAGTAACCCTACAACCCAGGTTCCTTCTCATAATCCCTACTATCCAGGCATTCACCTCGAAGTAACCCTACGACCCAGGTTCCTTCTCATAATCCCTACTATCCATGCATTCATCCCGAAGGAACCCTACGACCCAGGTTCCTTCTCATAGCCCTACTATCCAGGCTCTCATCCCGAAGTTACCCTAAAATCCAGGTTCCTTCTCATAGCCCTACTATCTAGGCTCTGATCTCGAAGTAACCTTACTATCTAGGCTCTCATCTCGAAGTAACCTTACTATTCTTGATAGATATCAGCAACAGAGGTCCCTTTTCATGCATCTTTATTCCTGTTTATCACGATCTCTAGAAAGCATTAAAATGCAGAGATAAGAATAAGGTCACAATGATACCTAACGGAGTAGGTCTGTTGCCTCTTCGAAGCACATGAGATAACTCTACAAAACAACTATAGAAACTCCTCAATCAGCCATTAATTAGGCATACCCAAGTCGCGTCAATGATCGATCGCAAGGTCATAACACAAATGTCCACAAGATAAAGGGAATGCTTGGGGTATGGGAGTTGAATTGGGTTATAATTAACCAAGGGGTGTGCTTGATTAATCTCGTGAGAGAAGGTGCTCCTACCCTCAACTTAGAAGGGGTGTGATTAACCATGAGACCCTTTGTGAATGGAAACACTTGGTATATGGACCAAAGTAGTTGATTCGGGTGATGGTTAACCAAGTGCAAAACTTGATTAACCTCGTGAGAATGGCCATGCCTAAACTCAACTATGAGACCCTTTATGAAGATGATTGGTATGTGGACCAAGGGGAGAGAAGAGAGTTACTTTAATGCATACGATAAAACTCAAAAGCCCATACGAGGTGGATCTATGCATGCTCCTAGAAAGTGGGACTAGCGTGACACTAGTATTCTAAATGACCAATTGGAACAATTGATCAAGTAGTTGTCACTGTAGAATAGCCAAGGACCAAACTATGAAATGTGTGCAAGTGTACATGTGTAGATGGATACCTTTTCATTGATGATGAGCCCAAGAGGTGGCCAAGTGTTCTAATTGGATAAAATATGTATAATATCTATTTAAGCATATAAAGAAAATAGAAAAGAAATAAAATTCTAAACTATTACATAACATATGAGAATGGGGGTACAAGTTTATGAATGGGGATGAGTCGAATCAATAATACGATAAAAAGTTTAAATAAACAATCAATACAACTCAATTGAAATATTAAACAACTAATTCAACTAAAACAATTGATTTAATAAAATTAATTAGAAAAATAATTAATGATATGAAAATAATAAATTTTTTTAGTTTAATTATTTATTTAGGATAAAAATATTATTTCATTTTTTTTAAATGATAGAATTTAAAATAATTAAGAAAAATAATATAATACAAACAAATATAAAGGAAAATGGAGAATGGGCTTGAAGTAAGCAGAAATGGGGGTGCAGAAAGGAATTTTTCTTAAGCCCAAGGACAAAAAGGCCCACTATGCTGGATGGGGTCTGTGTGATCCAGTGTGGCTGCTCCAAGAAGTTCAGCTAGGGTGTGCATCTTCTGAGCGTTGGATGATGATCCGCCCGATCCTGTAGGTGCGTCTCCAAAAAGGATCACCATGGTATTTCAATTATGGTACTTTGATGACCATCTCAAGGCTATGGATTGAGGGTGATTTGTAAGTCTGCTGGAGTTATCGCATGGGATCCATTATGATGATTAACTGCACGATGACAAGTGTCACTGCCGGATTAGGCCATGTAAACAATGTTATTTAACAAAACAACCAAGTTAATCATAATTAACATAAATCAAATAAGTTTCCTCTCTCTGTTATACTCTCTCTCATTGTTCTTATTCTTTTCTCTCTATATTTCTTCAAACAAAAACATTAAAACAATAAATAAAAAGAAAAGAAATAGATATACAATGGTTAAGCTGATGAAGATTGACGGTGGCTTCGATGAGGATCTATGGCGGCTGTGATGAACACATGGCAGCGCTGATGAAGATCAACAGCGATGCTGATGAAGATGATAGATGTGCTTTCGTCGATTGCTCCGATCTCAACTTTTCTTGTGTATTCTTGTTTGCCTCCTCCTTCTGAACACGAATCTGTTGTTTGATTTTGCAGATTCAAATAGCTTGACGTAGATCTTGAAGGGAGTTTTGAAAACCGTAGGCAGGAATAAGAATGAAACTACAATTTTGGAGGCAGATGATGAGGGCGACACCTCTGAATATGTCTCGGTGAGATCCTTCTGAAACTCTTTTCCTCTTCCTCTTCTTAGTCGCGAAAATCGCAATCTCTTTATCTTCTGAAGGGTTTGTGGTATGTGGAAGATGATGAACACAATTATCTTTAGGGTTTGAGTTTTTGTTTGGGTAGCTTATGATTTTTTTCTGTGTATCCTCCCTCCCTTTTTCAGTGCAAGTGAATGGTTTTATAGTGAGACAGTTTTAGGGTTTCATTTGTGTTGGATTCAACTAAGTTGTTAACAGGCTTGCTGATTTCGTTCTTGGGCTTTGCAATGATTTCGATCTGTTATTCTTTTTTGATGTCTTGACATACTACTATTTGGGCTGATATTTATGATACGTGAACTATTTTGTTGGATATGTGATGTTTCTGATGTGTGATAACAAACTGTTTGTTGGGATGGACCGTTGCAATTCTAAGTTTGTTTTTAACTTTTGATATTTGCCTTGCAATGTTGTGATGATGTACTACTGAGTTTTACTGCTTGTTGCATCTGTTATTGGGTTAAAATGTGATTTTCACTTGCTGTTTTACAAAATGCTTGCCATGTTTTATTGTTAACCGAACAAAAGCCTTTTTCGTGGATTTTTGTTTGAAATTTGCAGTAGAATTTTGCTTCTTGGCCCATGATTGAAACTTACAATCTAATTTGTATGAGGCCTTATGGATGCTTAAATGTGATTTAAAAATCACCCTCTAAATTGATTCCTCTACACAAACCCTCATGATGAATTTAAAGATGAAACTCCTTGTAAACTTTTGTTTAAGTTTCAATATTGATTGCTTTCTAACCAATTTCTTTTCTCTTCTTTATTTTATGAACACAACAATGGTGAAAGCATGAAGAATGAAGATGTAAAGTGGACTGAAATTTGCATGGATAATATGCTTGAAGAAGAAGAAGTCAACCCCCAAGAACTTAGACTTAGGAAACTCTTGATTTGTCGTTTATTTAAATTGGAATTTGCCTCAATTGTAAATTTTGTAAGCTTAGCAAATTTAGGATAGAATTTGTAAAATGAACTTTTTGTCAAAGTGTTTGTAAAACAAACTAAATATTGAATGGAATCCAATAAAGACTTATTCACCTTTTGCTTTTGTATTGAAGTGAACCTATGGTTTTAACATTAGTAAACTTGTATGGATTCAAATTTGAAATTGAACTTGCAAGTCTTGAATACTTGGAACTTGAACTTGAACAAACTTCCTTTTATTGTGAAATCGAATCTTTGGTGAGCAATGGATGAAATTTGTATAAAGTTAGACTTGTAGAAATGGGTACCAAAATGAATGAGTAGAACTTGAATTCTAATGATAGCCAATTCTAATTATCTTTCTCCATCTCACTTTATTTTCCTTTGAAGTGTATGATGAAAGTATGACATAAATCTCAAGGATAGGGCCATGAATGAAACTTGACCAAACATTTCAAATGGATTCTCTTCCACTAAACAAATCATTCAAACCCAAAATGATGAATCAACCTTCAAAAGATCATAAGAACCAAATGAAACCTTAAAGTTGGGGGCGCCTGAAATGATGATAATTGTTGGATCAAACCCTGAGTCATCTGATGATACCAAAATGCAGTAAAAATGCATCCCAATCCTAAATTTACAGATGAATCTCTCTCCAAATATCTAACCATAAGCAACTTGCGCTTCAAGAACTAAAATATTCACTTGATCTTAGAATCAAATAAAATCTCTTCTCAGTTGATGATTGAACGTGACCTGCAATAAAAACTCAGGATGATAATGCTTCAGAGATTTTTGTCAAGGAAGACATTACAGATTCAAGAATCAAAACTCTGGCGCAAAAGCCAATGGATAGGAGAAAAAAATGATCATCTTCAATATACTTTCCGATTCAAACTTCTGATGAATTAAGGAGACATTCGAGATATCCTGAAGTATGAGAACCTCTTGTAGCTTGAGTGACCCAAAAATTGAGGGTCTGAGACTCATCTCTTCAATGATTGATGAAACAAACAACTTTATAATTTTTAGAAGATCATGAAAACAAAAGATACATTGATCATGTCTTTAAAATGCATGAATGTGTATGAAGAAACATAAGCCACAAAAGTAAGATGAAGATAGAAAATTTTGGGGTGCAACACCACCCCCTTCTATACCATCACCTTTGCCTTGGTATTATAAGGCAGACCATACATGAGCTTTTCATCAGGTTGCACCAGGGCACAATGTGGAAAGTTGTTATCCTCTGAAATTGGAGGTAAAAAAAATTGTGAGATCTGGTCTTTTGTCCTTTAAAGATGTTGGCCCTAATGTAAAAGATAATCCTTTGACAAAGCATGGAGGAACAAATGTTGTCAACATGGTTGCTGGTTGTCTGGGGAACTTCCAGATTTTTTATATTAACCTGGTCAGAGGTGACTTGGTAAAGATGCACGCCGACCTTTGCGAGTTTAGTTACTATACGCATGACCATGCTGGTTGTTGTATCTGCAGTAGTGATATACAGGGGTGTGATAAGATAAAGGTTTATTTGCAGGAAATGATGGATGAAGGCCTCATTCATATAATTAGGCCTAGGGCAGAATACGAGGCATAAGTAAACATGGTCTTCGGATGTCCTAGAGAGTTTCGGATCTTTAATATGAACCATATGAATGATGATTTGGTTCAATTTCATGCTACCTTCTACCACATGGATGGTCAAGTAGAAACCATTATGGATTTTTCTGGGTTTGCTGCAGAGATTCTCGTGGTTGTTCCATTGTGAAAAGAGGTATTCAATTGTTATTGGATAATGGTACTATCGAGGTTTCAGGCCATAGAGATGAATACAATGTGATTAATGTGATTGAAGATTGTTTGGATGAGACTGAGTCGGATGATGAATATGCTTCTGCGGATGAATTCTTTTCATCATACGAAGATATGTTCTCTAGCGATGACTCTGCGATGACCAAATATTCTGAAGAAGGGGTAAATGTAATCCTGCCTTGTTTCAATGATCCAACCCTTATCGAGGTTGAATACTATAGCAAGCTATTTGTTTCTCCAGTAGTGATTAGCTTACCGGGCCATGTACCTTACAAATCAGATAAAGTTGTACCGTACAAATACAATGCTACAATTCTAGAGGATGGTGTGGAAGTTCCCATCAAACCTTTGTCTAATGTTGAGAATATTGTTGAGGCCAGTAGAGTGACCTGCAATGGTCGTGTGTTTGCACCTGTTATTTGGGGGAATGTCAGTGCCGATAAAAATGTTATCGAAAGTGTTGAAACTAAGAAAGCAGTACGAGAATCCAGTGGTGCTACTCTGGAAAAAGTTATGGATGATATATTAAAGATTATCAAAATGAGCGACTACAGGATAGTAGATCAGTTGTTGCAGACTCCTTTAAAGATATCTATTTTGGCCTTTCTGATGAATTCTTCTGCCCATAGAGAATCCTTGATGGGGGTGATGGATCAAGCCTTCATGGAAAGTGATACGCTATTGGACCAATTCAGGAGTGTGGTAGGAAATATTACATCCTGTAATAACCTAATTTTCTGTGATGACGAATTGCCTGACGAAGGAAGGAATCACAATTTGGCTCTCCATATATCCATGAACTGTAAGAACGATTCATTGTCAAATGTGCTGATTGATAATGGGTCCTCCTTAAATGTCATACCGAGGAGCACACTGATGAAGCTAAAGTATCAAGGAGCTCCCATGCGCCCAAGTGGCATAATTGTAAAAACTTTCCACGGATCAAGGAAGTCTGTTATTGGGGAAGTGGATCTGCCTATTCACATAGACCCACGCTTGTTTCATATTACTTTCCAAGTCATGGATATTGTGCCCACTTACAGCTGTCTACTGGGACGACCATGGATACATGAGGAAAGGGTTGTCACTTCAACTTTTCACCAAAAGTTGATGTTCGTGCGTGAAGGATAGTGGTTATCATAAATGGAGAGAAAGCATTGTTAATATCTCATCTATCCTCTTTCAGTGTTGTGGATGCAGATGAAGTTTTTGTTGGAACTTAGTTCGAAGCTTTATCCGTTTATAATGTAAGGGAGAATGAGAATTCTATGGATTCATTCAAAGATGCTCAGAAGTTTGTGCATAATGGCCCTAGTAAAGTATGGGAACATATTGTTGATCCACCGGTGAACATGAATAGGGTCCGTTTAGGATTTTCTGCAAAGAATGATAAAGGTGAGAACATGAAGCCAAAGACTTCTTTAGGAAAGTATCAGGATATTTTCCATAGCATAGATTACCTTCATCCAACTGATTCTAGGATCAATGCTATTGCAGAGGATGAAGAAGAGCAATAAATGCCGAACTATGTGACACATGGAGTCAGAGTCCAGAACTGGGTCACTATTGATGTTCCCTCTTGCATCCATGTCTCAAAGTAATTTGTTTTTTGTTAATCTTTGCAAAAGGCTTTCACTCTTCCCAAGGTGAAAATTGATATTGTATGGGCTTATCTGTTTGCTTTGATAATTAAAAATCATTAATAAAAGTTGTCTTTGATTCCCAAATTGTGTTTTTATTTTCTACTTTTTCTTGGAAAATGGTAATCAGAAAAAACCCTTTTGGAATAAATAATAACTGTAAATAAATCTGCATAATCACTTGATATATGTGTCAGTTTCTAAAAGAAATCATAAATCATATGTGCAGATTAATTAAAAAACCCGTTGAATACAATGACCCTGCACCCTCTCCCAACTTTGAATATCCTGTGTACGTGGCCAAAGAAGAAGAATATGATGAAATTCAAGAAGAGGTTTCACGGTTTCTAGAGTGTGAGGAAAGTTTCATTTAGCCGTATAAAGATCTATCGGAGACAATCAATTTGGGTTCAGAGGAAGATCTAAAGGAAGTCAAGATTGGAGCATTGATGCGTCCCGACGTAAAGAGCAAGTTGATTGAATTATTGAAAGAGTATGTGGACCTCTTTGCTTGGTCATACCAAGATATTCCGGGTTCAGATACGAATATTGTGGAGCATCATTTGTTGCTAAGCCTGAGTGCCCGCCAGTCAAGCAGAAATTGCAAAGAACTCACCCAGATATGGTAGTAAAAATTAAAGAAGAAGTCTTAAAGAAGATTAATGTCGGTTTTCTTGTAACATCAGTGTAACCTCAATGGATTGCCAATATTTTCCCAGTACCAAAGAAAGACGTAAAAGTTTGCATGTGCGTTGATTATAGAGATTTAGATAAAGCTAGTCCAAAAGATAATTTTCTATTGCCACATATTGATATATTGGTTGATAGTACAACAAAATTCAAAGTATTCTTGTTCATGGATGGATTTTCCAGATATAATCAAATTAGAATGGCTCCTGAGGACATGGAAAAAACAACATTTATCACACCATAGGGAACATTCTGTTACAAAGTGATGCCCTTCGGGTTGAAGAACGCTGGTGCAATATACTAGAGGGCTATGACAATCCTATTCCATGATCTGATGCACAAGGAAATTAAGCTATATGTTAATGATTTGATTGCCAAATCTTAGACTGAAGGAAGGCATGTAGAAGATTTGTTGAAATTGTTTCAGTGTTTGAGGAAATATCGTCTCCGCTTGAATCCAAATAAATACACCTTTGGTGTCCGATCAGGGAAGTTGTTAGGTTTCATTGTCAGCCAAAAAGGAATTGAAGTTGATCCTGATAAAGTCAAAGCAATTCTAGAAATGCCTGCACCAAGTACTGAAAAGAAAGTTAGAGGTTTCGTTGGGCATTTGAATTGCATTTCCCGATTTATCTCCCACATGACTGCAATGTGTGAGTCGATCTTTAAGTTGTTAAAGGAAGATCAAGGTTGTGTATGGACAGATGACTTCCAAAGGGAATTTGAAAGTATTAAAGAGTATTTGCTTGAACCTCATATCTTGATCCCTCCGGTTGAAGGAAGACCATTGATTATGTATCTGACAGTGTTAGATAATTCTATGGGCTGTATTTTGGGACAACAAGATGAAACATGAAAGAAGGAATACGCCATTTATCATCTCAGTAAGAAGTTTACTGACTATGTGTCACGGTATTCTATATTAGAAAAAACATGTTGTGCTTTGGCTTGGGTGGAAAATCAGTTGCGGCAATATATGTTGAATCATACTACTTGGTTGATTTCTAAAATGGATCCAATTAAGTATATTTTTGAAAAGTATTCTCTTACTGGAAGAATTTCCTGTTGGCAGATGTTGTTATCTGAATAAGATATTGAATATCGTACTCAGAAGGCTATAAAAAGAAGTGTGTTGGCGGATTATCTTGCTCACCAACCGGTTGATGATTATTAGTCTGTTAAGTATGATTTCCCTGGTGAGGATGTTATGTTTCTAAAATTGAAAGATTGTGATAAACCGTTGCTTGAGGAAGGTCCTGATTCGGAATCTCATTAGAGCATGGTATTTGATGGAGCTGTGAATTATTATGGGAAAGGAATTGGTGTAGTGATTATCACTCCTCGTGGATCACACATTCCTTTTACTGCAAGGCTGACATTTGATTGTACCAATAATATGGCAGAGTATGAGGTTTGTATCATGGGACTCGAGGAGGCCATTGATCTCAGAATCAAAGTTCTAGATGTATATGGCGATTCAAATTTGGTATTAAATTAGATTAAAGGAGAATGGGATACTCGTCACCCTGGCTTGATCCCTTACTAAGACTATGCTAGAAGAGTATTACCCTTATTTAACAAAGTTGAATTCCATCATATTCCTAGAGATTAAAATCAGATGGCAGATGCTTTGGCGACTCTAGCTTCTATGTATCAAGTAAATACCTGGAATGATGTGCCTCGTATCACAGTGCGATGTTTGGATAGACCAGCTCATGTGTTTATAACAGAGGAGATGTCAGATGAGAAACCTTGGTATTATGATATCAAGCATTTTCTCCAGACTCAGGAATACCCAGCTGGTGCATCAAATAAAAATAGAAAGACATTGAGAAGGTTGGCAGGAAGCTTTTTCCTCAATGAAGATGTGTTATACAAAATAATTAATTATGACATGGTCTTGCTAAGATGCATGGATAGACACGAAGCAGGCATGTTAAGCAATGAAGTCCATGGAGGTTCCTTTGGTACTCCTGCCAATGGACATTCGATGGAAAAGAATATGCTTAGGGAAGGTTATTATTGGCTTAAAATGGAATATGAAGGTTACAAATTTGCAAAGAAGTGCCATAAGTGCCAGATTTATGGTGACAAAATTCATGTGCCTCCGACACTTCTCAATGTTATTTCTTCCCCGTGGCCTTTCTCTATGTGGGGTATTGACATAGAATGATTAAACCAAAGGCGTCGAATGGACATCGTTTCATTTTAGTGGCAATTGACTACTTCACTAAATGGGTGTAAGCAACTTCATATGCTAATGTTACTAAGCAGGTGGTAGTACGCATTATCAAGAACAATTTTATATGTCGATATGGTGTGCCAAGCAGGATTATCATCAACAACGGCTCAAATCTGAATAATAAAATGATGACAGAACTTTGTGAAGAATTCAAGATTGCCCACCAAAATTCATCTCCCTCAAGGCCAAAGATGAATGGGGCTGTTGAAGTTTCTAATAAGAACATCAATAAGATCATCCAGAAAATGGTTGTTACTTGTAAAGATTGGCATGAGATGCTCCCTTTTTCTCTACATAGGTATCGAACATCTTTCCGCACTTCAACAGGGGAAACCTCATTCTCTCTTTTGTATGGCATGGAAGTAGTGCTCCCCGTTGAGGTTGAGATTCCCTCTTTACGCGTGATAATGGAAACCAAGTTGTCATAGTCTAAATCGGTCCATAGTAGGTTTGACCAGTTGAATTTGATTGAAGGAAAGAGAATGACGGCCTTGTGTCATGGTCAGTTATACCAGAAGAGAATGAAGAAAGCTTTTGATAATAAAGTCAAACCTTGTGAATTCGGAGAAGGTGACCTCGTGCTCAGGAAGATCATGTCTTTTAACGCTGATTCTAGGGGCAAGTGGACTCCCAATTTTGAAGGTGCATATGTTGTCAAGAAAGCCTTCTCTGGCGGTGAATTAATTCTTGAAACAATGGATGGCGAGGATTTCCCACGTCCCTCGTATGCTAATGTAGTAAAGAAATACTTCGGCTAAAGAAATAAAAAAGAACAACTCGCTAAGTCAAAAACCCGAAAGGGCGGCTTAAGCAAAAAGGAGTGTCTCGGTAGGATGGAAACCTGAAAGGGCGGTCTAGGCAAAAGTAAGAGACATAAACAGAATAAATTATCCCGCTAGGATGAAAACCCACAAGGGAAATCTAGGAAAAACTTAGGGATTTCTTGGCAAGTAACTGCGTCAGACAAGACTTGGTCATTAAAGCAATAATCTTCTTGGATCCTCACCACTCTTCAACCAAAGTCTCTGCTCAGGAATTCAAATTTGTTAGGGAGAATAGTGGTCATTGTATTTCAATGTATCTTTTCTAATATTACAATTTTCCAAACTTTGTAATCATCTATAGAGTCTCTTCATTCGCAGACTACCATCCCATCAATAAAGTTTGAGCTTTTATCCAATTCTTTGCAATTCTTATTTTATTCTACTTACAAAGACTTTATTAATTATTGATAGTAATTTTCAAAGTAAACATATTAAATAACAAAATTGTTTTTTGAAAAGAATTTACAAATTACTTCCTGCTTTAGATTTTACGACTCGAGGAGAACAAAAGTAGTGACTCCAAGGATGGATGAACTCTGAAATTTTGGAATTAAGAATTCCCCAGAAAGGATCTCATGTCACTTTTACTGGTATCTTCTTGTACTTCTCAGATAATTGAAGATGATATCAATTGATGAATGGTGCGATATTGGGTTTATGGTCCCATTTTTCCCCAGTCAAGTCTTGGTTCATTTATTTTCCTCCAAAATGGTTCATCTTGATTTTGGGTTTTCATGGTCTGAGGCCTTTGTACTAGATTCTCCAGTAAGATCTTCGCTCACATGACGAAAGTTTCTTCCCCTTTGTGTACTGGGATGGAATCATTTGAAAAACATGCCCTTTATAGTGTTAGCATTATGGTTGTTATTTGTTTCCCAGGCAACCAGACAAGGGCAATATCTTCTCTAAGAAGTGTTGAAACAATTGTCAACTTTTTGGGTTGTCTCCCGCTAAGTGTTGGGTTTTATTTAAAATCCCCATAGTTTTTATTTCTTGCTATATTGATTTACTTCTTAAATCTCCAAGAAAAGTCGAGATAACGGGCTCTCTGAAAATTGCTACCCCCATGAGGTTTCATAATTTCTCCTCAGAGAAGTTGGTGTAATCATCACTCTCAGTATTGAAGAATGTATCTTGGGTTCCCTTCGACGATGTACTGTTGCCCTTGCTAATGAAGTCAGTACGAAATCTTTAGTTGATATCTGGACAATATGGTTTTCATCTACCCTATTGAAATCAGTATTGCAATCCCCAGTAGAAATACAAACCTAGAAACATTTGTTTTCCCCATTGAAGTATTTGTGATGTTCCCCGATGAAGCTTGGAAGAGGATGTTGTATCCCTATATCTGTACTGATTTATTGTTATGATTTGATTATTTTTGGATTATGTTCCTTCCCAATGAAGTTAAGCCGCGAAATAGGATTCTATTTCCTCAGTTGGTGCTTACTTTCTTATGAAATTTTCATCTTGGATGTGATTTAGCCGAGTATTGACTTTACCCAAGTTGGTTTTGTCTGGTTATCTCCAGTGTTATATTTTTTTGTCACCATATACATGATAACAATCATACATTCATACATACATCATGCATAGTTGAATTTAGCAAATCATTGCTCATTTGCATTCATTAATATCTTGTTGGCATACTACCCTGTTTTGTATATTCTTTCAATTTCCCCACTGAGTTATCCCTCGTGGAATATTTTTTTGCTTTAGCCTTCCTGTACAGCTCTTTGTCTGGATAGAAAGTGGTTCCCTCTTGAGTTTATTTCTCATGAGGTGTTATTTTGGTTGACTGATTCATTCTGGTTTATTTCTGCATTGGATCTATGGTCCCCAACAATATTATTAATTTAATTTTTGCAAGCTTTGAGCCCTGGTTTGAGAATGTGCATTTATTTTTCTACGAGAAGACTTTATCGCCTCAGCCGGAATATATTGACATTTCCCCAGGAAGTACTATTTCTTTTCCCAGGAAATCATTATTGCAATTCCTTCTCATAACAGCAAGTGGCAGGTCTCTTTATTTGAGCAATCTGTACTTCCCCAGTAAGTCTGTCAGTTCCCAGAGAAGATTCAGATTTGTTACTCCAATGAATGGTAGCTATTTCATTAGGGAAAGTAGTTCGTTGCTGAGATTTGTTGCTTAGCCTTGTCATTATGGAAGGCATTTTGTTGTTGAGATTTGTTACTCCAATGAATGGTAGCCTTGTCATTATGGAAGGTAGTTCATTATTGAGATTTGTTACTCCAATGAATGGTAGCCTTGTCATTATGGAAGGTAGTTCGTTGTTGATATTTGTTACTCTAATGAATGGTAGCCTTGTCATTATTGAAGGTAGTTTGTTGTTGAGATTTATTACTCTAATGAATGGTAGCCTTGTCATTATGGAAGGTAGTTCGTTACTGAGATTTGTTACTCCAATGAATGGTAGCCTTGTCATTATGGAAGATAGTTCGTTGTCGATATTTGTTACTCCAATGAATGGTAGAATTATCATTATGGAAGGTAGATTTCTGTTGAGATTTATTACTCCAATAGCCTTGTCATTATGGAAGGTAGTTTGTTGTTGTGATCTTTTTATGATGGATGGTAGTCTCGTCATTATGGGAGATAGTTCCTTGTTGAGATTAGGATTACTCTGAAGAAGTTCATTTGTTTCTAGTTGTGAGTATTGGTGCTAATAGTTTGTTACAACCACCAATATTGGTATTTACTGGTATTATCTTACTATTTCTTTCTCCGATAGGTCAACGTTGCTTTTTTGCTATCTCCTCAGTGAGTGGATAATTCACAGTCATTTGTCGATCACAATTATCCTTTACTCTCTCTCCTTAATCTTTGATTTGATGACGCCTTATATCCTCTCCGGGATTTACCCCAATAGAGTTAGGTCCCTTTTTCACCAGTGATTTATTTTCCTGGTCGGGTTTTTCTTTTGATCCTTGTTTTTATTTTCTACATCCCTGGTGGGGTCTTGCGTCATTTTTTTTAGATTTGTTCATATGCATTCATAATCATAAGCATTGCATGGCATCTTAGGGAAAAAATAGGGTTTCTTTTATATTTAAGTATCTTCAACCGCGTCGACACGAAGATTTTAACCTTCGCATCTCCGGATAGAAGACTCTTAAATAAGGGAATCTGTTATACCCTAATTTTCCCCCTAAGATTCCTCTATCATATCATATAAACTCAATCTTAATAAGATCACACTAGGGTTTGGTTCTTCTCCTTATCTTTAGCTTTTCTCATGGGGAATCACCAAGCATCTTAACTTGTATTTTGTGATCATATATGGTTTGTATTGATTAACTTTTAACTAATAAATACAATGAATGTTTGCCCTAATTGTTGATATTATAGGTGAAAGTACAACATATTCCATCAAGTTGATCTACAGGTTCATGAGTTTATTTCCATGCCTTCTTCAACAAACCTTCATTAAGATTCAAGCTTCATCATTGAATATGACTTGAAGTAATATCATTAAAAAGTCTATTATGATTCATCATGCCTCAAGTTGTCAAAGATAGTTCAAGGATATAAGGGTTGATGGAAGAAGTTAGACCTAATTGGACAAGTTTTTGATTTCTTCATCACAAGTGCATATCTCCCTCAATTATCAATATTTGGAAGTGGTTATGGTTTCTATGATTCCTCATTATCATCCTCAACAACTTCTATATACATGACAAAAGTATTTGTGCAAGAAGGTTTTTCAAAATTGAAAAGGTTTTCCAAGGCATTTTGTTGCTCTAGAAGCCAGGGTTTTGAACTTCTAAAGGCTATATCTTGCTCATCTTTTGGTATACTTGAGTGATTCCAAAAACATGCTTCTCTTCAAAGGGTTATCAAAAAATAAATTCAAAAGTTTCAAGAAACTTTTGTGTGGAAGATACCTAATGGTGAAGAAAGATTACAAGTCTTGTAGATAAGCCATAAAATTCCATTATGTGACTTAAAAAGATCATAACTTGGTCAATTTTTATCTCCTTGAGCCCATTATTTTTCCAAAATAATCCTAAGTTTATGAACTTCAACTCTTCTTTTATGTGAAAACTTGAAAATAGATGGAAGATGTCCTAATGATGCAAAAGATTATAGGTCATCTCATGAATTTTCACCAATTTTGCAAGACCATAACTTTTTCAATACTTGGTGTTTTTGAGTGATTCAAGTTTCACAATGATGTTTAGAAGTCTATTTCAATCTATAATCAATGATCAAAGCTCAATTTTGGAGGAAAGTATTGTTTGAGATCAAAAGATTATAAGTCATTTTTCAAGAGAAAACTCGAAATTTTTCTAAGTATAAAAGTCAACATCTTTTTCTGAAATTTGACTCATCACAACTCTTATATAAAACATACATTAATTTCCCATTATTTTCACATTGTAAAGCTTGTGATCTCATCTTTATAAAGCTTCAAGAATCTTGCCCCAAGACTCCTTGAGCTGTGAATGCCATTGATTCAAAAATGGTACCTTGAAACTGAAGTTTCACTTCAAGTCAGAACTTCAAATTTATGTTGTGGCTTCTAAACATCATATTAGCACCTTCTTTTTGGTCTAAACATGTTTAAACAACTTTCCAAAGTGGATTAGAGCCTTGAAACACAAGGATTGAGTGAGTTTTGATGCTAAATAGGTCACACACTCCTCATGTATCAGTTTCACACGAATTCCCTCCAAATTGCATCATTCCACATGCTTGAGCATCCATATTTTTCCCTATAAATAGAGGATCATACTTCATTCATTTTATCAAAATTTAAGAGCCAAAGTCACTCTGTCAAACTCCCTCCATAACACCCTTTTCTGATATTTTGAATTCCTATTTTCTCCAATTCTCAATTCAATTTCTTCATTGATATTTCATCCTTGAACTTCCTTGTAGCTAACAGAAGAAGCATCAAGCCTTGAGGTGCCCATAATAGTGCTAGACAAGTTCATTTATAGAGAAACTTCATCTGACTTCGTTCAGGTAGTTTAAGGCATCCAATCTTCTAACTCAAATTACTGGAATGGTCTATGATGTTCACTGATTCTTGCTATTAACTCAATTTTGGCGAATCAATGCGTTTGATACTTCTGTTTTTGATTTCAAAATTTTCAAAACATCTCTTATCTTTTTCAAATTGAGTAAGTTGTGTTTTATATAAATTTGGCGCGAGGATATGGTTGTGATCGTCTTGAAGATACGTGTCTAATGATACCACTATGAGCGTCTAAATTTACAGATTTAAGGATTATGATTTTGCCCTAGTTACGGGGTAGCTGGA
Organism: Vicia faba; assembly: GCA_948472305.1. NCBI lineage: Eukaryota > Viridiplantae > Streptophyta > Magnoliopsida > Fabales > Fabaceae > Vicia > Vicia faba. The sequence goes on along the minus strand of OX451741.1, from coordinate 817,659,095 downwards.
GGTTGAAGATGACCTACGTGGCCTCTTCAACCAATGAAAGCGTGACAATTTAAATGTTATGATTGGCCCGACTTTCGTGACTTCAGTGCGTGTTTGTTGACCAAGGATCACCATACATCTTCGTTTCTGAGCCACTTGATGTGGCAGCGTGTTTTAGTGAATTGGATCCAACGCCTCACATTATTTCTGATTTATTAATTTTTATAAAATTTGTTTAAATTTCAAAAAATCCATAACTCTTTTATTTTTTATCCAAAAATTATTTAAAAAAATATAAAAATAATTTGAATTATTTCTGACTTTGTGAATATTTTTTCATATTTTTATTTTAAGGTTTGATATTTTTTTAATAATTTTTGCTTTGTTTGCTTTATTTTAATTGTTTAAAAAATACTTTCTGAAATTTTTAAATTCTGGAACATTTTATAAAAATCATTTTCATTGTTTGTGAATTTCAGAAATTTTTTTAGAATTTTATTCTGACTTTTACTATTTTTGATCTTTTTTCACTTATTTTGACGTTTGATCATGGACTTCATTAACAGCATTAGATCTTGGGTATTGAGTTTAACTCGACCAAAATGGATGAATAATTTTAATGATAGTTTGATTAAATTTTTATTTCAAAAATTATCCCTTCCCTCTTCATCTCATCCTCTTCTTATTGTGTCATATGTTGTTAGAGGATGATATACATATCATTTCTCCAAACACATGACACATGAATTGCTATTGACCGACCTCAAAATAGGTGTGACTTCTATATAAGTCCACTTACGATTGCTTAACATAGCACTAAATTTTGTCCCGATTTGAGAAATGATAATTCGGGGCCCAAACCCATGTTTGTAAGCCCAAGTATGTTAATTTGAATCCTTTGATCCAATAACCTTGATATTCATTCTTAGGAGGCTTTGGTCTTATCAATCCTCTAATGAATCTTCATAAGCTTTGGTCAAAGTGAATCACTTAAACATCGTTGATCATTTATAGTTACCTTGTGAATTTTAAATGAATGGTATACTTGACAAAAACAAATGAAACTTGTTGATGAGAGGATTTGGTTTTATCAATCCTCTAATGAGTTTCAAATGCAATTTTCAAGATGGTGATTTAACTAACCTCTAATTTCTAACAATTTACTTTATTTTGTGCTTTTACTTTATGCTTTTACTTTAAGCACATTTATTTTAACATTTACATTTCATACTATTTTCATCTTTGCTCACTTGAGCATTTACTTTTATGTCATTTTTATTTTGCTCCCTTGAGCTCTTTATTTCTTTTTTGAAGATACCTAATAATCAAATTGAACAATAAAAGACTTTAATGTTACTTGGACTATTTGGTTACTATCCTTGGCACTATGGAGTGATGGACTTCTTGGAGTTAGGTATAGAGACCTTGACCTACCTTGAGACCTTGTGAGCTCAACTGTTGTTTTGTCTGGAGCTCTTGGGGTTTACCCCAAGATATTGGGTTGTTTGTTTGTTTGATTTGTGTGCATGTTATTGTGATTATATGCTTTGTCTATGATCGAGAATTCATCTATATATAGTCGTTACTTTGCCCAATTTTTGTGAAGACTTAATGCAATTAAAGCTTGGTTATCTTAAGAGGTTTATTATATTTGCTTGTTTAGTTTCAAATCCAAAGGATGTGAATTCTACATTGACTCATTCTGTAAAGTGTTGGCTTCTTGTTGGTTAGACAATTATTTTCCCTAGCTTTTACCTTATGCTTTAGGATGGTCCCTTCTTCTCCTCCTATCTTCTTTAATTTCAAAAATATTCTCCCTCCTTTTGAAAACTCTTCTTGTTTCTTTTAAACTTTGACCGCTTTCGTAATAAACTTGGACTTAGGTCCATGCATTTTCAAAAATATTTTCTTAACCAAACTTTAATCAATTTAACAATATTTTGACATTTTTGTGAGAAGACTAAAGTAAATCAATTTCATTCAAATCATTTTTGCCACTTTGGCTTTTTACTCTAAATTTTTTCTTAAAGAGATTAGACTCTTGTCAATCCTTGTAGTGATACAAGCTACTATACTTCTATGATATATAATGAAGTGAGATATTTTATACTTGGGTGTTGAGCGAGGCTTTGTTGATTTTAAAATCCAAGTCATATCCTCCACTTTGAGATGATGCAAATTCTCCTTTCTCATAATCGTAGGTAGTAAGTATGTTTTCCACTCGGATAAGACGATGATGTCTCGTATCTTAAATTTAAGCAACAAACTTGTGTTTTAAAATTTTTAAAGGTGAACTACGAGTATCCTAATCCCCTATTGCACAGAAGGTGGTACGTAGGCACTAATGGTTCGCAACTGCAGTGGTGCAAAAATTATAAAAAATATTTCTTTTCTCATCCCCACCATCTATTTTTTATACAACATTTATAGCCAAAATACACAAATTTTCAAAGAGGTTCCTACGGAGTACCGTAGATGTTTAGGGTGCTAATACATTCCCTTTTCATAACCAACCCCCGAACTTAGATTCTCTCCCCCTCTTTTTTGGGTTATTCGCTTTTTTCCCATTTCTTTGGAAACAATAAAGTGCGGTGGCGATTTTTATTTTGATATGTACGAATCAAGTCAATCCAATGGCTTAGTCTCAACATTTCTACCACTATAGAAAAAATGGCGACTTCACTGGGGAGAGATCGACCTATTGCAGGTCCATCCCTAAGTGGGTTGAGCCTGTCTTTTTTTTATTTGTGTATGTGTTATTACTTGTATATTATATGATGTATGTATGTTTGTCTGGATTTTCCTGGTTTTCAGGGTGCTCGGTGATTTCTCATGAGTCCTATACCCAGACTTGGGCAAACATAAGATAGAATGGGTGATATAATCATGTTAACTTTGAGGGAGTAATCCCAAAAAAGGAGACGTGAGATCCCCACTCAGTAGAGGCCCCTTTGACTGTAGTATCGTTTACCGAGTAATCGGGAAGATGTGTTGCTTTTGACCTGGGAGCCTACTGAAATTAAGGACTGTAGAACCTTTATAACCCATCTTGGCCTTTTAGGTGTAGTGTGGGAGCTATGGCAGAGTAATCCGGAAATGGTTGTCACGCGATACTATGCTCGAACGAGTTTTTCTGAGAATATTGCTAATTACCGAGTTTTTCCTGATAACAAGAGAGCAACTAAAAGTTGCAACATGAGCTCAATACATGAAAACCTGAAAAGGACATGAAACATTAAAAAAATGTTATGTCAATTTACAAAGTAAGCACGAAAGGAATCCGAATCAAGCAAAATCAAGTGCATTAGTAAACTATTGCTAATTAAACATGGATGCAAGTCAAATGAAAGTCAAAGCAACTCTACACATGTTAATTAGAACCCAAATCGACAAAATCGGAAAAAAGATGTCAAAAATTAGTTGCTCAGAATTAAACGAAATTTACACGGTTGATTGCAAATGTCCAACGAACTCAAAAACGAGGTCAGTTTTAATTAATTTTCCTGGAAACAAGACTTTTAGGCTGTTTTACAGTTTTGTACAGTAGCGAAAAAAGTGATAAAAATACTCGCGTGAACAACTGTGGAAGCATTGAAAAACATGGTTTTCATTATTAAAAGTCGAAAAAACTCATCACAGATCAAAAGTTATGACAAAATGGAGATTATTTTACAAGAGTCATAAAATTTGAGTGTTTGTGTCATTTTCCAATTGGCTCAAGTTTTGGCATTTGAAAAGAGTTTATAGGATGCCCTGAGCTATTTGGAATATGTCACAACTCAAATAAACAAGTATTGTTATCAAGAGTCAACAAATATTTACAAACTTAGAAATTGCACATAAAGTTAAAATTGAGAGAACATGGCAAAAGTATGAAAGTAGCAACAATGTTAGTGTTATGGCAAATATTATGTAAGCAACTTAGCATTAGATAATAAACCACAAGTTAGTAGTGCTATGCTATTAGCCTATGTAAACTAAACTAAATTAGCATCATCACAAACTAGAGGTTACACAAACTAAGGAAAATGGAGTTAACACAAACAAGAATTAGTGTAAAATACCACATTACAAGCAAAAAAATAATAATATGTACATGTTGTAAAAGTGAACACGGAACATCGGCACAATCTCAAAAATTTCCCAAAATAAATTATGAAAATTAATAGAACCTATACATACGCAAACGATTTCAAAAATGCGGTCGGTTCAATCAAATTTCACCCAAAAATACGATTTTCGTAACAATTCCAGTAGCATAAAAACAGGGGGAAAATTGTCCGAATCAAAAAACCGTTCGTGTAGAGCTTTGGATGGCTCAATAAAATTGGTTTTCATTAAGAAAAGTTGAAAAAACTTATCGCGGATCAAAAGTTAAGACAAAAACACTAATTATGTTGATTTTGGCCAATTTTCATGTGTTGAGCAAATTTTCACTAAACTCAAGCCAAGTTGTGTCAAAAATGTTTTGTTATGATGATTGAGTCTATTGGAAACTATCCTAACTCATAGAAATTTCCAAACACAAGAAATCACATCAAATAACAAAATTCAAGCATTATGTAAAAAGAGAGAAAAATGTTAGTAACTTGAACAAATGTTAGCACATACATCTAATTGGCACCAATTGTTCACATTGAAACGGTGAATTGCAAGAATTATGTTAGTATGTAACCTTGAATCACGTCAACAACAATTATCAATCAACACAAAGTGTTAGTGAGCAAACAAGAAAATTAGAATCACAATAATATGTCAATTCAACCAATTCCTAATCTAGCCATGATCAAAGTCAAGAATCAACACAAAACTAGCACAAGCACATGTTCTAAAGTATACTCTATGTCAATTTCTACTCTATATTAATTCTAAGAGGAAATTGAACAAACACCTAGTGTGCTAAAGTTCTACAAGCGAGATTATATGTTAGATTTACATGTTAAATCCTACCAATTCTAAAAATTAGTGTTGAGCTATACTAACAACAACTTCAATTTCACAATTCAAATTCAACCTAGGTTCAATTCAAGCTTAATTAAAAAAGTGCTTCTCAATAATTACTTATTTCAAAAAGCACTTAATTTAAGAAAACTCACTGATAGAAGTGAAGAGGAAGATTAGGTATAGAGATTGCAATGAACGGATCGAAGATCAGAGAAAAATTTCTCTTGATTTGTTTTGGATCTTGATGAAGTTGTTGTTATGTTCTTGATGAAAAAATAGAGAAAACCTTGATTTGATCTTTGAGAGAATTGAGAGAAAAGACTATTGTGTTTATCAGAATTTGTGAATTATGAGGCTCCCTCTTTTGACAAAAATCAGATTTGAGATTATATGGTGTGAGTAAATTGGGCCTTGTGCAATTGGATTGGGTCATGACTTCAAAGCGTAAGCCCGACACGACCGTAAAGTGCCACATTATCATTTGTAAGAAATCTCGATTTAGCCGTCAAATGGAAAATGAAGATAACAACATTTTTGACATGTTTCCGAAAGAACGGGCTCAATCAGATAAATGACGGGGAAGTTATGAATTTTTGAAGTTTCACTGAAGTTGTGTCAGGAAAAAATAATTTCCTGTGCAGAAGAAGATAAAAAACGAGAACCTCCAAGTCACCGTTTTCTTTTAGCATCTGAATATAAGTTGTAGTAGATAAAATTTGTGAACCAAATCCACTAGACCCGACTTAATATGATAACAATTGAGTGAGATATGAATTTTACCGTATCAAATATTAATACAAATGAATTTCGATTCAGCACAAATATGTCTTCAGAAACTCAAAATTCACGGGTCCTTCCTTTGTGAATCGGCTTTTAGCCTCCAAAGAGGATATCAAGATGACATCAAGAGGGAATTTTGGCAATCAGAACAGTGCACATACGATATTCCATAAGAGAGTTATAAATTTTTGTGTGCACACGAAATAAAGGTTCAACCCACTTTTCCTTCTTATTTTTTTCACAGGATAACTTCCAAAAGAATGGCATTTTCGGATACCTTCCTTCGAGATTTAACTTTTGATCCAAACCCAAAAGTTGAAGAGAACGTCGAGACGGTTTCAAAACCTCAAGAGTTAATCCAAAACACTATTCCAAAATGGAGATATGAATTTCCAAATTCAACTCAGCTGAAAAACTATTTTCTATTCGCACTGCCTAAAATTCACTAAAAACACCCAAATCTTTCACAACTTGACATGTGTTGAACAAATACGGGAGATTTGTTTTGTTGACAAAAATACCTTGATCCCGTGAGCACGAATCCAATGATATACATGTATGTGCATGTTAACAAAGTATAAGCCATATAGGAATAGAAAATAAATAGGGAAAATTTTGGGGTACAACAACCTGGAACTTCACAGTATCTCTATTTTTCAAAGTCACTATCCCCATGCTTGAAGAGGCACCAGACTTCTCCATTAGGTAATCACTCAAACCCCTTTCCTCTATGTAGGTTGAAGCTCATAAATCTGAAATTAGTTGAAACCGTAACGAACGTACAAATATAGAGATGAAGGTTGATTTTATGAGGAGGAGAGACGAGGAGATATAGAGATGATGAGCAGTGATTATGGCGTTGTTTCAGGGAGATGTTGTGAGGAATATATGTGCGGAAGGGAAGGCATGATGAAGGTGATATGAGTGTGGTTTGAGCGGCAGTTCTTTATGAAGAGAGAGAAGAAGTTTCAAGAGTTGAACCCTAATACTGAACCCAACGACACCATTTCGGTTTTTTTCTTCTAATTTTATTATTATTATTATTATTATTATTATTATTATTATTATTATTATTATTATTATTATTATTATTATTATTATTATTAATTTGTTAATAAATCATAAAATGATAAAATAAATGTTTGAAATAAATTTGAATTAGACTTGTGAGAACTCATGTTTTTGGGGCTGAAACCAACATTCGTTTCTACACCCTACCGAGGCCCTTTGCACCGTTTTTGCTAAGTTGATTGCCTAGAACAAAAATAAATCTTATTGGACTTTAGTTGTTGGGTATTAGCGCATGATTTTGGATCCACACCCCTGTTTCTAATTTTTGCCTCCCTTGGTTTATTCAATTTTAAATTTCTTTTGCATTAATTTTCTTGGCAATGATAAAAAGAATAAAAATATTAGAATTAGAATTTTCATTTCCTTTTGATATTATAATTTCTCTACTTGGTAATCATAGATAATTTTAGAATTTATGTTTTTACTTTCCTTCGGTATTATTATTTCCTCATTTAAAAATTGTTCAAAAAATAGTAGATATCATTTTCTTTTATCTTGTTAGATTGTTTGGTGGATTCACATGTTCTCTTAAGGGATTCCATGAAGAGATTAATTTCCTTTTGATCATTTTATATTTAATCATACTTTAGGATCAATCTATGCATGATAACATCATTAGGTTAGATTTTTTCATCTTTCGAAAAACTCAAATCTTATGTCCATCTTAGCATGATCACATTAGGTTTTCAGCTTCCCTTAGACTTTTCTTTTGCATTTCATATTTCCTAATTAAAATTAAAACTTCTTTCCTTAATCAAAAAATTAAAAACACTTAGGCATATCAAACTCATTTAACTTAACAAAAACACAAAAAATCAAATATTTCTTCAAAAGGGCATGTTATCTCCATTCCACCGCGATACAGGTCGTTCCTATTGCTAGAATGCGCGCGCTAACATTGCCTATTAAAAAACACCAACAAACCAACATTTTCTATAAGAACTATAGTGTTCTGATTCCTTCACAGGATACGTAAGCAAAGGGCTACAAGACCCTCATGAACGCACTAATAAAAATCATTTCATTTCCCTTAGAAAGTATAGTTTTAGATAGACGTGCCCTTGGAAACAAACAATCAAAATGGATCTCGTTGAGTACAATGGATGTAAGGGGTGCTAATAAATTCCCCTCGCATAATCAACTTATGTACCCTATCTTTTGGTTACAAGTCATTTTATCCACCCTCTTGGGGTTTTCTCTATATTTCCCCTTTCCTTCGGGATAATTAAAATTCGGTGGCGGCTCTGTGTTTTTTAGCTAGTTTCTTCACATGTAACCACATGTTTTCTTCCAGAGTGTATGGTCAGAACTTGATGTCATCACACGCCTTGTACCAGAGTCAGAATATTATAGCAGCAACTACATACTAGCTGAAACCATTAGTGTATACAATTGTTCTCTAAGATAACATGTAAAGTTATCATCAAAATCTCAAGGCCAGATGTAGAAAAACTTCTTATTCTTACAATCTCCCCATTTTTGAGGATGACAAAACCATGTGTTTTGATAGAATAATTTATACAGGGTAATCACCGTAACTGAAAAATTCAGAGTTATGCTTACACTATGCTTCTCAAGCATCATTGTCTGATATGATATTCTCCATTGTATCAAACATTCTTACAGTTCACAACTTCTGAACCAATCATACATTGCTGAAACACATGTATCAGAGCATATATTCTGAGTGACATCTTTGCACGAGAGAAAGCATCAGAATGTTGATTTGAATTTCTTTCAGGAGAGCATATATTCTGAGATTTGAGTCTGAATTTCATATTTTCATAAAGTTAACAACTTCTGAATACTATGATATCTAGCAAGATTACCTTACTTTCAGCAAGTTTATAACTTATGAATTGTGTTTGGTATATTTGTTTGAATATTCATATATTCCAAATATGTACAATATCTTAGTTATAAGATTAGAGTTGACTTTATCCATGCATCAGGATCTTCTTCTCCAGCCTTTCTGGATTGCATTCTTTCAGAAAGTTAACAACTTTTGAATACTGGGATATCAAGCAAGATTACCTTACTTTCAGTAAGTTTATAGCTTCTAAATTGTGTTGGGTACATCTGTTTGAATATTCATATATTCACAAAGTGTACAAATTCTTAGATATGAGATCATCCATAAGGTTTTCAACCTTTGCATAAGAATCTTCATCTTCAGTCTGTCTTAGAATACTTGGTGAACTTGTTTAGAGTTCCCAGATTGAAACATCAAAGAAACAGTTAGTAGAAACAACATTTTAAATTTTTATTTATTATCAAAATCATATTTTACTTTCTTCCCCATTGTTAGAAATCAAAAAGGTGGTAAAGGACAAAAGAAGTAAAATTGATAGAATATTGGGAGATTATAACAGAATCACTTAATGCTTATTAATTTTATCTTTGTCAATAAAGCACGAATTATCAAAACATTTAAAGAATCAAATAGAATATATGTAAGCAAAATTTTGAGAGATAGATATGCAACAGAATATTTCATGCTGATACTTTTTCTTTGACAAAAGATGACTTAGAGATAGGTTGATGATAACATTGTTTTGACAAATAAGATATGTCCTAAAGAAGACATATTTAATTAGAGTATGAAGACACTCACTTAGACTTCAAACACTGAACCACTCTCATAAAAAATCATTTTCCCTTGTGAATCAAGCCTTTCGAACAATCTTGATTACTTTAGTTAATTCAAGCAGTTCAGATAGGACACACCCATAAGGAATGAAGGATTTTTTAGAGTCTTTGGAATACACGATTGATTCCTTTAGATGATTGAAAATGATAGTTGATAGATTGACTAGGATATTGTTGAGAAGGAAGAAGAGAAGGCACTTATCCCTTGGAAACACATCATCTAGATCTTCTCCTCTAGGATGAAGGTTTGTTAGTAGGAACCGAAACCAGATTTTAGCAAGAGGTTTTATGTTGTTTGGATTGTTGGGTTCATACTCGTGGGAAGTATCATGAATGATTGGTAAAATATTGACATCCATGAAATCAAAACTGGCATGATCAAAGGAGTTAGATTTAGAAGGACACCCAATTGCTCCAGGGATAAAGGAGTGAGTGATAATAAAGGGAATACCATAGATACTTGATTTAATGTAGCTGCCATAACTGCTAACAGATGCATAGAGCCAAAAGTTTTTCACAATATTAAGGTAGATGGGACCTCGTAGCATAGTAGCATACCCTGACTAATCCTGAATTTCCATACACATGTTGATGAGACCCTTATCAGACATGCTATTAGGTCGTCTCTCATGAATTACCTCTAGAAGGTTTTCATCTCCATTAAACGTCTGAATGGCCACAGTGTTAGAATATTGTCTAGTTTTACATATTTGTAATAGTTTTAATGATAACAAATACATGATATATACATAAAGAACAAATATGTTCTCTAATAATTTAATAAAATAGGAAGCGAAAGAAGCATAGAAGTTGGCAAACAAAATTACGCTAAGAAGATATGATAAATATTTATGTACAACTATTGAAATATCACGCTCAAAGAAGTTCTAATGCTAAAAAATTTGAAGCACCAAAGATGCACGCTAAAACTCTAATGAAGCAAAACTCTAATGATCTAAAGTCTCAAAGTTAATATTCTTATTCTGATAAGTTTTTAAAGAATCAAGTTCTGATGCATTACAATTAAATCATTGTAAATCAAAGAGTAATGGCCGGTACCAGACAAGATCTATATTTTTGGAAAGTACATTAACATCTTTTTATCAACCTTCCAAAATCATCTTCTCATGTCTCATTTGCGTCGCTTATATAAAGGAGTCTTAAAGAGTGATCAAATATACTTGTGCATACAAAGAAATATTCTCACAAGCTCTCTCTTATCTATTCATTATGCTTTAACCTTGTGTATAAATTACAGTCGTGATATAGTTTTTCTAGAAATACTATTGTACACATTTTGATTCATATTTTTTAATACCTTGAGAAACCAAGTTGTGGTTTAATCTCAAGAAGACATTGATGGTAGTCTTTGTGATTGTGTAACCAAAGTGTTGATTAGTGGATTAAGACCTCGTTTGAGAGAGGAGAAATCATCTTGGCGGATGGAGTGGAGTAGTTTGAGTTCAAACAAACCAGGATAACCAAATGCGTCATATTGTTTTAATTTTTGAAAACCCTAATTAAAACCCCCCTTTTGTGTGTTTTCTATCCTTCAATTGGTATCAGAGCACCTGGTTTTGGGTTTTAACACTTAACCGTGTCATAAAAATATCCTAGCAAGAAAAACACTATGGTGGGACCAAGTCAGAACAACAATAATGATAACTATGATGAGAAAGATAGAATTAGCGGCAAACCTCCAATCTTTGATGGTGCGAACTTCGATTATTAGAAAGACAAAATCGAAAGTTTTTTATAGCTTATAGCGCTGATCACGGGGATATGGTAACTGATGGCTACATTCATCCAATTGGCACAAGCGGTCAGAAGATCGACAGAAAGAAAATGACATATCAACAAAAGAAAGAATTCATAAATCATCACAAAGTCAGAACAATCCTCTTGAGTGATATCTTATACACCGAGTATGAGAAGATCACGAACAGAGATTCAGCTAACAATATGTTTGACTCTCTGAGAATGAAGCATGAAGGAAACACACAAGTCAAAGAGACCAAAGCTCTTGCACTCATCCAGAAGTATGAGGCCTTCAAAATGGAAGAAGATGAAATAGTTGAGACAATGTTCTCAAGGTTTCCAATTTTGGTTGTTGGGCTAAAAGTTCTGGACAAAGGGTTCTCAACAGCAGATCATGTAAAGAAAATCATCAGAGGCTTACCCAAGAAATGGAGACCCATGGTTACAACCTTAAAACTATCTAAATATCTGAACAAAATATCTCTTGAAGAACTTATCATCTCTTTGAGAAGTCACGAGATAGAACTAGAAGAAGATGAGCCCTAGAAGAAAGGTAAGTATCTTGCGCTTAAATCTAATAAAAAATATGAAACTAAAGCTTTTCAGTTAGAAGAAGAAAACTCTGGTGGATCTTTGTCAGAGGAAGACGAACTATCTCTTCTCTCCAGAAGAGTTCGTCATCTATGGAAGAATAGACAGAGCAAATTCAAAAACCCCAGAAGAACAATCAATCACTCTGAATCATCCTCAGGATATAGAAAATATAGCAACAAAGATGTTGTATGCTACGAATGCAAAGAGCTAGGTCACTATAAAAGAGACTTCCCAAATCTTAAGAAAGAAAAGACTAAGAAAAAGTTCTCCAAAGAAAATAAGAAAAGTCTTATGGCTTCGTGGGATGACTCCGAATCTTTTGAAGCTGAAACAATATCAGAAGATGGACGAGCCAATATAGCTTTAATGGCCAACAAATCAGAAGACACAGATACATCAAAATCTGAATTAGATTCAAAAGAGGTATTTTCAAAATTCTCTAGATATCAATTATAATAAAGTTTGCATGAAATTCTTGAAAGATATCAGCAACTTTGAGTCAAATACAAAAACCAGAAATGTGTTCTTGTATCTGAAACTAAAGAAACTAGGGAAAAACAGAAAACTCTGTGCTAAAAGAAATTAATTCTAAAATTAAAAATGAATTACAAAAATCTCAGAAAGAATTTGTTTAAGAAGTTTCAAATAGTTCTGATAACATCACAAAAGAATATGATCACATCTTTCAAAATTTTCTATCTAGAAACATAGATAGAAGAAACATGGCTTCAATGATCTATGGAGTTAGCAGAAACGGCAGAAAAGGCGTAGGATATGTGAAACTAAGAGGAGAAGAATCATATCAACCAAAGAAATTTGATGATGTGGTTATAAAACACACACCTTTAAACTCACACTTTACATATGGATACTGACATGATATAGAATATACTAGTGATTCTTGCTCTGCAAAACCAAAATTCAATCAGAATTTTGGAAACTCTAACAAACAAGGACCCAAAAAGATATAGGTACCTAAGGATAAATTCACCTATGTTCTAGATATCTTTAACATCAAAGTTGAAACACAAATCTTGGTACCTGGACTTTGGATGCTCTCGACACATGACAGGAAGAAAGCATATGTTCCAAAGCCTAGAACTTAAATATGGAGGATACGTAGGTTTCAGAGCAATCACAAAGGAAATATTATTGGCTCTTGAACCATTGGTAATGGTACACTTCCATTTATAACTAATGTTTTGTTAGTATATGGATTAATGCATAACCTTTTATCCATAAGTCAATTAAGTTATAACGGTTATGATATAATCTTTAATCAAAAGTCTTGCAAAGCAGTTATTCAGAAAGATAGAACTATCCTTTTTATTGGTAAGAGAAATAATAACATTTATAAAATAAAACTTTCTGAACTAAAAAGTCAGAATGTAAAATGCCTTATGTCTGTTATCGACGAGCAATGGGTCTGGCATAGAAGATTGGGGCATGTTAGTATGAGAAGAATATCTCAGATTAACAAACTCAATCTGGTCAGAGGACTTCATAACTTAAAAGTCAGCTTAGATTCTTTGTGTGAAGCATGTCAAAAGGGCACGTTTGCAAAACCCTCTTTCAAATCAAAAAATGTTGTTTCTACCTCTAGAACATTAGATCAGCATCAAGAAGTATGAATTAGTGATCGTAGATGACTATAGCAGATGGACATGGGTAAAGTTCTTAAGACACAATGATGAGTCACATTTTGTGTTCTCTACTTTCTGTAACCAAGTTCAAAATAAAAAAGAGTTTAGAATTGTAACAGTCAGAAGTGACCATGGTAGGGAATTCGAAAACAAAAGTTTTGAATTTTTTTTAATAATAATGGCATTTCTCATGATTTCTCTTATCCTAAAACTCCTTAACAAAATGGAGTTGTAGAATGAAAGAATAAAACTTTACAAGAAATGGCCAGAACCATGATCAACGATACTAACATTGCTAAAAACATCTGCGCAGAAGTGAAGCGGTATAAATGTTTAAGACTAAGCCATTGGATTAACTTGACTTATACAGATCAAAATAAAAATCGCCACCGCACTTTATTATTTCCAAAGGAATGGGAAAAGAGCGAATAACCCAATAGAGGGGGTAAAGATTCTAGGTAAGGGGGTTGGTTATGCAAAGGGAAGGTATTAGCATCCTAAACATCTACAGTACTCCGCAAGAACTTCTTTGAAAAATATGTATATTTTGGCTATAAAATGTTGTTTAAAAAAATAGGTTGTAAAGATGAGAAAATAAGTTTTTTTCTGAGTTTTGCACCCGCCGCGATTGCGAACCTTTAGTGCCTATGTACCACCTTTCGAGTGAGAGAGAGAGAAGAGCTTGCTACTGAATTCTTGTTTCCAACCCCTTTAATTGTTGAAGGCACATGCTTTATATAGAGGGAAGAATGAGAGAGTAAGGAAAATGGGAAGTGAGAGGTATGAGAAATGAAGTGAAGCGTTTTATGTGCAAATGTGGTGAAAAACGTGCGTTTTGGAGTAAGTGAGAAGTGGCTGGGGCGTGAGCTGGCAGTTGGGCTTGGTGGGTGTAACACGGTGGGAGAACTGACTTGGGTGTTTTGCGTTTAATCGCAATTATTGTGGATAGCAAGAGTCGCCACCGACTTTTATTTTATCCAAAAGGAAAGGCTCAAAAGAACAGGAAAGACCTTTAGAGATGTTTTCTGAGTTCGGGGAGTAGATTATGAAAAGGGAAGGTATTAGCACCCTTTTCATCTATAGTTATCTACGGGCTCTTAGTTTCTTGCTAGATCACTTGCTTTTGATTAAATATGCTGCTTGTGGTGTGCGTTTTGAAAGTAATTTTGAAAAAGTGTCTTTGTAATGGCTCTCGTTTCTATAAGAACGCGTACAAAGTGTTGTCTTTTGAAAATGTTTCAAAATGAGAGTGTAGGTGTATAAAATGTTTTTGTTGTGAGCAAGTGAGCAACTAGGAGCAAATCTACCTACTCAAAAGGTCTTATATGTTTTTTCCTCCTCCTTTAGATGTTGCTATTTCACTAATGTTTTGGTAAGAAGCCCCATCATTGGATGTGAAGGGACGGGCGCGGGACATTTGTATAGTCATAAAAGGCAACCTATGGACGTTTTAGCAATGTCGTTTAGGGACTAGATCATTTATAGAAGGCAACATCGAGGGTAATCGATGGACTTCGATCTTTTATCGAGGGTCTTTTCTAAAACACCCATGTTCGAGGGACATGACTATTTTTCGAGGCAACAAGTGAGATTACCCTAAGGGTGCATGTGTGCAAAGTGTGTTTGATTGCATGCATTTGTCTTTGATTTTTAGGTTGTCTACTTGTTGGTTTTATCTTGTCATACACACCTAATTACTAGCATTTGTACCAACGTAATAAAAAGTGAAAAAATTAAATCCTACACTATTACAACCATATTGAAAGGCAAGGAAAATGAAAAGGCAAAAATGAAAAAGCAAGAAAAAATGAAAGTCTTTCGATTGGGGCAGGAGAACTCTTCGATTGGCAATTTTGGGCCTCCTTCGATTGGGATTTGGCATTAATGTAGGTGTGTCCTTCGATTGGTGCTGGCACCAGTGTAGGGGTGTCCTTCGATTGGGGCTGGAACCAGTTAGTTGTATCCTTCGACGGGTTGGCACCAGTGTGTTGTATCCTTCGACTGGGCCTGGAAGCAGCAGGTTGTGCCCTTCGATTGGGGACTGGCACCAATGAGGTCCTGTCCTTCGATTGGCCTGGGAGTCAGTGTATGGCGAAGCCCAAGTTTCTGTCTTTCGATTCTTCTTGGAAACTAGTGTGGTGCAGCCTGCCTTTCTTGGATGTTAGCAAGGAAGCCCAAGCCTTCGTTTCATGTTTCCTTTCCCTTATTTCTTTCGTTTAAGGCATTAAATGACAACATGGCCTAAGGCCATGCTAATATTTGTATTGCAAACAATATAATAGTTAAAGCATATTTAAGTAAACAAGCAACAAAATGAAAGGGGGGTTAGCTCTGCAAACATGTTAAGGGGGTGGAAACGAAAAGAGAAAAATAAATTTATGTACATGATATTTGAAACGAAAAGCTTAGAGTTAGAATGACTTACCTTAAAGTTAGTGTGTGGGCTTCGAGCCTGAACTAATGGCGCTGGCAGGAGGGGATTCAAAGAGTTGTCACAAAGGGGGGTTTACCTTTGATTCAAAGACTTGTCACATGAGGTTGTTTTTTGAGTTTGAACCAAAAAAAAACTTCTAGGTGTGGGGTGCTCTTCAGAAATGAAGAAGACTGAAGTGTAGGGAGTCTTCAAAATTGAAAGAGGTGAGTGTTTGGGATTCTGGGTTTGTTTAATTTTCTCAAGTGTTCATGAACTTGAGAGTTTTGTGTTTGAGAAGATTTTAGAGGTTTCGTTCCTCTAGTCAAAAAAATCCTCCTTGAACATGTTGTGAAGGCTTGTATTTTTAGGCGATCTTTGATGTGGTTTTTTGGGGGAAATCAAATGATATTCGAATTATTTGGGTATAATGCCCCCTTGTTTTCTTCGATGCAGCTCTTATGCATTCCTTTTTTGTATAAGTACGGGACTGAGTCAATGCAGGCTCAACAGTATTTTGGATCGTTGTGGCAGGTTGGTGCGGGACTGCTGCATAGCAACACAGTTGGCTTGAGTTTGGAAGTATATAAGACTTTAGTCAACAAAACTCCTTGAATACTCACCTCTTCGTTTTGATTAATTCGACCTGATCCATCATCATACAGAAACGTTCTTTTCCAATCAAACTGTACTCTAAGCATGATGTTTCGAAGGGTTTAGTGGTCCAACTTGTGAATCGAAGGAGGCCACCTTGGAGAAAATCACATGCCCAACTTGTGGATTGAAGGGGGTCACTTCGAAGGAAAGCACATGTCCAGCTTGTGAATCGAAGGGGGTTACTTTGAAGGAAACTATATGGCCAAAATGAAGCTTGTGACTGAAGGGAGATTGTATTTCCCAATCGAAGCTTGTGACTGAAGGGAGACTGTATTGCCCAATTGAAGCTTGTGACTGAAGGGAGAATGTATTACCCAATTGAAGCGTGTGACTGAAGGGAGATTGTATTGCCTAATCGAAGCTTGTAACTGAAGGGAGACTGTATTTCCCAATTGAAGCCAACATGATGGGAGTCAAATTCCTTGTGTCTGTTTAGCATGAGGGAGGTTACTTCTGAATCGAAGAGTGTTCCTTCAAGGGAAACAAGAACTTAGCCAAATCTTGCATGAAGATATCTCTTGGCCCAAACAAAACTTGTATGAAGCAAAGTCTACAAGGGGCCCTTGGTGCAAGTGAATTTGAAGGATGCATAGAGATGGTTATTTTATCCCATCGAAGCAAGCATGCAGGCACCAAATGACACAAACAAAACATGCAACAAGAAGTCACATGCCCAGGAGAAAGAGGCACACTAGCATCCATTTTAAGCAATCGAATGAGGCTAAGAGACAATCAAAGAGTGCCAAATCGAAGGAGACTTATTTTTCTCCAAATTTGTCAAAAATGTTATTTTTATCTAATTTCTCCCTTTTTGACAGTTTCCTTTTAATTTGGTACTGGAAAATCCCAATGCACTTGTGAAAGCTTAACTCCTGAGAATCTTTGTGAGAAAAGCCTTGAGAATTGAGAGGGAAAATGTTAGGGTACAACAGTTGCCCCTGTTCAATCTTCTTACACCTGAAGAGTTAGATGGGAAAATCTGCCATTCGTGACTTGAAGGTGGAAGATGATTGAACACTAGAGTGCCCAGAAATTTGCACTCGATAATGTGGTGGTTGATTATGTAGGGAATGGGCTTAAAGATTCCATTCGGAGAAATGATGGATAATTGTTGGAGATGGACTTATAGATGCCATCCGAAGGTGATTGTTGACAGAAATTATACTAAGTCTAAACTTGACTTTAACTTGAAAAGAATTAGAATAAATCTTGGAGCGATTTATCTGAACTAGAGGAAATGTATACCAGAAAGAATCAGAATAAACCATTGAGAGATTTAAACTGAACCGATCGAGGTCTAGAAAGAATTAGAGAAAATCTTGGAGCAATTCATCTGAACCAGAGAAAATATCTACGAGAAAGAATCAGGATAAACCATTGAGAGATTTAAACTGAACTAGTAGAGGTCTTGGGATGAGTATCAAAATAATATTTATAAATGAATTGTATCTGACTTGTATCTGAAAGGTGTACTGAATGAGCGTCAAAATGACATCCGAATATGGATCATATCTGGACTGTGTTTGAAGGAATCTAGAGTAAGTATCTGAATGTCAGCCATATCTGGATCGCATCTGAACTGTTTCTATAAGAGAATCTTTGATCGCCTGTCATTAACTGGAAGAAATAAATCTAACCAGAGGAGGTCTTTTTTTATATGTGATGAAGGAATCTTGGATGATTACTACCTCAACAGGATGATGAAGGAATCTTGGACGACTACTACCTCAGCAGTATGATAAAGGAATCTTGGACGACTACTACCTCAGCAGCATGATGAATGAGTCTTGGATGACTACTACCTCAGCAGGATGATGAAGGAATCTTGGACGATTACTACCTCAACAGGATGATGAAGGAATCTTGGACGACTACTACCTCAGCAGGATGATGAAGGAATCTTGGACGACTACTACCTCAGTAGGATGATGAAGGAATCTTGGACGACTACTACCTCAGCAGGATGATGGAGGAATCTTGGATGATTACTACCTCAGAAAGATTATGAATGAATCTTGGATGACTACTACCTCAGTAGGATGATGAAGGAATCTTGGATGATTACTACCTCAGTAGGATGATGAAGGAATCTTGGATGATTACTACCTCAGAAAGATGATGAAGGAATCTTGGACGACTACTACCTCAGCAGGATGATGAAGGAATCTTGGACGTTTACTACCTCAACAAGATGATGAAGGAATATTGGACGACTACTACCTCAGCAGGACGATGAAGTAATCTTGGACGATTACTACCTCAGCAAGATGATGAAGGAATCTTGGATGATTACTACCTCAGAAAGATGATGAAGGAATCTTAGACGACTACTACCTGTGCAGGATGATGAAGGAATATTGGACGATTAATACCTCAGCAAGATGATGAAGGAATCTTGGAAGACTACTACCTCAACAGGATGATGAAGGAATATTAGATGATTACTACCTCAGCAAGATGATGAAGGAATCTTGGATGACTACTACCTCAGCAGGATGATGAAGGAATCTTGGACGACTACTACCTCAACAGAATTATGAAAGAATCTTTGACGACTACTACCTCAGCAGGATGATGAAGGAATCTTGGTGATTACTACTCCAAAAAGATGATAACCTTTATCTGTTGATTGATCTTTCCTGAAAAGGTAAAGAGTTAATTGTATGCAATGTCATGATGTATGCATTGCTTGATGATGTTCTCAAAATAAATGATATTTGTGTTATATGTATTTTGTATGCATATGCTATGAATGTTGTTGAAATGCAATTTTGTCTTGGAAAATTAATCCTTGACAAGTGTTGGGGATTTATTAGTTTCCGGACTATTATTGAAGAGTAAGTGTGTCTTCAAACTTTACCTAGAATGTTTCCACTGAGGATTCCTGTTTTTTTGAGGAGAATTCCATTGGGGAATGGTTAAAACCCTGTAGAGAGTGTTGATTCCTGCTTGGGGAAAAGAGTTCAGGAGCCTTGGTTGTCCATTGCTCTACTAGGGAGTCGAAGTTGAACTAATGTCTGGTTGGGTCCAAGTTTCAGAGTAACTTGCTGGGGATTGTAGAGTAGTCTAATGGGGAAGAGGAGTTTTGGTCCTCTGATTTGTAGTAGTCAGAGAGGCAAACTCAAGCTAGGGAATCCTGCTGTTTGTTGGGGAAATAAACCATGTTGCCGGTCTGTTGGAGAGGGGACGACTTTACTGGCAGAAATCCTCGAGGATTCTTGAGGTCGACTCAGCTGGTGAGAAGTTTTCAGAAATTGAAACGCTGGATGGGAGTGATCCTATGAGAAGGATTCTGGGGAGATTTGTCACTTCCCCTAGTAGCGAGTGTTTGTGGCACTTCCAGGAAATGTTTGATTATACGTAACCCTTTGTCAGGATTTGCGTTCAATGCCCTAAGTGTTGTGGATGGAGACCTGCCACTGGTTATTCAGCACTTCTTGAGAGATTTCTTGGAATCTTGACTGGACTGCCCCAGGTGTGTCGGATAGTGACATTTCGTGCCCCCTTGTTGATAGGAGATTTGTCATTGGAAGTGTCATCCCACTTGAAGTGATTTTGTTCACTGAGAGGGCTTTCGTTCATTGGATATTCGTTGTGTGAATTTCTCTATTGTCAAACAAAAAAGCAATATGCAAACAACGATATTCAAATAATGCAAAGTTTATGCTTGTCTTGAAATTTTGAAAATGAGTTTTTAGAAAGTAAAGAAATTTTGTAAGAAAATTCAAACTCAGGATTTAGAGTAAAGCCTTACAAGAGTCAGGATACCTTTTGTAACAGTATGCTTTCGAACTAACCCATGCTTCAATCAGGACTTTTAAAGGGTTGTAACGTGGCTTGGTTCACGGTTTAAGAAACAAAGGATTAAGCTCAAAGTGTATTTGTACCCGCCCGTTCTTCATGATGTTCTTCAGCCCTAAACTCAGTTAATTGTGCGTTCGAACTCCAATTGGGTCTGGAATGACGTGTTGATGATGGTTCAGACAAATTAAGTTTGTCGGAAGGCATTCATTTTTGCAACTTTTCATGTTGTTGAGGATTTGTAGTGACTTGTTTTTGATTTGTTATCCCTGATTTTTGCCTCACTGTTCTTGTGTTGAGATTAAAGTCTGTGGGATGCCCCAGTTTTTCTTAAGTCTCCTTCGTAGGTTTTGACTCAGTGGGCTTTTCTCTTTGAAAGATAATGACTGCCTTTTTTGGTAGGGAACCATCATCATCTTTCGATTCCAGAGGAATGTTTTTTATGTCATTCATTGTTTTACGAAGTGAGAGTTTGTGACTGGCCGCGCATTTAAATTAACTGAGAGACTACCCTGCCCCAGGTTTTGATTAAAGGTTTCGATTTGTGTAAAAAATAAAACTTCTACTTCTTTGGCTCGAAGGGGTTGACTAGGGATTATCTTCCTTATAACTCTAGTGTTTAGGATTTGAAAGAATGCCTGTACATCATCAGCAAGGTCTGTTCAAAGGCATATTGTATGAGATTATGGCATTGTTTTTGTCATCCTCCCTGTAAAGGCTTTAACTTTTAGCAAGAGTTGAATGTCATAAAGAGAGTGAAAAGCACAGTTTAAATGAAATGAAAACGAATGAATCAATTTAAGACAAACATATGCAATGCATTAATGAAACAAAGTTTGACCTTAATAAATAATTGTTTGAATAGAAAAAGAGATTACAATTGAAAATTCAAAATGAACAAGATGCTCTCAATGATTCGGCATAGGAGCAGTGATCACGTTTAGAGTCTCCGAAGGGTCAAACTCAATCTCCTTGGCGTCAATCAAATCTTGAATCTTGTTCTTCAAAGTCCAACAGCTGTAAGGGTCATGTCCGGGACTGTCAGAATGGTAGGCACATCTTACGCTTGAATTGTACTTAGAAGAGGAGGTATCGAGGTTTTGAGGAGGATCCTTTGGCGTGATCAGTTTCAACTTCAGCAAATGTTGTAACGCTTGAGACAAAGGCATGTTGATATTAGTGTACTGCCTTTCTTGATATCTTACCATACTCCTATTGCCCTGTCTTTGTTGAATAGGTGTAGGATTAGAGATCAGGATTGCCCCTATATATTGGTCATGACGACTCTTTTGACCATACACAGCACTGTAAATCTTTCTTCCTAATGTATGCCTTTTTATGAGCATCGGAGGGTGTAGCTTCTTGGATCTTTCCGCTTTTGATTCCATCTTTGACTTTTTCGCCAGTCAGTATTAGCTCGGTGAACCCGACCGAGGAGCTTCCAATTAGGTGTTTGAAGAAAGGTCTCGTCAAGGTTCCCATGAAGATGTCAATCAGCTCCCTGTCAGTTAAAGGGGGTTGCACCCTACCAGCCAGATCTCTCCATTTTTGGGCATATCCTTTGAAGCTCTTGTTGGAACCCATGGTCATATTCTACAATTGCACACGAGTTGGTGCAAGATGAGCATTGTATTGGTACTGCTTGTAGAAAGCAGCAGCTAGATCCTCCCAGGTGTGGATGCGAGAACCATCCAATTGATAGAACCATTCAAGTTGAGTCCCAACTAAGCTCTCTTGGATGAAATGGATCCAAAGCTTCAGATCGGTTGTCTATGGTTGAATCTTACGAACATAAGACTTTAAGTGCATCTTAGGGCAAGATACTCCATCGTATAGGGAAAAGGTAGGGATTTTGAACTTTGGCGGGATGACCACCCCAGAAACCAAACCCATGTCTCCTAAATCCAAGCCAGGTATCTGTTGAATCTCCATAGCATTAAGGCGATCCTCCAACTGTTTGTACTTGTCATCAACGGGAGGATATTGTTCCTCAGAGTAGTCAGCTTCAATCTCCAGACTATTGTCTTCTTCATGACCATCCCCCGCGTTGGATGGAGTTGAGAGATCTAGAGATCACTTGACCGGTCCTCTAAGTCTTCTTCCCAAGTTCAGGACGCCTACTGACTTCTTAGGCTTCTTCTTCTTGTCTTTGAGAAGGAGAGTCTTTAGGTCCTCTTGCCCCTTAGCCATGGCCAGGAACATTTGTTGCAATTGAGCGTTTTGAGCTTGGAGATCTTTCACCGTTTATTCCATATCCATCTTACTGAAATAAACAATAGGAAGATAAGGAGACCTGAATGGGAGAAACCTGTCATGATATGATGCATGATATGTGGATGCATGCTTTCAAGGATCTCACGGGGTAAACACAAGAAAATGTTAGAAGTTTGAACTTCGATCAACAGCTTTGATTGGGGAACTTTGTATCAGTGGATGTCCTTCCACGAGAATTAAGCTCACCATATCAAGTGGGTCATAGCCCTTGACTCAAGTTTGTTGTACTTGATCTTTGACAGTGTTTGGTTAGAGGACAATAAATCCTCTTGTCCCTTGCTAGATGTCTGGTTCAACGTGACCCTACATCATAGACCCTTGAGATCCTTGAAATGGTTATTGAAAATGCTATAGTATGATGTCATGATGTTATGCACAAGTATGCAAAGTAAGCAAGTACAAATAATCATATTCACATAAAGCAGATAAGTCCTTAGGTTTAGGCTTGCATGGGGTTCGTAGGTAAGTACCCTCTTGAAGTTTAGATGGCTCAATATGTCCTAGTTAATAGTAACTAGGTTCTAAGGGATCTCAATATCACTGACCTTTCTTTTAGGAATTGTCTCAGCTCAATCAATATTTTCTTGCAGGCGAGATATCCCAAAAGTCCGGTCTTAATGAGTGTAGTATCGAGTATCAACCAATTTTCAGCTTTCCACCGAAACCAGTTATCTCACTATGTCCTAATTGGCCAAGTTGTTCAATTAAGGTTCTAAGCTCAGTTAGTGCTACATGACGCTGCTCAGCAGCCCCGTATTCTCCTCGATTCAACACAAGGGATACCGGTACCAACAAATGCGTCACACTATCGTAGCCATTATTTCAACCATATCGGTCTACACTGTACAATTTCCACAATCTATTGCTACTTACCTAAAAGGTGTCTCAGATCCGGGTAGAGGATCAAAGCAAGCCCAAACAAGGAACCATAATGTAAAGCATGCAAGTCAAACAAAGAAAGCAAGTAAAGGTGATCTAGCCCTAAGGTAACCCCACTTTTAAGTTCATTCCCCAGCAGAGTCGCCATTTCTATAACACGGTAGGAGAAATGACTTGGGTGTTTTGTGTTTGATCGCAATTGTTGTGGATAGCAAGAGTCACCACTGACTTTTCTTTTATCCAAAAGGAAAGGTCTAAAATAATAGGAAAGACCTTTAAAGATGTTTTCTGAGTTCAGGGGGTAGATTATGAAAAGGGAAGGTATTAGCACCCTTTTCATCCGTAGTTATCTACGGGCTCTTAATTTCTTGCTAGATCACTTGCTTTTGTTTGAATGTGTTGCTTGTGGTGTGGGTTTTGAAAGTAATTTTGAAAAAGTGTCTTTGTAATGGCTCTTGTTTCTATAAGAACGCGTACAAAAGTGTTGTCTTTTGAAAATGTTTCAAAATGAGAGTGTAGGTGTATAAAATGTTTTTGTTGTGAGCAAGCGAGCAACTAGGAGCAAATCTACCTACTCAAAAGGTCTTAGATGTTCTTTTCCTCCTCCTTTAGATGTTGCTATCTCACCATTGTTTTGGTAAGAAGCCCTATCATTGGATGTGAAGGGACGGGCGTGGGACATTTGTATAGTCATAGAAGGCAACCTATGGACGTTTTAGCAATGTCGTTTAGGGACTAGATCGTTTAGCGAAGGCAACATCGAGGGTCATTGAGGGACTATGATCTTTTATCGAGGGTCTTTTCTAAAACGCCCATGTTCGAGGGACATGACTATTTTCCGAGGCAACAAGTGAGATTACCCGAAGGGTGCATGTGTGCAAAGTGTGTTTGATTGCATGCATTTGTCTTTGATTTGTAGGTTGTCTACTTGTTGGTTTTATCTTGCCATACACACCTAATTACTAGCATTTGTACAAAAGTAATAAAAAGTGCAAAAAATAAATCCTACACTATTACAACCATATTTAAAGGCAAGGAAAATGCAAAGGCAAAAATGAAAAAGCAAGAAAAAATGAAAGTATTTCAATTGGGGAAGGAGAACTCTTCGATTGGCAATTTTGGGCCTCCTTCGATTGGGATTTGGCACTAATGTAGGCGTGTCCTTTGATTAGGGCTGGCACCAGTGTATGGGTGTCCTTCGATTGGGGCTGGCACCAGTGTGTTGTATCCTTCGACTGGGCTGGTACCAGTGTGTTGTATCCTTCAACTGGGCCTAGAAGCAGCAAGTTGTGCCTTTTGATTGAGGGCTGGCACCAGTGAGGTCTTGTCCTTCGATTGGCCTGGACGTTAGTGTGTGGCGAAGCCCAAGTTTCTGTCTTTTGATTCTTCTTGGAAACCAGTATGGTGCAGCCTGCCTTTCTTGGATGTCAGCAAGGAAGCCCAAGCCTTTGTTTCATGTTTCCTTTCCCCTATTTCTTTCGTTTAAGGCATTAAATGACAACATGGCCTAAGCCATGTTAATATTTATTTTGCAAACAGTATAATAGTTAAAGCATATTTAAGTAAACAAGCCGCAAAATTAAAGGGGGTTAGCTCTGCAAACATGTTCAGGGGGTGGAAACGAAAAGAGAAATTTTTTTTATGTAAATGATATTTGAAACGAAAAGCTTAGAGTCATAATGACTTACCTCAAAGCTGGTGTGTGGGCTTCAAGCCTGAACTACTGGCGTTGGCAAGAGGGGATTCAAAGAGTTGTCACAAAGGGGGGTTTACCTTTGATTCGAATAGTTGTCACAGGAGGTTGTTTTTTGAGTTTGAACCAAAAAAAAACTTCTAGGTGTGGGTGTTCTTCAGAATCGAAGAAGACTGAAGTGTGGGGAGTCTTCAGAATCGAAAGAGGTGAGTGTTTGGGATTCTGTTTTTTTTTATAATTTTCTCAAGTGTTCATGAACTTGAGAGTTTTGTGTTTGATAAGATTTTGGAGGTTTCGTTCCTCTAGTAAAAAAATACTCCTTGAACATGTTGTGAAGCCTTATATTTATAGGCGAGCTTTGATGTGGTTTTTGGGGGGAAATCAAATAATATTCGAATTATCTAGGTATACTGCCCCCTTGTTTTCTTCGATACAGCTCTTATGCATTCCTTTTTTGTTAAAGTACGAGACGGAGACAATGGATGCTCAGTAGTATTTTGGAGCATTGTGGCAGGTTGGTGCAGGATTGCTGCATAGCAGCACAACTGGCTTGAGTTTAGCAATATATGGGACTTTAGTCAACAAAACTCCTTGAATACTTCCCTCTTTGTTTTGATCACTTCGACCAAATCCATCATCATACAGAAATCTTCATTTCCAAACAAAGTGTACTCTAAGCACGTTGCTTCGAAGGGTTTTGTGGTCCAACTTGTGAATCGAAAGAGGCCACCTTGAAGGAAATCACATGCCAAGCTTGTGGATCAAAGGGGGGTCACTTTGAAGGAAAGCACATGTCCAGCTTGTGGATCAAATGGGATTACATCAAAGGAAACTTTATGTCCAAAACAAAGCTTGTGACAGAAGGGAGATTGTATTACCCAATCGAAGCTTGTGACTGAAGGGAGACTGTATTTCCCAATCGAATCTTGTGACTGAAGGGAGACTGTATTGCCCAATCGAAGCGTGTGACTGAATAGAGATTGTATTGCCTAATCGAAGCTTGTGACTGAAGGGAGACTGTATTTCCCAATCGAAGCTAACATGATGAGAGTCAAATGCCTTGTGTCTGTTTAGCATGAGGGAAGTTCCTTCTGAATCGAAGAGTGTTCCTTCAAGGGAAGCAAGAACTTAGCCAAATCTTGCATGAAGATATCTCTTGGCCCAAACGAAACTTGTATGAAGAAAAGTCTGCAAGGGGCCCTTGGTGCAAGTGAATTCGAATGATGCATATAGATGGTTATTTTGTCCCATCGAAGCTTGCCCCAAATGAAGCAACATGCAGGCAGCATATGCCCACTCGAAGCAGGCTTCGGGCAGCAGGCAACATGCTTGGTGAATCAAAGGGTTTTTCTTGCAGGGGGCACTTGTGGCCAGCAAACTTGGTTTTCAAAGCAAGCATGTAGGCATCAAAAGACACAAACGAAACTTGCAACAAGAAGTCAAATGCCCAGGAGAAAGAGGCACGCTAGCAGGCACTTTGAGCAATCGAAGGAGGCTGAGAGGCAATCAAAGAGTGCCAAATCGAAGGAGCCTTATTTTTCTCCAAAAATTTGTCAAAATGTTATTTTTATCTATTTTCTCCCTTTTTGACAGTTTCTTTTTAATTTGGTACTGGAAAATCCCAATGCACTTGTGCAAGCTTAAATCCTGAGAATCTTTGTGAGAAAAGCCTTGAGAATTGAGAGGGAAAATTTTGGGGTACAACAGAGGGCACAAAATTCTCATGCATGGCCATGCAAAATTTTCTCATTTCATGAACATGTCTTTGCTTCCTTATATCTTCCTCTACAATGCATGAATCATGACAAGGTTTGGATAAAAAATGAATAGGACGTTACATACACCAACTTTCATGTTCAAAGTTTTTCAAAATGAAGCTTGAATCAATGAGATATTTGGCCATGAACACATGCTTACAAACTGTTTGATAAAATCACTTTCCCGACTGGGCTTGCTGCACACGCGTGAGACCTTTCTGGGAAAAATTTTAAGTTTGCATAGTGCCTTCTTCTCACAATTATATCTTAATGTGTAGGGAGAATTTTAAGAAACTTCCTGAAGCAAAGTTGTACCTCACATTTAGGGCTTGATCTTTGATGTTGGAAAATTTTCAAAATAATGAATATTTCTCATAGAAAAGTGATGATGAATGTGCGCTCACAACATGTTTGATGAAATTCCTGCCTAGTGCGTGCGTGACTTACCTTGTGCTAGGCAAAAATTTGTTTTGAAGCTCAAAATATTAATCACCATATCTTTGTCTACACTTAACCATTTGAGATGATTCTTGAATGTAAAATGAAGATAAAACTTTAATCTTCAACTTTCATGTTGCCAACTTTTTGATTTGAGTCCAAATGGTCATTCAAAATTGGATATGAAGGAGTCAGAGTTTTGCATTTTTAATCAAAATTTCAGTGTCAAAAAAACTTCCAAGCTTCATCACTTTTTTACCTTTCATTTTTTGGACTTGTGGCCTCTCCTTCAAAGTTAGAGAATTTTTCATCCTCTTTCTAAGCATATAAAGTTTGCATATTTTCAATAAAAAATGGGAAAGTTATGGCCAATCAAAATTCAGCCCTATGGATACTTAGAAAATTTCCAAAACTTCAAATGACTTCCTTGACAAGTTATCTCCAATTCACTCTCCCTCTTGATATTTTTGTCAATATTGACCATTAAATATGATAATATGGATATTGAATTAATGTATGACCAAAATTCCACTTGGTCAACAACTGATTTTGATTGTCTTTTGACAAAATGACCATTTTACCCCCCTTTCATCAATTGAACATTTTCAAACCAAAGTTGATGATCAATCTTCCAATGATAGATGATCATGACTATGTAGAGAAGTATGGGATCAAGTATTTCCCAAAAATCCAAAGATATCCTAATTAAAATCCAAACCCATTTTTTTCCTCTGTGCTATGAGATGGTGAGATGAAGACAATTGTGCCATTATCTACAATATGATATTCCAAGAGACAAAATATACACACCTTGAGGTTAGTTAAAAACAAACATGTACAAAGATACACAATTAAAGTTGCTTCAAGGTGCTTGGTGATTCTCATAGGCAAACCCTAAGACAGGATGCAGTAGAAGAAAAACCCCAAACCCCAATTTGTGATCTGGTGGCATTGTGATGGTATGAGATGATAGAGGAATCTTATGGACAAAAATTGGGATACAACAGCTGCCCTTATTTAAGTTTCTTCTATCTGGAGATACGAAGGTTAAAAATCTTCGTGTCGACGTGATCGAAGATACTTAAATATAAAACAAGCCCTATTGTTGGCCCTAAGATTCCATGCAATGCTTATGAGTATGAATGCATATGAACAAATTCAAAAAGGACGCAAGACACCACTGGAAATGTAGCAAAGGAAACAAGAATCAAAAGAGAAACCCGGCCAGGAAAATAAATCGCTGGTGAACAAAAGACCCGACTCTATTAGGGTAAAGCCTAAAGAGTAGATAAAGCATCAACGCAAAGATTGAGGAAAGACAACAAAGGATAAAAGTGATTGACAGATAACTCTAAACTACCAACTCAATAGTTGAAGGTAGCAGATCAAAAAATATACCAACTCATAGATGATGGTAAAATATCAAAGGATACACCAACTTTCACTGAAGGTGAAACTACCGCCGTTCACTGAAGGTAGAAAGAAAAGATTAATCACCAACGTTCACTGAAGGTAGAAAGAGAAAATAACATAACACCCACGTTCACTGAAGGTGAAACTACCGACATTCACTGAAGGTGGAGAGAGAAGAATATAACACCAATGTTCACTGATGGTGAACTACCAACGTTCACTGAAGGTAGAAAAAAGATGACACCAACATTCGCTGAAGGTGTCCTACCAACATTCACTGAAGGTAGAAAGAAAATATTAACACCAACGTTCACTAAAGGTGAAACTACCAACATTCAATGAAGGTAGAGATAAGATGACACAAACGTTCACTGAAGGCGACCTACCAACATTCACTGAAGGTAGAAAGAGGAAATAACATAACACCCACGTTCACTGAAGGTGAAACTACCGACGTTCACTGAAGGTAGAGAGAGAGAAGAATATAATACCAACGTTCACTGATGGTGAACTACCAACGTTCACTGAAGATAGAGAAAAAATAATATAACACCCACGTTCACCGATGGTGAACTACCAACGTTCACTAAAGGTAGAGAGAAAAGAACATAACACCCATGTTCACTGAAGGTGAACTACCAACATTCACTGAAGGTACAGAGAAAAGAATATAACACCAACTTTCACTGATGGTGAGCTACCAACATTCACTGAAGGTAGCAAAAAGAACGTATTGACACTAGTGCAGAAATGACTTTTTACATCGGGTAAAATTGACTTTTTACATCGGTTTTGGATCCGATGTAAAGTCAGGTGATATAGTAAATCAGGGACTTTTTACATCGGTTCTGGGACCGATGTAAAAAGTCCCTTTTTTTACATCGGTTATAATATCAGAACCGATGTAATAACATGTTACTATGCACATTTTTTAAAAAATTGATCCAGTTTTTTACATTGGTTGGAAGTAATACCCGATGTAAAAAGTACCTTTTTTACATCGGTTATAATATATGAACCGATGTAAAAAACAATTATTATGCACATTTTTTTAAAAAATTGATCCAGTTTTTTACATCGGTTGGAAGTAATACCCGATGTAAAAAGTCCCCAGTGACGCGACTTTTTACATCGGGTATTACTTCCAACCGATGTAAAAAGTCCCTTTTTGAAAGTTTTTACATCAGTTTTACTAATAACCGATGTAAAATGTATGAAATTTTTTTGGAATAGATTATTTATTTTCTGGGTTTCCCTATACAAATATGGTTAGTACTCAGATTACCGAACGGATTCATTCCATCAGTAGCAAGTCCAAGTCTAAGGTTTCTCGACTCTTTGCCAAAATTTGGAAACAAAGAATCTATTTTCTTCCATTGCAAATAATCAGCTACATGACGAATTTGTCCATCATATTTTCTTTCTTCTGCATGCCATCTAAGATTCTTTGCGTCATCTGCATTGGCGAATAATCTCTTGAACCTTGAAATTATTGGTAGGTACCATACCACTTTCGCAGGAGGACCCTTTTTTACCACCTCATCATCAATTGACTCACCATCTTTCTTTTTGTAGCGTGAAGCCTTACACTTTGGACAATGATTATACTTTTCATACTCTTTTCTGTATAATATGCAATCATTAGGGAATGCGTGTATCTTTTCATACTCCAAACCCATTGGACACAATATTTTCTTCGCCTCGTAATAACGACTTGGCATTACATTACCTTCTGGAAGCATTTCGGTCAACAATTCAAGCAACTCGGTAAAACTTTTGTCAGTCCACCCATTCTTTGCCTTCAGATTAAATAATTTTAACACGGCTGACAGACGTGTAAATTTTTTGCATCCCGGGTACAATGGTTTATCCTTGTCATTGCATATAGTATCATACGTATGTGCCCTCTTAAACGAATCTTGTCCAATATCACGCATCATGTCTTCTAGATGATCATCCATTTCTACACTAACACCATCTCTTTGAGACACGTTTGACTTTGCTACTACTTCACCGTGCCATATCCATTTTGTATAACTTTGACAAATCCCTACACAAATTAGATGATCCATGATTTCTTTCTTACTATGTTTTGGTTCTTTATTTGCACAACGAATACATGGACAGAGAAAAAGCGTAGGAAGACTTTTGTCAGCATTACTTTCAGCAAACTGTAGAAATTCCATCACTCCATGTTCGTACTCGTCACTTAATCGATTAGCTCTCATCCAACTACGATCCATAACTATGTTCACACGGAGGAAGGTCTGACGAACGGTGTGTCTGCGGCTGTGCTACTTCACGGAGATTCCGAGATTGCAAGTTGCGCTGCTTCACGGAGAAAGACAAATAGAATCAAATTTCAATGGCAAGGTGATAACTCTATTAAGTTTAATAGGTTAAAGATAAACAATGTGTTTCTGAGAGGACCATTAATTCTTTTGTCATAGGTTTCTAAATTTTCCGCTTCTTTTATTTGGTGAGCATAAAAATAGGAGAAAGGGATTCAAATATAATAGTATAATAACAGTAACAATAATGGAACAAAGTATAAAACACATGAGTAACAAAGTGTAATTTATATGAGGCCAATGATTAAAATATGAGGCCACTTTGTTATTTTCAATTTTATCTTTTCTTCTTCAATTTTAACTCCTTTGATGTTTTAATCGTATTATATATTTTTTTTTATTTCTTGTTAGTAATAATTTTTAAATCAGTATATATAAACACTACACTAACACAAAGACACTCTCTTAAATTTTTTTCAAAACCTTGTCCATATGTTTTTCTCAAACCATTGTTCTTAACAAATAAAATATCCAATTATTTTGAAAAAACACATTTCTCATTTAACAATTTATTACTAATTGTTATTATTTTTACACTTTGCACCACTAATACATAACTGATTCTCACTGGTTTCCTTTTCTAATAATTTCAAAACGATCACCATATATTCAATTTTTGTCTCAGAACCTGTAAATACTTAATAATATAACAATCTTCATGTTTCACTCTTCACCATCATGATCATGAAATTTCACACTGCACAAACACTAACATACACCATATTTTCTTGAAACAAGTAGCTTGTTGCATTAGTTAAAGTTACTAAGTTTAGTATCTATAAACATGTATAACTTTATCTTAAGGAAGAACCATAGAAATTTAAACTATCGTATACTAGCCAACTGCATAATATTGATATGTAATGTAACATAGCGTAAATGCATAAAAATGCTGAAATTGTAATGAAAAAGAAAATGCAAAAAAAAAAGAAATAGAATTAGAACGAACCCCAGAATGATTTGCAGAATGATTTGCAGAAGACGGGACCGATGAATCGGCGACGAGGAAGCAGTAGAATGGGTGTTGGAGGCGGTATGCGTCGCGGAAGTGGTGTTGGCGGCGACGGTGTAGGCAGCGACAACTATTTAAAATTGTTATCGCAAAATAAAAATTGATTAAAACATGAACAAACCCCCACAAGCAAGAATAACATATTAACATGATAATGACATTGAAACTTCAACCAAATTAAAATCAAGTGAACATATTATTGACGAACAAAAATCTCATTCAAATTTAAAACAAGCGAAAAAACAACCTCGCAACACGATCACAAGCACATTGACAAACCGAAACTCCATTATCAACTTCAAAATACCGATGTCAAACTATAATTATCATATCATCAAAGTTTATCTTTCGATTCCAAACCAAAAATCTCACAAATGTATGAATAGAAATGAAATGTATGATCAGAAATGCAGCAAAACTTCCACTGTCAAACCAACAGAATATCAGCTATTCTCGCTCGAAAATATCAGACCCAAACAGCATGTCTAACTTGTTTCCCAGAACAGAAACACAATTTAAACAAATTAGTACACTGATGAAAAGAAATCGAGATTTACCGATAATGAAGAAATCGCTGTGATGCAAAGGAGTTTGCGACTGAAATCGACGCGGCGAACTGAACTGAAATCGCTTTACTAGCTGAGATGTCGCGACGTCGTGACAGTAGGCGGAGGAAAATGGGTCGGAATGGAAAATGGTAGGCGGAGGGATGAACGTCGCGGCGAAAATGGGTCGAAAATGGGTCGGATGAACGTCGCGGCGAACTTGACCAGACAGTAGGCGGAGGGAATCGTCGGCGAAAATGGGTCGGAAATGGGTCGGAAATGGCAAATGAACAGTTTTCGGGAATAAAGCGGCGAACTTGACCAGACAGTAGGCGGAGGGAATCGTCGGCGAAAATGGGTCGGAAATGGCAAATGAACAGTTCTCGGGAATAAAAGAAAATTCTGTTTAGAACTTTTTACATCGGTGGAATATGTGACCGATATAAGGGGATGGTTGTTACATCGGTGGAAACTTCCACCGATTTAATAGGTAATTTTTTTTTTAAATACGTCAGGCTATTACATCGGTGGAGACTCCCACCGATTTAATAGGTTTTTTTTTTTTAAAATACTGCTTAGGCTATTACATCGGTGGAGACTCCCACCGATTTAATAGGTTTTTTTTTTTTTTTAAAATACTGCTTAGGCTATTACATCGGTGGAGACTCCCACCGATTTAATAGGTTGTTTTTTTTTTTTAAAATACGTCAGGCTATTACATCGGTGGTGACTCCCACCGATTTAATAGGTTGTTTTTTTTTTCCCACGTTTTTATTCATTTTCAATATAATTTATATATTAATTCAAAGAATCACTTTTTACATCGGTTTGTCTTTAGACCGATGTAATAGCTTTCTTATATTTTTTTTAACTTTTTTGTCACCTTGTTTCTTATTTACAAAAATGCCACCGTGTTTTTTTTCTGGAAATCTTTTACATCGGTGGATGAGATTACCCGATGTAATAGGTGCCGAAAAAAATTTTTTCCCTTATTTTTTATATCATTGGAAATAAATACCTGATGTAAAAAGTTTGTTAACTATATTTTTTACATCACCTATTTTGATACCCGATGTAAAAACCTTTTCTCAAATGTCTTTTTTTTAGTAGTGTGACAATAACAAGTTTCCCAAAATCATGGTGTTTCACCTAGAACGGGTTTCTAATTCTTCTTTAACCAAGGCTTTCCACCTGGAAAGGGTAATATATAAGATGTCTAAAATAAAGAGACTACCACTTGTAAAAATTTCTCAACGATTTGTCTCTATCATATTGAAAAGACTTGCCATCCATTGGAGTAATTTCACAATGAACTACAAACTATCCACTCATAGAGAAGATAACAAAAAAGTAACATCGACTTTTATGGGGAAGTACAAGTTGCTCATATAAAGAGACCTGCTACTTGTTGTTATGGGGAGGATTGTAAAAATGACTTCCTAGGGAAAGAAATATGGCTTCATGGGGAAAGAAATATGGCTTCCTGGGGAAAGAAATATGGCTTCCTGGGGGAAATGCCAATATATTCCAGCTGAGGAGATAGAGTCTTCTCGTGCCAAAATAAATGCACATCCTCAAACCAAAGCTCGAAGATTGCAGAAATCCAAAGTAATAATATTGTTGGGAACCAAAGATTCAAACTAGAAATAAACTATAATGAAATAGTCAACCAAAATACATCCTTTGAGAAGTAAACTCAAGAGGGAAATCCAAATCTTCCAGACAAAGAGCTGTACAGGAAGGCTAAATAAAAAAACTTCCACAAGGGATAGCTCAGTGGGGAAATAGAAAGAATATACGCTTTCTTCTTAAGGGTGGCACTCTATTGGAGAGAGGACAACACAACTCTGCAAAATAGGGTAATATTCCAACAGGAAATATTAATGAATGTTGTTGTACCCCAAAATTTTCCCTCTCATATTCCTCAAAACATTGCAAGAAAAATCTCCAAGTTGCTCAAGTTTGCTCAAGAGTTGGACAGACAAGCTATCTCCTAAGGCAGTCAACCCCAAATTAGGGTTTTGTGTTGTATCAAGATCTTTGAGTCCAAATGATCTCAAGTTCTATCCAATGTCCTAATATGTTCTCAAGATCATCCATGTCAAATTTCAAGCCTTGCAGAGGAAGTTTGCCCAGTCAATTGCTCAAAGGTCCAAAAATCGACTATACTAGGGCAAAAGTCAATTGTGACCTATATACAGTCAAACTTCAAGATTTTTTGTCAACATTCTCATTTTGAAGGATATTTCATCATTTGATCAATGGTTGATCATGATTGATCAAGGATTGCTCAAAATTCATCAAAACTCAAAAGTTGCTAAATTAGGGTTTTGCAGGAAAAGTCAACTCAACTTTGACCGAGCATAACTTTCTAATACTTTATGAGAAATGACCCATCCAAAGCTCATTTTTAAGAGGATGAAATTTCCTGCAATCCATATTCATACCCCAAGATCAACAAATGCACTCACAAGAAGTTATGAATTTGGACATTATAGGTCATTTTTGAAAGTCAACAAAAACACCTTTTTTGCCAAAGCTTATAACTTTAGAATGGAAAATCAAAATGATATGAGACCAAAACGGTTGATTATATGACATCTCAAGCTTTCTAAAAAGTCTAATAACACCTCCAAAAGTTCAAAATTGAAGAAGTTGTGCATTGTTGAAGTTGGACTTTTTTGCAAAATTGCCAAAAGTCAACTATCCCCAAAACTTCAAATTTTGTATAATGGGCCCATTCTTTTCCACTTGATTTGAGTTTGCATAGTTGCCCACGTGTCCTATCTTCAGCCATGAGCCCAAATTTCATTTTTATTATGTAATTTGATTTTTAATTGAATTTATTTATTTTAAATCAAATAAAATCATAGAAAATCCAAAGTATTGATAATTCATGATCTCTTGGCTATTTCAGGCTCCACATTCAGCAATTATCATCACCAAATTCGTATCAAATCAAATCATGTGCAAAAAGATCCAAATCAAGTCAAATTTGGAAGGTTTTCAATGGAGATCAAATCACATTCATGTGCATTGATATAGAGGGATTTGGTCCACGATTTTTACCCTAATGCAAAGCACATTACATAAGGAAGCAAAAGCAAACAAAATCAGGGTTGAAAACTGTGGGAGGAGGCAGAACAAAAGTGCAAAAATTCACAAAAAAAGTGAGAGATCAAGGTCCAAGTTAGAGGCCGTTTCAGGACACGACAGTGGTCTCAATCGCTTCCTGACCATTCACACAAGCTACCTGGATCCAAAGCAAGCATTTTCAGACGTCCAAACGCATTGTAAGTCTCACGTAACACAGCTCTGTTCTTGAAATCGATTTGGTCTATTTTGGCATCATTTGAATGAAATAACTGCATATTCATGACCCTCATATTATTTGCAAGCCATTGGCAATAATCAATTTAATTTATATGCACTGTAACCATGAAACGCCATAGCTAGGGAAGGAGAAGAACACAACCATGCCCTTGAAAGTCGTTTTTATTGCCTGGAGACGATTTTAGGAATAAGCTGCACTTTTAGCTGCGGATTCAAATCCGCAGGTAATATTACAGTAGTGGGAGGACAGGGATGAAGAGTTGTCACTCGCTCATTGGGCCATTCAAAAATGGCGCGCGTTTTTATTTTTTCTGACCAATTGACTTTGCTTTGCTATATCATTATTATTGCGTATTATATTAACAAACAGATCAACGTAGCGTGTTGGCAAGTGTGTTAGTGAAATCTCCTTTAGGACCTGGGTTCGAATCCCAGGTCCCCCACTTTCTCAATATTTTTTCTTTTCAGGTGATTGTATGCACGCTTCAGTTTGCAGTACACCATACTCCCATATGCATCCAAGAGCCAGATGGCCAATGGCCAGATCTGATGGCTAGGGATTGAAGGACCACCAAGGCACTGGTCAATGCATGCACACTGGATCCCAGAAAGTCAAAAAAAGGCCAGCTGATGATGGGCCACAAAATTGCTACCAGCACCACCTAATCAGGCCCAAACTCCTCTCTTTATTTATTTTGTTTGTTTCATTAATTATTTTATTATTTTTATTTAATTTTTCTAACCAATCAAAATTCTTTCTTTTTATTAAATAAAATCACAAAAAAAAAAGTTTTTTTATTTCAAATCAAATTTTAAACTTTTATTTTTCTTAATAAATTTATTAATTAATTAGGTTTTAATTATAAAACTTTAATTCCTTTTGTAAAATAAATAAAATTAATTAGACTTAATTAGTTTTTAACCATTAATTTAGTTATTATTATTTCTTTCCTAAATAATCAAAAAACTCCAAAAAATAATTTATTTTTCATTTAATTAATTATTTTAATTTAATTTAGTAATTAATTTAGGTTTAATTTCTTTCATACCATAAAAACAACAAAAACCTAAAAAAGATTTCTTCTTTAACCAAAAGGGTCAAAACCCTAATCATGCGTCCGATTTAATTTTGCGCCGCGATTTACTTTTCCTTATCCAATAATGTACCTGCTTCCGGATTGTAATAGTTAAATAGGATATTTAATTATTTTTATTCGCTTTATCTTATTTTTCAAAGGGTTTGTCTTTGGCGATGTAAATAACCGACGCCTTGTAATTTAATTCCCACACTTTTAATTCTGCAAATTATAACTGTTAGATGTTTGATAATAGGGTTTGCATGACAAGACTGAATGTTAATCTTAAAATCAAAATTAGGTCACCCTTAACATGTACAAAGATAAAATAACTGGAAACGACACACTCACAAATGCGCACTCTTAGGGTACACCCAACTTGGTTGCCTTCGTACACGGTCATTGAGTATAGGTCGTTTTAGAGGTCGCCATCTTGTCTAAAAGATCATAGTCGCCTCGAAATGGTTGCCTCGGATATTGTTGCCTCAAACAAATGATCTAAGACATTAGGGTTACCGCTAAGGCGTTCTAACATTGCTTTGGTGACCGTATATCCCTCTTTTGAATTGACCCTTACACTCCAACGATGATGCTATCTACTCATTAATAGTGGGATAGCATTGTCTAAAGGAAATTAGCATAGAACGATTCCTCTTTCGAGTAGGTAGATGGTTCTTAGATACCTGCTCTTTAAAAAACAAAATCTTTTTCACACTTACACTCCTTTTTGAACAAAGTTTTCAAAAACCCTTCATACGCTCTTGAGGATAGAAGCAAGAGTTAAATCGAAGTTCAAAACAAAAACTTTTTCAAACCAACAAGCACAAAGAAAACAATTGAGCAAGTACCTAAGAGCCCGTGGATAACCATGGATAGAAAGGATGCTAATACCTTCCCTTTCTATAATCTACCCCCCATACTAAGAAAATCTCGAAAAAGGAATTTTTCTGTGCTTTTTTCCTTTCCTTGTTGGATAAAATAAAAGTCGGTGGAGACTCTTGCTTACCGCGAAATTTTGCAAAAACAAACGCAAAACGCAAACCAGCATTCCAAAACAGTCAGTTCTTCCCACCGTATCACAGAACTGGCGACTCTTCTAGGGAAGAATAAGTGGGGTGTACCTTAGGACTAGCTCATCATAATGTTTTCAATTGTTTGATTTGTATTCTTTATCGTTGTGGATTTGAATCAGAGTTACTATAGATCCTAACCCGGATCTGGGGGATACCTTTTAAGTAAGTAGCAATAAACTGTGACAGAATTGTACAGCATAGACCAATACGGTTGAAGCAGTAGCTACATTGGTGTGGCACTTTAGTATGTACTGATATCCCTTGTGGCGCAACAAGGAGAATATGGGTCTGCTAAGGGGTCATTAAGCACCAACTGACCTTAGAACCTATAATTGACCAACTTGGCCATAGAACAGTAGCAGTATGCTACACTCATTGAGACCAAACTCTCGCGATGATTTCGGTCGCAAGAAAAGGTTGCTAAACTGTAATTATGATCGATCGAGGGTGGTCAGTGATATTGAGATCCTCTAGAACTCGGTTACTATTTCTAGGACAGGTTTGAACCAACTGAACTGAAAGAGGGTAGTACCTAGACTCCTTTCCAGCCTAAAATCTATGGGCTACATGTGTGACTTATGTGCCCTTACCATGTTTGCTATTTGTGGATACTTGTGGTGTGTTTTCTATCATGACATCATGACATCATGACATTGCATGCATCTTGCATTGGATTAACCCATTTCAAAGACAGAGGGGATTCATCTTTGTTCTGTTTTGTAGGTCATGGCACCCATGCGTAGAAACACTATTCAGATCAACTTTGTCCAAGTTCCCACTCAGCTTAAGGAATTGGTTGCAAAGGTTTCAGATACTTCCTCCTTTATCAGAAGGCATGGGCACCTCCTAGGTTTGGTCGCTTCTAAGATGGATGAACAGATGATGAGTGTCTTAGTCTAGTTCTTTGATCCACTGTACCACTGCTTTACTTTTCCGGACTACCAGTTGGTCCCTACCTTGGAAGAGTTCTCTGATCTACTTAGTATCTCTATTCTGGAGCAGACCCCATTCACAGGTTGCGAAAAAGTCCTTAGGCCGGAAGTGATTGCTTCAGCCCTCCATCTGACAAAGGTTGAGGTAATGTCTAATTGGGAAACTCGTAGTGGAACAAAAGGCTTTTTGACTAAGTTCTTGGTTGGTCGGGCTAATCAGTTATGGGATAGTCTAGACTTTCAGGCATTTGAAGACATTCTGGCTCTTCTCATATATGGTTTGGTGTTGTTTCCTAACTCAAATTCTTTCGTCGACGTGAATGCAGTGAAGATTTTCATGTCCGGTAATCCTGTACCCACTCTCTTGGGTGACATTCTGCACTCTCTTTATGCCCGTATTGCTCGGAAATGGGGAACCCTTATGTGTTGTGCACCATTGCTGGCGAGGTGGTTTATTTCTCACCTTCCCAAATCAGTCTTGAAGAACAAGGAAGGCATGGGTTGGGCCTACAGGATTATGTCTCTTTCTCATAATGACAACATCTGGACTATTAAGGGCATGGAAGATGTGGCTATTATTGATCGCTGTGGGGAATATCCCAATGTTCCACTGCTAGGAACCCATGGAGGGATCACTTATAATCCATGTTTGGCCTTACATCAATTTAGGCGAGCTAGGAGGGAAAGACCTCATAAGTTACTGATGTCGAGCATTGTCTTTGACTTCCAAGGGGATAGTGACGAGCAATGCCGCAGATTCATACGAGCTTGGGATAGAGTACACAGGTCTGATCCACACGAGCTAGGTGCGAAGACTTCTCTTCTGATGGAGCCATATCTCTGATGGGTTCGAATTCGTGCCCAAAAGCTGGGAATGCCGTACGAAGCCGTCTTGCCTATAATTGTTGAGGTTGCTGATGAAGAAGGGGTTCCTCCTACCATTCTCCATCCATACATGCCTACTGACATTGGGGCATTAAAGAGATTGTGGATGCAGCTGAGAGAAGAGCGGGATAATTATAGAGAAAAGTATCACGAGCAAGAGCAGAAGATCTAGAAGCTGACAAGGCAATTGGAGAATGAGAAAATCCTCAATGACTATGTCCGCACCGACAGGAAACGACCATGGGAGCACTGATTGTCTTTTGATTATTTCTAGTTTTGCTTTACTTTCCAATATTTCCTTTTTGTGACGCCTTAAAGGCATTTGTTGAACAATTGAATTCATTTTTTATCTAATAAAAGGGTGTTTAGTTTTTGTTTACGAATTTGAATCTCTCGACGTCTTTGAAATCATATCATACGCATTTCATTCCATGCACCTCATAACAGGTACCCTTACAGGTTTTCTCATCTTCTTCACTGTTTATTTCAGCATCATGTCTTCTGAACCATAAACTGAACAAGCAATCAAGGCTCTGCAAGCTCAAAACGCCCAGTTCCAGGAATTGTTCATGAACCTGGCTAAGGGTCAGCAAGATCTGAATGCCCTTATCTTGAAAGAGAAGAAGAAGAAGAAGAATAAGAAGAAGAAGAAGACAATCCTATTTAATATGGGTCGCAGATTCGGAAACGATTTGCGAGAAGAGGTTGATTTGACCCACTCATTTGGAGGGGGAGATAATCAGAAAGAAAGGAGGGCTCCTAGCCCTGTGGTTTTCGATAACGAGACTGACTTTGACGAAGACCAGTATCCTTCAGCTGAGGATAGATATAAGCAACTGGAAGACCGGTTGAACACGATGGAAGTTCAGAAAGTGCCTGGTCTGGACTTTGGAGACTTAGGTTTGTCATCTGGGCTGGTAATTCCCCACAAGTTTAAAGCACAAGCCTTTGCCAAGTACGACGGGGTTTCTTGTCCAAAACTATACCTCCGTTCGTATGTTAGGAAGATTCAGCCATACATCACTGACAAGAACCTTTGGATCCACTTCTTTCAAGACAGTCTCTCAGGGACTCAGCTTGAATGGTTTTACCAGCTGGAAGGAGCTAGTATATGTAATTTGAAGGATTTGGTTGCTGCTTTCTACAAGCAGTACCAATAAAATTCCGACCTTGCTCCCACGCGTACCCAACTCCAGGGTATGTCTATGGTTGCGGGTGAAGGTTTCAAAGACTACGCTCAGAAGTGGAGGGACCTTGCTGGAAGAGTGCAACCACCCTTGGCTGATAGGGAGCTAGTGGATATGTTTTTGTGGACCTTGTCTGGTCCGTATTTCAACCATCTGATTGGAAGTTCATCGTCCGGGTTTACAGAGCTGATCATGACCGGGGAAAGGATTGAGGCTGGTATCAAATCTGGTAAAATACATAAGGGTGCTTCATCAGGCACCGAGAAGAAGCCTTTTAAGAAGGAATCCAACGTAGTTTACAGCGCAAAGAGCCATAATAGACCTAAACGCCGCCAAGCTGTTAATGCGGTTGTTATATCAAGACCTGTTGTTGCTCCTCAGTGCAACAATCAGCCAAGGGCCGAGAGGCCGCGAAGACAATTCACTCAGCTCAACATGACCCTGTCTCAGATTCTGCCACAGTTATTGAAAACCAATATGGTGATTCCAAGGGAGGCCCCGAAGAATCCAAATACAACATCACTAATGTACGATCTGAATGCCCGCTGTGCTTTTCATTCTAATAGCCTGGGGCATGATACGGATAACTGCTGGGTCTTTAAGAACAAGGTACAGGACCTAACTGATGCTAAGGAAATTGAGTTCGAAGCACCTGAAAGACCTAATGTTGTGACTTCTCCTATGCCCAAGCATGGAGTAAATGTTCTAGATGAAGACTCGTTTGTGGTTTCTATGAAAGACATTGTTACTCCCTTGATGACTGTGAAGAAGAACCTTCTGTTAGCCGGTTTATTTCCGGGCTGCGGTGAAGGTTTCCGTCTATGTGCCGTCCTACCTACTGGTTTCCATCTTTTGAAGTCAGGTGTCCAACGCCTGATGGATAATAAAGAAATTCTGTTCGAGAAGACTTTTGTTCCTTTGGTTCCTACTGAAGAAGTTGCTATAATCACCATTTTCGACAATTCTTCCAAGGCTTCCTCGAGAAAGCCTGTTAGAATTACATATGTTCCAAGAATTGCACCATTGATCATCACTGTTCCTATGCCTATACCTTATACGTCAAATAAAGTTGTCCCATGGCACTACGGGGCTGAC
This sequence comes from Vicia faba, assembly GCA_948472305.1. Taxonomy (NCBI): domain Eukaryota; kingdom Viridiplantae; phylum Streptophyta; class Magnoliopsida; order Fabales; family Fabaceae; genus Vicia; species Vicia faba. The sequence continues at coordinate 817,616,866 of OX451741.1, read as the reverse complement.
GTGTACTATCACGGAGTTAAGCAAGACTTGAGTGTTGAAGAGGCTGATACGGACGTCAGCAATATTGTTGGACCTGCCAAAGTCACCCGCAACGGAAGACTTTTCTCCCCTGAGATCTCTCCACCAACTGTTCAGAAGCCTGTTGTTATTACACCTGCCAGTGTACCTGCTACTGTTCCTGTTCAAGTTCCCATTCTTACCCCTGTCGCCGAGTCATCTGACACTCTGGGCAAAGGGACCACCGGTGAGCCTGCCCAGACGGAGGCACCGAAGACGATTACTGTTGAAGCCTCTAGACAAGAGATGGAGGAAATTTTAAAGATCATCAAAAAGAGTGACTACAATGTAGTCGAACATCTGGGGAAAACCCCATCCAAAATCTCTATGTTGTCTCTGTTGCTTTGCTCAGAAGCCCATGCCAAGGCTCTGATTGCTTTTCTGAAGACTGCACACGTACCTCAAGAAACATCAGCTGATCAGTTTAAAGATTGCGTGGCTAGTCTGACTGCTGATAATGGGTTGGGTTTCTCTGACGCCGACTTGACTGCTAAGGGGAAGAATCACAATGACGCCCTGCATGTCTCCATTGAATGCAGGGGCACTACTCTTGCTCACGTATTGGTAGATACTGGATCTTCGTTGAATGTGTTACCCAACAAAGCTCTAGACCGGTTAGACTTTGAAGGATTGGAGCTGAAACCAAGCAACATTGTAGTCAGGGCTTTTGATGGGTCCAAGAAAATGGTACACGGAGAGGTGGATATTCCGATTAAGGTTGGTTCTCAGGTTTTCGCATCTACATTCTATGTGATGGATATTCGGCCATCTTATTCTTGTTTGCTGGGTCGCTCGTGGATCCAAAAAGCTGGGGCAGTAACCTCAACGCTCCACTAGAAGCTAAAGTACCTGGTGAAAGGGAAAATTGTGACAGTACAAGGAGAGGAGGAGTACATAGTGAGCCACCTCAAATCTTTTTGGTACGTAGAGATGGATGGGGAGTTCATTGAGACCCCGTTCTAGCATTTTAAAGAGGTTCCCCAGACGTTGGCATCAACTGAAACTATTGTTGAAGATCCTCCATTGAAGATGGCTTCCTTCAAGGATGCCCGGGCTGTTGTTGAGAAAGGTGGGTGTGCAAATTGGGGCCAACTCCCTGATTTCGCACATAAGACTAACAAGTTTGGTTTGGGTTTCACTGCAGAAGCTCAAAGGGATGTACGGAGTGCACGGATCAGAAGACCTCTCCTGTTCATCAGCAATTCAGGAGTGAATGCCATTGAAGACGATGTTGAAGAGTCTGAGTTTGATAGTTGGATCTACCCGACTGCCGATGGTGGATTAAGCAATTGAACGGAAAAGGACTTCATCCCAATTTCTTTTATTACCCAGTAATGAGACTTTTGTTTTAAGTTTGTAACAGACAATATTTAAACTTTACGGCCCTGTGTCTTACCCGGGACACCGTGGCTTCATTTGTGAGGGCTTTATGTGTGTCATTTACATATATCATTAATAAAAGCATTGGACGTTTCTTGCATTTCAAATTTTGCGCTCCCTGTTTTTCCTTTATTATATATTGCAAAAAAGATATTTTACACACACTCACATATACAGGTCTACATCCACTCTAGATCTCACTGGTAAAGACTCTGCTACTGCCAGTTATGACTTCGAAAATCTGATCAACTTAGTCGAAGACGAAGGTGAAGATGATTGCGAAGTTCCTGGTGAACTTGCTAGACTTCTATTTCAGGAAGTGAGGGCCATAAAGTGCATGAAGAGCCTGTGGAAACAGTAAATCTGGGTACAGAAGAAGACAAAAAAGAGGTCAAGATCGGGGCAAATCTGGAGCTTAATGTGAAGCAACAGTTGATTCAGATGTTGCGTGACTATGTTGAGATCTTCGCCTGGTCTTATGAAGATATGCCTGGGTTAGATACCGACATTGTGGTTTACCGCCTGCCTACGAAAGAAGACTGTCATCCAGTGAAACAGAAGGTCCGTCGAATGCGCTCAGAGATGTCTGAGAAAATCAAGGCTGAGGTTATGAAACAGTTTGATGCCGGTTTTCTAGCAGTTACTTCTTACCCACAGTGGGTGGCCAACGTGGTTCTAGTACCGAAGAAAGATGGTAAAGTTCGAATGTGTGTTGATTATAGGGATCTAAACAGGGCGAGACCCAAGGATGATTTCCCTCTACCTCATATCGACGTTCTGGTCGATAACATTGCACAACATAAGGTCTTCTCCTTTATGGATGGTTTCTCCGGTTATAATCAGATTAAAATGGCTCCCGAAGACATGGAGAAGACAACCTTTTTCACTCAATGGGGTACCTTTTGCTACAAGGTCATGCCTTTTGGATTGAAAAATGTTGGGGCAACATATCAGCGCGCCATGGTCGCTTTGTTCCATGACATGATCCATCATGAGATTGAGGTATACGTCGATGACATGATTGCAAGGTCCCAAACTGAGGAAGAACAGCTGGACCACCTTCAGAAGTTGTTTGACAGGTTGAAGTTGTACAAACTGAGGTTAAACCCAAACAAGTGCACCTTCGGGGTGAGATCTGGTAAACTGCTGGGTTTCGTCGTAAGTGATAAAGGTATTCAAGTGGATCCTGCAAAGGTGAAGGCTATACAGGAGATGCTAGTTCCCCGAACAGAAAAAGAAGTCAGAGGCTTTCTGGGACGTCTGAACTACATTGCCCGATTCATTTCACACCTGACTGCTACTTGTGAGCCAATCTTCAAGTTACTGAAGAAAGATCAAGTGGTAAGATGGAATGATGAATGTCAGGCCGCTTTTGAAAGGATCAAAGAGTATCTCCAAGAGCCACCTATTCTAATGCCTCCAGTTGAAGGGAGACCTTTAATCTTATACTTGATAGTATTCGACAATTCAATGGGTTGCGTGCTGGGTCAGCATGAAGAGTCTGGCCGAAAAGAGCATGCTATTTATTACCCTAGCAAAAAGTTTACCGACTACGAGACCCGATACTCATTGCTTGAGAAAACTTGCTGCGCTTTGGCATGGGCTGCTCCCCGGCTGAGACAGTATATGCTGACTCACACTACTCTATTGATATCAAAGATGGACCCAATCAAATATATCTTCAAAAAGCATGCCTTATCCAGAAGAATTGCAAGATGGCAGATGATCTTGGCTGAGTATGACATCCAATACACAACCCAAAAGTCAATTAAGGGAAGTGTGTTGGCAGATCATTTGTCACATCAAGCAGTGGATGATTACCAGTCTATGAACTTTGAATTTCCGGATGAGAATATCATGATAGTAACCGTCTGTGAAGAGCCTGGACCAGATCAAGGAACCGAGGAAAGATCCCGATGGTCTATGTACTTTGATGGAGCTTCGAACGCTTTGGGTAATGGCATTGGCGCCGTGATCATATCTCCAAAAGGCTCTCATACTCCATTCACCGCCCGACTATGTTTCAACTGCATCAACAATATGGCGGAGTATGAAGCGTGCATCATGGGTCTTCGAGCAGCAATTGACCTGAGGATTAAGTGTCTAAGTGTTTTCGGAGATTCTGCTCTCGTGATCAGTCAGATCAAGGGCGAGTGGGATACGAAACATCCAAATCTTATTCCTTACAAGGAGTATGTATTGACGTTGCTTCCCCACTTCGAGGAGATAACCTTTGAACATTTCGCTAGAGAGGAGAATCAGTTGGCGGGCGCGCTGGCTACAATGTCTTCTATGTTCAAAGTCAATTAGGACAACGAGGCTCCTCGGATTATCATTGAAAGGTTGGACGAACCTGCACATTGTTGTGACATTGAGACTGAAGAAGTAGCGGATAAACCCTAGTTTCATGAGGTGAAGAGGTATATCGAGGCTCAAGAATACCCCGATGGTGCATCTGTTAATGACAAGAAGTTTCTGAGGAGGTTCGTGGCGAAGTTCTTCATCAGCAATGGTATTCTTTACAAGCGCAACCATGATTCAACCTTACTGCGATGTGTGGATAAGAACAAAGTAGAAAGGATCATGGCAGAGTTACATGAAGGTACTTTTGGAACTCATTCCAGTGGACACACCATGGCAAAGAAAATCCTTCGGGCAGGATATTTTTGGTCCACAATGGAAGCTGACTGTTATCAGCATTCTCGGACCTGTCACAAGTGCTAAGTTTATGCTGATAAGGTGCACATACCTCCAGTTCCTCTGAACATCTTGACAGCTCCGTGGCCTTTTGCAATGTGGGGCATCGATATGATCGGCGAGATCAGACCTACTGCGTCCAACGGGCATCGTTTCATCCTGGTAGCTATTGATTACTTTACGAAGTGGGTAGAAGCAGCTTCCTTTGCTACTGTAACCAAGAACGTCGTGACACAGTTTATTCGACATAATCTGATCTGTCGATTTGGTGTACCCGAGAGGATAATTACGGATAATGGTACAAATCTCAACAATAAGATGATAACCGAGCTCTGCAAGCAGTTCAAAATACAGCATCATAGCTCTTCTCCCTACCAGCCGAAGATGAATGGGGTTGTTGAAGCAGCTAATAAGAACATTAAGAAGATTGTGTAGAAGATGACGGTGACATACAAAGACTGGTACGAGATGTTACCATTTACTCTACATGGGTACCGTACCTCAGCACGAACGTCAACAGGGGCAACACCCTATTCCTTGGTTTATGGCATGGAAGCAGTCTTGCCCATTGAAGTTCAGATACCCTCTCTTTGAATTATGAAGGATGCAGGTTTGAGTGAAGATGACTGGATTCAAACCCGGCATGATCAGCTGAATTTTATCGACAAAAAGAGACTTACTTCTATTTGTCATGGTCAGACGTACCAAAAACAGATGATCAAGGAATTTAACAAGAAAGTTAGACGACAAGAGTATCAAGTTGGGGACCTGGTTATCAAGCGCATCATACTACCACAAGGTGATCCCAAGGGAAAATGGACCCCTACTTACGAAGGGCCATTTGTGGTCAAGAACATTTTTTCAGAAGGAGCTATGATTCTAACCACCATGGATGGTGATGACCTTCCTCACCCTGTCAATGCAGACATAGTGAAAAAATACTACGCATAATCAAAGACCCGCTAGGTCGACTGGCCTAGGCAAAAATAAGGGCTTCCCGGCGAACCAAAAGGGTTCGGGCAAAAATAAGGGATGAAAATGAAAAAATCTGTACACCCGGCAAGTCGAAAACCTGAAATGGCGGCTTGGGCAAAAAAGGGTATCCCGGTGGACTGAAAACCCGAAAGGGCGGTCCAGGCAAAAATTAGGAATAAAAGCGTAACACTATGTCTCATTGGATCACCTTGCAACCAGACTTCGGTATCAACTATCAATCTCGGACGACACTAATCAATTTGATCTACTTTCAACCAAGTAGCAAAGTGATGAGATGCTCGAGGACATAAGGGCAATAGCAGAGTTGGAACCCAGTGGGATTATTCACATAGCTGTTTTCTTTGTATTTTCACAAATTGTATAAAATCTATTTGTTCGACGGCGTTCTCCTACTAGGACGTCAGCCTCTTGTACAAAACGCCTATTTACAGGCCAAAACTTCAAAATCAATACAATTCACTTTCAGAGAAATTTCAAACTGTTTTTTCCTTTTTCTGTTTTGTTTTGCAAAGAACGTCCAATGTTCATTTTTGATATATGCATTTGACATTAATTGCTGCTCATAAATATTTACATGCGAAACAAAAGACGATTAACTGGTAATATCAGAAACAGGGGCAAATAAGATTTGTCCAAGCTGTACAGTTTCCCTATCCACCATGTACAAAGGTAGATTTAGCTGAAGAATATGGCTAAGGTGATTTCACTCCCCGCAGAGTAAGACAGTAATGATAACTCTCCCCAGCTGAGGCTCACAACTGTGAATGAATCGGTAATATTCTCCCCAAGCAGAGTTTATCTACCATCAGCACTGAAAGGTCTTAATATTCCCCAATGGAGTATAAGAATATTCCCCGGCAGAATACAAAATATCCCCAGTGGAGTTTGAAATTTTTCCCAGCGCAGTCTTAAAAAGCTTCCCTGGTGGAGTTGAAGAATCATCCCCAGTAGACTTTGGAAGATTGTCCCCAGTAGAGCTCAAAGGGTTATCCCCATTAGAGTCTAAAAGGTTATCCCTAGTGAATTTGCAACGGAAAGATCATCCCCAGCGGAGTTCTTTCCTTTCACAAACAAGAATTCAATCCCCAACAGGATTTAGTATCACCAGCAACGGTAATTCATCCCCAGCGGAATTTATCAGTGGAATCCTCTACAGAGCATCTCGTCCCCACGGAGTAATCTCCTCATCAGTTTATTCCCCAATGGAGTTATCCTCTCCAACATGTTTATTCTCACAAGCATCTTCGTCTACTATCTCCAGCGGAAACGAAGAAGTCAACTCTTTTCTCCAGCAGCTATCCGAGATTTATTTTCCCCAGCTAGAAACATTACATTTCCATACATCACGACACATGCATATACGTATCATACAACACAATCTCATTTATTTTGAGAACATCATTGCTTGATATATATCATGCATTGCATACGACTGACCTTTACCTTTCAGGAAGGATGCAGTAAGGTTCTCAGCTATGAAGCTTTTACCCAAGTCGAAGTACTGACCGGTTCTTAATTCTCAACCGAATTATCCTCAGTTGAATTACATATAAGGTTCTAAATCTCGGCAATGTTCCTCCGTCAAATTACTGAAAGTTCTTAAATCTCAACAGAATTATCCTCTGTTGAATTACAGACAAGTCCTAATTCTCGATGAAGATGTTTCCCTCAGTCGAAGTACTGTCCGGTTCTTAAATCTCAACTGAATTATTCTCGGTTGAATTACAAATAAGGTTCTAAATCTCGGCAAAGTTCCTCCGTCGAATTAATGACAGTTCTTAAATCTCAACAGAATTATCCTCCGTTGAATTACAGACAAGTCATAAATCTCGATGAAGATGTTTCCCTCAGTCGAGGTATTGACTGGTTCTTAAATATCAACTGAATTATCCTCAGTTGAATTACAGATAAGGTTCTAAGTCTCGACAATTCTCCTCCGTCGAAGTACAGACAGTTCCTAAAATCTCAGCAGAGTTTTTCTCAGGTGAATTACGGACGAGTTCTTAAATGTCGATGAAGATGTTTCCCCCCAGTCAAATTATGGACAAGTTCTAAAACTCAGCAGAGATGTTCTCTCAGTTGAAGTACAGGCAAGTTCCTAAATCTCAACAAAGATTAGACTTCCCCAGTGGAATCTTCTACAACAACAGGTATGCAAGTTCTCGCTAAGGAATCTCTTATGCGATCGACACTCTTGCAGATGGAATCTTTAAGCCCATCCCCTCGGCAGCAATCTCCAAATGGCATATGTAAGCCAATTCCCCACATCACAAGGCTGATACCACTTCATGCGAGTGCAAATTTCTGGGCACTCTAGTGTTCAATCATCTTCCACCTTCGGATCACGAAAGGCATAAAAGCCAATATACATCCTCAGGTTTAAGAAGATTGAACAGGGGTAGCTGTTGTACCCCAAAATTTTCCCTCTCATATTCCTCAAAACATTGCAAGAAAAATCTCCAAGTTGCTCAAGTTTGCTCAAGAGTTGGACAGACAAGCTATCTCCTAAGGCAGTCAACCCCAAATTAGGGTTTTGTGTTGTATCAAGATCTTTGAATACAATTGACCTCAAGTTCTCCCCAATGTCATAATATGGTCTCAAGATCATCCATGTCAAATTTCAAGCCTTGTAGAGGAAGTTTGCCCAGTCAATTGCTCAAAGGTCCAAAAATCGATTATGCTAGGGCAAAAGTCAACTGTGACCTATATACAGTCAAACTTCAATATTTTTTGTCAACATTCTTATTTTGAAGGATATTTCATCATTTGATCAAGGTTTGATCATGATTCATCAAGGATTTCTCAAAATTCATCAAGACTCAAAAGTTGCTAAATTAGGGTTTTCTAGGAAAAGTCAACTCAACTTTGACCAAGCATAACTTTCTCATACTTTATGAGAAATGACCCATCCAAAGCTCATTTTTAATAGAATTTAATTCCCTACAATCCATCTTCATACCCCAAGATCAAAAAATGCACTCACAAGAAGTTATAAATTTGGACATTATAGGTCATTTTTGAAAGTCAACAAAAACACCTTTTTTGCCAAAGCTTATAACTTGAGCATGGAATATAAAAATTATATGATACCAAAAGGGTTGATTAAAGGACATATAAAGCTTTCTAAAAAGTCAAATAACACCTCCAAAAGTTCAAAATCTAAGAAGTTATGCATTGTTGAAGTTGGACTTTTTTGCAAAATTGCCAAAAGTCAACTATCCCCAAAACTTCAATTTTTTTCAAATGGGCCCATTCTTTTCCACTTGATTTGAGTTTGAATAGTTGCCCACGTGTCCTAGCTTCAGCCATAAGCCCATATTTCATTTTTATTATTTAATTTTATTTTTAATTGAATTTATTTATTTTAAATCAAATAAAATCATAGAAAATCCAAAGCATTGATAATTCATGATCTCTTGGCTATTTCAGGCTCCACATTCAGCAATTATCATCATCAAATTCATATCAAATCAAATCATGTGCAAAAAGATCCAAATCAAGTCAAATTTGGAAGGTTTTCAATAGAGATCAAATCACACTCATGTGCATTGATATGGAGGGATTTGGTCCACGATTTTTACCCTAATGCAAAACACATTACATAAGCAAGCAAAAGCATACGAAATCAGGGTTGAAAATTGTGGGAGGAGGCAGAACAAAAGTGCAAAAATTCACAAAAAGTGAGAGATCAAGGTCCAAGTTAGAGGCCGTTTTAGGATACGAGAGAGGTCTCAATCGCTTCCTGACCATTCACACAAGCTACCTGGATCCAAAGCAAGAATTTTCAGACGTCCAAACGCATTGTAAGTCTCACGTAACACAACTCTGTTCTTGAAATCAATTTGGTCTATTCTGGCATCATTTGAATGAAATAACTGCATATTCATGACCCTCATATTATTTGCAAGCCATTGGCAATAATCAATTTGATTTATATGCACTGTAACCATGAAAAACCATAGCTAGGGTTTTGGTTCTGTTTTTAGGGATTCTTATTTCAAGTAAAATTGGTCCATGTGATGGGCATGGTTGCACTCAGGAGAAGGAGACGAACACAACCATGCCCTTGAAAGTCATTTTTATTGCCTGAAGACGATTTTAGGAATAAGTTGCGCTTTTAGCTGGAGATTCAAATCCGTAGGTAATATTACAGTAGTGGGAGGACAGGGATGAAGAACTGTCACTCGCTCATTGGGCCATTCAAAAATGGCGTGCATTTTTATTATTTCTGACCAATTGACTTTTCTTTGCTATATCATTATTATTGCGTATTATATTAACAAACAGATCAACGTAGCGTGGTGGCAAGCGTGTTAGTGCAATCTCCTTCAGGACCTAGGTTCGAATCCCAGGTCCCCCACTTTCTCAATATTTTTTCTTTTTAGGTGATTGTATGCACGCTTCAGTTTGCAGTACACCATACTCCCACATGCATCCAAGAGCCAGATGGCCATATCTGATGGCTAGGGATTGAAGGACCACTAAGGCACTGGTCAATGCATGCACACTGGATCCCACAAAGTCAAAAAGAGGCCAGCTGATGATGGGGCACGAAATTACTACCAGCACCACCTAGTCAAGCCCAAACTCCTCTCTTTATTTATTTTTTTTATTTCATTAATTGTTTTATTATTTTTATTTAATTTTTCTAACCAATCAAAATTCTGTCTTTTTATTAAATAAAATCACAAAAAAAAATGTTTTTTTATTTCAAATCAAATTTTAAACTTTTATTTTTCTTAATAAATTTATTAATTAATTAGGTTTTAATTAGAAAACTTTAATTCCTTTTGTAAAATAAATAAAATTAATTAGACTTAATTAGATTTTAACCATTAATTTAGTTATTATTATTTCTTTCCTAAATAATCAAAAAACTCCAAAAAATAATTTATTTTTCATTTAATTAATTTATTTTATTTAATTTAGTAATTAATTTAGGTTTAATTTCTTTCATACCATAAAAACAACAAAAACCTGAAAAAGATTTCTTCTTTAACCAAAAGGGTCAAAACCCTAATCATGCGTCCGATTTAATTTTGCGCCGCGATTTACTTTTCCTTATCCAATAATGTACCTGCTTCCGGATTGTAATAGTTAAATAGGATATTTAATTATTTTTATTCGCTTTATCTTATTTTTTAAAGGGTTTGTCTTTGGCGATGAAAATACCCGACGCCTTGTAATTTAATTCCTGCACTTTTAATTCCGCAAATTATAACTGTTAGATGTTTGATAATAGGGTTTGCATGACAAGACTGAATGTTAATCTTAAAATCAAAATTAGATCACCCTTACCATGTACAAAGATAAAAATAACTGAAAACGAAACACTCACACATGCGCACTCTTAGGATACACCCCACTTGGTTGCCTTCGTACACGATCATTGAGTATAGGTCGTTTTAGAGGTCACCCTCTTGTCTAAAAGATCATATTCGCCTCGAAATGGTTTCCTCGGATATTGTTGCCTCAAACAAATGATCTAAGACATTAGGGTTACCGCTAAGGCGTTCTAACATTGCTTTGGTGACGTATGTCCCTCTTTCGAATTGACCCTTACACTCCAACGACGATGCTACCTACTCATTAATAGTGGGATAGCATTGTCTAAAGGACATTAGCATAGAACGATTCCTCTTTCGAGTAGGTAGATGGTTCTTAGATACTTGCTCTTTCAAAAACAAAATCTTTTTCACACTTACACTCCTTTTCGAACAAATTTTTCAAAAACCCTTCATACGCTCTTGAGGACAGAAGCAAGAGTTAAATCGAAGTTTCAAAACAAAAACTTTTTCAAACCCACAAGCACAAAGAAAACAATTTTGAAAATAATTGAGCAAGTACCTAAGAGCCCGTGGATAACCACGGATAGAAAGGGTGCTAATACCTTCCCTTTCTATAATCTACCCCTCGTACTCAGAAAATCTCGAAAAAGGAATTTTTCTGTGCTTTTTTCCTTTCCTTTTTGGATAAAATAAAAGTCGGTTGCGACTCTTGCTCACCGCGACATTTTGCAAAAACAAACGCAAAACACAAACAACATTCCAAAACAGTCAGTTCTTCACATCGTATCATAAATGTGAATGAGCAATGATTTTCTAAATTCAACTATGCATGATGTATGTATGAATGTATGAGTGTTATAATATATATGCTGACAAAACAGACATATAAAACTGGGGATAACCAGACAAAACCAACTCGGATAACGCCAATACTCGACTAAAGCACATCCAAGATGAAGATTCCATAATAAAGTAAGCACCAATTGAGGAAATAAAATCCTATTCCGCGACTTAACTTCACTGGGAAGGAACATAATTCAAAAATAATCACATGATATCAATAAATCAATACAGGTACAGGGATATAACATCCTCCTCCAGGCTTCACCGGGGAATACCACACAGAATTCTATGGGGAAAACAAATGTTTCACAGTCTATATTTCTACTGGGGATTGCGATACTTATTTCAATAAGGCAGATGAAAACCATATCATCAAAACATCAAATGAGGATCTCGAGTTGACTTCATTGGAGAAATATCATACAGACTTCACTAGGGGAGATAGTGCCTCATCATCGAGATACCAACTGGAGAGCTCGTGCTGACTTCATTGGGGAGGAAAACACCATATCGTCGAGAGGAAATCAAGATACATTCTTCAATATTAAGATTGAGTATTGCACCAATCTCTCTGGGGAGAAAGTATAAAACCTCATGGGGACAACAACTTGGGGAGTTATGAAGTAAAACATTTCAGCAAGAAATCAAAATTATGGGGATTTTAAATCAAACCCAATACTTGATGGGTGAAAACCCAAAAATTTGATAACCATCTCAACACTTCTTCAATAAGACATTTCCCTTTCCTGATTGCCGAACAAACAAACAATATGCTAATGCTATCGAAAGAAGATGTTCTGCAAATGAGTCCAATCTCAGCATGTACGGAGAGACAAGACTTTTACCAAATAAGTGAAGCCTTCACTAGGGAATCTTGGATATAGTCTTCATATCATGCAAACCTAAGGTTCAAATGAAACAAGACTTGGTTGGGAAAACAAGATCATGAACCCAACATCGAGCCATACATCAATTGGTATCATCTTCAATTATCTAAGAAACACAAGAAGATCATACTTATTCCAACAAAAGTGCCCTGGGATATCCTTCTTGGGGAATCTAGAAGTTAACATTATAGCAATAGGTCAAAATTACGGGGATTTTAAATCAGACTCAACACTTGGTGAGAGAAAACCCAGAAATTTGATGACTGTCTCAAACTTCTTAGAAAATATACTGCCTTGGTCTAGTTTCCTGGGAAATAAATACCAACAATAATGCCAACACTGCAAAAAAGAGCGACATTTTGCAAATAGTTCCATCTCATCACACAACGAGAGAAGGAGCTTTCATCATATGAGTGAAGACTTCACTGGGGAATCTGGTATAGAGGCTTCAGACCATGTAAACCAAAAATTAAAAATGAACCAAGACATGACTGGGGACAACGGGATCACAAACCCAATATCGCACTTTATGCCAATTGGTATCATCTCTAACTATCTGAGAAAAATAAGAAGATCATACGTATATCAGCAAAAGTAACCTGGGAGAACCTTCCCGGGGGAAAAAAACTTCCCAAAATTATTGGAGTTCGTTCATTCCTGGGATCACCACTTCTGTTTTCCTCTTGAATCATAAAATCTAAAGTAAAAATAATTTGTAAATTCTTTTCGAGAAACAACTTTGTTATTTAATCTATTTTCTTTGAAAATTACTATCAATAATAAATGGAGTCTTTGTAAGTAGAATAAAATAAGAATCACAAAAGGATTGGATAAAAGCTCAAACTTTATTAATAGAATGGTAGTTTGCGAATGGAGAGACTCCATAGATGATTACAAAGTTTGGAAAATGGTAATATATAATGGAAAAGATACATTGAAATACAATGACCATTATTCTCTCTAAAAACTTTGAAATCCTGAGTAGCATCTTCTGTCGAAGTATGTTGAGGATCCAAGAAGATTGTTGCTTCAATGATCAAGTCTTGTCTGATGTAGTTACTTGCCAAGAAAGTCCCTAACTTTTGCCTAAGATCCCCTTGCGGGTTTTCAACTTAGAGGGAAGATTTATTCTATTTATGTCTCTAATTTTTGCCTAGACTGCCCTTGCGGGTTTTTGGCCTACCGAGACACTCCTTTTTGCCTAAGCCGCCCTTTTGGGTTTTAAACTTAACAAGCTGTTCTTTTATTTCTCTAGGTGAAGTATTTCTTGATTGCATCAGTATTCACGGGACATGGGAACTCCTCGTCATCCATAGTTTCAAGAACTAATGCACCTCCAGAGAAGGCTTTCTTGATAACATATGGGCCTTCAAGATTGGGAGTCCACTTGCCCCTAGAATCAGTGTTAAAAGACATGATCTTCTTGAGCACGAGGTCTCCTTCTCTGATTTCACAAGGTTTGACCTTCTTATCAAAAGCTTTCTTCATTTCTCTTTTGGTATAATTTCCCATGACACAAAGCCGTCATTCTCTTCTCTTCAATCAAATTCAATTGGTCAAACTTGTTCTGGACCCATTCAGCCTCTAACAACTTGGTTTCCATTATCACACACAAAGAGGGAATCTCAACCTCGATTGGGAGAACTGCTTCCATACCGTACACAAGGGAGAACGGGGTTTTTCTTGTTGAAGTGCGGACATATGTCCAATATCCATGTAAAGAAAAAGGGAGCATTTCATGCCAATATTTATAAGTAACAACCATCTTCTAGATGATATTCTTGATATTATTATTAACAGCTTCAACATCATCATTCATCTTTGGCTTGTACAGAGATGAATTATGATGGAAGATCTTGAATTCTTCACAAAGTTCTGCCATCAACTTATTATTCAGATTCGAGCCATTGTCGGTGATAATTCTGCTTGGCACACCATACCGACATATGAGATTGTTCTTAATGTAGTGCACTACCACCTGCTTAGTAACATTAGCATATGAAGCAGCTTCCACCCATTTGGTGAAGTAATCAATTGCTACCAAGATAAAATGGTGTCCATTTGAAGCTTTGGGTTCAATCATTCCAATCATGTCAATACCCCATATAGAGAAAGGCCACGGGGAAGAAATAACGTTGAGAAGTGTCTGAGGCACATAAATTTTGTCCGTATAAATCTGGAATTTATTGAACTTCTTTGCAAATTTGTAACAGTCAGATTCCATTGTCAGCCAATAGTAACCTTCCCTTAGCATTTTCTTAGCCATCGAATGTCCATTGGCATGAGTGCCAAAGGAACCTTCATGAATCTCATGCATCAACATGTCTACTTTGTGTCTATCCATGCATCTGAGCAAGACCATGTCATAATTTCTCTTGTACATCACATTTTCACAGAGGAAGAAGCTGCCAGCCAATCTTCTCAATGTCTTTCTATCTTTATTCGATGCACCAATCGGGTATTCTTGAGTATGGAGAAAATGCTTGATATCATAATACCAAGGTTTCTCATCTTCTACCTCCTCTGTTGTAAACACATAAGCATGCATATCCAATTGCCGAACTATAATTCGAGGTATATCATTCCAAGTATTAGCTTTATGCATAGAAGCTAGAGTTTCCAGAGCATCCGCCATTTGATTTTCATCTCTGGGGATGTGATGGAATTCAACTTTATTAAAGAAGGGTAACAATCTTCTAGCATAATATTTGTAAGGGATCAAGCCTGGGTGACGAGTATCTGATTCTCTTTTAATCTGATTCACTACCAAAGTTGAATCGCCATACACATCTAGAATTTTAATTCTGAGATCAATAGCTTCTTTGAGATCCATGATGCAAGCCTCTTATTCTTATATATTATTGGTGCAATCGAATGTCAACGTTGTAGTAAAAGGTATATGTGATCCATGAGGAGTTACAATCACAACACCAATTCCTTTACCATAAGCATTCACAGCTCCATCAAATATCATGCTCCAATGAGACTCAGGATCGGGACCTTCCTTAGGTAATGGTTCATCATAATCTTTCACTTTCAGAAATATGACATCCTCATCAGGGAAATCATACTTCACAGACTGGTAATCATCAACTGGTTGGTGAGCAAGATAATCTACCAACATGCTGCTCTGAATAGATTTTTGAGTGCGATATTCAATGTCATATTTAGATAGAAACATCTGCCAACGGGCAATTCTCCCAGTGAGAGCAGGCTTTTCAAAAATGTACTTGATCAGATTCATTTTGGAGATCAACCAAGTGATGTGATTCGACATATACTGCCTCAAACATTTTTCCGCCCAGGCCAGAGCACAACATGTCTTTTCTAGCATAGAATACCGCGACTCACAATCAGTAAACTTTTTACTGAGATAATAAATGGCATGCTCTTTCTTCCTTGTTTCAACTTGTTGTACCAGAATACAACCCATGGAACTATCTAACACTGTCAGATACATAATTAATGGTCTTCCTTAAACAGGAGGGAGAAAGATAGGAGGTTCAAGTAGATATTCTTTAATACTTTCAAATGCCCTTTGGCAGTCATCTGTCCACACACGACCTTGATCTTTCTTTAACAACTTAAAGATCGGTTCACACGTTGCAGTCATGTGGGAAATGAATCTAGAGATGTAACTCAAACACCCGAGGAAACCTCTGACTTTATTTTCAGATCTTGGTGCTGGAATTTGTTGAATTGCTTTGACTTTATCAGGGTCAACTTTAATCCCTCTTTAGCTGACAATGAAATCCAACAACTTCCCTGATCAAACACCGAAGGTACATTTATTTGGATTCAAGCGGAGACGATACTTCCTCAAACGCTGAAACAATTTCAATAAATCTTCTACATTCCCTTCTTCTTTCTGGGATTTAGCAATCATATCATCAACATATACCTCAATTTCCTTTTGCATCAGATCATGAAATAAGGTTGTCATAGCCCTCTGGCACATTACACCGGCGTTCTTCAACCCGAAGGGCATCACTCTATAATAGAATGTTCCCCAGGGTGTGATAAACATTATTTTTTACATGTCCTCAGGAGCCATACTTATTTGATTATATCCGGAAAATCCGTCCATGAACGAGAAAACTTTGAATTTTGTTGTGCTATCTACTAACATATCAATGCGTGGCAATGGAAAATCATCTTTTGGACTAGCTTTATTTAGATCTCTGTAATCTACGCACATGCGAACTTTTCCGTCTTTCTTCGATACTGGGACAATATTGGAAATCCACTGAGGTTACACTAATGTCACAAGAATAACGATATTAATCTGCTTTAGAACTTCTTCTTTGATTTTTACTGCCATATCTGGGTGGGTTCTTCGCAATTTCTGTTTGATTGGCGGGCACTTTGGCTTCAACGGCAACTAGTGCTCTACAATATATGTATCTATACCATGCATATCTTGGTAAGACCAATAAAAAATATCCACATACTCTTTCAACATCTCAATCAACCTGCTCTTCACATCAGGATGTAGCAATGCTCCAATCTTGACTTCCTTTGGATCTTCTTCTAAACCCAAATTGATTAATTCCAATGGATCTTTATATGGCTGAATGGAACTCTCCTCACGCTCTAGAAACCGTGATACCTCTTCCAGAATCTCATCATAGTATTCTTCTTTGGCTCCATACACGGGAAATTCAAAGTTGGGAGAGGGTGCATGGCCATTGTATTCAACGGGTTTTTTAATTAATCTGCACATATGATTTATGATTGCTTTTAGAAACTGACACATATAACAAGTGATTATGCATATTCAATTACATTTATTATTTATTTTGAAAGGTTTTTTTTCTGATTACCATTTTTCAAGAAAAAGCAGAAAATAAACACACGATTTAGGAAACAAAGACAACTTTTATTATTGATTTTAAAGATCAAAGCAAACAGATAAGCTCATACAATATCAATACTTTCACCTTGGGCAGAGTGAAAGATTTTCGAAAATATTAACAAAAAGAAATTACTTTGAGACATGTATGCAAGAGGGAACATCAATGGTGATCCAGTTCTGAACCCTAACTTCGTGCGTCACATAATTTGGCATTTTTGGCTCTGCTTCATCTTCCACAATAACATTAATCTCGGAAACAGTTGGATGAAGATAACCCCTGCTATGAAATTTATCCTGATACTTTCCTGCAGCAGACTTCGGCTTCATGTTCTTACCTTTATCATTCTTCACAGAGAACCCCAAGCCAGCTCTATTCTTGTTTACAGGTGGATTAATAATTTGTCCACATACTTCACTATGGCCATTACGCACAACCTGTTGTGCATCCTTAAACAAAGCTATAGAATTCTCATTTCCTCTTATATTATCAATGGATAAAGCTTGGAGCTGGGTTCCAACAGTAACTTCATATGCCTCCACAATACTGAAAGAGGACAAATGAGATATCAATAATGCTTATTCTCCATTTATGATTACCATTTTTCCTTCATGTACAAACTTCAACTTCTGGTGTATAGCGGGTATAATATTTATGACCTAGAAAGTAATCTGAAATAAATGTCGGCCTATATGAATAGGCAAGTCCACTTCACCAATAACAAATTTCCTTGATCCATCAAACGCTTTCACAATAATACCACTCGGGCGCATGGGAATTCCTTGATATTTCAATTTCATAAGCGTTCTCCTCGGTATAACATTCAATGTGGATCCATTATCAATCAACACATTGGATAATGAATCATTCTTGCATTTCATAGAGATGTGGAGGGCAAAATTGTGATTCCTCCCTTCTTCGGGAAATTCTTCATCGCATAAACTTAGGTTATTACATGATGTAATGTTCCCTACCACACTGCTGAATTGGTCTACTGGTATATCACTTTCCACGAATGGTTGGTCCAATAACCTCATCAAAGATTCTCTATGAGTAGAGGAGTTCATAAGCAATGCCAGAATATATATTTTTGACGGACTCTGCTACAACTAATCTACGATCCTGTAGTCGCTCATTTTTATAATCTTCAAAATATCATCCACCTCTTTTTCTAGTGTAGCTCCACAAGATTCCCATACTGCCTTCTTGGGTTCAACAATTTCTACAACTTTCTTTCTGGCTTTATCATTTCCAAGAACAATTGGTGCAAATACACGACCATTGTGGGTCACTCTACTAGTCTCAGCAATATTTCCAACATTAGACATAGGCTGGATGGGAACTTCCACACCATCCTCTAAAATTGTAGAATTATAGTTGTAGGGTACAACCTTGTCTCACTTGTATGGGACAGGACTCGACAAGCTAATCACCAATGGAGTAATAGCTGGCTTGCCATGATACTCAACTTCGAAAGTGATAGGCGTACCAAAACAAAGCACAATAACATTTACTCCCTCTTCAATACATCTAGTTATTACAGAGTCATCTCTGGAAAACATATCTTTATCTGAGGAGAAAAACTCCTCTGTAGAGGCATATTCATCATCTGACGCAGTCTCATCCAAACAAACTTCAACCATATTATCATAATCATCCCTATTTCCTGAAACCTTGATGGTACCATTATCCAACAATAACTGAATACCTTTTCTCACAATGGAACAACCACGCAAATCTCCGTAGCAGATCTAGAAAGATCCATAATGGTGCCTTTCTTGGCATTCCATATGGCAGAAGGTAGCATGTAACTGCACCAAGTCATCGTTTGTATAATCTACATCAAAGATTCCGAACTCTCCAAGACATCTAGAAACCATGTTTACTTCCTCCTCATACTATTCCCTAGGCCTGTTTGGTACGGTGGGAGAATTGACTTGAGTGTTTTGCATTTGATCGCAATTGTTGCGGTTAGCAAGAGTCACCATCGACTTTTCTTTTATCCAAAAGGAAACGCTGAAAAGAACAGGAAAGACCTTTGAGATTATTTCTGAATTCGGGGGGTAGATTATTAAAAGGGAAGGTATTAGCACCCTCTCCATCCGTAGTTATCTACGGGCTCTTAGTTGCTTGCTAGATCATTTACTTTTGTTTGAAAATATGCTTTGTGTGGTTTTTGAAAGTATTTTTAAAAGGCGTCATCGTTTAGGCAAACTTTGTAATAGTTAT
Organism: Vicia faba; assembly: GCA_948472305.1. NCBI lineage: Eukaryota > Viridiplantae > Streptophyta > Magnoliopsida > Fabales > Fabaceae > Vicia > Vicia faba. Next base: position 817,597,636 of record OX451741.1, on the reverse strand, counting down.
CGTTCGTAAGAACATATACAAAGTGTTGATCTTTTGAAAATGTTTCAAGTTTGGAAAATGTTTTGAAAGTGTTTCTGAAAGTGTTGGTGTTTGTTTTTGAAAATAAGCAAGAGTGTTTGATTTGAAATTGAGCAAGAAACTAGGAACAATCTACCTACTCAAAAGTCTTAGTTAATTTCTTCCTTTCCTTTGATATTTCTATATTACCATTGATTTTGTAAGAAGCCCTATCTTTGGATATAGAGGGACAGGCATGGGTTATCGTATAACCATTATAACAATGTTATGAAATATCTTAGCAATTCTCTTTGAGGGACTAAGATCATTTTGAAAGGAAACTTTGATAGCGTCATCGAGGGACTATGATCTTGTATTTTTTGATTTCTTTTTGCTAAGATATCCCACATGCATAACATGGCCATTTTTTGTAAGGAAACCAGTGGAATTACCCTAAGGGTGCAAGTGTGTAAGTGTGTTTATTTACATGCATTGTTTTGTCTTGAATTAGGGTTTTCTAACTTGTTGATTTTAATCTTCCCATACAAACCCTAATTTACTAGCATTTATAAAAAGCGATAAATTGCGGAAAGTAAATATACTAAGCTATTACATCATTAGGGGAGGGAGTGTACAAATTTACAAATGGGGATTACAAGAAAATTAAACCTAATTATCTATTACAACCATATTGAATATTGTACAAGAATTGAATAAATGATGTAAGAAGATAAATGGAAAAGAAATGATTTTTTGTTTTATATTTTTATGTTTAAGGAACATGTTTTGATTAATTAAAGTAATTATGAAAATAAAATATTTTTGATGATATTTTTATATGTCCATAAAATAAATATTATAAATAAATAGTGTGCAAAAAAATCAACTCAAAAGGAGTTGTTTTGATGGGTTAAAAAAATGTTAGAGGTTTACTAAAAAAAGGAAAAGGAAACAAACAAATAATAAAAACAATTTTGGTCCTGCCAAGGTTTGAATCCAGGACCCAATACATAGATACCTTTCGTGTGCATTGTTTTAACCATTGGGGTGGTCTGTTTCATCCGTTCATAAGATGACTATGCTTAGATACAATATGAACCTGCTTCTGATGATTTAAAATAACCAGATTTTCCTTCGAATACAAAAGTGCCAAGACTCCCATATTGAGATTCGAAGGACCTCAATATTCATCCAATCGAAGGACATGGAAAACCCCTGCCTAAAGTTTGAAACGAATCTAACAATGCAATTTTCAAAAGCTAACAGGCCATGGATTAGTATAAATCTGTTTGGCATCAACCCAAAGGCTAACAAATCAGAGCTAAGATTCTCATCAAACAAGCAATAGTAATCGAAGGTTAAGGAATGGTCCTATCTATGATATCTATATTTTTCCTTTTACAATGTATGTACAAATGAAGCTAGAACGAAAAATTTCCAAGTTAAGAAAAGACTTACCTCTTGAAGTTCCATTCGAAGGAGCTGTGTATGGCTTGATGATGGATTAGGCTTGGCTAGGATCTCCCTGGAACTAATTCAGTTACTACTTTTCTTTAAAAAAGGGCACTGAATCGAAGGTTGGTATATGGAGGTTAGGAGTGAATTGAAGGATTCATTGACTTCCTTGAGTGGTTTTTTGAGGGCTTTGGGAATATTCCAAAGCTGTTGTATGGAAGCTGGAGGGTGAATCGAAAGGCTGATACAGGTAAGTTAGGAAGGTGAATCAAAGGGCTGATATATTTGGATTAGGGAGGTGAATTGAAAGGATCACTAATGCAATAAAGGGGTTTGATATTTTTTTGTGAGTTTGAGAGTTTTTTTTAGTTGGAGAATTTGAGATTTTTTAGAGTTTGAGAGTTTGAGAGTATTTTTCTCGTACAGCCAAAATCTGGGGGTCCTTGTCTTTGTTGATGGTTTCTCTATTTATAGAGAAAATATGTGGGAGTTTGAACAAAAGCATGGCTTGGTTAAAAACGTGAAATTTGAGTTATGTCAGATTTTCCATAATCCCAAGGTGAAGTACTAAAGTGGTTGGTTAAAAAGGACTGACTTCCATGACTTTATGGTGAAGTAAAATCAGTATTTTAGAAAAGTATGGGTTTAAGATAACTTTTGTACTAGCAATCTCATATCATGAAAAAATATTTTGGACAAAAGCTTGATTATCTGGATACTAGCTTAATTCATGGTGTAAACAATTAATTATGGAGTGAAGCACAAGTATTGAGGTCTGCAAAGTAAGATCATGTAGCTTGATTTGTGGATTTGATCAGTGGTCTTTCAAAAAATTTACTTTCTACTTGTGTGTCGAAGGTTTTCTTGAATTGGATCAAGCAGGTAGCTTCGAAGGAGGTTTCAAACCCAAATGAAGGATGTAGCTAAACTTGCATTCGAAGGAGGCTTTAAGTTCAAAATGAAGGACATAGCCAAGTTGCATTTGAAGGAGGTTTTAAACCCAAACGAAGGATGTACCTAAACTTGCATTCGAAGGAGGCTTTAAGTTAAAAATGAAGGACATGCCTAAGTTGCATTTGAAGGAGGTTTCAAATCCAAACAAAGGATGTACCTAAACTTGCATTCGAAGGAGGCTCTTGCTCAAAACGCAAGACATACCCAAGTTGCATTCGACAGAGGTTTCAAATCCAAATGAGGGATGTACCTAAACAAAGTTACATTTGAAGGAGGCTCTTGCTCAAAAGGAAGGATGTAATCCAAGTGGCATGAGGCCCTTGCTCAACTGAAGTTTGCATGCAGGCACGCAAAAGGTGAGAGCCCAAATGAAGACTTGCATGTAGGCACTTGTGTCTAAAAGAAGAATTTGCCTGGCAGGGGGTACATGTGGCCAACAGGTCATGGCCTTTGATTGCAATCATGCAGGCATCATACTTGTCCAATCGAAAGGCTTGCCCTGCATGGGGCACTTGTGGCAGCAAAAATTGGTTTTCAAAGCAAGCATGCAGGCATCAAAAGATACAAATGAAGCCTGCAACAAGAAGTAACATGACCAGGCGAAAGAGGCTTGCTAGAAGCCATTTTGAGCAATCGAAGGAGGCCAAGAGTAAATCAAAGGGTGCTGAATCGAAGGAGACATGTTTTCCTCCAAATTTGTCAAAATGTTATTTTTATCTGTTTTCTCCCTTTTTGACAGTTTCCTTTTAATTTTGGTACTGGAATAAACCCAATGCACTTGTGCAAGCTTAAATCTTGAGAATCTTTGTGAGAAAAACCCTTGAGAATTGATAGGGCAAATTTTGGGGTACAACAGCTGCCCTTGTTCAATCTTCTTATACCTGAAGAGTAGATTGGCGGATCCACTAATCGTGACTTGAAGGTGAAAGATGATTGAACAATAGAGTGCCCAGAAATTTTCACTCGAAGATGGACTGTGAATGGGCTTATAGATTCCATTTGGAGGAATGTTGGTAAACAATGGAAGAAGTATCATCATAAATCTTTGGTCGATTTATACTAAAACTTGATGTTTTACCTGTGAAAAAGTGTCATCATAAATCTTTGGTCGATCTAAACAATGGAAAAAGTGTTATTAAAATGCAGATGTATGCATGATGTTCACCAGATGTGGTATTATGTTAAATGCATTTTGTATGTACATGCTATGATGTATGAATGTGAGATGTATGTTTTTTGTCCCGGGAAATAAATCCCTGACTTCCGCTGAGGGAATTCTGGGGAGTTGAGTCCCTGATTGTTGTTGGGCATGAAGAATATACATATCTTTAAACTTTGTTGAAAGGATGCTTCCGCTGGGGAATATCTCTTGAATGTCCGTTGTTATCTTGTCGGATCTAGGCTTCACAACTTACTGAGAATGTGGAAGTCAACTGTTATCTGGTTGGGTTCCAGGTTTTACAATAACTTGCTGGGGAAGAATAAATTAAATTGTTATCTGGTCGGATTCCAGGCTTCGCAGAAAATTTCTTGAAATTGAATAGTTATTTGTTCGGATCCAGACCACACAACAACTTGATGGGGATAAGGAAGTTAACTGTTATCTGGTCGGATCTAGGCTTTGCAGTAACTTGTAATGGTAAATACTATCTGGTCGGGTCCAGGTTTCAGTAATTGATAGTCAAATTATTATCTGGTCGGGTCCAGGCTTTAGTAACTTAAAATTTGGATTAACTGTTGTCTGGTCGGATCCAGGTTTCAGCAATTGATAAAGTCAAACTATTATCTGGTCGGGTCCAGGCTTTAGTAACTCAAAATTGAGATTAATTGTTATCTGGTCGGGTCCAGGTTTCAGAAACTCAAATTGTTATTTGGTTGGGTCCAGGTTTCAAAAACTGATAAAGTCAAACTATTAGCTGGTTGGGTCCAGGCTTTAGTAACTTAAAATTGAGATTAACTATTATCTGGTCGGGTCCAGGTTTCAGCAACTGATAAAGTTAAACTATTATCTGGTCGGGTCCAGGATTTAGTAACTTAAAATTGAGATTAACTATTATCTGGTTGGGTCCAGGTTTCAGAAACACAACATGTTATCTGGTCGGGTCAAGTTTTTAGCAATTGATAAATTCAAATTATTATCTGGTTGGGTCCAGGCTTTAGTAACTTAAAATTGAGATTAATTGTTATCTAGTTGGGTCCAGGTTTCAGAAACTCAAACTGTTATCTGGTCGGGTCCAGGCTTCACAATCACTTGATTGAAGAGATAAAGTTGAATTGATATCTGGTCGGGTCTAGGCTTCACAATAACTTACTGAAGTTATCTGTTATCTGGTCGGTTTCCAGGCTTCATAGTAACTTACTGAACTTGATTATTATCTGGTCGGATTCCATGCTTCATAACAAATTCTTGAAAGGATGAAGTTAAACTGATATTTGGTCGGGTCCAGGCTTCATAAAAACTTACTGAAGTTATCTATTATCTGGTTGGTTTCCAGGCTTCACAACAACTTACTGAAGTTAATTGTTATCTGGTCGGTTTCCAGGCTTCATATTAACTTATTGGGGATTATAGAGTAGTCTACTGGGGAAGAGGATTTGTGGTCCCCTGATTTGTAGTAGTCGGAGAGGCAAACTCAAGTTGGGGATTCCTGTTGATTATTGGGGAAATAAACTATGTTGCCAATTTGTTGGAGAGGTGGCGACTTCATTGGGGAAAATCCTCGAGGACTCTTGAGATCAAATCAGCTAGGGAAAAGGCTTTCATAGATTAAACTTTGGCTGGGAGTCATCCTATGAGAAGGATTATGGAGATTCGTCACTACCCCTAGTAGCAAGTGTTTGTGGCACTGCCAGGAACTAATTGACTGTACGTAACCCTTTGTTGGGATTTGTGTTCAATTCCCCAAATGATTTAGATGGAGACCTGCCCCTGGTTATTCAGCATTTCTTGAGAGATTTCTTGGAATTTTGACTGGACTGCCCAAAGTGTTCTGGATAGTTACATGCCATGCCCCCTTGTTGATAGGAGATTTGTCATTAGAAATGTCATCCCACTTGAAGTGATTTTTGTTTGCTGAGAGAGCATTCGTTCATCGGATATTCGTTGTGAATTTCTCTGTTGTCGAACAAATAGCCATATGCAAACAACGATATTCAAATAATCCAAAGTTTATGCTTGTCTTGAAATTTGGAAAATGCGTTTTTAGCAAGAAATTTTGTAAGAAAATTCAACTCAGGATTTAGAGTAAAGCCTTATAGGAGTCAGGATACCTTTTGTAACAATATGCTTTCGAACTAACCCATGCTTCAATTAGGACTTTTGAAGGGTTTTAACGTGGCTTGGTTCACAGTTTAAGAAACAAAGGATAAGGCTCAAAGTCTATTTGTACCCACCCATTCTTAATGATGTTCTTCAGTACTAAACTCAGTTAATTGTGCGTTCGAACTCCAATTGAGTCCGGAATGAAATCTTGGTGATGGTTCAGACAAGTTAAGTTTGTCGGAAGGCAATCATTTTTGCAAAAAATTTCATGTTGTTGAGGATTTGTAGTGACCTCTTTCTTTTGATTTGTTATCCCTAATTTTTGCCTGACTGTTCTTGTTTTGAGATTACGGTCAGCGGCATGTCCCAGATTTTCTTAAGTCTCCTTTGTAGGTTTTGACTTAGTGGGCTTTCCTTTTCGAGAGATAATAACTACCTATTTGTTAGGTAACCATCACTATCTTTTGATTCCAGAGGAATGGTTTTGATGTCATTCATTGTATGAAAGTTTGCGTCTGAATGCGCATTTGAATTAACTGAGAGACTACCCTGCCCTAGGTTTTGATTAAAGGTTTCAATTTGTGTAAAAAAAAGAAAACTTCTACTTCTTTGGCTTAAAGGGGTTGACTAGGTATTATCCTCCTTATAACTCCACCGTTTAGGGTTTGAAAGAAACATCTATACATCATCATCAAGGTTTGTTCAAAAGCATATTGTATGAGATTATGACATTTTTTTCGTCATCCTCCCTCTAAAGGCTTGTAACTTTTAGCAAGAGTTGAATGTCATAAAGAGACTAAAAAGCATAGTTTAAATATAGTAAAAACGAATGGATGAATTCAAGACAAACATATGGAATGCATTAATGAAACAAAGTTTGACATTAATAGATAGTTGTGTGAATAACAAAAGAAATTACAATTGAAAATTCAAAATGAAAAAGACGCTCTCAATGATTCGACATAGGAGCAGTGATCACGCTTGGAGTCCCCGGAGGGTCAAACTCAATCTCCTTGGCATCAATCAAGTCTTGAATCTTATTCTTCAAAGTCCAACAGCTCTCAGTGTCATGTCTGGGACTATCAGAATGGTAGGCACATCTTGCGCTTGGATTATACTTAGAAGAGGAGGTATCAGGGTTTTGAGGAGGATCCTTTAGTGTGATTAGTTTCACCTTCATCAAATGTTATAACGCTTGAGACAAAGGCATGTTGATGTTAGTGTACTACCTTTCTTGATATCTTACCCTACACCTATTGCCCAGTCTTTGTTGAACAGGTGTAGGATTAGAGATCAGGATTGCCCCTACATGTCAGTCATGATGACTCGTTTGACCATACACAGCATTGGACTCTTTCTTCCCATTGTATGGTTTTTTCTGAGCATCGGAAGGTGTAGCTCCTTGGATCTTTTCGCTTTTGATGCCAGCTTCGACCCTTTCATCCGTCAGTATTAATTCGGTGAACCCGGATGAGGAGCTTTCGATTAGGTGATTGAAGAAAGGTCCTGTCAAGGTTCCCATGAAGATATCAATCAGCTCCCTGTCAGTTAAAAGGGGCTGCACCCTACCAGCTAGATCTCTCTACTTTTGGGCGTATCCTTTGAAGCTCTCATTGGAACCCATGGTCCTGTTCTGCAATTGCACACGAGTTGGTGCAAGATTAGCATTGTATTTGTACTGTTTGTAGAAAGAAGCAGCTAGATCCTCCCAAGTGTGGATGTGAGAACCCTCCAATTGATAGAATCATTCAATTTGAGTCCTAACTAAGCTCTCTTGGAAGAAATGGATCCAAAGCTTCTGATCAACTGTGTATGGTTGGATCTTGCGGACATAAGACTTTAGGTGCATCTTAGGGCAAGAGACCCCATCGTACATGGAAAAGGTAGGGATTTTGAACTTTGGCGGGATGACCACTCCAAATACTAAACCCATGTCTCCTAAGTCCAAGCCAGGCACAACTTGGATCTCTATAGCTTTTAGTCTGTCTTCAAGCTGTTTGTATTTTTCATCTGTCGGTGGATACCACTCCTCAGACAAGTCATCATCATCAGTAACTATGTTAGATCTAATACTTCCAGCTTCCTCTTCTTGACTGTCTTTAAAAGAAATATCTTCTTTTTGAACTAGCTGGGCATGCCCTTTGGACCTTCTCCTCACGTTGAGGATGACAAAAAATTTCTTCTTCTTGCTCTCTTTGGTGAAGAGTGTTTTCAGATCTTCCTGCCCCTTGGCCAAGTTCATGAGCACTTGTTGGAACTGAGTGTTTTGAGCTTGGCGATATTTAACTGTTTGCTCTAGATCCATCTCTACTGAAATAAATAGTAAGCAGATGAGAAAAACTTGTACGGGAAAACCTTTTATGGTGATATGTATGATATGTAAATGCATGTTTTCAAGGATCTCGCGGGGTAAACATAAGAAAATGTTAGAAATTGAACTTTTGATCAACAACTTTGTTTGGAGAACTTTGTATCGATGGATGTCCTTCCACGAGAATTAAGCTCACCATGTCAAGTGGGTCATATCCCTTGACTCAAGTTTGTTGTACTTTGATCTTTGATGGTGTTTGGTTAGAGAAAAATGAATCCTCTTGCCCTTTGATAGATGTCTGGTTCAATGTGACCCTGCATCATAGACCCTCGAGATCCTTGAAATGGCTATTGAAAATTCTATGGTATGATGTTATGTACAAGTATGAAAAGCAAGCAAGTTGTTATATACAAATAATCATATATACACAAAGCAGAAAAGTCCTTAGGTTTAGGCTTGCATGGGGTTTGTAGGTAAGCACCCTCTTGAAGTTTAGTTGGCTCAACCTGTCCTAGTCAATAGTAACCGGGTTCTAACGGATCTCAATATCATTGATTTGTCTTCTCGGGTATTGTTTCAGCGCAAGCCTCTTTCACGACGACCGAAATATCCCGAAAATCCAAACCTCAATGAGTGTAGTATCGAGTATCTACCAACTTCAGACTACACCAAAGCCGGTCATCTCACTATGTCCTAATGGCCAAGTTGGTCAAGTAAAGGTTCTAAAAGTCATTTAGTGATTAATGACAACACTCAGCGGCCTCGTATTCTCCTTGACTACTCAAGGGCTACCGGTACCCACAAATATGTCGCACTAACGTAGCTATTGCTTAGACCATGTCGATATACCCCGCATAGTTACCACAACGTATTTCTACTTACCTATAAGGTATCCCAAATTCGGGTAGAGGTTTTAAGCCCAAACAAGGAACCAAAATATAAAGCATACAAGTCAAACTATGAAAGAAAGTAAAAGTGATCTAGCCCTAAGGTAACCCCACTTTTAAGTTCTCCCCAGCAGAGTCGCCAATTCTGTGATACGGTAGGAGAACTTACTTGGGTGTTTTGCGTTTGATTGCAATTATTGCAGTTAGCAAGAGTCTCCACCAACTTTTCTTTTATCCAAAAGAAAAGGCTGAAAAGAACAGGAAAGACCTTTGAGATTATTTCTGAATTCGGGTGGTAGATTATGAAAAGGGAAGGTATTAGCACCCTCTCCATCCGTAGTTATCTACAGGCTCTTAGTTGCTTTCTAGATCACTTGCTTTTGTTTGAAAATGTGCTTTGTGTGGTTTTTGAAAGTATTTTGAAAAGGCGCCATCATTTAGGCAAACTTTGTAATAGTTCTCGTTCGTAAGAACATATACAAAGTGTTGATCTTTTGAAAATGTTTCAAGTTTGGAAAATGTTTTGAAAGTGTTTTTGAAAGTGTTGGTGTTTGTTTTTGAAAATAATAAAGAGTGTTTGATTTGAAATTGAACAAGAAACTAGGAACAATCTACCTACTCAAAAGTCTTAGTTCATTTCTTCCTTTCCTTTGATATTGCTATATTACCATTGATTTTGTAAGAAGCCCTATCTTTGGATATAGAGGGACAGGCATGGGTCATCGTATAGCCATGATAGCAATGTTATGAAATATATTAGCAATTCTCTTTGAGGGACTAAGATCATTTTGAAGGGAAACTTTGATAGCGTCATCGAGGGACTATGATCTTGTATTTTTTTTATTGCTTTTTTCTAAGATATCCCACATGCATAACATGGCCATTTTTTGTAAGGAAACCAGTGGAATTACCCTAAGGGTGCAAGTGTGTTGATTTACATGCATTGTTTTGTCTTGAATTATGGTTTGCTAACTTGTTGATTTTAACCTTTTCATACAAACCCTAATTTACTAGCATTTATATAAAGCGATAAATATTGGAAAGTAAATATACTAAGCTATTACATCATTAGAGGAAGGGTGTACAAATTTACAAACGGGGATTACAAGAAAATTAAACCTAATTATCTATTACAACAATATTGAATATTGTACAAGAATTGAATAAATGATGTAAGAAGATAAATGGAAAAGAAATGATTTTGTGTTTTGGATTTTTATTTTTAAGGAAAAGGTTTTGATTAATTGAAGTAATTTTGAAAATAAAATATTTTTGATGATATTTTTATATGTCCATAAAATAAATATTATAAATAAATAGTGTGCAAAAAAATCAACTCAAAAGGAGTTTTTTTGATGGGTTAAAAAATGTTGGAGGTTTATTAAAAAAAGGAAAAGGAAACAAACAAATAATAAAAACAATTCTGGTCCTGCAAGGTTTGAACCCAGGACCCAATACATAGATACCTTTCGCACGCACTGTTTTGCACCACTGGGGTGGTCTGCTTCATCCATTCATAAGATGATTGTGCTTAGATACAAGATGAACCTGCTTCTGAAGATTTAGAATAACCAGATTTTCCTTCGAATATAAGGGTGTCAAGACTCCCATATTGAGATTCAAAGGACCTCAATATTCATCCAATCGAAGGACATGGAAAACCCTTCCTAAAGTTTGAAACGAATCTAACAATGCAATTTTCAAAAGCTAACAGGCCAGATATTAGTATACATTTGTTTGGCACCAACCCAAAGGCTAACAAATCAGAGTTAAGATTCTCATCAAACAAGCAGTAGTAATCGAAGGTTAAGGCATGGTCATATCTATGATATAGACATTTTTCCTTTTACAATATATGTACAAATGAAGCTAGAACGAAAAAGTTCCAAGTTAAGAAAAGATTTACCTCTTGAAGTTCTAGTCAAAGGAGTTGTGTATAGCTTGATGATGGATTAGGCTTGGCTGGGATCTCCCTGGAACTATTTTAATTATTTCTTTGCTTTGAAAAAGAGAACTGAATCGAAGGTTGGTATATGGAGGTTAAGAGTGAATAGAAGGATTCACTGACTTCCTTGAGTGGTTTTTTTATGGCTTTAGGAATATTCCAAAGCTGGTGTATGGATGTTGGGGGGGGGGGGGTAAATCGAAAGGCTGATACAGGTAAGTTAGGAAGGTGAATCGAAGGGCTGATATATGTGGATTAGGGAGGTGAATAGAAAGGCCCACTAATGCCATAAAGGGGTTTGATAATTTTTTTAGAGTTTAAGAGTTTTTTTTTCAGTTGGAGAATTTGAGATTTTTTAGAGTTTGAGAGTTTGAGAGTATTTTTCTCGTACAGCCAAAATTTGGGTGTCCTTGTCTTTGTTGATGGTTTCTCTATTTATATAGAAAAGATGTGGGAGTTTGAACAAAAGCATGGCTTGGTAAATAACGTGAAATTTGAGTTATGTCAGATTTTCCATAATCCCAAGGTGAAGTACTAAAGTGGTTGGTTAAAAAGGGATGACTTCCATGACTTTATGGTGAAGTAAAATCAATATTTTAGCAAAGTCTGGGTTTAAGATAACTTTTGTACTAGCAAGCTCATTTCTTGAAAAAGAATTTGGACGAAATCTTGATTATCTGGATAATAGCTTAAGTCATGGTGTAAACAATGAATTATGGAGTGAAGCACAAGTATTGAGGTCTGCAAAGTAAGATCATGTAGCATGATTTATGGATTTGATCAATGATTTTTCAAAAAATTTACTTTCTACTTGTGTGTCGACGGTTTTCTTGAAATGGATCAAGCAGGTAGCTTCGAAGGAGGTTTCAAATCCAAACAAAGAATGTACCTAAACTTGCATTCTAAGGAGGCTTTAAGTTCAAAATGAAGGACATGCACAAGTTGCATTCGAAGGAAGTTTCAAACCCAAACGAAGTCTGTACCTAAACTTGCATTCGAAGGAGGCTTTAAGTTCAAAATGAAGGACATACCTAAGTTGCATTGAAGGAGATTTCAAATCCAAATTAAGGATGTGCCTAAACTTGCATTCAAAGGAGGCTCTTTCTCAAAACTAAGGACATACCCAAGTTTCATTCGAAGGAGGTTTCAAATCCAAACGAGGGATGTACCTAAACCAAGTTGCATTCGAAGGAGGCTCTTTCTCAAAAGGAATGATGTAATCCAAGTCACATGAGGCCCTTGCTCAACTAAAGTTTGCATGCAGGCACGCCGAAGGTGAGTGCCCAAACGAAGACTTGCATGCAGGCACTTGTGTCTAAATGAAGACTTTGCCTTGCAAGGGGTACATGTGGCCAGCAGGTCATGGCCTTCGACTGCAAGCATGCAGGTAGCAAAAGACACAAACGAAGCCTGCAACAAGATGTCACATGCCCAGGTGAAAGAGACAAGCTAGCAGCTATTTTGGGTAATCGAAGGAGGCCAAGAGTCAATCGAAGGGTGCTGAATCGATGGAGACCTGTTTTCCTCCAAATTTGTCAAAATGTTGTTTTTATCTATTTTCTCCCTTTTTGACAGTTTCCTTTTAATTTTGGTATTGGAAAAAAAAAACCAATGCACTTGTGCAAGCTTAAATCCTGAGAATCTTTGTAAGAAAAACCCTTGAGAATTGAGAGGGAAAATTTTGGGGTACAACAACCTGATTATATGGATGAGGCCCTCTTCCATCATCTCTTGCAAATCAACCTTTATCTTGTCACAACCCTGTATATATGTACTGCAAATACCACAACCAGCATGGTCATGTGTATAATAAATAAATTCGCAGAGGTCAGCATGCATTTTTACCAAATCTCCTCTAACCAATTTAATATCGAAAACCCGGATGTCGAAAACCCAGATGTCGCCTGGACAACCAGCCACCATGTTTATAGCATTTGCTCCTCCATGCTTTGGCAGAGGATTATCTTTCACGATAGAGACAACATCTTTAAAGGATAAGATACCAGTCCTCACCAATTTTTGTACTTCGGTTTTCAAAGGATAGCAGTTCTCAAGATTATGTCCTGGTGCTCCCTGATGAAAAGCACATGTTTGGTCTGCCTTATAATACCAAGGCAACAATGATGGTATAGCGGGAGGTAGTCTAGTCTGGACCAACTTCTTTTGAATTAACGTCGGGAGTAATTCTGTATAGCTCATAAGGATAGGGTCATAATTCTCTCTCCTATAATTATATCCTTGATTCCCCTGATGGGATGGTTTCTGATAAGCAATGGTGGTTTGAGCCACACCAACAACTAGAGTTACTGAGGCGACCTATTGATGACGCTGATGATTTCTTCTAGGAGGATTAGTCCTTCTCTCTCGAATAATAGAGTTTGTATCTCCTTCCTTCTTTTTGGCAAACCCATATGATGGCTTCTTCGCACTTATGGAACTTTCGCTTTTTGTTAGACGAACCTCTCTTACAGCCTCTTCCAAACGGATACTTATGCCCATCATTTTAGTGAAGTCACTTGGCGTACTCGCTACCATCATCTCATAGAAGAAAGCACCCAGAGTATTCAGGAAAATCTTAGTCATCTCCTTTTCTTCCATTGGAGTAATCACTAGGGCGGCTACCTCACGCCATCTCTGTGCATATTCTTTGAATGATTCCCTGTCCTTCTTGACCATGGCCCTGAGTTGATCATGGTCAGGCGCCATGTCCACATTATAATTGTACTGTTTAACGAACGCTTCTCCCAAGTCGCTGAAAGTATGGACATCGACACTGTCCAAACTCATGTACCACTTCAACGCAACACCAGTCAAACTATCTTGAAAAAAGTGAATCAACAGACACTAATCATCAGTGTGGGTAGACATTCTAATTATGTACATCACGAGATGAGAACGAGGACAAGTATTTCCCTTGTACTTCTCGAATTCTAGAACTTTAAACTTTGTAGGTATTTTGACATTCGGGACCAAGCATAAATCATTCACATTCTGCCCGAACAATTCCTTTCCTCTGAGGGCCTTCATCTCCATCTTCATCTTGTCAAACTGATCCTGGAAATCATCCATTCGATTATAGAGACCCAATCCTTCAATTGGTGGAGGAAAATGACGATACACATCATCATTAGCAAATGGGACCACATTCATCGAAGGATGTGCAACAGGGGTAACATGCACCACAAGAGGTGCGGGAGTAACAGTAGTCTGAACAACTATAGTAACTTAAGGACCAAGATTAAAACCTGCAGACATAATGTACTCTAGCATTCCCCATGGTTAACCTTGAGGCAAGCGATTCTGAACAACAGATAGAGCAGTAGACACAGGAACAGTCGGAGCTTCAATAGTAACCATTATTTGTTGAGGTTGAGCAATCGGTGGCTGATTCTGAGCAGCCACCAAAGATTCCATTAGAACAGTGAGATTGGCCATACCGGCCTTCAGAGCACAAACTTCCTCGCGCAACTCGCGATTCTCTTGTTCTAAGTTATCCATCTTCTTTCTGAAATTAGCCCGAGTATTGTATTGGTGAGATAGATTGCTGAACAAAGTAAGGAAGCTCGGTAAGACACCTGGATATGCACAAAAAATTCAATAAGTATGTACAATATGATGCATGATGTGCAATGCACGTGATTTATTTTATTATTATTATTTTAAGGGACATAAAGATTTTATATACAATTTGCAAATATCAAAGTAATAACACATTTGAAATACTGAAACTTTTATTATAACTTCAAAATGGATTACAAGTTTCAGCAATCCCAAGTACAATATGAAAATAAAGTCTAAAACCCTAAGAAGTAAAGCTGATGGAGATCACTCTATGCGCTTACGCTTCCCGGTAAATCTGGAAATTTGAGCCTTCAACCTCTGGTTTTCTTCCGCATATCTGATGGCAACCTTCTTCCAATCACCTGAGTTAGGAAGTGAGAAACTAGCATCTGACTGAGGTTTAGGGGAAAATAAATCCCCTTGCCTCACCATCCTCTCTACAGCCCGACTCTTAAGAATCTCAATCAACTCATTTTTATTTATCAAGTATGTTCTATATGAAATCTCTAGAGTTTGGCACTTATTCTTCCAAGCTTCCGTTTACTAAAAAGGAAGTCATCACCACCAGAAGAGTCCCTATGAAGGATTTTCCTTTCTTCACTCAAGCAAACTCATCTCCAGAAATTGTCCTTAGATATCTAGAAGCCCGCAAGAGTGATGGAACAATTCAATATGTAAATATCCTTGATCTCAGGAAACAACTTCTAGTAGTTTATATAATAAAGACAAGAAAAAGGAAAGTTGTTGGAGAAGGAACATCTCAGAAAACTCCCAAAGCTGCTAAAAAGAAAGGTAACCCCTCTTTTGTTTCTGTCATTGAATCAGTTTTCTTATCAACATCTGAAACCTCCTCATCTCCAAAACCTGCTAAAAATATCTCACCTCAAACCTTTTATAACTTTGACTATAAATTGATACCTCAATACTCACTAATCATCCTCTGATTAATCCACCTTCTACCCAATTAGTTCAAACTCAACCAGAACTTGTACAAGTTCTTTCTGATATTGATCAATTCGATCCATTTTTTGAAGCTCCCCAAATCGAAAATCTAAATACTGCCTCTGAACAAATTCCATAAACCACATCAGCCATTTCAGGCATCACTTTCCTACTAAACACCTTTCAACAACCAAATATCTCCACCATAACATCACAAGATTCTCCCTTTCATATATTCCATCTCCTTATAATTCAACGCCACCTAACTCTCCTATAATCCTTTCTGACTCTCCCACTCCCACTAACTACTCAGAAGATCCTCTCAAAATCATAATTGATCTAGAAGCCTAGAACAATCTTGTCACAACTTCTCAGAAAATAGCCATTCCAAAACCAACACCAAAACTATCCAAATCAGACGTTGGTAAATTTCTGCTGGTTTTTGAAATAGAAATACAGGTGTAGGTGTTTAGGTATTGGCTTGCATTTTTGGTAAACTCCAAGTGTATGTATGAATGTCATGACTGATGTCATAACATTCTAGTTCAGGTTGTACTAACTCTTTAGGTACATATGCAGAAAAATATTGTAACTCAAATACTGATGTTTATAAGTGTGTATCTGAGCATGTTTGCAAAATGATCACATTTAGCTAATCAGTAGACAGGTTTTCTCAGATGTCATAACAGATGTTATGACATCCTGTTCTGAACTAGCAGGATTACAGGA
Organism: Vicia faba; assembly: GCA_948472305.1. Taxonomy (NCBI): domain Eukaryota; kingdom Viridiplantae; phylum Streptophyta; class Magnoliopsida; order Fabales; family Fabaceae; genus Vicia; species Vicia faba. The sequence goes on along the minus strand of OX451741.1, from coordinate 817,581,593 downwards.
TTGGATAAGTCTGAGTTTTTTCAGGAAATAACTCAGTCCTTCCTAAACAGAATCCTGCGTTTTCTGAGGAGTAACCTCGCTCAATCCTAACCTGATCAACAAAGTACTGTGACCTGGTCTTTAGGTCAAACGGAATCAACCCTAGGTTTTTGGAAACCCTAACTGAAGTTGCAGCTGCTATATATTCAACAGAGCTGCGGTTTTTGAAGTTATCCCTGCTGATTGATTAGAAGATCAAGTTTGTAATCTGTATAGATTTGTTTATTGTACTCCAAGCAATTATCATTGTGATAAGTGTCTTGGAATAGGTTTCAATTGTAAGGGTTGTGTAGCACTCAAAGCTTTGAAGCAAGAGTGTTTGAATGTTACTTGACTAAAGCTGTGAAGCAGAGTCAAGTTAGTTGTGTACATCACTCAAAGCTGTGAAGCACGAGTGATTGTGTTACTTGATTAAAAAGCTGTGAAGCTTAATCAAGAGTGTGTTTTGAAGAGTGTCTTCATCAATTCTCAAGTCAAATTGGTTTATGTATCACTGCTGTGATTGAGGGGGAGTGAGTAGGAACTCAGGTTTAAGTTGTACTTAGATTAGAATTGCATTGGGTAGGTCTTAAGTGAAGGAGATAAACTGGTTGGTTTATTCCTGAATTAACATCTCTTATAGTGGATTCTCTCCCTGGCTTGGTAGCCCCCAGAGTAGGTGTTGTTGCACACTGAACTGGGTAAACAATTGACTGTGTTGTTTACTGCTTTTGTATTTACTGTCATATAGTAAGTCAGATACGGTGTCATAACATCGGACGTGACATTAAGTATCTGTAGCCAGAATTTTCAATTGGCATCAGAGCAGGCACCCTGCCTGTATTACTGGGTGAGATCTAGGGATATCACTTTCTGGCACTATGGACAAAGAAGGAGTTTTTGGAAATAGACCACCCATTCTGGATGGAACTAATTATGACTACTGGAAACCTCGTATGATTGCCTTCCTAAAATCTCTGGACAAAAAGGCTTGGAGAGCTGCTGACAAAGGATGGATTCATCCCACCATAACTGAGGAAGATGGGACAATCAGTCTGAAGCCTGAGGAAGATTGGAGTAAAGAAGAAGATGAGCTAGCCCTGGGAAATTCCAAAGCTCTAAATGCCTTGTTCAATGGGATTGATAGAAATATTTTCAGATTAGTTCATCAATATGAACTGGCCAAGGAAGTTTGGGACACTCTCAAAACTACTCATGAGGGAACTTCCAAAGTAAAAATGTCAAGGCTTCAGATGTTGACCACTAAGTTTGAGAATCTAAAAATGATGGAAGATGAAACCATTCATGAGTTTCACATGAACATCTTGGAGATTGCCAACACCTCAGGAGCACTGGGAGAAAAAATGTCAGAAGAAAAACTGGTGAGGAAGATTCTCAGATCCTTGCCTAAAAGATTTGCAATGAAGGTGACTGCCATAGAGGAAGCCCAGGACATTAGCAAGTTGAAAGTAGATGAACTTATTGGGTCTCTTCAGACTTTTGAGATGGGAATCACTAATGATGATGTCAAAAAGAACAAGAGCATAGCACTTATGTCCAACACTGATGTTGAAGAAAACATTTCAGAAGCCATAGCCATGCTAGGAAGACAATTCAACAAACTCATCAAAAGAATAGATCCAAAGTCAAGGTCTAATGTTCATAACATTTCCTCTGACATTGACAGTTCCAGCAAAAGATCAAGGTCAGATGGGAAGGGAGTTCAAGGCAGAGGAATTCAATGCCATGGTTGTGAAGGATATGGGCATATTCGAGCTGAATGTCCTACCTTTCTTAAGAAACAAAAAGGAATGACAGTTACTTGGTCCGACTGTGATTCAGAAAGTAATTCTGAAGAAGAGACTGCCAAACGAGTTACTGCTTTAACTGGTGTTTGTACCTCTGAAAGTGATGAAGAGGTGACTTTTGAAGAACTGGCTGAAACATACAAGGAATTGTGTATCAGAAGTACTGAAGTCTGTGTGCAGAATAAGAAACAATCAAAACTCATCATAAAGATGGAGGCTGAAAAACGGGAAAACCTTGAAACTATAAGTCTTCTAGAAGGAGAAGTTCAATTGCTGAACTCACAACTGGATCAAATGACAAAATCTGTCAAGATGTTGACAAATGGAACTGACAAATTGGAAGAGATCCTACAGATTGGACAAAATGTGGGAAATAAATCTGGTCTAGGATTTATGAAAGCAACGAAATCTGGTTCTGGTAGGCAAATGCCAAAACAGATGTCTCAACACAACTCTCGACATCAGGAACAGAAACATATGAGGAAAAGGTACCAAAGATGGAAATGTCATCATTGTGGTAGATATGGCCACATAAAGCGTTTTTGCTTCAGATTACATGGATACCCTAATCAGAATTCAGGTGTCAAACCTAAGTCTAAAAAGGTACCACATGCTCCTCAATGGAAGAAAAAGGCTACTGCACTGATAGCTCACACTTCCCTGAGGGTCTCTGCAAAAGAAGACTGGTATTTTGACAGTGGATGTTCCAGACATATGACTGGAATCAAGAACCTCCTCAATAATGTTAAGCCTCACACCACCAGTTTTGTGACCTTTGGAGATGGGGCTAAAGGTGAAATCAAAGGAGTTGGTGATTTGAACTGCCCTGGAGTTCCAAGTCTAAATGAAGTACTGCTGGTGAAAGGACTGACTGCTAATCTCATTAGTATCAGTCAACTGTGTGATCTAGGATTCAAGGTCAATTTTTCAAAATCTGAATGCCTTGTAATCAATGACAAACAAGAGACAGTAATGAAAGGAGTCAGATCCAAAGACAACTGTTACTTATGGGAGGCTGAGAACACTAATTTCTCATCTGTGTGTTGCATTGCAAAAGAAGAGAAAGAGGTGAAACTGTGGCACCAAAAACTTGGCCATCTCCACCTAAGGGGTATGAAGAGGATCATCTCCTTGGAGGCAGTCAGAGGAATTCCAAAACTGCTAATTGATGAAGGAAGAGTTTGCGGTGAATGTCAGGTGGGCAAGCAGACAAGGATGTCACATCCAAAGTCAAGACATCTGACCACCACTAAGGTTCTAGAACTCCTCCATATGGATCTGATGGGACCAATGCAAGTAGAAAGTCTTGGTGGTAAAAGATATGCCTATGTGGTTGTGGATGATTTTTCCAGATTCACCTGGATTAATTTCATTAGAGAAAAATCAGATGCATTTGAAGTCTTTAGAGAACTGTGCAAAAGAATTCAAAGAGAGAAGGAAGTATGTATTGTCAGAATCAGAAGTGATCATGGCAAGGAATTTGAAAACAGCAGGTTTGATGACTTCTGTGCTTCAGAAGGAATCAGTCATGAGTTTTCTTCTCCCATAACACCTCAGCAAAATGGAGTTGTGGAAAGAAAAAACAGGACCATACAAGAATCTGCCAGAGCAATGTTACATGCCAAAAAACTTCCTATGTATTTCTGGGCTGAAGCTATGAATACAGCTTGTTATGTTCATAACAGGGTCACCTTGAGAAAGGGAACCTCATCCACCATATATGAACTCTGGAAAGAAAGAAAACCAACTGTGAAGTACTTCCATGTGTTTGGCAGCAAATGCTATATCCTGTCTGATCGGGAACAGAGAAGAAAACTGGACTCCAAAAGTGATGAAGGCATATTTCTAGGATACTCCTCAAACAGCAGAGCTTATAGAGTATTCAACTCCAGAACCAAAACCATGATGGAATCAATAAATGTCATAATTGATGACTATCATGAAGAAACAGATGTTCCTTGTACTGTTGAGACATTCTTTGAGACTTCAACCCAACAGGATGATCTACCCAACTCCACCACAACAGAATCAGAATCAAAGGAAGGTAGCAAGACTCCTTCCATCAGAATTCAGAAGGATCATCCAAAAGAGCTCATCATAGGAGATCCTAATAGTGGAGTCATCACAAGATCAAGAGAAATCATCTCAAATTCTTGTTTTGTGTCCAAAATAGAACCAAAAAATGTCAAGGAAGCCTTGACTGATGAATATTGGATTGGTGCAATGCAAGATGAACTGAACCAATTCAAGCAGCATGAAGTTTGGGAACTGGTTCCTAGACCTGAAGGAACTAACATCATTGGGACAAAATGGATATTCAAGAACAAGTCAGATGCTGAAGGAGTTGTCACCAGAAATAAGGCGAGACTTGTTGCTCAAGGATACACCCAAGTTGAAGGGGTTGACTTTGATGAAACCTTTGCACCTGTAGCCAGGTTGGAATCAATCAGACTCTTGTTGTCAATTGCTTGTCTTCTGAAGTTCAAGTTATTTCAGATGGATGTGAAAAGTGCCTTTCTAAATGGGTACTTAAATGAGGAAGCTTATGTGGAACAACCTAAAGGTTTTGTGGATCCAACCCATCCTGATCATGTCTACAAATTGAGAAAAGCTCTATATGGGCTGAAACAAGCTCCTAGAGCATGGTATGACAGGTTAACAAAGTTTCTCTCAGACAAAGGATACAGAAAAGGAGGCTTGGACAAAACTCTATTTGTCAAAACTGAAGGAGGGAAGTTGATGGTTGCCCAAATATATGTTGATGATATAGTGTTTGGCGGAATGTCAGAACATATGGTTAAACACTTTGCTGACCAGATGCAGGCTGAATTTGAAATGAGTCTCATGGGAGAACTAACTTATTTTCTTGGACTACAAGTCTCACAGATGGAGGACTCAATCTTCTTATCTCAAAGCAAGTATGCTAAGAATATTGTAAAGAAGTTTGGAATGGAGAATGCAAGTCACAAAAGGACTCCTGCTCCTACTCATCTAAAGCTCTCCAAAGATTCAAGTGGGGTTAAGGTGGATCAAAGTCTGTACAGAAGCATGATAGGAAGCCTGCTGTACTTAACTGCCAGCAGACCTGATATTGCCTTTGCAGTTGGAGTTTGTGCTAGATACCAAGCTGATCCCAAAGTCAGTCATATCAATCAAGTGAAGAGAATTTTGAAGTATGTAAGTGGTACTTACAACTATGGATTGCTGTATACTCATGGCTGTGAACCGACTCTGACTGGCTATTGTGATGCTGATTGGGCTGGTAGTGCTGATGATAGAAAAAGCACTTCTGGAGGATGTTTCTTTTTGGGAAGTAATCTGGTTTCTTGGTTCAACAAGAAACAGAATTGTGTGTCTCTTTCCACTGCTGAAGCTGAATATATTGCAGCTGGCAGTAGCTGCTCTCAAATGTTATGGATGAAACAGATGCTCACTGAGTATAACGTCACACAAGATGTTATGACATTATACTGTGACAATCTGAGTACAATCAACATATTCAAGAATCCCATTCAGCATAGCAGGACCAAACATATTGACATACGACATCACTTTATTAGAGACCTTGTAGAAGAAAAGACCATCAAATTGGAACATGTTGCCACTGAGCTACAGCTGGCTGACATTTTTACCAAGGCTTTGGATGCAAATCAATTTGAAAACTTAAGGGGTAAGTTGGGTATTTGCCAACATGAGGAATTGTAGCAATTAATTTTGCTTAAAACAAAGACCAAAGGACTTCTGCCTGTTCTGATTGGTTTAAAATTGTATTTTCTCATTTCCTACCACTGTTTTAAGAAGTTGAATAGGCACTCCTTTGCTTTGTTCCTCTCTCGTCTTCTCATCAATCAGAAATTCTTCTCATTTGCTGTTTGTCCTTCAAAACTGACAAAATGTCTCAAACGCCATCATCATCCAATACGACCATCTCAACCTCTTCATCTGATCAAGATTCTGGGACAATCTCTTCCTGTCTGGACTCTGATGTTCTGGAGATCTGTTCTCATAGAATTAACTCCACCAAGGCCAAAGAGGTGCGAACAAGACATACAGGTAATCCATCTCATCCTTCCTCTTCAGTACCCCCTGAAATTGCAAATAGGGAAGGGACAGCCTATGTTAATCAAGCAATAGCAAAAATTGTTTCCCGAATTCTGAACGAGAACCACTCAGTTCCTGGCATTTCTGTTCCTCTGCACCAAGAAAACTCAAATGCTGAAACAAATCCAAATGTCTCTAAGAATGTTGAGACATCAAACAAAGAGAGAAATGCTGACATTACTCACAAGAAAAGAAAGAAGCCTGACTCCTCTGAGTCTGATGACAATACTTGAAGGATGATTGCTGCGTGGTGGTGTTGCTGGTGGAGTTTGGAAGTATGTTCTGCTATTGTCTGCTGCTGATCTCATTATTTTGTCTTGGATAACTGTATTACTTTATAAACATGTAATCTCTGGCCCATTTGTGGCTAAAGTGGGGGAGAATATTTGGTACTGCTTAATTAGTACTTAACACTATATTTTTCTGCTGTCATTTATTTCTGCTGCTATCTATCTATCTCTGATTGTTTAGGGACTTTAGCCAAAAATCTGCCAAAGGGGGAGTTTGTAGGTGTTTAGGTATTGGCTTGCATTTTTGGTAAACTCCAAGTGTATGTATGAATGTCATGACTGATGTCATAACATTCTAGTTCAGGTTGTACTAACTCTTTAGGTACATATGCAGAAAAATATTGTAACTCAAATACTGATGTTTATAAGTGTGTATCTGAGCATGTTTGCAAAATGATCACATTTAGCTAATCAGTAGACAGGTTTTCTCAGATGTCATAACAGATGTTATGACATCCTGTTCTGAACTAGCAGGATTACAGGATTGGATAAGTCTGAGTTTTTTCAGGAAATAACTCAGTCCTTCCTAAACAGAATCCTGCGTTTTCTGAGGAGTAACCTCGCTCAATCCTAACCTGATCAACAAAGTACTGTGACCTGGTCTTTAGGTCAAACGGAATCAACCCTAGGTTTTTGGAAACCCTAACTGAAGTTGCAGCTGCTATATATTCAACAGAGCTGCGGTTTTTGAAGTTATCCCTGCTGATTGATTAGAAGATCAAGTTTGTAATCTGTATAGATTTGTTTATTGTACTCCAAGCAATTATCATTGTGATAAGTGTCTTGGAATAGGTTTCAATTGTAAGGGTTGTGTAGCACTCAAAGCTTTGAAGCAAGAGTGTTTGAATGTTACTTGACTAAAGCTGTGAAGCAGAGTCAAGTTAGTTGTGTACATCACTCAAAGCTGTGAAGCACGAGTGATTGTGTTACTTGATTAAAAAGCTGTGAAGCTTAATCAAGAGTGTGTTTTGAAGAGTGTCTTCATCAATTCTCAAGTCAAATTGGTTTATGTATCACTGCTGTGATTGAGGGGGAGTGAGTAGGAACTCAGGTTTAAGTTGTACTTAGATTAGAATTGCATTGGGTAGGTCTTAAGTGAAGGAGATAAACTGGTTGGTTTATTCCTGAATTAACATCTCTTATAGTGGATTCTCTCCCTGGCTTGGTAGCCCCCAGAGTAGGTGTTGTTGCACACTGAACTGGGTAAACAATTGACTGTGTTGTTTACTGCTTTTGTATTTACTGTCATATAGTAAGTCAGATACGGTGTCATAACATCGGACGTGACATTAAGTATCTGTAGCCAGAATTTTCAACAGGAATAGGTTAACTCCTTAAAGAAAGCTTGCATGGATAATATTAACCCAACTGCTTCTGATTCTCTCTGGATTCAGTTTAGAAAATGGTTTAATTATGAATCTCTGAAGATGTAAGAACTCAGTTATGAAATTGCTCAACTGAATTTCTAAGATCACCTGAAAATCTTCAAGGACCAGGTTATATGCCACTGGGTAAGGAAACCCCTTCTTCTTCTGGACAACACTTCTTGGGAAGCCTCAGAGGAACCAAATTTAATGAACCATATCCTAAACCTCAACGTCTTCCTCTGCTCGTTTTTAAAGACAAAGGCAAGTCAGTTGAAGAATCTCTTGAGAAAGAATCTGCTGCAGTAACTTCTGAGAATGTGGCTTCTTCTATTGAAACAGCTTACTCTTCTCTTGTGTTGAAAACTCTGGATGAGTTGAAGAAAGAAAATGCAGTTGTTAAGGAAATGCTGGACAAACAGGATGAAATTAACAAAGAAATTAAAGGCATGCTAGGGAAGCAAGAAGAATCAAACAATCAGATCAAAAGTCTATTGGAAGCCTTGTTCACACGACTTCCACCTCCTTCTCAACCTTAGTTCTGATATTTTTCTTGTTTCTTTTATGTTTGTTTCTTGTTTAAAAAACTTATGTTCATTTGCTTCTATCTGTATTAATCTTTGTTAAATGCATCACCTTTTTGTTCTCTTTTAGTGTTTTTATTACTTTTTGATTTATGACAAAAAGGGGGAGAACGTAAAATATTTTTAATATAGCAGTGTCAGGACTTAGTCTCAAACATTTTGAATATCATAACCTTTGTTTTCACTTTTTGAAAGCAAACATGAAAAGTCTCTAAAAAGTAACTTCTGTCAAATGGACTTATCAGAACTTCCATCACAAGCTCTGATTAAACATCTTTAGGGAAGTATCTATTTTTTCTTTATCTGAGTATTCAACTTAGGGAGAGATCCTAATTCTTTATGTTCTTATGTGATTTATCAAAATACACAAGTTTTTGTCATCGTCCAAAGAGAAAGTGAACAAACCTAAAGTGGTTCATCATTATCCTAAAAAGAAAACATTTCCTAAGAAGAAATCTTACCCTTCTAGATATAGAAGTAAATTTGAACCTACTTGTTTTTATTGTGGTATTAAAGGCCACACACCTAATGCTTGCTATGTTAGAAACTTTAGTGTGGCAAGTGGGAATTATGTGTGGGTAAAGAAAGGTACTAATTATGAAGGACCCAAAGCAAATTGGGTACCTAACAAAACCTAATTTGTTTTATAGGTATGCTTGAAGATCACATGCAATCTTTGGTATCTTGATAGTGGTTGTTCAGAGCATATGACGGGAGACATAAACCAATTTTCAAATCTAGTGCTAAAGGCCAAGGGTTTTGTCAATTATGGGGACAATAATAAGGAAGAATTCTTGGAAAAGGAAAAGTTGGTGCTCCACCTTTCACATCCATTGAAGATGTTCTTTATGTTGAAGGACTAAGGCACAATCTTCTAAGCATTAGCCAACTATGTGAAAAATTCCTCAAGATCAAGTTCACCAAAGATGAATGCTTTATAGAAGATGAAATCACACATGGGGTTATACTTAAAGGTAAAAGAATTAATAATATATTTATGATTTTCCTTGATGATCCATCTTTGAAGGTAAAATGTCTCATGGAGAACAATGATGATTCATGGCTCTAGCATAAAAGAATTTCTCATATTCATATGGAACACTTGAATAAATTAATTAAGAATGATCTTGTCATTGGGTTGCCTAAGAGAAATTTTGTCAAAGATAGACTTTGTGATGCTTGTAAAAAAGAGAAACAAACAAAATCAACTTTCAAATCTAAGAATGTGGTGTCTACTACAAGACCACTACAATTGTTGCATATGGACTTATTTGGTCCGTCAAGAACAAGAAGTTTCGGAGGTAAAGTATATGCTTTGGTTATTGTTGATGATTTACCTAGATATACTTGGACATTCTTTTTAGTGCATAAAAGTGGTACATTCAAGGCTTTCAAGAAGTATGCTAAACAAATTCAAAATGAGAAATCTCTAACAATTGCCTCCATAAGAAGTGATCATGGCGGAGAATTTCAAAATGCTCTCTTTGAAGAATTTTGTGGAGAACATGGAATATCTCACAACTTCTTGGAACCAAGGACTCCTCAACAAAATGGAGTGGTGGAAAGAAAGAATAGTTCTCTTATAGAGCTTGCAAGAACGACGCTTAGCGATTCAAATCTTCCAAAAAAAATTTGGGCGGATGCGGTGAGCACGACTTTGTTAGAAATAGAGTTAACATAAGACCAATCTTGAAGAAAACTCCATATGAACTTTTAAAATGGAGGAAACCAAACATTTCCTTCTTTCACATTTTCGGTTGCAAATGCTTTGGCCTAAACAATGACAAAGATAACCTTGGTAAGTTTGATAAAAAATCCGATGAAGGTATTTTTCTTGGCTACTCTCTTTCTAGTAAGGCATATAGAATTTATAACAAAAGAACTTTAACAATTGAAGAATAAATGAATGTATCTTTTGATGAATCTAACCCCTCCAAGGAGGATAATATTGTTTGTAATGATGATGATGATGAAATATTAGAAGTTCCTCAAGAAAATACTTCCAAAGATGTCAATAAGGATCAATCGATTCAACAAGAAGAAACATCTCAACAAGAATCAAACTTCAATGATCTACCAAAGGAGTGGAGGACTTATAGAGATCATCATATCGATAAAGTCATCAGTGATATAAGTCAAGGTGTGACAACAAGATTAAATCTTAAAGATGCTTGTCTAAACATGGCATTTATCTCTCAAATTGAACCCTCCAAAGTTGATGAAGCCTTAGGCGATGACCAATGAATTATTTCTATGCAAGAAGAGTTAAATCAATTTGAAAGGAATCAAGTTTGGGAATTTGTCCCTAGGCCAAGCAACAAATACATCATTGGAACAAGATGGGTATTTAAGAACAAACTTGACGAAAATGGTATAATTGTTCGAAACAAAGCAAGATTGGTAGCACAAGGCTACAATCAAGAAGAAGGAATAGACTTTGAAGAAACTTTCGCTCCGGTTGCAAGGTTAGAAGCTATTCGTCTTTTACTTGCTTATGCTTGTCCATTAAATTTTCATCTTTTCCAAATGGATGTGAAAAGCGCATTCTTGAGTGGATATATCAATGAAGAATTCTATGTTAAGCAAACCCCGAGGTTCGAAGATTTCAAGAATCCATCTCATGTTTTTAAATTGAGAAAAGCTCTATATGGTTTAAAACAATCACCAAGGGCATGGTGCGATTGGCTAAGTAATTTCTTATGCGAAAAAGGATTTGAAAAGGGTAAAGTTGACAAGACTTTGTTTACCAAGAAAATAAAAGGTGACATTTTGCTAGTTCAAGTCTATGTTGACGATATCATCTTCGGCTCGTCAAACAAAGAAATGTGTTAAGAATTTTCAGCAATGATGCAAGGCGAATTTGAGATGTCCATGATGGGTAAAATGAATTATTTTCTTGGACTTCAAATCAAGCAATTAAAGGATGGAATTTTCATCAACCAATCCAAGTATTACAAAGAATTGTTGAAAAGATTTGACATGAATAATTGTAAAGCTATGACTACACCAATGGGTTCCAGTACATACATTGATCAAGATGAATCGGCTGTCTCCATTGACATTACAAAATATCGATGTATGATTGGCTCCTTATTATATTTGACGGAAATCCGTCCAGACATAATGTTCAGTGTTTGTCTATATGCTCTCTTTCAAGCAAATCCAAAGGAATCAAATCTCATGGAGGTAAAACGGATCGTGAAGTATCTCAAAGGAACAACAAATGTTGCATTATGGTATCCTAAAGGTAGTGTTTTCAATTTAGTTGGTTACTCTGACGTGGATTATGCAGGTTGTAAAACTGATAGAAAAAGCACAAGCGGTACTTGTCACATCCTTGGAAATGCATTAGTATCATGGGCTTTCCAGAAACAAGCATGTGTTGCTCTTAGCACGGCCGAAGCAGAATATATTGCAGCAGGTAGTAGTTGTGCTCAAATAATGTGGCTCAAGCAACAACTTCGTGACTACGGACTCGATCTAGGATGCATTCCTCTTCGGTGCGACAATACAAGTGCAATAAACATTACAAAGAATCCGGTCATGCACTCAATAACCAAACACATCGACATACGACATCATTTCTTCGTGATCATGTACTTCAAGGAGATGTCGAGGTTACATTTATAGATACTCATAATCAACTTGCTGATATCTTCACTAAACCTTTGGCAAGAGAACCATTTTACAAGATTCAACGAGAACTTGGAATTCTTGATGAACACAACGAATAAGGTCTTTTCTATCCTTTTTATGCTTTCACATACTTTTCTTAACTTCGTTATATGTAAAAATTCATGATTATATGATGCCTTAAAATGATATATATGTTAAGTTTTGTTTAAATTTAAGAAAAATGTGTTTTTGGTCATTTTTTTATTGATGCAAATCAATTGCACCATTGTGTAAATCGATTGCTCATTGTATGTTTTATTTTCTGACCTTTCTGTTTTTAGTGTAAATCGAATGCACGCTGTTCGTTTCAATTTTATGTTGGTTCTATTTTGTGTGCAAATCAATTGCACCTGTATGCAAATCAATTGCACTTGCTATAAATTGCTTTTTTGACAGGCTTTTATGTTGGTCAAAATTTATCTCTCTCTCTCGTATTCCCAAGTTCACCTCCACTATTGACAAATAAATTAAATATCATTGACTATATTAAAACCTACTCATCACTATCCACTCACAGAGCCTATCCAAATTCATCTCATCAAATATCTACTTCTAAAAATCTACCAAACCCTAAATTCAGAAAAACACCTTCCTCATGGCATCCAAACAAAAATGAAAAGTGTCAGCTACAGAGAAAGGAAAGAAGAAAGTTACTTCATCTTCTGGAGAAAATCCATTAATCTCAACTCTCACAGAAGTTCAAGAAACAAGGTTCAAAAGGGATTTTCAAAGGAAGATAGTGTCCACTCCAAAATATGGTATGCTATCATCTTTCCCTCATGAATGCTTTACTTTTCAGAATGATTTGACTGCATATGGATTAGAACCACTGATTTCATCATTTGGTCCATACTACCTGAATCTAGTAAGAGTGTTCTTCAGTAATTTGGCTACTTACAAAGGCAAGTTTGTTACATATGTGTTGGGAACAAGAATTTCTCTAACCCCTGAAATTCTTGGTGAGATTCTACATATCCCTCATATTGGGATCTCTTTGTATGATCCTGAAGGCAAAGCATGGGATGATTACAAGAAAAATGATTTTTACTACAGCAATGGCAGAATGAACAAAGCTGAATTCCATGCTAAAGGAATTCGCAGTCTAGGAGGAGTCATTCCATCTAGAGACTCTTGGAGTGTAGGTAACTTTTTTATCGACGATAGGCTATTTCACTATTTCATGGTCTACATTATGTTTCCGCGGGCTAGAAACCACTGCACCCTGACTATTTTGGAAATGCAACTGATATATGCAAGGAAAAGAAGTATAAGCGTCAATTGGGCACGACTTATAATGACTCATATGCTAAGGTTTGATACAAAGTCAAATTTCCTACCATATGCTTACTTTACTACTCTAATTAAGGAAGAATTTGGAATTTATTTTTCCGGTTTTAAAAGAGTTGATATGGATCCAAATGGTCACAAGATCTCAATCAAAAATGTTGATTCGAGAATGGGAGTTCACTATAATTCAGAAACAAAAACAATCACATACATTGGTAAAGATATGGTTAGTGACGAAGGAAACAATCAAGAGGAAGAAGGCGGTGATGCTGCACCTTCTCCACCTACTTCTCCCTATGGTCCAAGTAATCAAGATGTTATAGATTTTATGACTCGATAATTTGCTTCCATCAACACCAACATCAATCACCAGTGGAATGCCATCAATGACTCCACGACATCTCAGATTAATGATTTTCGCTCAGATGTGAACCAATAACTTTCCTACCTCTACTCTCACCTTCACATACCTCCATATGACTCTAATAATCTTGTTGTACCTCCACCACAATACACAAAACCTCCATTACAACAACAATTCCCCAATCAAGGACCCTTCTTCTATAACAACTGTGACATGAATCAACCTTAAAATTATGTCCAATTTTGTTATTTCTACTGATTTTATGTTATGTCCTTATTACTTAATGCTATGTTTTGTTTTTTGCTTTTGAGCTTTCTATGTATTTGTTATTCTACTATGACATGTATGTCTATGACTATGTTTAATTAGTGCATGTTTTGGTTAAGTTTTCAATGTTATCCATTTTTATTGCATCTTTCCCTTATTTTTGATAATGTCAAAGGGGGAGAAGGATGTGGCACTTTATGCTTGTTTATTTCCTGCCTTAAACTTATAAGGTACTCTTCAACAAGATGAACAATTTGAAGAGTTTCCAAACTTCTCATACAAAGGGGGAGTTATTCATCTTAGGGGAAGAAGTCTCTTTCCAGAAATAACAAAGCTTCAAGAAATATTGTTTATCATCATCAAAAAGGGGGAGAATGTAATATCAAGCTTCTCAAATGATTCTCAATTCACTTTGTTTTGATGAAGACAAACTATATTGTCAAGAAGGCAAAGATTTTAATCAAGCTAAAAGCATCATTAGATAAAAAACTTTGTCTCAAGTTCTTAGCAAATTTCACAAGGTATAATGACAATACTTACTTTGAACTTAAGTCTTAAATGCTCAATGATCAAAAGAAGTGTTTTATCTTGTCCAAAAATTTTCTCAAGTTTTCTAAGCAAAAAATAAAATTTCACTTATGTGAAATCGATTTGCATGTTTGTGCAATCAATTGCATGCTTCATGTTTTCAAAGTGTTAGCTACTGTTTCTAAGTGCAATCGATTTGCATGTTTGTGCAATAGATTGCTCTCTATCAAATTTTGCTACTGTTTTAAAGTGAAATCAATTTACACAAATGTGTAATCGATTGCTCACTGAAAATATTTGAATTTTTTAGCTGTTAAAACCCGTGCAATCGATTTACACAAGGGTGCAATCAATTGCATGCTAAACGTTTTTGAAAATTAGCAGCTTTGAACATATGTTTTCATAACACCATTTCATGGAAACTTTTCATTGAATCTTGGCAATTGTTCATGATTCATTTGCAGAAATTTATGTTGTTTCAAAGAGGTGAAATGATCATATGAATACTGAATTTTCAAAATCATTTTTTACCTCTTCCAATCAATAGTTTCTGAATTTTAAAATATTAAAACTCAAGCTTTTTCTTCACTTTCATACATAAAGTTTTTCTGCATATTTTCATATATTGTTAAACAAAAAACTTTGAGAATTCTATAGTCTTGAGTCATTGTATATTATTGTTATTGGAAGAGAAGATCAACTCATTGATAAAATCACTCAAAGTGATTATTGCACTACAAACTCTATCAATCAAATATTGCTATACACTTTCTTATTTTTCAGGATTGTTGAAAATAAGTTCAAGTGGTTTTGTAATCTTGTTTTTTTAGAATTGTTGGATACAAGTAAGGTCACCTTGAGAGGATTGTTCTCATTGTTGACATAGTGAAAATCCAAGAGGATTTTTCTTGGTCAAAGAGGATTGTTCTTGGTTTTGGTAGTTCTTGTATTAAGTTTGCCACTATAAGGAAATCTCTTTCATGTTGAAAGGGGACTGGAGTACTCTCGAACTGTGAGGGGAACCAGGATATATCGCTCGTGTCTCTTTAATTTTATGGATTTTACTCTTTCATAAACACACCATAAACCAAAAAAATATTATCCTTCATCACTAAAAACCAGAAAAAATTTAAAGTTCCTAATTCACCCCCCCCCCCCCCCCCCCCCCTCTTAGGCGCACTTCGTACTTACATCATCCCTCTTCATCTTATCCTCTTCTTATTGTGTCACATGTTGTTAGAGGATGATATACATATCATCTTTCCAAACATATGAGACATAAATTACTATTGATCAGCCTCAAATAGGTGCGACTTTTATATAAGTCCACTTACGATTGCTTAACATAGCGCTAGATTTTGTCCCGATTTCGAGAAATGATCAATCGTGGCCCAAACCCATGTTTGTAAGCCCAGTTATGTTAATTTGAATCCTTTGATCTAATAATATTAAGATTCATTGTTAGGAGTATTTGGTATTATCAATCCTCTAATGAATCTCCATAAGCTTTGGTCAAAGTGAATCACTTAAACATCGTTGATCATTTATGGTTGCCTTGAGAATTTTAAATGAATGATATACTTGACAAAAAGAAAATTAAACTTGTTGTTGAGAGGCTTTGGTTTTATCAATCATCTAACTAGTTTCAAATGCAAGTTTCAAGATGATCATTCAACTAACCTCTAATTTCTAACAATTGACTTTATTTTATGCTTTTACTTTATGCTTTTACTTTATGTTTTTAATTTAAGCATATTTATTTTAGCATTTACATTTCATGTTATTTTCATTTTTGCTCATTTGAGCATTTGGTTTTATGTCATTTTTATTTTTCTCCCTTGATCTCTTCATTTATTTTTGAAGATACCTAATAATCAACTTAAACTATTAAAAAAAATTTAATGTTACTTAGACTATTTGATCACTATCATTGGCATTATGGAGCGATGGACTTCTTGGACTTAGGATTAGAGACCTTGACCTACCTTGAGACCTTGTGACCTCAATTGTTAATTTGTCTAGAGACCTTTGTTGATTTTAAAATCTAAGCCATATCCTCCACTTTGAGATTATGCAAATTTTCCTTTCTCATAGTTGTAGGTAGTAAGTATGTTCTTCCACTCGGATAAGACGATGATGTTTCGTCTCTTAAAAATAACCAACACACATGTGTTTTAAAAATTTTAAAGGTGAACTACGAGTACCCTGATCCCTTATTGCACGGAAGGTGGTACGTAGGCACTAAAGGTTCGCAACTGTGGTGGGTGCAAAAATTATAAAAAATATTTCTTTTCTCATCCCCACAATCTATTTTTATACAACTTTTATAGCCAAGATACATAGATTTTCAAAGAGGTTCCTTCGGAGTACCGTAGATGTTTAGTATGCTAATACTCTCCTTTGCATAACCAACCCCCGAACTTAGATTCTCTCCTCATATTTTTGGGTTATTCACTCTTTTCCCATTTCTTTGGAAACAATAAAGCACGGTGGCGACTTTTATTTTGATATTTGCAAGTTAAGTCAATCAAATGGCTTAGACTCAATATTTTTACCGCTACCATTATGTACCCTGACTGGGGATAAAAGAGATGGATATTCCTCTGATGCGCTATCTGGCCAAGTTTCAGATATGGTTATTCGCTCTTCTGGGGAGGACAACGTTGAATGACACTTAGCAGGAGAAGATAATTTTGTCATAGAATTTGCAGTATTGGAGAAATAAACTCTGTTGGGGAATTAAAATCTTATGGGGATTGTACTTTCATAGGCTGCGCTGAGGAAGTTTCCACCGTATGTTGGGGAAATAATCAAACTTCCTTATCCATTGGGGAACCTATTGGGGAAGATGATCATGTCAAGCTATCCATCAGGGATATGGAGGTGAACTGCTGGGAATATGCCCCAATTTCTGTCTGAGGGCATATTAGACTTGCTGGGGAATATATCCCTATCGAGGATGAGCTTGTGAAGCTAGCTCTATAGAGATAGTTCCATGGAGATTGCTATGAGGGGATTTGTGGATAGCTTGAACATTATCCCAACTTCTAGAGTCTTTAGTAAATGCTAATCATGTTTTCATGCATATATTTTGTAAACAATAATCATATTCAAATGCATATTTTCATTCAACGTAATCATTGGACGTTTTTGCAAACAAAATAGGGAAAGTAAAAACAATTTTGAATTTTGAAATATATTTGATTATGAAAGTTTGCCTATAAGAAGGCAGTTTTATACAAGAAGAAAAATATTATAGTAAGAGGAAATCATCGTAAAAATTGAAAAAAGGGGTACAAAGTGATGAAGAAAAATAGCTATGTGGAAACGATCCCGTCGAGTTTCAACTCTGCTATTGCCCCTATGTCTTCAAGTATCTCATCACTTGCTATCGTAAGAAGATGATTGAACTGATCTGTACCGTTTGAACTTGACACTAGTAATAAAGTTGGTTGTAAGTAGATGGATGATCCAACGCGACATAGTCGTATTCTTTAATCCTTAAATTTTTCCTGGACCTCCCTTTCGGTTTTTCAGTCCATCGGGATATCATTTTTTGCCCAAACTGCCTTTTCAGGTTTTCGACTTGCCGGATGTACAAATTATATATATATATATATATATATATATATATATATATATATATATATATATATATATATATATATATATATATATATATATATATATATATATATATATATATATATATATATATATATATATATATATATATATATATACCCCTAATTTTTGCCTGAACCCTTTTGGTTCGCCAAGATGCCCTTATTTTTGCCTAGGGCTGTCAACCTAGCGGGTCTCTTTTTTGCATAGTATTTTTTGACTATGTTCGCATTCACAAGGTGCGGAAAATTTTCACCTTCCATGGTGGTAAGTATCATAGCACCACCAGAAAATATCTTTTTAATCAAAAACGGCCCTTCGTATGTGGGAGTCCATTTGCACCTGGGATCAACTTATGGTAGGATGATGCACTTTATTACAAAATCGCCAGCCTAGTACACCTGATGTTTGACCTTCTTGTTAAAGGCCTTGATCATGTGTTTCTGATATATCTGACTGTGAAAAACAGTCGCAAGTCTTTTTTTCATCAATCAAATTTATCTGGTCAAGTCGAGTCTGAATCCATTCATCTTCATCTAAACCTGCGTCTTTCATAATCCTTAGGGATGGAATCTGGACTTCAACAGGTAAGACAGCCTCCATACGTAGACTAGAGAGAACGAGGTTACCCCAATTGATGTATATACTAAAGTGAGATAACCATGCAGGGAAAATGGTAACATCTCATGCCAAACATTGTGTGTCACCGTCATCTTCTGCAAGATCTTCTTGATATTCCTGTTGGTGGCCTCCACTACGTCATTCATCTTTGGCAGGTATGGAGAAGAATTGTGATGCTTAATCTTGAACTTCATGCAGAGTCCCGTGATCATAGTATTTTTAAGATTGGTACCATTGTCTGTGATGATCCTTTCAGGGATGCCATACTGATAGATAAGGTTATACTTAAAACTGAGCCACAAAATTCGGGGTAACGGAAGAAAACAAGGCTGCTTCTACCCACTTCGTGAAGTAATCAATAGTGACAAGGATGAAACAATGTCCATTGGAAGTGTTGTACCGCAATTTTTTCCCCTAATATTCCTCTATCATCTCATATCAAATCAATCAAAACAAGATCACACTAGGGTTTGGTTCTTCTCATTATCTTTAGGTTTGCTCATGAGGAATCACCAAGCACCTTGAATCATATATGTTTTGTATTGATTAACTTTAAACTAACAAATGCAATAAATGTTTTCTCTAATTGATGATGTTATAGGTGAAAGCACAACACATTTCATCAGGTTGATATATAAGTTCATGAGTTTATTTCCATGCCTTCTTCAACAAAGCTTCATTGAGATTCAAGCTTCATCATTGAAGATACTTTGAAGTGATATCATGAAAAGGTCTACTATGATTCATCATGCCTCAATTTGTCAAAGAAAATCAAAATATGCAAGATTTAATTGAAGAGGTGTGACCTAATTGGACAAGTTCTTGATTTCTTGATCACAAGTGCATAACCCTCTCAATTCTTAATATTTAGAGGTTATTTTTATTAATATGGGTTCTTATTATCATCCACGACAACTTCTATTCACATGTAAAAAGTATTGGTTCAAGAAAGTTTTTCAAATTTGAAAGGGGCTCCCAAGGCATTTTGTTGCTCTAGGAGCTAGAGTTTTGAATTTCTAAGGGCTATACCTTGCCCATCTTTTGAGATTTTTGGGTAATTCAGAAGGCATGCTTCTCTTTAAAGGGTTATCAACTAATCACTTCAAAAGTTTTAATAATATTTCATGTGGAAGATGTCTAATGATGAAGAAACATTACAAGTCCTCTAGATAGGCCATCAAATTCCCTTATGTGACTTCAAAGGATCATAACTTGGTCAATTTTTATCTCCTTGAGCCTATTCTGTTTCCATAATGAGCTTAAGGATGTGAACTTCAACTCTTATTTTATGTGCAAAGCTTGAAAAATGGATGAAAGATGCCCTAAGAATGCAAAATATTATAGGTCACCTCAAGAATTTTCACCAACTTGCCAAAGCCATAACTTTTTCAATTCTTGGAGTTTTTAAGTGGTTCAAATATCAAAATGTCATTTAAGAGATCTACTTCATGCTATCTTTTTTTATTCAAAAGAAAATTTTGAGTGGAAGGCCATGTTTGGATGCAAGACATTATAGATCATTTTTTAAGAAAAACATAGAGTCAGCATCTTTTTCTGAACTTTGACTCATCACAACTTTTAGCTCAAGCATCCATTTGATTCAATTATTTTCTCATTGTAAAGGTTGTAACGTTATCTTTAAATTGCTTCAAGAATCATGCCCTAAGATCCCTTGAGCTATGAATTTCATTGATTCAAAGTTGGTAACTTGAAACTGACTTTTACCTCCAAGTCAGAATTTGAAATGCACGATTCAGCTTCTAATCACTAAATTTATGCGCGTTTTTACTTCTAATCATGTTTAACAATCTTCATGAAGTGATTAGCACCTTGAAACGCGTGTTTTGGTTGAGTTTTGAGCAAAATAGAAGTCACAATTTTCATGCTTGCAACTTCACTCGATTTCCCTCCAAACTTCATCGTTCCACATGCTTGAGCATTCCATTTGATTCCCTATAAATAGAGGGTTATATCTCACTCACTCACTCAAGTTTAAACAGCCAGAATCACCCTGCCCAACTTTTTCCTTAACCCATTTTTCTGCAACTTCGAATTTGGTTTTACAACCTTCCTCAATCCATTTTTTTTATCAATTCTTCATCCTTGAATTTCACTAAAGCTAACAGAAGAAGAACCAAGCCCTAAACATCTTAAATCGTGCTAGTCAAGTCAAGTTTCAGAGCTCTGAATTTGAACTTCAATAGGTAGATTCCTTCATCAATTCTCTCAAAATTTGTTACCACAATGAAGCTCTCACCATTCTGATACAAGTCGCAACATTTGTTTTCAACTGGAATTGAGTTTTAATCATGAATCTTCAAACCCCTATTCAACTTTTTTCTTCAGGTTTTCTTCAAATCGGCTGAGCTACAACTTATATAAATTTTTTGCGAGGATACAATTTTCTTCGTCTTAATGAGAAAAAGTGAATGACATAGGTATGAGTTACTGATTTTATAGTTTGAGAGACTTGCAATTTTCATGGATGGAGGTTGACGATGACCAACTTGTCATCTCTCAACCAATGACAAAGCGCCACTTGTTTTTTTTTAAATCTGATTTAAATAAATGATCTGGTGGATTATTCACTAATGTCCATATCATGCACAACGTGCCAGATCCCTTGGATTTGATTACTAACGTGTTTTGACATTGATCCAATGGTCTACATCTTTTTGGTTTTATTTTTATTTTCTGATTTTTTTGTATTTTAATTGATTTAAACTTCAAAAATTCATTTTTGACTCAAAAATTATTAAAAAAAAAATCTTAAAAATATTTTAGATTTTTCTCTTTCTGATTTTTATTTTTCCATAATTTTATTTTATAATTTGATATTTTTTATAATTTTTTACTTTAATTAAATTGTTTTAATTGATTAAAAAATTTTTTCTTAATTTTTAAATTCTAAAAAAAATTATGGAAAGGTCCTTTGGCCTTTTTGGAAATTTTTGATAACCTTCTTTTATTTTTATTTCTGATTTTAATATTTTTTTACCTTTTTTAGTTTGTTTTACCTATTTCTTTTATTTTAAATATTAGTTTCTTACTTTAAAAAATTCTAAAAAAATTTGTCAACATTTATTAAATCATATTTGATCTCTGACTTTTTTTAAGGATTTTTATTTAGTGTTTTATTATACTTTGTGTATTTTTTACCATTTACTTTCCTTTTAATTGACCTTTTAAATATTATTTTATTGGATTTTATTTTTATTATTTTATTTGATTCTGACTTGGGCATTATTTAGTGGCAAATTCTTCAATCTCTTTGGATCTTTGGTGTTGGTAGGTTGAGAAACCAAATCCACCAAAATAGATGAATGATGTTGATGATATTTGAAACCCTAATTTCACACATTGCATCCCCTCCCTCTTCATCTTATTCATTTCTTACTTGTGTTATATGTTGTTAGAGGATGATCTACATATCATCTCTCCAAACATATGGAACATATATTGCTATTGTCCGGCCTCAAAATAGGTGCGACTTCTATATATGTCCACTTACGATTGCTTAACATAACGCTAAATTTTATCCCGATTCAAGAAATGATCATTCGTGGCCCAAACTTATGTTTGCAAGCCCAACTATTTTTAATTTGAAACCTTTGATCTAATAACCTTGAGGTTCATGGTTATGAGGCTTTGGTCTTATCAATCCTCTAATGAATCATCATAAATTTTGGACTAAGTGAATCATTTAAACACCGTTGATCATTTATTGTTGCCTTGAGATTTTGAAATTAATGATATACTTGACAAAAAGCAAATGAAACTTGTTGTTGAGAGGCTTTGATTTTATCAATATTCTAATGAGCTTTCAAATGCAAGTTTCAAGATGGTCATTCAACTAACCTCTAATTTATAACAATTGACTTTATTTTATGCTTTACTTTATGCTTTTTATTTTGAGCACATTTACTTTAGCATTTTCATTTCATGTTACTTTCATATTTGCTCATTTGAGCATTTATCTTTATGTCATTTTTATTTTTCTCACTTGAGCTTTTCATTCCTTTTTGAAGATACCTAATAATCAACTTGAACCATAAAAAACTTTAATGTTGCTTGGACTATTTGGATACTATCCATGGCATTTTTGAGTTACGGACTTCTTGGACTTAGTATGTGACCTCTATTGTAATTTTGTTTGGAGTTCTTGGGGGTTTACCCCCAAGACATTGGGTTGTTTGTGTTCTTTGTGTGCAGGTTATTCTGATTATATGCTTTGTCTGTGATTTGGAATTCATCTATACAACCGTTACTCTGCCCAATTTTTGTGAAGATATAATGCATTTGAAGTTTGGTATTCTTAAGAGGTTTAGTATCTTTGCTTGCTTGGTCGGTCCAAAAGGTGAGAATTCTACATTGACTCATTATGTCAAATGTTGGCTTCTTCTTGGTTAGATGATTCTTTTTCCTAGCTTTTACCTTATGCTTTAGGGTATCCTCTTCGTCTCCTCTCATCTTCTTTAATTTCAAAAATCTTCTCTCTCCTTTTCAAAATTATTCTTGTTTTCTAAATTTTAACCACTTTCATAATAAAATTAAACTTAGGTCCGTTCATTTTCAAAATATTTTCTTAATCAAACTTTAAACACCTTAATCATACTTTGACATTTTTTGAGAGAAGACTAAAAGTCAATCAATCTCATTCAAACCATTTTTTCCATTTTGGCTTTTATCCTTAAAACTTTCTCAAAATATTAGACTCTTGTCAATCCTTGTAGTGATGCGAACTATTATACTTCTATGATATGTAGTGAAGTGAGATATTTTCAACTTGGATGTTGAGTGAGGCTTTGTTAATTTTTTTATAAGAAAATCCAAGCTATATCCTCCATTTTAAGGTGATGCAAATTCTCCTTTCTCATAATTGTGGATAGTAAGTATGTTCTTCCACTCGGATAAGATGATGATGTCCCCTATTGCACAGAAAGTGGTACATAGGCACTAAAGGTCCGCAACCGCGGAGGGTGCAAAAATTATAAAATATACTTCTTTTCTCATCCCTAATATCTATTTTTGTATACAACGTTTATAGAAAAAATACACCAATTTTCAAAGAGGTTCCTGCGGAGTACCGTAGATGTTTAGGGTACTAATACCTTCCCTTTGCATAACCAACCCCCGAACTTAGATTCTCTCCCCCCTCTTTTTGGGTTATTCACTCTTTTCCAATTCCTTTGGAAATAATAAAGTGTTGTGGTGATTTTTATTTTGATATGTGCGAGTTAAGTCAATCCAATGGCTTAGTCTCAACATTTCTACCGCTAAGGAAAAAAATGGCAACTTCACTCGGGAAAGATCGACCTAATGCTAGTCCATCCCTAAGTGGGTTTAGTCGATCTTTGTTTATATGTGTATATGCTATTATTTGTTTAATATTATATGTTGTATATATGTTTGTCTAGATTTTCCTGGTTTTTAGGGTGCTTGTTGATTTCTCAGAATCCTCTACCCGGACTTGGGAAAACTTAAGATAGGACGGACGGTTTAGTCATGTTAACTTTGAGGGAGTAATCCCAAAAAAGAGACATGATATCCCCCACTCAGTGGAGGCCCTTTTCACTGTAGTGTCATTTACCGAGTAATCAGGAAGACGTTTTCTTTTCGACATGGGAGCCTACTGAAACTGAGGGTCGTAGAACCTTTAACTCATCTTGGCCTTTTAGGTGTAGTGCGTAAACTATGACAGAGTAATCCGGAAATGGTTATCACACGATACTACAGTCAGACGATTTTTTCTTAAGAATATTACTAATTACCGAGTCAATCGGGACGTTGGTGTAGTGGTAGAATTGTTGAGACTAAGCCATTAGATTGACTTAACTCGCGCAGATCAAAATAAAAATCGCTACCATGCTTTATGGTTTCCAAATAAATGGGAAAAGAGCGAATAACCCAAAAAGAGGGGGAAAAGATCCAAGGTAAGGGGGTTGGTTATGCAAACGGAATGTATTAGCACCTTAAACATCTATGGTACTCCGCAGGAACCTCTTTGTAAAATATGTATATTTTGGCTATAAAATGTTGTATAAAAATAGATGGTGGAGGTGAGAAAAGAAATATATTTTTTATGATTTTTGCACCCATCGCGGTTGCGAACCTTTGGTGCTTACGTACCACCTTTCGTGCAATAGGGGATCGGGGTACACGTGGTTGCTCTTAAAATTTTAAAACAAGTGTGTTGGTTAATTTTATGAGATAAGACATCATCGTCATTGTCCGTGTGGAAAACATACTTACTACCCACAATCATGAGAAAGGAGAATTTGCATCATCTCAAAGTGGAGGATATGGCTTGGATTTTAAAATCAACAATGCCTCACTCAACACCCAAGTGGAAAATACATCTCTTTACTACATATTATAGAAGTATAGTTGTTTTCATCACTACAAGGATTGACAAGAGTCTAATCTTTTGAGAAATTTTTTTAAAGCAAAAGCCAAAGTGGCAAACTAGTTTGAATGAGATTGATTGACTTTTAGTCTTCTCATGAAAATATCAAAGTATTGTTAAGTTGATTAAAGTTTATTTACGAAAATGTTTTGAAAATACATGGATCTAAGTCCAAGTTTATTATGAAAGTGGTTCGAGTTTTGAAAAAAGAAGAGTTTTTAAAAGGAGGGAGAAGATTTTTGAAATTAAACAATATGGGAGGAGATGAAGGGACTATCCTAAAGCATAAGGTAAAAGTTAAGGAGAAGAACCATTTAACCAACAAGATGCCAACACTTGAAATTATGATTCAAGATAGAATTCTTATTCTTTGGATTAAAACCAATAAAGAAAAGATACTAGACCTCTTGAGAAGACCAAACTTCAAATGTATTAAGGTTTCACAAAAATTGGGCAGAGTAACGACTGCATGCGGGTTAATTCTAGATTACAGACAAAGTAAGTAATCATGATAACATGCACACAAAACAAACAAGCAACCTAATGTCTTGAGGTAAACCCCAAGAACTCCAGACAAAATATTAATTAAGGTCACAAGGTCTCCAACATAGGCCAAGGTCTCTAATCCTAAGTCCAAGAAGTCCAATATTCCATAATACCAAGGATAGTAACCAAATAGTCCAAGTATCATTAATGTTTTTTATGGTTAATGTTAATTATTAAGTATATTCAAAAGGAAAAGAAAAGCTCAAGTGAGCAAAATAAAAATGACATAAAAGTAAATGCTAAAATAAATGGTACATAAAGTAAAGAGCATAAAATAAAAGCATAAAATAAAGTTAATTGTTAGAAGTTAATGGTTAGTTGGATGACCATCTTGAAACTTGCATTTGGAACTCATTAGAGGATTGGTAGAACCAAAGCCTCTCAATAACAAGTTGCATTTTCTTTTTATCAATTATATCATCCATTTAAGAATCCTCAAGGTAATATTTAATGATCAATGATGTTTAAGTGATTCGCGTTTACCAAAATTGATGAAGATCCATTGGAGGATTGGTAGAACCAAAGCCTCCTAATAATTAATCTCAAGGTTATTGGATCAAAGGGTTCAAATCCACATACTTGGACTTGTAAACATAACTTTGGGCCACAGATGATCATTTTCTCGAATCGGGACAAAATTTAGCGCTATGTTTAGCAATCGTAAGTGGGCTTATATAGAAGTCGCATCTATTTTAAGGTTGGTCAATAGTAATCTATGTACTTTATGATTAGATAAATGATATAGAGATCATCATCCCATAACATGTAGCACAAATAAAAAAGTAAGAGATAACATGAAGATGGAGGGGAATGATAAGCTAATTTGGATTACAACCTCAAATTTCTTTCATCTTTAAATTCAATCACTCATCTCATTGGATTAAAGTACTAAACATACCATTAATCCAAAGCACCAAAAATGAATTAAATAATTCACTCTTTGGTAGATTTGAATTAATTGACATTTATCCAACTTCACCTACACCCAAAGTCCATTGAATTTAAAGAGATATTGGACATTTAAAAATTGCAATCCAAATCAACAATCAAAAGCAGTGAGTATAAAAAGATAGATAGATTAAAACAGGCCTAAAACAAGGCAGAAAAAACATTTTGTCACTGTTATAATCGATTGCACTCTGGGAGAAATCGATTCCATCAATGATTTTTTTCAAAAAAAAAACATAAAATTATTCTGTGACAATCGATTACGCTGTGACTGCAATCCATTGCACCCTATAAAAAACAGAAAATCAACATTTTAAAAGGCCAGATTTTTGTTCAAACTTTCCATTAAACACTTTATGATCATGGATTTGATTGAGAACTAAAATTCCATCAAATTATGAGAAAATAGCACAAATGGAATCACAAAACAATGCTCAATGAATCAAACCCAAAGATCAACAAGAGATCACATTATGAAAGTTGAAAAATCCAACTTATCAACGGTAGATCTAGAGAATTATTAAAACAAATTCAAGAATTTGCTTTAATTCATCCCCAAGAATCAATTTCCGAAGCTTGGATGTAGAGAATTGATAAAAAAAAATTATTCGGATGAAGGTTTAGCTCAAAGATTAATAAGCTTCAATACAAAGCTCACTAAATTTTTTTGACAATGGAGCTTTGAGTGAATTTGGTAGATGGAGGGAATTGAGAGATTTTTTAGCAAAGTGAATTTGGCTATCAAAAGCTTGATATTTGAATGAAATGAGGGCTCTATTTATAGAGTTTAGGCTTGAGATTAGTGGTGGTTTGGAGTTTGGTTTGGGAAATGAAATTAGGCTTGATAATTAATTCTTGGAGCCAAAATTTGAATTAATGATATATTTTTCAAAAAATGAAGAAAAATTGGAGCTAAAATTTGAATTAATATTATTTTTTTAAAAAAATGAAGAAAAAATTGGAGCTAAAATTGACAAGCTTGAAATTGCTGATTTTTTTCAAAATTTCACTCTGTGGAATCGATTGCACTTTGGGAGCAATCAATTGCATCAGTGTTTTTTTCAAATATTGTGCAAAATGCACTCTGTGCAATCGATTGCACTCTAAGAGCAATCAATTGTACAGTGAAAAAAATGAAAAAATTAATTATTTTTTCTTTGCAAATAGAGATTTTAGGGAAATAATACCGGAAAACCTTATTTGTCAGATGCGTTGACTCGGTACCTACAAAACACAAATATTCAAAGATAAATATTTTTGTATTTTAATTAGAAGTTATTCGACAACACATATACAAAATATACCACTAAGGTGTTTGGAGATCCCTCAATAGCAAACTTAAAGATAGGATGCAATAGGAGAAAAACTTTAAACCTTAGTTTGTGATCTGATTCCATTGTGATGGTATGAGATGATAGAGGAATCTTAGGGTCAAAAATTAGGGTACAACATCTGCCCTTATTTAAGTGTCTTCTATCCGGAGATACGAAGGTTAAAAATCTTCATGTCGACGCTTTTGAAGATACTTAAATATAAAACAAACCATATTTTTGGCCATAAGATACTATGCAATGCTTATGAGTATGAATGTAGATGAATAAGTCTGAAGGGACGCAAGACACCAATGAGGCTGTCAAAAATAAAAGGGGAAACAAAAAGAAAACTTTACCAGTAAAATAAATCACTGGTGAAGGAAAGACAAGCCTCTGTTGGGGTAATGTCCAAGATAGGATCCAAAGCATCGTCAACTTAAGAGAGTAAAGGATAATGGTACCGACAAATGACTGCGAACTATCCAATCTTTGAGGGGATAGAAAAAAATGTAACATCGACCCAGCGGAGAAAGAGATGGTAAGATAATACCAGGAAATCACAAGATGTATCCTATATTCATAATTGCGAATAGATGAACTTCCATTGGAGTAAAAGAATCTTGATGACGAACTACCTTCCATAATGACAAGGCTATCATCCATCGGAATAAAAATCTCAACAACGGACTACCTTCCATAATGACAAGGCTACCATCCATTGGAGTAACAAAAATCTCAACAACAAACTACCTTCCATAATAAGAAGGCTACCATCCATTGGAGTAACGGGAATCTCAACAACAGACTACCTTCCATAATGACAAGGCTACCATCCATTGGAGTAACAAAGATCTCAACAACAGAATACATTACATAATGATAAGGCTACTATCCATTGTAGTAACAAAAATCTCAACAACAGACTACCTTCCATAATGACAAGGCTATCATCCATTGGAGTAACAAAAATCTCAACAACAGAATACCTTCCATAATGACAAGGCTACCATCCATTGGAGTAGTAAAAATATCAACAACAGACTACCTTCCATAAGGACAAGGCTACCATCCATTGGAGTAACAAAGATCTCAACAACAAACTACCTTCCATAATGACAAGGCTACCATCCATTGGAGTAAAAAAAATCTCAACAACAGACTACCTTCCATAATGACAAGGCTACCATCCATTGCAATAACATGAATCTCAATAACAGACTACCTTCTATAATGATAAGGATATCATCCATTGGAGTAATAAAAATCTCAACAACAAACTACCTTCCATAATGACAAGTCTGCCATCCATTGGAGTAACAAAGATCTCAACAACAGACTACCTTCCATAAAGACAAGGCTACCATCCATTGGAGTAACAAAGATCTCAACAACAGACTACCTTCCATAATGACAAGGCTAGCATCCATTGGAGTAACAGGAATCTCAACAACAGACTACCTTCCATAATGACAAGGCTACCATCCATTGGAGTAACAAAAATCTCAACAACAGATTACCTTCCATAATGACAAGGCTACCATCCATTGGAGTAACATAATCTAAATCTTCTCTGGGAGTTATCAGATCCATTGGGGGAAGTAAAGGTTTCTCAAATAAAGAGTCCTACCACTTGCTACTGTGAGGAGGAAATGCAATAAAGACTTTTCTGAAGGAGGAAAATATGGCTTCCTGGGGAAAGAGATGGAACTCCTGGATAAATGCCAATAAATTCCTGCTGAGGGGATAAAATCTTCTTGTGCAAAATAAATACACATTCTCAAACTAAAGCTCAAATCTTTCCAAAATCCGAATAATAATGTTGTTAAGGGTATCCAGTCCAAACAGAAATAATACGGAATGAAGTAGTCAACCAAAATATATCTCCTGAGAAATAAAATCAAGAAGGAATCTCATTCCGTCCAGACAACGAGCTGAAAAGAAGGCTGAAACAAAAAAAATTCCACGAGGGATAACTCAGTGGGTAAGTTGAAGGAATATACATTTTTTGCTTAAGGTTGACACTCTATTGGAGAGAGATTAACATAACTGAAGGAAATAAATTCTTATTCCATAACTTTACTTCGCTGGGGAGGCACAAGATAAAAAAACGGCGATGTAACGTCTTCCTCTGAGCTTCTACTGGGAAATCATACAATCTTCGGGGGGGGGGGGGGGGGGGGGGGACAAAATGTTTGAAGTTCATACTTCTGCCAGAGTTGACTTCACTGGGGAAAAACAATATCACCTTATTGAGACATCAGTTGGGGATGACATGCTGACTTCATTGGGAAGAATAATACAATATTGGCGAAGAATACTTCAAGGTACATTCTCAATAATGAGAGTGATAATTGCACCAACTTCTCTGTGGAGGAAGTACGAAAACCTCACGGGGCAACAATGTCAGAAAAATATCTCGTCTCAACATCACCCGGGGAATTTTCAAGAAATCAAACACTACAGCAAGAAAACTTATGGGGATTTTAAATCCAATCCAGAACTCGGCGGGAGAAAACCCAAACAGTTGATAACCAATTCAACACTTCTTCAATAAGACATTACCCTTGCCTGACTGCCGAGCAAACAAACAAATGTTGGTACTACCGAAAGGAGATCTTTCACAAATGAGTCCAATCTCAGCATGTACAGAGAGAAAACACTTTTACCAAATGAGTGAAGCCTTCACTGGGGAGACTTGAATAGAGTCCTCATATTACACAAACCTTTGTATTTATCTGTCTCTGAAATCACTAATCTTGTCCTCCTTGTATCACAAAATTTAAAGCAATTTGTAAATTATTTTCAAAAATAATTTTGTTATTTAATCTGTTTTATTTGATCATTACTATCAATAATAAATGAGATCTCTATAAGCTGAATAAAATAAGAATTACAAAGAATTGGATAAAAGGCTCGAATTTTTTTAATAGAATGGTAGTCTGCGAATGACAAGACTCTATAGATGATTACAAAGTTTGGAACATGGTAATATATACTGAAAAAGATACATTGAATTACAATGACTGCTATTCTCTCTAACAACTTTGAATTCCTGAGCTGAAACTTTGGTCGAAGAGTAGCAAGATCCAAGTAGATTGTTGCTCCATTGATTAAGTCTTGTCTAATGGAGTTACTTGCCAGAAAATCCCTAACTTTTACCTAGGTTTCCCTTGCAGGTTTTCAACCTACCGGAAAAATTTATTCTATTTATGTCTCTAATTTTTTCCTAGACCGCCCTTTCGGGTGTTGGCCTACCGAGACGCTCCTTTTTATCTAAGCCGCCCTTTCGGGTTTTCGTCTTAGCGAGTTGTTCTTTTTTGTTTTTCTATGCGAAGTATTTCTTGACTACATCAGCATTCACAGGACGTGGAAACTCCGCACCATCCATTGTCTCAAGAATCAATGCACCGTTAGAGAAGGCTTTCTTGACAACATATGGGTCTTCAAAATTGGGAGTGCACTTTCCCCTAGAATCAGTGTTAAAAGACATTATCTTTCTGAGTACGATGTCGCCTTCTCTGAATTCACAAGGTTTGACCTTCTTATCAAAAGCTTTGTTCATTATCTTTTGGTATAATTTCCCATGACACAAGGTCGTCATTCTTTTTTCTTCTATTAAATTCAACTGGTCAAACCTGTTTTGGACCCATTCAGCCTCCGACAACTTGGCTTCCATTATTACTCGCAAAGAGGGAATCTCAACTTCAATGGGGAGAACTTCTTCCATGCCATATACAAGAGAGAATGGGGTTGCTCCTGTTGAAGTGCGGACAGATGTTTGGTACCCATGTAAAGCAAAAGTGAGCATTTCATGCCAATATTTATAAGTAACAACCATCTCCTGGATGATCTTCTTGATATTCTTACTAGCAGCTTCAATAGCCCCATTCATCTTTGGCCTGTACGGAGATGAATTTTGATGGACAATCGTGAATTCTTCATAAAGTTTTGTCATCATCTTATTATTCAGATTCAAGCCATTGTCGGTGATGATTCTGCTTGGCACACCATATCGACACATGAGGTTGTTCTTAATGAAACGTACTACCACTTATTTAGTAACATTAGCATATGAAGCTACCTCTACCCATTTGGTGAAGTAATCAATTGCTACCAAGATAAAATAGTGTCCATTTGAAGCTTTGGGTTAAATCATTCTAATCATGTCAATACCCCACATAGAGAAAAGCCATGGGGAAGAAATAACATTGAGAAGTGTCAGAGGCACATGAATTTTGTCCACACAAATCTGGCATTTATGGCACTTCTTTGCAAATTTGCAACAATCAGATTCCATTGTCAGCCGATAGTAACCTTCCCTTAGCATCTTCTTAGACATCGCATGTCCATTGGGATGAGTGCCAAAGGAACCCTCATGAATCTCATGCATCAACATGTCTGCTTCGTGTCTATCCACGCATCTGAGCAAGACCATGTCATAATTTCTCTTGTACATCACATTTTCACTGAGGAAGAAACTGCCAGCCAATCTTCTCAATGTCTTTCTATCTTTATTCGGTGCACCCGTCAGATATTTGTGTCTGGAGAAAATGAATGATATCATGATACCAAGGTTTCTCATCTACTACTTCCTCTATTGTAAACACGTGAGCAGGCCTATCCAACCACCGAACTATAATTCGAGGTATATCATTCCAAGTATTCACTTGATACATAGAAGCCAGAGTTGCCAAAGCATCTTCCATTTAATTTTCATCTCTGGGGATATGATGGAATTAAACTTTATTAAAGAAGGGTAACAATCTTCTAGCATAATCTTTGTAAGGGATCAAGCCCGGGTGACGAGTATCCCACTCTCCTTTAATCTAATTTATTACCAAAGTTGAGTCGTCATACACATCTAGAATTTTAATTCTGAGATCAATAGCTTCCTCGAGACCCATGATGCAAGCCTCATACTCCTCCATGTTATTGATGCAATTGAATGTCAACCTTGCAGTAAAAGGCATGTGCGATCCATGGGGAGTGATAATCATGGCACCAATTCCTTTTACCATAAGCATTCACAGCTCCGTCAAATATCATACTACAACTAGACTCAGGATCAAGGCCTTCCTCAGGTAATGGTTCATCACAATCTTTTACTTTCAAAAACATCACATCCTCATCGGGGAAATCACACTTCACAAACTGATAATCATCAACTGGTTGGTGAGAAAGATAATCTGCCAACACACTGCTTTTAATAGCTTTTTGAGTGCGGTATTCAACGTCATACTCAGATAACAACATCTGCCAATGGGAAATTCTCCCAGTGAGAGCAGGATTTTCAAAAATGTACTTGATTGGATCCATTTTGGAGATCAACCAAGTAGTGTGATTCAACATATACTGCCGCAAATGTTTTGCCGCCCAGGCCAGAGCACAACATGTCTTTTCCAGCATAGAATACCACGAATCACAGTCAGTAAATTTTTACTGAGATGAAAAATGGAATACTTTTTCATCCCTGTTTCATCTTGTTGTCTCAGAATACAACCCATGGAATTATCTAGCACTGTCAGATACATAATCAATGGTCTTCCTTCAACGGGAGGGAGCAAGATAGAAGGTTCAATTAGATATTCTTTAATACTTTCAAATGCCCTTTGGCAATAATCTGTCCACACACAACCTTGATCTTTCTTTAACAACTCAAAGATTGGTTCACACGTTGCAGCCATGTGGGAAATGAATCTGGAGATGTAATTCAAACGCCTGAGGAAACCTCTGACTTGCTTTTCAGTTCTTGGCTCTGGAATTTCTTGAATTGCTTTGACTTTATCAAGGTCAACTTCAATCCCTCTTTGGCTGACAATGAAACCTAACAATTTCCCTGATCAAACACCGAAGGTACACTTATTTGGATACAAGCGGAGACGATACTTCCTCAAACACTGAAACAACTTCAACAAATCTTCTACATGCCCTTCTTTAGTCTAGAATTTAGAAATCATATCATCAACATATACTTCAATTTCCTTGTGCATCAGATCATGGAATATGGTTGTCATAGCCCTCTGGTACGTTGCACTAGCGTTCTTCAACTCAAAGGGCATCACTCTGTAACATAATGTTCCCCAGGGTGTGATAAACGTTGTTTTTTCCATGTCCTCAGGAGCCATCCTTATTTGATTATATCCGGAAAATTCATCCATGAACGAGAAAACTTTGAATTTTGTTGTGCTATCCACTAACATATCAATGTGCGGCAATGGGAAATCATCTTTTAGACTAGCTTTATTTAGATCTTTGTAATCTACGAACATGCGAAATTTTCCGTCTTTATTCGGTACTGGGACATTATTGGAAATCCACTTAGGGTACACTGATGTCACAAGAAAATCGGCATTAATCTGCTTTAGAACCTCTTCTTTGATCTTTTTTCCATGTCAGGATGAGTTCTTCTCAACTTTTGCTTAATGGGAGGGCACTCTGGCTTCAAAGGAAAATGATGCTCCACAATATCGGTATCTAGACCTGGTATATCTTGGTAAAACCAAGCAAAGATGTCTACATATTCCCTCAACAGTCCAGTCAACCTGCTTTTCACGTTAGGATACAATAATGCTCCAATCCTGGCTTCTTTTGGCTCTTCTTCTGAACCCAGATTGATTAGTTCCAATGGCTCTTTATGTGGCTGAATGGCATTTTCCTCGTGCTCGAGAAACCGTGAGACCTCTTATGGAATCTCATCATACTCTTCTTCTTTTGCCCCTAACACAGGATATTCAAAGTTGGGAGAGGGTGCAGGGTCATTGTATTCAACAGGTTTATTAATTATTATGCACATGTGATTTGTGATTGCTCTTAGAAGCCGACATATATATCAAATGATTATGCAGATTTATTTTCAATTATTATTCTATTTAAAAGGGTTTTTTATTATTACCATTTTCCAAAAAAAAAAAAAACATAAAAGACACAATTTTGAGAATCAAAGACAACTTTTATTTATGATTTTAATGATCAAAGAACACAGATAAACCCATACAATATTAACTTTCATCTTTGGCAGAATGAAAGCTTTTTGCAAAGAAAAAACAAATTACTTTGAAACATGGATGCAGGAAGGAACATCATAAGTGATCCAGTTCTGGATTCTGACTCCAGGCGTCACATGACTCAGCATTTCCTGATCTTCTTCACCCTTCTCAATAGCATTAACCCTAGAGACAGTTGGAAGGAGGTAGCCTCCGCTGCGAAAAACATCATAATAACTGCTCATAGTAGACTTCAGCTTCAAACTTTTATTCTTTCCATTCTTTGCAGAGAATCCTAAACCAGCCTTGTACTTTTTTACCGAAGGACCAACGACCTGTCCCCATACTTTTCTTGGCCTATTACGCACAACATGCTGAGCATCCTTTAATGAAACCATAGAGTTCTTATTCCCTCTTACATTATCAACAGATAGAGTTGTGTCCCCACAACAGCCTCATCTGCTTCAGCAACATTGAAAGATGATAGGTGAGATATCAGCAATGTTTGCTCCCCGTTTATAATAACCACTTTTCCTTCGCGAACGAACTTCAGCTTTTGGTGCAGAGTGGAAGTGGCAGCCCCTTCTTCGTGTACCCATGGTCTTCCCATTAGACAACTATATGCGGGTACAATATCCATGACTTGGAAAGTGATCCGGAATAGATGCAAGCCAATGTGAATAGGCAGATCGACCTCCCCAGTAACCTACTTCCTTGACCCATCGAAAGCTTTAATAATAACACCACTTGGGTGCATCGGAGCCCCTTGATATTTCAACTTCATCAGCGTACTTCTCGGTATCTCATTCAATGGGGATCCATTATCAATTAATACATTGGATAATGAATCATTCTTGCAGTTCATAGAGATGTGGAGGGCTAAATTGTGATTCCTTCCTTCATCGGGCAGTTCATCATTGGAGAAACTCAGGTTATTACATGATATGATGTTCCCTACAACACTGCTGAATTGGTCTACTGGAATATCACTTTCCACGAAAGCTTGGTCCAATACCCTCTTCAAAGATTCTCTGTGAGCAGTAGAGTTCAATAATAAAGCCAAGATAGATATTTTTGAAGGGGTCTGCAGTAACTGATCCACAATTCGGTAGTCAATCATCTTGATTATCTTCAAAATATCTCCACCTCTTTCTCTAGAGTAGCACCACTAGATTCACCTATAGCCTTCCTGGGTTCAACATCTTCAATAATTTTCTTACTAGCATCAACACTTCTTCTAATGACAGACGCGAACACACAACCACTACGGGTCACTCGGCTGGCCTCAACAATATTTCCAACATTAGACTAGGCTGGATGGGAACTTCCACAATATCCTCTAAAATTGTAGCATTATACTTGTAGGGTACAACCTTGTTGGATTTGTAAGTGTTGTACCCCAAAATTTTCCCTCTCATTTTATCAAGATTTCCCCTCACAAGACTCTTTAAACTCAAGAACAAGCTAGGGTTTGCTCTGCTCAAGACATCTCCTTGCACTGATGACCTAAATTAGGGTTTGAGTTTGCACAAGGAATTTTGGACTTCTAATGCCCCATGTGACTTTCATACTTCATGTTGGACTTATAAGATTTCTCATACCAAGTTTCAAGCCTTGAATCAAATTTTTGCCCAGTCAATTAGACAGTTGACCTAAAAATCAGCTGTATTGGGGAAAAAGTCAACTTTGGCCAATTTACAGTCAAACCTCATAAATTTTGATCCACATCAACATTATAGACTCATATGAACCATTTGATCAAGTTTGGACCACAACTCCTCAAGAAATTTGATCAAATCACCAAAAGGGCAAAATGGTCATTTTTAGGGTTTTGACTACAGAAGGGTAATTCCTGATTTTTCACCTAGCCAATGGCAAATTGGGTTCAATCATGGATTCAAGGACTCAATGGAATCATCTTGACCTATTCACAAGGTTCAAAAGATCTCAAATGCATTGGATTGACAGATGAATTTTCTAGTCAATTGATCAAAAATCAAATGTACACTGAAAAGTCAAACTTGGACTTTTTGGTCAAAATCAAGTGCCAAGGGTCATTTTTCATCAAGATGTGTCAAAACATGAAACTTTTTCACCAAGAAACCTAATTTTGCAAATTAGGGTTTAAGATTGAAAATTTTCATAACTTAGAAATTTTCTAAGTTATGAAATTTTCTTATTTTTTCCCAGCTTTTCCCAATATTTTAACCATGATGCAATTGGATTCAAACAAAACTTCCAACATGAAAGTTGTAGTCCTCCACAAAATATACAACTTTTATTCACAAAGTTTTCCTAAAAGATGCTTGGATCTCAATTTATGATTTTATGAATAAGGGTCCAAAAACTTTCTAACTTAGTGAAATTTTGTCCTAGTTTAGGCAGGATTTTGACCTATCTTCATGGCAATGTCTCACATAGTTACACTTGTAATCTCGAAATTAATTTCAAATATGGATTGTAGAGCATGTTAAAAGCTTTCCAAAATGTCCTATAAATCTCCAAAATCATTTGTGGTTAGGGAGAATCGAAGGTTTGAATTTGGAAAAAAGTCACTTTGATCCATGGCATTTTTCATATTGCTACAAATTGCAATTTATATCCAGCCTTGTTTATACTTGTTTACAGGTATCTAAACCCTTCCACACTCAAAAATTGAATTCAAACTCAATGGATTGAAGCTTTGTTCTGATCAATAGAGGTTTACACAAGAGATTAATCCAAAAATAGCAAAAAGTTAATAATGCCATTTTGATAAAGTTTACTTTATGCATATTTGTCTCTCTTGAGCATTGCATCCTTTCTTTGGAAGCAAACAAAGTCCATAAACTAAGGCAAAGGTACAAAATCTTGGTGCATGCTTGAAGCTAGCCTGTACAGGCCTGTCCTTTGTCACTTCACACTTTTCTTAAAAAAACAAGTCAACTTGCCAAAATCACATAACTCTTGTATCTGTTAAAACCAACTCTTGTAACCATTCAAAACAACTTTTTCATATCACATTGAGCCAGAAACACGAGCTATCCAGTCCTCAAACACCCTTGAACATCAAAACACCAAAAACTTGCAAAACAGGGTAGTCTATGTAGTTTCACCTCCATCTCACAAACCACTCGTGCGTTTTGTCCCAAACCTCTTCCAACACACTCTATACAACCCACCTAAGCTATCCCAACCATTGGCCAGTGACTGTAACCTTGTTTTCAAGCTTCACCATTTTTGAATTCTACTTGTGCAGGTTGACTTCTACAGGCTTATTCAAGCAAACTCAAAGAAAACTAAGCATTGGGGATG
Organism: Vicia faba; assembly: GCA_948472305.1. Taxonomy (NCBI): domain Eukaryota; kingdom Viridiplantae; phylum Streptophyta; class Magnoliopsida; order Fabales; family Fabaceae; genus Vicia; species Vicia faba. The sequence continues at coordinate 817,543,572 of OX451741.1, read as the reverse complement.
GTCAAAGGAAGTTCAAGCAAGCTCCCAAGAATCTCAGGCCTCATTGAAAACCTCTACATTGCCATACTCGACTTCAACTGAAGCAGGTATTTTCCAACTTTCTATCTCTCTATTTAGGAATCATTAGGCTTAGGTTTGGGAATAAAAAATGTAGTACTCATTGCCCTTAAGTTGTACATATGCATAGATTTCATTTAAGTTAACTGTGTTGAGAGAATTTGATTGATGAACTTTCTGAAAAAGTTAGGTTAGAAATTAGGGCCAAAGAAATTCTCGCTGGTCTTTGAGAGTTAGATTAAGTTTTTTACATGGTTGGAATCGTTTTGAAAAATGCTATAACTTTTGTGTTGTGAGTTTTTGCTTTAGAGCACGTCTGTAGGAGTTAGCCATTTGTATAAGAGGCGCGCGTTTTTTTGAACAGAGGTTGAAGATGAAGGCCTGCTGGGCTGGGCCTGACTATTTCTCACTTTTTGCACCCCTGATTTTCTTCTCACACCCCCTTGGCCCATTTAATCTATTTTTGTATATTTTTCATTTATGTTTTTAATTTCTGACTTTATTTTATTTTTCTAAACTTTAAAAATTACCAAAAATATTTTATTTAATTTTTATATTTTATTTCATTATTTTTATTATTTTTTTGGACATAGAAACAATTATTAGATAATATATACATTTATTTTCTTTAAAAAAAACTTGTAAATACTACAAAAAATATTATATTTTTATTTTTATTATTTATATACTTAAATAATATTTTTTCTGACATATTTTTATTTTTTGACATTTGTATATATTTTATTTATTTTATTATTGTACATAAATAATATAATTAATATATATACTTTCTTAAAACAAATTAGGGTTTCCACCCTTAATAAAAATAACCTTTTATTTTCTTATTTTAATGCATTAAATATTTTATTTTTACATACATATAAATAATACAAAAAAAAACATTTTTGCATATTTATAATATATTGCATATTTATTTAATTATCCATTTAAACATTTTCTTATTTATTATTTGAACAAAGAATTCAATTTGGTTGTAATAATCTTAGGGTTTTAATTTCTTGCAAATAATCCCCTATTCAAAATTGTATCCCGCTCCCCATATCAATGTTGTAATAGTTGTAGATTTACCTTGACGCATTTATAGCTTTCAAATATGTCATGATAGAGAGTAGGGTTTGTATACAATATCCAAAATCAAAACAAATAGCTAGACCTAATACAAGACATAAAAGCATGTAAATTGACAACACAATGCACACAAGCACCCCTAGGGTTTCATCCACTTGTTGCCTTTAAAATGGCCATGGTATGCATGTTGAGTGTCTTGTCAAAACAAAAACAAAACAAAAGATCATAGTCCCTCGATGACGCTATCTTTGTTGCCTAACAAAAATGATCTAGTCCCTCAAAATTTGCTAAGATACTTAGCACAATTGCTATCATGGTCAATACGATGACCCGCGCCTGTCCCGTTTAACATCCAAACACAAGTTTATTTACAAAATACAATGGTAAAACAACAATGTCAAAGGGTTAAAAATGTGTAGGAAAGATCTTTGAGTAGGGTAGACAACTCCTAGTTACTTGATCAAACTTGCAAAACATCCTTGCTAATTTCAAAACACACAATTTCAAAACATTCCCCAAAACAAACTTTCAAACATTGAAACATCTTTTCAAAAGACAAACACCTTTGTATATATTCAAACAAGAATCATTACAAAAGGTTGCCTAGACAAGGCCTCTTTTCAAAACATTTTCAAAACCACACACAAAGCACCATTTCAAACAATTGAAAAGCAAAAGCAAGTAATCTAAACAAGTAACTAAGAGCCCATGGATAACCATGGATGAAAAGGGTGCTTGCACCTTCCCTTTCCTGTGCTTTTTGACCTTTCCTTTGGATAAAATAAAAAGTCGATGGTGACTCTTGCTAAACCGAAACATTTGCTAACATAAACGCAAAACCTCAAGTCAGTTCTCCCACCGTATCACAGAACTGGCGACTCTGCTGGGGATATATCTAAAAGTGGGATTGCCTTAGGGTTTAGATCACCTTTACATGCTTACTTTGTTTTCTTTGATTACTTTACATTTGGTTCTATTGTTTGGGTTTGAAATCCTCTACCCGGATTTGGGAAACATTCATAGGTAAATAGCAATACGTTGTGGAAACTGTGCGGGGTATACCGACATGGTTGAAGCAATAGCTATATTAGTGCGGTATATTTGTGGGTACCGGTAGCCTTTGAGTCAATCAAAGAGAATACGGGGCCGCTGAGTGATGTCATGAAGCACCAATGGACTTTTAAAACCTTTACTTGACCATCTTGGCCTTATTAGGGGTAGTGAGATGACCGGCTTTGGTGCAGTCCGAAGTTGGTAGATACTTGATACTACACTCATTGAGGGTTGTTTTCTTGGAATATTTTGGTTCCCAGTAAAGTGGCTAAACTGAAACAATGAACATAGAAAATAATCCAGTGATATTGAGCTCCTTAGAACCCGGTTACTATTTATAGGACAGGTTGAGCCAACTAAACTTCAAGAGGGTACTTACCTATGAAACCCATGCAAGCCTGAAACTAGGATCTTGTGTGATTTGCTTGTACATATACTTGTGCATACATCATGAACATCATGAAGCATCATATGCATCCACTAACCATTTCAAGGGTTTGGATCTTCATCTTTGTTCCTGTTTTGTAGGTAATGGAATCACTCCGCAGGAAAACAATTCAGGTCAACCTTGTGAGAATTCCTCCTCAGCTCAAGGAGCTTGCTTCCAAGATTCCAGAGAATTCTCCCTTCACTGAAAGACATGGTAGACTTCTCAACTTGGTCAACTCCAACATTGAAGAAGACATGGTGAAAGTTGTCTTCCAGTTCTTTAACCCCCTACACCATTGCTTTACATTTTCTGATTACCAACTAGTACCTACTTTGGAGGAATTTTCCAAACTCCTGAGGATTCCTATTCTCCATCAACTACCCTACAACAGTACGGAGAGAGAGCCAAATCCTGAAGATGTTGCTCAAGCCTTACACTTGCAACCATCTGATATCAAAGGTCATCGGGAAACCAGAAGTGGTGTCAAGGGTTTCTTGGCAAAGTTTATGTTTGAGAAGGCACAAGAATGTTGGAATTCTCTAGATCTACAAGCTTTTGAGGAGAATATAGCACTTCTCATCTATGGGTTGGTCTTGTTCCCAAACCCTGATCAGCTTATAGATGTGAATGCTGTCAAGATTTTCATATCTCGGAATCATGTTCCTACATTGCTTGGCGACATCCTACACTCATTTCACACAGGAACAATGAGGAAAAGAGGTGTTCTCATGTGTTGTACTCCTCTTCTAGCAAGGTGGTTTATTTCTCACCTTCCCCAATCAGTCTTGAGGAATGAGCAAGGCTTGAGGTGGTCACAATGGTTGATGACTCTTACACATTCTGATGTTCATTGGTGTTCTCGGTCCAGAGAAAATCTCATCATCATTGATCGTTGTCGGGAATTCCCTAATGTCCTACTACTTGGCATTAGGGGAGGCATTACCTACAACCCCTGTTTGGCTCTGAGACAATTTGGGTATGCCCGAAGGGATGGCCCTCATGACATGCTGATTCCAGACTTGGTTTTTGACTTCTACAACGATGCTCAAGGACTTTGACAAAGGTTTATCCGAGCTTGGAGGATGCCCAACATGGTAGACAGTAAAACTTTGGGACACAATAATTCTATCCCTCTTAAGCCTTACCTCAAGTGGGTACGAACCCGCGCCCAGAGTCTTATGATGCCTTACCCCTACATTCTCTCGGTGATCAAAGAGATTGTTATGGAAGGAGAGGTTCCATACACCCTCCTACATCCTGACATGCCGACATCATTGGAAGATCTGCAAAAGAGTTGGATACAGCTCAAGGAAGAATGGAACACTTTTGAAGCCAGCTTCTACGCCAGTGAGAAGATGGTTTTGGAACTTACTCGTCAACTCCACGAAGAGCAGACTCTCAACACCTACATAGCACCAAAGAGGATGCACAACATCTTTTTACATTAGAATTTTGTATTATCTTGCCCATGGGGCATTTATGTACTAACAAATTCTTCTTATTAATATGACGTGTGTTCTTTTTGTTTGTAACAAATTTGAATTTCTGAATCCTTGATTTCATTACATGAATGCACATCATTCATCATATGCATAAACAGGTCTTCACACCAGGTTTCCTTATCTCTCTGCTGTTTATTTCAGCAAGATGGATATAGAGCATACGGTCAAAGACTTACAAGCGCAAAATTCACAGTTCCAACAACTCCTCATGACCTTGGCAAAGGGTCAGGAGGATCTTAAAGCACTGTTAGAGAAGGAAAAGGAGAAAAAGAAAAGAGTTGGTGTGGCTACCATGGGAAGAAGATTTGAGAACCAAGCTAGAAGGGTCTTGGATTTCCCCTCAACATCTGATGAAGGGGTAGGAAAGGGAAAGGGAGCTACAGTGCCCTCCGAGTCTGAGGAAGAAGAAGAAGGAGAAGAGGATGAAGACTACTCAAAGCAGCAATACCCTCCTGCAGACGACAAGTATAAAAATCTGGAAGAGCGTCTGGAAGCTATGGAGCTGCAAAGAGTTCGTGGACTGGACTTCGAGGAGCTAGGGTTGGTTGCTGGGATTGTGATTCCCCCTAAAATTAAGGTGCCTACATTTTCTAAATACGATGGTTTGTCTTGTCCGAAGATGCACCTACGGTCTTACGTCAGAAAGATCCAACCTCATTCTTCTGATAAGGATCTGTGGGTCCACTTTTTTCAAGATAGTCTGTCGGGTACGCAATTAGATTGGTTCTACCAGCTTGAGAGATCTGATGTGCACAATTGGGAGGATTTGGCGGCTGCCTTCAATTACAGAGTATGGGTATGGTCTCCAATGAAGGCTTTAAGGAGTATGCCCAGAAATGGAGGGACTTGGCTGGAAGGGTGCAGCCACCATTGTCTAAGAGAGAGCTTGTGGATATGTTTTTGGGGACCCTGTCAGGTCCATTCTTTAATCACTTGATCAGGAGTTCGTCTGCGGGGTTCACAGAGTTAATTCTGACTGGTGAAAGAGTTGAAGCTGGAATCAAGAGCGGTAAAATTCAAAAGGATGCATTTGCTTCCGCTGCTATCAAGAAGACCTTTCCTGCCAAGAAAGAGGTATCAGCTGTCTAATCTCAAAGAGGTCGAGGAAGAGTTGAGCACCGGCCAGCGGTGGGGGCCGTAATGATTCAAAAGACTGCAGTTGATCAGCCTAGAAGCAATCAACCCAGAACCAACCAACAAAGAGCGGAAAGGCCTGCTAGGCAATTCACCAAAATAAACATGACGCCTGCGTAGGTATTACCCCATCTCTTAAAGTTAAACCTTACAACCCTGAGAGAGGCACCACAAAATCCGAATACAACTTATCCTTTTTACCATGCCAACGCCAAGTGTGCCTATCATTCAGATAGCGTGGGGCACAACACCAACAATTGTTGGGCCCTCAAAAATAAGATCCAGGACTTGATAGATGCTAAGGAGGTGGAATTCGACACCCCTGAAAATCCTAACGTGATCTCTGCTCTAATGCCAAAACATGGTCATAATGTCCATGCTGTTGAAGAAGATCTTTATGTTGTTACTGTTGATGATTTGATGACTCCTTTACCAATAATCAAGATGAATCTGTTGAAAGTCAGGATTTTCCCGGGATGTGAAAAAAAATTGCTACTTCTGTTCATCCTTAAAATCCGACTGTCCGTTGTTGAAGTTAGGCATCCAACGCCTAATGGATAATCAAGAAATCCTCTTTGAGAAAACTCTTGTTACTCCGATTCTTGTCGAAGATGTTTCTATAATTACCATTTTCGCCAATCTTTCCAAGGTCTCCAAAAGACCTGTTAAGATTACATCCGATCCAAAGATTGTACCTCTGAAGATAACTATGCGGGGCCTATCCCATACAAGTCCAACAAATCAATACCGTGGAATTATGGAGGAGAGATCTTCTACCACGGTGTTAAGCAGATTGAATTAGTCGAAGAAAGTTCCGATGAAGAGACTCCTGACATAGGAAATATTGTTGGGACGAGTAAGATCACCCATAGCGGAAGAATTTTCTCTCCGGAGATTGCTCCTCCAAGGGCAATCTTCGGACCCTCAAATGCTCCTAAGGTTACTCCTTTGCCGGTCAACATATCTGTGCGAACTCCAGTTATTGAAGAAATTGTTACTCCCGTGGTTGTACCCTCTGCTGTTGCTGCTGATAAAGGTAAGGGGATCCAAGAAGCACCCGTCAGGACGAGGGCTCAGCCTTTGGTCATTCCCGAGACCACTCAAAAGGAAATGGAGGAGATTTTAAAAATAATTAAGAAAAGCGACTATGATGTCATAGAATAACTGGGGCAAACCCCTTCAAAAATCTCTATGTTGGCCCTGTTGCTCTGTTCTGAATGCCAAAGCTTTGATCAGATTCTTAAAGACATCCCACGTGCCTCAGGAAACCTCCGCGGACCAGTTCCAGGAGTGTGTAGCTAGCCTAACAGCCGACAACGGTCTTGGCTTCTCCGATGCCGATTTAACATCTAAGGGGAGAAAGCATAATGACGCGCTGCATGTCTCGGTGGAATGCAGAGGGACTACTCTTGCTCACATTTTGGTTGATACCGTGTCGTCTTTAAATTTCTTGCCGAAGAAAGCATTGGACAGATTGGACTGTGAAGGTTTAACCCTGAAGCCCAGCAACATCATTGTCAGAGCCTTTGATGGTTCAAAATAGATGGTCCACGGGGAGGTGGACATCCCGATTAAAGTGGGAACGGAAAATTTCAAATCTTCATTTTATATGATGGACATTCGTCCTTCATACTCTTGCTTCTTGGGAAGACCTTGGATCCACAATGTTGGGGCAGTTACTTCTTCTTTGCACCAAATGCTAAAGTACCCAGTCCAGGGGAAAATTATAACGGTTCATGGAGAGGAGGAGTATATGATAAGCCATCTAAATTCATTCTGCTATGTTGAATTAGATGGTGAATTCATCGAGACCCCCTTTCAGCACTTTGAAGAGGTTTCTCCTGAAGTTGTGGTAGCTAAGACAATGACTTATGTACCTGCAGTTACCAAACCTGTGTCTCGGATGTCATCCCTTAAAGATGTGAAGGCTGTGATCGAGGAAGGAGGAAGCACAGTATGGGATCAGCTACCAGATTTTCCTTTCAAGGAAGACAAATTCGGCTTGGGTTTCACTGCTTCTGCTCAAAAGGTTGTGCGCCGCTCCCGGGATGGAGGGCCACCATTGAATATCACCCATCATGGAGTTCATGCTTTGGAGGATGGTGAAGAGGAGAGAAATTTTGAAGACAGGATATTTCCAACTGTTGAAGGAGGGATGAACAACTGGGAGGCGAAAGACTTCGTTCCCATTACTTTCATAAATCAGTAATTTATCTTTCGAACATTTTTGTTGGTCTGTAATAATTCTTAAACAATTCGTACACATTTTCCTTGTGCCTTACCCGAGGTACATAGGTCCATTTGTGAGGGTTTGATTTTTCATCTTCATATGCCATTTTTAATGAATCATGGACGTTTTCATATATAAATTTTTGTGTTCATTTTCTTTCTTTTTACATTTTATTTATTTAAAGGTGGCTATCCCTTACACACACTCACACTCACAAAATGCAGGTACCCTTCCATTCCGGATTCCATGGGTAACAATTCTGCTATGGCCTTCAGTGACTCTGAAGATCGGGTCAATCATGTCGAGTACGAAGGTGATGAAGACTGTGAAGTCCCGGGAGAGTTGGCTAGACTTCTACAACAGGAAGAAAGGGCTATTCTGCCCCATGAAGAGCTGTTAGAGACTATCAACTTGGGAACAGAGGAAGACAGAAAAGAGGTTAAAGTGGGTGCCAACCTAAAGCCAAATGTCAAAGAGCGTTTAGTTCAGCTGTTGAATGAATATGTTGAGATCTTCGCCTGGTCTTACGAAGACACGCTGGGACTCGATACAGATATTATGGTACACCGTCTCCCTACAAGAGAAGACTGTCCACCAATTAAATAGAAAGTCCGCCGAATGAGGCCCGATATGTCTAAAAAGATCAAAGCTGAAGTGATGAAGCATTTCAATGTTGGGTTTCTTGCTGTTACTTCCTATCCACAATGGGTTGCTAACATTGTGCTCGTGCCTAAGAAGGACGGCAAAGTGAGAATGTGCGTGGATTACAGAGACTTAAACAGGGCTAGCCCTAAAGATGACTTTCCACTGTCGCACATTGACATCTTGGTTGACAATACAGCTCAGCACAAGGTATTTTCTTTCATGGATGGATTTTCAGGGTACAACCAGATTAAAATGGCCCCCGAAGACATGGAGAAGACTACTTTTGTTACGCAGTGGGGTACCTTCTGCTATAAAGTGATGTCATTCGGACTGAAAAATGTCGGGGCAACCTATCAGCGTGCCATGGTAGCTTTGTTTCATGACATGATACATCATGAGATTGAAGTCTATGTAGACGACATGATAGCCCATTCACAAACAGAAGAAGAACACCTCGACCATTTGCAAAAGTTGTTTGTCAGGTTGAAGGAGTACAAGCTCAGACTGAACCCTAACAAGTGCACTTTTGGAGTCAGATCCGGTAAGCTCTTGGGATTCATCGTCAGCAACAAAGGCATCGAGGTTGATCCTGCCAAAGTCAAAGCTATACGAGAAATGCCTGCCCCTCGTACTGAGAAGGAGGTCAGAGGTTTCTTTGGGCGCCTAAACTACATTGCAAGGTTCATTTCTCACCTTACATCTACCTGTGAGCCAATCTTCAAGCTGTTGAAGAAAGATCAGGTGGTTAAATGGAATTATGATTGTCAAGTTTCTTTCAATAAAATCAAGGAGTATTTGCAAGAACCTCCTATCTTGATGCCTCCCATCGAAGGAAGACCGCTAATCATGTACCTGACTGTTTTGGATAATTCAATTGGGTGCGTACTGGGCCAACATGACGAGTCTGGCCGAAAAGAGCATGCCATTTATTACCTTAGTAAAAAGTTTACCGACTGTGAGACCCGTTACTCACTGCTCGAGAAAACTTGCTGCACTTTGGTATGGGTTGCTCGTCGGCTAAGGCAGTATATATTGACTCATATCACTCTACTGATTTCTAAAATGGATCCGATCAAGTACATCTTTGAGAAGCCTGCTTTATCTGGAAGAATAGCTAGATGGCAAATGATTTTGACTGAGTATGATATCCAGTACATGACCCAAAAAGCTATAAAGGGGAGTGTGCTAGCTGACCATCTAGCTCATCAAGCTGTCGAAGATTACAAATCCATGAAGTTTGACTTCCCCGACGAAGACATTATGACATTGGACAACGTTGAAGATAACGGACCGTATGACGAACCTGAACAAGGATCCCGATGGACCCTGTACTTCGATGGTGCTTCTAATGCACTTGGGAACAGTATCAGTGATGTGCTCATCTCTCCACAAGGTTGCCATACACCTTTCACTGCTAGACTCTGCTTCAGTTGCACCAACAACATGGCCGAGTATGAAGCTTGTATCTTTAGTCTCAAGGCTGCAATCGACTTGGGAATCAAATCTTTGGTTGTGTTTGGGGACTCAGCTTTGGTTATCATTCAAATCAAAGGAGAGTGGGACACTAAACATCCTAATCTCATCCCATACAAAGAACATGTCCTGACATTGTTACCTCATTTCAAGCAGATTACCTTCGAGCACTTCTCGCGAGAAGAAAATCAGCTAGCGGATGCTCTAGCTACAATGTCTTCCATGTTTAAACTTAACTGGGATAATGAGGCTCCCCAAATTACCATTGAGCGGAGTCACGAGATTAATACCGAAGAAGTAGTAGACCGACCTTGGTTTCACGAAGTCAAAAGGTATCTCGAGACACGAGAACACCCTGAAGGAGCTTCAGTCAACGACAAAAAGTTCTTAAGAATATTCTCTGCCAAGTTCTTCCTGAGCAATGATATCCTATACAAGCGCAATCATGATTGTGTTCTGCTTCGTTGTGTGGATAAGGTTGAAGCTGAGCAGATCATGGCTGAACTACATAATGGTACATTTGGCACCCACTTGAGCGGACATACGATGGCTAAAAAGATTTTACGGGAAGGCTACTACTGGTCTACCATGGAAGCTGACTGTCATCAACATTCCAATACTTATAACAAATGCCAAATCTATGCGGATAAGGTACATATTCCTGCAGTTCCTCTCAATGTCCTAACATCTCCCTGGCCATTCGCAATGTGGGGAATCGACATGATTGGAGAGATTAAGCCTACAGCATCCAATGGACACCGCTTCATCCTGGTGGCCATTGATTACTTTACCAAGTGGGTCGAATCAGCTTCCTTCGCCTCCGTTACAAAGAATGTGGTTTCCCGCTTCATCAAGCAGAACCTTATATGCTGGTATGGTATCCCCGACCGGATCATCACAGAAAACGGTACAAACCTGAACAATACTATGATCACCGCCTTGTGCGAGCAGTTCAAGATTCAACATCAGAATTCATCTCCCTATCGGCCGAAGATGGACAGTGTTGTCGAAGCTGCGAACAAAAATATCAAGAAGATCATTCAAAAGATGAGATTCACTTACAAGGACTGGCATGAGATGTTACTGTTTGATCTGCACGGGTACCGTACCACAGCGCGTACATCAATTGGGGAAACACCCTATTCTTTGGTATATGGCATGGAAGTTGTTTTACCTTTCGAGGTTCAGATTCCCTCCTTGAGAATCATGAAGGATGCCGGTTTAACTGAAGACGATTGGATTCAGACCCGGCTTGATCAGCTCAATTTGATTGACGAAAAGCGACTTACTGCTGTTTGTCATGGTCAGACGTATCAAAAGTGGATGATTAAGGCATTCAAGAAGAAAGTCAGACGACAAGTGTATCAAGTCGGAGATCTTGTAATCAAGCGGATCATCTTGCCGCAAAGTGATCCCAGGGGAAAATGAACTCCTACTTATGAAGGACCATTTGTGATCAAGAACATCTTTTCTGGTGGGGCAATGATCCTGACCACCATGGACGGTGATGACCTGCCGCACCCTGCGAACACAGACATAGTCAAAAGATACTACGCATAAACGACCCGGCAAGTTGAAAACCCGAAAGGGCGACTTAGGCAAAAATGGGCATCCCGGTGAATCGAAAACCCGAAAGGGCGGTTCAGGCAAAAATTAAGGATAAATAAAAAAAATCTGTACACCCGGCAAGTTGAAAACCCAAAAGGGCGACTTGGGCAAAAAAGGGTTTCTCGGTGCACTGAAAACTCGAAAGGGCGGTCCGGGCAAAAGTTAGGGAATTAAAGCGTATGACTATGTCTTGTCGAATCACTTTAAGGACAATCTCTTCACAGAAAAGCTCCAGGCTTCTGATCAATCCAATCATCTAAGGTCGAAGCAACGAATGGACAAGATACTCAGAGTTACGAAGGCTATAGCAGAATGGGGACCCCATGGAATTTTTTTACACATAGCCATCTTTCTTTGTATAAAATTTTTTCAATTTTTATGACAACATTCTCTTACTAGGATGTCTGTCTCCTTTGTACAAAATACTTACGCAAAGTTAATACAAAGATACTTCAAAGTGCAGAAAATTATTTGCCTTTTCTTTCTTTTTTACACTTGTGTTTTATTTGAAAAAGTCCAATGATTTATTAAATGAGCATATGCATTTGAATATAATCACTGTTTACAAATGAACGAAATGTGGAAGAACGATTACTGATAGGTTGAAAGGATAGGAAAACGTCTTTAGGCTATTCCAAGTGAAATCCCCTGCAGTACATCATCTAGATCCTCAGCGGAGCTAAAACCTTGAAATATATATCCCCAGCGGAGTTAAGTTTCAAAATCCCCATCGGAGTTGATTTTTAAACTCCCAATCCCCAACGGAGCAAAACTTTGAACTACAAACCCTCAGTGAAGATGAAACTTTCTTCCTCAATGGAGTCAAACCTTCAACCTTTAAACACCAGTGGAGACCATCCAGTTTCCTCCAATTTCCCCAGAGAATCGCTTTAAAAACTAGATAATTCCCCAGAGAGTTATTTTAAAACATTCTTCCTCAATGGAGTCAAATTTCCATACACGATTAATTCAGCATGTCATTAAGATCCCCAGTGGAGCTGAGATTATCAATCTACAGCGGAAACCATTCAGTTTCTCCAGCAAGTTGTCTTGAAGTCTGAAAATCAACCAGATAACAGTTAACTTTTGTCTTATCCCCAAGATAGGATAATTCCCCAGTAGATTGGCACACAACCCAAACTCTTGTTATTCCCAGCAATAAGCTTTTCCCCCAGGGTCCGGAACTTACTCTCCAGCAGTATAGCTACTCCCCACAGAGCTTTTATTCCCAAACAGAATGAAGATTCTCATTCTTAATTCCCCAGTGAAATTGCCAGTGTCTTCATTGCTACCCAACATGAATTCATCAGAATTTTTTAGTTCCTCTAGCATATTGAAGATTCTCATTTCTCCGCAGAAGCCATCAGAGTCTTCCTTATTCTCCGGCAGATCAAGGTTTTCCTTTGTTTGATTCCCAGTAGAGATCTCCAGAGTTTCCCTTATTCCCCAGCAGGGGTCCAAGGATGTCTCATCCTCAACAATCAAAGATCTTGAATCTCCAACAGCGGTCATGGATTTATTTTCCACGGCAGCAGTCAAAGATTTTTTTGTCTCCAGCGGTCAAGGAACTATTTTCCTCAGCAAGACAGTAAATCAGCTTATATGCGCATACATTACATTCACATATCATAAACATTGATAAAACACATCTTATTGCATCATACATTTCATGCAACATAACTTTGTGTTTCAGCTAATTTTTTCACCCTTTTCAGGATAAAATTAACAGCTATCTGAAACATATATTCAAAGCTCAGAAAACGGCTTAGAGATGCTCCAGACACGGATGCTTTCCTATTTGCTTATTCAAATCAATGTGCAGATTCTTGTTCCAGTTATGAAGCGTGGATTCGACCAGATAATATCTTGATTATACTGAATTCCAGAGATCGACCGGAAAATAGTTGAATCCCCTGCGAGTTTTTGTGAAGCCTGGATTTTGACCAGATAGAAATACAAGACTGTGAAGCCTGGATTTTGACCAGATAACAGTAAGGTACACTGTGAAGCTTGGATTTTGACCAAATAACAGTTTACTCGGCCAATTACTTTGATGCCCGGATCCAACCGGATATTAGTAGGCCCCAAAATCAAAGGGAAGCCCGGAGGCAACCGGATAACCATTTGATTTCCTTCTGAAGCCTGGATATTGACCAGATAGGAAGTAAGGTATCATGAAGCCTGGATTTTGACCAGATAGCAATACAAGACTGTGAAGCCTGGATTTTGACCAGATAATAGTAAGGTACGTTATGAAGCTTGGATTTTGAACAAATAACAGTTTACTCGGCTAATTACTAAGGAGCCCGGAATCGACCGGATATTAGTGTGCTTTGAATTCAAGTTGAAGCTCGGAGGTGACCAGATAACAATTTAATTCCTTCTAAAGCCTGGAGCACGACCAGATAGCAGTTCATTTTCACCTCTCCAACCAAGATATGACTCCCCAAACGGACGACTAAAGTTCTATTTCTACCACGACAGAGACTAGCATTCCCCGGCGTAGTCCTCCTCAACAACAGGTATACGGGCTCTCGCAAAGGAATCTCTTATGCGATTAATTTTCTTGGATGGTATCTTTAAGCCCATCTCCGACAAGATTTTGTCACATCTTCCAAATGGCATCTTTAAGCCCATTCCCTCAACTATACTCTGATGAGTGCAAATTTACGGGCACTTTAGTGTCCAATCCTCTTTTACCTTTGAGTCACGAAAGGCAAACTCGCAAATCTAACTCTTCAGGTTCAAGAAGATTGAACAGGGGCAGCTGTTGTATCCCAAAATTTGCCCTCTCATTTCATCAATATTTCCCCTCACAAGACTCTTTAAACTCAAGACCAAGCTAGGGTTTGCTCTGCTCAAGACATCTCCTTGCACTGATGACCTAAATTAGGGTTTGAGTTTGCACAAGGAATTTTTTACTTATAATGCCCCATGTGACTTTCATACTTCATGTTGGACTTATAAGATTGCTCATACCAAGTTTCAAGCCTTGAATCAAATTTTTGCCCAATCAATTGGACAATTGACCTAAAAATCAACTATATTGGGGAAAAAGTCAAATTTGGCCAATTTACAGTTAAACCTCATAAATTTTGATCCAAATCAATATTATAGACTCATATGAACCATTTGATCAAGTTTGGACCACAACTCCTCAAGAAATTTGATCAGATCACCAAAAGGGCAAAATGGTCATTTTTAGGGTTTTGACTGCAGAAGGGTAATTCCTGATTTTTCACCTAGCCAATGGCAAATTGGGTTCAAGCATGGATTCAAGGACTCAATGGCATCATCTTTACCTATTCACAAGGTTCAAAAGATCTCAAATGCATTGGATTGACAGATGAATTTTCCAGTCAACTGATCAAAAATCAACTGTACCCTGAAAAGTCAAACTTGGACTTTTTGGTCAAAATCAAGTGCCAAGGGTCATTTTTCATCAAGATGTGTCAAAACATGAAACTTTTTCACCAAGAAACCTAATTTTGCAAATTAGGGTTTAAGATTGAAAAATTTCATAACTTAGAAATTTTCTAAGTTATGAAAGTTTCTTATTTTTTCCCAACTTTGCCCAACATTTTCACCATGATGCAATTGGATTCAAACAAAACTTCCAACATGAAAGTTATAGTCCTCCACAAAATCTACAACTTTTATTCACAAAGTTTTCCCAAAAGATTCTTTTATCTCAAGTTATAATTTTATGAACAAGGGTCCAAAAACTTTCTAACTTATTGAAATTTTGCCTTAGTTTAGGCAGGATTTTGACCTATCTTCATGGCAATTTTTCACATAGTTCCACTTGGAATATCAAAATGAATTTCAAAGATAGATTGTAGAGCATGTTACAAACTTTCCAAAATGTCAAATAACTCTCCAAAATCATTTGTGGTTAGGGAGAATCGAAGGTTTGAATTTGGCAAAAAGTCACTTTGATCCATGGCATTTTTCATGTTGCTACAAATTGTAATTTCTATCCAGCCTTGTTTGTAATTGTTTACAGGTATCTAAACCCTTCCACACTCAAAAATTGAATGCAAACTCAATGGATTTAAGCTTTGTTCTGATCAATAGAGGTTTACACAAGAGATTAATCCAAAAATAGCAAAAAGTTAATAATGCCATTTTGATAAAGTTTACTTTATGCATATTTGTCTCTCTTGAGCATTTCACCCTTTCTTTGGCAGCAAACAAAGTACGTAAACTAAGGCAAAGGTACAATAGCTTGGTGCATGCTTGAAGCTAGCCTGTACAGGCCTGTCCTTGGTCACTTCACACTTTTCTTAAAAAAACAAGTCAACTTGCCAAAATCACATAACTCTTGTATCTGTTAAAACCAACTCTTGTAACCATTACAAACAACTTTTGCATATCACATTGAGCCAGAAACACGAGCTATCCAGTCCTTAAACACCCTTGAACATTAAAACACCAAAAACTTGGAAAATAGGGCAGTCTTTGTAGGTTCACCTCCATCTCACAAACCACTCGTGCGTTTTGTCCCAAACCTCTTTCAACACACTCTATACAACCCACCTAAGCTATCCCAACCATTGGCTAGTGACTGTAACCTTGTTTTCAAGCTTCACCATTTTTGAATTCAACTTGTGCAGGTTGACTTCTACAGGCTTATTCAAGCAAACTCAAAGCAAACTAAGCATTGTGGAAGGTCAAAGGAAGTTCAAGCAAGCTCCCAAGCATCTCAGGCCTCATTGAAAACCTCTACATTGCCATACTCGAGTTCAACTGAAGCAGGTATTTTCCAACTTTCTATCTCTCTATTTAGGAATCATTAGGCTTAGGTTTGTGAATAAAAAATGTAGTACTCATTGCCCTTAAGTTGTACATATGCATATATTGCATTTAAGTTAACTGTGTTGAGAGAATTTGATTGATGAACTTTCTCAAAAAGTTAGGTTAGAAATTAGGGCCAGAGAAATTCTCTCTGGTCTTTGAGAGTTAGATTAAGTTCTTTACATGGTTGGAATCGTGTTGAAAAATGCTATAACTTTTGTGTTGTGAGTTTTTGCTTTAGAGCACGTATGCAGGAGTTATCCATTTGTACAGGAGGCGCGCGTTTTTTTGAACAGAGGTTGAAGATGAAGACCAGTTGGGCTGGGCCTGGCTATTTCTCACTTTTTGCACCCCTGATTTGCTTCTCACACCCCCCTTGGCCCATTTAATCTATTTTTGTATATTTTTCATTTCTGTTTTTAATTTATGACTTTATTTTATTTTTCTAAACTTTAAAAATTACCAAAAATATTTTATTTAATTTTTATATTTTATTTCATTATTTTTATTATTTTTTTGGACATAGAAACAATTATTAGATAATATATACATTTATTTTCTTTAAAAAAAACTTGTAAATTCTACAAAAAATATTATATTTTTATTTTTATTATTTATATACTTAAATAATATTTTTTTCTGACATATTTTTATTTTTTGACATTTGTATGTATTTTATTTAATTTATTATTGTACATAAATAATATAATTAATATATATACTTTCTTAAAACAAATTAGGGTTTCCACCCTTAATAAAAATAACCTTTTATTTTCTTATTTTAATGCATTAAATATTTTATTTTTACATACATAAAAATAATACAAAATTTTTTTTTTGCATATTTATTTAATTGTCCATTTAAACATTTGCTTATTTATTATTTGAACAAAGAATTCAATTTGGTTGTAATAATCTTAGGGTTTTAATTTCTTGCAAATAATCCCCTATTCAAAATTATATCCCCCTCCCCATATCAATGTTGTAATAGTTGTAGATTTACCTTTACGCATTTATAGCTTTCAAATATGCCATGATAGAGATTAGGGTTTGTATGCAATATCCAAAATCAAAACAAATAGCTAGACCTAATACAAGACATAAAAGCATGTAAATTGACAACACAATGCACACAAGCACCCCTAGGGTTTCATCCACTTGTTGCCTTTAAAATGGCCATGGTATGCATGTTGAGTGTCTTGGCAAAATAAAAACAAAACAAAAGATCATAGTTCCTCGATGACGTTATCTTGGTTGCCTAACAAAAATGATCTAGTCCCTCAAAATTTGCTAAGATACTTAGCACAATTGCTATCATGGTCAATACGATGACCCGCGCCTGCCCCGTTTAACATCCAAACACAAGTTTGTTTACCAAATACAATGGTAAAACAATAATGTCAAAGGGTTAAAAATGTGTAGGAAAGATCTTTGAGTAGGGTAGATAACTCCTAGTTACTTGATCAAACTTGCAAAACATCCTTGCTAATTTTAAAACACATAATTTCAAAACATTTCCCAAAACAAACTTTCAAACATTGAAACATCTTTTCAAAAGACAAACACCTTTGTATATATTCAAACAAGAATCATTACAAAAGGTTTCCTAGACAAGGCCTCTTTTCAAAACATTTTCAAAACCACACACAAAGCACCATTTCAAACAATTGAAAAGCAAAAGCAAGTGATCTAAACAAGTAACTAAGAGCTCATGGATAAACATGGATGAAAAGGGTGCTTGCACCTTCCCTTTTCATAATCTACCCCATGAACCCAAGAAAACATCTCATAGGTATTTCCTGTGCTTTTTGACCTTTCCTTTGGATAAAATAAAAAGTCGGTGGCAACTCTTGCTAAACCGAAACATTTGCGAACATAAACGCAAAACCTCAAGTCAGTTCTCCCACCGTATCATAGTAAGGAACGGGCCATGGTAAGAAAATCACCACATGGGAAATAATTGTCTTACAATAGTATTCAATTTCAACAGGGGTAGAATCATTGAAACATGGCACAATCACATTCACACCTTCTTCAGTCATCAAAGAATCATCACCAGAAAACAAATCTTTATCTGAGGAAAAGCATTCATCTGCAGAAGCTTACTCATCATCATCTGATTCTTCCTTAACTTGAATCTCGTTAACCTAATAGTAATTATTTATTTTCCCTGAAACCTTGATGGTTCCATTATCCAATAACAATTGAATACCTTTTCTTACAATTGAACATCCTTAGGAGTCCTGGCAACAAATTTGGCAAGATACATATTGATGTTCTACCTGACCAGCCATGTGGCAGAAAATAGCATGCATTTGTATGAGATCATCATTCATGTGTCCCACATCAAATATTATGAACTCTCCAGGACATCCAGAAACCATATTTACTTCCTCCTCATACTCTTCCTTAGGCCTGATTATGTGGATGAGACCCTCATCCATCATCTCTTGCAAATCAACCTTTATCTTATCGCAACCTTGTATATTAGTATTATAGGTACCACAACCAGCATGGTCATGAGTGTAGTAACTAAACTCACAAAGGTTTGCATGCATCTTTACCAAGTCCTCTCTTACTAGGTTAATATCATAAATGCAGAAGTCCCCTGGACAGCCAGCAACCATGTTAAAAACATTCGTTCCTCTGTGTTTTGGGAGAGGATTATCTTTTACATTCAGACTGACATCTTTGATGGATAAAAGGCCAGATCTAACCATTTTTTGTACCTCATATTTCAG
The DNA here is from genome assembly GCA_948472305.1 of Vicia faba. Taxonomy (NCBI): domain Eukaryota; kingdom Viridiplantae; phylum Streptophyta; class Magnoliopsida; order Fabales; family Fabaceae; genus Vicia; species Vicia faba. Next base: position 817,524,813 of record OX451741.1, on the reverse strand, counting down.
ATGATAACATTTTTCCACATTATGTCCCGGTGCACCCTGATAGAAAGCGCACGTCTGGTTTGCCTTATAGTACCAAGGTAACAGGGAAGGTACAGCTGGAGGTGGCCTAGTCTAGCCCAACTTTTTCTGGATCAACACTGAAAGTAGTTCTGCATAACTCATAGGGATAGAATTAAAATATTCTGTTCTCTAATTCTGCGCTTGATTTCCCTGAGGGTCAGGCCTAGGTCTTTGATAAGAAACTGTAGTGGGAGCAGTGTTCACAACTGGACCGAGGCAACCTGTTGATGGCGCTGATGATTTCTTCTAGAAGTATTAAACCATATCTCTTGACTAACAACATTTGTTTCCCCTTCTTTCTTCTTAACAAATCCAAAAGGTGGCTTCTTCACATTACTGGAACTTTCATTCTTTGTGAGACGCCCTTCTCTCATAGCCTCTTCCAAACGAACGCCCATTCCCACCATTTCATTAAAATCACTGGGGGCAATCGCCACCATTCTCTTATAATAGAATGCACCTAGTGTCTTCAGGAAAATCTTTTTCATTTCTTTTTCTTCCATTGGAGGAATTACCTGGGCGGCTACCTCACGCCATCTATGGGCATATTCCTTAAATGATTCCTTATCCTTCTGGACCATAGCCCTGAGTTAATCACGGTCAGGCGCCATTTCCATGTTGTATTTGTATTATCTCATAAACTCTTCTCCTAAGTCATTAAAAGAATGAATATTGGCACTGCCCAAGCTCATATACCATTTCAATGTTGCACCAGTTAAACTATCTTGAAAGAAATGAATCAACAAGCATTGATCATCTGTATGAGTAGACATTGTTCTTACATAGATCACCAAGTTAGCACGAGGGCAAGTATTGCCCTTGTACTTTTCAAACTCTGGTACTTTAAACTTCCCAGGTATCTTGACATTGGGAACTAGACACATTTCATTCACATTCTGTCCAAATAACTCTTTTCCCCTGAGGGCCTTCAATTCTTTATGCATTTTGTCAAACTGGTCTTGAAAATCATCCATTCTTTCACAAAAGCCCATGCTTTCACTTGGTGGAGGAATAGGATGATACACATCATAATTAGCAAATGAGATCACATTCATCGAGGGTGGTGCAGCATAATGAATCTCGTTTCTAGCAGCAGGGGTAACATGCACCACATGAGGTGCGAGAGCAGTAGCATACTGAGTAAGTGGAGAAATCTGAGGATCCTGGTCAAAACCTTCTGGCACAAAGTTTTCTGGCATCCTCCAAGGATATCCTGAAGGCATATGATTCTGATCAACAACTGGAGCAACAAATGTGGGAATAGTTAGAGCTTCAGTAGTAACCATTGTCTGTTGAGGCTGAACACTCAGTGGCTGATTCTGAGCAGCCACCAGAGATTCTATCAGAGCAATGAGATTGGCCATGCTGGCCTTCAGAGCAGAAACTTCCTCGTGCAGCTCACGGTTCTCTTGTTCTATATTATCCATCTTCATTCTGAAATTAGCTCAGGTATTGTATTAGTGAGATAGCTTGCAGGAACGAAGTAAAGAAGCTCATTATGACACCTGGATATGCACAATAAATGCAAGAAGTGTGTAAAATATGATGCATGATGTGCAATGCACATGATTTATTTTATTATTATTATTTCAAGGGACTTAAAGATTTATAGACAACATTGCAAACATCAAAGTAATAACACATTTGAAATATTGAAAAATTTTATTATAACTTTAAAATAGATTACAAGTTTCAATATTCCCAAGTACAAGATGAAAGTAAAGTCTAAAACTCTAAGAAGTAAAGCTGATGGAGATCACTATATACGTTGACGCTTTCCTGTAAGTATAGTAATCTGCGCCTTTAACCTCTGGTTTTCTTCCGCATATCTGGTGGAAACCTCCTTCCAATCACCTGAACCAGGAAGTGAGCAACCAGCATCTGACTGAGGCTTAGGAGAAAATAAATCCCCTTGCCTATCCATCGTCTCTACAGCCCGACTCTCAAGAATCTCAATCAAGTCGTCTTTTTTCCTTCAAATCTGCTCTGTAGGAAATCTCTAGAGTTTGGCACTTATTTTTCTAAGTTTCCTTTTCCTGCTGCATTTTGACTAAAGAAAGATATATCTCTTCCACATCATCCAATAAGGGAGGATTGGTCTTCACAAACAAATAAAGCATGGGTGCTTCCCGATAATACAGCATCTTTAACTGAATAGCTCTGGCTTGTACCCACTGAAGATAAGGCTCCAAAGAAATAGCCCCCATAGGTCCCAAGTCTTTCCTACTCTTCATGTGAATGTGACGCCAGGCCTTCGCAATCTTCTCCCTAGCTTCCTTATGGTCTTCTCCTTCCTTCAGGAAGAAACTACTCAAATGAATACTATTTGGCTTATCCCTCATCGGATAACCAAGCTATCATCGTGCAAGAACGGGGTTGTAGTTAATTCCTGCCTTTGTGCCAAGAAGAGGTACATTGGGGAAACTACCACAACTGTCGACAATCTCTACATCATGGTAAGCCTGATGATACCAAACAATATCTGAGTGAGTAAGTGCCATGATCTTAGGAGCCCAACGGGGTTCCTTCCTGACATCCCAGAAAGCATCAGACTGAGGCAAATGAGAAGTAAACCACCAGGACAACAGAGGCGTGCAACAGATGATCATCCCTCCATGATAAGAATCCCGAAGATGAATAGAGTAATAAGCATCACCCAATAATGTAAGAACTGGGTTTCCAATTATGAAGATCCTGATGGCATTAATGTCAACAAATTTGTCTACATTAGGAAGTAAGAATAATCCATAAGCAAGTAGAGCAAAGATGGCCTCAAAAGTGAATGTACTCTTCATCCTGGCAAAGTAACTAGCTTTATCCCATAAAAAGCTAGCTGGTAATCCTCTAATCCCTCCATTAGTAGTCATGTGGGCTTCAACCTTAGACTTCCCCGGATGAATCAAAGCGGTAATCTCATGTGATTTTGGCTTACCCTATAAATTAGTAAAAGGAACACAATCGGTAATAGGCAAACTCAGTAGATAAGAATACTCCTCTAGTGTAGGAATTAACCTATAGTCAGGGAAAGTAAAGCATCGGTACATCGGATCATAGAATTTCACCAAGGTCGAGAGAATACCCTCCTCCATCCTAAGCTTCACGATAGAAATGATGGACCCATACTTCCTTCAAAAATTTGCAGAACACTCAATCTCGGGAATCAGACTTATCAACTCATCTATTTTGGGATCTTTGAAACTGTATTTTTCGGTCTTTCTTTTTCCAGAATCCATAGTCAAAAAGTACCTGAGATATTCACAAATGGTCAACTTTTAAGTCCCTTGAAATAAAATTTCTTCAAAAGATGCTTATGAGTGCATGGATGCATGATGAAACAATCACACACAAGATCACAAACATAGGGTTCATATGATCAAAATCATGAGCATGAGGTCAGAGGAATTACCCATAAGGTATGGTCTAAAAGTTATCACCTTCCGAACAAGGTTATGAAGGTTCCCAGAGTCTACATCCTTCCTTCGGATATTACCAACTTCTGATTAACATGGTAATTAGTAATATTCTCAAGAAAAACTCGTCCAAGCGTAGTATCACGTGACAACTATTTTCAGATTACTCCTTCATAGCTTCTGCACTACGCCTAAAATGCCAAGATGGGTTACGTATTCTACGGTCCTCAGTTTCAGCAGGCTCCCAGGTCGAAAGCAGTACGTCTTCTCGATTACTCGGTAACCGACACTACAGCCAAAGGGGCCTCCACTAAGTGGGGGATCTCATGCCTCCTTTTTTGGGATTACTCCCTCAAAGTTAAGATGACTATACCGCCCGTCCTATCTTAAGTTTGCCCAAGTCCGGTGATAGGACTCATGAGTAATCACCAAGCACCCTGAAAACCAGAAAAGTCCAGATAAACATATCTACAACATATAACACATAAACAACAATAACACACATACAGATATAAACAAATATAGGTTTAACCCACTTAGTGATAGACCAGCAAGAGGTCAATCTTTCCCCAGTGATGTTGCCATTTTTTTCTGTAGCGGTAGAAATGTTGAGACTAAGCCATTACATTGACTTAACTCGCACAAATCAAAATAAAAATCACCACCATGCTTTATTGTTTCCAAAGGAATGGGAAAAGAGCGAATAACCCAAAAAGAGGGGGAAAAGGTTCAAGGTAAGGGGGTTGGTTATGCAAAGGGAAGGTATTAACACCCTAAACATCTACGGTACTCCGCAGGAACCTCTTTGTAAAATCTGTATATTTTGGCTATAAAATATTGTATAAAAATATATGGTGGAGGTGAGAAAAAAATATTTTTTTATGATTTTTGCACCCGCCGCGGTTACGATTCTTTAGTGCCTATGTACCACCTCTTATGTGATAGGGGATCAGGATACACGTAGTTCCTTTAAAAAATTTAAAACAAGTGTGGTGGTTAATTTTATGAGATAAGACACCATCGTCATTGTTCGTGTGGAAAACATACTTACTACCCACAATCATGAGAAAGGAGAATTTGCATCATCTCAAAGTGGAGGATATGACTTGGATTTTAAAATCAACAATGCCTCACTCAACACCCAAGTGGAAAATATCTCTCTTCACTACATATTGTAGAAGTATAGTTGTTTGCATCACTACACGGATTGACAAGAGTCTAATCTTTTGAGAAAAGTTTTTTAAAGCAAAAGCCAAAGTGGCCAAATAGTTTGAATGAGATTGATTGACTTTTAGTCTTCTCACAAAAATGTCAAGGTATTATTAAGTTGATTAAAGTTTATTTATGAAAATGTTTTGAAAATACATGGACCTAAGTCAAAGTTTATTATGAAAGTGGTTCAAGTTTAGAAACAAGAAGAGTTTTCAAAAGGAGGGAGAAGATTTATGAAATTAAAGAAGATGGGAGGAGATTAATGGACTATCCTAAAGCATAAGGTAAAAGCTAAGGAAAATAACCATCTAACCAACAAGAAACTAACACTTGACATTATGAGTCAATATTGAATTCTCATTCTTTTGATTGAAACCAAATAAGCAAAGATACTAGACCTCTTGAAAAGACCAAACTTCAAATGTATTAAGTCTTCACAAAAATTGGACAGAGTAACGGCTATATATAGGTGAATTCCAGATTACAGACAAAGTAAGTAATCACAATAACCTGCACACAAAATAAACAAGTAACCCAATGTCTTGAGTAAACCCTAAGAACTCCAGACAAAATATTAATTAAGGCCACAATGTCTCCAACATAGGCCAAGGTCTGTAATCCTAAGTCCAAGAAGTCCAATACTCCATAATGCCAAGGATAGTAACCAAATAGTCCAAGTATCATTAATGTTTTTATGGTTCATGTTGATTATTAAGTATCTTCAAAAGGAAAAGAAAAGCTCAACTGAGCAAAATAAAAATGACATAAAAGTAAATGCTCAAGTGAGCAAAGATGAAAAATAGCATGAAATGTAAATGCTAATATAAATGATACATAAAGTAAAGAGAATAAAATAAATTCAATTGTTATAAGTTAATGGTTAGTTGGATGACCATCTTGAAACTTGCATTTGGAATTCATTATAGGATTGGTAGAACCAGAGCCTCTCAACAACCAGTTGCATTTGTTTTTTATCAAGTATATCATACATTTAAGAATCCTCAAGGTAATATTTAATGATCAATGATGTTTAAGTGATCCGCGTTGACCAAAATTGATGAAGATCCATTGAAAGATTGGTAGAATCAAAGCCTCCTAACAATGAATCTCAAGGTCATTGGATCCAAGGGTTCAAATCCACATACTTGGGCTTGCAGACATAAGTTTGGGCCACGAATGACCATTTTCTCGAATTAGGACAAAATTTAGCACTATGTCACACAATCGTAAGTGGACTTATGTAGAAGTCGCACCTATTTTAAGGTCGGCCAATAGCAATCTATGTAATTTACGATTGGATAAATGATATAGAGATCATGGTCCCTTAACATGTAGCACAAATAAAAAAGAAAGGGATGAGATGAAGAGGAGGGGGAATGATAAGCTAATTTGGATTACTACCTCAAATTTCTTTCATCTTTAAATTCAATCACTCATCTTCATGGATTAAAGTACTAAACATATCATTAATCCAAAGCACCAAAAAATGAATTAAATAATTTACTCTTTGGTAGATTTAAATTAATGAACATTTATCCAACTTCATCTACACCCAAAGTCCATTGGATTTAAAGAGAAATTGGACATTTAAAAATTGCAATCCAAATCAACAATCAATAGGAGTGAGTAGAAAAAGATAAACGGATCAAAACAGCCCCAAAACAAGGCAGAAAAAGCATTTTGTCACTGTTACAATCGATTGCACTCGTGGAGCAATCGATTGCATCAGTGCTTTTTTTCAAAAATAACATAAAATTCTTCTGTGACAATCGATTGCGCTGTGAGTGTAATCAATTGAACCCTGTGAAAAATAGAAAATCAGCATTTAAAAAGGCCAAATTCTTGTTCAAACTTTCCACCAATCACCTTATGATCATGGATTTAATTGAGCACTAAAGTTCCATCAAGTTATGAGAAAATAGAACCAACGGAATCACAAAACAATGCTCAATAAATCAAACCCAAAGATCAACAAGAGATCACATTGTGAAAGATGAAAAATCCAACTTACCAAAGGTAGATCTAGAGAATTATCAAAACAACTTCAAGAATTTGCTTCAATTAAACCCAACAATCAATTTCCCAAGCTTAGATGTAGAGAATTGATAAAGAAAAATTATTTGAATGAAGGTTTAGCTGAAAGGTTAGTAAGCTTCAATGCAAAGTTTACTAACTTTTTTGAAAATGGAGCTTTGAGTGAATTTGGTAGATGGAGGGAATTGAGAGATTTTTTAGCAAAGTGAATTTCTCTATCAAAAGCTTGAGATTTGAATGAAATGAAGGCTCTATTTATAGAGTTTAGGCTTGGGATTAGTGGTGGTTTGGAGTTTTCTTTGGGAAATGAAATTAGGCTTGGTAATTAATTCTTGGAGCCAAAATTTGAATTAATGATATATCTTTCAAAAAACGAAGAAAAATTGGAGCCAAAATTTGAATTAATGATATGTCTTTCAAAAAATGAAGAAAAAATTGGAGCCAAAATTGAAAAGCTTGAAATTGCTGATTTTTTTTTAAATTTCACTCAGTGCAATCAATTGCACTCTGGGAGAAATCGATTGCATCAATGTTTTTTTTCAAATATTTCATAAAATGTACTCTATGCAATCGATTGCACTATAAGAGCAATCGATTGTACAATAAAAAAATGAAAATTTTTAATTATTTTTTCTTTGCAAATAGATATTTTAGGGAAATAATACCGAAATACCATATTTGTCAGATGCTTTGACTCAGTACCTACAAAAAACAAATATTCAAAGATAAATATTTTTGTATTTTGATTAGAAGTTAGTCGACAACACATATACAAAATATACCAATAAGGTGCTTGGAGATTCCTCAAGAGAAAACTTAAAGATAGGATGCAATAGGAGAAAAACTTCAAACCATAGTTTGTGATCTGGTTGCATTGTGATGGTATGAGATGATAGAGGAATCTTAAGGGGGGAAATTTGGTTACAACAATTGGTAATATGCGAATGAAGGATGTAGACTCTGGGAACCTCTTAGAACCTTGTTCGGCAGGTGATAAACTATTAGACCATAACTTGTGGGTAGTACCTTTGAACCTATGAACCCCCGATGTTTATGATCTTGTGTGTGATTGTTGCATCATGCATTCATGCACCCATGAGCATCTTTTAAGACATTCTGGTTCAAGGGACTTAAAGTTGACTTTTTGCGAACATCTCAAGTACTTTTGACCATGGATTCTGAAGAAAAAAAAGACTCCGAAGTACAGTTTCAAGAATCCCAAGATAGATGATTTGATGAGTCTAATTCCCGAGACTGAGAGTTCTATAGACTTTCAGGAGAAGTATGGATCCACTGTATCTCTCATGAAGCTCAGGATGAAGGAGGGTATTCTCTCGACTTTGGTCCAGTTCTATATTCGATGTATCAATGTTTCACTTTCCCCAATTATCTGTTGATTCCTATATTGGAGGAGTATTCTTGTCTATTGGGATTACCTGTTACCGATCGTGTTCCTTTCACTGGTTTGGAGGGGGAGCCAAAATCTCAGGATATTGTTGTTATGATCCATTTGGGGAAGTCTGAGATTGAGGCTCACATGACTACCAAAGGAGAAACTAGAGGATTAGCCACTAAGTTTTTATTAGAGAAATCGCGCTACTTTGCTAGGATGATAAGTAAAATTGCTTTTGAGTCCATCTTTGTCCTAGTTGCTTATGGGGTTTTTTTATTTCCAAACGTCAACAACTTTGTGGATATCAATGCCATCAAGATATTTTTGATAGGGAATCCAGTTCCTACATTATTAGGAGATACTTATTACTCCATTCATCTTCGGGATTCTTATCATGGAGGGATTGATCATTTGCTGCACGCCTTTGTTGTATGAGTGGTTTATTTCTCACTTACACCGGTCTGATGCTTTATGGGATTTCAGGAAGGAACCTCGTAGAGCTCCAAAGATTATGTCCCTCACTCATTTAGATATTGTTTGGTATCATCAGCCTTACCATGATGTGGAGATTTTCGATAGTTGTGGTAGTTTCCCCAATGTACCTCTTCTTGGTACAAAGGGAGGAATTAACTACAATCATGTTCTTGCACGACGACAACTTGGATATCCGATAAGAGATAAGTCAAATAGTATTATTTTGAGTGGTTTCTTTCTCAAAGAGGGAGAGGATCATAAGAAAGCTAAAGAGGAGATTGTAAAGGCTTGGCGCCATATCCACAGGAAGAGTATAAAGGACTTGGGATCTAGAGGAGTTGTTTCTTTGGAGCCTTATCTCCGGTGGGTACAAGCAAGGGCAATCCAGATAAAGATTCCATATTCCCGTGAAGCACCTATGCCTGATATGTTTGTGAATACCACTCCTCCAATTTTAGATGATGTGGAAGAGCTTCAGCTTGACCTATTCAGGATGCAGCATGAGAAAGAGGCTTAGAAGAATAAGTGTCAGACTTTAGAGATGTCCTACCAGGAAGACTTGAAGGAGAAGGATGACTTAATTGAGATTCTTGAAAGTCGTGTTGTATAGATGATAGAGAAAAAAAGGAGTTATTTTCCTTTAGAGCTCATTCAGGACTTAGTCATTCACTTCCCAACTCTGGTAATTGGAAATTGGGTACCAATAGGTATGCAGGAGAGAACAAGCAGTTGCAGGCTCAGATTTCAAGGCTCACAGGAAAGCGTCAGTATGTGGAGTGATCTCCATCGGCTTTGTTTTTTATGATTTTAGATTCTTGTACTTGGAATTGTTGAAACGTGTACTAAAAAGTTGTAATCCATTTTGAAGTTATTATAATGAGAATTCCAGTATTTCAAAATGTGTTAGTACTTTAATATTTGCAAAATTGTCTATAACTCTTTGAGTCCCTTGAAATACTAAGAACAAAATAAATCATGTTTATTGCATATCATGAACCATCTGGTACATATTTCTTTCATTTCTGTTCATACCCAGGTGTCTTACTGAATTTCTCTATATCGTTCAGCAAGTTGTCTCACCGGTACAACACTCGGGCATATTCCAGGAAGAAAATGGAGAATCTTGAACAAGAGAGTCACGAGTTGCGTGAAGAAGTTACTGCTTTCAAGGTCGGTATGGCCAATCTGACTGCTTTGATGGAATCATTGGTGGCTGCTCATAATCAACCACCACTTCCTCAGCCTCAACAAACAACATTTGCTTCTGAAGGTTCATCAGTCCTGTTTCTGTTACCCTGGTTATTGTGGCTCAGAATCGTATGCCTCAGGGTTACCCGTAGAGAATACCTGAAAACTTCATGCCATAAGGTTTTAATCTTGACACTCAAGCTGCTCCAGTTGTGCAAGTTGCTGTTACTCCTGCACATCCTGTGGTGCATGTTACTCCTGCTTCTAGAAATGAGATCCAATATGTTGCACCTTCTTCGGTGAATGTTATTTCGTTTGTTAATGATGAAGTTTATCCTCCTATTCCACCACTAAATGAAAGTGTGGGTTTCTAAGACCGGTTGGATGACTTTTAAGACCAGTTCAATGAGATGCGGAAGGAAATGAAGGCCCTTCGAGGAAAAGAATTGTTTGGACAGAATGTCGGCGAACTCTGCCTAGTGCCCAATGTAAAGGTGACAACCAAGTTTAAAGTACCGTAATTTGAGAGGTATAAGGGAAACTCTTTCCCTCGTGACCATATTAATGATCAGCGTTTGCTCATTCATTTTTTCCAAGATAGTTTAAATAGTGCTGCTCTGAAGTGGTATATGAGTCTGGATAGTAGTAGTATTCATACCTTCAATGATCTCGGAGAATCCTTTATCAAGCAGTATAAGTATAATATGTTCATGACGCCTGACCATGACCAGTTGAGGGAAATGGCTCAAAGAGATAAGGAGTCGTTCAAAGAGTATGCATAGAGATGGCATGAGATAGCTGCCCAGGTGGTGCCGCCTATGGGAGAACAAGATATGACCAAGGTCTTCCTAAAAACCCTTTGATCATTTTATTATGAAAGGATGGTCACCAGTGCGCTGAGTGATTTTACCGAAATGGTAAGCATGGGTGTTAGTTTGGAAGAGGCTGTCAGGGAGAGGCGTTTGACAAGAGATAAAGGGACGAAGAATTCGTCATACAGGTTTTCTCGGAATAAATAAAGTTAAACAAATGTTGTTATTGGAGAAAGGAAGATTAGAACAACTAGAAGGCATCAATGGTACCAGCAACAGGTTGCTTCTGTGACTCTAGTCGTCAATGTAGCTCCAACCACAGTTACCTATCAGAGACCATCCCCTCAGGGAAATCAAGGGAAAAATCAAAATAGAGGGGCTTTTAACTCTATTCCAATGAGCTATGCAGAGTTACTTCCTGCTTTGATTTAGAAGAAGTTGGTTTAGACCAAGCCACCCCCTCCTATACCATCACCTCTACCTTGGTATTATAAGGCCGACCAGACGTGTACTTTTTCATCATGGAGCACCAGGGCACAATGTCTAGAACTGTTATCCTTTGAAACTTGAAGTACAAAAGATGGTGAGATCTAGCCTCTTATCCTTTAAAGATGTTGTCCCTAATGTGAAATATAATCCTTTTCCAAAGCATGGAGGAGCAAATATTGTAAACATGGTTACTGGTTGCCCAGGGGACTTCCGGATTTTTGATATCAACTTGGTTAGAGGATATTTAGTAAGATTCATGTTGACCTCTGCGAGTTTAGTTACTATACGCATGACCATACTGGTTGTGGTATTTGGAGTACAAATATCCAGGGATGTGATAAGATAAAAGCTAATCTTCAGGAAATGATGGATGAAGGCCTCATTCATATAATCTGGCCTAGGGAAGAGTATGAAGAAGGTGTGAATATGGTCTTTGGATGTCTTGGAGATTTCCAAATTTTTCATGTGAATCATATGAATGATGATTTAGTGCAGTGGCATGCTACCTTCTGTCACATGAATGGTCAAGAAAAACACCATTACTGGTCTTTCCAGATCTGCTATAGGGATTCCGAAGGTTGTTCATGTGAGAAGTGGTATTAAGTTGTTATTGGATAATGGTATTATCAAAGTTTCAGGCAATAGAGATGATTACAATGGGATTAATGTGATTGAAGATTTCCTGGATGAGACTGCGTCAGATGGTGAGTATGCTTCTGTAGAAGAATTATTTTCCTCAGATTAAGATATGTTCTCCAGTGATGATTCTGTGATGTTTAAGTATTCTAAAGAAGAGGTGAATGTTATTGTGCCTTGTTTTGGTGTTCCCACCCCTATAGAGATTAAGTATCCTAATAAGCCAATTGTTGCTCCAGTGGTGATTTGATTGTCGAGTCATGTTCCTTACGAATCAGAGAGAGTCGTGCCATACAAATACAATGCTACAATCCTAGAGGATGGTGTGGAGGTTCCCATCCAACCTTTGTCTGATGTCAAGAATATTGTTGAAGCCGACCGAGTGACCCGCAGTGGCCGTGTTTTTGCACCTGTCATTCGAGGGAGTGTTAATGCTGATAAAAAGGTTGTTGAAAGTAGTGAACCTAAGAAAGCAGTGGGGGAATCTAGTGGTACTACTCTAGAAAAAGATGTGGATGATATATTAAAGATTATCTAGATGAGCGACTACATGATCGTAGATCAATTGTTGTAGAATCCATCAAATTTATCTATTCTAGCCTTACTAATGAACTCTTCTGCCCACGTGGAATCTTTGATGAGAGTATTGGATCAAGATTTCGTGGAAAGTGGTATTCCTTTAGACCAATTCAGCAGTGTGGTAGAGAATATTACATCCTATAATAACCTGAGTTTCTGTGATGATGAATTGCCCGATGAAGGAAGGAATCATAACTTGGCTCTCCATATCTCCATGAACTGCAAGAACGATTCATTATACAATGTGTTGATTGATAATGGGTCTGCTTTAAATTTCAATTCGAGGAGCACGCTTATGAAGTTGAAGTACTAAGGAACTCCCATGCACCCAAGTGGCATAATTGTGAAAGCTTTCGATGGATCAAGGAAGTTTGTCATCGGGGAAGTAGATTTGCATATTCATATAGGCCCGCACTTATTTCAGATTACTTTCTAGGTTATGGATATTGTGCCCTCTTACAACTGTTTATTGGGACGACCACGGATACACGAGGCAGGGGTTGTTACTTCAACTTTGCACCAGAAGCTGAAGTTTGTGCGTGAAGGAAAGTGGTCATCATAACTAGAGAACATGCATTGTTAATATCTCATTTATCCTCTTTCAGTGTTGTGGAAGCGGATGAAGCTGCTATTAGAACTCAGTTCCAAGCTTTACCCATTGATAATATAAGGGGAAATGAGAATTCTATAGCTTCATTTAAGGATGCTCATTGGGTAGTACGTAATGGCCCTAGTAAGGCATGGGGGCAGATTGTAGATCCACCTGTGAATTAGAATAGAGTTGGTTTGGGATTCTCTATGAAGAATGATAAAGGTAAGAACATGAAGCCAAAGTCTGCTTTGGGCAAATATCAAGATATCTTTCATAGCGGGGGTTATCTTCATCCAACTGTTCCTAGGATCAATGCTATTATGGAAGATGAAGCAGAGCAGGAGATACCGAACTACGTGACGCATGGAGTCAGAGTCCAAAACTAGGTCACCATTTATGTTCCCTCTTGCATTCATGTCTGAAAGTAATTTGTTTTTTGTTAATATTTTCAAAAATCTTTCACTCTGCACAAGGTAAAAGTATTGATGTTGTATGGGCTTATCTGTTGCTTTGATCTTTAAAATCAATAATTAAAGTTGTCTTTGATCCACAAATTGTGTCTTTATTTTCTGCTTTTTCTTGGAAAATAGTAATCAGAAAAAACCTTTCAAAATAAATAATAATTGTAATTGAATCTGCATAATCACTTGCTATATGTGTCAGTTTCTAAATGCAATCGCAAATCATATGTGCGGATTAATTAAAAAACATGTTGAATAGAGTGACCCTGCACCCTCTCCCAACTTTGAATATCCTGCGTATATGGCCGAAGAAGAAGAATATGATGAAATTCTAGAAGAAGTTTCACGGTTTATTGAGCGCGAGGAAAGTGCCATTCAGCAATATAAAGAGTTGTTGGAGACGATCAATTTGGGTTCAGAGGAAGATCCAAAGGAACTCAAGATTGGAGCATTGTTGCATCCCGACGTAAAGAATAGGTTGATTGAATTGTTGAAAGAGTATATGCATATATTTGCTTGGTCATATAATGATATGCCTGGTTTAGATACTGATATTGTGGAACATCATTTGTCGCTAAAGCCCGAATTCTCGTCAATCAAGAAGAAACTGCGAAGAACTCACCCTGATATGGCAGTGAAAATTAAAGAAGAAGTTTTAAAGCAGATTAATGTTGGTTTTCTTGTAAAGTCAGTGTACCCTCAGTGGATTTCCAATATTGTCCCAGTACCAAAGTAAGACGGAAAAGTTTGCATGTGTGTTGATTATAGAGATTTAAACAAAGCTAGTCCAAAGGATGACTTTCCATTACCACATATTGATATGTTGGTTGATAGTACCGCAGAATTCAAATTATTCTCGTTCATGGATGGATTTTCCGGACATAATCAAATCATAATGGGTCTTGAGGACATGGAAAAAACAACGTTTATCACACCTTGGGGAACATTCTGTTATAGAGTGATGCCCTTCAGGTTGAAGAACGCTGGTGCAACATACAAGAGGGCTATGACAACCCTATTCCATGATCTGATGCATAAGAAAATTGAGGTATATGTTGATGATATGATTGCCAAATCCCATACTGAAGAAGGGCATATAGAATATTATTAAAATTGTTTCAGCGTTTGAGGAAGTATCGTCTCCGCTTGAATCCAAATAAATGCACCTTCGGTGTTCGATCTGGGAAATTGTTAGGTTTCATTGTCAGCCAAAAAGGGATTGAAGTTGACCCTGATAAAGTCAAAGCAATTCAATAAATGCTAGCTCCAAGAACTGAAAATCAAGTTAGAGGTTTCCTTGGGCGTTTGAATTACATTTCCAAATTTATTTCCCATATGACTGCAACGTGTGAGCCAATATTTAAGTTGTTAAAGAAATATCAGGGTTATGTGTGGATAGATGATTGCCAAAGGGAATTTGAAATTATTAAAGAGTATCTGCTTAAACCTCCTATCTTGCTCCCGCCCGTTGAAGGAAGACCATTGATTATATATCTGACAGTGTTAGATAATTCTATGAGCTGTATTTTGGGACAACAAGATGAAACATGGAAGAAGGAATATGCCATTTATTATCTCAATAAGAATTTTATTGACTGTGAGTCGCGGTATTCTATGCTGGAAAATACATGTTATGCTATGTCCTGGTCAGCAAAGCAGTTGCGGAAATATATGTTGAATCATACTACTTGGTTAATTTTCAAAATGGATCCAATTAAGTATATTTTTGAAAAGCCTGCTCTTACTGGAATAATTTCCCATTGGCAGATGTTGTTGTCTGAATATGATATTGAATATCGTACTCAAAAGGCTATAAAAGATAGTGTGTTGGCGGATTATCTTGCTCACCAACCGATTGATGGTTATCAGTCTGTTAAATATGATTTCCCTGATGAGGATGTTATGTTTCTGAAAAGTGAAAGATTGTGATGAATCGTTTCCTGAGGAAGGTCCTGATCCTGAATCTCGTTGGAGCATGGTGTTTGATGGAGTTGTGAATGCTTATGGGAAAGGAATTGGTGTTGTGATTATCACTCCTCATGGATCGCATATCCCATTTACTGCAAGGTTGGCCTTTGATTGCACCAATAACATGAAAGAGTATGAAGCTTGTATCATGGGTCGAGGAGGCTATTGATCATAGAATCAAAATCCTAGATGTGTATGGTGATTCATATTTGGTAATAAATCAGAGTAAAGGAGAATGGGATAATTGTCACCTTGGCATGATTCCTTACATTGACTATTCTAGAAGATTATTACCTTTCTTTAATAAAGTTGAATTCCATCATATTCCCGTAGATGAAAATCAGATGGCGGATTCTTTTCCCACTTAGGCTTCTATGTATCAAGTGAATGCTTAGAATGAGGTGCCTCGTATCATTGTATGATGTCTGGATAGGCCGGCTCATGTGTTTGCAACATAGGAAATGTCAGATGAAAAACCTTGGAATTATGATATCAAGCATTTTCTCCAAACTCAAGAATACCCGATTGGTGCGTCAAACAAAGATAGAAAGACATTGAGAAGATTAGCAGGCAACTTTTTCCTCAATGAATATGTGATATACAAAAGAAATTATGAAATGGTATTGCTCATATGCATGGATAGACACGAAGCAGACATGTTGATGCATGAAATCCATGAAGGTTCCTTTGGTACTCATGACAATGGACATTCGATGGCAAAGAAGATTCTTAGGGAAGGTTACTATTGGATGACAATGGGATCTGACTATTACAAATTTGTAAAGAAGTGCCATAAGTGTCAGATTTATGCTGACAAAATTCATGTGCCTCTGATGCTTCTCAATGTTATTTCTTCCCCATGGCCTTTCTCTATATGGGGTATTTACATGATTGGAATGATTGAACCTAAGGCGTCAAATGGACATCGTTTTATCCTGGTAGAAATTCACTATTTCACCAAATGGGTGGAAGCAGCATCATATTCTAATGTTACTAAGCAAGTGGTAGTACGCTTTATCAAGAATAACCTTATATGTCGGTATGGTGTGTCAAGCAGTATTATCACCGACAATGGCTCGAATCTGAATAATACGATGATGATAGAACTTTGTGAAGAATTTAAGATTATCCATCACAATTCATCTCCTTAAGGCCAAAGATGAATGGGGTTGTTGAAGCTGCTAATAAAAACATCAAAAAGATCATTAAGAAAATGGTCGTTACCTATAAAAATTGGCATGAGATGCTCCCTTTTTCTTTGCATGGATATCGTACATCCGTCCGCACTTCAACAGGGGAAACCTTGTTCTCTCTTGTCTATGGTATGGAAGAAGTGCTCCCCGTTGAGGTTGAGATTCCCTCCCTACGTGTGATAATAGAAACCAAGTTGTCAGAGGCTAAATGGGTCCAAAATAGGTTTGACCAATTAAATTTGATAGAAGAAAAGAGACTGAAAACCTTGTGTCATGGTTAGTTATACTAGAAGAGGGTGAAGAAAGCTTTTGACAAGAAGGTCAAGCCTCGTGAATTTAGAGAAGGCGACCTCGTGCTTAGGAAGATCATTTATTTTGACACTAATTCTAGGGGCAAGTGAACTCCCAATTTTGAAGGCTCGTATATTGTCAAGAAAGCCTTCTCTGGAGGTACATTAATTCTTGAAACTATGGATGGTGAGGAGTTCCCACGTCCTATGAATGATGATGTAGTCAAGAGATACTTCGCCTAAAGAAATAAAAGAACGGCTCACTAAGTCGAAAACCCGAAAGGGAGGCTTAGGAAAAAAAAGAGCGTCTCGGTAGGCTAAAAACCCGAAAGGTCGGTCTAGGAAAAAATAAGAGACACAAACAGAACAAGTTTTCCCGCTAGGTTGAAAACCCGCAAGGGCATCCTAGGCAAAATTTATGGATTTCTTGGTAAGTAACTGCATCAGACAAGACTTGATCGTTGAAGCAACAATCTTCTTGGATCCTCACCACACTTCAACATAAGTCGCTGCTCAGGAATTCAAAGTTGTTAGGGTGAATGGTGGTCATTGTATTTCAATGTATCTTTTCCAATATATTACCATTTTCTAAACTTTGTAATCATATATGGAGTCTCTCCATTCGTAGACTACCATTCTATTAATAAAGTTTGAGCTTTTATCCAATTCTTTACAATTCTTATTTTATTCTGCTTACAAAGACTCCATTTATTATTGATAGTAATTTTCAAAACAGAAAGATTAAATAACAAAATTGTTTATTGAAAAGAATTTACAAATTACTTTTTACATTAGATTTTGTGACTCAAGAAAAACAAAAATGGTGATTCCAAGGATGGACGAACTCTGAAATTTTGGAAGTTTTTTTTCCTCAGGAAGGTTCTCTCATGTCACTTTTGCTGGTATGCGTATGATCTTTGTGTGTTTCTCAGATAGTTGGAGATGATACGAAATTATGTATGGTGCGGTGTTGGGTTTGTGATCTCATTTTCCCCATTCAAGTCTTAGTTCATTTTGATTTCGGATTTGAATTGTTTGAGGCCTCCATCCTAGATTCCCTAGTAAGGTCTTTGCTCATATGACAAAAGTACCTTCTCCCTTTGTGTGATAAGGTGGAATCATTTGCAAAACATCGCCCTTTTGCAGTGTTGGCATTATTGTTGTTGTTTGTTTCCCATGAAACTAGACAAGGGCAGTATCTTTTCTAAGAAGTGTTGAAACAATTGTCAAATTTTTGGGGTTTCTCCTGCCAAGTGTTGGGTTTGATTTAAAATCCCCATAATTTTTGATTTCTTGCTATATTGTTTGACTTCTTAGATCCCCAAGTAATGCTGAGATAATGTTATCCCCATGCGATTTCATAATTCCTTCCCAGGGAAGCTTGTGTAATCATCACTCTTGGTAGTAAAAATATATATTTTGGGCTTCTCTCGACAATGTCGTATTGTCCTCCCCAACGAAGTCAGTACGAGATCCCTAGTTGATATATCGATGTTACGAGTTTTATCTTCCCTAATAAAGTTAGTATTATAATCTCCTGTTGAAGTCTAAGCAGTGAGACATTTGTTTTCCCCATTGAAGCATGTGTGATGTTCCCCGGTGAAGCCTGGAGGAGGATGTTAGATCGATGTATTTGCATTGATTTTATTGTTTTGATTTGATTAATTTCGAATTGTGTTTTTTCTCAGTGAAGTTAAGTCGTGGGACAGGACTTTGGTTCCTTAGTTGGTGCTTACTTTCTTATAAATTTTTATCCTGGATGTGATTTAGCCGAGTATTGACTTTACCCAAGTTAGTTTTGTCTGGTTATTCCCAATGATGTGTGTTTGTGTTGTCAGCATATACATGATAACATTCATACATTCATACATACATCAGGCATAAATGAATTAAAATTCATTGCTCATTTGAATTTATTATAATATTTTGTTGGCATATTACCTTATTTACAAATTTATGTTACCATCTCTCCAATAGATTGTCAACCTTAAGAAGAAAGTGTATATCCTTTCAATTTCTCCACTGATTTACCCACGTGGAAGAATTTTGCTTCAGCCTTCCTATTTCAGTTCATTGTCTGGTTAGATCCGTTTTTCCCTTTTGTGTTTATTTCTCATCAGATGCTATCCTGGTTGACTGTTTCACTCTGGTTTATTCCTGGTTTAAATCGGTGGTTCCTGGCAACCTTATTATTTTGATTTCTGCAGGCTTTGAGCCCTGATTTGAGAATGTGCATTTATTTTGCACGAGAAGACTTTACCTCCTCAGGAGGAATATATTGGCATTTCCCTAGGAATTCATAATTCTTTTCCCAATAGTATTATTTCAACTCCTTCTCGTAATAACAGATGGAAGATCTCTTTTTTTGAGAAACTTGTACTTCCCCATCAAGTCTATTAGCTCCCAGAGAAGATTCATGATTTGTTACTCCAATGAAAGGTAGTCTCGTCATTATGGGAGATAGTTCGTTGTTGAGATTTATTACTCCAATGGATGATAGTCTCGTCATTATGGGAGATAGTTCATTGTTGAGATTTTGTTACTCTAATGGATGGTAGTCTCGGCATTATGGGAGATAGTTTGTTGTTGAGATTTTGTTACTCCAATGAATGGTAGTCTCGTCATTATGGGAGATAGTTCGTTGTTGACATTTTGTTACTCCAATGAATGGTAGTCTCTTCATTATGGGAGATAGTTCGCTGTTGAGATTTGTTACTCCAATGGATGGTAGTCTCTTGATTATGGGAGATAGTTTGTTGTTGAGATTTGTTACTCCGATGAATGGTAGTGTCTTGATTATGGGAGATAGTTCGTTCTTGAGATTTTTTACTCTAATGGATGGTAGTCTGGTCATTATGGGAGATAGTTCATTGTTGAGATTTCTCACTCCAATGAATGGTAGTCTCATTATTATGGGAGATAGTTCGTTGTTGAGACTTTGTTACTCTCGATGAATGGTAGTCTCGTCATTATGGGAGATAGTTTGTCGTTGAGATTCACATTCCTTTGAAGAAGTTTGTTTTTTTCATTCATGAGTACTAATGATGTTCATTAATGACCTACTCTAGTATTGATGTTTGTTGATGTTATCCTATCACTTCTTTCCCCCATGTGGGTCGACATTACCTGTGATACGGTGGCAGAACCGATTGTTATACTGGTTTGTGTTTTGTATTCGCAAATATGCGGTAAGCAAGAGCCACCATCGAATTTTCTTTTATCCAACAAAGGAAAGGGTGAAAAGAACAGAAAAAGACCTTTTTCGAGAGTTTTTGAGTAAGGGGGTAGATTATGGAAAGGGAAGGTGTTAGCACCCTTTTCATCCGTGGTTTTCCATGGGCTCTTAGGTACTTGCTCATTTTATAAAATTTCTTTCGTATTTGTGTGTTTTGAAAAGTTTGTTTGCTTTATGATAACTCTTGTATCGGTCCTCAAAAGTGTTGATAAAGCATTTTTGAAAAAAGTTTTGAAAGTGTAGTGTGAAAAAGATTATTTTTGAGCAAGTACCTAACAGTTATCTACCTATTCGAAAAAGGTGTTCTTTTCCTCCTTTCATTTAGATAGTGCTATCCTACTATTAGTGAGTAGGTAGCCCTATAGTTGGATGTGGAGGGACTATCGAAGGGACGTTTACGATCACTAAGGCAACTAGGCAAGAACTTTTAGTAATTTTCCTAAAGTTCTAAGATCACTTTTTAACCGAGGCAGCGTCGAAAGGGTCATCGAGGGACGTGTGATCTCTTGAACTAAAGGACAACTGTTGTACCCCAAAATTTTCCCTCCCATATTCTTCAAAGTTTTGACAAGCATCATCTCAATTTGCTCAAGACTGCTCAAGGGCTACACAGTCAAACCATCCTCCTAAGCCAGTCAAATTAGGGTTTTGGTTCTTGCAAGGAAGTTGAGGTTTTCAAGGGCTCAATCAAGTCCCATATGCTCATATACATTGTCAAGCACCTACATGTCAAGTTTCAAGGCTCACCAGGTCAAGTTGCACAGTCAAAAGCCCTAATTGCTCCATAGTCAATTGTAGGGGCAAAATGGTCATTTAGCAGTCAAAAGTCAAAATTTTTGGTCAACATCTTATTTTGAAGCCACAATCATCATTTTGTCAAATCTTGACCATGATTTCACAAGAATGGCTCAAAAATCATCAAGGTGTCAAAAGTTTCTATTTTTGGACAGTTTAAAAGTCAACTGTAACTTGACCAAGGCATAACTTTTTCATGGATCATCAAAAAAATCCCATCCAATACTCATTTTGAAGGGGAGGACACTTCCTACAACTCATCTTCATATTCCAAGTCCAAGAAATGCTGTCACAAAAAATTATCAATTTCAACATTATAGGTCATTTACAAAAGTCAACAAAAAGGCATTTTAAGTCAAAGACCATAACTTGAGATTGGTAAATTCAAATGACATGGGACCAAAGGCATTGGTTAGAGGACTCCAAGACCTTTCCAAAATGTCCATGAACATGTTCATATGATCAAAATTGAGCAAGATGTGCATTGGAGAAGTTGGGAAATTTTTGTGAAATGGCCAAAGTCAACTATCCTTGAAACTTCAATTTTTGACAAAAGGGCCCACTTTAACCACTTGATTCAGCTTTGCCATGCCTCCCACGTGTCCCATGATTTATCTCAAGATTAAACCTTGATTTTTCTATTTTTATTTAATTTTATTGATTTAATTCATTTTAAATCCTTAAAATTCAAATAAAAATCAAAAAATTTAATCAAAGGATATCTTGTGGTTTGAATGGCCTTGATACATCATGAATCACATACCAAATTCGTGCCAAGCCTATTATGAGCATGAAATTCAAATTTTGGACAAAAATGGCAAATGCTTTAATGGTGATAAAGAGGAAATCTCAAGACTTCATTGCAAGGGTTAAAGGCTCACATTATTGTTTAATTCTCACAAAAAGACATATATGCACGCCTCTCATACCATTTATAGAACCTAGAGACACCTAGAACGGCAACCCTAATTCTCTCAAGTTTTCCACAAAATTGACAAATTCGGATTTGTTTTTCTAGCAAGTTTCAAAGAGTTTTAAGCATGCAATCGTGTTTTGGGCATAGCAGCAATCGTTTCCAACTCTTACACGAAGCAAAACCATCCCAGATCGTGCTCCCTAGCTCTCACTAGTTTGGTAAACTTTTGGAATTCGGTTTGCATATTTCATGTAGCATTAACTCTTTTTGATTGTTTGTGTGAACTCAGGGTACCTATTAGAATGTATTTGATGCATAGCATGCAAGCTTTAACGCAAGAATAAGGACTTTCCATTGTTAGGGTAGTTTTTGTTATCTGCTTCGAAACTCACCGTACAGTCGTTTTCAGGCCAAAACAACGGCACCATTGAATCCGCAGGGGTCGAATTAGGGTGACTAGGTCTTTCTTTTGCTTTGATTTTTCCTATTTTTGCAGGATCGGCCATGGTGCTTGCCGGAGAAGACGACCGGAGCTAGGGCTCCGGCATCGTTGACTGACTTGGACTCAGGCGTGGCTGGCGTGGCACGATAGCGCGTTCTGATTCGCTTCCATGTTACACCTGGGCCCCACGCGTGTTGACTGTGTTTGAAAATTCAAATAGGCCACGTTTTCACTTTTAACCAATTGATTGCAGAGTATGGACACCAAAGACAGCTAGCTCAATTGGCAATGCGTTGGTGGATTTCTCCAGAGGGCATGAGTTCGATTCTTGGCCCTAGCATTTTCTCCTTACCCTTTTTTTTCATAACTAACATGTTTCTCTATTTTCTTTTTAATATTTTATCCTAATTTAATTCATCTTTAAATAATTTTCTCATGCATTTAAAAAATCACAAAATATTTTCCTTTTGCATTTTAGTCAGAAAAATGTTTATTTAATTTTTGACATTAAAATTAATATTTTTGCATGCATATTTTAATTAATTTTTAAATAATCATTAAACTGACTTTTAATTGCTTTTAATTATCAAAATCGATCCAGAAAATTACCAAAAAAATTATTCTATCATTAAATTAGCATAACTAACTTTTTTTCATAAAAAATCAAAAAAAAGGAACTAATATTATTATTATTAATAATTTCATTTTATTTTTGTAAATAAAATATTAACAACTAAAATAGTTTAATTAGGTCAACTTTAATTTCTTTTTCTTTACAATCAATAAAAATAATTTAGAATTAGGTTAACTTAGAATTTTAATTCTTTTATCTTATTTTCATTAAAAAACATAAAAATACAAAAATATTTTCTTTTAATAAATTAATTAATTAGTAATTAGGCTTTATTTAATTAATTGCATTTAATTCAAAAAAGACAAAAAAATTCATTTCTTTTCTTAAAAGGGTCAAAACCCTTATGGCATTCCCGATTAATTTTTATTCGCGCGCATTTTACTTTGATTATTATGTAATTGCTTCCAAGAATGTAATAGTAATTAGGTTTACCGCTTTATTTAATTTCTCGTACTTATTTACCACAACGGGTCTTTGTATTTTTGGTGATGTATAGACCCGCGCCTTGTAATAGCGTAGAATTTATATTTCCGCAATTTACTTTCCGCACTCCTAACTGTTAAATGCATGAAAGAATGTATGTAAATAAAACTAATCTGTAGCTCACAAATAACATGTACAAAAACAATTAATTGAAAAACAACACACAAAGCACATGCCACTCCTAGGGTACGCTTCACTCGTTGCCTCGAAACGTGGTCATCAAGTATAGGACGTCTTAGAGGTCACCCTTTGTCTAAAGATCCAGTTGCCTCGAAACGGTTGCCTCGGATAAAAGGATCTAGGACGTTAGGGTTACTTCTAAGTTGTCCTACCATTGCTTCGGTGACCACACAGTCCCGATAATCGAATTGACCCGAACACCTCCAACAATGGTGCTACCTACCTCTCAATGGTGGGATAGCACTATCCAAAGGACTCTTACACAGCTTAATTCCTTAGAGTAGGTAGATGACTCATGGGTACTTTCTCTTTTCAAAACAAACAAAAATACTTTTCACACCTACACTTTTAAAAGTTTTCAAACAAAACACTTCATACACTCTTGAGGACTGATACAAGAGTTACTTAGAGGTTTTTCAAACGAAACTTTTTCAAAACCCACACACACTTGAAAAGCAAACAAATCTTTTGAAAACATAAGAGCAAGTACCTAAGAGCCCGTGGATAACCACAGATAGAAAGGGTACTAACACCTTCCCTTTCTATAAATCTACCTCCCGAACCGAGAGACATCTCGAATAAGGAATTTTGCTGTGCTTTTGTCCTTTCCATGTTGGAGACCATAAAAGACGATGGCGACTCTTGCTTACCGCGAGATTTCGCGAAACCAGCTAAAAATAGTCAGTTCTATTCCCACCGATCACAGAACTGGCGACTCTGCTGGGGAAATAAAAGTGAGGTGTACCTTAGGATTAGATCATACTTATGTTTTCAATTGCTTTTCTTTGATTGCTTTATACTTGTGGGTTTTGCATTGGAGTTTCATAGATCCTAACCCAGATCTGGGGATACCCATTTAGGTAGCATAAGCTGTGAGGGACCTGTCCGGCATAGACCGACACGGGTGAAGCAGTGGCTACGTTGGTGTGGCACCTTGGTCTGTACCGATATCCCTTGTGTTTCTACGAGGAGAATATGGGTCTTCTGAGGAGTCATTAAGCACCAACCGACCTTAGAACCCTAATTTGACCCAACTTGGCCATAGAACAGTAGCAGTATGCTACACCCATTGAGGCTAAACTCTTGTGATGGTTCTGGCTGCAAGAAAAGATTGCGACGCTGGAGTTATGACCGATTGAGGGTAGTCAGTGATATTGGGGTCCTCTAGAACCCGGTTACTTTTGATAGAACAGGTCTTAACCAACGAAACTGAAAGAGGGTAGTACCTGAACTTCATGCTGGCCTAAACCCTAAGGGCTGTCTTGTGTGACTTGTGTGCCTTATCATGTTTGCCTATGTGAATATTTGTGGTGTGCTTTATCATAACATCATACCATCATACCATTGCATGCATCCTGCATAAGGACTGACCTATTTCAAAGACAATAGGGTTTCACCTTTGCTCTGTTTTGTAGGACATCATGATGCATGTGCGAAGGAACACTATCCGGCTCAATTTTGTTCATCCACCTGATTTGCTTAAAGAGTTGGTTGACAGAATTCCAAACACTGCTTCCTTCATCCAGAGGCATGGTTCTCTTCTTGGTTTAGTCACTTCAAAGTGGGACCAACAACTGATGAGTGTCCTGACCCAGTTTTATGATCCTCTATACCATTGCTTCACCTTTCAAGACTTCCAGCTGGTCCCTACCCTGGAAGAATTCTCTGATTTGCTGGGTATCCCTATCTTGGATCAGACCCCATTCACTGGTTGGGAAAAGACTCTTAGGCCTGAGGAGGTTGCAGCAGCCCTTCCTTTGACCAACAAGGAGGTAATGGACAACTGGGTGACTAGAAGCGGAGTTAAGGGCTTTTTGACTAAGTTTCTGATTGGTAAGGCTAACAGTTTCTGGAATGACTTAGACTTCAGGGCGTACGAGGACATTCTGGCTCTCTTAATCTATGGTCTAGTATTGTTTCCAAATCCTGATAACTTTGTCAATATCAATGCCATAAGGATCTTCATGTCTCGGAACCCTGTACCCACTCTCTTGGGTGATATCCTGCAACAACTCTATGCTCGTACTGCCCGAAGACGAGGAACTCTGTGGTGTTGTACTCCTTTGTTAGTGAGGTGGTTTATTTCGCACCTCCCCAAGTTCGTGCTGAAGAACCAAGAAGGAAGAGGCTGGGCTCATAGGTTAATGTCTCTCACTGATAATGACATCATTTGGACTCTCAGAGGTTTAGATGAGGTGGCTGTTATTGATCGTTGCGGAGAATATCCTAATGTTCCATTGATTGGTACTCAGGGCAGAATCTCTTATAATCCATGTTTAGCTCTCTGTCAATTTGGAAGGTCCAGAAGAGCAGGGCCTCATGAGATGTTGGTACCTCACATCAGTTTTGAGTTTCAGGTAGATAGTGACGAACTGCGCCGTAGATTCATCAAAGCTTGGGACGGAATTCACAAAGCTGACCCACATGAGTTGGGACCAAAGACTTCTCTACCAATGGAACCCTATTACAGATGGGTCCGCATCCGTGCTCAGAAGTTAGGTATGCCATATGAAGCTTTCAGGCCTATCATTCTTGAAATTCCTGATAGAGACGGGGTTCCTCCAACCATACTCCCTCCTCAGATACCCACTGATGTTGATACCCTAAAGAGGTCTTGGGCGCAACTACAGGAAGAGCGGGATTATTATCGGGAAAAGTTCAACGAACAGGAACAGAAGATCCAGAAGCTGACCAAGCAATTGGAGAACGAGCGAACTCTGAATGACTACATCCATACTGAGAAGAGGAGGCCATGGGAGCACTGATGGGCTTTGGATGTTTCCTTTACAGCTTTTATTTCCTTTTCAGTATTTTCATTCCTGTAACGCCTAAGGGCGATTTGTTGAAAAATTTAAATTCCAAAGTTTAAATCTAATAAAATGTGTTCTTTTTGTCTACAAAGTTGATTCCCGATTGTCTTTGAAAACATAATTCATACGCATTTCATTCATCACATGCATCACAGGTACCCTTTTCCTACAGGTTGCTTAATCTTCTTGTTGTTTATTTCAGCACTCAGTCATCATGAATCCTGAATCAACTACTGAACAAGCTATCAAGGCCCTCCAGGCCCAGAACACCCAGTTTCAGGAGATGGTTATGAACTTGGCCCAAGGACAACAAGAGCTGAAGGATTTGCTCCTGAAGAAGAAGAAGAAGAAGAGGACTGTGTTGTTCAACACTGGACGCAGACTCGGGAATACACTGCAAAATGAAGCTGAGAGGACTACTCCATCTGTTGGCGAAGGCAGTCACCAAGGGAGAGAGGTTCCTAGTCCTGTGGTCTCTGACACCGAGACAGATTTCAACGATGAACAGTACCCTCCTACTGAGGACCGGTACAAACAGCTGGAGGACAGGTTAAATGTTATGGAGATTCAACGGGTGCCTGGGTTAGATTTTGGAGACTTGGGTTTATCTTCTGGGGTGGTGATCCATCACAAGTTCAAGGCACCTGCCTTTGTGAAGTACGACGGGGCTTCCTGTCCTAAAATGCACCTCCGCTCTTATGTAAGGAAGATCCAGCCTTACACTGCAGACAAGAACTTATGGATCCATTTCTACTAGGAGAGTCTTTCAGGGACTCATCTCGAATGGTTCTATCAGCTGGATGGAACTAACATTCGTAACTGGGAGGATTTGGCTACTGCTTTTTTAAGCAGTATTAATATAATTCCGACCTCGCTCCCACGCGTACCCAAATCCAGGGTATGTCACTGGGAACGGGTGAAGGTTTTAAGGAGTACGCACAGAAATGGAGAGACCTGGCTGGCAGGGTGCAGCCACCGTTGACGGATCGTGAACTAGTGGACATGTTCTTGGGGACCCTATCTGGTCCATTCTTCAACCATCTCATTGGTAATTCCTCTGCTGGGTTTACTGACCTGATCCTGACTGGTGAAAGGATCGAAGCTGGTATAAAATCGGGAAAGATACAGAAGGGTGCCTCCTCAAATACTGAAAAGAAGCCCTTCAAGAAAGAAGTTAGTGTTGTGTATAGTCCCAGAAGGCAGAACAAACCAGAATGCCGCCAAGCTGTCAACGCGGTGGTTATTTCTAAGCCTGCTGCTGCTCCTCAGCAATACAACCAGCCAAGAGCTGAGAGGCTCAAAAGGCAGTATACTCGGCTCAGCATGACTCTCTCTCAGATATTACCGCAACTGCTGTCAACTAGCCTGGTAACTGTCATGGAAGCTCCGAAGGTGGTAAACACAGCATCTCCGAAGTACAACCCCAACGCCTGTTGCGCTTATCACTCTGATAGCCCGGGACATTCTACTGATGATTGTTGGGCCCTAAGGAATACGGTTCAGGACCTTATTGATGCCAAGGAAATACAGTTCGAGGCGCCCGAAAGGCCAAATGTTGTGACCGCTCCCATGCCCTAGCATGGAGTGAATGCTGTTGAGGAGGATCTGTATGTAGCTTCTGTGGATGATGTTGCTACTCCGCTGCTGACCGTCAAGAGGAACCTGTTGCTAGCCGGTTTATTTCCGGGATGTAGTAAAGGTTGCCATCTATGTGCTGTTTCACCTGCTGGTTGTCCATTGCTGAAGTCAGGCGTCCAAAACCTGATGGATAGCAAAGAGATCTTGTTCAAGAAGATTGCTGTTCCTGCTGTCCCTGTTGAAGAAGTTTCAATTGTCACCATTTTCAACAACCCTTCCAAGGCTCCTTCAAAGAAGCCTGTCAAAATTATGCCCGTTCTCAAGATTGCTCCTATAACCATTACTGTTCCGGGGCCCATCCCCTATAAGTCTGAAAAAGCTGTCTCGTGGCACTATGGGGCAGATGTTTATGTTCTGGGAGTGAAACAAGAGTTCAATACTAGTACAGGTGTCACCAACATCACCGGGCCCGCTAAAGTCACTCGTAGTGGAAGACTGTTCTCACCAGACATTGCACCTCCAGTAATCCAGAGACCTCTTGTCATCACACCTGCCAGTGTGCCTGTTTCCCCTCCTGATCAAGTTTCTACCCCTGCTGCCGAGTCATCTGGCGCTCGGGGCAAGGGGGTTGCTACTGATGTGCCTGCCCGGACGGAGGCACCGAAGACCACTGTTGAGGCTTCCAAGCGAGAGATGGAAGAGATCCTCAAAATTATCAAGAAGAGTGATTTCAACGTCGTTGAACAGCTAGGGCACACCCCCTCTAAAATCTCTATGCTATCACTGTTGCTGTGTTCCGAGGCCCATGCCAAGGCCCTGATCGCTTTCCTGAAGACGGCTCACGTGCCCCAAGAAACGACTACTGATCAGTTCACCGACTATGTGGCCAACTTAACTGCTGATAATGGTCTGGGTTTCTCTGACGCTGATATGACGTCCAAGGGGAAGATCCATAATGATGCCCTGCATATCTCCATTGAATGCAGGGGCACTACTCTTGCTCATGTGCTGGTTGACACTGGTTCTTCACTAAACGTACTACCCAAGAAAGCTCTAGACAGGCTGGACTGTGAGGGTTTAGAGCTCAAACCAAGTAACATTGTTGTCCGGGCCTTTGACGGGTCCAAAAGGATGGTACATGGTGAGGTTGACATCCCAATCAGGGTTGGTTCACAAGTCTTTGATTCAAAATTCTATGTGATGGACATCCGTCCATCCTATTCTTGTTTGTTGGGTCGCCCATGGATCCACAAGGCTGGAGCTGTGACTTCAACTTTACATCAGAAGATCAAGTACCCGGTCAGGGGGAAGATCGTAACAGTGCAAGGGGAAGAGGAATACATGGTCAGCCACCTCAACTCGTTCCGATACGTAGAAATGGATGTGGAGTTCATTGAGACCCTCTTTCAACACTTTGAAGAGGTGCCTCAAACATTGGCAGCACCAGAAATAGTGACTGCATAAGACTCTCCTTTGAAGATGGCTTCCTTGAAGGATGCCTGGGCTGTGATTGAGAAGGATGAGTGCGCAAACTGGGGCCGACTTCCTGATTTCACTCCAAAGACTGGCAAATTTGGCTTGGGTTTCACTGCAGAAGCTCAGAGGGCTGTTCGCAAAGCAAGAATTGGAAGACCTCATGTATTCATCACCAACCCGGGAGTAAATGCTATTGGAGATGAAGTGGAGGAATCCGAATTTGACAGCTGGATCTACCCAACGACCAACGGTGGACCAAGCAACTGGACTGCAAAAGACTTTATACCTATTACTTTTGTCACGCAGTAATGAACTTCTTTGTTTTGAATTTGTAACGAACAATAATTTGAAACTTTATGGCCCGGTGTCTTACCCGGGGCACCGTGGTTTCATTTGTGAGGGCTTATTATTTGTCACTTTCATATATCATGAATAAAAGCATTGGACGTTTTTCACATTTCAAATCTTGCGCTCCCTTTCTTTCTTTATATATTGCAAAACAGTTGTATTTACACACACTCACTTATACAGGTTACAATCCACTCTGGATATCACTGGTAACGACTCTGCTACTGCCAGTTATGACTTCGAAAATCCGATCAACTTAGCCGAAGACGAAGGTGAAGATGATTGCGAAGTGCCTGGTGAGCTTGCAAGACTGCTACTCCAGGAAGAGAGGGCCATTCAGCCACATGAAGAGCCAGTGGAAACGGTAAATCTGGGTACTGAGACGGACAGAAAGGAAGTCAAGATTGGTGCCAATCTAGAGCTCAGTGTGAAACAACGGTTGATTCAGATGCTGCATGATTATGTGGAAATCTTTGCCTGGTCTTACGAAGACATGCCCGGGTTGGATATCGACATTGTGGTTCATCACCTGCCTACCAAGGAAGACTGCCCTCCGGTTAAACAGAAGGTCCGCCGTATGCGTCCAGAGATGTCCGAGAAAATCAAAGCTGAAGTTATGAAACAATTTGACGCCGGTTTTCTTGCGGTAACTTCTTATCCTTAGTGGGTTGCCAACGTGGTTCCAGTATCGAAGAAGGATGGTATGGTCCGAATGTGTGTTGATTACAGGGATTTGAACAGGGCGAGCCCCAAAGATGATTTCCCTCTGCCTCATATCGATGTTCTGGTTGACAACACTGCTCAACACAAGGTGTTCTCCTTCATGGATGGTTTCTCCGGATATAATTAAATCAAGATGGCTCCTGAAGACATGGAGAAAACCACTTTTGTTACTCAGTGGGGCACCTTTTGCTACAAGGTCATGCCTTTTGGGTTGAAAATGCTGGGGAAACCTACCAGCGTGCCATGGTTGCTTTATTTCATGACATGATCCATCATGAGATAGAAGTGTATGTCAACAATATGATTGCAAGGTCTCAAACTGAGGAGGAACACCTTGACCATCTACAGAAGCTGTTTGACCGTCTGAAGTTGTACAAGCTGAGGTTGAACCCAAACAAGTGCACCTTTGGGGTGAGATCTGGAAAACTGCTAGGCTTTGTCGTGAGCGACAAAGGTATTCAAGTGGACCCTGCCAAGGTAAAAGCCATACAAGAGATGCCAACTCCCAAGACAGAGAAAGAAGTCAGAGGCTTTCTAGGACGGTTGAACTACATTGCCCGATTCATCTCGCATCTAACTGCTACCTGTGAACCAATCTTCAAGCTGCTGAAGAAAGATCAAATAGTACGTTGGAATGATGAATGCCAGGCTACTTTCAAAAGAATCAAAGAGTATCTCCAAGAACCACCCATTCTTATGCCACCGGTTGAAGGGAGACCTCTAATCTTATACTTGACAGTACTGGACAACTCAATGGGGTGTGTGCTGGGGCAGCATGACGAGTCTGGCCGAAAAGAGCACGCCATTTATTACCTTAGCAAAAAGTTTACCGACTGTGATACCGGATACTCACTGCTCGAGAAAACTTGCTGCACTTTGGTATGGGCTGCTCGCCGGCTGAGACAGTATATGTTGACTCACACTACTCAGTTGATTTCAAAAATGGATCCAATAAAGTACATCTTCGAAAAGCCCGCCTTGTCCGGAAGAATAGCAAGATGGCAGATGATCTTGACAGAATACGACATCTAGTACACAACTCAGAAGGCAATCAAGGGAAGTGTATTGGCAGACCATTTGGCACAACAGGCAGTGGACGACTACCAATCTATAAACTTTGAATTTCCAGACGAGGATATCATGGTAGTGACTGATTGTGAAGTACCTGGACCGGATGAAGGACCTGAGGAAGGATCCCGATGGTCTATGCACTTTGACAGAGCCTCAAACGCTTTGGGTAATGGCATTGGCACTGTGGTCATATCCCCCAAAGGCACTCATACTCCACTCACTGCCCGGCTATGTTTCAACTGCACCAACAACATGGCGGAGTATGAGGCATGCATCATGGGTCTTCAAGCCGCAATTGACCTAAGGATCAAATTTCTGAGTGTCTTCGGAGATTCCGCTCTTGTGGTCAATCAGATCAAAGGCGAGTGGGATACGAAAAACCTAAATCGTATTCCTTACAAAGAGTGTGTGTTGACATTGATCCCCCATTTCACAGAGATAACTTTTGAACACTTCCCAAGAGAGGAGAATCAGTTGGCGGACGCGTTGGCTACGATGTCTTCTATGTTCAAAGTCAAATGGGACAACGAGGCTCCCCGGATCATTATCTGGAAGTTGGATGAACCTGCACATTGCTGTGATCTTGAGGCTGAAGAGGTAACTGAGAAACCTTGGTATCATGAGGTAAAGAGGTACTTGGAAGCTCAAGAATACCCCGAGGGTGCATCCATCAATGACAAGAAGTTCCTGAGAAGATTCGCTGCCAAATTCTTCCTCAGCAATGACATTCTCTACAAGAGAAACCATGATTCAACCTTACTGCGTTGTGTGGATAAGATTGAAGTAGAAAATATCATGGAAGAGCTACATGAAGGTACCTTCGGAACACACTCCAGTGGACATACCATGGCAAAGAAGATCCTTCGGGCAGGATATTTCTGGTCCACAATGGAAGCTGACTGTTACCAACATTCTCGGACATGTCATAAATGCCAGATATATGCTGATAAGGTGCACGTTCCTCCAGTACCTCTGAATGTCTTGATAGCGCCTTGGCCTTTTGCAATGTGGGGCATTGATATGATCGGTGAGATCAGACCTACGGCATCCAACGGGCATCGCTTCATCTTGGTAGCGATTGATTACTTCACAAAGTGGGTTGAAGCAGCTTCCTATGCTACGGTAACCAAGAACGTTGTAGCACGATTCATTCGGCATAACCTGATCTATCGATACGGTGTCCCGAAAAGGATCATTACGGACAACGGTACCAATCTTAATAACAAGATGATCACTGAGCTCTGCGAGCAATTCAAGATACAGCATCACAACTCTTCTCCCTACCGGCCGAAGATGAATGGGGTTGTAGAAGCAGCTAATAAGAATATCAAGAAGATTGTGCAGAAGATGACAGTGACCTACAAAGATTGGCACGAAATGTTACCGTTTGCTATTCATGGGTACCGTACCTCAGCACAGACGTCAACAGGGGCAACACCCTTTTCCCTAGTCTATGGCATGGAGGAAGTCTTGCCTATTGAAGTCCAGATACCCTCTCTCCGGATAATGAAGGATGCAGGTTTGAGCGAAGATGACTGGATCCAGACTCGGCTTGATCAATTAAACCTAATTGACGAAAAGAGACTCACTGCTATTTGTCATGGTCAAACGTACCAAAAACGAATGATCAGGGCATTTAACAAGAAAGTCAGACGCCAAGAGTATCAAGTCAGAGACCTGGTTATCAAGCGCATCATTCTTCCTCAAAGTGATCCCAGGGGCAAATGGACCCCCACGTACGAAGGGCCATTTGTGGTTAAACATGTCTTCTCAGGAGGAGCCATGATTCTAACCACCATGGATGGTGACGACCTTCCTCACCCTGCCAATGCAGACATAGTAAAAAGATACTACGCGTGAATAAAAGACCCGCTAGGTTGACACACCTAGGAAAAAATAAGGGCTTCCCGGCGAACCAAAAGGGTTCGGGAAAAAATAAGGGATGAAATGAAAAAAAATCTGTACACCCGGCAAGTCGAAAACCTGAAAAGGCGGCTTGGGCAAAAATGGGTATCCCGATGGACTGAAAACCCGAAAGGGCGGTCCAGGCAAAAGTTAGGGATAAAGCGTAATACTATGTCTCATTGGATCACACTGCATCCAGAATTCTGCATCAACTATCAGGTTCAGACGGCATCGATCAATCAGCTTCATCTTCAACTAAGCAGCAAAGTGATGAGACGCTTGAAGACATAAAGGCAATAGCGGAGTTGAAACCCAGTGGGACTTTTTCACATAGTTGTTTTGTTTTCCTTTTCATACAAATTGTATAAACTCTGTTGTTTGGCGGCGTTCTCTTACTAGGACGTCAGCCTCTTGTACATAAACGCCTATTTACAAGCAAATTCAAAAATCAATACAAATTCACTTTTTAGACCAATTTCCAATTGTTTTTCCTTTTTCTGTTTTGTTTTGTAAAGAACGTCCAATGTTCATTTTTGATATATGCATTTGACACTAATTGCTAACTCATAAATATTTGCATACGAAACAACGGATTAATTACAGGTGACATCAGAAACAGGGGCAATAATGAGTTGTCTAAGCAATCTAGTTGCTCTGTCCACCAAGGTACTAAGGTATGTTCAGCTGAAGAATGTAACCAAGATATCTCCACTTCCCGCAGAGTAAGACCAATCAACAATGCTCTCCTCAAGCAGAATTGGTCTCTCCCATCAGCCTTGAAAAGGCACAGTATCTCCAGCAAGTCAGCAACGCTCTCCCCAAGCAGAGTTAGCTTACTGTCAGCCTTAAGGAAATTGGGTATCCCCAGAAAATCTCAATATTCCCCAGTGGAGTATGCAGATATTCCTAAGCAAGCATCCCCGTCAGTCTTAATATAAGATTGTTCCCCGGCGGAGTACAGACACCCAGTGGAGCCACTCCCCAGTACAGTCTCAAAAGTCTCCCCAAGAGAGTTGGATCAATCTCCCCAGTAGGTTCTGGAAGCTTATCCCCAGTAGATTCTGGAAGCTTATCCCCTGCAGAGCACGAACGCGTCTCCCCGGCTTTATTCAAAGGTTATTCCCTACCAGGGTATAACTGGGTTATCCTCAGCTAATTACCACGGAAAGATCGTCCTCGGCGAATTTCTTCCTATCCCCCAGCGGAGTTTATCAGAATCCTCAACAAAACATATCAACGGAATCCCCAGTGGAGTTATCATCAAAACCTCAGTGAAGTATCTCTTCCCACAGAGTATTCCCCGCAGAGTAATCTCTTCGCCAAGTTTATTCCCCAACGGAGTCATCTTCTCCTATCGGTTTATTCTTGCAACCATCATCCCCAACGGAAATGAAGAACTTCACTCTTCAACATCAGCCCAGGATTCAGCTTCCCGGCATTCGTCAAGGATTTATTTTCCTAGACGAAAATACATTCATAAATATTACATCATCATACACCACAATGCATGCACATACGCATCATATCACACAATCTCATCTATTTTTGAGAACCTCATGACATCATGCATTACATCATGACATTGCATACAACTGATGTTTCGCCTTTTCAGGAAAAAGATCAATCCAAAGATAATTACTATCAACTGTCGCAATTCCAGATTCGATTCCTGTATCCAGCCAGGGCACGTTTGAAGAGTTTGAATATTCGATTCCTGTATCCAGCCAGGGCATATCTATTGACGACTAATTCCATATTCAATTCCTATATCCAGCCAGGGCACGTCTGAAGAGTTTGAAGATTCGATTCCTGTATCCAGCCAGGGCATATCTTTTGACGACTAATTCCAGATTCGATTCCTGTATCTAGCCAGGGCACGTCTGAAGAGTTTGAAGATTCGATTCCTGTATCCAGCCAGGGCATATCTGTTGACGACTAATTCCATATTCGATTCCTGTATCCAGCCAGGGCACGTCTGAAGAGTTTGAAGATTCGATTCCTGTATCCAGCCAGGGCATATCTGTTGACGACTATTTCCAGATTCGATTCCTGTATCCAGCCAGGGCACGTCTGAAGAGTTTGTAGATTCGATTCCTGTATCCAGCCAGGGCATATCTGTTGACGACTAATTCCAGATTCGATTCCTGTATCCAGCCAGGGCACGTCTGAAGAGTTTGAAGATTCGATTCCTGTATCCAGCCAGGGCATATCTGTTGACGAATATTTCCAGATTCGATTCCTGTATCCAGCCAGGGCACGTCTGAAGAGTTTGAAGATTCGATTCCTGTATCTAGCCAGGGCATATCTGTTGACGACTATTTCCAAATTCGATTCCTGTATCCAGCCAGGGCACGTCTGAAGAGTTTGAAGATTCGATTCTTGTATCCAGCCAGGGCATATCTGTTGACGACTATTTCCAGATTCGATTCCTGTATCCATCCAGGGCACGTCTGAAGAGTTTGAAGATTCGATTCCTGTATCTAGCCAGGGCATATCTGTTGACGACTATTTCCAAATTCGATTCCTGTATCCAGCCAGGGCACGTCTGAAGAGTTTGAAGATTCGATTCTTGTATCCAGCCAGGGCATATCTGTTGACGACTATTTCCAGATTCGATTCCTGTATCCAGCCAGGGCACGTCTGAAGAGTTTGAAGATTCGATTCCTGTATCCAGCCAGGGCATATCTGTTGACGACTATTTCCATATTCGATTCCTGTATCCAGCCAGGGCACGTCTGAAGAGTTTGAAGATTCGATTCCTGTATTCAGCCATGGCATATCTGTTGACGACTAATTCCATATTCGATTCCTGTATCCAGCCAGGGCATATCTGTTGACGACTAATTCCAGATTCGATTCCTGTATCCAACCAGGGCACGTCTGAAGAGTTTGAAGATTCGATTCCTGTATCCAGCCAGGGCATATCTATTGACGACTAATTCCAGATTTGATTCCTGTATCCAGCCAGGGCACATCTGAAGAATTTGAAGATTCGACACCTGTATCTAGCCAGGGCATATCTGCATGAAGAGATTGAAGATCAACCCCTGTAACAGACCAGGTAATTATCTTTCTTTCTCAGGTACGCAAGTTCTCGCTAAGGAATCTCTTACGCGATCGACACCTAGATGGCATCTATAAGCCCATCCTCCCATTACAGTTCCAAATGGCATCTATAAGCCCATTCCCGACAAGGTTCTGTCACACTTCCAGATGGCATCTATAAGCCCATCCTCCTATCCACCATCTCTCCAAATGGCATCTGTAAGCCCATTCCCGCTGTCACACTGCTGGTACTCTACTATGTGAGTGCAAATTTCTGGGCACTCTAGTGTTCAATCATCTTCCACCCTCGGATCACGAAAGGCACACAAGCCAATCTACATCCTCAGGTCTAAGAAGATTGAACAGGGGCAACTGTTGTACCCCAAAATTTGCCCTCCCATATTCTTCAAAGTTTTGACAAGCATCATCTCAATTTGCTCAAGACTGCTCAAGGGCTACACAGTCAAACCATCCTCCTAAGCCAGTCAAATTAGGGTTTTGGTTCTTGCAAGGAAGTTGAGGTTTTCAAGGGCTCAATCAAGTCCCATATGCTCATATACATTGTCAAGCACCTACATGTCAAGTTTCAAGGCTCACCAGGTCAAGTTACACAGTCAAAAGCCCTAATTGCTCCACAGTCAACTGTAGGGGCAAAATGGTCATTTAGCAGTCAAAAGTAAAAAATTTTGGTCAACATCTTATTTTGAAGCCACAATCATCATTTGGTCA
The DNA here is from genome assembly GCA_948472305.1 of Vicia faba. Classification (NCBI taxonomy): domain Eukaryota; kingdom Viridiplantae; phylum Streptophyta; class Magnoliopsida; order Fabales; family Fabaceae; genus Vicia; species Vicia faba. The sequence continues at coordinate 817,487,652 of OX451741.1, read as the reverse complement.
AATCTTGACCATGATTTCACAAGAATGGCTCAAAAATCATCAAGGTGTCAAAAGTTTCTATTTTTGGACAGCTGAAAAGTCAACTGTAACTTGACCAAGGCATAACTTTTTCATGGCTCATAAGAAAAATCCCATCCAATACTCATTTTGAAGGGGAGGACATTTCCTACAACTCATCTTCACATTCCAAGTCCAAGAAATGTTCTCACAAAAAATTATCAATTTCAACATTATAGGTCATTTACAAAAGTCAACAAAAAGGCATTTTAAGTCAAAGACCATAACTTGAGATTGGTAAATTCAAATTACATGGTACCAAAGTCATTGGTTAGAGGACTTCAATACCTTTCCAAAATGTCAAAGAACATGTTCATATGATCAAAATTGAGCAAGATATGCATTGGAGAAGTTGGGAAATTTTTGTGAAATGGCCAAAGTCAACTATCCTTGAAACTTCAATTTTTGACAAAAGGGCCCACATTTTCCACTTGATTCAGCTTTGCCATGCCTCCCACGTGTCCCATGATTTATCTCAAGATTAAACCTTAATTTTTCTATTTTTATTTAATTTTATTGATTTAATTCATTTTAAATCCTTAAAATTTAAATAAAAATAAAAAAATTTAATCAAAGGATATCTTGTGGTTTGAATGGCCTTGATACATCATGAATCACATACCAAATTCGTGCCAAGCCTATTATGAGCATGAAATTCAAATTTTGGACAAAAATGGCAAATGCTTTAATGGTGATAAAGAGGAAATCTCAAGACTTCATTGCAAGGGTTAAAGGCTCACATTATTGTTTGATTCTCACAAAAAGACATATATGCACGCCTCTCATACCATTTACAGAACCTAGAGACACCTAGAACGGCAACCCTAATTCTCTCAAATTTTCCACAAAATTGACAAATTCGGATTTGTTTTTCTAGCAAGTTTCAAAGAGTTTTAAGCATTCAATCGTGTTCCTGGGCATAGCAGCAATCATTTCCAACTCTTACACGAAGCAAAACCATCCCAGATCGTGCTCCCTAGCTCTCACTAGTTTGGTAAACTTCTGGAATTCGGTTTGCATATTTCATGTAGCATTAACTCTTTTTGATTGTTTGTGTGAACTCAGGGTGCCTATTAGAATGTATTTGATGCATAGCATGCAAGCTTTAACGCAAGAATAAGGACTTGCCATTGTTAGGGCAGTTTTTGTTATCTGCTTCGAAACTCACCGTACAGTCGTTTTCAGGCCAAAACAACAGCACCATTGAATCCGCAGGGGTCGAATTAGGGTGACTAGGTCTTTCTTTTGCTTTGATTTTTCCTATTTTTGCAGGATCGACCATGGTGCTTGCCGGAGAAGACGACCGGAGCTAGGGCTCCGGCGTCGTTGGCTGACTTGGACTCAGGCGTGGCTGGCGTGGCACGATAGTGCGTTCTGATTCGCTTCCATGTTACACCTGGGCCCCACGCGTGTTGACTGTGTTTGAAAATTCAAATAGGCCACGTTTTCACTTTTAACCAATTGATTGCAGAGTATGGACACCAAAGACAGCTAGCTCAGTTGGCAATGCGTTGGTGGATTTCTCCAGAGGGCATGAGTTCGATTCTTGGCCCTGGCATTTTCTCCTTACCCTTTTTTTTTCATAACTAACATGTTTCTCTATTTTCTTTTTAATATTTTATCCTAATTTAATTCATCTTTAAATAATTTTCTCATGCATTTAAAAAATCACAAAATATTTTCCTTTTGCATTTTAGTCAGAAAAATGTTTATTTAATTTTTGACATTAAAATTAATATTTTTGCATGCATATTTTAATTAATTGTTAAATAATCATTAAACTGACTTTTAATTGCTTTTAATTATCAAAATCGATCCAGAAAATTACCAAAAAAATTATTCTATCATTAAATTAGCATAACTAACTTTTTTTCATAAAAAATCAAAAAAAGGAACTAATATTATTATTATTAATAATTTCATTTTATTTTTGTAAATAAAATATTAACAACTAAAATAGTTTAATTAGGTCAACTTTAATTTCTTTTTCTTTACAATCAATAAAAATAATTTAGAATTAGGTTAACTTAAAATTTTAATTCTTTTATCTTATTTTCATTAAAAAACATAAAAATACAAAAATATTTTCTTTTAATAAATTAATTAATTAGTAATTAGGCTTTATTTAATTAATTGCATTTAATTCAAAAAAGACAAAAAAATTCATTTCTTTTCTTAAAAGGGTCAAAACCCTTAAGGCATTCCCGATTAATTTTTATTCGCGCGCATTTTACTTTGATTATTATGTAATTGCTTCCAAGAATGTAATAGTAATTAGGTTTACCGCTTTATTTAATTTCTCGTACTTATTTACCAAAATGGGTCTTTGTATTTTTGGCGATGTATAGACCCGCGTCTTGTAATAGCGTAGAATTTATATTTCGGCAATTTACTTTCCGCACTCCTAACTGTTAAATGCATGAAAGAATGTATGTAAATAAAACTAATCCGTAGCTCACAAATAACATGTACAAAAAAAATTAATTGAAAAACAACACACAAAGCACATGCCACTCCTAGGGTACGCTTCACTCGTTGCCTCGAAACGTGGTCATCAAGTATAGGACGTCTTAGAGGTCACCCTTTGTCTAAAGATCCAGTTGCCTCGAAACGGTTGCCTCGGATAAAAGCATCTAGGACGTTAGGGTTACTTCTAAGTTGTCCTACCATTGCTTCGGTGACCACACAGTCCCGATAATCGAATTGACCCGAACACCTCCAATGATGGTGCTACCTACCTCTCAATGGTGGGATAGCACTATCCAAAGGACTCTTACACAGCTTAATTCCTTAGGGTAGGTAGATGACTCATGGGTACTTGCTCTTTTCAAAACAAACAAAAATACTTTTCACACCTACACTTTTAAAAGTTTTCAAACAAAACACTTCATACACTCTTGAGGACTGATACAAGAGTTACTTAGAGGTTTTTCAAACGAAACTTTTTCAAAACCCACACACACTTAAAAAGCAAACAAATCTTTTGAAAACATAAGAGCAAGTACCTAAGAGCCCGTGGATAACCACGGATAGAAAGGGTGCTAACACCTTCCCTTTCTATAAATCTACCTCCCGAACCGAGAGACATCTCGAATAAGGAATTTTGCTGTGCTTTTGTCCTTTCCATGTTGGAGAACATAAAAGACGGTAGAGACTCTTGCTTACCGCGACATTTCGCGAAACCAGCTAAAAAACAGTCAGTTCTATTTCCACCGATCACAACAGCCACTAAAGATTCTCACGTTTCGAGAGTTGTGACCGTTTTCGGAGGCAACCGGAGTGGGAGATACCCTAGGGGTGAGCATGTGAAAGTGTATTGATTCATTTCATTTATCCTGCACATTTAGAGTTATCTAATTTTTCTCTTTTAGAATCTTTCCATACAATCCTATTAATCTAAGTAGTTAATAGTGCGGAAAGTAAAAACAGAAAAATAGAGTCCTATGTTATTATAGGGCCTCGGGGAGGGGGATACATAACCAAAACTTGGGGATAAAAAACAGTAAATAAACCCCAAGTTAAAAGCTATTACAAACTGTGTACAAATACAATATTTGGGAAAAGTGATAAAACAGAAAGTAATAAACGCGCGAAGATTAAAATGGAAATAAGTTGAAAGAAAAACCTAAAAATCTAATTGATTTAGAAAAAATATTTTTGGTATTTTATTGAGAAAAAACAATTGAAATTTTAACCTAATTTCTAATTAATTTTAATTTAAAGAAAACAAGTTAAAGTAATTAAATTAAATTAATTTACAAAAATTAATTTTAATTATGAAAAAACTTAAGTCTATTTTTTGTGATTTTTTATTTATTTTATGATTAAAATAAAAAATGAATTTAACAACATAAAATAATTAAAATAAAATAAAGTAAATGAAATTAAAAAAAGAATGAAATGGACCTGATGTGAGCAATGGGGGGGTGCGCGCTGAATTTTGCTAGGCCCATAATACAACAAGCCCAATGTCATGTTTGATTCAGTGCAACTAGCTCTTGGGGGGTCTACCATGGAGATTGCTTGTTGGGCGCTAGATCTGAATCAATGGATGATCCAGTGGTTGAGAGTGAGGACGCATCATGGACATATTGGGATGTCATGTACTGGAACCTGCATGAAACGTTAGAAAAATATAAAATTGTTGGACCTAGGATCTAACCCAGGTCCCTTCCCTCACACGCTTGCACCCTTACCATCCGGCCATCCTGCTCATTCATGCATATAAACAAAGAAAAATAATATAATATAAGCACCAATCAAATGGATGAGTCAGCACACACGTGCGTGCTGTGGGCTCCCTATATTTTAAATGGACAGATCAGAAAGTGTTATCCAGCCAAGCCAGCACGGGGAGGGTCAAACCACCCCTCACGGTGGTTGACCACCATCGCCTCTGGCGACTTCAAATTCTAAACCTGCAAAACACGTCGAATAAAGATGCAAATGGTACCCTACCCCCCTATTTCGAGGGTTACAATCACAATGGTGATGTTCTTTTTGACTCAAACGGCCTACAAGTTCAGATACAAAGAGAGGGAACCTTCGTGCCCTGGCAATGCCATGTTTCTGTTCCAACGTCAAAACTTGGTAACGATGGTCCAAATCCCTTGCAAACATGATGTTAAACACAAATATATGCAGAGATATCATTTATATGCAATGAATAAAAATTTTGAAGCATGAGAATTTGGCAAACTGTGAGATGTTAGAGAGCGAGTTCTGGGATCGTTTGGCCTTCAAGAATGGATGGGTTAGCTTGCTGAGAGTCTCAGGAATGTGAATGGATGGCTGGAAGTGATTGAAATTGGCTGGGGAGAGAGATCTCGAGTTGCAGCACTTCAAACAATTTTTGAAATCTTGTTAGGGCTTGTTTGAGGCAGCTGCGCGTGTATCTTTTTGCTGGGATGTTTGTGCATATATATGAGACAACATTAGGTCAACCAAAGTGGAAAAGATCTCATGCATTCATCACATAATATTTATTTTTGAATATTATGAAATATTTCCAAAATTGGCCAAATCTTGCACAAATGAACTCCATGCGTCTTTCCAACCTATCTTGAGTTATTTTAGGCTTTAAGATATTTGGAGATCATGCCCATGCAATCTTCATATATTTTTTTATCATTTATTTAATTTAAATTGAATTTTTAATGACTAAAAATCACAATAAATAAAATAAATGACCAAATAAGGCATGGATGGGCTTATATGTCGTGGACCACGTTAGAAGTAAGTTTCAAACATAAAAAGATAGGCCCATTTGGAAAAATTCCAAGTTAGTTTAATATTTGCTTCATGCATTTTTCCCAAAATTGGTCAACTTTAGCAATGCATATCTCTCTCCATTTTATCTCTATGAGGGTCTTCTTCGACTTTTCAGAGAGCTTAGGATGTCCTCTAAACAACCCTTTTAGTTTCATCTAAATTGGATCTTCCATGTTCATGTAAGGAGCTTTGACCCAAAAGGTGTTTTTGTTGACTTTTTGAAAGGACCCATAATGTATAAGCTTGTATCTTTCAATTGGTGCATTTCTTAAACTTGAGGGATGAAGAGAAGTTGTAGGGAATTGGATTCTCTTTAAAATGAGCTTTGGTGGAAATATTTTTGATACAGTATGAGAAAGTTATGCCTAGTCAAATTTTGGTTAATTTTCCTATAGAAACCCTAATTAGCAATTCTTGACTTTTGATGAATTAGGAGCATTTCTTGAGGAATCATGATCAACCCTTGATAAAATGATTGATATCACTTCAAAGTGTTGATGTTGACCAAAAATCTTGAAGTTTGACTCTATATAGGCCACAATTGACTTTTGACCTAATATAGTTGATTTTCAGGCATTTGAACAGTTGACTGAGCAAACTTGTTGTGCAAGGCATGGAATTTGGCATGGACAACCTTGAGGACATATTAGGACCATGGCAAACATATGAGGCCATTGGAGCTCACACATCTTGATGAAAATTGAAACCCTAGTCAGAGGTTCATTGCCTTAGGAGGAGAATTTGGCTGGTCAATTCTTAGTCATCCTTGGGCAAGTTGGGGACCTCAATGGGCCTGTGTTGAGTAAAAAGGGAGGGAAAATTTTGGGGTACAACATTTTTCCCTGTTCAATCTTCTTAGACCCGAGGATGTAGATTGGCTTATCTGCCTTTTGTGATCTAAAAGTGGAAGATGATTGAACACTAGAGTGCCCAAAAATTTGCACTCGTATGAGGTGATACAGTTGCTGGATAATATCGGGAATGGGCTTACATATGCCATTTGGAAAAGATGACAGAAAACTGTCAAAGATGGGCTTAAAGGTGCCATCCAAGGAATATGACGGAGAGTCATCGGAGATGGGCTTAAAGATTCCATCCAAAGAACATGACGGAGAGTCGTCGGAGATGGGCTTAAAGATGCCATCCAAAGAACATGACAGAGAGTCGTCGAAGATGGGCTTAGAGATGCCATCCAAAGTAAATGTTGACTTCATAAGAAGTCTCTTTATGGGGATTCATGTTCCTGCTGTCAAAGGAGGAGTCCGATGGGGAATGTTTTAGGGGAATATATTCTAGGAGTTTTGGTTGTCCATTACTCTACTAGGGAGTTATCTCTTGACTGGAGAAATGAAAGTGAGCTGTTATCTGGTCGAGATCCAGGCTTCACAACGACTTGCTGAGGATAATAAGGCTGACTGTTATCCGGTCGTATTCCAGGCTTTACAACAACTTATCGGGGAATATGAAATTAACTACTATCTGGTCGGTTCCAGGCTTTGAAATAATTGTAGACATTGAGCTGTTATCTGGTTGTATCCAGGCTCCAGTGATTTGAAGAAATTAAGTTGTTATCTGGTCGGGTCCAGGCTTCGATGATTTGAAGAAATTAAGTTGTTATCTAGTCAGGTCTAGGCTTTAACTTGAATCTGAGGTATATCGTTATCTGGTCGGGTCCAGGATTCGGTGTCATAGGTTATACTATCATTTGGTCGGGTCCAGGCTTCATAGTAATTAATAAACTGCTATCTGGTCGGACTCCAGGCTTTACAGTATCTTTAAAAGGGTAAGAATCATAAAATCTTAGTGTCGATTTAACTGAACCAGGGAAAGGTCTTGAATTATCTTTAACTGGATAAAGAATCAGAAAAAATCTTAGGGTTAATTTAACTGAACCAGAGAAAGTATCCACCGGAAATGAATTAGAATAAATCATTGGTCGATTTAAACTGAACCAGTAGAGGCCTTGAGTTATCTTTAACTGGATAAGAATCAGAAGGATCTTAGGGTCGACTTGACTGAACCAGAGAAAGTATCTACCAAAAAAGAATCTGAATAAATCATTGGTCGACTTAAACTGAACCAACAGAGGTCTTGAGTTATCTTTAACTGGAATAGAATCATAGAAATCTTAGGGTCGATTTGACTGAACCAGAGAAAGTATATACTGGAAAAGAATCAGGATAAATCATTGGTTGATTTAAACTGAACCAACAAAAGTATTTTGAGAATGATCTTTCTGAGGAAAATGCTGAAATAGCCCTTCGTCAGATGTAGCCTTTGAGAAGACTAGCAGGCCATATAAGCATTTAATGATGTTTGTTGATTGATCTTACCTGAAAAGATAAAGAGTTAGTCGTATGCAATGTCATGGTGTATGAAATGCATCGTGTAATGATGTTCTCAAAATAAATTAGATTGTGTTGTATGCAATATATATGTGCATGCCATGATGTATGAACATGGAATGTTGTTGTGTTATTTCCTAGTATGGGAAAATAAATCCCTGAATGCTTGCTTGAGAGTACTGGGAAGTTGAATCCCAAACTGTTGTTTGGTAGATAAGGAAAGTGATTCTTTCATTTCTGCTGGGGATGATGAATGGAGATGATTTTACGGGGATTTCCTCTTTCCATTTGAGGGTATTCTGCCAGGGATCTTTGACTTCTTCTTGAGAATGCTCCACTGAGGAGAAGATGCTTTGTTGGAAGATTTCACCAATGTAGAGAAATAAACTCTGTTGGGGATGTACTTCCGCAGCTAGAGAAATAAACTCTACTGGGGATGAGGCTTTATAAATTGTTTGGGATTAAAAAACTTAGCTGGGGAACATGGATTTCAGCTCTCTGAGGGAACTTTGTTGGAGGAGGTAATTCCTTCTTGGGGAAGAAGAGGTTAAAACTTTGGTTGTTTTCACTCTGCATGGTCATAGACATCACTAGGACGTGTGCTGAGGATGTAGCGGTGACTTTGCAGTATGATGTCTCTGCCTATGTATCTGCTGGAGAAAATAACTGTGGGGACTACAAATGGCTTTTTAGACTTTGTTTTGTTTCTTAAAGTCATTAGCAATTGTCTTTCTGTTTTTATGCAAGTATTTGTAAACAGTAATCATATTCAAATGCATATGTCAAAAATAATCACTGGACGTTTTTGCAAAGAAAAACATAGATAATAGAAAACAAAAATTTCATACTTTCAAAGAAGTGATTTGTATTGACTTGAAGAAATTTGCCTATAACAGGCATTTTTTGTACAAAGAGACTGACATTCTAGTAGGAGAATGTTGTTGTGAAAATGAAAACTATACAAAATAGAAAACATCTATGTGTAATAATCCCATTGAGTTTCAATTATGCGATTTCCCTTATGTCCTTGAGTGTCTCATCACTTTGCTACTTGTCTGAAGTTGACTGGATTGATTGGTACCGCTTGAGCTTGATAGTTGATATCGAAGGTTGTATGTAACGTGATCCAACGGGACATAGTTATACGTTTTAGATCCCTAACTTTTTCCTAGACCGCCCTTTTGGGTTTTCAATCCACCAGGATACCCTTTTTTTTTACCAAGCCGCCTTTTCAGGTTTTCGACTTGCTGGGTGTACAAATTCTTTTGTATTTATCCCTAATTTATGCCCGAACCCTTTTGGTTCACCGGGATGCCCTTATTTTTGCCTAGGCCAGTCAACCTAGTGGGTCTTTATTCATGCGTAGTATCTTTTAACTATGTCCACATTTACAGGGTGAGGAAGGTCGTCACTATCCATAGTGGTTAACATCATGGCTCCACCAGAAAATATGTTCTTGATCACAAATGTCCCTATGTATGTGGGAGTCCATTTTCCCCTGGGATCACCTTGTGGCAGTATGATGCGCTTGATTACTAGATCACTAAATTGATATACCTGATGTTTGACCTTCTTGTTAAAAGCCTTGGTCATACGTTTTTGGCATATCTCACCATGAAAAACTGTCGTGAGCCTTTTTTCATCAATCAGGTTCAGTTGGTCAAGTCGGGTCTAGATCCATTCATCTTCGTTCAAGCCTGCATCCTTCATGATTCTCAAAGAAGGGATTTGGACCTCGATGGGCAGGACAACTTCCATACTATATACCATAGTGAAAGGAGTTTCCCCTGTTGACGTACGTGCCGAGGTGCGGTAACCATGAAGAGCAAATGGTAACATCTCATGCCAGTCTTTATATGTCACTGTCATCTTCTGGATGATCTTATTAATATTCTTATTAGTAGCCTTCACAATGCCATTCATCTTCGGCCGATAAGGAGAAGAGTTATGATGCTGGATCTTGAATTGCTTACAGAGATCGGTGATCATAGTGTTGTTGAGATTTGTACCATTATTAATGATTCTTTCGGGGATACCATACCGACATATAAGGTTATGCTTGATGAATCGCGCCACAACATTCTTGGTAACAGAAGCAAATGAGGTAGCCTCAACCCACTTCGTGAAGTAATCAATGGAAACTAGGATGAAGCGATGCCCGTTTGAAGTGGTAGGTCTGATTTCTCTGATCATGTCAATGCCCCACATTGTAAAGGGCCAATGAGCAGTCAAGATGTTTAGGGGAATCAGAGGTACATGTACTTTGTTAGCGTAGATCTGGCATTTGTAACAAGTTCGAGAATGTTGATAACATTCTTCTTCCATAGTGGACCAATAATATCCTGCCCTCAAAATCTTCTTTGCCATCGTATGCCCACTAGAATGGGTACCGAATATGCCTTCATGCACATCTGCCATAATCCTCTCTGCTTCGCTCTTGTCTACACACGAAGTAAAGTAGAGTCGTGGTTGCGCTTGTAGAGGATTCCATTACTGAGGAAGAACTTAGCAGAGAACCTTCTCAGAAACTTCTTATCATTGACAGATACCCCCTCAGGGTAATCTTGGGCTTCAAGATACCTTTTCACTTCATGGAACTAAGGTTTGTCCATTACTCCTTCAGTATCAATCTCATAGCAGTAAGTTGGTTCATCCAATCTCTCAATAGTGATCTGAGGAGCTTCGTTGTCCCATCTGACCTTGAACATGGATGACATAGTAGCTAGTGCATCCGCTAACTGATTCTCTTCTCGTAGAAAATGTTTAAAGGTGACTTCTTCAAAGCTGGAAGCAATGTCAGTACATGCTCTCGGTAAGGGATGATATTAGGGTGCTTCATGTCCCACTCTCCTTTGATTTGACTTATTACCAATGCCAAATCTCTGAAAACACTCAAGAACTTGATTCTTAGGTCAATAGCAGCTTTGAGACCCATGATGCATGCTTCATACTCAGCCATATTGTTGGTACAATTGAAACATAGTTTGGCAGTGAAAGGAGTATGACAGCCCTCGGGAGATATGATTACATCACCGATACTGTTTTACCCCAAAATTTGCCCTCCCATATTCCTCAAGACATGTCAAGAATAATCTTCAAGTTGCTCAAGTTGGTTCAAGAGTTGGACAGTCAAATCACCTCCTAAGGCAGTCAAGTCAAAATTAGGGTTTTATGTTGCATCAAGGTCCTCACATCCAAATGACCTCAATTGCTACCCAATGTACTAATATGTTCTCAAGTTCCTCCATGTCAAATTTCAAGCCTTGAAGAGAAAGTTTGGTCAGCCAATTGCTCAAGAGGCCCAAAAATCGATTGTGCTAGGGCAAAAGTCAATTGTGTCCCAAATACAGTCAAACCTCAAGATTTTTTGTCAACATTCTCATTTTGAAGGATAATTCATCATTTGATTAAGGGTTGATCATGATTCATCAAGGATTGCTCAAAATTCATCAAGATTCAAAAGTTGCTAAATTAGGGTTTTGTAGGAAAAGTCAACTCAACTTTGACCAAGCATAACTTTCTCATACTTTATGATAAATGACCCATCCAAGGCTCATTTTGAATAGGATGCAATTTCCTACAATCCATCTTCACACCCCAAGATCAAGAAATGCTCTCACAAAAAGTTACAAATTTGGACATTATAGGTCATTTTTGAAAGTCAACAAAAACACCTTTTTTGCCAAAGCTTATAACTTGAGCATGGAACATCAAAATGAGATGAGACCAAAAGGGTTGATTAGAGGACATCTCGAGGTTTCTAAAAAGTCCAAGAACACCTCCAAAAGTTCAAAATTGAAGAAGTTATGCATTGTTGAAGTTAGGCATTTTTCTAAAATTGCCAAAAGTCAACTATCCTGAAAACTCCAATTTTTGACAAAAGGGCCCACTTTTTCCCATTTGATACGGTCTTGTCATGCCACACACGTGTCCCATCTTTAATTTCATGACCAAACATTTATTTTTCTATTTTATTTAATTTTTATTGATTTAATTCATTTTAAATCTATGTTAATTCAAATAAAATCCAAAAATTAATGAAATGGTATCTTTGTGATTTGTACAACTTGCATATATCATATAACACCTAATCAAACTCGTATCTTGGCTTTTTGTGCACAAAAAATCAGATCTTTCCTATATTTGGAAACATGGTTATGGTTATCAAGATCAAATCCTAATTCTTCAATGCACATGGATATTGGCCCATATTTTGACCTAAAATCATTCTATTATATGCACATAAGCCACACAAACCTAGAATAGGCATAGAGCTCTGCAGAAACGGCCACACAACTTTGAGAAAAAAGCTTGAAAAGTGTGAGATTGAAAACAACCTTGGAGACCAATTCAGACCAAAAGCAAAACATAGCTCTCTTCCTTGACATCCAGTGGAGATATACCAATCAAAAGGAAGCCTTTTCATCGCCTAAATCGCACTGTAAGTCATCACGAACTGACCTCTGAACATGGAATCCAAACCTCCAGTTCTTGCATCTTTTCTTCAAAATATTGGCATATTTTTTATTGTTATTTGATTTAGAACGTTTTTGCATTATTAAATTTCATTATTGGACCCTGTATCATTATGATCGAACCTAGGGTTCTGGTTCTTGTTTTTTAGGCGTTTTTTATATAGGCAAAATCAAGGTGAATGGTGGTTACAGGGATGACCGAGAGGAAGAGACGAGTACGTTGGTACTCTTGGACTTCATTTATATGGCCTAGGAAGGATTTTTGAGACGTTCTATGAATCTTCCTGCGGATAAAAATCCGCAGGTAAACGAACCAGGTTTTTGTGAGGAAGATGATTACGTGTTTGGGCGTGATTGGTTCATTTGAATCAATTGCACGTTTTTTTATTTTTGGCCAGGCATAATTGAATTATTTGTATATAATATTTAACTTTTATTCCACTAACGAATGAACGCACTAGTTGAGTTGGCAAGCAGGTGGACGAAAACCAATGGGACCTGGGTTCGAATCCCAGGTCCCCCAAAACTTTAACATATTTTGTTTTCAGGTAATCTCATGCAGCGTGCAAAAACGTGGTCCACCATATGCCTCAGGTATCCATGTGCCAGGTGGTTCCAGATTTGGATCCAGTAGTCCAGGATGGAGGTTCACCATGAACCCTGGTCAACAAGCGCACATGCAATCTGAAAGTTAAAGCAGGCTGGAATACGTTTGGGCCAAGAAAATGCTGACCAAACCTCCTGATTTAGGGCCCAAACCCCCTTTGGTTTACTTCTTTTCTTTTCTATATTTCTTTATTTAATTTGTTTTATTATTATTATTATTATTTTAATTAACCAATTAACTAATTAACTTTTTCATAAAAAATCAGAAAACAACAAAAATATTTTTATTTAATTCCAATAATTTTATTATTATTTTTGTAAATAAACAATTAACCAATCAATATAGAATTAGGTTTTTTTTATTTTAACCATTCCTTTATATTTTCTTAATTAAAATAAATAAAAAAACAAAAATATTTTCATTTAATTTAATTATTAATTTAGACTTAATTCTTAATTCAAAAATAACAAAAATATGCTTTGTTTAATGAAAAAGGGTCAAAACCCTAGGAGGCTCCGATTCAATTTTTCTCGCGCGAATTATCTTTGATCCATGTATTGTAATTGCTCCGAGGATGTAATAGTTTTTAACTTAGGACTTTATTTATTTATTTATCACTTTTATTTACTTTTCGCAATTTAATTTTCAAGGGTTTGTTTTTGGGTATGTAAATACCCAACGCCTTGTAATAGCTTAGATTATTTTCCGCAATTTTATTTCCGCAACCATTAACTGTTAGATGTTTGATAAATAGGCTATGCACGACAAGATAAATCTTTAACCTAAAAGCAACAGTAGCTCACCATAACATGTACAAAGATAATATAAACTGAAAAACAATACACTCGCACATGCCACTCTTAGGGTACGCCTCACTTGGTTGCCTCGAACGTGGTCATTGAGTATAGGAAGTTTTAGAGGTCGCACTCTTGTCCAAAGATCATAGTTGCCTCGAAATGGTTGCCTCCGAAAAATGATCTAGGATATTAGGGTTACCGCTAAGGCGTCCTAACATTGCTTTAGTGACCACACGTCCCTTAATCGAATTAACCCGAAAACTCCAATGACGATGCTACCTACTCCTCAATAGTGGGATAGCATTGTCTAAAGGACATTTACACAGTTTAATTCCTTTTTGAGTAGGTAGATGTTCTTAAGTACTTGCTCTTTTAAAAACAAAAAACAAAACTTTTCGCACTTACACCCCTTTCAAACAAAAAACTCTTTTCAAACCCACAATCACAAAGAAAAGTAAACTTTTGAAAACACAATGAGCAAGTACCTAAGAGCCCGTGGATAACTACGGATAGAAAGGGTGCTAACACCTTCCCTTTCTATAATCTACCTCCCAAACCTGAGAAACATCTCAAAAGGGAATTTTTCTGTGCTTTTGTCCTTTCCTTGTTGGATAAAATAAAAGACGGTGGCGACTCTTGCTTACCGCGACATTTTGCAAAAACAAACGCAAGCGCGAACCAGCATTCTAAAACAGTCAGTTCTCTTCCCCCCGATCACAGAACTGGCGACTCTGCTGGGGAATTAAATAAGTGAGGTGTACCTTAGGATTAGATCATTATGTTTTCAATTGTATGCTTTGTATGCTTTAATTTTGTGGGCTTGTATCGGAGTTCTATAGATCCTAACCCAGATCAAGGGATACCCTTTAGGTAAGTAGAAATAAACTGTGAGGGATATGTCTGGCGTAGACCGACACGGATGAAGCAGTAGCTACGTTGGTGTGACACCTTGGTCTGTACCAATATCCCTTGTGTTGGAACAAGGAGAATATGGGTCTTCTAAGGAGTCATTAAGAACCAACTGACCTTAGAACCTTAAATTGACCAACTTGGCCATAGAACAGTAGCAGTATGCTACACTCATTGAGACTAAACTCTCGCGATGATTCCGGCCACAAGAAAAGGTTGCTAAACTGGAATTATGACCGATTGAGGGTAGTCAGTGATATTGAGATCCTCTAGAACCCGGTTACTATTTTTAAGGACAGGTCTTAACCAACTGAAACTGAAATAGGGTAGTACCTAAGCTCCATGCCAGCCTGAAATCTAAGGGCTCTTTTGTGTGACTTGTGTGCCTTTACCATGTTTGCCTTTTGTGGATACTTGTGGTGTGCCTTTACCATGACATCATGACATCATAACATTGCATACATTTTGCATAAGGACTAACTTATTTCAAAGACAAGAGGGTTTCATCTTTGCTCTATTTTGTAGATCACCATGATGCTCATGCGTAGGAATACTATCCGGATTAACTTTGTCCAAGTACCTACCCTGCTTAAAGATTTGGTTGTCAGGATTCTAGACACTACTTCCTTCATCAGAAGGCATGGTTCTCTTCTCAGTTTAGTCACTTCAAAATTGGACGAACAAATGATGAGTGTCCTGGTTCAGTTTTATGATCCTCTATACCATTGCTTCACCTTTCAAGACTTCCAACTGGTCCCTACCCTGGAAGAATTCTCTGAGTTGCTTAGTATCTCTGTTTTGGAGCAGACCCCATTTACTGGTTGGGAAAAGACTCTTAAGCCCGAAGAAATTGTTGCAGCCCTTCACTTGACCAAGGAGGAGGTAATGGCCAACTGGGAGACTAGAAGTGGAGCTAAGGGTTTTTTGGCTATGTTTCTGGTTGACAAAGCTAATTACTTCTGGGACAGCTTAGACTTCAAGGCGTACGAGGACATTATGGCTCTCTTGATTTATGGTCTGGTATTGTTTCCAAATCCTGACACTTTTATTGATGTTAATGCCATAAAGATCTTCATCTCTCAGAATTTGGTACCCACTCTCTTGGGTGACATCCTTTATCAGCTCTATGCTCGTACTGCCCGAAAGCGGGGAACTTTGATGTGTTGTGCTCCTTTATTGTCGAGGTGGTTTATTTCGCACCTCCCTAAGTCCGTACTGAAGAACAAAGAAGGAATGGGCTGGGCTTATAGGGTAATGTCTCTTACTAATAATGACATTATCTGGACTCTCAAAGGCTTGGATGAGGTGATTGTCATTAATCGCTGTGGAGAGTACCCTAATGTTCCATTGATCGGAACCCATGGAGGAATTTCTTATAACCCATGCTTAGCTCTCCATCAGTTTGGAAGAGCCAGAAGAGAAGGGCCTCATGAGATGTTGATGCCTCATATCATCTTTGATTTTCTGGGAGATAGCGACGAGCTGCGTCGTAGATTCATAAGGGCTTGGGACAGAGTTCACCAATATGACCCACATGAGTTGGGACCAAAGACTTCTCTGCCAATGGAGCCATATCTCAGATGGGTCCGCATCCGTGCCCAGAAGCTAGGTATGCCATATGAAGCTGTCAGGCCTGTTACTCTTGAAGTTGCTAATGAGGAGGGGGTTCTTGCAACCATTCTCCACCCTTATATGCCCACTGATATTGGGACACTGAAGAGGTCTTGGATGCAACTGCGGGAAGAACGGGATTGTTATCAGGAGAGGTTCAATGAACAATAGCAAAAGATCCAGAAGCTGACTAGGCAACTGGAGAATGAGTAGATCCTGAATGATTATGTCTGCACTGAGAAGAAGAGACCATGGGAGCATTGATGGACCTTTGATGATTTCTTTTACAGTTTTTATTTACTTTTCAGTATTTTCATTCTTGTAACGCCTAAGGGCAGTTTGTTGAACAATTTAAATTTTGAAGTTTAAATCTAATAAAGTGCGTTTCCTTTCTTGTTTACAAATTTGAATCCCGATTGTCTTGGAAATCATAAATCATATGCATTTCATCCCATGCACTTCATAAACAGGTACCTTTTTACAGGTCTCTTATCATCTTCGCTGTTTATTTCAGCAATCATCATGTCTACCGAACCTTCAACTAAGCAAGATATCAAGGCCCTCCAGGCCCAGAATGCCCAGTTTCAAGAGTTGTTCATGAATCTAGCTAAGGGTCAGCAGGACCTGAAGACTTTGATTCTTAAGGAGAAAAAGAAGAAGAAGAAAAGGACCATCTTGTTCAACACTGGATGCAGTTTTGGAAACGGGCTGCAGAATGAAGTTGATCTGACCACCTCATCTGGAGGGAAAGATAGTCCACAAGAAAGGAGGGCTCATAGCCCTATGGTCTCCGGCAAAAAGACAGACTATGATGAAGATTAGTATCCTCCTGCTGAGGATAAGTACAAACAGTTGGAAGACCGTTTGAGCGCTATGGAAATACAGAAGGTGCCCGGTCTGGACTTCGGAGATCTAGGTCTATCCTCTGGGGTGGTGAATCCCCATAAATTCAAGGCACCTGCCTTTGCCAAGTATGACGGAGCTTCCTGTCCGAAGCTGCACCTCCGGTCATTTGTGAGGAAGATCCAGCCTTACACTGCTGATAAGAACTTATCGATCCATTTCTTTCAAGACAGTCTCTCAGGGACCTAGCTTGAGTGGTTCTATCAGCTGGATGGAGCCAGTATCCGTAGCTGGGAAGATTTGGCTACTGCATTCTATAGGCAGTATCAGTACAACTCTGACCTCGCTCCTACGCGTACCCAACTCTAGGGTATGTCAATAGGAACGGGTGAAGGATTTAAAGAGTATGCTCAAAAATGGAGAGACCTTGCCGGAAGGGTGCAACCACCTTTGGCTGATCGTGAACTTGTTGATATGTTTCTGGGGACCCTGTCTGGTCCATTCTTTAATCATCTGATTGGAAGCTCTTCAGCCAGGTTTACAGACCTTATCTTGACTGGTGAGAGGATTGAAGCTGCTATTAAGGTTGGGAAGATACAGAAGGGTGCCTCATCGAGCACCGAGAAGAAACCGTTTAAGAAAGAGTCCAGTGCCGTCTACAGTTCAAGAAGACATAATAGACCTGAACACCGCCAATCTTTCAATGCGGTTGTTATTTCAAAACTTGCTGGTGCTCCTCAGCATCACAACCAACAAAGAGACGAGAGACCTCGAAGGAAATTCACCCGTCTCAGCATGACTTTGTCTCAGATTCTGCCACAGTTGCTGAAGACCAATCTGGTGACTCTAAAAGAAGCTCCAAAGAATTCAAATACAACGTCACCAAGGTATAACCCTAATGCCCGCCGCGCTTATCACTCTGAGAGCCTGGGGCATAATACGGATTATTGTTGGGCTTTGAAGAACAAGGTCCAAGACTTGATTGATGCAAAGGAGATTGAGTTTGAGGCGCCAGAGAGGCCTAATGTTGTGACTGCTCCCATGCCCAAGCATGGAGTGAATGTTGTAGAGGAAGACTTGTTTGTAGTTTCCGTGGATGATATTGTCACCCCTCTGATGACTGTCAAGAAGAACCTGTTGCTAGCCGGTTTATTTTTGGGTTGTGGTGAAGATTGCCATATATGTTCTGTTTTACCTACTGGTTGCCCATCTCTAAAGTCAGGTATCCAAAACCTGATGGATAGTAAGGAGATCCTGTTTGAGAAGACTGTTGTTCCATCCATTCATTCTGAAGAAGTTGCCATCATTACCATTTTCGACAATTCTTCCAAGGCTCCCTCGAGGAAGCTTGTTAGAATTACATCTACTCCGAAGATTGCACCTGTAATCATCACTATTCTGGGGCCCATCCCCTACACCTCTGACAAAGATGTCCCGTGGAACTATGGGGAAGATGTTTATGTTCTAGGAGTTAAGCAAGAGTTGGATGTTGATACCGGCGTCAGCAAAATTACTGGGCCTGCTAAAGTCACCTGCAGCGGTAGACTTTTCTCACCTGATATTGCTCCACCAACTGTCCGAAGACCTTTTATCATTACACCTGCAAGTGTACCTACTGCCATTCCTGATCAAGTTCCTATCCTTACCCCTGTCACTGAGTCATCTAATGCTCGAGGCAAAGGGATCGCCACTGATGTGCCTGCCCAGACGGAGGCACCGAAGACCATCACTGTTGAAGCTTCCAAACAGGAGATGGAAGAGATTCTGAAGATTTTTAAGAAGAGTGATTATAATGTAGTTGAGCAACTGGGGAAAACGCCATCCAAGATTTCTATGTTGTCATTGTTGTTGTGTTCAGAGGCCCATGCCAAGGCCCTGATTACCTTCCTGAAAACTGCCCACATGCCACAAGAGACATCAGCTGATCAGTTTACCAACTGTGTGGCCAATTTAACTGCTGATAATGGTTTGG
This sequence comes from Vicia faba, assembly GCA_948472305.1. Lineage (NCBI taxonomy): Eukaryota > Viridiplantae > Streptophyta > Magnoliopsida > Fabales > Fabaceae > Vicia > Vicia faba. The sequence goes on along the minus strand of OX451741.1, from coordinate 817,468,765 downwards.
GTTTCTCTGATGTCGATTTGACTGTTAAAGGGAAGAACCATAACGATGCCCTGCATATCTCCATTGAATGCAGGGGCACTACTCTTGCACATGTGTTGGTTGACACTAGTTCCTCATTGAACGTCTTGCCCAAGAAAGCTCTAGACAGGTTGGATTGCGAAGGATTGGAGCTAAAGCCAAGCAACATTGTTGTCCGGGCCTTTGATGGGTCTAAAAGGATGGTGCATGGTGTGGTTGATATTCCAATTAAAGTTGGTTCTCAGGTCTTCAATTCTACATTCTAGTTGATGGACATTCGGCCGTCCTATTCTTGTTTGTTGGGTCGTCCATGGATCCACAAAGCTAGAGTTGTAACCTCAACGCTTCACCAGAAGCTGAAGTACCCTGTCAGAGGGAAGATCGTGACAGTACATGGAGAGGAAGAGTACATGGTCAGCCACCTCAACTTGTTCAGATACGTAGAGATGGATGGGGAGTTCATTGAGACCCCATTTCAGCACTTTGAAGAGGTTCCTCAGACACTGGCATCAGCTGAGACTGTGGTTGAAGATTCTCCTATGAAGATGGCTTCCTTAAAGGATGCTCGGGTTGTTGTTGAGAAGGGTGAGTATGCAAACTGGGGCCGACTTCCTGATTTCACTCAGAAGACTAACAAGTTTGGTTTGGGTTTCACTGTGGAAGCTCAAAGGGCTGTTCGAAGTGTAAGGATTGGAAGACCTCCTGTGTTCATCAGCAACTTGGGAGTAAATGCCATTGAAGATGATGTGGAGGAGTCTGAATTCGACAGTTGGATCTATCCTACGACCAACGGTGGACCAAGCAACTGGACAGCAAAGGACTTCATCCCTGTTACTTTTGTTACCCAGTAATGAACTCTTTGTTTTGAATTTGTAACAGACAATGTTTTGAAACTTTATGGCCCAGTGTCTTACCCGGGGCACCGTGGCTTCATTTATCAGGGCTTTTGTGTGTCATTTTCATATATCATTAATAAAAGCATTGGACGTTCTTGCATTTCAAATTTTGTGCTCCTTGTCTTTCTTTATTATATATTACAAAACAGCTATTTTACACACACTCACATATACAGGTCCCAATCCACTCTGGATCTCACTGGTAACGACTCTGCTACTGCCAGTTATGACTTCGAAAATCAGATCAACTTAGCCGAAGACGAAGGTGAAGATGATTGCGAAGTTCCTGGTGAAATTGAAAGACTGCTACTCCAGGAAGAGAGGGCCACTCATCCACATGAAGAGCCAGTGGAAACGGTGAATAAGGGTACTGAGACAGACAAGAAGGAAGTCAAGATCGATGCAAATCTGGAGCTTAGTGTGAAATAGCGATTGATTCAAATGTTGCATGACTACGTTGAAATCTTTGCCTGGTCTTACGAAGATATGCCTGGGTTGGATACTGACATTGTGGTTCATCGCCTGCCTACCAAGGAAGAGTGCCCTCCGGTAAAACAGAAGGTTCACCGTATGCGCCCAGAGATGTCTGAGAAAATTAAGGCTGAGGTTATGAAACAGTTTGACGTCGGTTTTCTAGCAGTGACTTCTTACCCTCAGTGGGTTGCCAATGTGGTTCCGGTACCGAAGAAGGATGGTAAGGTCCGAATGTGTGTTGACTACAGGGATTTGAACAGGGCAAGCCCTAAGGATGACTTCCCTCTACCTCACATCGACGTCCTGGTTGACAATACTACTCAGCACAAGGTATTCTCCTTTATGGATGGTTTCTCCGGTTATAATCAGATAAAGATGGCTCTCAAAGATATGGAGAAGAAGACCTTTGTTACTCAGTGGGGTACCTTTTGCTACAAGGTCATGCCTTTTGGGTTGAAAAATGTTGGGGCAACGTATCAGTGTGCCATGGTTGCTTTGTTTCATGATATGATTCATCACGAGATTGAAGTATACGTCGATGATATGATTGCAAGGTCCCAAACTAAGGAGGAACACCTTGACCATCTATAGAAGTTGTTTGACAGACTAAAGTTGTACAAGCTGAGGTTGAACCCGAACAAGTGCACCTTCGGGGTGAGGTCCGGTAAGCTACTGGGTTTCGTCGTGAGCGACAAAGGTATTCAAGTGGACCCTGCCAAGGTGAAAGCCATACAAGAGATGCCAGCTCCCAAGACAGAGAAAGAAGTCAGATGTTTTCTGGGACGACTGAACTACATTGCCCGATTCATCTCGCACCTAACTGCTACTTGTGAGCCAATCTTCAAGTTACTGAAGAAAGATCAAGTGGTATGTTAGAACGATGAATGTCAGGCTGCTTTCGAAAGGATCAAAGAGTATCTCCAGGAGCCACCTATTCTAATGCCACCAGTTGAAGGGAGACCTCTGATCTTATACTTGACAGTACTTGACAACTCAATGGGGTTTGTGCTGGGGCAGCATGACGAGTCTGGCCGAAAAGAGCATACTATTTATTACCTTAGCAAAAAGTTTACCGACTGTGAGACTCGATACTCACTGCTTGAGAAAACTTGTTGCGCTTTGGCATGAGCTGCTCGCCAGCTGAGATAGTATATGCTGACTCACACTACTCTGTTGATTTCAAAAATGGATCCAATCAAGTATATCTTCGAAAAGCCTGCCTTGTCCGGAAGAATAGCAAGATGGCAGATGATCTTAACTGAGTATGACATCCAGTACACAACTCAAAAAGCAATCAAGGGAAGTGTATTGGCAGACCATTTGGCACATCAGGCAGTGGATGATTACCAGTCCATGAACTTTGAATTTCCGGACGAGAATATTATGGTAGTGACTGATTGTGAGACACCTGGACCGGATGAAGGACCTGAGGAAGGATCCCGATGGTCTATGTACTTTGATGGAGCTTCGAACGCTTTGGGTAATGGAATTGGCGCTGTGATCATATCTCCTAAAGGCTCTCATACTCCGTTTACCGCCCGACTATGTTTCAACTACACCAACAACATGGTGGAGTATGAAGCATGCATTATGGGTCTTCGAGCTGCAATTGACCTAAGGATTAAGTTTCTGAGTGTCTTCGGAGATTCCACTCTCGTGATCAGTCAGATCAAAGGAGAGTGGGATACGAAACACCCAAATCTTATTCCTTACAAGGAGTAAGTGTTGACGTTGCTTCCCCACTTTGAGGAGATAACCTTTGAACATTTCCCTAGAGAAGAGAATCAGTTGGCGGACGCGTTAGCTACGATGTATTCTATGTTCAAAGTCAAATGGGACAACGAGGCCCCCCAGATCATTATTTGGAAATTGGATGAACCTGCACATTGTTGTGATCTTGAGACTGAAGAGGTAATAGAAAAGCCCTGGTATCATGAGGTGAAGAGATACCTTGAAGCTCAGGAGTACCCCGAGGAGGCATCTGTTAATGACAAGAAGTTTCTGAGAAGGTTCGCGGCGAAGTTCTTCATCAGCAATGGTATTCTCTACAAGCGTAACCATGATTCAACCTTACTATGTTGTGTGGATAAGACTGAAGCAGAAGCGATCATGGCAGAGCTGCATGAAGGTACTTTTGGAACTCATTCCAGCGGACATACCATGGCAAAGAAAATCCCCCAGGCAGGATATTACTGGTCCACAATGGAAGCTGACTGTTATCAGCATTCTCGGACATGTCACAAGTGCCAGGTCTATGCTGATAAGGTGCATATTCCTCCAGTTCCTCTGAATGTTTTGAAAGCACCTTGGCCTTTTGCAATGTGGGGCATTGATATGATCGGCGAGATCAGACCTACGGCATCCAACGGGCATTGTTTCATCCTTGTAGCTATTGATTACTTTACGAAGTGGGTTGAAGCAGCTTCCTTTGCTACGGTAACCAAGAACGTCGTGGCACGGTTTATTCGGCATAACCTGATCTATCGATATGGTGTACCAGAGAGGATCATTACGGACAATGGTACCAATCTCAACAATAAAATGATCAGTGAGCTCTGCGAGCAATTCAAGATACAGCATCATAATTCTTCTCCTTACCGGCCGAAGATGAATGGGGTTGTTAAAGCGGCAAATAAGAACATTAAGAAGATTGTGCAGAAGATGACGGTGACGTACAAAGACTGGCACGATATGTTACCATTTGCTCTTCACGGGTATCGTACCTCAGTGTGGACGTCAACAGGGGCAACACCCTATTCCTTGGTATATGGCAAGGAGGCAGTCTTGCCCATTGAAGTTCAGATACCCTCTCTTCGGATCATGAAGGATGCAAGTTTGAGCGAAGATGACTCGATTCAAACCCGACTTGATCAACTAAATCTAATCGACAAAAAGAGACTTACTGCTATTTGTCATGGTCTGACGTACCAAAAACGGATGATCAAGGCATTCAACAAGAAAGTCAGAAGACAAGAGTATCAAGTTGGGGACCTGGTAATCAAGCGCATTATCTTACCTCAAGGTGATCCCAGGGGTAAATGGACCCCTACTTACGAAGGGCCATTTCTGGTTAGGAATATCTTCTCAGGAGGAGAGATGATCCTAACCACTATGGATGGTGACGACCTTCCTCACCCCGTCAATGCAGACATAGTAAAAAGATACTACGCATAATCAAAGACCCGCTAGGTTGACTGGCCTAGGAAAAAATAAGGGTTTCCCGGCGAACCAAAAGGGTTCGGGGAAAAATAAGGGACGAAAATATTAAAAAAAAATATGTACACCCGGCAAGTCGAAAACCTGAAAAGGCGGCTTGGGCAAAAATGGGTATCCCGGTGGACTGAAAACTCGAAAGGGCGGTCCAAGATAATTTAGGGATTAAAGCGTAACACTATGTCTCATTGGATCACCTTGCACCCAAACTTCGGTATCAACTATCAAGCTAGGACGGCACCAATCAATCAGATTCATCTTCAACTAAGCAGCAAAGTGATGAGACGCTTGAAGATATAAAGGCAATAGCAGAGTTGGAACCCAGTGGGATTATTCACATAGCTGTTTTGTTTTCTTTTCACAAATTGTATAAATTCTATTTGTTCGGCGGTTTTCTCTTACTAGGACGTCAGCCTCTTGTACAAAAACGCCTATTTATAGGCCAAACTTCAAAATCAATTCAAATTCATTTTCAAACAAATTTCAAATTGTTTTTCCTTTATCTGTTTTGTTTTGCAAAGAACGTCCAATGTTCATTTTTGATATATGCATTTAACACTAATTGCTGCTCATAAAATTTACATGCGAAACAAAGGACGAATTACGGGTAATGTCAGAAATAGGGGCAATAAGAATTGTCTGAGCTGTCTAGTTGCTCTATCCACCAAGGTACCAAGGTAGGTTCAGCTGAAGAATATGACCAAGATACCGTCACTCCCCGTAGAGTAAAACAGTAATGGTAGCTCTCCCCACTGAGACTTGCAACCATGAATGAATCATCAATACTCTCCCCCAAGCAGATTTAGTCTACCATCAACCCCGAAAAGGCTTGGTATCCCTAAAAGATCTTAATATTCCCCAGCGAAGTATAAAGATATCCTCCAGCAAGTATAAGAGCATCCCCGACAGTCTTAATATTCCTCAACAGAATATAAGAATGTTCCCCGACGGAATACAAGATACCACAGTGGAGTCATTTCCCCAGCGCAGTCTAAAAAAGTTTCCCCAATGGAGTTGAATCATCTTCCCCAGTAGACTCTAGAAGCTTATCCCCTACAGAGCACAAATGCATCTCCCCAGCCAAATTCATAAGGTTATCCTCACAAGAACCTAACTAGGTTATCCTCAGCAAGTTGCAACAGAAAGATTATCCCCAGCAAAGTTCTTTCTGTCTCCCTAGCAAAGTTCTTTCTTTCCCCCCAGCAAGACTTCTATCCTCAACAGGTTCAATATCACCAGCAACGGTAATCTATCCCCAGCGGAGTCTATCATCAAAATCCCCAACAGAGCTTATCAATGGAATCCCCAGTGGAGTTTATCATTAAAATCTCAGCAAAGCATCTCTTCCCCACAGAGTAATTCCCTGCAGAGTAATCTCTTCATCAGCTTATTCCCTAACGGAGTTCTCTTCTCTTGCAGGCATCTTCTCACAATCATCTTCGTTCGTCATCCCCAGCAAAAACGAAGAACTCAACTCTATTCTCCAGCGACTCCGGGATTTATTTTCCCCAGCTAAAACATCACATTTCCTACATCATGATACATGCATGTACGCATCATACCATACAATCTCATTTATGTTGAGAACATCATTGCTTGATTCATCTCATGCATTGCATGTGACTGACCTTTACCTTTCAGGAAAAATGCAGTTAAGTTCTCAGCTTAGTCGAAGATCTTACCAGTTCTTAAATCTCAATTGAATTATTCTCGGTTGAATTTCAGATAAGGTTCTCAATCTCGATAGTTTTCCTCCGTCATAGTGTGGACAAGTTCTATAACCTCAACGGTATACTCCCGGTGAGCACGAGACAGTTCCTAGATCTTGATGAAGATGCTTCCCTATGTCATAGTGTTGACGAGTACTATAACCTCAGCGGTATACTCCCTGTGAGCACGAGTCAGTTCCTAGATCTTGATGTTTTCCTCCGTCAAAGTGTGGACAAGTTCTATAACCTCAACGGTATGCTCTCGATGAGCACGTGACAGTTCCTAGACCTTGATGAAGATGCTTCCCTACGTCATAGTGTGGACGAGTACTATAACCTCAGCGGTATACTCCCGGTGAGCACGAGTCAGTTCCTAGATCTTGATGTTTTCCTCCGTCATAGTGTGGACGAGTTCTATAACCTCAACGGTATACTCCCGGTGAGCACGAGACAGTTCCTAGATCTTGATGAAGATGCTTCCCTATGTCATAGTGTGGACGAGTACTATAACCTCAATGGTATACTCCCGGTGAGCGCGAGTCAGTTCCTAGATCTTGATGTTTTCCTCTGTCATAGTGTGGACAAGTTCTATAACCTCAACGGTATACTCCCGGTGAGCACGAGACAGTTCCTAGATCTTGATGAAGATGCTTCCCTATGTCATAGTGTGGACGAGTACTATAACCTCAGCGGTATACTCTTGGTGAGCACGAGTCAGTTCCTAGATCTTGATGTTTTCCTCCGTCATAGTGTGGACAAGTTCTATAACCTCAACGGTATACTCCCGGTGAGCACGAGATAGTTCCTAGATCTTGATGAAGATGCTTCCCTATGTCATAGTGTGGACGAGTACTATAACCTCAACAGTATACTCCCGGTGAGCACGAGTCAGTTCCTAGATCTTGATGTTTTCCTCCGTCATAGTGTGGACGAGTTCTATAACCTCAACGGTATACTCCTGGTGAGCACGAGACAGTTCCTAGATCTTGATGAAGATGCTTCCCTACGTCATAGTGTGGACGAGTACTATAACCTCAGCGGTATACTCCTGGTGAGCACGAGTCAGTTCCTAGATCTTGATGCTTCCCTACGTCATAGTGTGGACAAGTTCTATAACCTCAACGGTATACTCCCGGTGAGAACGAGACAGCTCCTAGATCTTGATGAAGATTACCCCCCAGTTGAATTATGGACAGGTTCTTAATACTCAGCCAAGGCATTCTCTCAGTTGAAGTACAGGCAAGTTCCTAAATCTCAAACAAAAGATTAGACTTCCCCAGCGGAATCTTCTACAACAACAAGTATGCAAGTTCTTGCTAAGGAATATCTTATGCGATCGACACTCCTGCAGATGGCATCTATAAGCCCATCCTCCTACCAACAACCTCTAAATGGCATCTGTAAGCCCATTCCCGACATCACAATGTTGATACTACACCATGCGAGTGCAAATTTCTGGGCACTCTAGTGTTCAATTATCTTCCACCTTTAAATCACGAAAGACTCGAAAGCCAATCTATATCCTCAGGTTTAAGAAAATTGAACAGGGGAAACTGTTGTACCCCAAAATTTGCCCTCCCATATTCCTCAAGACATGTCAAGAATAATCTTCAAGTTGCTCAAGTTGGTTCAAGAGTTGGACAGTCAAATCACCTCCTAAGGCAGTCAAGTCAAAATTAGGGTTTTGTGTTGCATCAAGGTCCTCACATACAAATGACCTCAAGTTCTCCCCAATGTCCTAATATGTTCTCAAGTTCCTCCATGTCAAATTTCAAGCCTTGCAGAGAAAGTTTGGTCAGCCAATTGCTCAAGAGGCCCAAAAGTTAACTGTGTTAGGGCAAAAGTCAATTGTGTCCCAAATACAGTCAAACCTCAAGATTTTTTGTCAAAATTCTCATTTTTAAGGATAATTCATCATTTGATTAAGCGTTGATCATGATTCATCAAGGATTTCTCAAAATTCATCAAGATTAAAAAGTTGCTAAATTAGGGTTTTGTAGGAAAACTCAACTCAACTTTGACCAAGCATAACTTTCTCATACTTTATTAGAAATGACCCATCCAAAGCTCATTTTTAAGAGTATGCAATTTCCTACAATCCATCTTCACACCCCAAGATCAAGAAATGCTCTCACAAAAAGTTACAAATTTGGACATTATAGGTCATTTTTGAAAGTCAACAAAAACACCTTTTTTTCAAAGATTATAACTTGAGCATGGAACATCAACATTAGATGAGGCCAAAAGGATTGATTAGAGGACATCTCAAGGTTTCTAAAAAGTCCAAGAACACCTCCAAAAGTTCAAAATTGAAGAAGTTATGCATTGTTGAAGTTGGGAATTTTTCCAAAATTGCCAAACGTCAACTATCCTGAAAACTCCAATTTTTGACAAAAGGGCCCACTTTTCCCACTTGATATGGTCTTGTCATGCCACACACGTGTCCCATCTTTAATTTCATGACCAAACATTTATTTTTCTATTTTATTTAATTTTTATTGATTTAATTTATTTTAAATCTATGTTAATTCAAATAAAATCCAAAAATTAATGAAATGGTATCTTTGTGATTTGTACAGCTTGCATATATCATATAACACCTAATCAAACTCGTATCTTGGCTTTTTGTGCATAAAAAATCAGATCTTGCCTATATTTGGAAACATGGTTATGGTGATAAAGATCAAATCCTAATTCTTCAATGCACGTGGATATTGGCCCATATTTTAACCTAAAATCATTCTATTATATGCACACAAGCCACACAAACCTAGAATAAGCATAGAGCTCTGTAGAAACGGCCACACAACTTTGAGAAAAAAGGATGAAAAGTGTGAGATTGAAAACAACCTTGGAGACCAATTCAGACCAAAAGCAAAACGTAGCTCTCTTCCTTGACATCCAGTGGAGCTATACCAATCAAAAGGAAGCCTTTTCATCGCCTAAATCGCACTGTAAGTCATCACGAACTGACCTCTGAACATGGAATCCAAACCTCCAGTTCTTGCATCTTTTCTTCAAAATATTGGCATATTTGTGATTGTTATTTGATTTAGAACGTTTTTGCATTATTCAATTTCATTATTGGACCCTGTATCATTATGCTCGAACCTAGGGTTCTGGTTCTTGTTTTTTAGGCGTTTTTTATATAGGAAAAATCAAGGTGAATGGTGGTTACAGGGATGACCGAGAGGAAGAGACGAGTACGTTGGTACTCTTGGACTTCATTTACATGGCCTAGGAAGGATTTTTGAGACGTCCTATGAATCTTCCTACGGATAAAAATCCGCAGGTAAACGAACCAGGTTTTTGTGAGGAAGATGATTACGTGTTTGGGCGTGATTGGTTCATTTGAATCAATTGCGCGTTTTTTATTTTTGGCCAGGCATAATTGAATTTTTTGTATATAATATTTAACTTCTATTCCACTAACGAATGAACGCGCTAGTTGAGTTGGCAAGCAGGTGGACGAAAAACCAATGGGACCTGGGTTCAAATCCCAGGTCCCCCAAAACTTTAATATATTTTATTTTCAGGTAATCTCATGCAGCGTGCAAAAACGTGGTCCACCATATGCCTTAGGTATCCATGTGCCAGGTGGTTCCAGATTTGGATCCAGTAGTCCAGGATGGAGGTTCACCATGAACCCTGGTCAACAAGCGCACATGCAATCTGAAAGTCAAAGTAGGCTGGAATACGTTTGGGCCAAGAAAATGCTGACCAAACCTCCTGATTTGGGGCCCAAACCCCCTTTGGTTTACTTCTTTTCTTTTCTATATTTCTTTATTTAATTTGTTTTATTATTATTATTATTTTAATTAACCAATTAACTAATTAACTTTTTCATAAAAAATCAGAAAACAACAAAAATATTTTTATTTAATTCCAATAATTTTATTATTATTTTTGTAAATAAACAATTAACCAATTAATTTAGTTTTAATTAGGTTCAATTTCAATATATTTTGCATTAAATTAAAATCAATATAGAATTAGGTTTTTTTTAATTATTTTAACCATTCCTTTTTATTTCCTTAATTAAAATAAAAAAAACCAAAAATATTTTCATTTAATTTAATTATTAATTTAGACTTAATTCTTAATTCAAAAACAACAAAAATATGCTTTGTTTAATGAAAAAAGGGTCAAAACCCTAGGAGGCTCCGATTCAATTTTTCTCGCGCGAATTATCTTTGATCCATGTATTGTAATTGCTCCGAGGATGTAATAGTTTTTAACTTAGGACTTTATTTATTTATTTATCACTTTTATTTACTTTTCGCAATTTAATTTTCAAGGGTTTGTTTTTGGCGATGTAAATACCCGACGCCTTGTAATAGCTTAGATTATTTTCCGCAATTTAATTTCCACAACCATTAACTGTTAGATGTTTGATAAATAGGCTATGCATGACAAGATAAATCTTTAACCTAAAAGCAACAGTAGCTCACCATAACATGTACAAAGATAATATAAACTGAAAAACAATACACTCGCACATGCCACTCTTAGGGTACGCCTCACTTGGTTGCCTCGAACGTGGTCATTGAGTATAGGAAGTTTTAGAGGTCACCCTCTTGTCCAAAGATCATAGTTGCCTCGAAACGGTTGCCTCGGAAAAATGATCTAGGATATTAGGGTTACCGCTAAGGCGTCCTAACATTGCTTTAGTGACCACACGTCCCTTAATCGAATTGACCTGAAAACTCCAACGACGATGCTACCTACTCCTCAATAGTGGGATAGCATTGTCTAAAGGACATTTACACAGTTTAATTTCTTTTTGAGTAGGTATATGTTCTTAAGTACTTGCTCTTTTAAAAACAAAAAACAAAACTTTTCGCACTTACACCCTTTTCAAACAAAAAACTCTTTTCAAACCCACAATCACAAAGAAAAGTAAACTTTTGAAAACACAATGAGCAAGACCTAAGAGCCCGTGGATAACTACGGATAGAAAGGGTGCTAACACCTTCCCTTTCTATAATCTATCTCCCGAACCCGAGAAACATCTCAAAAAGGAATTTTTCTGTGCTTTTGTCCTTTCCTTGTTGGATAAAATAAAAGGCGTTGGCGACTCTTGCTTACCGCGACATTTTGCGAAAACAAATGAAAGTGCGAACTAGCATTCCAAAACAATCAATTCTATTCCCACCGATCACAGATACCATTGCCAAGTGAGTTGGAAGCTCCATCAAAAACCATAGTCCATCAGTATCCTTTCTCAAGTCCTTCATCTGGTCTAGGTTCTTCATAATCAGTCACTAACATGATATTCTCATCCGGGAATTCAAAGTTCATGGATTGGTAGTCGTCCACGGCCTGATGAGCCAAATGATCAGCTAGTACACTTCCCTTGATTTATTTCTGGGTTGTATATTGAATATCGTATTCAGTCAGGACCATTGTGTTAGAAAAAAGTTTGAATCTACTACCCTAAGTTTAAGTTTTGATGATAACAAAATGCTAAGATACATTAATTGTATGATTCATGTAATACACATATGCTATCTAAAAATTACATTCTGTTTTACAGAAACTCTGATGGGTATCAGCATGAGAACATCCTCATCAGCATCAGAAAAGTGGATATCAACATCAGCATCAGAAGATGTAATATCAGATACCAGAATCAGAAGATCAACTTGCGCTTATGCTGAAGCTTGATGAACAGATCTGCGCTTAACCATCTGAACTCTGATAAAGACAACAATAGTTCATCAGCAACTAAGCAGCGTCAGAATGAGCCAAAGCCAGAACACGCTTAAGTGGCAACGGTACTGTGCATTCAAGATAATTTATTACCAACGGCATCATTCCAGACAAGATCTACTTAATAAGGAAAGAATGTTATTGGCATTGAAACAGAATTATTACTCCAACGTACACTATTTCCAATGCTATATAAACAAGTCAATGAAGATTGAATTGGCTAATGCTCTACAACACTCTACACGCCTAAAGCTATTCATCATCTTCCTCAATCTCAGTTTTCTAAAAGCTCTCAATTCCTTACTCAATTATTCTAGCACGCTAGTTCTCATAAGCTTAAGTTGTGTAGTATCACAGTTGTGATAAACAGTTTTTGTAGAAAACATTCACACACCTAGATTTCAATTCTTTGTAAGAAAGTATTTCCTTGAGAAACCGGTTTGTGGTGTGACTCAAGAAGGCTTTAGCAGTTGTTAAAGAGGTTGTAATATTCAGTTGAATATAGTGGATTAAGACCTCGTTGGAGAGAGGCGAAATCACCTTGATGGGTGGACTGGAGTAGTTTGAGATCAAATGAACCAGGATAAAAATACTGTGTTGGTTCCAATTGATTTCGAGTTTTACAATTCAACCCCCCTTCTTGTGTTTTTCACTTCTTCATATTGTCCATCTTGCTATTCTTCCGGGGAGAGAGGGATTATCAAATATGTACTTGATAGGATCCATCTTAGATATCAATAAAGTAGTGTGGGTCAACATATACTGTCTCAGTCGGCGAGCAGCCCATGCCAAAACACAACAAGTTTTCTCGAGCAGTGAGTATCTTCTTTTATAGGTAAAATTTTTGTTAAGGTAGTATATTGCATTCTCTTTTTGACCAGACTCGTCATGCTTCCCCAGCACACACCCCACTGACTTATCTAACATTGTTAAGTACATGATCAGAGGTCTTCCTTCAATCAGAGGCATCAGAATTGGAGGCTCTTGAAGGTATTCCTTGATTCTGTCAAAGGCAGTCTGTCATTCTTCATTCCACTTTACCACTCTATCTTTCTTCAGGAGTTTGAAGATTGGCTCATAAGTAGTAGTTAGATGGGAAATGAACCTGACAATGTAATTTAAACGTCCCAAGAAACCCCTAACTTCCTTCTTAGTGCGAGGAGTCGGAATCTCTTGGATAGCTTTAACCTTTTCAGGGTCTACCTGAATACCCTTTTCACTGACAATGAAACCTAGGAGTTTACCAGACCTTACCCCAAAGGTGCACTTGTTTGGGTTCAGCCTCAACTTGTACGTCTTCAGTCTATCAAACAGATTTTGCAAGTGATCAAGGTGCTCTTCCTCAGTTTGAGATCTGGCTATCATGTCGTCAACATAGACTTCTATCTCATGGTGAATCATATCGTGGAACAAAGCTACCATATCTCGCTAATAGGTTTCCCTAACATTCTTCAACCCAAATGGAATCACTTTGTAACAGAAAGTACCCCACTGTGTGACGAAGGTTGTTTTTTCTATGTCTTCGTGCGTAATCTTGATCTGATTGTAACCAGAGAAACCTTCCATGAAGGAAAAGATCTTATATTGTGCGGTGTTGTCAACCAGAACATCAATGTGGGGAAGCGGAAAGTCATCCTTGGGGCTTTCCCTGTTCAAGTCTCTGTAATCCATTCACATACGTACCTTACCGTCCTTCTTAGGCACTGGAACTACGTTAGTAACCCATTGTGGATAAGAGGTGACTGCTAAGAACCCAGCATTGAACTATTTCATAATTGCTGCCTTAATCTTCTCTTACATTTCAGGACGCATACGACGGACCATCTACTTTACTGGAGGGAAATCTTCTTTAGTTGGCAGATGATGAACCACAATATCAGTGTCTAGCCCTGGCATGTCTTCATATGACCAGGAAAATATCTCGACATAATCATGTAACATTTGAATCAATCGCTATTTGACACTAAGCTCCAAATTTGCACCTATCTTGACTTCTTTTCTATCCTCTTTAGTACCCAAGTTCACTGTCTCAACTGGATCTTCATGAGGCTGTATAGCTCTTTCTTCCTGTTGTAACAGTCTAGCAAGCTCTCCTGGTACCTCACAATCTTCCTCACCTTCGTCCACGGCTTGGTTGATCGGATTTTCAGATTCATAACCGGAAATAGCATAACCGTTATCAATGGGATCCATAGTGGATATGGATCTGCAATTTGATACGTGAGTGTGTGTAAGAGCATAGTTGCATTAATAAAGTAAAAGCAGAAAAGAAAAACAAAGAGCACAAAATTTGTATGCAAAAACGTCCAATACTTTATTTATGACATATGTGATTGAAAAATGATAACCCTCACAAATAAACCATTGTGCCTCGGGTAAGACACAAGGCCATAGAGTTTATATTGTTCATTTATTACATATCCAGAAAAACAAAAACACAATTACTCCTGAATAAAAGTAATTGGCACAAAGTCTTTAGTTGTCCAGTTATTGGGTCCACCATTGGTAGTAGGGAAGATCCAGCTGTCCATGTCATAGCTATTTGTCAGCATCTTCTGTGGCGGAGACAACATCAATAGCATTGACTCCCAGGCCATGCTTGGGCATGGGTTCAGTTATGACGTTGGGAGTCTCTGGGGGATCAAATTCAACCTCCTTTACATCAATAAGGTCTTGCACCTTGTTCTTCAAAGCCCGACAGTCGTTTGTATCATGGCCTGGACTTTCAGAATGGTAGGTGCACCGAGCCTTTGGATTATAGTGAGGAGATGCAGTGTTGGGATTTTTGGAAGCTTCCCTCAAAGTTACTAGATTGGATTTCAGTAAGTGTGGTAAAACTTGAGACAAAGTCATATTGATCCGGGTAAACTATCTCATAGGCCTTTCTGCTCTGGGATGATTGTTCCGTTATTGAGTAGTTGCATGCTTGGATATCATTACAGCCCCCACCGTTGGACGACGTTCGGTTCTGCCCTGATTTATTTGACTGTAAGCAGCACTGACCTCTTTCTTTCCCACGAAAGGTCTCTTTCCTGCACTTGAAGAGGTATCTTTTTCAATCTTGCCACTTCTAATACCAGTTTCCACTCTTTCTCTAGTTAAGATGAGTTCAGTAAAACCAGCTGAGGAGCTTCCAATCAGATGGTTGAAAAATAGACCAGATAGAGTACCCAAAAACATGTCCACCAACTCCCTATTAGACATAGGGGGTTGGAATCTTCCTGCTAGGTCTATCCACTTCTGGGAATAGTATTTAAAACCCTCGCTAGAACCCATAGACATACTTTGGAGTTGTGCACGGGTCGGAGCAAGGTCAGTATTATATTGGTACCGATTATAGAAAGCAGCAGACAGGTCTTCCTAGTTACGAATATTGGTTCCCTCCAGCTGGTAGAACCACTCTAGCTGAGTCTCAGATAGACTATCTTGGAAGAAGTGGACCCACAAATCCCTCTCAGCAGTGTGAGGCTGAATCTTCCTCACATAAGATCGGAGATGCATCTTAGGACATGAGACCCCATCATACTTAGCGAACACCAGAACCTTAAACTTCTACGGGATAACAACCCCAGAAACCAAACCCAGCTCTTCAAAATCCATCCCAGGTACCCTTTAGATTTCTGTTGTATTCAGACGATCCTCCAGCTGCTTGTATTTATCATCAGTAGGAGGATACTGCTCCTCATTATAGTCAGATTCATTATAAGATTCCTTCGGGCTGAGGTCTTCCTTCTTGTCTCCCTTTCCTGATTGTCTCCTTCTTTTGACGAAGTTACTAGTTCTGAAGCTCGCCGCACTGGTCCACTAATCCTTCTTCCCAAATTCACTACACCAGCTGGTTTATTTGGCTTTTTGGTCTTTTCTTTGACGATCATGGCTTTCATCTCTTCTTGCCCCTTGGCTAGAGCCATAATCATTTGTTGAAACTGAGTATTTTGAGTTTGGATATCCTTCATTGTTTGTTCGAGAGCCATTTCTTTACTGCCGAAATAAACAGCGAAGAAGATGAGAAACCTTCTTTGAAACCTTTTTAATGCAATGCCATATATGATATGTGTATGCAATATTTTCAAGGATGTCTTTAAGACTTAAATTTGCATAACCAAAGGGAAACACACGTTAATCGCATTAAGTAGTTTAAACGGTTACAACGATGCCTATTAGGCTTACAAAGGAAGTAACAAAGCAAAAATAAAATCTCAGAGCAAATAAAGACTCAAGCTTCCCACAGGCGCATCCTCTTTGGTGCAATGTAGGCATTTATACTCTTCTCTTCATGAAGTAACCTGGTGAGCTCTAGAACCTTCTTCTCGCTGGCGTAGAACTGGGTTTCAAAAGTATCCCGCTCCTCTTTGAGTTGAATCCAGGATTTTTGTAGCTCCTCGAAATCAGTTGGCATGTTAGGATGAAGAACAATGTAAGGAGTGTCTCCCTCAGTAATTGGCTCCATAATCACAGGTAGGATGGCGGGGTAAGGCATCATAAGATTTTGAGTGAGAGCTCGCACCCATTTGAGGTAAGGCTCAAGAGGGATGGAATTCTTGCGCCCCAGTGTCTTGCTATCAACTCTATTTACCAAGCCCCAAGCTCGAATGAACCTCTTGCGATAACCCTGAGCGTCATTCTCATAGTCAAATATGATTCCTTGGACGAGTGCATCATGCGGACCATCCCTTCTAGCATAACCAAATTGTCGCAACGCCAAACAAGGATTATAAGTGATTCCTCCCCTAATGCCTAAGAGAGGGACGTGAGGGAATTCCCCACAGCGATTAATGATAGTAACATCCTCTGGGGACCGAGGACACCAATGAATATCTGAATATGTAAGGGACATCAACCTACGAGGCCATCTCATACCCTTCTCATTCTTCAAAATAGACCGAGGTAGGTGAGAAATAAACCACCTATCCAACAAAGGAGTGCAACACAGAAGGGTCTCTCTTCTCTTTAGAGTGCGAGTATGCAAAGGTGTAGAATGTATCCAAGTAGAGTAGGCACCAGATTATGAGACAGAAAAACCTTGACCGTGTTCACATCTATGAGTTGTTCTGGATTATGAAATAGTACCATCCCATAGATAAGAAGGGCCAACTCTTCTTCAAAAGCTTGTAAATCCAGGGTATCCCAAAAATGATGAGCCTTCTCAAATAGAAACTTAGCTAGAAATCATTTGACGCTTCTTCTAGTTTCCCAATTTGCCACTACATCAGACCGTTGTAAAGATAGAGCTTGAGAAATCTCTTCAGGTTTTGGGTCTCTTTCCATACCGTTGAATGGTAAATGATTAAGTATAGGTACCCCTAATAACTGAGAAAACTCCTCCATAGTAGGTACTAACCGGTAATCAGGAAAAGTGAAGCAGTGATGTAAAGGGTCAAAGAACTGAAAGAGCACCTTTATCATTTCTTCATCAAGGTTTGAGATGACCAAGTTTAGAAATCGACCATGTCTTTTAGTGAAGGGAGAGCTCTCAGGAATCCTTGATGTTAATTCCTTGAGTTGAGGAGGTATCCTTACAAGGTTAACTTGGATAGTGTTCTTGCGAGCGGATGCCATGTCCTACAAAACAAGACAAAGATAAGCCCTACAAAACCCTTGAAATGGTTAGTATGATATGCCATGTTATGATGTCATGATTATGCTAAAAAGTTATAGATATAGCAAGCACAAGCAAATCACACAAAGACCTTAGGTTTAAGGCTTGCATGGGTTTTAAGGTAATACCCTCTTGAAGTTCGATTGGTTTAACCTGTCCTATAAATAATAATCGGGTTCTAAGGGATCTCAATATCACTGATCTTTCCCACAAGTTTCGTTCTGATAGACAACTGAATTTCCACCAAAAAAACTCGGGAGTCAAATCTCAATGACTGTAGTATCGAGTATCAACTAACTTTGGGGATACACCAAAGACGGCTATCTCACTACGTCCTAATGGCCAAGTTGTTCAATTAAAGGTTCTAAGGTCAATTTATGCTTCATGATACCATGCAGTGGCCCCGTATTCTCCTTGATTAACTCAAGGGCTACCGGTACCTACCAAAGTGTCACATCAATGTAGGTATCGCTTCAACCGTGTCGGTATACCCCGCACAGTTTCCATGATCTATTGCTACTTACCTAAAAGGTTTCCTCGGATCCGAGTGTAGGATCTATAATAACCCAAACAATACCCTTAAAAGTAAAGCAATTAAAACAAACAAAGAAAGCAATTTTAAAATGAACTAGATCCTAAGGTAAACCCCACTTTTAAATAAGTTCCCCAGCAGAGTCGTCAGTTCTGTGATACGGTGGCAGAACCGACTGTTATAATGGTTTATGTTTTGTATTCGCAAATGTGCGGTAAGCAAGAGTCGCCACCGACTTTTCTTTTATCCAACAAAGGAAAGGGTGAAAAGAATATAAAAAGACCTTTTTCGAGAGTTTCTGAGTAAGGAGGGTAGATTATGGAAAGAGAAGGTGTTATCACCCTTTCCATCCGTGGTTTTCGACAGGCTCTTAGGTACTTGCTCATTTTTTAAAATTGCTTTCATATTTGTGTGTTTTGAAAAGTTTGTTTGCTTTATGATAACTCTTGTATCAGTCCTCAAGGGTGTTGGTAAAGCATTTTTGAAAAATATTTTGAAAGTGTAGTGTGAAAAAGATTATTTTTGAGCAAGTACCTAACAGTTATCTACCTACTCAAAAAAGGTGTTCTTTTCCTCCTTTCCTTTAGATAGTGCTATCCTACTATTAGTGAGTAGGTATCCCTATTGTTAGATGAGGAGGGACTATCGAAGGGACATTTACGGTAAATAAGGCAACTGGGCAAGAAATTTTAGTGATTGTCCTAAAGTTCTAAGAACACTTTTAACCGAGGTGATATCGAAAGGGTCATCGAGGGACTTGTGATATCTTGAACTAAAAGACAACCACTAAATATTCTCATGTTTCGAGAATTGGGAACGTTTTCGAAGGCAACTGAAGTGGGAGATACCCTAAGGGTGAGCATGTGCAAGTGTATTGATTCATTTCATTTATTTTGCACATTTGGGGTTATCTAATCGTTCTCTTTTAGAATCTTTCCATACAATCCTATTAATCTAAGCAGTTAATAGTGCGGAAAGTAAAAACTGGAAAATAGAGTCCTATGCTATTACAGGGCCTCTGGGAGGGGGATACATAACCAAAACTTGGGGATAAAAAACAGTAAATAAACCCTAAGTTAAAACCTATTACAAACTGTGTACAAATACAATATTTGGCAAAAGTAATAAAATAGAAAGTAATAAACGCGCGAAGATTAAAACGGGAATAAGTTGAAAGAAATACCTAAAAATCTAATTGATTTAGAAAAAAAAATTGGTATTTTATTGAGATAAAAGATTTGAAATTTTAACCTAATTTCTAATTAATTTTAATTTAAATAAAACAAGTTAAAGTAATTAAATTAAATTAATTTAGAAAAATTAATTTTAATTATGAAAAACCTTAAGTCTATTTTTTGTGATATTTTATTGATTTTATGATTAAAATAAAAAATGAATTTAACAACATAAAATAATTAAAATAAAATAAAGCAAATGAAATTATAAAAAGAATGAAATGGGCCTGATGTGTGCGCGCTGAATTTTTCTAGGCCCATAATAAAACAAGCCCAATGTCCTGTTTGATTCAGTGCAACTAGCTCTTAGGGGTCTACCATGGAGATTGCTTGTTGGGCGCTAGATCTGAATCAATGGATGATCCAGTGGTTGAGAGTGAGGACGCATGGTGGACATATTGGGATGTCATGTACTAGAACCTGCAAGAAACGTTAGAAAAATGTAAAATTGATGGACTTGGGATCGAACCCAGATCCCTTCTCTCACACACTTGCACCCTTACCATTCGGCCATCCTGCTTATTCATGCATATAAACAAATAAAAACAATATAATATAAGCACTAATCAAATGGTTGAGTCAGCACACACGCACGTGCTGTGGGGTTCCTATATTTTAAATGGACAAATCATAAAGCATTATCCAGCCACGCCAGCACAGGGAGGATCAGACCACCCCTCACAGTGGTTGACCACCATCGTCTCCGGCGACTTCAAATTCCAAACCTGCAAAACACGTCGAATAAATATGCAAATGGTACCCTACCCCCTATTCAAGGGCTGCGATCACAATGGTGATGTTATTTTTGACTTAAATGGCCTGTAAGTTCAGATACAAAGAGAGGGAACCTTCGTGCCCTAGCAATGGCATGTTTCTGTTCCTATGTCAAAACTCGATAATGATGGTCTAAAACCCTTGCAAACATGATGTTAAACATAAATATATGCAGAGATATCATTTATATGGCATGAATAAAAAGTTTGAAGCATGAGAATTTGGAAAACCGTGAGTTATTGGTGAGCGAGTTCTAGGATCGTTTGGCCTTCAAGGATGGATGGGTTGGCTTGCTGAGAGTCTCGGGAATGTGAATGGATGGCTGGAAGTGATTGAAATTGGATGGAGAGAGAGATCTCGAGTTGCACCACTTTGAACAATTTTTGAAACTTTGTTAAGGCTTGTTTGAAGCCGCTGCACGTGTGTCTTTTTGCTGGAATGTTTGTGCATATATATGAGACAACATTAGGTCAACCAAAGTGGAAAAGATCCCATGCATTCATCACATAATATTTGTTTTGGAATAATATGAAATATTTCCAAAATTGGCCAAATCTTGCACAAATGAACTCCATGCGTTTTTCCAACCTATCCTGAGTTATATTAGGCTTTAAGAGATTTGGAGATCAAGCCCATGCAATCTTCATATATTTTTTTATCATTTATTTAATTTAAATTGAATTTTTAATGACTAAAAATCACAATAAATAAAATAAATGACCAAATAAGGCATGGATGGGCTTAGAGGTCATGGACCACATTAGAAGCAAGTTTCAAACATAAAAAGATAGGCCTATTTAGAAAAATTCCAAGTTAGTTCAATATTTGCTTCATGTATTTTTCAAAAAATTTGGTCAACTTTAGCAATGCATATCTCTATCCATTTTAACTCTATGAGGGTGTTCTTGGAATTTTTAGAGAGCTTAGTATGTCCTCTAAACAAAATTTTTTGTTTCATCTCAATTGGATATTCCATGTTCATGTAACGAGCTTTGACCCAAAAGGTGTTTTTGTTGACTTTTTGAAAGGACCCATAATGTATAGGATTATATCTTTCAGTTGGTGAATTTCTTGAAATTGATGGATGAAGAGAAGTTGTAGGGAATTTGATTCTCTTCAAAATGAGCTTTGGTGGAAAAATTTCTGATACAGTATGAGAAAGTTATGCCTAGTCAAAGTTTGGTTGACTTTTCCTATAGAAACCCTAATTAGCAATTCTTGACTTTTGATGAATTAGGAGCATTTATTGAGTAATCATGATCAACCCTTGATCAAATGATGTATATCACTTCAAAATGTTGATGTTGACCAAAAATCCTGAAGTTTGACTGTATATAGGCCACAGTTGACTTTTGACCTAATATAGTTGATTTTCAAGCATTTGAACAGTTGACTGAGCAAACTTGTTGTGCAAGGCATGAAATTTGGCATGGACAACCTTGAGGACATATTAGGACCATGGAAAACATTTTAGACCATTGGATCTCACACATCTTGAATAAAATTGAAACCCTAGTCAGAGGTTCATTGCCTTAGGAGGAGAATTTGGTTGGTCAATTCTTAGTCATCCTTGGGCAAGGTGGGGACCTCAATGGCCATGTGTTAAGTAAAAAGAGAGGGAAAATTTTGTGGTACAACATTACCTTTTCTGATATCTTCTTAGTGAATGGATAGTTTGCGGTTATCTGTTAATTAATATTATCCTTTATTTTCTCTCCTCAATGTTTGAGTTGATATTACTTTGTCTCTTTCTTGGGCTTTACCGCAATAGAGTCGAGTCTTCTGTTCACCAGTGATTTATTTTCCTGGTCTATTTTTCTTTTGATCTTATATTTTCTTTTTCCCCAGTGGTGTCCCGTGTCACCTATTGGATCTGTTTATTTGCATGCACAGTCATAAGCATTGCATGGCCTCTTAGGGCCAAAAATAGGGTTTGTTTTATATTTAAGTATCTTTAATCGTGTCGACACGAAGATTTTTAACGTTTGTATCTCTAGATAGAAGACACTTAAATAAGGGAAGTTTTTGTACCCCCAATGTTTTCCCCTAATATTCCTCTATCATCTCATATCAACTCAATCACAACAAGGTCACACTTGGTTCTTCTCCTTATCTTTAGGTTTGCTCATGAGGAATCACCAAGCACTTCGAATCATATATGTTTTGTATTGATTAACTTTTAACTAACAAATTCAATGAATGTTTTCTCTAATTGATGATGTTATAGGTGAAAGCACAACACATTTCATCAGGTTGATCTATAGGTTCATGAGTTTATTTCCATGCCTTCTTCAACAAAGCTTCATTGGGATTCAAGATTCATCATTGAAGATACTTTAAAGTGATATCATGACAAGCTCTACTATAATTCATCATGCCTCAATTTGTCAAAGAAAATCAAAATATGCAATAGTTGATTGAAGAATTTTGACCTAACTAGACAAGTTCTTGATTTATTGATCACAAGAGCATAACTCTCTCAATTCTCAATATTTGGAGGTGGTTTTTGTTTCTATGGGTTCTTATTATCATCCACAACAAATTCTATTCACATGGCAACAGTATTAGTTCAAGAAAGTTTGTCAAATTTGAAAGGGCTTCCCAAGGAATTTTGTTGCTCTAGGAGATAGGGTTTTGAACTTCTAAGGGATATACCTTGCCCATCTTTTGAGAATTTTGGGTAATTCCAAAGGCATGCTTCTCTTTAAAGGGTTACCAACTAATAACTTCAAAATTTCCAAGAATATTTTATGTGGAAGATGTCTAATGATGAAGAAAGATTACAAGTCCTCTAGATAGGCCATCAAATTCCCTTATGTGACTTCAAAGGATCATAACTTGGTCAATTTTTATCTACTTGAGCCCATTATTTTTCTTAAATGATCTTAAGGATATGAACTATAACTCTTATTTTATGTGCAAAGCTTGAAAATGGATGGAAGATGCCCTAAGAATGCAAAAGATTATAGGTCACCTCATGAATTTTCACCACTTCACAAAGCCATAACTTTTTCAATTATAGGAGTTTTTAAGTGGTTCAAATCTCAAAATGTCATTTAAGAGATCTACTTAATTCTATCTTTTTTGGTCAAAAGCAAATTTTTAGTGGAAGGTCGTGTTTGGATGCAAGACATTATAGATCATTTTTGAAGAAAAACTTAGAATTTTTCTAAGTACGAAAAGTCAGCATCTTTATATCAACTTTGACTCATCACAAATTTTATCTCAAGAATCCATTTGATTCCATTATTTTCACATTGTAAAGAGTAACCTTATCTTTCAATTGCTTCAAGAATCATTCCCTAAGACCCCTTGAGCTATGAATGTCATTGATTCAAAGTTGGTACCTTTAAATTGACTTTTGCCTCCAAGTCAGAATTTGAAATGCACAATTCAGCTTCTAATCACTAAATTTATGCGCGTTTTTACTTCTAATAATGTTTAAAAATCTTTCGGAAGTTATTAGCACCGTGAAACGCAAGTTTTGGTTGAGTTTTGAGCAAAATAGAAGTCACATTTTTCATGCTTGCAACTTCACACGATTTCCCTCCAAACTTCATCCTTCGACACGATTGAGCATTCCATTTGATTCCCTATAAATAGAGGTTTATATCTCACTAATGTTCTCAATTTTAGACAGCCGGAATCACTCCGCCCAACCCTTTCCTTAACCCATTTTTCTGCATCTTCAAATTTGGTTTTACACCCTTCCTCAATCCATTTTCTTTGTCAATTCTTCATCCTTGAATTTCACTGAAGCTAACAGAATAAGAACCAAGCCCTAAAGCATCCTAAATCTTGCTATCCAAGTGTTATACCCCAAAATTCTCCCTCCCATTTTTCTCAAGACATTCTTTCAAGGCTCCTCAAACACTCAAGCTACTCAAGGATTGACCAGTCAAGGCTCCTCCTAAGCTAAAGGTCTACAACTAGGGTTTTGAGTTTCTCAAGGAAATTTGGTTTGAAAAGGTATCAAATGGTTCTCATGGCTTATCATGGTTCTCCAACAATGTGCATGTCAAGTTTCAGGTCTTGCATCACAAGTTTGCTCAGTCAATGGCTCAGATGATTGAAAATCAATTATATTGGTCAAAAAGTCAATTATGGTCAACATATAGTCAAACTTCAAGATTTTTGGTCAACATCAACATTTTGAAGTAATATTCATCATTTGATCAAGGTTTGATCATGATTACCCAAGGAAATCTCTCAAATCATAAAAGGTCGTGAATTTCCAAATTATGGTTTCCTTAGGAAAAGTCAACTGCACTTTGACTAGGCATAACTTTTACATGCTTCATCAATTTTTTCCCAACAAAAGCCCATTTTTAATAATATTCAATTCTCTACAACTTTTCTGTTATTCTCAAGTCCAAAAATTGCTTCATTTGGAAGATATGAGCTATAGGTCATTTTCAAAAGTCAATAAAAGACACTTTTTGTCAAGCCAACTTACATCAAGATAATTCTTCAAAAGCTAAAATGATCAACATAGAGATTTTAGAGGACATCTTGAGCTTTCCAAAAAGTCAAAGGTCATATTCAAAAGATGAAAATTGAGCAAGTTATTAGTTGCACAAGTTGGGAAAATTTGACGAAATTCATGAAATGCAAGATGAGCAAAATTGAGGTTTTGAACTAATGGGCCAAGTTTTTGAGGTTCAAACATGTTCATAACATCTTAGAGGACCTCTAAGTACATTTATACATGGCTTGGATTTTTATTTATATTTATATTGATTTTATTTAATTTAAAACAAAATAAATTAAATAAAATCACAAGAGAGTATGGGCTAATGCATGTGGGTTTGATTTGATAAACTATGAGGCCCAATAATTCATGCAAGACACACATAAATTGTCCAGGTTCATGCAGCATCAAGAATGACAAGAAATATCTCAATTTTGGCAAGTTTTGAATTTGTTTTATATTGTTTTATTAAGGCCATCATGGCTTGGTTTTATACTATATTTGTCAAGCCTCATACTCCTCTATATAAACAAACACAATCAGAAGCAAGGGACCATGCATAGCCACCAAAGAAACACTCCATAATTCTCAAAAAAATTCTCAAAGTTGCAAAATTCATATCTTCACTTCCAGGCAGTTGCAGTCCAAACAAGTGACCAAGTCTCATTCCTGAGGTGTTCAGGAATTGAGCCACGCTTATAATTGATTCCTTTCACACCCAGAACACCTCAACTCAAAAGCATCGGTTGGGTAATGTTTCAATTTTCGAATTCTTAAATCCTTGCGTTATAAGTTGTGTTTAACCGCATATAATCACTAACACACATCTTTAAGATGTTTTTGACGTATTAGATGCAAGTTTCGAAGAAGGTCTCCAATTCTTCCATTGTTAAGGCTCAAGAACTATTGAGTTTCGAATCTCACCCTATAGGCTGTTTCATACTAAACCAATGATGTGGTTAAACTCATAGCATATGATTTAGGGGGGTAGGTTGAACCTTGGACAAACAATCGTTCATGATTCGTCCATTCAAATAACCAGGGCCCACTTAATGCGCGCATGTTTTCTGATCTGGATTTAGCCTGCTTTTTATATTATTTTGTTTTGTTTGGATTAATGTAATGAATGAGTAAAACGGTCCAGTGGCAGCATGCGTGTCTTAAAGGCATACCTCCCTCATGTCCTGCGTTCGATCCAGGCATGAGGGAGTTTTATTTTTCTAACAATTTCATTTCAGATCCAATGCATACAAGGATTAACCAGCGCATGGTATGGCTCTCATCCGAGCCATCGATCCCCAACTCCAAGATCCAATGTTTCCATACGCGCAGGCATATGTTAGACCCCCTAGGAAGAGTAACACTGGATTGAACGTAACTCCTGGGCTCAGTTGTGAACGGGCTTAGCAAAATCTGATATATACCCCCCTAACGTTTTTTTTGCAGCACAGCCCATTTTCATTTTATTATTCCATTTTTTATTTTGTTCTTTTCTTTCTTTAATAACTAATTTATTTTTAATCAATAAAAATCATAAAATCAAATAAAAAATGTATATTTAGGATTTAATTAATTAGCTTTATTTTAACAATAAAATTAATTAATTTAATCATTTTTGAGTTTATTTTGTTAATTAAAATTGGTTAGAATTATGTTTATTATCATAAGACTTTTTCCTAATTAAAAACAACAAAAAAACATTATTCTACTTAGAATTTTAGGGTTTTTCTAGACATCTTCCTTCACTTCATTCTCCACGCGCTCGTTTATTCTTTTGGATTATTATTTATAAATTATGTAACTGTACAAAGGGATGTAATAGTTTAAACTAGGACTTTTTTTACATTTTTGGCCCTAAGATGTCATGCAATGCTTATGAGTATGAATGCATATGAGCAACTTCGAAGGGACGCAAAAAAACCACTGGGGATGTAGCAAAGGAAATAAGGATCAAAAGAGAAACCCAACCAGGAAAATAAATCACTGGTGGATCAAAAGACCTGACTCGTATAGGATGGTAAAAAGATAGAAGATACACCAACTTTTACTGAAGGTGTCCTACCAACTTTCACTAAAGTTAGAGAGAAAATATATCATAGCACCGTCGTTCACTGACGATGAACTACCAACGTTCATTGATGGTAGCAAAAGGATAACAATCACTAACTTTCACTGATGGTGACCTACCAACTTTCACTGAAGGTAGATAGAAAATATATCATAGCACCGCCGTTCACTGACGATGAACTATCAACATTCACTGAGGGTATAAAAAAGATAACAATCACCAACTTTCACTGAAGGTGACCTACCAACTTTCACTGAAGGTGACCTACCAACTTTCACTGAAGGTAGAGAGAAAATATATCATAGCACCGCCATTCACTGACGATGAACTACCAACATTCACTAAGGGTAGAAAAAAGATAACAATCACCAACTTTCACTGATGGTGACCTACCAACTTTCACTGAAGGTAGAGAGAAAAATATATTATAGCACCGCCGTTCATTGATGATGAACTACCAATATTCACTGAGGGTAGCAAAAAGATAACAATCACCAACTTTCACTGAAGGTGACCTACCAACTTTCACTGAAGGTAGAGAAAAAATATATCATAGCATCGCCGTTCACTGACAATGAACTACCAGCGTTCACTGAGGGTAGCAAAAAGATAACAATCACTAACTTTCGTTGAAGGTAGAGAGAAAATATATCATAGCACCGCCGTTCACTGTAACGCACATAATTTAATTAATTATTTAATTAAACTATTTTTGGAATATTTGAGAAGATGTGTTGTGATTAATTGGATTTAATTAATTTATTAAGTGGTGAAATAATATTAGAAGTATAATATTATTTGATGTGGACTTGTTTTTAAGGAATGGAAGTAGTAATAAGGGGGTGTATTAGTTTTAAGTCCAATAAGGAATAAAGAATAATAGGTTATTTTATTGTTGCTAGAAAGAATAGAAAAGAGGAGGCAGTAGAAGAATAAGGATTGAGAAGAAGAACGTGAAGTTGCTGGAAAAAGAGGAAAAACGACAGAACGAGGTTTCAACAGGAAGATTATAGAGCGACCTTCAATCCAAGGTAAGGGTGGGGTTCTGACTCTATAATTGGGTTCATGATAATTGGTATGTGGGGTTAGAGGTGATTGTTGTCTTGTTCATGAATTGAATGTATATGATTTTGTATGATGAAATTGATGAATTTTAGATGAATAATGATGTTTAGATGTTGTTTAATTGACGTAGGATTATAGGATAATTGTAAGTGATGATTATCTATGATTAGATTAAGTTTTTAGGGCTTAAAGTATAGAACCCATAGTGAAAACACAGAGAAAATCGCAGAAATTATGCAGGATAAAGCAGTATGCGTCGACCCCAAACACGATGTGTCGATACATGAAGGTTTAGAGACTCAGGATGAGTCGACACGAAGAGGTTTTGCATCGATACATGAGGACTTTTAAACTAAGGATGAGTCGATACGTAGGTGCATGTGTCGATACATGCTGTGTGGTAGACTCAGTATGAGTCGATACAAGAGAGGATGTGTGGACTCATTTTGCGAGTTCAGTGCAGTATGCGTCGATCCAATATGTTATGCGTCGATCCATGTTGCCTGGTTTTTGGCAGAATCAGTTTGAGAATGTTGTAACTTGAGTTTTCGGACTCCGTTTGAGGTGTCGTTCGAAGCATTAAATATCTAACACGATGAGCTTTATTCTTAAGGGTTAAAATGAAGATAGGAAGGATAACCATAGGATTTGAATCAGTTCCTGTGTTGATCGTTATGTTGGTTTTGTGGAGAAGAATGGCGATGAGATGCTTAGAAGTTGTTGTTTGATTTGTAACAGTAGGATTAATAATAATAACGGTGTAATATTACGGAATAGTAGTATGTAGAGATTTAGTGATTTATAAGCCTTAGTTGGTTAATTAATTATAGGCAATATCTAGTATAGGCCTATGGCCAACATTGTGAAATTGATGAGTTACTGTCGTATTAAAGTATAAC
This sequence comes from Vicia faba, assembly GCA_948472305.1. Classification (NCBI taxonomy): domain Eukaryota; kingdom Viridiplantae; phylum Streptophyta; class Magnoliopsida; order Fabales; family Fabaceae; genus Vicia; species Vicia faba. The sequence continues at coordinate 817,440,100 of OX451741.1, read as the reverse complement.
TGAGTTGTTGATGAGATGTTATTAATGAAGTTGTGTTTGATGAATAAATGATGTTTGATGAATAAATGATGTTTAATGAATTATTATGAATGATATGAGATTTTTGATGAAGAGATGTTGAGATGCTTTTGAGATGTAGTCTTTTGGCCAACGATGATGTTGTATTGAGATGTTGTTAATTGTGGTGTTGTTATTACATTCATGATTGTGTCGCATACATTGCATTTTGAGATGGAGCTTATGCTCTTTGATATGGCCTGTATTGGTGAATATTGAGATGAAGTCTTATGCCTTGTTGATGCCTCTATTAATTGGAAAAAATTTGAGATGGGAGTTCTGCTCCAGATGGTACCACATGCATTTGCATAGTATTGAGTCGCATTATATGACTGCATAAATAAGTGTGTATAGATGTGGTGAATTTGTATTATTATTGTTGATTATGAGTAGAGAAGTGGTGATGTTATGTAATCTAATTTAATATTTCAATTATCATGCGATTTATTATATTGTTAGATATCTCACCCCTTATGTTTGAATGTTGACCTTATGTTGGTAACGTGCAGGTAATCGAGAGTGCAGGTTGTATACCTTCAGTAGTTTGAGTCGGTGTCATTCCTCTGATATGTAACACTCGAGGGGATGAACGCTTGTTGCTTTTGATTGTTGATTATTCAGTTGTTGAACTTTAAGTTGATTATTATTAAATTGTGTTGTTTTGAAGTTATTGTAATGATGATAGAGATGTTATTAAGAATTTCCACTGCGTAGATGTTGAATTATTTAATTAAAGATGTCATGATGATGGTTCATCCGATGTTTTAAAAGTGTTATATATCCACGATGAATGCAATGAATTTTGATAGAAGAATTTGTGGCATCCCTATTCGTTTGCATGAATGATTCTTATAACTCTGATTTATTTATATAATTTTCCAGGGTAGAATTGGGGTGTTACATTCACTGATGATGAACTACCAACATTCACTGAGGGTAGCAAAAAGATAACAAGTTTTTCCAAAATTTTGGCGTTTCACCTAGAACGGGTCTCAACTTCTTCTTTCACCAAAGCATTCTGCCCGGAAAGGATAATATATAAGTTGTCTCAAATAAAGAGACTACCACTTGTAAATATTTCACAATGAATTTTTTCTGCAATATTGAAGAGACTAGCCATCCACTGAGTAATTTTACAACAAACTGCAAACTATCCACTCATGGAGAAAATAGCAAGAAAGTAACGTCGACTTTTACGGGCGAATACAAGTTACTCAAATAAAGAGACCTGCTACTTGCTGTTATGGAGGATTGTAAAATTACTTCCTGGGGAAAATGTCATGACTTCCTGGGGAATGAATCATGACTTCACGAGGAAGGCAATATAGCTTCCTGGGGAAAACTAAATGGCTTTCCGGGGAAAATGTCAACATATTCCTGCTGAGAAGGTAAAAAGTCTCTTCGTGCAAAATAAAAGCACACTCAAACCAAGGCTCGAAGCTTGCAGAGATCAAAAGTAATAATATTGCTGGGAAGAAAAGGTTCAAACCAGAAATAAATTGGAGTGAAACGATCAACCAAAGTACATCCTTTGAGAAATAAACTCAAGAGGGAAACCCAATCTAATCATACAAAGAGTTGTACAGAAAGGCTAAAGAAAAAATCTTCCATGAGGGATAACTCAGTGGGGAAATTGAAAAAATATACACTTTCTGCTTAAATCCGACACTCTATTGGAGAGAGGACAACACAACTCTGCAAAACAGGGTAATATGTCAACAAAATATAATGAGCGCAAATGAGAAATGATTTGTAAATTTAACTATGCATGATGTATGTATGAATGTATGAGTGTTACCATGTATATGCTGACAAAACAAACATATAATACTGGGGATAAACAAACAAAACCAACTCGGGCACAAACAACACTCGGCTAAATCACATCCAAGACGATCATTCCATAAGAAAATAAGCACCAACTGAGGAAACAAAGTCCTACTGCATGGCTTAACTTCACTGGGGAGAAACATAATTCGGAAGTAAACAAATCATAGCGACAAAACAGTATAAATACAGGGATACAACATCCTTCTCTAGGCTTCACCGGGGAGATAGCACTCAGACTTCAATGGGGAAAAAATGTTTTCATGTGTAGCACTTCTACTGGGGATTGCAAAACTGATTTCAAATAAGGCAGATGGAAACCATATTGTCAAAACATCCACTGAGGAATTCAAGTTGACTTCAATGGAGAAATATCATACAGACTTCACTAAGGGAGATAGTGCTTCATCATCGAGATATCAACTGGGCACCTCGTGCTGACTTTATTGGGGAGGTCAATACCACATCATCGAGGGGAAATCAAGATACGTTCTTCACTAGGGAAACCAGAGATACGTTCTTCACTGGGGAAACCAGAGATACGTTCTTCAATATTGAGAGTAAGTATTGCACCAACTTCTATGGGGAGGAAGTATGAAACCTTATGGGGACATAACTTGGAGAGTTAAGAATTCAAACATTACAGCAAGAAATCAAAATTATGGGGATTTTAAATCAAACCCAGCACCTGGAGGGAGAAAACCCAAAAAAGTTGATAACCATTTCAACACTTCTTGAATAAAACATTTCCTTTGTCTGATTATTGGGCAATCAAACAGAATGCAAGTACTGCCGAAAGGGAGATATTTCCCGAATGAGTCCAATCTCAGCATGCACGGGGATAAAGGACTTCTATCAAATAAGAGAAGCCTTCACTGGAGAATTTTGGATTGAGTCTTCATATCATGAAAACTTATTCCAATAAAAGATGCCCTGAGATAGCCTTCCTGGGAAATAACTACCGACAATAATGCTAATTACTGCCAAAAAGAGCAACATTTTATAAATGGTTTCATCTCAGCATACCAAGGGAACACGGCCTTTTATCATATGAGAGAAAACTTTGATAGGGAATCCGGGATAGAGGCTTCAGACCATGCAAACCCAAAAAATCAGAAAATAAATCAACACTTAATTGGGGACACTGGGATCACAAACCCAATATTGCACCTTACACCAATTAGTATCGTCTTTAATAAACAAAAATCACGAGCATACCAGCGAAAACAACTTGAGAACACCTTCCCGGGAAAAACAAAACTTCTCAAAATTACTGGAGTTCGTCCATTCCTGGGATCACTACTTTTGTTTTCCTCTTAAATCACAAAATCTTAAAGTAAAAGTAAGTTGTAAATTCTTTTTGAAAAACAATTTTGTTATTTAATCCTTTTTGCTTTGAAAATTATTATCAATAATAAATGGAGTCTTTGTAAGCTGAATAAAAATAAGAACTACAAAGAATTAGGTAAAAGCTTAAATTTATTGATAGAATAGTAGTCTGCGAATGGCGAGAATCCATGGATAATTACAAAGTTTGGAAAATGGTAATATATAATGGAAAAGATACATTGAGATATAATGACCATTATTCCTTCTAACAACTTTCAAAATCCTGAGCAGCAACTTCTGTTGAAGTATGGTGAGGACCCAAGAAGATTGTTGCTTTAACGATCAAGTCTTGTCTGATGTAGTTACTTGCCAAGAAAGTCCCTAACTTTTTCCTAAGTTTCCCTTGCGGCTTTTCAACTTAGCAGGAAATTTTATTCTGTTTATGTCTCTAATTTTTGCCTAGATCGCCCTTTCAGGTTTTCGGCCTACCAAGATGCTCTTTTTTGCCTAAGCCTCCCTTTCATGTTTTCAACGTAGCAAGCTGTTCTTTTATTTCTTTAGGTGAAGCATTTATTGACTGCATCAGCATTCATGGGACGTGGGAACTCCTCGCCATCCATAGTTTCAAGAATTAATGCACCACCAGAGAAGGCTTTCTTGACAACATATGGGCCTTCAAAATTGGGAGTCCACTTCCCCCTAGAATCAGCGTTAAAAGACATGATCTTCCTGAGCACGAGGTCGCCTTCTCTGAATTCACAAAGTTTGACCTTCTTATCGAAAGCTTTCTTCATTCTCTTCTGATATAACTGCCCATGACACAAAGTTGTCATTATCTTTTCTTCGATCAAATTCAATTGGTCAAACCTGTTTTGGACCCATTCAGCCTCTGACAACTTGGTTTCCATTATCACACACAAAGATGGAATATCAACCTCAATTGGGAGCACTGCTTCCATTCCATACACAATGGAGAATAGGGTTGCTCCTGTTGAAGTGCGGACAAATGTCCAATATCCATGTAAAGCAAAAGGTAGCATTTCATGCCAATCTTTATAAGTAATAACCATCTTCTGGATGATCTTCTTGATATTCTTATTAGCAACTTCAATAGCCCCGTTCATCTTCGGCCTGTACGGAGATGAGTTGTGATGGATAATCTTGAATTCGTCACATAGTTCTGTCATCATCTTGTTGTTCAGATTCGAGCCATTATCAGTGATGATTCTTCTCGGCACACCATACCGACATATGAGATTATTCTTAATGAAGCGCACTACCACCTGCTTAGTAAAATTAGCATATGAAGCAACTTCAACCCATTTGGTGAAGTAATAAATTTCTACCAAGATAAAACATTGTCCATTCGAAGCTTTGGGTTCTATCATTCCAATCATGTCGATACCCCACATATAGAAAGGCCACGGGGGAAGAAATAACATTGAGAAGTGTCGGAGGCACATGAATTTTGTCCGTATAAATCTGGAATTTATGGCACTTCTTTGCAAATTTATAACAATCATATTCCATTGTCAGCCAATAGTAACCTGCTCTTAGAATCTTTTTAGCCATCGAATGTCCATTGGCATAAGTTCCAAATGAACCCTCATTAATCTCATGCATTAACATGTCTGCTTCGTGTCTATCCATGCATCTGAGCAAGACCATGTCATAATTTCTCTTATATAACACATTTTCACTGAGAAAGAAGCTGCCAGCAAATCTTCTCAATGTCTTTCTATTTGAAGCACCAATCGGGTATTCTTGAGTCTGAAGAAAATGTTTGATATCATAATACCAAGGTTTCTCATCTGCAGCCGACTAAAATGTCTCTCCAGTTGGCTGATAGATCAGTTAAGTATCCTACTGGCATGCTTGAAGACATACCAGTTAAGATCGGTCAGCTATATATCCCAACTGATTTCGTGGTTATGGATATTAAAGAAGACGAAGAAATCCCAATCCTCTTAGGTAGACCATTCCTATCAACAGCCGGAGCCATAATTGACGTTAAGAAAGGAAAATTAACATTTGAGGTGGGTGATGAAAAGATAGAATTTATTCTTTCAAAGTTCTTAATAGCACCAGTCATGGGAGATGCCTGTTATGCCATCGACGTCATTGACGAGTGTATATTGTAACTTAAGCGAGGGGAATCTAACAAAAATATCAAGTTACCTTCGACCCCCATTATGGAGGAAGATGGATTTAAAAGTTTAGAACCTTACATCGATGACGACCTCTATGAATGTTTATCGCTTACTCCCGATCCCATGCCTTGCCCTTTGAAGCCATCTTTAGAACTGAAGGAACTTCCCAAGAACCTCAGATACGAATTCTTAGATAAAGAGATAAATCGTCCTATTATAGTTAACGCTATTTTAAGTCAAGACGAGACAACTAAACTCTTAGAGATCTTACGAAAATATCCCTCAACTTTAGGGTATAACATCTCCGATTTAAAAGGAATAAGTCCATCGGTGTGCATGCATCGGATCTTGTTAGAGGAAAACTCAAAACCCTCAAGAGAACATCAAAGAAGAATAAACCCTATAATGAGCGATGTTGTTAAAAGAGAAGTTCTTGAGTTACTAGAGGCTGGTATAATTTACCAAATATCATATAGTAATTGGGTGAGCCTTGTGCATGTGGTGCCAAAGAAAGGAGGCATCGCAGTCATAGAAAATGAGAAAGGTGAGCATATTGCTAAACGAACAGGAGGAGGTTGGTGTATGTGTATAGATTATAGAAAATTAAACAAAGCAACCAGGAAGGATCATTTCCCTCTTCCATTTATAGATCAAATGCTCGAACATCTAGCCAGACACTCGCACTTTTGTTATCTAGATGGATACTCAGGATTTTTCCAAATACCTATTCACCCTGAGGATCAAGAGAAAATAACCTTCACCTATCCTTATGGAACATTCGCCTATAGACAAATGCCCTTCGGACTCTATAATTCCCCTTCCACTTTTAAACGTTGTATGATGTCTATATTTGCAAATTACCTAGATGGAATAATGGAAGTTTTCATGGACGATTTCTCGGTGTGTGGATTCAATTTTAAAGATTGTCTCTCCAACCTCGAAAAAATCCTTGAAAGATGCGTAGAGGTGAACCTAGTGCTAAATTGGGAAAATGCCATTTTATGAATTATGAAGGTTTAGTATTAGGACACATTGTCTCCGAAAGAGGCATTGAGGTCGATATAGCCAAAATTGAAGTTATAGAAAACCTCAGCCCACCTAAAACCATTAGGGAGATTAGAAGTTTTCTTGGACATGCTAGTTTTTATCGGTGTTTTATAAAAGACTTCTCTAAAATAATAAAACATTTGACTAATCTTCTAATGAAGGACATTGAATTTGTTTTTGACAAGAAATGTCTCAAAGCTTTTAAATTTTTGAAACAAGCACTAATTTCAGCTCTGATCATGCAACCCCCAGATTGGACACAACCTTTTGAAATCATATGTGATGCCAGCGATTATCCAGTTGGTATTGTTCTAGGACAACGAAAAAACAAGAAATTACATGTTATATATTATGCTAGTAGAACCCTAGATACCGCCCACCTCAACTATGCAACAACAGAGAAATAATTACTGGCAGTCATTTTTGCAATAGATAAGTTTAGGTCCTACCTAGTTGGAGCAAAGATCATTACTTACACTGATCATGTTGCCATACGTTATCTATTAAATAAAAAGGACATTAAACCTAGATTACTTAGATGGATCCTGTTACTCCAAGAGTTTGATCTAGACATTAAGGATAAGAAAGGCACAGAGAATGTTGTCGCTGACCACCTCTCTAGATTAGAACACTTAAAACCTGACTTATTACCTATAAATGATGATTTCACCTATGACAGACTTATAGTTAAGACTGATGATTTCGATCCTTACAGAGATAAATATTTTGAAAAAAATTTAGTAATGAAGAGCGTACCTTGGTACGCTGATTTTGTAAACTATCTAGCTGCAGATATCATACCCCCTGATCTAAATTACCAACAGAAAAAGAAGTTCTTCAAAGATGTTAAGCATTTCTGCTGGGATGAGGATTGGTTGATACTCGATGCTACACTCATTGAGATCAGACTTTTGGGATATTTCAGCCGCAAGAAAAGATTTCCTGAGCTGAAACAATGTCCGATAAAGGATGATCAGTGATATTGAGAATCCTTAGAACCCGGTTACTTTTCTAAGACAGGTTTAAAACCAACTAAACTTCAAGAGGGTACATACCTTTAACCTCATGCAAGCCTTTGAACCTAAGGTCTATTGTGTGCTTTGCTTGTGTGTGATTTACTCTGTTTGAACATAACATCATGCATCATAACATAGTATTGATTCTTATTACACTAACCATTTCAAGGACCAAGGGAATTTATCTTTGTTCTGTTTAACAGATCATGGCTTCCGCTCGCACAAACACTATTCAAATTAGCTTTGTGAGAATACCTCCCCAACTCAAGGAACTAGTATCAAGGGTTCCTGAAACTTCTGCTTTCACTAAGAGACATGGTCGACTTCTTAACCTGGTTACTTCAAGCTTTGATGAAAATATGATGGGTGTACTCTTTCAGTTCTTTGATCCCAAGCACCACTGCTTCACCTTTCCAGACTATCAGTTGGTGCCTACCATGGAAGAGTTCTCTCAGTTATTGAATCTACCCATTCTTGACCAGGTGCCTTTCACAGGTTTAGAAGAGGTTCCTAAGCCAGAAGTCATTGCCTCAGCTTTGCATCTGAAACGGGCCGACATGGTATCTAATTGGGAAACAAGAAGCGGAGTCAAGGGTTTTCTAGCCAAGTTCTTAATAGATAAGGCCCAGCTGTTTTGGGATGATTTTGACTTTCAGGCTTTTGAGGAGGTCTTGGCCCTTCTAATCTATGGGTTAGTACTGTTCCCTAATCCAGACTTACTCATAGATGTGAATGCTATCAAGATGTTCCTCTCTGGCAACCTTGTGCCTACCTTGCTCGCAGATATCTTGCACACTCTCCATACTCGTACCATGAAGAGAAGAGGGGTTCTTATGTGTTGCATGCCATTATTGCCGAGGTGGTTTATTTCTCACCTCCCTAAGTCAGTGTTGAAGAATGAAGAAGGTTTGGGTTGGTCGCAAAGGATAATGTCACTTTCTCATGCGGATATTCTCTGGTATTCCCGATTTATGGGAGATATTTCTATTATTGACCACTGTGGGGAGTTCCCTAATGTCCCACTACTTGGCATTAGGGGAGGCATAACTTACAATCCTTGTTTGGATCTGCGAAAATTTGGTTACGCTCGAAGGGATGGTCCTCATGAGATACTTATCCAGGGCATTGTGTTTAACTATGAGGAAGATGTTCAAGGGTATCGCCAGAGGTTCATACGAGCTTGGGCATGGTAAATAGATCTGATGCCAAGACTTTAGGGCTGAAGAATTCCATTCCTATGGAACCTTATCTCCAATGGGTACGAGCTCGTGCTCAGAAACTTATGATGCCCTACATATCCGTCTTACCAATGATTGTGGAGCCCATTACTGAAGGGGATATTCCCTACACGGTTCTTCATCCTGATATGCCCACCGATCTTGAGGAACTACAGAGGTCTTGGATTCAGTTGAAGAAGGAGCGTGATACTTATAGGGACCAACTCTATGCCCAGGGGAAGAAGGTTTTAGAGCTCACAAAGCAGCTTCATGAGGAAAGAAGCCTTAATGTCTATCTCGGCACAAAGAGGAAACATCCATGGGAAACTTGATTTCTTTTAGTTTTTAGAATTTTCAATTGTAACGCCTAAAAGGCAATTTTATTTTGAATTCTACTAATAAAATCTTTGTTTCATTTTGGTTCGTAAATTTAAATTTCCCAAAGTCCTTGAAATCATGGCATACGCATCCCATCCATAGCATTGCATAAACAGGTACCATTACCGGTTTCTCATCTTCTTCGCTGTTTATTTCAGCAAAAATGTCTTCTGAACAAAGCATCAAAGATCTCCAGGCACAAAATGCCCAATTTCAACAGATGTTCATAACTCTGGAAAAAGGGCAGGAGGATCTGAAGGCCCTCATCCTGAAAGAGAAGAAGAAAAAGAAGAAGGTCTCTGGTGTTCTGAATCTGGGCAGAAGGTTCAGGGGGCCGTTAAAGCAACCAGTCGATCTGACCTCCTCATCCAAGGAAGGGGAGAATCAAGAAAAGGAGACAAGGGAGAAGGACCCTAGCCCTGAAGTTTCTAAAAATGATACAGACTACAATGATGAGAAGAATCCTCCCACTGAGGATAGATATAAGCAGTTAGAAGATCGGTTGAGCGCTATGGAAGTCCCAAGAATACCTGGGTTGGATTTTAAAGACTGGGATTGGTGTCGGGAGTGGTCATCCCGCAGAAATTTAAGGCTCCGGTTTTCACAAAGTATGATAGGGTGTCTTTCCCAAAGCTTCATCTCTGTTCCTATGTAAGGAATATCCAACCCCACACCGCTAATAGAAACTTGTGGGTTCACTTCTTTCAAGATAGTCTGTCAGGGACTCAACTTAAATGGTTCTACCAACTGGAGGGAACCAATGTTCGAAACTGGGAGGATTTGGTTGCTGCTTTTTATAAGAAGTATCAATACAATGCCGACCTTGCCCCTACTCGTACTCAACTCCAGAGTATGTCCATGGGTGCAGGCGAAGGCTTTAAAGACTATACGCAGAAGTGGAGAGATTTGGCTAGGAGAGTCCAACCCCTTTTGTCTGATAGGGAGTTGGTTGACATGTTTCTTGGGACGCTGTCTGGTCCATTCTTTAATCATTTGATTGGTAGCTCATCAACTGGTTTCGCCGAGCTGATATTAACAGGAGAAAGGGTAGAAGCTGGGAGCTGGAGCGGCAAAATACAGAAAGACACCTCTTCGAGTTTAGTAAAGAAGCCCTTCACTGGTAAGAAGGAGGCCAGTGCCATTTATAGCCCGAGAGGTCAGAGCAGAGCTGAACACCGTCCAACGGTAAGTGCTATAATGATACCTAGGCCTGCGGCTGCCGCACAATGCAACAATCAGCAAAGGGTAGAAAGACCACAAAGGAATTTTACCCGAATTAACATGACATTAACAGAGGTTCTACCCCATCTGTTGAGATCCAACTTGGCAATCTTGAAAGAGGCTCCCGAGAATCCTAATACCATATCTCCTCGGTACAATCCAAACGCTCGGTGTGCCTACCATTCTGAGAGTCCTGGTCACAATACAAATGGCTGTTGGGCTCTAAGAAATAAAGTACGAGATATGATTGAAGCCAAGGAGATTCAGTTCGATGCTCCGGAGAAGCCCAATGTCATAATTGCTCCCATGCCTAAGCACAACCGTGGAGTTAATGTCGTTGATACCAATCTGTTTGTGACCTCAGTTGATGAAGTTTCTACTCCTCTTATAACTGCTAAGAAGAATTTGTTGCTGGCCGGTTTATTTACGGGTTGTGGTGAACGTTGCCACATGTGTTCATCTCTTCCCACTAGTTGCTATTTGCTGAAAGCAGGTGTTCAACGCCTGATGGACAGCAGAGAAATTTTGTTCGAAAAGACTTTGATTCCAACTATTACGTTGAAGATGTTGCCATTATAACCATTTTCGGCAATCCTTCCAAGGTCTCCTCGAGAAGACCTGTTAGGATTACACTCGCTCCGAGAGTCGTTCCGTTAATAATCACTTTTCCTGGTCCTATCCCATACGCCTCGGACAAAGCTGTCCCTTGGCATTATGGCGCTGATGTTTACTTTCAGGGTGTTAAACAAGATCTGAAGAATAAAGAGGCTGATCCCGATGTCAGTAACATCGTCAGGACCAATAAGGTTACCAGAACTGGAAGGGTTTTCTCTCCCGATATTTCCCTAAAGACTGTCAATAAGCCTGTTGTTATTTCACCTGATATTCCTACCAGTACTTCAGCTACTACTCCTGTTCTTACTCTAATTGTTACTCCTGCCGATGAGTCATCTGGGACTCGAGGCAAAGAAGATATAGGTGAGCCAGCCCGGACGGAGGCACCTAGAAAGGTTGTTGTGGAATCCTCTAAGCAAGAGATATAGGAGATATTAAAAATAATTAAAAAGAGCGACTACAATATGGTCGAGCAGCTGGGGCAGACCCCCTCGAAGATATCCATGTTGTCTCTATTATTGTGTTTTGAAGCCCATGCGAAGGCTTTGATTGCATTCTTCAAGACTGCGCATGTGCCGCAGGAAACTTCAGCCGATCAATTCAAAGACTTTGTGGCCAGCTTGACTACTGACAATGGGCTGGGTTTTTCAGATGTCGACCTAACACCGAAAGGGAGGAGGCATAATGATGCTCTGCATGTCTCGATCGAATGTAGGGGCACCACTATGGCTCATGTGCTGGTGGATATTGGGTCTTCACTAAATGTTCTTCCTAAGAAGGCTCTTGATCAGCTGGATTATGAAGGCTTGACCTTAAAGCCTAGTAACATTGTGGTAAGGGCTTTTGACAGGTCGAAGAGAATGGTGCATGGGGAGGTGGACATCCCTATCAAGGTAGGCTCTCAGACCTTTGGGTCCACCTTCTATGTGATGGACATCAAGCCATCGTACTCTTGTTTGTTTGGTCGTCCTTGGATCCATGAAGTCGGGGGGCCACTACTTCTACACTACACCAAATGTTGAAATATCCGGTGAAAAAGGTAGATTGTCAATGTGCATGGAGAAGAGGAGTATATGGTGAGCCACCTGAACTCCTTGAGATATGTGGAGATGGACGAGGAATTCATAAATACTCCTTGTCAAAACTTTGAAGAGGTTCCCCATATTTTGGCGTCAACCGAAACTACCACCAGCACCAAACCTCCCCGGAAGATGGCTTCTCTCAAAGACGCCAGAGCAGTGGTCGAAGAAGGTGGGTGTACCAACTGGGGACAACTCCCTGATTTTACTCACAAAACTGAAAAATTTGGTTTGGGCTTTACTTCAGGAGCTCAAAGGGCTGTTTGACGCGCTCGAGCTGGAGGACCTCCCCTACGTATTAGCAATCGTGGGGTTAATGCTATTGAAGACAGTAAGGACGACTCTGACATTGACAGCTGGATATAACCGACTACCAATGGTGGACCGAGTAACTGGACGGCTAAAGATTTTATACCAGTTTCTTTTATTCCGCAGTAATTGTCTTACTTGTGTTCTGAATTTGTAATAAACAATTTAAACTTTATGGCCTTGTGTCTTACCCGAAGCATAATGGTTCTCTCTGTGAGGGTTATTATGTGTCATTTCATATATCATCAATAAAACATTGGACGTTTCTTTGCATTCAGATTTTGCGCTCTCTGTTTTTCTTTTTTGCCTTTACTTTATCAATACAGCTATGCTCTTACACACGCTCACGTATCAAACTGCAGATCCATGTCCACTCTGGATCCCATTGATAAAACTCCTGCTATTACCAGTTATGACTTCGAAAATTCGATCAACCAAGCCGAGGATGAAGGTGAGGACGATTGTGAGGTTCTTGGAGAACTTGCTAGACTATTACAGCAGGAAGAGAGGGCTATACAGACTCATGAAGAGCCAGTTGAGATGATAAACTTGTGCATGGAGGTGGACAGAAAAGAAGTCAAGATCGGCGCAAATCTGGAGACCAAGATCAAACAGCGTTTGGTACAGATGTTACACGACTATGTTGAGATCTTCGCCTGGTCATATGAAGACATGCCTGGTTTAGACACTGATATTATGGTACATCTTCTGCCAACTAAAGAAGATTGTCCTCCGGTTAAACATAAGGTCCGTCGTATGCGCCCTGAAATGTTAGAGAAGATCAAGGTGGAAGTCATGAAGCAGTTCGACGCGGGGTTCTTAGTTGTCACCTCCTATCCGTAGTGGGTTTCCAACGTCGTTCTGGTACCTAAAAAGGATGGAAAGGTACGGATGTATGTAGACTACAGAGACCTGAGCAGGGCAATCCCCAAAGATGACTTCCCGCTTCCCCATATTGATGTTCTGGTTGATAACACTGCGCAGCATAAAATCTTCTCCTTCATGGATGGTTTCTCTAGATACAACCAGATCAAGATGGCTCCTGAAGACATGTAGAAGACAACCTTCGTCACACAGTGGGGCACCTTTTGTTACAAGGTGATTCCTTTTGGGTTGAAGAATGTTGGGGCAAGCTATCAGTGAGCCATGGTCACTTTGTTCCACGATATGATTCACCATGAGATCGAGTTTTATGTTGATGACATGATAGCCAATTCTCAAACTGAAGAGGAACACCTTGATCATCTATAAAAGTTGTTCGACAGGTTGAAGACATACAAGCTGAGGTTGAATCCGAACAAGTGCACCTTCGGGGTAAGGTCTGGTAAGCTTCTGGGTTTCATCGTCAGTGACAAAGGTATTCAGGCAGACCCCGCAAAAGTAAAAGCCATACAGGAGATGTCGACTCCTCGTACTGAGAAGGAAGTTAGAGGTTTCTTGGGACGCTTGAATTATATCTCCAGGTTCATTTCACATCTGACTGCTACTTGTGAGCCCATCTTCAAGCTTCTGAAGAAATATCAAGTTGTAAAGTGGAATGACGAGTTCCAGATAGCTTTCGAAAGGATCAAAGAATATCTCAAAGAACCGCCAATTCTGATGCCTCCGGTCGAAGGAAGACCTTTGATATTGTACTTAACAGTGTTAGACAATTCAATGGGGTGTGTGTTGGGGCAGCATGACGAGTCTGGTCGAAAAGAGCACGCATATACTACCTTAGCAAAAAGTTTACCGACTGTGAGACAAGATACTCATTGTTCGAGAAAACTTGATGCGCTTTGGCATGGGCTGCTTGCCGAATAAGACATTATATGCTGACCCACACTACTTTGTTGATATCTAAGATGGACCCAATCAAATACATCTTCGAGAAGCCCGCTCTCTCCGAAAGAATAGCAAGATGTCAGATGATCTTAACTAAATACGATATACAATATACAACCCAGAAAGCAATCAAGGGAAGTGTATCGGCTGATCATTTGGCTCATCAAGTCGTGGAGGACTACCAGTCCCTGAATTTTGAGTTCCCGGACGAGAATATTATGCTTGTAACTAACTACGAAGAACCTGGACCGAATGAAGGACCTAAGGAAGGATCCCGATGGACTATGGTTTTCGATGGAGCTTCGAACGCACTCGGTAATGGCATTGGCGCCGTAATTATATCTCCTGAGGGCTATCATACTCCTTTCACTGCCCGACTATGTTTCAACTGCACTAACAACATGGTGGAGTATGAAGCTTGCATCATGGGTCTCAAAGCCGCTATTGACCTCAGGATCAAGTTCTTAAATGTCTTCAGGGATTCAGCCTTAGTGATAAGTCAGATCAAAGGTGAATGGGATATGAAGCATCTGAATCTCATCCCATACAAAGAGCATGTGCTGACATTGCTCCCACACTTTGAGGAGGTAACCTTTGAAAATTTCCCACGAGAGGAGAACCAGTTAGCGGACACGCTAGCTACCATGTATTCTATGTTCAAAGTCAAGTGGTACAACGAAGCTCCCCGAATCACCATTGAAAGGTTGGATGAGCCAGCGCACTGCTGTAAGATTGATATCTAAGAGTGTGATACGGTGGGAGAGAACTGACTGTTTTTGGATATGCTGGTTTGCATTTTGCGTTTGTTTTCGCAAAATGTCGCGGTAAGCAAGAGTCGCCACCGTCTTTTATTTTATCCAACAAGGAAAGGAAAAAAACACAGAAAAATTCCTTTTTCGAGATGTTTCTCGGGTCCGGGGGGTAGATTATAGAAAGGGAAGGTGTTAGCACCCTTTCTATCTGTGGTTATCCACGGGCTCTTAGGTACTTGCTCAAAGTGTTTTCAAAATTTGTTTTTCTTTGTGTTTGTGGGTTTGAAAGAAGTTTTTGTTTGAAAGGAGTGTAAGTGCGAAAAAGTTTTGTTTTGTTTTAAAAGGAGCAAGTACTTAAGAACCATCTACCTACTCGAAAAAGGAATTAATCTGTACAAATGTCCTTTAGACAATGATATCCCACTATTGAGGAGTAGGTAGCACCGTCGTTGGAGTTTAAGGGTCAATTTGATTAAGGGACGTGTGGTCACTAAAGCAACGTTAGGATGCCTTAGCGGTAACCCTAATGTCTTAGATCATTTTCTGAGGCAACCGTTTCGAGGCAACTATGATCTTTGGACAAGAGGGCGACCTCTAAAACTTCCTATACTCAATGACCACGTTCGAAGGCAACCAAGCGAGGTGTACCCTAAGAGTGCGCATGTGTGAGTGTGTTATTTCGGTTAATTTTATCTTTGTACATGTCATGGGTGAGCTACGTTGATTTTAGGTTTAAAGATTTGATCTTGTCATGCATTCCCTATTACCAAACATCTAACAGTTTATAGATTGCGGAAATTAAATTTGCGGAAATTAAATCTAAACTATTACAAGGCGTCGGGTATTTACATCGCCAAAAACAACCCTTTAATTTAAATTGCGGAAAATAAAAGAAAGCGATAAAATAATTCAAGGTCATATTAAAGTTATTACATTCCAGAAGCAATTACATCAATGGTAAAATGGATCGCGTGCGAGAAATTAAAACGGCGCATTTTTTAGGGTTTTGACCCTTTTTGAAAAGGAAGCATTTTTGTTATTTTTTTGAATTAAAAGAAATTAAATCTAAGTTAACAATTAAATTAATTAATTAATGAAAATATTTTTGGATTTTTGAGTATTTAAAGAAATAAAATAAAATATGTCAAAGTTAATAAAAACCTAATTTTCTACATTGATTTTAAATATTTGCAAAAAATATTAAAAGTTAAACCTAATTAAACTAAATCAATTAAATTTATTTATTTACAAAAATAAAATTGATGAATTTAATTTTTAATAAATAAAATATATTTTTTGTGTTTTTTTTTATTTTATGAGAAAAAATTCTAATTGGTTAGTGATAATAAAAATAATAATTAACAAAACAATTAAATAAAAAGAAATATAAAAAAAAGGAAATAACCCATTGGGGGGTTTGGGCCCAGATTGATGGTTTGATCAGCATTTTTTGAGACCCAATAATGCAAGCCTGCGTTTGACCTTTGTCATCCCATGTGACACGTTGACTGGGGAACATGGTGGTCTTGCAATCTTGACCTTTAGATTTGGCCTGGAGGCCATCTGTCCACTGATGGCATGAGAGTGTATGGTGAGCCACGCTTTAGAATTTGCACTAGATTTCCTGGAAACAAAATTCAACAAATATTGGGGGACCTGGGATTCGAACCCAGGTCCCATTGGACTTTGCAATAGCGCCTTTACCAACTCAACCACCATGCTTAATCGTTAGTGTAATGAGAAAAGAATATAATATATGAAAACAACTATTATTCCTGAAAAATAAAAAAATAAGCGCGAATATTTTGAATGGGCCAATTGGGAAGGGACGTGTCATCGTCTTCCCCACAGAACTCTGGTTATTTTTCCTGCGGATTTGAATCTGCAATAAAATCCATGGCTCGATCCTAAAATCGTCTCTAGGCTATGGAAACGAATTCTGAGACCATCATCATGCTCGTCTCTTCCTCCTGAATTCATCCATGTCCATATTTGGTTTCAATTTTCCCTGCAAAGAAAACGCCCAAAAAGCAAACTTCCAAACCCTAGGTTCGGTTACAGGGCTATGGCTCATGAAAACAAAATCAAATGATGCAGAAATGTTCTAAATGGAATGATAAACATGATGGTGTCAAGATTTTGGCAAAAAAAATGCAAGAATACGAGTATGTGATTTCGTGTACAGGGCGACCTTCAAGAAGACTTACAGCGCGATTGGGGATGTTTCAGGGCTTGCTTTTGATTCCTTTAGACTCAATGGATGTCCAGCAAGAGGATAGCATGGAGTTCTTGTCTTGAATTGGCCTCTAACCAAGATTTCAGTTTCCAACTTTTTTAAGCTTTTTCAAGTTTTGGTTTGCCTGATTGTGAAGCCTCTTGGTCCTGAACTCGTGTGCTTTGTGTTATACATGTATAAGGGAATGAATTAGGTCAAGTCTTGGGCTTGGAATCTTGGTGCATTGATGTTTGAATATTTGATATGAATCACCATTAAAAAGCTTCCAAAAATTTCCCAAATCCAATATTTTGTTCATAACATGGCTTGATTCGGATTTGATCTTGTCCATGATGATAATTGAAAGCTGTATCAATCTAAAAGATCTTATTTCATCAATATTTGGATTTTATTTGGATTTAAATTGATTAAAAATGAATTAATTCAATAAAAATCAAATAAAATAGAAAAATTAATGAATGGACATAAAACTGAAGATAGGACACGTGTGTGGTGTGACAAGATCAAATCAAGTGGAAAAAAGTGGGCCCATTTGACAAAATTTGAGGTTTTGGGGATAGTTGACTTTTGGCAATTTTGGAAAAATGCCCAACTTCAACAATGCATAACTTCTTCAATTTTGAACTTTTGGAAGTGTTCTTGGACTTTTTAGAAACCTTGGATGTCCTCTAACCAACATTTTTAGTCTCATCTCATTTTGATATTCCATGCTCAAGTTATAAGCTTTGGCAAAAAATGTGTTTTTGTTGACTTTCAAAAATGACTTATAATGTCCAAATTTGTAACTTTTTGTGAGTGCATTTCTTGATCTTGGGGTGTGAAGATGTATTGTATTAAATTGCATCCTCTTCAAAATGAGATTTGGATGGGTCATTTCTCATAAACTATGAGAAAGTTATGCTTGGTCAAAGTTGAGTTGACTTTTCCTACAAAACCCTAATTTAGCAACTTTTGAATCTTGATGAATCTTGAGCAATCCTTGATGAATCATGATCAACCCTTGATCAAATGATGAATTATCCTTCAAAATGAGAATGTTGACAAAAATCTTGAAGTTTGACTATTTGTAGGTCACAGTTGACTTTTGTCCTAGCACAGTTGATTTTTGGACCTCTTGAGCAATTGACTGACCAAACTTCTTCTGCAAGGCTTTAAATTTGACATGGATGGACTTGAGAACATATTAGGACATTGGGGAGCACTTTAGGTCATTTGGATGCAAAGACCTTGATGCAACACAAAACCCTAATTTTGAATTGACTGCCTTAGGAAATGATTTGACTGTCTAACTCTTGAGCAATCTTGAGCCACTTGGAGATTCTTCTTGCAATGTCTTGAGAAATATGGGAGGGAAAATTTTGGGGTACAACAAAGAGGTAGCAGACAAACCATGGTTTCATGAAGTGAAGAAGTACCTCGAGACTCAAGAGTATCCCGAAGGGGCATCTGTCAATGATAAGAAGTTTATGAGAAGGTTCGCTGCGAAATTCTTCCTCAGTAATGGAATCCTCTACAAGCGCAACCATGACTCTACCTTACGGTGGTGTGTAGACAAGAGCGAAGCGGAGAGGATTGTGACAGATCTACATGAAGGTACCTTCGAAACCCATTCAAGTGGACATACCATGGCTAAGAAAATCCTACGGGCAGGATACTACTGGTCCACTATGGAAGCAGATTGTTATCAGCATTCCTGAACTTGTCATAAGTGCCAAATCTACGCTGATAAGGTGCATGTGCCTCTGGTTCCTTTAAATGTCCTAACAGCTCCGTCGCCCTTTGCAATGTGCGGCATTGACATGATCGGAGAAATCAGGCCTACTTCCTCCAATGGGCATCGCTTCATACTGGTAGCCATCGATTACTTCATAAAATGGATTGAGGAGGCCTCTTTTGCTACTATGACCAAGAAAGTTGTGGCGCGATTCATCAGGAATAACTTGATTTGTCAGTATGGTGTTCCAGAGAGAATCATCACTGACAATGGTACGAATCTCAATAACACGTTTATCACCGAACTCTGTAAGCAATTCAAGATACAACATCATAACTCTTCTCCCTACCGACCGAAGATGAATGGCACTGTTGAAGCAACTAACAAGAACATCAAGAAGATTATACAGAAGATGACGGTGACATATAAAGATTGGCATGAGATGTTACCATTCGCTCTTCATGGGTACCGTACCTTATCACGGACGTTGACAGGGGTAACACCCTACTCTCTGGTATATGGCATGGAGGCAGTCCTACCCATTGAGGTCCAGATTCCTTCTTTAAGGATTATGAAAGATGCGGGTTTGAACGAAGACGACTGGATCCAGACCCGACTTAATCAACTGAATTTGATCGATGAGAAAAGGTTTACTGCTGTCTGTCATGGTCAGACATATAAAAAACGAATGACCAAGGATTTTAACAAAAAGTTCAGACATCAAGAGTATCAAGTCGGGGATCTTCTTCGACGGGATTGGCATCAGAAAAATCTTTAGGAATCAATTTAACTGGACCAGGGGAGGTTTTGTCTTCTTTGACTGGATTGGCGTCAGAAAAATCTTTAGGAATCGATTTAAGTGGTTTTGTCTCCTTTGACTTGGTTTGCATCAGAAAAATCTTTAGGAATCGATTTAATTGGTTTTGTCTCCTTTGACTGGGTTGGCCTCAGAAAAATATTTAGGAATCGATTTAACTGGTCTTGTCTCCTTTGACTGGCCTCAGAAAAATCTTTAGAAATCAATTTAACTGGTCTTATCTCCTTTGACTGGCCTCAGAAAAATCTTTAGGAATCGATTTAACTGGTTTTGTCTCCTTTGACTGGGTTAGCCTCAGAAAAATCTTTAGAAATCGATTTAACTGGTCTTGTCTCCTTTGACTGGCCTCAGAAAAATCTTTAGGAATCGATTTAACTGGTCTTGTCTCCTTTGACTGGGTTGGCCTCAGAAAAATCTTTAGGAATCGATTTAACTGGTCTTGTCTCCTTTGATTGGCCTCAGAAAAATCTTTAGGAATCAATTTAACTGGTTTTGTCTCCTTTGACGGGGTTGGCCTCAGAAAAATCTTTAGGAATCGATTTAATTGGTCTTGTCTCCTTTGACTGGCCTCAGAAAAATCTTTAGGAATCGATTTGACTGGTTTTGTCTCCTTTGACTGGCCTCAGAAAAATATTTAGGAATCGATTTAACTGGTTTTGTCTCCTTTGACTGGCCTCAGAAAAATATTTAGGAATCAATTTAACTGGTTTTGTCTCTTTTGACGGGGTTGGCCTCAGAAAAATCTTTAGGAATCGATTTAACTGGTCTTGTCTCCTTTGACTGGCCTCAGAAAAATCTTTAGGAATCAATTTAACTGGTTTTGTCTCTTTTGACGGGGTTGGCCTCAGAAAAATCTTTAGGAATCGATTTAACTGGTCTTGTCTCCTTTTACTGGCCTCAGAAAAATCTTTAGGAATCGATTTAACTGGTTTTGTCTCCTTTGACGTAGCTGAGAACTTAACTGCATCCTTCCTGAAAGGTAAAGGTCAGTCACATGCAATGCATGATGGGGATCAAGCAATGATGTTCTCAACATAAATGAGATTGTATTGTATGATGCGTGTATGCATGTATCATGATGTATGGAAATGTAATGCTTTAGCTGGGGGAAATAAATCTCGGGTAGCTGCTGGAGCATAGAGTTGAATTCTTCGTTTCCGCTGGAGATGGTGGACGAAGGTGATTGCGAGAATAAACCTGCGGGAGAAAAGAACTCCGTTGGGGCATAAACTGATGAAGAGATTACTCTGTGGGGAAGAGATGCTCTGTTGAGGATTTTAATGATAAACTCCGCTGGGGATTCCGCTGATAAACTCCGCTGGGGATTGATTACCGTTGCTGGTGATACTGAATCTGCTGAGGATTGGATTCTTGTTTGTGAAAGGAAAGAACTTCGCTGGGGACGATCTTTCAGTTGCAACTTGCTGGGGATAAACCTTTTAGACTTCTGTGGGGATAAATCTTTGAGTTCTGCTAGGAATGATCCTTTGAACTTGGTTGGGGAGATTTATTTTTGTACTCCGTTGGGGATAAACTTCCAGAGTCTGCTGGGGATAATGCTTCAACTCCGTTGGGGAAGCTTTTTTTAGACTACGTTGGGGGAATATTGACTCCACTAGAGATATCTTGTATTCTGCCGGGGAACATTCTTATACTCTGTCAAAGAATATTAAGACTGTCGGGAATACTCTTATACTTACTAGGGAATATTCTTATACTCCGCTGGGGAATATTCTTATACTCCGCTAGGGAATATTAAGACCTTTTAGTGCTGATGGTAGACCAACTCTGCTTGGGGAGAGTATTGCTGATTCGTTCATAGTTGCAAGTCTCAGCTGGGGGGAGCTACCATTATTGTCCTACTCTGCGGGGAGTGAAGGTATCCTAGCCATATTCTTCATCTGAATTTACCTTGTACCTGGTGGACAAAGCAACTATACAGTTCGGACAATTCTTATTGCCCCTGCTTCTGATATTACCAGTAATTCAACTTTTTGTTTCACATGTAAGCATTTATGAGCAGCAATTAATGTCAAATGAATATATCAAAAATGAACCTTGGACGTTCTTTGCAACACAAAATAGATAAAGGAAAAACAGTTTGAAATTTGTCTGAAAATGAATTTGTATTGATTTGAAGTTTGGGCTGTAAATAGGCGTTTTTGTACAAGAGGCTGATGTTCTAGTGAGAGAACGCCGCCGAACAATAGAATTTACACAATTTGTGAAAAATTAAACAAAACAGCTATGTGAACAATCCCACTGGGTTTCAACTCTGCTATTGCCTTTATGTCCTTGATCATCTCATCACTTTGCTATTGGTTGAAGATGAATCAGATTGATTAGTGTCGTCTGAGCCTGATCGTCGATACTGAAGTCGGGATGCAAGGTGATCCAATGAGACATAGTGTTATGCTTATCCCTAATTTTTGCCTGGACCGCCCTTTCGGGTTTTAAGTCCACTGGGATACCCTTTTTTGCCCAAGTCTCCTTTTCAGGTTTTCGACTTGCCGGGTGTACAGATTTTTCATTTTCATCCCTTATTTTTGCCCGAACCCTTTTGGTTTGCCAGGAAGCCCTTATTTTTGCCTAGGCCAGTCAACCTAGCGGGTCTTTAATTATGTGTAGTATCTTTTTACTATGTCTGCATTGACGGGGTGAGGAAGATCGTCACCATCCATGATGGTTAGAATCATAGCTCCTCCTGAGAAAATGTTCTTAACCACAAATGGCCCTTCGTAAGTAGGGGTCCATTTGCCCCTGGGATCACCTTGAGGTAGGATAATGCACTTGATTACCAGATCCCCGACTTGATACTCTTGTCATCTGACTTTCTTGTTAAATGCCTTGATCATCCGTTTCTGGTACGTCTGACCATGACAAATAGCAGTAAGTCTCTTTTCGTCGATTAAGTTTAGTTGATCAAGCCGGGTCTGAATCCAGTCATCTTCGCTCAAACCTGCATCCTTCATGATTCGAAGAGAGGGTATCTGAACTTCAATGGGCAAGACTGCCTCCATACCATATACCAAGGAATAGGGTGTTGTCCCTGTTGACGTCCGCGCTGAGGTACGGTACCCATGAAGAGAAAATGGTAACATCTCATGCCAGTCTTTGTATGTCACCGTCATCTTCTTCACAATCTTCTTAATGTTCAATAGAGACATGCAAGGCATCATTATGTTTTCTTCCCTTAGGAGTCAGATCAGCATCGGAGAAACATAGTCCATTATCGGCAGTCAGACTGGCAACGCGGTTCTCAAATTGGCCGGAAGAAGTCTCTTGTGGCACATGAGCAGATTTTAGAAACTTCACCAAGGCTTTAGCATGGGCCTCAGAGTACAACAGCAAAGCTAGCATTGAAATATTCAAAGGGGTTTTCCCTAATTGTTCAACAACATTGTAGTCACTTTTCCGTATGATTTTTAAAATTTCCTCCATTTCTTGCTTGGAGGCCTCAAGAATGGTTTCTTTAGGTGCCTCTGCCCGGGCAGGCTCAGTCGATACTTCTTTGCCCCGAGTCTCAACTGACTCAGTAGCAGGAATAACAATAGGAGTAACAATAGGAGTAGCAACGGGAGTAACAATAGGAGTATCATCAATAGTAACAATAGGAGTATTAGCATGAGTAACAAAAGGAGTGGCAACGGTCTTTGGAGAGATTTCAGGAGAGAAAATCCCTTCGCTTCTGGAAACTTTACTGGTCCCAACAATGTTGTCAATGTTAGGATCAGTATATTCAGTAACTTCATTCTTGATGGCCAATAGGTCTTGCTTAACGCCATAATAATAAACATCAGATCCATAATTCCAAGGAACGGCTTTGTTAGAGGAATATGGTATAGGCCCTGGAGAGGTAATGATCAGGGGAGCAATTTTAGGGATGTTAGTAATCCTTATATGACCTTTGGAGGAGACCCTTATAAGATTATAAGAGATGGTAATAATTGACATATCTTCACATCTTACATCTTCACATAGGCTTTTCATAGAGGGAGTCTTCTCAAACAGAATTTCCCTGTCATTCATCAGGCGTTGGACACCTATCTTCAGCAATATACAACCATTGGGCAGGGATGCACAAAGGTGATAATATTCATTATAGCCTGGAAATAAACTGGCTCATAGGAGGTTCATCTTAAAAATTGGGAGAGGAGTAGTCAAATCATTCACGGAAGAAACAAAAAGGACACCATCAAAAACATTGATACCTTTGTCATGTTTGGGCATCGGTGCAGTTATTACATTGGGAGTCTCAGGAGGGTAAAATTCAATCTTCTTTGCATCAATAAGGTCTTGAACTTTATTCTTTAGAGCCCAACAATCAATTGTATCATGCCCCGGACTGTTGGAGTGGTAAACATATCGTGCATTCGGATTGTAACAGGGAGAGGAAGTGTTTGGGTTTTGGGGAGGATCCTTTAGAGTGACCAGATCAGCCTTCAACAAATATTGCAATGCCTGAGACAAAGGCATGTTAATTCTGGTGAATTGTCTTCTAGGCGTATCTTGTCTGCGTTGATTATTTTATCGTTGAGTTGGTGCAGGGTTGGAGATTATTACAACTCCTACTGTTAGACGGCGTTCAACTTTATCATGATTTCATTGGCCATAGGCAGCACTAACTTCCTTCTTTCCACTAAACGGATTCCTCGCAATACTTGAAGAAGCAGCCCCTTGGATTTTATCACTCTTGATACTAGCTTCCACTCGTTCTCCTGTTAGTATCAGCTCGGTGAATCCTGCTGAAGATCTTCTAATCAAATGGTTGAAAAATGGGCTTGTCAGAGTACCCAAGAAAATGTCCACCAACTCCCTATCAGACAGGGGAGGCTGGACTCTACTAGCGAGATCCCTCCACTTTTGGGCATAATATTTGAAACCCTTACTAGAACCCATAGACATGCTTTGGAGTTATGTACGGGTTAGAGCGAGGTCAGCATTGTATTGATACTTCTTGTAAAAAGCAGTAGCTAAATCTTCCCAATTACGGATGTTGGTCCCTTCCAATTGATAGAACCACTCTAACTGTGCCCCCGACAAACTCTCTTGAAACAAGTGGACCCATAATTTCCTATCAGTTGTATGGGGTTGGATCTTCCTGACGTAAGACCTCAAATGGAGCTTGGGACATGAAATACCGTCATATTTTGCAAAAATGGGAACTTTGAATTTTTGTGGGATGACCACTCATTAGACCAACCCTAACTCTTCAAAGTCCAAGCCAGGTACCCTCTGAATCTCCATAGCATTAAGACGATCCTCCAGCTGTTTATACTTGTCATCAACAGGAGGATATTGCTCTTCAGCATAGTCTGCTTCCTCTTCATCAGTCCCTGGGATGTTATCTTCTTCTTTTGTCTTCTTGTCATTCTCTTCCTGATTATCCCCCTCATTTGATAGAGTTGTGAATTCTAGAGATCGCTTGGCTGGTCCTCTAAATCTTCTTCCCATATTCAAGACGCCATCCAGTTTTTTGCTTTCTTTTTCTTCACTTTAGTGATGAGAGATTTCAGATATTCTTGTCCCTTAGCCAGAGCCAGGAACATCTATTGGAATTGAGTGTTATGTGCTTGAAGATCCTTAATGTTTTGTTCAAGAGCCATTTCTTTTTGCTAAAATAAGCAGCGAAAAGATAAGAAACCTGTCATGAAATACCTGCTTATGTAATTATATGCATGACATGTTTATGCGATGTTTTCAAGGACTTCGGGAAATTTAAATTTGTGAACCAAAATGAAACATAGATTTTACTAGTAAAATTCAAATTACAACTTCCTTTTAGGCTTACAATTGAAAATTAAAAACTCTTAAAATCTAAGAATCAAGTCTCCCATGGGCGCTTCCTCTTCGTGTCGAGGTAGACATTAAGACTTTTTTCTTCGTGAAGTTGATTTTTGAGCTCCAACACTTTCTTCTCACCGGTGTAGAATTGATCTCTAAAGGTATCTCGTTCTTCCTTCAGCTAAATCCAGAACCTCTGCAACTCTTTAAGATCAATGGGCATGTTAGGATGGCGAACTGTATAAGGAGCATCTCCTTCGGTGATAGGCTCCATAATCACTGGAAAGATGGTTGTATATTGCATCATAAGGTTTTGGGCGCGAGCTCGTACCCATTTGAGATAAGGCTCAATAGGAATGGAATTCTTATGCCCTAAAGTCTTGCTATCAAGCTTGTTTACCATGCCCCAAGCTCGTAATAACCTTTGACAATACCCTTGAAAATCATCCTCGTAGTTGAACATAATGCCTTGGATAAGCATATCATGGGGACCATCCCTTCGAGCATAACCGAATTGTCGTAGAGCCAGAGAAGGATTATAAGTGATACCTCCCATAATGCCAAGGATTGGGACATTAGGGAATTCCCCACAGCGGTCGATGATAGAGACATCTCCCATAGACCGGTAGTACCAAAGAATATCCGAGTGAGAAAGTGACATTATCCTTTGCGACCAGCCCAAACCTTGTTCGTTCTTTAATACTGATTGAGGAAGGTATGAAATAAACCACCTAGACAACAATGGTATACAAAACATAAGAACCCATATTCTCTTCATGTTACGAGTGTGAAGGGAATGTAAGATATCTCCGAGCAAAGTAGGCACAAGGTTACGAGAGAGGAAAACCTTGGCAGCATTCACATCTATGAGTAAGTTCGGATTAAGGAACAATACTAACCCATAGATTGGAAGAGCCAGGACTTCTTCGAAAATTTGGAAGTCCAAATCATCCCAAAGAAATTGAGCCTTTTCTAATAGGAACTTAACTAGGAAACCCTTGACTCCGCTTCTTGTTTCCCAGTTGGATATAATGTCGGACCATTTCAGATGCAAGGCTGCTGCAATGACCTCTGGCTTTGGAGCCTCCTCTAAACCGGTGAAAGGCATCTGATCAAGAATAGGTACACCCAATAATTGAGAGAACTCTTCCATGGTGGGTACCAACTGATAATCGGAAAATGTGAAGCAATGGTGATTGGGGTCAAAGAATTGAAAGAGTACACCCATCATCTTCTCATCAAAGCTTGAGGTAACCAGGTTGAGAAGTCGACCATATTTCTTGGTGAACGAGGAAATATCAAGAACCCTTGATACTAGCTCTTTAAGTTGGAGAGGTATTTTCACAAAGTTGATTCGGACGGTATTTCTACAAACGGAAGCCATGATCTACAAAACAGAACAAAGATAAATTCCCTTGGTCCTTGAAATGGTTAGTGAAATGAATATGGATGTTATAATGCATGATGTTATGTTTGAACAATTTAATCACACACAAGAAAAACATACAAGACCTTAGGTTTAGGCTTGCATGGGGTTTATAGGTATGTACCCTCTTGAAGTTTAGTTGGTCCAACATGTCCTAGAGAAGTAATCGGGTTCTAAGGAGTCTCAATATCACTGATCTTTCTTTATCGGGCATGGTTTCAGCTCAGGCGATCTTTTCTCGCGGCTGAAATATCCCGAAAGTCTAATCTCAATGAGTGTAGTATCGAGTATCAACCAATCCTCAGCTTTATACTGAAGCCGTCTGTTGTACCCCAAAATTTGCTCTCGCATTTTTCCCCAAGAAATCTCAGCTTCAAACATTTCCTGACTTCTCAAACTGACTCAAGAATCGGACAAACGGACTTTTCTTGACAGTCAAGCAAAACTAGGTTTTTTTTTACTGATTTTCAGAGCTCTGAATTGTTTCATACAGTGGGCTTAGGGTTTGATTGATTTTTGGTTCAATTTTGATCAAGCGAGCGTGATTTGGCATTTAATCGGGAATTAGGGTTTTATGGGCATATTCTCAGAAGAATTTGAATTCCACAGCACTTTGCGGTTTATTTCAAGATTCGGATTAAAATTCGCGTTATCTTGGTTTAATCAGCAAGAGAGACAGTGGTTTTGAATTCAGTACGTTTTGATTGGGCAAGTCATATACAAGATGCAGTATTGGATTCACAGTGTTCATGTGTTTGATCAGTCTATCTGGGTTAATTGCTGCTTTGCTTTGGATGTTGGATAAGACAGGTTTATTGGATCAATGTTGTTTTATTTTAGTTATTTATTATTCTAAAATTAAATGATTGAATTTATTTTTCAATTGTTTTAATTCTAAGAATTTTAAATAAATAAATAAGCAATAAAGAAAGTTAGAACCAATTGGATAATTTGATTTTTATTGATATTCGAATTATTTGTACAAATTGTTGTTACAGACAATAATTTACATTTAATTTAAATATTACATAGAATGAAAAAAATATCCTATTTTCTAAATATTCTTCGTGCTTCATTCCGCTCCGGTATTCCATTTTTTCATCTGCAAAAAGAACAAGAAAAGTCAGAAAGTATTAAATTGGAAAAGACAGTTAAAAGTTGCTCATCATTAGGGGCCACTGACTGGGATCAGTTGCCCTCTCTGCAAATCACGGGATTTCTCCCGGTTCACAGAGAGGGAAGATTATTTTTATTTCATGAAATGCAAATGTCAAAAAAAATGCATAAGTTACAAATTCAAGACTGCATAGAACCTCGGCTTCCAATTCAAACTAAATTGCAAAACTTCCCATTCAAAACTAAACTGAAAGTCCAATGCCAAAGGTATCAAAGATTTCAAAAGTGCATTTGCTGTCACAAGCATACAGGCTGTCAAAGAAAGATATGGGACATATCACAAAGTCCCAAGATATCAAAGAAATGCAAAGTCAGAGCAAAGCACAAAAGCTGGAGATAAAGATGCAATGGTGTTTTATGCAAGAGATTTTTTCATCATTTCCCTAGTCAACCCCTTCAGAACAGTACAGATAAAAAACATTAAAAAATTCTTAGACTGTACTTTAAGAGAGAGAAAAAGAGAGATAAAGCATAGGCAGGGTTAGGCAAAGCTCAGTTCAGCAGATAGACAGTAGAAAAGAAAGACAAAAGGAGCAAGCCAAAAACTCAGTTCAGAAAAAGTCACAAAACTAATACCCTGTCATAAAAATATATTATCTAACCAATATCAAAAACCTGAACCTGGTCCAACTTGATCCACTCTGCATCAGTCTCAGAAAACACAAGCAAATCCAAGACAGTTCAGCAGTATAGCAGGTCAGAATAGAGAAGCAAGAAAAGGGGAGAAAAGCAGAGATATACAAAGCTCAGTCCAGCCAATACAAAGCAAAAGATAGGATATAGAAAAGAGATAATCAAAAACTCAGTTGGAGCCTAAGCAAAAGGAGAGAACCAAAAAGTCTATCAAACCTGCCTACTGTCCACAAACTTCAAAAAAACTCTGCATCAAACACAACTCAAAAGGCCTCAACCTCCAAGCACACATTCAAAAAAAACAAAAACATGCTGAGCCAATACAAAAACTCAGTCCAACATAACCAAAAACAAAGCTATCAAGCCTGCATCACCCTCAAGAACACAAAAATGCCATAACCACCTACCTACATCAAAAGCCCAAACCCCTCAACAGAAGTTCAAAACCATAAAACACACAGCTCAATTCAAAAACCATACCAATATCCTGTCATACCAGTACCAAAACTGTCAAGGTAACCCAAACTGTCAAGCATAATCAAACACATAAGCCCTCAGTACAAGCATCATTGGGCATTAAATATCAAACAAGCATCATATTCCAACCCACACTCAAGGCAATAACTGTTCAAAATCGTCCCAAAAAAAGCATTCAACAATTCAAAAGGGACGAAGGTGGAAGAGGTAAAGATTCAAGGCAACTGAGACCCTCAGACCTTTGAGGTCATCACAGGGCAACAACACAAAGGCAACAATAAGAGGCTAATCAAAACAAGAGTTGTTTCAACCATAGCATCTAGCAACGAATTTTCAAAGGTAACCTAAGCCCTCAGTGAAACACATCATGGGGCAAACTCAAGGCAAAACGTTTGAGGCAACAGTTCTAGGCAAGCACACATAGGCAAATCAGAAAAATGAAAGTGGAACAATACTCAGAAGCAAATATTCAGGCAACCATATAAAGGCATCACAGTGGAAGAAGAAGATAAAGAAAAGGAAGTGAATTAGGGTTTCTCAGTACGTATCATCATCAAAAACCTTAATCATAAGCAACGAGAACGAAAATACCAGGAAAAGTCAGAAGCGTAGCAAGCGTCTCCCTTCGCCACTAAGCCTCCTCAAGCGCTTCCTCGCCCTCTCCTCCACCTCAAAGGTAGTACATTTCCTTCCTCATCTTTCTTCTCATCATCTTGTTAAAACAAACACAACAAATATAAAGAACAAAGCACATAAATCAGGACATGCAAGAGTCTAAAACAAAACGCCTAAACCAAATCGAAACGATGCACTAACCGTCGTTTGAGGACTGTCTAGTCCGTGTGAGAGGAGGAGAGGCGGGTAGCGGGGTGGCTCAGGCAAAGAGGCGTGGAAGCTCGCGTAGAAGACGAAGATGAACAGAAATCAGTGAATGGCGCCGTTTCCACACGAACCCTAGATTTCGTTCCCAATTGAACAAACAATGTGAAACCCTAAACTTTGCCTTTGGACCAAGCTTGGGCCTGACCCGGCCTCACTTCCCCAAAGCCCAGATTAACACTTAACCCTTTTTTCAAGCACTAACCCTTTCTTTCTTGTCTTCCCTAAACAAATATTTACTTCCTTTTTCATAAAACACTAACCATCCTTTTTATTTCATAAAAGCAATATTTTTTATTCCTTGAAAAAATACTAATTTAATTAAAATGCTTTTTTCTTATTACCATAAGGTTAAGACATTTTTTAGATAAGTTATTTGTACATACATTTTAGAACATTCATTTTGTACATATCATGTAATTAAATTTGAAAGCATTTTCTTTTAATTAATACACATTTGTATATAAAATAAATAAAATACTTTTTATACACAATTAACTTAAAAAACATTTTTTTGAAATACATTTGCACTTACACAATATATTACCCTATACACATGTTTATCTTACATTTATATTTGATATTCATTTTGATCGCACATTCGATTTGGTTGTAAATTATTGGATACTATAAGTCTCATCCCCTTGTACATTTATACCCCCACTCCTGGATATTATTTTGTAATAGCATAGATTTACATTCCGCAATTTACAGTTTTCCAATTATACCATGGTTAGACCTAGGGTTTGTATGTACCTAAAATCAAACGCTAGATAACCTAACACAAGACAAATACATGTAATCAATACACAATCACACTTGCACCCCCTAGGGTAATCCCACATGTTGCCTTCCAAAATGGGCCATGCTTGCACGTCGAGTATCTTTGGCAAAACAAAATCAAATGATCATAAGTCCCTCGATGACGCTTTCGAATGTTGCCTAAACGGAATGATCATAGTCCCTTCAAAACAAATTGCCAAAGGCACTTGGCATCATTGCATTCATGGTCCATACGATGACCCGCGCCCGTCCCGAATAAACTTCCTAAACGCAAGATTGTCTACCAATTTCAATGGTGGAACAAAATTGTTTAAAAGGGGTTTAAAAACATGACAAAAACCTTTGAGTACAATAGGGTAGACAAAACTCTTAGTTACTTGAGATCAAACTTGCAAAAACACTTGCCTTCTTTTCAAAAACCACAATCCACAACACTTTCAAAAATCAACTTTTCAAACCTTTGAAACATCTTTTCGAAAAGATATGCACCTTTGTAAAACATTCGAGTAAAGAATTATTACAAGGTTGGCCTAAGACAAGGCATCTTTTTCCAAAACATTTTCAAAAAAGCACCCACACACACACTATTTTCAAAGCAATCGAAAAACAAGGCAAGTGATCTAAAAAACCAAGTAACTAAGAGCCCATGGATAACCATGGATGAAAAGGGTGCTAATACCTTCCCTTTTCATAATCTACCCCCCGAACCCACGAAATATCTCAAAAGGTTTTTGCTGTGCTTTTTTAACCTTTCCGTTAGGATAAAGTAAAAAGTCGGTGGCGACTCTTGCTAACCGCACAAGTGCGAATACGAACGCAAAACACTAGTCAGTTCTCCCACCGTATCACAGAACTGGCGACTCTGCTAGGGATTATTTTAAAGTGGGGTTACCTTAAGGTTTAGATCACCTTTACTTTCAATTGATTGCTTTGTTTGCTTTACATTTGTGGGCTTTGTATCGGAGTTTTATAGATCCTAACCCGGATCTGGGGAAACCCTTTTAGGTAGCAACAAGGCTGTGAGGGAACTGTGCGGGGTATACCGACATGGTTGAAGCAGTCTGCTACGTTGATGTGGCACTTTGGTGTGTACCGGTAACCCTTGAGTCAATCAAGGAGAGTACGGGGCCTCCATGTGGTGTCGTAAAGCATCAACAGACCTTAGGAACCTTAATTGAACCATCTTGGCCTTTTTAGGGTAGTGAGATGACTACTTTGGTGTACTCCGAAGTCGGTTGATACTCGATACTACACTCAATTGAGGGTTGTTTTCTTGGGATATTTTGATCGCCAGTCAGTGGCTAAATCGAAACGATGAACGATGAAAGCAATCCAGTGACATTGGGACCTCTAGAACCCGGTTACTTTTGATAGGACAGGTTTTAACCAATAAACTGAAAGAGGGTAGTACCCGAACCTCATGCAAGCCTAAACCTAAGGCCTTGTGTGCTTTGTGTGAATATTGTTTTCCTGTATATACACTTACTTACTTGTGCATACATGTACATAACATCATAACATCATACCATAGCATTTTAGCATCTTCAATAACCATTTCAAGGATCTCGAGGGTTCTTTTGGTGCAGGGTTACGTTGAACCAGACATCTATCAAGGGGCAAGAGGTTTCTCCTCTAACCAATCCAGTCAAAGTTCAAGTGCAACAACTTGAATCAGTGGCTATGACCCACTCGACATGGTGAGCTTGATTCTAGTGAAAGAACGTCCACCAGTGCAAAGTTCCCCAATCAAAGATTGAAGTTCAACCTCTAACATTCTCTTGTGCATACCCCAAGAGATCCTTGAAAACATTGCATATATATCACACATATCATTGCATAACAGGTTTCTCCCCTACAGGTCTCCTTATTCTTCCTACTGTTTATTTCAGTAAGATGGATATGGAGCAAACGGTGAAAGAGCTCCAGGCTCAAAATGCTCAATTCCAACAAATGCTGCTGGCTATGGGTAAGGGGCAAGAGGATCTGACAGCTCTCCTTCTCAAAGACAAAAAGAAGAAGTCCAAGAAGGCAGCCCGCATCCTGGATTTGAGGAGAAGGCCTAAGACCCAAGACCTTGCAACTCCATCCAACACAGTGGTTAGTCTTGAAGAAGACCACAATGTGGAGATTGGTGAAGCTGACTACTCTGAGGAACAATATCCTCTCACTGATGACAAGTACAAAGAGTTGGAGGATCGCCTCAATGCTATGGAGATCCAACAAATACCTGGCTTGGATTTAGGAGACATGGGGCTGGTTCCTGGATTGGTCATCCCTCCAAAATTCAAAGTTCCTACCGTTGCTCTGTACGACGGAGTTTCTTGCCCTAAGATGCATCTAAGGTCTTATGTCCGCAAGATTCAACCATACACAGCTGATAAGAGGCTTTGGATCCATTTCTTCCAAGAAAGTCTAGTAGGGGCTCATCTCGAGTGGTTCTATCAATTGGAGAGTTCTCGCATCCACACCTGGGAAGATCTAGCCGGGGCTTTTTACGAACAGTATCGGTACAATGCTGATCTCGCACCAACTCGTGTGCAGTTGCAGAACATGACCATGGGTTCTGACGAGAGCTTCAAAGGGTATGCTCAAAAATGGAGAGATCTGGCTGGTAGAGTGCAACCCCCTCTGACTGACAGAGAGCTGATTGACATCTTCATGGGAACTTTGACAGGGCCTTTCTTCAAGCACTTAATTGGAAGCTCCTCAGCCGGGTTCACCGAGCTAATACTAACCGGCGAAAGGGTCGAAGCTGGCATCAAAAGTGGAAAGATCCCGGGAGCTACAACCTCCGATACTCAGATAACTCCCTACAACGGAAAGAAAGAGTCTAATGCTGGGAACAGTCAAAGGAGTCGTCATGATGCAGGGGCAGTCCTGATCTCTGGTTCTACATCACGCCGACGACAACCAAGGGGTAGTCAACAACGACCAGACGAGCCTAAGAGACAGTTCACCAACATCAACATGCCATGGTCTCAAGCACTGCAACACTTGTTGAAGATGAATCTGATTGCATTGATAGGGCCTCATCCCAACCCCAAGACCTCATCTCCTAACTACAATCCTAATGTAACTTGTGCTTATCATTCTGACAGTCCCGGGCATGACACTGACGATTGTTGGGCTTTGAAGTATAAGATTCAGAATTTGATTGACGCCAAGGAGATCGAGTTTGGTCCTCCAGAGACTCCAGCATGATCATTGCTCCTGTGCCAGCTCATTGAGATTGCGTTTGTTTCATTATGAATTTTCAAAGTTGTAATTTCTTTTGCTATCAAACAATTATCTGTTGATGTTAAACTCTGTTTTCATTAATGCATTGCATATGTTTGTCTTGAATTCATCCATTCGTTTCACTACTCTTATGCTTTTCTTTATGATATTTGAACTCTTGATAAAAAGCTGCAAGCCTTTAGAGGGAGGATGACGAAACAATACCGTGATCTTATACAGTATGCTTTTGGACAAACCTTGCTGAGGATGTACAGGCATTTCTTTCAATTCCCAAACACTAGAGTTATAAGGAAGTTAATCCCTAGTCAACCCCTTCGAGCCAAAAAAGTAGGAGTTTCTGTTCTAAACGATCAAAACCTTTGATATAAACCCGGGGCAGGGTAGCATCTCAGTTAATTCAAAAGAAAATGCGCATTGAAGTCGCAAACTCTCAGTTCGTAATACAACGAACGACGTCAAAAAAGAAAGCGTCCCTTGGGAATCAAAGGACAAGGGTGGTTCCCTATCACATAGACAGTCAATCTCTCAAAAGAGAAAAGCCCACTGAGCCAAAACCTATAAAGGAGGCTTAAGAAAGCTGGGGCATCCCGCTGACAGTAATCCCGGAAAACGGTAACCGTCAGGCAAAAGTTAGGGATAACAAATCAAAATCAAAATAGTGAGGTCCTTACAAAACCCTCAACAACATGAAAAGTGTTGAAAAAGAAAAAAGGAGATGATGACTGTCTCCCAAAATTCGAACTGGTGAACCATCGCCCAAAAGTCGTTCCAAACTCAAAACAGAGTGCGACGCACGGTTAACTGAGCTTAGGTTGAAGAATATCGCGAAGAGCGGGTGGGTACAAATATACTTTGAGCCTTTATCCTTTGTTTCTTAAACCGTGAACCAGGCCACGTTACAACCCTTCAAAAGTCCTAATTGAAGCATGGGTTAGTTCGAAAGCATACTGTTACGAAAGGTATCCTGACTCCTGTAGGGCTTTGCTCTAAATCTTGTGTTGATCTGTCTTGTGAAAAGTTTTCTGCTAAAAAACGCATTTTTCAAAACTTCGAGACAAACATAAACTTTGCATTATTTGAATATCACTACCTGCATTTGACTTTTTGTTTGACAGCGAAGAAATTCATACAGTGAATGTTCGGAGGAACGAAAACTCTCTCAGTGAGCAAAATCACTTCAAAAACAAAGGGATGACACTTCCAACGACAAATCTCCTATCAACAAGGGGCAGGACATGTCACAATTCAATTAACCTGGGGCAGTCCAGTCAAGGTCCAACAGATCTTTCAAAGTTCAGTTAACCTGGGGCAGTCCAGTCAAGATTTCAAGAAATCTCTCAATATGCAGAGTAATCTGATTCAAGATTCCTTCTTCACCACTTGGGGCATTCGAATGTCAAAAGTGTTCAAAACCGATGCAGTTTTACACGAACTCATCATGAAGCTACCCTACACAGGTTCCTTCTCAACTTCCCGATGCAGTTTTACACGAACTCATCATGAAGCAACCCTACACAGGTTCCTTCTCAAGTTCTCGATGCAGTTTTACACGAACTCATCATGAAGCTACCCTACACAGGTTCCTTCTCAACTTCCCGATGCAGTTTTACACGGACTCATCATGAAGCAACCCTACCCAGGTTCCTTCTCAAGTTCTCGATGCAGTTTTACACGGACTCATCATGAAGCTACCCTACACAGGTTCCTTCTCAACTTCCCGATGCAGTTTTACACGAACTCATCATGAAGCAACCCTACACAGGTTCCTTCTCAAGTTCTCGATGCAGTTTTACACGAACTCATCATGAAGCTACCCTACACAGGTTCCTTCTCAACTTCCCGATGCAGTTTTACACGGACTCATCATGAAGCAACCCTACCCAGGTTCCTTCTCAAGTTCTCGATGCAGTTTTACACGGACTCATCATGAAGCTACCCTACACAGGTTCCTTCTCAACTTCCCGATGCAGTTTTACACGAACTCATCATGAAGCAACCCTACACAGGTTCCTTCTCAAGTTCTCGATGCAGTTTTACACGAACTCATCATGAAGCAACCCTACACAGGTTCCTTCTCAAGTTCTCGATGCAGTTTTACACGAACTCATCATGAAGCAACCCTACACAGGTTCCTTCTCAAGTTCTCGATGCAGTTTTACACGGACTCATCATGAAGCAACCCTACCCAGGTTCCTTCTCAAGTTCTCGATGCAGTTTTACACGAACTCATCATGAAGCAACCCTACACAGGTTCCTTCTCAAGTTCTCGATGCAGTTTTACACGGACTCATCATGAAGCAACCCTACCCAGGTTCCTTCTCAAATTCCCGATGCAGTTTTACACGAACTCATCATGAAGCAACCCTACCCAGGTTCCTTCTCAAGTTCTCGATGCAGTTTTACACGAACTCATCATGAAGCAACCCTACACAGGTTCCTTCTCAAGTTCTCGATGCAGTTTTACACGGACTCATCATGAAGTAACCCTACCCAGGTTCCTTCTCAAATTCCCGATGCAGTTTTACACGGACTCATCATGAAGCAACCCTACCCAGGTTCCTTCTCAAATTCCCGATGCAGTTTTACACAGACTCATCATGAAGCAACCCTACACAGGTTCCTTCTCAAATTCCCGATGCAGTTTTACACGGACTCATCATGAAGAAACCCTACACCGGTTCCTTCTCAAAACCCGATGCAGTTCTACGCGTACTCATCATCAGGAAACCCTACACAGGTTCTTTCTTTCAAACTTACAATTCAACACATCTCCAGTGATTATGGCATCTGTAAGCCCATTCCCGAGATCAAGTGCCTACGACAATCAAATATTCTTCCCATCCCCAGCGGAGTTCGTCAAAATTCCCCAGCAGTAACTTATCTTTGGAAATCCCCAGCCAGGGAATCCTCAGGAATTCAATCCCCCTCAGAGTTCAAGCTTCAGTATCCCCAGCAGATCAAGAGCTTCAAGTGGACAATCCCCAGCGGAGTCAGACTTTTAAACCTTCTCCCCACAAAGTTTTGGAAGGACAAATCTTGAGTTCCCCAGTGAAGTCTCCAGAGTTACTTCCCATCAAGCTGATGGTTCTCAAATCTAACCTCCCCAGCATGAGTCTACTAGTTGGAACTCCCCAGTAGAGGTCATCAGGAATTCTCTTCCCCAGCGACATCCAAGGATTTATTTTCCCCGGCAGCAGTCAAGAGGCTTTTATCTTCAGCCATCTCGGATGCATGTATCCTCGGCAGGATTAGCTCATCAGCCTATGTGCACATTCATTACATTCATATCATAAACATTAATGTCACCTGCATTGCATCATGCATCATAACATTGCATACAACTAACCCTTTGCCTTTAAGATCAGTCGACAGACACAGATCATCTCCCGAGATTCATCCAGAAATAGTTCAGATGTGACCCGGACACGGCGACATTCTGATACTTATTCCAGATCCATTCAGACGCATCATCAAGAAACCCTACACCAGTTCCTCTTCAACTTCAAGATTTCTGAAAACAGTTCACGGGTTCTCCAAGTAAACGGATGTTAACCTATCACTTGTTCAGATTCTTCTTCAAGACTTCTGAAAATGGTTCATGGATTCTTCCCAACAACGGATGTCAATCTACCGATTTGTTCAGACTCTTCTCAAACTTTTGAAGACAGTTTACGGATTCTTCCCTACAACGGACGTCAATCTACCAACTGATTCAGACTCTTCTCAATTTTTGAAAATAGGTTACGGACGCTTCCCAACAACGGATGCTGCTCCATTGCTTGTTCAGTCCCAACTCCTGAAAATAGTTTACAGATTCTCCAGACATGGACGTCGATCTGTTGCTTGTTCAGACCCCAATTCCAAAACAGGGATGCCCTTCTGATACTCGTCCACTCACCATTGACACCAGTTCAACATGTCCAGATGGCATCTATAAGCCCATCCTCCTACCAGCAGTCGCCGAATGGCATCTGTAAGCCCATTCTCAGATGGCATCTCTAAGCCCATCCCCCGACAAATTTTTTCGCACCAGGTGGCATCTTTAAGCCCATCACCAGATGGCATCTTTAAGCCCATTCACCTCCACCGTCACATCGACGAGCGCAAGTTTTCTGGGCACATTAGTGTTCAATCTCCTTTTACCTTCAAGTCGCGAAAGGCAAACTTGCCAATCTAACTCTTCAGGTCAAAGAAGATTGAACAGGGGCAACTGTTGTACCCCAAAATTTGCCCTCGCATTTTTCCCCAAGAAATCTCAGCTTCAAACATTTCCTGACTTCTCAAACTGACTCAAGAATCGGACAAACGGACTTTTCTTGACAGTCAAGCAAAACTAGGTTTTTTTTTACTGATTTTCAGAGCTCTGAATTGTTTCATACAGTGGGCTTAGGGTTTGATTGATTTTTGGTTCAATTTTGATCAAGCGAGCGTGATTTGGCATTTAATCGGGAATTAGGGTTTTATGGGCATATTCTCAGAAGAATTTGAATTCCACAGCACTTTGCGGTTTATTTCAAGATTCGGATTAAAATTCGCGTTATCTTGGTTTAATCAGCAAGAGAGACAGTGGTTTTGAATTCAGTACGTTTTGATTGGGCAAGTCATATACAAGATGCAGTATTGGATTCACAGTGTTCATGTGTTTGATCAGTCTATCTGGGTTAATTGCTGCTTTGCTTTGGATGTTGGATAAGACAGGTTTATTGGATCAATGTTGTTTTATTTTAGTTATTTATTATTCTAAAATTAAATGATTGAATTTATTTTTCAATTGTTTTAATTCTAAGAATTTTAAATAAATAAATAAGCAATAAAGAAAGTTAGAACCAATTGGATAATTTGATTTTTATTGATATTCGAATTATTTGTACAAATTGTTGTTACAGACAATAATTTACATTTAATTTAAATATTACATAGAATGAAAAAACTATCCTATTTTCTAAATATTCTTCGTGCTTCATTCCGCTCCGGTATTCCATTTTTTCATCTGCAAAAAGAACAAGAAAAGTCAGAAAGTATTAAATTGGAAAAGACAGTTAAAAGTTGCTCATCATTAGGGGCCACTGACTGGGATCAGTTGCCCTCTCTGCAAATCACGGGATTTCTCCCGGTTCACAGAGAGGGAAGATTATTTTTATTTCATGAAATGCAAATGTCAAAAAAAATGCATAAGTTACAAATTCAAGACTGCATAGAACCTCGGCTTCCAATTCAAACTAAATTGCAAAACTTCCCATTCAAAACTAAACTGAAAGTCCAATGCCAAAGGTATCAAAGATTTCAAAAGTGCATTTGCTGTCACAAGCATACAGGCTGTCAAAGAAAGATATGGGACATATCACAAAGTCCCAAGATATCAAAGAAATGCAAAGTCAGAGCAAAGCACAAAAGCTGGAGATAAAGATGCAATGGTGTTTTATGCAAGAGATTTTTTCATCATTTCCCTAGTCAACCCCTTCAGAACAGTACAGATAAAAAACATTAAAAAATTCTTAGACTGTACTTTAAGAGAGAGAAAAAGAGAGATAAAGCATAGGCAGGGTTAGGCAAAGCTCAGTTCAGCAGATAGACAGTAGAAAAGAAAGACAAAAGGAGCAAGCCAAAAACTCAGTTCAGAAAAAGTCACAAAACTAATACCCTATCATAAAAATATATTATCTAACCAATATCAAAAACCTGAACCTGGTCCAACTTGATCCACTCTGCATCAGTCTCAGAAAACACAAGCAAATCCAAGACAGTTCAGCAGTATAGCAGGTCAGAATAGAGAAGCAAGAAAAGGGGAGAAAAGCAGAGATATACAAAGCTCAGTCCAGCCAATACAAAGCAAAAGATAGGATATAGAAAAGAGATAATCAAAAACTCAGTTGGAGCCTAAGCAAAAGGAGAGAACCAAAAAGTCTATCAAACCTGCCTACTGTCCACAAACTTCAAAAAAACTCTGCATCAAACACAACTCAAAAGGCCTCAACCTCCAAGCACACATTCAAAAAAAACAAAAACATGCTGAGCCAATACAAAAACTCAGTCCAACATAACCAAAAACAAAGCTATCAAGCCTGCATCACCCTCAAGAACACAAAAATGCCATAACCACCTACCTACATCAAAAGCCCAAACCCCTCAACAGAAGTTCAAAACCATAAAACACACAGCTCAATTCAAAAACCATACCAATATCCTGTCATACCAGTACCAAAACTGTCAAGGTAACCCAAACTGTCAAGCATAATCAAACACATAAGCCCTCAGTACAAGCATCATTGGGCATTAAATATCAAACAAGCATCATATTCCAACCCACACTCAAGGCAATAACTGTTCAAAATCGTCCCAAAAAAAGCATTCAACAATTCAAAAGGGACGAAGGTGGAAGAGGTAAAGATTCAAGGCAACTGAGACCCTCAGACCTTTGAGGTCATCACAGGGCAACAACACAAAGGCAACAATAAGAGGCTAATCAAAACAAGAGTTGTTTCAACCATAGCATCTAGCAACGAATTTTCAAAGGTAACCTAAGCCCTCAGTGAAACACATCATGGG
Organism: Vicia faba; assembly: GCA_948472305.1. NCBI lineage: Eukaryota > Viridiplantae > Streptophyta > Magnoliopsida > Fabales > Fabaceae > Vicia > Vicia faba. The sequence goes on along the minus strand of OX451741.1, from coordinate 817,399,571 downwards.
GCAAACTCAAGGCAAAACGTTTGAGGCAACAGTTCTAGGCAAGCACACATAGGCAAATCAGAAAAATGAAAGTGGAACAATACTCAGAAGCAAATATTCAGGCAACCATATAAAGGCATCACAGTGGAAGAAGAAGATAAAGAAAAGGAAGTGAATTAGGGTTTCTCAGTACGTATCATCATCAAAAACCTTAATCATAAGCAACGAGAACGAAAATACCAGGAAAAGTCAGAAGCGTAGCAAGCGTCTCCCTTCGCCACTAAGCCTCCTCAAGCGCTTCCTCGCCCTCTCCTCCACCTCAAAGGTAGTACATTTCCTTCCTCATCTTTCTTCTCATCATCTTGTTAAAACAAACACAACAAATATAAAGAACAAAGCACATAAATCAGGACATGCAAGAGTCTAAAACAAAACGCCTAAACCAAATCGAAACGATGCACTAACCGTCGTTTGAGGACTGTCTAGTCCGTGTGAGAGGAGGAGAGGCGGTAGCGGGGTGGCTCAGGCAAAGAGGCGTGGAAGCTCGCGTAGAAGACGAAGATGAACAGAAATCAGTGAATGGCGCCGTTTCCACACGAACCCTAGATTTCGTTCCCAATTGAACAAACAATGTGAAACCCTAAACTTTGCCTTTGGACCAAGCTTGGGCCTGACCCGGCCTCACTTCCCCAAAGCCCAAATTAACACTTAACCCTTTTTTCAAGCACTAACCCTTTCTTTCTTGTCTTCCCTAAACAAATATTTACTTCCTTTTGCATAAAACACTAACCATCCTTTTTATTTCATAAAAGCAATATTTTTTATTCCTTGAAAAAATACTAATTTAATTAAAATGCTTTTTTCTTATTACCATAAGATTAAGACATTTTTTAGATAAGTTATTTGTACATACATTTTAGAACATTCATTTTGTACATATCATGTAATTAAATTTGAAAGCATTTTCTTTTAATTAATACACATTTGTATATAAAATAAATAAAATACTTTTTATACACAATTAACTTAAAAAACATTTTTTTGAAATACATTTGCACTTACACAATATATTACCCTATACACATGTTTATCTTACATTTATATTTGATATTCATTTTGATCGCACATTCGATTTGGTTGTAAATTATTGGATACTATAAGTCTCATCCCCTTGTACATTTATACCCCCACTCCTGGATATTATTTTGTAATAGCATAGATTTACATTCCGCAATTTACAGTTTTCCAATTATACCATGGTTAGACCTAGGGTTTGTATGTACCTAAAATCAAACGCTAGATAACCTAACACAAGACAAATACATGTAATCAATACACAATCACACTTGCACCCCCTAGGGTAATCCCACATGTTGCCTTCCAAAATGGGCCATGCTTGCACGTCGAGTATCTTTGGCAAAACAAAATCAAATGATCATAAGTCCCTCGATGACGCTTTCGAATGTTGCCTAAACGGAATGATCATAGTCCCTTCAAAACAAATTGCCAAAGGCACTTGGCATCATTGCATTCATGGTCCATACGATGACCCGCGCCCGTCCCGAATAAACTTCCTAAACGCAAGATTGTCTACCAATTTCAATGGTGGAACAAAATTGTTTAAAAGGGGTTTAAAAACATGACAAAAAACTTTGAGTACAATAGGGTAGACAAAACTCTTAGTTACTTGAGATCAAACTTGCAAAAACACTTGCCTTCTTTTCAAAAACCACAATCCACAACACTTTCAAAAATCAACTTTTCAAACCTTTGAAACATCTTTTCGAAAAGATATGCACCTTTGTAAAACATTCGAGTAAAGAATTATTACAAGGTTGGCCTAAGACAAGGCATCTTTTTCCAAAACATTTTCAAAAAAGCACCCACACACACACTATTTTCAAAGCAATCGAAAAACAAGGCAAGTGATCTAAAAAACCAAGTAACTAAGAGCCCATGGATAACCATGGATGAAAAGGGTGCTAATACCTTCCCTTTTCATAATCTACCCCCGAACCCACGAAATATCTCAAAAGGTTTTTGCTGTGCTTTTTTAACCTTTCCGTTAGGATAAAGTAAAAAGTCGGTGGCGACTCTTGCTAACCGCACAAGTGCGAATACGAACGCAAAACACTAGTCAGTTCTCCCACCGTATCACACCGTCTATCTCACTACTTTTCTAATGGCCAAGTTTGTTCAACTAAGGTCTAAGGTCAGTTAGTGCTTTATGACACCACACAGCGGCCTCGTATTCTCCTCGATTTAACACAAGAGATACTGGTACTAACAAATATGTTACACTAACTCAATCATCGCTTCAACCATATGGATCTACGTCGTGCAATCTCCATGATCTATTGCTTCTTACCTAAAAGTGCCACGGATCCGGGTATAGGATATTTACAAGAATACCCAAACATAAATCCGAAATGTAAAGCAAGCAAGTCAGACAGGTAAAGCATTTAAATGTGAACTATCTCTAAGGTAACCCCACTTTTTTAGCAATTTTCCCTAGCAGAGTCGCCAGTTCTGTAATACGGTGGGAGAACTGACTTTTACTGGTTTTGCATTTTTATTCGCAAATGTTGCGGTTAGTAAGAGTCGCCACCGAATTTTCTTTTATCCACCAAAGGAAAGGGTGAAAAGAACAGGAAAGACCTTTCGAGATTATTTTCTGAGTAAGGAGGGGTAGGTTATGGAAAGGGAAGGTGTTAGCACCCTTTCCATCCGTAGTTATCTACGGGCTCTTAGTTTCTAGCTCATTTTGAAAATGCTTTTTGTGTAAGTGTGTTTTGAAGATATTTTGAAAAGACGCCTTAGTGCGGCGAACTTTGTAATGTTTCTCGTTTCGGCGAGAACGTATATAAAGTGTTTTTTGTCTTTGAAAATATTTAGAAAAGAGTTTGTGTATGTGTAAAAAATTGTTTTGTTTGAGCATGCAATTAAGAGCTACCTACTCGAAATGTTTGTTCTTTTTCCTCTTTCCTCTAAATAGTGATATCCTACTATTAGTGAGTAGGTAGCCTTATCGTTGGATGTTTGAGGGACGGGCGAGGGTCATCGCATAGTCATGAAAAACCACTGTGTAAGATACTTTAGCAATTACCCTAAGGTTTTAAGATCATATACTGAGGCAACATCGAAAGGGTCATCGAGGGACTTATGATCTCAAAATCAAAGGGTCATTACTAAAATTCCCTACATTCGAAATACACGACTATTTATTCCAAAGGAAACTAGTGGAGATACCCTAGGGGTGCGCATGTGCGAATATGTTGTTTTTCAGTTTATTTATCTTCGGATATTAAGTTTGCTAGTGTTTGCTTTTATCTTATCATACAAGCCTATTATGCATACATCTAACAGTTAATATCAGTGCAAAAATAAAAATGGGGGATTTAAAGCTACGCTATTACATGGATTCGGGGAGGGGGAATTACAAATCCAAAATGGGGAAACAAAAAGTAAAAAGTCCCAAGTTTAACTATTACATCCTTTTTGCAGTTACATCAATATAAAATGTGAAATTTAAAAATGAACGCGCGAATACGGAAAGCGGGGTAGAAACCCTAAAATACTTCTATACACTTAGCATTTTTTGTTATTTTTATTAAGAAAATACTTAAATTGAATTAAAAAAACTAATCTTAATTAAACAAAAAGTGATAAATAAATGCAATTAAATTTAATCAAGAGAGGAAACTAATTCTAATATTTTTTGCATTTTTATTTGGAAAAAATATTTGAAATAAATAAACCTAGCTCTAATTGGTTTTTAAATTAATCAAAATGGTGAAATAAATAAACTAATTAATTTACAAAAATTAAATTTAATTGTAAAACCCTAAAATCTATTTTTTGTGACTTTTTTCTGATTTTATCATAAAATAAAAATAAAAAATTTGTTTTAAAAAAAATATATAAAACAAATAAGTAAACAAATCTAAAATAAAGAAAAACAAAGAAAAAAAAGAAAAATGCAATGGGTCTGCTAGACAAATTAAATGGGGGTGCAATTTGGAATTTCATTTAAGCCCAGTTAGACTGAACCCAACGTCCAACATGATCAAGTGCATATCATCCTTGAGGCTACAGGGTGGAAGTGCGCGCTAGGATAACTGGATCTTCTTGCATCAATATCTGATGGCCCAGATGTAAGGTCTATGATACGTGTATGAACCTGCATGCCACTGGATCTACAAAGAAAATATAAGAAAATGAAAAACTCAAAACCTGTGATCGAACCCAGGCCTTCCAGGATTACACGTGCCTTCTTCACCACTAGACCAATTACTCATTCGTTATTTTATATAAACAAATGATAATATATATTAAAATCAGTCAGAAATTATGAAAAATAAAACGCACGCGCTGTTGATTCAAATGAGCCAATGAGAAGACGACGTGATGGTCACCGGAGTTAACCCACCGGAGTCAACATTCGGGTTGTCTTCTCTGGTGGGTTCCAAACCCTAACCTGCAAAATAAGCGTAATCAATGGATTAAAATATCCCTACCCCCTTAAAATGATGCGCTGAGTCCGAATCTGACCTTAATTTTGGCTAAAAGTTGCTGGATTTTGCATTTCAAAGCAAAGTAACAGATCGGAGTCAAACATGGCATCTCATGATTTTGGCCCTAAATCTTACATGTTCCACGTTCAACCTTTTCTAAATATGATCATGAACACATATGCAAATGTTAAATTTGACAACAACGCAGATTAAACGAGATTAGATTTAAAAAAATATCATACCAAATGGTGTAATTCGTAGGGGTGGTTCCAACGTGTTTCAAGCCAAGATGAGATATGGAGAAGATCCCTGGGAACCTCAGGAGTGCAAAGGTGGAACGATATTGGATGGAGGGAGACTGGAATGTAGGTTTTAAATTTTACAACTTTGTGATTTTTTTTAAAGATTTTTGAGAGCTTCTATCAGGTAACTTTGGCGTGTCCTTTGCTTGTACTCTTGTTTTATATTTATAGAAGGATGTGAGGATGAACAAACATGGCAAGAATCATTACATTTAACCATGTTTTGAATACAAAATCACAAATTGAAAAACATGTCATTTTTAAATTATTCTCTTGCCATTCTTATCATGCAATGAACCTGGACCTATGCCATGTATTTGCACGAATTTTGGGTCCTCTTAATGGGTCAAGTCAGTCCCAAATGCCATGGCCCATATTTTCTAATATTTATACTTAATTTATTTGATTTTAAATCAAATAGAATCAAGATAAAATATAATTAACATCATGGTCATGTCAAAATGGACTTATAGGTCCTCATAGATATTAGGGACATGTTTGAACCTACAAAACTAGGCCCATTGGTCTAAAAATGCAATTTTGCTCAATGTGTATTTCTTGAAATTCCTCAAAATTTCCCAACTTGGGCAACTCATATCTTACTCAATTTTTATCCTTTTAAGATGATATAGGACTTTTTGGAAAGCCCAATATGTCCTCTACAAACTCTATGTTGACCATTTTTTGCATTTAGAGAAATTATCTTGATGTAACATGCCTTGAAAAAATATGCCTTTTGTTGACTTTCAAAAAGAATTGTAATGTATTGGCTCATATATTTCAAATGATGCATTTTTTTTATACTTGAGGACAAAACAAAAGTTGTAGGGAATTGGATTTTATTCACAATGAGATTTGGTTGGGACAAAATGGATGAAGAATGTGAAAGTTATGCCTGGTCAAAGTTTAGTTGACTTTCTCTAGGAAACCCTAATTTAGCAAGTTTTGATTCTTGATGATTTGAGAGCATTCCTTGAGGAATCATGATCAACCCTTGATCAAATCATGGATATCACTTCAAAGTTGACTGAGCAAACTTGTAATGCAAGGCATGAAAATTGGCATGAGCATTCTTGAGGACATATTAGGAACCATGGAAATCACTTGAGGCCTTTGAAACCCAAACTTCTTTGTGAAAAATGAAACCCTAGTTGGAAATCCATTGCTTAGGAGGAGAATTTGTCTGTTCAATTCTTGGTCAACCTTGAGCACTTGGGGACCTCTAGGAGTATGTTTTGAATAAAAATGAGAGGGAAAATTTGGGGGTACAACACCTATGTCTTTTTAGGGTTAATATTTTTTTCACTCCCTGCTTAGGTCACATCTCTAAAAATAGAATTGAACGACTAGTATCTCATGGAATTTTAGATTTCATTGACTTAACGACCTTTGATGTTTATGTTGAATGTGTTATAGGAAAACATACCAAAACAAAGAAATTTGTGCATATAGAATTACATATGTTTTAGAATTGTTATATATGGACATTTGTGGACCATTTCTCACACCTTCTTAAAATGGTCAACAATATTTTATATCATTCATAGATGATTATTCAAGAAATGCATACAGATTTCATATACATGAAAAGTATCAATCGTTGAAAGTGTTCAAATCGTTTAAGATTGAAGTTGAGAATCAACTCAACAAAATAATTAGGCTTAAATGCACTTTTAATCTCCATATTTTGATATTTTTTAACTTTTAGTCCTTCCGTTTTAAAAGCCAATTTTGTAATCCTTCAACTTTACATATGTGGCGTTCTACTTTCATATGTGGCACTGCCACTATGACACCGAGTGACATTTATAATTTTATTTAATAATATTATAAATAATTACTCCCCTTGTCTCATATTATAAGAGAAATTTACTTTTTAGATTCATTTAATTAATGTATATGATCTATATATAGACCAAATACAATAATTGTTCAATGAATCTAAAAAGCGAATCTCTCTTATAATATGGAACAGATGGAGTATATATTTTTAAAAGAATTAACTTATTATATTTTTTAATAATCTTTTTTAGAATAAATTAATAACTAGTAATCTTAATTAAGTTTTATTTGAATTTAATTAGTTAAAATTTTAAATAAAAAAGAATTGAGCCCAAAGACCATATATCATTCCAGTCCATTTAAGCCAAATCCATTTGTTTATTTGAAATTTATAAACTCTTCTATAATTTATAAACAAACTGATGTGGGACTTGGTTCTCTTCCACACTCAACTGTAATTGGTTAAAAGGAATTTTGTTTTGACATGGATGAATGGTTGGAGTTAGTTGAAAATATACAAGGAAGAGAGAGTCTAAAGCTATATATAGGATTAAAGTTTTCTAAGTCTCACATCTCTTAGTTTAGTGAATGAAGAGGAAGTCCAAAGCTATATATAAGATTCAAGTTCTTCGTTACAAGTCAAAAACATTTTAAGTTTGTATTTGTTTTGGAGGGTGTGAGTGTATTGGGGTCCTAGGTTAGTTGAAAGTATATTATGTATTGTAACAATTATCACATAGTGTTATTCTCTGATTGTCTATTAACAACAGTCGTGATTTTTTCTCTTGTTTTGAAGTTTTCACATTATGTTATAGTGTTGTGATTGTGTTTCTCTTTTTTCTATCACTAGTAATTTGTTTAAATTGTTTAAGTTATTTAAGTGTTTCTCTTGATTACTGTTAAATTGTAATTTTTGTTTGTCGAAACTATGTGCGTCGAAGGGTTAGAGGTTGTTGAAGCAGGCTTCTCAATGGAAACCATTGCCCATTCGAAGAGCTTGTGGATAGAAGCAGGCTACACACAGATTTAATTTGGTTTTAGATTTAGATTTGATTTAGATCTAAAATAGATAGATTTAATTTAGTTCCAAAATAGATATTTTGGGCTTTTATAGTTTTTGGTTTTGGCTTAGGAAGAAAGCTAACCTAAATCTATAAATAGAGGGAGTAACCCTTATTTTTGTAATCAAGTCAATTAAGTTGTATTCACATAATTTGCAATTGCAAGTGAATAAAGTTTTCCACAGATTGTAGGCAGAGAGAAACTCTGCAGAAAATAATTGTCTCCTCATTTTTTCTTTCTTTCATATAATTCATTATTATTGTATGATGATAACAATCTTGTTCATCGAGATTTATAGAAATTCATCATAGGTTTTGATGGATTTCCAACACCTGGTATCAAGAGTTCCAATTGAGTGATTAAAGGGAATAACAATCAAGAATGATCGAGGAAGAAGAAGAAGAAGAAATTCACGATGGCAATGAATTACGCTAATAGAAATTTTCCAACAACTATCCCAATTCTTAAAGGTGTTAACTATGAGAATTAGTGTAAACAGATGAAGGTTATATTTTATTTTCACGGTCTTCGGGATCTTGTGAAACATGGATTAGAACCACTTAATGAAGATGCTTCAGAGGAAGAAGAAGCTACACATAGAGAATCGAAGAAGAAGAATTATAAAGCTCTCTTTATAATTCACCAATGTGTCAGCCCAGACAATTTCGAAAAGGTTAGTGATGTTAAATTTGCAAAAGAAGCCTGGGAGATTCTGAAGAAATCATTTTGAGGCGTTGAGAAGGTGAAAAGGTGAAGTTACAAACTCACAAAAGAACGTATGAATTGCTTCAGATGGAAGATAGAAAAAGAGTATTTTATTTCTTCACTAGGGTTATGAAACTAGTGAATCAAATCAAGACTTGTGGAGAGATGTTAACAAAAAGAGCTATTGTTTCGAAGATCTTAAGATCTTTGGCTCCGAATTTTGACCATATTCGAAGGACATGTCTTCTTTGTCGAAGGAAGAGCTTCAAGGGATGCTTGAATCTCACGAACAAAGAATGGATGAAAGAGCTACAGGCAAGTCGAAGAGTGATGTGGCTTTGCAGGCTCAATCAGCAAGAGACAAGAAAGGCAAAGGAAAGTGGTTCGACAAAAAAGGTAAATATGGATACAAAAATTCGACTGGTAGAGGAAATCAGCACGAAGAAAACATGTTGAGTCAGAGAAGACCATACCAAGGCAACCAAAGAGGTGGTGTTGCGAATAGAGGAAGAGGTGGTGGTGGTCAAAAACCTGACAAGAGTCGCATTCAGTATTTCAATTGTCAGAAGTATGGTCACTATTCGAGTGATTATCAAGAATAGCGAAAGAATTAAGAAAGTGATGCAAAGTTTTCAAAGCATGAAGAAGAGGAGATGTGGATGATGGTTATAAAAAGAGATGAAGAAAAATTCAAGGATCAATGGTACTTGGATTCATGATGCTCATCACACATGTCTGGAAGGAAATATTGGTTTGTCAACTTAAAACCCTCAACAAAGAACACAGTGAAATTCGTAAACAATAATACTCTAGCAGCCGAAGGTATTAGAGATGTTTTGATTATGAGGCAAGATGGAAAATGGTAAGTAATTTCCAATGTGTTGTACATACCAAGCATGAAGAGCAACTTGCTCAGCATAGGGCAGTTGGTCGAAAAGAATTACAAAGTGTTGGTCAAAGACAAGATGATGAGAGTCGTCGACGCAAATGGAAGGTTGATCTCGAAAGCTCATACGTCTCAGAATAGAAATTTCAAGATCAAACTTAATGTGATGGAGCACCAGTGCCTTTTGACTGCAGCTAGCAGAGATGAGTAGATAAGGCATTATCGACTTGGCCATCTCAACTTCAGAGACATCAGATATTTGAAGAGAAGAAATATGGTTTTGAGATTTCCAGAATTCGACATTCCACATGAGGTTTGTGAGGAATGTGTGCAAGCGAAGCAACACAAGAATAGCTTCAGCAAGGATGCAGGAATCAAGTTGAAGGCTTTTCTCGAAGTCATATACTCTGATTTATGTGGACTAATTCAAGTGGATTCGTTTAGAGGTAACATATACTTTTCCACGTTCATAGATGATTATAGTAAAAAACCATGCACTTACCTGATCAAGAAGAAAAGTGAAGTGATCGAGGTATTTGTGAAGTTTAAGTCTATAGTCGAAAGAAAAAGTGGTCGAAAGCTCAAAGTTTTGAGAACTGATGGTGGTGGAGAATATGTGTTGAAAGACTTCGCCAATTCATGTGAGAAAGAGGGGATTGTGCATGAGGTGGTGCCACCCTACACTCCACAGCAGAATGGAACTGCAGAAAGGAAGAATCGAATCATAATGAATATGGTGAGAAGTGTGTTGAAAGGTACGTATTTACCTAAAGAGTTTTGAACAGATGTCCTACGAAGAAGCTAAAAGGAATTACTCCAGAACAATGTTGTTCTGGTGTGAAGCCTAGCTTAAGCCATTTGAAGATATTTGGATCTATTGCACATGGACATGTGCCAGATCAGTTGAGAAGAAAACTTGATGACAAGTCGAGTCAGATGATCCTAGTAGCATATCATTCGACAGGAAGTTACAAGTTGTTTGACCCAGGGAACAAGCAGATTGTGATCGGTAGGGACGTGATCATAGATGAGCTTAAACAATGAGATTGGACTGAAAATGTCAAGAAATATTCAGTGAGAATCTTACTTGAAGAACCAGAAACTCAAGTTAATAAATAATTTTGACAAGAGGAAGTTAGACAAGAGGGGGTTAAAGATCAACCAAGTACAAGCAGACCTCAAAGAACAAGACACATGCCTGCAAAGTTGCAATATTGTGTGATTACATCAGATGATGTGGTTGATAACAAAGCTGAGTTGGTGCATTATACTTTTCCATGCAGATGTTGAACCAGTCAATGCAGCTGAAGCATTGAAGGATTCGAAGTAGGTAAAAGAAATGAATGAAGAGGTGAAATCCATCAAAGACAATAACACTTGATCACTTGTCAAATTGCCTCAAGGAAAGTAGGAAATTGATGTCAAGTGGGTATAAAAAGTGAAGTTGAATCACAAAGGGGAGGTAACTCAACACAAAGCAAGGCTTGTGGTGAAAGGGTTTCTTCAGAAGGAATGAATCGACTTTGATGAAGTTTTTACACCTGTGGCTAGAATCGAAACAATAGGGTTGGTTGTTGGTCTAGCATAAATGAACAGTTGGCACATATGTCAGATGGAGGTGAAGTGTGCATTCCTAAATGGACCCTTAGATAAAGAAGTTTATGTTAAACAACTAGTTGGGTTTATGAAACATGACGAACAGAGAAAGGTGTACAGGCTGCACAAAGATTTGTATGGATTGAAACAAGCTCCAAGAGCTTGGAATAAGAAGATTGATAGTTTCCTAAGGGAGAAGGAATTTGTGAAGTACACAACTGAACATGGAGTATATGTAAAAAGAATCAATAGTGAATTGCTTATACTATGTCTCTATGTCGATGACTTGTTAATAACAGATAGCTGCAAGAAGGAGATCGGAGACTTCAAAGGTGATCTCAACAAGGAATTCGAAATGTCTAATTTGGGTAACATTTCATATTTCCTTGGCATAAAATTCTACAAGAGCAGTGGAGATTTGATGATGCATCAAAGAAGATATGCAGGAGAAATTCTCAAGAGATTTAAGATGAAAGAATGCAACTCGACTTTGACAACTGCAGAACCAAGGTTGCAAATGTCAAAATATGCAGAAGAAGATGATGTTGACCCAACCCAATACAGAAGACTTATTAGGTCATTAAGATATCTTTGTCACACAAGGCCTGACTTAGCATACAATGTAGGTATGGTAAGTAGATTCATGCAGAAGCCAAAGGTATCATATCTAGCAGCAGCGAAGAGGATACTAAGGTATCTCAAAGGAACTCTCGATTATGACACTTTATTTCCTACAGTTGATAAGGGAAAATAATTCAATTTAGTGGGATACACTGATTTGAGTTGGTGTAGTGATGTTGAAGATCAAAAATCCACAGTACGATGTGTGTTTATGCTAGGTGGTGCACCAGTTGCTTGTAGTTCGAGAAAGGAACCGGTATTGACATTATCATCATGTGAAGCAGAGTACATAGTTGCTTCTTTTTGTGTATGCCAAGCAACTTGGATGATGAACTTTATCGAAGAGATAACCATGAAGATCGACAACATGTCAACTATCAATCAGGTGAAGAACCTGATAGCTCATGGTCAAAGAAAGCACATCGAAATGAGGTTCCACTATCTTCGAGAGCAAGTAGTAGTAGGGAAGATAAACTTGGAACACTGCAAAACTGAGAATCAGATTGCAGATATCGTGACCTAGGGAGTGCAGGTTGAAATATTCAGAAGACTAAGAGCCATGATGAATATAGATAGTTTAGACACAATGAATTATGTGGTGTGTTAAATTATAATTCATGTGTATCGAAATTATGCGTTCCGAAAGGTTAGAGGTTGTCGAAGTAGGTTGCTTGATGGAAACCATTATCCAGTCGAAGAGATTGTGGATCGAAGCAGGCTATGCACAAATTTAATTTGGTTTTAGATTTAGATTTGATTTAGATTTGAAATAGATAGATTTGATTTATTTCTAAAATAAGTATTTTGGGCTTTCATAGTTATGGGCTTTGGCTTAGGGAGAAAGTTAACATAAATCTATAAATAGATAGAGTAATCCGTATTTTGGTAATCAAGTCAATTAAGTTGTGTTTACAGAATTTGCAGTTGCAAGTGAATAAAATTTTCTATAAATTGTGGGCAGAGAAACACTAAAGAAAATAATTGTATTTTCATTCTTTTATAGGTTTTGGTTTATAGGTTTTGGTGGATTTCCAATGATCACTTGGTGATTTTCTGCTATCTAAATTTTACTAATAAATTATTGATTACTCACATAGTAATAGGAAATGGTGGTGTTGCTTACTCTCCTCTCCTTGATTATGCTTTTGATAGATATAGAAGGATATTTTCAAGCGTACTAATTTTTGATTTGGTAAAGGGTTTGGTAGAAAGTTAATGGGAAGTATTAGTGTGGTTCCTTATTACTATATTGAATATCATTGTACATACATATATTGAGGAGGTGATTTATTTGACTTTGTGTTGTTGATCAATTTTTTTTTGTTTTAGTTTTGGGTTTTTGAAGAATGATTTTTGGTTCAGTTGTGTTATGTGTTGTTCTGAAACAACATATTAATGGATATAACATGATGCTTAATGGATATAACATGATGCTTCAATTTATTAGTAAAATTTCTAGTTTCCTGCTTATGGAATTGTGGAAGCTTGTTGATTGTCTACGTAAAATTCAAATTTCATAGGGCCGGTTAAAGAATTCCATTGAGATTAACTGTTGGTGCATAAGGAAGATAAAACGTAAAAGGAATATTTACTGACAGCTACAAAATAAGGATTTATAATGAATTACAATAACCTACTTCACTAGGCTATTTATACACACAATTAAATCTAAAATATATCTTCTAACAAAGATATAAGAAGATCTAAGATATATATCTTCTAACAAATATATAAACAATTTATAATATATTCCTAAATATAAATTAATATCTAATTAATTATAAAATCTAAATTAATTCTAACATCATCCCTTAATTTATATTTATCTAAAAATGACAACACAAATTTCATCCCTTAAACTAAGAAATTGATCAGTTTTGATAGCCTTTGTCAGAACATCTTCCAGCTGCTTCTGGGTGCTACAGTGCACAACTTCTAATATTCCATTCTGAACTTGATTCCTCAGAAAATGATACTTAGTCTCAATATGCTTGCTTCTCCCATACAACACTGGATTCTTGGCAAGATTGATTGCAGACTTGTTATCAATCATCAGCTTCAGAGGTTTATTTACCTCAATCTTTAGATCTTTCAGCAAGTTCAGAATCCACACAGCTTGACATGCAGTCAGAGCACCTGCAATATATTTACTTCACAAGTTGACATTGCAACAACAGGTTTTTTTTTAGAATACCAAGAAATAGGACCTCCCAGGAATTTGAATAAGTACCCAGAGGTACTCATTTTGTCAACTCTATCTCCACACCAATTAGAATCAGAATAACTCAGAAGTTCTGATTCGATCTTTCTTCCAGACAGAAATAACACTCCATATTTCAGAGTTCCCTTCACATACCTCAGAATCCTGACTGCAGCTTGGTAATGAGACCACTTTGGTTTGCTCATAAATCTACTAACCATTCCAACTGCATAGCAAATATCAGGTCCGGTATTACACAAATACCTCAGAGAACCAACTATATGTTTGAAGGTTGTAGCATCCACATCCTCTCCATCAGAATCAGAGTCCAACTTCTGATTTGTATCAACAGGTGTGATAGCAACTTTGCAATTTTCTAGCTCAAATCTCTTCAAAATCTCTAGTTCATACTTCATCTGATGCAAAATGATTCCTTTCTCATAGTACATAAATTCCATCCCTAGAAAGAAACTTATTTTTCCAAGATATGTCATCTCAAATCCATTCATCAGAACTTTCTTGAACTCAGCTATCTCTTGTTCAGAACTTCTTGTGAGTAATATGTCATCAACATACAAACAGACCAGAATCATATTACCATCTGAAGTGTGTTGAACATAAACACTATACTCCATCTCACACTTCTGAAACCCTTGTTCCTTGAAAAACGAATCAATCTTCAAATTTCAAGCTCTGGGCACTTGCTTCAATCCATACAAGGCTTTGTGTAATTTAAACACCATCCCTTCCTGATTCTTTTTCTCAAATCCAGGAGGTTGTGATATGTATATCTCTTCTTGCAATGGACCATTCAGAAATGCAGATTTTACATCTAAATGCACCAGAGGCCAATTCCTATTAGCAGTTATTGCAATCACTAGTCTGATTGTTTCATGTCTCGCTACAGGTGCAAACACTTCAAAGTAATCCAGTTCGAGCTTCTGTAGAAAGCCTCTTGCTACTAATCTTTCTTTGTGTTTTCCAATTGATCCATCTGGCTTTAGCTTCTGCTTGAAAACCCATCTGACGCTGATGGCTTTCTTGCCTTTTGGAAGTTTTGTCAGCTTCCTAATCTTATTTCTCTCTATAGCATCAAGTTCTTCTTTCATGGCATGCAACCACACTTCCTGCTTAAGAGCCTCTTTCGTACTCACAAGTTCAGATTTTACTAACATTGCATACTGAATAACTTCTCCTTCATAGTCTACTTCAGTGTCTTGCAACATATCAAACTCTGCAAATCTTCTTGGGATGCTTCTGACTCTTTGTTGCCTCTGAACTGGACCTTCAGAGCTTTGGACACCAGAAATTTCCCCTTCAGAAGCTCTTGCTTCATAAATTTGACTTTCTCTAGAGCCTTGCCTGTCTTCAGAGTCTAGAAATTTCCCAGAGTCTGAATCACCATTGGAGTTAGAGTCACTACCTTCAGAAATACCATCTTCAAAAGTTGGATCACCTCTGCCTTCAGAAGGTTCACTTTCAGAATCATGATCATCGTCAAAGGCTGAATTTCCTTCAGAAGCTCCTCCTTCAGAAGGTCAGTCCTTAGAGTCATGATTTCCACTAAAAACACAATCATCTTTAGAAGCTTGTCCTCCAGAACCTTCATCTTCAGAGTTTTCCCTTCTAGAAGCATGATCACCACCAGATTTTGAATCAACATCAAAATATAGATCAGAATCAGATTCACCATCTGACTCACCTTCGAAGTTTCCAGAGTCATCTTCTTCAGATTCTGAATCATCTTCCAAATCTTCAGCGTCATCTTCTGATTCTGACTCATATTCAAACACTCCTTCAGAGTCAAAATATTCAGAGTCGTCTTTTCCTCCTTCAGAATCATAGAATGACAATTTCACTGGTTTCTCATCATATTCATAAGCCATAAATAGCACAGGTTCATCATTTGAATCTCCTCTGACTATATTTGCTTCTCCTGACTTCCTTTCTTTGTTCGACCAGCAATCTTTGGTATAGTAACCAAAGTTCTTGCAACAGTAACACTAAACATTCTTCTTGTCAGACTTCTCCTTTCTCTTCTGGACATTCTTCTGCCTATCATAGTTTGAAGCTTATGACCTTTGACCACCATTAGTTTTCTTCCTGGCTTCTGAACAAGTCTGCTTTTAATACTTCTTACCAGAAGTTACTTTCAGAGCATGCTGCTCTACTTCCCTCTCAGAAGTTCTCGCAGTCATACGCAACTCATGTGCCTCTAGACTACTTTGCAGCTCTTCAACTCTCATGGTGCTTAGATCTGTGGAATATTCAATTGATACCACAATGTAATCAAACTGAGAAGTTAAAGATCTCAATATCTTCTCAATAATTACTTGTTCAGACAGAGTTTCTCCACAAGCTTTCATCTCATTAGTGATCAGAATCACTCTATAGATGTATTCAGAAACCTTCTCGTTATCCTTCATGTTGAGATTCTCATATTTCTTTCTGAGAGATTGAAGTTTCACCTTCTTCACTGATGCGTCACCACCGTAACATCTGACCAGTGTGTCCCACACAGCCTTTGCTGTTTCAGAATCAGCAATCTTCTCAAACACATTTGCATCCACACTTTGATGGATGTAGAACAAAGCCTTCTGATCTTTCTTTCTTAGTGCCCTATGTGTTATCTTTTGTGCCTCTGTTGCCTCTGCTTCTAACATATCATATCCATCGGTGACAAGATCTAACACATCTTGAGAACCAAATAACACGCGCATCTGGATTTTCCAATGATTCCAATTTTTTCCATCAAATACTGGAAGCTTGGAATGAATATCTCCGTCGTTCCCATTCATCTTCTACCTTTGAGCAATTTACGCAGAGTTTCCCAAATCAATGTTTCTCAAAACCCCAGAATCAGAATATTGTAATTCTTAATCACAATACTTCTTTTCCCCATGGATTTTGAATCGGAGCTCTAGATACCAATTGTTGGTGCACAAGGAAGATAAAAGGGAAAAAGAATATTTACTGATAGCTTCAAAATAAGGATTTACCATGAATTACAATAACCTACTTCACTAGGTTATTTATTCACAAAATTAAATCTAAAATATATCTTCTAACAAAGATATAAGAAGATCTAAGATATATATATATATATATATATATATATATATATATATATATATATATATATATATATATATATATATATATATATATATATATATATATATATATCTTCTAACAAAGATATAAACAATCTAAAAGATATTCCTAAATATAAATTAATATCTAATTAATTCTAACACTAACACGGTGTTGTTGTTATTCTTTGTTCTTTTTTATGTTGTTGTGATGTTATTCTTTATGTTGGGGTTGAGTTGATTATCTCCAAATATGGTTGTTATGTTCTCCTCCAAGTAATTATTATTGACTTCTAGCTTTTCTTCTTTTCCTTGTTTATGTCTGCTACTTTGCTAATACCTCCAGGTTATAATTATTAACTTCCACATTCCATTCCTTTCCTTTTCTTGAACCAAGTACAAATTAGAGTGTAAAAATATCAGCATGGTAATGTGCATGAGACTGTTAAAAGCACCATGAGAAACATATTAGGATTAGGGCCTTTGAGAGCGTGCAAGGCGGCCTACCGCACAGGGCCTCAAAAATTTTAAGGTTAATTTATGACTTAATGGGGCCTCATAAAATATTTTTTAGCTTAAATCGTGATTACATATGACCTCTATTTATTTTGTCCTTGCTAAATTGTAACTTACAAGACCTCCAAAAACTTGAGACGGCCCTGATGAAGATCATAATAATCACTTGTTGTCCTATATACATATTAAGTTAAAAACCATCAAATAATATCCCTTGATAGTGTGACTTTGAATTTCATATTTTGAGATGATGATTTGGTTTCAGATGGAAGCTCTATTGAAGTTGTTTCTCTGCCATTGCTACTATTGTTCACCTCTCTTGACAACAACTTAGATAGTTGAAACCAAATGTTAGATGGTTTGATTTGAAGATAATGTAATTAGATTGAAAAGAAACAAAAGTTGCAGGTCTAATGTGTGTTTTGTTACTCATTAAAGTTTTACATTATTTTAAAAAAAAACTGGTCAGTGTTTATATAGCTCATCAATACTTACATTTGTCAACTTAGATATTAGGAGAGTGTTGAAACAATAATAGGGATTTGAGGCACAAAATATTTTTCAAAAATTTTAATTAATTAGTTTCTGAAAAAAACTTAATTAATTAATTTCTAAAAGAACTTAATTAAAATTATTAATTAATTATATAAAAAATATTAAATAATAAAACATTTTAATTAATTTTTTACCCTAATCATCAGTGTCACATAGACAAAATTAGAGGGAGACCAACAGAATCCCAAGTGATGTAAAGTTGAGGGATCCAAAAGTTAATTTTTAAAATGGGGGACTAAAAGTTAAAAACATCAAAATGGAAAAAATGCATTTAAGCCAAAGAATTAAGAAAGTCATATCTGACAATGGCGATGAATATTATGACATATATGACGGTTCAAATGAACAACGTCCATGGCCTTTTGTCAAATACCTAGAGAAATGTGGAATTGCCCCACAGTACACCATGTCAGGACCACCTAGCATGAACAGTGTGGATGAAAGACGAAACCGGACCCTTAAGGATATGGCAAAGAGTATGATTTGTCATTCTACATTGCTAGGGTTACTCTAGAGAGAGACACTAAAGAGCGCGTATATTGGAGTTACCTTAGTAACTTATGAGTTACTCTAAAATTTTTATAATACTCTTGCCAGTCAAATAGTGTGTTAAGCACACGATCGACTAGACAAGTTTTCACACTTCCTCTCTTTCATAACTTTAAAACTTCAAGATCCTTGCTACATTATCTCTGATGAAGCTTGAGATAACTTCAAGATGAACATCAACATTAAAGACATCTAGAAAGAAATCACCAGAGATCAACATAAGCAGGAAAAAAATTAACCATCATGATTCCGTCGAACATCAGTCATCATTAAAACCATTTTGATCACTCAAAGGATCACGACAACAATAGTTGCAGTATCTGCAATTACATAGATCCACATGATACATTTTAGATCGATATAAGCACATAAGTTGGACACTAAAAAATCCTTACGTAATCAAGAGCAATAAAATTATTTATCCATACCTCCTCTGCAATTTTCCCTCCAACGAAGCCCGTGGTGACCTATTACAACATGTTAACTACTAGTGCCCAAAAACTTTCCGATAGTCCATCATTCAACAAGATACTTCTTGCCTTTTTAGTTAGAGACATATTCATTCTCTCTGCCATACCATTTTGTTGTGGTGTCTTACAAACTGAGAAATGTTTTTGAATACCAAGTTCTTCACAAAACCTCTTAAATGTCAAATCAGTGTACTCTATCTCATTATCTGACTGTAAATTCTTGTTTTTTCTACTTGTTATATTCTTTATCTCCGCTTTCATAACTTGGATTTGGTAAGGACTTCATATTTTTCCTTCAAGAAATACATCGAAACCATGCAAGAAAAATCATTTGTGAAAGTCACAAAATACCTGGAACAACCCAAGGAAACCTCTTTGATAGGTCCCCATATGTCAGAATGCACATAATCTAAAATTCCTCTATTCTATGTTTTCTGGTGCTTTCCCAAGTATATAATACTTGCACAATTCCAACTTGCAACTACGAACAACCTTCAATAGATTTCTCTTATGAAGTTCCATCATCCCACTCACTAAGATGAAAGATAAGAATATGCCAGAGTTTGGTTGCATCACTATTAAACCCAACTGATGCAACATCACCTACAATAGTTTCTCCAACAATTTGTAGATGTTACTAGCAGTCGTTCTCGCTTTTATCATAATCAATTTTCTCTTTCTAATCTTCATAATGTTTGTATCTCCATTAAACTTGTAAGAGAAGCCATTTTCTTATGGATTACCTAGGGAAATCAAGTTCTTCTTCAATTCTAGAATATATCTGACTTTGTTCAGTGTCCATACATCACCATCACCCATGAAAATTTTAATTTATCTCATTCTAGGGATATTACATGTTTTATCTTCGCCTAGATAAACAAATAAAAAATTACCTAACTTGAATATAGTGAACCATTTCTAGTGCGATGTCATATGGTGAGAACAACCAGAGTTAAGAATCCAATCATTTGTGCACTTGTTGAATGAAACACACAGTATATCTCCTTCATTATCAGAATCATTTGTTTGAACCACATTTGCAGAACTAGATCAACCTTACTTTCTTTTTGGACAATCCCTTTTCCAAAGCCCAATCTCTTTGCAACTACAACACTTAGTTGTTTTATGATTCTTAGATTTTTGACATCTTTTTTACAGAACCTTCATTAGCCTTGTTTCGCTCACGATCTTGACCCTTTTTCACATACAACTCACCTCGTTGATGTCCTTTATCTACACTTTGTCTTCTTTGAGAATGAGACTAAAGTGTAGCAGTAATCACATCAAGACTGGTAGTGTCTTTTCCATGGGTAAGTGTAGTACCAAGTGGTCATAAGAATATGTTAACGAGCAGAACAAGATAATTGTCTTATCTTCGTCATCAATCTTCACTCCAAGTCGTCTCGCCAAATCGGTGATTATTTTGTTGAAGACATTGACATGTTGCTGCAAATCAGGTCATTCATGTATCTTGAAACTATATAGTCATTGCTTCATGAATAATTTGTTCATCAGTGTCTTTGAAATAAACTAAGTCACCATTTTGTTCCAAACCATCTTTCGAGTTGTCAGGTATAGGCTATGATACATCACCTCGTCTGAAACATAGAGGCGAATAAATCTTGTGACCTTCACCTTCATCTCTGCCCAATCAATATTCTTCATGTCGTTTGGTTTTGTCTCACACAGTGCCTTGTGTAAATTTACTGAGCCAACCGATCCTTAACCCTCTTTTGTCATAATCTGAAATTGCTTGTCCCATCGAACCTTGTTACTTTGAATTTCGCACTAGAGTTAACCGTCATCTGATACCAATTGTTAGAACAACAACTATTATAGAAGATTAAAGATAAGTGAAAGTAAAAGACAATGAACACGATTGATCTTTATTAACGCAGTTTGACCAATGATACATACATTTGAGATTATAGAGCAATTATAAATTCCTTTAATTTTGTCTTTTAAATTTTGATTCCAATATTACAAACTATATATATATATATATATATATATATATATATATATATATATATATATATATATATATATATATATATATATATATATATATATATATATATATATATATATATATATATATATATATATATATATATATATATATATATATATATATATATATATATATATATATATATATATATATATATATATATATATATATATATATATATATATATATATATATATATATATAACTATATTTCAGTTTACTTAAAACATAATCCCCAATTACCCACAACAACAATTATCGATTTTTTTTTTGAATAACCATGTATTAAAAAAAATTCGCAAATAACCGCGTTTCGGAAAAAATTACGCAAATAACCATGTTTCAGATGACTCCCCAAAGGAGGAGCCATCTGAATTGGCGCCTACTCCCATTGTTTAAGGGGAGGCTCCATCTCAATTGGCGCCTATGTGCTTAGGGCATGCCCTAAGCCAAGTGAGATGGCGCCTAGGTGTTATTTTAGGGAAAAGTTTGATTATTTTTTTTGTCCGGTGCGTTGCATGTTGGATACAGGATCAACAAAATGGACTTTTTATTAAAAAAAATAATTACATCCAACTGTATTACATTAAAAAAACAGATAAAAAAAACAGATAAAAAAAACAGATAAAAAAATACAGGAAAAAAAAACAAATAAATAAGTGATCCCCCGGAACCCGGTAATGACCCCCGATTCCGTATCCCCGTCCTCGTCTTTCCCGTGCCGGGTGTCGTCGCGTTTCCTGCTGCAGTAGGGTCGATGGCCTAGCGAATTCAATGCGGTCCGGATCCATAAAATCAGTCAGATCTCCATATCTAGAAGATCCGCTTTGGTACAGTCGGTTACCCATACCCTCAAAGTTTGGTCGTGTTGGTGGTGGGTGGGGTTCCATGGTGGGTCTGTAGCATTGATCGTCTGAGTATGATGGGTAGAAAGGAAATGGATCTTGGGGTGTTTGATATTGAGGATGTTGGGTGGTTTGGTGATATTGTGGTTGATGGTAGGCTGGGTCGGTTTGTTCGTAATCTTCCGACATTCGCATATCAGGGCTAAGGCTGGATGTTGAGGGGCCCATATTGGGATATACGGAAGACTGAAATTGTATGTGGGGTATGCGGGTGTGCTGGTATTGTGATTAGTATTGTGGTTGGGTGTGAGGCATATCGGGGTATTGGTAGTGAGGTGGTGATTGTGGTTGGTTGTGTGGCATTTGAGTGTAATTGTGTTGTGGTGAGGACTGTGGTTGGGTGTTTGTGGGTCTATTTCTTCTTGGGGGTTGGTGGGAGGTTTATGGGTTTTGGGTTTGTTGTTGGGGAAACGAGGGTTGTGCCCATTTTGTGCATGGGTCAACCAAGTACCTTGGAGGAGACACGTGCATTTCAGGGTTACTAACCGACCTGTACCAAGATAAATATTGATTCGTGTGTCGCATATTACCATGATTAAGGAAAACCGGGAATTGCAAGACATAGCGGTGACGCCTCTGCCACATCTTACACCATTCCGGAGCGAAGTCTTTCCAGTTGGTAAGACCCCACTGGGCGTCGACCCTTTTAAGATGCCATGGGGACAAACAAGTTGGATCACTTGGTATCTCTTGATGCATTCCGAACTGCATCTTCACACGGTCGCTGTGGTGCATCTCCATAATTTTGAACCGAATGATTGCAGTCTTCGCGGTCCAAATGATGCATCCTCCGGGTTTGGATCATGGCCCAAACCCAAATATGGTCTCCAGACGAACTGCGATAAAATTTAAATCAGGTTAACGCAAAAGTAATGTATAAATAATTTAAATGAAGAAAAGTTTAAAGCTATGACGTACATCATTCGGGCCTAAGTGATCCAACAGATTGCGGTATAGTGCGACATTGAATCTTGGATTCTTGCCGTAATCCATACCCCTCACGCAGTACCTAAAGGAAATGAAAAACATTTTATTCTTAGCATATATTTGGTGAAGAGATGAATAGTAATAAATGATATAACTTGATGACTTACTTTGTTGCGTACGGGAAACCGAAAGTGTTGTTGTTGACGGGGTTTAAGGACTCCATCATCCACCAACCCCAGGCTTGTAGTAAAAAAGCGCACCCATAAAACGTACATTTTTCCTTGACTGCATTTTTGCACAAGGAACTGTATAGGTGGGCTAAAACTGCAGAACCCCAACTATATTTTCTTGTTTTTTCAAAATTTCTTAGTAAATGTAAATACATAAAATTTACACTATTTCCCGTACTTTCGGGAAATAAAAAGGTACTAAATAGTATCATAAGATAATTTCTGGCTTTTACTACCCTGTCTTGCTCGGAGGAATTTTCGTTTAATTCCAAACTTGCATAATGAATTTTCAGCCCAGTGAGTAGTATTCCCTGACCTCTCGCACCACCACCTTCAACCATATCCCTGCCCAACAGTTCTTCACACTGAGAGTTGGGTTGTTGAACCGACCCGTTCACGGCCTTACCGTCAACATGGAGACCTAGTAGTATGTACACATCCTCTAGCGTGATGGTACATTCACCTATTGGTAGGTGAAATGTATGGGTCTCTGGTCTCCACCTTTCCAACATTGCAAGAATGAACTTCGAGTCAATGGTGCAGTTGGAGATCTTTATGACATGTCCAAAACCTGCGTATTCCAGATATGGTACGATAAATGGGTCGGGAGCCAGGTAGTTGTGAGAACGGATTCTGAATCTTTTGGTGTCCTGAGTTCATAATGTAAAAGGTGTAAGATTAAGTAAGACGAACAAAGCATTATCTGAAGTATGAAAAATGTATAACCAAAATAGAAACTTACAAATGCGGCAATGTTTTCCCTTGTGCCTCTGTGAGAATCGCCCATTGTTAGAAGAGTCGTTGTTTAAAATGCTTGAGATTATGAAAGACTTAGAAAGAGTAAGAGAGTATGAAAGACTTAGAAAGTGTAAGAGACTATGAAAGATTTCGTAGCAGAGAGTGAGACTTGTGTGGGTGTGAGAGATGTATGATATGGTATGTATTTATAGGCAAAAAAAATTCATATAGTGGTTGCTGGTGCTTGCATGCATGCGAAGTGTCACTCTTCATACAATCAATAAACTTCAAACATTCCAACCTTCGAATAACTCATAAAATTCAAACATTCCAACCATCAAACCTTCAAACCTTCAAACCTTCAAACAATCCTACGCAATGGCCTCTGCACCATAATTTGTCATCAAAGCACATTTCAACGGTGAGACATACAATTGTCCCACCGCTGGGTTTTTGTTTAGAGACACAGACAACATCCGATTTCTCTTAAACGGGAAAGTCAATTTCTCGTACTTCAAAAAATGATTGGAGGCCAAACTTGGACAAGGCCCGGTGACCCTGATATTTTATCAGAATCCAGTTTTTTTTGGAAACAACCAAGTAATTTTTTGTAAGGTTGAAGTTCAAGATGACGAGGATCTCCAGAATATGTTTTCCATCCATGTGTATTCTGGGTACGACTCTATTGAGTTATACGTTATGCTGCGAGAGCCTCAGGTGACACAAGAGGTTGATCCTTTGGAGAATGAACAAGCTGAGGTAGATGCAGTTGATGAAGAAGAAGAAGATGACGAGTTAGAGTTTGATGAAATAGTGAATGATGATTCCGACGATGATGGCATACCTAGTATTCCTGCAAACGAAATCTACACACCACCTCCGCACATGACAAACTTCAACATGGGCGGAGATGAACCTTCTACTGACTTATTTTTCAATCCGTATATGCAGTCGGATGAAAATTTAAAAGAGAAGGACAAGTTTCGTAACAGAGAGGAATGCATCAGAGCCATAAAAAAATTCCACGTGCTCAACTCGGTTGATTTTAAGGTGGACTGTGTCAACCCGGAAAGGTACAAGATCAAGTGTGTCCATCCTGACAGTATGTTCAAGCTGACCGCATCATACAGATTAAGAGGTGACTGCTGGGTCATAGGTTCCATGACTACCCACACTTATGTAAGTTCCACTCAATCACAGGACCACCGAAAAATGAACTACGATCTCATCTGTCAAGAAATCCTACCCCTGGTCAGCAACGACCCATCTTTGAAGGTGAAAACAATCATCTCCCACATCACCACGGTTTTTAACTACACTTCGTCTTACCGTAAGGCGTGGTTAGCAAAGACTAAGGCGATTGAAAGGGTGTACGGAAACTGGGAGGAGTCATACCAAGAACTTCCCCGCTACCTGAATGCACTCAAGACGTATTCTCCGGGTAGTGTTTACGTTCTGGAAACAGTGCCAGCACACGCCCAAGATGGTAGTCTACTAAACGACAACAGAATATTCAGTCGAGTGTTTTAGGCATTTCAACCATGCATCACAGGGTTTGCATCATGCAAACCAATTATACAAATTGATGGGACTTGGTTGTATGGGAAGTACAAAGGCACGCTACTGATGGCAGTTGCATAAGATGGCAAAAACAACATTTTCCCCATTGCCTTTGCCCTTGTCGAGGGGGAGACCGGTGGTGCTTGGAGCTTTTTTCTGAAAAATCTGCAAACACACGTGGCTCCTCAACTAGATCTCTGTTTGATCTCGGACAGACATGCCTCCATTGAAAGTACCTACAATAATCCTGCAAACGGTTGGCATGACCCTCCTTCTACGCATGTCTATTGTGTTAGGCATATCATCCAGAATTTCACGAGGGAGATCAAGGACAAAACATTAAGGAAAGCGGTTATGAATGCGGGATATGCATTGACACAACCCACATTCAAATATTACCACAACGAGATCCGTTTGTCAAATCCGGAAGCCGGTAGGTGGATCGACAATATTCCGGTGGAAAAATGGACTAGGTCATACGACAATGGCCAAAGATGGGGGCATATGACAACGAATCTTATTGAATCGATGAATGGGGTATTCAAAGGCATACGAAACCTCCCGATCACTGCTTTGGTAAAATCTACGTATTTTAAGATGGCTGCGTTATTTGCCAAAAGAGGTGAAATGTGGAATGCGGTGTTGCAATCTGGACAACTATAGAGTGAAAGCTGCATGAAATACATTAAGGCTGAAAGTGCTAAAGCCAACACTCATATGGTTATACGGTTTGACCGACACAGCCACAACTTCATAGTGAAAGAGACAATCGACCACAACGAAGGCCTGCCAAGACAAGAATATAGGGTCATGCTACCTTCTCGTTGGTGCGATTGTGGCAGGTTTCAAGCATTTCGTATGCCTTGCTCTCATGTTATTGCCGCTTGTGCTCATACCCATCAAGACGCGCTGCAACTTCTGTCAAACATTTACAAATTTGAAACGTTGCTCAACGTTTACAACAACAACTTTCCTTTGGTAGCAAAATCAGATTATTGGCCTGCATACGACGGCGAAATAGTGTGGCACAATGACCAAATGCGAAGGAACCAGAAGGGTCGTCCCAAAAGTAAGCGCATCACAACAGAAATGGACGATCTTGACAAGTTGGAAAGAAAGTGTGGTTTATGCTGTCAGGTCGGACACAATCGCAAAAATTGTCCGAATCGGGCGTCTGCCTCGACCACATAAAAATTGTAATACATAAAATCTTTCCTTAATTGTGTTGTAAACATTAGGATTTTCCGTTAACAGATTTTGCTATAATTAATAAAACGCGTACAAGAAAAATTAACGATATTCCGTCTACGAAATTACAACTGTTAACACAATTCCATCTGACCCATGCATCATCAACATTACATCGATGTCTGTTTTGACTTCCTCCAACCATATATCAGGTCTTCCTGTCGCATGTGAGGTTGTTGTTCGTTTTCGCTGGATCCTTCGAATTTTTTCCCCCTCCGCAATGTCTCCATCTAGCCATCGCATCAACTCCCGCTTCAGACGCTCCATGGAGTGAATGTGCCAGAATTTCATTTTCATCGCAGGTTTCGTGGCGGAGAAGATAATGTAACCATCTCTGCTAAAAATCATGGGCGACGTCATGACGCAAATAACAGAGTAAAAAATAAAAATACAGTGCGAGAAAGTTTGCGAAATTTCGGAGAAACGGACGAATTATTTATAAAACAGCATTTTGCCCTAGTTTTGCCCTAGGAGCCAAGTGAGATGGCGCCTCCTCTCACTTTTAAGGAGCATGCGCCATCTCACTTGGCTAAAAGTGAAGGGAGGCGCCAAGTGAGATGGCGCCTAGGGCAAAAGTATGGGTGGATGCGCCAATTCAGATGGCTCCTCCTTTGAGGAGTCATCTGAAACATGGTTATTTGCGTAATTTTTTCCGAAATCCGATTATTTGCGAAATATTATTTTAATACATGGTTATTGTAAAAAAAAATCATAATTATCTCTATCCATAATCTCTTTAGTATGAAATATATTCAACAATAGTTATTATAATTTCTACAATATGAATTGTACTCAATGATAATGATCTATTTGTTAGTCTTGTATTAGATATATTTAAATATTTCATTTTTCGTAAAGATATATTATCAAAGCGTCAATTCATCACACAACTAAATTATTGTTATTTACCCCGGACGAGTCAATTTCAACGGTATCAATAAAATTTCTTAATGGAAGAAATCCCCACTACAAATATTTGTTATTGGCCAATTTTACCCGTGTCCTACCCAAATGGTGGCGGTTTTGAAATGCTTAAAGAATAGTACTTAAAGTTATTTGAAACGTTATACCTTTGTTGCAAGAGAGATGTTTGAAGCAACTTCTTGACACAAACAAAATTAGCTACTAGCAATTTTAAACTTGGATTATTCATGGCCTGTAATTTGTGATGTAAACATTGTTAAAACAACATAAAACATAAAACCAGAGCTTTGAAGGTAGTAACAGTGGTGAAAAGAAACTTGATAAAGATGAAATGAGAGAGAGAGAGAGAGAGAGAATTAGGGTAGAGAATAATATTGGTGAATCAAAAGTGGCATTTTCATTGAATTGGGATTACAACAATGTATATATACACACGAGAGAATAGTACAACTAGTAAACAAAACCAACTAAAGTGTCATGCTGTTAAATTCTGTTATTTTCCAAAAAAAACTAACAGCTGTAACAGATTTTTAACAGCTCACAACACACCACCTCACTTTAGTTGCTCCAAGTTCATCATGCTCAAGCTCTTCAACAGTCTCTTGAACACTTCATTTGTCACACCCTTGGTCAACAAATCCGCAACTTGGTCCTCGCTTCGGCAATAGCTCAATCTAAGCTTTCCATCACCAACCAATTCTCTCAAGTAATGAAACCGCATCTCAATATGCTTGCTTCTTCCGTGTGCAATCGGATTCTTCGCAAGATTTATCGCGGAAACATTATCCACAAACAGTGTGGTGGCATCATCATCACCACATCCCAATTCCTTCATAAGATTCACTAACCACATAGCTTGGCAAGCACTCAATGATGCCGCAATGTACTCGGCCTCACAAGAAGAGAATGCTACAACCGGTTCCTTCTTCGAACACCATGAGATTGGTGTACTACCGAACATAAAGATGTAACCCGCCGTAGATTTCCGATCATCTTTATCTCCGCACCAATTAGAATCGGTGTAGCCAAATAAAGTACATTTGCGACCCATATCCGATGTGGGAAACAAAATACCACAACCAAGAGTACCTTTCACATATATAAGGATTCTCTTGACCGCCGTCAAGTGAGACACCTTAGGTCTCTCCATGAATCTACTCGCAATACCGACACTAAAAGCCAAATCCGGTCGAGTATTGCACAAGTACCGTAACGACCCAATCAAACTCCGGTAAAGTGTTGGATCCACATCATCCTCATCATCACTTTTGGACAGTTGTACTCTAGCCTCACAGGGTGTAATAGAAGCATTACAATGCTCCATCTCACACTTTTTCAAGATATCTAGAGCATACCTCCTTTGATGCATAAGCAGCCCCACTTTTGACTTGTGAAACTCTATGCCAAGAAAGTAACTCATGACACCAAGGTCTGTCATCACAAACTCACTCATGAGCTCCACTTTGAACCTTGAAATACTCTTGTTATTGCTGCCAGTAATCAAGAGATCATCAACATACAAGCAAAGTATAATAACACCACCAATAGTATTTGATCTCACATAGACACCATGTTCGGATACACACCGTTTGAAACCGATGTCAATAAGAAAGCCGTCTATACGTTTGTTCCAAGCTCTCGGAGCTTGTTTCAAACCATACAACGCCTTGTGTAGCTTGTAGTACTTCCTCTCTTGATTTTTGATCACGAAACTGGGTGGCTGCCCCACATAAACCTCCTTATCAAGAGGACCATTCAAAAACGCAGATTTCACATCCATTTGGTAAATCACCCAATTGTTACTATGCGCAATTCCAACAACCAAACGAATAGTCTCCAATCTAGCCACCGGTGCGAATACCTCCTCGTAGTCTATGCCTTCACGTTGCAAGAACCCTTTCGCCACTAATCGAGCTTTGTGCTTGATTACTTCACCTTTAGGATTTGCTTTAACTTTATAGACCCATCGCACACCTATCGGTTTCTTTCCAAGTGGTAAATCGACCAACTCCCAAGTACCATTTTTCTCAATAGATTCCAGCTCCTCTTTCATTGCACATATCCATTTAGGATCACTTAAGGCTTCCTCCTCATTTACCGGTTCAGATTCGGCCATAAGCGCGAAATGAACAAAATCACCATCATTATTCACTTCGTTATCTTGGAACCTTTCGCAATCTCGGAGTCTATGAGGCAAGGCTCTTTGCCTCACTGGTCTACCATTATTCACAACATCATTTTCCGCTACTATAGGTGCAGGTACAGCGGCATCGGAATTCTCCGGATCAAACAAATCAACAAACTGCTGCTGTTCAGCAGGATGTAACCGATTAGCAACAAACTGCTGCTGCTGTTCACCTACTGTTTCAGCAGTTTTTATTTCATCAAACTGCACATCCCGGGTTATCACGATTTTCCGATTCCTCTCATCAAATAGCTTGTAACCTCCCGTAGAGTGATATCCAACAAATATCAATTTCTCACCTTTACCATCCAATTTCTTTCTAAGTTGATTCGGTACATGACGATATGCAATCGATCCAAAAATGCGCAAATGATTCACACTCGGTTTGAAACCACTCCAAACCTCTTCTGGTGTAATTTTCTCCAGCTTCTTAGTAGGACACCTATTCAACAAGTAGGTGGCTTTAGACACGGCCTCACACCACAATTCTTTAGGTAACTTCTTCCCACAAAGCATACTACGCACCATGTTCATTATTGTACGATTTTTCCTCTCGGCAGCTCCGTTTTGTTGAGGCGTATATGGAGGCACCACCTCACGCACAATACCCTCAAGATCACAAAACTTCCCAAACTCACTAGAGGTATATTCACCTCCACCATCCGTTTTGAGAATTTTGAGCTTCCGACCGCTTTGACGCTCCACCATGGATTTGAAACTCTTGAACACTCCAAACACCTCATCCTTTCTCTTGATAAGATATGTCCAAAGCTTCCTACTAAAATCGTCAATGAACGTAACAAAATATTGATTGCCGCCATAAGTCTCTACTTGCATCGGTCCACAAACATCGGAATACACCACCTCAAGTAAGCCTTTGGTTCTTCGACCCGCATCCTTGCTAAACACATTCTTGTGTTGCTTACTCTTCACACATTCCTCACATAATTCTGTCGGAACACTAATATATGGCAGCCCCGTTACCATTTCACTTTGTTGCAACATTTTAAGATCCCTAAAGTTTAGGTGACCAAGACGGTAATGCCATAACCACTCATCTCTACTTGCCGCGGTAGCTAAACAACGATGCTCCATAACCTTTAACTCAACCTTAAAAGTTCTATTGGCAACCATCGGCGCTTTTAGAATCAACACACCGTTTGAATCTAAAACGCGTAACATCTTGTTCTCCAACCGAATTAAGTACCCTCTTTCAAGTAATTGGCCAATGCTTAAAAGATTGCACTTAATTCCCGGTATGTACAAGACATCTTTGATCCTAGAGAGTCCACCATTCTTTCTTCCGATCAAAACATCTCCTACCCCTTCAGCTCTTAAAGTGGTGTCGTCGGCAAACTTGACTTTACTCTTTGCCGCTTGATTGATTTGCACAAACCAATCCTTTCGACCCGTCATATGTGTTGAACAACCGGAATCCAAGTACCACTCATCTTTACTTTGAACTTCATCACGCATAGTAAGTAATGCATTTCGATCCGAATGCATTTTTCCACCACTTTCCGAAACTGTACAGCTGCTGTCCAGCAGACTATCACCACAGTAGCTGCTATCCGAAACATCAACAATGCCATAATTCTCTTCCGTAATCATCACAAGAAGGGTATCTTCATCATCTACCTCTTCCCTAGCAACCTTAGCCTCATCTGCATCCTTTTCCTTGCGTTTTGAGCGACATTCTTTCGCAAAATGTCCAAGCTTTTGACAATTATAACACTTCACAGAACTTTTGTCAAACGGTTTGTGGGCGCTTTGATTACCATCTTTGGAGCTTCCTTCACCCTTTGAATTTTGTGGATATTTTCCACCAAAATTCTTCTTATTTTTAGAAGTCCACTTCCCTTCCGATCTATTGTTCTTCTCATGTAAACGCGCTTGCAAAGCGATCTCTGCTTTGGCTTTGTTGGCACTTCTCTCATCCATCCTTTGTTCATGCGCCTCTAACGAACTTTGCAACTCATCTTTGCTCAAAGTTGTTAGATCCTTTGACTCCTCAATAGCCACAACAATATTATCGAAACGTGATGTTAACGAACGCAACACTTTCGATACAACATTCTGCTCAAGGATAGTTTCGCCACATGACTTGATTTGGTTGACTAACCGGGTAATGCGCGTGATGTAATTGTTGATCGTTTCTTTGTCCTCCATTTGCGTTAACTCGAATTGACGTTTGTAAGTTTGTAACCTTACCACCTTCGCTTTGACGGCACCGGCATACGCTTTCTCCAAGATTTCCCATGCTTGCTTCGCGGATTCACAATCACCAACCTTCTCGAAATTTTCGTTATCAACACAAGAGTGAATCAAGAATAGGGCTTTGTAATCCTTTTTCTTTTCTTCCTTGTGTGTAGTCCTACGAGCATCGGTAGCATCTGCCCCTAACGGTGTAACTCTATTGATGACGATCTCAAGCACCTCTTGATAACCAAACAAAACCTTCATTTGTTTCGCCCATTTGTCGTAGTTCTTCGAATCAAGAATTGGGAGATTGGTGGGAATTCGATCATTGGAAACGGTAGCCATTGTTGCAGCGGATTAGGATCAATAACCGGAGCTCTTGATGCCAAATGTTAAAACAACATAAAATATAAAACCAGAGCTTTGAAGGTAGTAACAGTGGTGAAAAGAAACTTGATAAAGATGAAATGAGAGAGAGAGAGAGAGAGAGAGAGAGAGAGAATTAGGGTAGAGAGTAATATTGTTGAATCAAAAGTGGCATTTTCATTGAATTGGGATTACAACAATGTATATATACACACGAGAGAATAGTACAACTAGTAACCAAAACCAACTAAAGTGCCATGCTGTTAAATTCTGCTATTTTTCAAAAAAAACTAACAGCTGTAACAGATTTTTAACAGCTCACAACATACATCAAAAATAAGAAAATTGTGACATTCTTAAGAAAAAGATTTATTTTTTCATACTAAATAGGCAAAAATATCTGTTTTGGTCAATTAACTATACTTTTGGGTTTAGATTGATCTTTAATTTTTTTTGGTGTCACTTTGATCCTTTAACTTTCAAAATGTTTTATTTTAGTCTTTTTTATCAAATTAGAGACGAATTTAACAATAAATTTCTAAGTTTTTCAGTCGTTAATTAGACAAAAAGAATTAAAATGAACCATTTTAAAAATTAAGAGACTAAAGTGACAAAAAAATAAATAATTAAGACATCTGAACCCAAGGTAGAATTAAACTAAATAAATGAAAATCACTTGCACCTTTATGAGTTATATGGTACAACAAACTTATCAGTTACAATACATACTATCACACAAACACTATCAAATCTTGTCTTTATTCCTCTTTAATCAGCCGTTTATTACTTTGATACCATCCATGTCACTCCACTTCATAATATATATCACTAATTGTCTAAAAGCATATTATTTGAATCCATAATAAATGAAGAACGAGTAGAATGTGTGAAAGGTTGGTATGGTAGTTGTTCTGCAACTAATATGTTGAAAAGTCCCATAACTCCAGCGTGCTCCTTGGTGTTGTTGTAGATAGACACTAGAGTCAATGTTTCACCATCAAGTATCTTCACAGAACCTGGTTTAGGATAACAAGTCGACATTCCAACAATGTATCCTGATTCATTTCCGGCTTCGTTTCCATTTCCATAACTTGGTATTGAAGAACATATGACCCTCCCATCCTGAAAAACATAATTCACAAATTTCAGAAAACAAAGAAAACAACTATATCAACAAAAGGGCAGTAATGGCAATTTTCCAATTTACCTGTCCATATAGTGTGGATCCGATTCCACCTGAATGCTGATGACCAACAGCATATATCACATACCCACCTGTTTGTAGTGGAATACTTGTCTTCATCACATCAACACAACCATTTCCCTCCTTATGATCCGCGCTGCATGAATCAACTTGATACTCAATCTGAAACGAAGAAATTCATCATGTTGCTCAGTGTAATCCCAAAAAACTAATGGAATAGTGTTATGTTTTAGGGTTAAATAGAGATTGAGTATGGATTCCCTGCAGTTGAGAGAATTAACAACTTTACACTCAATGACCACTGGATCAAGATCAAAGTATCCTTCCAACTAAATCCATTCCAACAAACTACATGTTTCTTGAGGAATTTATTTACCTTACAGTTATGATCTGAGTTGATTCCTTCTGAATTATCATCTGATAGTTTCAAAGTATCAGTCACATCAATTACATATATCTTAACAGGCACTACAGAATCATCCCAATCAACCCATTTTACAGTGTATCTTAAGTACAGGCTTCTCTTTGCTCCCTCAAAACCTTCCTTCAACTTGCACTGTGCATAATCAGAACAACATAACATACCTCCTTTATAATCTGGCCCGTATTCATCCACTGTAACATTATAAAGATCACACTTGCACTCAGTGCACCCTAACTTATCCTCTGCGCCGCGAGTATCGATGGCGTGGATATTAACCAACCATTTATCTTCAAATCCTTCTGGAATCTCTTTTGGATTACCTATCTCTATACCAAAAGGATCCGGGATATGGGTTTCCGTTCTCCGTGTTTCAGATCCAACGCCAAAGTATTGTCGAAGAACATTTCCCTGGCATAAGCCATTATTCCTCACAAGAACATGATTAGAGTCCTGAAGCATCCTATGGCTATCGAATTCTGTGTGTGTGACATGTTTATGCTGATAATATCTTGCAACAAGCCAATGATGGAGATAGGTTTCATGGAGAGGTACAGAATGACCAGCTTCATCAACAACTTCAGAATTGAAACTCTTGACTGCTATATGACCCTTTGGAAAATCAATTCCATAAAAGTACCTATTGATAACTGATCCAGGCCCTAGCTCAAATTTGGGAGATAGAAAAACAGCTGATTTTATCTTATTTTCAGTCCTGACAAAAGAACATAAGCATGGTGTGGCAAATAACAGCACAAGTATTGGCACTGAAAATACAAAATCTCTAGATACAAACCGCATGTTGATATATCTGTCACCAAAAATTTGTAAAATAAAATTAAACAAAAAATTGTCATCATAAAACTCATCCATCAAAGAATTATGCAAGAGTTTAAAGGAGTTGCACTCACAACGTCATCCAATAGAAATATATTGTTTGAATTTATAATCGTGATTGATTGACAGTCACTACATCACCCATTTTCCCATATGCAATTAGAAACAAGGATAACAATGAAAATCAAGGTTATGAAAGGATTTGACTTTGAAGCATTGAGTTAATGTTAAAACTTAAAATTAAGACATAGTGCTAGGTTGAAGAACATGTACCTGGAAAACGAATTGATAGAGTTGGGATTTGCTTGACGAGTTGCATAACAATATTCGTTTAGCTTATTTAGATAATTGATCCAAATAGTTTTTTTATTTGGATAAGGGATAAGGGATAAGGGATAAGGGACACGCGCCCATGTGATAGGAAATATATTTTTCCACGCTTCAACTCAAATGAAACGAATGTTGAAATAAAATATTAAATGAGTTAGAAATAAATGATTAGTATTAACTATGGTAGTAGGAAAGACAATAGTTTTCTTTTAGTAGTTATGTAGCAGTTATGTTGTTTAATTTACTGTTTTAGAATTGTAAAAGTTTGTTTGAGTCTACAAAAGACCAAGTGTGTGTAATTTATTTACTAAGAGCAATATACAAGAAGTTAAAAGTTTACAAAGTCTGATTTATATTCTACAAATTGGCATCAGAGCTCATGGCGAACATGATGAACCAAATGCCGTTACCACGGCTAACGAAGTCAAACTATGAAAACTGGAGCATCCAAATGAAAGCTCTTCTTGGATCTCTAGATGCGTGGGAAGTGACCAATGATGGGTTTGAAGAACCAACAGAAATTGGAGGATATACAGCAGCCCAAACGAAGGCGTTGAAAGAGACGCGAGCGAAGGACAAAACAGCATTATATATGTTGTTCAGGACTGTGGATGAATCAGGCTTTGAGAAGATTGCTAGTTCGACTACGTCGAAACAAGCGTGGGACACGTTAGAGAAGGTGTTCAAAGGAGCAGATATAGTGAAGCAGGTTCGACTCCAAAAGCTTCGTGGCAAATTGGAGAGGATACAAATGAAGGATACAGAAAATGTATCAGATTACATCACTCGTGTGCAGAAAGTGGTGAATCAACTCACAAGAAATGGAGAGACGGTAGCTGATGCAAGAGTTGTTGAAAAGATCTTAAGATCTTTAACAGACAAGTTTGAAAATCGGGTGTGTGCAATAGAAGAATCGCAGGACCTTTTGACGCTCTCAATCGAAGAGCTCACTGGTTCGCTCGAAGCACATGAACAAAGAAAGATGAAGAAGAAAGAAGAGGCAGACGAAGAAGCAAACCAAACAAAAGAATCGAAAGATGAAAAAGTACTCTTTTCGAACAACTTTCGAGGAAGAGGACGTGGACGTGGAGGACGTGACAGTGGTCGAAGTGGTAGAGGCAGTAACTTCGAAAGAGGAAATTCGAGCCAACAAAATTGGCGTGGCAGAGGACGTGGCCAAAGAGGTGGTCATTCGAATTACTCAAATTTCGAATGCTACAAGTGTGGCAAGTATGGCCATTACGCGAAGGATTGCAACTCCTACAAATGTTACAACTGTGACAAAGTGGGACATCTTGCAAAAGACTGTCGAAATGAAAAGAAGACTGAAGAGACAACCAATCTGGCCCTGGAAGCTGAATCGAATGAAGGGTTTCTCCTGATGGCCCAAAACGAAATCAACACCAATGACAGTATTTGGTATCTTGACTCGGGAGCAAGTAATCACATGTGTGGTTACAAACACCTGTTTAAAGATATGAAGGGAGTTGAAGATGGCAGTGTGTCTTTTGGAGATGCATCGAAGGTGAAAGTTGAAGGAAAGGGCACAATCAGCTATTTGCAGGAGGATGGCTTGATTGGGTCAATCGAAGATGTCTACTATGTACCAGACCTTAAGACCAACATATTAAGTCTGGGACAACTCACAGAAAAGGGTGCTTCGATCCTGATGAAAGATTGAACACTGCAGTTGAAGGACAAAACAGGATATCTGATTGCTGTTGTCGAAATGGAGAGAAATCGAATGTACAAACTTAACTTGAGGAACATTCGAGAGAAATGTCTGCAGATCGAAGTGCAAGACAAAGCGTCACTGTGGCACATGCGCTTTGGTCACCTACATCATGCTGGTCTGAGAAGATTGGCGAAAAGGAACATGGTGCATGGATTTCCAGACATGGAGTTCGAAGGAAAATTCTGTGAAGAATGTGTGCTCCGCAAGAAAACAAGAACTTCATTTCAGAAGAAGGCAGAGTATCAAGGTAAACAAATACTCGAACTGATACATACTGATATATGTGGGCCAATTACTCCAGAATCCTTCAGTGGAAAGAGGTATTTTATTACCTTCATTGATGACTTCTCAAGAAAAACCTGGGTCTACTTTCTGAAAGAGAAATCTGAAGCACTAGAAGTGTTCAAGAAATTCAAAGTAATGGTGGAAAAGGCAACAGAAAGAAACATCAAAGCAATTCGATCAGACAGAGGAGGAGAGTATACTTCGATTGCCTTTGTGAAGTACTGTGAAGAACAGGGCATAAGAAGATTCCTTACTGCGCCATATTCACCTCAGCAAAATGGTGTGGCTGAAAGGAAGAATCGAACTATCTTTGACATGGTTCGATCAATGCTTAAAAGCAAGAGTATGGTGAAAGAGTTCTGGGCAGAAGCAGTACAATATGCTGTTTACATTCAGAATAGGTGCCCACATTCGAAGCTGGAAGACAAAACACCACAAGAAGCATGGAGTGGACAGAAGCCAACAATCTCCCATCTCAAAGTGTTTGGTAGCATAGCTTATGCGCATGTACCAGACCAACGAAGAACAAAGCTTGAAGACAAAAGTCAGAAGTTCATATTCATTGGATATGATGAGAAGACGAAAGGGTACAAGCTATTCAATCCTATAAGCAAGAAATTAATTGTAAGCAGAGACGTTCGAATGAATGAAGCCAGCAAGTGGGACTAGAACAGTTCGACAGAGGTTGTTGATACAGTCGAAGAAACAACTATAGCTGTACCAATAAGTATTCCAGAAGAACATGAAGAAACAGAAGATAGAGATGAACCACTACAACCCAGAATGAGAAGCTTGCAAGACTTGTATGATTCAACAAGTGAGGTGCATCTTGTGTGTCTTCTGGCAGATGCTGAAAACATAAGTGTTGAAGAAGCATTAAGAGATAAGAAGTGGAAAAGCGCCATGGACGAAGAAATTAAAGCAATCGAACACAACAAAACTTGGGAGCTGGTCGAATTACCAAAAGGAAGTCAACCCATTGGTGTAAAGGGGGTATTTAAGAAAAATATGAACGCTCAAGGAGAGATCGAAAGATACAAGGCACGGCTGGTTGCAAAGGGATACAAGCAGAAAGCTGGCATTGACTATGACAAAGTGTTCGCGCCTGTTGTAAGAATGGAGACAATTCGATTACTCATTGTGATACGGTGGGAGAACTGACTTGAGGTTTTGCGTTTGTTTTCGCAAATGTTTCGGTTGAGCAAGAGTCGCCACCGAATTTTTATTTTATCCTAAGGAAAGGTTAAAAAGCACAGCAAAAACCTTTGAGATGTTTTCTTGGGTTCGGGGAGTAGATTATAGAAAGGGAAGATATTAGCACCCTTTCTATCCATAGTTATCCATGGGCTCTTAGTTATTTGCTTAGATCACTTGCCTTGCATTTTCAATTGTTTGAAATGGTGCTTTCAATTGTTTGAAATGGTGCTTTGTGTGTGTGTTTTAAAATGTTTTGAAAAGAGGCCATTTGTTGTGGCAACCTTTGTAATGATCCATGCTTGAATGTATACAAAGGTGTACTTATCTTTTGAAAAGTTTTCAATGTTTTTGAAAGTTGTTTTGAAAGTGTGTTGTGATGTGTGTTTTGAAAAATGGCAAGGATTGTTTTTGCAAGTTTGATCAAGTAACTAAGAGTTGTCTATCCCTAAAATTTACTCAAAGATCTTTCCTATGTTTTAACCTTTTTAACAATTTTGTTCCACCATTGTATTTGGTGGACAATCTTGTGTTAGGATGTTAACGGGACGGGCGCGGGTCATCGTTTAGACCATGATTGCAATAGTGCCAAGTGTCTTTGGCAATTTTTCCTTTAAGGGACTTGATCATTTTTAGGCAACTTTCGAAAGCGTCATCGAGGGACTATGATCATTTGATATTGTTTTGTTTTGCCAAAAACACTCAACATGCAACATGGCCCATTATTGAAGGCAACAAGTGGAGTAACCCTAAGGGGTGCAAGTGTGATTGGTGTTGTCCATTTTCATGTTTTTTGTCTTTGAATTAGGTCAAGCTATTTGTTATTTTTGATTTGCATACAAAACCCTAAGTCTATCATGGCATATTTAGAAAGCTTTAAAGTGCGGAAAATAAAATCCTAAATTATTACAACGTAATTATGGGATGGGGGTACAAATGTTCAAATGGGGATACTTAGCAAGAAATTAAAATCTAA
This sequence comes from Vicia faba, assembly GCA_948472305.1. Classification (NCBI taxonomy): domain Eukaryota; kingdom Viridiplantae; phylum Streptophyta; class Magnoliopsida; order Fabales; family Fabaceae; genus Vicia; species Vicia faba. The sequence goes on along the minus strand of OX451741.1, from coordinate 817,360,464 downwards.
GCTATTACATCCAAATTGAATATACAAAGATTAATTGTACAAATTAAATAAAAATACAATAAATATGCAAGATGCAAAAAATGATTTTTATATGTATGCAAAAGTATTTTTCATGTGACAAATAAACAAAAATAAAAAGGTTAATTTTTGGGTATTTTCATGGTTTAGGGCAAAACCCTAATTTTTCTAAATAAAAGGTATTTATTATTTACTATATGCAATATTTATTAAATATATACAAAAAATAAATAAAAAGGAAGTATATTATGAAAAAGTAATTTTTGAGGTCAAATATTAATAAAAATAAAAAATATATTATTCTTGTATTTTTATCCTAAATATTCTGAATATATAAATATTTATATTATGTATTAAATATATTAAATATATACAAAAAATAAAAATATTTATTATTTACAAAAAAAGTATATTTTTTTAGAAAATATTTTCAAAAGATAAAATAAAAATAAAATCAGAAAATAAAATGTTTTTTGTATTATTTTTTTAGTATTTTTAAATAAAAGGATATATGTTTATTTATATGTATAAATCCAAATAAAACAAATAAAATCCAAATAAAATGCAAAAATGGCTGAAAAATATTTTTAATATTTTTTATGTTTTGACAAAAAATAAACAAGTCAGAATCAAAAAGAAAAAATCAAAAATGATAAAAATAAAACACAATTGGCCAAGGGGGTGTATGTGAAATAAAGTGGTGCAAACAGAAAAAAGAACCAAGCCCAGCCCAAAAGACTTTGTCTTCAACCTCCAGCAACTTTCCAAACAAAAAACGCGTGTTTCCTTCTTCAACTGCTATCTCTTGATTCTTTGACTTTTAACAAAAACTTATAACATAAAAAATGTAGAGCATCAAACTACGAATTCATACATATAAAAAACTTGATCTAACTCTCAAAAATGAGAGAGAATTTCTTCTCCCCCAATTCCTGACCTAGCTTTTTTCTAATGTTCAGGTTTCAAATTCTCTTAATACACACAATATAAATGAAAAGTGAGAATATGGGTAGCTTCAGGGCCATGAGTAGGACATAACCTCTTCACAAACCTAAGCCTAAATATGCTTGGATAGAGAGATAGAAGTTCAAACTTTTACCTGTTCAGCTTGAATCGTGTGCAACAATGGAGGTACTTTCAATGCAATGTGAGGACTTGTACAGCTTGCTTGAAGTTCAGGGATGCTTCTCCAACCTCTAGCTTGCTCTGAAACTAGCTGAATCGAGCTATGGAAGTTCACCTGCAAAGTTGAAAACTGAAAATGGAAAATGATGTTAGGGATGTTACAGTTTGTGTTCAATGCTTGGGATAGCTTCAGTGGGTGATATGGAACATGTTTGAACTCCTTTTGGCCAAAGTGCACGAGTGGAAAGGTTTATAGAAGTCAAGTTGCAGAAGGGACTCTGTTTTTTGCAGTAGGATGGTGTTTCTATGAATAAGGAGGTGTTGAAGGTGGTTAGGTCGTGCCTTAGGTCAGTTATGATGTATGGAAAGTGTTTACAAACTTTGCTTTGGCTAGTGTTGACAGGAGATGGAAGTTGGTATGTGTTTGCAAGATTTCTTCTATGTGAAGCAAGGAAATGTGTTCTTGGATATAAACCAGTACAATGCCTTAATCTATGCTGCACCCCTTGTTATTGAAACTTGTAACTTGTAGCTTTGATTTGACTTCAGAGATATGGCCCCATGCCTCTTGGATTTGGAACTTGACATAAAGTGTAACTTTATCAAAATGGCTAAAATGCTTTTTCTAATTATGGATTAATCTAACATGTATTGCCCAAATGAATGAAATAACATCTTGACACAATGGTTTAGCATTGAATTATTGAGTAAGAAAGGGATTAGAGGCCTGTAACCTAGCTTGTGCAAGCTGATTTCAAAAAATGCAAAGTGTATGAACATGTAAATGGCTTATGAACAAAGTGACTTTTGCCCATATTGACAAATTCGATTCTCCCTAACCACAAGGGTGTTTGAGAAGTTCTTGGACAATTTGGAAAGCTTGGAATGTATACTACAATCCATCTTTGTAATGTAAGTTGAGATTACAAGTGGAAGCATGTGAAAAGTGGCCATGAAGTTGGGCAAAAATCCTGCCTAGAATAGGTCAAAAAAATTTCTAAGTTAAGAATGTTTTGCACCCTTGTTCCAAAAATCATAACTTGAGCTACAAGCTTCTTTTGAGGAAACTTTGTGAATCAAAGTTGTAGATTTTGCAATAGACTACAACTTTCATGTTTTTAGTTTTGTTTGAATCCAAATGTATCTTGATGAAAAGATGGGACAAAGTTAGGCAAAAATTAGGAAATTTCATAACTTAGAAAATTTCTAAGTTATGAAATTTCTTCATTTCAAACCCTAATTTGTAATTTTTGATTTCTTGATGAACAAGTTTCATGATTTGACATGTCTTGATGAAAAATGAATCTTGACACTTGATTTTGACCAAAAAGTCAAAGTTTGACTTTTCAGTATACAGTCAAATTTTGATCAGTTGACTGGAAAACTCATCTGTCAATCTTGTGCATTTGGGATCTTTTGAACTTGTTGAATGTGTCAAGACCATGTCATTGAGTCCTTGAGTCCATATGTGAGCTTGGTTTTCCATTGGCTAGGTCAAACAGTCAAAAATTGCTTTTGTGCAGTCAAAACCCTAAAAATGACCATTTTGCCCTTTTGGTGATCTGATCAAATTTCTTGTGGAATTGTGATCCAAACTTGACCAAACGGTTCATATGAGTTCATAATGTTGATGTGGGTCAAAAATCATGAGGTTTGACTGTCAATTGACCACAGTTGACTTTTTCTCTAATATAGCTGATTTCTAGGTCAACTGTCCAATTGACTGGGCAAAGATTGGAATCAAGGCTTGAAACTTGGTATGGATAAACTTGTGGGTCCAACATGAGGCATGGAAGTTACTTTGGGCATTTTAGGTCAAAACATCTTTGTGCAAACTCAAACCTTAATTTGGGTCAACAGTGCAAGGAGGAGTCTTGAGCAGAGCAAACCCTAACTGGATCTTGAGCTCCAAGGGTCTTGGGATGAGAAAGTGTTGATGAAATGGGACGGCAAATTTTGGGGTACAACACTCATCTCTCAAGCTGCTCAGTTCAAATGGCAAATATTTCAAATGGATGTCAAGACAACATTTTTGAATGGTGTGCTCGAAGAAGAAATCTATGTCGAACAACCACTTGGATACATGAGAACTGGAGAAGAGAAGAAGGTGCTGAAATTGAAGAAATCATTGTATGGGCTGAAGCAAGGACCTAGGGCATGGAACACACGCATTGATACATATTTTAAGGAGAGTGGATTCGAGCAATGCCCTTATGAACCAGCACTCTATGTGAAGAAAAATGGAAGTGATTTATTACTTGTGGCTCTGTACGTTGATGATCTTATTTTTCTAGGCAATAATGTTAAGATGATCGAAGACTTCAAAAGCACCATGACAAGAGAATTCAAAATGACAGACTTAGGTCTGATGAGATTTTTTCTTGGTCTGGAGGTTCGACAGGAAGAAGCTGGGATTTTCATATCACAAGAAAAGTATGCAAAGGAAATCCTAGAAAAGTATAAAATGAAGAATTGCAATCCAATTTCGACGCCAATGGAGCCAGGCACAAAGCTGTCGAAGTTTGATGGAGGAGAACGAGTCGACGGAAGCAAATATCGAAGCTTGGTAGGCAGCCTTCGATATCTCACATGCACAAGGCCAGATATTTCACTTAGTGTTGGCATAGTGAGCAGATTCATGGAGGAGCCAGTTCACACACATTGGAAAGCGCTGAAACGAATTCTAAGATATATCCAAGGAACAATATCACTTGGGATGTTTTATTCAAAGACTGAAGACTACAAGCTAGTTGGATATTCTGACAGTGACTGGTGTGGAGACATTGATGATCGAAAGAGCACTGCAGGATATGTGTTTTTCATGGGAAACACAGCTTTTACATGGCTATCGAAGAAGCAGCCTATAGTGACACTTTCAACGTGTGAAGCAGAATATGTGGCAGCATCGTGGTGCGTCTGTCATGCAGTGTGGCTCAGAAGGTTGATAAGTAAGATGAAGCTGAAACAGGAAGGCCCAACAATAATACACGTGGACAACAAATCAGCTATTGAGCTGGCAAAGAACCCAGTCAATCATGAATGAAGCAAACATATAGACGTTCGATTTCACTTCATTCGTGAACATGTGAAAGAAGGAAGCGTGGAACTAAGGCATGTGGAAAGCAGAGACCAAGCAGCTGACATCTTCACAAAACCACTATTAAGAGAAGTAATCGAAAGAGGCAGAAAGATGATTGGGATGCTGGATCGAAGAAGCATTTAATGTTTAAGGAGGAGTTTTGTTGAAATAAAACATTAAATGGGTTAGAAATAAATGATTAGTATTGACTATGGTAGTAGGAAAGGCAATAGTTTTCTTTTAGTAGTTATGTAGCAGTTATGTTGTTTAATTTACTGTTTTAGAATTGTAAAAGTTTGTTTGAGTCTACAAAAGACCAAGTGTGTGTAATTTATTTACTAAGAGCAATATACAAGAAGTTAAAAGTTTACAAAGTCTGATTTATATTTTACAAGGAAAACAACAATTTTTATGTCAGGAGCCCATCGCTAAACTAGTATTAAATTTCAGTCATGATGTGTTTGATGAGATAAAAGGAATGTAATAACAAATAAAATCAACTCTCAATCAATTAAAACATACCTACATGCACATTTTTGGGATGGCAATTATTAATAAAATTTACTTGGATAACACATGGTAGGTGAAGAATCTACTGTGGTAGAGTTAAGGAATATAGTGTTGAATAAACATTAAATGTATTAGTAATAAAGTTTTACATTAAACATGGTAGTAGGAAGGACAAAAGTTTTAGTAAGTTATTAAGTTATTAGTAGGAGTTATGTTTTAGTTTATGTTTTAGAATTGTAAAAGTTATTTGGGTCTATAAAAGACCAAGTGTGTAATTTATTTGATAAGAGAAATATACAAAGTTTGATAGAAGTCTGATTCTTTTATAACAATTTGGCATCAGAGCTCATGGCAAACATGATGAATCAAATGTCGTTGCCACGGCTAACGAAGTCTAATTATGAAAACTGGAGTATCCAAATGAAAGCTCTTCTTGGATCTCTAGACGCGTGGGAAGTGACCAATGATGGGTTTGAAGAACCAACAGAAGTTGGGGGATATTCAGCAGCTCAAACGAAGGCGTTGAAAGAGACGCGATCGAAGGACAAAACGGCATTATACATGTTGTTCAGGGTTGTAGATGAATCAGGCTTCGAGAAAATTGCTGGTTCGACTACATCGAAACAAGCGTGGGACACGTTAGAAAAAGTATTCAAAGGAGAAGATCGAGTGAAGCAAGTTTGACTCCAAACTCTTTGTGGCGAATTGGAGAGGATACAGATGTAGGATACAGAAATTGTATCTGACTACATCACACGTGTGCAAAAGGTGGTGAATCAACTCACCAGAAATGGAGAGACAGTACCTGATGCACGAGTTGTTGAAAAGATCTTGAGATCTTTAACAGACAAGTTTGAAAATATTGTGTGTGCAATAGAAGAATCGAAAGACCTTTCGACGCTCTCAATCGAAGAGCTCACTGGTTCGCTCGAAGCACATGAACAACGAAAGATGAAAAAGAAAGAAGAAGCAGACGAAGAAGCAAACTAAACCAAGGAATCGAACAAAGACGAAAAGGTACTCTTTTCTCACAACTTTCGAGGAAGAGGACGTGGATGTGGAGGTCGTGACAGTGGTCGAAGTGGTAGAGGTAGCAACTTCGAAAAAGGATAATCGAGCCAACAAAATTGGCGTGGCAGAGGACGTGGTTAAAGAGGTGGTCATGCAAATTATTCCAACTTCGAATGCTACAAGTGTGGGAAGTATGGACATTATGCGAAGGATTGTAACTCCTACAAATGTTACAACTGTGACAAAGTGGGACATCTTGCAAAAGACTGTCGAATCGAAAAGAAGATTGAAGAAACAACCAACCTAGCCTTGGAAGCTGAATCGAATGAAGGCTTTCTCCTGATGGCTCAAAACGAAATCAACACCAATGACAGTGTTTGGTATCTTGACTCAGGAGCAAGTAATCACATGTGTGGTTACAAACACCTGTTTAAAGATATGAAGAGAATTGAAGATGGTAATGTGTCTTTTGGAGATGCATCGAAAGTGAAGGTCGAAGGAAAGGGCACAATCAGTTACTTGCAGAAGGATGGCTTGATTGGATCAATCGAAGACGTTTACTATGTACCAGATCTCAAGACCAACATATTAAGTCTGGGACAACTTACAGAAAAAGGTGCTTCGATACTGATGAAAGATCGAACACTGCATTTGAAGGATAAAGCAGGATATCTGATTGCCGTTGTCGAAATGGAAAGAAATCGAATGTACAAACTGAACCTGAGGAACATTCGAGGGAAATGTCTGCAAATCTAAGTGCAAGACAAAGATTCACTATGGCATATGCGCTTTGGTCATCTACATCATGCTGGTTTGAGAAGGTTGGCGAAAAGGAACATGGTGCATGGACTACCAGACATGGATTTCGAAGGAAAATTCTGTGAAGAATGTGTGCTCAGCAAACAAACAAGAACCTCATTTCAAAGGAAGGCAGAGTATCAAGCTAAACATATTCTTGAATTGATACATACTGACATATGTGGGCCAATCACTCCAGAATCCTTCAGTGGAAAAAGGTACTTCATTTCTTTTATTGATGACTTCTCAAGAAAAACCTGGGTCTACTTCCTGAAAGAAAAGTCTGGAGCATTAGAAGTGTTCAAAAAGTTCAAATTAATGGTAGAGAAGGCAACAGACAGACACATCAAAGCAATTCGATCTGACAGAGGAGGTGAGTATACTTCAATGGCCTTTGTGAAGTACTGTGAAGAACAGGGCATAAGGAGATTCCTAACTGCACCATATTCACCTCAGCAAAATGGTGTGGCTGAAAGGAAGAATCGAACTATTTTTGACATGGTTCGATCAATGCTCAAAAGCAAGAACATGTCGAAAGAATTATGGGCAGAAGCAGTACAATGTGCTGTTTATATTCAAAATAGATGTCTACATTCAAAGTTAGAAGACAAAACACCACAAGAAGCATGGAGTGGACAGAAGCCAACAATTTCTCATCTCAAGGTATTTGGTAGTATAGCTTATGCACATGTACCAGATCAACGAAGAACAAAGCTTGAAGACAAAAGTCAGAAGTACATATTCATTGGATATGATGAGAAGACGAAAGGGTACAAGCTCTTCAATCTCATAAGCAAGAAAGTGATCGTGAGAAGAGACGTTCGAATGAACGAAACAAGCAAGTGGGACTGGAACATTTCGACAGAGGTTGTTGACACAGTCGAAGAAACAACTGTAGTTGTACCAACTAGTATTCCAACAGAACATGAAGAAATTGAAGATGAAGATGAACCTCTACAACGAAAAATGAGAAGTTTGCAAGATTTGTATTATTCAACAAGTGAGGTGCATCTTGTGTGTCTTCTGGCAGATGCTAAAAATATCAGTGTCGAAGAAGCGGTACGAGACAAGAAGTGGAAAATTGCCATGGACGAAGAAATTAGAGCAATCAAACGCAACAATACTTGGGAGCTAGTCGAATTACCAAAAGGTAGTCAACCCATTGGTGTAAAGTGGGTATTCAAGAAAAAGACGAATGCTCAAGGAGAAATCGAAAGATTCAAAGCACGGCTGGTTGCGAAGGGATACAAACAGAAAGCAGGAATTGACTATGACGAAGTGTTTGCGCCTGTTGCAAGAATGGAGACAATTCGATTACTCATTTCTCAAGCTACTCAGTTCAAATGGCCAATATTTCAAATGGATGTCAAGACAACATTTTTGAATGGTGTGCTCGAAGAAGAAATCTATGTCGAACAACCACTTGGATATATGAGAACTGGAGAAGAGAAGAAGATGTTAAAACTGAAGAAATCACTGTATGGGCTGAAGCAAGCACCTAGGGCATGGAACACACGTATTGACACATATTTCAAAGAGAATGGGTTCGAGCAATGTCCTTATGAACCCGCCCTCTATGTGAAGAAAAATGGAAGTGATTTATTACTTGTTGCTCTCTATGTTGATGATCTTATCTTTCTAGGAAGTGATGTTCAGATGATCGAAGATTTCAAGAGCACCATGACAAGCGAATTCGAAATGACAGACTTAGGTCTGATGAGATTCTTTCTTGGTCTGGAGGTTCGACAAGAAGAAGCTGGAATTTTCATCTCACAAGAAAAATATGCAAAGGAAATCTTAGAAAAATATAAAATGAAGAATTGCAATCCAACTTCGACGCCAATGGAACCAAGTACAAAACTGTCAAAGTTTGATGGAGGAGAACGGGTCGAAGGAAGCAAATATCGAAGCTTGGTAGGTAGCCTTCGATATCTCACATGCACAAGGCCAGATATTTCACTAAGTGTTGGCATAGTAAGTTGATTCATGGAGGAGTCAGTACACACACATTGGAAGGCGCTGAAACAAATTCTAAGATACATCCAAGGAACAGTATCACTTGGAATGTTTTATTCAAAGACAGAAGACTACAAGTTAGTTGGTTGTTCTGACAGTGACTGGTGTGGAGACATAGACGATCGAAAGAGCACCTCTGGATATGTGTTTTTCATGGGAAACGCAGCTTTTACTTCGCTATCGAAGAAGCAACCTATAGTGACACTTTCGACGTGTGAAGCAGAATATGTGGCAGCATCCTGGTGCGTCTGTCATGCAGTATGGCTCAGAAGGTTGATAAGCAAGATGGAGCTGAAACAGGAAGATCCAACAATAATACAAGTGGACAATAAATCAGCTATCGAATTGGCAAAGAATCCAGTGAATCATGAACGAAGCAAACATATTGATGTTCAATTTCACTTCATTCGTGAACATGTGAAGGAGGGAAGTGTCGAATTAAGGCATGTAGCAAGCAGAAACCAAGCAGCGAATATTTTTACAAAACCACTATCAAAAGAGGTCTTCGACAGAGGCAAGAAAATGATAGGAATGCTGGATGGAAGAAACATTTAAGTTTACAGAGGAGTTTTGTTGAATAAACATTAAATGTGTTAGTAATAAAGTTTTACATTAAACATGGTAGTAGGAAGGACAAAAGTTTTAGTAAGTTATTAAGTTATTAGTAGCAGTTATGTTTTAGTTTATGTTTTATAATTGTAAAAGTTATTTGGGTCTATAAAAGACCAAGTGTGTAATTTATTTGATAAGAGTAATATACAAAGTTTGATAGAAGTCTGATTCTTTTATAACATATAGATCTTACTAAACATACAAAACCGAACAATCTAAGATCGTGATTTTGTTTATGAGAAAGAGTTTGTACTTGGTTGTGTTGTTTGTTTAATTCTTAAGAGTGTAATAGTTTTAAGAGGTTGTGTTGTTTGTTTAATTCTTAAGAGTGTGATAGTTTTAAGAAGATTGAGTTTGGTTCGTGAGATAAATCAGTCATAAATTTTTTGTTTAAATTTATTGAATTTTGTTAGAATAAGTTATGTTTTTGGTTATTGAGATCAGCCTAAGAGTTTTATTTGTAGTAAAAGTTATTTTTGGTTGGAAATAAATCTTTAAAAATCTCAAGATTAGAATCTATAATGGTTTGTGGACATAACTTTCAAAAGCTAAATATTATAGTCAAACTCTCAAGAAGATCGTTTGGAGACAGTACTAGACCAACATTCATTAAAACTTGTATAAATCTCAGATGTGATCTCGCTAACTCTATCATTTTAATTTCTGCTGTTTATTCTTACTATTTTATTTTTTTGCTGCTATTTACTCTTAAGAAACCACTACCAAGTTTAATCGAGAAAAGTATAAAAGTAATCGCGAATTTTAAAAACTACAATTCATCCCTCCCCCTCTTGTGCTCGAAGTTAATTGTTCAACAAGTGGCATCAGAGTCTAACTCCTGTTAAGGACTAATCGTCTCAAGAGGGAAAATGTCTTCAAGTTATTCACTAAACAAACCAACATCATTTAATGGAGAAGGGTACAATTTGTGGAATGAAAAAATGAAAAATTTTATTGAAGTGATGAATCGTAGTATTTTTAAGGCTGTGAAAGAAGGTTTATTTGTCCCATACTCATGACGTCAATGGTTTTGTAGTAGACAAACCTAAAAAAGACTGGACCCGAGATGATAAAGAGAATGTGCAATGCAATTTGAAAGTAAAAATCGGCATCACTATCGCTTTAAACCTTGACGAATTTTTGCGAGTTTCTCACTGCAAAACTACAAAAGACATGCGAGACATCTTCCTATTAGTGAGTGAGGCATGTTTAGTAAGGGGAGAAAGAGAGAATAAAGAAATAAGGATTGTGTTATTGAATTGAATTGAATTGTTACAAATAATGATACAGACTAGTCTATTTATATACAACTAACTTATACACTAAGTAGGCTAACAAACACTAATTGGACTTGGGCTTAGATTACACAAATTTGATTATATCTAGTATTATATATAATATTTCAACATACCCCTCATAATCCAAGTTGTCGAACCTACGCTAGTTATACTTGATAAGTGCAAATTGTAGTTATTTTTGTTTTTTTTTTGTTGCACTTATCAATTTTTTATTGTTAATATCATTGAATAATTCCCCGCTTTTTGTATAATTATGTATAAATTGTATTTAATCGAGTTTTTGTGTATTTGTGTACTGTTTGATAGTTTTCCATTCATTTTATAAGTGTTGATGTGTATTTGGAGCATGAGCAATAAAGTGTCGAAGACACGACTTCGAACGCGCGATTTTGAGCAACTCATCAATGAATAAGGCTCAAAATCAAAGAATAAGAAATCATCAATTTGGTTTATATTTAGGAATTTTTAGATAGATAATTTAATAATCTTTACAATGCTTCAAATCGGACATAAATCGGAGTTACGGTTCTCAAGTTATGGCAAAAACAAAATGCTGATTTTTTTCTCATGACAGTGGAGCACGCTTAGCGGGATTGTGCCGCTTAGCGCGGTCCCCTGGACAGAATTGCGTTAAAAGGGCCAAAATGCACATTTTTTAGGTTATGTTTTGGGGTATTTTTTCCCAATTCATCAAACTTTCATTTTTGGTCAAGATTAGCCTAGAAAACAACATTGGAGCTTGCATCTTGGTGATCCAGAGTCAGATTTCTCATCAACCGGCGCTGACAATCCGTGAATTGTTTGGTTTTTCTCCATTTTTTCTCTATGTATTTCTCTATTTTTTGGGTATGTTTGTATATTTACTTTGAACATATGTATATTTGTTGATCATGGTGTTGTATAAAGCTTGCTTTACAAATCAATCTTGATGTCTTCTTTGATCTTTTTGCTTTATGTTTGGATTTGGGTTGTTATAGACATATACCTCACCAATCTTGATTAGGGATGGATATCTATTAGTTTCTAGATTCTAGAGATATATTTAGAGCTAATATTCACCTTGGGTGCTAAATATTAATGCCTCTGTATTGTTGTAGCGCGCAAGATATTGCCGATAGAATAATACAGTTGGTCTCGCGACTTGGCGTTAGACATAACCTTCGTTGTGGGTACATCTCGTTGTGTCCGTGATGATTTTTTCAAATACAATAGGTTGAGTGCAACTTATCAATATGTTTAAGTTTATGACAAGTAGTGTAAATTCATGCTTGATAGTTTTCTCCTTTCTATTGAATGTATTTATTTTCTGTTGATAATTTTTACCCTTTCCTTACAAACAAACCCATTTAAAACCAAACTCATAAACGCGCGAAATTGTCGAACGGAGATTCAATAACCAATCTTTGTGGACACGATACAATATAACCTATATCACCCGGTAAATTAAATATTTTACTTTTTGCTTGCCGCTTTACCGCTCCAGCAATACTTAATTTGAACTATTCTTAATTTCTTTCTCATATTCAGGAATTTTTTGATCTTCAAATTTTTGGTGAAAATGTAGGCCAACTGTGGTTCACTTGAGAAATGCATAACTTCAAGTTCACCTCGATTTACCTTTTCCCTCAAGAAGTGAAATTTAGCTTCCATATGTTGATCGCGACTTTAAGAGTCCATCAGGTTAACTAACTGCAAGTGCACAATCTAATCGCATAGTTTTAAAAGATATTGAACCCACATGGACTAATAATCAAACTAATGTTATCTATCGTTACTACGTAAAGCTAAGGTGAATAACTATATTGGGGTAAATGGGAATTAATACTAAACTAAAATTAATTGGAAAATATTATAATAACGAGAGACTGGAATGTGCCTTCCGCGTACCTCAGAGACTCTGTAACTTGTTGGCTTTAGTGACGTTATACAAGTATTTAGTAGAAAATAGCAATTTAAAAGCAATATCTCAGACTCTCATAATTTTGAATAAAGTCACATTCCTTAACCATGGGAATTTGCCATCGCTCACCCATTCAAATCAAGGAACGCGTTTTGAAAACTGAACAAGTCCTAATCGACACCTAAAGCGCTCTCGCCCTCTTTAGGAATCGATGCCATGTTCTTACTATCTAGTTCGACCCCCACACTCTCGTAGTGTCGGCTAATTTCTCACTCTCGTGACAAAATTGTGTTAAATAACCTCCCACTCTCGTGACAAGGTTATTTAAATTAAGTTTAAGAAACAAAGATCGAAACTGAATTTTTCAAATTAATTATTAAGCAAACTTATTACCGAGTCCTGTCGGGTTCGACGGTACTCACATATCGGGCTCTATATGCTTAGCCGGACATATTACTTATTAAAACGCAATAATCATGGCAATTGCGATAAAGGAATACATTGTAATTAAACTAAACAAAAAATAATTATAATGCAGTAAATAAAAACCTGAGAAAAACTAAAATAATAAGAACTTGAATTGCTTCTAATTATGTTGGTGTTTACCGTGAAAATTAGTAAACAACCGCTGATCTTCCAAAAAAAATTATTTTGGTTACTTGCAGGATCGATCAGTTTGATCCTATGACATATGCTAAGTATTTTTGGGGTTTGATAAGAAGTTTTAACGTTGTTAATGAACAAGTTCGACTGGTCAATAAGAGTAAAGGCTTGGATAGGTTTAAATGCGCTGGATGAAGGTAAGAACTTGGTAAAAACGCAATTAAAGTACAGGATAAAGTAAATTTGCAGTGATTTAAAAGGTTGTAATGGTAAAGTTTGCAGAAAAATGTTAAATGGCAAGGATTGTAAAGAAATGTAAATACTTTGATTGCAATAAAATATGGTGATTCAAACGTACATTCTCAATATTCTTTCTCTCACAGCGGGTACTTGAATAAAATTGAGTGACTTGTACAATGAGTTGAACACACGAAATTCTACACAAAATTCCTATATTTATACTAGTAATAAGTCACTGTCGAACAGTTGCTTCATTTCAAGATGAGGAGAAGTATCCTCTGCATGCTCTTAGACCCCTATCTTCACGCCACGTCTCTTTTCCTAACTGCCAAATGAATTGTCTTTCCCTCCTTTCTTCAAATTCAAATCCACTTGGTGCTGATACAAGAGCTTTTCGGTAGAAGTTGTCTTTAACTTAGAAAATTCTCTAAGTGTTTTCTCCTTCTTAGAAAGGATTACTTCGACACAACTCCTTTCATAGGCTCTTATGTCGAAGTGTCTTCAGCTTAGATTTCTTCAATCTATTTTTATCCAATAAGGCCAATATATATAAGTGTCAAATTTAGGAGCTAACAAATTTCCCCCCAATAATGTCAATTTCTACACTAGAAGAAATAGTCATTCTTTGATGTCTCTATTCGACACTTGTCCATTTCTTGGTCACATAAGTTCACATTGAACTTTCATCTTCTACCAACCACTACTGACATCAAAGCTATCATTATTCTTTTTCCAATACGTCACTATCAATCAGCCTCTATACGCTACCATGATGACCATTATCCCTATAATCTAGGAAAGCATGGCAATCGTTCCCATCACTTGTTTGTACAACCGCTTCAAAGATCACCACGTGTCCCACTCACTCTGCAACATTAAATGACTTTGAGGGAAAACACTTTTCTCTGGCTTCTATAAATAGCCACAAATATCTCCCTTTGGAATTTTTCTGAACGCCTGATGTTCTTTGTCTCTTTGCATTCAAAAAGAAACCTCAAGAACTTCATCCCTTTCATAATCTTTCTACCAACAAAGCCATGGCCTTTCTTTCAAACGCTCCAAACAACCCAAAGACAACAGACGCTTCTGATTCACGACAACAACTAGATGTTTTCCCAACCAACTCCATTCCTGCTTCGTCTGGGGAACGAAGGTTCATTCCTGAACCTATGACCAAAGAAGAATGTGATGCATACAACTTGCAGGTACTCATTCCTATCAGGTATTCTGGACAAATGCATGCTATGTCAGGTTTGTTGTCTGTGTGTTTTTAAAACCCTAAACAAAACAACGCCTTTTCCCAACTCACCCTAGACTCAAACCCATAGGTTGCGCAAAGAATCCTAGAAATGAACCCGAAGATGCAACGCCTGCCAACCAACAACATTATGAGACAAAGGAGGATATAAACCTTCAGTTTATGAACAAAGGGAATAGAATCTTCGGGTCTTGCCCTAGCTTGACCTCAGAATACTCAGAGTGGCTTGTTAAGATGCACTTTTTGGACTTTTTGAATTTCCTTCAAAATGAGCTTTGGTTGGGTAAAAACTGATGAAGCATATGAAAGTTATGCTTGGTCAAAGTTCAGTTGACTTCTCCTAAGGAAATCCTAATTTAGCAACTTTTGAATTTTGATGATTTGAGGGTTTTTCTTGAGGAATCGTGATAAAACCTTGATCAAATGATGAATATCACTTCAAAATATTGTTGTTGACCAAAAATCTTGAAGTTCGACTGTATGTTGATCATAGTTGACTTTTTGTCTAATACAATTGATTTTCAGTTATTTGAGCTATTGATTGAGCAAACTTGTGATGCAAGGCTTGAAAATTGGCATGAGCATCCTTGGGGGCATATGAAGAATCATGAAAACCACTTGAGACCTTAGAAACCCAAATTTCCTTATAAAAGATGAAACCCTAGTTGTAAGTCCATTGCTTAGGAGGAGAATTTGTTTGATCAATTATTGAGTAACCTTGAGCATTTGAGAACCCTAGGAGAATGTCTTGAAGAAAATGGGAGGGAAAATTTTGGGGTACAACAGTCAAAATCTATGAAATTGGCATAAAAATTTAGAGGAAATATTATGGGCTTTTCGAAACTCCCCTAAAGAAGTAACTAATACTACTCCATTTTGATTAACATTTGTTCATGATGCAGTTTTGCATGTCAAAATTTATTTAAAGTAAACTATAACTCAAAGAAAAATTTAAATTCCTTATTACCATTATTGGAATATGATTCTAGATGAGTTATTAATTTAGATGAGAAAATATTAGCTACTCCGAACGTTCTTATAAGACAAAAGGAACATATAGCTAAGGCATATAATATAAAGGTTAAGTTGAAAGTCTTTATAATTGGTGATTACGTTTGGAATGTTATTTTACCTATGGATAGGAAATATAGAACTTTAGGTTAGTGGTCACCGAATTCGGAAGGACTATTTCGAATTATTCAAGCATTTTCAAATCATGCTTATAAAGTTAAAGAACTGGGTCCTGAAGGTCGAACTCTGAAGATAAATGATAAGTACTTAAAGAAGTACAAATCTATAGTGCAGGAGATTCAATTAATATAAGAATAATACATAGCAAATAAAAGTACTAAAGTGTTATTAAATTTAAAGTGCCAAAATGGCTAATTGTCATGATACACTTACACAACAGAAAACAAGAAGTCAAAGGTTTAGAAGGAAAATTCAGACTTGATCTTTTCAAAGCGCTTATCTGTAAGATTGATCTTTGTATCATTCATCTAGTCTTCAAATTATAGGGTTTAGACATCTTCATTTAGCATATAAGTGGCATCCGCATACTGAAGACCAATTTTTGCTTCTTGAACTAACTTTTCTTCAAGAGAAGTTAGTCTAGATTTTTCTATTGAAGTCTTATTTCATTGAGCTTCCTCAATCTTTCATTTAAATTCCTCAACATGTTTCATCCATATTGCAATTTCTTTGTTGTAATCTTCTACTTGATCTTTATCATTTTTAGCTTGTGCCTCTAACTCATCAACTCGACTTTGAGACTGAGCAACTAGGTTCTGTTGTTGGGACATAACATCATTCTTTTGCCTAAGCATGCTCGCAGACTCTTTCTTCATTTTTATATTCTTAGTGGTTTGGTCGAGTAATTATTCAAATTTTAGTATGAAATCAATGGTGGGATCAAGAAAATTATGACCACTAAGCTGCTTCAACAAATTTTTGATGTCACACACGGTAGAAGAATTTTCTTCGATGGTTTTGAATAGATATACTTTGATAAAATTTGCTTTCAATTGTTGAACCAGTAGATTGACAGAGTTACTAGAGAGCTCACTACTTGAAACAGTTGAAAAGCTTGGAGATTTTTCAACAGACACAATACCTTGATTGCTCATAAGCTTCCTTAAAGCCTCCACATGATTTCTCTCTTTTATAGCTTATAATTCCTCACGACTGAGAGAAGTGATAGAGGTTTTGTATGAATAATATTTAATTGAAGGACGAACAATAGTAGTCGTAGTCGAAAAAGGAACCTCGATGGTTGCTAGAGAACTTTGTAAAGTCTGAACAACTCGTGGTTGTTATTTTCCAATGGTAGCAACCTGAGGTTCTCTTTGATCTTAGTCCTCTTATATATGGTAAACATGCTCTTGTCCCACTTGTATTTGAGCATTGTCATTTGGACCAGTCGATTGTTGTTCAGTACCTCATCAACATTTGCGGCAATGCTTGTTGAAGGGGGGGGGGGGGGGTAACATGAATAGGAATATACTATAAGAAGATAGAAGTGGACTAACATTATAATTTGTTTGATGTACATTGGAAAGAAGATATGGATAAAACTCAAAGTACCTTAGGTGTCTTGTGGTTGGGGCTTGAATCCTCACTCTCTTGAATATTCATCATGAGTAGGTTGCCTTCTTCGATTTTTTTAATTTTTATTTAGATGAGTACCTTCTTCTTCTTCCTCTTCTTCATCATTAATATCAAGAATCAGTTTGAGTGGTAGCCTTTTGAACTAAAATTTTCTGTTGTTTTTTTTTTTGCTTTTTGAGGTTTTTCAGATTTGCCCTGCCATTGACTCCAATATTTGGGAAGGATGATTCCAAAGGAAACTTCTTCATCTTCCTCATGATCATCATCTTCATCATTCTCTTCGCCTTCATTATCCCTTTCTTTAACTTTTAGTTCATACTAAAACATTTACAATTATTAGTGTAAAAAGAGTTTATTTAAAGAGATAAAAGATATTAATAAAGGTTGAAGAGTGGGTTAAACCTGATTCTTTTTTCTATCGAGAGGGGAAGTTGGTGCCTCTTTTCTTTTCTTTTTTTGACTTGGGGAGATAGTGGAGCTACTTCCCCTTTTTCGACTCTAGAATACAAGAGTAAGAATAAACAAAAGGTATGGAGTCTAACATAAGGAGAGAAATGAGTTAGAAATTGTACCTATTTTTTCCCTTTTGGTTGGCCAAGTACTAGGCCAGACTCTTCACTTTCTCCGGCTAGTTTGAATTTCTTCTTTTTTTGCCCTTTCAGAGGAACGAGAGCTCGAGCTACAAAATTTTGACACAAGTAAAAAGTACAAACATAAAAAGAGGAGTTAGTGAGTTTTTTAGAGTCCTTTTTGTAAGAACAAAAAGTGTTTCTACATCTGGCCTTGAGATTTTGATGATAACTTTACATGTTATCTTAGAGAATAATTGTATACACTAATGGTTTTGTCTAGTGTGTAGTTGCTACTATAATGTTCAGACTCTGATACAAGGCGTGTGACATCATCAGATTCTGAACATACACTCTGGAAGAAAACATGTGGTTACGTGTTTCATTGAAGTCAAAGTTCTGAAGTTACCTTCTGCAACGTGTCTAAGGAACGTTAGTGCAAGAAGTTTTAATTGTGACTTTGTGGTTTAGCTTTGGAGGCCTTCTAAAGCATTACTTTTTTGTCACAAGTTCTGAAGATTATGAAGATGAGGTTCTGCTGAACAAGTTTAGATGATCTGAAGAAAATCAAGTTCTTACAACCAAATGTTAAAGACTCTGAAGACAAGGTTCTGTGTGACAATTTATGAAGACTCCAAAACTTAGGTTCTAAGGCTTAAGAAATATTCTTCTACAACAAACTTCAATGTTCAATATTCAAATATCTAAAGCCTCTGAAGATAAGAAGAAAAGTTCAAAATGGTTAATGTGTGATAGTGTACAAAAGGTACATAAAGTGTATGTGACCTCTACTCTTCTAGAGTGGTGCAAGGACAACCCTTTTGTACTTGACAATGACTACTCTCATTATAAATGTTGAGAACCAACAACTAGATTTATGACTTACCTTTCTACCCTTTCAACGGATCTCTTTTACAAGCTATAAAAAGAAGATTTAGAAGCTGAAGAAAAGTAAGAAACAACACTACAACGACAAATATATCAGATCAAATCAATCTCAACAAAACTACACCAAAGAATTGCGCAAACTCTATAGAGAAATATGTTAGACGATGTGACAGGTCTATAAGGGGATGGGGGGGGGGTTGAATAGATACCTTTGAAAATTTTGTGCTTTTTGTAAAATTGTTTTTATCAGAGAGCGACGGCCCTGAATATGATCGTCTAAACTTTATGTATTGGAAAGATCGGATATGCAAACCAATTTGATGAAAATGACGAGAATAGAATCACAACTAAAATTGAATATGATGAATCACTTTAGCAAGTTTAACAAGGTGTAAGTTATTACCAATTATTTGCGGAGAAGATAAAGCAAATTTGTGAGTTGTAAATTCACCAAACACTTGGTGTACGTACTACACAAGGTTTGGTTATACTCAAATTGTAGTGATTATAGCGATTCAAATGAATGCTATATGAGTTGTAAATTTTAGTTTATCACTACAAGTATTTTGTATGAATTAGAAAAATTGATAACTCATAAATTCAAGCAAATAAAAATAAAATGCAGAAAACTAAAATGGACACAATATTTGTTAAGGCAGTTCACCCTGTCGTCCTCGCGTGGGCTACTCTGCCCCCAATTCTAGAATCTAGAATTAGGATTATGAAATTAATTTTGTAAAGTTTGTAAGAGAAGATACAATCACCACAATTCAAAGTCACTTGATGAATCTTATATGTTGCACTCCTCTTCCCTTGATTCTCGATGAATCAAGTATGCCAAATATTGAACAAAATCTCCTTCTACCTTAAATGATTTTGAAACCTAGAAATTGGCCCCAAATCCTTCTTCACAATCCTCCAGTTACCGCTACCCGATTGAACACCCCACGGTCTTCCAATCCCTTAGCTCGGCTGAATTCAATGAAGCAAAGACTTGTGATAAAAACCCCCAATTTTGGAGGACAAAACCCTAATGATTTTATTCAAGAAAAAATCCACAAAGATATCTACCCAAATCTGAAATTGCACTTTCAATTCGGAAGTTATCAACACAATCCCAAAAACTTGATCAACAAAAATGATTGTGTGTAGTTGTTGATGGTTGATGAGAGGTTGAAGATGAAGAGAGCTCTTGTGTCTATCTTTCACTTTTTCTTATTATTTTAGAAAATAGAAGCCAAACAATATATATAAGTGATTCCAATGATGTAACAACATAACAGAAAAAATGAGACTATTTAGCGATGCATCGGCTCATGCAGGGTGTACAGAAGGCGTGCGTCTTCTTGAGCAAGAGAGGTTGAAATTCCTTCAGTCATGCACCGACTCATTTCCTGATGCGCCGACTCATGTTTTCCCAAAACTATACATCGACGCATAGAGAAGGCGTGCGCCTTCCCGGATGTTGCCAAGTCAAAATCTTCTTCTCATGAGCCGACCTAAGGTTCCATGAGCTGGCTCATGCAGTCTGTTTTGAGAAAAATGCTTGTTTTTTATGTTTCTCACTTGCACCTGTTTGAAGCATGACATATTTGCACATAGAGGTTTTTGACAAGCATTAAAACTCAATTCTTTCACCTTTTCCCTCACATACTCCCCCTTTTTGATGATGGAAAATATCGTAAATATGAATCGTCTCAATGGTTGCGAATCATCCAATCATCCTCCCCCTGAGATATTGCATATTTCTGCTGTGTATTCCTTCTCCCCCTTTGACAACATCAAAAAGAAACAAGAATATGGATTAAGAGAAGAAAAAATAGAATGACCAATATTTTGAAAATTTTCAAAAAGAACACAAACTAACATACACACAATATGAAGCAAGTGCAAACAAAAATAGATGCAATAACAAATAAAGTAATACAATACGATGTTCATTGTTACAAACCCAAAATAAAACACAAAGTAGTATGGGAAGTAAAACAGTTTAATACAAAACCATAGTAATACAAGCATAACAAGCAAGAAATAAAGTGCCAAGCATTAACTAATGTTGTTGTTCCTCATTGTCTTGTGGTGGTTCAACAGGTTGGTTTGGTGGAAAGCGAGCCATGAAAGCCGACTGAAAGTTTGCCAAGTTTGTGTTTTGCGTTTCCATCATTCCATGAAGAGTGTTATATCGGCGGTCTTGGAGGCTAGCATAATCCTTAAACTGAATGTTTTGAAGGTTGACTATTCCAGCAAGATTGTTAATTCGTTCATTTTCTAATACCATGTCTTCATGATGGTGGACGTGCATTTCCTCAAGTTTGCGCATCACCTCGTCATAGGATCTATGAGGCTCATGGTCATCATTGCCTTCGTCATCTTTTTCATCCTCTTCCGCACTTTCTTGATTCTCAGTACCAACTTCACCGCCCTCAGCATCTTCCATTTCATCATCCTGTTCAACATCTTCACTTCGAAGCATTACTGAGTTTGATTTTACAAAGTACTTGTACTTACCAAGCTGGGGATTCCATTGATGACCCATAAGTGCGAGAGTTTTGGAGGTAAAATCTGAATCCGGCAGGATAGGTGTAGGTGAAATACCAGTAAGATCAAGGTTTGCTTGACTTATAATTCCAGGAATGAACGATGGATACCCCAAAGTAGATCCTCTAGGGGAATCCCTCAATGCAAATAGTCGGCTAGTGATGTAATACGGCCAATGAATCTTAACTTTATTTAGAATAGCCCAAATTAACATAACCTCAAGTTGATCAATACGAGACAACCCACCCTTTTTGGGGCAAATTATCCTTGACACAATCAATTGCATAATTCAAGCTAGAGGAACCAATTGACCTGTT
Organism: Vicia faba; assembly: GCA_948472305.1. NCBI lineage: Eukaryota > Viridiplantae > Streptophyta > Magnoliopsida > Fabales > Fabaceae > Vicia > Vicia faba. The sequence goes on along the minus strand of OX451741.1, from coordinate 817,339,077 downwards.
GTGACGGTTTTTGGAAAAGCACTACTTTGCACAAAACTCTCAGGATATGGTCATTTTAACATGGAGTTCAAGGCTTGTTTGAAGTCATAGTCTGCAGGAAGCTTAGTGTCGGTGATTTTAACAGCATCAGTGTCAACAGGGAACAACTCAAAAGCTTTCCAAATTTCATCATCTACCTTGACAACCTTATTTACAATTCTGTATGAAAATTGGTGATCAGAGAATTTACCTTGTATACTCGCATAGAATACCTTGACGAGTACCTCATTGTAGTCTCCATCCAACTCAAGGAATGGAAACACCTTTTTATGGTCCAACAATTCCACCACATTTGAGATATGCAGGCATTTAAGAGTGATACGGAAGGCACATAATTGCCTAACCAACCTCCTTATAGCAAACTTCTCATCATACTTTTCAGTGATATCAGGAGGAAGAAGTGATAGAGGAGTAACCAGTATTTGATTTGAAGAGCTACCTCTGATACTTCTTTTCTTTGTTGCCCTAGAAGCCATGGATGAAGGTTTGGAGAGATTTGGAGTTGAAATGACACAGTGGGTTTTTAGGGTTTTGAGATGGAGAGGGAGGTCGGATGAATGCTAGCAAGAGGGAACAACAAAATAGAAAATGGATGCAGGCAAATGGAACCACACAATACAAACTAAGATATAATGGGCTGCTAAACAGCGACGCGTCGACCTATGCAGGGATGCGTCGACGCATTCCAGTAAAATAAGCCTAAATATGTTTTTCAATCAGCCGTGCGCCGACCGCTCAGAGTTATAGGTCGGATCATGTATGTAAAATTTTGAAATTTCTTATATTTCTTGGCATGTAGATTTTGTAGAAATTAATTGAACACAATAAACAAGTACGCATGCACAGAAGCAATAACACACAAAGCATTTAATCATTTCATAGCACCAACATTTAAGAAAAATGATCACTAATGAGAAAGAGTAGGAAGGATATTACCGAACGTATTTGAATGAAAAGATGCCCTCACATGTCGCCAGCCCAAGATGATATTCACGAATCGTAGAGACACAAAGATAAATAAAGGGAATGCAACTCATTGGAGTTGCGATCTATCCGAAATATCAAGGACACCGAGTTCCCTATGAATATGAAAGAATGGTTCGGTCGCAAGTGGTTTTGTAAAAATATCGGCAAGTTGATTTTTGCTATCAACGTGCTCAAACACAACTTCACCTTTCTCTACATGATCCCTAAGGAAGTGGTGCCTAATTTCAATATGTTTAGTGTGTGAGTGTAGAACTGGATTTTTGGTTAGACTGATGGCACTTGTGTTATCACAAAATATTGGAATATGATTAAGTTTTAAATCATAGTCGAGTAGTTGTTATTTGAGCCCCAAAATTTAAGCACAACAATTACTGGCTGCAACATATTCCGCCTCGGTCATTTACAAAGCAACTTAAACTTACTTTTTTCTATGCCAACTAACTAATGAGTTTGAAAAGAAATGACAAGTGCCACTTGTGCTTTTCCTATCCAATTTGCAACCCGCAAAGTTGGAATCAGAATAGCCAACCAAAGAACAATCACTACCCTTGGAGAACCAAAGTACATAATTAAGAGTACCACAAAGATACCTAAGTATACATTTTACAGCTTTTAGATGACTCTCCTTAGGACAAGATTGATATCTAGCACACATGTAAACACTAAACATAATGTCGGGACGAGAAGCTGTAAGATAAATAAGAGATCTGATCATACCTCTATACTTTTTTACATCAACCGGCTTACCATGTTCATCCCGATCTAGGATAACCGCTGTAGGCATTGAAGTGTCAATAACTTTTGAGTTTGCCATATCGAAGCGCTTGAGAAACTCATAGCAATACTTTGTTTGGATAGCAAAAGTTAATTCCTCGAGTTGTTTGATTTGGAGACCTAGGAAGTAGTTTAACTCCCCCATCATGCTCATCTCAAATTCACCATGCATCACTTTAGAAAATTCCTTGACCAAGGTGATGTTAGTAGACCCAAAAATGATATCATCTACATAAATTTGCACCAAGATGGAGTGATTTCCTTGGCGCTTAATGAAGAGGGTTGTATCAACCTTCCCTCTAGAGAATCCCTTTTCTAGTAAGAACTTGCTAAACCGATCATACCAAGCCCTAGGGGCTTGCTTAAGACCGTATAAAGCATATTTAAGTTTATAAACATGTTTAGGAAACTCGTGATTTTCAATTCTGGGAGGTTGAGATACATAGACTTCTTCATTAATATAACCATTTAGGAATGCACTCTTAACATCCATTTGAAATAGCTTAAAGTTTTGTGAGCATGCATAAGCTAATAACAAGCGTATAGCCTCGAGTCGGGAAACCAGAGCATAAGTTTCCTCATAATCGATGCCTTCCTCTTGGTTATACCCTTGAGAAACAATACGCGCCTTGTTGCGAGTTATGATTCCGTTTTCGTCAAGTTTGTTCCTAAATACCCACTTAGTACCAATTATTCGACGGTCTCGCGGAAGGGTGATAAGGTCCCAAACTTCATTTCTCTTGAATTGGTTTAATTCTTCTTGCATTGCCAAAAACCAATGTTCATCGAATAAAGCTTCTTTAGGGTTTTTAGGCTCAATTTGAGAGACGAATGCGAAATGATAACAAAAGTTACTTATCTTAGACCGTGTAGTTACTCCCTTTGATATGTCTCCAAGAATGTTGTCAATGGGATGATCCTTGGTTTCTTTCCACTCCAAAGGAGGATTTATTTCATTTGTTGGTTGAATGTCTTCTTCTTCTTTGCTAGACACATGATCCATCTCCCCTTTTTCTTTCTCAAGTATGGGCTCATTACTCTTTTCATCTTGATCATTGAGTATCCTTTCTGAAGAAGCACCTGCACCATTAAAAGAAATACCCTTTCCGACCATTTTTGGACAGGATTCATCAAAGGAAACATGCACAGATTCTTCCACAATTTGTAACATTTTATTAAATACCCTATATGATTTACTAGATTGAGAGTATCTGAGAAATATACCTTCATCGGCTTTTGAGTCAAATTTGCCAAGATTTTCTTTGCCATTATTTAATACAAAACATTTACAACCAAAGACATGGAGATGAGAAATATTTGGTTTTCTACCTTTCAAAAGTTCATACGGTGTTTTGTTGAGCATAGGACATATCAAGATCCTATTTAGCACATAATAAGCCGTATTAATGGCATCGGCCCAAAAGTATTTTGGAAGACCATGTTCATTGATTATAGTTCTCCCAAGTTCTTCTAGAACACAATTTTTACGCTCAACAAATCCATTTTGTTGAGGTGTTCTAGGAGCAGAATAATTATGATCAATGCCATTTCTTTCACAAAATTCATCAAAAAGGTGATTTTCGAATTCACCTCCATGGTCACTTCGGATGGTAACAATTTTTGTATTCAATTTGTTTTGAGATAATTTGGCAAATTTTTCAAAAGCATATAAAGTCTCACTTTTGTTTGCTAAGAATATCGTCCAACAAAATCTAGAGTAGTCATCAACTATAACGAAGCCATAATAATTTCTACCTAGACTTTTAATTCTAGATGGTCCAAATAAGTCCATATGGAGGAGTTCAAGTGGTTTCATTGTAGAGATGGCATTTTTAGATTTAAAAGAGACTCGTGCTTGTTTACCCATTTGACAAGCATCACATAGATGATCTTTTGAAAATTTTATTTTGGGTAAGCCAATCACAAGGTCTTTATATATGATTTTATTTAGTAAATCAAAGTTAACGTGTGTTAATCGCCTATGCCAAAGCCATGAGTCTTCACTCATGGAGACTAAGCATTTAGCACCTGTTAGGGACACATAATTCAAGTCAAGAATATACACATTTTTACCCTCAAGCCCTTAAACACATCCTCTTTCTTATCATTATGTTCGATTATGCAATCATCCTTTAGAAAAGTAATTTTATAACCTTTGTCGCATAATTGACTAATGCTAATAAGATTGTGTTTAAGGCCTTCAACTAATAGGACATATGAGATAGTGGTGCATGAGGGATTACCTACACTACATTTACCGAGTATTTCTCCCTTGTTGTTATCACCATAAGTAACAAATCCTTTCTTCTTTGCCACAAAGTCAAAGAATAGCGAAATGTCACCCGTCATGTGTCTTGAGCAACCACTATCGAGAAACCATCTTCTCTCGAGAGGCTCAAGACATTCCACCTGAAATATAAAACATGGGAGATAGGTACCTGTTGTACCACAAAATTTTCCCTCTCACTTATCAATTATTTTCTCACAAAAGATCTCTCTTGGTTCAAGACTGCACTAGGGTTGATCAACTCAAGACACCTCCTTAAGCACTGATGACCAAAATTAGGGTTTGAGATTGCACAAGGACAATTGAACTTTCAATGCCTCATATTACTTTCATGGATAATTATGGACCCCCAAGATTACTCATGTCAAGTTTCAGGCCTTGGATCACATTTTTACTCAGTCAATTGAGCAGTTGACCTAAAAATCAGTTGTATTGGGAAAAAGTCAATTGTGGCCAATTTATAGTCAAACTTCATAATTTTTTATCCATATCAACATTATAAACTCATATGTTTCATTTGATCAAGTTTGGACCATAATTCCTCAAAAAATTTGATCAAATCACCAAAAGGACAAAATGGTCAAAATTAGGGTTTTGACTAAGGAAAGGCAATTTCTGATTTTTGACCTAGAAAATGGTTAAGTGGTTTGAGGCATGATCTCAAGAGTTAAATTGCATCATTTTTAACTAATGTCATGACCTAAAACATTGCTCAAGATCAATTGGATTGATAGTGAATTTTCAGTCAACTGATCAAAAGTCAATTGTACACTGAAAAGTCAAACTTTGACTTTTTGGTCAAAATCAAGTGCCAAAGATCACAATTCATAAAAACATGTCAAAATATGAAAATTATTCATCAATAAAACAAAAATTCAAGATTTCATTTTGAAAAGTCAAAGTTTTCTAACTTAGAAATTTTTGTGTTTAAAACTTCATGTTTTTTCACAACTTTTAGCCAATTTTTCACCATGATGCAAGATGATTCAGAAGAAACTTTCAATATGAAAGTTGTAGATATCCATGATATCTACAACATTGATTTACACAACTTCTTATAAAAGTTCTTAGATCTCAAGTTATTAATTCATAAAGTCATGGTCTTGAAATTGAACACTTAGTGAAAAATTTGCCCTAGTTTTGGTCAGGATTTTGACCTAACTTCATGGCAATTTTTCATATAGTTCCAAGGGTAATTTTCAAAAGTGATCCAAAGAGGGGTTATAGAGCACATTACAAGCTTTCCAAAACGTCTAATAACTTCTTGAGATCATTTTTGATCAAGTAGAATCGAAGAGATGAAGTTAGGGTTTTCAAACTTAAATTACAAGCCATTTCATGATGAACAAGAATTCAAATCCAAGCCTAGGCTGCATAATATTTGCTTTGCAGGCCTCAAAATTGTTTGTCACTCCATAATTAAATGTTTACACAGCTGTTAGAGCTTTAATCCAAGCACTTGAGCCTTTATCCAAGTTACATTTCCATTTATGACACAAAGTAACCATTCCATTCCTGTAAAGAAGCTTTAATCACAAAGTCAATGCATTGAGCTTTGCACTTGTTCCTTCTGATCACAAGTAATATCAAAGGCAAAAGCAACATGTCTAAAGCCTCCCATAAACTCAAGCCATGCTTGTACTATGCTTTGAAACCATATTTTCACTTTTCTTCAAAATCAAGTAACATAGCCATAACTCTACATCTTGTGCTTCTGACCTCCTCAAGTACTCTAACCCTTTCCTTACTTATGCACAAGTATATTGCAACATAACACACGATTTCAAGGACCCCAAAACACTCCCAAGCACTCTGCAACTCAAAATCTACCATAACTTGACACTTTTGAACCTCACATAGCCATCTTCAAATCCACTCGTGCGTATTGAGTTTTAACCATCCAAACACATAATATACATCATATCAAAGTGATCCAGGCCCCTGTTTCCTGACTGTAACCCCTCCATCACCATCCACCATTTTCAAAACTGAAGCTTACAACTTGACTTGAGTTGAGAGTTTCAACCATCCTTAAAGCCGAGTAGGAATTGGAACACACTCAAGGAGGTCCAGGCAAGCTACATAAATCATCAGGCCATCTCAAAGGTTGCTCAAACTCCATACACGACTCCAGTTGTAAGAGGTAAGTTTTCAAACTTATATCTCTTCATACAAGCATCATTTGATTCTAATTTGTGAAGATAAAATGTAGATACCATTGCCACGAAGTTGTACATATCCATAGTTTGCATTTATATGGCCTGAGCTTAGAGAATTTTAGAGTTGAAGTTTATGAAAATTTTAAGTTTTAAATTAGGGCCAGAAAAATTCTCACTCATCTTGGATTTATAGCTTTAGTTATTTACATGGTTGGATTCATGGGAAGAAATGCCACAACTTTCATGTTTGAACTTTTCATTTTTGTTGAGAGATGAAAAAGTTACAGGTGCTCTGGCTGGCTGAAGGTTGAACACGAAGTACAGGCCTTGGAAGCATGTTACATTATGTATTTATCATTTCATTTTAATAAACGGATGTATAATCACTCCAGTGGTAAGGCAGCACGTTGGTAACCAAGAGGGCGTGGGTTCAACACCCAACGCACTACCTTTTTCATTTCTCACAATTTTTCACTTTTTTTTGTTTCCAAACAAGCAACGCCTGGGCTTCCAACTTGGGCCTGATGATGTTTTTTCTTTTACTAACCCCTGATTTACTTGTGCACCCATGGCCCAATTTCTTTTACTATTTTCTTTTCTTTTTATTTTTTTATTTCTTTTCTTCTTTAATATTTTTATTTATTATTATTATTATTATTATTATTATTATTATTCTCATTAATCATGAAAAATCCAAAAATATTTTATTTACTCTTATTCATTTTTTTCCTTATAAAACAATAATATTAAAAACATTTTCTTTTAACAAATTAATTTCTCTTTTAAATAATTAAATATTTAGACTTAGGTTTAATAATTATTTTATTTTCTTAATTAAAATTAATTTAGAATTTAGTTTTCTTTTAATTATTTAATTTTTACTTTTTATTATTATTTAACTTAAAACCCTTTTTCTTCATAAAAACCCTAAAAAATATTTTTAATTTAATTTCTTTTCTCAATTTGTTTAAGTTAATTTTATTTTAATTTTAACTAATCTTTTTTAATTAGGTTTAGGTTAAACCCTTTTTATGAAAACCAAACAAAAATCATCTCTTTTTTATATTCTTGTATTTATATATTCTTTATTCAATCATTTGTACATGTTCAATATGGTTGTAATAGATTATTTATGTTTAATTTTCTTGCAATACTCCCTGTTGTACCCCAAAATTTACCCTCCCGTTTTCACAAGAAATCACAACCTCAGGGTTTTCTCTGATTTTTCAGATCTTTCTTTGGCAGTAATCCAGGATTAGGGTTTGCGCTCGCGTTTCTCAGAAGAAATTGAATCCACAGTAATTTAGTTGACTATTACGTCATTTTTACGATTGATCAAGATTACTGGTTATTTCTCAAAACCTAGTTATCCGGGGTAGGAGCTGAGACTTTTGTTTGGAACCTTAAGGCATTGGTTAGATTAGTGGAGTGAAAGGTTTATGGAATGCTTGTCTATTTAACTGTACAACGCATATGTTAATTGGAATACCAGGCGTATTATGATTAATGCAAGGTTGCGAGACGACAAAGTTTGTTGATTATTTATTTCATCTGGATTAAAGTTATTGGGATGTATTTCCAGTTATTTTAATTTAAGAAACTTAAATAATTAAATAGACAATACAAGGGAAAGAATGGAATTTTTGACAGTAGAAAGTTCTTATTTGACAAAGACTTTTTTATTTATTTATTTCAAATATTGTTACAAATTTTATTTGAATATTGTAAATTTACAATTTACAGTGTTTACAATAATATTTGTTTACAATAAATGAAAAAAGATATAATAAATCTAAGCCTAAATCTCTTGAGATCTTTGACTTCTACTTCTACTGCTTCCTCTATCATCCGACTGGTACTTACCTGCAAAAGACAGAAGAAAAAGAAATCAGTGCAATTAACTGAAAAGAATTTTCAAGCGGATAAATAAAAAAATCATCATTAAAGCTTGTTGGCCGGAATCAGAATGCTATTGGATTCATCATGATTTTACTTGTTCTCTTCGCAAATCACAAGAAGATTTCTCTTCTTGGTTCACAAAGAGAAAAGTAAAAATTAATTTGCAAGCATACAATTATTTCAAAATGCAAAGATATAAGGCAGCAACACAAAGCAAACTAAACTCCAAACTGCATTAGTCAACCAAGTCAGCATGAGCAAGCATGGCAAGCTAACTACAAATGCAAACTAAATGTCAAACTGAGTTGCCAAACTGTCACAACAATGCAGAAGCATACAAGTAACAAAAGTACACAAAGTTGTCCAAGAAAGTACAATGCAGGAAATATGGAAACAAGTACAACAATGCAGAGATGAACCAAGTTACAAGCAAGAGCTTGTCCTAGCTCTCATCATGTTCTGACCAACAAGCTTTTCAGAAAAAATATAATAAGCAATTTAAAATGCTTATGGAGAGAGAAAGAGAGTAAAGTGAGGGTTGGCAGTTTTGGCAGGCTGTAAAAGGCAGTGAGAAAACAAATAGATATAACAGTCTAAACAGTCCAGCAGAAGGATAGAAAAAAAATATGGCATAACCTCCAAACTTGCAAGCAAAACTCCACAGCCTGTAACTTACCAAAAAAACTGCAAGTTACAAACCTGCATAACCTTCAGGCCTGCCTCACAAAAAGAGCAAGCCTGCCTTCTCAACAAAAAGAACCTGCAAAAACTGCAATCCCAAATACAAACAAATTCAAAGCTTACTCAAAACACCAACCTGCTTAAACTGCATAAACTGCTAAACCTGTTTAAACAACAAGCCTGCACAAAGGCCAAACAAAAACTCATCAGCCTGCATAACTGAAACTCAAAAACCTGCCTAAACTCATCAAAATGCAGTCACAAAAACTGCAAGTTACCAAGCCTGCAAAACTGCAACTCACCAAACCTGCAAAACTGCCTCCAAAACTAAAGACCTGTTCAAACAGCATAGCCTGCCTTCCAAAAGCAAGCAAAAAGCTTTCCTTACAAACACTAAAACCTGCAAAGACACAAGCCTGTCAAGCAAGCCTAAAACATGCAAAACTGTAACTCAGTTACAAACCTGCCTTCAAAAGTTGCAAGTTACAGACTTGTCTGCATAACCTGCAAAACTGCTTCTCAAGCAAACCAAGCCAAAACTTATTCACCAACAAATCAAACTACACAACAAACCTATGATCCAAGCTCAACAAATATATGAAAAAGGCCACAAACTGCAATAACCCTGTTTGCTCAACAAAAAGGAAGACCATAACATTGGTTTTCAGTTTTCACCATCATCAAGTCAAAACAACAAAATCATCAAGCTAGCTTTTTAGAACCATTTCATCAATAATATTCAACAAAGAAGTAAGAGGGTTTTCAGAAATGAAATCGTCATCAAAACATCAAAACATCAATATCAAAAAGAAGAACAAGCAACAAGTTCTAGGTTGTGTTCACCAACAAGTTTCAAACAACATGAAGAACAACAACAAATAGCTAGTTTCTTTTCAGAATACATATATTCATCATCAAATAATCAGGGTCAATAAAAGAGAAGAGGAAGAGAAAATCAGAAACGAATATTCAAGTGTTTTCAGAATAACATCATCATCAAACAACCATTATTCAAGCACTCAGAAGCAAGAGTAGTCTCAAAATAGTTCATCATCAACTCAAATCAGAACAACTACAAAGAGGTTTTCAGAACAAACTCATCATTAAACAACATAAAACAACAAATACTAGAAACGCTATCATCAAGCTCCTCCTCTGCCTAGCCACCGAGAGCGTCGTTGGTCCAACCCTCTTGCCTCTCCATCGTGTTATAGAACAAAACGCTCAAGGTACGTCCCTCAAGCTCATACTACATATAAATATCAAAGAAACCATGGATTAAAACGTGCATGCAACAATCAAGTTAAATGAAAATGCAAACTGTAAAAAACGCGCTTGGAACGAAAAAAGATACCTTCTAAACCACCGCCTCGTACCGTCGTGGAGAGGAGATGGATGAAGGTGGCGTTCTGGCGGCTGGAGGACGAATCATTGTTTCGTTTGAGAGAAACGAAGAGAGCGAAGAAGATGAGAAGAGGCGCCGCTGTACCAAAACTGAAAACCCTAATTCTGATCAAAGAAAGTGTTAACCCTAAAACGTTGTACAACGCAACTGGGCCTTCACCCAAGCAAATGCCTAAAGCCCAAACATTCCTACTAAGTGCACCCCCCTCCTTTTCCCTTTCTTCCTCGTAATTATTTATTCTTCTTCATTCATTTTGGGCCATACTAATCATTAGGCCCATCATCATTCTTTACTCCATTTAGTTAAACTAATACTTTCTTTATCAATATCATTTTCATTTTTTTTTTGCAATATAATTCTTTTTCTCTTATTGTTAAAAAATATATTAACTTTTTTTTTTGTATAAAATTTTCTTAATAGTTGTCCTTAATATTTATTACATTTAATAACACAAAAGTACATAAATAATAAAACTTTAACTTAAATAATTTTTCTTTTCTTTAAAAAACTCTTTATTTACATAATCAATAAAAAACACAAAAATAAATATATACTTAATTTTCCTTAGGTTAATTTTTATTTGTTTCATTTGTAAATAAATACACGCATCCCATATTTCTTTGATTTCCATTATCTTATACTTTGTTATAATTTTACATTGAAAATGCGACAGTTCGATTTGGTTGTAACATAATACTTGGACATTATTATTCTGATAAGACTCATTCCTATTTGTAAACATTTGTACCCCTATCCCCAGATACTTATTTGTAATAATTTAGATTTTAAATTCCCGCAATTTATCGCTTTCAATATACTGTATAGTAATTAGGGTTTGTATGCGAAGATTCAAAATCAATCGCTAGATGACCTAATACAAGATAATTGCATGAAAATTAATACACAATTCACACTTGCACCTCTAGGGTAACCTCGCTTGTTGCCTCGGAAAATGCAATCATGTCCCTCGAGTATGAGACACTCTAGCAAATGCCCCTTCGATAAACAAAGATCGTAGTTCCTCGATGACCCTCGATGTTGCTTTCGATAAAACGATCCCGTCCCTTACAAAATGGCTAGAGCGTCTCACAAGTTGCCTTCAATGATTGTATGCGATGACCCGTGCCTGTCCCGTTTAACATCCTAACGCAAGGTTGTTCATCAAACACAATGGTGAAACAACACTGTTAAAAAGGGTTAAAAACATAAGAAAGATCTTCGAGAAAAATAGGGTAGACAACTCTTAGTTACTTGATCAAAAGCTTGCAAAACATCCTTGCCATTTTTCAAACACACTTCACAACACAACTTCAAAACATTTTCAAAAACAACTTTCAAAACATTGAATTATCTTTTCAAAAAGACACACACCTTTGTATATATTCAAACAAGAATCATTACAAAGGTTGCCTAGACAAGGCATCTTTTTCAAAACCACACACAAAGCACGATTTCAAACAATTGAAAAGTAAAGGCAAGTGATCTAAAACAAGTAACTAAGAGCCCATGGATAAGCATGGATTAAAAGGGTGCTAACACCTTCCCTTTTCATAATCTACCCCCCGAACCCAAGAAAACATCTCAAAGGTCTTTCCTGTGATTTTTGACCTTTCCTTTGGATAAAATAAAAAGTCGATGGCGACTCTTGCTAAACCGAACAAGTGCAAAAACAAACGCAAAATCCCAAGTCAGTTCTCCCACTGTATCATAGAACTGGAGACTCTGCTGGGGACTTACTTTAAAAGTGGGGTTACCTTAGGGTTTTAGATCACCTTTACATGCTTACTTTGATTACTTTGATTGCTTTACTTTTCGGGTTCCTTGTTTGGGTTTGTTTTAAATCCTACACCCGGATTTGGGGACACCTTTTAGGTAAGTAGCAATAAACTGTGAGGGAACTGTGCAGGGTATACCAACATGGTTGAAGCAATAGCTACGTTAGTGTGACATATTTGTGGGTACCGGTAGCCTTTGAGTCAATCAAAGAGAATACGGGGCCGCTGAGTGATGTCATGAAGCACTAACGAACTCTTAGAACCTTACTTGACCATCTTGGCCTCTTTAGGGGTAGTGAGATGACCGACTTTGGTGAAGTCCGAAGTTGGTAGATACTCGATACTACACTCATTGAGGATTGTTTTCTTGGAATATTTTGGTCGCCAGTTAAGCGGCTAAACCAAAACAATGAACACAAAAAATAATCCAGTGATATTGAGGTCCTCAGAACCCGGTTTCTATTTTAGGACAGGTGGAACCAACTAACTTCAAGAGGGTATTTACCTATAAACCCCGTGCAAGCCTAAAACCTAAGGACTTGTCTGCTTTGTGTGAATGTGATTATCTGTATATACACTTGCCTACTTTTTGCATACATGTACATAACATCATAACATCATACCATAGCATTTTCAATAACCATTTCGAGGATCTCAAGGGTCTTTTGATGCAGGATCACGTTGAACTAGACGTCTACCAAAAAGCAAGAGGATTCATTTTCCTCTAAACAAACACCGTCAAAGATCAAGTGCAACAACTTGAATCGAGGGCTATGACCCACTCGACATGGTGAGCTTGATTCTTGTGGAATGACATCCACCGATACAAAGTTATCCAATCAAAGATGTTGGTCGAAGTTCAATCTCTAACATTTTCTTGTGTTTACCCCGAGAGATTCTTGAAAACATGCATCATGCATTGTATCATAACAGGTTTTCCTTTTCAGGTTTCCTTATTCTCCTACTGTTTATTTCAGTAGAGATGGCTCTAGAGAGAACTGTCAAAGATATCCAGGCTCAAAACACTCAACTTCAAGAAATGTTCTTGAACCTGTCCCAGGGGCAAGAAGAAGTGAAAGCTCTCCTCACAAGGGGCATGGTCCTGGGAAATCCAGGCGGCGTCAGGAATGATCAGTTGGAAGAACTACAGATTGAGCTGGCAACAATGAAGATCCATATGATGGGACAACTGGTGGGCCAGATGGCTCTCATTCAAGACCTGGCTCAAAGACAAGAGGAGCTAAAGGTCCTCGTCAACAAACTGCATCAGGATGGATGTAACCCAATGGGGCAAACAACTAGGGTTAAAGATCAAGTCACCATTCAGCCTCCTTTGAGACAAGAAGATAAGGGAAAAGCTCCTCAACTTGCTTCAGGGTCACAACAACCTCGCCAGTGTCAACGGGGTAATCGGCGTAAGCAAAATACGTTTGGAAGACAGTTCACTGAGACTGACATACCATCATCTCTAGTACTGGAATGCTTGTTGGAGGTTAATCTGACTGCTTTAAAGGATCTTATTCGGAAGCCCAATACCTCTACTCCTAGCTATCACCCCGATGCATTTTGTGTATACCACTCCTATAGTCATGGACATGACACCGACGACTGTTGGGCTTTGAAAAACAAGATCCAAGACTTGATTGACAATGGAGTGCTGAAATTCATGTCGGATGGCGAGATGAAAATCTTCCACTGAGAGTTCTCCATCTAAAATGAAAAAGTTCAAACCTAGAGACTTTTGTTTCATTTGAATTTTCAAGTTGTAATTTCTTTTGTTATTCAAACAATTTTCTGTTGATGTCAAACTCTGTTTCATTAATGCATTGCATATGTTTGTCTTGAATTCATCCATTCGTTTTTACTATTCTTGAATTATGCTTCCTACTTTCTTTATGATATTTAACTCTTGATAAAAGTTACAAAGTCTTTAGAGGGAGGATGACGAAACAATACCATAATCTCATACAGTATGCTTTTGGACAGACCTTGCTGACGATGTACACGCGTTTCTTTAAAATCCTAAACATTGGAGTTATAAGGAAGATAATCCCTAGTCAACCCCTTCGAGCCAAAGAAGTAGAAGTTTTCTGTTTTAAACACAAATTGAAACCTTTGATTAAACCTGGGGCAGGGTAGTCTCTCAGTTAATTCAAAAGATGCGCATTGAAGTCGCAAACTCTCAGTTCATAATACAATGAATGACATCCAAAACATTCCTTTGGAATCAAAAGACAGTGATGGTTCCTTATCTCATAGGCAGTCACTATCTCTCAAAAGAGAAAAGTCCACTGAGCCAAAACCTACAAAGGAGGCTTAAGAAAGTTGGGGCATCCCGCTGACTGTAATCTCGAAAACAGGAACAGTCAGGCAAAAATTAGGGATAACAAATCAAAAGAAAGAGGTCATTACAAATATTCAACAACATGAAAAAATGTTGCAAAAAAAAAATAATGACTGCCTTCCCATGAAATTCAACTGGTGTGAACCATCACCCAAAATGTCGTTCTAAACTCGAATAGAGTTCGATACACAATTAACTGAGTTTAGGATTGAAGAACATCACGAAGAACGGGTGGGTACAAATATACTTTGAGCCTTTATCCTTTGTTTCTTAAACTGTGAACCAAGCCACATTACAACCCTTTAAAAGTCCTAATTGAAGCATGGGTTAGTTCAAAAGCATACTGTTACAAAAGGTATCCTGACTCCTGTAAGGCCTTTCTCTAAATCTTGTGTTGAATTTGTCTTATAACAAGTTTTCTGCTAAAAAACACATTTTTCAAAACTTCGAGACAAGCATGAATTTTGCATTATTTGAATATCGTTGTTTGCACATGTTTATTTGTTTGACAGCGAAGAAATTCACAACAGTGAATGTTCGGAGGAACGAAAGCTCTCTCAGTGAATAAAATCACTTCAAGTGGGATGACACTTTCGTGGCAAAAATCTCCTATCAATAAGAAGGGGACTTGGTTTGGTATTGTCTAGCAAATCTGGGGCAGTCCAGTCAAGATTTCAACAAATCTTTCAAAGTCCATTAAATCTGGGGCAGTCCGGTCAAGAATTCAAGAAATCTCTCAATTGCAGATTAACCTGGGGCAAGTCTCCCTCACCATCACTTGGGGCATTTAAACGTCAATCTCAACAAAGGGGTACGTACAGTCCAAGTTTCCTGGAAATACCACAAACATCTGATACTAGGGGCAGTGATGAACCTCTCCGAAATATTTCTGAAAAGAAGTTCAAGCGTCTTCGAGAAGTTTATCACCTCTCTAAGCAGACCAGCAGTCATGGGTTAATTTCCCCAACATTTATCAAGGATTTATTCTCCACAACAAAATTACATTTCAAATTGATCGGCCGTTAAAAATTTCCTTCATCGCCTGCTGGAGGTTACGGTCGTCATCAAAAATTCCTTCATCACCTGTTGGAAGTTACAACCACCAACA
Organism: Vicia faba; assembly: GCA_948472305.1. Classification (NCBI taxonomy): domain Eukaryota; kingdom Viridiplantae; phylum Streptophyta; class Magnoliopsida; order Fabales; family Fabaceae; genus Vicia; species Vicia faba. The sequence continues at coordinate 817,323,619 of OX451741.1, read as the reverse complement.
AAATAACGGACAACTGAAGCTCATAAAAATCTGTTTCTCTCAAGAATGAAGATTCTCATCCTTGAAACCTCATAAGATTGGTATACTACCAAGATCCCGATACCATTAACAGAATGAAGATTCTCATCCTTGAAACCTCAGAAGATTGGTATACTCCCAAGCTCCTGATACCGTTAATAGAATGAAGATTCTCATCCTTGAAACCTCAGAAGATTGGTATACTCCCAAGCTCCTGATATCGTTAACAGAATGAAGATTCTCATCCTTGAAACCTCAAGAGATTGGTATTCTCCCAAGCTCCTGATACTGTTAACAGAATAAAGATTCTCATTTTGGCTTCCCTAGTAGATTGGTATACTCCCAACCTTCTGACCCAAGACCTGAATGAAGATTCTCATTTTGGCTTCCCCATTAGATTGGCATACACCCAATCTTCGGACCCAAGACCTGAATGAAGATTCTCATTTTGGCTTCCCCAGTAGATTGGCATACACCCAACCTCCTGATATTCCCGACAGAATGAAGATTCTCATTTCTCAAAGTGGTATAACATCTGAATTTTTGATATTCCCGACAGAGTGAAGATTCTCATTCTTAAAGTGGCATACAACCTAAAACCTGAACTTCTGCCAAACAAGAATAAGCTTTTTCCAGAATCCTGAGTTTTACTCTCCAACAGGATAGCTACTTTTCAAACAGTATGGCTATTCCCCACAAAATTCTTACTCCCCAAGCAGAATGAAGACTCTCATTCTCAATTCCTCAGAGTTTTCAGATATTCCCCGGCGAAGATCTCCTCAAAGCAGGAATCCCCAGTATATTGGCATACAACCCAAACTCTTGATTTCCCCAACAGTGGTCCCAGGACTTCTCGTTTTCAACGATCAAAGGATTTTTAATCCCCAGTAGCAGTCAAGGATTTATTTTCCCCGACAGCGGCCAGAGATTTTATTATCTGCAGTCATCCAGGATTTATCTTCCTCAGCAAGATGGCTAATCAGCTTACATGCACATTCATTACATTCATATAACACATACATTTCATCATACAACATAACTTTGTGTTTCAGCTAATATTTTACCCTTCGCAGGATAAGTTTAGCAAGTTTCAAACTTCAACCACAAAAAACAGTTTACGGAAGCTCCAAACATGGATGATAATCTATTTCTTATTCAGACCCCCAGCTCAGAGACGTTCCAAACATGGATACCTTTCTGATACTCATCCACTCATCGGCAACATACAATTCAACAAACATTCTTGGATTGCATCTTTAAGCCCATCTCCGGCAAGATTCTGTCACATCTCCAAATGGCATCTTTAAGCTCATTCCCTCAACTATGCTTTGACGAGTGCAAATTTTTGGGCACTCTAGTGTCCAATCATCTTTTACCTTCGAGTCGCGAACGACAAAATTGCCAATCTAACTCTTCAGGTTCAAGAAGATTGAACAGGGGCAACTGTTGTACCCCAAAATTTTCCCTCCTATTTTCACAAGAAATCACAACCTCAGGGTTTTCTCTGATTTTTCAGATCTTTCTTTGGCAGTAATCCAGGATTAGGGTTTGCGCTCACGTTTCTCAGAAGAAATTGAATCCATAGTAATTCAGTTGACTGTTACGTCATTTTTACGATTGATCAAGATTATTGGTTATTGAAGATGTGAAAAACAAAAGAAGGGGGTTGAATTGTAAAACTTAAAACAAATGCTTAGACAACACAATATTTTTATCCTGGTTCGTTTGATCTCAAACTACTCCAGTCCACCCGTCAAGGTGATTTCGCCTCTCTCCAACGAGGTCTTAATCCACTATATTCAAAGGATTACAACAGCTACTTTAACAACTGTTAAAGCCTTCTTGAGTATAACCACAAACCGGTTTATCTCAAGGAAATCTTTTACAAATAATTTGAACAATAATGTGTTAACATTTTCTAATAAAACAATATATCACAATTGTGATAATTACACAACTTAAGCTTGGAGTAAAACTGAATTTGCTAAAGCGTTTGAGTAAGCGTGGTTTTGAAAGCTTGGCAAATTATGTGAGTGCATGCGTGCGTCTTTTCTCACACAGACTTGTTTAAATAGGCAAGGCAGAGAGACGTTGTCCATAAAGCCATTTTAATGATAATAACGCACTTCCCTTTTTGAGAAGATCTTGTCTGAGGATAGCCGTTAGCATTTAATTCTGTCTTGAATACTTAATAACGCTTCAGAGTCTTCTTTACTTTAACTTATGAGAACGCTTCAGAGTGCTGATGACTTGGAAAAGATCTTTGATAAGAGTCAGAGTGTATTATTTATACGCAGATTCTGGTTATCAAGCTTCAGCGTATAATCTGGTAGCTTCAGCGTGTAGCACATGTTACTGATCTTCTGATGCTGATTCCATCAGAACTTCTGTATATACAAAACATAATTTTAAGAAGCATATTTGTCTTATATATAAATCTTACAATTTATTTATTCTTATTATTTTTTTATCATCAAAACTCTAATTAAGGGTTGTAGAATCAAACTATGTTCTAACAATCTCCCCCTTTTTGATGATGACAAAAACCAGATTTTTCAATTAAAAAAAAGAATAAAAAGTATAGAATTAAGAAGAGAAAACTCCCCCTGAGTTGATTACTTCCCTTTAATTCCATGAGTCTTTGAGCATCAGAACCTTACTGTATCTTTCCTCAGAGTTTTGTACCTATTCAAGCTTTTCAGAAGAGAAAAAATTTAACTAGATCAGAATGTTTGAGACTTATGTCTCAGTAATCCGTTATTGAAAAATATCATTCTTTCTCCCCCTTTTTGTCAGTTATCAAAAAGAATAAATAATCAGAGCCAAAATGCATTTATATTAAAAACCAGAAGCAATGATAAGTTCAGAATAGCAGTAATGTATGAATATTACAGATAAACATGTTTTAAAAACGAGGAAATTCTAAGAGGGAGGAGGTAGACGCGTGAACAAGGTTTCCAACAAGATCTTGATTTGGATGTTGGTTTCCTGTTGCTGGGTTAACATGCTATTGATTTCCTCAATTTTGTCGTCCTGTTTATCCATTCTTTCATTCATCAACATATCAGATCTTTTCAGGTCTTCTAGAGTCTGCATGTCATAGGAGGAAGCTTGGGGATCTTCAGAAACTGGATGCTTCTCAGAGCATTCTGCAATATCCTCCTTGTGACCCAGTGCTTCAGCAGGAATCATCTGCTCTGGATTAACAGTCAGATTGAGATCTTCTGACTCTGGTTGAACTTTGGATGCTGGACGATGTTCAGACCAGGGAGCAATGTCCAGAGGGAGAACTTCTTCCTTAAGCAGCTTGCTTAGAACTGGATCTTCAATTTCTTTCAGCAGATTGCTGAAGTTTTGTTGAGCTTGTCTGTAGCTCTGTTCTTGCAACTTATGAGTTTCAGAACATACCCATCTTCTGAACTTTGACCAAAGGTAGTCTGATGCAGCAGGATCAATCAGCTCAAGACTAGCTTGCTTCAGAGAAGTGATCTACTTCTGTACTTCTGTTTCAAACATCAATAAGCTGGTACCAACATCTGGAGAGGGTTCAAATGGTTATGGTTTTGGGATAGCTGTTTTGTGGGTTATGGCAGCAAGATGTTCAAAAACCGTTAAATCAATGACAGTCTTGCTGTGGTCATCTGGATTGTTCTTTGGTGAGGGAGTGGGAGAGTCAGGAATTATGATTGAACTTGCTGGGGAGTTTGGTGGAGTTGATTCTAGTGAGGAGGGAATTTGGCGAATATCCAAGATGGTTAAGGGCATATTGTGATCGGTGGAAATAGAACTGACTGTTTAAAGCTACTTCGCGAAATGTCGCGGAAGCAAGAGTCGCCACCATCTTTTATTTTCTCCAACATGGACAGGACAAAAGCACAACAAAATTCCTTATGAGATAGTTTCTCGGTTCGGGAGGTAGATTTATAGAAAGGGAAGGTGTTAGCACCCTTTCTATCCGTGGTTATCCACGGGCTCTTAGATACTTGCTCATTGTGTTTTCAAAAGTGTTTGCTTTTCAAAGTGTGAGTGGGTTTGAAAAAGTTTCGTTTAAAAATTTCAGAATGACTCTTGTATCAGTCCTCAAGAGTGTTTGAAAAATTGTTTTGAAAGCTTTTTTGAAAGTGTCGGTGTGAAAAGAGTTTTGATTTGTTTTTAAATAGAGCAAGTATCCATGAGTCATCCACCTACCCTAAGTAATTAGGCTGTGTAAATGTCCTTAAGGTAGTGCCATCCCACCATTGAGAGGTAGGTAGCACCACCGTTGGAGGTGTTTGGGTCAATTCGTTTGTAGGGACAGTGTGGTCACCAGAGCAACAGTAGGACACCTTAGAAGCTACCCTTATGCCCTTGATCCTTTTTTTAACCGAGGCAACCGTTTCGAGGCAACTGGATCATGGACATAAGGACTTACTAAAACGTCCTATACTCGACGACCACGTTTCGAAGGTAAGGCAACAGGTGAGGCGTACCCTAAGAGTGGTGTGTGAATTTGTGTGTTATTTTCATGTTTAGCAATTATCTTTGATCATGGCATGGTGAGCTACGCATTGTTTTTAATTAGCCATACATTCTTTCATGCAATTAGAATTTAAAAGTGCGGAAATTTAAATGCGGAAAGATAAATCCTAAGCTATTACAAGGCGCGGGTCTATACATCGCCAAATTACAAAGACCCGTTTGATAAAAATGCGGAAAGTAAAAGACCTAATTACTATTACAATCCTTGAGCAGTTACATAATATTCGAAAAGAAAATAAATGTGCGAAATAGAAATTAAAACTGACAGTCCGAGGGTTTTGACCCTTTTGAAATTAAATTGAAATTAAAAAGCTAATTAATATTTAATTAAAGAAAGAAATGAAAAGAAAATGTTTTTATGTTTTTTTTTGTATTTATGAAAATAAAGAATTTACAAGGAAACCCTAATTCTAGATTATTTTTATTTATTTAAGAAAATATTCAAGTTAATCTAATTTACACTAATTAATTAAATTGCATGTTTATTTACAAAAATATTTAGTAATTAATAATAATAATAATGAGAGAAAATTATTTATTAAAAAAAAAGATGAAAAGGTCAAAAACCCTAATTCTACTTATTTTACTTATTAAGAAAAGATTAAAGTTTAAAACCTAATTTACTAAATTAATGATTAGAGTTTATTTACAAAAATATTCTAATAGTGAAATTAATAAGAATTAAATATTAAATATTTTTTGGTTTCTGATTTTTTATTATGAAAATTATTTTAGATGAATTAAATAAAACAATTAAAACAATTAAACAAATTAAAACAAAAAAAGAAAAGAAAAGGAAATTAAAAAATAGAATACAAACATTGGGGGGTGTCTGGCCCATTTTGGAGGTTTTTTGGAAGCAATTTTGGCCCATCAGAACAAAGCCTTTTTTGACTTTTTAGGATCACGTGTGGAATGGTTGACTGAGCGTACCATAGAATTCAGGTTCTGGCCTTTGGATGAGATCTCCTGGCCACTTGGCAAGCCTTAGCATGTGCGTGTATGGTGAACCACTGAATGAGCGTTACACCTGAACACGTTAGGATAAAAATTATTAAGCATATGGGGGACCTGGGAATCGAACCCAGGTCCCAGCGTTTACCAAGTACATCCCTTGCCAAGTGAGCTGTGAAGTGCGTTTGTAATGTTAGTGGAAAACAAATAATATAAAAGAAAACAACGTTAATGATAGAAAAACGCGCCAACTTTTGAATTGCCCAACCATACGGTGACACGCTAGCCTTCTTCTTCATCTTTGTACCTGCAATATAAACAAATAGCGGGGGTTTTAAACCCCCACAAAACCAAAGTCCAGAAAATAGTGATTAGAAGAGGACGAAATATAAAAAAGGCGCGATTGTTTCATTGAATTCGTCTTGTTGTCACGATTTGGTCTATACCAGTTTGAATGTCCAATTTTACCATGTGAGGAAAACCCCAATTTAGAGCTTCTGAAACCCTAAGTTTCAACCATGGTGGATTCTGATTTAGGCAATATTGTCACAATTAAGTTGTACCAATCGCTTCAGAATGTTAATATTAGTATAAATCAATCAAGAAAGATGGCTAAAAGTGCATGAATCGTGATATGGAATTCAAGGAATTTTGGCAAACCGTATAACCTGTGTTCTTCAGTTCTTTACATGTTTTGACTCGTCCTCGATTGCAAACGCTTCCTGGATGTTTTGGCAATGTATTGGAATGCTTTTGAAGCTTTGAATTGTGCCCTAACTATGAAATCAGTTTTCAAGTTTTTGGCCAAAAATTGCAAATTGGTTATGCAGCTTCTGAGCAGTTTTTCGTGTATCCTTGCATTAGGTTTCACTATGCCTTTGTATCTGAACATGATTAGGTCAAAAAAACAAGCCCAAGGTCCATGAATTGATGATTTGAAGATTTGATTTTCTCATATCTTTTTCAATCTTTTTTTCATACAAATCTTGCCAAATATGGATGATATTGTCCCCTTGAGATGGTGCACGAAATCTCTTGCATATAATGAACATATTTGCTGCACAAAAAAGATTTAAAACCATTATTTGATATTTTTCTCATAATTAAATCTAATTAAATGAATTAATAATAATAAAAAATCAATTAATTAATTAAAAATAAGAAAATAAAACATTTTTAGCTCAATGGGTCGTGCATATGCTTTGGGTAGTGATTCAAGGAAGAATTTGAGGCCCATTAGCATTTTTGAAGCTTTTGAAGCAAAGTTGACTTTTCAAAATTACCAAAAATTTCCCAACTTCTCCAAGGCATATCTTGCTCAATTTTGAAGCTATGATCATGTTCTTGGACATTTTGGAAAGGTCTTGAAGTCCTATAACCAATGCCTTTGGTCCCATGTCATTTTGATTTACCAATCTCAAGTTATGGTCTTTGACTTAAAGTGCCTTTTTGTTGACTTTTGAAAATGACCTATAATGTTGAAATTGATAACTTTTTGTGAGAGCATTTCTTGGACTTGAAGTGTGAAGATGAGTTGTAGGAAATGTCGTTCTCTTCAAAATGAGCATTGGATGGGATTTTTCTGATAAACCATGAGGAAGTTATGCCCTGGTCAATTTGCAGTTGACTTTTTCAACTGTCCAAAAATAGAAACTTTTGCCTCTTGAGACTTTTTGAGCCATGCTTTGGGAATCATGATCAAGAATTGATCAAATGATGTTTATGGCTTCAAAATAAGATGTTGACCAAAAATTTTGACTTTTGACTGTCAAATGACCATTTTGCCCCTGTAGTTGACTGTGAAGCATTTAGGGTTTTTGACTGTGCAACTTGATGCTGTGAGTCTTGAAATTTGACATATGGATGCTTGACAATGTATGTAGGCATGTGGGACTTTATTGGACCCTTGGAAACTTCAATTTCTTTGCCAGAACCAAAACCCTAATTTTGACTGTGTTAGGAGGCAATTGGACTGTGCAACCCTTGAGAGATTTTGAACCATGATCTTGGCAAATCTTGAAGAATATGGGAGGGCAAATTTTGGGGTACAACACATACGAATGGCCAGAGGTTCTGTGATTCCAGGAATGGGAATGGTATCAGAATCAACAGTTTGGTTTGATTGATCGTTATGAGGTTCTGGTTCATAGGATTCAGAAGGTTGAGCCTCAGAAGTTTGAACTTCTGGGAGAGATAGTTCAGGTTGTGGAGAAGGTGGATGAATTTCTTGTTGAGGATATGGAGGTAGTGGGATTTCTGGTTCTGGAGAGAGGGGAATTTCTGGTTGTGGTGAGAGGGGAATTTCTGGTTGTGCTTCTGTGGTGGTTTCAGGGTTTGGATTTTCTGGCATGGGAGCAGAAGTATGTTGGTCAAAGGTATCTATATCAGATAGAACTTTTGCAAGTTCTTGTTGGGTTTCTTCAATATTTGGATTTGGAGGTTGGGAGCGAGATCTTCTAAGAGTTAAGGATTCAGAGGGGTCAAATTCAATGTCAAAGTCATCAAATGTTTGTTGTGTGGGGTTTTCTGATTGAGTGGGAATTAGGATAGATGTTGATACAGAAATTGAATTTAAAACAGTTACAGAAGAAGGATTACCTTTCTTTTTAGGAGTCCGTTGGGATGATCCTTCTGCTACAGCTTTCCTTTTCTTGGTTTTCTTTAGCACAACTTCTGGAGCCTTCTGCTGCAGATCCTGAATGTTCAAATTAGGTCCTGTACCATCCGCCTTGCAAGCATCCAGATATTTGACTATTATATCAGGTTTAGAATCAATTTATGAGAACAAAGGAAAGTTATCCAGAGGGACTCTTCTGCTGGAGATTGCTGCAAAAGGAGTGACGCTGGGTTCCTTCTTGATGTTCTCAATCAACTTCATTTTCTTCAAATTCTTTGCATTCAGCTGTTTGCCAACAGTAGCTTCCAAAGAGCTGATTTCCTGAGCCTCTGTAAGATGATCAATCAGCTTATTCTCTGTTAGAATATCTGATATAAGCCTTCCTAGGGGTATCCAGTCCCTTTTTGTGCGCTCCTCTTCTCTGGTTTCTTTAACACTTATCCTTAGATGGTTAAACAACAGATGAGCCAGATTCACCTTAATCTTCTGGGAGATGAAGTAGATCAGAAATTGCTGATCAATATTGATGTAGTCAGGAGAGCTGGTAGGCTTCCTGTGGTTTATGCATTCCAGAATGATCTTGGCCCATATTTTGTGATGGTCTTTTAAATCCCTTATCTTGCTGGAGGGAAGACCCAGAGTGAAGATTTCTCTAGCAATTAGGGTAACATCAGCGCATCTTTCAACCATGTCAATGCAACGTACACCACCACCACTGTAGCCTATTAATCTTGCAATGAGGTCCTCAGTAATAACAATCTTCTTCCCCATTATGTATGAAGTAACTTGATGGTTGGAAGATGAAGCATGAATCCAAAATTCCTTTACCAGAATTGGGAATGTTGGACCCACCAGACGGTCAAAGTATCTTTCCCAGCCTTGAGCCTTAACTTCTTCAGAGAGATTAAACCCATTCTCTTAAAGACTGTTGAAATCCACGATCAATTCTGAAAGAACTTCTAGATTTTTGATGGGTGTGAGAAGAGTTCTGTAGGGTTCTTCGTATTGTTCGGAGGAATCTGTTTTCTGAGAACTGGAAGTGGGGATGCTTGAGGAAGCCATGTTCACACGAAGGTTTTGTGAAGAAATTGAAAGGGTTTTGAGAAAAGATGCAAACTGGAAAAAAAATAAGTTTGTAGAGAAAATGAAAGTGAAGGTAAAAGAGTGTAAATGGTGAGAGATGTGTTTAAATAGATTTCTAAAAAATTTTGAAAACATAAACGGCAAGAGAGAGAAATTAATTATAATGATTATGAGCATTTAATGATAGCTGATTTTGGGGGATTCAGAAAGATATTGGAACGGTTACCCATGACATGTGTCTCAATGAAACCAATCAGTGCTTTTGACCTTTCAGAAACGTGAACGCGTGTTCAGCCTCAGAAAGTAGCTGATGACTGGATGACACTTGTTTGCTTGAGTGAATTGCACATTTCTATCCTTGATTCTGTTACAATCTGTACTTCTAAAGATCTGAAGAAAGATTGATCAGTAGTTCACGAAAAAGTAGATAAAGTTCTGAAGGTTAAGATATGGAATCAAAACAGTTTTATTCTGGGCAGAGCTTCATGCTGAGATGTTTCAGAATGAAGTTGAACCTATCTTCAGAAAGAGGTTTTGTAAAGATATCAGCCCATTGATGGTCTGTGTTAATAAATTTTAAATTTAGAATCCCTTTCTGAATATAGTCCCTAATAAAATGATGTTTTATTTCTATATGCTTAGCCCTAGAATGCAAAATAGGATTTTTACTGAGACAAATAGCAGAAGTATTGTCACAGAGGATAGGAATGTTACTCTCAAATATCTGGAAGTCCTCAAGTTGACTTTTCATCCAAAGCATTTGTGTACTGCATCCAGCTGCTGCTATGTATTCAGCTTCTGCTGTTGATAGAGCAATTGTGGATTGTCTTTTGCTGGACCATGAGATCAGATTTTCTCCCAGAAACTGGCAGCTTCCAGAAGTGCTTTTACGTTCTACTCTGTCTTCGGCGAAATCAGCATCACAGTATCCTATTAAGCTGTAATTACTTGATTTTCTATAAAACAAACCCAGATTAGTAGTACCTTTCAGATACTTGAAAATTCGCTTAACTGCTGTTAAGTGAGATTCTCTAGGATCTGATTGGAATCTAGCACAAATGCAAACACTAAATAGAATGTCAGGCCTTGAAGTCGTCAGATAGAGAAGAGAACCAATCATACCTCTGTAGACCTTCTGTTCTACCTTTTTACTTACCTCTTCTCTTTCCAGAATTCACGTGGGGTGCATTGGAATCTTTGATGGCTTACATTCTGAGAGATCAAATTTCTTCAGAAGTTCTCTGACATATTTGCTCTGATAAATGTAAGTTCCTTATGGGGTTTGATTAATCTGAATGCCCAGAAAGAATTTTAGTTCCCCCATTAGGCTCATCTCAAATTCTGCCTGCATACATTTAGCAAACTTTCTTCCCATAAAGGGTTTAGTGGATCCAAATATGATGTCATCAACATAAATCTGACATACTAGAATGTCATTCTTAACTGTCTTACAAACAAGGTTGTGTCCACTTTCCCTCTGGTGAATTCCTTTTCTAACAGGAAGTTACTTAGTCTTCCATACCAAGCTCTGGGAGCTTGTTTCAGACCATAGAGTGACTTCTTTAGTTTGAAAACATATTCTGGATTTTTGGAACTTTCAAAACTAGGGGGTTGGTGCACATATACCTCTTCTTCTATATAGCCATTTAAGAATGCACTCTTAACATCCATCTGATACAGAGTGATGCCTTTATTAACAACAAATGAGATTAAGAGTATGATAGATTCTAACTTGGCGACTAGAGCAAAGGTTTCTGTAGAGTCTATCCCCTCTTGCTGACTATAACCTTGTGCTACCAGTCGTGCTTTGTTTCTGATGACTTCACCTTGTTCGTTTAGTTTGTTTCTGAACACCCATTTTGTACCAATGACGTTGGATCCTTTTGGTTTGGGAACTAGATCCCATACGTCATTTCTTGTGAATTGATTTAGCTCTTCTTGCATTGCTAGAATCCAGTCATTGTCCAGAAGTGCTTCATCAATTGTTGTTGGTTCAATTAGAGAAACCAGTCCCATGAAGGATTCTTCAGAGTTTCTGAAGCTAGATCTTATTCTGATTGGATCTTCCTTTCTTCCTAAGATTATTTCTTCTGGGTGATCCATGCTGCTTCTGGATGGTCTTTTCTGGAGTTGATCAACAGAAGGTGCTGGATTGCTTGCAGTTCCTCTTTCTGATGTTGAGGGAGTGTCTCTGTTGAGAGCTTCTGATGACTTGTCTTCAGTACCTGTGAGTTCAACTTCCATACCTGCAAGGAATTCATTCTGCTTTGACTTTTGAGAGTCAAGCTTATCATCAAAACGAACACTGATTGATTCTTCCACAATCTGTGTTTTTGTATTGTATACTCTGTACCCTCTTGAGCGTTCAGAATATCCTAACATAATACACTTTTGTGCTTTAGAGTGAAAATTGTTCAAATAATTTTTTGTATTCAGAATAAAACATGTACATCCAAATGGGTGAAAGTAGGAAATGTTGGGCTTTCTGTTCTTCCACAATTCATATGGAGTCTTTTCCAGAATAGGTCTTATGGAGATTCTATTCTGAATGTAACACGCTGTGTTTATTGCCTCTGCCCAGAAGATCTTAGCAACGTTAGTCTCGTTGATCATGGTTTTGGCCATTTCTTGCAATGTTCTGTTCTTCCGTTCTACAACTCCATTTTGCTGGGGAGTTCTAGGACAAGAGAAATCATGCAGAATGCCTTTATCATTAAAGAATAACTCAAAATCTTTGTTTTCAAATTCTCCACCATGATCACTTCTGACTTTGACGATTCTAAGATCCTTTTCATTCTGAACTTGGTTGCAGAAGGTAACAAACACAGAGTGTGACTCGTCCTTGTGCCTTAAGAACTTTACCCATGTCCATATGCTATAGTCATCTACGATTACTAACCCATACTTCTTGCCACTGACTGAAGCAGTTTTAACTGGTCCAAATAAGTCAATGTGCAGAAGTTCTAATGGCTTGGAGGTGGAAACAACGTTTTTGGATTTGAAAGCTGGTTTTGAAAACTTGCCTTTCTGACATGCTTCACACAGAGCATCTGAATTGAACTTCAGGTTAGGAAGTCCTCTGACCAGATTGAGTTTGTTAATCTGAGATATTCTTCTCATACTAACATGTACCAATCTTCTGTGCCAGATCCATTGCTCGTTATTAACAGACAGTAGACATTTTACATTCTGACTTTTTAGTTCAGAAAGTTTTATTTTATAAATGTTGTTTTTCCTCTTTCCATTAAATAGGATAGTCCCATCTTTCTGACTAACAGCTTTGCATGAATTTTGATTGAAGATTATATCATAACCGTTATCACTTAATTGACTTATGGATAACAGATTATGCATTAATCCATCAACTAGTAAAACATTACTTATAGAGGGAAGATTTCCATTACCTACTATTCCAGAGCCAATGATCTTTCCTCTCTGATTGCCTCCAAAACCTACGTGGCCTCCAGGCTTAAGTTCCAGGCTTTGGAACATATGCCTTCTTCCTGTCATGTGTCGTGAGCAGCCAGAGTCCAGGTACCATGATTGGTGTTTTTGCTTTACTGCTAAAGATATCTACCACATGTATTATTTTATCCTTAGGTACCCACATTTTCTTGGGTCCTGATTTATTAGTTTTACCAAAACTCTAGTTGAATTTTGGTTTGACAGAGTAATCACTACTTGTATATTTTATGTCATGTGTGTGCCCATATATAAAGTGTGAATCAAGTGGAGTACGTTTTATAACTAAATCCATGGCATTTTTTGGTGTAGGTACCTTACCTTGATATCCTATCCCTTTTCTGCCATTTCTGCTAACTCCATAGATCATTGAAGCCATTTTGCTTCTGTCTATGTTTTTAGCTAGAAACTTCTGAAAGCTGTGATCATACTCCTTGATGATCTCATCAGCACTGCTAGGAGTTTCAGGGATTGTTTTCTTCTGAGAGTTTTGCAATTGGTTTTCTAATTCTGAAATTTTATCTTTTAACTCAGAATTCTCCAATTTGAGACTCTCAGTCTTATCAGAGTCAGAAGCAAGATTCCTTTTCAGGTTTCTGAATTTGACTCTGATCTGCTGATATCTTTCCAGAATTTCATTAAGGCTTTCAGCTAGTTCAGCCTTAGTAAAGTTTATAGTAAAGTCAGGGAATACCTCTTCTGTATCTGATTCAGATTCTGACTCAGAAGCTTCACTGTCTTCTGTTATGTTTGCCATGAGAGCTATGTTTGCTCTTTCATCATCTGATTCTAAGTTAGCTTCAGATGTGTCAGAATCATCCCATGTAGCCATGAGACTTTTCTTATTTTCCTTGCCAAACTTCTTTTTGGGCTTTTCCTTCTGAAGATTTGGGAAATCACTTTTGTAGTGCCCTTGCTCGTTACATTCATAGCAGATGATGTCTTTGTTGTTTGGCTTTCTGTTTCCTGAAGAACCTTCAGATCTTCTGTGTCCAGAGGAGGATTCTGACCTTCTGTATCTGGAGAAAGATTCATTCTGATTTTCTGATCTTCTGGGATTCCTGAACTTCCTTTGCCTCTGCTTCCACAATTGGTTCACCCTTCTGGAGAGGAGAGATAGTTCATCTTCTTCTGATGAGGACCCATCAGAGGTTTCTTCCACAGCCTGCAAAACTTTGGAGTCAGATTTTTTGTTAGATTTTAAAGCTAATGGCTTACCTTGCTTTTGAGGTTCATCTGCTTCTAGCTCTATCTCATGACTTCTGAGGGAGCTGACAAGTTCCTCCAGAGAGATTTTGTTGAGATCCTTGGCTAGCTTAAGCGCTGTGACCATTGGCCTCCATTGTTTTGGCAAGCTTCTGATGATCTTCTTAACATGATCAGCAGTAGAATACCCTTTGTCAAGAACTTTTATACCAGCAACAAGAATTTGAAATCTTGAAAACATAGTTTCTATTGATTCACTCTCTTCTATCTTGAATGCATCATACTTCTGAATGAGTGCAAGGGCTTTGGTTTCTTTGACTTGAATGTTGTCTTCATGCGTCATTCTCAGAGAGTCAAACATATTCTTTGTAGTGTCTCTGTTTGATATCTTCTCATATTCTAAATAAGAGATGGCGCTGAGAAGAATTGTTCTGGCCTTGTGATGATTTCTGAACTCACGCTTTTGCTGATCAGACATTGTTTTCTTGTCAATCTTCTGACCACTTCCATCCACTGGGTGCGTGTATCCATCAGTCACCATGTCCCACAGATCAGCATCATGGGCCATAAAGAAACTCTCAATTCTGTCTTTCCAGTAGTCAAAGTTCTCTCCATCAAAGACAAGAGGTTTGCCACTGAATCTGTCTCTTTCTTCATTGTTGTCATTGCTGATGTTTTGATTTGGTCCTGCCATTGTGTTTTTCTGACGCTGGATCTTGTACTGACACGGTTAAGTGTTATAAGCTCAGAACCAGGCGCTCTGATGCCAATTGAAGATGTGAAAAACACAAGAAGGGGGGTTGAATTGTAAAACTTAAAACAAATGCTTAGACAACACAGTATTTTTATCCTGGTTCGTTTGATCTCAAACTACTCCAGTCCACCCGTCAAGGTGATTTCGCCTCTCTCCAACGAGGTCTTAATCCACTATATTCAAAGGATTACAACAACTACTTTAACAACTGTTAAAGCCTTCTTGAGTATAACCACAAACCGGTTTATCTCAAGGAAATCTTTTACAAATAATTTGAACAATGATGTGTTAACGTTTTCTAATAAAACAATATATCACAACTGTGATAATTACACAACTTAAGCTTGGAGTAAAACTGAATTTGCTAAAGCGTTTGAGTAAGCGTGGTTTTGAAAGCTTGGCAAATTATATGAGTGCATGCGTGCGTCTTTTCTCACACAGACTTTTTTAAATAGGCAAGGCAGAGAGACGTTGTCCATAAAGCCATTTTAATGATAATAACGCACTTCTCTTTTTGAGAAGATCTTGTCTGAGGATAGCCGTTAGCATTTAATTCTGTCTGGAATACTTAATAACGCTTCAGAGTCTTCTTTGCTTTAACTTATGATAACGCTTCAGAGTGCTGATGACTTGGAAAAGATCTTTGATCAGAGTCATAGTGTATTATTTATGCGCAGATTCTGGTCATCAAGCTTCAGCGTATAATCTGGTAGCTTCAGCGTGTAGCACATGTTACTGATCTTCTGATGCTGATTCCATCAGAACTTCTGTATATACAAAACATAATTTTAAGAATCATATTTGTCTTATATATAAATCTTACAATTTATTTATTCTTTGTATTTTGTTATCATCAAAACTCTAATTAAGGGTTGTAGAATCAAACTATGTTCTAACAGTTATTTCTCAAAACCTAGTTATCCGGGGTAGGAGCTGGGACTTTTGTTTGGAACCTTAAGGCATTGGTTTGATCAGTGGAGTGAAAGGTTTATGGAATGCTCGTCTGTTTAACTGTACAACGCATATGTTAATTGGAATACCAAGCGTATTATGATTAATGCAAGGTTGCGAGACGACAAAGTTTGTTGATTATTTATTTCATCTGGATTAAAGTTATTGGGATGTATTTCCAGTTATTTTAATTTAAGAAACTTAAATAATTAAATAGACAATACAAGGGAAAGAATGGAATTTTTGACAGTAGAAAGTTCTTATTTGACAAAGACTTTTTTATTTATTTATTTCAAATATTGTTACAAATTTTATTCGAATATTGTAAATTTACAATTTACAGTGTTTACAATAATATTTGTTTACAATAAATGAAAAAATATATAATAAATCTAAGCCTAAATCTCTTGAGATCTTTGACTTCTACTTCTACTGCTTCCTCTATCATCCGACTGGTACTTACCTGCAAAAGACAGAAGAAAAAGAAATCAGTGCAATTAATAGAAAAGAATTTTCAAGCAGATAAATAAAAAAATCATCATTAAAGCTTGTTGGCCGGAATCAAAATGCTATTGGATTCATCATGATTTTACTTATTCTCTTCGCAAATCACAAGAAGATTTCTCTTCTTGGTTCACAAAGAGAAAAGTAAAAATTAATTTGCAAGCATACAATTATTTCAAAATGCAAAGATATAAGGCAGCAACACAAAGCAAACTAAACTCCAAACTGCATTAGTCAACCAAGTCAGCATGAGCAAGCATGGCAAGCTAACTACAAATGCAAACTAAATGTCAAACTGAGTTGCCAAACTGTCACAGCAATGCAGAAGCATACAAGTAACAAAAGTACATAAAGCTGTCCAAGAAAGTACAATGCAGGAAATATGGAAATAAGTACAACAATGCAGAGATGAACCAAGTTACAAGCAAGAGCTTGTCCTAGCTCTCATCATGTTCTGACCAACAAGCTTTTCAGAAAAAATATAATAAGCAATTTAAAATGCTTATGGAGAGAGAAAGAGAGTAAAGTGAGGGTTGGCAGTTTTGGCAGGCTGTAAAAGGCAGTGAGAAAACAATAGATATAATAGTCTAAACAGTCTAGCAGAAGGATAGAAAAAAAATATGGCATAACCTCCAAACTTGCAAGCAAAACTCCACAGCCTGTAACTTACCAAAAAAACTTCAAGTTACAAACCTGCATAACCTTCAGGCCTGCCTCACAAAAAGAGCAAGCCTGCCTTCTCAACAAAAAGAACCTGCAAAAACTGCAATCCCAAATCCAAACAAATTCAAAGCTTACTCAAAACACCAACCTGCTTAAACTGCATAAACTGCTAAACCTGTTTAAACAACAAGCCTGCACAAAGGCCAAACAAAAACTCATCAGCCTGCATAACTGCAACTCAAAAACCTGCCTAAACTCATCAAACTGCAGTCACAAAAACTGCAAGTTACCAAGCCTGCAAAACTGCAAGTCACAAAACCTGCAAAACTGCCTCCAAAACTAAAGACCTGTTCAAATAGCATAGCCTGCCTTCCAAAAGCAAGCAGAAAGCCTGCCTTACAAACACTAAAACCTGCAAAGACACAAGCCTGTCAAGCAAGCCCAAAACCTGTAAAACTGCAACTCAGTTACAAACCTGCCTTCAAAAGCTGCAAGTTACAGACCTGTCTGCATAACCTGCAAAACTGCTTCTCAAGCAAACCAAGCCAAAACTTATTCACCAACAAATCAAACTACACAACAAACCTATGAGCCAAGCTCAACAAACATGTCAAAAAGGCCACAAACAGCAATAACCCTGTTTGCTCAACAAAAAGCAAGACCACAACATTGGTTTTCAGTTTTCACCATCATCAAGTCAAAACAACAAAATCATCAAGCTAGCTTTTTAGAACCATTTCATCAATAATATTCAACAAAGAAGTAAGAGGGTTTTCAGAAACGAAATCATCATCAAAACATCAAAACATCAATATCAAAAAGAAGAACAAGCAACAAGTTCTAGGTTGTGTTCACCAACAAGTTTCAAACAACATGAAGAACAACAACAAATAGCTAGTTTCTTTTCAGAATACATATATTCATCATCAAATAATCAGGGTCAATAAAAGAGAAGAGGAAGAGAAAATCAGAAACGAATATTCAAGTGTTTTCAGAACAACATCATCATCAAACAACCACTATTCAAGCACTCAGAAGCAAGAGTAGTCTCAGAATAGTTCATCATCAACTCAAATCAGAGCAACTACAAAGAGGTTTTCAGAATAAACTCATCATTAAACAACAAATACCAGAAACTCTATCATCAAGCTCCTCCTCCGCCTAGCCACCAAGAGCGCCGCCGGTCCAACCCTCTTGCCCCTCCATCGTCTTACAGAACAAAACGCTCAAGGTACGTCCCTCAAGCTCATATTACATATAAATATCAAAGAAACCATGGATTAAAACATGCATGCAACAATCAAGTTAAATGAAAATGCAAACTGTAAAAAACGCGCTTGGAATGAAAAAAGATACCTTCTAAACCACTGCCTCGTACCGTCGTGGAGAGGAGATGGATGAAGGTGGCGTTCAGGCGGCTGGAAGGCTGGAGGACGAATCATTGTTTCGTTTGAGAGAGACGAAGAGAGCGAAGAAGATGAGAAGAGGCGCCGCTGTACCAAAACTGAAAACCCTAATTCTGATCAAAGAAAGCTGTTGTACCCCAAAATTTGCCCTCCCATATTCCTCAAGATTTATCAAGAATCATCTCCAAATGGTTCAAGATTACTCAAGGATTGCACAGTCCAAATACCTCCTAAGACAGTCAAAATTAGGGTTTTGGTTCTTCTAAGGAATTTGAGGTTTTCAATGGCTCAATCAAGTCTCATATGCCTATATGCATTCTCAAGCACCTACATACCAAGTTTCAAGACTCACAGTGCCAATTTGTACAGTCAAAAGCCCTATTTGATTCACAATCAACTGCAGGGGTAAAATGGTCATTTTGCAGTCAAAAGTAAAATTTTTTGGTCAACATCTTATTTTGAGTCCACAATCATCATTTGATCAAGTATTGATCATGATTCCACAAGGATAACTCAAAAATCAACAAGATGCAAAAAGTTACTATTTTTGGACAGCAAAAAAGTCAACTGTATCTTGACCAAGGCATAACTTTTTCATGGTTCATCAGAAAAATTCCATCCAATGCTCATTTTGAAGGGAATGACATTTCCTACAACTCATCTTCACATTGCAAGTCCAAGAAATGCTCTCACAAAAAGTTATCAATTTCTACATTATAGGTCAATTTCAAAAGTTAACAAAAATGCACTTTAAGTCAAAGACCATAACTTGATATTAGTAAATCCAAATGACATGGGACCAAAGGAATTGGTTATAGGACTTCAAGACCTTTCCAAAATGTCCAAGAACATGTTCATATGATTAAAATTGAGCAAGATATGCATTGGAGAAGTTGGGAAATTTTTGTGAATTTGCAAAAGTCAACTTTGCTCAAAACACTTTGTTTTTGCTAATGGGCCTCAAATTTCTTCTTGAAACTTTATCCAAGGCCTATGCACGACCCATCAAGCCTAATTGAATTATTTTCTTATTTTTTACTAATTAATTGGATTTTTAATCAAATTTTAATTCATTTAATTAATTTAAATTGTAGGAAATAAAAAGATTTGATTTTTCAATCTTTTTGTGAAGCAAAAGTGGTCAATATATGCTGGAAATTTCGTGGGCAAATCAAGGATGCAAGTATCTCCCAATTTGGCAACTTTCTTCAATCAAAAAGATTCAAAAAGATGTGATTTCCAATCAAATATTGAATCATCATTCCATGGATTTTTTGAGCAAGATTTTAACCTAATTTCAATCTCCTATAAGTACACAAGCCAACCCTATTCATGCACACGAAAAAGCTGCTGCAAGAAAGCCATAACCAATTCAAGAAAATTCAAAGAAAACTCAAAATTGTTTTCTACATTCTAGGGAGAATCAAGGACATTTGTTGATTTCAATACACTGCAGGAGGTTCCCAGAACGATTGGCAATCAATTTCCAGCTTCATAGCTCAAAGAATCACTAGTTACAGGACCACGGTTTGCTTCTTATGTCCAGAATCGTATTGGCTATTTCATGCATAATTAACATGTTTTATTCATTGTTTTGTATTGCTTGAGTTCATATAAAGCTAATGGTATAAATTGATTGACTTATAATGCACAGAATCACAAGTTACCATTGATGAATTCTAGGGTTCTTGAGCTCTAAAATTGGGGCTTTACAATACAGGAAAAATTGAGACTCATAAGACCCATGGCTGAATCCGTTAGGTCAAGACGAACATGTTGGCACCCTCACGAAATATTTCTATTAGCCACACGCCTAATCGCTATTTTTCCTCGTTATGGTTTGTGGGGGTTAAAAACCCCCGCTATCTAATTTGTTTTTTTACAGGCACAACGAAGACGATGATGAGGTGGTGATACGTGGTTGGACAATTCAAAACGCGCGCGTGTTTTTTTTGTTTTACAGCACATGAAGTCATTTTTAAATATTATATTTGCTTGTTATTATAATTACAAACGCGTGCAGATGGCTTGGTGGTTGATGTGCTGGCTGGTGATCATTGGGACCTGGGTTCGAATCCCAGGTCCCCCAAAACGCTTATATTATTTTGTTTAACATGATCATATGCAGGCTTCCAAATGATGAACATCATGTACCTCACGCCTCAGCATGCCATGTGGCTTCAAGCAGCAATCCAGTGGCCATAAGATGATGAGTACCATACTCCCCGTTAACACATACCTGGACAATTACCAAAGTCAAACGTGGCTGAATAGTTTGTTGGGCCTGAAAATTGCTTCTTCACCTCCTAATGGGCCAGCACACCCCCCTGGTTTATTATTTTTCTTTTATATTTTTCCCTTTAACTATTTTATTTATTATTATTATTATTATTTAATTAACATAATTAATTATTTTCACAATAAAAATCAGAAAACTAAAATATTTTTATTATTATTATTATTTATTAATTTCGCCTTTAATTTATTATTTTTGTAAATAAATATAATTAATTAATTTAGTTTAATTAGGTTAACTTTAATTATTTCATAACAAATAAAATAAATTAGAATTAGGGTTTTCTTGACAATTTTAATTTCTTTTCTTTTATTTTATTAAAAACATAAAAAACTTAAAAAATATTTCTTTTATTTAATTAATTAGAATTAGGTTCAATTAAATGCAAAAAAGGACCAAAAATTCATTCTTTTCTCAAAAAGGGTCAAAACCCTAAGGACTTCTCCGATTCAATTTCTTCTTCGCGCGCATATTATTTTTTTGATCATATTTATGTATTTGCTCCGGGAATGTAATAGCGTAATTAGGACTTTTTATCACTTTCTTTTATTTTCTCGCATTTACTTTTCAAGGGTTATGTTTTTGGCGATGTAAATACCCGACGCCTTGTAATAGCGTAGATTTACTTTCCGCAATTTACTTTCCGCAAATTATTAACTCTTAACTATGCATGACAAGACTTGTTCTCAAAATAAAATCAAAACGTAGCTCACAATAACATGTGCAAAGATAATATAAACTGAATCCTGACACACTCGCACATGCCACTCCTAGGGTATGCCTCACTTGGTTGCCTCAACGTGGTCATTGAGTATAGGGTGTTTTAGAGGTCGCTCTCCTGTCTAAAGATCCAGTTGCCTCGAAACAGTTGCCTCGGATAAAAAGGATCTAGGATATTAGGGTTACCGCTAAGGTGTCCTACCTTTGCTTTAGTGACCACATGTCCCTATAATCGAATTGACCCGAATAACTCCAAACGACGGTGCTACCTACTTCTCAATAGTGGGATAGTACTGTCTAAAGGACATTTACACAACTTAATTTCTTTTGAGTAGGTAGAGGTTCTAAGGTACTTGCTCTTTCAAAACAAAAACAACTTTTCGCACTTACACTTTTCTGACAAAAGTTTTCAAACAAACACTTCATACACTCTTGAGGACTGATACAAGAGTCAAAACGAAGTTTTCAAACAAACTTTTTCAAAACCCACCAACACAAGAAAAGCAAACTCTTTTGAAAACATAGTGAGCAAGTACCTAAGAGCCCGTGGATAACCACGGATAGAAAGGGTGCTAACACCTTCCCTTTCTATAATCTACCTCCCGAACCGAGAGACATCTCGAAAAGGAATTTTGCTGTGCTTTTTTCCTTTCCTTGTTGGAGAAAATAAAAGACGGTGGCGACTCTTGCTTACCGCGAAATTTCGCGAACCAGCATTCCAAAACAGTCAGTTCTATTTCCACCGATCACAGAACTGGCGACTCTGCTGGGGACTATTATAAGTGAGGTGTACCTTAGGATTAGATCATTCTATGTTTTCAATTTCATGCTTTGGTTGCTTTAATATTGTGGGCTTGTATTGGAGTTTCATAGATCCTAACCCGGATCTGGGGAATACCCTTTAGGTAGCAATAAACTGTGAGGGACCTATCCGGCGTAGACCGACACGGGTGAAGCAGTAGCTACGTTGGTGTGACACCTTGGTCTGTACCGATATCCCTTGTGTTGGAACGAGGAGAATATGGGTCTTCTGAGGAGTCATTAAGCACCAACCGACCTTAGAACCTTAAATTGACCCAACTTGGCCATAGAACAGTAGCAGTATGCTACACTCATTGAGGCTAAACTCTCGCGATGGTTCCGGCCGCAAGAAAAGATTGCGAAGCTGGAGTTATGACCGATTGAGGGTAGTCAGTGATATTGAGATCCTCTAGAACCCGGTTACTATTTTCTAGGACAGGTCTTAACCAAATGAAACTGAAAGAGGGTAGTACCTAAACTTCATGCTGGCCTGAACTCTAAGGATTGTCTTGTGTGACTTGTGTGCCTTACCATGTTTGCCTTTTGTGAATATTTGTGGTGTGCCTTATCATAACATCATACCATCATAACGTTGCATGCATCCTGCATAAGGACTAACCCATTTCAAAGACAAGAGGGTTTCATCTTTGCTCTGTTTTGTAGGACATCATGATACCCGTGCGAAGGAATACTATCCAGCTCAACTTTGTTCAACCACCTGATTTGCTTAAAGAATTGGTTGACAGGATTCCAAATACTACTTCCTTCATCAAGAGGCATGGTTCTCTTCTTGGTTTAGTCACTTCAAAGTGGGACCAACAACTGATGAGTGTCCTGACCCAGTTTTATGATCCCCTATACCATTGCTTCACCTTTCAAGACTTCCAGCTGGTCCCTACCCTGGAAGAATTCTCTGATTTGCTTGGTATCCCTGTTTTGGAACAGACTCCATTCACTGGTTGGGAAAAGACTCTTAGGCTTGAGGAGATTGTTGCAGCCCTTCCTTTGACCAAAGAAGAGGTAGTGGCTAATCGGGAGACTAGAAGCGGAGTTAAGGGATTTTTGGCTAAGTTTCTGATTGGCAAAGCTAATAGTTTCTGGAATGACTTAGACTTCAGGGCGTATGAAAACATTCTGGCTCTCTTAATCTATGGTCTGGTTTTGTTTCCAAATCTTGATACCTTTGTTAATGTCAACGCCATAAGGATCTTCATCTCTCGGAACCCTGTACCCACCCTCTTGGGTGATATCCTGCAATAACTCTATGCTCGTACTGCCCGAAGATGGGGGACTTTATGGTGTTGTGCTCCTTTGTTGGTGAGGTTGTTTATTTCGCACCTCCCTAAGTTCGTGCTGAAGAACAAAGAAGGAAGAGGCTGGGCTCATAGGATAATGTCTCTCACTGATAATGACATCATTTGGACTCTCAGAGGTTTAGATGAGGTGGTTGTTATTGATCGTTGCGGAGAGTACCCTAATGTTCCATTGATCGGTACCCAGGGAGGAATCTCTTATAATCCATGTTTAGCTCTCCGTCAGTTTGGAAGATCCAGAAGAGCAGGACCTCATGAGATGTTGGTACCTCACATCAGTTTTGAGTTTCAGGTAGATAGTGACGAGCCGCGTCGTAGATTCATCCGGGCTTGGGACATAATTCACAAAGCTGACCCACATGAGTTGGGACCAAAGACTTCTCTGCCTATGGAGTCCTACTTCAGATGGGTCCGCATCCGTGCTCAGAAGTTAGGTATGCCATACGAAGCTATCAGGCCTATTATTCTTGAATTTCCTGATAGAGACGGGGTTCCTCCAACTGTTCTCCATCCTCAGATACCCACTGATGTTGGTACATTGAAGAGGTCTTGGGCGCAACTACAGGAAGAACGAGATTCTTATCGAGAAAGGTTCAATGAACAAGAACAGAAAATCCAGAAGCTGACCAAGCAATTGGAGAACGAGCGGATCTTGAATGACTATATCCGTACTGAGAAGAGGAGACCATGGGAGCAGTGAGGAACCTTGAATGTTTCCTTTACAAGTTTTATTTACTTTTCAGTTTTCATTCTTGTAATGCCTAAGGGCTATTTGTTGAACAATTTAATTTCTAAAGTTGAATCTAATAAAGTGCATTTCCTTTTTGTCTACAAAGTTGAATCCCGATTGTCTTTGAAAACATAAATCATACGCATTTCATTCCATCATATGCATAACATGTACCCTTTTTTTTACAGGTCACTTATCTTCTTCGCTGTTTATTTCAGCAATCATCATGACTTCTGAACCTACTACTGAACAAGCTATCAAGGCCCTCTAGGCCCAAAATGCCCAGTTCCAAGAGTTGGTTATGAGCCTAGCCCAAGGTCAACAGGAGTTGAAGACTCTGATTCTGAAGAAGAAGAAGAAGAGGACCGTATTGTTCAACACTGGACGCAGATTTGGGAATGGACTGCAAAATGAGGTGGATCTGACTACTTCCTCTGTAGGGAAAGACATCCCCCAAGAGAGAAGGGTTCCTAGTCCCGTGGTCTCCGACAACGAGACGGATTATAATGATGAACAGTATCCTCCTGCTGAGGACAGGTACAAACAGCTGGAGGACCGCTTAAGTGCTATGGAGATTCAACATGTGCCCGGGTTGGACTTTGGAGACCTAGGCTTATCCTCTGGGGTGGTGATTCCCCATAAGTTCAAGGCGCATGCTTTTGCAAAGTACGACGGAGTTTCCTGTCCTAAACTGCACCTCTGTTCATACGTAAGGAAGATCCAACCTTACACTGCTGACAAGAATTTATGGATCCATTTCTTCCAATATAGTCTTTCAGGGACTCAACTCGAATGGTTCTATCAGCTGGATGGAGCCAGTATCCGCAACTGGGAGGACTTGGCTACTGCGTTCTATAAGAAGTATCAGTATAATTCCGACCTCGCTCCTACGCGTATCCAACTCTAGGGTATGTCACTAGGGACGGGTGAAGGATTCAAGGAGTATGCTCAAAAGTGGAGAGACCTTGCTGGAAGGGTGCAACCACCTCTGACTGACCGTGAGCTTGTTGATATGTTCTTGGGGACCCTGTCTGGTTCGTTCTTCAACCATCTGATTGGAAATTCTTCTGCTGGATTTACAGACTTGATCTTGACTGCTGAGAGAATATAAGCTGGTATCAAGTCTGGGAAGATACAAAAAGGTGCCTCCTCGAGTACTGAAAAGAAACCCTTCAAGAAAGAATCTAGTGCTGTTTATGGTTCAAGGAGACAAAATAAACCGGAACGCCGCCAAGCTGTCAACGCGGTGGTAATTTCAAAGCCTGCTGCTGCTCCTCAGCAATATAACCAACCAAGGGGTGAGAGACCTAAAAGGCAGTTCACTCGGCTCAGTATGACCTTGTCCCAAATATTGCCGCAGTTACTGACAACCAATCTGGTAACCATAAAAGAAGCTCCAAAGGTTATGAACACAACTTCCCCAAAGTACAATCCTAACGCCCACTGCGCTTATCACTCTGACAGTCCGGGGCATACTACGGATGATTGTTGGGCTCTGAGGAATAAGGTTCAGGACCTTATTGATGCTAAAGAGATAGAGTTCGAGGTGCCTGAAAGACCCAATGTTGTGACTGCTCCCATGCCCAAGCATGGAGTGAATGCTGTTGAGGAACCTGTTGACCGTCAAGAGGAACCTGTTTCTAGCCGGTTTATTTCTGTGATGTAGCAAAGGTTGCCATCTATGTTCTATTTCACCTGCTGGTTGTCCTTTGTTGAAGTCAGGCGTCCAAAACCTGATGGATAACAAAGAGATCTTGTTTGAGAAGATTGTTGTTCCTGCTACCCCTACTGAAGAAGTTTCCATTGTCACTATTTTCAATAATTCTCCCAAGGCTCCCCTAAAGAAGCCTGTCAAAATCATGCCTGCTCAGAAGATTGCTCCCATAATCATCACTGTTCCGGGGCCCATCCCCTATACATCTGACAAAGCTGTCCCTTGGCACTATGGGGCAGATGTTTATGTGCTCGGAGTTAAACAAGAGTTTGATACTAATACCGGCGTTAGCAACATCACCGGGCCTGCTAAAGTCACCCGCAGTGGTAGACTGTTCTCACCAGATATTGCTCCACTAGCAATCCGGAGACCTATTGTCATCACACCTGCAAGTGTGCCTGCTTCCCTGCCTGATCAAGTTCTTATTTCTACCCCTGCTGCCGAGTCATCTGATGCTCGGGGCAAAGGGATTGCTAATGATATGCCCGCCCAGACCGAGGCACCAAAGACAACCACTGTTGAAGCTTCCAAACAGGAGATGGAAGAGATTCTTAAGATTATCAAGAAGAGTGATTTTAATGTAGTTGAGCAGCTGGGGCACACCCCATCTAAAATTTCTATGCTATCACTGTTGTTGTGTTCAGAGGCCCATGCCAAGGCTCTGATTACCTTCCTGAAGACGGCCCACATGCCACAAGAGACATCTGCTGATCAGTTCACTGATTGTGTGGCCAACTTAACTGTTGATAATGGTCTGGGTTTCTCTGACGCTGATCTGACTGCTAAAGGGAAGAACCATAACGATGCCCTGCATGTCTCCATTGAATGCAGGGGCACTACTCTTGCCCATGTGCTGGTTGACACTGGTTCTTCATTGAATGTATTGCCCAAGAAAGCTCTAGACAGGCTGGATTGTGAGGGTTTAGAGCTCAAGCCAAGTAACATTGTTGTCTGGGCCTTTGACGGGTCCAAAAGGATGGTACATGGTGAGGTTGATATTCCAATCAGGGTTGGTTCTCAGGTCTTTGATTCTACATTCTATGTGATGGACATCCGGCCATCCTATTCTTGTTTGTTGGGTCGTCCATGGATCCACAAGGCTGGGGTTGTGACCTCCACACTACATCAGAAGCTGAAATACCCGGTCAGAGGGAAGATTGTGACAGTTCAAGGGGAGGAGGAATATATGGTCAGCCACCTTAACTCATTCTGGTACATAGAAATGGATGGGGAGTTCATTGAGACTCCGTTCCAGCACTTTGAAGAGGTTCCTCAGACACTGGCGTCAACTGAAATAGTGATTGAAGATTATCCTTTGAAGATGGCTTCCTTAAAGGATGCCCGGGCTATTATTGAGAAGGGTGAGTACGCAAACTGGGGCCGACTTCCTGATTTCACTCAGAAGACTGACAAGTTTGGTTTGGGTTTCACTGCAGAAGCTCAGAGGGCTGTTCGTAAGGCAAGGATTGGAAGACCTCCTGTGTTCATCAGCAACTCGGGAGTAAATGCCATTGAGGATGACGTAGAGGAATCTGAATTCGACAGCTGGATCTACCCTACGATCAACGGTGGACCAAGCAACTGGATGGCGAAAGACTTCATACCTATTACTTTTGTCACTCAGTAATGAACTCCTTTGTTTTGAATTTGTAACAAATAATATTATGAAACTTTATGGCCCGGTGTCTTGCCCGGGACACCGTGGCTTTATTTGTGAGGGCTTTTGTGTGTCATTTTCATATATCATTAATAAAAGCATTGGACGTTTTTTGCATTTCAAATCTTGCGCTCCCTGTCTTTCTTTATTATATATTGCAAAACAGCTATATTTACACACACTCACATATACAGGTCCCAATCCACTCTGGATCTCACTGGTAACGACTCTGCTACTGCCAGTTATGACTTCGAAAGTCCGATCAACTTAGCCGAAGACGAAGGTGAAGATGATTGCGAAGTGCCTGGTGAGCTTGCAAGACTGCTACTCCAGGAAGAGAGGGCCATTCAGTCACATGAAGAGCCAGTGGAAACGGTAAATCTGGGTACTAAGGCAGACAGAAAGGAAGTCAAGATTGGTGCAAATCTGGAGTCTAGTGTGAAACAACGGTTGATTCAGATGCTGCACGACTACGTGGAAATCTTTGCCTGGTCTTACGAGGATATGCCTGGGTTGGATACTAACATCGTGGTTCATCACTTTCCTACCAAGGAAGAATGCCCTCCGGTAAAATAGAAGGTTCGTCGTATGCGTCCAGAGATGTCCGAGAAAATCAAAGCTGAGGTTATGAAACAATTCGACGCCGGTTTTCTAGCAGTAACTTCTTACCCTCAGTGGGTCGCCAACGTGGTTCCAGTACCGAAGAAAGATGGTAAGGTCAGAATGTGTGTTGATTACAAGGATTTGAACAACAGGGCGAGCCCTAAGGATGACTTCCCTCTGCCTCATATCGACGTTCTGGTTGACAATACTGCTCAGCATAAGGTATTCTCCTTCATGGACGGGTTCTCCGGTTATAATCAAATCAAGATGGCTCCTGAAGACATGGAAAAGACCACCTTTGTTACACAGTGGGGCACCTTTTGCTACAAGGTCATGCCTTTTGGGTTGAAAAATGTTGGGGCAACCTACCAACGTGCCATGGTTACTCTGTTTCATGACATGATCCACCATGAGATCGAAGTCTACATCGATGATATGATTGCAAGGTCCCAAACTGAGGAAGAACACCTTGACCATCTACAGAAGCTGTTTTACCGTCTGAAGTTGTACAAGCTGAGGTTGAACCCGAACAAGTGCACCTTCGGGGTGAGATCTGGAAAATTGCTAGGCTTCGTCGTGAGCGACAAAGGTATTCAAGTGGACCCTGCCAAGGTGAAAGCCATACAAGAGATGCCAGTTCCCAAGACAGAGAAAGAAGTCAGAGGCTTTCTAGGACGGCTGAACTACATTGCCGATTCAACTCACATCTAACTGCTACCTGTGAACCAATCTTCAAGCTATTGAAGAAAGATCAAGTAGTACGTTGGAACGACGAATATCAGGCCGCTTTCGAAAGAATCAAAGAGTATCTCCAAGAGCCACCCATTCTTATGCCACCGGTTGAAGGAAGACCTCTAATCTTATACTTGACAGTACTGGACAGCTCAATGGGGTGTGTGCTGGGGCAGCATGACGAGTCTGGCCGAAAAGAGCATGCTATTTATTACCTTAGCAAAAAGTTTACCGACTGTGAGACCCGATACTCACTGCTCGAGAAAACTTGTTGCGCTTTGGTATAGGCTGCTCGCCGGCTGAGGCAGTATATGTTGACTCACACTACTCTGTTGATTTCAAAAATGGATCCAATCAAGTACATCTTCGAAAAGCCTGCCTTGTCCAGAAGAATGGCAAGATGGCAGATGATCTTGACCGAATATGACATCCAGTACACGACTCAAAAAGCAATCAAGGGAAGTGTGTTGGCAGACCATTTGGCACACCAGGCAGTGGATGACTACCAATCTATGAACTTTGAATTTCCAGACAAGAATATCATGGTAGTGACTGATTGTGAAGTACCTGGACCGGATGAAGGACCTGAGGAAGGATCCCGATGGTCTATGCACTTTGACAGAGCCTCAAACGCTTTTGGTAATGGCATTGGCGCTGTGATCATATCTCCAAAAGGCTCTCATACTCCACTTACCGCCCGACTATGTTTCAACTGCACCAACAACATGGCGGAGTATGAAGCGTGCATCATGGGTCTTCGAGCTGCAATTGACCTAAGGATCAAGTTTCTGAGTGTCTTCGGGGATTCCTCTCTCGTGATCAATCAGATTAAAGGCGAGTGGGATACGAAACACCCAAATCTTATCCCTTACAAGGAGTATGTATTGACGTTGCTTCCCCACTTCGAGGAAATAACCTTTGAACACTTCCCAAGAGAGGAGAATCAGTTGGCGGACACGCTAGCTACGATGTCTTCTATGTTCAAAGTCAAATGGGACAACGAGGCTCACCGGATCATTATTTGGAAATTGGATGAACCTGCACATTGCTGCGATCTTGAGACCGAAGAGGCAACAGAAAAACCTTGGTATCATGAAGTAAAGAGGTACCTTGAAGCTCAAGAATACCCCGAGGGCGCATTCGTTAATGACAAGAAGTTTCTGAGAAGGTTCGCAGCAAAGTTCTTCCTCAGCAATGACATTCTTTACAAACAAAACCATGATTCAACCTTACTGCGTTGTGTGGATAAGACTGAAGCAGAAAGGATCATGGCAGAGCTGCATGAAGGTACCTTCGGAACTCATTCCAGTGGACATACTATGGAAAAGAAAATCCTTCGGGCAGGATATTATTGGTCCACAATGGAAGCCGACTGTTATCAACATTCTCGGACATGTCATAAATGCCAGATCTACGCTGATAAGGTGCACATTCCTCCAGTTCCTCTGAACGTCTTGACAACACCTTGGCCTTTTGCAATGTGGGGCATTGATATGATCGGCGAGATCAGACCTACGGCATCCAACGGGCATCGCTTCATCCTGGTAGCAATTGATTACTTTACGAAGTGGGTTGAAGCAGCTTCCTTTGCTACCGTAACCAAGAACGTAGTGGCACGGTTCATTCGGCATAACCTGATCTGTCGATACGGTGTACCAGAGAGGATCATTACAGATAATGGTACCAATCTTAACAACAAGATTATCACTGAGCTCTGCGAGCAATTCAAGATACAACACCATAACTCTTCTCCCTACCGGCCGAAGATGAATGGGGCTGTAGAGGCAGCTAATAAGAATATCAAGAAGATTGTGCAGAAGATGACAGTGACCTACAAAGATTGGCACGAGATGTTACCGTTTGCTCTTCATGGGTACCGTACCTCAGCACGAACTTCAACAGGGGCAACACCCTTTTCCTTGGTGTATGACATGGAGGCAGTCTTGCCCATTGAAGTTCAGATACCCTCTCTCCGGATAATGAAGGACGCAGGTTTGAGCGAAGACGACTGGATCCAGACTCGGCTTGATCAATTAAACCTAATCGACGAAAAGAGACTCACTGCTATTTGTCATGGTCAGACGTACCAAAACGGATGATCAAGGCATTTAACAAGAAAGTCAGACGACAAGAGTATCAATTTGGGGACCTGGTAATCAAGCGCATCATTCTACCTCAAGGTGATCCCAGGGGCAAATGGACCCCTACGTACGAAGGGCCATTTGTGGTTAAGAATATCTTCTCAGGAGGAGCGATGATCCTAACCACCATGGATGGTGACGACCTTCCTCACCCCGCCAATGCAGACATAGTAAAAAGATACTACGCATGATTAAAGACCCGCTAGGTCGACTGGCCTAGGCAAAAATAAGGGCTTCCCGGCGAACCAAAAGGGTTCGGGCAAAAATAAGGGATGAAAATGAAAAAATTTGTACACCCGGCAAGTCGAAAACCTGAAAAGGCGGCTTGGGCAAAAATGGGTATCCCGGTGGACTAAAAACCCGAAAGGGCGGTCCAGGCAAAAGTTAGGGATTAAAGCGTAATACTATGTCTCATTGGATCACCCTGCATCCAGACTTTGGTATCAATTATCAGGCTCATACGACATCAACCAATCAGCTTCATCTCCAACTAAGCAGCAAAGTGATGAGACACTTGAAGACTTAAAGGCGATAGCAGAGTTGGAACCCAGTGGGATTTTTCACATAGCTGTTTTGTTCCTTTTTTACAAATTGTATAAATCCCATTTGTTCGGCGGCGTTCTCTTACTAGGACGTCAGCCTCTTGTACACTAAAACGCCTATTTACAGGCAAATTTCCAAATCAATACAAGTTCATTTTTTAGACAAATTGCCAATTGTTTTTCCTTTATCTGTTTTGTTTTGCAAAGAACGTCCAATGTTCATTTTTGATATATGCATTAGATATTAATTGTTGTTCATAAATATTTGCATGCGAAACAAAGGACTAATTATGGGTGACATCATAAACAGGGGCAATAAGAATTGTCTAAGTGATCTAGTTGCTCTGTCCACCAAGGTACCAAGGTAGATTCGGCTGGAGAATGTGACTAAGATACCTTCACTCCCCGTAGAGTAAGACAAGATTCAGCAATACTCTCCCCAAGCAGAGTCGGCCTCCACCAGCCCCAAAAAGGCACAGTATCCCTAGCAAGTCAACAACACTCTCCCCAAGCAGAGTTAGGCTACTGTCAGCCCTAAGGAAGTTGGGTATCCCCAGAAGATCTTAATATTCCCTAGCAGAGCATACAAATATTCCTCAGCAAGCATCCCCGGCAGTCTTAATATTCCTCGACAGAAATATAAGATTGTTCCCCGGCAGAATACAGACACCCCAGTGGAGCCATTTCCCCAGTACAGTCCAAAAAGTTTCCCCAAGAGAATTGAACCATCTCCCTAGTAGATTCTGGAAGCTTGTCTCTTGCAGAGTACAAATATCTCCTCCAGCCATATTCAGAAGGTTATCCCCCACCAGAGTCTAACTGGGTTATCCTCAGCAAATTGCAATGGAAAGATCGTCCTCAGCGAAGTTCTTCCTATCCCCCAGCGGAGTTCATCAAATTCCCCAACAGAGCTCATCAACAGAATCCCCAACGGATTTATCGTTAAAATCTCAGCGAAGCCTCTCTTCCTACAGAGTAATTCCCCGCAGAGTAATCTCTTCGTCAAGTTTATTCCCCAACGGAGTCGTCTTCTCCTACCGGTTTATTCTTGCAATCATCTTCGTTCATCATCCCCAGCGGAAACGAAGAACTCTACTCTTCAACATCAGCCCAGGATTCAACGAACTTCCCGGCATCTGTCAAGGATTTATTTTCCCAGACAAAGATACATTCATAAACATCACATTGTCATACATCATGATACATGCATATACGCATCATATCACACGATCTCATTTATTTTTTAGAACATCATGACATCATGCATTTCATACATCATGACATTGCATACAACTAATGTTTTACCTTTTCAGGGAAAGGTCAATCAAAAGATATTACCATCAACTTTTTAAGTTCCAGATTCGGTACCTATATCTAGCCAGGGCATATCTGTGAGCGATTGATTGTAGATCTATACCTGTATCTAGCCAGGAAAGTATCTGCATGAAGAGTTTGAAGATCAACACCTGTATCTAGCCAGGAAATTATCTTTCATTCTCAGGTCAGAGGTCTACACCTGTATCCATCTAGGAAAGCTATCTCGACCAACCTTTTGAAGTTCCATATTCGATACTTGTATCTAGCCAGGGCATATCTGTGAGCGATTGATTGTAGATCTATACCTGTATCTAGCCAGGAAAGTATATGCATGAAGAGATTGAAGATCAACACCTGTAACAGGCCAGGAAATTATCTTTCATTCTCAGGTCAGAGGTCTACACCTGTATCCAGCCAAGAAAGCTATCTCGACCAACCTTTTGAAGTTCCAGATTCGATACCTGTATCTAGCCAGGGCATATCTGTGAGCGATTGATTGTAGATTTATACCTGTATCTAGCCAGGAAAGTATCTGCATGAAGAGATTGAAGATCAACACCTGTAACAGGCCAGGAAATTATCTTTCATTCTCAGGTCAGAGGTCTACACCTGTATCCAACCAGGAAAGCTATCTCGACCAACCTTTTGAAGTTCCAGATTCGATACCTGTATCTAGCCAGGGCATATCTGTGAGCGATTGATTGTAGATCTATACCTGTATCTAGCCAAGAAAGTATCTGCATGAAGATATTGAAGATCAACACCTGTAATAGGCCAGGAAATTATCTTTCCTTCTCAGGTCAGAGATCTACACCTGTATCCAGCCAGGAAAGCTATCTCGACCAACTTTTTTTAAGTTCCGGATCAACACCTGTATCTAGCCAGGAAATATCTGTGAGCGATTGATTGTAGATCTATACCTGTATCTAGCCAGGAAAGTATCTGCATGAAGAGATTGAAGATCAATACCTGTATCTAGCCAGGAAGTCATCTTTCTTTCTCAAGTCAGAGATCTACACCTGTATCCAGCCAGGAAATCTATCTCGACCAACCTTTTTTTAAGTTCCGGATCAACACATGTATCTAGCCAGGAAATATCTGTGAACGACGGATTGTAGATCTATACCTGAAACCAGACAGGAAAGTTATCTACATTGAAGAGATTGAAGATTAATACCTGAAACTAGACAGGAAAACTATCTTTCTTTCTCAGGTATGCAAATTCTCGCTAAGGAATCTCTTACGCGATCGACACCCATGGATGGCATCTTCAAGCCCATCTCCACAACTATCCATTACATTTCCAAATGGCATCTATAAGCCCATCTCCGACAAGATTCTGTCACATCTCCAGATGGCATCTATAAGCCCATCCTCCTATCCATCATCTCTCCAAATGGCATCTGTAAGCCCATTCCCGACCTCACAATGCTGATATTACACTATGCGAGTGCAAATTTCTGGGCACTTTAGTGTTCAATCATCTTCCACCTTCGGATCACGAAAGACACGCCAGCCAATCTGCATCCTCAGGTTTAAGAAGATTGAATAGGGGCAACTGTTGTACCCCAAAATTTGCCCTCCCATATTCCTCAAGATTTATCAAGAATCATCTCCAAATGGTTCAAGATTACTCAAGGATTGCACAGTCCAAATACCTCCTAAGACAGTCAAAATTAGGGTTTTGGTTCTTCCAAGGAATTTGAGGATTTCAATGGCTCAATCAAGTCTCATGTTCCTATATGCATTCTCAAGCACCTACATACCAAGTTTCAAGACTCACAGTGCCAATTTGTACAGTCAAAAGCCCTATTTGATTCACAATCAACTACAGGGGTAAAATGGTCATTTTGCAGTCAAAAGTCAAACTTTTTGGTCAACATCTTATTTTTAGTCCACAATCATCATTTGATCAAGTCTTGATCATGATTCCACAAGGATAACTCAAAAATCATCAAGATGCAAAAAGTTACTATTTTTGGACAGTAGAAAAGTCAACTGTATCTTGACCAAGGCATAACTTTTTCATGGTTCATCAGAAAAATTCCATCCAATGCTCATTTTGAAGGGGATGACATTTCCTACAACTCATCTTCACATTCCAAGTCTAAGAAATGCTCTCACAAAAAGTTATCAATTTCTACATTATAGGTCAATTTCAAAAGTCAACAAAAATGCACTTTAAGTCAAAGACCATAACTTGCGATTAGTAAATCCAAATGACATGGGACCAAAGGCATTGGTTAGAGGACTTCAAGACATTTCCA
Organism: Vicia faba; assembly: GCA_948472305.1. NCBI lineage: Eukaryota > Viridiplantae > Streptophyta > Magnoliopsida > Fabales > Fabaceae > Vicia > Vicia faba. The sequence goes on along the minus strand of OX451741.1, from coordinate 817,288,650 downwards.
AAATGTCCAATAACATGTTCATATGATCAAAATTGAGCAAGATATGCATTGGAGAAGTTGGGAAATTTTTGTGAATTTGCAAAAGTCAACTTTGCTCAAAACACTTTGTTTTTGCTAATGGGCCTCAAATTTCTTCTTGAAACTTTATCCAAGGCCTATGCACGACCCATCAAGCCTAATTGAATTATTTTCTTATCTTTTACTAATTAATTGGATTTTTAATCAAATTTTAATTCATTTAATTAATTTAAATTGTAGGAAATACAAAGATTTGATTTTTCAATCTTTTTGTGAAGCAAAAGTGGTCAATATATGCTGGAAATTTCGTGGGAAAATCAAGGATGCAAGTATCTCCCAATTTGGCAACTTTCTTCAATCAAAAAGATTCAAAAAGATGTGATTTCCAATCAAATATTGAATCATCATTCCATGGATTTTTTGTGCAAGATTTTAACCTAATTTCAGTCTCCTATAAGTACACAAGCCAGCCCTATTCATGCACACAAAAAAGCTGCTGCAAGAAAGCCATAACCAATTCAAGAAAATTCAAAGAAAACTCAAAATTGTTTTCTACATTCTAGGGAGAATCAAGGACATTTGTTGATTTCAATACACTGCAGGAGGTTCCCAGAACAATTGGCAATCAATTTCCAGCTTCATAGCTCAAAGAATCACTAGTTACAGGACCACGGTTTGCTTCTTATGTCCAGAATTGGCTATTTCATGCATAATTAACATGTTTTATTCATTGTTTTGTATTGCTTGAGTTCATATAAAGCTAACGGTATAAATTGATTGACTTATAATGCACAGAATCACAAGTTACCATTGATGAATTCTAGGGTTCTTGAGCTCTAAAATTGGGGCTTTACAATACAGGAAAAATTGAGACTCATAAGACCCATGGCTGAATCCGTTAGGTCAAGACGAACATGTTGGCACCCTCGCGAAATATTTCTATTAACCACACGCCTAATCGCTATTTTTCCTCGTTGTGGTTTGTGGGGGTTAAAAACCCCCGCTATCTAATTTGTTTTTTTACAGGCACAACGAAGACGATGATGAGGTGGTGATACGTGGTGGGACAATTCAAAATGCGCGCGTGTTTTTTTTGTTTTACAGCACATGAAGTGATTTTTAAATATTATATTTGCTTGTTATTATAATTACAAACGCGTGTAGATGGCTTGGTGGTTGATGTGCTGGCTGGTGATCATTGGGACCTGGGTTCGAATCTCAGGTCCCCCAAAACGCTTATATTATTTTGTTTAACATGATCATATGCAGGCTTCCAAATGATGAACATCATGTACCTCACGCCTCAGCATGCCATGTGGCTTCAAGCAGCAATCCAGTGGCCATAAGATGATGAGTACCATACTCCCCGTCAACACATACCTGGACAATTACCAAAGTCAAACGTGGCTGAATAGTTTGTTGGGCCTGGAAATTGCTTCTTCACCTCCTAATGGGCCAGCACACCCCCCTGGTTTATTATTTTTCTTTTATATTTTTCCCTTTAACTGTTTTATTTATTATTATTATTATTATTATTTAATTAACATAATTAATTATTTTCACAATAAAAATCAGAAAACTAAAATATTTTTATTATTATTATTATTATTTATTAATTTCACCTTTAATTTATTATTTTTGTAAATAAATGTAATTAATTAATTTAGTTTAATTAGGTTAACTTTAATTATTTCATAACAAATAAAATAAATTAGAATTAGGGTTTTCTTGACAATTTTAATTTCTTTTCTTTTATTTTATTAAAAACATAAAAAACTTAAAAAATATTTCTTTTATTTAATTAATTAGAATTAGGTTCAATTAAATGCAAAAAAGGACCAAAAATTCATTCTTTTCTCAAAAAGGGTCAAAACCCTAAGGACTTCTCCGATTCAATTTCTTCTTCGCGCGCATATTATTTTTTTGATCATATTTATGTATTTGCTCCGGGAATGTAATAGCGTAATTAGGACTTTTTATCGCTTTCTTTTATTTTCTCGCATTTACTTTTCAAGGGTTATGTTTTTGGCGATGTAAATACCCGACGCCTTGTAATAGCGTAGATTTACTTTCCGCAATTTACTTTCCGCAAATTATTAACTCTTAACTATGCATGACAAGACTTGTTCTCAAAATAAAATCAAAACGTAGCTCACAATAACATGTGCAAAGATAATATAAACTGAATCCTGACACACTCGCACATGCCACTCCTAGGGTACGCCTCACTTGGTTGCCTCGACGTGGTCATTGAGTATAGGGTGTTTTAGAGGTTGCCCTCCTGTCTAAAGATCCAGTTGCCTCGAAACAGTTGCCTCGGATAAAAAGGATCTAGGACATTAGGGTTACCGCTAAGGTGTCCTACCATTGCTTTAGTGACCACATGTCCCTATAATCGAATTGACCCGAATAACTCCAAACGATGGTGCTACCTACTTCTCAATAGTGGGATAGTACTGTCTAAAGGACATTTACACAGCTTAATTTCTTTTGAGTAGGTAGAGGTTCTAAGGTACTTGCTCTTTCAAAACAAAAACAACTTTTCGCACTTACACTTTTCTGACAAAAGTTTTCAAACAAACACTTCATACACTATTGAGGACTAATACAAGAGTCAAAACGAAGTTTTCAAACAAACTTTTTCAAAACCCACCAACACAAGAAAAGAAAACTCTTTTGAAAACATAGTGAGCAAGTACCTAAGAGCCCGTGGATAACCACAGATAGAAAGGGTGCTAACACCTTCCCTTTCTATAATCTACCTCCCGAACCGAGAGACATCTTGAAAAGGAATTTTGCTGTGCTTTTGTCCTTTCCTTGTTGGAGAAAATAAAAGACGGTGGCGACTCTTGCTTACCGCGACATTTCACGAACCAGCATTCCAAAACAGTCAGTTCTATTTCCACCGATCACAAAAGCGTTAACCCTAAAACGTTGTACAACACAACTGGGCCTTCACCCAAGCAAATGCCTAAAGCCCAAACATTCCTACTAAGCGCACCCCCCTCCTTTTCCCTTTCTTCCTCCTAATTATTTATTCTTCTTCATTCATTTTGGGCCATACTAATCATTAGGCCCATCATCATTTTTTACTCCATTTAGTTAAACTAATACTTTCTTTATCAATATCATTTTCATTTATTTTTTTGCAATATAATTCTTTTTCTCTTATTGTTAAAAATATATTAACTTTTTTTTTGTATAAAATTTTCTTAATAGTTGTCCTTAATATTTATTACATTTAATAACACAAAAGTACATAAATAATAAAACTTTAACTTAAATAATTTTTCTTTACTTTAAAAAACTCTTTATTTACATAATCAATAAAAAACACAAAAAATAAATAAATACTTAATTTTCCTTAGGTTAATTTTATTTGTTTCATTTGTAAATAAATACACGCATCCCATATTTCTTTGATTTTCATTATCTTATACTTTGTTATAATTTTACATTGAAAATGCGACAGTTCGATTTGGTTGTAACATAATACTTGGACATTATTATTCTGATAAGACTCATCCCTATTTGTAAACATTTGTACCCCCATCCCCGGATACTTATTTGTAATAATTTAGATTTTAAATTCCCGTAATTTATCGCTTTTAATATACTGTATAGTAATTAGGGTTTGTATGTGAAGATTCAAAATCAATCGCTAGATGACCTAATACAAGATAATTGCATGAAAATCAATACACAATTCACACTTGCACCTCTAGGGTAACCTCGCTTGTTTCCTCGGAAAATGCAATCATGTCCTCGAGTATGAGACACTCTAGCAAATGCCCCTTCAATAAACAAATATCGTAGTCCCTCGATGACCCTCGATGTTGCTTTCGATAAAACAATCTCGTCCCTTACAAAATTGCTAGAGCGTCTCACAAGTTGCCTTCAATGATTGTATGTGATGACCCGCGCCTGTCCCGTTTAACATCCTAACGCAAGGTTGTTCATCAAACACAATGGTGAAACAACACTGTTAAAAAGGGTTAAAAACATAAGAAAGATCTTCGAGTAAAATAGGATAGACAACTCTTAGTTACTTGATCAAAAGCTTGCAAAACATCCTTGCCATTTTTCAAACACACTTCACAACACAACTTCAAAACAGTTTCAAAAACAACTTTCAAAACATTGAATTATCTTTTCAAAAAGACACACACCTTTGTATATATTCAAACAAGACCCATTACAAAGGTTGCCTAGACAAGGCATATTTTTCAAAACATTTTCAAAACCACACACACAAAGTACCATTTCAAACAATTGAAAAGCAAAGGCAAGTGATCTAAAACAAGTAACTAAGAGCCCATGGATAACCATGGATGAAAAGGGTGCTAGCACCTTCCCTTTTCATAATCTACCCCCCGAACCCAAGAAAACATCTCAAAGGTCTTTCCTGTGCTATTTGACCTTTCCTTTGGATAAAATAAAAAGTCGATGGTGAATCTTGCTAAACCGAACAAGTGCGAAAACAAACGCAAAATCCCAAGTCAGTTCTCCCACCGTATCACACTCCCCATTTGTAATTTGTACACCCCTCCCATAAATATTGTAATAGCATAGTAATTTTAAATTCCGCAATTTATTACTTTATATACAAATGCTAGTAATTAGGGTTTTGTATGGAAAGACTAAAACCAACAAAATAGCAAACCCTAATCAAGACAAAAACAAAGCATGAAAATAAATACAATTGCACACATACACCCCTAGGCTAAATCCACTTGGTTGCCTTACAAAAATAGCCATATTATGCATGTGAGGTGTCTTAGCTAAAACAAACAAAATACAAGATCATAGTCCCTCGATGACGCTATCCATGTTGCCTTTCAAAATGATCTTAGTCCCTAAAGAAAATGCTAAGATACCTTGCAACATTGCTAATCATGGTTATACGATGACCCACGTCCGTCCCTTTTACATCCAAAGATAGGGTTATTTACCAAATCAATGGTAAGATAACAATGTCAAAGGAGAAAGGAAATGAACATGAAAAACTTTTTGAGTATGTAGATTGTTCCTAGTTACTTGCTCTATTTCAAAACAAAAACATCCTTGCTATTTTCAAAACAAACACCAACACTTTCAAAACATCTTTCAAAACTTGAAAACATTTTCAAAAGATCAAACACTTTGTATACATTCTTACGAACGAGAATCATTACAAAGTTTGCCTAAACAATGGCCTCTTTTAAAAAATACTTTCAAAACCACACAAAGCACGATTTCAAACAAAATCAAGTGATCTAGTAAGTAACTAAAATCCCATGGAAAACCATGGATGAAAAGGGTTCTAATACCTTCCCTTTTCATAATCTACCCCTCGAACTCAAGAAATAATCTCAAAGGTCTTTCCTGTGCTTTTTCACCTTTCCTTTTGGATAAAAGAAAAGTCGATGGTGACTCTTACTAACCGCAACATTTACGATAAAATGCAAAACACCCAAGTCAGATCTCCCACCGTATCACAGAAATGGCGACTCTGCTGAGGAATATCTTAAAAGTGGGGTTACCTTACGGCTAGATCACATTTACTTGCTTTCTTTGTTTGACTTGTATGCTTTACATTATGGTTCTTTGTTTGGGTTTGAATTCTCTACCTGGATTGGTGATACCATATAGGTAATTAGAAATACGTTGTGGAAACTGTGCGGGGTATACCGACATGGTCTAAGAAATAGCTACGTTAGTGCGACATATTTATGGGTACCGGTATCCCTTGAGTAGTCAAGGAGAATACGGGGCCGCTGAGTGATGTCATGAAGCACTAATGAACTTTTAGAACCTTTACTTGACCAACTTAGCCATTAGGACGTAGTGAGATGACCAACTTTGGTGCAGTCCGAAGTTGGTAGATACTCGATACTACACTCATTGAGGTTTGTTTTTTAGGATATTTAGGTCGCCATTAAAGAGGCTTCCGCTGAAACAATGCCCAAAGAAAACAAATCAATGATATTGAGCTCCTTAGAACCCGGTTGCTATTACTAGGACAGGTTTGAGCCAACTAAACTTCAAGAGGGTACTTACCTATGAGACTCCATGCAGGCCTAAACCTAAGGACTTGTTTTCTTTGTTTGTATATACTTGTACATAACATCATAAACATCATAACATCATACTCATATTCACTAACCATTTCAAGGATCTTGGGATTTATCTTTGTTCTGTTTTGTAGGACATGGATTCTATTCGCAGGAAAACTAGTCAAGTCAATCTTGTAAGGATCCCTCCCCAACTTAAAGAGCTAGCATCAAGGATTCCTGAAAATTATCTATTCACCGAAAGATATGGTCGCCTACTAAACTTGGTTACCGCCAACACTGATGAAGACATGATGAAGGTGCTCTTTCAGTTCTTTGATCCTTTACACCATTGCTTCACATTTCCCGATTATCAACTTGTGCCAACTTTGGAAGAATTCTCCCAACTCTTGAGGATTCCAATTCTCAATCAACTACCTTTCAACAGTACGGAAAGAGATCCAAAGCCAGAAGAGATTGCTCAAGCTCTACACTTGCAACCATCTGATATCACAACTAATTGGGAAACAAGGAGTGGTGTCAAAGGTTTCCTAGAAAAGTTCTTGTTTGAGAAAGCCCAAAACTGTTGGAACTCTTTGGATTTGTAAGCTTTTAAGAAAATTGTGGCTCTCCTCATCTATGGGATGGTTTTGTTTCCAAATCCTGACCAAATCATAGATGTGAACACCGTCAAAATCTTCATGTCTCGTAACTCGGTGCCTACTTTGCTAGGGGACATCCTACATTCCTTTCGCACTCGCACTATGAGGAAAAGAGGTATATTTATATGTTGTACTCCTCTCTTGGAAAGATGGTTTATTTCGCATCTTCCCCAATCTGTATTAAAGAACGAGTAAGGTTCAAGGTGGTCACATAGGTTGATGACGCTCAAACATTCAAACATTCATTGGTGTTCCCGATCTATAGAAAATGTTACTATTATCGACCGTTGTGGAGAATTCCCTAATGTCCCTTTACTTGGAATTAGGGGAGGTATCACCTACAACCCCTGCTTAGCCTTAAGACAATTCGGTTACGCCCGAAGGGATGGCCCACATGAGATGCTCATCCAAGGTTTGGTATTTGACTATGAGAACGATGATCAAGGTCATTGCCAGAGATTTATCCGAGCTTAGAGGATGTTGAACAAGGTAGATAGTAAGACATTGGGGCATAAGAATTCCATCCCTCTTGAGCCTTACCTCAAATGGGTACGAGTTCGTGCTCAAAATCTTATGATGCCTTACCCCTCAATTCTCTCAGTAATCATAGAGCCTGTTGTGGAAGGAGATGTTCCATACACTTTCCTGCATCCTGACATGCCCACCTCTCTTGAAGACTTACAAAGGGATTGGATACAGCTTAAGGGGGAGCGAGACACTTTCGAATCCCAATTCTACGCCAGCAAGAAGAAGGTTCTGGAACTCACTAAGAAACTTCATGAGGAGCGGAGCCTAAATGCCTACATTGCACCAAAGAGGATGTGTACAACTTTTTTATCTTAGAGTTTTTGTACTTCTTTGTTAGCCCAAAAAAGGCATGATTTACTCAAGCTTCAATTTATTAATATAACGTGTGTTCCTTTTTGGTCTAAAGCAATTTTAAATCTCTAATTTCCTTGAAATCATTGCATATGCATTTACCATTCATCGTAACATAAGAAGGTTTCTTATGACAAGTCTCCTCATCTTTCTACTGTTTATTTCAGTAAGATGGATCTCGAGCAAATGGTAAAAGACCTCCAAGCACGGAATGCTCAGTTTCAGCAGTTGTTCCTGACTCTAGCCAAAGGACAAGAAGATCTGAAAACATTGTTGATTGAAGAAAAGAAGAAGAAAAAGAAAGTAACCAGAGTTCTGAATATGGGAAGAAGGTTCCAAGGACAATCAAGATGGACCCTAGACTTTGCAACGTCATCTGGTGAAAAAGATAATCAAGATGGGAAAGGCAAGGAAGCGGTTTTCCAGCAAGAGTCTGAAGAAGAAGATGAAGAGGATTACTCTGAGGAGCAGTATCCCCTGGCTGATGACAAATACAAACATCTGGAAGAACGACTAAGCGCAATGGAAATCCAGAAAGTGCCCAGGCTAGACTTTGAGGATCTAGGTCTGGTGTCTGGAATTGTCATTCCACCAAAATTTAAGGCACCAATATTTGCTAAATACGATGGAGTTTCGTGTCCCAAAATGCATCTCTGATCCTATGTGAGAAAGATACAGCCTCACACTACTGACAGAGATTTATGGGTCGACTTCTTCCAAGACAGTCTATCTAGAACTCATCTTGATTGGTTCTATCAACTGGAAAGGGCCAATATCCATAATTGGGAAGACCTTTCCGCTGCTTTCTATAAACAATATCAGTACAACGCAGATCTTGCTCCCACCCGTACTCAATTCCAGAGTATGACTATGGTTTCAAGTGAAGGTTTCAAAGACTACGCTCAGAAATGGAGGGACTTAGCAGGAAGAGTCCAACCTCCCCTTTCCTAAAGAGAGTTAGTAGACGTGTCTGGTCCTTTCTTTAATCATTTAATTGGAAGCTCCTCAGCAGGCTTCACTGAATTAATCTTGACCGGAGAAAGAGTGGAAGTTGGGATTAAGAGTAGGAAGATCCAAAAAGACGCATCCTCCACCGCTGTAAGAAAACCATTTATTGGGAAGAAAGAAGTTGGTGTTGTGTATCCTCAAAGGAATCAAGATAGAACCGAACGTCGTCCAATGGTGGGGGCTGTCATGATCCCTAATCCTGCACCTACTCAACAAAGGAACGATCAGCCTAGAACAGAAAGACCAGTAAGATAATTTACTCGGATTAACATGACTCTATCTCAAGTCCTACCATATTTGTTGAGATCTAATCTGGTAACTTTGAAATAAGCTCCGAAGAATCCTAACACAACCTCTCCTCATTATCATCCTAATGCTCGCTGTGCATACCATTCAGAAAGCCCCGGCCATGATACCAACAACTGTTGGGCTTTGAAAAACAAGGTGCAAGACCTTCTTGAAGCAAAATAAGTTGAGTTTGATACCCCTGAAATCCTGAATGTTATCACTGCTCCTATGCCCAAGCATGGTCGTGGTGTTAACGTTGTTGAAGATGATATGTTTGTTTCTACTGTTGATGAACTTGTTACTCCTCTCCTAACCGTCAAGAAGAACCTATTGAAGGCCGATTTATTTCCGGGCTGTGATGAAGACTGCCACTTCTGTTTATCCCGACCAACTAGTTGTCATTTATTGAAAGCAGGTGTTCAGTGCCTAATGGATGACAAAGAGATTTTGTTTGAAAAGACTCATGTTCCAACTATTTCTTACAAAGATGTTTCAATAGTAACCATTTTCGCCAATCCTTCCAGGGTCTCCACCAAAAGACCCGTTAGGATTACATCAGTTCCTAAAGTAGCTCCACTGATAATTACCATGCCAGGTCCAATCCCGTACTCATCAGATAAAACTATCCCATGGAATTATGGGGGCGACGTCTACTATTATGGCGTCAAACAAGATTGGCTGGATGATGAAGACTTAATTCTTGAGAAATCTGACCCTGACATCAGTAATATTGCGGGAACCAGCAAGATAACTCAAAGTAGAAGAATTTTCTCTCCAGAGATTTCTCCTCTGAAGATTGTTACCGGTCCTGTAATCATCCTTGTTTCTATTCTTGTTGACACTACTACTACTACAATTCCTATAGTTACCACGGCTGACACTCCTTCCGCCAAGACAACCGAGACTCGGGGCAAAATCTTTCGGGTTGAGCCTGTCCGAATGAAGGTGCAAATAGTATCTATTCCTGAGGACTCCCAAAAGGAGATGGAAGAAATTCTGAAAATTATAAAGAGAAGCGACTACAATGTAGTCGAACAACTAGGGAAGACTTCGTCAAAGATTTCCATGTTGGCTTTATTGTTGTGCTCCGAGGCTCATGCGAAGGCCTTGGTGAAATTCCTTAAAATTGTCCATGTACCACAAGAAACCTCTGATGATCATTTCCAAGACTGTGTGGCCATCTTGACCGTAGATAATGGTTTAGGCTTTTCTGATGCTGACTTAACACCTAGAGGGAGGAAGCACAACAAGGCATTGCATGTCTCTGTTGAATGCAGGGGCACAACCTTTGCCCATGTCTTGGTTGATACCGGTTCTTCCTTGAATGTGCTGCCTAAGAAGGCTCTTAATAGACTCGACTGTGAAGGTTTGACCTTAAAACCCAGTGTTGTAACCCAAAATTTTCCCTCCTCTTTTTCACAAGAAATCACAGCTTCGGGTTTTCCCTGATTTTTCAAATTGGCTCAAGAATCGGTCAAATAGACTTTTTCTTATCAGTCTATCCAAATTAGGGTTTCTATTGATTTTGAGTCAATCAAGCAGATTATTAGGGTTTGTTTGAGTTTGGCTCAGGGTTTGATCAAGCAGATGCTTCTTTGACAATAAATCCAGAATTAGGGTTTTCACGAGCATTCTCAGAAGATTTTGAATCCACAACATTTCATTTGACTGTCACATGGTTTTGACGCTTGTTCAAGATTCATGTTTGTTTCTCAAAGTCTAAACATCCGGGATAGAAGTTGAGGCTTCTGATTGAGAGTTTGAAGTGTTGGTTTAATCAGTGAAATGAAAGGCGTATGGACGTTTGTTTGTTTAACTGTGCAATGCTTTTGGTTATTTGGAACGCCGAACGTTTGTTGATTATTTATAATTTCTAAGTTAAAATTATTGGGATAATTTCCAATTATTATAATTCAAGAAATTTAAGTAATTAAATAAACAAGTGCAGAAGAAATCAAGAATTATCTGACAAAAAATATTTTTATTCATTTTCAATTGTTTGTTACAAATATTATTTGAATACTGTAAATTTATTTACAGTGTTTACAATAATGTTATTACAAATGATTAGAAATAAAATAAAACTATATCCTGAATCTCTTGAAGTCTTCATCTTCTACTGTTGCATCCTTTGCTCAACTGATATTTACCTGCAAAGACAAAAAAGGAAGAAGTCAATACATTTAAAATTAAAAAGGCATTTTCAGGCAGATAATCAAAAAAGTTCATCATTAAAGGTTGTTGGCCGGAATCAGTTTTGGGTTTTCATCATATTTTGCCCGTCCTCTTTGCAAATCGCAAGAAGATTTCTCTTCTTGGTTCACAATGAGGAAAAGTAAAATTAAATGTTTACAAGCATATGAATCAATTAAACAAAATGCACAAAAATGCATAAATTCAAACAAGGCAAACTGAACAGCCAAGTTACAAATTCAAACAAACTGCACATGTGCAAACTGAAAATGCCAAACCAAGTCACAAGTGTAAACAATGGCAAACTAAGTTACAAGAAACTGTCAAAAGCTATCAAAGAAGATACCAAAAGATATCAAAAGCCATCAAACTGTCAAAAGCTGTCAAGGAAGATACCAAAAGATATCAAAAGCCATCAAACTGTCATTAAAGAAGAGAAGAAAGTACAATATGCAGAAGAAAGCTAAAATTGCAAGCAGCTTGTAAAACACTTCATCATTTTCCAGCCAACACCTTTTCAGAAAAAAGGGACTCTAAGCAATAAAATATGCTTTAATAGAGAGAGAAAAGAGAGAGAGAAGTAGAGGCTTACAGTTTTGGGCAGACTAAGAAGAATGGATAAATATAATAAATCAGAACAATTCAAAGAGGGGAGAGAACACACAAGATACCAAAGAACTGTAAACGGCAGAACCTGCCTATAACAACAAATTTGTATCCAAACCTACAGGATACCAGTTACAAAACCACAAAATTGTATCCACCCCCCAAAAAACAAAAACACCACAATCTTACAAACTGCTTCAAGCTTGCCTGCATAAACAAACTCATACCAGAAGCCTGCTTCAAGCCTGCTGCAGCCTGCCTTCATGCAAGCAAACAAAAGCTTGCCTCAAACCTGTTTCAGACTGCCTAAAAAACCTGTCAAACACATAACAGAAGCAAGCCTGTCAAAGCCTGCCTCAAACAAGCAAGCAATCTGATAAGCCTTTCAAGCCTGCCTCAAGCTTAGAAACCTGTTTCAATACTAAGCAAACAAAATTCCAACAAAGCCAAAACCAGATATCATAACAACACAACCAAAGCCAAACAACAACTGAAGCAAAAGCATCTCAGAAACTCATCATTGAATCATCAAAAATCCAAAAATAGGAAAACTCAAAGAACAACAATAACCACATTCTCAGAGCTATCATCATTGAAAAGGCCAAGCCCAAAAGAGAGGAAAAGAAAAGTCAGAAGCAAAAACACTGAAGCATTCAAATGCTCAGAATCAAAATCATCATAGATAAGCAAAAGTTCAGAGCATGCCATTGGAAATAAATGAAGCATTCAGATAGGAAGAGAGACAGAAGCAAATAATACAACATTTTCAGAGTTAGGGTCATCACAAAACGAAGGCTAAAGACACAAATACCAGAAAAGCTTTGTCATCGCTCTCCCTCTTCCGGCCACCTGAGAATACCGCCGGTCCACCCTCCGTCCTTTCCCCAAAGACAAAACCCCCAAAGGTATCATCTTCTTCTCCCTCAATCTATTGATGTACCTCATAAACACAAATAATCCAAGATCAAAACGGGTAAAAGCATAAAATATATACGAATCCAGAAACCCTAAAAGCGCACAAAGAGGGAGCTAAGAGAAACGTTACCTTCTTTTCATTGCCCTGAGCAATCTTGGAGAGGAGAAGGTGGAGGTGATATCCTGGTAGCCTGAGGTGTGGAGGGAGCATCAGAAGCCATGGTGGAGAAGGATGAAGAGGCGAAGAAGAAGAAGAAGAAGGGAGCGTCGCCGTTCGTAAAACTGTAAAGCTTAAGTCTGAGCGAAACAACAACAAACCCTAAAAAACTTGCCAAACCAACTGGGCCTTCCCCCTTGAACAAACCCTTAAGCCCAATTGATTCTGGCACGTACCCCCCTTTTGTTTTAATCAACATTTGTTCTTTTATTTGGGCCTGCCCCTCATACTAATGCCTAAGCCCATTTAGTTTCCTTTTTTTATTTTCCTTAGGTTTATAAATCAATACTATTTTTTTCTATCACTTTACTTTTTTTTCCTTTTTTATATATAACTTAAACTAATATTTTTTGTTTAATAAAAATAATACATTAACTTCTTTTGTACAAAATTTTCTTAAATACCTTTTATCACACTTAAAATATGTAAACATTAGTTTTCTATTAAGTTAAATAATTCTAAAGATTTTATTTAATTATTTCTATACAAGTTTCTAAAAAACATTAACTAAAATACATGAATAATAGTTTTCTTTAACTTAAACATTTTTCTTTTCTTTTCTTTAAAACTTTTGTTTATATATAATTAACAAAAACACAAAAAATAATAATAAAATACTTAATACATTAGGTTAACATTTTTACTCATTTGTAAATAATCATATGCATGTCACAATACTTTTGATTCTCTTTTATCCTTATACTTTGCTATATTTTTACATTGAGAATGCGATGGTTCGATTTGGTTGTAAATAATATTTGGACACTACTATCCTGATAAGACTCATCCCCATTTGTAAACATTTGTACCCTCATCCCCGGATACTTATTTGTAATAGCTTAGACTTTAAATTCCCGCAATTTATCGCTTTCTATATACTGTATAGTAATTATGGTTTGTATGAAGATTCAAAATCAACCACTAGATAACCTAATACAAGACAAATGCATGAAAATCAAATACACAATTCACACTTGCACCTCTAGGGTAATCCCGCTTGTTGCCTTCAAAAATGGGCCATGGTTGCATGTTAAGTGTCTTTGGTAAAACAAAAACAAATCAAATGATCATAGTCCCTCGATGACGCTATCTTGTTGCCTAAACAAAATGATCATAGTCCCTCAAGAAAATTGCCAAAGATACTTGGCACTATTGCCTCTATGGTCTAAACGATGACCCGCGCCCGTCCCGTTAACATCCTAACGCAAGGTTGTTCACCAAATACAATGGTGAAACAACACTGTTAAAAGGGTTAAAACATGAGAAAGATCTTTGAGTAAATTAGGGTAGATAGCTCTTAGTTACTTGATCAAACTTGCAAAACACACTTGCCATTTTCAAACACACTTCACAAACACACATCTCCACACAATTTCAAAACAACTTTCAAAAACATTGAAACATCTTTTCAAAAAGACAAATACCTTTGTAAAACATTCGAGTAAAGAATTGTTACAATGGTTGCCTAGACAAGGCATCTTTCTCAAAACATTTTCAAAACCACACACACAAAGCACCATTTCACACAATTGAAAAGCAAAGGCAAGTGATCTAAAACAAGTAACTAAGAGCCCATGGAAAACCATGGATGAAAAGGGTGCTAGCACCTTCCCTTTTCATAATCTACCCCCCGAACCCACGAAAACATCTCAAAGGTCTTTCCTGTACTTTTTGACCTTTCCTTAGGATAAATAAAAAGTCGGTGGCGATTCTTGCTAAACCGAACAAGTGCGAATACAAACGCAAAACCTCAAGTCAGTTCTCCCACCGTATCACACCCAGCAATATAGTGGTAAGGGCCTTCGACGGTTCAAAGAGAATGGTGCATGGGGAGGTGGACATCCCCATAAATGTTGGAACCCAAACCTTTGATTCAACTTTTTATGTGATGGACATTTGCCCTTCCTACTCCTGCTTATTGGGACGACCATGGATTCACAATGCTGGTGTTGTCACCTCTACATTACATCAAATGATGAAATACCTAACCAAGGGGAAGATCATTATTGTCCATGGAGAAGAGGAATATATGCATTTCAAGGAAGTCCCACCAACCGTGGCAGTAACCAAAGCTGTTTCCCTAATCCCAAAGATTACAAGATCGCCACTAAATATGTCTTCTCTGAAAGATGATAAGGCAGTGAGAGAAGAAGGTGGGTGCACTATTTGTGGTACATCGCTTACCCACAAAAGAAGACTGCCCACCGGTAAAACAAAAGGTCTGTTGCATGCGACCAGACATGTCAGAGAAGATTAAAGCCGAAGTCATGAAACAATCCAACATCAGATTCTTGGTCGTCACCTCCTATCTACAATGGGTCGCCAATGTTATTCCCGTGCCTAAAAAGGACGGCAAGGTTTGAATGTACGTGGACTATAGAGATTTGAATAGGGCAAGCCCTAAGGATGATTTCCCACTTTCCCATATCGATATTTTGGTTGACAATACAACACATCATAAGGTGTTTTCCTTCATGGATGGTTTCTCAGGCTACAACCAAATCAAAATGGCGCCTGGGGACATGGAGAAAACGACCTTTGTCACACAGTGGGGCACTTTCTGTTACAAGGTTATGCCAATCGGGTTGAAGAATGCTGGAGCAACCTATCAGCGTGCCATGGTAGCCTTATTTCACGACATGATACATCACGAAATAGAGGTCTATGTGGACGATATGATAGCCAGATCTCAAACTGAAGAGGAACATCTTAACCATTTACAGAAACTGTTTGAGAGACTGAAGAAATATAAGCTGAGGTTAAACCCGAATAAATACACATTTAGGGCGAGGTCCGGTAAACTCCTAGGCTTTGTCGTCAACGGTAAAGGTATCAAAGTGGATCCTACCAAGGTGAAAGCAATATAAGAAATGCCTGCTCCTCGCACTGAGAAGGAAGTCCGATGATTCTTGGGATGGTTAAACTACATTGCCAGATTCATTTCTCACCTAACAGCTACTTGTGAACCTTTCTTCAAATTACTGAAGAAAGATCAAGTAGTCAAATCGAATGATGAATTCCAAAATGCTTTCGACAAGATCAAAGAGTACCTACAAGAGCCTCCTGTTTTGATGCCACCAGTCGAGGGAAGACCCTTGATTATGTATCTAACTGTTTTGGAAAATTCAATACGGTGTGTGCTGGAGCAGCATGACGAGTCTGGCCGAAAAGAGCATGTTATTTACTACATGAGAAAAAAGTTTACCGACTGCAAAACAAGATATTCACTGCTCGAGAAAACTTGCTGCACTCTGGCATGGGCTGCTCACCGGCTAAGACAGTATATGCTGACCCATACTACCTTATTGATATCCAAAATGGATCCAATAAAATACATATTCGAGAAGCCTGCCCTCTATGGGAGAATAGAGAGATGGAAGATGATCCTGACGGAATATGACATTCAGTATACTACCCATAAAGCAATAAATGGAAGTGTACTAGCCGATCACCTTGCTCATCAAGCTGTGGATGACTACCAGTCCATGAAGTTCGAATTCCCAGATTAAGACATCATGATGGTAAACAACTGTGAAGAACTCAGACCATATGACGGACCTGAACAAGGATCCCGATGGACCCTGGTTTTTGATGGGGCGTCCAACGCACTCGGCAATGGTATAGGTGTTGTACTCATATCTCTTGAAGGATGTCACACTCCCTTTACGGCAAGAATCTGCTTCAACTGTACAAATAACATGGCAGAATACGAAGCATGCATTTTTGGTCTCAAAGCTTCCATAGATTTGGGGATCAAGTCCTTAAGTGTATTCAGAGATTCAGCTTTGGTCATCAGCCAGATCAAAGGAGAATGGGACACCAAACACCCTAACCTTATCCCTTACAAAGAACATGTGTTGACATTAATCCCACACTTTTAGAAGATTACCTTTGAGCATTTACCACAAGAAGAAAATCAACTAGCGGATGCGCTAGCCACGATGTCGTCCATGTTTAAACTTAAATGGGATAACGAGGCTCCCCAGATCACCATTGAACGAATGGATGAAACAGCTCACTGTCACGAGATCAATACTGAAGAAGTAGTGGACCAGCCTTGGTTCCACGAAGTCAAGAGGTATCTCGAGGCTCAAGAATATCCGGAAGGAGCTTCAGTCAATGATAAGAAGTTCTTAAGGAGATTCTCTGCTATGTTCTTCCTTAGTAATGACATTCTCTATAAGCGCAACCATGACTCTGTTTTGCTTCGTTGCGTAGACAAGGTTGAGGCAGAGAAGATCATGGCTGATCTACATGAAGGAACTTTTGGCACCCATTCCTGTGGGCATACGATGGCAAAGGAAATCCTACGGGCAGGTTATTACTGGTCTACCATGGAAGCATATTGCTATCAACACTCTCAAACTTGTCATAAATGTCAGATCTATGCTGACAAGGTGCACGTACCTCCGGTTCCCTTGAACGTCTTGACGGCTTATTGGCCCTTTGTTATGTGGGGCATCGACATAATTGGATAAATCAAGCCAACAACCTCTAATGGACACCACTTCATCTTGGTGGCCATTGACTATTTCACAAAGTGGGTTGAGGCGGCTTCTTTCGCTTCCGTTACCAAGAATGTTGTCGCCCGGTTCATCACACAGAATCTCACCTGTCTATACGGTATCCCAGAGAGGATCATCACTGAAAATTGTACGAATCTCAACAAAACTATGATCACCGCAATGTGTGCGCAATTCAAGATCCAGCACCACAATTTTTCCCCTTACCGGCCAAAGATGAATGGTGTTGTCGAAGCCGCAAATAAGAACATCAAAAAGATCATACAGAAAATGACAGTCACGTACAAAGACTGGCATGAGATGCTACCATTCGCTCTCCACGGTTATTGTACCACGTCACACACATCAACCGGGGCAACACCTTAATCTCTGGTATATGGTATGGAAGTTGTCTTGCCTATTGAGGTCCAGATCCCTTCTCTGAGAATCATGAAGGATACAGGTTTGAATGAAGACGATTGGATCCAAACTCAACTTGATCAACTGAACTTGATTGATGAGAAAAGGCTTACTGTTGTTTATCATGGTCAAATGTATCAAAAACGGATGATCAAGTCTTTCAACAAAAAGGTCAGACACCAAGTATATCAAGTCGGGGATTTGGTGATCAAGCGCATCATACTTCTGCAAGGTGATCCCAGGGGCAAATGGTCTCCTACATACAAAGGACCGTTTTGTGATCAAAAGCATATTCTCTGGTGGAGCAATGATCTTGACCACTATGGATGATGACGACCAGCCACACCCTGTGAACGTTGACATAGTCAAAAGATACTACGCATAAGAGACCCGCTAGGTTGACACACCTAGGAAAAAAAGGACATCCCGACGAACCAAAAAGGTTTGGGAAAAAATTAGGGATAAAAACAAAAAATATGTACACGCGGCAAGTTAAGAACCCAAAAGGGAAACTTGGGAAAAAAAGGGTATCCCGGTGGGCTGAGAACCCGAAAGGGCGGTCCAGGCAAAAGTTATGGAATTAAAGCGTACGACTATGTCCCGTTGGAACACCTTTACGAACAACCTTTGGCTTCGACTGACAAACTCAACAATTCTGATCAATCCAATCAACTTCAGACAAGGCAGCAAGTGGACAAGACGCTCAGAGACACGAAGGCTATAGCAGAATGGGAAGCCCATGGGATTATTGCACATAGCTATCTTTTCTTTCTATCAAATTTTCATTTTTTATGACGACATTATCTTACTAGGATGTTCGTCTCATTATACAAAATACTTATTCAAGTTAATACAAAGATACTCCTTTGAAAGTGCAAAACTATTTGTTTTTTTCTTTATTTATGTGTGTAAGTACGAAGTGCGCCTAAGAGGAGGGGTGAATTAGGTACTTTAAAAAAATTCTGGTTTTAGTGATGATAGATATTATTTTTCTGGATTATGGTGAGTTTAGGAAAGAGTAAAGTGCAGAAAAATAAAGAGACACAAGCAATATATCCTGGTTCCCCTCACAGTCCGATAGTACTCCAGTCCCCTTTCAACATGAAAGAGATTTCCTTATTGTGGCAAACTTAAACAAGAACTACCAAAAAGCCAAGAACAGTCCTCTTAGACCAAGAACAATCCTCTTGGATTTTCACTATGTCAACAATGAGAACAATCCTCTCTTAGAGTTATTAGATCAATGAATGATCTTCTCTTCCAATGATAATATTGTACAATGACTCAAGATATATAAATGCTCAAAGTTTTCTGGTTTAACAATATGTGAAAGTGTGCAGAAAACTTATGTATGAAAGTGAAGAAAAGCTTGAGTTTGTATTTTGAAAATTCAGAAAATATATTTGGAAGAGGTGTTGGAAATGATTTTGAAAATGAGTATTTATATGTTCATAGGACCTTTTTGAAACATCATAAAGTTCTGTAAATGAATCATGAACAATTTCAAAATTTGAGTGAAAGGTTTCCATGAAAAGGTATTATGAACAGGCATGTGCAAAGCTGCTGTTTTTCAAAATCGTGCAGCATGCAATTGATTGCACCCTTTGTGTAAATCGATTGCACGGGGTTTCAATAGCTATATTTTCAAAAGTTTTAAGTGTGCAATCGATTGCACAAGAGTGTAAATTGATTGCATGTGAAGTCAGTAGCAAAATTTGATTGAGTGTAATCGATTGCACAAGCAATGTAAATCGATTACACTGAGAAACAGAAGCAAACGTTTTGAAAATTTTAAGCATGCAATCGATTTCACTAATATGCAATTAGATTGTACTAAGAAACAGTAGCAAAAGATCTGAAAAATTGAAGCATGCAATCGATTGCACTCAAGTGAAAAACAAATTTTAACTTAGAAAAACTTGAGTAAGGATTTATGAAACATTTCTTTTCACCATTGAGCATCTAAGTCTTAAGTTCAAAGTAAGTATTATCATTATACCTTGAAAGTTGCTAAGAGCTTGAACTGAAGACTTTGTCCATAGATTCCTTGAGCTTGATCAAAAAATATTTGCCTTCTTTGTCAATCATGGTTTGTCTTCATCAAAACAAAAGTTCATTTGAGAAGCTTGATTTTACATTCTCCCCCTTTTTGATGATGACAAACAATCTTGCTTGATGCGTTGTAATTTCTGGAAAGAGCTCCTCCCCCTAAGATGCATAACTCCCCCTATGTATGAGAAGGTTGGAATCCTTTGAATTTGTTCATCTTGGTTGGAGAGTACCTTAAAAAATTAAGACAATTAAATATACAAGCATAAAGTACCACATCCTTCTCCCCCTTTGACATTATCAAAAAGAAGGGAAAGATGCAATAAAAAATGGAAAATATATGTAATAATATTGAAATCTTAACCATAGCCATATTGCTTCATGATGCTTTTTCTCATCCTTTGATAAAAGCACATAGTAATTATCTTCATCAAAAACATAATGTTGAAGATGCTTGACTCTTTTAGGCAGAATGAGAAACTCTTATGTGAATGCTCCCCTATCTTTGATAACTCCCTCTTGATCAAAATTCTCCCTTTAATCATAGAGAATTTGCATCTTTCTTTGGGATGCAATAGTTAGAGACAAGCATACATATATATATATATATATATATATATATATATATATATATATATATATATATATATATATATATATATAGTGATACGGTGGAAGAACTGACTGTTTTGGAATGCTGGTTTGCATTTTGCGTTTGTTTTTGCAAAATGTCGCGGTAAGTAAGAGTCGCCACCGACTTTTATTTTATCCAACAAGGAAAGGAAAAAAGCACAGAAAAATTCCTTTTTCGAGACATTTATGAGTACGGGGGGTGGATTATAGAAAGGGAAGGTATTAGCACCCTTTCTATCCGTAGTTATCTACGGGCTCTTAGGTACTTGCTCATTATTTTCAAAATTGTTTTCTTTGTGTTTATGGGTTTTGAAAAGTTTTTATTTTAACTTCGATTTAACTCTTGCTTATGTCTTCAAGAGTGTAATGAAGTGTTTTTGAAAACTTGTTTCTAAAGGAGTGTAAGTGTGGAAAATTTGTTTGGAATGAGCAAGTACTTAAGAACTAATCTACCTACTCGAAAAAGGAATCGTTCTATGTTTGTTTCCTTTAGACAATGATATCCCACTATTAGTGAGTAGGTAGCACCGTCGTTGGAGTTTTGAGGGTCAATTCGAAAGGGACGTACGATCATTAAAGCAATGTTAGGACGTCTTAGTGGTAACCCTAATGTCTTAGATCATATCCGAGGCAACAATATCCGAGTAAACTTTTCCGAGGCAACTATGATCTTTTAGACAAGAGGACGAGCTATAAAACAACCTATACTCAATGACCGTTTTAACGAAGGCAACCAAGTGGGAGTGTACCCTAGGAGTGCGCATGTGTGAGCGTGTTAATTTCAGTTATTTATCTTTGCACATTTAGGATGATCTAACTGTTTTAAAATTAGACATACATTCTTGTCATGCAAACCCTAGTTATTCATACATCTAACAGTTAAATAATTTTCGGAATTTAAAGTGCGAAAATTAAACTACGCTATTACAAGGCTTTGGGTATTTACATAGCCAAAAACAAACCCTTTGAAAATAAAAGCGATAAATGTAAAAGTCCTAATTAAATTATTACAAACCGGGAGCAGATACAATAATTAGGCAAAATAATAATAAAGCGCGCGAGAAAATTAGGTCGAATGCGAAACTAGGGTTTTGACCCTTCTACCCTAATTAAAAGAGAAAATTGTTTTTTGTTGTTTTTATTAAAAAGAAATAAGTTTTCTAAATTAAAAATGCAATTAATTAGTTAATTAAATTAATTAATGAAAAAATAATTAAAAGACATATTTTTGGATTTTTGCTTATTTTAGGAAAAAAAATAAAATGATTAAATTAGTAATAAAAACCTATTGATTCTAATTGATTTTAATTATTTACAAAAGAATTAAAGTTGTCTAAATTAATCAAACCTAATTAAATTAATTTATTTTTTTATTAAAAATAAATATCTAAAATTTAATTGGACCTAAAAATATTTTGGTGATTTTTTTGATAAAAAGAAAATTGTTTTATTGCTTAGTAAAAAATAATAAGTAATTAAATGAAATAAAAAATAAATATAAGAGAAGGATGAGAAAATGGGCCTGAATTGGGGGTCCCAACAGAAATTTTCCTGGGCCCATTAGGGATGGTCCATGCTGACTTTTGCAATCCTGTATGGCATGTTTGACTTGGCCTATGGTGCACTCTCAGTGGTGGCCACCAGATCTGGCCATATGGTCATCTGGCGCGTTGGATGATGAGGGAGTATGATGGACATCCTGGCTTTGCACGCATTGGATCTCCTGAAATAAAATATGAAAATGGTAAATGCTGGAGGCAGGGATCGAACCCCTGACCTCCAGCCTTCCAAGACCTTAACGCTTAGCTGGCTTCCGCTGGGACACTTGTTTTTATTTGTTCATAAAACATAGAATAATGATAATATATAAAACAAGAAAAAATGAAAGAAATTCCGCGCGAAATTCAAACGGGCGAATGGAGGCTGGCCACATCTTCGTCCCTGTTATGGCACCGTCGCTAAAAGTTCATTAGCCTATACCTACAGACAAATGTCAGTTGCTACAGACTGCGTGCTCTCAAAATCCTCCACGGGACATGGAAATAACATCTAACACCATGGTTAGATTCGTCTCGTCCTCCTGATCACAACCGTACCCATTACACAGGCCAATTGTCCCTGAAATTGAAAGCCCTAAAACCAAGCTCGAAAACCTAGCAATGGTGATTAACGCTACAGGCCATATAAACGAAATTGAGTAATACAGAAAGTTTGCAAATGTTATGGTGATCAAGAATGTACAATTATTTGAACCTAACAAATGTATAAATCGTGAGTTTCGAATTCAAGAACAAGGGTGTAACGTGAACGACTTACAGTGCGATTAGGGACCGGAACAGACTTGTTCTTGATAGCTTTAGGTTCCTAAGAGTGCCAGGAAGCGATTGGGATCAATAACAAGCCTTGAGGATGCCTCTAACTATCAATTCAATCTCAAACTTTTTTGCTTTTTTTTCAAAACTGGTTCTTGTTCTAGCGCCTTTTTCCAACCTCCCTTTTGATCTGTACGCAGTCTATATGTATTAGTGAAGGAATTAGGGTTGCTAAACTGATCAAAATCCTTCTCTTTCAATGCCTTTTTATTTGATTTGATTTGCTTTGAAAATCTTCCAAATTTGGCTTATTTCCAATCTTTTTGTGCACACAAGCCTTGATGCAAATTTGAATGATGCTAGCTGTGTAATTGGAACCTGAAACAAGCACAAAATCCCTTGTTATCAATGTTTTGGATTTTTATTTGATTTAATTTGATTTAAATTGAAATAATTCAAATAAAAACCAAAATAAATAATAAAAATAAAATATGGACAAGTGGACAAGGCTAGAGAACGTGGGCTATATTGCAAACTCAAAACAAGTAAAAAAGATTGGGCCCATTTGGCAAAATTTGATGTTTTGGGATAGTTGACTTTTGGCTATTTTGCAAAAAAAGTCAACTTCAACAATGCATAACTTCCTCAATTTTGACTCTTTGGAGGTGTTCTTGGACTTTTTAGAAATCTTGAGATGTCCTATAATCAACCCTTTTTGTCTCATCTCAATTTTATATTCCATGCTCATGTATGAAGCTTTGACAAAAAAGGTGTTTTTGTTGACTTTTCAAAATGACCTATAATGTCCAAATTCATAACTTCTTGTGAGTGAATATTTTGAACTTGGGAGATGAAGATGGATTGTAGGGAATTGCATACTCTTAAAAATGAGATTTGGATTGGTCATTTATCATAAAGTATGAGAAAGTTATGCTTGGTCAAAGTTGAGTTGACTTTTCCTGTAAAACCCTAATTTAGCAACTTTTGAGTCTTGATGAATTATGAGCAATCCTTGATGAATCATGATCAACCCTTGATCAAATGATGAAATATACTTCAAAATGAGGATGTTGACCAAAAATCTTGAAGTTTGACTGTATGTGGGTCACAGTTGACTTTTGCCCTAGCACAATCGATTTTTGGACCTTTGAGCAATTGACTGAGCAAACTTCCTCTGCAAGGCTTGAAACTTGACATGGATGATCTTGAGAACATATTAGGACAATGTTGAGCATTTGGGACAACTTGGACTCAAGTATCTTTATGCAACATGAAACCCTAATTTGAGGTAGACTGCCTCAGGAGATGACTTGTCTGGCCAAACCTTGGACTACCTTGAGCAACTTGAGGATCTTTCTTGTAATGTTTTAAGAAATATGGGAGGGAAAATTTTGGGGTACAACAGCCTCCCGTGTTCAATATTCTTAAACCTGAGGATGTAGATTGGCTTTCGTGTCTTTTGTGATCCGAAGGTGAAAGATGATTGAACACTAAAGTGCCTAGAAATTTGCACTCGCATGAAGTGATAATTGTCTTGTGATGTCGGGAATGGGCTTACAGATGCCATTTGGAGATTGCTGATGAGGGGATGGGCTTAAAGATACCATCTGAAGAAGTGTCGATCGCATAAGGGATTCCTAAGCGAGAGCTTGTATACCTATTGTTGAGGAAAATTCTGCTGGGGAAGTCTGATCTTTGTTGAGAGAAGTAGAATTTTAGGAGCTTTGTTGTCCGTTATTCTGCTGGAGAGTCGTCTCTGTTGATATTTAGGAACTTTGGTCGTCTGTACTCAACTGAGGAGTCGTCTCTGTTGATATTTAGGAACTTCGATCTTCTGTACTCAACTGAGGAAACATCTCTGCTGAGATTTAGGAACTCGTCCGTAATTCAACTGAGGAAACACCTCTGCTGAGATTTAGGAACTCGTCTGTAATTCAACTGAGGAAATATTTTTGCTGAGATTTGGGAACTCGTCTGTAATTCATCTGAGGAAACATCTCTGCTGAGATTTAGGAACTCGTCCGTAATTCAACTGAAGAAATATTTTTGCTGAGATTTAGGAACTCGTCCATAATTCAACTGAGGAAACATCTCTGTTGAGATTTAGGAACTCGTCCATAATTCAACTGAGGAAACATCTCTACTGAGATTTAGGAACTCGTCCGAAATTCAACTAAGGAAACATCTCTGCTGAGATTTAGGAACTCGTCCGTAATTCAACTGAGGAAACATCTCTGCTAAGATTTAGGAACTCGTCCGTAATTCAACTGAGGAAACATCTCTGCTGAGATTTAGGAACTCGTCCGTAATTCAACTGAGGAAACATCTCTGCTGAAATTTAGGAAATTGTCCGTAATTCAGCTGAGGTAAAAGCTTCATAGCTTGAACTTTGTGAGAATTTAATCGTATCTTTCCTAAAAGGTAAAGGTTAGCTGTATGTAATGCATGATATGTATCAAGCAATGATGTTCTCAAAATAAATGAGATTGTGTTGTATGATGCGTATATGCATGTGTCATGATGTATGGAAATGTGATGTTTTTAGCTGGGGAAAATAAATCTCGGACTGCTGCTGGAGCAAAGAATTAAATTCTTTGTTTCCGCTGGAGATAATGGATGAAGATGATTGTGAGAATAAACCTGCAGGAGAGGATAAATTCGTTGGGGAATAAACTGATGAGGAGATTACTCTATGGGGAAGAGATGATCTACTGAGGATTCCACTGACAAATTCAGATGGGGATGAATTACCATTGCTGGCGATACTGAATCCTGTTGGGGATTGAGTTTTCGTTGGTGAAAGGAATGAACTCCGCTGGGGATGATTTTCCAGTTGCAACTTCACAGGGAATAACCTTTTAGACTCTACTGGGGACAATCTTCCAGAGTCTACTGGGGACAATTCTTCAAACTCCACTGGGGATAATTTTTCCAACTCCACTGGGGATATTTTTTATACTCCGCTGGGGGTGATAAGATTTTTTAGTGTTGATGGTAGATAAACTCTGCTTTGGGGAGAATACCGCCAATTCATTCACAGTTGCGAGTCTCAACTGGGGAGAGCTAACACCATTATCTTTCTTCTTACTCTGCGGGGAATGAATGTACTTTCAATCGTTTCCTCCAGCTAGGTCTATCCATATACCTGGTGGACAGAATAACTGTACAGCTTGGACACTTCTTATTTCCCCTGTTGCTGTTATTACAAGTAATCGTCTTTTGTTTCGCATGTAAATATTCATGAGAAGCAATTAATGTCAAATGCATATATCAAAAATGAACATTGGACGTTCTCGCAAAACAAAACAGAAAAAGGAAAAATAGTTTGAAATTTATTTGAAAATGAATTGTATTGACTTTGAACCAAGTGATGAGACGCTCGGAGTTATAAATGAATTGTATTGACTTTCAAACGGCATCGATCAGTCAGCTTCACCTTCAACCAAGGTCATCAAGTGATGAGACGCTCGGAGTTATAAAGGCAATAGCAGAGTTGAAACCTAGTGGATCATTCATCTTTCACACAGCTGTTTTATTTTCTTTTGTACAAAACTTGTATAAACTCTTTTGATCGGCGACGTACCTCTTACTAGGACGTCAGCCTCTTGTACACAAAACGCCTATTCATGGGCCATTCAAAATCAATACAAATATATTTTTCAGTTAAACGTGCCAAGTATTTTTCTTCTTCTGTTTTGTTTTTGCGAAGAACGTCCAAGGTTCAATTTGTGATGTATGCATTGACAATAATTTGCTAACTCATAAATATTTGCATACGAAACAAAGGAATTAATTGCAGGTGATACCAGAAACAGGGGCAATAAAGAGTTGTCTAAACAATCCAGTTGTTCTATCCTCCAAGGTACCAAGGTAGGTCCAGCTAAAGAACGTGACCAGTATACCTAAATCCCCAGAGAGTGGTTCAACAAAACAATACATTCTCCTCCAAATTATCATCAAATATCAAAGGAAATTGAGTATCCTCCCGTAGATCTCAAATACTTCCCCAGCAGCAGCATATATATTCTTAACAAGCATCCCCGGCAGTCTTGGTCTAAAGATTGTTCCCCGGCGGTATACCAACGTTCAAAGGAATCACTTTCCCCAGCATATCAAACCTCCCCCAGAAGAGTCCAATCCAGCTTCACCAGCAAGGTTGGAAATCATATCCCCAAGCAATAAGCTTATCCCCAGTAGATTCTGGAAGCTTATCCCCTCGCAGAGCACGAACGCGTCGTCCGGCTTTATTTAAAGAGTTATTTCCTTAACAGGATATAACTGGGTTATCCTCAGCCAAAAGCCATGGAAAGAGTGTCGTCGACAAAGTCTTCTTACCCCAGCGAAGTCCTTCAACACTTCCAACAACAAAGATGTCCTCAGCAAATTATTATCAACACTCAGCAAAGCATCCCTCTTCCCACAGAATATTGCTTCCCAGCATGGTCGCTAGAGTATCTTTTCTCCCCGCAAAATCTTCCATTTGCCAAGTTTATTCCGCAACGGAGTCATCTTCTCCTACCGGTATTCTTGCAGTTATCATCCCCAGCGGAAGCAAAATCTAGTCTTCAACATCAGCCAAGGATAGGACTTCCCGGCACCCGTCAAGGATTTGTTTTCCTAGACGAAAACATACATTCATAAAACATCACATACATCATTATAGCATGCATAGACGCATTATATCATACAAATCGCATTTATATCGAGAACATCATTGCTTGATCCATATCATGCATATGACCGACCTTTACCTTTCAGGAAAAATGCAGTTGAAATTCTCAACCATATTTCAAGACCTTGTCTGGTTCAGTTAAATCGACCCTAAGATTTTCCAGATGCTTATCCAGTCAAAGGCCTTCTCTGGTTCAGTCAGATCGACCCTAAGATCTCCCTGATGCTTATCCAGTTGAAGATATTCCAAGACCTTGTCCGGTTCAGTTAAATCGACCCTAAGATTTTCCTGATGCTTATCCAGTCAAAGGCCTTCTCTGGTTCAGTCAGATCGACCCTAAGATCTCCCTGATGCTTATCCAGTTGAAGATATTCCAAGACCTTGTCCGGTTCAGTTAAATCGACCCTAAGATTTTCCTGATGCTTATCCAGTCAAAGGCCTTCTCTGGTTCAGTCAGATCGACCCTAAGATCTCCCTGATGCTTATCCAGTTGAAGATATTCCAAGACCTTGTCCGGTTCAGTTAAATCGACCCTAAGATTTTCCTGATGCTTATCCAGTCAAAGGCCTTCTCTGGTTCAGTCAGATCGACCCTAAGATCTCCCTGATGCTTATCCAGTTGAAGATATTCCAAGACCTTGTCCGGTTCAGTTAAATCGACCCTAAGATTTTCCTGATGCTTATCCAGTCAAAGGCCTTCTCTGGTTCAGTCAGATCGACCCTAAGATCTCCCTGATGCTTATCCAGTTGAAGATATTCCAAGACCTTGTCCGGTTCAGTTAAATCGACCCTAAGATTTTCCTGATGCTTATCCAGTCAAAGGCCTTCTCTGGTTCAGTCAGATCGACCCTAAGATCTCCCTGATGCTTATCCAGTTGAAGATATTCCAAGACCTTGTCCGGTTCAGTTAAATCGACCCTAAGATTTTCCTGATGCTTATCAAGTCAAAGGCCTTCTCTGGTTCAGTCAGATCGACCCTAAGATCTCCCTGATGCTTATCCAGTTGAAGATATTCCAAGACCTTGTCCGGTTCAGTTAAATCGACCCTAAGATTTTCCTGATGCTTATCCAGTCAAAGGCCTTCTCTGGTTCAGTCAGATCGACCCTAAGATCTCCCTGATGCTTATCCAGTTGAAGATATTCCAAGACCTTGTCCGGTTCAGTTAAATCGACCCTAAGATTTTCCTGATGCTTATCCAGTCAAAGGCCTTCTCTGGTTCAGTCAGATCGACCCTAAGATCTCCCTGATGCTTATCCAGTTGAAGATATTCCAAGACCTTGTCCGGTTCAGTTAAATCGACCCTAAGATTTTCCTGATGCTTATCCAGTCAAAGGCCTTCTCTGGTTCAGTCAGATCGACCCTAAGATCTCCCTGATGCTTATCCAGTTGAAGATATTCCAAGACCTTGTCCGGTTCAGTTAAATCGACCCTAAGATTTTCCTGATGCTTATCCAGTCAAAGGCCTTCTCTGGTTCAGTCAGATCGACCCTAAGATCTCCCTGATGCTTATCCAGTTGAAGATATTTCGAGACCTTGTCGGTTCAGTTAAATCGACCCTAAGATTTTCCTGATTCTTATCCAGTCAAAGGCCTCCTCTGGTTCAGTCAGATCGACCCTAAGATCTCCCTGATGCTTATCCAGTAGAAGACACCCAAGATTTTTCTCAACGAGCATTGTTGAAGTTAAAGTCACCCAAGGTTCTCTTACCGTTCATGCTAAGGTAGTAACCATCCCTGGTTCATTCATCGCCATTTGAAGCTCCAGATTCAGCTCCTGTAACCAGTCAGGACACATCTATACCAAGCATCCGAAATCAACTCCTGCAACGTGTCAGGTACTCATTTTTCTTTTGCAGGTATGCAGGTTCTAGCTAAAGAATCTCCTACGCGATCAATATCCAGATGGCATCTATAAGCCCATCATCCTATTCAGCAACCTCCAAATGGCATCTATAAGCCCATTCCCCCATCACTGTCGCTATGTGAGCGCAAATTTCTGGGCACTTTAGTGTTCAATCATCTTCCACCTTCGGATTACGAAAGGCATGTCAGCCAATCTGCATCCTCAGGTCTAAGAAGATTGAACAGGGGCAACTGTTGTACCCCAAAATTTGCCCTCCCATAT
Source organism: Vicia faba (assembly GCA_948472305.1). Classification (NCBI taxonomy): domain Eukaryota; kingdom Viridiplantae; phylum Streptophyta; class Magnoliopsida; order Fabales; family Fabaceae; genus Vicia; species Vicia faba. Next base: position 817,259,120 of record OX451741.1, on the reverse strand, counting down.
TCTTCAAGAAATTGCCAAATCAAAGTCACAAAATTCCCCAAGGGTTGTGCAGCTCAACTGTCTCCTAGACAGTCAAAACTAGGGTTTGTGTTCTGATCAAGAAAATGAAGGTTTCAAAGGCCCAATCAAGTCTCATATGCCTACAAAGATGTTCAAGTATCCTCACATCAAGTTTCAAGGCATTCAGCTCAAAATTGCACAGTCAAAACCCTAGATTGCACTACAGTCAACTGTAGGGGCAAAATGGTCATTTGGCAGTCAAAAGTTCAAATCTTTGGTCAACATATCATTTTGAAGCCACAAAAATCATTTGATCAATGCTTGATCATGATTCTCAAAGTTTGGCTCAGAAAATCATCAAAGATGCAAAAGTTGCTATATTTGGACAGCTGAAAAAGTCAACTGAAATTGACCAGGGCATAACTTTCACATGGATTATCAGAAAAATTCCATCCAAAGCTCATTTTGAAGAGAAAGACATTTCCTACAATTCATCTTCATGTTCCAAGTCCAAGAAATGCTCTCACAAAAAGTTATCAATTTCAACATTATAGGTCATTTTCAAAAGTCAACAAAAAGGGACTTTAAGTCAAAGGCCATAACTTGAGATTGGTAAATCAAAATTACATGGGACCAAAGGAATTGGTTAGAGGACTCAAAGACCTTTCCAAAATGTCCAAGAACATATGAAAAGCTTAAAAATTGAGCAAGTTATGCCTTGTGGAAGTTGGGAAATTTTTGGAAATTTTTGAAAGTCAACTTTACTTCAAATGATCCAAAAATGCAAATGGGCCCATTTTTCTTCCAAGTTTCTTCATGCCAAGCCTATGCACGACCATTAGGCCCAAAGGGAAGTATTTTCTCATTTTTTAATTATTTATTTGAATTTATATTAATATTAATTCATTTAAATTAATTAAATACATGAAAAATATGAACTTAACCTAAAAAAATCTTTTTATGCATGATTTGGCTTCTATAATTCGTGCACATGCTAATAGGGAAAGATTTGGTGCTAATTGATCAAAATTGAACCAAATAACATGAAAAAAGATTCAAAAAAGATTTCATAAAATCAAATATGTAAAACAATGAATGCTTGAGATTTTGTGCAGTTTTGTTGACCTAGCATGCTCTATACATATTCAGGAATCAAAACCTATTGGCCTTAGACTCTCAGCTGCGCTCATAAGCCATAGACAAACTTAAAAATTCTTAAAAAAACTCAAGAACTGAAAAGTGCTTTAGAGATCGTTTCAAGCCATAATACTGAATCCATCATATTCCTGAAGCTTCAAGGATCACATACCAATCAAAACCACTCATCCTAGCATCAAGAATTGGTAAAACGGGCACACCCTGTACCGAAAATATTTGATGTTCTTGCATATTGATTCATGCATTTTCAGTAATTTTTGAGACTTGATTTGTGTTCCTTACATGATTCTTGTGCTAACTGTATAATTCAATTGTGTTTTCGTCATCCCTACGCGAAATAGCCATTAAAGCATCTTAGGTTTTTCAGACCTGTGAAATTAGGGGTTCTCTTATCCTATAAAATTGAGACCCAATAGTACCATGATCAGAACCAGGGAGATTGGACGAAGAAAATGCAGTGCTCGCGCCAAATTTCTGAATCAAGGCGTGCTAATCGCTATTATTGAATTAGGCTTATTTTGAGGGGGTTTAAAACCCCCGTTAAATATTTGTTGTTTTTTCAGGGAAGCAGAACAACGAAGAAGAAGGCTTCGTGGCAACCACTGGGTGGCTCATTCAAACCAGCGCGCGCTTTTAGGGGCCACTAACCAATGTTTCTTTTTATTATTTATTTGTTGTAATATAATAACATGCGCGTGCTGGCTCAGGTGGTGAACGTGAATTATATTAGCCCTCGTGACCTGGGTTCAAGTCCCAGGTCTGGCAAGTTTCAATATTATTTTCCAATATAAATTCTTATGCAGCGCGTCTATTGAAGACCACCATATTCCATCATCATCCCACCATACACGCGTCCAGTGGGAGCAGATCAAGGGTTAAAATTCAAAGAACACCATAAACGCAGTCAATATGCCATACGAGATCTGGAAAGGTCAACGAATTCAAAGTCATTTGGGCCAGAATTCTAAGGCCTATACCTCCCATTTGGGGCAACACCCCACTCTGGTTTGACAATTTTATTTCTTTTTCTTATATCTTTTAATTATTATTTTAATTGTTATGTTTATTTTAATTATTGTTTATTTAATTTTTAATCAAAATACAAAAACATCATAAAACTAAAAAATGCCCAAATAAAAATATAATTAATAATAGTTATTTTCTTACAAATTAACATGTAAATTATTTAGTCTAATTAGGTTTTTTAACTTTAATTCCTTTTTAATAAAATCCAAAAAAATGTAGAATTAGGTTAATTGATAATTTTTATATCTTTTTAATTTTTTCTTTTTTTACAATATTATTTATTTATTATTTTATTTTTATAATTAAATGTACATGAATAAAATTAGGGTTTAATTTAGGTTTTAATTTAATTCTTTCATAATAAATAAAGAAAACATTAGAATTAGGGTTTGGACATTTTACTTTAATTATAATTAATCCTTTTTCTTATTTAATCTAAAAAATACAAAAATACCAAAAACATTCCTTTTAAATCTTTAATTTTAGTTCCTCCTTAATTAATTCATTAACTTTAAGTATTTTTGTAAAAGGGTCCAACGCCCATTGTTTTAATTCAATTGCGCATATTTACTTTGTTTCGTTCATTATAATTATGTAAATCTCCCAAAGCATTGTAATTTAAATTTCTCGCACTTTTACTTCGCATTTATTTATTTTTCGCTAAATCGGGTCCGGTTTAATTTTGGCGATGTGGACCCGCGCCTTTGTAATAGCCTTAGATTTATTTTTTTCGCAAACTTATAACTGTTAAATATGCATGCAAGAATGAATGGCCTTAATTAAAATCAAGCGTAGATCACAACAAACATGACAAGACAAATAACTGAAACATGACACACAATTCGCACACACCACCCCTAGGGTACGCCTCACTGTTGCCTTTCGAAAGGTGATCGTCGAGTAGAGGATGTCTTAGTAAGTCCTCATGATCCGGGAACCTGGCATGAGGGTAGCTTCTAAGGTGTCTTCCTATTGCTCCGGTGATCACCATGTCCCGAACCTCGAATTGACCCGAACACCTCCAACGGTGGTGCTACCTACCTCTCAATGGTGGGATGGCACTACTTTAAAGGACATTTACACAGACGAATTCCTTAGGGTAGGTAGGTTCTCAAGGATACTTGCTCTAATCTCAAAACAAACTCAAACATCTTTTCACCAACACTTTTCAAAAGCTTTCAAAGCAAATTTTTCAAACACTCTGACGTACGAGTCGAACTGAAATTTTTCAAAGAAACTTTTTTAAAACCCACATTGAAAAGCAAACAAACAATTTTGAAAACACATTGAGCAAGTATCTAAGAGCCCATGGATAACCATGGATAGAAAGGGTGCTAACACCTTCCCTTTCTATAACCTACCTCCCGAACCGAGAGCAATCTCTTTAAGGAATTTTTCTGTGCTTTTGTCCTTTCCATTTGGAGAAAATAAAAGACGGTGGCGACTCTTGCTTCCGCGACATTTCGCGAACCAGCGTTAAACAGTCAGTTCCAGATCCACCGATCACAGAACTGGCGACTCTGCTGGGGACTTAAACTTAAAGTGAGGTGTACCTTAGGGTTAGTTCATAACTGTGTTTTCAATTGTATTGACTTGTCTGCTTTAAATTTGTGGGTTGCATGGGAGTTACATAGATCCTAACCCGGATCTGGGGATACCCTTTTAGGTAGCATAAGCTGTGAGGGACCTGTCCGGCGTAGACCTACACAGGTGAAGCAGTGGCTATGTTGGTGTGGCACCTTAGTCTGTACCGATATCCCTTGTGTCGCAACGAGGAGAATATGGGTCTTCTAAGGAGTCATTAAGCACCAACAACCTTAGAACCTTAATTGACACAACTTGGCCTTTAGAACAGTAGCAGTATGCTACGCCCATTGAGGTTAAACTCTCGTGATGGTTCCGGCCGCAAGAAAAGATTGCGATGCTGGAGTTATGACCGATTGAGGGTAGTCAATGATATTGGGATCCTCTAAGAACCCGGTTACTTTTGATTAGGACAGGCATGAACCAACAAACTGAAAGAGGGTAGTACCTAGACCTCATGCTGGCCTAAACTTTAGGGGCTTGCCTTGTGTGCCTTGTGTGCCTTACTATGTTTGCCTTTGTATCTGTATGTGGTGTGCTTTATCATAACATCATAGCATCATGAGCATTGCATGCATCCTGCATAAGAACTGACCATTTCAAAGACAAGAGGGTTTCATCTTTGCTCTGTTTTGTAGGACATTATGATGCCTGTGCGAAGGAATACTATCCGGTTCAACTTTGTTCGTTCACCTGAGTTGCTTGATGAATTGGTTAGCAGAATTCCAAACACCACTTCCTTCATTCAGAGGCATGGTTCTCTTCTCAGTTTAGTCACTGCAAAGCGGGATCAACAGTTGATGAGTGTTCTGACCCAGTTCTATGACCCTCGGTACCAGTGCTTTACCTTCCAAGACTTCCAGCTGGTCCCTACCCTGGAAGAGTTCTCTAATCTGCTTGGTATCCCTATCTTGGATCAGACTCCCTTTACCGGTTGGGAAAAGACCCTCAGGCTTGAGGACATTGCTGCAGCTCTTCCTTTGACCCATCAAGAGGTAACAGACAACTGGGTAACTAGAAGCGGAGTTAAGGGTTTCTTGGCCAAGTTTCTGATTGGTAAAGCTAACAGCTTCTGGAATGACTTGGACTTTAGGGCATATGAAGACATCTTGGCTCTCCTAATCTATGGGTTAGTCCTGTTTCCTAATCCTGACAACTTCATCAATGTCACTTCCATTAAGATCTTTATGTCTCAGAACCCTGTGCCCACTCTCTTGGGTGACATCTTGCAACAACTTCATGCTCGTACTACCCGAAGACGAGGAACCCTATGGTGTTGCATCCCTTTGTTGGTGAGGTGGTTTATTTCGCACCTCCCTAAGTTTGTACTGAAGAACCAAGAAGGAAGAGGTTGGGCTCACAGGTTAATGTCTCTCACCGATAAAGACATCATTTGGACTTGCAGAGGTTTGGATGAGATAGCTATTATTGATCGATGCGGGGAGTATCCTAGTGTTCCTCTGATTGGTACTCAAGGAGGGATCTCTTACAATCCATGTCTAGCACTCCGTCAGTTTGGAAGAGCAAGAAGAACAGGCCCCCATGAGATGTTGGTGCCTCACATCAGTTTCGAGTTTCAGGTGGATAGTGACGAGCTACGTCGTAGGTTCATCAAGGCTTGGGAGAAGGTTCATAAAGCTGACCCACAAGAGCTAGGGCCAAAGACTTCTCTACCTATGGAAGCCTACTACAAATGGGTCCGCATCCGTGCTCAGAAGTTAGGTATGCCGTATGAAGCTGTCAGACCCGTCATTCTTGAGTGTCCTGATAAGGATGGTGTTCCTCCAACTGTCCTTCCTCCTCAGATACCTACTGATTATGAGACATTGAAGAGATCTTGGTCGCAACTGCAAGAAGAGCGGGATTCTTACCGGGAAAAGTTCAACGAGCAGGAATCAAAGATCCAGAAGCTGACAAAGCAGTTGGAGAATGAGAGAGCTCTGAATGCCTACCTCCGCACTGAGAAGAGGAGACCATGGGATCAATGAGAAATTCTGAATGTGCCTTTACAGTTTTTATCTCCTTTCCAGTTATTTCATTTCATGTAAACGCCCAAGGGCAACTTGTTGAATAATTTCAGTTACAAAGTTGAATCTAATGAAGTGTGCTCCTTTTTGTTTACAAAGTTGATTCCCGATTGTCTTTGAAAACATAATCCATACGCATTTCATACATCATGTGCATAGCAGGTTTTTCCCCTTTTTCAGGTTGCTTACAGTTCTTCGCTGTTTATTTCAGCATCATGAATCCCGGATCTGAATCAACAGAGACATCAATCAAGGCTCTCCAGGCGCAGAATGCGCAGTTTCAAGAACTAATCATGGGTCTAGCTAAAGGCCAAGAAGAACTGAAGACTATGCTCCTGAAGAAGGAGAAGAAGAAGAAAAGAAGAACGGTTCTATTCAACTCGGGCCGAAGGTTGGGTAATACTCTGCATCATGAAGAGGCTGGTTCTTCTGTTGGCAGGAGTCCTTCTCAGGCAGAAGTAAAGGTTCCTACTCCAGTGGTCTCCGACAACGAGACAGATTTTGATGAGGAGCAGTACCCTCCTACAGATGACAGGTACAAACAACTGGAGGACAGGTTGAAGGCTATGGAGGTGCAACAGGCACCTGGGCTGGATTTCGGAGATCTGGGTTTGTCGACCGGTGTGATTATCCCACATAAATTCAAAGCACCATCCTTCTCAAAATATGACGGGGCGTCTTGTCCCAAGCTGCACTTAAGGTCCTATGTTCGGAAAATTCAGCCGTACTCTGCGGACAAGAATCTATGGATCCACTTCTTCCAGGAGAGTCTTTCAGGGACTCATCTCGAATGGTTCTATCAGCTGGATGGGACCAAAGTTCGTAACTGGGAGGAGCTGGCTACTGCTTTCTACAAGCAGTATCAGTATAATGCCGACCTTGCCCCCACACGTACCCAACTCCAGGGTATGGCGTTAGGTGCAAGCGAAGGTTTTAAGGAGTACGCTCAGAAGTGGAGAGACCTGGCTGGCAGGGTGCAGCCACCATTGACTGATCGGGAGTTGGTTGACATGTTCTTGGGGACCCTATCTGGGCCATTCTTCAACCATCTCATTGGGAATTCTTCTGCTGGTTTCACTGATTTGATCTTGACTGGAGAAAGGATTGAAGCTGGGTTGAAGTCTGGGAAGATTGCGAAGGGGGCATCATCCTCTAGTTCGGACAAGAAACCGTTTAAAAAAGAGTCTAGTGCCGTGTATGGTTCTAGAAGATCAGAGAAAAATGAACACCGCCAATCTGTCAGTGCGGTCATGATTGCTAAGCCTGCCGCCGCTCCCCGGCCAAACAATGCTCAGAAGGTGGAAAGACCCCGGAGGGAATTCTCCCGTTTAAACATGACTTTGTCGCAGATCCTGCCACAGTTACTCGCAACTAATTTAGTGACTGTCAGGGAGGCGCCAAAGTTTCCAAATACTGCATCCCCCAAGTACAACCCGAATGCTCGTTGTGCTTACCACTCAGAAAGCCCAGGGCACTCTACTGATGACTGCTGGGCATTGAAGAATAAGGTGCAAGACCTTATCGATGCAAAGGAGATACAATTCGAGGCGCCTGCAAAGCCGAATGTAGTTACTGCCCCTATGCCTCAGCACGGGGTAAATGCTGTTGATGAAGACGTCTATGCTGTTTCTGTGGATGATCTAGCCACCCCTCTAAAGATCGTTAAGAAGAACCTACTGCAGGCCGGTTTATTTCCGGGTTGTAGTGAGGGTTGCCTGTTCTGTGTTGTGTCCCCATCCGGTTGTCCCTTGCTAAAGTTAGGCATCCAAAGCTTAATGGATAGCAAGGAGATTCTATTCAAGAAGTCTGCTGTTCGTATGGTTCCAATGGAAGAAGTCTCTGTGGTGACTATCTTCAATAATCCGATCCCGGCTCTCCAAAAGAAGCCCGTTCAAATTCTGACAGTTGCACCTGTTACTATCACTGTTCCTGGGCCCCTGCCCTATGTATCTAATAAAGCTGTCCCTTGGCACTATGGGGCAGATGTATATATAAACGGGATTAAACAAGAGCTCAACGCTGGCGCCAGCATCTGTGACATCACTGGCCCGGCCAAAGTTACCCGCAGTGGCAGGCTCTTCTCGCCTGACATTGCGCCACCTGCTTCCCGAAGACCGCTCCTGATAATTCCTGCAAGTATACCTGCTCCCATTGCTGACCAAGTTGTTGTTCCTGCTGCTGATCCAATTGTTTCTCCTGCTGCCGAGTCATCCAATGCTCGGGGCAAGGGAGTTGAAGCTGAGCCTGCCCAGATGGAGGCACCCATACCCATAACTGCTGAGGCCTCCCCACAAGAGATGGAGGAGATTTTGAAGATTATAAAGAAGAGCGATTTTAACGTTGTGGAACAATTGGGGCATACGCCCTCCAAGATCTCCATGCTCTCTTTACTGCTGTGCTCTGAGGCCCATGCAAAGGCCCTCATCTCTTTCCTCAAGACGGCCCATGTGCCACATGAAACCTCTACAGTCCAGTTCACCGATTGCGTGGCAAGTCTAACGGCAGACAATGGCTTGGGTTTCTCCGATGCTGATTTGACCGCGAAGGGGAAAGACCATAATGATGCTCTGCATGTCTCAATCGAATGCAGAGGCACCACCTTGGCACATGTGTTGGTTGATACTGGGTCATCTTTGAATGTGTTACCCAAGAAGGCTCTGGATCGTCTAGATTGTGAAGGCCTGGATTTGAAGCCCAGCAACATCATCGTCAGGGCTTTTGACGGTTCAAAGAGGATGGTCCATGGGGAGGTTGACATTCCGATTCGCGTGGGCTCTCAGGTGTTCGACTCCACTTTTTATGTGATGGATATCCGTCCATCTTACTCTTGTCTGCTGGGTCGACCCTGGATACATAAGGCTGGGGCAGTAACCTCTACCTTGCATCAAAAGCTGAAGTACCCCGTCAGAGGGAAGATTGTCACCGTGCAAGGAGAGGAAGAATATATGGTGAGCCACCTAAACTCCTTCAGGTACATTGAGATGGATGGGGAGTTTATTGAGACCCCCTTTCAGCATTTCGAGGAGGTGTTTCCAATCGCAGCAGAAACAGCAGAAGCAGGTGGTCCTTTGAAGATGGCTTCCCTAAAGGATGCCAGGGCTGTGGTGCAGAAGGGTGAATGTGTCAACTGGGGCAGACTTCCAGACTTCACCCAGAAGACTGATAAACTTGGGCTGGGTTTCACCTCAGAAGGGCAGAGAGCTATGAGGAAAGAGAAGATCGGAAGACCTCCGGTATTTATTAAAGGTTCAGAAGTGAATGCTGTCGGGGAAGACCAGGAAGTAGACGAAGCCGAATTCAACAGCTGGATTTATCCGACGGCCGAAGACGGATTGGAAAATTGGAGTGCAAAGGACCATACCCCTGTTACCTTTGTGACGCAGTAATGAATTTCTTTGTTTTGTTATTTTGTAATAAACAATGATAAACTCTATGGCCCGGTGTCTTACCCGAGGCACCGTGGTTCTATTTGTGAGGGCATACGAACTGTCATTTTATACATCATGAATGAAAAACTTGGACGTACTTTTCGCATTGCAAATATTGTGTTCCTTTTCTGTCTTTCTTTTCCTTTACATAATTTTCAAAACAGCTATATTTACACACACACTCACTCATACAGGTTCCAATCCACTCTGGATCTTACTGATAACAGCTCTGCTACTGCCAATTACGACTTCGAAAATCCGATCAACTTAGCCGAAGATGAAGGTGAAGATGATTGCGAAGTGCCTGGCGAGCTTGCTAGACTGTTGCTTCAGGAAGAGAGGGCAATTCAACCCCATGAAGAGCCAGTGGAAACCATAAACCTAGGTACTGAAGCAGATAGAAAAGAGGTAAAGATTGGTGCCAACCTAGAGCTCAGCGTGAAGCAACGGTTAACCAAGATGTTACATGACTATATGGAGATCTTTGCCTGGTCCTACGAAGACATGCCCGGGTTGGATACCGATATTGTTGTCCATCATTTGCCGACTAGGGAAGACTGCCCTCCAGTTAAACAAAAGGTTCGTCGGATGCGTCCAGAGATGTCCGAGAAGATTAAGGCCGAAGTCATGAAACAGTTTGATGCCGGGTTTCTTGCAGTAACTTCTTACCCTCAGTGGGTTGCTAATGAGGTGCCGGTGCCTAAGAAGGACGGTAAGGTCAGAATGTGTGTAGATTACAGGGATCTGAACAGGGCCAGCCCCAAAGATGACTTCCCCTTACCTCACATTGATGTCCTTGTTGATAATACAGCTCAGCACAAGGTATTCTCTTTCATGGATGGCTTTTCAGGCTACAATCAGATCAAGATGGCACCTGAAGACATGGAAAAGACTACATTTGTTACTCAATGGGGCACCTTCTGTTATAAAGTCATGCCATTTGGATTGAAGAACGCTGGGGCAACCTACCAACGTGCCATGGTTGCCTTATTTCATGATATGATCCATCATGAGATAGAAGTGTATGTGGACGACATGATCGCTAGGTCCCAGACTGAGGAAGAGCACCTAGATCATCTGCAGAAGTTGTTTGACCGGTTGAAACTGTACAAGCTGAGGTTGAACCCGAACAAGTGCACCCTCGGGGTAAGATCTGGGAAGTTGCTAGGCTTCGTGGTCAGTGATAAAGGTATTCAAGTGGACCCTGCTAAGGTTAAAGCTATTCAAGAGATGCCAGTTCCTAAGACAGAGAAGGAGGTCAGAGGATTTTTAGGACGCCTGAATTACATCGCTCGATTCATCTCTCATCTAACTGCTACCTGTGAGCCAATCTTCAAGCTGTTGAAGAAAGATCAGGTAGTACGTTGGAACGATGAATGTCAGGCTGCTTTCGATAAAATCAAAGAGTATCTCCAAGAACCACCTATCCTTATGCCACCGGTTGAAGGGAGACCTCTGATACTATACCTGACAGTGCTTGACAATTCAATGGGGTGTGTGCTGGGGCAGCATGACGAGTCTGGCCGAAAAGAGCACGCCATTTATTACCTTAGCAAAAAGTTTACCGACTGTGAGACCCGATACTCACTGCTTGAGAAAACTTGCTGCACTTTGGTATGGGCTGCTCGCCGGCTGAGACAGTATATGCTGACTCACACTACCTTGTTGATCTCAAAGATGGATCCGATAAAATACATATTCGAAAAGCCTGCTCTGTCTGGGAGAATTGCAAGATGGCAAATGATCTTGACGGAATACGACATTCAATACACAACCCAGAAAGCCATCAAGGGAAGTGTATTGGCAGACCACTTAGCTCATCAAGCTGTAGACGACTACCAATCAATGAACTTCGAGTTTCCGGATGAAAGCATCATGATTATAACTGATTGTGAAGTACCTGGACCGGATGAAGGACCTGAGCCAGGATCCCGATGGTCTATGCACTTTGACGGAGCCTCCAATGCTTTGGGAAATGGTATCGGCGCCATCATCATATCCCCTCAAGGTACTCATACTCCACTCATTGCCCGGCTGTGTTTCAACTGTACCAACAACATGGCGGAGTATGAGGCGTGCATCATGGGTCTTCAAGCTGCGATCGACCTAAGGATCAAATTTCTAAGTGTTTTCGGAGATTCCGCTCTTGTGATCAATCAGATCAACGGAGAGTGGGATACGAAACATCCAAACTTGATTCCTTACAGAGAATGTGTGTTGACCCTGATTCCCCACTTCACAGAGATAACCTTTGAGCACTTTCCAAGAGAAGAGAATCAGTTAGCGGACGCGTTAGCTACAATGTCTTCAATGTTTAAGGTCAAATGGGATAATGAAGCTCCCCGGATCATCATCTGGAAACTGGACGAACCGGCATACTGTTGTGATCTCGAAACTGAATTGGTAACCGAGAAGCCTTGGTACCACGAAGTGAAGAGATATCTGGAAGCTCAGGAATACCCTGAAGGTGCCTCTATCAACGATAAGAAATTCCTGAGGAGGTTCGCAGCCAAGTTCTTCCTAAGCAACGGCATCTTGTACAAGAGAAACCATGATTCAACTTTACTGCGTTGTGTAGATAAGATTGAAGAGGAAAGAATCATGGAGGATCTACATGAAGGGACCTTTGGTACGCATTCCAGTGGACATACTATGGCTAAAAAGATCCTACGGGCAGGATATTATTGGTCCACAATGGAAGCTGACTGCTACCAACACTCCAGGACATGCCACAAGTGCCAGATCTATGCAGATAAAGTGCATGTTCCTCCGGTTCCCCTGAATGTTCTGACTGCGCCTTGGCCGTTTGCAATGTGGGGCATAGACATGATCGGCGAGATAAAACCTACAGCATCTAATGGACATCGCTTCATCCTGGTGGCGATTGACTATTTTACAAAGTGGGTTGAGGCAGCATCCTATGCTACGGTAACCAAGACTGTTGTGGCACGGTTCATTCGGCACAATCTGATCTGTCGGTACGGCGTCCCTGAGCGAATAATTACAGACAACGGTACCAATCTGAACAATAAGATGATTGCTGAGCTCTGCGAACAGTTCAAAATACAGCACCACAATTCTTCTCCTTACAGACCGAAGATGAATGGGGCTGTAGAAGCAGCAAATAAGAACATCAAGAAGATCGTACAGAAAATGACAGTGACATATAAAGACTGGCACGAGATGTTACCGTTCGCTCTGCATGGGTATCGTACCTCAGCTAGGACGTCAATCGGGGCAACTCCTTTCTCTCTGGTTTATGGCATGGAGGCAGTCTTGCCGATTGAAGTACAAATCCCCTCTCTCCGGATAATGAAGGATGCAAATCTAGACGAAGATGATTGGATCCAGACACGACTTGATCAGCTCAACCTCATTGACGAAAAGAGACTTGCTGCTATCTGTCATGGTCAAACGTACCAGAAACGAATGATCAGGGCATTTAACAAAAAGGTCAGACCACAGGAGTATCAAGTTGGGGATCTGGTTATCAAGAGAATCATCCTCCCTCAGAGTGATCCAAGGGGCAAATGGACCCCTACATACGAAGGGCCATTCGTGGTTAAGCATGTGTTCTCAGGAGGAGCAATGATATTAACCAACATGGATGGTGACGACCTTCCTCACCCCGCCAATGCAGACATAGTTAAAAAATACTACGCATGAAAAAGACCCGCTAGGCTGACATGCCTAGGCAAAAATTAGGGCTTCCCGTCGAACCAAAAGGGTTCGGGCAAAATAAAGGGATGAAAATGAAAAATCTGTACACCCGGCAAGTCGAAAACCTGAAAAGGCGGCTTGGGCAAAAATGGGTATCCCGGTGGACTGAAAACCCGAAAGGGCGGTCCAGGCAAAAGTTAGGGATAAAAGCGTAAAACTACGTCTCATTGATCACTTTGCATCCAGAATCCGGTATCTGCATCAAGCTCAAACGGCATCGATCAGTCAGCTTCACCTTCAACCAAGGTCATCAAGTGATGAGACGCTCGGAGTTATAAAGGCAATAGCAGAGTTGAAACCCAGTGGATCATTCATCTTTCACACAGCTGTTTTATTTTCTTTTGTACAAAACTTGTATAAACTCTTTTGATCGGCGACGTACCTCTTACTAGGACGTCAGCCTCTTGTACACAAAACGCCTATTCATGGGCCATTCAAAATCAATACAAATATATTTTTCAGTTAAACGTGCCAAGTATTTTTCTTCTTCTGTTTTGTTTTTGCGAAGAACGTCCAAGGTTCAATTTGTGATGTATGCATTGACAATAATTTGCTAACTCATAAATATTTGCATACGAAACAAAGGAATTAATTGCAGGTGATACCAGAAACAGGGGCAATAAAGAGTTGTCTAAACAATCCAGTTGTTCTATCCTCCAAGGTACCAAGGTAGGTCCAGCTAAAGAACGTGACCAGTATACCTAAATCCCCAGAGAGTGGTTCAACAAAACAATACATTCTCCTCCAAATTATCATCAAATATCAAAGGAAATTGAGTATCCTCCCGTAGATCTCAAATACTTCCCCAGCAGCAGCATATATATTCTTAACAAGCATCCCCGGCAGTCTTGGTCTAAAGATTGTTCCCCGGCGGTATACCAACGTTCAAAGGAATCACTTTCCCCAGCATATCAAACCTCCCCCAGAAGAGTCCAATCCAGCTTCACCAGCAAGGTTGGAAATCATATCCCCAAGCAATAAGCTTATCCCCAGTAGATTCTGGAAGCTTATCCCCTCGCAGAGCACGAACGCGTCGTCCGGCTTTATTTAAAGAGTTATTTCCTTAACAGGATATAACTGGGTTATCCTCAGCCAAAAGCCATGGAAAGAGTGTCGTCGACAAAGTCTTCTTACCCCAGCAAAGTCCTTCAACACTTCCAACAACAAAGATGTCCTCAGCAAATTATTATCAACACTCAGCAAAGCATCCCTCTTCCCACAGAATATTGCTTCCCAGCATGGTCGCTAGAGTATCTTTTCTCCCCGCAAAATCTTCCATTTGCCAAGTTTATTCCGCAACGGAGTCATCTTCTCCTACCGGTATTCTTGCAGTTATCATCCCCAGCGGAAGCAAAATCTAGTCTTCAACATCAGCCAAGGATAGGACTTCCCGGCACCCGTCAAGGATTTGCTTTCCTAGACGAAAACATACATTCATAAAACATCACATACATCATTATAGCATGCATAGACGCATTATATCATACAAATCGCATTTATATCGAGAACATCATTGCTTGATCCATATCATGCATATGACCGACCTTTACCTTTCAGGAAAAATGCAGTTGAAATTCTCAACCATATTTCAAGACCTTGTCTGGTTCAGTTAAATCGACCCTAAGATTTTCCAGATGCTTATCCAGTCAAAGGCCTTCTCTGGTTCAGTCAGATCGACCCTAAGATCTCCCTGATGCTTATCCAGTTGAAGATATTCCAAGACCTTGTCCGGTTCAGTTAAATCGACCCTAAGATTTTCCTGATGCTTATCCAGTCAAAGGCCTTCTCTGGTTCAGTCAGATCGACCCTAAGATCTCCCTGATGCTTATCCAGTTGAAGATATTCCAAGACCTTGTCCGGTTCAGTTAAATCGACCCTAAGATTTTCCTGATGCTTATCCAGTCAAAGGCCTTCTCTGGTTCAGTCAGATCGACCCTAAGATCTCCCTGATGCTTATCCAGTTGAAGATATTCCAAGACCTTGTCCGGTTCAGTTAAATCGACCCTAAGATTTTCCTGATGCTTATCCAGTCAAAGGCCTTCTCTGGTTCAGTCAGATCGACCCTAAGATCTCCCTGATGCTTATCCAGTTGAAGATATTCCAAGACCTTGTCCGGTTCAGTTAAATCGACCCTAAGATTTTCCTGATGCTTATCCAGTCAAAGGCCTTCTCTGGTTCAGTCAGATCGACCCTAAGATCTCCCTGATGCTTATCCAGTTGAAGATATTCCAAGACCTTGTCCGGTTCAGTTAAATCGACCCTAAGATTTTCCTGATGCTTATCCAGTCAAAGGCCTTCTCTGGTTCAGTCAGATCGACCCTAAGATCTCCCTGATGCTTATCCAGTTGAAGATATTCCAAGACCTTGTCCGGTTCAGTTAAATCGACCCTAAGATTTTCCTGATGCTTATCCAGTCAAAGGCCTTCTCTGGTTCAGTCAGATCGACCCTAAGATCTCCCTGATGCTTATCCAGTTGAAGATATTCCAAGACCTTGTCCGGTTCAGTTAAATCGACCCTAAGATTTTCCTGATGCTTATCCAGTCAAAGGCCTTCTCTGGTTCAGTCAGATCGACCCTAAGATCTCCCTGATGCTTATCCAGTTGAAGATATTCCAAGACCTTGTCCGGTTCAGTTAAATCGACCCTAAGATTTTCCTGATGCTTATCCAGTCAAAGGCCTTCTCTGGTTCAGTCAGATCGACCCTAAGATCTCCCTGATGCTTATCCAGTTGAAGATATTCCAAGACCTTGTCCGGTTCAGTTAAATCGACCCTAAGATTTTCCTGATGCTTATCCAGTCAAAGGCCTTCTCTGGTTCAGTCAGATCGACCCTAAGATCTCCCTGATGCTTATCCAGTTGAAGATATTTCGAGACCTTGTCGGTTCAGTTAAATCGACCCTAAGATTTTCCTGATTCTTATCCAGTCAAAGGCCTCCTCTGGTTCAGTCAGATCGACCCTAAGATCTCCCTGATGCTTATCCAGTAGAAGACACCCAAGATTTTTCTCAACGAGCATTGTTGAAGTTAAAGTCACCCAAGGTTCTCTTACCGTTCATGCTAAGGTAGTAACCATCCCTGGTTCATTCATCGCCATTTGAAGCTCCAGATTCAGCTCCTGTAACCAGTCAGGACACATCTATACCAAGCATCCGAAATCAACTCCTGCAACGTGTCAGGTACTCATTTTTCTTTTGCAGGTATGCAGGTTCTAGCTAAAGAATCTCCTACGCGATCAATATCCAGATGGCATCTATAAGCCCATCATCCTATTCAGCAACCTCCAAATGGCATCTATAAGCCCATTCCCCCATCACTGTCGCTATGTGAGCGCAAATTTCTGGGCACTTTAGTGTTCAATCATCTTCCACCTTCGGATTACGAAAGGCATGTCAGCCAATCTGCATCCTCAGGTCTAAGAAGATTGAACAGGGGCAACTGTTGTACCCCAAAATTTGCCCTCCCATATTCTTCAAGAAATTGCCAAATCAAAGTCACAAAATTCCCCAAGGGTTGTGCAGCTCAACTGTCTCCTAGACAGTCAAAACTAGGGTTTGTGTTCTGATCAAGAAAATGAAGGTTTCAAAGGCCCAATCAAGTCTCATATGCCTACAAAGATGTTCAAGTATCCTCACATCAAGTTTCAAGGCATTCAGCTCAAAATTGCACAGTCAAAACCCTAGATTGCACTACAGTCAACTGTAGGGGCAAAATGGTCATTTGGCAGTCAAAAGTTCAAATCTTTGGTCAACATATCATTTTGAAGCCACAAACATCATTTGATCAATGCTTGATCATGATTCTCAAAGTTTGGCTCAGAAAATCATCAAAGATGCAAAAGTTGCTATATTTGGACAGCTGAAAAAGTCAACTGAAATTGACCAGGGCATAACTTTCACATGGATTATCAGAAAAATTCCATCCAAAGCTCATTTTGAAGAGAAAGACATTTCCTACAATTCATCTTCATGTTCCAAGTCCAAGAAATGCTCTCACAAAAAGTTATCAATTTCAACATTATAGGTCATTTTCAAAAGTCAACAAAAAGGGACTTTAAGTCAAAGGCCATAACTTGAGATTGGTACATCAAAATGACATGGGACCAAAGGAATTGGTTAGAGGACTCAAAGACCTTTCCAAAATGTCCAAGAACATATGAAAAGCTTAAAAATTGAGCAAGTTATGCCTTGTGGAAGTTGGGAAATTTTTGGAAATTTTTGAAAGTCAACTTTACTTCAAATGATCCAAAAATGCAAATGGGCCCATTTTTCTTCCAAGTTTCTTCATGCCAAGCCTATGCACGACCATTAGGCCCAAAGGGAAGTATTTTCTCATTTTTTAATTATTTATTTGAATTTATATTAATATTAATTCATTTAAATTAATTAAATACATGAAAAATATGAACTTAACCTAAAAAAATCTTTTTATGCATGATTTGGCTTCTATAATTCGTGCACATGCTAATAGGGAAAGATTTGATGCTAATTGATCAAAATTGAACCAAATAACATGAAAAAAGATTCAAAAAAGATTTCATAAAATCAAATATGTAAAACAATGAATGCTTGAGATTTTGTGCAGTTTTGTTGACCTAGCATGCTCTATACATATTCAGGAATCAAAACCTATTGGCCTTAGACTCTCAGCTGCGCTCATAAGCCATAGACAAACTTAAAAATTCTTAAAAAAACTCAAGAACTGAAAAGTGCTTTAGAGATCGTTTCAAGCCATAATACTGAATCCATCATATTCCTGAAGCTTCAAGGATCACATACCAATCAAAACCACTCATCCTAGCATCAAGAATTGGTAAAACGGGCACACCCTGTACCGAAAATATTTGATGTTCTTGCATATTGATTCATGCATTTTCAGTAATTTTTGAGACTTGATTTGTGTTCCTTACATGATTCTTGTGCTAACTGTATAATTCAATTGTGTTTTCGTCATCCCTACGCGAAATAGCCATTAAAGCATCTTAGGTTTTTCAGACCTGTGAAATTAGGGGTTCTCTTATCCTATAAAATTGAGACCCAATAGTACCATGATCAGAACCAGGGAGATTGGACGAAGAAAATGCAGTGCTCGCGCCAAATTTCTGAATCAAGGCGTGCTAATCGCTATTATTGAATTAGGCTTATTTTGAGGGGGTTTAAAACCCCCGTTAAATATTTGTTGTTTTTTCAGGGAAGCAGAACAACGAAGAAGAAGGCTTCGTGGCAACCACTGGGTGGCTCATTCAAACCAGCGCGCGCTTTTAGGGGCCACTAACCAATGTTTCTTTTTATTATTTATTTGTTGTAATATAATAACATGCGCGTGCTGGCTCAGGTGGTGAACGTGAATTATATTAGCCCTCGTGACCTGGGTTCAAGTCCCAGGTCTGGCAAGTTTCAATATTATTTTCCAATATAAATTCTTATGCAGCGCGTCTATTGAAGACCACCATATTCCATCATCATCCCACCATACACGCGTCCAGTGGGAGCAGATCAAGGGTTAAAATTCAAAGAACACCATAAACGCAGTCAATATGCCATACGAGATCTGGAAAGGTCAACGAATTCAAAGTCATTTGGGCCAGAATTCTAAGGCCTATACCTCCCATTTGGGGCAACACCCCACTCTGGTTTGACAATTTTATTTCTTTTTCTTATATCTTTTAATTATTATTTTAATTGTTATGTTTATTTTAATTATTGTTTATTTAATTTTTAATCAAAATACAAAAACATCATAAAACTAAAAAATGCCCAAATAAAAATATAATTAATAATAGTTATTTTCTTACAAATTAACATGTAAATTATTTAGTCTAATTAGGTTTTTTAACTTTAATTCCTTTTTAATAAAATCCAAAAAAATGTAGAATTAGGTTAATTGATAATTTTTATATCTTTTTAATTTTTTCTTTTTTTACAATATTATTTATTTATTATTTTATTTTTATAATTAAATGTACATGAATAAAATTAGGGTTTAATTTAGGTTTTAATTTAATTCTTTCATAATAAATAAAGAAAACATTAGAATTAGGGTTTGGACATTTTACTTTAATTATAATTAATCCTTTTTCTTATTTAATCTAAAAAATACAAAAATACCAAAAACATTCCTTTTAAATCTTTAATTTTAGTTCCTCCTTAATTAATTCATTAACTTTAAGTATTTTTGTAAAAGGGTCCAACGCCCATTGTTTTAATTCAATTGCGCATATTTACTTTGTTTCGTTCATTATAATTATGTAAATCTCCCAAAGCATTGTAATTTAAATTTCTCGCACTTTTACTTCGCATTTATTTATTTTTCGCTAAATCGGGTCCGGTTTAATTTTGGCGATGTGGACCCGCGCCTTTGTAATAGCCTTAGATTTATTTTTTTCGCAAACTTATAACTGTTAAATATGCATGCAAGAATGAATGGCCTTAATTAAAATCAAGCGTAGATCACAACAAACATGACAAGACAAATAACTGAAACATGACACACAATTCGCACACACCACCCCTAGGGTACGCCTCACTGTTGCCTTTCGAAAGGTGATCGTCGAGTAGAGGATGTCTTAGTAAGTCCTCATGATCCGGGAACCTGGCATGAGGGTAGCTTCTAAGGTGTCTTCCTATTGCTCCGGTGATCACCATGTCCCGAACCTCGAATTGACCCGAACACCTCCAACGGTGGTGCTACCTACCTCTCAATGGTGGGATGGCACTACTTTAAAGGACATTTACACAGACGAATTCCTTAGGGTAGGTAGGTTCTCAAGGATACTTGCTCTAATCTCAAAACAAACTCAAACATCTTTTCACCAACACTTTTCAAAAGCTTTCAAAGCAAATTTTTCAAACACTCTGACGTACGAGTCGAACTGAAATTTTTCAAAGAAACTTTTTTAAAACCCACATTGAAAAGCAAACAAACAATTTTGAAAACACATTGAGCAAGTATCTAAGAGCCCATGGATAACCATGGATAGAAAGGGTGCTAACACCTTCCCTTTCTATAACCTACCTCCCGAACCGAGAGCAATCTCTTTAAGGAATTTTTCTGTGCTTTTGTCCTTTCCATTTGGAGAAAATAAAAGACGGTGGCGACTCTTGCTTCCGCGACATTTCGCGAACCAGCGTTAAACAGTCAGTTCCAGATCCACCGATCACACCAAGGAATGTGGTGTTTCCCCTGTCGACGTTCGCGTTGAAGTACGGTATCCATGAAGAGCGAACGGTAACATCTTGTACCAGTCTTTGTATGTTACCGTCATCTTCTGCACAATCTTCTTAATGTTCTTATTAGCCGCTTCAACAACCCCATTCATCTTCGGCCGGTAGGGAGAAGAGTTGTGATGTTGTATCTTGAACTGCTTGTAGAGCTCGGTGATCATCTTATTATTGAGATTTGTACCGTTGTCTGTAATGATCCTCTCTGGTACACCATATCGACAGATCAGATTGTGTCGAATAAACCGTGCCACGACGTTCTTGGTTACAGTAGCAAATGAAGCTGCTTCAACCCACTTCGTAAAGTAATCAATAGCTACCAGGATAAAATGATGTATGTTGGATGTCGTAGGTCTGATCTCGTCGATCATGTCAATGCTCCACATTGCAAAAGGATAAGGAGCTGTCAAGATGTTCAGAGGCACTGGAGGTATGTGCACCTTATCAGCATAGACTTGGCACTTATGACAGGTCTGAGAATGCTAATAACAGTCGGCTTCCATTGTAGACCAATAATATCCTGCCCGTAGGATTTTCTTCGCCATGGTATCTCCACTGGAATGAGTCCCGAAAGTACCTTCATGTAACTCCACCATAATTCTTTCTGCCTCGTTCTTATCCACACATCGCAGTAAGGTGGAATCATGATTACACTTGTAAAGAATACCATTACTGATGAAAAACTTTGATGTGAACCTCCTCAGAAACTTCTTATCATTAACAGATGCACCCTTGGGGTATTCTTGAGCCTCAAGATACCTTTTTACCTCATGGAACTAGGGTTTATCTGCTACCTCTTCAGTCTCAATGTCACAGCAATGTGCAGGTTCGTCCAACCTTTCAATGGTAATCTGGGGAGCCTCGTTGTCCCACCTGACTTTGAACATAGAAGACATCGTAGCTAGTGCGTCCGCCAAATGATTCTCCTCTCTAGGGAAGTGTTCAAATGTTATCTCCTCGAAGTGCGGAAGCAACGTCAACCCATACTCCTTGTAAGGAATAAGATTTGGATGCTTCGTATTCCACTCGCCTTTGATCTGACTGATCACGAGAGCGGAATCTCCGAATACACTTAAAAACTTAATCCTTAGGTCAATTGCTGCTCGAAGACCCATGATGCACGCTTCATACTCCTCCATATTGTTAGTGCAGTTGAAACATAGTCGGGCGGTGAACAAAGTATGAGATCCTTCAAGAGATATGATCACGACACCAATGCGATTACCCAAAGCGTTTGAAGCTCCGTCAAAGTACATAAACCATCGGGATCCCTCCTCAGGTCCTTCATCCGGTCCAGGTGTCTCACAGTCAGTCACTATCATGATATTCTCATCCGGGAATTCAAAGTTCATAGAGTGGTAGTCGTCTACAGTCTGATGTGCTAAATGATCTGCCAACACACTTCCCTTGATTTCCTTTTGGTTCGTGTATTGGATGTCATACTCAGTCAAGATCATCTGCCATCTCTCTATTCTTCCAGACAAGGCAGGCTTTTCGAAGATATACTTGATTGGATCCATCTTTGATATCAATAGAATAGTGTGAGTCAGTATATACTGTCTCAGCCGGCGAGCAGCCCATGCCAAAGCACAACAAGTTTTCTCAAGCAACGAGTATCGGGTCTCGCATTCGGTAAACTTTTTGCTAAGGTAGTAAATAGCATTCTCTTTTCATCCAGACTCGTCATGCTGCCCCAGCACACACCCCATTGAATTATCGAGTACTGTTAAGTATAAGATCAGAGGTCTCCCTTCAACTGGAGGCATCCGAATAGGTGGCTCTTGGAGATATTCTTTGATCCTTTCGAAAGCGGCCTGACATTCATCATTCCATCTTACCACTTGGTCTTTCTTCAATAGCTTGAAGATTGGTTCACAAGTAGCAGTCAGGTGTAAGATGAATCGGGCAATGTAATTCAACCGACCCAAAAAGCCTCTGACTTCCTTTTCTGTTCGGGGAGCTGGCATTTCCTGAATAGCCTTCACCTTTGCAGGGTCCACTTGAATACCTTTATCACTTACGACGAAACCCAGCAGCTTACCAGACCTCACCCCGAAGGTGCACTTGTTCGGGTTTAACCTCAGCTTGTACAACTTAAACCTGTCAAATAGCTTCTGAAGATGGTCAAGGTGTTCTTCCTCAGTCTGGGATCTTGCAATCATGTCGTCAACGTATAACTCAATCTCATGATGAATCATGTCGTGGAACAAAGCGACCATGGCGCGCTGATACGTTGCCCCAGCATTCTTCAATCTGAAAGGCATGACTTTATAGCAAAAGGTACCCCACTGTGTGACGAACGTTGTCTTCTCCATGTCTTCGGGAACCATCTTAATCTAATTGTAACCGGAAAAACCATCCATAAAGGAGAAGTCCTTATGATGTGCGGTGTTGTCAACCAGAACGTCGACATGAGGCAGAGGGAAATCATCCTTGGGGCTCGCCCTGTTCAGATCCCTATAGTCAACACACATTCGAACCTTACCATCTTTCTTCAGTACTGGAACCACGTTGGCAACCCACTGCGGGTAAGAAGTAACTGCTAGAAAACCGGCGTCAAACTGTTTCATAACCTCAGCCTTGATTTTCTCAGACATCTCTGGGCGCATTCGGCGAACTTTCTGTTTCACTGGAGGACATTCTTCCTTGGTGGGCAGGAGGTGAACCACAATATCGGTATCCAACCCAGGCATATCTTCGTAAGACCAAGAAAAGATCTCAACGAAGTCACGCAGCATCTGAATCAACCGTTGCTTAACACTAGGCTCCAGGTTTGCACCGATCTTGACCTCTTTCTTGTCTACCTCTGCACCCAGAGTTACTGTTTCCACTGGCTCTTCATGCAGTTGTATGGCCCTTTCTTCCTGAAGTAACAGTCTAGCAAGTTCACCAGGCACTTTGCAGTCATCCTTACCTTCGTCCTCGGCTTGGTTTATCGGACTTTCGAAGTCATAACTGGCAGTAGCAGAGTCGTTATCAGTGGGATCTAGAGTGGATGTAGACCTGTATATGTGAGTGTGTGTAAAATAGCTATTTTTGCAAGATAGAAAAGAAAAAACAAGGAGCACAAAATTTGTAATGCAAAAAACGTCCAATGCTTTTATTGATGATATATGGACACGACAAATATAAAGCCCTCACAAACAAAGCCACGGTGCCTCGGGTAAGACAACGGGCCGTAAAGTTTAAAAATTGTCTGTTACAAACTTAAAACAAAAGTCTCATTACTGTGTAATAAAAGAAATTGACACGAAGTCCTTTGCCGTCCAATTGCTTAATCTGCCGTCGGTAGTCGGGTAAATCTAGCTGTTAAACTCAGACTCTTCAACATCATCCTCAATTGCATTTACTCCCAAATTAGAGATGAACAGGGGAGGTCTTCCAGTCCGCGCACGCCGAACGGCCCTTTGAGCTTCTGTAGTGAAACCCAAACCAAACTTGTTAGTCTTATGTGCAAAGTCAGGGAGTTGGCCCCAATTTGCACACCCACCTTTCTCAACAACAGCCTGGGCATCCTTGAGGGAAGCCATCTTCATTGGAGGATCTTCAGTAGCAGTTTCAGTCGACGCCAGCGTTTGGGGGAATTCTTCAAAAAGTTGACACGGGGTTTCAATGAACCCCCCGTCCATTTCCATATACCGAAAAGAGTTAAGGTAGCTTACCATGTACTCCTCTTCTCCTCTTACTGTAACAATTTTCCCTTTCACTGGGTATTTCAGCATCTGGTGGAGCGTAGAAGTTACTACCCCAGCTTTGTGGATCCACGGGAGACCCAGCAAACAAGAATAAGATGGCTGAATGTCCATCACATAGAATGTAGACGCAAAAGTCTGGGAACCAACCTTGACAGGAATATCCACTTCTCCATGTACCATCCTCTTGGACCCATCAAAGGCCCTGACCACAATGTTACTCGGCTTCAGCACCAACCTTTCACAATCTAACCGGTCTAACGCTTTCTTGGGTAAAACATTCAACGACGACCCAATATCTACCAACACGTGAGCTAGAGTAGTGCCTCTACACTCAATTGAAACATGCAGAGCGTCATTGTGATTCTTTCCCTTGGTAGTCAAGTCTGCATCGGAGAAACCCAACCCGTTGTCAGCTGTCAAACTAGCCACACAATCTTTGAACTGGTCATCAGATGTATCCTGTGGCACATGCGCAGTTTTCAGGAAAGCAATCTGAGCCTTAGCATGGGCTTCTGAGCATAGCAACAAAGACAACATAGAGATCTTCGACGGGGTTTGCCCTAGCTGCCCAACTACGTTATAGTCGCTTTTCTTGATGATCTTTAAAATTTCCTTTATCTCCTGTCTAGAGGCTTCAACAATAACCTTCTTTGGTGCCTCCGTCTGGGTAGGCTCACCGGTGATCCCTTTGCCCCGAGCTTCAGATGACTCGGCAACAGGGGTTATGATTGGAACATGAACAAGAACAGTAGCAGACATACTGGCAGGTGTAATAACAACAGGCTTCCGCATAGTTGGTAGGGAGATCTCAGGGGAGAAAAGTCTTCCACTTCGGGTGACTTTGCTTGACCTAACAATGTTGCTGACATCAGTAACAGCCTCTTCAGCCCTCAAGTCTTGTTTAATCCTGTGATAATACACATCGGCCCCATAGTGCCACGGGGCAGCCTTATTTGATGTGTAAGGAATAGGTCCAGGAACGGTAATGATCAACTGAGAAATTCTCGGAACAGATGTAATTCTAACAGGATTTCTCGAGGAAGCCTTGGAAGAATTGGCAGAAATGGTGATTATAGAAACATCTTCAAAAGGAATCAATGGAACCAAAGTTTTCTCAAACAAAATTTCTTTATTATCCATCAGGCGTTGGACACTTGACTTTAATAGATGGCAACCAGTAGGTAGGACGGAACACAGATGGCAACCTTCACCACAGCCCGGAAATAAACCGGCTAACAGAAGGTTCCTATTCACAGTCATCAAAGGAGTAGCAATGTCTTTTACGGAAGTCATAAACGATTCATCATCTGCAGCATTCAGTCCATGCTTGGGCATAGGAGCAGTCATAACATTAGGATTTTCCGGCGCTTCAAACTCAATCTCCTTAGCATCAATCAGGTCCTGCACTTTATTCTTCAAAGCCCAGCAGTTATTGGTATCATGCCTTGGGCTATCAGAGTGATAAGCACAGCGGGCATTTGGATTATACAGCGGTGATGTAGTATTGGGATTCTTCGGAGCCTCCTTCGGAATCACCAAATTGGTCTTCAACAACTGTGGCAGAATTTGAGACAGGGTCATACTGAGCCGAGTGAATTGTCTTTGCGGCCTCTCTGCTCTTTGTTGATTGTTGCATTGTGGGGCAACAATTGGTCTTGATATAACTACCGCATTCACTGCTTGGCGGCGTTCGGGTCGGTTCTGGCTCCTCGAGCTGTAAACTGCACTAGATTCCTTCTTGAAAGGCTTCTTCTCAGTACTTGATGAAGCACCCTTCTGTATCTTGCCGCTCTTAATACCGGCTTCGACTCTCTCCCCAGTCATTATCAATTCAGTAAAACCAGACGATGAACTGCCGATTAAATGGTTGAAATACGGACCAAACAAAGTCCCAAGAAACATATCCACCAACTCCCTATCAGCCAGAGGGGGTTGCACTCTTCCCGCAAGATCTCTCCACTTCTGAGCGTAGTCCTTAAAACCTTTGCTCGCACCCATAGACATATCCTAAAGTTGGGTACGCGTGGGAGCAAGGTCGGAACTATACTGGTATTGCTTGTAAAAAGCAGAGGCAAGATCCTCCCAGTTACGGATGTTAGCTCCTACTAGTTGGTAGAACCATTCAAGTTGAGTCCCTGAAAGACTATCTTGAAATAAATGAATCAAGAGGTTCTTATCAGCAGTATATGGCTGAATCTTTCTGACATACAAGCGAAGGTGTAACTTTGGGCAGGAGACCCCGTCGTATGTAGAAAAGACAGGAGCTTTAAACTTGTGGGGGATCACCACCCCAGATGCCAAACCCAAATCTCCAAAGTCCAGACCAGGGACCTTCTGGATCTCCATTGCGCTCAACCGGTCTTCAAGTTGCTTATACCTGTCCTCAGCAGGAGGATACCGGTCTTCATCAAAGTCACTCTCATTGTCAGAGACCACAGGGCTAGGAGCCCTCCTTTATTCTTTATTCTCTCCCCCTCCAGATGAGTGGGACAAATCAACTTCTTCCTGCAACCTGTTCCCAAACCTGTGACCCATGTTCAGGAGGACTGTCTTCTTCTTCTTCTTCTTCTTCTTCTTATCCTTCAAGATAAGAGTCTTCAGATCTTGTTGAACCTTGGCCAAGTTCATGAACATTTCATGGAACTGAGCATTCTGAGCTTGTAGAGCCTTGATGGCTTGATCATTAGATGTTTCAGAAGACATGATTGTTGAAATAAACAGCGAAGAAGATGAGAAACCTGTAAGGGTACCTGTAATGAGGTGTATGGGAATGGAATGCGTATGATATGATTTCAAAGACTTTAGGGATTCAAATTCGTAAACCAAAATGAAACACACTTTATTAGATAAAAACTTGAAACAATGTTTGACAAATGCCTTTAAGGAGTTACAAAAGGAATACTGAAAAGTAAGTCTAAGCTAAAAGTAATAAAAGACATCAGCGCTCCCATGGTCGTTTTCCTTTGGTGCTGACATAGTCGTTGAGGACCCTCTCATTCTCCAGCTGCCTTGTAAGCTTCAGGATCTTCCGCTCCTACTCATGATACTTCTCTCTGTAAGTATCCCGTTCTTCCTTTAGCTGGATCCAAGACCTCTTTAATGCCCCAATGTCAGTAGGCATGTATGGATGGAGGACAATATGAGGAACCCCTTCTTCATCAGCATGCTCAACAATTACCGACAAGACAACTTCGTATGGATCCTCAGCTTTTGAGCACGGGCTCGAACCCACCGGAGATACGGTTCCATCGGGAGAGAAGTCTTCATTCCTAGCTCATGCGGATCAGACCTTTTCACCCTATCCCAAGCTCGTATAAATCTTCGGCGATGTCCCTCAACATCTCCCTGGAAGCCAAAGGCAATGCTTGGAAGCAGCAACTCATGAGGTCTGTCCCTCCTAGCTCGCCCAAACTGTCATAAGGCCAGACAAGGATTATAGGTGATCCCTCCTCTAATTCTAAGTAATGGAACATTGGGGTATTCCCCACAACGATCAATAACAACTACTTCTTCCATGTCTTTAGTACTCCAGACGATGTCCGTATAAGCAAGGGACATAATTCTGTAGGCCCAACCCATGCCTTCCTCATTCTTCAAAACAGATTTGGGGAGGTGAGAAATAAACCACCTCGCCAGCAATGGTGCACAGCACATAAGGGTTCCACGTTTCTGAGCAGTACAGACATAAAGAGCATGCAGAATGTCACCTAAGAGAGTGGGCACTGGATTACGGAACATGAAGATCTTCATTGCGTTCACGTCGACAAAGGAATCTGAATTTGGGAACAGAACCAAGACATAAATGAGAAGAGCCAGGATGTCTTCAAACACTTGAAAGTCCAAACTATCCAAGAACTGATGAGCTTGATCAATCAAGAACTTAGCCAAGAAACCTTTTATCCCACTCCGAGTTTCCCAATTAGACACTACATCAACCCTTGTAAGATGGAGGGCTGAAGCAATATCCTCGGGCCTAGGAGCTATCTCCAAACCTGTAAATGGTTTCTTCTCTAGAATAGAGATGCCGAGTAGATCAGAGAACTCCTCCAAAGTAGGGACCAACTGATAGTCTGGGAAGGTGAAGCAGTGGTGCAATGGGTCGAAGAACTGGAACAAGACACTCATCATTTGCTCGTCTAACTTGGAAGTAACCAGGCTGAGGAGGTGACCATGTCTTCTGACAAAAGAAGAAGTATCAGGGACCTTTGAAACCAACTCTCTAAGCTGAGCAGGAATCTGTACGAAGCTGATCCGAATAGTGCTTCTACGTATAGATTCCATGATCTGCAAAACAGAACAAAGATGAATCCCATCGGTCTTTGAAATGGTTAGTCTAATGAATTATGCATGCAACGTCATGATGCATGATATCATGATAAGAACACACCACAGGTATCATAGATAGCAAACATGGTAAGGGAAAACAAGTCACACAATAGCCCTTAAATTTCAGCCTGGCATGGAGTTTAGGTACTACCCTCTTTCAGTTTAGTTGGTTCAACCTGTCCTAGTAATAGTAACTAGGTTCTAGAGGATCTCAATATCACTGACCACCCTCGATTGGTCATAATTCCAGTTTAGCAACCTTTTCTTGCGGCCGGAATCATCGCGAGAGTTTGGTCTCAATTAGTGTAGCATACTGCTACGTTTCTATGGCCAAGTTGGTCAATTATAGGTTCTAAGGCCAGTTGGTGCTTAATGACCCCTTAGCAGCCCCATATTCTCCTTGTTCCTCCACAAGGGATATCGGTACAAACTAAAGTGTCACACCAACGTAGCTACTGCTTCAACCTTATCGGTCTACGCCGTACAGTTCCCTCACAGTCTATTACTACTTACCTAAAAGGTATCCCCAGATTCGGGTTAGGATCTATAGCAAC
The DNA here is from genome assembly GCA_948472305.1 of Vicia faba. Lineage (NCBI taxonomy): Eukaryota > Viridiplantae > Streptophyta > Magnoliopsida > Fabales > Fabaceae > Vicia > Vicia faba. The sequence goes on along the minus strand of OX451741.1, from coordinate 817,230,384 downwards.
TTCAATTCAAACCCACAAAAATAAAGCAAACAGATCAAACAATTGAAAACAATATGAACTAATCCTAAGGTACACCCCACTTATTAATATCCCCAGCAGAGTCGCCAGTTCTGTGATACGGTGGAAGAACTGACTGTTTTGGAATGCTGGTTTGCGTTTTGCGTTTGTTTTTGCAAAATGTCGCGGTAAGCAAGAGTCGCCACCGACTTTTATTTTATCCAACAAGGAAAGGAAAAAAGCATAGAAAAATACCTTTTTCGAGACATTTCTGAGTACGGGGGGTAGATTATAGAAAGGGAAGGTATTAACACCCTTTCTATCCGTAGTTATCTACGGGCTCTTAGGTACTTGCTCATTGTTTTCAAAATTGTTTTCTTTGTGTTTGTGGGTTTTAAAAAGTTTTTGTTTTAACTTCGATTTAACTCTTGCTTCTGTCTTTAAGAGTGTAATGAAGTGTTTTTGAAAACTTGTTTGTAAAGGAGTGTAAGTGTGAAAATTTTGTTTGGAATGAGCAAGTACTTAAGAACTAATCTACCTACTCGAAAAAGGAATCGTTCTATGTTTGTTTCCTTTAGACAATGTTATCCCACTATTAGTGAGTAGGTAGCACCGTCGTTGGAGTTTTGAGGGTCAATTCGAAAGGGACGTACGATCATTAAAGCAATGTTAGGACGTCTTAGTGGTAACCCTAATGTCTTAGATCATATCCGAGGCAATAATATCCGAGGTAACCTTTCCGAGGCAACTATGATTTTTTAGACAAGAGGACGACCTCTAAAACAACCTATACTCAATGACCGTTTTAACGAAGGCAACCAAGTGGAAGTGTACCCTAGGAGTGCGCATGTGCGAGTGTGTTAATTTCAGTTATTTATCTTTGCACATTTAGGGTGATCTAACTGTTTTAAAATTAGACATACATTCTTGTCATGCAAACCCTAGTTATTCATACATCTAACAGTTAAATAATTTGCGGAATTTAAAGTGCGAAAATTAAACTACGCTATTACAAGGCTTCGGGTATTTACATAGCCAAAAACAAACCCTTTGAAAATAAAAGCGATAAATGTAAAAGTCCTAATTAAATTACAAAAAACCGGGAGCATATACAATAATTGGGCAAAATAATAATAAAACGCGCGAGAAAATTAGGTCGAATGCGAAACTAGGGTTTTGACCCTTCTACCCTAATTAAAAGAGAAAATTGTTTTTTGTTGTTTTTATTAAAAAGAAATAAGTTTTCTAAATTAAAAATGCAATTAATTAGTTAATTAAATTAATTAATGAAAAAATAATTAAAAGACATATTTTTGGATTTTTGCTTATTTTAGGAAAAAAATAAAATGATTAAATTAGTAATAAAAACCTATTGATTCTAATTGATTTTAATTATTTACAAAAGAATTAAAGTTGTCTAAATTAATCAAACCTAATTAAATTAATTGATTTTTTTATTAAAAATAAATATCTAAAATTTAATTGGACCTAAAAATATTTTGGTGATTTTTTTGATAAAAAGAAAATTGTTTTATTGCTTAGTAAAAAATAATAAGTAATTAAATGAAATAAAAAATAAATATAAGAGAAGGATGAGAAAATGGGCCTGAATTGGGGGTCCCAACAGCAATTTTCCTGGGCCCATTAGGGATGGTCCATGCTGACTTTTGCAATCCTGTATGGCATGTTTGACTTGGCCTATGGTGCACTCTCAGTGGTAGCCACCAGATCTGGCCATCTGGCCATCTGGCGCATTGGATGATGAGGGAGTATGATGGACATCCTGGCTTTGCACGCATTGGATCTCCTGAAATAAAATATGAAAATGGAAAATGCTGGAGGCAGGGATCGAACCCCTGACCTCCAGCCTTCCAAGACCTTAACGCTTAGCTGGCTTCCGCTGGGACACTTGTTTTTATTTGTTCATAAAACATAAAATAATGATAATATATAAAACAAGAAAAAACAAAAGAAATTCCGCGCGAAATTCAAACGGGCGAATAGAGGATGGCCATGTCTTCGTCCCTGTTATGGAACTGTCGTTAAAAGTCCATTAGCCTATACCTACGAACAAACGTCCTTTGCTACAGACTGCGTGCTCTCAAAATCCTCCACAAGCCATGGAAATAACATCTAACACCATGGTTAGATTCGTCTCGTCCTCCTGATCACAACCGTGCCAATTACATAGGCCAATTGTCCGTGAAATTGAAAGCCCTAAAACCAAGCTCGAAAACCTAGCAATGGTGATTAGCGCTACAGGCCATATAAACGAAATTGAGTAATACATAAAGTTTGCAAATGTTATGGTGATCAAGAATGTACAATTATTTCAACCTAACAATGCATAAATAGTGAGTTTCGAATTCAAGAACAGGGGTGTAACGTGAACGACTTACAGTGCGATTAGGGACTGGAACGGACTTGTTCTTGATAGCTTTAGGTTCCTGAGAGTGCCAGGAAGCGATTGGGATCAATAACAAGCCTTGAGGATACCTCTAACTATCAATTCGATCTCACTCTTTTTTGCTTTCTTTTCAAAATTGGTTCTTGTTCTAGCGCCTTTTTCCAACCTCCCTTTTGATCTGTACGCAGTCTATATGTATTAGTAAAGGAATTAGGGTTGCTAAACTGATCAAAATCCTTCTCTTTCAATGCCTTTTTATTTGATTTGATTTGCTTTGAAAACCTTCCAAATTTGGCTTATTTCCAATCTTTTTGTGCACACAAGCCTTGATGCGAATTTGAATGATGCTAGCTGTGTAATTGGAATCATCACTGAAAATTGTACGAATCTCAACAAAACTATGATCACCGCAATGTGTGCGCAATTCAAGATCCAGCACCACAATTTTTCCCCTTACCGGCCAAAGATGAATGGTGTTGTCGAAGCCGCAAATAAGAACATCAAAAAGATCATACAGAAAATGACAGTCACGTACAAAGACTGGCATGAGATGCTACCATTCGCTCTCCACGGTTATTGTACCACGTCACACACATCAACCGGGGCAACACCTTAATCTCTGGTATATGGTATGGAAGTTGTCTTGCCTATTGAGGTCCAGATCCCTTCTCTGAGAATCATGAAGGATACAGGTTTGAATGAAGACGATTGGATCCAAACTCAACTTGATCAACTGAACTTGATTGATGAGAAAAGGCTTACTGTTGTTTATCATGGTCAAATGTATCAAAAACGGATGATCAAGTCTTTCAACAAAAAGGTCAGACACCAAGTATATCAAGTCGGGGATTTGGTGATCAAGCGCATCATACTTCTGCAAGGTGATCCCAGGGGCAAATGGTCTCCTACATACAAAGGACCGTTTTGTGATCAAAAGCATATTCTCTGGTGGAGCAATGATCTTGACCACTATGGATGATGACGACCAGCCACACCCTGTGAACGTTGACATAGTCAAAAGATACTACGCATAAGAGACCCGCTAGGTTGACACACCTAGGAAAAAAAGGACATCCCGACGAACCAAAAAGGTTTGGGAAAAAATTAGGGATAAAAACAAAAAATATGTACACGCGGCAAGTTAAGAACCCAAAAGGGAAACTTGGGAAAAAAAGGGTATCCCGGTGGGCTGAGAACCCGAAAGGGCGGTCCAGGCAAAAGTTATGGAATTAAAGCGTACGACTATGTCCCGTTGGAACACCTTTACGAACAACCTTTGGCTTCGACTGACAAACTCAACAATTCTGATCAATCCAATCAACTTCAGACAAGGCAGCAAGTGGACAAGACGCTCAGAGACACGAAGGCTATAGCAGAATGGGAAGCCCATGGGATTATTGCACATAGCTATCTTTTCTTTCTATCAAATTTTCATTTTTTATGACGACATTATCTTACTAGGATGTTCGTCTCATTATACAAAATACTTATTCAAGTTAATACAAAGATACTCCTTTGAAAGTGCAAAACTATTTGTTTTTTTCTTTATTTATGTGTGTAAGTACGAAGTGCGCCTAAGAGGAGGGGTGAATTAGGTACTTTAAAAAAATTCTGGTTTTAGTGATGATAGATATTATTTTTCTGGATTATGGTGAGTTTAGGAAAGAGTAAAGTGCAGAAAAATAAAGAGACACAAGCAATATATCCTGGTTCCCCTCACAGTCCGATAGTACTCCAGTCCCCTTTCAACATGAAAGAGATTTCCTTATTGTGGCAAACTTAAACAAGAACTACCAAAAAGCCAAGAACAGTCCTCTTAGACCAAGAACAATCCTCTTGGATTTTCACTATGTCAACAATGAGAACAATCCTCTCTTAGAGTTATTAGATCAATGAATGATCTTCTCTTCCAATGATAATATTGTACAATGACTCAAGATATATAAATGCTCAAAGTTTTCTGGTTTAACAATATGTGAAAGTGTGCAGAAAACTTATGTATGAAAGTGAAGAAAAGCTTGAGTTTGTATTTTGAAAATTCAGAAAATATATTTGGAAGAGGTGTTGGAAATGATTTTGAAAATGAGTATTTATATGTTCATAGGACCTTTTTGAAACATCATAAAGTTCTGTAAATGAATCATGAACAATTTCAAAATTTGAGTGAAAGGTTTCCATGAAAAGGTATTATGAACAGGCATGTGCAAAGCTGCTGTTTTTCAAAATCGTGCAGCATGCAATTGATTGCACCCTTTGTGTAAATCGATTGCACGGGGTTTCAATAGCTATATTTTCAAAAGTTTTAAGTGTGCAATCGATTGCACAAGAGTGTAAATTGATTGCATGTGAAGTCAGTAGCAAAATTTGATTGAGTGTAATCGATTGCACAAGCAATGTAAATCGATTACACTGAGAAACAGAAGCAAACGTTTTGAAAATTTTAAGCATGCAATCGATTTCACTAATATGCAATTAGATTGTACTAAGAAACAGTAGCAAAAGATCTGAAAAATTGAAGCATGCAATCGATTGCACTCAAGTGAAAAACAAATTTTAACTTAGAAAAACTTGAGTAAGGATTTATGAAACATTTCTTTTCACCATTGAGCATCTAAGTCTTAAGTTCAAAGTAAGTATTATCATTATACCTTGAAAGTTGCTAAGAGCTTGAACTGAAGACTTTGTCCATAGATTCCTTGAGCTTGATCAAAAAATATTTGCCTTCTTTGTCAATCATGGTTTGTCTTCATCAAAACAAAAGTTCATTTGAGAAGCTTGATTTTACATTCTCCCCCTTTTTGATGATGACAAACAATCTTGCTTGATGCGTTGTAATTTCTGGAAAGAGCTCCTCCCCCTAAGATGCATAACTCCCCCTATGTATGAGAAGGTTGGAATCCTTTGAATTTGTTCATCTTGGTTGGAGAGTACCTTAAAAAATTAAGACAATTAAATATACAAGCATAAAGTACCACATCCTTCTCCCCCTTTGACATTATCAAAAAGAAGGGAAAGATGCAATAAAAAATGGAAAATATATGTAATAATATTGAAATCTTAACCATAGCCATATTGCTTCATGATGCTTTTTCTCATCCTTTGATAAAAGCACATAGTACTTATCTTCATCAAAAACATAATGTTGAAGATGCTTGACTCTTTTAGGCAGAATGAGAAACTCTTATGTGAATGCTCCCCTATCTTTGATAACTCCCTCTTGATCAAAATTCTCCCTTTAATCATAGAGAATTTGCATCTTTCTTTGGGATGCAATAGTTAGAGACAAGCATACATATATATATATATATATATATATATATATATATATATATATATATATATATATATATATATATATATATATATATATATATATATATATATATATATATATATATATATATATATAGTGATACGGTGGAAGAACTGACTGTTTTGGAATGCTGGTTTGCATTTTGCGTTTGTTTTTGCAAAATGTCGCGAAGTAAGAGTCGCCACCGACTTTTATTTTATCCAACAAGGAAAGGAAAAAAGCACAGAAAAATTCCTTTTTCGAGACATTTATGAGTACGGGGGGTGGATTATAGAAAGGGAAGGTATTAGCACCCTTTCTATCCGTAGTTATCTACGGGCTCTTAGGTACTTGCTCATTATTTTCAAAATTGTTTTCTTTGTGTTTATGGGTTTTGAAAAGTTTTTATTTTAACTTCGATTTAACTCTTGCTTATGTCTTCAAGAGTGTAATGAAGTGTTTTTGAAAACTTGTTTCTAAAGGAGTGTAAGTGTGGAAAATTTGTTTGGAATGAGCAAGTACTTAAGAACTAATCTACCTACTCGAAAAAGGAATCGTTCTATGTTTGTTTCCTTTAGACAATGATATCCCACTATTAGTGAGTAGGTAGCACCGTCGTTGGAGTTTTGAGGGTCAATTCGAAAGGGACGTACGATCATTAAAGCAATGTTAGGACGTCTTAGTGGTAACCCTAATGTCTTAGATCATATCCGAGGCAACAATATCCGAGTAAACTTTTCCGAGGCAACTATGATCTTTTAGACAAGAGGACGAGCTATAAAACAACCTATACTCAATGACCGTTTTAACGAAGGCAACCAAGTGGGAGTGTACCCTAGGAGTGCGCATGTGTGAGCGTGTTAATTTCAGTTATTTATCTTTGCACATTTAGGATGATCTAACTGTTTTAAAATTAGACATACATTCTTGTCATGCAAACCCTAGTTATTCATACATCTAACAGTTAAATAATTTTCGGAATTTAAAGTGCGAAAATTAAACTACGCTATTACAAGGCTTTGGGTATTTACATAGCCAAAAACAAACCCTTTGAAAATAAAAGCGATAAATGTAAAAGTCCTAATTAAATTATTACAAACCGGGAGCAGATACAATAATTAGGCAAAATAATAATAAAGCGCGCGAGAAAATTAGGTCGAATGCGAAACTAGGGTTTTGACCCTTCTACCCTAATTAAAAGAGAAAATTGTTTTTTGTTGTTTTTATTAAAAAGAAATAAGTTTTCTAAATTAAAAATGCAATTAATTAGTTAATTAAATTAATTAATGAAAAAATAATTAAAAGACATATTTTTGGATTTTTGCTTATTTTAGGAAAAAAAATAAAATGATTAAATTAGTAATAAAAACCTATTGATTCTAATTGATTTTAATTATTTACAAAAGAATTAAAGTTGTCTAAATTAATCAAACCTAATTAAATTAATTTATTTTTTTATTAAAAATAAATATCTAAAATTTAATTGGACCTAAAAATATTTTGGTGATTTTTTTGATAAAAAGAAAATTGTTTTATTGCTTAGTAAAAAATAATAAGTAATTAAATGAAATAAAAAATAAATATAAGAGAAGGATGAGAAAATGGGCCTGAATTGGGGGTCCCAACAGAAATTTTCCTGGGCCCATTAGGGATGGTCCATGCTGACTTTTGCAATCCTGTATGGCATGTTTGACTTGGCCTATGGTGCACTCTCAGTGGTGGCCACCAGATCTGGCCATATGGTCATCTGGCGCGTTGGATGATGAGGGAGTATGATGGACATCCTGGCTTTGCACGCATTGGATCTCCTGAAATAAAATATGAAAATGGTAAATGCTGGAGGCAGGGATCGAACCCCTGACCTCCAGCCTTCCAAGACCTTAACGCTTAGCTGGCTTCCGCTGGGACACTTGTTTTTATTTGTTCATAAAACATAGAATAATGATAATATATAAAACAAGAAAAAATGAAAGAAATTCCGCGCGAAATTCAAACGGGCGAATGGAGGCTGGCCACGTCTTCGTCCCTGTTATGGCACCGTCGCTAAAAGTTCATTAGCCTATACCTACAGACAAATGTCAGTTGCTACAGACTGCGTGCTCTCAAAATCCTCCACGGGACATGGAAATAACATCTAACACCATGGTTAGATTCGTCTCGTCCTCCTGATCACAACCGTACCCATTACACAGGCCAATTGTCCCTGAAATTGAAAGCCCTAAAACCAAGCTCGAAAACCTAGCAATGGTGATTAACGCTACAGGCCATATAAACGAAATTGAGTAATACAGAAAGTTTGCAAATGTTATGGTGATCAAGAATGTACAATTATTTGAACCTAACAAATGTATAAATCGTGAGTTTCGAATTCAAGAACAAGGGTGTAACGTGAACGACTTACAGTGCGATTAGGGACCGGAACAGACTTGTTCTTGATAGCTTTAGGTTCCTAAGAGTGCCAGGAAGCGATTGGGATCAATAACAAGCCTTGAGGATGCCTCTAACTATCAATTCAATCTCAAACTTTTTTGCTTTTTTTTCAAAACTGGTTCTTGTTCTAGCGCCTTTTTCCAACCTCCCTTTTGATCTGTACGCAGTCTATATGTATTAGTGAAGGAATTAGGGTTGCTAAACTGATCAAAATCCTTCTCTTTCAATGCCTTTTTATTTGATTTGATTTGCTTTGAAAATCTTCCAAATTTGGCTTATTTCCAATCTTTTTGTGCACACAAGCCTTGATGCAAATTTGAATGATGCTAGCTGTGTAATTGGAACCTGAAACAAGCACAAAATCCCTTGTTATCAATGTTTTGGATTTTTATTTGATTTAATTTGATTTAAATTGAATTAATTCAAATAAAAACCAAAATAAATAATAAAAATAAAATATGGACAAGTGGCCAAGGTTATAGCACCTGGGCTATATTTCCAACTCAAAACAAGTGAAAAAGATTGGGCCCATTTGGCAAAATTTGAAGTTTTGGGGATAGTTGACTTTTGGAAATTTTGTAAAAAAGGTCAACTTCAACAATGCATAACTTCCTCAATTTTGACTCTTTTGAGGTGTTCTTGGACTTTTTAGAAAGCTTGATATGTCCTCTAATCAAACCTTTTAGTCTCATCTCAATTTGATATTCCATGCTCATGAATGAAGCTTTGACAAAAAAGGTGTTTTTGTTGACTTTTCAAAATGACCTATAATGTCCAAATTCATAACTTCTTGTGAGTGCATATTTTGAACTTTGGAGATGAATATGGATTGTAGGGAATTGCATCCTATTCAAAATGAGCTTTGTATGGGTCATTTCTCATAAAGTATGAGAATGTTATGCTTGGTCAAAGTTGAGTTGACTTTTCATGTAAAACCCTAATTTAGCAACTTTTGAGTCTTGATGAATTATGAGCAATCCTTGATGAATCATGATCAACCCTTGATCAAATGATGAAATATAATTCAAAATGATTATGTTGACCAAAAATCTTAAAGTTTGACTGTATGTGGGTCACAGTTGACTTTTGCCCTAGCACAATCAATTTTTGGACCTTTGAGCAATTGACTGAGCAAACTTCCTCTGCAAGGCTTGAAACTTGACATGGATGATCTTGAGAACATATTAGGACAATGTTGAGCATTTGTGACCACTTGGAATCAAGTATCTTTATGCAACATGAAACCCTAATTTGAGGTAGACTGCCTCAATAGAGGACTTGTCTGGCCAACCCTTGGACTACCTTGAGGATCTTTCTTGCAATGTTTTGAGAAATATGGGAGGAAAAATTTTGGGGTACAACATATATATATATATATATATATATATATATATATATATATATATATATATATATATATATATATATATATATATATATATATATATATATATATATATATATATATATATATATATCTTCTCCCCCTTTGTCATTAAAAAAGGATGGGAAAAGCCTTATAATACATAAAGAAATTATTGAAAGTAAAAACAATTTATACCAATGAGTTTCACCTCAAGAGTGACTTCATAAACCTTTCATCCTTGATGAATTTGAAGCCTTTGTCACAAAGTTTACTTGTACTTAGAAGTTGTCTTTTGTTCTTCAACATAAAGTACATCTTCAATGGATATGAAAGTTAGTGTATCAACTTTGCTAATGCCAAGAATTATTCCTTTAAGGTATTTCCCATATGTTAAATAATCCTTGGACTTGAACTAGATTTGAAAGTTAGTGTATGTCTCCCGTCATATGCTTTGAACAACCACTATCAAGATATCAAAGATTGCATGTGGTCATTAAGCATACCTACAAAACAAATTAAGTTTGATTTGGTACCCAATGTGCTTTGGGTCCATCATAGTTAGTTCCTTTCTTAACCCACACATAATTCCCACTTGCTACACTAAAGTTTCTAACATAGAAAGCATTAGGTGTATGGCCAACAATACCACAATAAAAACAAGTAGGTTCAAAGTTACTTCTATATCTAGAAGGGTAAGATTTCTTCTTAACAAATCTTTTCTTTTTAGGATATTGATGAACTACCTTAGGTTTGTTCACTTTCTCTTTGGATGATTGATCACTAGCCTTAACAAAGATAATTTTATTAGAACTTGGTTTTGAAAACTTTGAATATCCAAGTCCACTTTTATCATTGGAATATCTTTGTTGGCTAAGAACACCTTCCAATCCAATTTGACCTTTTTCATATCTTTCAATAACTCTTTTTAATTGGACAATTTGGAAAGATAGTGATTTATAATTTTTGCATACAATATTCTGTTTTTGCTCACTAAATTTTTGTTTTTCATCTTTGAGATCTTTTTCCATAGATTCACATTTTTCTTCTAAAGATGAAATTTGTTTCTTTTTAGATGAAATAGTTTTGTACAGAATTTTACATTCATTTAATAGTTCATCTATATCACCTTGTGCATCACTATCAAAAAGAGAAAATTCATTACTAACCTCGTCATCTTCACTATTGGAATGGTGTGAGGCCATCAATGCAAGATAAACACGTTGATTGTTTTCGGAATTGGAAGATGAACTTTCCCATGCTATATATGCTTTATTTGACTTCTTATCTTTATTTCTCTTGAAATATTTCTTCTTCTTTTCAAGTGTAGGACATTCACTTTTAACATGTCCCTTTTCTCCACATTCAAAGCATATAACCTTCCTTGTTGGTGCTTCCCCTTTTCTTTCTTTTTGTAGAACCTTTTCAATCTTCTTGATAAGATCATCATCTTCACTACTAGTGGATTCATCATCTTGATTGCTATTATGATTTTTTATCCTTGTATTTAGATCCATGTCTTTTGAATCTTTTACTTGGATTTCATGCTTTTCAAGTCTTGCAAGTTTTGTCTCGTATTCTTGAAGTTTTCCGAATAAAGTGGCATAAGTCATTGTGGATAGATTCTTCTTCTCGGATATTGCTGTCACTTTTGGTTTCCATTCCCTGGATAAAGATCTAAGCACTTTAAGATTAAGTACGTCATTAGTTAAAGTCTTACCGGGTGCTTTCAAATGATTTGTCAAGTGCACGAATCTTTTCTACAAGTCGAGGATTGATTCTCGGGGTTGTATTCTGAATAGTTCGTATTCTTGACTCAAAGTATTTAATCTCGATCTTTTAACTTCAGTGGTTCCTTCATGAGTTTCTACCAAGGTATCCCATATTTCTTTCGCCGTTTTGCATGCCGAGACACGGAAGAATTCATCCATGCTAAGTGCACCTTGAAGAAGGTTTATTGCCTTTTTATCATAGAGAACCTTCTTCTTATCATCTTCATCCCATGCACTTTTATGCTTTGATGAGCTAGCACCATTGATTACCGTTATAGGGATAAATGGACCATTCTCGACGGCATCCCATATTTCTTCTCCTTGTGCTTCTAGATGTGCCTTCATGCGTATTTTCCAGAAGTCAAAATATTCATCACAAAATAGAGGAGGCTTGTTGTTACTACCACCATCTCTAAAAACGGGATTTTGATTTGCGGAAGCCATTCTGGATCTTTTAGGAACAGGTTACCTATAACATGCTCTGATACCAATTATAAGTACGAAGTGCGCCTAAGAGGGGGGTGAATTAGGTACTTTAAAAAAATTCTGGTTTTAGTGATGATGGATATTATTTTTCTGGATTATGGTGAGTTTAGGAAAGAGTTAAGTGCAGAAAAATAAAAAGACACAAGCGATATATCCTAGTTCCCCTCACAGTCCGAGAGTACTCCAGTCCCCTTTCAACATGAAAGAGATTTCCTTATTGTGACAAACTTAAACAAGAACTACCAAAAATCCAAGAACAATCCTCTTGGATTTTCACTATGTCAACAATGAGAACAATCCTCTCAAAGTGACTACACTTGTATCCAACAATCCTGGAAAGACAAGATTTATAAAACCACTTAAACTTATTTCCAACAATCCTGGAAAAATAAGTAAGTATCTATCAATATTTGATTTTGAGTGAGTTGAGTAGTAATGATCACTTAGAGTGATTTAATCAATGAATGATCTTCTCTTCCAATGATAATATTGTACAATGACTCAAGATATATAAATGCTCAAAGTTTTCTGGTTTAATAATATGTGAAAGTGTGCAGAAAACTTATGTATGAAAGTGAAGAAAAGCTTGAGTTTGTATTTTGAAAATTCAAAAAATATATTTGGAAGAGGTGTTGAAAATGATTTTGAAAATGAGTATTTATATGTTCATAGCACCTTTTTGAAACATCATAAAGTTCTGTAAATGAATCATGAATAATTGCCAAGATTGAGTGAAAGGTTTCCATGAAAAGGTATTATGAACCGGCATGTGCAAAGCTGCTGTTTTTGAAAATCGTGCAGCATGCAATCGATTGCACCCTTTGTGTAAATCGATTGCACGGGGTTTCAACAGCTATATTTTCAAAAAATTTAAGTGTGCAATCGATTGCATAAGAGTGTAAATTGATTGCATGTGAAGTCAGTAGAAAATTTTGATTGAGTGTAATCGATTACACAAGCAATGTAAGTTGATTGCACTGAGAAACAGAAGCAAACGTTTTGAAAATTTTAAGCATGCAATCGATTGCACTAATATGCAAATCGATTGCACTGAGAAACAGTAGCAAAAGATCTGAAAAATTGAAGCATGCAATCGATTGCACTAATATGCAAATCGATTGCACTCAAGTGAAAAATGAATTTTAACTTAGAAAAACTTGAGTAAGGATTTATAAAACATTTCTTTTCACCATTGAGCATCTATGTCTTAAGTTCAAAGTAAGTATTATCATTATAACTTGAAAGTTGCTAAGAGCTTGAACTGAAGACTTTGTCCATAGATGCCTTGAGCTTGATCAAAAAAATCTTTACCTTCTTTGTCAATCATGATTTGTCTTCATCAAAACAAAAGTTCATTTGAGAAGCTTGATTTTACACTGTGTTTTGTTTACAAAAATGTCCAATGATTTATTTTTGAGCATATGCATTTGAACATAACTACTATTTACAAATAAGAAAAAATAGAAGACAATCATTAATGGCTTTAAGAAATAGGATAATATCTTTAGACTATTCCATAAAATTCCCCACAGTGTGCAGCTTAATTCCCAGTAGAACAAAACCTCAAGTTTATCACTCCCGAGTAAAGGTCGTCCAATTTCTCAGGATTCCCCAACAGGATTTCACAAGTAATACACGGTATTTCCCTTACAACGGAGTTTATTTCTCTACCAAATAGAAGCTCATCAACTCATCAACACTTCAAAGCATGAAGACTTACACTCCACATCCCCAACAACAGTCAGGGATTTATTTTCCTAATCCAACAATATTACAGCAGCATAGCTTACATGCCCATACATCGAATCCATACGTCATGACATTGGTAACACGAACGCATACAACATAATCTCATTCATTTTATTGATAACATCATTATACAATGCATTTCATACATCATGACATTGCATACAACTAATCTTTCATCTCTTCAAGAAAGATCAGTCAGCCGATGGCTATCATCAACAATTTACAAAAAGGTCAGAGATTGATACCTGAAACAGGCTGGGACAATTATCTACACGACCAACTAAACATTCAGATACAACTTTCAAATACAGTTCAGACACGCTCCAGACACGGACGCCATCCTGATACTCATTCAGATACAACTTTCAGATACAATTTAGATACGCTCCAGACACGCATTCCATCCTGATACTCATTCAGATGCAGCTTTCAGATACAGTTCAGATATGCTCCAGACACGGATGCCATTCTGATACTCATTCAGATACAACTTTCAGATACAGTTCAGATATGCTCCAGACACAGATGCCATCCTGATACTCATTCAGATACAACTTTCATATACAGTTCAGATACGCTCCAGACACAGATGCCATTTTGATACTCATTCAGATACAACTTTCAAATACAGTTAAGATACGCTCCAGACACGGATGCCATCCTGATACTCATTCAGATACAGTTCAGATACACTCCGAACATGGATGCCATCCTGATACTCATTCAGATACAACTTTCAGATACAGTTCAGATACGCTCTAGACACGTATTCCATTCTGATACTCATTCAGATACATCTTTCAGATACAGTTCAGATATGCTCCAGACACGAATGCCATTCTGATACTCATTCAGATTCAACTTTCAGATACAATTCAGACACACTCCAGACACGAATGCCATTATGATACTCATTCGGATTCAGCTTTCAGATACAGTTCAGATACGCTCCAGACACGGACGCCATTCTGATACTCATTCAGAATCAAATTTCAGAAATGAGTCAAATATAATAGACCTATGGATATTATTCTAGTACTCAACCTGACACATCCACTACTCCAGTGTAAATCAACCAGAGGTTTATTCTGACACTTCCTCTATTCCCATCAACAATCATTTTTGGATGGCATCTGGAAGCCCATCTCCAACAACTTCTCCTCTCCTCTCCAAATGGCATCTTTAAGGCCATTCCCTATACCTTCAACCATCACATCCTCGAGTGCAAATTTCTGGGCACTCTAGTGTCTAATCATCTTCCACCTTCAAGTTACGAATGACAAATCCGCCAATCTAACTCTTCTGGTTTAAGAAGATTGAACAGAGGAAGTTGTTGTACCCAAAAAATTTCCCTCTCACTTATCAATTATTTTCTCACAAAAGATCTCTCTTGGTTCAAGACTGCACTAGGGTTGTTCAACTCAAGACACCTCCTTAAGCACTGATGACCAAAATTAGGGTTTGAGATTGCACAAGGATAATTGAACTTTCAATGCCTCATATAACTTTCATGGATCATTATGGACCCCCAAGATTACTAATGTCAAGTTTCAGGCCTTGGATCACATTTTTACTCAGTCAATTGAGCGGTTGACCTAAAAATCAATTGTATTGGGAAAAAGTCAATTGTGGCCAATTTACAGTCAAACTTCATAATTTTTTATCCATATAAACATTATAAACTCATATGTTTCATTTGATCAAGTTTGGACCACAATTCCTCAAGAAATATGATCAAATCATCAAAAGGGCAAAATGGTCAAAATTAGGGTTTTGACTGAGGAAAGGCAATTTCTGATTTTTGACCTAGAAAATGGTTAAGTGGTTTGAGGAATGATATCAAGAGTTCAATTGAATAATTTTGACCTAATGTAATGACCTAAAACATTGCTCAAGATCAATTGGATTGATAGTGAATTTTCAGTCAACTGATCAAAAGTCAACTGTACACTAAAAAGTCAAACTTTGACTTTTTGGTCAAAATCAAGTGCCAAACATCACAATTCATCAAAAAGTATCAAAATATGAAACTTATTCATTAAGAAATCAAAAAATCAAGATTTCATTTTGAAAAGTCAAAGTTTTCTAACTTAGAAATTTTTCCAAGTGTTTAAAACTTCATGTTTTTTCACAACTTGGAGCCAATTTTTCACCATGATGCAAGATGATTCAGAAGAAACTTTCAACATGAAATTTGTAGATCTCCATGATATATACAACATTTATTTACCCAACTTCTTATAAAAGTGCTTAGATCTCAAGTTATTAATTCATAAAGTCATGGTCTTGAAATTGAACTCTTTGTGAAAATTTTGCCCTAGTTTTGGTTAGGATTTTGACCTAACTTCATGGCAATTTTTCATATAGTTCCAAGGGGAATTTTGAAAAGTGATTCAAAGAGGGGTTATATATCACATTACAATATTTCCAAAATGTCTAAGAACTCCTTGAGATCATTTGTGAGCAAGGAAATGGAAGAGATGAAGTTAGGGTTTTCAAACTTAAATTACAAGCCACTTCATGATGAATAAGAATTCAAATCCAAGCCTAGGCTGCATAATATTTGCTTTCCAGGCCTCAAACTTGTTTGTCACTCCATAATTAAATGTTTACACAGCTGTTAGAGCTTTAATCCAAGCACTTGAGCCTTTATCCAAGTAACATTTCCATTTATGGCACAAAGTAACCATTCCACTCCTGTAAAGAAGCTTTAATCACAAAGTCAATGCATAGAGCTTTGCACTTGTTCCTTTTGATTACAAGCAATGTCAAAGGCAAAAGAAACATGTATAGATCCTCCCATAAACTCGGGCCATGCTTGTACTATGCTTTGAAACCATGTTTTCACTTTTCTTCAAAATCAAGTAACATAGCCATAACTCTACATCTTGTGCTTCTGACCTCCTCAAGTACTCTAACCCTTTCCTTACTTATGCACAAATATATTGCAACATAACACACGATTTCAAGGACCCCAAAACACTCCCAAGCACTCTGCAACTCAGAATCTGCCATAACTTGACAGTTTTGAACCTCACATAGCCATCTTCAAATCCACTCGTGCGTATTGAGTTTTAACCATCCAAACACTTAATATACATCATATCAAAGTGATCCAGACCCCTGTTTCTTGACTGTAACCCCTCCATCACCATCCACCATTTTCAAAACTGGAGCTTACAACTTGACTTGAGTTAAGAGTTTCAGCCATCCTCAAAGTAAAGTAGGAATTGGAACACACTCAAGGAGGTCCAGGCAAGCTATAGAAATCATTAGGCCATCTCAAAGGTTGCTCAAACTCCATACACGACTCCAGCTGCAAGAGGTAAGTTTTCAAATTTCTATCTCTTCATGCAAGCATCATTTGATTCTGATTTGTGAAGATAAAATGTAGATATCATTGCCACGAAGTTGTACATATCCATAGTTTGCATTTATATGGCCTGGGCTTAGAGAATTTTAGAGTTAAAGTTTCTGAAATTTTTAGGTTTTAAATTAGGGCCAGAAAAATTCCCACTCATCTTGGATTTATAGCTTTAGTTATTTATATGGTTGGATTCGTGGAAAGAAATGCCACAACTTTCATGTTTGAACTTTTCATTTTTGTTGAGAGGTGAAGAAGTTACAGGTGCTCTGGCTGGCTGAAGGTTGAAGACGAAGTACATGCCTTGGAAGCATGTTACGTTATGTATTTATCATTTCTTTTTAATAAACAGATGTATAGCCACCCCAGTGGTAAGGCAGCGCACTGGTAACCAAGAGGGTGTGGGGTTCAACACCCAGCACGCTACCTTTTTCATTTCTCACAATTTTTCACTTTTTTTGTTTCCAAACATGCAACGCCTGGGCTTCCAACTTGGGCCTGATGATGTTTTTTCTTTTACTAACCCCTGATTTACTTATGCACCTGTGATCGGTGGATCTGGAACTGACTGTTTAATGCTGGTTCGCGAAATGTCGCGGAAGCAAGAGTCGCCACCGTCTTTTATTTTCTCCAAATGGAAAGGACAAAAGCACAGAAAAATTCCTTAAAGAGATTGCTCTCGGTTCGGGAGGTAAATTATAGAAAGGGAAGGTGTTAGCACCCTTTCTATCCATGGTTATCCATGGGCTCTTAGATACTTGCTCATTGTGTTTTCAAAATGGTTTGCTTGCTTTTCAATGTGGGTTTAAAAAAGTTTCTTTGAAAAATTTCAGTTCGACTCGTACGTCAGAGTGTTTGAAAAATTTGCTTTGAAAGCTTTTGAAAAGTGTTGGTGTGAAAAGGTTTTTTTGTTTGTTTTTGAAGAGAGCAAGTATCCATGAGAACCTACCTACCCTAAGGAATTCGTCTGTGTAAATGTCCTTTAAAGTAGTGCCATCCCACCATTGAGAGGTAGGTAGCACCACCGTTGGAGGTGTTCGGGTCAATTCGAGTTTGTAGGGACATGGTGATCACCAGAGCAATGGGAAGACACCTTAGAAGTTACCCTCATGCCAGGTTCCCGGATCATGAGGACTTACTAAGACATCCTCTACTCGACGACCACCTTTCGAGGGCAAGGCAACAGTGAGGCGTACCCTAGGGGTGATGTGTGTGAATCGTGTGTCGTTTTCATTGATATTTGTCTTGTCATGTTTATTGGTGTTCTACGCTTGATTTTATTATGGTCATTCATTCTTTCATGCTTGGTTAACAGTTAAAAGTTTGCGGGAAAAATAAATCTAAGCTATTACAAATGGCGCGGGTCCACATCGCCGAAATTAAACCGGACCCGATTTGACGGAAAATAAATAAAGAAAATAACGGTGCGAGAAGTTTAAGTTACAATGCTTCGGGAGAGATACATAATGAATTAAGCGAAATAAAACAAATGTGCGAATAAAATAAATTACGAACGAGGGCGTTGGACCCTTTTGCAAAATATTATTAATAAGGAATTAAAATTAAGAATTAAAAGAAAATGTTTTTTAGTATTTTTGTGTTTTTTGAGATTTAATAAAAAAGAATTAATTAAAAACCAAAATGAAATGTTAAACCTAGTTCTAATTATTTTTAAGTTTATTATGAAAGTATTAAAATTTAACCTAAATGCAACCCTAATTAGTTTACAAGTTTAATTATGAAAATAAATAAATCACTAATATTATGGCAAAAAAAAAGGAAAATTAAAAGGAATAAAAAGTCATTAAACCTAATGCTATATTTTTGGATTTTAGTTATTAAGAAAATGTTGAAATTTTTAACTAAATGAAACCCTAATTTTTATGTACAATTTAATTATAAAAATAAATAAATAAATAATATTATGATAAAAGGAAAAATTAAAAAGGATAAAAATTAAGCCTAAATTCTATATTTTTTTATGTTTTATTATGAAAAGAATTAAGATAAACCTAATTAAACTAATATTTATTACATGTTAATTTATTTACAAGAAAATATCAAAATAAATAATCATTATATTTTTTATCCTTTTCTGAGTTTTTTAAGGTATTTTTTGTATTTGGTAAAAAAAACAATCAATTAAAGCAAAAAAAGAAAATATAATAGCAATTAAAAATAAAATAAGAAAAATATGGAGAAGGCAAACCAGGGGGGGTTCAGGCCCCAATTGTGAGGTATGGATCCAGTAATTTGGGCCCAATAAGCTTGAGATTCGTTGACTTTTCCAGGCTACGTGTGGGACCTTGGACTAAGGCTTATAGTACACCTCTGATCTATGCCCTTGATTTGATCTCCAGGACGCGTGGCTGGTTGATCTTTGAGGATGTATGGTGTGTATGATCACTGGCGCTGCATAGGAGTTGGAATTGAAAAATAACATGAAATATTGTACAGACCTGGGACTCGAACCCAGGTCACTAGCATTACTGATCACTTCCTGCGCCACTGAACCACTTCAATTACTTTTAATATATAATAGCTACTAATCAATATAAAAGAAAATTGGTTGGTTATCTGAAAAACGCGCGCAATTCAAAAAGAACCAATGGTTGTTGGCCACGAGGTCTTCTTCTTCGTTCCTGCAAATATCAAAAACAAAGGCCACGGTTTTATGTGTGTTCTCTTAGGCCGGTTTATAGAAAATAGCGATTACGCCGTCTCTAAACATAAATTAGGCGCGAGGATGGATTCTTCTTCGTCTGAACACGCTCATACCAATGATATTACTCACGAGTCCTAATTTTGCCTTGGATGAAAAGCCCTAATTCGAAAACCTGCAAACCCTAAAAAGCTACAATGGCATCTTTGTACATAACACAGGAAAACGCAATTAAATGTATCAGTTAGCTTTAGAATTGCAGGAGGAATAAGAATCCATGCAGAAAATGTTATGAAAATGCTTAAATTTAAGAATACGATTGTGAGTTTTTCACGACATATGCTGAGTTCTGTACACTGATTCCTTGCCTTTTGATGAGTGTTATGAATTGGAATATGATCAGTGAACCACAAGGAAGCTTTTAGAATCAATATTAGGACTTGAATCCACCTCAAACAAGGATTTCAGTTTTTGAGTTTTTTGGACAATTTTTCAAGTTTGCAAATTGGTCTCTCCTGCGCAGCATTCAGTGTCTTGGCATTAGGTTTTGACTCAGCACTTATGAAGGAAGGGAATTAGGTCATTAGCTGGCCTTGATCCATGCCCATGAGAGAATTAGTCTTAGGTCTTTCACCATTAACAAACTTTCCCTTTTTTAAGCAAAACTAAGACTTGGTGTACAACCTAACCCTAGCATGAGTTTGTGAGCTGGCACATGATATATGGAAGCTATTCCAATTCAAATGACACTATTCCATTGATTTTTAAATTTTATTTGAATTTTTAAAGATTTAAAATGAATTAAATTATCAAAAATTAAATAAAATAGAAAAATCAATGTTTGATCTTGAAATTAATCATGGGACACGTGTGTGGCATGACAAGGCTGAATCAAGTGGAAGAAAGTGGGCCCTTTTGTCAAAAATTGAAGTTTCAAGGATAGTTGACTTTTGCCATTTCACAAAAATTTCCCAACTTCTCCAATGCATAACTTGCTCAATTTTTAAGCTTTTCTCATGTTCTTGGACATTTTGGAAAGGTCTTTGAGTCCTTTAACCAATGTCTTTGGTCCCATGTCATTTTGATTTTCCAATCTCAAGTTATGGCCTTTGACTTAAAGTCCCTTTTTGTTGACTTTTGAAAATGACCTATAATGTTGAAATTGATAACTTTTTGTGAGAGCATTTCTTGGACTTGAAGTATGAAGATGAGTTGTAGGAAATGTCTTTCTCTTCAAAATGAGCTTTGGATGGAATTTTTCTGATAATCCATGTGAAAGTTATGCCCTGGTCAATTTCAGTTGACTTTTTCAGCTGTCCAAATAAGGAAACTTTTGCATCTTGATGATTTTCTGAGCCAAATTTTGAGAATCATGATCAAGCATTGATCAAATGATGTTTGTGGCTTCAAAATGATATGTTGACCAAAAATTTGAACTTTTGACTGCCAAATGACCATTTTGCCCCTACAGTTGACTGTAGTGCAATTTAGGGTTTTGACTGTGCAATTTTGAGCTGAATGCCTTGAGACTTGATATGAGGATGCTTGACCATGTTTGTAAGCATATGAGACTTGATTGGGCCTTTGAACACTTCCTTTTCTTGATCAGACTCAAAACCCTAATTTTGACTGTTTAGGAGGCCCTTGCACTGTGCAACCCTTGGGGAATTTTGTGACTTGGCTTGGCAATTTCTTGAAGAATATGGGAGGGCAAATTTTGGGGTATAACAGCACCCCTGACCCAATTTCTTTTACTATTTTATTTTTTATTTATTTTTATTTCTTTTCTTCTTTAATATTTTTATTTATTATTATTATTATTCTCATTAATCATGAAAAATCCAAAAATATTTTATTTACTCTTATTCATTTTATTTTCTTATAAAACAAAAATATTAAAAACATTTTCTTTTAACAAATTAATTTCTCTTTTAAATAATTAAATATTTAGACTTAGGTTTAATAATTATTTTACTTTCTTAATTAAAATTAATTTAGAATTTAGTTTTCTTTTAATTATTTAATTTTTTACTTTTTATTATTATTTAACTTAAAACCCTTTTTCTTCATAAAAACCCTAAAAAATCTTTTTAATTTAATTTCTTTTCTCAATTAGTTTAAGTTTATTTTATTTTAATTTTAACTAATATTTTTTTAATTAGGTTTAGGTTAAACCCTTTTTATGAAAATCAAACAAAAATCATCTCTTTTTTATATTCTTGTATTTATATATTATTTATTCAATCATTTGTACATGTTTAATATGGTTGTAATAGATTATTTAGGTTTAATTTTCTTACAATACTCCCCATTTGTAATTTGTACACCCCCCTCCCATAAGTATTGTAATAGCGTAGTAATTTTAAATTCCATAATTTATCGCTTTATATACAAATGCTAGTAATTAGGGTTTTGTATGGAAAGACTAAAACCAACAAAATAGCAAACCCTAATCAAGACAAAAACAAAGCATGAAAATCAATACACTTGCACACATACACCCCTAGGTTAAATCCACTTGGTTGCCTTACAAAAATAGCCATATTATGCATGTGAGGTATCTTAGCTAAAACAAACAAAATACAAGATCATAGTCCCTCGATGACGCTATCCATGTTGCCTTTCAAAATGATCTTAGTCCCTAAAGAAAAATGCTAAGATACCTTGCAACATTTCTAATCATGGTTATACGATGACCCACGCCCGTCCCTTTTACATCCAAAGATAGGGTTATTTACCAAATCAATGGTAAGATAACAATGTCAAAGGAGAAAGGAAATGAACATGAAAGACTTTTTGAGTATGTAGATTATTCCTAGTTACTTGATTCTTTTCAAAACAAAAACATCCTTTCTATTTTCAAAACAAACACCAACACTTTCAAAACATATTTCAAAACTTGAAAACATTTTCAAAAGATCAAACATTTTGTATACATTCTTACGAACGAGAATCATTACAAAGTTTGCCTAAACAATGGCCTCTTTTCAAAAATACTTTCAAAATCACACAAAGCATGATTTCAAACAAAAGAAAGTGATATAGCAAGTAACTAAGAGCCCATGGAAAACCATGAATGAAAAGGGTGCTAATTCCTTCCCTTTTCAGAATCTACCCCCTGAACTCAAGAAATAATCTCAAAGGTCTTTCCTGTGCTTTTTCACCTTTCCTTTTGGATAAAAGAAGGTGGCGACTCTTGCTAACCGCAACATTTGCGATAAAATGCAAAACACCCAAGTCAGTTCTCCCACCGTATCACAGTACCCAACATTCATTGTGTCCTTGAATGTGAGTTAAACATTTGTTGCCTTTGGGGAACCATTGGTATATGCCTTTAGGAACTAAGAATATCCTAAATCGACATTTACTAATGGTATGTCCCTTCTTGCAACAATATAGGCAAGACATATCTAAGTGAGATCTACTCTTGCTATCTTGATCCCTTACTTCATAGGTATATTTTTGGTAGGGATTAATCATACTTTTTCTGAAGTTTGAGTGATAGATAGCAAATGTAATCTTAGGTTGTAAAGCTTTGTCTAGTTTGGCTTTGTGAGTTCTAACTTATTTTTTCCAAATATGACAAGTTTAACACCCATGCCATTTAAACCAAGGTCTCTCTTCTTTTTCACGTTTTCCTTCAATATTTTATATCATAGATGCTTTAAGAGCTTCTAATTCCTTTTCATAATCGGAAACCTTTTGTTCTAGATATGAAAAGATTTTCTTGTTTGAGGTTTTAAGCGTTTGAAACCTTTCTTAGCCTCTCGATGTAAAATATTGAAGGAATTTAACAATTCTAAATAAGATATTTCATCAACATGATCATACTTAGCATGACTTACATTCTTTTTCTTATGCTTATGAGCCATGAGACAAAGGTTGACCGTTTCTTCTTCATCACTTGAGAAACCTTTGCTTGAGGAATCACTATCGCTCTCCCAAGCAATGTATGCTCTTCTAGCTTTGGTTGGTTTCTTTTGATTTTTGGCCTTGGCTTTGTCTTTCTTCAAATAGGAGCAATCAAACTTGTAATGACCGGGTTTGCCACAATGATATCATGATCCTCGTGACTTAGGCTTCTTACTTTCATCTTGCTTGCTTGGTTGAGAGTGGCGTCTATAATTTATGAGATTCTTATCCGAATGTTGAATTTCGTTTTTCTGGAGAAATCTATTGTATTTTCTTACAAACAGACCCATATCCTCATTCGAACTCTCATCGTCATTACTTGATTCACTTGCACACGAAATTGAGGTGGATGACTTGGAGCTTGAAGCCTTTAGTGCTATAGACTTCTTTTCCAAGTCCCTTGACTTTTCCTTCTTTTCTTTCTTTTCATGATTTCCAAAGCTTATGAGCTCTTGCTCATGTTCTTGAAGCCTACCCCATAGTGTTGTGAGATCCAAAGTATTTAGATCATTGGCTTCCTTAATTTCCGTAACTTTAGGTTTCCATTCCCTGCTAAGACATCTCAAAATTTTGTTAGTAGCAACAGAATTGGCAATTACATGACCAAGTGTATGCAAGCGATTCATTATATGAGAAAATCTCTTTTGTATGTTGGCGATGGTTTCACCTTGCTCCATGCGAAAGAGATCAAACTCTTGCGTCAAAGTATTGATTCTATCCAATTTTACATCGTTTGTGCCCTCATGGGTGACTTGCAAAGCGTCCCACATTTCCTTAGCCATAGCACAATGTGAGACCCGAAAATACTCATCAACTCCTAGAGCTGCTATGAGCATGTTTCTTGCTTTCCAGTCATAGGCATAATTTTTCTCATCTTTTTCATCCCATTGTGCTTCCAGTTTAGGAACGGTTATCCCGACAGTATTTTGCATAGTTATTGCCACTGGCCCATCTTGGATAACCTTCCATATTTTCCTATCAACAGATGTGATATAGACACGCATACAATCTTTCTAATAGCTATAATTTTCACATGTGAAAACGGGTGCTCTAGTGTACGCCCCTTTTAGATCACAATCCATTTCTAGAAGTTGTATGTGGAGCACTGGACAAACCGGTGCTCTGATACCACTTGTTAGACGATGTGACGGATCTAGAAGGGGGGGTTGAATAGATCCCTTTGAAAATTTTGTGCTTTTTGTAAAATTGTTTTTATCAGAGAGCGACAACCCTGAATCTGATCGTCTAAACTTTATGTATTGGAAAGATCAGATATGCGAACCAATTTGATGAAAATGATGAGAATAGAATCACAACTAAAATTGAATATGATGAATCACTTTATCAAGTTTAACAAGGTGTAAGTTATTACCAATTAGTTGCGGAGAAGGTAAAGCAAATTTGTGAGTTGTAAATTCACCAAACACTTGGTGTACGTACTACACAAGGTTTGGTTATACTCAAATTGTAGTGATTATAGCGATTCAAATGAATGCTATATGAGTTGTAAATTTTAGTTTGTCACTACAATTATTTTATATGAATGAGAAAAATTGATAACTCATAAATTCAAGCAAATAGAAATAAAATGCAGAAAACTAAAGTGGACACAGTATTTGTTAAGGCAGTTCACCCTCTCGTCCTCGCGTGGGCTACTCTGCCCCCAATTCTAGAATCTAGAATTAGGATTGTGAAATTAATTTTGCAAAGTTTGTAAGAGAAGATATAATCACCACAATTCAAAGTCACTTGATGAATCTTATATGTTGCACTCCTCTTCCCTTGATTCTCGATGAATCAAGTATGCCAAATCTTGAACAAAATCTCCTTCTACCTTGAATGATTTTGAACCCTAAAAATTGGCCCCAAATCCTTCTTCACAATCCTCCAGTTACCGCTACCCAATTGAACACTCCACGGTCTTCCAATCCCTTAGCTCGGATGAATTCAATGAAGCAAAGACTTGTGATAAAACCCCCCAATTTTAGAGGACAAAACCCCAATGGTTTTATTCAAGAAAAAATCCACAAAGATCTCTACCCAAATTTGAAATTGCACTTTCAATTCAGACGTTATCAACATAATCCCAAAAACTTGATCAACAAAACTGATTGTGTGTAGTTGTTGATGGTTGATGAGAGGTTGAAGATGAAGAGAGCTCTTGTATCTAACTTTCACTTTTTCTTGTTATTTCAGAAAATAGAGGCCAAACAATATATGTAAGTGATTCCCATGATGTAACAACATAACAGAAAAAGTGAGACTATTTAGCGATGTGTCGACTCATGCAGGGTGTACAGAAGGCGTGCGCCTTCCCAAGCGAGAGAGGTTGAAATTCCTTCAGTCATGCACCGACTTATTTCCTAATGCGTCGGCTCATGTTTTCCCAAAACTATGCGTCAACTCATAGAGAAGGCGTGTGCCTTCCCGAACGTTGCCGAGCCAAAATCTTCTTCTCATGAGCTGACCTAAGGTTCCATGAGCTGGCTCATGCAGTGTGTTTTGAGAAAAATGCTTGTTTTTTATGTTTCTCACTTGCACCTGTTTAAAGCATGACATATTTGCACATATAGGTTTTTGACAAGCATTAAAACTCATTTCTTTCACCTTTGCCCTCACAAAATAATTTGTGTATAGTTTTGTAAATAAGCAAGGAGTTGTTGCTCGTATCTTGCAATAGAACACTTAGGTGTTTTTCATTGTATTGAAATGTCTGTGTAATCTGCTTACAAGAAGCAAATCTGTAATACACTGAAAGTACTCAACTGTTGTTGAATGATACCTTGAGAGACTGAGTGAATGTCTGATCTCAAGAAGACTCCTGCTACGGCTTGAGTGGATTTACAATAAGGATCGACAAACTTATTGGGGGTGCCAATAAGGTTGATCAGACTTATTGTGGGTTGTTCTGTAATCAGTTTTATTATAATGGATTAAGTCTTTGTTGAAGGTGAAATCATCCTTGAGGGGTGGACTGGAGTAGCTTAGTTAACAACGAACCAAGATAAAAAATCATCGCGTTCACTTACTGTTATATTCTAAGCTAACTTATTTTGTCACCAACGGAAATATTTTATTTGGTGAAACCCAATTCAAACTCCCCCTTTATTATATTTCTCACACCTTCACCTTTATCTCACCTTTTAGAATTGTAGATTTGACTTGAACGCATTCAAGATCGACTCTTAAATGCCACGGATAATTGTGTGTGTGATACTTAGTCGAAATCACTCTCTAGGAAGGCTTTTTCAACTCATTTATTAGGTATAATAAATACCCAAAAGGAAACCATTTTGGAAGTGGCAGTTGGAAAACTAATCCAAATTCACAAGTGGGTAACTGTGGAAATTTGGGAAAATGAAATTCCAAAGCAAACTCATATCTATCTTTTATGTAAGAAGGAAAATTAAGTTTTGGAATATTTTTCAGTAATTTTTTGTTTTTTAAAAAGGCGTATTATGAATAGTGTGAATAAGTCGATAAGGATTATACATAATTTCGAAGTAATTTTGAAAATATCGAATCTCCTTGATGTGTGTACCTCGACCTTTTGATTTCTTGATTTGTTTCTGCAAAGAGGAAAAAGCGTAGTTATATGTTGCATCAGAGTTGAGTAATCCACAATGTTGTACCCCAAAATTTGCCCTCCCATTTTTCACAAGAAATCACAACCCTAGGGTTTTCTCAGATTTTCAAGATTGGCTCAGGAATCGATCAGACAGACTTTTCTTTGGCAGTAGATCAAGAATTAGGGTTTTTCTCGCATTTCTCAGAAGAAACTGAATTCTCAGAAATTCAATTAACCGTCACATGTTTTCACGCTTTTTTAAGCTTACTGAAAGGTTACTGGTTGTTCTCAAGGCTTGTTTATCTGGGACAGGAAATGGGAGTTGAGACTGTCATTTGGAACATTCAAGTTTTGTCTGATCCAGGTTAACCAGATAATGCGCGTCTGTTAAGACATTTGCTTATTAATGGAATGAGACGTTTGCTTGTTTATTAGAATACACAATGCGTATTTTGATTGGAATGTTGTTGCAAGGTTACGAGATTACAGAGTTATTGGATTACTTAAAGTTTAAGTTATATGTAGTGGAATTATTGGAATGCAGTTTCAATTATTTTGATCAGAGAATCTTAAAGGATTAAGTGAAGATGCAAAGAAAGAATTGCAAGTTATTGACAGTAGAAGATTTTTATTGGATATCAGATTATCTCACAAATACTTTTTCATTTATTTCAGATGTTGATACAAAAAAATAATTTATAATTCGAATGTTGTAGGTTTTACAACTTATAGTACTTGAAAAAATAAATTATTACAACGAATGGAAAATCTCTCTAAGTTACAAATCTAAGCCTAAACTTCCATTGCTCCCATGCTCGCCACAAAGAATTTCTTGCTTCCTCTATTTTGCCACCTTCCAATTTGCGCTCACATGAAAGAAAGACAAAGGAAAAAGGGATTAGTACAGTTAATTAATTAAAATTTTCAAAACAAAAGAAAAGAAAATTTTCATCATTAAAGTTTGTCGTTTGGAATCAGAGGGCTATTTTTCATCACGTTTTTATTTTCATCTTTGCAAATCACAAGAAGATTTCTCTTCTTGGTTCATAAAGAAAAAATAAAAAATGCAAGTTGAAGAATGCAAAAGCAAAATTATTCAAATGCAATACAACAAGGCAAACTGAAAACATAGGCCAAACGAGCAAATTACAAGCAGGCGCGCAAATGTAACAAGCCAAAGTGAAAACAAAGCAACCAAACTGGATGCAAGCTAAACAAAGGCGCCAAACTGGATGCAAGTATTGCAAAGCAAACCAAACTGAATGCAAACTAAACAATGCAGTAGGACAAGTACAATGCAGTAGGGCAAGTACAACACAGCAGGCAGAAAGAGAATGCAGAGGGTAAACCAAATAACAAGCAAAAGGCTTGTTTCATAGCCTTTCATCATTTTCCAGAAAATTGGGGCAAACTTTTCAGAAAAAGTAGAAAAGCAAACTGCTTTATCATTAAGAGAGGAGAGAGAGAGAGAGAAAAGATATCACCTATCTTATTGGAATGGTACAATTTTGCTACCAAGGCTAATCTGTCACAGGTCACAAAGATATAACACCATGAAGCTGGAAGAAAACAAGGGGGGATGGTGGTCAAAACTAAAGCCACAAAACATTTTCAAAAAGATATAACAGTTTCACAGTTAAAACCACGAAAGCCTGTTAACAGCAACAAGACCAAAACCTTCAAAACATTTTTCAAACTTCCAAAACTTGCAGAACCAAAATACAAGAACATCACCAAAACCTGTTAGCAGTTCAAACACACAGCCCAACCTGTAGAACAAACCACAAAATAACAACAAACAACACAAACATGGCAGAACCAAAACCTGCATAACATTTCAATACCAACAGCCAGTTTCCAAGCCTGTCAAACCTGCAGAACCAAGCTGCAAGAACAAAACTTCCAAAACCTGCACAAAACTCTAAATCTGCAGTTCCCAAACAAAACAAGCTTGCCAAACTGTAAACCTTTGAACCAAAAACATTCAAAAACATTCACAACTTTACCCAAAACCCAAAACTTGTTAAACCAGCCAGTAACTCAAAAAAACCTGTGAACTAGCTCACAAAACAAATAGCAAAACCATATAATACCCCAAACTGTAAAGCCAACAAGCCTGCTAACATCACCAACAAGTTCAAATCAGAAGAACAAAAACATACCAACAAAGTTTCAGACACAACATCGACAATCATCATCAACAACTTACAAAACAGAGTTCCAGACACAGCATCAACAATCATCTTCAACAACTTACAGAATAGAGTTTCAGAAAGCAGCAAGCATCATCATTCAAGTGCAAGAGAGAGGAAAGAAATAACGAAGTCAGCATCACTATCATCATTCAAGTTCAGAGAGAGAAGAGAAGCAATAATCATCAATAAAGTTTCAGAAGCGATCTTCATCATCAACAAACAACAATAAAACCAAGTTTCAGAAGCAGCATCATCATAGAAGATAAAATAGAAGTTACCGGAAGCTCGCGTCCGTCATCATCTCTTCCCCCGCTTCCGGCCGCCAAGGAACACCCATCTCAAACCTCTTTCCCCTCCATTTTCCGGAAAATCTCCCAAGGTATGTTTCTCCTCAAACCCTTTACTGCATCTTAGACATATAACATAATAGGTTAAGTAACTAAACTTGAACAAAGCATGCGAATCAACGAAACTGATAAATAAATAAAAATTGAACCATACTGTTAAGCAAAGCCATTGATCGTTAGGAGAAGGTGAGAGAGGGAGAGAGCGCTCCGGTAACCGTAGGCGAAGGGAAGATCAGGGAGGCGTTGAGTGAGAGAGAGATGAAGAGAGGAACGAGAGAGGCAAACGGCACCGCTGTGAGGAGCGTGCAATAAACCCTAATCCATCTCCCTTAACCAAAAACCCTAATCAGAATTTGTGAAAGGCTTAAGCATTGGGCCATCCCGTTTCAAACAGCATTAAGCCCATGCGTTGGTTAGCACACTCCCCTCTGCCTTGTTTCTCTTTTCCTTTCAGCAACATTAACTCAAGAATTGGGCCTATCCGCCCCACAAACAACAAAGCCCACACATAAACGCTAGCGCACCCCCCCCCCCCCCCCCCCCCTTTAGTTCTGACCTCATTTCCCTTTTTTTTTATTATTTCATTTGGGCCCAACATCAATACCCTAGATCCCATTTTTTACCTTATTCTAATTTACTTCTTTTTTATAACATTTTCATAAAAAATCAATACTTTTTTTATCAAACTAAATTAGTCTTGAAATTAATTTTCTTTTTAATTTATCTTTACTAATTTGTTACATTTAAGAAAATACCAAAAGAATTATTAAAGTTAATTTTCTTTTTTTCTTCTTTTAATTAATCTCTTTTCTTTTAGTTAAATAATACACTAATGACATATTAAAACCTTTTTTTGTAAAATAGATTTGATTTTCTTATTTAGTTTTAATCATTTTATTATTTTTCTTACATTTAATAAAAAAAACACCAAAAGAATAAAGATTTTGTTTAATTAAGTTTTTCTTTTTTTAAACTTTTCCTTTCAAAATTAATAAAATACAAGAAAGAATAATAATAATGTTTATTCTTTTAGAATAGATTTTATTTATCTCTTTTTAATAAATACATGCATTTCATAATTTATTGATTTTCTTTATTTCATAATTTGTTATAGCTTTGTATTGAATCGCGACAATTCAATTTGGTTGTAATATTTGGACTTTGCTATTCTTATGAGATTCATCCCCGTTTGTAATAATTGTACCCCCATTCCCGGATACTTTTGTAATAGCTTAGACTTTTAATTCCCGCAATTTATTGCTTTCTATATACTGTATAGTAATTAGGCGTGTATGGAAAGATTCAAAAATCAATCGCTAGATGACCTATTCCAAGAACAAATAACTTGAAATCAACACACTTCTCACACGCGCACCTCTAGGGTAACCTCACTTGTTGCCTTGAAAATGGCCATGTTATGCATGTTGAGTATCTTGGCAAAACAAAAACAAAACAAAAGATCATAGTCCCTCGATGACGCTATCTTGGTTGCCTATACAAAAATGATCTAGTCCCTCAAAAAATTTGCTAAAGATACTTAGCACAATTGCTATCATGGTCAATACGATTACCCGCGCATGTCCCGTTTAACATCCAAATACAAGGTTGTTTACCAAATACAATAGTAAAACAACATTGTCAAAAGGGTTAAAATGTGTAGGAAAGACTCTTGAGTAGATAGGGTAGACAACTCTTAGTTACTTGATTAAAACTTGCAAAAACATCCTTGCTATTTTCAAACACACATCACAACACAATTTCAAAACATTTCCCAAAAACAAACTTTCAAACATTGAAAAATCTTTTCAAAAGACAAACACCTTTGTAAAATATTCAAACAAGAATTGTTACAAAGGTTTCCTAGACAAGACCTCTTTTCAAAACATTTTCAAAACCACACACAAAGCCCCATTTCAAACAATTGAAAAGCAAAAGCAAGTGATCTAAACAAGTAACTAAGAGCCCATGGGAAACCATGGATGAAAAGGGTGCTTGCACCTTCCCTTTTCATAATCTACCCCCCGAACCCAAGAAAACATCTCAAAGGTCTTTCCTGTGCTTTTCGACCTTTCCTTTGGATAAAATAAAAAGTCGGTGGCGACTCTTGCTAAATCGAAACATTTGCAAACACAAACGTAAAACCTCAAGTCAGTTCTCCCACCGTATCACAGAACTGGAGACTCTGCTGGGGATTATTCCAAAAGTGGGGTTACCTTAGGGTTTAGATCACCTTTACATGCTTACCTTGTTTGATTTGTATGCTTTACTTTTTGGTTCCTTGTTTGGGTTTGTTTTAAATCCTACACCCGGATTTGGGGGCACCTTTTAGGTAAGTAGCAATAAACTGTGAGGGAATTGTGCGGGGTATACTGACATGGTTGAAACAGTAGCTATGTTGATGTGGCACTTTGGTTGGTACCGGTAACCCTTGAGTTAAATCAAGGAGAGTACGGGGCCGCCGCGTGGTGTCGTGAAGCATCAACTGACTTTAGAACCTTACTTGACCAACTTGGCCTTTTAGGATGTAGTGAGATGACAGGCTTTGGTGTCGTCCGAAGTTGGTTGATACTCGATACTACACTCATTGAGGATTGTTTTCTTGGAATATTCTGGTCTCCAATAAAGTGGTTAAACTGAAACAATGAACATAGAAAACAATCCAGTGATATTGAGCTCCTTAGAACCCGGTTACTACTTCTAGGACAGGTTTAGCCAACTAGACTTCAAGAGGGTACTTACCTATATGCTCCATGCAAGCCTAAACCTAAGGACTTGTCTGCTTTGTGTGAATATGATTATTTGTATATAAACTTGCTTACTTCGCATATCTGTACATAACATCATAACATCATACCATAGCATTTTCAATAACCATTTCAAGTGTCTCGAGGGTCTTTGATGCAGGGTCACGTTGAACCAGACGTCTACCAAAGGGCAAGAGGATTCATTTTCCTCTAAACAAACACCGTCAAAATCAAGTACAACAACTTGAGTCAAGGGCTATGAACGACTTGACATGGTGAGCTTGATTCTCATGGAAAGACATCCAGTGATACAAAGTTCTCCAATCAAGGATGTTCAGTTTCTAACATTTTTCTCGTGTTTACCCCGCGAGATCCTTGAAAACATGCATCCTCATATCATGCATCGTATCATGACAGGTTTCCCCCTTTCAGGTCTCCTTATTTTCCTACTGTTTATTTCAGTAGAGATGGCTCTAGAGAAGACTATCAAAGACATCCAGGCTCAAAACGCTCAACTTTAAGAGATGTTCTTAAACCTATCCAAGGGGCAGGAAGAAGTGAAAGCTCTCCTCATAAGGGGCATGGTCCTAGGGAATCCAGGGGGCATCAGGAATGATCAGTTGGAAGGACTACAGATTGAGATGGCAACAGTGAAAATCCAGATGATGGGACAACTGGTGGGCCAGATGGCTCTTATTCAAAACCTGGCTCAAGGACAAGAGGAGCTAAAGGTCCTCATCAACAAACTGCATCAGGATGGATGTAACCAAATGGGGCAAACAACTAGGGTTGAGGATCAAGTCATCATTCAGCCTCCCTTGAGACAAGAAGTCAAGGGAAAGTCTCCCCAATTTTCTTCAGGGTCACAAGCCCAACAACAACCTCACCAACATCAACAAGGCAATCGGCGTAAGCAAAATACATCGGAAAAGCACTTCATTAAGATTAACATGCCATTATCCCAAGTGCTGCAATGCTTGTTGGAAGTCAAGCTAATTGTATTAAGGGACCCCCCTCGGTGTCCCAACACAGCCGCGCCAGGGTACAATCCAAATGCGAGATGTGCATATCATTCCAACAGTCCTGGGCATGACACCGATGGCTGTTGGACATTGAGAAACAAAATTCAAGATATGGTTAAAGAAACAACGCTGGAGTTCACACAGGATGGCCAGATGAAAATCTTCCACTGAGGGTTCTCCACCTGAAATGACAAGTTCGAACTAAGAGGCTTTTGTTTTATTTGAATTTTCAAGTTGTAATTTCTTTTGTTATTCAAATAATTATCTATTAATGTCAAACTCTGTTTCATTAACGCATTGCATATGTTTGTCTTGAATTCATCCATTCGTTTTCACTATACTTGAACTATGCTTTCTACTTTCTTTATGACATTTAACTCTTGCTAAAAGTTACGAGCCTTTAGAGGGAGGATGACGAAAACAATGCCATAATCTCATACAGTATGCTTTTGGACAGACCGTGTTGATGATGTACAGTCGTTTCTTTCAAATCCTAAACACTAGAGTTATAAGGAAGATAATCCCTAGTCAACCCCTTCGAGCCAAAGAAGTAGAAGTTTTCTGTTTCGACACAAATTGAAACCTTTAATCAAACCTGGGGCATGGTAGTCTCTCAGTTAATTCAAATGCGCGTTTAGTCGCAAACTCTCATCTCGTAATACAATGAATGACATCAAATATATTCCTCTAGAATCAAAAGACGGTGATGGTTCCCCATCACCTAGGAAGTCATTATCTCGCGAAAAGAAAAGCCCACTAAGTCAAAACCTACAAAGGAGACTTAAAGAAAAAAACTGGGGCATCCCGCTGACTGTAATCTCAAAAATAGGAACATACAGGAAAAAATTAGGGATAATAAATAATAAAAAAAGGGAGAACGAGGTCACTACAAATCCTCAACAACATGAAAAATGTTGCAAAAATGAATGCCTTCCAACAAATTCAACTTGTGTGAACCATCACCAAAATGTCGTTCCAAACTCATTTGGAGTTCAACGCATAATTAACTGAGTTTAGGGTTGAAGAACATCACGAAGAGCGGGAGGGTACAAATATACTTTGAGCCTTTATCCTTTGTTTCTTAAAACCGTGAACCAAGCCACGTTACAACCCTTCAAAAGTCCTAATTGAAGCATGAGTTAGTTCGAAAGCATACTGTTACAAAAGGTATCCTGACTCCTGTAAGGCTTTGCTCTAAATCCTCAGTTGAATTTTTCTTATAACAGTTTTCTGCTAAAGAATGCATTTTTCGAAATTTCAAGACAAGCATAAACTTTGCATTATTTGAATATTGTTGTTTGCATATGGCTATTTGTTTGACAGCAAAGAAATTCACACAGTGATTATCCGATGAACGAAAGCTCTTTCAGTAAACAAAATCACTTCAAGTGGAATGACACTTCCGTTGCAAAAATCTCCTATCAACACAGGGGACATAACATGGCATTGTCCAATAAACCTGGGGCAGTCCAGTCAAGATTTCAAGAAATCTCTCAAAGTCCAGTTAACCTGGGGCAGTCCAGTCAAGATTTCAAGAAATCTCTCAAAGTGCAGAGTAACCAGGGGCAAGTCTCTGTCCCCGTCACTTGGGGAATTGAGCGTCGATCCCAATAAAGGGTTACATACAGTCGAACATTGCCTGGCAAAGTCATAAACACTCGCTACTTGGGGCAATGACAAATCTATTCGAAATCCTTCTCATAAGATGGCTCCCAGCCAGAGTTTCGACCTTCGATAACCTCTTCCCAGCTAAGTCGACCGCAAGAATTCCTGAAAAATTTTCCCATTGAAGTTGCCAGATTTTTCACTATCGGAGACGAAGAATCCAACTCTTTTCCCCATCACCAGTTCGGGATTTATTTTCCCCAGCGAGAGGTCGTCTTGAAAAACATTACACATCCGTACATCAGAACATCATACAACGCAATCTCATTTATTTTGAGAACGTCATTGTTTGATATATGTCATGCCACTAACCTTTACCTTTCAGGAAAGATGCAATCAAATTCTCACAAAATTCAGACTGTGAAACCTGGATGTTGACCAGATAACAGTAAGGTATACTGTGAAACTTGGATGTTGACCAAATAACAGTTTACTCGGCCAATTACTTTGAAGCCCGGATTCATCCGGATATTAGTAGGCCCAAAAATCAAAAGGAAAACCGGAGGCGACCGGATAACCATTTGATTTCCTTCTGAAGACTGGACGTTGACCAGATAGGAAGTAAAGTATCGTGAAGCCTGGACGTTGATCAGATAGCAATACAAGACTGTGAAACCTAGACGTTGACCACATAACAGTAAGGTATACTGTGAAACTTGGATGTTGACCAAATAACAGTTTACTCGGCCAATTACTTTGAAGCCCGGATTCAACCGGATATTAGTAGGCCCCAAAATCAAAGGGAAAACTGGAGGCGACCAGATAACCATTTGATTTCCTTCTGAAGAATGGATGTTGACCAGATAGGAAGTAAATTACTATGAAGCATGGATGTTGACCAGATAACGGTACAAGACACTGTGAAGCCTGGAGATCAACCAGATAACAGTTAATCCTTAACAGAATTAAGATTCTCATTCTTGAAACCCCATAAGATTGGCATACTCCCAAGCTCCTGATACCCTTAACAGAATGAAGATTCTCATTCTTGAAACCTCAAAAGATTGGCATACTCCCAAGCTCCTGATACCCTTAACAGAATGAAGATTCTCATTCTTGAAACCTCAGTAGATTGGCATACACCCAACCTCTTGACCCAAACGCCTGAATGAAGATTCTCATTCTTGCTTCCCCAGTAGATTGACATACACCCAAGCTCCTGATATCCTTAACAGAATGAAGATTCTCATTCTTAAAACCTCAGAAGATTGGCATACTCCCAAGCTCCTGATACCCTTAACAGAATGAAGATTCTCATTCTTGAAACCTCAGAAGATTGGCATACTCCCAAGCTCATGATACCCTTAACAGAATGAAGATTCTCATTCTTGAAACCTCAGAAGATTGGAATACTCCTAAGCTCCTGATACCCTTAACAGAATGAAGATTCTCATTCTTGAAACCTTAGTAGATTGGCATACACCCAACCTCCTGACCCAAACGCCTGAATGAAGATTCTCATTCTTGCTTCCCCAGTAGATTGGCATACTCCCAAGCTCCTGATACCCTTAACAGAATGAAGATTCTCATTCTTGAAACCCCATAAGATTGGCATACTCCCAAGCTCCTGATACCCTTAACAGAATGAAGATTCTCATTCTTGAAACCTCAGAAGATTGGCATACACCCAACCTCTTGACCCAAACGCCTGAATGGAGATTCTCATTCTTGAAGCCCCAGTAGATTGGCATACAACCTAAACTCCTGATCTCCTTAGAAGTATAGCTTCTCCCCACAGAGGTTGTCAAAGATCTTGAATCTCCAACAATGGTCCAGGATTTACTTTCCCCGACAGCAGTCAAGGATTTATTTTCCTCAGCAAGACAACTTATCAGCTTGCATGCGCATACATTACATTCATATATCATGAACATTGATAAAACACATATATTGCATCATACATGCAACATAACTTTGTGTTTCAGCTAATATTTTACACTTTTCAGGATAAGATTAACAAGCTACCAATTTCAAGGATCATGAAAACAGTTTACAGATGCTTCCAGACACGGATGTTAATCTATTGCTTGTTCAGATTCAGCTCATGAAAACAGTTTATGGATGCTTCCAGACACGGATGTTAATCTATTGCTTGTCAGATTCAGGATCATGAAAACAGTTTACGGATGCTCCAAACACAGATGCTAATCTATTGCTTATTCAAATTCAAGGATCATGAAAATAGTTCACGGATGCTTCCAGACACTGATGTTAATCTATCGCTTGTTCATATTCAGGATCATGAAAACAGTTTACGGATGCTCCAAACATGGATGCTAATCTATCGCTTGTTCAGATTCAGCTCATGAAAACAGCTTAGAGATGCTCCAAACACGGATGCTACTCTATTGCTTATTCAAATTCAAGGATCATGAAAACAGTTTACAGATGCTCCAAACACGGATGCTAATCTATCGCTTGTTCATATTCAGATCAGGAAAACAGTTTACGGATGCTCCAAACATGGATGCTAATCTATCGCTTGTTCAGATTCAGCTTATGAAAACAGTTTACGGATGCTCCAGACACGAATGCTAATCTATTGCTTATTCAAATCCCCAGCTCAGAGACGTTCCAGACATGGATACCTTTCTGATACTCATTCTTTCACCCACAACATACAATTCAATAAACATTCTTGGATGGCATCTTTAAGCTCATCTCCGACAAGATTCTATCACATCTCCAAATGGCATCTTTAATCCCATTCCCTCAACCATACTTTGACGAGTGCAAATTTATGGGCACTCTAGTGTCCAATCATCTTTTACCTTCGAGTCGCGAACGGCAAACTCGCTGATCTAACTCTTCAGGTTCAAGAAGATTGAATAGGGGCAGCTGTTGTACCCCAAAATTTGACCTCCCATTTTTCACAAGAAATCTCAACCCTAGGGTTTTCTCAGATTTTCAAGATTGGCTCAGGAATCGATCAGACAGACTTTTCTTTGGCAGTAGATCAAGAATTAGGGGTTTTCTCGCATTTCTCAGAAGAAACTGAATTCTCAGAAATTCAATTAATTGTCACATATTTTCACGCTTTTTTAAGCTTACTGAAAGGTTACTGGTTGTTCTCAAGGCTTGTTTATCTGGGACAGGAAATGGGAGTTGAGACTGTCATTTGGAACATTCAGGTTTTGTCTGATCCAGGTTAACCAGATAATGCGCGTCTGTTAAGACATTTGCTTGTTAATGGAATGAGACGTTTTCTTGTTTATTAGAATACACAATGCGTATTTTGATTGGAATGTTGTTGCAAGGTTACGAGATTATAGAGTTATTGGATAACTTAAATTTTAAGTTATATGTATTGGAATTATTGGAATGCAGTTTCAATTATTTTGATCAGAGAATCTTAAAGGATTAAGTGAAGATGCAAAGAAAGAATTGAAAGTTATTGACAGTAGAAGATTTTTATTGGATATCAGATTATCTCACAAAGACTTTTTCATTTATTTCAGATGTTGATACAAAAAAATAATTTATTATTCGAATGTTGTAGGTTTTACAACTTATAGTACTTGAAAAAATAAATTATTACAACGAATGGAAAATCTCTCTAAGTTACAAATCTAAGCCTAAACTTCCATTGCTCCCATGCTCGCCACAAAGAATTTCTTGCTTCCTCTGTTTTGCCACCTTCCAATTTGCGCTCACATGAAAGAAAGACAAAGGAAAAAGGGATTAGTACAGTTAATTAATTAGAATTTTCAAAACAAAAGAAAAGAAAATTTTCATCATTAAAGTTTGCCGTTTGGAATCAGAGGGCTATTTTTCATCACGTTTTTATTTTCCTCTTTGCAAATCACAAGAAGATTGCTCTTCTTGGTTCACAAAGAAAAAATAAAAAATGCAAGCTGAAGAATGCAAAAGCAAAATTATTCAAATGCAATACAACAAGGCAAACTGAAAACATAGGCCAAACGAGCAAATTACAAGCAGGCGCGCAAATGTAACAAGCCAAAGTGAAAACAAAGCAACCAAATGCAAGCTAAACAAAGGCGCCAAACTGGATGCAAGTATTACAAAGCAAACCAAACTGAATGCAAACTAAACAATGCAGCAGGACAAGTACAATGCAGCAGGGCAAGTACAACACAGCAGGCAGAAAGAGAATGCAGAGGGTAAACCAAATAACAAGCAAAAGGCTTGTTTCATAGCCTTTCATCATTTTCCAGAAAATTGGAGCAAACTTTTCAGAAAAAGTAGAAAAGCAAACTGCTTTATCATTAAGAGAGGAGAGAGAGAGAGAGAAGATATCACCTATCTTATTGGAATGGTACAGTTTTGCTACCAAGGCTAATCTGTCACAGGTCACAAAGATATAACACCATGAAGCTGTAAGAAAACAAGGGGGGATGGTGGTCAAAACTAAAGCCACAAAACATTTTCAAAAAGATATAACAATTTCACAGTTAAAACCACGAAAGCCTGTTAACAGCAACAAGACCAAAACCTTCAAAACATTTTTCAAACTTCCAAAACCTGCAGAACCAAACTGCAAGAACATCACCAAAACCTGTTAGCAGTTTAAACACACAGCCCAACCTGTAGAACAAACCACAAAATAACAACAAACAACACAAACATGGCAGAACCAAAACCTGCATAACATTTCAATACCAACAGCCAGTTTCCAAGCCTGTCAAACCTGCAGAACCAAGCTGCAAGAACAAAACTTCCAAAACCTGCACAAAACTCCAAATCTGCAGTTCCCAAACAAAACAAGTTTGCCAAACTGTAAACCTTTGAACCAAAAACATTCAAAAACATTCACAACTTTACCCAAAACCCAAAACCTGTTAAACCAGCCAGTAACTCAAAAAAACTTGTGAACTAGCTCACAAAACAAATAGCAAAACCATATAATACCCTAAACTTTAAAGCCAACAAGCCTGCTAACATCACCAACAAGTTCAAATCAGAAGAATAAAAACATACCAACAAAGTTTCAGACACAGCATCGACAATCATCATCAACAACTTACAAAACAGAGTTTCAGACACAGCATCAACAATCATCATCAACAACTTACAGAACAGAGTTTCAGAAAGCAGCAAGCATCGTCATTCAAGTGCAAGAGAGAGGAAAAAAATAACGAAGTCAACATCACTATCATCATTCAAGTTCAGAGAGAGAAGAGAAGCAATAATCATCAATAAAGTTCCAGAAGCGATCTTCATCATCAACAAACAACAATAAAACCAAGTTTCAGAAGCAGCATCATCATAAAAGATAAAAAAGAAGTTACCGGAAGCTCACGTTCGTCATCATCTCTTCCCCCGCTTCCGGCCGCCAAGGAACACCCATCTCAAACCTCTTTCCCCTCCATTTTCCGAAAAAGCTCCCAAGGTATGTTTCTCTTCAAACCCTTTACTGAATCTTAGACATATAACACAATAGGTTAAGTAACTAAATATGAACAAAGCATGCGAATCAACGAAACTGATAAATAAATAAAAACCGAACCATACCGTTAAGCAAACCCATTGATCGTTAAGAGAAGGTGAGAGAGGGAGAGAGCGCTCCTGAAACCGTAGGCGAAGGGAAGATCAGGGAGGCGTTGAGCGAGAGAGAGATGAAGAGAGGAACGAGAGAGGCAAACGGCGCCGCTGTGAGGAGCGCACAAAAAACCCTAATCCATCTCCCTTAACCAAAAAACCCTAATCAGAATTTGTGAAAGGCTTAAGCATTGGGCCATCCCGTTTCAAACAGCATTAAGCCCATGCGTTGGTTAGCACACTCCCCTCTGCCTTGTTTCTCTTTTCCTTTCAGCAACATTAACTCAAGAATTGGGCCTATTCGCCCCACAAACCACAAAGCCCACACATAAACGCTAGCCCCCCCCCCCCCCCCCCCCCCCCCTCAGTTCTGACCTCATTTCCCTTTTTTTTATTATTTCATTTGGGCCCAACATCAATACCCTAGAGCCCATTTTTTACCTTATTCTAATTTACTTCTTTTTTATAACATTTTCATAAAAAATCAATACTTTTTTTTATCAAACTAAATTAGTCTTGAAATTAATTTTCTTTTTAATTTATCTTTACTAATTT
Organism: Vicia faba; assembly: GCA_948472305.1. NCBI lineage: Eukaryota > Viridiplantae > Streptophyta > Magnoliopsida > Fabales > Fabaceae > Vicia > Vicia faba. Next base: position 817,189,355 of record OX451741.1, on the reverse strand, counting down.
GTTACATTTAAGAAAATACCAAAAGAATTATTGAAGTTAATTTTCTTTTTTTCTTCTTTTAATTTATCTCTTTTCTTTTAGTTAAATAATACACTAATGACATATTAAAACTTTTTTTTTTAAAATAGATTTGACTTTCTTATTTAGTTTTAATCATTTTATTATTTTTCTTACATTTAATAAAAAAAACACCAAAAGAATAAAGATTTTGTTTAATTAAGTTTTTCTTTCTTTAAACTTTTCCTTTCAAAATTAATAAAATACAAGAAAGAATAATAATAATGTTTAATCTTTTAGAATAGATTTTATTTATCTCTTTTTAATAAATACATGCATTTCATAATTTATTGATTTTCTTTATTCATAATTTATTATAGCTTTGTATTGAATCGCGACAATTCGATTTGGTTGTAATATTTGAACTTTTCTATTCTTATGAGATTCATCCCCGTTTGTAATAATTGTACCCCCATTCCCGGATACTTTTGTTATAGCTTAGACTTTTAATTCCCGCAATTTATTGCTTTCTATATACTGTATAGTAATTAGGCGTGTATGGCAAGATTCAAAAATCAATCGCTAGATGACCTAATCCAAGAACAAATAACTTGAAATCAACACACTTCTCACACGCGCACCTCTAGGGTAACCTCACTTGTTACCTTGAAAATGGCTATGTTATGCATGTTGAGTATCTTGGCAAAACAAAAACAAAACAAAAGATCATAGTCCCTCGATGACGCTATCTTGGTTGCCTATACAAAAATGATCTAGTCCCTCAAAAAATTTGCAAAAGATACTTAGCACAATTGCTATCATGGTCAATACGATGACCCGCACCTGTCCCGTTTAACATCCAAATACAAGGTTGTTTACCAAATACAATGGTAAAACAACACTGTCAAAAGGGTTAAAATGTGTAGGAAAGACTCTTGAGTAGATAGGGTAGACAACTCTTAGTTACTTGATCAAAACTTGCAAAAACATCCTTGCTATTTTCAAACACACATCACAACACAATTTCAAAACATTTCCCAAAAACAAACTTTCAAACATTGAAAAATCTTTTCAAAAGACAAACACCTTTGTAAAACATTCAAACAAGAATTGTTACAAAGGTTGCCTAGACAAGACCTCTTTTCAAAACATTTTCAAAACCACACACAAAGCACCATTTCAAACAATTGAAAAGCAAAAGCAAGTGATCTAAACAAGTAACTAAGAGCCCATGGAAAACCATGGATGAAAAGGGTGCTTGCACCTTCCCTTTTCATAATCTACCCCCCGAACCCAAGAAAACACCTCAAAGGTCTTTCTTGTGCTTTTTGACCTTTCCTTTGGATAAAATAAAAAGTCGGTGGCAACTCTTGCTAAACCGAAACATTTGCAAACACAAACGTAAAACCTCAAGTCAGTTCTCCCACTGTATCACACACAACAATATCATTATGATATGTTGTTCACCACTCTTTGAATTCTTTACTACATAAGAAAGAAGTTTCAAATTCAAAGGGCTCAGATTAATGACTTTTTAAGCATTAAAGTCTAAACACGCCTTGTAGTCTCTCTCTATCAATGTGGTATTAGGAAAACAAATTTTCTCTTCCCTAGTAAAGAGAAATCTTAGTAGAACTGGATGAAACCAAATTGTCTAGCCAACAAATTTGGTTGATATCCAACAAGCCCTAGTCCAACTTTCCCAATTGAAATTCTAATCGAAAAGACAATATGTTTAAAGAAAGCTACTCATATGTCGAGAGTTTCATATTGGTCTCTAGGTGAAGAAGTTGTAAATTATTTTTTGAACCAATATGGTCCATGGCTTCGATTGACAAATGGAGCCATAGAATAAACCGAGGTGGCACATTCCATGTACATAAAGAAATATTTTCTGAAAGCTTCTTCAATCGATAAGTCAACATCTTCTGGGGTCAAAAAAGTGATTCTAGTACCTATCAGATGGAATAGAAACATTTAGATAAGGTTCAAAAGTGGTATTAAGTCAAATTTACAAGAACCATATAGGGCCAGAAATCAAGAAATTTTCGTCATAAATGATTCAACTTTTAAGTTCAAGGGAGGCAAGCTCTAAGGAATCATAAAGACAACCCGTGATTAATCTGCTGAGACAAACATTTTGCCTCTCATGAAGCTCGATTGCTAGAGGTATAAACTTCTTAACTACTTGGAGGGAACTAGAACAAAGAATGAAATGAGATAACCAAAGAATGGGGAAAACAATATGCTCATAGTTAGAGAATTCCTCAATTTTATCATGGTGGTCTTTAATTTAGGCGTTGAAACTAGCATGGTTAAAGGTGAAACTAGGTTTGATATTATTCTTGAGAGTGGGTTGGAAGTTTCCCTTATTGGTTGAATACCAATAATGGCAGCAATGATGAAAAGATTGGGGGTTATCATCCCACATGGAAGCTGAAATGTATTGGTCGAACATTCCCAAAAACAAAGGGCATATATGAGTATGTTGGCATTGTACCTTGGCTCAATTCTTGACAGCTGAATCAAGTGGAATATGCCTTGATTTTTTCAGATATTTCATTTCTTCTTTTCCACTCTATGTAGCTGATTGAGATAGGCTTCATTATTGGTGGAATGAGAAGAACAAAATACACGATAGGGTTGTTCCATGAACCCCAACCCAAAGATTTTCTCCTCAAACGCATGAGGTTTCCAATAAGGTAAACAAGGGAAGAAAGCTTATAGTTTATTAGGCTTCACGGATGATCAGAGTAAAGGGCCAAGAAATACATGAGTCTTACCTGTAATAGATAAGGGAATCAGTACCTGAAAAGCACAAATGATGAATTTTTCTTTCTTCATTGGTGGTTTTGGAACGTAAGTGAAATCATCGAAATAGATAGGACCCTCAATATCAGCAGAAGAATGGAATTTGGTTGCTTTTCTATGCCAGGAGAGAAAGCCATTTTTTCTAGAAATTGAGTAGAGGAAAAGGTGAAAATAGATGTTGCAGAAAATGGAAGTTTTAGGGTTCAGAAAAGAATGATGTTGTGAAACGGGAGGAAGAAAAGAAGAGAAAATTATATAATTGTTGAAACGAGACTCTTTTATTTTCTCTATGAAATCAAAATACTAGGGTTTGATTTTTAATTTAAATCATTACTAATTAATGATTTTTCTTTTATTTAATACGGTTAATTTTTGTGGCCCACAATGGCATTGAAAATCGGAGCCATGATGGTAGGTATTTGCACGTTGCAGAAGTGATGGTTGGGTAGAGGTAGTCATGATGATGGCGTATACATAATAGTTTGAATAGTGATGTGGGTTTAATGAAAAAATGCCACATTTCTACCGTATTACAAATATGATCGAAAATGACATTTTTTGGGAGACATTTGTTAGTCTGATGTTGTTGCTCAACATTTCAACATGAATGAGATGTATATAAATGCTAAGTGCAGATTGCTAAGTTATGTTTTTGACACCAAGTCTACCTTTCACAAATTCAACAAATGTACTTTTCAACATATATGATTAGATAACTCGAAGACGTGTTCGACAATAATAACAGTTTGAAGCAGTTTAAAAATCAAAGACACATGAAAACACATTAGAAGACAAAAACCCACGTAGCAAGATACGTGTTGAATTCTAGAGAGATAATCGTTGTTGATAGTTATTTATGTTTCTAGTATATAAATAGATTTTGATTTTATAATCAAGATTCACATTTCATTTTGTTTTATGTGAAATGCAGACATCTGAGTCATAGAAATAAAGAATTTTGAGAAATGTATGAACTTATATTTCACTCTTAATTCAAAGATTTGTATCCAATTGTTCTATTATTACATATTTATTTGTTTGTTTTATTCATTTAAGTGTTTCTTACTTCTTTGAATCTTTCCATTGAAAAACTATTTAGAACTAATACATTTTCTCAAACGTTTAACACACAGTATTCTTTAGAATTTTTCGAATTTAATCCTACAAATAAATAAAAACTTGTGATTATGTATTAAAAACACCGATAAACACCTACACAAATGGCAGTGGTTTTGAAATGTTTGAAGAATAGTTCTTTCAAATACTTCCATTCTCTGAGTTTTTTGAAATGTTAGTACCTCTGTTGCTAGAGAGATGTTTGAAGCAACTTATTGACACACGCAAAATTAGCTACTAATTAACAATTTTAAACTTGGATTATTCATGACCTGTAATCTGTGATGTGTACCATCAAACTAAGAAAAATATTGTGACATTCTTATGAAAATATATCTATTTTTGCACACTAATCAGCTATAAGCTATAACAAACTTATCACATAGCCATATGATACAAGAACGAGTGGATAAAACCAATAAATACAATATTATTAAAACACAACTTTAAAAATTTGATGCAAACTTGAGAATATGTCCACATCTTGTATTTCCCCTATACTGTATTATTCAGTAACATTTTCAAATCGTGTCTTTATTCCTCTTTCATCAATCGTTTATTACTTTAATACCATTCATGACACTCCACTTTTTACTATCATTTTTTTTATCGAACTTTATACTGTCATATATTTGTCATTAACTATCTAAAAGCATATTATTTGTATCCATAAAAAATGAAGAACGAGTAGAATGTCTCAAGTGTTGGTATGGTAGTTGTTCTGCTACTAATATGTAGAAAAGTCCCATAACTCCAGTGTGCTCTTTGGTGCCGTTGTAGATAGAGACTAGAGTCAATGTTTCACCATCAAGTATCTTCACAGAACCTGGTTTAGGATAACAAGTCGACATTCCAACAATGTATCCTGATTCATTTCCGGCTTCGTTTCCATTTCCATAACTTGGTATTGAAGAACATATGACCCTCCCATCCTGAAAAACATAATCCACAAATTTCAGAAAACAAAGAAAACAACTATATCAACAAAAGGGCAGTAATGGCAATTTTCCAATTTACCTGTCCATATAAGGTGGATCCAATTCCACCTGAATGCTGATGAGCAACACCATATATCACGTACCCACCATTTTGTAGTGGAACACTTGTCTTCATCACATGATCACAGCCATTTCCCTCCATATGATCCATGCTGCAAGATTCAACTCGATACTCAACCTGAAACGAAGAAATTCATGTTGCTCACTATAATACCCAACAAAGTAATGGACTAATGTTATGTTTTAGCCTTAAATACGGACTTCCTGGAGTTGAGAGAATTAACAACTTTACTCTCATGCAATCAACACATCAATGACCAATGGATCAAGATCAAACTTTGTCAATTAAAATCATCAAAGTATCTATATTTTCTGAACTGTCCAATATTGATCCAACCGTTATCTATGCATTGACATCATGAATAAAAAGTACCCTTCCAACACAAACTACGTGTTTCTTGAGGATTTCGTTTACCTTACAATTATGATCTGAGTTGATTCCTTTTGAATTATCATCTGATAGTTTCAAAGTATCAGTCACATCAATTATATATATCTTAACAGGCACTACAGAATCATCCCAATCAACCCATTTTACAGTGTATCTTAAGTACAGGCTTCTCTTTGCTCCCTCAAAACCATCCTTCAACTTGCACTGTGCATAATCCGAACAACATAACAAACCTCCTTTATAATCTGGCCTTATACTCCTTCCATATTCATCCACTGTAGCATTATAAAGCTCACACTTGCACTCCGTGCACCCTAACTTATCCTCTGCGCCTCGGGTATCGATGGCGTGGATATTAACCAACCATTTCTCTTCAAATCCTTCCGGAACCTCTTCTGGATTACCTATCTCTATACCAAAAGGATCCGGAATATGGGTTTCAGTTCCCCGTGTTTCGGATCCAAGGCCAAAGTACTGTCCTAGAACATTTCCCTGGCATATGCCACTATTCCTCACAAGAACATGATTAGAGTTATGAAGCATCCTATGGCTGTCATTTTCTGTGTGTCTGACATGCTTACTTTGATGATATCTTGCAACAACCCAATGATGAAGATAGGTTTCATGGAGAGGTATAGAATTACCAGCTTCATCAACAACTTCAGCATTGAAACTCTTGACTGCTATATGACCCTTTGGAAAATCAATACCATAATAATATCTATTGACAACAGATCCAGGTCCTAGCTCAAATTTAGGAGACAAAAACACAGCTGATTTTATCTTATTTTCAGTCTTCACAAAAGAACCTAAGCATGTTGTGGCAAACAATAGCACGAGTATTGGTACTGAAAATACAAGATCTCTACATACAAACCACATGTTGATAGATGATATCTGTCAGCAAAATTTTGTATTAGTAATTTAAAGAAAAATAAACAAACAGAAGATTGTGTGTTCATAAAAGTTACCGACAAAAGAATCATGAGATCAGAAATGAATTATAAGCATGAAAATTGCATAAGAATAATAAAAATTAAAAAGAGAAAGAAATTAAGCATGAAAAGAGAATACTCATACTACTAGTATGAAGAACATGTACCTGGAAAACGACAGGTGGGGTTTGTTTGACGAGTGTGTGTGTCTCGATATCTAAGTCGTTGGGCTTATTTATAGATGAATATATTAAGCATAGGAATTTTCATTTCAGAATCGGGGGAAGGTAAAATCCGAATCGAATTTGTTCATTCTGTTTGAATGTTGGGATGTGGGACACGTGCCGGCGTGTTAGGAAATATAGTTTTTCACGAAAAATGAAAGGAAAACAACAATATTTACGTCGGAGCCCATCACTATATTAAATTTCAATCCATGGTGTGTTTAATGGATGATGATTCCATGCAATCGCACACATTCACACATCAACATTAAAAACCTGTTAAATTAAAATTATAAGGTTTAGATTTAATTTAATTTTATATTGAAAAATAAATAATAATAGAAAATAAATTTAAATTGTCGATCACGATTGAACGGTCACGGATATTCAATTCAGTTTCGTATTTGATAAAATTAAAGAAATTTAATAAATTTATTTATCATATGTTTTTATTTAAAAATATTATTTTAAATATAAATTAAGTTAAAAATCAACGAATATGGTAAAAAATAAAATTGTATCTATTAGTTTCTTTACTTATTGCTTTTATAATATAAAATTAAAGTTTTTTTTTGGTAATGTTATAAAATTAAAGTTTAGTATAAATATAAATCATTTTAGTTACAAGATAACTACAGAAATCAAATTAAAATAATTAATATGTCGTGTTGGGTCAGCCATGACGTATTACAGCGACAAGGGGTACAAAAAATTGGCACTTGTATGAAAATGAAACAATCTCTGAAAGTTGGAAACGATAATGAATCACCAATAGTAGAAGGAAAAAATATAGAGGATCACCAATAGTAGAAGGGAAAAAAAATAGAGGATTACCAATAGTAGAAGGGGAAAAAAAATAGAGGACAACATTCAATCAATCAATTAATGATATATTATTTTTTATTTTTAATTATTTATTTAATAATTTAAATTTTAAAAATATTTAATATACTTTATTCTTTGAATAATTCTACCAATTTTTTGAGATAGATAAATAAGAATTCACCAAAAAAAATAAGTCAATTTTTTTAACAAAAGTCAAAATTGACTTATTACTAAAATTGACTTATTACTAAAATTGACTTGCATAACAATTGGTAGGTGAAGATAGTTACATCAAGACAGAATCTACTGCGGTAGAATCAAAGATTGTAGGTCTTAATATACAAAACAGAACAAAATAAACACAAATACATGCCAAATTCAATCAAACTGAGATCAATTGGCGCTATACGCTAAGGTCCCCTGCTCCTATATAATATTACAATGTTCCATATTAGAATTTACACATTGTTTACTGATACATTATGTAAATAAAGTTTTTTTTTACAAGCAATAAAATCAATCATATAAGAAAATTTGAGGTTTTGGAAAATATTTTACTATTCTTGTCTTTTAATTTGCCACTTCACCAAATTAAGTAAATTGCATTTAAAAAATATTTTTTTCAACTAATGATATAATATATTTTTTATTCGAGTACATAGTTGTATTTATTTATGTTTGATAATTCACTTGGAATGCTTTGATGATGTCACGTAGAGTTGTTTTGTTACAAATCAACCAATATAACCATAATTTTTTCTGCTTTCACGGATATCAATTCATCAAATCACCTTTCTACATTTATCTTCCCTCTTCACGCCATTTCTCTATTTTCAACATTAGGGGTGGCAAAACGGGTTCGGCTCGTTGGGCTAACCGTTTTGCCCTCACTTTAGTGCGGAGTGGGTCAAGGGTTTAGACCCTCACTCTCTAATGTGTCCGCTCTGCCCCGCCCCGTTTTATACGCGGGCTTTTGCGGACACGTACATTTACATAATTTTTTGTGTTTTTAAGCTTAAAAGATGCAGTGCTTGTAGGCTTTTCCCGTCCCACTCTCACTTTTTTGTGGGCCGGGGATAGATTTTAGACCCGCATCCTCAATAATGTCTGCCCCGCCCGCCCTATTTTTTTACGGGCTTTTGCGGGGCGGGCCTAAATGGAGCGGACATGTCCGTTTTCCATCTCTACCCAACATCATCTCACTCTTCCTCTTCTTTCTTCTCGCCTCCCTCTCTTCCTCTTCCTTCTTCTCTCTTACCTCTCTTCCTTTTCTTCTTTCTTATCTCTTCTTTCCGCTTCAAATTTGATTGTTTCTGTTCATTTCAATAATTTACAATTTCAGTTACTTTTGATTTTTAAGTTTTTTATTCTACTTTGCAGAAGAAGGGAGAATGAAGAAAGAGAAGCGGAAACAAAAAATGAAGAAGGAGAAAATGGAGAAACGGAAGAAAGGTGATGTGACTAATTTATGGGGAAAGTATGCTCTTCAACATTCTCACTTTCAGCATCATGTTCATTAGCCCCATGACTAGAACTACTTATCTCACCGTCACTTACAATATAGTCTTCATCATCATCATCATCACCGTCATCCATTCCAACAGGTTTACTTCCAACTTCAACTTCAACCTCAATAGGTTCGCTTCCAACTTCAGCTTCAGCTTCATCATGATTACTTATAATTTTAACATTAGAGTCAGCTTCATCATCAGCATAGTTTGGACAGCCATCAACATTATCCTCAACAGGAGTCACTTCTATTGAGTGCTCAACATACACATCCACCAATTCAAAACCCTTAATATCCTCAGCCAAATTAAGAACAACATTATCACAGTTTAGTGGTTTAAGGCAATGACTAAAGCTATACTTGAGGTTACAATACCACATACACTTGATATTCATATATCCCTCCTCCTTTGTCAGATTTTCTAAATTCATATACGATATGTAGTCCGTATTCCACTTCCAATCTAATTCAGACACTAATCCATCAACATACCATTTAACATGACTCTCTACTAACTTTTCCTTATGATGAAATCTTATCTTAATGCAATGATCTTGAGATGGTCTGAATAAATAACAAACTTTTCATCAGAATATTGTATAAAACATGGTGAAAACAAGATGAGGAAAGATAACGAGTTCAAAGAGCATGCCTCATACATAAACGAACATCTTCTTTTCCTGTCAAACACGGTGGTATGGGTGGAATGTTGCTCATCTCCGTTGTTACTTGGACGAACAGTGGAAGATGAAGATCATTGCAAATCTGGGTTAAGAAGATCATTGCGCAAGAGAGGATTAGGACAGGAAAGGATTAGGGCAATAGAGAATGATCTTTGCGCAAGAGAAGATTTGGGTTTATAAATACAATAATTTCAGTTAATAATAATTAAATATTTTTATAAATTAATAATAGTTAAAAATAATTAAATAATAGGCTTAAAATATGTGACACCAAGGTCATTTGAACAACCCAACATTCTTATGTATCACATATGCATTTATGGAGGGGGCTAAAAAATGCCAAAAAAATAGTACGTTTGGAGACTAAAATGGTGAATTTTGAAAACAAGAGCTCAAAATTTCAGAAAAATGTAAATAAGGGAGTCAAAACTGCATTTAAACCTAATAATTAAATATTTTCAAAAATTAATTATAATTAAAAATAATTAAATAATAAGTTTAAAATATGTGACACCAAGGCCATTTGAACCGCTCGCGTTCCTATGTGCCACATATGCATTTCGGGAGGGGGCTAAAAAATGCCATAAAATAATATGTTTGGAGACTAAAATGCTGAATTTTGAAAACGGAACTCAAAAATTCAAAAAAACATAAATAGGAGATCAAACTGCAGTTAAGTCTAATGTTTTTGTCTATCATCGATTTGGATCCTCTACTCCAAAACATATGGGTCGGGCCATTTTTATCATCTAAATATATTAAGAGTTCTTATTTTTTTTTATTATGTAATTAGAGATAAAAAAATAACTATTTAATCATTTTTAAAAGAGAATTTTTGTTTAAAATAATAAATGTGTAGGTGTTTAGATATTGGCTTGCATTTTTGGTAAATCCCAAGTGTATGTGTGAATGTCATGACTGATGTCATAACATTCTAGTTCAGGTTGTACTAACTCAATAGGTACATGTGCAGAAAAATATTGTAATTCAAATACTGATGTTTATAAGTGTGTATTTGAGCATGTTTGCAAAATGGTCACATTTTGCTAAATCAGTAGACAGGTTTTCTCAGATGTCATAACAGATGTTATGACATCCTGTTCTGAACTAACAGGATTGCAGGATTGGATAAGTCTGAGTTTTTTCAGGAAATAACTCAGTCCTTTCTAAACAGAATCCTGCGTTTTCTGAGGAGTAACCTAGCTCAATCATAACCTGATCAATAAAGTACTGTGACCTGGTCTTTAGGTCAAACGGAATCAACCCTAGGTTTTTGGAAACCCTAACTGAAGTTGCAGCTGCTATATATTCAACAGAGCTGCGGTTTTTCAAGACATCCCTGCTGATTGATTAGAAGATCAATTTTGTAATCTATATAGATTTGTGTATTGTACTCCAAGCAACTATCATTGTGATAAGTGCCTTGGAATAGGTTTCAATTGTAAGGGTTGTGTAGCACTCAAAGCTTTGAAGCAAGAGTGTTTGAATGTTACTTGACTAAAGCTGTGAAGCAGAGTCAAGTTAGTTGTGTACATCACTCAAAGCTGTGAAGCACGAGTGATTGTGTTACTTGATTAAAAAGCTGTGAAGCTTAATCAAGTGTGTGTTTTGAAGAGTGTCTTCATAAATTCTTAAGTCAAATTGGTTTATGTATCACTGCTGTGATTGAGGGGGAGTGAGTATGAACTCAGGTTTAAGTTGTACTTAGATTAGAATTGCATTGGGTAGGTCTTAAGTGAAGGAGATAAACTGGTTGGTTTATTCCTGAATTAACATCTCTTATAGTGGATTCTCTCCCTGGCTTGGTAGCCCCCAGAGTAGGTGTTTTTGCACACTGAACTGGGTAAACAATTGACTGTGTTATTTACTGCTTTTGTATTTCCTGTCATATAGTAAGTCAGATACGGTGTCATAACATTGGACGTGATATTGAGTATCTGCAGCCAGAATTTCAATTGGCATCAGAGCAGGCACCCTGCCTGTATTACTGGGTGAGATCTAGGGATATCACTTTCTGGCACTATGGACAAAGAAGGAGTTTTTGGAAATAGACCACCCATTCTGGATGGAACCAATTATGACTACTGGAAACCTCGTATGATTGCCTTCCTAAAATCTTTGGACAAAAAGGCTTGGAGAGCTGCTGACAAAGGATGGATTCATCCCACCATAACTGAAAGAGATGGGACAATCAGTCTGAAGCCTGAGGAAGATTGGAGTAAAGAAGAAGATGAGTTAGCTCTGGGAAATTCAAAAGCTTTAAATGCCTTGTTCAATGGAATTGATAGAAACATCTTCAGACTAGTACATCAATATGAACTGGCCAAGGAAGTTTGGGACACTCTCAAAACTACTCATGAGGGCACTTCCAAAGTAAAAATGTCAAGGCTTCAGATGTTAACCACTAAGTTTGAGAATCTAAAAATGATGGAAGATGAAACCATTCATGAGTTTCACATGAACATCTTGGAGATTGCCAACACCTCAGGAGCACTGGGAGAAAAAATGTCAGAAGAAAAACTGGTGAGGAAGATTCTCAGATCCTTGCCTAAAAGATTTGCAATGAAGGTAACTGCCATAGAGGAAGCCCATGACATTAGCAAGTTAAAAGTGGATGAACTTATTGGGTCTCTTCAGACTTTTGAGATGGGGATCACTGATAATGGTGACAAGAAGAACAAAAGCATAGCACTTGCATCCAACACTGATGTTGAATACAAGGAGGATGAAGAAGAAAACATATCAGAAGCCATTGCCATGCTTGGAAGACAGTTCAACAGGCTCATCAAAAGAATGGACCCAAAGTCAAGGTCTAATGTTCATAACATTCCTTCTGACATTGACAGTTCCAGCAGAAGACCAAGGTCAGAAGATAAGGGAAACCAAGGCAGAAGTATTCAATGCCATGGATGTGAAGGATATGGACATATTCGAGCTGAATGTCCTACCTTTCTTAAGAAGCAAAAGAAAGGAATGACTGTTACTTGGTCTGACTATGATTCAGAAAGCAACTCTGAAGAAGAATCTGCCAAACTAGTTACTGCTCTAACTAGTGTTTGTACTTCTGAAAGTGACACCAGTGATGAAGAAGTGACATTTGAAGAACTGGCTGATACCTACAAGAAATTGTGTATCAGAAGTGGTGAAGTCTGTGTGCAAAATGAGAAACAATCAAAACTCATTGTAAAGCTGGAGGCTGAAAAGAGGGCAAATCTTGAAACTATAAGTCATTTAGAAGGAGAAGTTCAACTGCTGAACTCACAACTGAATCAAATGACCAAATCTGTCAAGATGTTGACCAATGGAACAGACAAATTGGAAGAGATCCTTCAGGCTGGACAAAATATGGGAAATAAATCTGGCCTAAGATTTGTGGAAACAAAGAAATTTGGTACTGGGAAGCAAATGTCAAAACGGATGTCTCAACATTACTCTCAACATCAGGGACAGAGACATATGAAGAAGAGGTACCAAAGATGGAGATGTCATCATTGTGGGAAATATGGTCACATAAAGCCCTTCTGCTTCAGATTACATGGATATCCTAATCAGAACTCAGATGTCAAACCTAAGTCTAAAAAGGTACCACATGCTCCTCAATGGAAGAAAAAGGCTACTGCACTAATAGCTCACACTTCCCTGAAGATCTTTGCAAAGGAAGATTGGTACTTTGACAGTGGATGTTCCAGACACATGACTGGATTCAAAAATCTCCTCAATAATGTTATGCCTCACACCACCAGTTTTGTGACCTTTGGAGATGGTGCTAAAGGAGAAGTCAAAGGAGTTGGTAATTTGGACTACCCTGGAGTTCCAAGTCTGAATAAGGTACTGCTGGTAAAAGGGTTGACTACTAATCTCATTAGCATCAGTCAATTATGTGATCTAGGATTCATGATCAACTTCTCAAGATCTGAATGTCTAGTATTTAATGAAAAACTAGATGTTGTAATGAGAGGAATCAAATCCAAAGATAACTGTTATGTGTGGCAGCCTGAGAACACTGATATCTCCACTATGAGTCAAATCATCAAAGAAGAAAAAGAGATGAAACAGTGGCAGCATAAGCTTGGAAGAATGAAAAGAGCTATTCCTATGGAAGCTGTCAGAAGAACTCCAAAACTACAGGCTGATAATATATGTGATGTGGCAAATAAACTTGAAGAAGAATGTGTTGTCAGAACCTTAAGTCATCTTGACAAGGATGTTGGAAAGAACAAGTCTCATAAATTCTGTTCTCAAAACATCTGGTCAAAACAGATGCTACCTGAGTACAATGTTACACAAGATGTTGTGACATTGTGGTGTGATAATCTGAAAACATTCAACATTTCCTTGAACCCTATTGACTTTGAAGAGAAGAAGTCATTTGAACTGGAACATAGTTTCTCTAAGCTTCAGCTGACTGATTCTTCTACCAAGGCGCTTGTTGGAAATAAACTTGAAAATTTGAGGGGCAGATTGGGTATTCACCAACATGAGAAATTATAGCAATTAGTTTTGCTGAAAACAAGGGTTGAAGGGATTAATTTTATTAAGCCTATATTTAGTGGGTTAATCATATTCATTCACAATTCCTTCAAAAGTCTTAAGAAGTTGAAGAGACTCCCTTTTACTCCCTACCTCTCTCATCCTTGCAACCTGTTTCCTCCTCCCAATCAAAGAGTTTTCTCAAACTGCTACTATTACTCAAAGTTAAACAAAATGTCTCAGACATCGTCTTCCACCATGGCGGCTTCGTCTCCCTCATCATCATCATCATCTGATCAAGATTCTAGGGCAATCACTACATGCATAGAATCTGAAGTTCTTGAGGTCACTCCTCTCAGGGAGATGGCAACTGACCCAGCCAGAGTCAAAAAGCTCAGAACCAGACATGCAGGAAGAGCTCAAGCTACAGTCTCTGGTAATTCTTCTCATCCTTCGTCTTCTATACCTAATAGAGAAGGATCAGTTCAAGTACACCAAGCTATTGCTAGGCTGGTTACTAGCATTCTGAGTGGCAATCAATCTGTACCGGGGATTTCTATCCCTTTGAATCAATCAGAAAGTCCAAATGTGGAAGGTTCTGAAAATGTAGATGTCACTGAGGATGTTGTGACACCAAAAGACAACATTCAGAACACCTCTGAAAAGGCTGCTGATCCACCTATCATTGATGTGGATGAAGATTACTCAGATAATGAACTGATTGCTAATGTGAACCCTAGCATTGCTAGGAGATTGATGAAAAGAAAGAATAGTCAGAATGTTAAACCTGATGCTAAGAAATCCAAGGCTGAAGGGATGGCTGAGAAAATTCAGACAAAAGGAAAGAAGGCACAGGTGCAGACTGCTAGACAACCAATCTCTAAGAAAAGTAAAGAACCTGAAACTTCTGATTCTGATGATGAATCAGAATTTGAGATTGATATTGAAGATACTCCCATCAGAAGGAAGCTCCCCTCCAGCAAGATTGCTAGAGTGCCTGAAGTGCCAACAGACAACATCTCCTTTCATCATCCTGACAACGCAAACAGATGGAAGTATGTCTGCTTGAAGAGAATAGCCTTGGAGAGAGAACTCAACAATGATGCCTTGGAGTGCAAGGACATCATGGATCTGATCAGGAATGCTGGGCTAATGAAGACAGTGATGAAGTTTAACAAATGTTATGAAAATCTGGTTAAGGAGTTTGTAGTGAACTTGTCCAATGATTGTGCTGATGGGAGGTCAGCTGACTTTGAGAGTGTGTTTGTTAGAGGAAGAAGGGTCAAGTTCTCTCCATCAGAAATCAACAAGTTTCTTGGAAGAACAAATAAGGACTGTTCTGATCTAGAGGCAACTGACAATGAAGTGTGTTTAACCATCACTGCCAGGCAAGTAAAGTGCTGGCCATTGAAAGGGAAGCTGAATGCTAGTAAACTCAGCATGAAATTTGCCATCTTGCATAAAATAGGTGCAGCAAACTGGGTGCCTACAAATCACAAATCAACCATCTCCACAGGATTGGGGAGATTTATCTATGCTGTAGGAACCAAGACTGCCTTTGACTATGGAAGGTACATCTTTGAACAAACTTTGAAGCATGCTGGCAGTTATGCTGTCAAAGGACCAATTGCTTTTCCCTCCCTCCTTTGTGGAATCATCCTTGCACAATACCCTGACATCCTTGTAGCAAGAGATACAGTCTGCAAAAGAGCTCCTGCCCTTGGCCTGCACTACAAACTGTTTCAGGGATCCCATGCTCCAGACATTGTCATAACATCAGCTGAGACATCGTCTGCAAAGACCCAGTCCAAGACATCATATGTCATAGCTGTTTTAAAAGAAACTTGCAAAGATCTGGATGCTAGAAAAAGGACCCTAGAAGCTCTAATTGCCAGGCTAGAAAAGGAGGAAGCTGAAGAAAGCAGAAGGGAAGAAGGTATAGACGCTGAAGGACAGCTCAACATTGAAGAAACTGGCTCCTCTGAGTCTGATGACAGTGCTTGAAGGTTGATTGCTGCTTGGTGGTGTTGCTGGTGGAGTTTGGAAGTGTGTTCTACTGTTGTCAGATGCTGATCTCATTATTTTTGTTTTGGATAACTGTATAACTTTATGAACATGTATCTTTGGCCCATTTGTGGCTAAAGAGGGGGAGAATATTTTGGTACTTGCTTAATTAGTACTTGACATTATATTTTTCTGCTGTCACTTATTTCTGCTGCTATCCATCTATCTCTGATTGTTTAGGGACTTTAGCCAAAAATCTGCCAAAGGGGGAGTTTGTAGGTGTTTAGATATTGGCTTGCATTTTTGGTAAATCCCAAGTGTATGTGTGAATGTCATGACTGGTGTCATAACATTCTAGTTCAGGTTGTACTAACTCAATAGGTACATGTGCAGAAAAATATTGTAATTCAAATACTGATGTTTATAAGTGTGTATCTGAGCATGTTTGCAAAATGATCACATTTTGCTAAATCAGTAGACAGGTTTTCTCAGATGTCATAACAGATGTTATGACATCCTGTTCTGAACTAACAGGATTGCAGGATTGGATAAGTCTGAGTTTTTTCAGGAAATAACTCAGTCCTTTCTAAACAGAATCCTGCGTTTTCTGAGGAGTAACCTAGCTCAATCCTAACCTGATCAATAAAGTACTGTGACCTGGTCTTTAGGTCAAACGGAATCAACCCTAGGTTTTTGGAAACCCTAACTGAAGTTGCAGCTGCTATATATTCAACAGAGCTGCGGTTTTTCAAGACATCCCTGCTGATTGATTAGAAGATCAATTTTGTAATCTGTATAGATTTGTGTATTGTACTCCAAGCAACTATCATTGTGATAAGTGCCTTGGAATAGGTTTCAATTGTAAGGGTTGTGTAGCACTCAAAGCTTTGAAGCAAGAGTGTTTGAATGTTATTTGACTAAAGCTGTGAAGCAGAGTCAAGTTAGTTGTGTACATCACTCAAAGCTGTGAAGCACGAGTGATTGTGTTACTTGATTAAAAAGCTGTGAAGCTTAATCAAGTGTGTGTTTTGAAGAGTGTCTTCATAAATTCTTAAGTCAAATTGGTTTATGTATCACTGCTGTGATTGAGGGGGAGTGAGTAGGAACTCAGGTTTAAGTTGTACTTAGATTAGAATTGCATTGGGTAGGTCTTAAGTGAAGGAGATAAACTGGTTGGTTTATTCCTGAATTAACATCTCTTATAGTGGATTCTCTCCCTGGCTTGGTAGCCCCCAGAGTAGGTGTTGTTGCACACTGAACTGGGTAAACAATTGACTGTGTTATTTACTGCTTTTGTATTTCCTGTCATATAGTAAGTCAGATACGGTGTCATAACATTGGACGTGACATTGAGTATCTGCAGCCAGAATTTCAAAATGAATATCTATTATTAATAAATTTTTAAAATTTATATTATTATAATAATATAAATTATATTGGAAGAGTTTATCTAACCCAACCAAGATATTTGTTCTGGATTAGACCTGCCCTTGGCCCAACTCCGAGTGCGACCCAATTCAAGCTTGCCAACTTGCACCGTTGACCGGTATTATCCTCGAACATGACGGGCAACTACTAACCTTTTCCCGCGCGGAGACAACCTCACCACGCGGGGACAACGCCCGAACAGACTGAGGACGACCACACCCCGACCATAAAGGCCTTGTCGACCAAGATTGTTTCCCTTTTGCGCTCGCGGGGGACCATCCCTGACGAGCATGCGCTCCTCCCGAGCATCTTCCTCGTAGGGCTGACTACCAACGTCTCCGGATATTGCGGAGTCTTTGTGGTCCCGGAAAGATCACGTTCGTATCCTCCTGACCTTGCGGAGGACGTCATCCAGGTAGGGGGCCACGTGCGGGTCCCCACTACTCACGTAAAACCTGGCAGTCTCTACGTTTGACCTGTTTGATCAGTCCAGTAAAGAGACATTGACCCAGCGCTGGGGCTATAAATACCCTCTCTTCCGAGAGGGTCAGGTATTCAACACTTTCTAACTCTTACACTTACTTGCTCATTCCGCAACTTACTTTGCCATCGGAGTGTGTTGCAGGTACTCCCTCCCCCCATCTCATTCAACTTCTACCCTAGTTAGATGTGACAGACCATTCGGATTCGATAAGATCAATATCCTACAATCATTCTGCAATATAATTATTTAATTCTTCTTAATTATTGATTTGTAAGTATTAATTATTTATTTATATTAATACATTATGAAAATACTCTCTTGTCAAGTGTAGCATGTTATGAAGGACAAACTTCAAGTGACGACGTGACCGGTTGTTATGATTGTATGTTCCAAATAGTGCAAATAATTCAAGAAGCATTAGTTAGTGCAAATAAATTGTCATTTGTTGAAGTTTTTGGTGCACATAATGTTTTTTTAATGTAAATTTATTTATTTTGGAAATTTCAATAGTAATAATATGCCAATAATTTAGGATCATCAAGACATTATTGATCCCTATGTTCTAGAATTTTCCTATTGAATGCTTCATACATGTATAAGTGTAACTAATTAGGAAATTTCCCTGTTGAAAAGATTATAATTTCCCTATTTGGCAAAATTGTATTTGTAAAACAGTTTAAGCAAAAAGTGACTCAGGATGCTACCAAAACATGCATATCAGCTACAATCTTAAGATTCGACCTCTCGTGTTACTTTTATAAAGAAAAGCATTAAGATTTATTTGTTATGCAATATTAAGAAATTCTTAAGATTTATTTGTTATGCAATATTAAGAAATTCTTGTGATGAAATTTCTGATGTTCCATTATAATTTCTCATTTTGTAATTTATAATAAAACTCATGTGAGTTTTATCGTTCAAACTATTAATTTATTATTATATTATACTGAAACACTGAAAATGATATTTGTAAATTTATAAAGAAACAATAAGAATGATATTTGTAAATTTTGTCATTTCTTATTAATTTGATCACTAAAATTTATTATTTTTATCGATCACTATCACCGCAATATCTTTTTTTTAATCAACTAAATATTTGTAAATATTTATAAATATTTATAGTTATTAATGGTATTTATAAATATTAATAGTTATTAAACATATTTGATTTATCATTTTGGTGATTTACTACATATTTATTTTTAAATACTTTCAATTATTAATGATTTTATGATAACAATTATATATCAACAACAGTCAAGACTTACCAAATGACTTAAGATAGAAATGAATTAACCAATGAGAACGCCTTCTACGTAGGGGTGTTCGAAATCAAACCGGCCCAATAGAAAACCACAAAACCGAACCGAATCAAACCAAAACCGCAGAAAACCGTATTTGATTCGGATGTGTTTGGATCATTTTCTCGTGAAACCGCATAGTTCGGTTCGATTTGCGGTTTATATTTTATAAACCGAACCAAACCAAACAAAACCACATTATGTTATAAAATCTTACTAACCAATATATATTTCTATAATTCTTTAGAGAAATCAACATGTTATTATGTGTATATTTTATCATACTTTGTATTATATTCATTTTAATTTACAAATCATAAAAAATAAAATATTATTCATTTATAAATACTATTTTCACAAAATATATTTTATCATATTCGTTGTATAATATTTATTTAAGAATGCAATCTTATTGATATCATTATTTAGATTTAGATAAAATTATAATACGCAATTTTATATATTAAATTATAAATGTATTTTGACAATTATAAATTTTTTATGGTAATGTATGAACAATTAAATATAAAATTATATTTTCCTATATATTTGTATGTATGACATAATAATTATTTTTGTAAAAAATCGAAACAACCGAATCAATTCAAACCGCATTAGTTTAGTTTGGTTCGGATTTATTTTTAAAAGTCAACCGAACCAAACCGAACCGCATATTTTTTTCTCTTGCGATTCGGATGATTTTTTGCTTCAAAACCGTCCAAACCGCACCGCGAACACCCCTACTTCTACTAATATTTTATTTGAATTAAAAAAATTGTAATTTAAAACAAATGTTTTTTTAACAAAATAACTTATAAATGGGAAAATAGTACAAAGCATGTGTAGAACAAAATGCAAGAATGCTAATCTGTTTGTTATTATTAGTTGGTCAATAAGTCAATTCCGTTTAATTTACGATACATAATAGTAGGAGTATATCCTTCAATTGTGTGGAAATCATGAGTAAAAGTATCGGTATTGCCGCTACATGACATATACCTTTGATTGTTTTCCTAGCCGACATACCAAACAGCATTTTCTTAAATTTACTTAGAATTTGTATAATTAAAAATGTATTTATCACATTGTAAAAATGTAAATAATTAAAAATAGATTAGTAAAAAATAGTTAAAACGTTTAAAAAAATGTTAAAAACATCATAAAATGGAAGAAAAAAACTCAAAAAAGAACTCAAATATAAAGGGGTTCCATTAATAATGACGCATCTTGAATTTATTTCGAAACAAATAATTGAGAATTGAGACGACACAATTTATTTAATTTATTATTTAATTTAATAAGAGAGGAAGCAAAGACGATTCTAAACACTATTTTCCTCCACCAGTTCCCCAAGTCCACACGGATACGCACCTGTCTTTGTCTTCCTTCTAGCTTTCTTCCCAACTGTTGATCTTTTTTTTACAACATTGAGATGATGGATCACATTGTACATTAAGCTCTCCATTAAAACCCAGAGCAAGGAAAACGAGATAAACCGGCATGTTAATCTTTCACTACAGCATATATCAAACTGCAATACCCGCAACAAAACAGGGTAAATCATACTAGATCAGGGTCACTAAAGGGAGTAAAAGAATAAAAAGGAGTCAAAGAATAAGTAAATATAACTACTAGAATATATAATATAGCAACAGACGCTTAAATTATTTGAAATTTTATATACAAGACCATCACGATAACATTAGATAATTCAACAATTGGATTAATTTCTACAAAGAGTTACTCAACGTATGTTAAATTTGACTTCATGGGTCAACAGATTCTTATTTTTGACTTCATGTGAATGTCTAAGGAATTAAAAGAGGTCACTTTTGTATAGAAAGTGATGTATTTATTTACTAGTACATCATTAAGTGTTTCTTATACTTCCAAAACAATTTCCACTTATAGGGTTCCTTAAACAATGCTCTTACAGCACTAGTTAGCATGATATCTATGTATACTATAATTATATCAAGAGTCTTATTTTTTTTAGTGTTATTAAGCTGGGCTTATTGTGTTATCTGCCCTTGTACGAACCTGGCCTAAAATATTTTCAAAATCATATTCTCTCTAAAAAGTCTCTTAGATATTTTTGAGGATCTGTTTTAACCGAGTGAGAGCAGACAAATGTGCAATAGTGAGCTCACTTCACTAAATATAAACAAAATGTGTGGCAAAGATTATTCAAGATACTTTGAAAATTCAGAAAGAACCACAATTTTAACTGTTCTTATGCTAGGATCTAAGGGAAGGATGTGGGGAAGTTCACGGGGAGGTTATGACTTTCAAAACTCCTTTATCTATAGAAACAGAGAATGGGCAGCTGGTTTTCATTCATAAGCCAAAACTCTTTGAGACAGACATGATTGCTCATGTTCAGCCATTATAAAAAATTGATCCTCCATTATAAAAAATATGATACACACCAACTAGTTAACTTAAAATGGATCCTCTCATATGATTTTGATCACGTGAAAATTGAATTGTGTCCATCGCTCTCTTCATGATAAAAAAAGTCCCACATTGGATAAGAATAGACATGAAAATGTTCTCTCGGTTCAAAGTTGTGTTGTAAGAGTTGAGTTAAATCCAACCCAAATTTTCTAAGACGGTAATAGAGCTAGAGCCTGAACTTGTCAATCTGGCACACACAGATTTGAACAGGGGAAAAAGGAATTGCTTAATGTGAAATAACTCATCAAACACAGAACATTTGACTCTTCCACTAACCAAAACTAGTTTCAACAATATTCAACAACACAGAATCAATTCTACAAAATCCAATTCCAAACACACACGAAATCGATTCTACATATCTAAAATCAATTTTGCCTCCTCTAAAAGTGGAATCACTAAAATAGCACCGTCATTCTTCCAGCATCAATTTCAAACTTTTTAATATTCATTCAACCATCCACATTTTCAAGCATGAGTGAGAAAAGACAATGCTAGCAACTAAAGAGAGAGACCTTACCTTTGAATAAGAGCCTCATCTTGAGAGAGGCTTCTGCAATAACACAGTCAAGTAAAGCTCCCCATTCTTGACACCAGCAGCATCAGTCTTATTCCCCGTCGCCCACTTCACCTTCTTGTACCCCAATTTCCCAATCAAAGGCGCATAAACTTTCTCAAGATCCACACCCTTACTAAAAAAATGATCCAACCACAAATATCCTCCACCTCTCAACACTCTATCAACATCAAACAACAAAAACTCCAACATTGTCGTCGGAATCCACCTATTCACCGCCCGCCCACACCGAACAATATCCACAACACCGTCGAAAATCGGCAACCTCTGCTGCAACGGCACATGAAGTGGCACAAGCCCCCTCAACGCAACAGCCTCACTGTAAGGCGCCACAACATTCATAGTGGTTGTCACCACAGTAACATTTCGGAGTTTCATCGCGGCAGCGAATGATCCTGTACCTCCGCCGACATCGAGTCCGAGACGGAGAACCGATTTAGCCGATTTAGCGATCTGGAGAAGCTGTTGAACGGGTAGATCCAAGTCGGAAGTATAAGTGTTAAATTTAGAACTTTCACGAGAGGGTTGGAATCCGAGATTAGGGTTTTGACGGTTGAGACAATCGAATGATTTGCATGAGTAACGATCCCAAATGATGGATGAATCAGGGAGAGAAGATGGAAAAGGGCTATGAGGAAACGAACTCGACGGCGTTTGCTTCTTCGGCGTCGGAGAGAAGCAACGACGGCGAGGGAGAGGGTGACAACCGCGAAGAATTAGCGATTCCGCGAGTTCGGAATCGGAGGGACAAATCGAGAACGGTGTGTATGTCATGTACTTGTGAAGAAGATCAGGGTGATTGTGACAGGACGAAGCAATTGGAGAGAGGCGTGAGTATAGCAATAGATCTGAAGGGATTGAGGATTTAGCGTTGGGATTGGGGTTAGTGTCTTGGAGGCGCGTGAGGTGGTTGATGGTGGCGCGTATGGTGTGAAGTTGACGGAGGAGTTCGTCGGGGATTTGAGGAAGTTGTCTAGGGGAGGATTTGGGAGATTGGAGAGTTGTGGAGAGGTGGTAGAGTGAGAGAATGTTGGTGGCTACCATTGCTATTAGGAGAAGGAGATTCAGAGTCATGGTGCTGAATGTGAAACCCATTTTGGTTTGGTTTAGTTTCTTTCTTTGGTTTTCTTCTTCTCATAAACTCAGACTCAGAGTGTGTGTAACTCACTCACTCACACTGTGTTGTTGTGTTTGTGTTTGACTTGTTTTGATTAATTGGGATTTGGGAAGCTAAATATGATGATTTTAAGATTAACAAGTGGGGTTTGTGCACTGATTAATTAGAATTAAGAGTATTTAATTATTTTAGTTTCGTGTTAGTGAGTGAGTGTCACTGGGAGCAGATTTGATCTATCCTGGTGGTACTAACATTTATGATCTGTGATTATGAAGAATTACTACTGATCTAGTACTGTATTATGTGGGACCAATATGGGTTTAAGTGTTTACTATTACTGTTTTGATGTAAATCTAAATTTAGAATTTAAGGATGTTTCTGTAATCTTTTAATGAACCATGAAGACAAAATAATTGGGTTCTCAGCTATTTAGCAGGTAACGGGTCTTAATGCATTTCTTTTGTTTTCTAGTGTATTTAAGTTGTGAATTTTGTAACTTAGAAAGAACATGATGCATGTGAATTTGGTCAAGATGGCTTTATTTGGTTCACAGTATTTAATCTTTATTTGGTTCACAGTATTTAGTTGGAGGGTCTTCAACTAAGATAGTGTTAACCGTGTTTGAAGGAAGGGTGGTAACTTGCAACTACACTAAAAGACGAAGTAATAATACAAAGGCTTAATATATCATTTAATTTTTTAATTTAATTTTAGTCTTTTATTTAATAAATGTATATTTTAAGTTCTTTAAATATTATTTCGTTAATCACATTGATCATATTTATTAAAAATTTTCAAACTATTAACTTGTGTGTGTGAGGCATCTAGTTGGTATACTATGTTAGATAATATGTAATTGTTTTATCTATTATCTAACATTTCCTACGAGATTGATCAATATGTCTATTTTGTCTGTTTTATCTATTATCTAACATTTGCTAAGAGATTGAGTCTATTTTGTCCTTTTTTTTTATAAATAATTTATATTATAAATTGGATATTTTGATAAATAACAAAATAACTCTATACTTTTTCATCTTTTCTTACTTCATGCACTAAGTGTTGGTTTTTTATTGGTCCAAATGAAATTATTTTTTCCTCTCTTTCTTTAATCCTTCTTATCAATCTCTCTCTCAAACTCTATCATCATTGTTTTCTTTTCTCTACTCTTTCTCCAATCAACACAACTCAGAACAGAAAAAAAACACATGTTTCTTACTCTTCTCCTCATGTTCTCTTTAAAGAGCCAAACATTTTTTAGATTGGATAAATTCTATTGGAAACACCTTTCTCGCCTCTATCTCTGACAACCAGAGCTCATTTATATTTGGAGTTTTGTTGGTTCTTATGATTTTTACCTTCATTTTAAGGTATTTTTAAGGCACTTACACTAACTGCATCATGGTTGTGTGTGTTTTATTTTCAATGGTGGTTATCCATATGTTTCATATTTCGATTTTTGTATCTAAGTTAGTTTGACGCTTCTATTTCTACATCTTTGGTTCGTGTTTTTCTCAGATTTGAATTGTTTTGTTTTCGTTTCGAATGTGTTTGATCTCAATTTTTTTTTGTAGATTGGATTTGTGAATTTCAGTGATAATTTATTTTTACTTTAAGGTAAATGGTGGTGTAAAATATGAAAAATGAAAAAACAAATAATTGAGGATGTTGATCAGGTGCATAGGAAAATTAGATCTAAATCTTGTAATTGTTTCAACGATGTGATGAGCTTCTTTTTTATGTTTTATGTTATGGGATGATGTAGAGTGTAGACAATTTTCTAATGGAGTTTTATTTATTATGTGTTAGAGGAAGTTCAACATAATGATAATGTTTTATGCTCTTTCTTTTCACTATTTTCCAATGGTTGGTGATGCAGAATTAACGCGTCGAGGTGATGTCAGTGTTTGAGCTTATGCGTCTAAGTCGGCGTTGATGTAATTTGCGGTGGATTCACTGTTGTTGTTTTGTTTGATGTGGTTAAATTGCAAAGAGAATAGAATGTTATCATCGGGAAACTACTCAGATACGATGCTTTTGATTTTTCCACGCGTCGGTTTTGAATTATCGATTTTCGGGTCCGATCTGAACCTTTTTCATATTATATGTATTTATATAATTTGAAATATGTTCTGGACTGGGCCTGACCTTGGCCCAACTCCATGTGAGGCCCAATCCAATTACGTCGATTAAGATATACTGGTGAATTATTTCCTCAAGCGTGTTGGGTAGCGACTTCCACTCCCTGCGAGGAGGTAACCCCATCGCACAGGGATGAACTCATTTGGTCTTAGGAGGATCATCGCCGGTCATGGGAACCTCGAGGTCACCCTCCAATCTCCTTCCCAGCCAAGACTGGTCCTCGTGCACGACCTCGCGTCTGGCGTGGGGCATCCACGGTGGAAAGAAACACCTCACGAGCATTCTCCTCGTAGGGCTTACTATCAACGTCTCTGAATATCACGGATTCTTCGCGGCCCTGGAAAGACCGCATCCCTATCCTTCTGATCTTGCGGAGGAAGTCATCCAGGCAGGGGACCACGTACGGGTCCCCATTAATCATGTAGGACCTGGCAGTCTCCACGTTGGGCCTGTTTGACCAGCCCAATAAGGAGACCATGGCCCAGCGCTGGGGGCTATAAATACCCTCTCTTTCGAGAGGGTCAGGTATTGATTATCTCTTACTTACTCTTGCTTGCTAGCTCATTCTGTATCTCGTTTTAACATCGGAGTGTCTTGCAGGTACCCCCACCTCACTCTCAAGTTCTGCTCTAAGTAAGCTGTGACAGTCCATTCTAGTCAGGTACGATCAATGGCGCCGTCTGTAGGAAACACAGCTTCCCCGTCTCCCATTCACCCAAGACAAAAGCTAATTCAACTAATTTTTTACTGTCATGGCTGATCACACAGCAGAAAACAATCTGAATGTCCATCTCGCCGACGTTAACAACAGCATCGCCGACCACAACACCAACATCAACAACGCTGGTCCCGTTGGCCTCAATGCCGGTAAAAATAACAACACCGACAACAACAACGGCCATGCCGGCGTCATGCCCGACCCCTCAGAGTACAGAGACAGATTGACTGCCTCTTCGTCATCATTTTCCCGATGACTCGAAGACGACCGCCGTCCTCTCCAAAACTATCATCCGTCCGTGTTCCAGGAGGTCCCCGTTTTGTGGGTGCTGATGCCACGACCAGGGCACTATTCGCGAAAATAAATCAAACAAACTACTTGATCTTTTTGCAAGGGGTGAGATTAAGGGCGCTCAAATATTCTCGGAGAGCCCCCAGAAGACATAGGAGGCCTGATTCTCCTCCTCCTCGTTAGATAGAGGATCATCCCAAATCTCCCCCACGGACGCAGATGGGATGCCTCTCGAAGCCCTTCTCCCCGACCAATCGGGCGATGCCCCGCGTTGGAGAGGGATCAACCCGTGGATACGAGGAGACGTGATCATGTCCCCCTGCGTCAAGAGAAAAGACCCCCTGGAAATAGGAACATGGGAAATGATGAACGACCGCACCGCCCGAGGAATCCTCCGCGTGACCAGGGCCACCATCACGACCACTATTACAACAAGTCGCCTTCTCGATCTCCGGATAGAAGCGACGAAGATGACCCTCGCGGTCCCCTATCCCAAGCTATTATGGAGGCATCTATCCCCTCGGGTATGGAGAAACCTCCCCATCTGAAGGAGTACGACGACATTGCCGACCCAGTCGACCATATCGACGGGTTCGAGGCAATGTTGCATTATCATAACATCGGGGGACTGATCAAATGTCTGTTATTTCCCACGACTTTGAGAAAGGCTGCGATGGACTGGTATAAGAGTCTCACCCCAAGGTTAATTACCTCCTGGAGAAATTTAAAAAACCAATTCATCAGTTCATTCACTGTCTCATGTCGACATCCGAAGACTGAGGTAGCCCTCGAGGCCATCGTCCAAAGAAACGACGAGACCCTTAGGGAGTTTATTGATCGGTTCAACCGCGAGGCCATCCAAGTCTCCTGCACTGATCATATGAAGATATACCTTCTCAAGAAGGGACTCCTCCCAGGCACGGAGTTCAGAAAAACCATTGGCATCGAACCACCGCGGACATTCGATGCTCTCCTCGAGAAGGATAGAGCCTATATGGACTATGAGGAGATGGAAGCGGCCAATAGAGCCCGAGACCCAAGGAAACATGGATCAACCAGCAATCTGCGAAAGCAAGATTTCGGCCCTCCTCGACGAACTAGAGAAAAGAGGAGGGATGATAAACCATGGGATCCTCGCGAGCAAAGAGGGCCCATATGGCGATTAACTGAGTACACTATGCTGACAGCTTCCCACGAGCGCATCTTAGCGGAGTGTGCTAGTACTAATTTCAAGGACGGCGGTGTCAGACATCCCTACCCCGCTCCTGCTAAGACCGGGGCTGATCGGAGCAAATACTGCCAGTATCATCAAAGTCATGGACACCTGACTGAAGACTGTGTCCATCTCAAAGATGCTACTGAGACCCTCATAAAAGGGGGAAGACTCAGGCAATATCGATGCAGCGACGCCCCTCGTCGAGATGCCCACAACACAAAGGAGATTGAGGAGTATGGCCGACCATCAGACGAGACAGTCCCCATCCAGAAATCATTCTCTGTTGCAAGACCAGATGACTTCTACGTCCCTGACGATATCAAAGAGCCTCTGTCCATGCATAGTAGGTGGGAAAGGTTCCCCTCTGCCATGGTCATAAATGGCGGGGGGGGGGGGGGGGGGGGGGGGGGGGGGTTCAACGACATAACTATAAACTCCGCAAAGAAGAAACTGGACGAACTGGTCAACGCGCCCCCCTGCAAACAGTGACATTCGAGAGGGTTAAGGGCAGATCGGAGCCGATCACATTTTACCTCGAAGATTTTCCTGGAGGGGCCCCTAACTCAAGCATACCAGCGGATGATGAATAAAGTTTTCCACAATGAGATCAGAGATATGCTCGAGGTATACATGGACGACATGATCGTCAAATCTCGAGCAGACACCGATCATTCTGCTCACCTCAGAAAAGTCTTTGCCCAAGCGAGACAAAGTAGAATGAGGTTCAACCCTGAGAAATGCACTTTCAGGGTTAAGGCGGGAAAGTTCCCCGGCTTTTATTTAACCGAACGGGGAATTAAAGCTAATCCCGACAAGTTTCGGGCATTCTCCGACCTCCATACACCTAATTCGAAAAAATCCATACAAGTCCTGAACGACATTGTGGTACCCCAAAATTTTCCCTCTCATGTTTTACAAGATCTTCTCTTACATGGGTGGTTACAAACATTTGCTTGAAGAAGAATAACAAATTTTGAAGTTGGTCAAAGTGTCCTTCGATAAGGTATCTTTCGATTGGCATCTTAACAATGTCTTTTGATTGGCATCTGAACAAAGGCGTCTTCAATTGGCATTTTAGCGTCACTTCAATTAGTCCAAATTGAAGGAAATCGAAGAGAGCAGAATGAAGTTTTCGATCGGTCAACAAGGTACTTCGATTGGCGTCTGAGAAAGGCACTTCGATTGGTATCAGAACAAAGTATCATTCGATTGGCACCTGAATAAGGCCTTTCTATTAGCCTCGTGGCCAAGCCCTTAGATTGGCATGGTGGCCAAGCCTTTCGATTGGCATTCTGAAAGACCTTTTTGATTGACATGGCAAGGAATCCTGTGATTTAGCTTCTCAAACAAGGCAGCTTCAATTGGAATTTTAACAGGTACCCTTCGATTGGCATTTCAGCAAAGCCTTTCGATTAGCCTTGCACAAAGATCCTTCGATTGGTATCTGGACAAAGGTCCTTCGATTGGTATGGACAAAGGCCATTCGATTGGCATTCCAAAAGGTCCTTCGACTGGAACTTCAGAAGGTTCTTCGACTGGCACTTCAGAGGGTCCTTCGACTGGAACTTCAGACTTTACCTCAATCAAAACATCAGAATGAAATGACCTTCAAATGACATTTCAGTGCAGAGTTTGTCTTGATCTAAGATGCTCTGATGGAGGAAGCTCTGAATTCTTCGAATCAGAATTTCGACTCACCACAAGGTCAAGGGCTGGTCGAAGTTGTCTAATAGGGAATGTGCTGAATAAATTCGAATTGA
The DNA here is from genome assembly GCA_948472305.1 of Vicia faba. Classification (NCBI taxonomy): domain Eukaryota; kingdom Viridiplantae; phylum Streptophyta; class Magnoliopsida; order Fabales; family Fabaceae; genus Vicia; species Vicia faba. The sequence goes on along the minus strand of OX451741.1, from coordinate 817,159,837 downwards.
ACTTTGAAGCTGGCAAAGAAGGTATATTCGAAGGAATGAACTAGGCCGGCACGACTAAGTAAAAATATATATCCTAACCTGTCCAGGTTCACCCCAAGCCTAAAATGGAATGTTGTCCTTGCAAATATGCAATCGAAGCAGGGGGAGTCTCAATCGAAGGGGCTGTGACATCGAAGCTGGAGTAATTCGAATTGGGACTTTGAAGCAATCTAAGCAGAGGGAGGCTCCATCAAAGGGAAGTGGATATGTAAGTCAGCTTTCGATTTTCATCATGTTGGAGGCCCAAACAACTCATAACAGGCTGGCAGTAACGTATGTAAATAGATTGGCACTTGATTGAATCAAATATAGCAAGTCTTTATGAAGAAATCAAATCAAATCTCTTCATCATAATGGGCCAAGATTTGATACACAAATGTTAACCTAACTCTTTTGTCCATAAAAACCTCATGACCTCACACAAAAAAATGGGACGCATACAAGGGGGATTCATACACGCGCAGCATCCACACAAAGGGGCAGACGCAAAAACCCACAGAGATGGCCACACATACCTTGCCTCGCAAAAGCACCAGCCTTCCCCACGAAAGTCTAGACTCCGTTGCAAGCATCTTCCGTCCAGATCCAGGCGCCTCCAGTGGTATAATGTTCAATCTCACTTAATCTCTAAATTAGACTCGTAATTGCATATTCATAGTTTTTTGTTATTATTTATGAACGATTTAACAAAGTGTATGCAAGTGGCAGTGTTCATACGTTTGAACCCCCATGGATAGAGTTTCTTTCGAAGCTGGTTACGCTTGAAATCCAGGATCCTGGCTGTGACAAATCGAAACCAACCCAAATCTGGGTTCAGGAATGGATTTTGAATGGGACATTTCTTTGTGTTGTTTAGTTTCGAATTAACCAATTTGCAGGACTAAAAGCGGGCGTCACATACTTCGAATAAGCAAGCAGCTCAGGGGGGGCGAAGGGGAATTCGCTCAATCGAAGGGACTATGATCCAGTATCCCATGCCTTGTATTTTCAATTTCTAACGAGCTTCCTTGTAGGTCCAGCATCCCAGATCGAAGGATGGCATATCCCGATCGAATGCCCCAGATGTGTCGTCTCTTAAACTTCTTCGATCCAGACCTCACAGTTTCAATTTCTAACGTTTTGCTTGCAGCGCCCCGAGACCCTAGAAGGAGGTTTTCGATCTGCTCATTGGATTGAAGAGCAACCCAGGCCTCTTCGATCTAGACCTTGTTCCCCAAAATGCTTTCTTTTCGTTTCCTGGCTGGTGGTCCTTCGATTTCGTTTCCCTTTTGTTTGGCTGTTGGTCCTTACGTTTTCTAAACTCTAACTAACACTAAAAAAACCATAAAAACATTAGGTTTAGCGTTTTTACATTAAATTAATTTTGTCAATTAATTAATTAACTATTTTAACATTTTCTTAAAAAACTAAAGTTAAATAGACTTAGGTTTTTTTAATTCAATTTCTTTTCATAATAAAAAAATAAACACAAAGTCCCTTTCACTTAGGATTTTAGACGTATTTTCAATTCAGGCGCGCGTTTATTTACTTTAGTAATTTTTATTATTGATGTAACTGTGCCCAGTTTGTAATATCTTAATTAGGGTTTTATTTCCGCACTTTATTTTTTTCAGTCAATTCCTTATGTATCTACACCCAAGGCCTTGTAATAGCATAGGATCTCTATTTTCTCGCTTTTATATTTTTATATGCTTGTATATAATTGCTAGCAACCTAGGCACGTATGATTAATTAATCAATAGATCACTAAATTCAAGGTAAGTATATCTGAAAAAATCACACTTTTACACACTTGCACCCCTAGGGTATTACCTCACTTGGTTGCCTTCGGAAACAATGGTCATGTTCCTTGAACATAGGAATACTCTTAACAAAGACCCTCGATTAAAATCATCATAAAGATCATAGTCCCTAAATGTCCCTCGAGTTGCCTACGAGAAATGATTTTATGATGATAGTCCCTTAGAAATGCTAAGGTATCCTTACATGTTGCCTTCAATGACCATTACGTCGCTTTCGATAGTCCCTCAACACCCAACGACTAGGATTACCTACTCACTAATTGTAGGATAACACGGTCTAAAGGATAGGAGGAAAAGAACAGTCTTTTTTCGAATAGGTAGATAACTGTTAGGTACTTGCTCAAACAATCCTTTTACACACTTTCAAACACATTTCAAACCAAAGTTTTCAAAACACTTTATCACACTCTTGAGGACTGATACAAGAGTTACCATAAAGTGAATCGTCGCACTAAGGCATTTTCAAAACTTTTCAAAACACACAAACACAAGCAATTTTAGAAAATGAGCAAGTACCTGAGAGCCCATGGAAAACCATGGATGGAAAGGATGCTAACACCTTCCCTTTCCATAATCTACCCCCTTACTCAGAAATCTCGAAAAAAAGGTCTTTTTCTGTTCTTTTCACCCTTTCCTTGTTGGATAAAAGAAAAGTCGGTGGCAACTTTTGCTTAACGCGACATTTGCGAATACAAAAATGCAAACCAGTATTAAACAGTTACTTCTGCCACCGTATCACAGAACTGGCGACTCTGCTGGGGATAAAGTAAAGTGGGGTTTACCTTAGGGTCTAGATCATTTTAAATTGCTTTCTTTGTTTGCTTTGATTTCTTTATTTTTAAAGGTTTGCTGGGGTATTCTTGTATAGATCCTACACCCGTATCTGGGGAAACTTTTTAGGTAACCAACAATAGATCGTGGAGACTGTACGACGTAGACCGATATGGTAGAAACGATAGCTGTGTTGGTGTGACACTTTGGTTGGTACAGGTATCCCTTGTGTCGAATTGAGGAGAATACGGGGCCGCCGTGTGGTGTCGTGAAGCACTAACGAACCTTAGAACCTTAGTTGAACAAACTTGGCCATTAGAAAGTATTGAGATAGCCAGACTTGGTGTAAAGATGGGGATTGGTTGATACTCGATGCTACACTCATTGAGATCGGACTTTCGAGATGTTTTAGCTGCAAGAAAAGATTGTTAAGCTGTAATAACTCGATAAAGAAAGATCAGTGATATTGAGACTCCTTAGGACCCAGTTACTATTTCTAAGACAGGTTGAACCAACTAAACTTCAAGAGGGTACTTACCTACAAACCCCATGCAAGCCTAAACCTAAGGCTGCTTGTGTGACTTGTTTGCCTTTATTGTCTAACAACTCGAATTCTTTCCAGGGTTGTCACCTTACATTTTTGTTTAACGCATAGCATACACATCATAACATCATGCCACAACATTTCCTTAACCATTTCAAGGATCTCAAGGGTTTGTGATGCAGGTTATGGTAAATCAGATGTCTAGCAAGGGGAAGAGGGGATTTATTTTCCTCTAGCCAATGTCGTCAAAAGACCAAACACGAAAACTTGAGTCAGGGGCTATGACCCACTTGATATGGTGAGCTTGACTCTCGTAGAAGGAAACTCAACGATACAAAGTTCTTCAACCAAAGCTGCAAATTTCAACCTCTGACATTCTCTTATTCACCCTGTGAGATCCTTGAAAGCATTGCATGCATGCCATTTCATAACAGGTCTTCCAGTACAGGTTTCTCATCTTTTCGCTATTTATTTCAGCAAAAGAAATGGCTCTTAAACAAACAATCAAAGACCTTCCGGCTCAAAATGCCTAGTTTTAACAAATGTTCCTGACTCTGGCCCAGGGGAAAGAAGACCTGAAAGCCATGATCGTCAAAAAGGAGGCTAAGAGGGCAAAGAAACCAGTTCGTGTTTCGAGTGTGGGAAGAAGAAGGCCAACTAATCGAGCTCTAGATTTTTTAACCCCATCAAAGGGTAGAGGTAATCAAGAGGAAGAAGATGGGGAATCAGATGAAGGAGACAAAAATCCAACGTCTGAAGAAGATGAACCTGACTATTCTGATGAGCAGTATCCTCCTGTTGACGATAAATACAAACGGCTGGAGGATCGACTCAATGCCATGGAGATCCAAAGGGTGCCTGGTCTGGATTTTGATGAATTAGGGACGGTTCCTGGAGTGGTCATCCCATCAATATTCAAGGTCCCCATCTTCGTAAAATATGATGGTGTTTCTTGTCCCAAACTTCACTTGAGGTCCTATGTCAGGAAGATCCAGCCTCATACCGCTGATTGGAAGTTATGGGTCCATTACTTCCAAGAAAGTTTGGTTGGAACTCAACTGGATTGGTTCTATCAACTAGAAGGAACTGACATCCATACCCGGGAAGACTTGGCTACTGCTTTCTACAAGCAGTACCAATACAACACTGACCTAGCACCAACTCAAGTGCAACTGCAGAATATGTCCATGAGCTCAAGAGAAGGGTTCAAGGAATATGCGCAAAAATGGAGGGATCTAGCTGGCAAGGTACACCTCCTATGAATGCTCGTGAAATGATCGACATGCTCATGGGAACTCTAACATGCCCATTCTTTAATTTGCTAATTGGGAGTTCCTCATCCGGGTTCATAGAGATGGTTCTGACTGGAGAAAGGATCGAACATGGTATCAAAAGTGGGAAGATCCCGATGGCTGCATCTTCTAATGCTGAGAAGAAGCCATTTGGTGGTAGGAGGGAAGCTAATGTTGTGCATGGCCAGAAGAGTCGTAATAAGGCAGACTACCACCAATCTATAGGGGCAATGCTGGTCTCTAATTCGGCACGCGTGCAACGACCATAACAATGGGGTAATCAGCAAAGGCAAGACGAGCCTAAGAGACAGTTTACCCAAATCAACATGCCACTATCAAAAGCATTACAACACATGTTGAAGATGAATCTGATTACGGTGATAGGCCCTCATCCAAACCCTAAGACTTCCTCTCCTAACTACAATCCTGATGCAAGGTGTGCCTATCATTCTGGCAGTCTGGGGCACGATACTAACGATTGTTGGGTGCTGAAATACAAGATTCTGAATATGATTGACGCCAAGGAGATTGAGTTCGACCCTCTTGAGACTCCCAACTTGATCACTGCCCCCATGCCAAATCATGGCTAGGACTGAGGGAATTTTTTGTTCATTTTAATTTTCATTTGTAATTTCATTTGTTGTTCAAACAATTACTGTCATGTCAAACTTTGTTATTTCATTAATGCATTACACATGTTTGTCTTGAATTAATTTGTTTTCACTATATTTAAACTACTTTCCTTTTGTGATATTCAACTCTTGACCAAAAGCTCTAAGCCTTTAGAGGGAGGATGACGAGAACGATACCACAATCTCTACAATATGCTTTTGAATAGACCCCGCTGACGATGTACATGCATTGTTTCAAATCCTAAATAATGGAGTTATAAGGAAGATAATCTCTAGTCAACCCCTTTGAGCCAAAGAACTAGGAGTTTTTCTTTTCACACAAATTAAAACCCTTAATCATAACCCGGGGCAGGGTAGTTTTCTCAGTTAATTCAGATGTGCATTCAATCGCAAACTTTACCTTCATACACGACAAATAGTGTAGAAGATGCTCTTTAAAAGATGGTGATGGTTCCACATAATCATCAAGGCAGGCAGGAATTATTTCTCACAATAAAAGCCCATTATGTCAAAACATATGAAGGAGACTTAAGAAAAAAACAGGGGCATCTCGCTGACTGTAATCACAAAAGAAACAGTTCAAGAAAAAGACAGGGATCGCAAAATAAAAAAAAAGAGGTTACTACAAATCCTCGACAAAAAAGAAAAGGTTACAGAAATGACTGCCTTCTTCAAACAAACGTTCAATTGTTGAACTATCACCAGAATATCAAGGACAAGATGCCAAACTCAATTGGGATTCAAAATGTACAATCAGCTGAGCATAGGACTGAAGAACATCATGAAGAACAGGTGGGTACAAATAAATTTTGAGCCTTTATCCTTTGTTTCTTAAACCATGAACCAGGCCACGTTACAACCTTTAAAAGTCCAAGCTGAAGCATGGGTTAGTTTGAGAGCCTACTGTTACAAAGGTATCCCGACTCCTATAAGGTTTGCTATAAATCATGAGTTGATATCACATTCTTGCGAATTTTGTTTTACTACAAAAAAACACATTTTCAAAAAAATTTCAAGACAGACATAAGCTTTGAATTCTTTAAATGACATTGTTTGCACATGGTTAATTGTCCAAATGACAGAGAAATGCACAGACGAATATTCAATGAACAGAAATCCTCTCAATGAGCAGAATCACCTTAAGTGGAAAAACACTTCCAACTAAGGGGCATGGCATGGTCATTGTCCATCATCTGGGGTAGTCAAGTCAAGATTAGAGGAATCTCTCAAAAAAGCCAAATAGCCAAGGACAGATCTCCATCTGAATAACTTGGGGGCATTGGACATGAGTTCTAGCAATGAATCTTGTATGATCAAACAAACATCTTCTGGCAGTGTGGCAACACTTACCACTATGGACAATGACAATTCTCTGTACCCGGTGAACATGGACATAGTCGAAAAACACTACGCATGAATGAAGACCCGCTAGGTTGACTGTCCTAGGCAAAAATAAGGGCATCCCGCCGAACCAAAAGGGTTCGGGAAAAAATTAGGGATAAAAACAAAAAAAAATGTACACCCGACAAGTCGAAAACCTGAAAAGGTGGCTTGAGCAAAAAAGGGTATCTCGGTGGACTGAAAACCTGAAAGGGCGGTCCAGGCAAAAGTTAGGGTTTAAAGCGTATGACTACGTCCCGTCATCTCTTCACTTGTGTAATCAGTATAAGGTTTATCATCCTGATCAGCATTTACCAAGCACCCCAGGAGTTGGGATGCCACTCAACCATCCACAAAGTCTCCACAGGTACTTTCTCCAGCCGATACAAAGGCAGGGGCATCTTAACAAGGTCGCAGCTATATCCTCAGTTTACAGCCTAGTGATGTCAGGCGTTCTTGTATCCCCGGCAGAACAGGAATTTCCAACTACTGCTCCGACATCAGGTTTTCCCCAGTGAAGTCGTCAAACTTCTCAGGATTCCCCAATAGGATCTCACAAAATCCTCAGGCAGTGCACAGAGCTTTCCTTCCCCAACAAAGCTTATTCCTCTAGCAGCGGAAGATCATCTCCCAGCAGTTCAGCTTCAATAAAATCTGAAGACCTACATTCTCTATTGCCAGCTGCAATCAGGGATTTATTTCCCTAATTCAACAACGCTGCAATAGAACAACTAATACATTCATATATTGCATTCATGAATCATTCTACAAAGGTCATAGCATCTGCAGTACAAATGCATACATCACAATCTCATTTATTTTGAGAACACCATTACACAATGCATTTCATACATCATGACATTACATACAGCTAACACTTTACCTTTTAGGAAAGATCAATCAACAGATATTTATCATCAACAATTTTCAACAAGTTCAAGATTATCTCCTGAAACAAAATAGAGTAATTATCTGCGCAACCAAATACAGCTTTACAGGGACTCTTCACGAAGTAATATTACACGGGTTCCTTCTCCTTCTAAAATACAGCTTTACACGGGCTCATCATGAAGTAATCTTACACAGATTTCTTCTAACTTCCAAATACAGTTTTACATGGGCTCATCATGAAGCAATCTTACATGGGTTTCTTCTAACTTCCAAATACAGTTTTACACAAACTCATCCTAAAGCAACCCTACACATGTTCCTTCTTACAACTTCCAGATGCAGTTTTACACATACTCATCCTAAGGAAACCATACCCAGGTTTCTTCTCACAATCTCTAGATACAGTTTTACACGGACTTATCCCGAAGTAGCCCTACCCAGGCTCCTTCTGAAGTTTTACACGAACTTATCCCGAAGCATCCCTACCCAGGCTCCTTCTGAAGTTTCACACGGACTTATCCCGAAGCATCCCTACCCAGGCTCCTTCTGAAGTTTTACACGGACTTATCCTGAAGCAGCCCTACCCAGGCTCCTTCTGAAGTTTCACACGGACTTATCCCGAAGCAGCCCTACCCAGGCTCCTTCTGACGTTTTACACAGACTTATCCCAAAGCAGCCCTACCTAGGCTCCTTCTGAAGTTCTACATGGACTTATCCAGAAGCAGCCCTACCCAGGCTCCTTCTGAAGTTTTACACGAACTTATCCCGAAGCAGCCCTACCCAGGCTCCTCCTAGAGTTTTACACGGACTTATCCCGAAGCAGCCCTACCCAGGCTCCTTCTGAAGTTTTAAACAAACTTATCCCGAAGCAACCCTACCCAGGTTCCTTCTCTTAAATTTCCAGATGCAGTTTTACACAGACTCATCCTAAAGCAACCCTACCCAGGTTCCTTCTTATAATTTCCAGATGTAGTTTTACCCGGACTCATCCTGAAGCAACCCTACTCAGGTTCCTTCTTACAATTTCCAGATGTAGTTTTAACCAGACTCATCCTGAAGCTGCCCTACCTAAGCTCCCTCTCATATATATCCTGAAGCAACCCTACCCAGGTTCCTTCTCATACACTTCCAGATGACGTCTTACCCAGACTCATCCTGAAACAACCCTACACAGGTTTCTTCTGATACATTTCCAGGTAGCAGTTAATTTCATTCTCCCCAGCAAATTACTACCAAGCCTGGAGTTCAACCAGGAAACAACAAACTTTCTTCTCTCTAATCTAGAGATAACCCATCAGTAGAGCCATGGACAACTGAAGCTTCTAAACTCTACTCCCCACAGAGTTTTCCTCAAACAGGAAACAACAAAAATCAACATCCTCCAATAGACTCCTCCTCAAACAACGGGAACAGGGACCCCCATAAAGAGACCTCTTATGAAGTCATCATCTACTTTGGATGACATCTTTAAGCCCATCTCCAATGACTCTCTGTCATCTTCTCCAAATGGCATCTGTAAGCCCATTCCCGACATCGTCAACCATCCGTGTTATGCGAGTGCAAATTCCTGGGCACTCTAGTGTTTAATCATCTTCCACCTTCAGATCACGAAAGGCAGACAAGCCAATCTACATCTTCAGGTTTAAGAAGATTGAACAGGGGCAGCTGTTGTACCCCAAAATTTTCCCTCTCATGTTTTACAAGAACTTCTCTTACATGGATGGTTACAAATATTTTCTTGAAGAAGGATAACAAATTTTGAAGTTGGTCAAAGTGTCCTTCGATAAGGTGTCTTTCGATTGGCATATTAACAATGTATTTTGATTGGCATCTGAATAAAGGCGTCTTTGATTGGCATTTTAGCGTCACTTTGATTAGTCCAAACTGAAGGAAATCGAAGAGAGCAGAACGGAGTTTTTGATCGGTCAAGGTACTTCGATTGGCATCTGAGCAAGGGACTTTGATTGGTATCAGAATAAAGTATCATTCGATTGGCACCTGAACAAGGCCTTTCGATTGGCCTCATGGCCAAGCCCTTCGATTGGCATGGTAGCCAAGCCTTTTGATTGGCATTCTGAATGACCATTTCGATTGACATGGCAAGGATTCCTGTGATTTAGCTTCTCAAACAAGGCAGTTTCGATTGGCATTTTAACAGGTACCCTTCGATTGGCATTTCAGCAAAGCCTTTCGATTAGCCTTGCAATAAGATCCTTCGATTGTTATCTGGACAAAGGTCCTTCGATTGGTATGGACAAAGGCCCTTCGATTGGCATTCCAAAAGGTCCTTCGACTGACACTTCAGAAGGTCCTTCGACTGGTACTTCAAAGGGTCCTTCAACTGAAACTTCAGACTTTACCTCAATCAAAACATCAGAATGAAATGACCTTCGAATGACATTTTAGTGCAGAGTTTGTCTTGATCTAAGATGCTCTGATGGAGGAAGCTCTGAATACTTAGAATCATAATTTAGACTCACCACAAGGTCAAGGGCTGGTCGAAGTTGTCTAATAGGGAATATGCTGAATAAATTCGAATTGAACTTTGAAGCTGGCAAATAAGGTAGATTTGAAGGAATGAACTAGGCTGGCATGAATAAGTAAAAATACATATCCTAACCTGTCCAGGTTCTCCCCAAGCCCAAAATGGCATGTTGTCCTTGCAAATATGCAATCGAAGCAGGGGGAGTCTCAATCGAAGGGGCTGTGACATCGAAGCTGGAGTAATTCGAATTGGGACTTTGAAGCAATCAAAGCAGAGGGATGATCCATAGAAGGGAAGTGGACCTGTAAGTCAGCTTTCGATTTTCATCATGTTGGAGGCCTAAATAACTCATAACAGGATGGCAGTAACGTATGCAAATAGATTTCCACTTGATTGAATCAAATATGGCAAGTCTTTATGAAGAAATCAAATCAAATCTCTTCATCATAATGGGCCAATATTTGATACACAAATGTTGACCCAATTCCTTTGTCTATATAAACCTCATGACCTCACACGAAAAAAGGGGACGAATACAAGGGGAATCCATACACGCGCAACATCCACACAAAGGGGCGGACGGAAAAACCCATGGAGACGACCACACATACCTTGCCTCACAAAAGCACTAGCCTGCCCCATAAAAGTCTAGACTCCGTTGCAAGAATCTTCCGTCCAGATCCAGGCGCCTCCAGTGGTATAATGTTCAATCTCACTTAATCTTAAAATTAGACTCATAATTTCATATTCATAGTTTTTTTGTTATTATTTGTGAACGATTTAACAAAGTGTATGCAAGTGGCAGTGTTCATACGTTTGAAACCCCATGGATAGAGTTTCTTTCGAAGCTGGTTACACTTGAAATCCAGGATCCTGGCTGTGACAAATCGAAACCAACCCAGATCTGTGTTCAGGAATGGATTTTGAATGGGACATTTTTCTGTGTTGTTTAGTTTCAAATTAACCAATTTGTAAGATTAAAAGCAGGCGTCACATACTTCGAATAAGCAAGCAACTCAGGGGGACGAAGGGGAATTCGCTCAATTGAAGGAACTAGGATCCAATATCCCAGGCTTTTTATTTTCAATTTCTAAGAGCTTCCTTGCAGGTTCAGCATCACAAATCGAAGGATGGCATATCCCGATTGAATGCCCCAGATGTGCCGTCTCTCAAACTTCTTCGATCTAGGCCTCACAACTTCAATTTCTAACGTTTTGCTTGCAGCGCCCCGAGACCCTCGAAGGGGGTCTTCGATCAGCTCATTGGATCGAAGAGAAACCCAGGCCTCTTCGATCCAGGCCTTATTCCCCAGAATGCTTTCTTTTTGTTTCCTGGCTGGTGGTCCTTCGATTCCGTTTCCCTTTTGTTTGGCTGTTGCTCCTTACGTTTTCTAAACTCTAACTAACACTAAAAAAAACATAAAAACATTAGGTTTAGCGTTTTTACATTAAATTAATTTTGTCAATTAATTAATTAACTATTTTAACATTTTCTTAAAAAAACTAAAATTAAATAGACTTAGGTTTTTTTAATTCAATTTCTTTTCATGATAAAAATACAAACAAAAAGTTCCTTTCACTTAGGCTTTTAGACGCATTTTCAATTCAGGTGCGCGCTTATTTACTTTAGCAATTTTTATTATTGATGTAACTGTGCACAGTTTGTAGTAGCTTAATTAGGGTTTTATTTCCGCACTTTATTTTTTTCGGTCAATTCCTTATTGTGATAAGGTGGGAGAACTGACTTGGGTGTTTTGCGTTTTATCGCAAATGTTGCGATTAGTAAGAGTCACCACCGACTTTTCTTTTTTCCAAAAGGAAAGGTGAAAAAGCATAGGAAAGACCTTTGAGATTATTTCTTGAGTTCGGGGGGTAGATTATGAAAAGGGAAGGTATTAGCACCCTTTTCATCCATGGTTTTCCATGGGCTCTTAGTTACTTGCTAGATCACTTGCTTTTGTTTGAAAATATGCTTTGTGTGGTTTTTAAAAGTATTTTGTAAAGAGGCCATTGTTTAGGCAAAATTTGTAATGATTCTCGTTCGTAAGAATGTATACAAAGATGTTGATATTTTGAAAATGTTTTCAAGTTTGTAAGATGTTTTGAAAGTGTTGGTGTTTTGAAAATAGAAAGTGTGATACGGTGGCAGAACCGACTGTTTGGAAATGTTGGTTTGCGTTTTGTGTTTTGTGTTTGCAAAATGTCGCGGTAAGCAAGATTCGCCACCGACTTTTATTTCATCCAATCGGAAAGGAAAAAAGTACAGAAAAAAAAAATCATTTTTTCGAGATTTTGAGTACGGGGGGTAGATTATAGAAAGTGAAGGTGTTAGCACCCTTTCTATCCATGGTTTTCCATGGGCTCTTAGGTACTTGCTCATCTTTAAAATTGCTTGTGTGCGTGCTTTGTTTTGAAAAGTATTGACTTTGTGATAACCTTTTTATCAGTCCTCAAAGGTGTGACGAAGTTGTTTTGAAAATTGTTTTGAAAAGTGCAAGTGTGAAAAGTTTGATTTGAGCAAGTACCTACTAGTATCTACCTACTCGAAAAAAAGGATCGTTTCTATTCTCGTTTCCTTTAGACAATGTTATCCTACTATTGAGAAATAGGTAACACCGTCGTTGGAGTTGTAAGGGTAAATTCGAAAGGGACGTGCGGTCACTAAAGCAATGTTAGGACACCTTAGTAATAGCCCTAGAGTCTTAAGATCGTATTCGAGGCAACATTTCCGAGGCGAAATTTTGGAGGCAACATTTTTGAACGGGACATTTGATCTTTGTTAGACAGGAGGGCAACCACTAAGACACCCTATACTTAATGATCGTTTACCGAAGGCAACCGAAGTGAGAGTATACCCTAGGAGTGCACATGTGTGAGTGATTTGATTTCAGTTATTATCTTTGCACATTAGGATTTTCTAGCCGTTTTAAATTATCATGCAATCTTGTCATACAATCCTATCAACATACATCTAAGCAGTTAATATTTGCGAGAATTAAAATGCGAGAATGTAAACCTACGCTATTACAAGGCTTCGGGGAGGGGATTACTTACATAGCCAAAAACCAGCACAAGACAATAAATAAAAGAAAGTCCTAGGTTAAACTATTATATACCATGGACAGTTACATCAATATTGCAAAAAGTAATAAACACGCATGATGAATCGAATACAAGATAATTAGGGTTTTGACCTTTGGCTAAACCTAAGTGTATTTGGTTAAAGAAAAAATGCTTTTTGTCATGTTTTGTTATTGAGAAAGTAATGAAATAATTGAATTAGAAATAAGACAATCCTAGGTTCTAATTAATTTTAAATTAAGAAAAATAATTAATTAATTCTAAACAACCTATTTTTGTATTTTTATATTTATTTTGAGAAAGAAATAAAAGTTAAATCAAGAGTCTAACCCCTATTTTTCTAATTGGTTTTAATTATATATAAAAAGTTAGAAGTTCCCTAAATTAAATTAAACTAGATAAAATTAAATTAGATAAAAAAGAAAAAAAAGCTATTTCTAATTTTTATGATTTTTTGATTTTATGATTTTATATATAAAAAAGTGATTAATGGTGTTAATTAGAGTAATTAAAAGAAAATATTAAAAGAATTAAAAAAAAAACAAAAAAAAAAGGTATAGAGATGGGCCTGATAGCATTAGCAAAAGAGGGGGTGTTGTTTGAAATTATGAGCCAAACAAAATCCTGGCCCTTTTGACTTTGCCCAATCCCGTGCGCGTGCTTGACTCAGGCGCATGGTGGTCTCTTCGCCACATGACGTTGGATCCACCTGGCTGATGGATCTGATGGTGGAGTACAAGGGCATTTGGTGGACACGCGCTACTGTAATGTATGAGATCTGCTTGGAATAATCAAGAAAATAACAAAATGCACACGCCTGGGATCGAACCCAGGACATGTGCATCAAAGGCCTTCGCCCCAGCCATCTGAACCATGATGTTAACTTGTAGGTTAAATAAACACAATATATAATATGCAAAAACAAATTAGTGGGGCCAACCAAAGCGCGAAATTCAAACTGGCAAGTCAGGGAGCGCCACGTATTATTGTCTTCCTCCCCACCGTCACTTTAGGTTTTGTGACTTTTACCTACAAACATCAAGTGTCGGTATAGCCCCTGTCCATTTCAAAAATCCAGTCCGCGCATGATAAATGAAAACTAATGGTACCAATCAACTCGTTTCAACCTCACGAGCATCATGGTACCATTATCAATGCCCAATTTCTCCTGCATAAGAAACCCCTAAAAACAACGAAAAAACCCTAGCCATGGCATCTGCACATACAGGCGTTAAAAATGCAATTGAATTATAGTGTCATGTTGCAAACATCTCAAAGATTATAAATATGCCAATCAATCATGCTAAATATGCCATAATTAATATATTCGATTTCAAGAAAATAGGCAAACCGTATGAACGTTATAGGGTGATTCTGAGCATCCCATGCCTTGCAAACGATCTTGTTGGCTTCAGGGATGATCCAAGAATCTGAATTGATCTTTTGAAACGCTTGAAACGGTCTGTGGAGCAAGATTTGATCAGCACTTTTCTTTGAGAAATTTTAACTTTTTCTCTGCCCTTGCATGCCTCCAGCCTCTCTCCTTTTTGTTCGCCTTTGTTCACTATCTATAATAGAGTGCATTAGGGTTAAAGTTTGCATCAAATCTTTGCCATTTATGAAGATTGATCAATGATTTATTCCTTGCACCAAATCTTTCCAAAACAAGCATTTTCAATCTTTTTCTGTCCATATGAAGCCTTGCACGATTTGATCTTGTCTCCAGCTGTATAATGACTCTAATCATGCACAAAATCTCAAGGTTTAATTGATTTTTGATATTTTCATTATTTTATATTGATTTTATTTGATTTAAATGAAATAAAATCAAAATAAATAACAAAAATAAAAGAATGACAAGTGGAAGGGCTCATGGGTCATGGATCACATTACAAACTCAGTGCAAGCATGAAACGTTAGGCCCATTTAGCAAAAAATGCAATTTTGGACACATTTGACTTTTGGCAATTTTGCAAAAAGGGTCAACTTGGCCAATGCATAACTCTCTCAATTTTAACCCTAGAGATGTGTTCTTATACTTTTTAGAAAGCTTAGGATGTCCTTTAAGCAACCCTTTTATTCTCATCTCAATTGAGTCTTCCATGTTCATGTGTGAAGCTTTGACCCAAAAGGTGTTTTGGTTGACTTTTCAAAATGACCTATAATGTCCAAATTCATATCTTCTTGTGAGTGCATATTTTTGTTGGCTCCTAAATTCGACACCCTTGTTTTTATTAATATCAGCCATTAAAGCTGAAGGATGATTTCGACCAGCTGGGTATGTCGAAGCCCATCAGAAGATGGCAATGTACTTAGAGAGTTTCTTCTAAGTAGGAATCTTGTTGCCTTCGACGAAGGTGTTCGATTGTTCAGAATGGAACGGTTTGAGATTCAAACGTTTGGGGGAAAAACGGTTCCCAGCGGTTACCAAGTGCAACGTGCCAAGATCTGGAGCGTCGAACACTGTGAACGTGCCAAGTGGAGTCATCTCGAAGCAGTGTAACTGCCCGACGGTTACTTGGGACGTGTTTAGTATAAATATTAGTAGTTCACGCAGTTTTTCGTGTGTGTTCACAATTATATACAAGTCACTCATATAGATTCGAGTACCCAGCGTGAGAGAAAGAATTGTTGAGAATGTATGTGTGAAACACCACTTTATTAATTAAAGTCATTTATTTTCCAGAAACTTTACTTGCTTTCTCCTTTACTTTTCCAGTCGAAAGCCTTTATTTCAAGCCTTCCTTTATTTTATCAAGTTCTCTTCTTCATGCAATTTACATAAAGCTTCTTTATTTTCTTATCCTTTAACCATTATCAAACTTAGTCAAAACCCCAAAATCAACCATGTCTTAGGATCAATCTGATCGATCCTGCGAGTCACCAAATAAGTAACCTTTTGGAAGATCAGCGGTTGTTTACCAATTCCCACGGTAAACAAATTGGCACACCCGGTGGGACTGTGTGTTGATTTTGAAGTTTAACCTTTTTAATACAGAATATCATCTTTTCGAGAAGTATTGCATGTTATTGAGAAGTGGTAGAATATACACTAACAATACCAATACTGCCAGAAGAAGAGAAGCGATGGCGAATCCGCCAAACAATAACGAAATCCCACAAATGAATGTGGGAACAACGGTTATCCCAACCGTAAGTGAAGCGATAACCGCTGGTTCAACACCAGCAGTAACGGTCACAACAACGGGGCCATTACCTCCGTTCACTGGCCCCAGAGTGCCTTTGGGAATTCCCCACCAAGGGGAAATCTAGGCACAAGGCCTTATGTTCCCCCAGGATTTATGACAGGCGGTCAAAATCGAGAACCACTCTATGGCATGCCAACGTCTGATTTGGCTAGCCTAACGAACGTTGCGTCCACTTTTTCAGACCCTTTAGTGAGTGCCTCTTCGCCACTCCAAGGTTCTGGAGTAGGTATGGCGAACAGAAATAGGACCCAACTCTTAGGAGGAACGTCCCAAGTAGCACATGGCCTTACGAATGCCTCGACAACAGTCTTGAGGCAACAAATGGACGAAAGCAACCATGATATGGTTCAAATGTTGGCACAAACTTTAAGTACAGTGCTGAATCCTCTAATACAAAACACCACCCAATCGAATCAGCAGATGACAGCGCAAATGACGCGTTTGGCTGATTTCTTTGGAGAACCTATTCGACAGCCCCAAAGGGCGCAAATAAGGGGAAACCAAGGTATACTCTTAGAGGAAGAAACCACTATCAACCAAGTCCAGCAGCCTGTCGAAGAAAACCTTAGGGCACGATTGGAGCAGCCTGTCGAAGAACCTAGGGTTATAGCCCCAGAGGTTAGGTTAGTTAACAGAAACCAAAATGCTGACGAAGTAGTTCAGCATATCCAATACCAAAATATGGGTTTGGAAAATAATCTGGCAGCCATGATCGAAAGGATCATGACTCAAAATGGGATGAACATGGGCTTTCGTAGGCCCAATTTCACATCCCCACTGTCAGAATACGTGTTACAAACAGACTTACCTCCTAGATGTAAAGTCCCTAAGTTTACTAAATTCTCTGGGGACACGACAGAATCTACTGTCGAACATGTGGCGAGATACTTGATCGAAGCAGGAGATATTTCAAACAACGAAAACCTGAGGATTAAGTACTTCCCAAGTTCTTTAACAAAGAACGCATTTACTTGGTTTACAACTCTCCCCCCCAATTCGATCCATCATTGGACCCAGTTGGAGAGATTGTTCCATGAGCAATTCTACATGGGACAAACCAAGATAAGCCTGAAAGAATTGGCCAGTGTGAAGAGACGTGTCACTGAACCTATAGACGAATATCTAAATAGGTTTAGGTTGCTCAAAGCAAGATGTTTTACACAAGTGCCGAAACATGAGTTAGTCGAAATAGCCGCAGGCGGTTTAGATTATTCCATTAGGAAGAAGTTAGACACTCAATACCTGAGAGACATGGCCCAATTGGCCGATAGAGTTCGACAGGTAGAACGCCTCAAAGCTGAGAAAGCAAAGGCAACGAAAACTCATAAAAGAGAGAGAATAGCGTATGTCGAGATGGATGACGAAGATCCAGAAACCTTCGACGAAACTATAATCGTCGAAGAAGGCGAGGTCGATTTAGCGGAACTAAAATAAGGGCCACCATACTCTTGCAAACTGTTAGTCCCCTAAAGTGGGAAAAATCCCACTGGTCCAGAAAGGACCAACGATAGGTTCCCCAAAAAGACTTATAGTTTTGATATTACAAAATGTGATGAAATCTTTGACTTGCTTGTAAAAGATGGCCAAATGATAGTACCCCCAGGGGTAAAAGTGCCTCCTCTTGATCAAAGAAAGAAGAGAGGCTTTTGTAAATATCATAATTTTCTGGGCCATAAAACGTCTCAATGTTTTCTTTTCAGGAATCTTGTGCAAGACGATATCGAAGAAGGGAGGTTGAAGTTTGCTGACAAGACTCCCATGACTGTGGACTCTAACCCGTTGCAGGCTGAAGCCCATTATGCTGAACCTTCAGAGGTGAACGTGATCGAGGCATCCAAAAGCCAGTCGAAGAGGCCAGGAATCACAATGGTCGAAGTCTCAAAGGACCATGTCAACATGCCAATCTTTGGCAGTTTTTCTGGGAATCTGTCCAGAAAGACAATTGAAGCGGTCCAAAAGGCGGTCGAAAGCCCAAAGCTGGAGACAGTTGGAGCCCAAAAATCTGGAACAAAACCCAGTTCTCACTTGGCTGCAGTTCAAGGCCAGACAGAGGATTTGGAGATTCAAATGAAGCAGTTGACTCTTGCCAACAAAGACACCATGAATGTCAACATGGTCGAAGTCTCTGAACCAAAAGCATCAGAGGAGGCCATGAGGCAAGAACAAGCCAACAAAACTGCTTTCCCTCGGGAAAATGAAAATCTGGCAGATTTCCTGCAAAGATGCCAGAAAAAGAAGTCAGAAGTGATGCTGTGTCCTCGATGCAGTTCAATCTTCGACAAAAAAGCTGCTGAACATATTCAAGGTGTAAGAGCAGCAAATAGAAAAAGGGAAAGTGTTGATACTCGACATGACCCCAGAAGAGCCTCTCAAAGGGGTTCAAACCAAGAAAAGAGGCCAATGACTTTCAGGCCTCCGACTAATGTGCCAGTTGATACTTGGTACAAGACATCTGGTCGAAAGAGACCAAGCGAGGAAAGATGGCACTCCTTCGAAGTGCCAAGAGGTTCGTCTTTAACACATAAGAAAGAGCCTCAGGTTGCTACCCCTAAAGTGACACAGGTGTCAAGCAACTACAAAGGGAAAAATCCCATGTCTCGGTCTCAATGGAGGAGATACCAGAGGCGACGAAAAGTTGAGAGGGAAGCGGCTAATGAACCAAAGGCAGAATCCAGTTCAAATGTTCCTCAGAGAAAGCAAAGGAAACCTTTGGAAAGACAACCAGTAACCAATAGGCTAGTTTGGCCTAACCAGGGTGAAGTTGATAACGATGATGGTTCTGAGTCAGATGACACTTTAGATATCATGGTGAACATAGTCTCAGTTCTGCCCAGGAAGTTCAACCGCCAGGTGGAGGTCGAAACAAGCGATTGGGAAGTGGAGCAAGAAATGGCCAAGCATAGGCCAGTGTGATATTTCGTCATGGATAATGGCGCTACTGAAGAGCAGAATGGGTTCTTCGAACCTCCTACAAAGGCGATGAAAAATCACCTCAAGCCTTTATTTATAAGGGCTAAACTCGAAGAAACCACAGTAAATAAGATCTTGGTGGATTGTGGGGCAACCATCAACATCATCCCTCACTTTATGCTAAGAAAAATAGGCAAAAGTGATGAGAATATCAAGCCTCACAACATGGTCCTGTCGAATTATGAAGGCGGCATAGGGACCACTATGGGTGTGATCCAACTGGATATCAAGGTGGGATCTATCCTTCGACCAACTATGTTTATGGTCATATCGGCCAAACCTAACTATAATCTTTTGTTGGGCCGTGAATGGATTCATGGTGTTGGAGCTGTACCATCATCAATGCACCAGAGGTTGCTGCTATGGCGTCCTGATGGAATGGTCGAAAACATAGAAGCGGACCAAAGCTATTACCTGGGCGAAGTAAATCACCTAGGGCTGGCAGACTTCGACAAGAACTTGGCTCACATTGGGCCATGCCCAACACCTGACTTCGACTTGGCGCCAGCGCCAAATACTTTTTGTTCCCTATACCTGCACCCTGAGCATGGTTTTCAATGGGACAGAGAAGACTTGTCCCACATTGATTTTAGTGGGTTAACTGATATCCAACCAACTGGTTGGGGAAGTGAATTCAGTGACAATGACTGAGTCACAATCATTGCAACGAATTTCGGCTTACGTAGCCAAAACAAAGATGATAACGGCTCTCGAAGCCGAAGTAAAATATATGGCCACACAGGCCAATGACCAACAGTTATCTTCTGCAGGTCCTGGAAAGGACTTCGATCCAGAACCTCCTGATATCATGCCAGAAGGGATGCAGGAACAAAGGCTCGACGCTATCTATGACGATGAGCCTTTGGGATTCGAAAAGGACCCCTTAGCGAATAACATCAAGATGCTAGCGCAGGATCCTTTAGAAGAAATCAACTTGGGCGAAGGGTCAGAGAAAAAGCCAACTTACATTAGCGCAAAAATTGACCCAGAACTCAGGTTGGAAGTAATCCATTTGTTGAAAGAGTTCAAGGACTGTTTTGCATGGGATTACGACGAAATGCCTGGTCTCGACAGAGGATTGGTAGAACTTCAGTTGCCAATCAAACCTGGGAAGAAGCCAATCAAGCAAAGTCCAAGACGCTTCGCTCCAGAAATACTGTCGAAGATCAAAACGGAAGTCGAAAGAGTGCTGAAGTGAAAATTCATACGCGTTACGAGGTATGTCGAATGGATTGCAAACATTGTGCCAGTGATTAAGAAAAATGGTACATTGAGGGTGTGCATAGATTTCAGAGATTTGAATGCTGCTACACCTAAAGATGAATATCCTATGCCTGTGGCGGAAATTCTAGTCGATTCTGCCGCTGGCTATGAGTACCTGAGTATGCTTGATGGTTATTCAGGATATAATCAAATTTTCATTGCTGAAGAAGATGTGTCGAAAACAGCTTTTCGATGCCCTAGGGCTTTAGGCACTTACGAATGGGTAGTGATGCCTTTTGGCCTAAAGAACGTTGGGGCAACATATCAGCGAGCAATGAATTCCATCTTCCATGATTTTATTAACACTTTTATGCAAGTATATATTGATGACATTGTTATAAAATCTGTTTCCAGGAAGAACCATATAGACCACCTTCGACAATCATTCGAAAGAATGAGAGAACATGGTCTGAAGATGAACCCTTTGAAGTGTGCATTCTGTGTAAAAGCTGGAGATTTCTTGGGCTTCGTTGTCCACAAGAAAGGAATCGAAATCAACCAGAACAAGACGAAGGCAATTCTGGAAGCGAAAGCGCCATCGAACAAAAAGAAACTGCAATCTCTGTTAGGCAAGATAAATTTCTTAAGGAGATTCATATCTAACCTAAGTGGGAAAGCTCAAGCCTTTTCACCCTTACTTCGATTGAACAAAGAGGGATTCGAATGGGGGCAAGAGCAACAAGAAGCCTTCGACAAAATCAAAGGGTACCTCACAAAGCCACCTATTTTGGTGCCTCCTTGTAGCAACAGGAGTATGAGATTGTACATAGCTGCGTCCAACAAAACTTTGGGAAGCATGTTAGCCCAAGAAGATGAAAATGGAGTCGAAAGACCCATTTACTATCTTAGTAGAGTTTTGAACGATGCAGAAACTAGATATAGCGAAGTTGAAAAATTGTGTCTATGTCTGTATTTCTCTTGTACAAAGCTTAAACAATATATAAAACCAGTTGATGTGTATGTTTCGTCTCATTTTGATGTTTTCAAGTACATGTTGTCGAAACCCATCTTGCACAGTCGAATTGGCAAGTGGGCACTAGCATTAACTGAATACTCTTTGACCTTTATGCCTCTTAAGGCAGTGAAAGGACAAGTGGTGGCAGACTTTATAGTCGACCACTCCATTCAAGTTGAGAGTATTAATTATGTGGAGATAGAGCCTTGGAAATTCTACTTCGATGGTTCCAGCCATAAAGATGAAACAGGAGTAGGAGTCTTGATTATTTCTCCAGAAAAAATTCCAACAACATTCAAGTACAAGATATCAGGTTCTTGTTCGAACAATGAGGCTGAGTATGAAGCTCTAATTACTGGCCTTGAGATATTGTTGGAATTGGGGATTACTCGAGTCGAAATAATGGGAGACTCAGAGTTAGTCATCAAGCAAGTCACAAAAGAATATAAATGCGTAAGAGAAAATCTCATTATGTACTTTGTGATAGCAAATCGTTTATTGAAAAAATTTGAAGTGGTCAACATTCGACACATACCCAGATTGGAGAATCAAATAGCCAACGATTTGGCACAAATTGCATCTGGGTACAAAATTTCAAAAACGAGATTACAAAGAACAATCGAAGTTCGAGAAAAGATAAAAGCAACTTGTCTGTCACCAACAGACTTGGAATCGACAAGACTAGGGTATGCTGATCAAAGTAACTTCGAAATTTCATTCATAGACAATTTTTCAGAGCAAGATTGGAGGAAACCCATTGTGGATTATCTTCAAAATCCAGTAGCTTCGACAGAACGGAAAACAAAATATAGGGCGTTGGGTTACGTACTCATGGGTAATGAGTTATTTAAAAAGACGCCTGAAGGGGTATTGCTAAAGTGCTTAAGTGAAACTGAAGCATACATAGCCCTTTCGACTACGCACGCTGGAGCATGTGGGGCTCACCAAGTAGGCCATAAGATGAAATGGTTGTTGTTTCGACAAGGACTATACTGGCCCACCATGTTGAAAGATTGTGTCGAGTTCGCCAAAGGTTGCCAAGAATGTCAAGTCCATACAGGCATCCAGCATGTACCAGCAAGCGAACTTCACTCGATAGTGAAACCTTGGCCCTTTAGAGGATGGGCGTTGGACCTTATTGGAGAGATTCGACCAGCATCATCAAAGAGCCAGAAGTATATATTGGTAGGCATTGATTATTTTACTAAGTGGATCTAAGATATTCCTTTAGTCAATGTAGACCAAGAAAATGTCATTGAATTTATTCAAAAGAACATTATCTTTAGATATGGAATCCCTGAGACTATAACTACTGATCAAGGATCAGTTTTCACCGGTCGAAAGATGCAGGAATTCGCTCAGGAAATAGGCTTTAAACTCCTAACATCAACGCCTTATTATGCACAGGCAAATGGTCAAGTCGAAGCAGCGAACAAAGTAGTGATTGGCTTGATAAAAAAGCATGTTGGGAAGAAGCCAAGAAATTGGCATAAGACGTTAGACCAGATCTTGTGGGCCTGTCGAACGTCCCCAAAAGAAGCCATAGGTACAACACCATATAGGCTAACTTTTGGTCATGACGCAGTGTTGCCAGCAGAAATTTGTCTTCAATCTGCAAGGGTTCAGAGACACCATGATATCCCCTCTGAAGTTTATTGGGATATGATGTTAGACGAACTAGTAGATTTAGACGAAGAAAGAATGCGCGCTCTCGACTTACTAAGGCTTCAGAAGAAAAGAGTGGAAGACTCTTACAATAAAAAAGTGAAACCTAAGGCATTCTCGCCTGGAGAATTAGTTTGGAAGGTGATTCTTCCCATGGATCGAAGGGATCGAAGCATGGGAAAATGGTCACCCAAATGGGAAGGACCATTCAGAATTATCCAAACTTTTCTGGTGGAGCTTATGAAGTCGAAGAGTTAGGTGAAGATAAAAGACTCTTGAGAGTAAATGGCAAATATTTGAAAAAGTATAAACCTATACTCCAAGAGATAAAAATAAATAGCAAGCAATGACTAAATTAACCATAAATAAGCCAAAATGGAAAATTTTATAAATTAGCCAAAATGGCAATATTGTCAAATACACATTACAATATATGGTTAAAGGGCTGAGTCAATCAGAAGAGGATGGAATCTTTGAGTCGAAGGTACTTCGCCTGCTACAACTCCAGTCTTTTGTTGCACAAGGCATTCGCCTGGGCAAGCTTGGCAATTTGGTCGTCGAAGGCTTGGGCTTTCTCAGAAAATTCTAGGCCTTGTGTAATTTCAGCTTGACTCTCAGTGTCTGGGACAGTCGAGAGAAGCTCCTCCTTGCGCTTAGTATTGGCATTCATCTTGGCCTCCAGCTCTTCGATTTGCGCCTTTAGGGAAGCATTGTCTCGATCTATGGCATCAATTTCTTCCTGCTTAGATGCCTTTTGCTTCGACAACTCCGCAATTCGAGAAGTAGTATCTGCTACAGCAGTCCAGGCGGAAGAACTTTTGCCATATAACGCTTCGAGCTGGCTGTTGAAGCCCCTCTGTCATCGATAGTCTGCTGAGACTTGATCAATAATGGAGTATAACTCCATGATAAAGCTCGAAACTTCTGGAGTCACAGCGAGCAAGTCAACAGCATTCAAAACAGCTCCCAAACACGATGGAGCAGTAGGGTCCCCCTCCAAAGCTTTCATCAAATCTTTCTTGAAGAACTGGGCCTTGACCTTCGTCAAAGCCTCATCGAGAGGAGAAGTCTCAGTGGACTTCCCCGACTGAGTACAAGCCTCCTGACTAATATCAGACGAACTTCCCTTGCTCTCGATAATGGCATTCAGATAGCCAACGGGATCAGTTTGCTTCAAGAGTTCTAAGTCTTCTTTCGACCTATGCTTTGTTGAGTTGGTAACCTTTGCAGCAGCGTTGTCTTGGGGTTGAAGCTGTTGATCAGCGTTTGCCTCGACATGACTATCTTCGACTTGAACTTCAGCAGTGCCAGCGTCAGCATGATCCCCTTCATCATGTTGTTCCTCCGACAGATCAACCACTTGAATCTCCTTTGGTTGTTGATCTTCTGTTTGTTGTTCTTCTGTCTCAGCATTGGCTTCATCTGTTTCAGCATTGGCTTCATCGTTCGCCAATTCTTTCTCTTGTGGCCTACTGAGTTCAGCAGAATCTAGTGTTTTAGAAGTCTTTGGCACTGAGCTTTCAGTGGTTTCCTGGAAAAAGAAGAAGAAGAATCTTCTAAGTTAGAAAGAGACATAATCAAACACAAGCATCGACACCTGAGTTAAAAAAGGTCAAAGAAACTACCTGCAGAGGAACTTCAGCCCCAGGGCTGGAATTGTCGCTTTCGACAGGTTTATTGAGCAGAACATTTAGTTCCTCCTTCGTTGGCTCTTCAATAATAACTGGAGGTGGCCTGGGTTTTCTCCCAGCAACCTTTATTCTGATTGTTCGAGTCTCAGGAGAAGGAACATCTTTCTTCAGTTTTCGCCTCTTTAGAGGAGCGGGGGGAGAGTCGTCTTCTTCGTCACTCCCAGATTCGACCGTCAGTGCAGGTCGTTTCTTGGGTGAAGGTTCCTAAAAACCAATTGGAGTTCGATTTAGAAGCTACATCGAAAGTCAGAATGTTAAAACCAGAAGAAAATAATAAAAGTCTGGTTACCGGTGCTGAAGGTTTTTTCGAAGGACCTTCCCCCTGATGGCTTGTTGTAGTTTTCGCCGGTGCTATAGTTTTCGTCGGTGGTGGAGGTTTTGTCAAGGGACCTCCTCCCTGATGGCCTTCTGCAGCTTTCTTGGCTGCAGGCTTTCGAACAACTGAAAGAAGACAAGTTATAATTAACAGGCTACCAGTCGAAATGGAAAGACAAAATAATTTGGAAGAGTGAACTTACACTTCTTTATTTTGTCCAAGACGAGAACAAAAGACTTCTGAAGTTCGTCCACAAAGTCCTTCTCGTCGAAGAACTCTTCAGCGTAGTAACTCTTCCACCACTCTTCGAAGGATGGTGAGAAGAGAAAGTTAAGCTGATAATCGAACAGTGAAAGGACTGTTCGACCAGCATACCTGCCGATATGCTTGGTGGCAGCATCTTCAGTATAGTCGTTGCAAAAATATAACATGGATTTCTCCCTGGGAAAAATAGGAGAAGGAAGCGTTTGAATGATACCAAACTGGTGAGAGACCAAGTTTGGTTGATACGCGATCAGACTCAAGTGAGTCTTGGAGCTCTTGAAGCGCAGGGGCATTATTCTTGGTGTGAGAAATTCTTCCCACATTATTGTATGTTCTTCGACCTAAGGGTCACTTGACGAATTAGGATGGGGCCTCGTGAACCATTCTGGACCAACCTTTCGTCGAGCAAAGGGAGCCATGGTCGAAACAAATTCTTTCCTTCTTGCAAACATCAAGACGAAGTTTGCAAAAGTTTGTTGAAGCTCCAGCCCATCTTCAGTTGGGGTCAGTAGAGCCAACCTGGTGCCTTCGATGCACCTATTTGCTATCTCTAGAGCTTGCTCATTTATTTGAGTCTTCTGAGGTAAGAAAGACTCGAAGGTGGCATTGAGCCACAACTGAAGTAGCCAAAAAGGTCCTGCAAGCAGCAGACTGGCTCTATTCTCGATGATCTTCAACAGAGTCGCTCCGCTGCTAATCGACTCGTACAGATTCGCCAAGATTAATTCTGCCAAACAAATATTTTGGCCATGGTGGAGTTGAGTGGCGAGGGTGACCATCTTCTTTGTCACCTGTAAAGACTTTGTGCAAAACACAAAGCGTGACAGCCATAGGGCTAGAAACGCGATATGCTCTACATCCGACACAGTGGCCGTCGACTTATCGTGGTAATGGTTGATATAGGTGGTGTAGGTTGGTTTCGTAGCTGAGAATCCAATCTGATCCTCCGATATTTCCTCTGGGTCGAAATAATCCCCAGTGGGTCGAAGGCCAATGATGGCAGCCACGTCGAAAAGCGTGGGTGTCAGCATTCCACAAGGAAGGTGGAAGGTGAAATGAGTGTAATCCCAGAAGAGTAAGGAGGCTATCAACATCTCTGGGGAGTAGTTGAGACCCGTCTTCGACAGCATAACCAGGTCGAATATCCCCAGGTCCTTCCAGATCGAAGCCTGGCTTTTTTCCATTTTTTCCAGCCAAGCACTGTAGTCAGGAGTGAGGCTAGGGCTAGACCTGAAATCCCTAACGCCCCTATTGAAGAAGCGAAGATCAATTTTCTCCTTAGCGGGATCTTCGTTATCCTCTGCATCTTTTTTAGAGCATCCAACAGGTTTGAGCTTTTCAAGCACTGGAAAGAAGCTTTTGATCTTCATCGCTTCAGCGATGCATGGGTTGAGCGGGCCAGACATGGCGAAGATTTGGTTGGAGTATCCAACCGGAATCATGAGTTGGTGTGAATAGGCTTCACGTTCAGCAGTTTCTAGGGGTTCAGGAACCCTTCGTTGGCCTGTAGGAGTAACTATGGGAACAGTGGAGAAGATCTTGGGTTTAGCATTTCTGGAAGGGATGTTAGAACTAGGAGCGGTAGAGGAACCTGAGGCCATTGTTGATGTTAAGGTTGAAGATGAAGTGAAGAACAAGGTGTTTGCAAAGTTTGCAGAGATTTTGTGTTCAAGGAAGTTGAAGGCAGGATAGCATGAAAAAGTCCCACAATGGGTACTTGGCGCTATTTATAGTGATTGGGAAATCCCCAAATTCGAGGACATTTAATGCCATTTAATGTTGCAGAAGGTAGTGGGACACGTGGCGTCCCCCTGTTGACATGGTCGTTCTGCAGAAATGAAAGGGTGCAGCGTGCGCCCTCGTTTTTGGGAAATTGTCATGATGACAATTTGTGAAAAGACATTGGGCATGCTGCACGCCGTACTGAGGTGACGTCTTAGGTACGGATGAAATGATGGCTTTTTCTTGGGATTGTCAGTGGTTGGTAGAAGACAAAAAGTGCACAGTTTAATTTATGGCTAAGAATGAAAAGACAGGTGTCGAATGGGATTTCAAAGAATGCCTTTTTCTTTTCAGAGTCGAAATAAGGCATTCTTGGGGGGCAATTTGTTGGCTCCTAAATTCGACACCCTTGTTTTTATTAATATCAGCCATTAAAGCTGAAGGATGATTTCGACCAGCTGGGTCTGTCGAAGCCCATCAGAAGATGGCAATGTACTTAGAGAGTTTCTTCTAAGTAGGAATCTTGTTGCCTTCGACGTCGAAGGTGCTTTTCGACGAAGGTGTTCGATTGTTCAGAATGGAACGGTTTGAGATTCAAACGTTTGGGGGGAAAACGGTTCCCAGCGGTTACCAAGTGCAACGTGCCAAGATCTGGAGCGTCAAACGCTGTGAACGTGCCAAGTGGAGTCATCTCGAAGCAGTGTAACTGCCCGACGGTTACTTGGGACGTGTTTAGTATAAATATTAGTAGTTCACGCAGTTTTTCGCGTGTGTTCACAATTATATACAAGTCACTCATATAGATTCGAGTACCCAGCGTGAGAGAAAGAATTGTTGAGAATGTATGTGTGAAACACCACTTTATTAATCAAAGTCATTTATTTTCTAGAAACTTTACTTGCTTTCTCCTTTACTTTTCCAGTCGAAAGCCTTTATTTCAAGCCTTCCTTTATTTTATCAAGTTCTCTTCTTCATGCAATTTACATAAAGCTTCTTTATTTTCTTGTCCTTTAACCATTATCAAACTTAGTCAAAACCCCAAAATCAACCATGTCTTAGGATCAATCTGATCGATCCTGCGAGTCACCAAATAAGTAACCTTTTGGAAGATCAGCGGTTGTTTACCAATTCCCACGGTAAACAATTTTGAACTTGGGATATGAATATGAATTGTAGGTAATTACATCCTCTTCAAAATGAGCTTTGGATGGGTCATTTTTGATAAAGTATGAGAAAGTTATGCTTGGTCAAAGTTGAGTTGACTTTTCCTACAAAACCCTAATTTAGCAACTTTTTGGATTTTGATGAATTGTAAGCAATCCTTGAGGAATCATGATAAACCCTTGATCAAATGATGAATAATAATTCAAAATGAGAATGTTGACCAAAAATCTTGAAGTTTGATTGTATGTGGGCCACAGTTGACTTTTGCCCTAGCATAGTCGATTTTCAGGCATTTGAGCAGTTGACTGAGCAAACTTCCTCTGCAAGGCCTGGAACTTGACATGGATGATCTTTAGAACATATTAGGACAGTGGTGAGCATTTGGGATCCTTTGGACTCAAGAATCTTGATGCAAAATGAAACCCTAATTTGAGATAGACTGCCTTAGGAGAGAGTTTGTCTGGTCAACTCTTGGACTTCCTTGAGCAATTTGAGGATCACACTTGACATGTATTGAGAAATATGGGAGGGAAAATTTTGGGGTACAACATAAAGGATGTTTTGTTTTGAAATGGAGCAAGTAATTAGGAGCATTCTACCTACTCAAAAGTCTTTCATGTTCATTTCCTCTTTCCTCTGATATTGTTATCTTACCATTGATTTGGTAAGTAACCTTATCTTTGGATGTAAATGGGACGGGCGCGGGTCATCGTATAACCATGATTAGCAATGTTGCAAGGTATCTTAACATTCTTTTTTAGGGACTAAGATCATTTAGAAGGCAACTTAGATAGCGTCATCGAGGGACTATGATCTTGTATTTTGCTTTGTTTTTGCTAAGATACCTCACATGCATAATATGACCATTTTGTAAAGGCAACCAAGTGGATTTACCCTAGGGGGTGCTTGTGTGCAAGTGTGTTATTTTTCATGCTTGATTTTGTCTTTGATTAGGGTTTTCTATTTGATTGGTTTTAGTCTTTCCATACATACTCTAATTACTAGCAATTGTATATAAAGCGATAAATTGCGGAATTTAAAGTTACTACGCTATTACAATACTTGTGTAAGGGGGTGTACAAATTATAAATGGGGATAGCAAGAAAATAAACCTAATTAATCTATTACAACCATATTGAATTGGTACAAGAATTGAAATAAATAAAGTACAAGATGAATAAATATGTAAGAATGTAAATGTGAAAAAATGGGTATTTGTTTGGATTTTTTAGAGAAGGGAAAATTGTTTTAACCTAATTAATTAAAAGAAAATAATTAATTAAACCTAAATTTATTAAGAAAAGATTTTAAATAAAACCCTTAATCTATTAATTGATTAAAAAGAAATTAAGTTTAAGAAAAGTATTTTTGGTATTTTGTCTTGAAAATAAATTATAGTGTTATAAAATATTTTTGGCCTTTTTTAATATTAAAATAATATATTTTAATTGGTGTAAAAGAAAATAAATAATAACCTAGTTTTAATTAAATTTACAAGAATAATTATTAAAATAAATAAAGTATGGTTAAATAAAATAATTTTTTTGGTGAAAAAAATTAATAAACTATGTCAAAATTTAAATCTACTATATTTATATTTTTTGTGATTTTTTAGTATTAGAAAAATAATTAAGAAAATAAATAAAATAAAAATAAGAAAAGAAAATAAAAACTGGGCCATGGGTGTGAATAACCTGCAGGGGGTTAGAGAGTAAAAAAAAAAAAAACAAAGCCCAAAGAGGCCCAGGCGCCTTGTCAACAAAGTCAGAATGCAAAGAAAAAATGTAAAAAATCAAAAGGGTACCACTGGGGCTCGAACTCAGGTCCCTCAGGTTACAGGTATGCGCTTCTACCATTGGGATGGCTATACATTCGTTAACATAAGTAAAACAATAAATATATGATACAAAACGCGCACTGATTTCCACTTCATCTTCAACCTCCAGCCAGACCAACTGTAACTTGTTCAAATCTTAACAAAAATGAAAACTGTAAACATGAAACTTGTAGCAAATTTACTCACGATTTCAGAAATGTAAAGCATTAAAGCTATAGATTAAAGACAAACATGAATTTCATTGGTCCTAATCTGAACCCTAAAAATCTCAGAAAATTCAATCTTAAAATTCTCTAAGCTTAGGCAAAATTAATGGAAACTATGGACATGGTTAGCTTTAGGGCAATGATATCTACTTGTTTCATTCATAAATAAATCATTGATGATGCCTGTATGAAAAGTTCCAAAGTTAGAAAACTTACCTTGTAAGAGGGTATCGGGTTTGATTTTTGAGCAACTTTCAAGGAGTTCCAATGATTGGGTTAGCTTCCTCAAGTTCCCAGGAAGCTAATGGGATGCTTAGCTTGAGCTGGAAGTGGCTGAGGAGTTATAGAGAAGTCCACTTGCAGACCTCTGTTTTTGAAAATGGAACTTTATGATGGAGGTGTTACAGTTAGGCAAAAGGATTTTGGATGGTTTGTATTTGATGTTTAGAAGCTTTAGGAACCAAAAGGCTTGGAAACGCACGAGGGAGATATGAGTTTCAAGTTCTTGGTGAGATTAAGCAACAATGGAGTTTTTGTGTGTGATTCTGAGTTCTTGGTGTTTTTAGGGTTCAAGCATGCGTGGGATTTATTGCAAATGGTTTGTGTTTGTATAAACAAAAGAGTTTGAGAGCTTTTGACAATCAGAAGTACTAGTTTTCAGCTAATTGCTAGGTTACTTGATTTTGAAGAAAAGTGGGAAAACAAGTTTCAATGAGGAGGTACAAGCATGGGATGAGTGATTGTAAGTGTATAACAAGTTTCTTACGAGTTATAGGACTTGTATGATCAGAAGAGAACAAGTGCAAGGCTCAAGAACAAGTTTTGTGCAAAAAGTCACTTTATCAAAATGGCAATGTGCACTTTCTTCCCAAAATGGATATAAAGCATGGCTTTGCATTGAAGGCTTAAAATGAGACCTCTAAAAGTTGTGCAAGCGATTAATTATGGAGTGCCTAACAAGTTTGAGGCCTGCAAAGTAGAGTTTATGCAGCATAACTGTGAATTTGAATTTTGTTCATCACCAAATGCCTTGTAAATCAAGTGATAAAACCCTAACTTCATCTCTTCGATTCTCTTTACATAAAAATGGTTTAAAGGAGTTCTTGGACATTTTGGAAATCTTGAAATATGCTCTAAAACAAATCTTTGAATTGATTTTGAAGATTCCCCTTGGAACTATATGAAAAAGTTCCATGAAGTTGGGTCAAATTCCTGCCCAAATTAGGGCAAAATTTCACTAAGTGTTTTATTTCATGACCACATGTTCTTAAAATTATAACTTGAGATCCAAGCACTTTTGGAAGAAGTTCTGTGATGCAAAGTTGTAGATTTCATGGAGATCTATAACTTTCATGTTGGAAGTTTCTCTTGAATCACCTTGTATCATGGTGACATTTTTTCTCAAAGTTATGAAAAAATAAGAAATTTCTAACACTTAGAAAAATTTATAAGTTTAGAAATTTTAACTTTTCAAAATGAAATCTTAAATTTTTTGATTTCTGGATGAATAAGTTTCATATTTTTATATGCTTTGATGAATTGTGATCTTTGGCATTTGAATTTGACCAAAAAGTCAAAGTTTGACTTTTCAGTATGCGGTTGACTTTTTATCAGTTAACTACAAAATTCATCTGTCAATCTATTGGACTTGCAATGTTTTAAGCCATGTCATTAGGTCAAAATGATGCAATTGAACTCTTGAAATCATGCCTTAAAACAATTGATCATTTTCTAGGTCAAAAATAAGAAATTGCCCTTTCCTAGTCAAAACCCTAATTTTGACCATTTTGCCCTTTTGGAGATTTGATCAAATTTCTTGAGGAGTTGTGGTCCAAACTTGATTAAATGATACATATGAGTTTAAATTGTTGACGTGGATCAAAAATTATGAAGTTTGACTTTAAATTAGCCATAGTTGACTTTTCCCCAACACAATTGATTTTTAGGTCAACTGCTCAATTGACTGAGGAAAAGTGTGATCCAAGGCTTGAAACTTGACATGAGTAGTCTTGGGGGTCCATAATGACCCATGAATGTCATATGAAGCATTGAAAGTTCAAATATCCTTGTGCAATCTCAAACCCTAATTTTGGCCATCAGTGCTTAAGGAGGTTGTGATCGGTGGAAATAGAATTGACTGTTTTTTAAGCTGGTTTTGCAAAATGTCGCGGTAAGCAAGAGTTGCCACCGTCTTTTATGTTCTCCAACATGTAAAGGACAAAAGCACAGCAAAATTCCTTATTCGAGAATGTTTCTCGGTTCAGGAGGTAGATTTATAGAAAGGGAAGGTGTTAGCACCCTTTCTATCCGTGGTTATCCACGGGCTCTTAGGTACTTGCTCTTATGTTTTCAAAAATTTGTTTGCTTTTCAAGTGTGTGTGTGGGTTTTGAAAAAGTTCGTTTGAAAAATTTCTAAGTAACTCTTGTATCAGTCCTCAAGAGTGTATGAAAAATTTGTTTGAAAACTTTTAGAAAGTGTGAAGTGTGAAAAGTATTTTTGTTTGTTTTGAAAAGAGCAAGTATCCATGAGTCATCTACCTACCCTAAGGAATTAAGCTGTGTAAGTGTCCTTTAGGTAGTGCCATCCCACCATTGAGAGGTAGGTAGCACCGCCGTTGGAGGTGTTCGGGTCAATTCGATTATCGGGACTGTGTGGTCACCGAAGCAATGGTTAGGACACCTTAGAAGTAACCCTAATGTCCTAGATCCTTTTTAATCCGAGGCAACCGTTTCGAGGCAACTGTTTCGAGGCAACTGTTTCGAGGCAACTGGATCTTGGACATAAGAGCGACCGCTAAAACGTCCTATACTTGATGACCACATTTCGAAGGCAACGAGTGAGGCGTACCCTAGAAGTGGTGTGTGTATTGTGTGTTATATTCAGTTAATGTTTGTCATTGTTATTAGTGAGCTACAAGTTGTTTTTATTTACATACATTATTTCAGGCAAGTTTAGCAGTTAAGGGGGTGCGGAAAGTAAATTGCGGAAACATAAATCCTACGCTATTACAAGGCGCGGGTCTATACATCGCCAAAAATACAAAGACCCGTTTTGGTAAATAAGTACGAGAAATTAAAATAAAGCAGTAAACCTAATTAACTATTACATGTCTTTGAAGCAATTACATAATAATAAACTATGCGCGAATAAAAATTAAATTGGAAATGTTCTAAGGGTGTTGACCCTTTTAAGAAAAGAAATTGATTTTTTTTGTCTTTTTGTAATTAAAATGAAATTAAAAACTAATTGTTAAACTAATTAATTAATTTATTAAAAGAAAAAATATTTTTTGTGTTTTTATGTTTTTATGAAATAAAAATAAAAAGAAATAAAATTAAAAGTTAATTTTACCTAATTCTAAATCTATTTTAACTATTAAGAAAAGAAATTGAAGTTGCCTAATTAAACTATTTATTTGTTAATATTTATTTACAAAATAAAATAATAATAATGTTAATTCTATTTTTTTGATTTTTTA
The DNA here is from genome assembly GCA_948472305.1 of Vicia faba. Classification (NCBI taxonomy): domain Eukaryota; kingdom Viridiplantae; phylum Streptophyta; class Magnoliopsida; order Fabales; family Fabaceae; genus Vicia; species Vicia faba. The sequence goes on along the minus strand of OX451741.1, from coordinate 817,126,180 downwards.
TGAAAATATGTTAGTTGGTTAATTTGTTATTAAGAAATAAAAATAAGGTAAATAAAAAAGAAATGACAAAAATAAGAAAAAAGATTAAACCCAAGGGGGTGTGGGCTGGAATTTGAGGGTGTTGATTGAGATTTGAGGCCCATTGAAGCTTCAGCTCGTTTGACTTCTTGGATTGCCTATACCCACGTTGACTCCAGAGCAACATGGTCCTCATGCTTTGGCCATTGGATTTGCACTGAAGGACACTTGGCAGGCAGAGATGTGAGGCTTATGGTGCGCCTCAGTTTGGAATCTGCACAGGAATTTGTTAGAAAAAAAAATAACATTGAGTTTTGGGGGACCTGGGAATCGAACCCAGGTCCCAATGATTACCAGCCAACTCACATCAACCACTACATCATTCGCTTGTTTGTGTCAAGATACCACTTCATCGCGCCTTTTTTATTATCCTTATCTTGTAATTACTTTTCCCCTTTTGTCATCCTAATAGATTGTTTTCCATTCTTCTTCTTTAAAGAGTAGAAAAAAAAGAGGCACCTTTATTCTCCCTTTCCTGCATACACAAAAACAAAAAAACAAAATGTTGACAAAAAAACGTAATTACACACAGAGGGTGATGGCGGTTAGGAAACGGTGGTTCTCGGATCTGCAGCGGTTCTGCAAGATGTTTTGGTCTAATTGTGAAATTTAGTGAATAGATGTAAATGATAGTAGTTTGGAAATTCAGATTGAAAAGTTGTTGGTAGTAGTCATGGATGGTGAAGGAAATTAAAGATTCGTGGTGTATAAAACACAAGTAAGAAAAGTATAAAAATTAGTTGTTAGCTATGTAAAAAAAAAGAATGGAGTACGAAAAAAATTGTGAGCATGGATAGGGATTTTCTGCAGAGCTTTTTTTTGGAATTTTATTTTTTTCGTTTTTAGAGAGTTCTAGCTCTTGTATGGTATAAGGAATGCTTGCATATCTCTTTTGTAATGAGTATTAATCAAAATAAAGAGCCTTGAAGCCTTGCCATCATGTTTTGGATTTTGCCATGAACACCATTTAAACAACTTGCCATTTTTGTCAAGATTTGAATTTCTATGCCCATAATAGGTCTTGCACGAATTTGGAAGGTGAATGATGGTGTATCAAAGCTATTCAACACAAAATATATCCCTCCATTAATTTCTTTGATTTTTATTTGAATTTTAAAGATTTAAAATGAATTAAATCAAATAAAATTAAATAAAAATGGAAAAATTAATTTTTAATCTTGAAATAAATTGTGGGACACGTGGGAAGCATGGCCGAGCTGAACCAAGTGGAAAAAGTTGGCCCCTTTTGTCAAAAATGAAGTTTCAAGGATAGTTGACTTTGGCCATTTCACAAAAATTTCCCAACTTCTCCAATGCATATCTTACTCAATTTTGAAGCTATGAACATGTTCTTGGACATTTTGGAAAGGTCTAGAAGTCCTCTAACCAATGCCTTTGGTCCCATGTCATTTGAATTTACCAATCTCAAGTTATGGTCTTTGACTTAAAGTGCCTTTTTGTTGACGTTTGAAAATGACCTATAATGTTGAAATTGATAACTTTTTGTGAGAGCATTTCTTGGACTTGGAATGTGAAGATGAGTTGTAGGAAATGTCCTCCCCTTCAAGATGAGCATTGGATGGGATTTTTCTGATGAAACATGAAAAAGTTATGCCTTGGTCAAGTTACAGTTGACTTTTCAACTGTCCAAAAATAGAAACTTTTGACACCTTGATGATTTTTGAGCCATTCTTGTGAAATCATGGTCAAGATTTGACCAAATGATGATTGTGGCTTCAAAATAAGATGTTGACCAAATTTTTTGACTTTTGACTGCCAAATGACCATTTTGCCCCTACAGTTGACTGTGAAGCATTTAGGGCTTTTGACTGTGCAATTTGACCTTGTGAGCCTTGAAACTTGACATGTAGGTGCTTGACAATGTATATGAGCATATGGGACTTGATTGAGCCTTTGAAAACCTCAACTTCCTTGCAAGAACCAAAACCCTAATTTGACTGGCTTAGGAGGATAGTTGATTGTGTAGCCCTTGAGTAGACTTTGAATCATTTGAGGTGATGCTTGGCAAAACTTTGAAGATTATGGGAGGGAAAATTTTGGGGTACAACAGTTGCCCCTGTTCAATCTTCTTAGACCTGAGGATGTAGATTGGCTTGTGTGCCTTTCGTGATCCGAGGGTGGAAGATGATTGAACACTAGAGTGCCCAGAAATTTGCACTCACATAGTAGAGTATCAGGAGTGTGATAGCGGGAATGGGCTTACAGATGCCATTTGGAAAGATGGTAGATAGTTGAATCTGAATAAAAAATAGAATAGATTCTGTGTCTGGAGCATATCTAGTCTGTGTCTGATTGTTGACGTCTGAATAAATGGTAGAATGACCGCCGCGTATGGGGTATATCCATACTGCGTTTGAATGAGTGACAGAATGTCATCCGAATCTGGATCGTATCTGGACTGTCTTTTGAATGAATCTGGACTAAACAATAGAATAACATCCGGGCTGGAGCATCTCTAAGTTGTCTTTAGAAGCTTGAATCTGAATAAGCAATAGAATAGCGTCCGGGTCCGGAGCATCTCTAGGCTATATTTGAAAGGAAACCTGAATAAGCATCAAAATGTCGCCATGTCTGGGTCGCATCTGAACCATCTCTAGAAGGAAATTTGGAATAAGCAATAGAATAGCATCCGTGTCTGGAGCATCTCTAGGCTATATCTGAAAGGAAATCTGAATAAGTATCAGAATGTCGCCATGCCTGGGTCACATCTGAACTATCTCTAGAAGGAGTCTTGAATAAGCAAAAGAACAACATCCATATCTGGAGCATTTCCAAGTTATCTCTGAAAGGAAGTCTGGAATGAGTATCAGAACGTCGCCATGCCTGGGTCACATCTGAACTATCTCTGGAAGGAGTCTTGAATAAGCAAAAGAACAACATCCATATCTGGAGCATTTCCAAGCTATCTCTGAAAGGAAATCTGGAATGAGTATCAGAACGTCGCCATGCCTGGGTCACATCTGAACTATCTCTAGAAGGAGTCTTGAATAAGCAAAAGAACAACATCCATATCTGGAGCATTTCCAAGCTATCTCTGAAAGGAAATCTGGAATGAGTATCAGAACGTTGCCGTGCCTGGGTCACATCTGAACTATCTCTAGAAGGAGTCTTGAATAAGCAAAAGAACAACATCCATATCTGGAGCATTTCCAAGCTATCTCTGAAAGGAAATCTGGAATGAGTATCAGAACGTCGCCATGCCTGGGTCACATCTGAACTATCTCTAGAAGGAGTCTTGAATAAGCAAAAGAACAGCATCCATATCTGGAGCATTTCCAAGCTATCTCTGAAAGGAAATCTGGAATGAGTATCAGAATGTCGCCATGCCTGGGTCACATCTGAACTATCTCTAGAAGGAGTCTTGAATAAGAAAAAGAACAATATCCATATCTGGAGCATTTCCAAGCTATCTCTGAAAGGAAATCTGGAATGAGTATCAGAATGTCGCCATGCCTGGGTCACATCTGAACTATCTCTAGAAGGAGTCTTGAATAAGCAAAAGAACAGTATCCACATCTGGAGCATTTCCCCGCTATATCTGAAAGGAAACTCTTGAATAAGCAAAAGGACAGCATCCATATTTGGAGCATTTCCAAGCTATCTCTGAAGAGAAAATCTGAATAAGCAAAAGAACAACATCCATCTCTGGAGCATTTCCTAGCTATCTCTTTAATGTAGATATGCCCTGTCTAGATACAGGTATCGAATCCACAATCAATCGCTCACAGATATGCCCTGGCTAGATACAAGTATCGAATCTAGAACTGCGACAGTTGATGGTAATCATCTTTGGATTGACCTTTTTCCTGAAAAGGCAAAACATCAGTTGTATGCGATGTCATGATGTATGAAAAGCATGATGTCATGATGTTCTAAAAAATAGATGAGATTGTGTGATGTATGATGCGTATATGCATGCGTCATGGTGTATGATAATGTGACGTTTATGAATGTGTCTAGTAAAATAAATCCTTGACCAATTCCGGGAAGTTGAATCCTGGGCTGATGTTTGAAGAGTGAAGTTCTTCATTTCCGCTGGGGATGATGGTTGCAAGCATAAACCGGTAGGAGAAGATGACTCCATTGGGGAATAAACTTGGCGAAGAGATTACTCTGCGGGGAATTACTCTGTGGGGACGAGATACTTCGCTGAGGTTTTGATGATAACTTCGCTGGGGATACCATTGCTAAGTTATGTTGGGGAATTTGAGGAACTCCGCTGGGGATAGGAAGAACTTCGCTGAGGACGATCTTTCCATGGTTATTAGCTGAGGATAACCCAGTTATAAGCTCTGGTGGAGAATGACCTTTGAATAAATCCGGGGAGATGCGTTCGTACTCTGCAGGGATAAGCTTCCAGAATCTACTGGGGATAAGCTTCCAGAATCTACTGGGGATAAGCTTCCATAATCTACTGGGGATAATGATTCAACTCTCCTGGGGAAGCTTTTGAGACTGTACTGGGGAGTAGCTCCACTGGGGTGTCCGTATTCCGCCGGGGAACAATATTATATTAAGACTGTCGGGGATGCTTGCTTAGGAACATCTGTATACTCCGATGGGGAATATTGAGATTTTCTGGGGATACCCAACTTCCTTAAGGCTGACTGTAGGCTAACTCTGCTTGGGGAAAGTGTTGCTGACTTGCTGGAGATACAGTGTCTTGTTAGGGCTGATGGGAGACCAACTCTGCTTGGGGAGAGTACTTATGATTTGTCTTACTCTGCGGAGAGTGGAGGTATCTTGGTTACGTTCTTCAGCCGAACCTACCTTGGTACCTTGGTTGACAGAGCCACTAGACCGCTTGGAAAACTCATTATTGCCCATGTTTCTGATGTGAGAAGGTGGCCTGTGAGGTGTTTGATACCTGCCGATTGACAAATCTTCTTCTGGTAGGCGAGTGACGAGATGACGGGACATAGTCGTACGCTTTGATCCCTAACTTTTGCCTGGACCGCCCTTTCGGGTTTTCAGTCCATCGGGATACCCTTTTTTGCCCAATCCGCCTTTTCAGGTTTGCGACTTGCCGGGTGTACAGATTTTTTTTCATTTCACCCCTTATTTTTGCCCGAACCCTTTTGGTTCGCCGGGAAGCCCTTATTTTTTCCTAGGTGTGTCAACCTAGCAGGTCTTTGATTGCGCGTAGTATTTTTTCGACTATGTCCATGCTCTCATGATGTAGGGAGGTGCCCCTGTCAATATTGTTGTGTTGCCATGTGACCAGAAGATCTTCGTTTGACCGTCCAATGCCCCAAGTGATCTAGATGGAGATTTGCCCCAAGCTGGTTGGCCTTTCGAGAGATTCTCCGAATCTTGACTGGATTGCCCCAGATGATGGACAATGATCATGTCTGCCCCTTGATTGGAAGTGCTTTTGTTCACTAGATATTCTTCATGCGAATTTCTTTGCTGTTCGAACAAAAAGTCATATGCAAACAAAGTTATGTTAAAAATGCAAAGCTTATGTCTGTCTTGAAGTTTTCGGAAATGTATTTTTTCAGCAAAACCAGTGAATTTTGTAAAATGTGATGTCAACTCGTTATTTTACCGCAAGCCTTAAGGAGTCAGGATACCTTTCGTAACAGTATGCTTTCGAACTAACCCGTGCTTCAGCTAGGACTTTTTGAGGGTTATAACGTGGCCTGGTTCACGGTTTAAGAAACAAAGGATAAAGGCTCAAATTATATTTGTACCCACTCACTCTTCGTGATGTTCTTCAAACCTAAACTCAGTTGATCGTGCATTAGACCTTGTTCGAGTCTTTGTCCTAATATTCCCATGATGGTTCGGATGTTGACATTTTATTTTGAATAGGTGGAAATAGAACTGACTGTTTTTTAAGCTGGTTTCGCAAAATGTCGCGGTAAGCAAGAGTCGCCACCGTCTTTTATGTTCTCCAACATGGAAAGGACAAAAGCACAGCAAAATTCCTTATTCGAGAATGTTTCTCGGTTCGGGAGGTAGATTTATAGAAAGGGAAGGTGTTAGCACCCTTTCTATCCGTGGTTATCCACGGGCTCTTAGGTACTTGCTCTTATGTTTTCAAAAATTTGTTTGCTTTTCAAGTGTGTGTGTGGGTTTTGAAAAAGTTCGTTTGAAAAATTTCTAAGTAACTCTTGTATCAGTCCTCAAGAGTGTATGAAAAATTTGTTTGAAAACTTTTAGAAAGTGTGAAGTGTGAAAAGTATTTTTGTTTGTTTTGAAAAGAGCAAGTATCCATGAGTCATCTACCTACCCTAAGGAATTAAGCTGTGTAAGTGTCCTTTATGTAGTGCCATCCCACCATTGAGAGGTAGGTAGCACCGCCGTTGGAGGTGTTCGGGTCAATTCGATTATCGGGACTGTGTGGTCACCGAAGCAACGGTTAGGACACCTTAGAAGTAACCCTAATGTCCTAGATCCTTTTTAATCCAAGGAAACCGTTTCGAGGCAACTGTTTCGAGGCAACTGTTTCGAGGCAACTGGATCTTGGACATAAGAGCGACCGCTAAAACGTCATATACTTGATGACCACGTTTCGAAGGCAAAGAGTGAGGCGTACCCTAGAAGTGGTGTGTGTATTGTGTGTTGTATTCAGTTAATGTTTGTCTTTGTTATTAGTGAGCTACGAGCTGTTTTTATTTACATACATTCTTTCATGCAAGTTTAGCAGTTAAGGGGGTACGGAAAGTAAATTGCGGAAACATAAATCCTACGCTATTACAAGGCGCGGGTCTATACATCGCCAAAAATACAAAGACCCGTTTTGGTAAATAAGTACGAGATATTAAAATAAAGCAGTAAACCTAATTAACTATTACATGTCTTGGAAGCAATTACATAATAATAAACTATGCGCGAATAAAAATTAAATCGGAAATGTTCTAAGGGTGTTGACCCTTTTAAGAAAAGAAATTGATTTTTTTTTGTCTTTTTGTAATTAAAATGAAATTAAAAACTAATTGTTAAACTAATTAATTAATTTATTAAAAGAAAATATATTTTTTGTGTTTTTATGTTTTTATGAAATAAAAAAAAAAAGAAATAAAATTAAAAGTTAATTTTACCTAATTCTAAATCTATTTTAATTATTAAGAAAAGAAATTGAAGTTGCCTAATTAAACTATTTATTTGTTAATATTTATTTACAAAATAAAATAATAATAATGTTAATTCTATTTTTTTTTTATTTTTTATGAAAATATGTTAGTTGGTTAATTTGTTAATAAGAAATAAAAATAAGGTAAATAAAAAAGAAATGACAAAAATAAGAAAAAAGATTAAACCCAAGGGGGTGTGGGCTGGAATTTGAGGGTGTTGATTGAGATTTGAGGCCCATTGAAGCTTCAGCTCGTTTGACTTCTTGGATTGCCTATACCCATGTTAACTCCAGAGCAACATGGTCCTCATGCTTTGGCCATTGGATTTGCACTGAAGGACACTTGGCAGGCAGAGATGTGAGGCTTATGGTGCGCCTCAGTTTGGAATCTGCACAGGAATTTGTTAGAAAAAAAAAATAACATTGAGTTTTGGGGGACCTGGGAATCGAACCCAGGTCCCAATGATTACCAGCCAACTCACATCAACCACTACATCATTCGCTTGTTTGTGTCAAGATACCACTTCATCGCGCCTTTTTTATTATCCTTCTCTTGTAATTACTTTTCCCCTTTTGTCATCCTAATAAATTGTTTTCCATTCTTCTTCTTTAAAGAGTAGAAAAAAAAGAGGCACCTTTATTCTCCCTTTCCTGCATACACAAAAACAAAAAAACAAAATGTTGACAAAAAAACGTAATTACACACAGAGGGTGATGGCGGTTAGGAAACGGTGGTTCTCGGATCTACAGCGGTTCTGCAAGATGTTTTGGTCTAATAGTGAAGTTTAGTGAATAGATGTAAATGATAGTAGTTTGGAAATTCAGATTGAAAAGTTGTTGGTAGTAGTCATGGATGGTGAAGGAAATTAAAGATTCGTGGTGTATAAAACACAAGTAAGAAAAGTATAAAAATTAGTTGTTAGCTATGTAAAAAAAAAAGAATGGAGTACGAAAAAAATTGTGAGCACGGATAGGGATTTTCTGCAGAGCTTTTTTTTGGAATTTTATTTTTTTTCGTTTTTAGAGAGCTCTAGCTCTTGTATGGTATAAGGAATGCTTGCATATCTCTTTTGTAATGAGTATTAATCAAAATAAAGAGCCTTGAAGCCTTGCCATCATGTTTTGGATTTTGCCATGAACACCATTTAAACAACTTGCCATTTTTGTCAAGATTTGAATTTCTCTGCCCATAATAGGTCTTGCACGAATTTGGAAGGTGAATGATGGTGTATCAAAGCTATTCAACACAAAATATATCCCTCCATTAATTTCTTTGATTTTTATTTGAATTTTAAAGATTTAAAATGAATTAAATCAAATAAAATTAAATAAAAATGGAAAAATTAATTTTTAATCTTGAAATAAATTGTTGGACACGTGGGAAGCATGGCCAAGCTGAACCAAGTGGAAAAAGTTGGCCCCTTTTGTCAAAAATGAAGTTTCAAGGATAGTTGACTTTGGCCATTTCACAAAAATTTCCCAACTTCTCCAATGCATATCTTGCTCAATTTTGAAGATATGAACATGTTCTTGGACATTTTGGAAAGGTCTTGAAGTCCTCTAACCAATTCCTTTGGTCCCATGTCATTTGAATTTACCAATCTCAAGTTATGGTCTTTGACTTAAAGTGCCTTTTTGTTGACTTTTGAAAATGACCTATAATGTTGAAATTGATAACTTTTTGTGAGAGCATTTCTTGGACTTGGAATGTGAATATGAGTTGTAGGAAATGTCCTCCCCTTCAAGATGAGCATTGGATGGGATTTTTCTGATGAACCATGAAAAAGTTATGCCTTGGTCAAGTTACAGTTGACTTTTCAGCTGCCCAAAAATAGAAACTTTTGACACCTTGATGATTTTTGAGCCATTCTTGTGAAATCATGGTCAAGATTTGACCAAATGATGATTGTGGCTTCAAAATAAGATGTTGACCAAAATTTTTGACTTTTGACTGCCAAATGACCATTTTGCCCCTACAGTTGACTGTGAAGCATTTAGGGCTTTTGACTGTGCAATTTGACCTTGTGAGCCTTGAAACTTGACATGTAGGTGCTTGACAATGTATATGAGCATATGGGACTTGATTAAGCCTTTGAAAACCTCAACTTCCTTGCAAGAACCAAAACCCTAATTTGACTGGCTTAGGAGGATGGTTGATTGTGTAGCCCTTGAGTAGACTTTGAACCATTTGAGGTGATGCTTGGCAAAACTTTGAAGATTATGGGAGGGCAAATTTTGGGGTACAACAGAGGTGTCTTGAGCTGATCAAACCTTAGTGCACTCTTGAGCCCAAGGAGATATTGTGAGCAAATTCTTGATAAGTGAGAGGGAAAATTTTGTGGTACAATAGCTGCCCCTGTTCAATCTTCTTAAACCTGAAGAGTTAGATTGGCTAGTTTTGCCATTCGTGACTCGAAGGTGGAAGATGATTGGACACTAGAGTGCCCAGAAATTTGCACTCGAGGATGTGGTTGTTGATGGTGTAGGGAATGGGATTAAAGATGCCATTTGGAGGGGATGATGGTAATTTATTGGAGATGGGCTTGCAGATGCCATCCGGAGATGATCGCTGAACCGTATCTGTAAGTTGAAACTAAATGAGTATCAGGATGGCATCTGTGTTTGGAGCGTATCTGAATTGTATCTGAGAGTTGAATCTGAATGAGTATCAGGATGGAATCCATGTCTGGAGCGTATCTGAACTGTATCTGAGAGTTGAATCTGAATGAGTATCAGAGTGGCATCCGTGTCTGGAGCGTATCTGAACTGTATCTGAGAAGCTGAATCTAAATGAGTATCAGGATGGCATTCGTTGTCTGGAGCATATCTGAACTGTATCTGAAAGTTGAATCTGAATGAGTATCAGGATGGCATCCGTGTCTGGAGCGTATCTGAATTGTATCTGAGAGTTGAATCTGAATGAGTATCATAATGGCATCCGTGTCTGGAGCGTATCTGAACTGTATCTGAGAAGCTGAATCTGAATGAGTATCAAGATGGCATCCGTGTCTAGAGCGTATCTGAACTGTATCTGAGAAGCCAAATTAGAATGAGTATCAGGATGGCATCCGTTGTATGGAGTGTATCTGAACTGTATCTGAGAGTTGAATCTGAATGAGTATCAGGATGTCATCCATGTCTGGAGCGTATCTGAACTATATCTGAGAGTTGAATCTGAATGAGTATAAGAATGACATCCGTGTTTGGAGCGTATCTGAAATGTATCTGAGAAGCTGAATCTGAATGAGTATCAGGATGGCATCCGTGTTAGGAGCGTATCTGAACTGTATCTGAAAATCTTTTGAACATTGTTAATGGTAGATATTGATTAACCTTATCCTGAAAAGGGTAAAATGTTAGCTAGTATGCAATGTCATGTGGTATGAAATGTATGGTGTAATGAGATTGTGATACATGCGTTCGTGTTATCGATGTTCATGATATATGGATGCGATGTATGCGTATGTGAGCTAATCTACTGCACTATTGTTAGATTGGGGAAAATAAATCCATGACTACTGCTGAGGATAGGAAGTGTAGGTCTTCATGTTGTGAAGTTGAAGTGTTGATGAATTTCCTCTTAGAGAAATAAACCTGTTGTGAGGGAAATGTCGTGTACCGCCTGTAAAATCCTGTTGGGGAATCCTGAACAAATAGGCGACTTCTACCGGGGAGTGATATCTGGAAGTTTGTTCCGCTGGGGATTAAACTGCACACTACAGGGGATTTTACGGAGATAACTTAGAGAGATTTCCATATCTCTTAAAGCCACCAGTGATTGTCTTTTTATTTTGTTCATTTGTAAACAGTAATTATGTTCAAATGTATATGTTAAAAAATAAATCATTGGAAATTTTTGTAAACAAAACACAAGAGTAAAGAAGAACATATAGTTTTGCACTTTCAAAGGGATATCTTTGTATTGACTTTGAGTAATTATTTTTGTACAATGAGACGAATATTCTAGTAAGAGAATTCCGTCGTAAAAAAATGAAAATTTTGATACAAAGAAAAGATAACTATGTGCAATAATCCCATGGGGTTCCCATTCTTCTATAGCCTTCGTGTCTCTGAGCATCTTGTCTATTTGTTTCCTTGTCCGAAGCCGATTGAATTGATCAGAACCGTCGAGTTTACAGGTTGTAGCCAAAGGTTGTCTGTAAGGTGATCCAATGGGACATAGTCATACGCTTTAATTCCCTAACTTTTGCCTGGACCTCCCTTTCGGGTTTTCAGTCCATCGGGATACCCTTTTTTGCCCAATCCGCCCTTTCGAGTTTTCAGCTTGCCGGGTGTACATATTTTTTGTTTTATCCCTAATTTTTTCCTGAACCTTTTTGGTTCGCCGGGATGCCCTTGTTTTGCCTAGGTGTGTCAACCTAGCGGGTCTCATATGCGTAGTATCTTTTGACTATGTCCGTGTTCACAGGGTGCGGCAGGTCGTCGCCATCCATGGTGGTCAAGATCATTGCTCCACCAGAGAAAATGCTTTTGATTACAAACGATACTTCATATGTAGGAGTCCATTTGCCCCTGGGATCACCTTGCGGTAGTATGATACGTTTGATCACCAAATCTCCGACTTGATACACTTGGCATATGACCTTTTTGTTGAAAGACTTGATCATTAGTTTTTGATACATTTGACCATGACAGGCAACAATAAGTCTTTTCTCATCAATCAAGTTCAGTTGATCAAGTCGAGTCTGGATCCAATCTTCTTCATTCAGATCTGCATTCTTCATGATTCTTAGAGAGGGGATCTGGACCTTAATAGGCAAGACAACCTCCATGCCGTAAACCAGAGAGTAAGGTGTTGCCCTGGTTGATGTGCGCGCTGTGGTACGATACCCATGGAGAGAGAATGGTAGCATCGCATGCCAGTCTTTATATGTGACTATCATTTTATGTATGATCTTTTTGATATTCTTATTTGCGGCTTTGACAACACCATTCATCTTGGGTCGGTAAGGGGAAGAATTGTGATGCTGGATCCTGAATTGCTTGCACAAGGCGGTAATCATAGTATTGTTTAGATTCATACCATTTTCTATGATGATTCTCTCCGGGATACCATACCGCAGACAAGGTTTTGTTTAATGAATTGGGATACAACATTCTTGGTCACAGAAGTGAAAGAGGCTGCCTTGACCCACTTTGTAAAATAGTCAATGGCCACTAGGATGAAGCGATGTCCATTGGAGGCTGTTGGTTTGATTTCCCCAATCATATCGATGCCCCACATAGAAAAGGGCCAAGGAGCCGTCAAGACATTTAGAGGAACCGGAGGTGCGTGCACCTTGTCAGCATAAACCTGACACTTGTGGCAGGTTCGAGAGTATTGATAGCAATTTGCTTCCATGGTAGACCAATAATAGCCTTCCCATAGGATTTTCTTTGCCAACGTATGCCCACTGGAATGGGTGCCAAAAGTGCCTTCATGTAACTCAGCCGTGATCTTTTTCGCTTCAACCTTGTCTATGCAACAAAGTAACACATATTCATGGTTGCGTTTGTAGAGAATGCCATTACTAAGGAAGAACTTAGCAGAGAATCTCCTTAAGAACTTCTTATCATTGATTGAATCTCCTTCTGGATATTCTTGAGCCTCGAGATACCTCTTGACTTCGTGAAACCAAGGATGGTCCACTACTTCTTCAGTAATAATCTTGTGACAGTGAGCTGGTTCATCCATTCGTTCAATGGTGACCTGGGGAGCTTCATTATCCCATTTAAGTTTAAACATGGATGACATTGTCACTAGTGCATCTGCTAGCTGATTTTCTTCTCGCGGGAAATGCTCGAAGGTAATCTTCTCAAAATGTGGGATCAATGTCAGCACATGTTCTTTGTAGGGGATAAGGTTAGGGTGTTTGGTGTCCCATTCTCCTTTGATCTGGCTGATGACTAAAGCTGAATCTCCGAATACATTTAAAGATTTAATCCCCAAATCTATGGCAGCTTTGAGACCAAAAATGCATGCTTTGTATTCCGCCATGTTGTTTGTACAATTGAAGCAGAGTCTTGCAGTAAAGGGAGTATGACACCCTTCAGGAGATATGAGTACAACACCTATACCATTTTCGAGTGCGTTGGATGCCCATCAAAAACCAGGGTCCATCAGGATCCTTGGTCAGGGCCGTCATATGGTCTGAATTCTTCACAGTTGTTTACCATCATGATGTCTTCATCTGGGAATTCGAACTTCATGGAGTGGTAGTCATCCATAGCTTGATGAGAAAGGTGATCAGCTAGTACACTGCCCTTTATTGCTTTCTGGGTAGTATATTGTATGTCATATTTTGTCAGGATCATCTGCCATCTCGCTATTCTCCCAGAAAGGGCAGGCTTCTCAAAGATGTATTTTATTAGATCCATTTTGGATATTAATAAGGTAGTATGGGTCAGCATATACTGTCTTAGCCAGCGGGCAGCCCATGCCAGAGTGTAGCAAGTTTTCTCGAGCAGTGAATATCTTATTTCACAGTTGGTAAACTTTTTGCTCAGGTAATAAATAACATGCTCTTTTCGGCCAGACTCGTCATGCTGCCCTATCACACACCCTATTGAATTTTCTAAAACAGTTAGATACATGATCAATGGTTTTCCCTCGACTGGTGGCATCAAAACATAAGGCTCTTGTAGGTACTCTTTGATCTTGTCGAAAGTAGTTTGGCACTCGTCATTCCATTTGACTACTTGATTTTCTTCAGTAACTTGAAGATTGGTTCACAAGTAGCTGTCAGGTGAGAAATGAATTTGGAAATGTAGTTTAAACGTACCAAGAATCCCCTGACTTCCTTCTCAGCACGAGGAGCAGGCATCTCTTGTATCGCTTTCACCTTGGCGGGATCCACTTAGATTCCTTTATTGTTTACGACAAAGCCTAGGAGTTTACCATACCTCACCCCAAGTATGCATTTATTTGGGTTCAACCTCAGCTTGTATTTCTTTAGCCTCTCGAACAGTTTCTGTAAATGATCGAGGTGCTCTTCCTCTGTTTGAGATCTAGCTATCATGTCATCCACATAGACCTCTAATTTATGATGTATCATGTCGTGAAATAGAGCTACTATGGCATGCTGATAGGTTTCCCCAACATTCTTCAGTCCGAATGGCATAACCTTGTAGCAGAATATGCCCCACTATGTGACAAAGGTTGTTTTCTCCATGTCCTCAGGCGCCATTTTGATTTGGTTGTAGCCTGAGAAGCCGTCCATGAAGGAAAACACTTTATATTGTGCCTTATTGTCAACTATAACATCAATGTGGGGAAGTTGGAAATCATCCTTAGGGCTTTCCATATTCAAATCTCTGTAGTCCACGCATATTCGTACTTTGCCGTCTTTTTTGGGCACGAGAACGACATTGGCAACCCACTGCGGATAGGAGGTGACAACCAAGAATCCGGCGTTGAATTGTTTCATAACTTCTGCCTTAATCTTCTCCGATATGTCTGGTCGCATGCGATAGACCTTTTGTTTCAGCGGTGGACAATCTTCTTTTGTTGGTAGACAATGTACCACAATATCTGTATCAAGTCCTGGTATGTCTTCATACGACCAGGCAAAGACCTCAACATACTCGTGTAGCAACTGAATCAGACGCTCTTTGATACTGGGTTCTAGATTGGCAGCCACCTTGACTTCTCTTTTGTCTTCTTTGGTACCTAGGTTGATTGTGTCCACTGTTCCTCGTGGGGCTGAATGGTCCTCTCTTCTTGTTGTAGTAACTTGGCGAGTTCCCCGATACTTCACAATCTTCCTCACCTTCGTCTTCGGCTTGGTAGATTAGATTTTTAGAATCATAGAAGGCCATAGCAGAATTGTAACCCATGGGATCCCGAATGGATGTAGACCTACATTGTGAGTGTGAGTGTTTGTAAGAGTATAACTATCTTTGAAAGAAATGAAAACTGTAAAAACGAAAAAAACAATGAGCACAAAGTTTGTATGCAAAAATGTCCATGATTCATTGATGTCATATGGAAATGAGATAATAACCCTTACAAATGGACCATTGTGCCTCGGGTAAGACACAAGATTTTAAGAGACTGAATTATTTAATATTACATATCCGATAAAATTTAAAGACAAATTACTGTGGGATAAAAGTGATTGGGATGAAATCTCTAGCTTCCCAATTGCTGAGTCCTCCATTGACAGTTGGGAAAATCCAATCCTCCAGGTCATAGTTGTCTTCATCATCCTCTAATGCATTGACTTCGAGGTTGCTGATCTTCAAGGGTGGTCCTCCGGCAAGAGCGCGGCGTACAACCTTCTGGGCACCTGAAGTGAAACCCATACCAAATTTGTCAGATTTGTATGGGATATTTGGGAGTTGTCCCCAAATAGTGCACCCACCTTCTTCTATTACTGCCTTGGCATCCTTCAAAGATGACATCTTGAGCAGAGGCCTTGTAATCTTGGGAACTTGAGACATAACCTTGGTTACTGCCGCAGTCTGCGGGACTTCTTCAAAATGCTGGAATGGAGTCTCAATCAATTCACCATCTAATTCCATATATATGAAGGAATTTAGATGGCTGACCATATACTCTTCTTCTCCATGAACAGTGATGATTTTCCCCTGAATTGGGTATTTCAGCATTTGATGTAACGTTGAAGTAGCGGCACCAGCATTGTAGATCTACGATCGGCCTAATAAACAGGAGTATGAAGGGCGAATATCCATTACATAAAAAGTTGAATCAAATGTTTGGGTTCCAAATTTTATGGGGATGTCCACTTCCCCATGCACCATCCTTTTTGAGCCGTCAAAGGCCATCACTACTATGTTGCTTGGTTTCAATGTCAATCCTTCACAGTCCAGCCTATCAAGAGCCTTTTTAGGCAAAACATTCAGAGACGAACCAATGTCCACCAAAACATGAGCCAAGGTCGTGCCCCTGCATTCGACTGAGACATGTAATGACTCATTATGCTTCCCCCCTCTTGGCGTTAAATCAACATCTGAAAAACCTAAACCATTATCTGTGGTCAAGCTGGCTACGCAGTCTTGGAACTGATCGACAGATGTTTCTTGGGGTACATGGGCAGTTTTCAGGAATTTTACCAAGGCCTTTGCATGAGCCTTGGAACATAATAATAAAGCCAGCATGGAAATTTTTTATGGAGTTTGCCCCAGTTGCTCAACTACATTGTAGTCACTCCTTTTTATGATCTTTAGAATTTCCTCCATATCTTTTCGGGAAGTCTCAGGGATAGCTAATGATTGTGCCTTCATCCAGAAAGACTCAACCAGAATACCTTTACCTCGAGTTTCGGTTGACTCGACAACAGGAATGTCAGTAGGGGTGATAACAGGGATTGTAACAGTTTTGTCGGCAGGAGTATTATCAGAGATGATTATAGGACTGGGAATAGCCTTTGGGAAGCATGTTAGCCCAAGAAGATGAAAATGGAGTCGAAAGACCCATTTACTATCTTAGTAGAGTTTTGAACGATGCAGAAACTAGATATAGCGAAGTTGAAAAATTATGTCTATGTCTTTATTTCTCTTGTACAAAGCTCAAACAATATATAAAACCAGTTGATGTGTATGTTTCGTCTCATTTTGATGTTTTCAAGTACATGTTGTCGAAACCCATCCTGCACAGCCGAATTGGCAAGTGGGCGCTAGCGTTAACTGAGTATTCCTTGACCTTTATGCCTCTTAAGGCAGTGAAAGGACAAGTGGTGGCAGACTTTATAGTCGACCACTCAATTCAGTTTGAGAATATAAATTATGTGGAGATAGAGCCTTGGAAATTCTACTTCGATGGTTCCAGCCATAAAGATGGAACAGGAGTAGGGGTCTTGATTATTTCTCCAGAAAAAATTCCAACAACATTCAAGTACAAGATATCAGGTACTTGTTCGAACAATGAGGCTGAGTACGAAGCTCTAATTACTGGCCTTGAGATATTGTTGGAATTGGGGGCAACCCGAGTCGAAATAATGGGAGACTCAGAGTTAATCATTAAGCAAGTCACAAAAGAATATAAGTGCATAAGAGAAAATCTTATTATGTACTTTGTGATAGCAAATCGTTTATTGAAAAAATTCGAAATGGTCAACATTCGACACATACCCAGATTGGAAAATCAAATAGCCAACGATTTGGCACAAATTGCATCTGGGTACAAAATTTCAAAAACGAGATTACAAAGAGCAATCGAAGTCCGAGAAAAAATAAAAGCAACTAGTCTGTCACCAACAGACTTGGAATCGACAAGACTAGGGTATGCTGATCAAAGGAACTTTGAAATATCGTTCATAGACAATTTGTCAGAGCAAGATTGGAGGAAACCCATTGTGGATTATCTACAAAATCCAGCAGCTTCGACAGAACGAAAAATAAAATATAGGGCGTTGAGTTACGTACTCATGGGTAATGAGTTATTTAAAAAGACGCCTGAAGGGGTACTGCTAAAGTGCTTAAGTGAAACTGAAGCATACATAGCCCTTTCGACTACGCACGCTGGAGCATGTGGGGCTCACCAAGTAGGCCATAAGATGAAATGGTTGTTGTTTCGACAAGGACTATACTGGCCCACCATCTTGAAAGATTGTGTCGAGTTCGCGAAGGGTTGCCAAGAATGTCAAGTCCATACAGGCATCCAGCATGTACCAGCAAGCGAACTTCATTCAATAGTGAAACCTTGGCCCTTTAGAGGATGGGCGTTGGACCTTATTGGAGAGATTCGACCAGCATCATTAAAGAGCCAGAAGTATATATGGTAGGCATTGATTATTTCACTAAGTGGATCGAAGCTATTCCTTTAGTCAATGTAGACCAAGAAAATGTCATTGAATTTATTCAAAAGAACATTATTTTTAGATTTGGAATCCCTGAAACTATAACGACTGATCAAGGATCAGTTTTCACCGGTCGAAAGATGCAGGAATTCGCTCAAGAAACAGGCTTTAGACTCCTAACATCAACGCCTTATTATGCACAGGCAAACGGTCAAGTCGAAGCAGCGAATAAAATAGTGATTGGCTTGATAAAAAAGCATGTAGGGAAGAAGCCAAAAAATTGGCATAAGACGTTAGACCAGATCTTGTGGGCCTGTCGAACGTCCCCAAAAGAAGCCATAGGTACAACACCATATCGGCTAACTTTTGGTCATGACGCAGTGTTGCCAGCGGAAATTTGTCTTCAATCTGCAAGGGTTCAGAGACATCATGATATCCCCTCTGAGGTTTATTGGGATATGATGTTAGACGAACTAATAGATTTAGATGAAGAGAGACTACGCGCTCTCGACCTACTAAGGATTCAGAAGAAAAGAGTGGAAGACTCTTACAATAAAAAAGTAAAACCTAAGGCATTTTCGCCTGGAGAATTAGTTTGGAAGGTGATTCTCCCCATGGATCGAAGGGATCGAAGCATGGGAAAATGGTCACCCAAATGGGAAGGACCATTCAGAATTATCCAAACTTTTTCTGGTGGAGCTTATGAAGTCGAAGAGTTTGTTGAAGATAAAAGACTCTTGAGAGTAAACGGCAAATATTTGAAAAAGTGTAAACCTATGCTCCAAGAGATCAAAATAAATAGCAAGTAATGACCAAATTAACCATAAATAGCCAAAATGGAAAATTTTATAAGAATTAGCCAAAATGGTTACATTGTCAAATAAATATTACAATACATGGTTAATAAATGGCTGAGTAAATTAGAAGGGGATAGAATCTCTTAGTCGAAGGTACTTGGCCTGCTGCAACTCCAGTCTTTTGTTGCACAAGGCATTCGCCTGGGAAAGCTTGGCAATCTGGTCATCGAAGGCTTGGGCTTTCTCAGCAAACTCTAGGCCTCGTGTAACTTCAGCTTGGCTCTCTGTGTCTGAAACAGTCGAGAGAAGCTCCTCCTTGCGCTTGGTATTGGCATTTATCTTGGCCTCCAGCTCTTCGATTTGCGCCTTTATAGAGGCATTGTCTCGATCTATGGCGTCAATTTCTTCTTGCTTGGATGCTTTTTGCTTCGACAACTCTGCAATTCGAGAAGTCGTTTCAGCTACTTCAGTCCAGGCAGAAGAACTTTTGCCATGTAGCACTTCGAGCTGGCTGTTGAAGCCCCTCTGACGTCGATAGTCCGCAGAGACTTGGTCAACAATGGAGTATAACTCCAAGATAAAGCTCGAAACCTCTGGAGTCACAGCAAGCAAGTCGACTGCATTCAAAACAGCTCCCAAACAAGACAGAGCAGTAGGATCCCCCTCCAAAGCCTTCATCAGATCTTTCTTGAAGAACTGAGCCTTGACCTTCATCAAAGCCTCATCAAGAGGAGAAGTCGAAGTGGACTTCCCCGATGCAGTAGAAGCATCATGACTAAGGTCAGATGAACTTCCCCTACTCTCGATAATGGCATTCAGATAGCCAATGGGATCAGTTTGCTTCAAGAGTGCCAAGTCTTCTTTAGACTTAGGCTTTGTCGAGGTGGTAACCTTTACAGCAGCGTTGGCTTGGGGTTGAAGTTGTTGAGTAGCGTTTGCATCGACATGACTCTCTTTGACATGTAGTTCTGTAGTGTCAGCATCAGCGTGATCCCCTTCGTCATGTTGTTCCTCTGACAAATCGACCACTTGTATTTCCTTTGGTTGTTGTTTCTCTGCTTCGGCAATGGCTTCATCGTTCGCCAATTCCTCCTCTTGTTACCTACTGTGTTCAGCAGAGTCTAGTGTCTCTGAAGTCTTTAGTGCTGAACTTTCGGTGGTCTCCTGAAAATAGAAGAGGAAGAATCTTCTGGTTTAGAAAGAGACACAATCGAACGTGGGCATCGACACCTGAGTTAAAAATGGTCAAAGAAACTACCTGCAGAGGAATTTCAGCCCCAGGGCTGGAATTATCACTTTCGACGGGTTTATTGAGCAAAACGTTTAGCTCCTCCTCCGTGGGCTCTTCTATAATCACGAGAGGTGGCCTGGGTCTTCTCCCTGCAACCTTTATTCTGATCATGGGTCGAGACTCAGGAGAAGGAGCATCTTTCTTCAGTTTTCTCCGTTTAAGAGGAGCGGGGGGAGATTCGTCCTCGTCGTCGCTCCCAGATTCGACCGTTAGTGCAGGTCGTTTCTTGGGTGAAGGTGCCTGAAAACTAATTGGAGTTCAATTTAGAACGATACATCGAAAAACAAGATGTTAAAACCAGAGGGAAATAATAAAAGTTTGGTTACCGATGCTGAAGGTTTTATCGAAGGACCTCCCCCCTGATGGCTTTCTGTAGTTTTCGCCGGTGCTGAAGGTTTTGTCAAGGGACCTCCTCCCTGATGGCCTTCTGCGGCTTTCTTTGCTGCAGGCTTTCGAACAACTGAAAGAAGACGCGTTCACAAGTTATAATTAACAAGTTACAAGTCGAAATGGAAAGACAAAAGTAATTTGGAGAGTGAACGTACATTTCTTTATTTTGTCAAGGACTAGAACGAAGGACTTCTGAAGTTCGTCCACAAAATCTTTTTCGTCGAAGAACTCTTCAGCATAGTAACTCTTCCACCAGTCTTCGAAAGATGGTGAACAGAGGAAGTTAAGTTGATAGTCGAACAATGAAAGTATTGTTCGACCAGCGTACCTGCCAATATGCTTGGTGGCAGCATCCTTAGTATAGTCATTGCAAAAATATAACATTGATTTCTCCCTAGGAAAAATAGGAGAAGGAAGTGATTGGATGATACCAAACTGTCGAGAGACCAAGTTTGGCTGGTAAGCGATCAAGCTCAGGTGATTCTTGGAGCTCTTAAAGCGCAGTGGCATTATTCTGGGTGTGAGAAATGCTTCCCACATTATTGTGTGTTCTTCGACATGAGGGTCACTCGACGACTTGGGATGGGGCCTGGTGAACCATTCTGGACCAACCTTTCGACGAGCGAAAGGAGCCATGGTCGAAGTGAATTATTTTCTTCTTGCAAACATCAAGACGAAGTTTGCAAAAGTCTGTTGAAGTTCCAGCCCATCTTCAGTCGGGGTCAGTAAAGCCAATCTGGTGCCTTCGATACGCCTTTTGGCTATCTCCGGAGCTTGTTCGTTTATTTGAGTTTTTTAAGGTAAGAAAGACTCAAAAGTGGCATTTAGCCATAGTTGAAGTAGCCAGAAAGGTCCTGCAAGCAACAGACTGGCTCTATTTTCGATGACCTTTAACAGAGTCGCTCCACTGCTGATCGACTCATACAGATTCGCCAGGATTAATTCTGCCAAACAAATGTTTTGGCCATGGTGAAGCTGGGTAGCAAGGGTGACCATTTTCTTTGTCACCTGTAAAGACTTCGTACAGAACACAAAGCGTGACAACCAAAGGGCTAGAAACGCAATGTGCTCTACATCCGTCACATTGGATAGTCGACCTATCATGGTAGTGGTTGATATAGGTGGTATAGGTGGGTTTAGTAGCTGAAAACCCAATTTGGTCCTCCGACATTTCCTCTGGGTCGAAATAATCCCCCGTTGGTCGAAGACCTGTGATGGCGGCCACGTCGAAAAGCGTGGGTGTTAGCATTCCACAAGGCAGGTGGAAAGTGAAGTGAGTATAATCCCAGAAAAGAAAGAGGCTATCAGCATCTCAGGGGAGTAGTTGAGACCAGTCTTCGACAGCATGACTAGGTCGTATATCCCCAGGTTCTTCCAGATCGAAGCCTGGCTTTTTTCCATCTTCTCTAGCCAAGCGCTGTAGTCTGGTGTGAGGCTAGGGCTAGACCTGAAAGCCCTAACACCCCTATGGAAGAAGCGAAGATCTATCTTCTCCTTAGCGGGATCTTCGTTGTCATCTGCAGCTTTTTTGGAGCACCCAACAGGTTTGAGCGCCTCAAGCACCGGGAAGAAGTTCTTGATCTTCGTGGATTCATCAATGCATGGGGATAACGGGCCAGACATGGCAAAAATCTGGTTGGAGTATCCAACCGGAATCAATAGTTGATGAGAATAAGCTTCGCGCTCAGCAGTTCCCAGGGGTTCAGGAACCCTTCGTAAGCCTGTAGAGGTAACTGTTGGAACAGTTGAGAAGATTTTTGGTTTAGCAGTTCTAGAAGGAATGTTGGAACTGGGAGCATTAGAGGAACCTGAAGCCATTTTTGGGTTAAGATTGAAGGTGAGTGAAGAACAAAGTGTTTGCAGGTTTGCAGAGATTTTGTGTTCAACAATAAGGTTTGAATGCAGAATGGCGTGAAAAAGTCCCACAATGGGTACCTAGCGCTATTTATAGTGATTGGGAAATCACAAAATTCGAGGCCATTTAATGTTGCAGAAGATAGTGGGACACGTGGCGCTCCTTCGCTGACATAGCCGTTCTGCATAAACGAAACGGTGCAGCGTGCGCCCTCGTTTTTGGGAAATTGTCATGATGACAATCTGTGAAAAGACATTGGGCACGCTAAACGCCTTACTGAGGTGACGTCTTAGGTACAGATGGAATGATGGCTTTTTCTTGGGATTGTCAGTTGGTTGGTAGAAGACAAAAAGCGCACAGGTTAATCTGTGGCTAAGAATGAAGGACAGGTGTCGAGTGGAATCTCAAAGAATACCTTTTTCTTTTCAGCGTCGAAATAAGGCATTCTTGGGGGGCAATTTGTTGGCTCCTAAACTCGACACCCTTGTTTTTATTAATATAAACCATTAATCATGAGGGATGGTTTCGACCAGCTGATTCTGTCGAAATGCTCATCAGAAGATGGCAAGGCACTTAGAGAATTTCTTCTAAGTAAGAATCTTGTTGCCTTCGACGTCGAAGGTGCTTCTCGACAGAGGTATTCGATGCTCAGAGTGGAACGGTTTGAGATTCAAATGTTTGGAGGGAAAACGGTTCCCAGCGGTTACCAAGTGCAACGTGCCAAGATCAGGAGCGTCGAATGCTGTGAGCATGCCAAGTGGAGTCATCTCGAAGCAGCGTAACCGCCCGACGGTTACTTGAGATGTGTTTAGTATAAATACTAGTTGTTCACGTAGTTTTTCGCGTGTGTTCACAATCATATACAAGTTACTCATTTAGATTCAAGTACCCAGTGTGAGAGAAAGAATTGTTGAGAATGTATGTGTGAAACACCATTTAACTTAATCAAGGTCATTTATTTTCCAGAACTTTATTGCCTTTCATTTACTTTTCCAGTCGAAGCCCTTTATTTAAAACTTTCCTTTATTCTGTCAAGTTTTCTTCATGCAATTTACATAAAGTGTCTTTATTTTCTTGTCATTAACCATCATTAAACTTAGTCAAAACCCCAAAAATCAACCATGTCTTAGGATCAATCTGATCGATCCTGTGAGTCACCAAATAAGTAACCTTTTGGAGGATCAGCGGTTGTTTACCAATTTCCACGGTAAACAGACTCGTCCTTGTGTCTTAAGAACTTTACCCATGTCCATCTGCTATAGTCATCTACGATTACTAACCCATACTTCTTGCCACTGAGTGAAGCAGTTTTAACTGGTCCAAATAAGTCAATGTGCAAAAGTTCTAATGGTTTAGAGGTGGAAACAACGTTTTTAGATTTGAAAGCTGGTTTTGCAAACTTGCCTTTCTGACATGCTTCACACAGAGCATCTGAATTGAACTTCAGGTTAGGAAGTCCTCTGTCCATATTGAATTTGTTAATTTGAGATATTCTTCTCATACTAACATGCCCCAATCTTCTGTGCCAGATCCATTGCTCGTTGTTAATAGACAGAAGACACTTTACATTCTGACTTTTCAGTTCAAAAAGTTTGATTTTGTAAATGTTGTTTCTCCTCTTTCCATTAAATAGGATAGTCCCATCTTTCTGACTAACAACTTTACATGAATTTTGATTAAAGATTATATCATAACCGTTATCACTTAATTGACTTATGGATAACAGGTTATGCATTAATCCATCTACTAATAAAACATTACTGATAGAGGGAAGATTTCCATTACCTACTATTCCAGAGCCAATGATCTTTCCCCTCTGATTGCCTCCAAAGCCTACGTGGCCTCCAGGCTTAAGTTCCAGGCTTTGGAACATATGCCTTCTTCCCGTCATGTGTCGTGAGCAGCCAGAGTCTAGGTATCATGACTGGTGTTTCTGCCAGAGTCTAGGTATCATAACTTTTGATTCAGAAGCTTCACTGTCTTCTGATATGTTTGCCATGAGAGCTATGTTTGCTCTCTCATCATCTGATTCTGAGTCAGCTTCAGATGTGTCAGAGTCATCCCATGTAGCCATGAGACTTTTCTTCTTTTCCTTGCCAAACTTTCTTCTGGGCTTTTCCTTCTGAAGCTTTGGGCAGTCACTCTTGTAGTGTCCTTTCTCGTTGCATTCATAGCAGATGATGTCCTTGTTGTTTGGCTTTCTACTTCCTGAAGAGCCTTCAGATCTTCTGTGTCCAGAGGAGGATTCTGACCTTCTGTATCTGGAGGAGGATTCGTTCTGGTTCTCAGTTCTTCTGGGATTCCTGAACTTTCTTTGCCTCTGCTTCCACAGTTGGTTCACCCTTCTGGAGAGGAGAGACAGTTCATCTTCTTCTGATGAGGACCCATCAGAGGTTTCTTTAACAGCCTGCAAAACCTTAGAGTTAGATTTTCTGTTAGATTTTAAAGCTAATGGCTTACCTTGCTTTTGAGGTTCATCAGCTTCTAGCTCTATCTCATGACTTCTGAGGGAGCTGACAAGTTCCTCCAGAGAGATTGTGTTGAGATCCTTAGCTAGCTTCAGCGTTGTGACCATTGGCCTTCACTGTTTTGGCAAGCTTCTGATGATCTTCTTGACATGATCAGCAGTAGAATACCCTTTGTCCATAACTTTGAGACCAACAACCAGAATCTGAAATCTTGAGAACATTGTTTCAATAGATTCACTTTCTTCCATCTTGAATGCCCCATACTTCTGAATGAGCGCAAGAGCTTTCGTTTCTTTAACTTGAAGGTTGCCTTCATGCGTCATTCTCAGAGATTCAAACATGTTTTTTGCAGTGTCTCTGTTTGATATCTTTTCATATTCAGAGTAAGAGATAGCACTGAGAAGAATAGTTCTGGCTTTGTGATGGTTTTTGAAATCACGCTTTTGTTGATCAGACATTGCTTTCCTGTCAATCTTCTGACCATTTGCATTCACTGGGTGCGTGTATCCATCTGTCACCATATCCCACAGATCAACATCGTGGGCTAGAAAGAAGCTTTCAATTCTATCTTTCCAGTAATCAAAGTTCTCTCCATCAAATACTGGAGGTTTGCCACTGAATCTGTCTCTTTCTTCGTTGTTGTTATTGCCGATGTTGTGATGTGTTCCTGCCATAATGTTTTTCAATGCTGGATCTTGTACTGACACGGTTAAGTGTTTTGAACTCAGAACCAGGCGCTCTGATGCCAATTGAAGAAGTGAAAAACACAAGAAGGGGGTTGAATTGTTAAAACTTGAAATCAAATGCAGACAACACGTTATTTTTATCCTGGTTCGTTTGATCTCAAACTACTCCAGTCCACCCGTCAAGGTGATTTCGCCTCTCTCCAACGAGGTCTTAATCCACTATATTCAACTGAATACAAACTGCTTTAACAACTGCTAAAGCCTTCTTGAGTCTAACCACAGACCGGTTTCTCAAGGAAATTTCTCTTACAGATAAATGAACAAAATGTGTGTTGAATGTTTTCTAGAAAAACTATATATCACAACTGTGATAATACACAAAATGAAACTTATATGAAACTAGAATGCTAGAACTATAGAGTAAGCAGTTGAGAGCTTTAGCAAACTGAATGAGTGAGGACGAAGATGATTAGCTTATGCGTATGTGCGTGAAAGAGTATTAGCCATTTTCCTTCTCACTGATTTGTTTAAATAACCCTTGGAATAGATACGTTGCAGTCCATAATTCCATTTCAATGCTCATTACGTTCTTTCCATTTTGAGAAGATCTTTGTCTTGGAATTAAGCCGTTGGTAATTAATCTGCCTTGAATACAATACCATTGACACTTCAGAATGTTCTGCTTGATTAAGATCAGAGTGTGTTGGCTTTAGCTTATTCTGATTACTTTTGAGTGCTGATGACATGATTAAGATCTTGATCAGAGTCAGAGTATGTTAAGCGCAGATTCTGTTCATCAGACTTCAGCGTAGCACATGTTTGATCTTCTGATGTGACATATCTTCTAATGTTCTGATGCTGATATTCATATTCTGATGCTGATTCCATCAGAGTTTCATGCGAATACACAGCATAATTTTGAGTAGCACATATGTTTTATATAAATCTCATAATTCATTTAATCTTGTATTTTGTTATCATCAAAACTCTAACTGAGGGTTGTAGAATCAAACTATGTTCTAACACAGTTTTGTCTGACGAATACAGGATTAGTCCGGGCATTGTAATTATCAACATAGCTACTTTTGGAACTGATATAATTCTAACGGGTCTTTTGGTGGAGACCCTGGAAGAATTGTCGGAAATGGTCACAATGGAAACATCCTTATAAGAAACAATTGGAACAGAAGTCTTTTCGAACACAATTTCCTTGTTATCTATTAGGCACTGAATACCTGCTTTCAACAAAGGACAGTTGATTGGTGAGGATAAACAGAAATGACAGCTTTCATCACAGCCTAGGAATACACCGGCCTTCAATAAGTCCTTTTTGATAGTCAGGAGTGGGGTCACAAGTTCATCAACTGAAGTAACAAACGTATCTTCCTCGACGATGTTGACATCACGGTCGTGTTTGCATATAGGGGCAGTAATGACATTGGGCTTTTCTGGCGCGTCGAATTCAATCTCTTTGGCTTCAAGGAAGTCTTGTACTTTGTTCTTTAGAGACCAACAAATGTTAGTGTCATGGCCAGGACTCTTAGAATGATATGCGCAGCGGGCATTAGGATGATAGTGAGGAGAGGCTGTGTTTGGATTCTTTGGAGCTTCTTTCAAAGTCACTAGAT
The DNA here is from genome assembly GCA_948472305.1 of Vicia faba. NCBI lineage: Eukaryota > Viridiplantae > Streptophyta > Magnoliopsida > Fabales > Fabaceae > Vicia > Vicia faba. Next base: position 817,099,128 of record OX451741.1, on the reverse strand, counting down.
TGGATCTTAACAAATGCGGAAATACTTGAGATAGTGTCATATTAATTCAGGTGAACTGTCTGACAGGTCTTTCCGTTCTTGGTTGGTTGTTTCTTTGCTAAGCAGACTCTGGTTTAGGAATCATGACAACCCCCACCATTGGACAACATTCAGCTCTATCTTAATTTCTGAGGATATACAGCAACAACTTCTTTCTTTCCGATGAATGGCTTCCTTACAGCAACAGAGGATGCATCTTTTTGGATCTTCCCGTTCTTTATCCCGACCTCTACTCTTTCTCCGGTCAATATCAATTCAGTAAATCCTACTGATGAACTCCCAATTAAGTGGTTGAAGAAAGGTCCGGACAAGGTGCCCAAAAACATATCAACTAACTCTCTTTCAGATAGAGGAGGCTGGACTCTTCCTGCTAAGTCCCTCCATTTTTGTGCATAGTCTTTGAAGCCCTCACTTGAAACCATGGCCATACTCTGGAGTTGAGTACGGGTGGGTGCAAGATCAGCGTTGTATTGGTATTGTTTGTAAAAGGCTGCAACAAGATCTTCCGAGTTATGAACATTGGCTCTTTCTAACTGATAAAACCAATCAAGTTGAGTTCTAGATAGACTGTCTTGAAAGAAGTGTACCGATAAATCTTTGTCAGCGGTATGAGGCTGGATTTTCCTCACATAGGACCGGAGATGCATTTTGGGACATGATACTCCATCGTATTTGGAGAACACTAGTGCTTTGAATTTTGGAGGGATGACAATCCCCGATACTAATCCCAACTCCTCAAAGTCCAATCCAGGAACTTTTTGGATTTCCATTGCACTTAACCGTTCTTCCAAATGCTTATATTTTTCATCGGCTGGAGGATATTATTCTTCAGAATAGTCTTCTTCTTCCTCTTCCTCTTCTGAATCTGGTTGGACAACTGCTTCCTTGCCTTTCCCATCTTGATTATCTTTCTCACCAGATGACGTAGCAAAGTCTAAAGTCCTTATTGTTTGTCCTTGGAATCTTCTTCCCATGTTTAGAACTCCGATTATTTTCTTTTTCTTCTTTTTCTCTTCAACCAGCAAGGTCTTCAATTCTTCTTGTCCTTTGGCTAGAGTTAAGAACATCTATTGAAAGTGGGAATTTTGAGCTTGGAGGTCCTTCATCGTTTGCTCGAGATCCATCTTACTGAAATAAATAGTAGAAATATGAGGAGACTTGTTACAAGAAACCTTCTTATATTATGATGAATGGTAAATGCATATGCAATGATTTCAAGGATTTTAAAGATTCAAATTTGTTTTAGACAAAAAGAAAACACACGTTATATTAATAAATTAAAGCTTGAGTACATCAATGCCTCTTTGGGCAAAACAATACAAAAAACTCTAATATAAAAAGGTTGTAAGCATCCTCTTTGGTGCGATGTAGGCATACTCCTCATGAAGTTGCTTAGTGAGTTCCAAAACCTTCTTCTCGCTAGCGTAGAATTGGGCTTTGAAAGTGTCTCTCTCACCCTTGAGTTGTATCCAATATCTTTGTAAGTCTTCAAGAGAGGTGGGCATGTCAGGATGTAGGATAGTGTATGGAACATCTCCTTCCTTAACAGGCTCAATGATTATCGGGAGAATGGAAGGATAAGGCATCATAAGATTCTGAGCACGATTTCGTACACATTTGAGGTAAGGCTCAAAAGGGATGGTATTCTTATGCCCCAATGTATTTCTATCTACCTTGTTCAACATCCTTCAAGCTCGGATAAATATCTGGCGAAGACCTCGATCGTTGTTCTCGTTGTCAAATACCAAACCTTGAATGAGCATCTCATGAGGGCCATCCCTTCGGGCATAACCAAACTGTCTTAAGGCTAAGCAGGGGTTTTAGGTGATACCTCCCCTAATGCCAAGTAAAGGGACATTAGGGAATTCTCCACAACGATCGATAATAGTAACATTCTCTATAGATCGGGAACACCAATAGATATCTGAATGTTTGAGTGTCATCAACATTTGTGACCACCTTGCACCTTGCTCGTTCTTTAATACAGATTGGGGAAGATGCGAAATAAACCATCTTGCCAATAGAGGAGTGCAACACATAAGGACACCTCTTTTCCTCATAGTGCGAGTGTGAAAATAATGTAGGATGTCCCCTAGCAAAGTAGGCACCGGGTTACGAGACATGAAGATTTTGACGGTGTTCACATCTATGAATTGGTAAGGATTTGGAAACAAAACCATCCCATAGATGAGGAGAGACATGATTTCCTCAAAGGCTTGCAAATCCAAGGAGTTCCAACAGTTTCAGGATTTCTCAAACAAGAACTTTGCTAGGAAGCCTTTGACACCACACCTTGTTTCCCAATTAGTTCTGACATCAGATGACTGCAAGTATAGAGCTTGAGCAATCTCTTCTGGCTTTGGGTATATTTCCGTACCATTGAAAGGTAGTTGATTGAGAATGGGAATCCTCAAGAGTTGGGAGAATTCTTCCAAAGTTGGCACAATTTGATAATCGGGAAATGTGAAGCAATAATGTAAAGGATCAAAGAACTGAAAGAGCACCTTCATCATGTCTTCATCAATGTTGGAGGTGACCAAGTTGAGTAGGAGACCGTGTCTCTCGATGAATGGAGAGTTTTCAGGAACCCTTGATGTTAGCTCCTTAAGTTGTGGAGGGATCCTTACAAGATTGACTTGAATGGTTTTCCCGCGGATAGAATCCATGTCCTACAAAACAGAACAAAGATAAATCCCAAGATTCTTGAAATGGTTAGTGAATGGATATGATGTTATGATGTTCATGATGTTATGTACAAGTAAATATACACAAACAAAGCAAACAAGTCCTTAGGTTTAGGCTTGCATGGAGTCTTATAGGTAAGTACCCTCTTAAAGTTTAGTTGGCTTAAAACCTGCCCTAGTAATAGTAACCGGGTTCTAAGGAGCTCAATATCACTTGTTTGTTTCCTTGGTCATTGTTTCAGCACAAGCCTCTTTAATGGCGACCGAAATATCCCAAAAAACAAAACCTCAATGAGTGTAGTGTCGAGTATCTACCAACTTCGGACTGCACCAAAGCCGGTCATCTCACTACGTCCTAATGGCCAAGTTGGTCAAGTAAAGGTTCCAAAAGTTCATTAGTGCTTCATGACATCACTCAGCGGTCCTGTATTCTCCTTGATTAACTCAAGGGCTACCGGTACCCACAAATATGTCGCACTAATGTAGCTATTGCTTAGACCATGTCGGTATACCCCACACATTTTCCATAATGTATTGCTACTTACCTATAAGGTATCCCAAATCTGGGTAGAGGATTCAAACCCAAACAAAGAACCATAATATAAAGCAAAAAAGTCAAATAATGAAAGCAAGTAAATGTGATCTAACCCTAAGGTAACCCCACTTTTAGAATTTTCCCCAGCAGAGTCGCCAGTTCTGTGATACGGTGGGAGAACCGACTTGGGTGTTTTGCGTTTTATCGTAAATGTTGCGGTTAGCAAGAGTCGCCACCGACTTTTCTTTTATCCAAAAGGAAAGGTGAAAAAGCACAGGAAAGACCTTTGAGATTATTTCTTGAGTTTGGGGGGTAGATTATGAAAAGGGAAGGTATTAGCACCCTTTTCATCCATGGTTTTCCATGGGCTCTTAGTTACTTGCTAGATCACTTGCTTTTGTTTGAAAATATGCTTTGTGTGGTTTTTGAAAGTATTTTGTAAAGAGGCCATTGTTTAGGAAAACTTTGTAATGATTCTCGTTCGTAAGAATGTATACAAAGATGTTGATCTTTTGAAAATGTTTTCAAGTTTGTAAGATGTTTTGAAAGTGTTGGTGTTTTAAAAATAGAAAGGATGTTTTGTTTTGAAATGGAGCAAGTAATTAGGAGAATTCTACCTACTCAAAAGTCTTTCATGTTCATTTCCTCTTTCCTTTGACATTGTTATCTTACCATTGATTTGGTAAGTAACCCTATCTTTGGATGTAAACGGGACGAGCGTGGGTCATCGTATAACCATGATTAGCAATGTTGCAAGGTATCTTAGAATTATTTTTTAAAGACTAAGATCATTTGGAAGGCAACTTAGATAATGTTATCGAGGGACAATGATCTTGTATTTTGCTTTGTTTTTGCTAAGATACCTCACATGCATAATATGACCATTTTGTAAAGGCAACCAAGTGGATTTACCCTAGGGGGTGCTTGTGTGCAAGTGTGTTATTTTTCATGCTTGATTTTGTCTTTGATTAGGGTTTTCTATTTGATTCGTTTTAGTCTTTCCATACATACCCTAATTACTAGCAATTGTATATAAAGCGATAAATTGCGGAATTTAAAGTTACTACGCTATTACAATACTTGTGGAAGGGGGCGTACAAAGTATAAATGGGGATTGCAAGAAAATAAACCTAATTAATCTATTACAACCATATTAAATTGGTACAAGAATTAAAATAAATAAAGTACAAGATAAATAAATATGTAAGAATATAAATGTGAAGAAAATGGGTATTTGTTTGGATTATTTAGAGAAGGGGAAATTGTTTAACCTAATTAATTAAAAGAAAATAATTAATTAAACCTAAATTTATTAAGAAAAGATTTTAAATAAAACCCTAAATCTATTAATTGATTAAAAAGAAATTAAGTTTAAGAAAAGTATTTTTGGTATTTTTGTCTTGAACATAAATTATAGTGTTATAAAATATTTTTGGCCTTTTTTAATATTAAAATAATATATTTTAATTGGTGTAAAAGAAAATAAATAATAACCTAGTTTTAATTAAATTTACAAGAATAATTAGTAAAATAAATAAAGTATGGTTAAATAAAATATATATTTTTGGTGAGAAAAATAAATAAACTATGTCAAAATTTAAATCTACTATTTTTATATTTTTTGTGATTTTTTAGTATTTGAAAAATAATCAAGAAAATAAAAATTAGAAAAGAAAATAAAAACTGGGCCAGGGGTGTGAATAGCCTGCAGGGGGTTAGAGAGTAAAAAAAAAAAAAGCCCAAAGAGGCCCAGGCGCCTTGTCAACAAAGTCAGAATGCAAAGAAAAATGTAAAAAATCAAAAGGGTACCACTGGGGCTCAAACCCAGGTCCCTCAGGTTACAGGCGCGCGCTTCTACCACTGGGGTGGTTATACATCCGTTAACATAAGCAAAACCATAAATATATGATACAAAACGCGCCCTGATTTACACTTCATCTTCAACCTCCAGCCATACCAACTATAACTTGTTCAAATCTCAACAAAAATGAAAATTGTAAACATGAAACTTGTAGCAAATTTCCTCACGATTTCAGAAATGTAAAGCATTAAAGCTACAGATCAAAGACAAATATGAATTTCATTGGCCCTAATCTGAACCCTAAAAATCTCAGAAAAATCAATCTTAAAATTCTCTAAGCTCAGGCAAAATGAATAGAAACTATGGACATGGTTAGCTTTAGGGCAATGATATCTACATGTTTCATTCATAAATAAATCATTTATGATGTCTATATGAAAAGTTCAAAAGTTAGAAAACTTACCTTGCAAGAGGGTATCAGGTTTGAAGTTTAAGCAGCTTTCAAGGAGTTCCAATGATTGGGTTAGCTTCCTCAAGTTCCCAGGAAGCTAATGGGATGCTTAGCTTGAGCTGGAAGTGGCCGAGGAGTTCTGGAGAAGTCCATTTGCAGACCTTTGTTTTTGAAAATGGAACTTGATGATGGAGGTGTTACAGTTAGGCAAAAGTACTTTGGATGGTTTGTATTTGATGTTTAGAAGCTTTAGGAACCAAAAGGCTTGGAAACACACGAGGGAGATGTGAGTTTCAAGTTCTTGGTCAGATTATGCAACAATGGAGTTTTTGTGTGTGATTCTAAGTTCTTGGTGTTTTTAGGGGTCAAGCATGCGTGGGATTTGTTGCAAATGGTTTGTGTTTGTATAAACAAAAGAGTTTGAGAGCTTTTGACAATCAGAAGTACCAGTTTTCAGCTCATTGCTAGGTTACTTGATTTTGAAGAAAAGTGGGAAAACAAGTTTCAATGAGGAGGTACAAGCATGGGCTGAGTGATTGTAAGTGTATAACAAGTTTCTTATGAGTTATAGGACTTGTATGATTAGAAGAAAACAAGTGCAAGGCTCAAGAACAAGTTTTGTGCAAAAAGTCACTTATCAAAATGGCAATGTGCACTTTCTTCCCAAAATGGATATAAAGCATGGCTTTGCATTGAATGCTTGAAATGAGACCTCTAACAGCTGTGCAAGCAATTAATTATGGAGTGCCTAAAAAGTTTGAGGCCTGCATAGTAGAGTTTATGCAACATAACTTTGAATTTGAATTATGTTCATCACCAAATGCCTTGTAAATCAAGTGATAAAACCCTAACTTAATATCTTTGATTCTCCTTACTCAAAAATGATCTCAAGGAGTTCTTGGACATTTTAGAAATATTAAAATGTGACCTACAAACAATATTTGAATTTATTTTGAAGATTCCAATTGGAACTATATGAAAAAGTGCCATGAAGTTAGGTCAAAATCCGGACCAAATTAGGGCAAAATTTCACTAAGTGTTTTGTTTCATGACCACATGTTCTTAAAATTATAACTTGAGATACAATCACTTTTGGAAGAAGTTGTGTGAAGAAAATTTGTATATTTCATGGAGATATACAACTTTCATTTTGGAAGTTTCTCTTGAATCACCTTGTATCATGGTGAAAAGTTTGCTCAAAGTTATGAAAAAATAAGAAATTTCCAACACTTAGAAAAATTTCTAAGTTTTGAAATTTTAACTTTTCAAAATGAAATCTTAAATTTTTTTATTTCTTGATGAATAAGTTTCATATTTTGACATTATTTAATTAATTGTGATCTTTGGCATTTGAATTTGACCAAAAAGTCAAAGTTTGACTTTTCAGTATGCAGTTGACTCTTGATCAATTGACTACTAAATTCATCTGTCAATCTATTGGACTTGCAATGTTTTAAGCTATGTCATTAGGTCAAAATTATGCAATTTAAATCTTGAAATCATGCCTTAAACCAATTGATCATTTGCTAGGTCAAAAATCAGAAATTGCCCTTTCCCAATCAAAACCCTAATTTTGACCATTTTGCCCTTTTGGAGATTTGATCAAATTTCTTGAGGAGTTATTGTCCAAACTTGATCAAATGATACATATGAGTTTAAATTGTTGATGTGGATAAAAAATTATGAAGTTTGACTATAAATTGGCCATAGTTGACTTTTCCCCCAACACAGCTGATTTTTAGGTCAACTGCTCAATTGACTGAGCAAAAGTGTGATCCAAGGCTTGAAACTTGACATGAGTAGTCTTGGGGGTATATAATAATCCATGAAAGTCATATGAAGCATTGAAAGTTCAAATATCCTTGTGCAATCTCAAACCCTAATTTTGGTCATCAGTGCTTAAGGAGGTGTCTTGAGCTGATCAAATCCTAGTGCAGTCTTGAGCCCAAGGAGATCTTGTGAGCAAATTCTTGATAAGTGAGAGGGAAAATTTTGGGGGTACAACACTTATGTATCTACACCCAAGGCCTTGTAATAGCGTAGGATCTCTATTTTCTAACTTTTGTATTTTTATATGCTTGTATATAATTGCTAGCAACCTAGGCATGTATGATTAATTAATCAATAGATCTCTAAATTCAAGGTAAATATATCTGAAAAAAGCACACTTTTGCGCACTTGCACCCCTAGGGTATTACCTCACTCGGTTTCCTTTGGAAACAATGGTCATGTCCCTCGAACATAGGGATACTCTTAGCAAAGACCCTCGGTTAAAATCATCATAAAGATCATAGTCCCTAAATGTCCCTCGAGATGCCTACGAGAAATGATCTTATGATGATAGTCCCTTCGAAATGATAAGGTACCCTTACATGTTGCCTTCAATGACCATTATGTCCCTTTCGATAGTCCCTCAACATCCAACGGCTAGGGTTACCTACTCACTAATAGTAGGATAACACGGTCTAAAGGATAGGAGGAAAAGAACAGTCTTTTTTCGAGTAGGTAGATAACTGTTAGGTATTTGCTCAAACAATCCTCTTACACACTTTCAAACACATTTCAAACCAAAGTTTTCAAAACACTTTATCACACTCTTGAGGAATGATACAAGAGTTACCATAAAGTGAATCGCCACACTAAGGTATTTTCAAAGCATTTCAAAACACACAAACGCAAATTTTTTTAGAAAATGAACAAGTACCTGAGAGCCCATGGAAAACCATGGATGGAAAGGATGCTAACACTTTCCCTTTCCATAATATACCCCCCTGTGATACGGTGGCAGAACCGACTGTTTAATACTGGTTTGCGTTTTGCGTTTTTTATTCGCAAAATGTCGCGTTAAGCAAGAGTCGCCACCGAATTTTATTTTATCCAATTGGAAAGGAAAAAAGCACAGAAAAATTCCTTTTTCGAGATTTTGAGTACAGGGGGGTAGATTATAGAAAGGGAAGGTGTTAGCACCCTTTCTATCCGTGGTTTTCCACGGGCTCTTAGGTACTAGCTCATCTTTTGAAAATTGCTTGTGTGTTTGTGTTTTGAAAAGTTTTTGTTTTACTTCGTTTTAACCCTTGTTTCTGTCCTCAAGAGTGTTACGGAGTTTTTTTTGAAAACTTTGTTTGAAAAAGTGTAAGTGTGAAAAGTTCAATTTGAGAAAGTACCTACTAGCATCTACCTACTCGAAAAAAGATTATTTATATTCTCGTTTGCTTTAGACAATGCTATCCTACTATTGAGAAATAGGTAGCATCATCGTTGGAGTTGTAAGGGTTAATTCGTAAGGGACGTACGATTACTAAAGCAATGTTAGGACGTCTTAGTAATAACCCTAAAGTCTTAAGATCATATTCGAGGCAACATTTCTGAGGCAACCTTTCCAAGGCAACATTTCCGAACGGGACATTTGATCTTTGTTTAGACAAGAGGGCCACCACTAAGACACCCTATACTTAATGATCGTTTACCGAAGGTAACCGAAGTGAGAGTATACCCTAAGAGTGCGCATGTGTGAGTGATTTGATTTCAGTTATTATCTTTGCACATTAGGGTTTTCTAACCGTTTTAAATTATCATGCAATCTTGTCATACAATCCTATTAACATACATCTAAACAGTTAATGTTTGCGAGAATTAAAATGCGAGAAATAAAAACCTACGCTATTACAAGGCTTCGGGGTAGGGATTAATTACATAGCCAAAAAACCCGTAAAAGACGGTAAATAAAGAAAATTCCTAATTAAACTATTACATACTGTAAGCAGTTACATTAATATTGCAAAAATAGTAAATGCACGCGATGAATCGAGAACAAGAAATTTAGGGTTTTGACCTCAACTACCTAATTGCAATTTAAAAGAAAAAAAAACTCATTTTTTGTGGTTTTGTGCTATTTTGAGAAAATAAAGTTTAATTGAATAAATAAAAAAACTAATTACTAATTAATTTAAATTAAGAAAAATAATTAAATTAACCTATTTTTTTGTATTTTTTTTTGTTTTGAGAAAAGAAATAAAAATTAAATCAAGTGTTAAACCTAATTTTCTCTAATTGATTTTAATTATATAAGAAAAAGTAGAATTAATCCTAAATTAAATTTAAACTACTATTAAATTGAATTTGATAAAAATAAAACCTAACTCTAAATTTTGTGAAAATTGATTTTATGATTTTTGAAAAAAAGGAATTAATTTTGTAAAAACATAATTAAACTAATTAAATAATTAAATGAAATAAATAAAAAGAAAAAAAGGAATGGGCCTGGTATCTTAGCAGAAAAGGGGGTGCCTTTTGCAAATCTAAGCCCATTAGCTCTGGCTCTGTTTGACTTTTTCCAATCCTATGCACATGCTTGACTGTGGCGTATTGTGAACCTCCAGGGGATGGTCTTGGATCTGGAGTGTTGATGGATGGAATGGTTGGATACTGAGGACCTATGGTGAACTTGTGGGACACTAGCACACCTGATTATGCAAAGTAAAACAATATAAAGCAAATGTTGAGACCTGGGGATCGAACCCAGGCCCTTAGGCATTCTCACACTGCATGCTGACCAACTGAGCTGGCTTAGTTATTTGTACAAATAATAACAAACAATTATTATATGATAAAACCAAAATATTAATTCTTAAAACGTGCGCAGATTCAAACTACCCATTCACAACATGCCACGATATCGTCTCCTTCATCGCCTCTATCATTTTAGACAAAAAAACCTTTACCTACGGACACCAGGCGTAGGTACAACCCCGTGCTTCTCCAAAATTTCATACAGGCATGATAAATGACAAACAATGGTTCCAATCAACTCGTTGCAACCTCACGAGCATCATGGTACCATTATTAATGGCCAATTGTTCCTGTATGCAAAACCCCTAAAAATAAAGCATGAACCCTAGCCATGGCACTTTCGTGTTCAGTCAGTAAAAATGCAATTAAATGTAACCATTAGCTTGCAAACAACTCAAGGATTAAGAATATGCTAATAAATCATGTTAAAGATGTCAGAATGATTGTGTTTGATTTCAAGAAAATATGGAAACCGTGTGAAACTTACAGCGCGATTCTGAGTGTGAGGAAGCTTGTTAATGATTGCAACATGGTCCAGGAATGTCCAGTAAACGATTGGGATGGTTAAAATGCCTTGAAGTGAGCTGTAACATGGAAATCAGTTTGCCACTTTTCTTGAATTTTTTGAAACTTGTTTTCTCTCTTGCACGCCTCTAACCTCTCTATTTTTGGTCTGCAATCATTCCTTATGTATCCAAGAATGAATTAGGGTTGCAACTTTGTATTAAATCTTTTCCAATTATGATCATTGATTCATGATTTGATCCTTGTGAAAATCTTTCCAAATCAAGCAAAACGCAATCTTTTTGTATCCATATGAGCCTTGCACGATTTGATCTTGTCTCCAACTGTGTAATGATCCTAAACATGCACAAAATCTCAAGATTTGATTAGCTTTTGATATTTTTACTATTTTATTTTGATTTTATTTGATTTAAATGAAATAAAATCAAAATAAATGACAAAAATAAAAGAATGACAAATGGAAGGGCTCATGGGTCGTGGGTCACATTACAAACTCGGTTCAAGCATAAAAAGTTGGGCCCATTTAGCAAAAATTGCAATTTGGGACACATTTGACTTTTGGCATTTTTGCAAAAAGGGTCAACTTGGCCAATGCATAACTCTCTCAATTTTGACCCTAGAGAGGTGTTATTGGACTTTTTAGAAAGCTTAAGATGTCCTCTAAGCAACCCTTTTGGTTTCATCTCAATTGAGTCTTCCATGTTCATGTATGAAGCTTTGACCCAAAATGTATTTTTGTTGACTTTTCAAAATGACCTATAATGTCCAAATTTATATCTTCTTGTGAATGCATATTTTGAACTTGGGAGCTGAAGATGAAATGTAGGGAATTGCATCCTATTAAAAATAAGCTTTAGATGGGTCATTTTTGATAAAGTATGAGATAGTTATGCCTGGTCAAAGTTGAGTTGACTTTTCCTATAAAACCCTAATTTAGCAACTTTTGGGTTTTGATGAATTATGACCAATCCTTGAGGAATCATGATCAAAACTTGATCAAATGATGAATAGTACTTCAAAATTAGAATGTTGACCAAAAATATTGAAGTTTGACTGTATGTGGGCCACAATTGACTTTTGCCCTAGCACAGTCGATTTTCAGGCCTTTGAGCAATTGATTGAGCAAACTTCCTCTGCAAGGCTTGAAACTTGACATGGATGATCTTGAGAACATATTAGGACAATGGTGAGCATTTGGGACCCTTTGGATCCAAACATCTTGATGCAAATTGAAACCCTAATTTGAGGTAGACTGCCTTAGGAGAGAGTTTGTCTGGTCAACTCTTGGACTTCCTTGAGCAATTTGAGGACCTCACTTGAAATGTATTGAGAAATATGGGAGGGCAAATTTTGGGGTACAACATCTTCCCCTGTTCAATCTTCTTAAACCTGAGGATGCAGATTGGCTTGTCTGCCTTTCGTAATCTGAAGATGGAAGATGATTGAACATTAGAGTGCCCAGAAATTTGCACTTGCATGAAGTGGTATTGGTCTTACAATGTCGGGAATGGGCTTATAGATGCCATTTGGAAGTTAATGACAGAAGATGGGCTTAAAGATTCCATCAGAAGAAATGTCGATCGCATAAGAGATTCCTCTGCGAGCACCCGTATACCTGTTGTTGAGGAGGACCTCGCTGGGGAATGCTGGTCTCTGTCTTGAGAGAGATAGAGTTTTAGGAACTTCAGTTGTCCGTTACTCTATTGGGGAATCATCTCTTAGTCGAAGAGGTGAAAATGAAATGCTATCTGGTCGTGCTCCAGGCTTTACAGTGACTTACTGGGGAGATGAGATTAGACTTGCTATCTGGTTGTCTTCCAGGCTTTGCAATTTCTCAATTCTTATCTGGTCGTGCTCCAGGCTTCAGAAGGAATCAAGTGGTTATCCGGTTGCATCCGGGCTTCAAATTGAATTTAAGGCATACTAATATCCGGTCGATTTCCGGGCTTTATAGTAATTGGCCGGGTAAACTGCTATTTGTTGGCTCCCAAATTCGACACTTACTATATTTGGTCTTTTAGACCAAAAAACTGGAATGAACAAAGTTAAGAAGAATGCTTCAACGTATGGGAAAAGATCTAAGTTATATTTGAGCCTTCGACCAGGGCTCACTTTCAGGTCTTTTCGACTGAAGAGGACTTATGTCCTTCGACTGAGTGAAAATATCCTCACTTTGACACATGATACGAGGGATATTTGAATTTTGAATTATTGGAGGGAAAGGAAGTTTCGCCAGCGGCTAAGAAGAAGCAACGTGGCTGAAAGCCGTAGGTCGAGGGACATGCAGAAGACACTTGTATTCATCTTAGCGCAGAATGATCCCTCAACGGTTACTTATTTTTTAGTATAAATTAGGAAACCTGTGTATTTTGTAAAGTGTGTTCAACCTATTGTACTAGTCACTCAAAAGTTATCCAAGTAACCGCTGCGTGAGAAAGGATAAAATTGAGAAATGTATGTTGGAAACACCTCTTTTTATTAATGAAAGTCTTTTACATTGCTTTAATATTATCTTGCAAAGTTATCTTTCTTGCTTCTTTACTTGCATTTCTACATTTCTGCCTACTTTCCCAAAATCTCAAACATCTTTTCTCTAGGTCGAACGTGCGTTCTTCCTGTTTATCTGTCTTACATAAAAATTAGCATATGTTCTGGGATTAATCTGATCGATCCCGTAAGTAAACCAAAAATAACTTTCCTTTTTGGAGATCAGCGGTTGTTTACCAAAAACAACGGTAAACAAATTGGCACACCCGGTGGGACCTTGCTAATTTTTATTAAAAAAATTTGTTTATGTTATTGTGTTTTTCCTGTACAGTTATAACATTGCATGTTATTAAGAAGTGGTAGAGTAACCAACGAGTATACTGTTAGGAAGGAAAATAGTGAGAGTAGTATGGCTAACGAGCCAAACCATGGAGAAATACCTCCACCAGTCACAGAAACAGTGGTTACTACTACTGTCGAAGGGAATATCCCAACTTTTGTTGGATCAATACCAACGCTAACCACAAATCAAACTGGACCCTTACTTTCGTATGTAGGTCCAAGAGGTCCACTAGGAACGCCTCCACCGAGGGTAAATCTAGGATCTCGATCAGTTGTGCCCCCAGGATTTTCGACAACCTGGATGGGTCGAGAGCAGCCATATGGCATGCAAACTACTGAAATGGCTAGCCTTATGAATGCTGCTTCCACTTTTTCAGAACCTTTGGTGAATGCAACATCGCCATTACAGGGGTCTGGGGCCAGTAGAAACCAATTTTTGGGAGGGCCATCTCATGTAATACCAAGCCTCACAAATGTTTCGACAGCAATCTTGAGGCAACAGATGGACGAAAGTAATCATGAAATGGTACAAATGTTAGCACAAACTCTAAGTACAATGCTAAATCCCCTTATTCAGACTGCTACACAGTCGAATCAACAGATGACAGTGCAAATGACGCGCATGGCTGAATTCTTTGGGGTACCCCAAGTTGTTCGACAACCCCAGAGGATACCAATAAGAGCAAATCAAGGGGTAATCATGGAAGAGGATTTGATCGTTAATCCAAACCCCCAGATTCCTAGAGCAGAAATAGAACAACCAAGGGTTGAAATACCACGACACCCTAGAGAAATCGATCAAAGAGTTATTATGGCTAATAGAAACCAAAATGCTGATGAATTAATACAGTAAGTTCGACACCAAAACTATGGGACGGACAATAATTTAACTGCCATGATCGAAAGGATTATGCTTCAAAACGGGATGAACGTTAGTTTTCACAGACCAAACTTTACATCCTCATTGTCAGAATATATTCTGTAAACAGACTTACCACCTAGGGGAAAAGTCCCAAAGTTTACTAGATTTTCAGGGGATACGACAGAGTCTACTGTCGAACATGTGGCTAGATATTTGATCGAGGCCGGGGAAATAACAAACAACGAAAACCTTAGAATCAAATATTTCCCAAGTTCCCTAACGAAAAATGATTTCACTTGGTTCACCACCCTCCCAGCCAATTCAATCCACAACTGGAACCAATTGGAAAGATTGTTCCATGAACAATTCTACATGGGCCAAACCAAGATAAGTCTAAAAGAATTGGCTAGTGTGAAGAGAAGGTTTATAGAGCAAATTGATGAATATTTAAATATGTTTCGATTACTCAAAGCCAGATGCTTTACCCAAGTGCTTGAGCATGAATTGGTCGAAATAGCAGCAGGAGGCCTGGATTATTCGATTAGGAAAAAGTTAGATACACAATACCTGAGATATGGCCCAACTGGCTGATAGAGTTCGACAAGTAGAACGCTTAAAGTTGAGAAAGCTAAAGTTGCCAAAACTCATCGACGAGAAAGGGTAGCTTATGTCGAAATGGATGATAACGATCCAGAGACATCTAGTGATCCTATAGATGTCGAAGAAGGCGAGATAGATTTAGCAGAATTAAAACAAGGACCACCATATTCTTGTAAATTGCTAGTGCCATCAAATGGGAAAAATCCTGTAGAGCCTGAGAAAAACATCGACAAATTTCCTAAGAAAACTTATAGTTTCGACATATCCAAATGTGACGAAATATTTGATCTATTAGTTAAAGATGGCCAGATGATAGTGCCTCCAGGGGCAAAATTGCCTCCTTTAGAACAAAGAAAGAAAAGAGGTTTTTGTAAATACCATAATTTTTTGGGACATAAAACCTCACAATGTTTCCTTTTCAGGGATCTCGTTCAACAAGCGCTAAAGGAAGGAAGGCTAAAATTTGCTAATAAGCCAGCAATGAAAATAAACACCAACCCACTACAGATGGAGGCACATTATGCCGAACCAGTTGGCATTCACATGGTGGAAGTTTCTGAAGATTTCATCACAAAACCCATTTTTGGAAGTTTCACTGGAAACATCTCCAGAAAAACTATTGAAGGGGTGAGAAAGGCCACTGAAGGCCTAGATTTGAAAAAGTAAGTTACCCAAGTGTGATACGGTGGGAGAACTGACTTGGGATTTTGCGTTTGTGTTCGCAAATGTTTCGGTTTAGCAAGAGTCGCCACCGACTTTTTATTTTATCCTAAGGAAAGGTCAAAAAGCACAGGAAAGACCTTTGAGATGTTTTCTTGGGTTCGGGGAGTAGATTATGAAAAGGGAAGGTGCGAGCACCCTTTTCATCCATGGTTATCCATGGGCTCTTAGTTACTTGTTTAGATCACTTGCTTTTGCTTTTCAATTGTTTGAAATGGTGCTTTGTGTGGTTTTGAAAGATGTTTTGAAAAGAGGCCATCGTTATGGAAAACTTTGTAATGATTCTTGTTTGAATGTATACAAAGGTTTTTTTGTCTTTTGAAAAGTTTTCAATGTTTTAAAAGTAGGGTTTTGAAATTGTGTTGTGAAGTGTGTTTTGAAGATATCAAAGATGTTTTTGCAAGCTTTTGATCAAGTAACTAAGAGTTGTCTACCCTATTTTACTCAAAGATCTTTCTTATGTTTTTAACCCTTTTTAACAGTGTTGCTTCACCATTGTATTTTGGTGAACAAACTTGTGTTAGGATGTTAAACGGGACAGCCGCGGGTCATCGCATACAATCATTGAAAGCAACTTGTGAGACGCTCCAGCAATTTTGTAAGGGACGAGATCGTTTTATCAAAGGCAACATCGAGGGTCATTGAGGGACTCTGATCTTTGTTTATCGAAGGGACATTTGCTAGAGTGTCTCATATTCGAGGGACATGATTGCATTTTCCGAGGCAATAAGCGAGGTTACCCTAGAGGTGCAAGTGTGAATTGTGTAATGATTTTCATGCATTTATCTTGTATTAGGTCATCTAGCGATTGATTTTGAATCTTCGCATACAAACCTTAATTACTATACAGTATATTGAAAGCGATAAATTGCGGGAATTTGAAGTCTAAGTTATTACAAATAAGTATCTGGGGATGGGGGTACAATTATTTACAAATGGGGATGAGTCTTATCAGAATAATAATGTCCAAGTATATATTACAACCAAATTGAACTGTCACATTTTTAATGTAAAAATTGTAACAAATTATAAAATAAGGAAGATCAAAGGAATATGGGATGCATGTATTTATTCACAAATGAACAAACAAAATTTAACCTAGTGAAGATTATGTATTATTATTTTTGTGTTTTTATTAATTATGAAAAGAAAAGCTTTAAAGAAAGAAAAATTATTTAAATTGAAATTCTATTATTTATGTATTTTTGTTTTATTAAATGTAATAAATATTAAGGAAAACTATTAAGAAAATTTATACAAAAATTTAATATATTTTTTATTTAACAAAAGAGAAAAAGAATGAAAATAAAATGATAAAAAAAGTATTAGTTTTAAAACATTAAAAAGAAAAAAGATAATGGGCCTAAGAAATGTTTTTGGATGGCCCAATAAAAAAATGATAAAGAACAAAAAAATTATGAAGAAGAAAGGGAGGTGGGGCGCGCTTAGTAGAAACATGGGCCATATGGTTTTGTTGTTGGGGTGAAGGCCCAACTGGGGTTGTACAAATTTTTTCAGGGTTTGCTCATTGTCTAGGGTTTGTAAGTTTTGGTATGCAGCGGCGCCTCCTTTTACTCATCTCTGTTTCTCTTCTTCTCTCTCAGGCGAAGTGTGGTACGGTGGGAGAACTGACTTGAGTTTTGCGTTTGTATTCGCACTTGTTCGGTTTAGCAAGAGTCGCCACCGACTTTTTATTTTATCCTAAAGGAAAGGTTAAAAAGCACAGGAAAAACCTTTTGAGATATTTCGTGGGTTCGGGGGGTAGATTATGAAAAGGGAAGGTATTAGCACCCTTTTCATCCATGGTTATCCATGGGCTCTTAGTTACTTGGTTTTTAGATCACTTGCCTTGATTTTTGATTGCTTGAAAATGGTGTGTGTATGTGTGTGTTTTGAAAAATGTTTTTGAAATAGACGCCTTTGTTTCGGCAACCATTGTAATGAGTCGTGTTTGAGTATATACAACGGTGTGTATCTTTTCGAAAAGATGTTTCAAAATGTTTTTGGAAGTTTGTTTTGAAAGTGTGGTTTTGAAAATGAGGCAAGTGTTTTTGCAAGATTGATTCCAAGTAACTAAGAGTTTTGTCTACCCCTATTGTACTCAAATGTTTTCTCTATGTTTTCAACCCCTTTTTTAACAATTTTGTTCCACCATTGAATTTGGTGGACAATCTTGCGTTTTAGGATGTGATCGGGACAGGCACGGGTCATTGTATGGACCATGGATGCAATGGTGCCAAGTGTCTTTGGCAATTTGTTTGAAGGGACTATGATCATTCCGTTTAGGCAACTTTCGAAAGCGTCATCGAGGGACTTATGATCATTTGAATTGTTTTGCCAAAGAAACTCGACGTGCAAGCATGGCCCATTTTGGAAGGCAACACGTGGGATTACCCTAGGGGGTGCAAGTGTGATTGTGTATTGATTTCATGTATTTGTTTTGTATTAGGTTATCTAGCATTTGATTTTATGTACATACAAACCCTAGGTCTAAACATGGTATATTTGAAAGCGGTAAATTGCGGGAATTTAAAATCTACGCTATTACAGAATAGTATCCGGGAGTGGGGGTACAAGTATACACAAATGGGGATGAGACTTAAATAATTACAACCAAATCGAATCGATCGTAATGTAAAATATAATTCATAGCAATGTATAAGAATAGCAAATGTATAATGTACCAATGTAAGTGTGTAAGTGTATGTGTAAATGTATGAGGTTTATTTACAAGTTGAAAAATGTTAACTGAATAGAAAAATTAAGTATTGTTAATTTGATGAAAAGAATTAAATATTTTGTTTATTTAATTTGTACTCTTGTATTTTTGTTTAATATGTACAAATAAAGTATTTTAAGAAGTGAAAAGTATTAACTTAAAGAAAAATTATATATTTATGTATAAAGTCTAAAAAGGGAAATGTCTTAAGTTCCATTTTCTATGTATTAAAATTATGTATTTTAATTAATTAAAGAAAATAAAATTTAATAAAAGAGAAATGAAAAGGTTTTAAGTTTAGTTATATGTATTAAAAATTAATGTATTTAATGAATATTTTTATGTACAAATCAAAACAAGTTTTAATAAAATGAAAGAAAAAAGTGTTTTAAATAATTCTAATTTTTATGTATTTTATGTTAGTATTTTTTTTATGTACAAAAGGAAATTTTGTATATGGTTTAATCATGCTAAAAAAAAGATAAAATAACTTTGTTAATTAGAAAAAGGTATAAATAAAGATATAAATTAGTTTTTTGAAAGAAATGCAAAGGGGTTATATGGGCTTAATCAGAATTAGAAGCCAAAGGGGGGTGCCAATTAAAATGCATTTGGGCCTAGGCGCTGGGAAAAGGGTAAGGCCCATGGGTCTCATAACATTTGTCTTAGGGTTTAAACAGTTTTGTGTTATTTGGATAATGCTAGGGTTTGATACAGCAAGGCGCCGTTCATCGTTTCTTCGTTCGTCTTCGTCTTTCATTCGCCTCCGCCTCTGAGTTTCCTTCGCCCATGGCCACCGGCGCCACCATCCTTCCTCTTCCCTTCAATGATCATTCAGCGACGTTCACACAGGTAATAGCTTTGTTCATTTTTTTTTGTTTGACAGTCTTTTAGGTTTTCCAATTTTTATTGGTTTCTAACCTTTGCATGTTCCGATTCTTTGTGATTTGTGAGGTACTTTAAGGAAAAGGAAGTGTTTTTATACCTTTTGGAGGATACGGAGGAGAAAGGAATCTGGAGGTGTTTTCGGCGGCTTGACGGCGAGGGGCGATGATGACGTGCTAGCTTGGAACCCTGGTCTCTTCGCTTTGCCTCTTCAGGTTTGATGATGATAATGTTTGAGAACCTTTTTGGATAATTTTCTTTTCCTCTTCACCCGACCCTGTTGCCTTTGATTGTCTTTTCTGTATGCCCTGTGATGACAATGTTCTGAGAGCTTAGTTTGACTTCCTTTCTTCTTCTTGCTGGCTTGCCCTATATGCTTCTTTATCCTCTTCTTCTCGCTGCCCTTGTTGCCTAGCTTGATGCGAAACAGTTTCTTGATGATGTATTTGATGATTCCGAATATGCTTAGACAGTTGCCTTGTATGATTCAAATGCTTTGACGCCTTGAAACGCTTGCCTTGTGTTTGGTTGCCTTGATGATTAACCCAATGATGACAATGTTCTGAGGGTTTGGAGTTGCCTTGAATGCTTAGGCTTGACAATTGTTTTGATATTTGAATGGTTATTGAAAGGTTTCAGCAGGTTGAGGACTTGTGGTGAGTTTACTGGTTTTTTGCTTTGGATATTAGATTAGGTTTGATGCTGTTTACAGGTTATGGCCTATGGCTTTTTGTGCTTACAGTTCTGAGGGACTGGTTTGTGTCTTTAGGCCATTGCAGGTTTAGAACCAAGGCTTTTGCGTTATATGCTTCAAGCAGGTTGAGGGTTTAAGTGTGGATAGGCAGGTTTAATGCAGGTTTGGACATTGGTTTTGGCTTCTGGTTCATGGCTATCTGTTTGAGGTTTGTTGGCTATGGCTTTTGAAATGTTTATGCCGTGTGTTTGAAATCACAGGTTTTAGGTTTATGGGGCCTTTGGAACTTCAAGTTTTTGGGTTTTTGTTTTTGTTTTTTGAAAAACAGGTTCCGGCCTTGATAGTCTTTTAGGCCTCTGAGATATATTCTACAGGTTGTTGGCTTTTTTGTATATTCTTTCTTGGTCAAAGTTGTGGACAGGTTTGCAAGGCTTGAGGTTTTCCCTCTTTGTGATATCTTGCTACATATGTTCTGCCCCCTTTTGTTGTGCATTCTGATATGCCTTTTTTAGCCTTTAGCCCGCTGTAACATAATCTGCTTTCCTCTCTCTTTCTCTCTCCGGATTTAAAGAAGCATTTTTTTATTGCTTATTTGTCCTTTCTGAAAAAACAAATGGCTGGAAAATGATGAGATTAATGTTGCTTGCACTTGTATATTTTCCTCTGTATACTTCCATGTTTCTTGCATACTTTATGTACTTTCTCTTGACAGCTTTTGGCTTAGTTGAGATTGCAATTCAGCTTGGACTTTGTGGTTATAGTTCAGTTTGCCTTTGAACTGTATGCTTTCTCATGCTGTTTGAGACTTTTGAAATTATGTAGCTTTGACAAATTTGAATTTGTGCAATTAAATCTTTTGTGCATTTCATGTTTTATTGCCAACATTTCATCCCTTTTTGTGAACCGGGAGAAATCCCGTGATTTGCAGAGAGGGCCAAAACTGATTCCGGCCATTTGTTTTTTATGATGAACCTTATTTTTACCTGTCTAATTTTAATTATTCTGCTTTGACTTTTCTTTCTCTTCTTTATTTTGCAGATAAACAGTCAAATGGAGCGAAAGGGGAGGCACTGGATAGA
Source organism: Vicia faba (assembly GCA_948472305.1). Lineage (NCBI taxonomy): Eukaryota > Viridiplantae > Streptophyta > Magnoliopsida > Fabales > Fabaceae > Vicia > Vicia faba. The sequence continues at coordinate 817,078,136 of OX451741.1, read as the reverse complement.
AGATGAAGACTTAGAAATTTAGAACATAGTTTTATTTTAATTTAAATAACTGTAACATTATTATTGTAAACACTTTGTAAACAATAACACATATACAAATAATTTAAAGATAAATAAAAAGTCCTTTTTGACCAATCAATTTTTTTTATTTCCTTTCAATTATTGTAATCATCATTAGAATACTTTGTAAAATACTGTATTCAAATAACAATTGTAACGAATAATTAAAGATAAATAAAAAGTCCAACTTGATCAATTAATTCTTCTTTCGATTCAGTGTTCATTTAATTATTTGGATTTCTTAAAATTAAAATAACTGGAAGTATCCAATTATTCTGACTTTAGAAAAATAATTAACAAACACTGTGGCCTTATCATTGAATCAGTAATAAACCTGGCGCTTCAAGTATCCGATGGACAGTTAATCAAACCAATATCCAGATATTTATCCTTTTACTGATCAAATCAATCACTGTAGATTCTCAATTTAAGCGCCTCAACTTTTATCTCATCTCAAATCAAATGCTTTAGCTTTTCCTGATTAAACAACAATCTGTAATTTTCTTGATTCAAACGCCTCAATCCAAATCTCAGAGTAAACTGAAAAGAAACTGTAAAGATAATCCTTTCTGAGAAATACGCGCATAAAACCCTAGTTCTTGATTAAAAGCCAAAGAAGCGTCCGCCTGATCAAAACCAGAGCTAAAATCAACCAAACCCTAAGCAAACTGCTTGAACTGTTCCAGAGCCATGAAAATCAATGAAAACCATAATTTTGTCTGACTGACGAGAAAAGTCTGTTTGACCGATTCTTGCGCCAATCTGAAAAATCAGGAAGAGTCTGAAGCTGTGATTTCTTATGGAAAAAATGCGAGGGCAAATTTTGGGGTACAACAGTTGCCCCTGTTCAATCTTCTTGGACCTGAAGAGTTAGATTGGCAAGTTTGCCTTTCGCGACTCGAGGGTAAAAGGAGATTGGACACTAGAGTGCCCAGAAAATTTGCACTCGGTGATGTGATGGTAGAGGGAACGGGCTTAAAGATGCCATTTGGTGATGGGCTTAAAGATGCCATCTGGAGATGTCTGGAGGAGGATGGGCTTATAGATGCCATCTGAAGGTGATTGTTGAACTGTATGTCACTGGTGAGTGGACGAGTATCAGAAAGGTATCCATGTTTTGGAACATCTCTGGACCGGGGGTCTGAACAAGCAATAGATTGACATCCGTGTTTGGAGAATCTGTAAACTGTTTTCAGGAGTTAGAGTTTGAATAAGCAATAGAGCAGCATCCGTTATTGGGAAGCGTCCGTAAACTGTTTTCAAAAGTTTCATCTGAACAAGTGATAGATTAACATCCGGTGTTGGGAAGAATCTGTAGACTGTTTTCAGAAGTCTTAAAGTGGAGAAGGAACCGGTGTAGGGTTTCCTGATGATGAGTCCGTGTAAAACTGCATCTGGATGAATCTGGAACAAGTATCAGAATGTCGCCGTGTCTGGGTCACATCTGAACTGTCTCTGAATGAATCTGGAATAAGTATTAGAATGTCGCCATGTCTGGGTCACATCTGAACTATTTCTGGATGAATCTCGGAAGGTGATGGTCTTTGTCTGTTGATTGCTCTTTCCTGAAAAGGTAAAGAATTAGTTGTTATGCAATGTCATGATGCGTGATGCAATGTATGTGACATCAATGTTTATGACATGAATGTGATGAATGCATATGTAAGCTGATGAGCTGTCTTATTGAGGATAGATGATTCCCGGATGGATGAAGATAAAAGAATCTTGACTGCTGCCGGGGAGAACAATTCCTTGGCTGCTGCTGTGGAGGGCAAGAATCTTCGATTGTTGAAAATGAGAAGTCCTGGGACCACTGTTGGGGAAATCAGAAGCTTGGGTTGTATGCCAATCTACTGGGGAATCCTGTCTTGAGGAGACCTTTACTGGAGAATATTCGAATATTCTGTGAAGAACCGAGAATGGGTCTTCATTCTGCTGATGCTTAACTGTTATCTGGTCGATCTCCAGGCTTTCACAGAAGCTCGTATTGTCGTCTGGTCGTAATCCAGGCTTCACAATAGCCTGCTAAGCTGCCTTCCAGTCAAATCCGGGCTTCACAGCTCGTGTTAAAGATATACCACTATCTGGTCGATTCCAGGCTCTGTAGTATTTTTTATTGCTCTTCTGGTCGTAATCCAGGCTTCACAGAAATTTGTATTGTCAACTGGTCGTAATCCAGGCTTCACGATAACTTGATAAGCTGCTATCCGGTCAAATCCGGGCTTCACGGCTTGTGTTGAAGATATACCACTATCTGGTCGATTTCAGGCTTCGTAGTATTTTTGACTGTTGTCTGGTCGTAATCTAGGCTTGGCGATTATCTGACACTGTTATCCGGTCGCAGTCCGGTCTTCACAATATGCTGTAGAGATTAAGATACTATCCGGTCGAATCCGGGCTTTGTAACTTGAATTTTGGAGATCCCACTATCTGGTCGTAATCCAGGCTTTGCGGTAATCTGACACTGTTATCTGGTCGTAGTCCGGTCTTCACAATGACTTGTAGGGGATTAAACTATTATTCGATCGAATCCGGATTTCATAGCTTGCTCTGAGGGGATACCACTATCTGGTCGCAATCCAGGCTTTACGGTAGCTTGATACTGTTATCCGGGGCTTCTTGATGACTTGCGGGGTAAGAGAATTCTGATGATCTCTTGCTGGAGAGTTCAGAACCTGGTAGACTTACGCTGGAGAGGTATGACTGTGAATCTTCAGTCTGGTGGGAAATGTCTATGTGGGGAGAATGTTTACTGGTCTAATTCCACTAGGGATTGATAGTTGGAAATTTTAGCTCCGCTGGGGATCTGGAACTTATCTCTGAGGGGAACTAAGTTCTGGAAGGCTCTCTGGCTGGGGAGATCACCTTTGAGAAAGCTCTTGTTCTGCTGAGGGTCCTGGAGTTTAACTCTGTTCGGGGAATCCTTGTGAAAGGGCATTGAGATATCAATCCGTACCTTCTACCTATCAATAATCATCTTTTCCTGATTTGTAAGGAAATGATTATGTTCAAGTGCATATGCCTACTTAACAAAACATTGGACGTTTCTCGAGTAAACATAAGTGCAAAAGGGAAAAGGGAAAACAAAGCAAATTTATGCATTTGGAAAAGTATTTGTATTAACTTTTTATGGGCATCTTTGTACAAAGGAGACAAGCATCCTAGTAAGAGGATGTTGCCGTAAAAATTGAAAATTTTATACAAAAGAAGGATGGCTATGTGAAATGACTCCATGGGATTCCATTCTGCTATAGCCTTTACAACTCTGAATATCTGCCCGTTCAATGTTTCGTCTGCCGGTGACTGAATTAACCAGAAGCTTGGAGCTGGTTGATGAAGAGATTGTCCTTAAAGTGATCCGACGAGACATAGTCATACGCTTTAATTCCCTAACTTTTGCCTGAGTCGCCCTTTCGGGTTTTCGATCCACCGGGAAACCCCTTTTTGCCCAAGCCGCCCTTTCGGGTTTTCGACTTGCCGGGTGTACAGATTTTTTTGTTTTATCCCTAATTTTTTCCTGAACCGCCCTTTCGGGTTTTCGGTTCACCGGGATGCCCATTTTTGCCCAAGTCGCCCTTTCGGGTTTTCGACTTGTCGGGTTATTTCATGCGTAGTTTTTTTTGACTATGTCTGCGTTCGCAGGGTGCGGCAAATCGCTGCCGTCCATGGTAGTCAGAATCATTGCACCACCAGAAAATATGTTCTTGATTACAAATGGTCCTTCGCAAGTAGGAGTCCATTTGCCCCTGGGATCACTTTGCGGCAAGATAATCCGCTTGATCACGAGATCTTCGACTTGATATACTTGACGTCTGACTTTCTTGTTGAAAGCCTTGATCATCCGTTTTTGGTACGTCTGACCATGGCAAACAGCAGCGAGTCGCTTCTCGTCGATCAAATTGAGTTGATCAAGTCGGGTCTGAATCCAATCGTCTTCATTCAAACCTGCGTCTTTCATAATTCTTAAAGAAGGAATCTGAACTTCCATGGGCAGGACAGCTTCCATGCCGTATACCAGAGAAAATGGGGTTGCCCCGGTTGAAGTACGTGTTGTGGTACAATATCCGTGCAGAGAAAACGGTAGCATCTCATGCCAGTCCTTGTAAGTGAACGTCATTTTCTGAACGATCTTCTTAATGTTTTTGTTCGCAGCTTCAACAACACCGTTCATCTTCGGCCGATAGGGAGATGAGTTGTGATGATAAATCTTGAACTGTTCACACAATGCGGTGATCATAGTGTTATTCAGATTCGTACCGTTGTCTGTGATGATCCTGTCTGGAACACCATACCGGCATATGAGGTTTTGCTTGATGAAGCGGGCAACCACATTTTTAGTAACAGAGGCGAAGGAAGCTGCTTCGACCCATTTGGTGAAATAGTCAATGGCGACCAGGATGAAACGATGTCCGTTGGATGCCGTGGGCTTGATCTCTCCAATCATGTCAATGCCCCACATTGCAAATGGCCATGGAGCTGTCAAAACATTGAGAGGAACCGAAGGGATATGAACCTTGTTAGTGTAGACTTGACACTTATGGCAAGTACGGGAATGTTGATGGCAGCCAGCTTCCATGGTAGATCAATAATAGCCTGCCCTTAGGATCTTCTTAGCCATTGTATGCCCGCTCAAGTGAGTGCCAAATGTGCCGCTGTGTATCTCGGTCATGATTAACTCTGCTTCATCTTTGTCTACGCATCGGAGTAAAACACAATCATGGCTTTGTTTGTAGAGGATGCCGTTGCTCAGGAAGAACTTGGCAGCAAACTTCCTTAGGAACTTCTTGTCATTTACTGAAGCTCCTTCGGGATATTCTCTAGTCTGGAGATACCTTTTGATTTCATGAAACCAGGGTTGTTCCACTACTTCTTCGGTATTAATCTCGTGACAATGCGCAGGTTCATCCATTCGCTCGATGGTTATTTGGGGAGCCTCGTTATCCCAATTGAGTTTAAACATGGAAGACATTGTAGCCAGAGCATCTGCTAGCTGATTCTCTTCTCGCGGGAAATGCTCGAAGGTGATTTGCTCGAAATGAGGCAACAATGTCAAGACATGTTCTTTGTATGGGATAAGATTGGGATGTTTGGTATCCCACTCTCCTTTGATTTGACTGATAACTAAAGCCGAGTCCCCAAATACGATCAAAGATTTGATTCCCAAGTCTATAGCAGCCTTGAGACCAAAAATGCAAGCTTCATATTCAGCCATGTTGTTGGTGCAGCTGAAGCAGAGTCGGGCCGTGAAAGGCGTGTGGCAACCTTCCGGGGAAATGAGTACCGCACCGATACCGTTTCCGAGCGCATTCGAAGCACCATCAAAGTACAGGGTCCATCGGGATCCCTTTTCAGGTCCTTCATACAGTCCATTACCTTTAATGTTGTCCAAATTCATGATGTCCTCGTCTGGGAAGTCAAATCTCATGGATTGATAATCTTCGATAGCTTGATGAGCTAGATGGTCAGCTAGTACACTCCCCTTTATGGCTTTCTGAGTGGTGTACTGGATGTCATACTCAGTTAAAATCATTTGCCATCTAGCTATTCTTCCAGATAAAGCAGGCTTTTCGAAGATATACTTGATAGGATCCATTTTGGAAATCAACAGAGTGGTATGAGTCAACATATACTGTCTTAGTCGGCGAGCAGCCCATACCAAAGCACATCAAGTTTTCTCGAGCAGTGAGTAGCGAGTCTCAGAGTCGATAAACTTTTTGCTAAGGTAATAAATAGCATGCTCTTTTCGACCAAACTCGTCATGCTGGCCCAAAACACACCCCATTGAGTTATCTAAGACGGTCAGATACATGATCAATGGTCTTCCTTCGACGGGTGGCATCAGAATAGGAGGTTCTAGCAAATACTCCTTGATCTTATCAAAAGTAGCTTGGCAATCGTCGTTCCATTTGACTACCTGATCTTTCTTTAATAGTTTGAAGATTGGCTCACAGGTAGAAGTCAGATGAGAGATGAATCTGGCAATATAATTCAGGCGCCCCAAGAATCCTCTAACCTCCTTTTCAGTGCGGGGAGCAGGCATCTCTTGTATTGCTTTCACTTTTGCTGGATCGACCTCAATGCCTTTGTTGCTGACAATAAACCCTAGAAGTTTACCAGACCTAACTCTAAAAGTGCATTTACTTGGATTCAGCCTGAGTTTGTATTCTTTCAACCTGGCAAACAGCTTCTGCAAATGTTCAAGGTGTTCCTCCTCTGTTTGTGATCGAGCTATCATGTCGTCTACGTAAACTTCGATCTCATGATGTATCATATCATGAAATAAAGCTACCATGGTGCGTTGATAAGTTGCCCATGCGTTCTTCAATCCGAACGGCATCGCCTTGTAACAGAAAGTACCCCATTGTGTAACAAAGGTTGTTTTCTCCATGTCCTCGGGGGCCATTTTAATCTGGTTGTAGCCCGAGAAATCATCCATGAAGGAAAACACTTTGTGCTGAGCTGTGTTGTCAATCAAAATGTTGATGTGCGGTAGCGGAAAATCATCTTTAGGACTAGCCCTATTCAAGTCCCGGTAGTCCACACACATTCGGACCTTGCCGTCTTTTTTAGGTACTGGCACGATGTTAGCAACCCATTGTGGATAGGATGTAACAGCCAGAAAACCAGCATTGAATTGCTTCATCACTTCTGCTTTAATCTTCTCAGACATGTCGGGCCTCATTCGGCGGACTTTTTGTTTGATCGGTGGACAATCTTCTCTTGTAGGGAGACGGTGAACCACGATGTCTGTGTCTAAACCCGACATGTCTTCATAAGACCAGGCAAAGATTTCAACATACTCATTTAACAGCTGTATCAAGCATTCCTTGACACTTGGCTCCAGATTGGCACCCACTTGTACTTCCTTCCGGTCTTCCTCTGTTCCTAAGTTGACGGTTTCCAACAACTCTTCGTGAGGCAAGATGGTCCTTTCCTCTTGTTGTAGAAGTCTGGCTAGCTCTCCCGGTACTTCACAATCTTCGTCATCTTCATACTCAGCCTGATTGACCAGATCTTCAGAGTTATTGAAGGACATAGCAGAATAGTCACCCATAGAATCCAGAGTGGACGGGTACCTGCATTTGTGAGTGTGGGTGTGTGTAAGGGATAGCCATCCTTAAACAAACAAAAATGCAAAAAGGAAAGAAAATGAACACAGCAGTTTATCAATGAAAAACGTCCAATGAATCATTAAACATGGCATATGGATATGAAGATAATTAAAACCCTTACAAATGGACCTACATGCCCCGGGCAAGGCATGAGGTGAAAAAGTAGTGTATGGGTTGTTCAAGAGTAAATATTACAAATCAACAGGAAATGTTTGACAGATAATTACTGATTAATAAAAGTAATAGGGACAAAGTCTTTTGCCTCCCAGTTGCGTAGTCCTCCATCGACAGTCGGGTAGATCCAATCTTCAATGTTGGCTTCTTCGTCTTCACCTTCCAGAGCATTGATTCCATAAGGAGAAATCTTGATGGGCGCTCTTTCAACCTTCGAGCGGCGCATAGCTTTCTGTCCCGCAGCAGTGAAACCTAATCCAAACTTGTCCGTTTTATGAGGAATATCTGGCAACTGACCCCATATTAAGCTCTTCCCTTCCTTCAATGCAGCTTTCGCGTCTTTTAGAGATGCCATCCTGGCCATCTGCTTTGGTGCCTCAGCTACCACTTTTGCTACTGCCACTTCAGGAGAGACTTCCTCGAAGTGCTGGAATGGTGTTTCAATGAATTTTCCTTCCACCTCTACATACCGAAAGGAGTTCAAGTGGCTGATCATATATTCCTCTTCGCCGTGCACGGTTATGATCTTTCCTTTCACATGTTACTTCAACATTTGATGTAAGGAGGAGGTAACTGCCCCAGCGTTATGTATCCACGGCCTTCCCAGTAAACAAGAGTATGACGGACGAATGTCCATCACATAGAATGTTGAGGGGAATACTTCTGTGCCAACCTTAATGGGAATGTCTACCTCTCCGTGTACCATTCTCTTTGACCCGTCAAATGCCCTTACAATGATATTACTTGGCCTCAACTCCAAACCTTCACAATCTAAACGGTCGAGAGCCTTTTTGGGCAGCACGTTCAGAGAAGAACCAATGTCGACCAGAACATGGGCCATAGTAGTTCCTTGGCATTCTACTGACACATGTAATGCGTCGTTGTGTTTCCTTCCTTTTGAGGTCAGGTCCGCATCAGAGAAACCTAAACCGTTGTCTGCCGTAAGACTGGCTACACAGTCTTGGAATTGGTCGGCAGAGGTTTCCTGAGGGACATGGGCTGTCTTCAGGAATTTGATCAATGCTTTGGTGTGCGCCTCAGAACAAAGCAGTAATGCTAACAAGGAAATCTTCGAGGGGGTTTTCCCCAGTTGCTCTACCACGTCATAATCACTCTTTTTAATTATCTTCAAGATCTCCTCCATCTCTTTCTTAGAGGTCTCCGGGATGACCAAAGGTTGAGCCCTCGTCCGGACGAGCTCATCTTGGGTCCCTTTACCTTTATCAGCAGAAGTAGGAGGGACAATAACAGTTTCTTCAATCAACGGAGTTTTGGCGGAAAGTCTTATTGGTGCAGGATTAACTTTGGCAGCAGCTGAGGGTCCAAAGGTTGCCTTTGGGGGGACAATCTCTGGAGAAAATATTCTCCTGCTTCGGGTGATCTTGCTTGTACCAGCAATGTTTCCAATGCTGGCCTCTTCTTCATCAGAGCTTTCTTCAGTCACTTCGACTTGTTTAACACCATGGTAATAGATGTCTCCACCATAATTCCATGGTATTGACTTGTCAGAAATGTAGGGGACTGGCCCAGGCATAGTTATTTTCAATGGAACAATCTTCGTAGCTGATGTAATCTTAACAGGCTTTCTGACGGCCTTGGAAAGATTGGCGTGAATGGTGATAATTGAGACATCTTCAGTAGGGGTTGGAATAGCAGGAACCTTTTCAAACAGAATTTGTTGACTGTCCATCAGGCCTTGGATGCCTTTCTTCAGTGATGGGCAGTCAAACGGCAGAGAGTAACAACAGTAGCAGTCATCTTTGCATCCCGGGAAAATCCAGGCCTTTAACAGATTTAACTTGATGGTTAACAGCGGAGTTATTAGGTCATTGACATCAGAAACATACAAATCTTACTCGATAGCATGGATATTTCGACCGTGCTTCGGCATCGGAGCAGATATCATGTTTGGCTTCTCTGGAGCGTCAAACTCCACCTCTTTTGCATCTATCAAGTCTTGGATTTTATTTTTTAGCCCCCAACAATCGTTTGTGTCATGTCCGACGCTATCAGAATGGTAGGCGCATTTGGCATTGGGATGATAGTGCGGTGAAGCAGTATTCACAGTCTTCGGTGCTTCCCTAATCTTGGTGAGATTCAAATTCAGCAGATGTGGGAGAACCTGCGCAGGTGTCATATTGATGCGGGTAAACTGCCGTGGTGGCCGTTCTGCCCATTGCTGTTTAGGTCTGGACTGGTTACTGCGAGGTTGATCATTTGATGGATTCTGGATCATTACGGCCCCCACAGTCGACCGACGCTCACTCCTTCCTGCTCCTCTCTGAGAATACACAACAGCCATTTCCTTCTTCATCGGAAATGATTTCTTAACCGTAGTAGATGCAGAGGCATCCTTCTGAATTTTCCCATTCTTGATACCGGCTTCTACCCGCTCGCCAGTCAGGATTAATTCGGTAAACCCTGCGGAGGAGCTACCGATCAGGTGGTTAAAGAATGGACCGGACAGGGTCCCCATGAACATATCAACAAGTTCTCTATCAGAAAGAGGTGGCTGCACCCTTCCAGCCAAATCACGCCATTTTTGGGCATACTCCTTAAATCCCTCACCTGTGGCCATTCCTATACTCTGTAGTTGAGTACGGGTTGGTGCCAGGTCAGAGTTATACTGATATTGGCGATAAAAAGCAGCCGCCAGATCCTCCTAACTATGTATCTCCGATCTTTCCAGCTTGTAAAACCAGTCTAGCTGAGTGCCAGACAGGCTATCTTGAAAGAAATGTACCCAAAGGTTCCTGTCAGAAGTGTGAGGTTGGATTCTTCGGACGTACGACCTTAGATGCATTTTTGGGCAAGACATCCCATCATATCTTGCAAAAATTGGTACTTTGAACTTCGGGGGGATCACAATTCCAGCGATTAATCCCAAATCTTCGAAATCTAAACCGGGAACTCTCTGCAGCTCCATAGATGCCAACCTGTCTTCCAAGTTTTTGTACTTATCATCGGCGGGCGGGTATTGTTGCTCTGTGTAGTCTTCATCTTCCTCAGCCTCTTCTTCCTCAGCCTCGGACTCGGAAAGTGGTGCAGCCCCCTTTCCCTTGCTGGTTTCTTCTTCGGATGTAGAGGGAAATTCAAGAACCCTTCTGGCTTCGTTATCAAATCTTCTTCCAAAAGTAACAACCCCGGTTCTCTTCTTCTTCTTTTTCAACTTTTCCTTCCCCAGCAGCACTTTTAGATCTTCCTGACCCTTTGCCAAGGTCATCAAGAGATCCTGAAACTGTGAGTTCTGAGTCTGTAGATCTTTGACCATCTTTTCGAGATCCATCTTACTGAAATAAACAACAAAAAGATAAGGAAACCTGGTGTGGAGACCTGCTTATGCGCATGATGAATGATATGCTTATTTATGCAATGCATTCAAGGATTTTAGAAATTCACAATTGTTGCAAACAAAAAGAACACACGTCATATTAATAAGAAGAAATTTGTCAGTACATAAATGCCCCATGGGCCAAATATTACAAAAAACTTCTTAAGGTAAAAAGATGCTGCGCATCCTCTTTGGCGCGATGTAGGTGTTGAGAGTCTCTTCCTCATGGAGTCGGCGGGTAAGCTCCAAGACCTTCTTCTCACTGGCGTAGAAGCTGGCTTCAAAAGTATCTCTCTCTTCCCTGAGCTGGATCCAACTCTTCTGCATCTCCTCCCATGACGTTGGCATGTCGGGGTACCGGACGGTGTAGGGAACCTCTCCTTCCTTCACGGGCTCTCTAATCACAGGGAGAACATGAGGGTAAGGCATCATTAGACTCTGGGCTCGGGTTCGGACCCACTTGAGATAAGGCTCAAGAGGAATGGAGTTCTTGTGTCCCAGTGTCTTAGTATCTACCTTGTTGGGCATCCTCCAAGCTCTGATGAACCTTTGGCGAAGTCCTTGCGCATCGTTGTCGAAGTCAAAAACTAGGTCAGGAATCAACATGTCGTGGGGGCCATCCCTCCGTGCATATCCAAACTGTCTCAAAGCTAGACAAGGGTTATAGGTAATGCCTCCCCTAATTCCAAGTAATGGAACATTAGGGAACTCTCCACAACGATCGACGATGATGATATTCTCTCTGGACCGAGAGCACCAATGTACATCAGAGTGAGTGAGGGTCATCAACCGTTGTGACCACTTTAGGCCTTGGTCATTCTTCAAAACAGACTGTGGAAGGTGCGAAATAAACCACCTTGCAAGGAGAGGAGTAAAGCACATGAGAACACCTCTCTTTCTCATTGTTCATGTGTAAAATGAGTGGAGGATGTCCCCAAGCAAAGTAGGTATGGGATTCCTGGATAAGAAGATCTTGACAGCGTTGATATCTATAAGCTGGTCAGGATTTGGGAACAAGACCAACCCATAAGTGAGGAGCGCCACAATTTCTTCAAAGGCTTGTAGGTCCAAGGAATTCCAACACTCTCGTGCCTTCTCAAACAAGAATTTTGCCAAGAAGCCTTTGACACCGCTTCTAGTTTCCCAATGCCCCTTGATGTCGGATGGTTGCAAGTGTAGTGCTTGAGCAACATCTTCAGGCTTTGGTTCCTTTTTTGTACCGTTGAAAGGTAGTTGATTAAGGATAGGAATTCTCAGGAGTTGAGAAAATTCCTCCAAAGTGGGCACCAATTGGTAGTCGGGGAATGTGAAACAGTGGTGAAGGGGGTCAAAGAACTGGAACAAAACCTTCATCATGTCTTCTTCAATGCTGGTGTTGACTAGGCTGAGCAGTCTACCATGTCTTTCACTGAAGAGGGAGCTTTCGGGAATTCTGGATGTGAGCTCCTTGAGTTGGGGAGGGATTCTCACAAGATTGACTTGGATAGTTTTCCTGCGAGGAATTTCCATGACCTACAAAACAAGAACAAAGGTGAAGATCCAAACCCTTGAAATGGTTAGTGTATGCATATGATGCTTTATGATGTTCATGATGTATGCACAAACATATGTACAGGCAAATCACACAAAACCCTGGTTTCAGGCTTGCATGGGTTTCATAGGTAAGTACCCTCTTGAGTGTAGTTGGCTTAAAAACCTGTCCTATAAATAGTAACCGGGTTCTAAGGAGCTCAATATCATTGGATTGTTTTCCATGTTCATTGTTTTGGTTTAGCCACTTACTAGCGACCAAAATATTCCAAGAAAACAACCCTCAATGAGTGTAGTATCGAGTATCTACCAACTTTGGACTACACCAAAGCCGGTCATCTCACTACCCCTAATAAAAGGCCAAGATGGTCAAGTAAGGTTCTAGGTCATTAGTGCTTAGTGACATCACTCAGCGGCCCCGTACTCTCCTTGATTGAACTCAAGGGTTACCGGTACTCACAAATATGTCGCACTAATATAGCTATTGCTTCAACCATGTCGGTATACCCCGCACAGTTTCCACAACGTATTGCTATCTATGAATGTTTCCTAAATCCGAGTGTAGGATTTCAAGCCCAAACAAGAGAACCACAAAGGTAAAGCAAACAAAGCAAACAATTAATCATGCAAGAGGGTGATCTAAAAACCCTAAGGTAACCCCACTTTTATAATTATCCCCAGCAGAGTCGCCAGTTCTGTGGTGCGGTGGGAGAACTGACTTGAGTTTTGCGTTTGTATTCGCACTTGTTCGGTTTAGCAAGAGTCGCCACCGACTTTTTATTTTATCCTAAAGGAAAGGTTAAAAAGCACAGGAAAAACCTTTTGAGATATTTCGTGGGTTCGGGGGGTAGATTATGAAAAGGGAAGGTATTATCACCCTTTTCATCCATGGTTATCCATGGGCTCTTAGTTACTTGGTTTTTAGATCACTTGCCTTGATTTTTGATTGCTTGAAAATGGTGTGTGTATGTGTGTGTTTTGAAAAATGTTTTTGAAATAGACGCCTTTGTTTCGGCAACCATTGTAATGACTCGTGTTTGAGTATATACAACGGTGTGTATCTTTTCAAAAAGATGTTTCAAAATGTTTTTGGAAGTTTCTTTTGAAAGTGTTATGAAGTGTGGTTTTGAAAATGAGGCAAGTGTTTTTGCAAGATTGATTCCAAGTAACTAAGAGTTTTGTCTACCCCTATTGTATTCAAAGGTTTTCTCTATGTTTTCAACCCCTTTTTTAACAATTTTGTTCCACCATTGAATTTGGTGGACAATCTTGCGTTTTAGGATGTGATCGGAACACGCGCGGGTCATCGTATGGACCATGGATGCAATGGTGCCAAGTGTCTTTGGCAATTTTTTTGAAGGGACTATGATCATTCCGTTTAGGCAACTTTCGAAAGCGTCATCGAGGGACTTATGATCATTTGAATTGTTTTGCCAAAGAAACTCGACGTGCAAGCATGGCCCATTTTGGAAGGCAACACGTGGGATTACCCTAGGGGGTGCAAGTGTGATTGTGTATTGATTTCATGTATTTGTTTTGTATTAGGTTATCTAGCGTTTGATTTTATGTACATACAAACCCTAGGTCTAAACATGGTATATTTGAAAGCGGTAAATTGCGGGAATTTAAAATCTACGCTATTACAGAATAGTATCCGGGAGTGGGGGTACAAGTATACACAAATGGGGATGAGACTTAAATAATTACAACCAAATCGAATCGATCGCAATGTAAAATATAATGCATAGCAATGTATAAGAATAGCAAATGTATAATGTACCAATGTAAGTGTGTAAGTGTATGTGTAAATGTATGAGGTTTATTTACAAGTTGAAAAATGTTAACTTAATAGGAAAATTAAGTATTGTTAATTTGATGAAAAGAATTAAATATTTTGTTTATTTAATTTGTACTCTTGTATTTTTGTTTAATATGTACAAATAAAGTATTTTAAGAAGTGAAAAGTATTAACTTAAAGAAAAATTATATATTTATGTATAAAGTCTAAAAAGGGAAATGTTTTAAGTTCCATTTTCTATGTATTAAAATTATGTATTTTAATTAATTAAAGAAAAGAAAATTTAATAAAAGAGAAATGAAAAGGTTTTAAGTTTAGTTATATGTATTTAATGAATATTTTTATGTACAAATCAAAACAAGTTTTAATAAAATGAAAGAAAAAGTGTTTTAAATAATTCTAATTTTTATGTATTTTATGTTAGTATTTTTTTTATGTACAAAAGGAAATTTTGTATATGGTTTAATCATGCTAAAAAAAAGATAAAATAACTTTGTTAATTAGAAAAAGGTATAAATAAAGATATAAATTAGTTTTTTGAAAGAAATGCAAAGGGGTTAGATGGGCTTAATCAGAATTAGAAGCCAAATGGGGGTGCCAATTAAAATGCATTTGGGCCTAGGCGCTGGGAAAAGGGCAAGGCCCATGGGTCTCATAACATTTGTCTTAGGGTTTAAACAGTTTTGTGTTATTTGGATAATGTTAGGGTTTGATACAGCAAGGCGCCGTTCATCGTTTCTTCGTTCGTCTTCGTCTTTCGTTCGCCTCCGCCTCTGAGTTTCCTTCGCCCATGGCCACCGGCGCCACCATCCTTCCTCTTCCCTTCAATGATCATTCAGCGACGTTCACACAGGTAATAGCTTTGTTCATTTTTTTTGTTTGACAGTCTTTTAGGTTTTCCAATTTTTATTGGTTTCTAACCTTTGCATGTTCCGATTCTTTGTGATTTGTGAGGTACTTTAAGGAAAAGGAAGTGTTTTTATACCTTTTGGAGGAGACGGAGGAGAAAGGAATCTGGAGGCGTTTCCGGCGGCTTGACGGCGAGGGGCGATGATGATGTGCTAGCTTGGAACCCTGGTCTCTTCGCTTTGCCTCTTCAGGTTTGATGATGATAATGTCTGAGAACCTTTTTGGATAATTTTCTTTTCCTCTTCACCCGACCCTGTTGCCTTTGATTGTCTTTTCTGTATGCCCTGTGATGACAATGTTCTGAGAGCTTAGTTTGACTTCCTTTCTTCTTCTTGCTGGCTTGCCCTATATGCTTCTTTATCCTCTTCTTCTCGCTGCCTCTGTTGCCTAGCTTGATGCGAAACAGTTTCTTGATGACGTATTTGATGATTCTGAATATGCTTAGACAGTTGCCTTGTATGATTCAAATGCTTTGATGCCTTGAAACGCTTGCCTTGTGTTTGGTTGCCTTGATGATTAACCCAATGGTGACAATGTTCTGAGGGTTTGGAGTTGCCTTGAATGCTTAGGCTTGACAGTTGTTTTGATATTTGAATGGTTATTGAAAGGTTTCAGCAGGTTGAGGACTTGTGGTGAGTTTACTGGTTTTTTGCTTTGGATATTAGTTTAAGTTTGATGCTGTTTACAGGTTATGGCCTATAGCTTTTTGTGCTTACAGTTCTGAGGGACTGGTTTGTGTCTTTAGGCCATTGCAGGTTTAGAACCAAGGCTTTTGCGTTATATGCTTTAAGCAGGTTGAGGGTTTAAGTGTGGATAGGCAGGTTTAATGCAGGTTTGAACATTGGTTTTGGCTTCTGGTTCATGGCTATCTGTTTGAGGTTTGTTGGCTATGGCTTTTGAAATGTTTATGCCGTGTGTTTGAAATCACAGGTTTTAGGTTTATGGGGCCTTTGGAACTTCAAGTTTTTGGGTTTTTGTTTTTGTTTTTTGAAAAACAGGTTCCGGCCTTGATAGTCTTTTAGGCCTCTGAGATATATTCTACAGGTTGTTGGCTTTTTTGTATATTCTTTCTTGGTCAAAGTTGTGGACAGGTTTGCAAGGCTTGAGGTTTTCCCTCTTTGTGATATCTTGCTACATATGTTCTGCCCCCTTTTGCTGTGCATTATGATATGCCTTTTTTAGCCTTTAGCCTGCTGTAACATAATCTGCTTTCCTCTCTCTTTCTCTCTCCGGATTTAAAGAAGCATTTTTTTATTGCTTATTTGTCCTTTCTGAAAAAACAAATGGCTGGAAAATGATGAGATTAATGTTGCTTGCACTTGTATATTTTCCTCTGCATACTTCCATGTTTCTTGCATACTTTATGTACTTTCTCTTGACAACTTTTGGCTTAGTTGAGATTGCAATTCAGCTTGGACTTTGTGGTTCTAGTTCAGTTTGCCTTTGAACTGTATACTTGCTCATGCTGTTTGAGACTTTTGAAATTATGCAGCTTTGATAAATTTGAATTTGTGCAATTAAATCTTTTGTGCATTTCATGTTTTATTGCCAACATTTCATCCCTTTTTGTGAACCGGGAGAAATCCCGTGATTTGCAGAGAGGGCCAAAACTGATTCCGGCCATTTGTTTTTTATGATGAACCTTATTTTTACCTGTCTACTTTTAATTATTCTGCTTTGACTTTTCTTTCTCTTCTTTATTTTGCAGATAAACAGTCAAATGGAGCGAAAGGGGAGGCACTGGATAGAAGATGAAGACTTAGAAATTTAGAACATAGTTTTATTTTAATTTAAATTACTGTAACATTATTATTGTAAACACTTTGTAAACAATAACAAATATACAAATAATTTAAAGATAAATAAAAAGTCCTTTTTGACCAATCAATTCTTTTTATTTCCTTTCAATTATTGTAATCATCATTAGAATACTTTGTAAAATACTGTATTCAAATAACAATTGTAACGAATAATTAAAGATAAATAAAAAGTCCAACTTGATCAATTAATTCTTCTTTCGATTCAGTGTTCATTTAATTATTTGGATTTCTTAAAATTAAAATAACTGGAAGTATCCAATTATTCTGACTTTAGAAAAATAATTAACAAACACTGTGGCCTTATCATTGAATCAGTAATAAACCTGGCGCTTCAAGTATTCGATGCATAGTTAATCAAACCAATATCCAGATATTTATCCTTTTACTGATCAAATCAATCACTGTAGATTCTCAATTTAAGCGCCTCAACTTTTATCTCATCTCAAATCAAATGCTTTAGCTTTTCCTGATTAAACAACAATCTGCAATTTTCTTGATTCAAACGCCTCAATCCAAATCTCAGAGTAAACTGAAAAGAAACTGTAAAGATAATCCTTTCTGAGAAATACGCGCACAAAACCCTAGTTCTTGATTAAAAGCCAAAGAAGCGTCCTCCTGATCAAAACCAGAGCTAAAATCAACCAAACCCTAAGCAAACTGCTTGAACTGTTCCAGAACCATGAAAATCAATGAAAACCCTAATTTTGTCTGACTGACGAGAAAAGTCTGTTTGACCGATTCTTGCGCCAATCTGAAAAATCAGGAAGAGTCTGAAGCTGTGATTTCTTATGGAAAAAATGCGAGGGCAAATTTTGGGGTACAACACGAAGCTTTGATTCTTCCTCCAACCTCCAAGCTGCCAGAGCGCCACCTTCATCCTCTCCTCTTCACGACGGTACAAGGCGAGGGCTTGAAAGGTACAGTTTTTTGTTCTAAACGCGTTTTAGGGTTTCTTACAGTTTTGCATGTTTGATTCTCTTGATTACTTATGTTATTGTTTCATCTCTTAATCCATGGTTATTGCATCTAAGATGCAGTTATGTTTTGGAAGAAAAATCATACCTTGGCGATTGGCTCTTGGAAAATGGATGGAGGGGAAAGAGGGTTGGACCGACGACGTTCTTGGTGGCTATGCGAAGGAGGAGCGTGATGGTTGCTTGCTTGCTTTACTGGTATCTCTGTATTTGACTTCTTTTTGAACGTTTGATGATGAGTTTGTTCTGAGAACTATTGTTGCCTCTGAAACCCCTTTGAATATCTTCTGATTTTCTCTTCCTCTTTCTTCAGGGTTATTTGATATCAATGATGATGATGTTCTGAGATTTGTCTCTTTGTTTGTTGTTTTGATTTGATTTGATGATGAAAATGTATTCTGAACTTTATCTACTTCTGAATCTTTTCCTTTCTCGTTGCTGAATGTTATTGATTCTGAATGCTCTTCCTCAAATAATGCAAAGTTTATGCTTGTCTCGAAGTTTTGAAGAATGCATTTTTTAGCAGAAAACTTTTTATAAGACAAATTCAACACAAGATTTAGAGCAAAGCCTTACAGGAGTCAGGATACCTTTTGCAACAGTATGCTTTCGAACTAACCCATGCTTCAATTAGGACTTTCGAAGGGTTGTAACGTGGCTTGGTTCACGGTTTAAGAAACAAAGGATAAAGGCTCAAAGTATATTTGTACCCACCCGCTCTTCATGATGTTCTTCAATCCTAAACTCAGTTAATTATGCGTCAAACTTTGTTCGAGTTTTGGAACGACGTTTTGGTGATGGTCCACACAAGCTGAATTTTGTGGGAAGGCAGTCATCATTTTTGCCACATTTTTCATGTTGTTGAGGATTTATAATGACCTCCTTCTTTTGATTCGGTTATCCCTAATTTTTTCCTGACTGTTCCTATTTTCAAGATTACAGTCAGCGGGATGCCCCAGCTTTCTTAAGCCTCCTTTGTAGCTTTTTGGCTCAGTGGGCTTTTTTCTTTTGAGAGATAACGACTGCCTATGAGATAAGGAACCATCACTGTCTTTAGGTTCCAAAGGAATGTTTTTGATGTCATTCGTTGTATTATGAACTGAGAGTTTGCGACTTCAATGTGCATCTGAGAGACTACCCTACCCCAGGTTTAATCAAAGGTTTCAATTTGTGTTTAAAACAGAAAACTTCTAACTTCTTTGGCTCGAAGGGGTTGACTAGGGATTATCTTCCTTATAACTCCAGTGTTTAGGATTTGAAAGAAACGCCTGTACATCGTCAGCAAGGTCTGTCCAAAAGCATACTGTATGAGATTATGGTATTGTTTCGTCATCCTCCCTCTAAAGACTTGTAACTTTTATCAAGAGTTAAATATCATAAAGAAAGTAGAAAGCATAATTCAAGAATAGTGAAAACGAGTGGATGAATTCAAGACAAACATATGCAATGCATTAATGAAACAGAGTTTGACATCAACAGATAATTGTTTGAATAACAAAAGAAATTACAACTTGAAAATTCAAATGAAACAAAAGTCTCTTAGTTCGAACTTGTCATTTCAGGTGGAAAACCCTCAGTGGAAGATTTTCATCTCGCCATCCGGCATGAATTTCAGCACTCCATTGTCAATCAAGTCTTGAATTTTGTTTTTCAAAGCCCAACAGTCGTCGATGTCATGTCCAGGACTATATGAGTGGTATACACAAAATGCGTCGAGGTGATAGCTAGGAGCAGAGGTATTGGGCTTCCGAATAGGATCCTTTAAAGCAGTCAGATTGACCTCCAACAAGCGTTCCAGTATTAGAGATGATGGTATGTCAGTCTCAGTGAAATGTCTTCCAGATGTATTTTGCTTACGCCGATTACCCCATGGACGCTGGTGAGGTTGTTGTTGGGCTTGTGACCCTGAAGCAAGTTGAGGAGATTTTCCCTTGTCTTCTTGTCTCAAAGGAGGTTGAATGATGACTTGATCTTCAACCCTAGTTGTTTGCCCCACTTGGTTATCTTGAAGCAGTTTGTTGACGAGAACCGTGAGCTCTTCTTGTCTTTGAGCCAGGTCTTGAATGAGAACCATCTGGCCCACCAGTTGTCCCATCATCTGGATCTTCATTGTTGCCAACTCAATCTGCAGCTCTTCCAATTGGTCATTCCTGACGCCGCCTGGATTCCCTAGGACCATTCCCCTTGTGAGGAGAGCTTTTACTTCTTCCTGCCCCTGGGATAGGTTCAAGAACATTTCTTGAAGTTGAGCGTTTTGAGCCTGGATATCTTCGACAGTTCTCTCTAGGGCCATCTCTACTGAAATAAACAGTAGGAGAATAAGGAAACCTGAAAGGGAAAACCTGTCATGATGTAGATGCATGTTATGTGGATCTCGCGGGGTAAACACAAGAAAATGTTAGAGATTAAACTTCGATCAACATCTTTGATTGGAGAACTTTGTATCGGTGGATGTCTTTCCACGAGAATCAAGCTCACCATGTAAAGTGGGTCATAGCCCTCGATTCAAGTTTTTATTCTTGATCTTTAATGGAATTTGTTTAAAGGGAAATCCTCTTGCCCTTTGGTAGATGTCTGGTTCAACGTGACCCTGCATCAAAATACCCTCGAGATCCTTGAAATGGTCATTGAAAATGCTATGGTATGATGTTATGATGTTATGTACTGGTATGCAAAAGTAAGCAAGGATATATACAAGTAATCATATTCACACGAAGCAGACAAGTCCTTAGGTTTAGGCTTGCATGGGGTTTGTAGGTAAGTACCCTCTTGAAGTTAGTTGGCTTAACCTGTCCTAGAAATAGAAACCGGGTTCTAAAGAGCTCAATATCACTGGATTATTTTCTGTGTTCATTGTTTTGGTTTAGCCACTTAACTGGTGACCAAAATATTCCAAGAAAACAACCCTCAATGAGTGTAGTATCAAGTATCTACCAACTTCGGACTGCACCAAAGTCGGTCATCTCACTACCCTTAAAAAAGGCCAAGATGGTCAAATAAGGTTCTAAGAGTTCGTTAGTGCTTCATGACATCACTCAGAGGCCCCGTATTCTCTTTGATTGACTTAAAGGCTACCGGTACCCACAAATATGTCACACTAACATAGCTACTGTTTCAACCATGTCGGTATACCCCGCACAGTTCCCTCACAATTTATTGCTACTTACCTAAAAGGTGCCCCCAAATCCGAGTGTAGGATTTAAAATAAACCCAAGCAAGGAACCAAACATGTAAAGCAATCAAGTCAAACAAGATAAGCATGCGAAGGTGATCTAAAACCCTAAGGTAACCCCACTTTTAGAAATGTCCCCAGCAGAGTCGCCAGTTCTGTGATACGGTGGAAGAACTGACTTGGGATTTTGCGTTTGTGTTCGCAAATGTTTCGGTTTAGCAAGAGTCGCCACCGACTTTTTATTTTATCCTAAGGAAAGGTCAAAAAGCACAGGAAAGACCTTTGAGATGTTTTCTTGGGTTCGAGGAGTAGATTATGAAAAGGGAAGGTGCGAGCACCCTTTTCATCCATGGTTATCCATGGGCTCTTAGTTAATTGTTTAGATCACTTGCTTTTGCTTTTCAATTGTTTGAAATGGTGCTTTGTGTGGTTTTGAAAGATGCTTTGAAAAGAGGCCATTGTTGTGGAAACCTTTGTAATGATTCTTGTTTGAATGTATACAAAGGTGTTTTTGTCTTTTGAAAAGTTTTCAATGTTTTGAAAGTAGGGTTTTGAAATTGTGTTGTGAAGTGTGTTTTGAAGATATCAAGGATGTTTTTACAAGCTTTTGATCAAGTAACTAAGAGTTGTCTACCCTATTTTACTCAAAGATCTTTCTTATGTTTTTAACCCTTTTAACAGTGTTGCTTCACCATTGTATTTTGGTGAACAAACTTGTGTTAGGATGTTAAACGGGACAGGCGCGGGTCATCGCATACAATCATTGAAAGCAACTTGTGAGACGCTCCAGCAATTTTGTAAGGGACGAGATCGTTTTATCAAAGGCAACATCGAGGGTCATCGAGGGACTACGATCTTTGTTTATCGAAGGGACATTTGCTAGAGTGTCTCATATTCGAGGGACATGATTGCATTTTCCGAGGCAACAAGCGAGGTTACCCTAGAGATGCAAGTGTGAATTATGTATTGATTTTCATGCATTTATCTTGTATTAGGTCATCTAGCGATTGATTTTGAATCTTCGCATACAAACCTTAATTACTATACAGTATATTGAAAGCGATAAATTGCGGGAATTTAAAGTCTAAGTTATTACAAATAAGTATCCAGGGATGGGGGTATAATTATTTACAAATGGGGATGAGTCTTATCAGAATAATAATGTCCAAGTATATATTACAACCAAATTGAACTGTCACATTTTTAATGTAAAAATTGTAACAAATTATAAAATAAGGAAGATCAAAGGATTATGGGATGCATGTATTTATTCACAAATGAACAAACAAAATTTAACCTAGTGAAGATTATGTATTATTATTTTTGTGTTTTTATTAATTATGAAAAGAAAAGCTTTAAAGAAAGAAAAATTATTTAAATTGAAATTCTATTATTTATGTATTTTTGTTTTATTAAATGTAATAAATATTAAGGAAAATTATTAAGAAAATTTATACAAAAATTTAATATATTTTTTATTTAACAAAAGAGAAAAAGAATGAAAATAAAATGATAAAAAAAGTATTAGTTTTAAAACATTAAAAAGAAAAAAGATAATGGGCCTAAGAAATGTTTTTGGATGGCCCAATAAAAAAATGATAAAGAACAAAAAAATTATGAAGAAGAAAGGGAGGTGGGGCGCGCTTAGTAGAAACATGGGCCTTATGGTTTTGTTGTTGGGGTGAAGGCCCAACTGGGGTTGTACAAACTTTTCAGGGTTTGCTCATTGTCTAGGGTTTGTAAGTTTTGGTATGCAGCGACGCCTCCTTTCACTCA
Source organism: Vicia faba (assembly GCA_948472305.1). Lineage (NCBI taxonomy): Eukaryota > Viridiplantae > Streptophyta > Magnoliopsida > Fabales > Fabaceae > Vicia > Vicia faba. The sequence goes on along the minus strand of OX451741.1, from coordinate 817,055,480 downwards.
TCTCTGTTTCTCTTCTTCTCTCTCAGGCGAAGCTTTGATTCTTCCTCCAACCTCCAAGCTGCCAGAGCGCCACCTTCATCCTCTCCTCTTCACGAAGGTACAAGGCAAGGGCTTGAAAGGTACAGTTTTTTGTTCTAAACGCGTTTTAGGGTTTCTTACAGTTTTGCATGTTTGATTCTCTTGATTACTTATGTCATTGTTTCATCTCTTAATCCATGGTTATTGCGTCTAAGATGCAGTTATGTTTTGGAAGAAAAATCATACCTTGGCGATTGGATCTTGGAAAATGGATGGAGGGGAAAGAGGGTTGGACCGGCGGCGTTCTTGGTGGCTAGGCGGAGGAGGAGCGTGATGGTTTCTTGCTTGCTTTACTGGTATCTCTGTATTTGACTTCTTTTTGAATGTTTAATGATGAGTTTGTTCTGAGAACTATTGTTTCCTCTGAAACCCCTTTGAATAGCTTCTTATTTTCTCTTCCTCTTTCTTTTGGGTTATTTGATATCAATGATGATGATGTTTTGAGATTTGTCTCTTTGTTTGTTGTTTTGATTTGATTTGATGATGAAAATGTATTCTGAACTTTATCTACTTCTAAATCTTTTCCTTTCTCGTTGCTGAATGTTATTGATTCTGAATGCTCTTCCTCTCTCCTTGTGGGTTATTTGATGTTTGATGATGAAGATATATCCTGAGAACTAGCTATTGTTGTTGTTCTTTATGTTGTTTGAAACTTGTTGGTGATAGTTTTGGTTGGGTTTTTTGAGCAAGTTGCAGTTTTGGCTTGGACTGTATGTTTGGGTTTTGCAGTTTTAGCTTGGACTTGAGTTTGCTTGAGTTATGCAGGTTATGCAATGCAAGTTTGTTGTGTTTAGGCTTGTAGTTTGGGCAGGCTGTGACTAAGTTTCAGTTTGTGGCTTGAACTGTAGGTTTTTTGTTTGGCCTGTGTGCTTAGCAGGTTTGCTTGAGTATGGTAAACAGGTTTCTTATGCAGTTTGATTTGTTGGTGAACAAGTTTGTGGTTTTGGTTTTTGACTTGCAGTTTGGAGGTTATGCAGGTTTGACCATAGTTTATGCAGGGTGCCTTGGTAGCAGGTTTGCCATTTGTAAGGCAGGCTTGTGTTTTGGTTTTTTGATTTGCAGTTTTTATAAATTGGGTAAGTTTTGGTTTTAAGAGTTTGAGTTTTGGAAGCAGGCTTCAGGTTTTTTGTTTGAGCTTGCAGTTTAGCAGGTTTGTAACTTGCAGTTTTTTGGTAAGTTGCAGGCTGTTGAGTTTTGTAATGCAGGTTATGCAATGCAAGTTTGTGGGCTCTATGTCCTCTCCCTTGGACTGTTATGCAGTAGCCTTTTTGTATCTTTTTTGTTTTCTTTTACTGTCTTGAAAAACCTGCTTTTGCCAAAACTGCAAACCATCACTGAGGTTCTCTCTTTCTCTCTCTCCATAAGCATTTTTAATTGCTTATTATATTTAAATTCTGAAAATTTTGCTGGCCATAAAATGATGATAGATAGGACAGGTCTCTTTGGCTTGTAACTTGGTTTATCTCTCTGCATTGTGTACTTTCTTTGACAGCCTTGCAACTTTCTGCTTTGTGTACTTGCTGTGACAGTTTTGCAACTCAGTTTGACATTTGGTTAATGCATTTGAAACTCAGTTTGCAGTATAGTTTGACATGCTTGCATTTTGCCTATGTTTTTGCATTTTGAATTAATTGTATGCTTGCAATTTATATCTTTTATTTTTCTCTCTGTGAACCGAGAAGAGCGATCTTCTTGTGATTTGCAGAGAGGAAAATAAAATATGATGAACATGGCATTTCTGATTCCGGCCGGCAGACTTTAATGATGATTTTTCTTTTTATCTGCTTGAAAATTCTTTTCAGTTAATTGCGCCGATTTCTTTTTCTTCTGTCTTCTGCAGGTAAGTACCAGTTGGATGATAGAGGAAGCAGTAGAAGTTGAAGATCTCAAAAGATTAGGCTTAGATTTTTTTCTTTCATTTATTGTAATCAAATATTATTGTAAATACTATAAGTTGTAATCTTACAATATTCGAATAAAATTTGTAACAACATTTGAAATAAATAAAAAAAAGTCTTTGTCAAATATCTTCCGATTTTTCCTTGCATTGTTTATTTAATTATTTAAGACTCTTAAATCAAAATAATTGAAACTGTCTCAATAATTCTAATCCAGATGAAATAAATAATCAACAAACTTTGCAGTCCCACAACCTTGCATCAATCACAATACGCGTAGTATTCTGATTAACATATGCGTTGTACAGTTAAACAAACAACATTCCATAAACCTTTCACTCCACTGATCCAAACAAATGCCTTAATGTTCCAAAAAAAAGTCTCAGCTCTTATCCCAGATATTTAGGTTTTGAGAAATAACCAGTAATCTTGAACAAGCGTAAAAACAATGTAACTGTTAACTGAATTTCTGAGGATTCAGTTTCTTCTGAGAAATGCGAGCGCAAACTCTGATTCTGGATTACTGCCAAAGAAAGATTTGTCTGATCGATTCCTGATTCAATCTTAACAAATCAAAGAAAACCTTAATTCTGGATTGACTGATAAAGAAAAGTCTGTTTGACCAATTCTCGAGCCAATTTGAAAAATCAGAGAAAATCCTGAGGTTGTGATTTCTTGTGAAAAAGGGAGGGAAAATTTTGGGGTACAACACCAAGGGTCGAACAAGAAGGCTGCCGAAAGCCTGGAACTGATTAAACGGGTTACTGAAGACCCAAACAAAAGCAAAGGAGTTACCGAGAGCTCCAGCAAAAGAACCACCACTGGTTCTTATTTGGCTGCTGTAAAAGGTTCGACAGAGAATCTAGAGGCCAAAATGCAGAAGATGAACCTTGTTGCCAAAAGCAACATGCAGGTTAACATGGTTGAAGTCTCTGGCGCCAAAGCCTCAGAGGAAGCCATTCGACAAGAAGAAGTAAACAAAATGGCATTCCCAAAGGAGAATGAAGATCTGGCGAATTTTCTGCATAGGTGCCAGAAGAAGAAGTCGGAAGTAATGCTATGTCCTAGATGCAGCTCTATTTTCGACAAGAAAGCCACATAACACATCCAAGCTATGCGGATTGTAAAAGAAAAACAGGGCACCAATGCCCAACAAAGAATGGTTTTAGAAATCATATTTGACCCCATAAGGTGAGCATCAACAAGGACCCATGAGTCAGGCAAGGAGGCCACCAACTTTTAGGCCTCCAACTAATGTGCCTACAGATACTTGGCTAAACACCATGGGAAGAAAAAGGCAAAATGAAGAGAGATGGCAGGCTTTCGATGTGCCAAGAGGTTCTTCTTTAGATTACAGAAAGGAGTACCATGCTTCTGCGTCGAATAAAATGACCCATGTGTCGAGCAATTACAAAGGAAAAAATCCTATGTCTCGTTCGCAGTGGAGGAACACCACGGGAACAACACCATTTCGCCTAACATATGGTCATGATGCAGTGTTGCCAGTGCAAATCCACCTGCAGGCGACAAGGATTCAGACACATCATGATATTCCTTCTGAAGTCTATTGGAATATGATGTTAGACGAACTAATTGACTTAGACGAAGAAAGGTTGAAAGCTCTAGATCTTTTGAGACTGCAAAAGAAGCGAGTGGAGAAATCCTATAATCGCAGAGTGAAATCTAAGACATTTCAACCTGAAGATCTAGTTTGGAAAGTAATTCTCCCAAAGGATCGAAAAGATAGGAATTTGGGAAAATGGTCTCCTAAGTGGGAGGGACCTTTCAAGATTATCCAGGCTTTCTCTGGTGGAGCTTATGAGATTGAAGAGTTAAGCGAAGATCAAAGACTTTTGAAGGTGAATGGTAAATACCTGAAAGCGTATAGACCTATGCTTCAAGAGGTAAAAATAAGTAATATATAGTCACTGTTGAATAGAGAATGCCAAAATGGAAACTTAAATTTTTCATTAAAAGTGCCAAAATGGCTCTAAAATTGTTACAAACAAGTGATTACATAAATGAAAGAAACAAGATTCAAAAGAGGAGGTTGGCCTTAATATGAAGATACTTGATTCTTTGCAATTCTAGGCGTCGATCACATAGAGCCTTCGATTGAAGGAGGGTCTCGAGATTAGCATCAAGAGATTAGGCTCGATCAGCGTGCCTTAACCCTTCAGCCAGTTCTTCTTGGCTCTATGATTCAGTGTTAACAACAAGAAGTTCCTCCTTCTTTTTGTCGTTGGCAGCAATTTTAGCTTCCAACTCTGTAATTTGCACCCTCAGTTGAGCAGTGTCTTGGTCTATCTCTTCGACCTCTTTTTGTCTAGCCTCCTGGGCCTTCGACAAATCCTTTACCTTAGAAGCTGGTTCGATAGCAGCATGCCAGGCAGCAGCCACTTGACCATTGGTTTCTTCAATCTCACGATTGAGAGTCCTTTGACGGTTATAATCAGTTGATACCTGGTCAACAATGGAGATTAAGTCCAAGATTACACTGGCCACGTCCGGAGAAGCAACTAGGAGATCGACAACTTTCAAGGTAGTCTTCAGAAAAGAAGGAGCCGCTGGTTCCCCCTCCAAGGTTAACATCAAATCTCTTTTGAAGATTTGTGCTTTAACTTTCTGAAGAGCCTCGTCGAGAGGAGAAGTCAGAGTAGATCTTCCAGATGCATTTGAGGCGCTATGATCAGAGGAACCTTCTCGACCTTCTAGAATTGCAGTCAGATAACCTAAAGGATTTTGCTGTTTCAGCAAGGCCAAATCCTCCTTGGTTCTAGATCCTGTCGAGGGGACACTTTCGTTGGCAGCAACAACCACTTTGGCCGTCTGCTCTGGAATTGCCTCAGAATCTGTAGGATTCTGGTTTCCTTCAGCGGAACCCTCTTCGCCATCAACTCCTGGGACCCCTTCATCCTCCCTTGCTGTCACAGTCTCAGCAACAGGGATCCTTTCTTCTTCCTCTTCATTCTCTTGCACATCAACCAACAGAGCCCTAGTCTCTTCATGATTCCCTACAGCTTCTTCTTCATTGGCTTCCTCTATAGTTTCATGCTGAGGTTCGGAAGCTTGATTTAGTTCGTCAGCCGAACTCATGAAAGAGACTTTCGCTGAAGAAGGCCTATAAGTAGGCTCTCCTTCACTATTCAAGAGGGTGACAGAGCCTTCGACAGGAGTAGGAACTCGTTTGGAAGTGCCAGCAGTGTCCTGGAAAATAAAAGAAGTTCATTTCTTTAAGAATCCTCATAAAGAAGAAAAAGGGAGTCGAGAAATAAATGATGGTCTTTCGAAGCAAATACCTGGCCTAGGATTTCAGCACCGGGACTGGAGTTATCACTCTCGCTAGGATTCTTTAGCCTAATAATTACTTCCTGTTCAGTAGGCTCGTTGATGACTACAGGCGGAGGCCTCCCAGCTGAAGTCTTAATCCTAATTTTGGGACGAGTTTCAACGGCAGGAACGGGTTTCTTTAACCTTCGTCTCTGCAAAGGAACATGAGGAGACTCCTCTTCTTCGTCGCTAGAGATTTGGATCTCCTGAACCTTCTGTTTTTTGGGGGTAGTTTTCTGACTACCCAAAAAGACAAGTCAAAGGAATCAGTACCCATGTCAGATAATCATAGAAAATAAAGGTATGGAAGAAAATGAATACCTTGGGAGAGGGGTTGGCAGTAGAATCTCCCCCTTTTTTGCTCTCAACAACCTTCTTCGAAGTAGTTCTCTTGACAGCTAAACAAAAAAAAACAAGAAAACTAAAGTTAATCGATCATCGAATGACAAATCTGAAGCGAAGAGAAAGAGAAGAAGTAATACCTTTCTTGATCCTGTCGAGAACCATCTTAAACGCCTCACGAAGGTGGTGGGCGAAGTCCTTCTCATCGAAGAACTCTTCATCATAATATTGTTTCCACCACCCCTCAAAATTAACAGAACTCAAAAAATTGAGGTTAAAGTTGAAGAGGGTCAGTATAGTTCGACCGGTGTACCTACCAATATGCTTGGTAGCAACATCTTCTGAGTAGTCTGCATTGTAAAAAAGTAGCAGCTTCTCTCGAGGATAAATAGGTGAAGGAAGTGACTGAACAATACCAAATTGTCGAGAGACAAGGTTTGGTTAATAAGCGATCAAGCTCAATTGATTTTTTGAGCTCTTGAATCTCAATGGCATGATCCTGGGGCGAAGAAACGATTCCCACATGATCACGTATTCATCAGTCACGTCCCCCTCCTCATTCGAAGGAAATGGTCTGGTGAACCATTCTGGACCAACTTTTCGACTGGAAAAGGGAGCCATGGTCGAAACAAAGCGCTTTCGCTCCACGAACATCATCACGAAGCTTGTGAAAGCCTTCTGAAACTGTTGGCCTTCATCAGTAGGAGTCAACAGTGCAAGCCTGGTGCCTTCGACCCTCCTGTTCAGGATTTCTGGGGCCTCTTCGTTAATCTTATTCTTTTGAGGAAGAAAAGATTCAAAGGTGGCATTGAGCCAAAGCTGGAGAAGCCAAAAAGGGCCAGATAGCAGCAAGCTCCCCCTGTCCCCTATAACCCTGAGTTGAGTCACACCATTACTGATGGACTCATATAGATTGGCCAAAATTAATTTGGCCAAGCAAAGGGGATAACCATGGTGAAGCTGCGTCGTAAGTGTGAGCATCTTCTTCCTCACCTGAAGTGACTTAGTGCAAAAAACGAAACGAGACAACCACATAGCCAAAAAGGCTATATGCTCCACCTCCGACACAGTGCTAGAGGCTTTATCGTGGAAATGGTTGATAAAGGTGGTATAGATGGGTTTTGTAGTAGCAAACCCAATAACATCCTCATACAAGTCTTCAGGGTCGAAATAGTTGCCAGTCGGTCGAAGACCGGTGATTGCAGCTATGTCGAATAGAGTGGGGGTCATCATCCCACATGGAAGATGAAAAGTAAAATGCATGCTATCCCAGAAATACAGTGAAGATACCAGCATGAGGGGGCAATAAGGCAATCCTGTCTTCGACAACATCACCAAGTCATAAATGCCCATTTCCTTTCAGACGGAAACTTGCGCCTTCTCTATTTTCTTCAACCAGTCTGAATATTCTGAGGAGAGGTTAGGGCTTGATCGAAATATTTTGTTCCCTTTATTCATGAATTGGAGGTTGATATCCTCTGTAGTCTGAGCGTACTATTTATTGGCTGGAGTAGCATCTTCAGGGTCATCCCTAGGCTTCTTCGCGCAACCTATGGGCCTGAGCCTTGGGTGAGTATGGAAGAAGGCGCGATTATTCAAGGGATTTTCGACGCACAAAGACAAAGGACCAGACATAGCATACATGTCTCCACTGTACCTAATGGGAATGAGGAGCTGAGAATCATATGCTTCTCGCCACTCCCTCGTCATGGGTTCAGCAACATACCGATCAATCGAGGAAGGAGAAGGGTTAGTGGAAAAGACCTCTGGTGGGTTTTGGACATCATCAACGTTTTTAGGTTGAGGATTGTTTTGTGCATTAGAGAGGAAAGCCATTGTTGAAGATTTGGGAGAAAATGAAGTTGACAGTACAAAGTGTTTGAAAGCAAAAGATTTGGAAATGGTAAAAGTTCCAAATAGAAAGGCTCAGAAGTATTTCTAGCCTTCAGAGAGGGATATGTCTCATCAAGGCCATTTAATGCTTTGCAGATAGTGGGGCATGTGGCGAAGTGTGAAGCGATTACCGTGCAGACGTTGGGAAACGTTGTGACATGCTTGCCTAGGTTCTAGGAATATGGTCATCATGGTAAGCGTGGTAACGCAGTTAGAAGAGACATCTTGGAAAAAGAGTAATGATGGTTTTCTCAAGAGCAGCAGCTGTTGGAAGACGAAAAGCACACGTCAAAATCTTGTGGAGAACTAGAAAGACAGGTGTCGAATGGAAAGATCAAAGAATGGCTATTTCTTTGAGCGTCGAAATAGACATTCTTGGGGGGCAATTTGTTGGCTCCCAAATTCGACACTTACTATATTTGGTCTTTTAGACCAAAAAAACTGGAATGAACCAAGTTAAGAAGAATGCTTTGATGTATGGGAAAAGATCTAAGTTATATTTGAGCCTTCGACCAGGGCTCACTTTCAGGTCTTTTCGACTGAAGAGGACTTATGTCCTTCGATTGAGTGAAAATATCCTCGCTTTGACACATGATACGAGGGATATTTGAATTTTGAATTATTGGAGGGAAAGGCAGTTTCGCCAGCGGCTAAGAAGAAGCAACGTGGCTGAAAGCCATAGGTCGAGGGACATGCAGAAGACACTTGTCTTCATCTTAGCGCAGAATGATCCCTCGATGGTTACTTATTAGTATAAATTAGGAAACATGTGTATTTTGTAAAGTGTGTTCAACCTATTGTACTAGTCACTCAAAAGTTATCCAAGTAACCGCTGCGTGAGAAAGGATAAAACTAAGAAATGTACGTTGGAAACACCTCTTTTTATTAATGAAAGTCTTTTACATTGCTTTAATATTATCTTGCAAAGTTATCTTTCTTGCTTCTTTACTTGCATTTCTACATTTCTGCCTACTTTCCCAAAATCTCAAACATCTTTTCTCTGGGTCGAACATGCGTTCTTCCTATTTATCTATCTTACATAAAAATTAGCATATGTTCTGGGATTAATCTGATTGATCCCGTAAGTAAACCAAAAAGAAATTTCCTTTTTGGAGATCAACGATTGTTTACCAAAAACAACGGTAAACACTATTTGGTCGAATTCCAAGCTTTGCAGTACCTTATACTGTTATCTGGTCATGTCCCATGCTTCAGTATCCTTTGCCGTTATCTGGTCGTGATCCAGTCTTCACAGCGTCTTATACCATTATCTGGTCGATTCTAGGCTTCATGGTATCTTGTATTGCTATCTGGTCGATTTCTAGGCTTCACAATAACTTGCTGAGGGTTAAGCTGTTTTCTGGTCGATTTCCGGGCTTCATAGCTTGTATTTATGATATACCACTATCTGGTCGATTCCAGGCTTCGTAGTATTCTGGAGATATCAAGATATTATTCGGTCGATTCCGGGCTTCATAGCTTGAAACTAGAATAGAAATCTTAGTGTTGATTTGACTGAACTAGAGAAAGCTTGTGAGAACTTGATTGTATCTTTCCCTGAAAGGTAAAGAGTTATTCGTATGTAATGTCATGATATATGAAATGTATTGAGTAATGATGTTCTCAAAATAAATGAGATTGTGCTGTATGATGCATATGTGTATGCCACGATGTATGGATATGCAATGCTCTTGTGATATCCTCCGGCTGGGGAGAGTATAAGGAATTGAGTTCTTCGTTATCGTTGTGGATAGTGACCGAAGATGATTAGATGGTGACTTGCGTCTGTCCTGCTTAAGAACATTCTTCCGGGAGAGACTCCGTTTGAGAATAAACCTGTGGGAAAATGACTTTGTGGGGAAGAGAGATAATCTATTGGACGATCTGTTGATTTGGAGAAACAACTCCGCTGGGGATGAATTATCGTTGCTGGTGATAATGAACTCTGTCGGGGATTGAATTTCTGCCTGTGGGAGAAATAAACTCAGCATATGGTAATCTTCTATTGCTGATGATAGATAAATTCTGCTTGGGGAGAATTTTGTTGACTTATTCGTGATTATGAACCTCGGCTGGGGAAAGCTGACACCACCGTCTTGGGATACTTTCCTACTCTACGGAGAGTGTATACACCTTCAGTCATATTCTCAAGCTGGCTCTATCCCAATACCTGGTGGGTGAAACAACTGTAAGGTTTGGACACTTCTTGTTTGCCCCTGTTCCTGGAATTACGAGTAATTGTCTTTTGTTTCACATGTAAATATTTATGAGCAGCAATTATTTTCAAATGCATATATCAAAAATGAATCATTGGACATTCTCGCAAAACAAAACAGAAAAAGAAAAACAATTTTTGGATTTATTGTGAAAATGAATTGTATTGATTTTGAAGTTGGCCTGTAACAGGCGTTTTGTACAAAGAGGCTGACGTCCTAGTAAGAGAACACCGCTGAAGGAACCGAAATTATACAATTTGTTTAAAATAAAGAAAAACAGCTATGTGAACAATCCCATTGGGTTCCAACTCTGCTATTGCCTTTATATCTTCGAGCGTCTCATCACTTTGCTACTTGGTTGAAGGTAGATCAAATTGATTAGCGTCGTCCGAGCTTGATAGTTGATACCGACGTCTGGTTGCAAGATGATCCAATGAGACACAGTGTTACGCTTTGATCCCTAATTTTTTCCCGAACCACCTTTCGGGTTTTCAGTCCACCGGGATACCCTTTTTTTCCCAAGCCGCCTTTTCAGGTTTTCGACTTGCCGGGTGTACAGTTTTTTTTATTTTCATCCCTTGCTTTTGCCAGAACCCTTTTTGATTCGCCGGGAAGCCCTTATTTTTGCCTAGGCCAGTCAACCTAGCGGGTCTTTAGTTAGGCGTAGTATTTTTTTCACTATGTCTGCATTGACAGGGTGAGGAAGGTCGTCACCATCCATGGTGGTTAGAATCGTAGCTCCTCCCGAGAAAATGTTCTTAATCACAAATGGCCCTTCGTATGTGGGGGTCCATTTGCCCCTGGGATCACCTTGCGGTAGTATGATGCGTTTGATCACCAAATCCCTGACTTGATATTCTTGACGTCTGACTTTCTTGTTAAAAGCCTTGATCATTCGCTTTTGATACGTCTGACCATGACAAATAGCAGTAAGTCTCTTTTCATTAATTAGATTCAGCTGATCAAGTCGGGTCTGGATCCAATCATCTTCGCTCAAACCTGCATCCTTCATGATCCTGAGAGAGGGTATCTGGAGTTCGATGGGTAGGACTGCCTCCATACCATACACCAGAGAGTATGGTGTTGCACTTGTCGAAGTCCTTGTTGAGATGCGGTACCCATGAAGGGCGAATGGTAACATCTCGTGCCAGTCTTTGTAGGTCACCGTCATCTTTTGCACAATCTTCTTGATATTCTTGTTAGCTGCTTCAACAACCCCATTCATCTTCGACCGGTAGGGAGAAGAGTTGTGATGTTGTATCTTGAACTGTTTGCAGAGCTCGGTGATCATCGTATTTTTGAGATTTGTACCATTGTCCGTAATGATCCTCTCTGGTACACCATATCAACAAATCAGATTGTGTCGGATAAACCGTACCACGACGTTCTTGGTCACTGTAGCAAAGGAAGTTGCCTCAACCCACTTCATGAAATAATCAATTGCTACCAGAATGAAACGATTCCCGTTAGACGCAGTAGGTCTGATCTCACCTATCATATCGATGCCCCACATTGCGAAAGGCCAAGGAGCTGTCAAAACATTCAGGGGAACCGGAGGTATATGCACCTTATCAGCATAGACTTGGCACTTATGACAGGTCCGAGAGTGCTGATAACAATCGGCTTCCATAGTGGACCAATAATATCCTTCCCGTAGGATTTTCTTTGCCATGGTATGTCCACTGGAATGATTTCTGAAGGTACCTTCATGTAGCTCTGCCATGATCCTTTCTGCCTCGTTCTTGTCCATATATCGCAGTAGGGTCGAATCCTGGTTACGCTTATAAAGGATCCCATTGCTAATGAAGAACTTCGCAGCAAACCTTCTCAGAAACTTCTTATCATTAACAGATGCACCCTCGGGGTATTCTTGAGCCTCAAGATACCTCTTTTCCTCGTGAAACCAGGGTTTATTTGACACCTCTTCAGTCTCAATGTCATAGCAATGTGCGGGTTCGTCCAACCTCTCAATGGTAATATGGGGAGCTTCATTATCCCACCTGGCTTTGAACATAGAAGACATGGTAGCTAGCGCGTCCGCTAACTAGTTCTCCTCTCTCGGAAAATGTTCAAAGGTTATCTTCTCAAAGTGAGGAAGCAATGTCAGTACATACTCTTTGTAAGGAATAAGATTTGGGTGTTTCATATCCCACTCGCCTTTGATCTGACTGATCACTAGAGCAGAATCTCTGAATACACTCAAGAACTCAATCCTCAGGTCAATAGCAGCTCAGAGACCCAGGATACACGCTTCATACTCCGCCATATTGTTGGTGCAGTTAAAACATAATCGAGCGGTGAACGAAGTATGACAGCCCTCAGGAGATATGATCACATCGCCAATGCCATTATCCAATGCGTTTGATGCTCCATCAAAATACATAGGCCATCAGGATCCTTCCTCGGGTCCTTCATCCGGTCTAGGTTCTTCACAGTCAGTCACCAACATGATATTCTCATCCGGGAACTCAAAATTCATGGATTGGTAGTCATCCACGGCCTGATGCGGCAAATGATCCGCCAATACACTCCCCTTGATTGCCTTTCGAAGATATACTTGATTGGATCCATTTTTTATATCAATAAGGTAGTGTGAGTCAGCATATACTGTCTCAGCCGGCGAGCAGCCCATGCCAAAGCGCAGAAAGTTTTCTTGAGCAATGAGTATCAGGTCTCACAGTCGGTAAACTTTTTGTTAAGGTAGTAAATAGCATGCTCTTTTCGGCCAGACTCGTCATGCTGCCCCGGCACACACCCCATTGAATTATCCAGTACTGTCAAGTATAAGATCAAATGTCTTCCTTCAATTGGAGGCATCCGAATAGGTGGCTCTTGGAGGTATTCCTTGATCCTTTCAAAAACGGTCTGACATTCATCATTCCATTTTACCACTTGATCTTTATTCAACAACTTGAAGATTGGCTCACAAGTAGCGGTCAGGTGCGAAATGAACCTGGCGATGTAATTCAGACGTCCCAAAAAGCCTCTAACTTCCTTTTCTGTGCGGGGAGCCGACATCTCCTGTATAGCTTTCACCTTTGCAGGATCCACCTGAATACCTTTATCACTAACGACGAAACCCAACAACTTACCAGAACTTACCTCGAAGGTGCACTTGTTCGGGTTTAACCTCAGCTTGTACATCTTCAACCTTTCGAACAGTTTCTGGAGATGGTCAAGGTCCTCTTCCTCAGTCTGGGACCTTGCTATCATATCATCAACATAAACCTCAATCTCATGGTGAATCATGTCATGGAACAAAGAGACCATGGCGCGCTGATAAGTTGCCCCAGCATTCTTCAACCCGAAAGGCATTACTTTGTAACAGAAGGTGCCCCACTGTGTAACGAAGGTTGTCTTCTCCATGTCCTCGGGAGCCATTTTGATCTGATTGTAACCAGAAAAACCATCCATGAAGGAGAAGATCTTATGTTGCGCGGTGTTGTCGACCAGAACATCAATGTGTGGAAGTGGTAAGTCATCTTTGGGGATCGCCCTGTTCAGATCTCTATAGTCTACACACATCTGTACCTTACCATCTTTCTTTGGCACCAGAACGACGTTGGCAACCCACTGTGGATAAGAAGTGACAACTAGAAATCCCGCGTCGAACTGTTTCATGACTTCAGCTTTGAGTTTCTCATACATTTCAGGGTGCACACGGCAAACCTTCTGTTTTACTGGAGGGCAGTCTGCTTTGGTTGGCAGGCGGTGTACCACAATATCAGTGTCCAAACCGGACATATCTTCATAAGACCAAGCGAAGATCTCAACATAGTCGCGTAGCATCTGTACCAACCGTTGTTTGACACCAGACTCCAGATTTTCACCTATCTTAACCTCTTTCCTGTCTTCCTCTATACCCAAATTCACTGATTCAACTGGCTCTTCATGAGGCTGTATGGCCCTTTCTTCCTGTAGTAACAGTCTAGCAAGTTTCCCAGGCACCTCACAATCATCCTCACCTTCGTCCTCGGCTTGGTTGATCGGATTTTCGAAGTCATAACTGGCAGTAGCAAAGTCGTTATCAATGGGATCCAGAGTGGATATGGATTTGCATTATGATACGTGAGTGTGTGTAAGAGAATAGTTGTTTTTGATAAAGCGAGAGACAGAAAAAGAAAAACAAGGAGCGCAAAATTTGTAATGCAAGAAACGTCCAATTTTTTATTGATGACATATGAAATGACAAATAATAGGCCCTCACAAACAAAGCTAAGGTGCCTCGGGAAAGGCACCAGGACGTAAAGTTTCAAACTGTCTATTACAACTTTCAAAACAAAAGTCAATTACTGTGGAATAAAAGAAACAGGTATGAAGTCCTTCGCCGTCCAGTTGTTCAATCCATCATTGGTTGTAGGGTAGATCCAACTGTCAATATCTGAGTCTTCTTCACCATCTTCAATTACATTAACTCCTTGATTACTGATGTGCAGAGGAAGTCTTCCAATCCGCGCGCGCCTAACAACCCTTTGAGCCCCTGTAGTAAAGCCCAAACCAAATTTGTCAGTTTTATGTGTGAAATCAGGGAGCTGACCCCAATTTGCACACCCACCTTTTTCAATTACGGCCCTGACATCCTTGAGGGAAGCCATCTTCATTAAAGGTTTATCAGTAGCAACTTCAGTCGATGCCAAAGTCTGGGGGACCTCTTCAAAGTTCTGACAAGAGGTTTCGATGAATTCCCCATCCATCTCCACATAGCGAAAGGAATTGAGATGACTCACCATATACTCCTCTTCACCTTGTACCGTGACAATCTTCCCCTTCACTGGATATTTCAGCATTTTATGGAGCGTGGAAGTTATTGCCCCAGCCTTATGAATCCAAGGGCGACCCAGCAAGCAATAATATGATGGCCTGATATCCATCACATAAAAGGTTGATGCAAAAGTATGAGATCCAACTTTAACAAGGACGTCCACCTCCCCGTGCACCATCCTTTTTGACCCGTCAAAAGCCCCGACCATAATATTACTCGGCTTTAGAATCAAACCTTCACAGTCCAGACGGTCTAATGCTTTCTTTGGCAAAACAATCAATGAGGACCCGATATCCACCAGTACATGGGCCAAAGTAGTGCCCCTGCACTCGATCAAGACATACAGAGCATCATTATGATTTCTTCCTTTAGCAGTCAGATCCGCGTCTGAGAAACCCAACCCATTGTCGGCAGTCAAGCTAGCTACGCAATCTTTGAATTGATCGGCTGAAGTTTCCTGCGGCACATGCGCAATTTTGAGGAATGCAATTAAAGCCTTTGCACGGGCTTCAGAATATAACAACAAGGACAACATGGAGATTTTTGACGGGTTCTACCCCAGCTATTCGACTACGTTGTAGTCACTCTTCTTGATAATCTTTAAAATTTCCTCTATCTCCTGCTTAGAGGTTTCTACAATGATCTTCTTAGGTGCCTCTGTCCGGGCAGGCTCACCTATGATTTCTTTGCCCCGAGTCCCAGATGGCTCGACGACAGGGGTGACAACTGGAATAGGAACTGGGATAGTAGCTGGTGTACTAGCAGATGGGATGACAACAGGTTTGTGGACAGTCGGAGGGGAAATATCGGGAGAAAAGAGTCTTCCACTTCTGGTGACCTTGCTAGCCCCGACAATATTGCTGATATCAACTTCCTCACTCTTTAAGTCTTGTTTAACTCCATGGTAATACACGTTAGCCCCATAGTGCCAAGGGACAACCTTATCCGAAGTGTATGGGATAGGACCAGGGACCATAATTATTAACGGAGCAATTTTTGGGACGAGTGTAATCCTAACAGGTTTTCTCGAGGAAACCTTGGAAGGATTGGCGGAAATGGTTATGATGGCAACATCCTGAATTGGAACCAATGGAATCATAGTCTTTTTGAACAGGATCTCTTTATTGTCCATCAGGCGCTGAACACCTGATTTTAATAAGTGGCAACCAACAGGCAGAATTCAACACATGTGGCAACCTTCGCCACAGCCTGGAAATAAACCGTCCACCAACAAATTCTTCTTAACTGTCATCAAAGGAGTAGAAATTTCTTCCACGGAGGTCACAAATAAATCATCGTCCACAGCATTTACTCCATGACCATGTTTGGGCATGGGAGCAGTTATAACGTTGAGCTTCTCCGGAGCGTCAAACTCAATCTCTCTGGCTTCGATCAAGTCTTGCACCTTGTTTTTCAAGGCCCAACAGTTGTTTGTATCATGACCCAGACCTTCGGAGTGATAGGCGCAGCGGGCATTCGAGTTATAGTGAGGAGAAGTGGTGTTGGGGTTCTTCGGGGCCTCCCTCAGAGTTACCAGGTTGGTCTTCAATAATTGTGGTAGAATTTGAGACAAGGTCATATTGAGTCGAGTATACTGCCTCTGTGGTCTTTCCACCTTTTGTTGGTTGTTGCATTGTGGAGCAACTGTGGATCTTGATATCACTACCGCATTTACTGCTTGACGATGTCCAGGTCTGCTTTGGCCCCTCGAGCCATAGACTGCACTAGCTTCTTTCTTGTAGGTGAAAGGCTTCTTTGCTGCACTTGATGAAGTGTCCTTCTGTATTTTACCACTTCGGATATCAGCTTCTACTCTCTCTCCAGTCAAGATCAACTCAGTAAACCCAGATGACGAACTGCCGATCAGATGATTGAAAAATGGACCAGATAACGTCCCTAGAAACATGTCAACCAACTCCCTGTCAAACAAAGGAGGTTGGACTCTTCCAGCCAAATCTCTCCACTTTTGAGCATAGTCCTTAAAACCTTAACTTGCACCCATAGACATACCTTGGAGCTGAGTACGAGTGGGAGCAAGGTCGGCGTTATACTGATATTTCCTATAAAAAGCAGCAGCAAGGTCTTCCCAGTTTTGGAAATTGGCTCCTTCCAACTGATAAAACCATTCAAGTTGAGTCCCTGACAGACTATTTTGAAAGAAATGTATCCACAAATTTCTATCAGCAGTGTGGGGTTGGATGTTTCTGACGTATGAGCGGAGATGGATTTTTGGACAGGATACTCCATCGTACTTGGCAAAAACCGGAGCTTTGAACTTATGAGGGATCACCACACCCGATACCAATCCCAGCTCTCCGAAATCCAAACCAGGGATATTTCGAATCTCCATAGCACTCAGACGGTCTTCTAGCTGCTTGTATCTATCCTCAGCAGGAGGATATTGCTCATCATCATAATCCGTATCATTATCAGAGATTGCAGGACTGGGGCCCTTTTCTTCTTCTTGGTTCTCCCCTTCCTTGGATGAAGAGGTCAGATCAGCTTGCTGTTTCAACCTATCCCCAAACCTTTTGCCCATATTCAGAAGAACGACCTTCTTCTTCTTCTTCTTCTTCTTCTTCTCTTTCAGAATGAGAGCCTTTAGATCCTCTTGCCCTTTAGCCAAGCTTAAGAGCATCTGCTGGAATTGGGCGTTTTGTGCCTGAAGATCTTTGATGGTTTGATCAGAAGACATTTCTACTGAAATAAACAGCGAAGAAGATGAGAAACCTGTAATGGTACCTGTAATGGTGTGCATGATAATGGGATGCATATGTAATGATTTCAAAGACTTTGGGAGATTTAAATTTGCAAACCAAAAAAGAAACAAACTTTATTAGATTAATCTGTAAAAGGTTCAACAATGCCTTTACGGCATTACAATAAAGTAAATGGAAGACAAATCTAAAACTAGAAAAGCAAAAATTAAAAGTCCCATGGATGCTTTCTCTTGGTGTTGACGTAGTCATTGATCACTCTTTCCTCCTCGAGCTGCCTGGTGAGCTTCAAGATCTTCCTTTCTTGCTCGTGGTACTTCTCCCGGTAAGTATCCCTCTCTTCTTTCAGCTGAATCCAAGACCTTTGCAATGCCCCAGGATCAGTGGGCATGTAAAGATAAAGAACTGTGTAAGGAATGCCTTCTTCATTAGTGGGTTCTACAATCACTGGCAATACAACTTCATAGGGAATCCCAAGCTTCTGGGCATGAGCTCGGACCCATTGGAGGTAAGGCTGCATTGGAAGGGAAGTCCTTGGTCCCAGCTCTTGGGGGTCAGATCTGTTCACCATGCCCCAAGCTCGTATAAACCTCCGACGATGCTCGTCAACGTCTTCCTTGTAGTTAAATGCAATATCTGCAAGAAGTAGCTCATGAGGACCATCTCTCCGAGCACGACCAAATTTTCGCAAAGCTAGACAAGGATTGTAGGTTATACCCCCTCTGATTCCAAGCAACAGGACATTAGGGTATCCCCCACAACGATCAATAACAGCAGTGTCTTCCATAACCCTGGAACTCCAAAGAATATCTGTATGGGCAAGCGACATTATTCTGTAGGACCATCCCAAACCTTCTTTGTTCTTCAACACAGACTTGGGGAGGTGCGAAATAAACCACCTCGATAGCAACTACATGCAACACATAAGGGTCCCTCTTCTTCGCATAGTACGAGTGTAGAGGGCATGCAAGATATAACCCAGTAGAGTAGGCACATGATTACGAGAAAGAAAAATCTTAGCCGCATTCACATCTATAAAGGAATCTGGATTTGGGAAGAGGACCAAACTGTAGATAAGGAGAGGCAAGACATCTTCAAAAGCTTGAAAATCTAAACTATCCCAGAATAGCTGAGCATGATCTATCAAAAACTTGGCTAAGAAACCTTCGACCCCGCTTCGTGTTTCCCAATTGGACACTACATCAGCCCATTTTAGATGCAGAGTTGAAGTAATGTCTTCTGGTCTAGGAGTCTCTTCCATACCTGTGAAGGGCATCTGCTCAAGGATGGATATGCCCAATAAGTGTGAGAACTCTTCCATAGTGGGAACCAGCTGATAATCTGGAAAGGTGAATCAATGATGCACATGATCGAAGAATTGGAAAAGTACACTCATCATCTGCTCATCAAACTTTGGAGTAACCAGGCTAAGAAGCTGACCATGTATTTTAATGAATGTAGAAGTCTCAGAAACTCTTGAGGCTAACTCTTTGAGTTGAGCAGGTATTTGCACAAAGTTAACTCAGATGGTATTTCTGCACACGGAAGCCATAACCTGCAAAACAGAACAAAGATAAATTCCCTTGGTCTTTGAAATGGTTAGTATAATGAAGTATGCATGCTATGCTATGATGCATGATGTCATGATAAAAACAACAGGTATAGCAGATAACAGGCATGGCAAAGGCAAATAAGTCACACAAAATCCCTTAAGTTTAAGGCATGCACGGGGTCAAATGTATTACCCTCTTGAAGTTCAGTTGGTTTCAACCTGTCCTAGCAAAAGTAACCGGGTTCTAGAGGTTCTCAATATCACTGACAATCCTCCATCGGTCATGGTTTCAGCTCACGCAATCTTTCCTTGCGGCCGGAACTATCTCGAGAGTATGGTCTCAATGAGTGTAGCATCGAGTATCAACCAGTTCTCAGCTTTATACTGAGGCCGGCTATCTCACTACTTTCTAATGGCCAAGTTGGTCGACTAAAGGTTCTAAGGTCAGTTGATGCTTAACGGCACACATAGCGGCCCCGTATTCTCCTCGTTTCTCCACAAGGGATACCGGTACCAACCAATGTGCCACATCAACATAGCTACTGTTTCAACCGTATCAGTCTACGCCGTACAGTTCTCTCACAGTTTATTGCTACTTACCTAAAAGGTGTCCCCCAGATCTGGGTTAGGATCTATAGTAACTCCCAAACAAAAACCCTTAAAAGTAAAGCAACCAAAACAAACAAGAGAAGGAAATATGATGAACTAAATCCTAAGGTATACCCCACTTATTGAATCCCCAGCAAAGTCGCCAGTTCTGTGATATGGTGGCAGAACCGACTGTTTAATATTGGTTTGCGTTTTGCTTTTTTTATTCGCAAAATGTCGCGGTAAGCAAGAGTCGCCACCGACTTTTTTTTTATCCAACTGGAAAGTAAAAAAGCACAGAAAAATTCCTTTTTCGAGATTTTGAGTACGGGGGGTAGATTATAGAAAGGGAAGGTGTTAGCACCCTTTATATCCGTGGTTTTCCACGGGCTCTTAGGTACTAGCTCATCTTTTGAAAATTGCTGGTGTGTTTGTGTTTTGAAAAGTTTTTGTTTTACTTTGTTTTAACCCTTGTTTCTGTCCTCAATAGTGTTACGAAGTTGTTTTTGAAAACTTTGTTTGAAAAAGTGTAAGTGTGAAAAGTTCGATTTGAGCAAGTACCTACTAGCATCTACCTACTCGAAAGAAGATTATTTCTATTCTCGTTTCCTTTAGACAATGCTATCTGTGATGCGGTGGGAGAACTGACTCGAGGTTTTGTGTTTGTGTTTGCAAATGTTTCGGTTTAGTAAGAGTCGCCACCGACTTTTTATTTTATCTAAAGGAAAGGTCAAAAAGCACAGGAAAGACCTTTGAGATTGTTTTTGGGTTCGGGGGGTAGATTATGAAAAGGGAAGGTGCTAGCACCCTTTTCATCCATGGTTTTCCATGGGCTCTTAGTTACTTGTTTTAGATCACTTGCTTTTTCTTTTCAATTGTTTGAAATGGTGCTTTTGTGTGTGGTTTTGAAAGTATTTTGAAAAGAGGCCATCGTTGTGGAAACCTTTGTATTGATTCTTGTTTGAATGCATACAAAGGTGTTTGTCTTTTGAAAAATGTTTCAATGTTTGAAAGTTTGTTTTGGGAAAATGTTTTGAAATTGTTGTGTGTTTTTGAAAATAGCAAGGATGTTTTTGCAAGTTTGATCAAGTAACTAGGAGTTGTCTACCCTACTCAAAGATCTTTCCTACACATTTTTAACCCTTTGACATTGTTGTTTTACCATTGCATTTGGTAAACAACCTTGTGTTTGGATGTTAAACGGGACAGGCGCGGGTCATCGTATGACCATGATAGCAATTGTGCCAAGTATCTTAGCAAGTTTTTTTTGAGGGACTAGATCATTTGTGTATAGGCAACCAAGATAGCGTCATCGAAGGACTATGATCTTTTTGTTTTGTTTTGTTTTGCCAAGATACCTAGCATGCATACCATGGCCATGTTTGTAAGGCAACAAGTGGATGAAACCCTAGGGGTGCTTGTGTGCATTGTATTGTCAATTTTCATGCATTTTTGTCTTGTGTTTAGTCATGCTATTTGTTTTGTTTTTGGTCATCATACAAACCCTAATTTTTACTATCATGCATATCAAAGCGATAAAATGCGTAAAAGTAAATCTAAGACTATTACAACATGATTATGGGAGAGGGGTACAAGTTTGAATAAAGGGGGATATTTGCACAAAAATAAAACCCTAATTCAACTATTACAACCATATTGAATTCATTGTACAAATAATAAATTGACAATATTTAAATATGCAATTTAAATATAAATATGCAAAATGTTTTTTTTTTGTATTTATTTTATGTATGTAAAATAAATTATTTAATGTCCTAAAAAAAGGGAAAATAAAAAATGATTATTTTTTTTGGAAAGGGTGGAAACCCTAATTTTTGGTTTAAGAAAATATATATATTATATTATTTATTTATGTATAAGAAAATAAATAAAATATATACAAAAGTGTTAAAAAATTAAAATGTGTGAGAAAATATTATTTAAGTGTATAAATAATAAAAAATAAAAAAATATAATATTTTTATAATATTTACAAGTTTTTTATTTAAGAAAATAAAAGTATATCATTATTAATAAATTATTTCTATGTCCAGAAAATAATAAAAATAATAAAATAAAAAGATTAAGAGAATATTTTTTGTGATTTTAAATATTTAGAAAAATAAATAAAAAGTCAGAAATGTAAAAGAAATAAAAAAATATACAAAAATAATCAAATGGGCCAAGGGGGTGCAGAAAGCAAGCTAGGGGGTGCAAAAAGTAAAAACAAGCCAAGCCCAGCCCATTTCCACTTCATCCATGTCCTCTAGAAACAAAAAACGCGCGCCCTGTTCAAATCTGGAACTCCTGCTTACGTGCTCAAAAACAAAAACTTGCAACATGAAAGTTATAGCTCTTGATCACACGAATCTAACCATGTAAAAAACATGATCTAATTCTCAAAGACCAGAGAGAATTTCATTGGTCCTAAATCTTGACCTAGTTTTTTCAGTAAGTTCAACTATCAAATACTCCTAGCTCAGTTAACATAAATGAATTCTAAGCATATGTACAGTTCAAGGACAATGAGGACTACATTTTTGCTTCACAAACCTAAGCCTAATGATTCCTAAATAAGGAGATAGAAGTTTGAAATTTACCTGTTTCAGTCAAGCTCGAGTATGGCAATGTAGTAACTTTCAGTGAGGCCTGGGGTTCTTTTGAGCTTGCTTGATGTTCCCTTAATCTTCCCCAATGCTTGGCTTGCTTTGAAATGGCCTGAATATGCTTGTAGAACTCAACCTGCAAAGCTTCAAAGCAAAAATGGTGAAGTGTGAAAATGGAGTTACAGTGGCTTGAGAATGGTTGGGATAGTTTAGGTATGTTGTATGGAGTGTGTTGGAACTGGTTTGGGACAAAACACATGAGTGGAAATGGTTTTGGCTTCTGATTTACAGAACTTGCCCTGTTTTGCAAGAACTTGGTGTTTTGATGTTAGAGGGTGTTTGAGAGGCTTGTAGCTTATGTTTCTGACCTTAGGCAATGTGTAAAACTTGTTTGAAATGTGCACAAGACTTGGTTATATCAGATTACAAAGTTCTCTCACTTTTGCAAGCTTTCTTGTTTTTGAAGCAAAAGGTGAGTTGACAATGCCAAGGGTTGTACTTGCTAGCTTAGGGCCTGCCAAGAGTTGGTACATCTTTCCTGATATTAGTGAACTTTATTTGCTGCAAGAACTTTGATCCATGGCTCAAGGAATACAATTTGACATAAAGCATGCTTTATGTAAATGGTATTGTTAACTTTTTGCCAAAAATGGATTAAACCTTTGTATAATGTTTCATAGATCAGAACAAAGCCTTAATACAATGTGTTTGAATTTAATTTATGAGTGTGGAAAGGTTTAAGGCCTGTAAAACAATTACAAGCATGGTTTGGACAGAATTGCAAGTTGTATCAATGTGCAAAATGCCTTGGCCAAAAGTGATAATTTGCCATTTTCAAACTATCGATTCTCCCTAACCACAACTGATTTTGGAGAGTTCTTTTACATTTTGGAAAGCTTGTAACATTCTCTACAATCCATCTTTGAAATGCATTTTGATATTCCACTTGGAACTATGTGAAAAATTTCCATGAAGATAGGTCAAAATCCTGCCTAAACTAGGGCAAAATTTCACTAAGTTAAAAGTTTCATGGACCCTTGTTCACAAAATCATAACTTGAGATCCAAGCATCTTTTTGGAAAACTTTGTGAGTAAAAGTTGTATATTTTGTGGAGGACTACAACTTTCATGTTGGAAGTTTTCCTTGAATCCAATTTCATCCTGGTGAAAATTTTGGGAAAATTTGGGGAAAAATAAGAAATTTTCATAACTTAGAAAATTTCTAAGTTATGAAAATTTTCTATTTTAAACCCTAATTTTCAAAATTAGGTTTCTTGGTGAACAAGTTTCATGTTTTGACACATCTTGATGAAAAATAACCCTTGGCACTTGAGTTTGACCAAAAAGTCAAAGTTTGACTTTTCAGTGTACAGTTGATTTTTGATCAGTTGATTGGAAAATTCATCTGCCAATCCAATGCATTTGAGATCTTTTGAACATTGTGATTAGGTCAAGATGATACCATTGAGTCCTTGAAACTATGCTTGAACCAAATTTTCCATTGGCTAGGTTAAAAAATCAAAAATTTCCCTTCTGCAGTCAAAACCCTAAAAATGACCATTTTGCCCTTTTGATGATCTGATCAAATTTCTTGAGGAGTTATGGTCCAAACTTGATCAAATGGTTCATATGAGTCTATAATGTTGATGTGGATAAATAATTATGAGGTTTGACTGTAAATTGGCCACAATTGACTTTTTCTCCAATACAGCTGATTTTTAGGTCAACTGTCCAATTGATTGGGAAAAAATTAATTCAAAGCTTGAAACTTGGTATGTGAAATCTTAGGAGTCCAACATGAAGTATGAAAGTCAAATGGGGAATTGGAAGTCCAAAAATCCTTGTGCAAACTCAAACCCTAATTTCAGGTCAACATTGCAAGGAGATGTCTTGAGCAGAGCAAACCCTAATTCTGTCTTGAGTCCAAAGGGTCTTGTGAGGGGAAATCTTGATAAAATGAGAGGGAAAATTTTGGGGTACAACACTATCCTACTATTGAGAAATAGGTAGCATCGCCGTTGGAGTTGTAAGGGTCAATTCGTAAGGGACGTACGATCACTAAAGCAATGTTAGGACGTCTTAGTAATAACCCTAAAGTCTTAAGATCATATTCGAGGGAACATTTCCGAGGCAACCTTTTCGAGGCAACATTTTCGAACGGGACATTTGATCTTTGTTTAGACAAGAGGGCCACCACTAAGACACCCTATACTTAATGATCGTTTACCAAAGACAACCGAAGTGAGAGTATACCCTAAGAGTGCGCATGTGCGAGTGATTTGATTTCAGTTATTATCTTTGCACATTAGGGTTTTTTAACCGTTTTAAATTATCATGCAATCTTGTCATACAATCCTATTAACATACATCTAAACAGTTAATATTTACGAGAATTAAAATGCGAGAAATAAAAACCTACGCTATTACAAGGCTTCGGGGTAGGGATTAATTACATAGCCAAAAAACCCGTAAAAGACGGTAAATAAAGAAAATTCCTAATTAAACTATTACATACTTTAAGCAGTTACATTAATATTGCAAAAATAGTAAACGCGCGCGATGAATCGAGAACAAGAAATTTAGGGTTTTGACCCCAACTACCTAATTGCAATTTAAAAGAAAAAAAAACATTTTTTGTGGTTTTGTGCTATTTTGAGAAAATAAAGTTTAATTGAATAAATAAAAAAAACTAATTACTAATTAATTTAAATTAAGAAAAATAATTAAATTAACCTATTTTTTTGTATTTTTTTTGTTTTGAGAAAAGAAATAAAAATTAAATCAAGAGTTAAACCTAATTTTCTCTAATTGATTTTAATTATATAAGAAAAAGTAGAATTAATCCTAAATTAAATTTAAACTACTATTAAATTGAATTTGATAAAAATAAAAACCTAACTCTAAATTTTGTGAAAATTGATTTTATGATTTTTGAAAAAAAGGAATAAATTTTGTAAAAAAACAATTAAACTAATTAAATAAATAAATGAAATAAATAAAAAGAAAAAAGGAATGGGCCTGGTATCTTAGCAGAAAGGGGGGTGCCTTTTGCAAATCTAAGCCCAATAGCTCTGGCCCTGATTGACTTTTTCCAATCCTATGCACATGCTTGACTAGGGCGTATTGTGGACCTCCAGAGGATGGTCTTGGATCTGGAGTGTTGATGGATGGAATGGTTGGATACTGAGGATGTATGGTGGACTTGTGGGACACTAGAGTGCTCGTAAATTTGCACTCGTCAAAATGTGGTTGAGGGAATGGGCTTAAAGATGCCATTTGGAGATGGTAGAATCTTGTCGGAGATGGGCTTGTAGATGCCATCCAAAAATGTTTTTTGAAAATCAGGAGAATGAACATCAGAATGGTATCCGTATCTGGAACGTATCTGAGTTGTATCTGGAGATTGAATCTGTATGAGCAATGGAACGGTGTGATCGGTGGAAATAGAACTGACTGTTTAACGCTGGTTCGCGAAATGTCGCGGAAGCAAGAGTCGCCACCGTCTTTTATTTTCTCCAAATGGAAAGGACAAAAGCACAGAAAAATTCCTTATAGAGATTGCTCTCGGTTCGGGAGGTAGATTATAGAAAGGGAAGGTGTTAGCACCCTTTCTATCCATGGTTATCCATGGGCTCTTAGATACTTGCTCACTTGTGTTTTCAAAATTGTTTGTTTGCTTTTCAACTGTGGGTTTTAAAAAGTTTCTTTGAAAATTCCAGTTCGACTCTTGTATCGATCCTCAAGAGTGTTTGAAAAGTTGCTTTCGAAAGCTTTTTGAAAAGGTGTCGGTGTGAAAAATATTTTTTGATTTGTTTTGAAATTAGAGCAAGTATCTAGAGTTCTCTACCTACCCTAAGGAATTCGTCTGTGTAAATGTCCTTTAAAGTAGTGCCATCCCACCATTGAGAGGTAGGTAGCACCACCGTTGGAGGTGTTCGGGTCAATTCGAAGGTTCGGGACATGGTGATCACCGGAGCAATGGGAAGACACCTTAGAAGCTACCCTCATGCCATGTTCATGGACATGAGGACTTACTAAAACGTCCTCTACTCGACGATCACCTTTCGAGGGGCAAGGCAACAATGAGGCGTACCCTAGGGGTGGTGTGTGATTTGTGTGTCGTTTTCGATTATGTTTATCTTGTTCACGGATTGGTGATCTACGCGTTGCTTTTATTTTTTTGGCATTCATTCTTTCATGCAAATTAATTAACAGTTAAAAAAGATGCGGAAATTAAAAGTCCTACGCTATTACAAAGGCGCGGGTCCACATCGCCAAATTAATCCAGGACCCGATTTGAAATAAAATAAAGTGCGGAAAATAAATGTCTAATTAATCTATTACATGGCCTTGGGAGAATTACATTATATTCACAAAAGAAATAAAAATGCGAAGGGAATTAAAATCAGGAATGCGAGGGCGTTGGACCCTTTTAAAGAAATTAAATTATAATTAACAAATTAATTAAGTTAAATAAAAGAAAGAAATTGTTTTTTGGAGTTTTTTGTATTTATGGATTTTTAGTAAGAAAATTAAATTGGAATTAAAAAAGAAAAGTTAATTAACCCTAGTTCTAACTATTTTTAATTTATTAAAAAAAATGTTAAAATTAAACCTAAAATTAACCTAATTATTTACATGGCAATTTATTTACAAAATAATAATTAATAATTAAATATAGTGAAAAAGAAAAAAAGGATAAAAGTATAAAACCCTAATTCTACATTTTTTAGTTTATTACAAAAAATATTAAGATTTAAACCTAGAATTAACTAAATTAATTAATAAGATTTTTTACAAAAAATAACATTAAATAAAATATATTTTTATTTTTGTCTTTCTGAATTTTTTGGGTATTTTTTATATTAGGAAAATATTAATTTATGAATTAAGAAGAAATAATTAAATTAAAACAAATAATAATAAAAATAGAAAAAGAAAGGAAATACAAACCCTAGGGGGTGTTGACCCCAGTTTGGAGGTGTTTGGCCAGTAATTAGGCCCAATGTATTAAGGCCTTGTTTGACTTTATTGGCTTGTGTGTGATACGTCTGACTTATGCACATGGTGGTCTCCAGATCAAGGCCGTTGGATTGAGATTATTGGCCATGTGGCAAGCCTAAATATGAGGCTGCATGGTAGGCCTCAGGAAGCAAGCTGCATAGAATTATGTTGGAAAGAAAAATATTGAAACAAAGTGAGGGACCTGGGGATCGAACCCAGGTCCTAGAGTTTACCAAATGCTTTGTCCACCAACTGAGCTATCAACGCGCTTTGTGTATAATATGATAAACAAACAACATAACTCAAAACAATGGTTAGTGGTTAATTTCGCGCGAAATTCAAACGCACCAACCGCTGGCTTACACATCACCTTCTTCTCCAATTGTTTGCTTTGCCTGAAAAACAAACAAACTGAATAGCGGGGGTTTTAAACCCCCACTAAGTAGTGAACATAAAAATAGCGAATAGGCCATCATCGTTCATAAATTAGGCGCGAGGTATGGAATCAATTGGTCATAAGCTTCTGGTTTCAATGGCGTGGGTCTCGTGTCTCAATTTTTTCTGAAGAGGAAACCCCTAATTTTGCAACTCTGAAACCCTAGCAAGCTTCAATGGTGGATTCGCATACTGGGCATGAAAACTCAATTAAAGTACATGGTTAGCTTTAGAATGAATAAATTAACACAAATCAATCATTAGAAATTGAAAACAACGCATGAATTATGAGACATGAACATGAAAAAAGTTATGAACAGGACGGGTTCGTCCTACCAATTCCTCGCGTTAGAAGCAATGGTTTTGATCCAGAAACGTTCCTTGAGGCCTCAGGAATGCAATGGGATTGTTCTCTTGCCTTGAAACGCTTTGAAATCGTGTTTTCAGTTTTGAAATTTCCTTGAAAAAGTGCAAAGTTTCTTTATGGTTTTGGGCGCAGCTTCCAGGTTCTTGGCATTAGGTTTTGCATCTGACTTATGTATGGGATGGATTAGGGTTGAAATTTGGATCCAAAACCCTTTGCATTGATGAAAGAAATATTTGATTTTCCATGAATATTTTTCAAATCTTTTCCATGTGTTTTTGATTCCAATCATGGCCAAACCTTCCTTTTTGGGTGTGCACGAATCTTCAATGACCAATGAGAGCAAATGCTGCATAAAAAGATTCACATACATTTGTTTTAGTATTTTTCATATTTTATTTTATTAAATGAATTAATGGTGATTAAAAATTCAAATAAATAATAAAAAATGATGAAATAAATCCCCTTTGGGCCAAATGGTCGTGCATAGTCTTTGGATGATGAATCTTGGAAGAAAATGTGGCCCATTAGCAATTTTGAGGCATTTGAAGTAAAGTTGACTTTTCAAAATTCCCAAAAATTTCCCAACTTCCATAAGGCATATCTTGCTCAATTTTTAAGCTTTGATCATGTTCTTGGACATTTTGGAAAGGTCTTGAAGTCCTCTAACCAATGACTTTGGTCCCATGTAATGTTGATTTACCAATCTCAAGTTATGGTCTTTGACTTAAAGTGCCTTTTTGTTGACTTTTGAAAATGACCTATAATGTTGAAATTGATAACTTTTTGTGAGAGCATTTCTTGGACTTTAAGTGTGAAGAGGAGTTGTAGGAAATGTCTTTCTCTTCAAAATGAGCTTTGGATGGAATTTTTCTGATAAACCATGTGGAAGTTATGCCTTGGTCAAGTTACAGTTGACTTTTTCAACTGTCCAAATATGAGAAGTTTTGCATCTTGAGACTTTTTGAGCCATGCCTTGAAAATCATGATCAAGAATTGATAAAATGATGTTTGTGGCTTCAAAATAAGATGTTAACCAAAAATTTGAACTTCTGACTGTCAAATGACCATTTTGCTCCTACAGTTGACTGTAGGGCAATTAGGGTTTTTGACTGTGCAATTTTGTGCTGTAAGTCTTGAAACTTGGTATGAGGATGCTTGACCATGTTTGTAGGAGTGTGGGACTTGTTTGGACCCTTGGAAACTTCATTTTCTTTGTTAGAACCAAAACCCTAGTTTTTGACTGTTAGGAGGCCCTTGAACTGTGCAACCCTTGGGGAGATTTTGAAGCATGCTCTTTGCCAATCTTGAAGAATATAGGAGGGAAAATTTTGGGGTACAACAGTTGCCCCTGTTCAATATTCTTAGACCTGAGGATGCAGATTGGCTGACGTGCCTTTCGTAATCCGAAGGTGGAAGATGATTGAACACTAGAGTGCCCAGAAATTTGCGCTCACATAGTAGTGTGGTTGTGGGAATGGGCTTATAGATGCCATTTGGAGATTGATGGGTAGGATGATGGGCTTATGGATGCCATGCTGAGAGGTGATGGATAAGTGGATGGGCTTATAGATGCCATCTGGGTGTTGATCGCATAAGAGATTCCTTAGCGAGAACTTGCGTACCTGCAAAAGAAAATGATTACCTGACCTGTTACAGGAACTGGTCTTCAAATTATTTGTGTAGATGTTCCCTGACTGGTTACAGGAATTGAATCTGGAGCTTCAAAAGGTGATGAATGAACCAGGGATGGTTACTACCTCAACGGGACGGTGAGAGAACCTTGGACGATTACTACCTCAACAGGAACGCTGAGAGAACCTGGGGGCGATTTCAACCTCAACAGGAACGCTGAGAGAACCTTGGTCGATTACTACCTCAACAGGAACGCTGAGAGAATCTGGGGACGATTACTACCTCAACAGTAACGCTGAGAGAATCATAGGTGACTTCAACCTCAACAGTAACGCTGAGAGAATCTTGGGGCGATTACTACCTCAACAGTAACGCTGAGAGAATCTTGGGGCGATTACTACTGAGTCTTTATTAGTAAAATCTTTTAGGGATCGATTTAACTAGACTAGAGAAGGCCTTTGACTAGATAAGAAACAGGAAAATCTTAGGGTCGATTTAACTGAACCGGACAAGGTCTTGAAATCTTCAACTGGATAAGAAACAGGGAGATCTTAGGGTCGATCTGACTGAACCAGAGAAGGCCTTTGACTGGATAAGAAACAGAAAAATCTTAGGGTCGATTTAACTGAACCGGTCTAGGTCTTGAAATCTTCAACTGGATAAGAAACAGGGAGATCTTAGGGTCAATCTGACTAAACCAGAGAAGGCCTTTGACTGGATAAGAAACAGGAAAATCTTAGGGTCGATTTAACTGAACCAGACTAAAGTCTTGAAATATATCTGAGAACTTAACTAGATCTTTTCCTGAAAGGTAAAGGTCAGTCATATGCAATGCATGATATGGATCAAGCAATGATGTTCTCAACATAAACGAGATCGTAAGGTATGATGCGTTTATGCATGTATCATGATGTATGAAAATGTGATGTTTATGCATGTATCTTTTCGTCTTAGGAAAATAAATCCTTGACGGGTGCCGGGAAGTCACATCCTGGGCTGATGTTTGAAGAAAAGAATATTTGTTTCCGCTGGGGAGTGATGGTTGCAAGAATACCGGTGGGAGGAGATAACTCCGTTGAGGAATAAACTTGGCGAGTAGATTACTCTGCGGGGAGTGAACTCTGTGGGGAAAGAGAAGTACTTTGCTGGAATGTTGATGGTAACTTCGCTGGGGATACCATTGTTGTGTTGGAAGTGCTAATAGACTTCGCTGGGTGTAAGAAGACTTTGCCGAGGACGATCTTCTCATGGCTTTTGGCTGAGGATAACCCAGTTATATCCTGGTATGGAAATAGCTCTTTGAATAAAGCCGGGAGACGCGTTCGTGCTCTGCGAGGGATAAGCTTCCAGAATCTACTGGGGATAAGCTTACTGCTTGGGGAGATAGATTCCAACTTTCCTGGGGAACCTGGATTGGACTCTCCTGGGGAAGTTTTGAACTGTATCGGGGAAGTGACTCCATTGAATGTTTGATGTGCCGCCGGGGAACAATCTTTAGACTAAGACTGCCGGGGATGCTTGTTAAGAATGCATGTATATTGCTGGGGAATGTTGAGATCTGCTGGAGGATACCCAACTTCCTTAAGGCTGATATTATAACTTTGCTTGGGGAGAGTGCACTGACTTGCTGGCTCACTCTCTGGGGAATTAAGATATCTGGTTATGTTCTTCAGCC
Source organism: Vicia faba (assembly GCA_948472305.1). Taxonomy (NCBI): domain Eukaryota; kingdom Viridiplantae; phylum Streptophyta; class Magnoliopsida; order Fabales; family Fabaceae; genus Vicia; species Vicia faba. The sequence continues at coordinate 817,024,385 of OX451741.1, read as the reverse complement.
GAACTTACCTTGGTACCTTGGTGGACAGAACAATTAGATCGCTTGGACGACTCATTACTGCCCCTGTTTCTGAGGTGGGAGAGGAAGACCTGTGAGGTGCTGATAGTTGTTGATGGACAAACCTTCTTCTAGTAAGCAGATGACAGGATGACAGGACATAGTTGTACGCTTTAATCCCTAGCTTTTGCCTGGACCGCCCTTTCGGGTTTTCAGTCCACCGGGATACCCATTTTTGCCCAAGCCGCCTTTTCAGGTTTTCGACTTGTCGGGTGTACAGACTTTTTTCATTTCATCCCTTATTTTGCCCGAACCCTTTTGGTTCGCCGGGAAGCCCTTATTTTTGCCTAGGTAAGTCAACCTATCGGGTCTTTGATTACGCGTAGTATTCTTTTCGACTATGTCCATGCTCTCAGGACGTAGGGAGGTTGTCACTGTCAGTAGCGTAGTGTCACCATATTATCAGAAGATATTTGCTTGATCGTCCAATGCTCTAAGTGATCCAGATGGAGATTTGTCCCAATCTGGTTGGCCTTTTGAGAGATTTTGAATCTTGACCTAACTGCCCCAGATGTTGGACAATGATCATGCCATGCCCCTTGATTGGAAGTGCTTTTGTTCACTAGGTGTTCATCGTGCGAATTTTCCTGCTGCTCAAACAAAAGTCATATGCAAACAAAGCTATGTTAAAAATGCAAAGCTTATGTCTGTCTTGAAGATTTTGAAAATGCATTCTCTTTCATAAAACAAGTGAATGTTTGTAAAACGTGATGTCAACTCGTTATTTTATTGCGAGCCTTAAGGAGTCAGGATACCTTTCGTAACAGTATGCTTTCGAACTAACCCATGCTTCAGCTAGGACTTTTAAGGGTTATAACGTGGCCTGGTTCACGGTTTAAGAAACAAAGGATAAAGGCTAAAATTTTATTTGTACCCACCCGCTCTTCGTGATGTTCTCCAAACCTAAACTCAGTTGATCATACATTAGACCTTGTTCGAGTCTTTGTCTTGATGTTCCAATGATGGTTCAGATATTGATGATTTATTCTGAATAGGCAGTCATTTCCTTTTTTTTTGTTGAGGGTTTGTATGACCTCTTTCTTTTTGTTTTCACTATCCCTAAATTTTGCCTGAACTGTCTCTTTTGTGATTACAGTAAGCGGGATGCCCCAGGTTCGTAAGTCTCCTTCATAGGTTTTTTGACTTATTGGGCTTTTTATTTTGAGAGATAATGACTGCCTGTCTTTATGATTATTCGAAACCATCACTGTCTTTTGTTTTGTAAGAACTCCGTTGGTGCTATTCGTTGTGCACCTGGATCAACTGAGAGAACTACCCTGCCCCAGGTTATGATTAAGGGTTTTAAATTTCGAAAAGAAAAACTCCTACTTCTTTGGCTCAGAGGGGTTGACGAGGGACTATCTTCCTTATAACTCCAGTGTTTAGGAATTAAAACAATGCCTGTACCTCATCAGCAGGGTCTGTTCAAAAGCATACTGTAGATTGCAGTATCGTTTTCGTGATCCTCCCTCAAGAGGCTTAGAATTATTAATCGAGCGTTGATCATCAGAAAAATATGAAAATAATTTGCATATAGTGAATACGAATATATTGCTTCAAAACAGACATATGCGATGCATTAGTGAAATAACGACGTTTAACATGAGTAAATGTTTGAACAAAAGAAAATTACAACTTGAAAATCTAAATGAACAAAAGTCTTTTCATCTCAGGGCTTGTGACTTCAAATGGTGAGCCTTGGAGGGATGGTAGAAAAACTCAGCTTGACCATCTTGTGTGAACTCCAGTGCTCCTTCATCAATCAGGTCCTGGATCTTGTTCTTCAGAGCCCAACACTCATTTGTATCATGTCCTGGACTGGCAGAGTGGTAGGCACACCTTTTATTGGGATCATAGATAGGAGATGCTGTGTTGGGGTTCTGGGGATGAGCCCTTAATGTGATCAGATTCAACCTCAACAGGCGTTGTAAACCTTGAAACAGCGACATGTTGAGCTGGGTGAATTGCCTCCTGGGCTTGTCTGGCTGAAGCTGGTGAGGTTGATGCTGAATTTGTGACCTTGAAGCCATTTGAGGAGCTCTCTTATCCTCTTGCTTCAAAGGTGGTTGAATGATGACTGACCCTTCAACCTTAGATGTTTGCCCCAGTTGGTTACCCCGAAGCAGTTGGTTGACGAGAACCCAGAGCTCTTCTTGTCTTTGAGCCAAACCTTGAATGGCAGTCACCTTCCCCAGCATCTGGGCTTTCATTGTATCCATCTCAGCTTGCAGGTGTTTCAGCCGTTCGTCCTCAGCGCTGTTCCTGACCAAAGTCCCCATGAGAAGTGTTCTTAGCTCCTCCTTCCCCTTGGATAGATTCAGGAGGATTTCCCCGAACCGAGTCTCTTGAGCAAGGAGGTCCTGGTTATCTTGTTGGGAAGCCATTGCTGAAATAAACAGCGAGAAAGGTAAGTGACCTGCAACAAGGATACCTGTAATGCAATGATGTGTATGATATGCATGCAATGTTTTCAAGGACCTCGCGGGGTAAACAAGAAATTGTAGAATTGGGATCCGGTAGCTTGATTGAAGGAACTTCATGTTGTTGAGAGTCCTTCTTCAAGGGTCAAAGGCTCACCATATCCAGTGGGTCATAGCCCCTGACAACCTTGGCTAGAGGAAAATAAATCCCCTTTGCCCCTTGCTGGACAGTTGGTTCATCATGACCTGCATCACAAGCCATTGAGATCCTTGAAATGGGTTAGTCCTTATGCAGGATGTATGCAATGGTATGATGTTATGCTATGCATGGGGTAACGTAGGTAAACCCTGTCATGAGTCCCAATTAAGGACTGTAAATAAAACCTGCAAGAAGTTCAGTAACCTTGTTATGGGTCCCAATTAAGGACTATAAACAAAAACCTGCAGGGAACACAAGTGTCAGATAACAAGCATGCAAATAGTCAAGTTGGAAGGCACACAAGTCACACAAGACAAGCCCTTAAAATTTAGGCCAGCATGAGGTCTAGGTATTACCCTCTTTCAATTTGTTGGTTCATACCTGTCCTATTAGAAGTAACCGGGTTCTAAAGGTCCCAATATCACTGGATTGCTTTCATTGTTCATCGTTTCGATTTAGCCACTGAACTGGTGACCGAAATATTCCAGGAAAGCAACCCTCAATTGAGTGTAGTATCGAGTATCAACCAACCTCGGACTGCACCAAAATCAGTTATCTCACTACCCTAAAGAGGCCAAGATAGTTCAATTAAGGTTCCTAAGGTCTGTTGATGCTTCACGACACCACGCGGAGGCCCCGTACTCTCCTTGACTGAACTCAAGGGTTACCGGTACACACCAAAGTGCCACATCAACGTAGCAGACTGTTTCAACCATGTCGGTATACCCCACACAGTTCCCTCACAGCCTTGTTGCTACTTTCTAAGAAGGTATCCCCCAGATCCGGGTTAGGATCTATGTAACTCCCATGCAACCCACAATTTAAAGCAAGCAAGCACAACAATTGAAAACACAAGTGGTCTTAGTCCTAAGGTACACCTCACTTTATAAGAGTCCCCAGCAGAGTCGCCAGTTCTGTGATCGGTGGAAATAGAACTGACTGTTTAACGCTGGTTCGCGAAATGTCGCGGAAGCAAGAGTCGCCACCGTCTTTTATTTTCTCCAAATGGAAAGGACAAAAGCACAGAAAAATTCCTTATAGAGATTGCTCTCGGTTCGGGAGGTAGATTATAGAAAGGGAAGGTGTTAGCACCCTTTCTATCCATGGTTATCCATGGGCTCTTAGATACTTGCTCACTTGTGTTTTCAAAATTGTTTGTTTGCTTTTCAACTGTGGGTTTTAAAAAGTTTCTTTGAAAATTTCAGTTCGACTCTTGTATCGGTCCTCAAGAGTGTTTGAAAAGTTGCTTTCGAAAGCTTTTTGAAAAGGTGTCGGTGTGAAAAGTATTTTTTGATTTGTTTTGAAATTAGAGCAAGTATCTAGAGTTCTCTACCTACCCTAAGGAATTCGTCTGTGTAAATGTCCTTTAAAGTAGTGCCATCCCACCATTGAGAGGTAGGTAGCACCACCGTTGGAGGTGTTCGGGTCAATTCGAAGGTTCGGGACATGGTGATCACCGGAGCAATGGGAAGACACCTTAGAAGCTACCCTTATGCCATGTTCATGGACATGAGGACTTACTAAAACGTCCTCTACTCGACGATCACCTTTCGAGGGGCAAGGCAACAATGAGGCGTACCCTAGGGGTGGTGTGTGATTTGTGTGTCGTTTTCTATTATGTTTATCTTGTTCATGGATTGGTGATCTACGCGTTGCTTTTATTTTTTTGGCATTCATTCTTTCATGCAAATTAATTAACAGTTAAAAAAGATGCGGAAATTAAAAGTCCTACGCTATTACAAAGGCGCGGGCCCACATCGCCAAATTAATCCAGGACCCGATTTGAAATAAAATAAAGTGCGGAAAATAAATGTCTAATTAATCTATTACATGGCCTTGAGAGAATTACATTATATTCACAAAAGAAATAAAAATGCGAAGGGAATTAAAATCAGGAATGCGAGGGCGTTGGACCCTTTTAAAGAAATTAAATTATAATTAACAAATTAATTAAGTTAAATAAAAGAAAGAAATTGTTTTTTGGAGTTTTTTGTATTTATGGATTTTTAGTAAGAAAATTAAATTGGAATTAAAAAAGAAAAGTTAATTAACCCTAGTTCTAACTATTTTTAATTTATTAAAAAAAATGTTAAAATTAAACCTAAAATTAACCTAATTATTTACATGGCAATTTATTTACAAAATAATAATTAATAATTAAATATAGTGAAAAAGAAAAAAAGGATAAAAGTATAAAACCCTAATTCTACATTTTTTAGTTTATTACAAAAAATATTAAGATTTAAACCTAGAATTAACTAAATTAATTAATAAGATTTTTTACAAAAAATAACATTAAATAAAATATATTTTTATTTTTGTCTTTCTGAATTTTTTGGGTATTTTTTATATTAGGAAAATATTAATTTATGAATTAAGAAGAAATAATTAAATTAAAACAAATAATAATAAAAATAGAAAAAGAAAGGAAATACAAACCCTATGGGGTGTTGACCCCAGTTTGGAGGTGTTTGGCCAGTAATTAGGCCCAATGTTTTAAGGCCTTGTTTAACTATATTGGCTTGTGCGTGATACGTCTGACTTATGCACATGGTGGTCTCCAGATCAAGGCCGTTGGATTGAGATTATTGGCCATGTGGCAAGCCTAGATATGAGGCTGCATGGTAGGCCTCAGGAAGCAAGCTGCATAGAATTATGTTGGAAAGAAAAATATTGAAACAAAGTGAGGGACCTGGGGATCAAACCCAGGTCCTAGAGTTTACCAAATGCTTTGTCCACCAACTGAGCTATCAACGCGCTTTGTGTATAATATGATAAACAAACAACATAACGCAAAACAATGGTTAGTGGTTAATTTCGCGCGAAATTTAAACGCACCAACCGCTGGCTTACACATCACCTTCTTCTCCAATTGTTTGCTTTGCCTGAAAAAAAAAAAAACTGAATAGCGGGGGTTTTAAACCCCCACTAAGTAGTGAACATAAAAATAGCGAATAGGTCATCATCGTTCATAAATTAGGCGCGAGGTATGGAATCAATTGGTCATAAGCTTCTGGTTTCAATGGCGTGGGTCTCGTGTCTCAATTTTTTCTGAAGAGGAAACCCCTAATTTTTGCAACTCTGAAACCCTATCAAGCTTCAATGGTGGATTCGCATACTGGGCATGAAAACTCAATTAAAGTACATGGTTAGCTTTAGAATGAATAAATTAACACAAATCAATCATTAGAAATTGAAAACAACGCATGAATCATGAGACATGAACATGAAAAAAGTTATGAACAGGACGGGTTCGTCCTACCAATTCCTCGCGTTAGAAGCAGTGGTTTTGATCCAGAAACGTTCCTTGAGGCCTCAGGAATGCAATGGGATTGTTCTCTTGCCTTGAAACGCTTTGAAATCGTGTTTTCAGTTTTGAAATTTCCTAGAAAAAGTGCAAAGTTTCTTTATGGTTTTGGGCGCAGCTTCCAGGTTCTTGGCATTAGGTTTTGCATCTGACTTATGTATGGGATGGATTAGGGTTGAAATTTGGATCCAAAACCCTTTGCATTGATGAAAGAAATATTTGATTTTCCATGAATATTTTTCAAATCTTTTCCATGTGTTTTTGATTCCAATCATGGCCAAACCTTCCTTTTTGGGTGTGCACGAATCTTCAATGACCAATGAGAGCAAATGTTGCATAAAAAGATTCACATACATTTGTTTTAGTATTTTTCATATTTTATTTTATTAAATGAATTAATGGTGATTAAAAATTCAAATAAATAATAAAAAATGATGAAATAAATCCCCTTTGGGCCAAATGGTCGTGCATAGTCTTTGGATGATGAATCTTGGAAGAAAATGTGGCCCATTAGCAATTTTGAGGCATTTGAAGTAAAGTTGACTTTTCAAAATTCCCAAAAATTTCCCAACTTCCACAAGGCATATCTTGCTCAATGTTTAAGCTTTGATCATGTTCTTGGACATTTTGGAAAGGTCTTGAAGTCCTCTAACCAATGCCTTTGGTCCCATGTCATTTTGATTTACCAATCTCAAGTTATGGTCTTTGACTTAAAGTGCCTTTTTGTTGACTTTTGAAAATGACCTATAATGTTGAAATTGATAACTTTTTGTGAGAGCATTTCTTGGACTTGAAGTGTGAAGAGGAGTTGTAGGAAATGTCTTTCTCTTCAAAATGAGCTTTGGATGGAATTTTTCTGATAAACCATGTGGAAGTTATGCCTTGGTCAAGTTACAGTTGACTTTTTCAATTGTCCAAATATGGAAACTTTTGCATCTTGAGACTTTTTGAGCCATGCCTTGAAAATCATGATCAAGAATTGATCAAATGATGTTTGTGGCTTCAAAATAAGATGTTGACCAAAAATTTGAACTTCTGACTGTCAAATGACCATTTTGCCCCTACAGTTGACTGTAGGGCAATTAGGGTTTTTGACTGTGCAATTTTGTGCTGTAAGTCTTGAAACTTGGTATGAGGATGCTTGAACATGTTTGTAGGCATGTGGGACTTGTTTGGACCCTTGGAAACTTCATTTTCTTTGTCAGAACCAAAACCCTAGTTTTTGACTGTTAGGAGGCCCTTGAACTGTGCAACCCTTGGGGAGATTTTGAAGCATGCTCTTTGCCAATCTTGAAGAATATGGGAGGGAAAATTTTGGGGTACAACAAACGGCATCCATGTCTGGAGCGTATCCGAGCTGTAACTGTATTTGAATCTGAATGAATAACAGAATGACTTCCGGGTCTGGAGTGTATATGTATTGTATCTGAATCTGGAGTTTGAATAAGTGACATAATGACATCCGTGTCTGGAGCATCTCTAGGCTGGGGAAAAGGTCTGAATGAGTGACATAATGGCTACCGTGTATGGAGCGTATCTGGACTGTATATGAAGTTGAGATCTATATGAGTAGCAGAATGACTTCCGTGTCTGGAGTGTATCCGTACTGTAATTGGGATCTGAATAAGTGACAGAATGACTTTCGTGTTTGGAGTGTATCTGAACTTGAAGTTGATAGTTGAATATGAATGAGAAAATAGAATGGCTTCCGTGTCTGGAGCGTATCTAATCTGTATTTGATTGTTGAAGTTTGAATGAGTGACAGAATGGCATTCGTGTCTGGAGCGTATCTGGACTGTATCTTGACTTGAAATTCTGAATGAGTAATAGAATGACCTCCGTGTCTGGGGTGTATCCATACTGTATCTGAATAAGAGATCTGAATGAGTAACATAATGACTTCCGTGTCTGGAGTGTATCCGTACTGTATCTGAAATCTTTGAATATTTGTTAAAGATAGTTGTTAATCTTATCCTGAAAAGGGTAAAATGTTAGCTGAAACACAAAGTTATGTTGCATGAAATGTATGATGCAATAAAATGTGCTTTATCAATGTTTATGATGTATGAATGTAATGTATGCGCATGTAAGCTGATTCACTGTCTTTCTGAGGAAAATAAATCCTTGATGGCTGGAAATAATAAAATCCTTGACTGCTGCCGGGGAAAATAAATCCTTGACCGCTGTTGGAGATTCAAAATCTTTGATTGCTGAGGATGAGAAATCCTTGGACCACTGTTGGGGATAGAAAATCCTTGGCAACTCGCGGGGATTATCAAAACTTTTACAACTTCTATGGGGATGTGAGAATCCTTCACAACTTTCTTAGGGATATAGGGATCCTTCAAGTCGGCTTGAGAAACCTGCTTGGGGAATCCAGAGAACTTTGATGACTATGGCTGGGGATTACACCATAGGAATCCTTACTCGGCTGGGGAATGAGGAAACTCTGACGAATCTCTACTGGGGATTAGATGACAGAAATACCTTGATCTATTGGAGAATAAGGAAGAATTTGATGGCTTCTGCGGAGAACCAAGAATGAGAAACTTCGATCTCCTGGGGAAAATGAACCCTTGGGGGCTTCACTGGAGAAGTGCGAATTAGAACCTTCAATCTGCAGGGGATTAAAAAATCTGACGAATTCATGCTGGGAGTAATGAAGACTCTGGCAACTTTACTGGGGAATCAAGAATGAGAATCTTCAATCTGCTAGGGGAATTTGAATCCTTGGGGACTTCAAACTGTGGAGTTAAGAATGAGAATCTTCATTCTGTTGGGGAGTAAAAACTCTGTGGGGAATAGCTATACTGCTGGGGAGTAGCTATCCTTCTGGAGGGTAAGTTCAAGACTCTGGGGGAAAAGTCTTATTCCTGTTTTGGAAAAAGTTCAAGAGTTTGGGTTGTATGCCAATCTAATGGGGAATTATCCGGAGGTTGGGGATAAGACAAAAGTTAACTGTTATCCGGTCGACTCTCAGATTTTAAGACAACTTGTTGGGGAATCTGGGGAAAACTGAATGGTTTCCGCTGGGAATTGGTAGTTGGAAACTTGACTCCGTTGGGGAAGAAGGTTTCATCTTCACTGAGGGTCTGTAGTTCAAAGTTTTGCTCCGTTGAGGATTGGGAGTTTGGAGTTTTAACTCTAATGGGAATTAAAGGTTTGAAAATATAACTCCTCCGGGGATTGGGAGTTTGAAGTTTTGCTCTGGCGAGGATTTTGAAATTTAATTCCGCTGGGGATATGTATTTCAAACGTTTTAGCTCCGCTGGGGGATCTAGACGATGTACTGCAGGGGATTTCTCTTGAAATAGCCGAAAGACGTTTTCCTATCCTTTCAACCTGTCAATAATTATTCTTTCACATTTCGTTTATTTGTAAACAGTGATTATATTCAAATGCATATGCTCATTTAATAAATCATTGGACGTTTTCAAATAAAACACAAGTGTAAAGAAAAAGAAAGGAAAATAGTTTTCTGCACTTTGAAGCACCTTTGTATTAACTTTGTGTAACTATTTTGTACAAAGGAGACATACATTCTAGTAAGAGAATGTTATCATAAAAATGAAGAAAATTTATACAAAGAAAGATGGCTATGTGTAAAAATTCCATGGGGTTCCCATTCTGCTATAACCTTCATAACTCTGAATATCTTGTCCATTCGTTGCTTCGTCCGAAGATGATTGAGTTGATCAGAAGCCAGGAGCTTGTCTGGTGAAGAGATTGTCCTTAAAGTGATCCGACGAGACATAGTCATACGCTTTAATTCCCTAACTTCTGCCTGGACCGCCCTTTCGGGTTTTCGATCCACCGGGAAACCCTTTTTTGCCCAAGTCACCCTTTCGGGTTTTCAACTTGCCGGGTGTACAGATTTTTTTATTTATCCCTAACTTTTGCCTGAACCGCCCTTTCGGGTTTTCGATTCACCGGGATGCCCATTTTTGCCCAAGTCGCCCTTTCGGGTTTTCAACTTGTCGTATCGTTTATGCGTAGTATCTTTTGACTATGTCTGCGTTCGCAGGGTGCGGCAAGTCATCACCGTCCATGGTGGTCAGGATCATTGCCCCACCAGAAAAGATGTCTTTGATCACAAATGGTCCTTCGTAGGTAGGAGTCCATTTTCCCCTGGGATCACTTTTCAGCAAGGTGATCCGCTTGATTACAAGGTCCCCGACTTGATATACCTGGCACATGACTTTCTTGTTGAATGCCTTGATCATTCGTTTCTGATACGCCTGACCATGACAAACAACAGTAAGTCGCTTCTCGTCAATCAAGTTAAGTTGATCAAGCCGGGTATGAATCCAATCGTCTTAGCTCAAACCAGCATCTTTCATGATTCTTAAGGAGGGAATCTGAACCTCGATAGGTAACACAGCTTCCATGCCGTACACCAAAGAATAAGGTGTTGCCCCAGTTGATGTACGCGCCGTGGTACGATACCCGTGTAGAGCGAACAGTAACATCTCATGCCAGTCCTTGTAGGTGACTGTCATCTTTTGAATGATCTTCTTTATATTTTTGTTCGTAGCTTCGACAACACCGTTCATCTTTGGCCGATAGGGAGATGAATTGTGATGTTGAATCTGGAACCGCTCGCACAAGGCGGTGATCATAGTGTTGTTCAGGTTTGTACCGTTGTCAGTGATGATCCTTTCGAGGATACCATATCGGCAAATGAGATTCTGCTTTATGAAGCGGGCAACAACATTCTTTGTAACGGATGCGAAGGAAGTAACTTCAACCCACTTGGTAAAGTAATCAATGGCCACCAGAATGAAACGGTGTCCATTGGATGTTGTAGGCTTGATCTCTCCAATCATGTCGATTCCCCACATAGCGAATGACCAAGGAGCTGTTAAGACATTGAGAGGAACTGGAGGTATATGTACCTTGTCCGCATAGATTTGGCATTTGTGACAAGTCCTGGAATGTTGATGGAAGTCAGCTTCCATGGTAGACCAATAATAGCCTGCCCGTATAATCTTCTTAGCTATCGTATATCCGCTTGAGTGAGTGCCAAAGGTACCATTGTGCAGTTCAGCCATGATCTGCTCAGCTTCAACTTTGTCCACACAACGGAGCAGAATGCAATCATGATTGCGCTTGTATAGGATACCATTGCTTAGGAAGAATTTAGCTGAGAACCTCCTTAAGAACTTTTTGTCGTTGACTGAAGCTCCTTCAGGGTATTCTTGTACTTCGAGATACCTTTTGACGTCATGAAACCAGGGTCGGTCCACTACATCTTAGGTATTAATCTCATGACAATGTGCAGGTTCGTCCATCCGTTCAATAGTGATTTGGGGAGTCTCATTATCCCAGTTAAGTTTAAACATGGATGACATTGTAGCTAGCGCATCTGCTAGCTGATTCTCTTCTCCCGGGAAGTGCTCGAAGGTAATCTGCTCGAAATGTGGTAACAATGTCAAGACATGTTCTTTGTAAGAGATGAGGTTTAGATGTTTAGTATCCCACTCTCCTTTGATTTGATTGATGACCAAAGTTGAGTCCCCAAATACAATCAAAGATTTGATTCCCAAGTAAATTGCAGCCTTGAGACCAAAGATACAAGCTTCATACTCGGCCATGTTGTTGGTACAGCTGAAGCAGAATCTAGCAGTGAAAGGTGTATGGCAACCTTCTGGAGAGATAAGTACCGCACTGATACAGTTGCCAAGTGCGTTGGAGGCACCATCAAAGTACAGGGTCCATCGGGATCCTTGTTCAGGTCCGTCATACAGTCTGTTCTCTTCAATGTTGTCCAATGTCATGATATCCTCGTCGGGGAAGTCGAACTTCATGGATTGGTAATCTTCGGCAGCTTGATGGGCCAGATGATCGGCTAGCACACTCCCCTTTATAGCTTTTTAGGTCGTGTACTGTATATCATACTCTGTCAGGATCATATTCCATCTAGCGATTCTTCCGGATAAAGCAGGCTTCTCAAAGATATACTTGATCAGATCCATCTTAGAGATCAGCAAAGTGGTATGGGTCAACATATACTGCCTTAGCCGGAGAGCAGCCCATACCAAAGCGCAACAAGTTTTCTCGAGCAGTGAGTATCGGGTCTCACAGTCGGTAAACTTTTTGCTAAGGTAATAAATGGCATGCTCTTTTTGGCCAGACTCGTCATGTTGGCCCAGTACGCACCCTATTGAATTCTCTAGGACGGTCAAATACATGATTAGCGGTCTTCCTTCGACGGGAGGCATCAAGATAGGAAGTTCTAGCAAATACTCCTTGATTTTATCGAAAGCAACTTGACAGTCATCATTCCATTTAACCACCTGATCTTTCTTCAACAGCTTGAAGATTGGTTCACAGGTAGATGTTAGGTGAGAAATGAACCTTGCAATGTAGTTTAGGCGTCCCAAGAAACCTCTAACCTCCTTCTCAGTGCAAGGGGCAGGCATTTCTTGTATAGCTTTGACTTTGGCAGGATCAACCTCGATGCCTTTGTTGCTAACAATGAAACCCAAGAGTTTACCAGACCTGACTCCGAAAGTGCACTTGTTAGGGTTCAGTCTGAGCTTGTACTCTCTCAACCTGACAAACAGCTTTTGCAGATGGTCGAGGTGTTCTTCTTCAGTTTGTGAACGGGCTATCATATCTTCTATGTAGACCTCTATCTCATGATGTATCATATCATGAAACAAAGCTACCATGGCGCATTGATAGGTTGCCCCGACATTCTTCAGTCCGAATGACATCACTTTGTAACAGAACGTACCCCATTGTGTAACGAAAGTAGTTTTCTCCATGTCTTCAGGGGCCATTTTGATCTGGTTGTACCCTAAAAATCCGTCCATGAAAGAAAATACCTTGTGTTGAGTTGTATTTTCGACCAAGATGTCAATGTGCGGTAGTGGAAAGTCATATTTAGGGCTAGCCCTATTTAAGTATCTGTAATCCATGCACATTCTCACTTTGCCGTCCTTCTTAGGCACGGGCACAATGTTAGCAACCCATTGGGAATAGGAAGTAACAGCGAGAAATCCAGCATTGAACTGCTTCATAACTTCTACTTTGATCTTTTCAGACATGTCGGGCCTCATGCGGCGAACTTTCTGTTTAACTGGTGGACAATCTTCTTTATTAGGGAGACGGTGAACCACAATATCTATATCAAGTCCCGGCATGTCTTCGTAAGACCAGGCGAAGATCTCAACATATTCATTCAACAGCTGAACTAAGGGCTCCTTGACACTTGGCTCTAGGTTGGCACCCACTCTAACTTCTTTTCTGTCTTCCTCTGTACCCAAGTTGATTGTCTCTAACAACTCCTAGTGAGGTAGAATAGCCCTTTCTTCATGTTGTAACAGTCTAGCCAATTCTCCCGGCACTTCACAGTCTTCATCACCTTCGTATTCAGCATGGTAGACCAGATCTTCAGAGTCACTGAAGGTCATAGCAGAATTGTTACCCATGGAATCCGGAATCGATGGGTACCTGCATTTGTGAGTGTGTGTGTGTGTGTAAGGGATATCCGCCTTTAAACAAATAGAATGTAAAAGAAAGAAAATGAACACAAAAGTTTATATCTGAAAACGTCCATGATTCATTAAAATGGCATATGAAGATGAAAAATCAAACCCTTACAAATGGACCTATGTACCTCGGGTAAGGTACATGGTTAAAAGTGTACGAATTGTTTAAGAATTATTACAAACCAACAGAAATGTTTGAAAGATAAATTACTGATTGATGAAAGTAATGGGAATAAAGTCCTTTGCCTCCCAATTGCACAATCCTCCTTCAACGGTAGGGAAAATCCAGTCTTCCAAATTGCTCTCCTCTCTATTATCCTCCAAAGCGTTGACTCCATGATGGGTGATCTTCACTGGTGGCCCTCCAGCCCGAGAGTGGCACACAACCTTTTGAGCAGAAGCAGTGAAACCCAAGCCGAATTTATCAGATTTAAAGGGAAAGTCGGGAAGCTGCCCCTAGATTGTGCTTCCTCCTTCTTCAATCACAGCCTTTGCATCTTTGAGAGACGACATCTGAGGCGGAGGTCGGGTAATCACGGGTACAGAAGGCACTGTCTTGGTTGTCGCAATCTCCTGAGCTATCTCTTCAAAATGCTGAAAGGGGGTTTCGATGAATTCACCATTCAATTCCACATAGCGGAAAGAATTAAGATGGCTTATCATGTATTCCTCTTCACCGTGAACTGTTACAATTTTCCCCTGGACAGGGTACTTGAGCTTCTGATGCAGAGTAGAAGTGACTGCTCCAGCATGATGAACCCAGGGTCTTCCCAACAAGCAAGAATAGGAAGGACGGATGTCCATGACATAGAATGTGGAGTTGAAGGTTTCAGTACCCACTTTGATCGGGATGTCCACCTCCCCGTGGACCATCCTTTTAGAACCATCAAAGGCTCTGACAATGATGTTGCTGGGCTTCAAAGTTAGACCTTCACAATCTAGCCTATCCAATGCCTTCTTTGGTAAGACATTCAGCGATGAACCAGTGTCTACCAGAACGTGTGCCAGAGTAGTCCCTCTGCATTCCACTGAGACATGCAGAGCGTCATTTTGTTTTCTCCCCTTGATTGTTAGATCGGTGTCATAGAATCCTAAACCATTGTCTGCTGTTAGGCTAGCTACACATTCCTGGAACTGGTCCGCGGAGGTTTCCTGTGGCACGTGGGCCGTCTTCAAGAATCTGATCAAAGCTTTGGCATGGGCTTCTGAACAAAGAAGCAAAGCCAACATAGAGATTTTTGAGGGGGTTTGCCACAGTTGCTCCACAACATTATAATCGCTTTTCTTGATTATTTTCAAAATCTCTTCAATTTCTTTTAGAGAGGTCTCAGGGATGATCAACGGCTGAGCCCTCGTCCTGACAGGCTCTTCTTGGATCCCTTTCCCTCTATCATCAGCAGCAGCAGAGGGGACCACCACAGGAGTTACAATTTCTTCAATGATTGGAGTTCTCGCAGATATGTTGACCGGTACAGGGGTAACCTTAGGAGCAGCTGAGGGTCCGAAGATTTCCTTTGGAGGCACAATCTCCGGAGAGAAAATTCTTTCACTGCGGGTGATTTTACTCGTTCTGGAAATGTTTCTAATGTCAGAAGTCTCTTCATCAGAACTCTCTTTAGTTGATTCAATTTGTTTAACACCGTGGTAAAAGATCTCTCCCTCATAGTTCCACGGTATTGATTTGTTGGACTTGTACGGGATAGGCCCCGACATGGTTATCTTCAAAGGTACAATCTTCGGATTAGATGTAATCTTAACAGGTCTTTTCGAGACCTTGGAAAGATTGGCGGATATGGTAATTATCGAAACATCATTAACAGGAGTCGGTGTAACAGGAGTCTTTTCAAAAAGGATTTCTTGATTATCCATTAGGAGTTGGATGCCTAACTTCAACAATGGACAACCGGTTGGTAAGGATGAACAAAGGCAGCAATCTTCTTTACAACCTGGGAAAATCCCAGCCTTCAGCAAATTCAACTTGATTATCGGTAGCGGAGTCATCAAATCATCAACAGTAGTAATAAAAAGATCTTCTTCAACAGCATGGGCATTGTGACCATGCTTTGGCATTGAAGCAGAGATCACATTAGGCTTTTCAGGGGCGTCGAATTCTACTTCTTTAGCATCTATCAAATCTTGAATCTTATTATTGAGGGCCCAACAATTGTTGGTGTCATGCCTCAGGTTGTCTGAATGATAAGCACACTTGGCATTTGAATGGTAGTAAGGAGAAGATGTATTCGGATTCTTCGGTGCCTCTTTCAAACTGGCAAGGTTTAACTTCAAGAGATGAGGGAGAACCTGAGCAGGTGTCATGTTGATCCTGGTGAATTTCCATGCAGGCCTTTCCACCCTTGCTTGGTTGGTTCTGGGTTGATTGTTTCTAGGCTGATCAGCTGCAGACTTCTGAATCATTACAGCCCCCACCGCTGGCCGGCGCTCAACTCTTCCTTGACTTCTTTGGGAGTAGACAGCTGAGACTTCTTTCTTTGCTGGAAAAGTCTTTTTGATGGCAGCGGAAGCAGATGTATCCTTTTGAATTTTCCCGCTCCTTATGCCGGCTTCAACTCTCTCACCAGTTAGAATTAACTCGGTGAACCCCGCAAACGAACTTCCAATCAGGTGATTGAAAAAGGGGCCTGACAGTATACCCAAGAACATATCTACCAGCTCCCTCTCAGATAGAGGTGGTTGCACTCGTCCCGTCAAATCTCTCCATTTCTAGGCATACTCTTTGAAACCTTCATTTGATAGCATGCCCATACTCTGTAATTGAGTACGGGTTGGTGCTAAGTCCGCATTATATTGATACTGTTTGTAAAAGGCCGCCGCCAAATCCTCCCAATTGTGCACATCAAACCTCTCTAGCTGGTAGAACCAATCTAATTGCGTCCCCAAAAGACTGTCCCGGAAGAAATGAACCCAAAGATCCTTATTAGAAGAATGCGGTTGGATTTTTATGACGTAAGATCACAGATGCATCTTTAGACAAGACAAACATCGTATTTAGAAAAAAGAGGCACCTTAAACTTAGGGGGAATCATAATCCCAAAAACCAGCCCTAATTCTTCAAAGTCCAGCCCAGGCACCCTCTGCACCACCATGGCAGCCAAACGCTCTTCCAGATTCTTATACTTGTCATCTGCAGGAGGGTACTGCTGCTCAGAATAGTCTTCATCCTCTTCTTCTTCTTCTTCCTCAGACTCAGATTGCACTGCAGTTCCTTTACCCTTTCCTACCCCTTCGTCAGATGTTGAGGGGAAATCCAGGACCCTTCTAGATTTACCTTCGAATCTTCGACCCATGGTAGCCACACCAACCCTCTTCTTTTTCTTTTTCTCCTTTTCCTTTTCCAGTAGAGTTTTGAGCTCCTCCTGACCCTTTGCCAAGGTCATGAGTAGCTGTTGGAACTGTGAATTATGCGCTTGTATGTCTTTGATCGTTTGCTCTATATCCATCTTGCTGAAATAAACAGCAGAGAGATAAGGAAACCTGGTGTAGAGACCTGCTTATGCATATGATGAATGATATGTATTCATGTAATGCATTCAAGGATTCAGAAATTCAAAGTTGTTTTAAACAAAAAGAACACACGTCATATTAATAAGATAGAATTTGTTAGTACATAAATGCCCCATGAGCAAAATAATACAAAATTCTAATGTAAAAAGACGTTGCGCATCCTCTTTCGTGCAATGTAGGTGTTGAGGTTCTTCTCTTCGTGAAGTTGATGAGTAAGTTCCAAAACCTTCTTCTCACTGGCGTAGAATTGGGCTTCGAACGTATTGCGTTCTCCCTTGAGTTGTATCCAACTCCTTTACAAATCTTCTAGTGATGTTGGCATGTCAGGATGTAGGAGGGTGTATGGAACCTCTCCTTCGATTACAGGCTCTTTGATTACAGGAAGAATGTAGGGGTAAGGCATCATAAGACTTTGGGGGTTCGTACCCACTTGAGGTAAGGCTCAAGAGGGATTGAATTCTTGTGTCCCAAGGTTTTACTGTCCACCTTGTTGGGCATTCTCCAAGCTCGGATAAACCTTTATCGAAGTCCTTGATCGTCGTTGTCGAAGTCAAAAACCAAGTCTGGAATCAGCATGTCATGAGGGCCATCCCTTCGGGCATAACCAAACTGCCTAAGAGCCAAGCAGGGGTTGTAGGTGATGTCTCCCCTAATGCCTAGTAGATGGACATTAGGAAATTCCCCACAACGATCAATGATGATAACATTTTCTCTGGACCGAGAACACCAATGAACATCTGAATGTGTAAGAGTCATCAATCGTTGTGACCACCTCAAACCTTGCTCATTCTTCAAAACTGATTGGGGAAGATGAGAAATAAACCATCTTGCCAGTAGAGGAGTACAACACATGAGAACACCTCTTTTCCTCATTGTTCGAGTGTGAATGAGTGGAGGATATCCCCAAGCAATGTAGGCACCGGGTTGCGAGCCATGAAGATTTTGACAGCATTGACATCTATAAGCTGGTCAGGGTTTGGGAACAAGACCAACCCATAGATGAGAAGAGCTATAATCTCCTCAAAAGCTTGTAAGTCCAATGAATTCCAGCAGCTTTGGGCCTTCTCAAACAGAAACTTTGCCAAGAAACCCTTGATACCACTTCTAGTTTCCCAATGGCCTATGATATCAGATGGTTGCAAGTGTAGGGCTTGAGCAACATCTTCAGGGTTTGGATCTCTTTCCGTACCGTTGTAGGGTAGTTGATGGAGAATAGGAATTCTCAAGAGTTGAGAAAATTCCTCCAAAGTAGGCACAAGCTGGTAAACAGGAAATGTGAAGCAGTGGTGTAGGGGGTTAAAGAACTGGAAGAGAACTTTCACCATGTCTTCCTCAGTGTTGGTGTTGACTAAGTTGAGAAGACGACCATTGTGATACGGTGGGAGAACTGACTTGAGGTTTTGCGTTTGTGTTTGCAAATGTTTCGGTTTAGCAAGAGTCGCCAGCGACTTTTTATTTTATCCAAAGGAAAGGTCAAAAAGCACAGGAAAGACCTTTGAGATGTTTTCTTGGGTTCGGGGGGTAGATTATGAAAAGGGAAGGTGCTAGCACCCTTTTCATCCATGGTTATCCATGGGCTCTTAGTTACTTGTTTAGATCACTTGCTTTTGCTTTTCAATTGTTTGAAATGGTGCTTTGTGTGTGGTTTTGAAAGATGTTTTGAAAAGAGGCCATCGTTGTGGCAACCTTTGTAATGATTCTTGTTTGAATGTATACAAAGGTGTATTGTCTTTTGAAAAGATATTTCAATATTTTGAAAGTTTTTTTTTGGGAAATGTTTTGAAATTGTGTTGTGAGGTGTGTTTGAAAATAGCAAGGATGTTTTGCAAGTTTTGATCAAGTAACTAAGAGTTGTCTACCCTATTTTACTCAAAGATCTTTCCTACACATTTTTAACCCTTTTGACAGTGTTGTTTTACCATTGCATTTGGTAAACAACCTTGTATTAGGATGTTAAACGGGACAGACGCGGGTCATCGTATTGACCATGATAGCAATATTGCCAAGTATCTTTAGCAATTTTTTGAGGGACTAGATCATTTTGTATAGGCAACCAAGATAGCATCATCGAGGGACTATGATCTTTTGTTTTGTTTTTGTTTTGCCAAGATACTCAACATGCGTAACATGGCCAATTTTAAAGGCAACAAGTGGATGAAACCCTAGGGGTGCATGTGTGCATTGTGTTGTCAATTTACATACTTTTTGTCTTTGTATTAGTCAAGCTATTTGTTTGATTTTGGATTTTTTGCATACAAACCCTAATCTCTAACATGGCATATTTGTAAGCATAAAGTGCGCGAAATAAATCTACACTATTACAACATTTGATATGGGAAGGGGGGATACAATTTTGAATGGGGATTATTTGCAAGAAATAAAAACCCTAATATTTACTATTACATCCAAATTGAATAATTGGTACAAATAATAAATGAACAATATTTAAATAAACAAATTAAATAAATATGCAAAATATTATGAATATGCAAAAGATGTTTTTTTGTTCATTTTTATGTATGTAAAAATATAATGTTTAATGTATTAAAAAAAGGAATAACAAGATTATTATTTTTTATTAAGGGTAAAAACCCTAATTTTCTTTTAAGAAAGTAAATATATATTAATTATATTATTCATATACAATAAAATAAAATAAAATATATACAAGATAAAAATATATTTAGAAAAAATATTATTTAAGTATAAATAAATAAAAAATAAAGAAAATAAAGGTATAATATTATTATGTATTATTTTCAAGTTTTCATTAAATAAAATAAAAGTATATACTCACTAAATTATTTTTATGTTAGAAAAATAAATGTGAAAATTTATAAAAATATTTTTGGTATTTTTTATGTTTTAGAAATAATAAAATAAAATCAGAAATTAAAAATAAATACAAAAATATAAAAATATGAAGAAATGGGCCAGGGGGTGCAGTCAGCAATGAAGGGTGTGTCAAAAACAAGGCCAGGACCAAGCCCACCCCACTGACTTCATCTTCAACCTTTGTCAACCAAAAACGCGCGCGCCTGATTCAAACATGTAGAGCCTGCATACGTGCCCTAATGCAAAAACTCATAACATCAAAGTTGTAGCATTTTTCAAGATGAATCTAACCATGTAAAGAACTCATTCTAACTCTCAAAGACTAGAGAGAATTTCTCTGGCCCTAAATTCTAACCTAATTTTTTCAGGAAGTTCATGAATCAAATTCTCTTAACACATTTAACTTAAATGAAAACTGAGCATATGTACAACTTCATGGCTATGAGTACTACATTTTTTATTCACAAACCTAAGCCTAATGATTCCTAAATAGATAGATAGGAAGTTGATAAAAACCTGTTTCAGTTGATATCGTGTATGGAAATGTGGAGCTTTTCAATGAGGCCTGAGGTGTTTGGGAGCTTGCTTGAACTTCCTCTAACCTTTCCCAATGCCTAGTTTGCCTTGAATGTGCTTGAACAAGCTTGTAGAAATCAACCTGCACAAGGAGAAAACATAAATGGTGAAGCTTGCAAATGGATTTACAGTCACTGCCTAATGGTTGGGATAGCTTGGATAGGTTATCTGGAAGGTGTTTGAACAAGTTTGAGGCAAAACGCACGAGGGTTTTTTGCTATGGAAGTCCAAGTGCAGAAACTGCCCTGTTTTGCAAGAGGAAGGTGATTTTGTGTTTTTGAAGGCTTGAGGACTCAAAGGCTCGTGTTTCAGGTTCAATGCAATGTGTGAAACTTGTTTCAAAAGCTTGCAAGGGTTGGTTTTCTCAGATGTTCAAGTTGTGGTGTATTTGACAAGTTTCTTGCATTTTAAGCAAAAGTGAGCCATGATGCAAGACAGGCCTATACAGGCTATCTATCAACTTTCACTTTACAAGCTTGGCCCCCTCAATTGGTGGATATTGTTTGCTGTACCAGATCTTGTTCAAGGCTCAAGAGATGTGGTTTGACATAAAACAATTTTGACAAAAATGGCAATGTTGCCTTTTTGCTATTTTAGGATTAATTCTTTGTGTAATCCTTCCATGACCAAAACAAAGCCTTAGACCAATGGATTTGCATTTAATTATTTAGTATGGAAGGGTTTTGGGACCTGTAATCAAGTACAAATAAGGCTGATTAGAGTTTGCAACCTGTATCAATATGAACATGCCATGGATCAAAAGTGAGTTTTTGCCAACTTCAAGCCTTCGATTCTCCCTAACCACAAATGATTTTCGAGAGTTCTTGGACATTTTAGAAAGATTGTAACATGATCTACAATCCATCTTTGAAATGCATTTTGAGATTCCAAGTGGAACTAGGTGAAACATTGCCATGAAGATAGGTCAAAATCCTGCCTAAATTATGGCAAAATTTCACTAAGTTAAAAGTTTCATGGACCCTTGTTCCAGAAATCATACCTTGAGATCCAAGATTCTTTTGAGAAAACTTTGTGAATAAAAGTTGTATATTTTGTTTAGTAATACAACTTTCATGTTGGAAGTTTTGTTTGAATCCAAATGCATCATGGTGAAAAGGTTGGGCAAAGTTGGGAAAAAATAAGAAAATTTCATAACTTAGAAAAATTCTAAGTTATGAAAATTTTCAATCTTAAACCCTAATTTGCAAAATTGGGTTTCTTGATGAACAAGTTTCATGTTTTTACACATCTTGATAAAAAATGACCCTTGGCACTTGATTTTGACCAAAAAGTCAAAGTTTGACTTTTCAGTGTACAGTCAAATTTTGATCAGTTGACTGGAAAGTTCATCTGTCAATCCAATGCATTTGAGATCTTTTGAACCTTGTGAATAGGTCAAGATGATTCCATTGATTCCTTGAACCCATGCTTGAACCCAATTTGCCATTGGTTAGGTGAAAAGTCAGAAATTGCCCTTCTACAGTCAAAACCCTAAAATGACCATTTTGCCCTTTTGGTGATCTGATCAAATTTCTTAAGGAGTTGTGGTCCAAACTTGATCAAATGGTTCATATGAGCTTATAATGTTGATGTGGATCAAAATTAATGATGTTTGATTGTAAATTGGCCACAGTTAACTTTTTCCCCAATACAGCTGATTTCTAGGTCAACTGTCCAATTGACTGGACAAAAATTTGATTCAAAGCTTGAAACTTGGTAGAGGAAATCCTATAAGTCCAACATGAAGTATGAAAGTCAATTTGAGCATTGTAATTCAAAAAATCCCTGTGCAAACTCAAACCCTAATTTAGGTCAACAGTGCAAGGAGATGTCTTGAGCAGAGCAAACCCTAGCTAGTCTTGAGTTCAAAGAGTCTTGTGATGAGAAATCTTGATAAAATGAGAGGGAAAATTTTGGGGTACAACAACCATGCCTCTCGGTGAATGGAGAATTCTCAGGAATCCTTGAAGCTAGCTCCTTGAGTTTAGGAGGAATTCTTACAAGGTTGACTTGGATTGTTTTCCTGCGAAGTGAATCCATTACCTACAAAACAGGAACAAAGATGAAAATCCAAATCCTTGAAATGGTTAGTGGATGCATATGATGCTTCATGATGTCCATGATGTTATTCACAAGTATATATGTACAAACAAATCACACAAGTTCCTAGTTTCAGGTTTGCATGGGGTTTCATAGGTAAGTACCCTCTTGAAGTTTAGTTGGCTCAACCTGTCCTATAAATAGTAACCGAGTTCTAAGGAGCTCAATATCACTGGATTATTTTCTGTGTTCATTGTTTCAGTTTAGCCACTTTACTGGCGACCTAAATATTCTAAGAAAACAACCCTCAATGAGTGTAGTATCGAGTATCTACCAACTTTGGACTGCACCAAAGTCGGTCATCTCACTACCCCTAAAAAGGCCAAGTTGGTCAAGTAAAGGTTCTAAAAGTCCATTAGTGCTTCATGATATCACTCAGCGGCCTCGTATTCTCTTTGATTAACTCAAAGGCTACCGGTACCCACAAATATGTCGCACTAATATAGTTATTGCTTCAACCATGTCAGTATACCCCGCATAGTTTCCACAATGTATTGCTATTTACCTATGAATGTTTCCCAAATCCGGGTAGAGGATTCAAACCCAAACAATAGAACCAAATGTAAAGCAATCAAGTTAAGCAAGATAAGCATGTAAAGGTGATCTAAAACCCTAAGGTAACCCCACTTTTCTTAATTCCCCAACAGAGTCGTCAGTTCTGTGATACGGTGGGAGAACTGACTTGAGGTTTTGCGTTTGTGTTCGCAAATGTTTCGGTTTAGCAAGAGTCACCACCGACTTTTTATTTTATCCAAAGGAAAGGTAAAAAAGCAAAGTAAAGACCTTTGAGATTGTTTTTGGGTTCGGGGTGTAGATTATGAAAAGGGAAGGTGCTAGCACCCTTTTCATCCATGGTTTTCCATGGGCTCTTAGTTAGTTGTTTTAGATCACTTGCTTTTGCTTTTCAATTGTTTGAAATGGTGCTTTTGTGTGTGGTTTTGAAATTATTTTGAAAAGAGGCCATCGTTGTGGCAACCTTTGTAATGATTCTTGTTTGAATGTATACAAAGGTGTTTGTGTTTTGAAAAATGTTTCAATGTTTGAAAGTTTGTTTTGGGAAAATGTTTTGAAATTGTTGTGTGTTTTTGAAAATAGCAAGGATGTTTTTGCAAGTTGTATCAAGTAACTAGGAGTTGTCTACCCTACTCAAAGATCTTTCCTACACATTTTTAACCCTTTGACATTGTTGTTTTACTATTGCATTTGGTAAACAACCTTGTGTTTGGATGTTAAACGGGACAGGCGCGGGTCATCGTATGACCATGATAGCAATTGTGCCAAGTATCTTAGCAAGTTTTTTTTGAGGGACTAGATCATTTGTGTATAGGAAACCAAGATAGCATCATCGAGAGACTATGATCTTTTTGTTTTGTTTTGTTTTCCCAAGATACCTATCATGCATACCATGGACATGTTTTTAAGGCAACAAGTGGATGAAACCCTAGGGGTGCTTGTGTGCATTGTATTGTCAATTTTCATGTATTTTTGTCTTGTGTTTAGTCATGCTATTTGTTTTGTTTTTGGTCATCATACAAACCCTAATTTTTACTATCATGCATATCAAAGCGATAAAATGCGTAAAAGTAAATCTAAGACTATTACAACATGATTATGGGAGAGGGGTACAAGTTTGAATAAAGGGGGATATTTCCACAAAAATAAAACCCTAATTCAACTATTACAACCATGTTGAATTCATTGTACAAATAATAAATTGACAATATTTAAATATGCAATTTAAATATAAATATGCAAAATGTTTTTTTTGTATTTATTTTATGTATGTAAAATAAATTATTTAATATCCTAAAAATAAGGGAAAATAAAAAATGATTATTTTTTTGGAAAGGGTGGAAACCCTAATTTTTGGTTTAAGAAAATATATATATTATATTATTTATTTATGTATAAGAAAATAAATAAAATATATACAAAAGTGTTAAAAAATTAAAATGTGTGAGAAAATATTATTTAAGTGTATAAATAATAAAAAATAAAAAAAATATAATATTTTTGTAATATTTACAAGTTTTTTATTTAAGAAAATAAAAGTATATCATTATTAATAAATTATTTCTATGTCCAAAAAATAATAAAAATAATAAAATAAAAAGTGAAAAATTAAGAGAATATTTTTTGTGATTTTAAATATTTAGAAAAATAAATAAAAAGTCAGAAATGTAAAAGAAATAAAAAAATATACAAAAATAATCAAATGGGCCAAGGGGGTGCAGAAAGCAAGCTAGGGGGTGCAAAAAGTAAAAACAAGCCAAGCCCAACCCATTTCCACTTCATCCCTGTCCTCCAGAAACAAAAAACGTGCGCCCTGTTCAAATCTGGAACTCTTGCATACGTGCTCAAAAACAAAAACTTGCAACATGAAAGTTATAGCTCTTGATCACACGATTCTAACCATGTAAAAAACTTGATCTAACTCTCAAAGACCAGAGAGAATTTCATTGGCCCTAAATCTTGACCTAGTTTTTTCTGTAAGTTCAACTATCAAATACTCCTAGCTCAGTTAACATAAATGAATTCTAAGCATATGACCAGTTCAAGGACAATGAGGACTACATTTTTGCTTCACAAACCTAAGCCTAATGATTCCTAAATAAGGAGATAGAAGTTTGAAATTTACCTATTTCAGTCAAGCTCGAGTATGGCAATGCAGCAACTTTCAGTGAGGCCTGAGGTTCTTTTGAGCTTGCTTGATGTTCCCTTAACCTTCCCCAATGCTTGGCTTGCTTTGAAATGGCCTGAATATGCTTGTAGAACTCAACCTGCAAAGCTTCAAAGAAAAAATGGTGAAGTGTGAAAATGGAGTTACAGTGGCTTGAGAATGGTTGGGATATTTTAGGTATGTTGTATGGAGTGTGTTGGAACTGGTTTGGGACAAAACGCACGAGTGGAAATGGTTTTGGCTTCTGATTTGCAGAACTTGCCCTGTTTTGCAAGAACTTGGTATTTTGATGTTAGAGGGTGTTTGAGAGGCTTGTAGCTCGTGTTTCTGACCTTAGGCAATGTGTAAAACTTGTTTGAAATGTGCACAAGACTTGGTTATATCAAATTACAAAGTTCTCTCACTTTTGCAAGCTTTCTTGTTTTTGAAGCAAAATGTGAGTTGACAATGCCAAGGGTTGTACTTGCTAGCTTAGGGCCTGCCAAGAGTTGGTACATATTTCCTGATATTAGTGAACTTTGTTTGCTGCAAGAACTTTGGTCCATGGCTCAAGGAATACAATTTGACATAAAGCATGCTTTATGTAAATGGTATTGTTAACTTTTTGCCAAAAATGGATTAAACCTTTGTATAATGCTTCATAGATCAGAACAAAGCCTTAATCCAATATGTTTGCATTTAATTTATGAGTGTGGAAAGGTTTAAGGCCTGTAAAACAAGTACAAGCATGGTTTGGACAGAATTGCAAGTTGTATCAATGTGCAAAATGCCTTGGCAAAAAGTGATAATTTTCCATTTTCAAACTTTCGATTCTCCAAAACCACAAATGATTTTGGAGAGTTCTTTGACATTTTGGAAAGCTTGTAACATGCTCTACAATCCATATTTGAAATGAATTTTGAGATTCCACTTGGAACTATGTGAAAAATTGCCATGAAGATAGGTCAAAATCCTGCCTAAGCTAGGGCTAAATTTCATTAAGTTTCATGGACCCTTGTTCACAAAATCATAACTTGAGATCCAAGCATATTTTGGGAAAACTTTGTGAATAGAATTTGTATATTTTATGGAGGACTACAACTTTCCTGTTGGAAGTTTTCCTTGAATCCAATTGCATCCTGGTGAAAAAGTTGGGAAAAAATAAGAAATTTTCATAACTTAGAAAATTTCAAAGTTATAAAAATTTTCCATTTTAAACCCTAATTTTAAAAATTAGGTTTCTTGGTGAACAAGTTTCATGTTTTGACACATCTTGATGAAAAATGACCCTTGGCACTTGATTTTGACCAAAAAGTCAAAGTTTGATTTTTCATTGTACAGTTGATTTTTAATCAGTTGACTGGAAAGTTCATCTGTCAATCCAATGCATTTGAGATCTTTTGGACCTTGTGATTAGGTCAAGATGATTCCATTGAGTCCTTGAAACTATGCTTGAACACAATTTTCCATTGGCTAGGTTAAAAATCAGAAATTGCCCTTCTGCAGTCAAAACCCTAAAAATGACCATTTTGCCCTTTTGATGATCTGATCAAATTTCTTGAGGAGTTGTGGTCCAAACTTGATCAAATGGTTCATATGAGTCTATAATGTTGATATGGATAAAAAATTATGAGGTTTGACTGTAAATTGGCCACAATTGACTTTTTCCCCAAAATAACTGATTTTTAGGTTAACTGTCCAATTGACTGGGAAAAAATTTAATTCAAAGCTTGAAACTTGGTATGGGCAATCTTAGAGTCCAACATGAAGTATGAAAGTCACATGGGGAATTTGAAGTCCAAAAATCCTTGTGCAAACTCAAACCCTAATTTCAGGTCAACAGTGCAAGGAGATGTCTTGAGCAGAGCAAACCTTAATTCTGTCTTGAGTCCAAAGGGTATTGTGAGGGGAAATCTTGATAAAATGAGAGGGAAAATTTTGGGGTACAACAATATCCTACTATTGAGAAATAGGTAGCATCGTCGTTGGAGTTGTAAGGGTCAATTCATAAGGGACGTACGATCACTAAAGCAATGTTAGGACGTCTTAGTAATAACCCTAAAGTCTTAAGATCATATTCGAGGAAACATTTCCGAGGCAACCTTTTCGAGGTAACATTTCCGAACGGGACATTTGATCTTTGTTTACACAAGAGGGCCACCACTAAGACACCCTATACTTAATGATCGTTTACCGAAGGCAACCGAAGTGAGAGTATACCCTAAGAGTGCGCATGTGCGAGTGATTTGATTTCAGTTATTATCTTTGCACATTAGAGTTTTCTAACCGTTTTAAATTATCATGCAATCTTGTCATACAATCCTATTAACATACATTTAAACAGTTAATATTTGCGAGAATTAAAATGCGAGAAATAAAAACCTACGCTATTACAAGGCTTCGGGGTAGGGATTAATTACATAGCCAAAAAACCCGTAAAAGACGGTAAATAAAGAAAATTCCTAATTAAACTATTACATACTTTAAGCAGTTACATTAATATTGCAAAAATAGTAAACGTGCGCGATGAATCGAGAACAAGAAATTTAGGGTTTTGATCCCAACTACCTAATTGCAATTTAAAAGAAAAAATCATTTTTTGTGGTTTTGTGCTATTTTGAGAAAATAAAGTTTAATTGAATAAATAAAAAAACTAATTACTAATTAATTTAAATTGAGAAAAATAACTAAATTAACCTATTTTTTTGTATTTTTTTTGTTTTGAGAAAAGAAATAAAAATTAAATCAAGAGTTAAACCTAATTTTCTCTAATTGATTTTAATTATATAAGAAAAAGTAGAATTCATCCTAAATTAAATTTAAACTACTATTAAATTGAATTTGATAAAAATAAAAACCTAACTCTAAATTTTGTGAAAATTGATTTTATGATTTTTGAAAAAAAGGAATTAATTTTGTAAAAAAACAATTAAACTAATTAAATAAATAAATGAAATAAATAAAAAGAAAAAAGGAATGGGCCTGGTATCTTAGTAGAAAGGGGGGTGCCTTTTGCAAATCTAAGCCCAATAGCTCTGGCCCTGTTTGACTTTTTCCAATCCTATGCACATGCTTGACTAGGGCGTATTGTGGACCTCCATGGGATGGTCTTGGATCTGGAGTGTTGATGGATGGAATGGTTGGATACTGAGGATGTATGGTGGACTTGTGGGACACTAGCACACCTGATTATGCAAAGTAAAACAATATAAAGCAAATGTTGGGACCTGGGGATCGAACCCAGGCCCTTAGACGTTCTCACACTGTATGCTGACCAACTGAGCTGGCTTGGTTATTTTTACAAATAATAACAAACAATTATTATATGATAAAACCAAAATATTAATTCTTAAAACGTACGCAGATTCAAACTGCCCATTCACAGCATGCAACGCCATCGTATCCTTCATCACCTCTGTCGTTTTAGACAAAAAAAACCTTTACCTACGGACACCAGGTGTAGGTACAACCCTGTGCTTCTCCAAAATTTCATACAAGCATGATAAATGACAACCAATGGTACCAATTAACTCGTTGCAACCTCACGAGCATCATGGTACCATTATTAATGGCCAATTGTTCCTGTATGCAAAACCCCTAAAAACAAAGCATGAACCCTAGCCATGGCACTTTCGTGTTCAGTCAGTAAAAACGCAATTAAATGTAACCATTAGCTTGCAAACAACTCAAGGATTAAGAATATGCTAATAAATCATGTTAAAGATGCCAGAATGATTGTATTCGATTTCAAGAAAATATGGAAACCGTGTGAAACTTACAGCGCGATTCTGAGTGTGAGGAAGCTTGTTAATGATTGTAACACGGTCCAGGAATGTCCAGTGAACGATTGGGATGGTTAAAATGCCTTGAAGTGAGTTGTAACGTGGAAATCAGTTTGCCACTTTTCTTGAATTTTTTGAAACTTGTTTTCTCTCTTGCACGCCTCTAACCTCTCTGTTTTTGGTCTGCAATCGTTCCTTATGTATCCAAGAATGAATTAGGGTTGCAACTTTGTATTAAATCTTTTCCAATTATGATCATTGATTCGTGATTTTATCCTTGTGCAAATCTTTCCAAATCAAGCAAAATGCAATCTTTTTGTATTCATATGAGCCTTGCACGATTTGATCTTATCTCCAGCTGTGTAATGATCCTAAACATGCACAAAATCTCAAGATTTGATTAGCTTTTGATATTTTTACTATTTTATTTTGATTTTATTTGATTTAAATGAAATAAAATCAAAATAAATTACAAAAATAAAAGAATGACAAATGGAAGGGCTCATGGGTCGTGGGTCACATTACAAACTCAGTACAAACATAAAAAGTTGGGCCCATTTAGCAAAAATTGCAATTTGGGACACATTTGACTTTTGGCAATTTTGCAAAAAGGGTCAACTTGGCCAATGCATAACTCTCTTAATTTTGACCCTAGAGAGGTGATCTTGGACTTTTTAGAAAGCTTAAGATGTCCTCTAAGCAACCCTTTTGGTATCATCTCAATTGAGTCTTCCATATTCATGTATGAAGCTTTGACCCAAAAGGTGTTTTTGTTGATTTTTCAAAATGACCTATAATGTCCAAATTTATATCTTCTTGTGAATAAATATTTTGAACTTGGGATATGAAGATGAATTGTAGGGAATTCCATCCTCTTAAAAATGAGCTTTGTATGGGTCATTTTTTATAAAGTATGAGAAAGTTATGTCTGGTCAAAGTTGAGTTGACTTTTCCTACAAAACCCTAATTTAGTAACTTTTGGGTTTTGATGAATTGTGAGCAGTCCTTGAGGAATCATGATCAAACCTTGATCAAATGATGAATAATACTTCAAAATGAGAATGTTGACCAAAAATATTGAATTTTAACTGTATGTGGGCCACAGTTGACTTTTGCCCTAGCACAATCAATTTTCAGGCCTTTGAGCAATTGACTGAGCAAACTTCCTATGCAGGGCTTGAAACTGGACATGGATGATCTTGAGAACATATTAGGACAATGGTGAGAATTTGGGACCCTTTGGATCCAAACATCTTGATGCAAACTGAAACCCTAATTTGAGGTAGACTGCCTTAGGAGAGAGTTTGTCTGGCCAACTCTTGGACTTCCTTGAGCAATTTGAGGACCTCACTTGAAATGTATTGAGAAATATGGGAGGGAAAATTTTGGGGTACAACACCCCCTTACTCAGAAATCTCGAAAAAAAGGTTTTTTTATGTTCTTTTCACCCTTTCCTTGTTGGATAAAAGAAAAGTCGATGGCGACTCTTGCTTACCGCCATATTTGTGAATACAAAAATGCAAACCAGTATTAAACAGTCGGTTCTGCCACTGTATTATAGACATGCTCACCTTGCTCTCCCATTTCGTGGCGAAGTCCGCTCAACACGCCCTTCCATTTTTCAAGCTCCTATGCAAAGAGGCAGCTTTCGAATGGATCGAGGAATGCGAGCAAGCCCTACTCCATCTCAAGCAAAGCCTCTCGCAATCGTCCATATTATCACGACCACTGGACGAGGAAACCTTGTTCCTGTATATGTCCGTCTCTGTCGAGGCCGTGAGTGCAACCCTCATCCACGAGACTCTTGACGGTCAAAAGCCAGTGTATTTCACGAGCAAAGCACTTCAGGGATCCAAGATCAAGTACCAACAAATCGAGAAGGTGGCCTTGGCCCTCGTTATCGTGGAGAGAAGACTCGGACACTACTTCCTGGCACACACGGTCATCATACAGACAGACCAACCCATAAGAAAACTTATAGGTCGACCAGACATGGCAGGACGAATGCTAAAGTGGTCCTTGGAGCTTTTGGAGTTCGACATCCATTACGAAAGCAGGAAGGCCCTTAAGGTCCAGGCTCTGGCCGACTTTGTCGCGAAGATGACCGCTCATAACCCCCCATAGGGAAGGAGCACCAGTGGACCATCTTCGTGGATGGAGCTTCCAGCTCGACAGAAATTAGAGTTGGAATCCTCCTCGAAAACGAGGAAGGTGTCGTGATCGAACACTTTCTCACTCTTTCCTTTCCAACCTCGAACAATTGGACTAAATACGAGGCCTTGCTCGCAGGATTAAGACTGGCCGAGGATCTTGGCGCCCGAGAAATACACATTTTCATTGATTCCCTACTTGTCGCATCTCAAGTTCAAGTGGGATACCAGGATAAGAACAACAACCCCATCGAATATTTAAATTTGGTCAGAGAACATATGAAAAAGTTTGACCGAGTAGAAATCACACACGAACCGCGCAAGAAGAACACGTGGGCCGACATACTTTTGAAGCTCGCAAGCACGAAGAAGAAAGGCGGGAACAAATCCGTCATACAAGAATCTCTATATCACCCGAGTATTGAAAGGTCCACGGTGCAGCCCGAAGTGAATGCCATCAGAGACAACTCATGCTGGATGAACCCGGTATTCAACTTTCTGACAAAAGGGGAGCTTCCTCTGGACCAGAGAGAGACGGCCGCAACCAAACGACGAGCATGCTCATACGTGGTACTCGAACACAAACTGTACTGTCAGGGATTCTCCATCCCACTCCTGAAATGTGTCGAAGAATCCGCAATCCCCGAGATACTGCGGGAATTCCACGAAGGAATCAACGCCTAACACATGGGCGGAAGATCCCTAGCACGAAAGGCGCTACGAGTAGGGTATTACTGGCCGACCATGCAACAGGACGCTAAAGAGCATGTTAAGAAATGCGACAAATCCCAGAGGCACGCTGACATGCACCTCGCACCCCCGCATGAGCTAAATACACTATCCTTCCCGTGGACATTTTCTTGGTGGGGAATGAAAATCCTCGGACCTTTCGTGCAAGGTACATATCAGAACAAATTCCTCATCATGGCCGTAGACTATTTCACCAAATGGATAGAGACCTAAGCCCTAGAAAAAATCACTTCACACAACATCCTTCGTTTCTACAAATGAAACGTACTTGCTCGATTTTGGATACCACGAGCGCTCGTCACGGACAACGACACTCAGTTCACCGATCAGAGTTTCCAAAGCTTTTTCGCCAAACACGACACCAAACAACATTTTCACCTAGGTCGAACACCCCCAAACCAATGGGCAAGCCGAAGCCACAAACAGGGTCATCCTGCGAGGACTCAAATGCAGGATGGGAGAAGCCAAGAGGGGTTGGGTCGAAGAACTACACAGTGTCCTGTGGGCCTATCGAACAACGCCCCATTCGATGACGGGCGAGACACCATTCCGACTAACCTACGACACCGAGGCCGTCATCCTGGTGGAAATCATGGAGCCATCCATGCAAACCGAAAAGCCCCTCGACGAGGAGATGAACGAAGAGGCCCTCAAAAATAAGCTCGACTTTGTCAAAGAAATTCGATCAGGAGTAACTCTTCACGAGGCCACGCTAAAACAGCATGTAGCCCTATGCCATGAAAAAAAAGTTATAAAGCGAGAATTTCAGGTCGGCGGCCTAGTCTTGCGAAGAAACCAGAAAGATTCCCGCGAAGGGAAGCTGGCCTTAAACTGTGAGGGGCCTTACCACATCCAAGGAGCTACGGGCACTGAAGAATATTACCTCAAACAATTAAATGGAGAACCATTACCTCTACCCTGGAATGTTGCAAAGCTAAAACAATAATATAGCTAAGTCCTTTACCCGCTAAGGACATAGCAGTCGACCAATCCCCTCTAATCGAGCAAGGGATGAGCTCGACCACATAGGCGTGTCTAGGTACAGACATGGCCTCCAAACATCAGCTAAAGGCGATATTTGTTCATTCACGAGCAAGATCTTAGCCCGACAGGGACACCTCGATCGAGCTCTGTTGTCGAAGTACCCAACATGGCAGAACACCCAGCTCGTAATGGACAGTTCACGCCACGGCTTTAAGATCCCGACCGTGGTCTTACACTCGTTATGCGGATCCCTATTCCTCCTCTTCGACACATCCCAACATGTGCCGAACAATAAGAGGGTCGAGCATACATCTCTGCTCATGAAAAAAATAACTCGCGTCGACCATGACAAAGGTCGAACATACATCTCCATACACGGAACTTACAAATATTCATGGGATAATTAAGTCAAAAACAACGACGAGCAAAAAATAAGCAAGCATCAGCAAAAACATAAAGGCATTGAAGCTAAGTAAAGCATTTATAAATGTCGACCGCTAGAGTCGACGATGTCTGAATGTTACAAAATTACGGGCACGCAGGCCCAAATACAAATAGCTAAGTTAAAAAATGCTAACCACTCCTTGGAGTGTCTACTTCGACCTCGGGAGAGTCAGGAGGAGGAACCATTCGACCATCAATCACCTGGGACATAACGCCGGTTCCTTCAGTGTTGAGCCCCGGGTTCAACACGGACAGTTGATTCACGGCGGCCTCGAAGCCATCGACCAAAGTGTCGACACAGTCTGACTCGAGGAGTTGAATACGAGCAACAAAACCGGCACAAGTGCGCAAATCAATTACATCCTTGGGTTCGTCCTCCACGGGCGCCATAACAGCCTTCAGATCAATAACTTCCCTCTCCAGCCGCTCCCTTTCGCTCTCCTATAATTCTTTGTCGAGCAGGAGGCAGTCCTTTTCCTCGAGGGCTTTGTCAGCTCTCTCTTTCTCCCCCGCCAGAGCATCACTCTGGTCCCGAAACATCTCTTCACTTTGTTCAAGGGCGGTCTTTAATTTTTGTGTCTTCGCTTGAAGAGTCATGTTCTCTGACTCCAGTTCCTTGACTCGACCAGAGGAGCTGGCCCCTTCACCCACAAGGACCACGACCATCTCCGCCATCTTCATCACCCCGACCATACTGGAAGCCAAATTCTTCCTTTGACCTTCGTCTTTGAGTCACCTTATGATGTCGGACTCATTGTCAGACACAGTTAGAGGGAAGCCCTCAAAGAAATCCTTCTCCACGAAACAAGGCGGGAGGCTGAAGGCTCGGGCAGTCGCCCCTTCGGTCACACCAGTAACCCCATCTACGGGGCGACTCCTTTTCTTGCCCAACACAACAGCTTGCTGGTCGGCACCGCGGGTTCCCGACGACCCACTAGATCCTTCCTTGGTCGGCTCAGAAACTGAACCCATGCGTGTAGGCTGATGCGGCTTCACCAACCTCTTATGGCTCTTTTTCTCTTGGGTCAGCTTCAAAAGCCTCTCGCGATGTTCCACCATGTTACCTGCAAAAACAAAAATGATATCCTCGGGTCAGCCTCGACGGGAAAACTAAACAAAAGAAAAAAAGTCAAGCCAGGTAGTAAAAATATAGCTAAATAAAGCGAGCATAAACCTAAGAAATTCTCGACGGGCGCGCTCTGAACATCGGCTCACCATCTTCATCAAGGATGTCATGTCCTTCCCTCGTGACCCATCTAGCAGGAAAGAACCCATCGACAAACCGATTAAGGATACCATATGCCTCTTCGTCCTCAACGCTCTTGCCGCCGGCAGGAGTGTGGTAATGTCTGGGACCGTGATCATAATGGCCCGAACACCAGTGGATGGGAAACTTAGAGATTCGCCCCATCTCCTGCTTAGCATTCGCATCATAACACGGTTCACCATCTTCATCCCCAACGGGAGCCGGGTCAAACACGACGTCCACAACAGTCTGAGAAGTAGGTCACACGACATACTATATGTCCTTAAAGTCGCGGACAGAGTACATGTACATCTTGAACAGCCTCTTCGACTGTTTGAGGGAGACCCAATTGTGTTTCCCGCCCCGGGACTGCCGTTTTAGATGAAAAACCCTGAAGAACAGGGCAATGGTTGCCTCGATCCTCAGGAACCGGCAAGTAATCTCGAATGCACGATAAATGCAATGGCATTTGGGTGAAGCTGAGAAGGTGCTAAGTTCAAGTGATTGAGCAACCCCATCTGGAAATCGTTGAAGGGGAGGCGAAGCCCCAAATCTCTGAAAACGACCTCGTACATAGGGAAGCGGTCTTCCTCGAACTCCGAGCATATCTGAGCATTGGGTGTTGGTCGCAAGATCGCGAAGTTCCTTTGGAAGCCTTCCTGATCGCCGCCATGCTCGACGATAGTGTAAGCCTACCTCCTACTATAACTATATATCGAGGCTATCCCTCGAGGCTCCGCCCCGACCCAAGCCAAGGCGGGATCATCAATCGTGTCAACCAAGTTAACACCCTCCTCGGCTACACTGGTCTCTTCGACGTCCACGTGCTTGGTCGATTCAGGAGTGTCGGCCATTTTATCTGTAAAGTAGAGGAAACCGGTAAATTCGACAGCAAATCCAAATCTATCCTTCCGCGATACAGGTAAAAAGGTTAGGCGGCGCCTAAACCAAGTCGATAGTCCCTCGTACAGAAGGGGTAATACTCGATCCTCGATCAGGGCATGAAAATCATGCCAGTCTTATAAAACCACACAGCGGTTATAACGACGAACACTCATTTTCATGAATACCCCGAGCACAGGAAGAATACAGCGAGCAAAGTATGAATTTGCCGGCCAGACTCATGAATTCACCGGGGACCGCACAAACTTCTTGCACAAAATCCATGAATTTTGCGGAGATATATGAAGACTACGGGGTAAACTCATCTAAGTGTCGGGGAAACAATGAATATCACGGGCTCAATCACGAAAATTACACATAAATACATGAATTCCCTGAGCAGAACCCCTCAGTCGTGAAATTCTACAACTAAAACATCATCAAAACAAAGAGTATCACGAAAAAGTACTTACTTGGACAAAGCAGATGAAGAACAACGAAGGTTGAAGAAGAACGCGCGGAGGATTCTGCGACGACGGAAGGAAACAGCATGGCGTTGGCGATAAGGAGAGTGGAAAGCGCGAGAATATAAACGTAAATAATGGGTCTTTAGGCACTATATATAGAGCTGGCGTGGAATGTGAAATGTCGCGTCGGGCAGCTCAACAATCGTCTTTCTCCCCGACACTTACACACTCAGCTAATAATGACCCTCTACTCCCTAGGTCATCATTACAATCTCAAAGGTCATGTCACGTGCCTACACCCCATATGGTTTCCCCTCTCCGCGACTAGAATGGTCCCATCTCGAGTTCATTCTGAATGCTGCTCGGGTAAACCCATGAACTGAAGACTTTCTCCGTCAACACAATGAAATATCCACGTCGAGCAGTGCACCTCGCGAAAGAAAAAGTTGGACTTAAGTCGTAACTCCTTCATCAGGAGCAACGACTTGGGGATGCTCCTATTCTGGATTGGGCCTGACCTTGGCCCAACTCCATGTGAGGCCCAACCCAATTATGTCGATTAAGACATACTGGTGATTCTGTCCTCGAGCACGTCGGGCAGCGACTTCCATGCGAGGAGGCAACCCCACCACACAGGGATGAACTCATTTGGTCCTAGGAGGATCATCGTCGGTCAGGGGAACCTCGAGGTCACCCTCTGATCCCCTTCCCGACCAAGACTGATCTCCGTGCACGACCTCGCGTCTGACGAAGGGCATCCACGGCGGGCAGAAACACCTCACGAGCATCCTCCTCGTAGGGCTTACTATCAACGTCTCTGAATATCACGAAGTCTTTGCGGTCCCGGAAAGACCGCATCCCTATCCTCTTGATCTTGCGGAGGAAGTCATCCAGGTGGGGGACCACGTGCGGGTCTCCACTACTCACGTAGGACCTGACAGTCTCCACGTTGGGCCTGTTTGACCAATTCAATGAGGAGATCTTGGCCCAGCGCTGGGGGCTATAAATACCCGCTCTTTCGAGGGGGTTAGGTATTGATCATCTCTTACTCACTCTTGCTTGCTAGCTCATTCTGTATCTCATTTTGACATCGGAATGTCTTGCAGGTATCCCACCTCACTCTCAAGTTCAACTCGAAATAAACTGTGACGGTCAATTCTGATCAGATACGATAATATATTTATATAATTTAAAATCCTTTTTAATTTTGATTATTGAGTACATATAGTGATTATCCTTGGATTTTTAATTTGCAATTTTCAACTTAATGTTACTGAGTTAATGGCTCATAATATTATTTGATACTAATAACATGGAGTGTGGCTTATGTCATTATCAAATATTTCTGAGATTTTTCACATTTATTTTAATATTTTTGATATTGGTGTTCCCTAATATGACAGAAAACAGTAATTATGCAGCAAATAGGAACACAGACCATTTTGCATAATCACCAATTTCAGATTATGCAGCAAATACAAGAATGCAAAGGGGTAGAAAATAGAATAAGGTTCAATCTGCATTTTATTGTCTACCAAAGTTTGACATGGAAGATGTTCCAAAGTCAAATACTCAATGCTACAAGGTTCGATCTTATCCATGTTCTCATACCCAATACTCCTTTTCTTTGATTCATTTTCCATGCCACGGGCTATTGATTTATATCATATTTATATTATGAAAGTGCATGGTGTTAGATAAATGTCAAATACATAACATTGTTTATATCACTACTGCAAATGCAATTTTTGGTGCCAATAGCATCACTCGGAGGAACGTTCATGTTACTAGCAATAGCAATAATTTGTTTTTGCATATACTACAAGAGACACCAAGATACGTGTGGTTTTTATTCTATTGACTACACTCACAGTGTATCAAAATTAGACTCAAATATAAATAAATACTGCAATGATATATGGTACTTTTCTTCCATTTCGATAATGAGTGTGTTTGTTTCGTCGCAGCTTCCCATCAGGTGAGCAAGGTGGGTGCAAGAATAAAGCAAGAACTTGAAAGTGGCTCAAGACAAATATATTTATATTACATATGTGTATTTGAAATTTTAGAAGTTTGTGTTTGTTTATTAAACTTTCATTGTATAAAAATTTTGGATTTATTATTGTTTTGGTTAAATCCTGTGATAATTTATCTGGCCACGGACTGATATTTCATATAAAAAAATTTAGATGAAAATATTTGTTTTTAAGACAAATTTAATTAACTCTATTAATTTATTATCATTAAAAATAATAATTTATTTATTTTTTAATTTTATGTGCATCTTATACCCTTTTCTTATAACCTTCTTTGTGCATACTACTATTCAAATATATGCTTAATTTCTACAAAATAAAGTGTCCTAAACACATGGGCTATATTTGAATTGGTTGATTCAAAATGATATAATTTTAAATAAATTATAAATATTTTCTTACCACGAATATAAACATAAATATATTGATTTATATATTATTAATATATATAGTGGATATAGTATAGTGATTGCAATCTATTATATTAAAAATCAATTGCATGATAGTATTTTTTTAATTTAATTTTTTTTATTTCATAGGTTACTATCAATATAATATATATATATATATATATATATATATATATATATATATATATATATATATATATATATATATATATATATATATATATATATATATATATATATATATATATATATATATATATATATATATATATATATATATATATATATATATATATATATATATATATATATATATATATATATATATATATATATATATATATATATATATATATATATATATATATATATATATATATATATATATATATATATATATATATATATATATATTAATTTAATTAATTATTATCTTAATTTGAGACATAATTTTTTTTTAATTTTTTTTTTTCAATCATGGTTCATTTTTTTTTTGGTAAGATTATTTAATACACTTAAATCAATATGATTATTGTTCAATTTACAATTAAGTAAATTATTTTATATTTCACATTTAGATTTTTTTTAAAAATTTCTCCAACTCACACGTCCTTTTTTTATATGGTTATTTAATACATTGTATTTTTATGATCATCTACTATTAAACAATTACTATTTAATTGACCAAACTCTTTATTACACACAAAATTAGCATATGTATACGATAATAAAATGTTTAATTTTACGGGTAACTTTTAACACAATGTCTATTTTATTTTAATCAACAATGACTTTTATTTGAAAACTAAAATCTTTATTTTCAAATTCCAAAATTTTCTTTTTTTTCTTCTTCTTTCTCCATCTTATTGGTTCCTCTTTTTTATTTTTATTTTATATGATTATTTAATACAATTGAATTTTATGATAATTGTTTATTTTATAATTAAATGTCTCATTTCAAACTTATGTGCTTCTAAATATATTTTATATCGTATCAAATAAATTCACTCGTGCGCGAGCACGGATATCTTATTAATTTTTTATTTAAAATTAAAAAACAAAAGTTGAAACGTCAACCAAACCCTAACCATCTTCCTTACTTCTTTTTCTCTCTCTTTCTTTAGTTCTCCTTGTTTTCTTTCGTAAATTCTCTTCAATCTCACACCAACATCAATAATGACTCAACAACATCAACAATGAGAGACGAGAAGAAGTTTGAACGTGTTGTCTTTTATATGTTTAGCGTTTTTCTCTAGATTGATATATGGTTCTTTTATTTATCCTTTTGAAATTACACTCAGATATGTAGTTTTTGTTTGTTGTTCAGGACAGGACTCATAGATATGTGAAGTTACATTCAGATCTGATCACAAAGAGAAGGGAACCATTCTTGAACGGAAATTGATTTCAACCCTACTATTCTTGCTTCAAGTGACTTTTAATTTAGATGTTGTTGTCGTCCGGTGATACAGAGGTATGAGCTTCGTGTCTTTTTATATTCTTTGTAACTTTCTGAGATTTTTGTTTTTTGTCTACCTGTATAGAACTTTAGTACAAAGATTGGAGATTAGTTTTACTTTTGTCCATGACAGGTGGGAAAATATTTTACAGTTTGTTGCAGGATTGATTACATGTTGGGATTCTTCCGAATCTGGGAACTTCCAGATCATTCTGTGACAGGTCTATTGATTCAATGTTAATATTATTGGTGCACAAAGGTTGAATATGAGGATAAAAATGAAGGAGAGAGAGAAAAGAATAAAGGAATATACTACAACAATTTGTTGAGGAATAAATTTTATATTAAAATCTTACTTAAATCCTAGTTATAAAGTTGCTTATATACACAAAGTAAATTGTCACGTAGGCCCTAATAAAAGTAAACTTAATAGCTAAATTAACAAGCAAACTAGGACTCCAGAAGCTAAACATGCTTTTAGGACACAACCTTAGAAGTTTATGCTTCTGATTAACACAAATACCTTATGAATATGAATCACTTCTAACATCATCCCTTAATTCATATTCAGCTAACTAAATTCTACAACACCAATTTTGTCCCTCAAATGGATAAAGTGTTCAGTCTTGACTTCCTTTGTCATAGCATCTGCAAGTTGCTTATGGGTGCTGCAGTGTGCAACTTCTAATTCTCCATGCTGGACTTGACTTCTCAAAAAATGGAAATTCGTGTCAATATACTTGCTTCTCCCATACAGCACTAGATTCTTGGCAAGACTTATGACAGATTTGTTGTTAATCATCAACTTCACATGTTTATTCACCTTGATTTTCAGATCTTGCAATAAGTTCATCATCCAAACCGCTTGACATACAATTAAAGAACCTGCATTGTATTCAGATTCACAGGTTGACAATGCAACCACGTGTTACTTCTTGGAGCAGCAAGAAATGGGACTTCCCAGATAATTGAAAAAATATCCATAAGTACTTCTTCTTTCAACTCTGTCTCCACACTAATCAGAGTTTGAATAGCCTATCAGCTATGCATCTCATCTAACACCAGAAGGGAACATCACTCCATGCCTCATAGTCCCTTTATTGTACCTCAGAATCTTGACAACAACTTGGTAATGTAACCACTTCATTTGTTCATAAAGTTACTCACCATTCCAACCGTATAACAAATATAATATTTGGTGTTACACAAATATCTCAATGAGCCAGCTAACTGTTTGAAAGTTGTAGCATTTACATCATCACCATCTATATCAAAATTTAGCTTGTGATCCATTTCAGCAGGTGTGATTGTAGTCTTGGGATTTGTTAGCTCAAACCTCTTCAGAAGCTCAAGTTCATACTTCAGTTGATGCAAAATTATACCCTTCCAAGAGTACAATACCTCCATCCCTAGAAATTACACCCGCTTTCCTAGGCCAGTCATCTCAAATCATTCATCAACATCTTTTTAAACTTGACTACCTCTTCTGGACAGCTCCCTGTTAGCATGAGGCCCGACATGTCGGAAAAGATCAAAGCAGAAGTTATGAAGCAGTTCAATGCTGGATTTTTGGCTGTCACCTCTTATCCTCAATGGGTGGCTAATGTTGTCCCTGTACC
This sequence comes from Vicia faba, assembly GCA_948472305.1. Lineage (NCBI taxonomy): Eukaryota > Viridiplantae > Streptophyta > Magnoliopsida > Fabales > Fabaceae > Vicia > Vicia faba. Next base: position 816,982,985 of record OX451741.1, on the reverse strand, counting down.
CAAGAAAGATGGTAAAGTGCGGATGTGTGTGGACTACAGAGACTTAAATAGGGCAAGCCCCAAAGATGATTTCCCACTCCCCCACATCGACATCCTGGTTGACAATACGGCACAACACAAAGTGTTTTCCTTCATGGATGGCTTCTCGGGCTATAACCAAATCAAAATGGCACCTAAGGATATGGAGAAAACGACTTTTGTTAAACAGTGGGGCACTTTCTGTTATAAAGTCATGCCATTCGGATTGAAGAATGTTGGGATGTTGGGGCAACCTATCAACGCGCTATGGTAGCTTTATTTCATGACATGATACACCATGAGATAGAGGTCTACGTAGACGATATGATAGCCAGATCGCAGATGGAAGAAGAGCACCTCGATCACCTACAAAAGCTGTTTGAAAGGTTGAAGAAGTACAATTTGAGATTGAATCCAAACAAGTGCACATTCGGAGTACGGTCTAGTAAACTCTTGGGTTTTGTCGTCAGCAACAAGGGTATCGAAGTTGATCCTGCCAAGGTTAAAGCGATACAAGAAATGCCGTCTCCTCATACTGAGATAGAAGTCAGAGGATTCTTGGGACGTCTGAATTACATAGCCAGGTTTATTTCTCACCTGACAGCTACTTGTGAACCAATCTTCAAACTCCTGAAGAAAGATCAAGTAGTCAGATGGAACGACGAATGCCAAGTTGCTTTTGACAAAATCAAGGAATACCTGTAAGAACCTCCTGTGTTGTTGCCACCTGTAGAAGGAAGGCCTTTGATCTTATATCTAACTGTTTTAGAAAACTCAATGGGGTGTGTGTTGGGGCAGCATGACGAGTCTGGCCGAAAAGAGCATGCTATTTATTACTTGAGCAAAAAGTTTACCAACTGTGAAACAAGATATTCACTGCTCGAGAAAACTTGCTGCGCTCTGGCATGGGCTGCTTGCCGGCTAAGACAGTATATGTTGACCCACACTATTTTGTTGATATCTAAAATGGATTCGATAAAGTACATCTTTGAGAAGCCTGCTCTTTCTGGGAGAATAGCAAGATGGCAGATGATCCTGACAGAATATGACATACATTATACTACCCAAAAAGCTATAAAGGGCAGTGTATTGGCTGATCATCTTGCTCACTAAGCTGTAGAAGACTATCAGTCCATGAAGTTTGAATTCCCGGATGAATACATCATGACGTTAGACAACTGTGAAGAGATCAGGCCATATGACGAACCTGAACAAGGATCCCGATGGACCCTGTTCTTTGATGGGGCATCCAACGCACTTGGAAATGGTATCAGCGCCATACTCATATCTCCTGAAGGATGTCATACTCCTTTTACTGCCAGACTTTGCTTCAACTATACAAACAACATGGTAGAATACGAAGCGTGCATCTTTGGTCTCAAGGCTGCCATAGACTTGGGGATCAAACACTTGGATGTATTTGGAGATTCAACCTTGGTCATCAGTCAAGTCAAAGGGGAATGGGACACCAAACACCCCAACCTTATCCCTTATAAAGAACATGTGTTGACATTGTTGCCGCATTTTGAGAAGATTACCTTCGAGCATTTCCTGCGAGAAGAAAATCAGCTAGCAGACGCATTAGCTACAATGTCATCTATGTTTAAACTTAATTGGGATAACGAGGCTCCTCAAATCTCCATTGAGCGGATGAATGAACCAGCCTACTGTCACGAGATTAATATCGAAGAAGTAGTGGATCAGCCTTGGTTTCATGAAGTCAAGAGGTATCTCGAGTCTCAGGAATATCCAGAAGGAGCTTCGGTGAATGACAAGAAATTCCTGAGAAGGTTCTCGGATAAGTTCTTCCTTAGTAACGGCATTTTGTACAAATGCAGTCATGACTCGGTATTGCTTTGGTGCATAGACAAGGCTGGGGCTAAAAGGATCATGGGTGAACTACACGAAGGCACTTTTGGTACACATTCCAGTGGGCATACAATGGCAAAGAAAATCCTACGGGCAGGCTATTATTGGTCTACCATGGAGGCAGATTGCTATCAACACTCTCGGACTTACCATAAGTGCCAAATCTATGCTGACAAAGTGCACGTACCTCCGGTTCCTTTGAACGTCTTGACGGATCCTTGGCCCTTTGCTATGTGGGGAATCAATATGATTGGGGAAATCAAGCCAACAACCTCCAATGGACATCGCTTTATCTTGGTGGCCATTGACTATTTTACAAAATAGGTTGAGGCAGCTTCCTTTGCTTCCATTACTAAGAATGTGGTCGCCCGGTTCATCAAGAAGAATCTCATCTGTCGATACGGTATCCCAGAGAGAATCCTCACTGATAATGGTACAAATCTGAATAATACTATGATCACCGCCTTGTGTGAGCAATTCAAGATTCAGCACCACAATTCTTCCCCTTACTGGCCAAAGATGAATGGTGCTGTAGAAGCTGCTAACAAAAACATTAAGAAGATCATACAGAAAATGACATTCACATACAAAGATTGGCATGAGATGCTACCGTTCGCTCTCCATGGGTATCGTACCACAGCTCGCACATCAACTGGGGCAACACCTTTTTCTCTCGTATACGGCATGGAAGCTGTTTTGCCTATTGAGGTCCAGATCCCCTCTCTGAGAATCATGAAGGATGCTGGTTTGAATGAAGAAGATTGGATTCAGACTCGGTTTGACCAACTAAACTTGATTGATGAGAAGAGGCTTACAGCTATCTGTCATGGTCAGATGTACCAAAAACGTATGATCAAAGCTTTTAATAAAAAGGTCAAACATCAGGTATATCGGGTCGGTGACCTGGTAATCAAGCGTATCATTTTGCCACTAGGTGATCCCAGGGGAAAATAGACCCCTACATATGAGGGGCCATTTGTAATCAAAAGCATTTTCTCTGGTGGAGCAATGATCTTGACTACTATGGATGGTGACGACCTCCCGCACCCTGTAAATACGGACATAGTTAAAAGATATTATGCATGATAAAAGACCCGCTAGGTTGACTGGCCTAGGAAAAAATAAGGGCTTCCCGGCGAACCAAAAGGGTTCGGGCAAAAATAAGGGATGAAAATAAAAAAAATCTGTACACCCGACAAGTCGAAAACCCGAAAGGGCGACTTGGGCAAAAAAGGGTATCCCGGTGGACTGAAAACCCGAGAGGGCGGTCCAGGCAAAAGTTAGGGATTAAATCGTATGACTATGTCCCGTTGGATCATCTGGAAAACAATCTTCAGCGTCAACCAATCAACTCAATTGGCTCTAAATCAATCCAATCGACTTCGCTGAGGCGACCAGCGGACAAGACATTCAGAGGCATGAAGGCTATAGTAGAACGGGAACCCCATGGGATTATTTCACATAGCTACCTTTTCTTTGTATAAAATTCCATTTTTTACGACGACATTCTCTTTCCAGAATGCTTTGTCTCATTGTACAAAAAAACACTTATTCAAGTTAATACCAAGATATCCCTTTTGAAAGTGTAAAACCATCTGTTTTCTTATTTCTATGTTTTATTTTACAAAAACGTCCAATGATTTATTTTTGAACATATGCATTTGAACGTGATTACTGTTACAAATAAATAAATAAAAAAGAAAAAAAAAACGGAAAAACAATTACTAATGATTTTAATAAATAGAGTAATATCTGTGAGCCATTCCATAAAACCCCCCGCAGGTACTTTCTCCAACCAGAGCAAAAATTTCCAACCACTGGTTCAAAGTGTCTCCAGCAAGTTGCCCAACTTCTCATATTTCCCCAGCAGGATATCACAAGCAATGTCTGGCTTTTCCCTTCTGCAACAGAGTCATTACTTGGAAATTCACCCATCAGTACTTCAAAAGGGATTTATTTTCCCCGCTTCCAGCAACGCTATGACACAAACAATCTTTATTTTTCATACATTCGCATACATATGTCATAAAATTGGCAACTCAAGTGCATACGGTGCAATCTCATTTATTTTGAGAGGCAAACATCACACCATGCATCGCATACATCATAGCATTGCATACAATTAACTCTTTGCCTTTTTACAAGAAAGAGACATTTGACAGTTATTATCAACAAACTTCCGACAGACACAAATCTTCAACAAGTCAAATACAGATCAGTTTCCGAGAAAATCCAGATTCTTACTGGTTCAGATAAATCTCTCAACGGTTTATTCTGATTCGTCTCTAGATTTTTTACTGGTTCAGATAAATCTCTCAACAGTTTATTCTGATTCGTCTCCAGATTTTTGTTGGTTCAGATAAATCTCTCAACGGTTTATTCTGATTCGTCTCCAGATTTTTGCTGGTTCAGATAAATCTCTCAACGGTTTATTCTGATTCATCTCCAGATTTTACTGGTTCAGATAAATATCTCAACGGTTTATTCTGATTCATCTTCAAATTTTACTGGTTCAGATAAATCTCTCAACGGTTTATTCTGATTCATCTCCAGATTTTTTACTGGTTCAGATAAATCTCTCAACGGTTTATTCTGATTCGTCTCCAGATTTTTGTTGGTTCAGATAAATCTCTCAACGGTTTATTCTGATTCGTCTCCAGATTTTTGCTGGTTCAGATAAATCTCTCAACGGTTTATTCTGATTCATCTCCAGATTTTACTGGTTCAGATAAATCTCTCAACGGTTTATTCTTATTCATCTCCAGATTTTACTGGTTCAGATAAATCTCTCAACGGTTTATTCTGATTCATTTCCAAATTTTACTGGTTCAGATAAATCTCTCAACGGTTTATTCTGATTCATCTCCAGATTTTTTTACTGGTTCAGATAAATCTCTCAATGGTTTATTCTGATTCATCTCCAAATTTTTGTTGGTTTAGATAAATCTCTCAACGATTTATTCTGATTCATCTCCAGATTTTACTGGTTCAGATAAATCTCTCAACGGTTTATTCTGATTCATTTCCAGATTTTACTGGTTCAAATAAATCTCTCAACGGTTTATTCTGATTCATCTCCAGATTTTTACTGGTTCAGATAAATCTCTCAATGGTTTATTCTGATTCATTTCCAGATTTTACTGGTTCAGATAAATCTCTCAATGGTTTATTCTGATTCGTCTCCAGATTTGTGTTGGTTCAAATAAATCTCTCAACGGTTTATTCTGATTCGTCTCCAGATTTTTGTTGGTTCAGATAAATCTCTCAACGGTTTATTCTGATTCATCTCCAGATTTTTGTTGGTTCAGATAAATCTCTCAACGGTTTATTCTGATTCATCTCCAGATTTTACTGGTTCAGATAAATCTCTCAACGGTTTATTCTGATTCATCTCCAGATTTTACTGGTTCAGATAAATCTCTCAACGGTTTATTCTGATTCATTTCCAAATTTTACTGGTTCAGATAAATCTCTCAACGGTTTATTCTGATTCATCTCCAGATTTTTACTGGTTCAGATAAATCTCTCAATGGTTTTCTCAATGGTTTATTCTGATTCATCTCTAGATTTTTACTGGTTCGGATAAATCTCTCAACGGTTTATTCTGATTCATTTCCAAATTTTACTGGTTCAGATAAATCTCTCAATGGTTTATTCTGATTCATTTCCAGATTTTTACTAGTTCAGATAAATCTCTCAACGGTTTATTCTGATTCATCTCCAGATTATTTTACTGGTTCAAATAAATCTCTCAACGGTTTATTCTGATTCATTTCCAAATTTTACTGGTTCAGATAAATCTCTCAACGGTTTATTCTGATTCATCTCCAGATTTTTACTGTTTTAGATAAATCTCTCAACGGTTTATTCTGATCCATTCTCTGTTCCGATCCAGTTCAAACTTTCCGTCAATGATCGCCTTTGGATGGCATCTATAAGCCCATCTCCGACAATTCTCCTCTATTTCTCCAAATGGCATCTTTAAGCCCATTTCCATACACAATCAAACCAGAGCGTCATCAAGTGCAAATTTATGGGCACTCTAGTGTTCAATTATCTTCTACTTTCAAGCCACAAACGACAAACATGTCGATCTCGCTTTTCAAGTTTAAGAAAATTGAACAGGGGCAGTTGTTGTACCTCAAAATTTGCCCTCCCATTTTTCATAGAAGACACAACCCTAGGGTTTCTCGGATATTCAAGTTGACTCAGAAATCGACCAGACAGATTCTCTTCTGTGACAGTAAACCAGCAATTAGGGCTTTTTGCAAATTCTCAAAAAGAAAGTGAGTTTTCAAAGATCCAATTGGCCTTCATAGGTCTTTATGCTTCCTCAAGGTTGTATTTATGTTTTCTTCAAGCTACAAGATTTTGAGACGTTTTTGTCTGTTCATGGTCACATGTGATGTCGCTCACGGGTTTATCTTCAAAGAATTGGAAGAAATTTGAGTTTGGAAAACTTTAAAATTATCAAATCATCGCAAGACATTTGATTGATTTTGAATTTTCTAAAAACGCAGTTTACTGAAAGGATAATGTTTGTTCTTAGAGCATGATTTGTTTGGGACAAGAGATGGAGGTTAAGACTGTCATTTAGGACAATCATGATTTTGATCCAGGTTAATCAGATGATTTACGTCCTTAAAACATTTGTTTGGTCAGGAAATGGAATATACAGTGCGTGTTTGTTTGAAATGCAGTTACAAAGTTATTGGGATTACTTGGAATTTAAGTTACCTGACTGGAGCATTTTATTTCAAATATCCTGATTGGGAATTTCAAAAGTCAATTGGGATGCGAAGAGAAATTACAAATTGTTGTTGATAAAGGATTTCAAGTTACAAAATGGCACCAGAATACTTCATGCTACAACTCAAGATTTTCTCCAAATTCAAACATTGTTACAAAACAATTTATTCTTTTAAATACTTTATGTTTTACAACTTATTGTATTTAAAGATGAATTGGTACAACTATTGGATATAATACAAGAATAATTTTTTTTTATAAATTACAAAGAAAATCCAAATGGATGTTTGGCCTAGGAGAATTAATCTATGCCTAAGTTTATTTGAAGATTGAAGTCGTGTCAAATTCCTTTTCTTATCTCCAAGACTTCCATGCTTGCCGCAGATTTCTTGCGTTCTTTGCTTTGTCATCTCCAATTTTGCTCACATGAAAACAAGAAAAAGAAAACATGATTAGTACAAAATCATATGGGCATGAACAAGAAAAATTTTCAAAAGGCATTCATCATTAAGGTTTGCAATATGGAATCAGAATGCTGTTTAATTCATCACAATTTATTTCCCCTATTTGCAAATCACAAGAAGGTTATCCTTCTTGGTTCACAAAAAGAAAGAAGAATAATTCGTGAGCATGCTACAAACAACATTACAAACTGAACCAAACAAAATGCTACAAACTAAACCAAACAAAATGCTACAAATTGAACCAAACAAAATGCTACAAACTGAACCAAACAAAATGCTACAAACTGAACCAAACAAAATGCTACAAACTGAACCAAACAAAATGCTACAAACTGTCCAAACAACAAACAGCATTACAAACTGTCCGAACAACAAACAGCATCACAAGTGGACAAACAACAAACAACATCAACAAAAATGAGGCAGCAGTATGACAAATAGCTAAGATGCTAAGTCAAACAAAAACACTTGCTCAAGAAATCATCATTTTCCAACTGCAAACCTTTCAGAATTAGAAAAAAGGCAAAAGAGCAAATTGCTTTTTTCATTGTCATTGAGAGATAAGAGAGGAAAGAAGTCACCTATTCTATAGAATTGCCCAAAATGCACATTCTGCAAAAGCCTTGCTAAAAAAGAGGAGCTGCTGCAAACCCAAGAATCAAGAAAATTGCTAAAAAACAAAACCTGCTGTGAGCAAAACCTGCTATAAGCAAAACCTGTTGTAGAGACCAAAGGCCAAGAGGCCACAACATTTTTTTAAAGAGTCAATATAACATAAGCAAGACAATAGAAAAAAGGGCAACAAGTCTCAAACTGAAAGGATAATTAACAAGCTTCAAACACAAAAACCTATCAACCATCCAAGAAAAATCTCAAACACAAAACCATCAGTAAGCCTCAAACAGCCCATCACTGAACCAAGCTTCAAGCTCACAAAACCAAAAACAAAGCCTCAAAAATAAAAAACCTGCAACAAGCTTCACAAAATAAAAACCAGAAAACATCATCAAATCAAAAAAACCTGTTAACTCCCAAAACCTGAACCGAGCCTCAAACATAAAAACCAGAAACATCATCAAATCAAAAACCTGTAAACCATCCAAGAAAAATCTCAAACGAGTTAACAAAACAAAGCCTCAAGATCCTAACAACCAGCAATCATCATCAAAGCAAAAACCTGTTAACCATCAACAAATCCAAAACCAAAACACAATATCCAAGCCTCAAACATCCCAAAAACCAGTAAACCTCAAACACCCAAAACCTGAACAAAAATCCCAAAACCAATAACCATCATAAAACCAAAAAAAACTGTAACAAGCTTCAAGATCTCAAACACAGTAACCATCATTCAAACAAAGGAAACAGAAGAGGTTACCGACAAACTAGAAAAAGCCACCCCTTATGTGATACGGTGGGAAGAACTGACTGTTTTTTGGAATGTTGGTTTGCGTTTTGCGTTTTGTATTCGCAAAATGTCACAGTAAGCAAGAGTCACCACCGACTTTTATTTTATCCAACAAGGAAAGGAAAAAAACACAGAAAAATTCCTTTTTTGAGATTATCTTTGAGTACGCGGGGTAGATTATAGAAAGGGAAGGTATTAGCACCCTTTCTATCCGTAGTTATCTACGGGCTCTTAGGTACTTGCTCATCATTTTCAAAATTGTTTTCTTTGTGCTTGTGGGTTTGAAAAGTTTTTGTTTTAACTTTGATTTAACTCTTGCTTATGTCCTCAAGAGTGTAATGAAGTGTTTTTGAAAACTTTATTTGAAAAGGAGTGTAAGTGTGAAAATTTTGTTTTGTTTTTGGATGAGCAAGTATCTAAGAACTATCTACCTACTCGAAAAAGGAATCGTTCTATGCTAATTTACTTTAGACGATGCTATCCCACTATTAGTGAGTAGGTAACACCATTGTTGGAGTTTGAGGGTCAATTCGAATGAGGGACATACGGTCACCAAAGCAATGTTAGGACACCTTAGCGGTAACCCTAATGTCTTAGATCATTTGTTTGAGGCAACAATATCCGAGGCAACCATTTTGAGGCGACTATGATCTTTTTGACAAGAGGACGACCTCTAAAACGACCTATACTTAATGACTGTGTACGAAGGCAACCAAGCAGGGTGTACCCTAAGAGTGCGCATGTGCGAGTGTGTCGTTTTCAGTTATTTTTATCTTTGCACATGTTAAAGGTGATCTAATTTGATTTTAAGATTAAACATTCAGTCTTGTCATGCAAACCTTATTATCAAACATCTAGCAGTTATAATTTGCAGAATTAAAATGCGGAAATTAAATTACAAGGCGTCGGGTATTTACATCGCCAAAAGCAACCCTTTGAAAATAAAATAAAGCAATAAAATAAATAAATGTCCTATTTATCTATTACATACCCGAAGCAGATACATCAATAATTAAATAAAAATAAAGCGCGACGCAAAATTAAATCGGATGCGAATTAGGGTTTTGACCCCTTTTAAAAGAAAATGCTCTTTTTGTTATTTTTATTTTAAGAAAAGAAATTAAATACTAAATTAATTATTAAATAAATTAAATGGAAAAATAATTAATGACATGTTTTTGGAGTTTTTATTATTTTAAGAAAGAAAATAAAAATAATTAAATGAATTAAAACCTAATGATTTCTAATTAATTTTAAATATTTACAAAATAAATTAAAGTTTCCTAATTAATATCCTAATTAAATAATAAGTATTTATTAGTAAAAATAAAAGAATTCTGAAATTTTATTGGATAAAATATATTTTTGGTGATTTTTGATAAAAAAAAAGAAAATATGTGATTGGTTAGTAAATTAGTTAAATAAAAATAACATAATTAAATCAAAATAAATAAAAATATGAGAAAGAGAAAATGGGCCTTAGATTTGGAGGTGCAGAAAGCATATTTCTTGGCCCATTAAGCTGACCCAATTAGACTTTTTGTGATCCTGTATGCGTGCATTGACTGGCTTATGATGCGCCTTCCCAGCTTGGCCACCAGATCTGGCCATTTGGCCATCTGGCGCTTTGAGGAGTGAGGGAGTATGATGGATCTTAGGCTTGAGCGCGCACCAAATTTCCTGAAAACAAATAATATTAAGAAAATGGGGGACCTGGGATTCGAACCCAGGTCCTGAAGGGATATCCAATGCCAAGCTTGCCACTACGCTGTGTTGTTTTAGTTGTTAGTATAATATGAAGAAATAATAATATAATAAAACAAACTCAATGACCAGAAAAAGAAGAAAGACGCGCGTGATTTGAATAGCCCAGTGGATGGATGCCACGTATTATCCCTGACCTCCCAACCGTAGCTAAAAATCAGAACACTTATACCCACGGACAAAGGTCTGTCGCTATAAGCTTTCCCACCTTCAAAATCTCACACAGGCCATAACAATAGACTCTAAGACCATGGTTGGACTCGTCATAACCTCCTGATCACAACCATGTCCTTCATGTGGACCAATTGTGCCTGAAACAAAAATCCCTAAAAACAAAAGCAAAACCCTAGCAATGGAGTTTCACGATATAGAGCATATAAATCAAATTGGTTATTACAAACAGTTTGAAAATGATATGAGGGTTAAGAATATGCAATTATTTCTTCAATGGATGCAAGAATAGTGAGTTTCGATTTCAAGAACATGACGGATTCGTGGACTACTTACAGTGCATTAGAATGCTTGAAAACGTGTGGTTTGGGTTGGGTTAGCTTGTGGAGATGGCCAGCAATCGATTGGGACAAGTCTCAAGCCCTGAAAACGTCTCTAACCTTGATTTTGATCTCCCACTTTTTTGGTGATTTTTGCAACTTTTGTTCTGCCTCCACAAGTGATCTCTAACCCTTGTTTCTGTCTTGCACGCTTGCTTATGTATTGTGCAGTGTATTAGGGTAACATTTGTTGTTCAAATCTTGCCCTATCAATGCTCTTGAATTTGATTTGATTCTTCCATTAAAGCTTTCCAAACTTGGCCTAAATCACATCTTTTTGTACCCACATGGCTTGATACGAGTTTGATTGCAAAGCTAGCTGTAATTGGAGCCTAAAATGATCAGAAAATCATTTGTTATCAATGCCTTAGATTTTATGTGATTTTATTTGATTTAAAATGAATTAATTCAAATAAAAATCAAATTAAATAATAAAAATAAGATATGTACACATGGCCAAAGCTAGAACACGTGGGCAATAATTCAAACTCAAATCAAGTGAAAAAGAATGGGCACATTTGGCAAAATTTGAAGTTTTGGGGATAGTTGACTTTTGGCAATTTTGCAAAAAAGTCCAACTTCAACAATGCATAACTTCTTCAATTTTGAACTTTTAGAGGTGTTCTTTGACTTTTTAGAAAGCTTGAGATGTCCTATAATCAACCTTTTATCTCATCTCATTTTGATATTCCATGCTCAAGTTAGAAGCTTTGGAAAAAAAGGTGTTTTTGTTGACTTTCAAAAATGACCTATAATGTCAAAATTCATAACTTCTTGTGAGTGCATATTTTGATCTTAGGGTATGAATATGGATTGTAGGGAATTGCATCCTATTAAATATGAGCTTTGGATTGGTCATTTATCATAAATTATGAGAAAGTTATGCTTGGTCAAAGTTGAGTTGACTTTTCCTGCAAAACCCTAATTTTGGCAACTTTTGAATCTTGATGAATTTTGAGCAATCCTTGATGAATCATGGTCAAACCTTGATCAAATGATTAAATATCCTTCAAAATGATAATGTTGACACAAAATCTTGAAGTTTGACTGTATTTGGGTCACAGTTGACTTTTGCCCTAGCACATTCGATTTTTGGACCTTTGAGCAATTGACTGAGCAAACTTCCTCTGCAAGGCTTGAAATTTGACATGGATGATCTTGAGAACATATTATGACATTGGGGAGCACTTGAGGTCATTTGGACTCAAGTATCTTGATGCAACTCAAAACCCTAATTTGGGGTAGACTGCCTTAGGAGAGAGCTTGTCTGGTCAATCCTTGAGCAACCTTGAGCAATTTGGAGATTTTTCTTGCAATGTTTTGAGAAATATGGGAGGGAAAATTTTGAGGTACAACAACTTCCCCTGTTCAATCTTCTTAAACCTGAGGATGTAGATTGGCTTTCATGCCTTTCGTGATCCGAAGGTGGAAGATGATTGAACACTAGAGTGCCCAGAAATTTGCACTCGCATGAAGTGGTAATGGTTTTGTGATGTCGGGAATGGGCTTACAGATGCCATTTGGAGGAGTGTAGATCTCATAAGAGATTCCTTAGCGAGAGCTTTCATACCTGTCGTTGAGGAAGATTCCGCTGGGGAAGTCTGATCTTTGTTGAGGGAAAGGAACTCGTCCGTAATTCAACTGAGGTGTCGAGATTTAGGAACTTGCCCATAATTCAACTGAGGTGTCGAGATTTTGGAACTTGACCGTAATTCAACTGAGGGGAAAACATCTTCATTGAGATTTAAGAACTTGCCTGTAATTCAACTGAGAAAATTTCTCAACTGAGATTTAAGAACTCGTCTGTAATTCAACGGAGGAACTTTGTCGAGATTTAGGACTTCGTCTGTACTTCAACTGAGGAAAACTATGTTGAGATTTAAGAACTTGTCAGTAATTCGACTTGGGGAAACATCTTCATCGAGATTTAAGAACTCACCCATAATTCAACTGAGAAAACTTCTCTGATGAAATTTAGGAACCTGTCTGTAATTTAACGGAGGAACTTTGTCGAGATTTAGGACTTGTCTGTACTTCAACTGAGAAAAACTCTATTGAGATTTAAGAACTCGTCGGTAATTCGACTGTAGGGAAACATCTTCATTGAGATTTAAGAACTCGCCCGTAATTCAACTGAGAAAACTCTCTGCTGAGATTTAGGAACCTGTCTGTAATTCAACGGAGGAACTTTGTCGAGATTTAGGACCTTGTCTGTAATTCAACTGAGAAAAACTCCGTTGAGATTTAAGAACTCGTCAGTAATTCGACTGTAGGGAAACATCTTCATCGAGATTTAAAAACTCGCCCGTAATTAAACTGAGAAAACTCTCTGCTGAGATTTAGGAACCTGTCTATAATTCAACAGAGGAACTTTGTCGAGATTTAGGACCTTGTCTGTAATTCAACTGAGAAAAACTCCGTTGAGATTTAAGAACTTGTCAGTAATTCGACTGGAGGAACTTTGTCGAGATTTAGGACCTTGTCTGTAATTCAACTGAGAAAAACTCCGTTGAGATTTAAGAACTTGTCAGTAATTCGACTGGAGGGAAACATCTTCATCGAGATTTAAGAACTCGCCCGTAATTCAACTGAGAAAACTCTGCTGAGATTTAGGAACTCGTCTGTAATTTGATGGAGGAACTTTATCGAGATTTAGGACCTTGTCTGTAATTCAACTGAGAAAAACATCTCTGCTGAGATTTAAGAACTTGTCAGTAACTCGACTTGGGGAAACATCTTCATCGAGATTTAAGAACTCGCCCGTAATTCAATTGAGAAAACTCTGCTGAGATTTAGGAACTCGTTTGTACTTCGACGGAGGAACTTTGTCGAGATTTAGGACCTTGTCTGTAATTCAACTGAGGAAAACTCCGTTGAGATTTAAGAACTCGTCAGTAATTCGACTGTAGGGAAACATCTTCATCGAGATTTAAGAACTCGCCCGTAATTCAACTGAGAAAACTCTCTGCTGAGATTTAGGAACCTGTCTGTAATTCAACGGAGGAACTTTGTCGAGATTTAGGACTTGTCTGTACTTCAACTGAGAAAAACTTTGTTGAGATTTAAGAACTCGTCAGTAATTCGACTGTAGGGAAACATCTTCACCGAGATTTAAGAACTCGCCCGTAATTCAACTGAGAAAACTCTCTGCTGAGATTTAGGAACCTGTCTGTAATTCAACGGAGGAACTTTGTCGAGATTTAGGACCTTGTCTGTAATTCAACTGAGAAAAACTCCATTGAGATTTAAGAACTTGTCAGTAATTCGACTGGAGGAACTTTGTCGAGATTTAGGACCTTGTCTGTAATTCAACTGAGAAAAACTCTGTTGAGATTTAAGAACTTGTCAGTAATTCGACTGGAGGGAAACATCTTCATCGAAATTTAAGAACTCGCCCGTAATTCAACTGAGAAAACTCTGCTGAGATTTAGGAACTCGTCTGTAATTCGACGGAGGAACTTTGTCGAGATTTAGGACCTTGTCTGTAATTCAACTAAGAAAAACATCTCTGCTGAGATTTAAGAACTTGTCAGTAATTCGACTTGGGGAAACATCTTCATCAAGATTTAAGAACTTGCCCGTAATTCAACTGAGAAAACTCTGTTGAGATTTAGGAACTCGTCTGTACTTCGACGGAGGAACTTTGTCGAGATTTAGGACCTTGTCTGTAATTCAACTGAGAAAAATATCTCTGCTGAGATTTAAGAACTTGTCAGTAATTCGACTGAGGTAAGAGCTTCATAGCTTTGGATTTTGTGAGAACTTAACCGCATCCTTCCTGAAAAGTAAAGGTTAGTTGTATGTAATGCATGATATGCATCAAGAAATGATATTCTCAAAATAAATGAGATTGTGTTGTATGATGCGTATATGCATGCGTCATGATGTATGGACATGTAATGTTTTTAGCTGGGGAAAATAAATCCCGGATAGTTGCTGGAGAAAAGAGCTGAATTCTTCGTTTTCGCTGGGGGTAGCGAATGAAGATATTTGCGAGAATAAACCTGCAGGAGAGGATAACTCCGTTGGGGAATAAACTGATGAGGAGATTACTCTGTGGGGAAGAGATGTTTTGTAGAGGATTCAACTGATAAATTCCGCTGGGGATGAATTACCGTTGCTGGTGATACTGAATCCTGTTGGGGATTGAATTTCTGTTTGTGAAAGGAATGAACTCCGCTGGGGATGATCTTTCAGTCGCGACTTTACTGGGGATAACCTTTTAGGCTCTACTGGGGACAATCTGCCAGAGTCTACTGGGGATGATCCTCCAAACTTCACTGGGGAAGATTCTCCAACTCTACTGGGAGCTTTTTCAGACTGCGCTGGGGAGAATTTTCAAACTCCACTGAGGATATTTTATACTCCGTCGGATAAGACTTTTCAGTGCTGATGGTAGATAAACTCTGCTTGGGGAGAATATTACCAATTCATTCACAGTTGCAAGTCTCAGCTGAGAAGAGCTTATCATCACGGCCTTTTCTTACTCTGTGGGGAGTGAAAGTATTTCAGCCATACTTTTCTGCTGAATTTATCCTTATACTTGGTGGACAGAGCAACTGTACAGTCTGGACAATTCTCATTGCCCCTGTTTCTGATGTTATGAGTAATCGTCTTTTGTTTCACATGTAGATATTCATGAGCAACAATTAATGTCAAATGCATATATCAAAAATGAATATTGGACGTTCTTTGCAAAACCAAAACAGATAAAGGAAAAATAGTTTGAAATTTCTCTGAAAATGAATTGTATTGATTTTGAAGTTTGGCCTGTAAATAGGCATTTTTGTACAAGAGGCTGACGTCCTAGTAAGAGAACGCCACCGAATCAATAGAGTTTATACAATTTGTAAAAACAAAGAAAAACAGCTATGTGAATAATCCCATTGGGTTCCAACTCTGCTATTGCCTTTATGTCCTCGAGCATCTCATCACTTTGCTACTTGGTTGAAGGTAGATCAGATTGATTAGTGCCTTCCGAGCTTGATAGTTGATACCGAAGTCTGGTTGTAGGTGATCTAATGAGACATAGTGTTATGCTTTGATCCCTAATTTTTTCCTGGACCGCCCTTTCAGGTTTTCAGTCCACCGGGATACCCTTTTTTGCCTAAGCCGCCTTTTCAGGTTTTCGACTTACCGGGTGCACAGATTTTTTTCATTTTCATCCCTTATTTTTGCCCGAACCCTTTTGGTTCGCCGAGAAGCCCTTATTTTTGCCTAGGCCAATCAACCTAGCGGGTCTTTGATCATGCGTAGTATCTTTTCACTATGTCTGCATTGACGGGGTGAGGAAGGTAGTCACCATCCATGGTGGTTAGAATCATCGCTCCTCCTGAGAAAATGTTCTTAACCACAAATGGCCCTTCATAAGTAGGGGTCCATTTTCCCCTGGGATCACCTTGTGGCAGTATGATGCACTTGATAACCAGGTCCCCAACTTGATACTCTTATCGTCTGACTTTCTTGTTAAATGCCTTGATCATCCGCTTTTGATACGTTTGACCATGAAAAATAGCAATAAGTCTCTTTTCGTCGATTAAATTCAGCTGATCAAGCCGGGTCTGAATCCAGTCATCTTCGCTCAAACTCGCATCCTTCATAATTCTAAGAGAGGGTATTTGAACTTCAATGGGAAAGACGACCTCCATGCCATAAACCAAGGAATAGGGTGTTGCCCTTATTGACGTCCGCGCTGAGGTACGGTATCCATGAAGAGCAAAAGGTAACATCTCTTGCCAATCTTTGTACGTCACCGTCATCTTCTGCACAATCTTCTTAATGTTCTTATTATCCGCTTCTACAACCCCATTCATCTTCGGCCGGTAAGGAGAAAAGTTGTGATGTTGAATCTTGAACTGCTTGCAGATCTCAGTGATCATCTTGTTGTTGAGATTTGTACCATTGTTTGTAATGATTCTCTCTGGTACACCGTATCGACAGATCAGATTGTGCCGAATAAACCGTGCCACGACGTTCTTGGTTACAGTAGCAAAGGAAGCTGCTTCAACCCACTTTGTAAAGTAATCAATCGCTACCAGGATGAAACGATGCCCGTTAGATGCTGTAGGTCTGATCTCGCCAATCATGTCGATGCCCCACATTGCAAAAGGCCAAGGAGCTGTCAAGAAGTTCAGAGGTACCGGAGGTATGTGCACCTTATCATCATAGAATTGGCACTTATGACAGGTCCAAGAATGCTGATAACAGTCGGCTTCCATTGTGGACCAAAAATATTTTGCCCGTAGGATTTTCTTTGCCATGGTGTGTCCACTGGAATGAGTCCCGAAAGTACCTTCGTGCAACTCTACCATAATCCTTTCTGCTTCGTTCTTATCCACACATCACAGTAAGGTTGAATCATGGTTACGCTTGTAAATAATGCCATTACTGATGAAGAACTTCACCGCGAACCTCCTCAGAAACTTCTTATCATTAACAGATGCACCCTCGGGGTACTCCTAAACTTTAAGATACCTCTTTACCTCATGAAACCAGGGTTTATCTGCTACCTCTTCAGTCTCAATGTTACAACAATGTGCAGGTTCGTCCAACCTCTCAATGGTAATCTGGGGAGCTTCATTGTCCCATTTGACCTTGAACATAGAAGACATCGTAGCTAGCGCGTTCGCCAACTGATTCTCCTCTCCAGGGAAGTGCTCAAAGGTTATCTTCTCAAAATGCGGAAGCAACTTAAATACATACTCTTTGTAAGGAATAAGATTTGGGTGTTTCGTATCCCACTCGCCTTTGATCTGACTGATCACGAGAGCGGAATCTCCGAAAACACTTAAGAACTTAATCCTTAGGTCAATTGCTGCTCGAAGACCCATAATGCACGCTTCATACTCCGCCATGTTATTGGTGTAATTGAAACATAGTCGGGCGGTCAACGGAGTATGAGAGCCTTCAGGATATATGATCACGGCGCCAATGCTATTACCCAAAGCGTTTGAAGCTCCATCAAAGTACATAGACCATCGGGATCCCTCCTCGGGTCCTTCATCCGGTCCAGGTGTCTCACAGTCAGTCACTATCATGATATTCTCATCCGGGAATTAAAAGTTCATAGACCGGTAATCATCCACTGCCTGATGTGCCAAATGATCTGCCAACACACTTCCCTTGATTGCCTTTTGAGTCATGTATTGAATGTTATACTCATTCAAGATCACCTGCCATCTCGCTATTCTTCCGGATAAGGCAGGCTTCTCGAAGATATAGTGTGAGTCAGCATATACTGTCTCAGCCAGCGAGCAGCCCATGCCAAAGCGCGACAAGTTTTCTCAAGCAACGAGTATCGAGTCTCGCAGTCGGTAAACTTTTTGCTAAGGTAATAAATAGCATGCTCTTTTCGGCCAGACTCGTCATGCTGCCCCAACACACACCCCATTGAGTTATCGAGTACTGTCAAGTATAAGATCAAAGGTCTCCCTTCAACTGGAGGCATCAGAATAGGTGGATCTTGGAGATACTCTTTGATCCTTTCTAAAGAGGCTTGACACTTGTCGTTCCATCTTACCACTTGATCTTTCTTAAGTAACTTGAAGATTGGCTCACAAGTAGCAGTCAGGTGTGAGATGAATCAGGCAATATAGTTCAGACGTCCCAGAAAGCCTCTAACTTCTTTTTCTGTTCGGGGAGCTGGCATTTCCCGTATAGCCTTTACCTTCGCAGGATCCACTTGAATACCTTTATCACTTACAAGGTGCACTTGTTCGGGTTTAACCTCAGCTTGTACAACTTCAATCTGTCAAACAACTTCTGAACGTGGTCAAGATGCTCTTCTTCAGTCTGGGATCTTGCAATCATGTCGTCGACATACACCTCAATCTCATGATGTATCATGTTGTACCCCAAAATTTGCCCTCCCATATTTTCCAAGACATTTCAAGAGTAATCTCCAAGTTGCTCAAGATTGCTCAAGGATTGGACAGGCAAATCATCTCCTAAGGCAGTCAACCTCAAAATTAGGGTTTTGTGTTGCATCAATGTCCTTGCATCCAAATGACCTCAAGTACTCCCCAATGTCCTAATATGTTCTCAAATTCATCCATGTCAAATTTCAAGCCTTGCAGAGGAAGTTTGGTCAGTCAATTGCTCAAGAAGTCCAAAAATCGACTATGCTAGGGCAAAAGTCAATTGTGACCTACAAATAGTCAAACCTCAAGATTTTTTGTCAACATTCTCATTTTGAATGATAATTCATCATTTGATCAAGGGTTGATCATGATTCATCAAAGATTGCTCAAAATTCATCAAGACTCAAAAGTTGCTAAATTAGGGTTTTGTAGGAAAAGTCAACTCAACTTTGACCAAGCATAATTTTCTCATACTTTATGAGAAATGACCCATCCAAATCTCATTTTGAAGAGGATTCAATTTCCTACAATCCATCTTCACACCCCAAGATCAAGAAATGCACTCACAAGAAGTTACAAATTTGGACATTATAGGTCATTTTTGAAAGTCAACAAAAACACCTTTTGTGCCAAAGCTTATAACTTGATCATGGAATATCAAAATGATATGAGATAAAAAGGGTTGGTTATAGGACATCTCAAGGTTTCTAAAAAGTCCAAGAACATTTCCAAAAGTTCAAAATTGAAGAAGTTATGCATTGTTGAAGTTGGGCATTTTTCCAAAATTGCCAAAAGTCAACTATCCCCAAAACTTCAAATTTTGTCAAATGCGCCCACTTTTTTCCACTTGATTTGATCTTGTCACACTACAAACGTGTCCTATCTTCAGTCTTGTGTCCAATTATTAATTTTTCTATTTTATTTTATTTTTATTAAATTAATTCATTTTAAATCAATTTAAATCCAAATAAAATCCAAATCTTGATCACTTGGAATCTTTTTTATTGATACAGGTCTTAATTATCATTATGGACATGGTCAAACTCGTATCAAGCCATATCATGCACAAAATATTGGTTTTTGGACAGATTTGGAAGCTTTTTAATGGTGAATCAAATCACATCTTCAAGCATCAATGCACAAAGATTCAAAGCCCAAAACTTGACCTAATGCATTGCTTGATAGATATACAAGTGAGAGGCACGAGTTTCAGAACCAGGAGGCTGCACAATCAAAAAAAACTAAACTTGGAAATTTGTCAAAAAAGCTTGAAACTGAAATCCTTTCTAGAGACCGATTCAAAGCAAAATCTCAACGCTATCCTCTTGCTAGACATCCACTGAGTCTATAGAAATCAAAAGAAAGGTCCCAGAACCTCTCCAATGCACTGTAAGTATCCTGAAAAACGCCCCTGTACTCGAAATCACATACTCATATTCCTGCGTTTTCTTGGCAAAATCGTTACACAATCATGCTTATCGTTCCATTTAGAAGCTTTTTGCATTATTGAATTGCATTTTTATAGTCTATAACCCCCTAGCCGATTCTAGGGTTCTTGGTATTCGTTTTTGGGCATTTTTTCTACAGGTGAAATCAAAGCCTTTAATGTACATGGACGTGTTCAGGAGGAAGGGACGAGTATGCCTGTGGTTTTAGATTGAGTTTTAATGGCCTAAAATTGATTCTAGGTGACACCCATGGATTTAGCTGCGGATATAAATCCGCAGGTAAATATCCAAGTTCCAGCGAAGAAGATGAAGACGTGCCTCTTCCTTATTGGACGATTTCAAATCTCACGCGTTTTTTTATAATTCTGGCATATTAATTATTTTCTCCATATAATAATTGTTATCTATCATAATAACAAATGAAACAAAGTGATGCAGTGGCAAGGGCGTGTGTTCATTGGCTAATAGGACCTGGGTTCGAATCCCAGGTCCCCAACATCTTTGTTATTATTTTCTTGCAGTGATTCCAGTACAAACTCAAGCGCGTGGACTACTATACACCATCACACAGATGCTTGCCAGATGGCCCAAGGCCAAATCTGGTGGTCAGGAATGAAGGCCTACCATATGCCAAGGTCAACGTGTCACATGGAATTGCAAAGGTCAACCAGGCTTGCATACAAATGGGCCCAAAAATTGTTGATCTTACCCCCTGATCTGGGCCCAAACCCCTTGGTTATTTCTTTCTTTTATTTATTTATTTATTGTTTATTAATTATTTGTATTATTTAAACTAACCAATTAATCTTTTTCTCATAAAATCAAAAACAAAAATATATTTTATTTATTAAAATTAAATTCAGCATTTTTTATTTTTGTAAATAAATACTAACTTAATTAATTTAGTTTTAAATAGGTATAACTTTTAATATTTTCGCAATAATTAAAATTAATGTAGAAAATTAGATTTTTATTAACTTTAATCAAATTTATTTTTATTTCCTTAAATATCCAAAAATCCAAAAAAATATTTTCTTAATTAATTTATTTATTTATTTATTTTATTAACTTAGTTTAATTCCTTATAATTCAAAAATAAACCAAAAAAATTACTTTCTTTCAAAAAAGGGTCAAAACCCTAAAAAACTCGCATTCGATTTAACTTTCCGCGCGCGATCTATTTTTGCCATATTGATGTAATATTTTCTCAGAATATAATAGCTTTTAATTAGGACTTTATTTTATCGCTTTATTTTATTTTCCGCATTTTAATTTCAAGGGTTGTCTTTGGCGATGTAAATACCCGACGCCTTGTAATAGTTTAGATTTAATTTCCGCAAATTTAATTTCCGCAACTTATAAACTGTTAGATGTTTGATAATAGGGAATGCATGACAAGATCGAATGTATGAACTTAAAATCAACATAGATAACCATTGACATGTACAAAGATAAAATTAACTGAAACAACACACTCGCACATGCGCACTCTTAGGGTACACCTCACTTGGTTGCCTTCGAACGTGGTCATTGAGTATAGGAAGTTTTAGAGGTCGTCCTCTTGTCCAAAGATCATAGTTTCCTCGAAACGGTTGCCTCGGAAAAATGATCTAAGACATTAGGGTTACCGCTAAGGCGTCCTAACATTGCTTTAGTGACCACACGTCCCTTAATCGAATTGACCCTTAAACTCCAACGACGGTACTGCCTACTCATCAATAGTGGGATAGCATTGTCTAAAGGACATTAGCACATATTGATTCCTTTTTCGAGTAGGTAGATGGTTCTTAAGTACTTGCTCCTTTCAAAACAAAAATAAAACTTTTCGCACTTACACTTTTCAAACAAAAAACTTCTTTCAAACCCACAAACACAAAGAAAAGCAATTTTTGAAAACACTTTGTAGGTGTTTAGGTATTGGCTTGCATTTTTGGTAAATCCCAAGTGTATGTGTGAATGTCATGACTGATGTCATAACATTCTAGTTTAGTTTGTACTGACTCATTAGCAGAAAAATATTGTAATTCAAGTACTGATGTTTATAAGTGTGTATCTGAGCATTTTGCAAAATGATCACATTTTGCTAAATCAGTAGACAGGTTTTCTCAGATGTCATAACAGATGTTATGACATCCTGTTCTGAACTAACAGGTTTGCAGGTTGGATAAGTCTGAGTTTTTTCAGGAAAATAACTCAGTCTTTCCTGAACAGAATCCTGCGTTTTCTGAGGGGTAACCTAGCTCAACCCTAACCTGGTTAATAAAGCCCTGTGACCTGGTCTTTAGGTCAAATGGAATTAACCCTAGGTTTTTGTGGAAACCCTAACTGAAGTTGCAGCTGCTATATATTCAACAGAGCTGCTGTTTTTCAAGGCATCCCTTTTTATTGATCAGAAGATCATTTGTAATCTGTATAGGTTTGATTATTGTACTCCAAGCGATTATCATTGTGATAAGTGACTTGGAATAGGTTTCTAATTGTAAGGGTTGTGTAGCACTCAAAGCTTTGAAGCAAGAGTGTTTGAATGTTCCTTGACTAAAGCTGTGAAGCAGAGTCAAGTTAGCTGTGTGCATCACTCAAAGCTGTGAAGCACGAGTGATTGTGTTGCTTGATTAAAAAGCTGTAAAGCTTAATCAAGTGTTTGTTTTTGAAGAGTGTCTTCATCAATTCTTAAGTCAAATTGGTTTATGTATCACTGCTGTGATTGAGGGGGAGTGAGTAGGAACTCAGGTTTAAGTTGTACTTAGATTGGAATTGCATTGGGTAGGTCTTAAGTGAAGGAGATGAACTGGTTGGTTTATTCCTGAATTAACATCTCTTATAGTGGATTTCCTCCCTGGCTTGGTAGCCCCCAGAGTAGGTGTTGTTGCATACTGAACTGGGTAAACAATTGACTGTGTTCTTTATTGCTTTTGTATTTACTGTCATATAGTAAGTCAGATACGGTGTCATAACATTGAACGTGACATTGAGTATCTGCAGCCAGAATTCCAATTGGCATCAGAGCAGGCACCCTGCCTGTATTACTGGGTGAGATCTAGGGATATCACTTTATGGAACTATGGACAAAGAAGGAGTTTTTGGAAATAGACCACCCATTCTGGATGGAACTAATTATGACTACTGGAAACCCCGTATGATTGCCTTCCTAAAATCTCTGGACAAAAAGGCTTGGAGAGCTGCTGACAAAGGATGGATCCATCCCACCATAACTGAGAAAGATGGGACAATCAGTCTGAAGCCTGAGGAAGATTGGAGTAAAGAAGAAGATGAGTTAGCTCTGGGAAATTCAAAAGCTTTAAATGCCTTGTTCAATGGAATTGATAGAAACATTTTCAGACTAGTACATCAATATGAACTGGCCAAGGAAGTTTGGGACACTCTCAAAACTACTCATGAGGGCACTTCCAAAGTAAAAATGTCAAGGCTTCAGATGTTGACCACCAAGTTTGAGAATCTAAAAATGATGGAAGATGAAACCATTCATGAGTTTCACATGAACATCTTGGAGATTGCCAACACCTCAGGAGCACTGGGAGAAAAGATGTCAGAAGAAAAACTGGTAAGGAAGATTCTCAGATCCTTGCCTAAAAGATTTGCAATGAAGGTAACTGCCATAGAGGAAGCCCAGGACATCAGCAAGTTGAAAGTGGATGAACTTATTGGGTCTCTTCAGACTTTTGAGATGGGGATCACTGATAATGGTGATAAGAAGAACAAAAGCATAGCACTTGTATCCAACACTGATGTTGAAAACAAGGAGGATGAAGAAGAAAATATATCAGAAGTTATTGCCATGCTTGGAAGACAGTTCAACAAGCTCATCAAAAGAATGGATCCAAAGTCAAGGTATAATGTTCATAACATTCCCTCTGACATTGACAGTTCCAGCAGAAGACCAAGGTCAGAAGATAAAGGAAACCAAGGCAGAGGTATTCAATGCCATGGATGTGAAGGATATGGACATATTCGAGCTGAATGTCCTACCTTTCTTAAGAAACAAAAGAAAGGAATGACTGTTACTTGGTCTGACTATGATTCAGAAAGTAATTCTGAAGAAGAATCTGCCAAACTAGTTACTGCTCTAACTAGTGTTTGTACTTCTGAAAGTGACACTAGTGATGAAGAAGTGACATTTGAAGAACTGGCTGATACCTACAAGAAATTGTGTATCAGAAGTGCTGAAGTCTGTGTGCAGAATGAGAAACAATCAAAACTCATTATAAAGCTGGAGGCGGAAAAAAGGGCAGATCTTGAAACTATAAGTCACCTAGAAGGGGAAGTTCAATTACTGAACTCACAACTGAACCAAATGACAAAATCTGTCAAGATGTTGACCAATGGATCAGATAAATTGGAAGAGATCCTACAAGTGGGACAAAATGTGGGAAACAAATATGGTCTAGGATTTGTGGAAGCTAAGAAACCTGGTGCAGACAAGAAGATCAGGCATGTTAAACAATTGTCAAAACAGATGTCTCAACACAACTCTCAACATCAGAAATACATGAAGAAAAAATACCAAAGATGGAGATGTCATCATTGTGGGAGGTATGGACACATAAAGCCCTTCTGCTTCAAATTGCATGGATACCCTAATCAAAACTCTGGTGCTAAACCTAAGCCAAAAAGGGTACCACATACTCCTCATTGGAAGAAAAAGGCTACTGCCCTGATAGCCCATACTTCCCTGAGAGTGTCTGCAAAGGAAGGCTGGTACTTTGACAGTGGATGTTCCAGACACATGACTGGATTCAAAAATCTCCTCAATAATGTTATGCCTCACACCACCAGTTTTGTGACCTTTGGAGATGGTGCTAAAGGTGAAGTCAAAGGAGTTGGTAATTTGGACTGCCCTGGAGTTCCAAGTCTGAATAAAGTACTGTTGGTAAAAGGGTTGACTGCTAATCTCATTAGTATCAGTCAATTATGTGATCTAGGATTCAAGGTCAACTTCTCAAGATCTGAATGTCTAGTAATTAATGAAAAACTAGAAGTTGTAATGAGAGGAATCAGATCCAAAGATAACTGCTACTTGTGGCAGCCTGAGAACACTGATATCTCCACTATGTGTCCAATTATCAAAGAAGAAAAAGAGATGAAACTGTGGCAGCATAAGCTTGGTCCCCTTCATCTAAGAAGAATGAAAAGAGCTACTTCTATGGAAGCAGTCAGAAGAACTCCAAAACTACAGGTTGATAATATCTGTGATGTGGCAAATAAACTTGAAGAAGGATGTGTTGTCAGAACCATAAGTCATCTTGACAAGGATGTTGGAAATAACAAGTCTAATAAATTCTGTTTCCCTGAAGAAATGAGGCTTGAAGTCTCCTCTCCTATAACTCTCCATCAAAATGGACTGGACAAACAGAAAATTATTCAAGAATCAACCAGAACTATGATTCATATCAAAAGAATGCCTTCCCAATTCTGTGCGGAAATAGTTGCTGCTAGGAAAAACTGTTCTCAAAACATCTGGTCAAAACAGATGCTCCCTGAGTACAATGTCACATAAGATGTTGTGACACTGTGTTGTGACAATCTGAATACAATCAACATTTCCTTGAACCCTATTGACTTTGAAGAGAAGAAGTCATTTAAACTGGAACATAGTTTCTCTAAGCTTCAGCTGACTGATTCTTCTACCAAGGCTCTTGTTGGAAATAAACTTGAAAATTTGAGGGGCAGGTTGGGTATTCACCAACATAAGATTTTATAGCAATTAATTTTGCTTAAAACAAAGGTTGAAGGAATTAATTTTATTAAGTCTATCTTTAATGGGTTAATCACATACTTTCACAATTCTTTCAAAATCTTTAAGAAGTTGAAAAGACTCCCTTTTACCCCCTACCTCTCTCGTTCTTGCAACCTGTTTCCTCCTCTCAATCAAAGATTTTTCTCAAACTGCTACCATTACTCAAAGTCAATCAAAATGTCTCAGACATCGTCTTCAACCATGGCAACTTCGTCATCCTCGTCATCGTCATCATCTGACCAAGATTCTAGGGCAATCACCACATGCATAGAATCTGAAGTTCTTGAGGTCACTCCTCTCAGAGAGATGGAAACTGACCCAGCCAAAGTCAAAAAGCTCAGAACCAGACATGCAGGAAGAGCTCAAGCTACAGCCTCTGGTAATTCTTCTCATCCTTCGTCTTCTGTACCTAATAGAGAAGGATCAGTTCAAGTTCACCAAGCTATTGCTAGGCTGGTTACTAGTATACTGAGTGGTAAGCAATCTGTACCGGGGATTTATGTCCCTTTAAATCAATCAGAAAGTCCAAATGTGGAAGTTTCTGAAAATGTAGATGTCACTGAGAATGTTGTGACACAAAAAGACAACATTCAGAACCCTTCAGAAAAGGCTGCTGATCCACCTATCATTGATGTGGATGAGGATTACTCAGATAATGATCTGATTGCTAATGTGAACCCTAGCATAGCTAGGAGATTGATGAAAAGAAAGAGTAGTCAGAATGATAAACCTAATGCTAAGAAATCCAAGGCTGAAGGCATGGCTGAGAAAAGTATTCAGACAAAAGGGAAGAAGGCCCAGGTGCATACTGCTAGACAACCAATCTCTAAGAAGAGAAAAGAACCTGAATCTTCTGATTCTGATGAGGAATCAGAATTTGAGATTGATATTGAAGAAACTCCTATCAGAAGGAAGCTCCCCTCCAGCAAAATTGCTAGAGTGCCTGAAGTGCCAACAGACAACATCTCTTTTCATCATCCTGACAATGCAAACAGATGGAAGTATGTTTGCTTAAAGAGAATAACCTTAGAGAGAGAACTCAACAATGATGCCTTGGAGTGCAAAGACATCATGGACCTGATCAAGAATGCTGGACTAATGAAGACAGTGATAAAGTTTAACAAATGTTATGAAAATCTGGTCAAGGAGTTTGTAGTGAACTTGTCTAATGATTGTGCTGATGGAAGGTCAGCTGACTTTGAAAGTATTTTTGTTAGAGGAAGAAGGGTCAAGTTCTCTCCATCAGAAATCAACAAGTTTCTTGGAAGAACAAATGAGGATTGTCCTGATCTGGAGGCAACTGACAATGAAGTTTGTCAAACCATCATAGCCAGGCAAGTAAAGTGCTGGCCCTTGAAAGGCAAGTTGAATGCCAGTAAACTCAGCATGAAATTTACCATCTTGCATAAAATAGGTGCAGCCAACTGGGTGCCTACAAATCATAAATCAACTATCTCCACAGGATTGGGGAGATTTATTTATGCTGTGGGAACCAAGACTGCTTTTAACTATGGCAGGTACATCTTTGAACAAACTTTAAAGCATGCTGGCAGTTATGCTGTCAAAGGACCAATTGCCTTTCCCTCCCTCCTTTGTGGAATCATCCTTGCACAATACCCTGATATCCTTGTGGCAAGAGATACAGTCTGCAAAAGAGCTCCTGCCCTTGGCTTGCACTACAAACTGTTTCAGGGATCTCATGCTCCATACATTGTCATAACATCAGCTGAGACATCGTCTGTGAAGACCCAGTCCAAGACATCAGATGTCATAGCTGTTTTAAAAGAAACTTGCAAAGAGCTGGATGCTAGAAAAAGGACCCTAGAAATTCTAATTGCCAGGCTAGAAAAGGAGGAAGCTGAAGAAAACAGAAGGGAAGAAGGTGTAGAAGCTGAAGGTCATCTCAACATTGAAGAAACTAGCTCCTCTGAGTCTGATGACAGTGCTTGAAGGTTGGTTGCTGTTTGGTGGTGTTGCTGGTTGGTGCTGATATCTGGTGGAGTTTGGAAGTGTATTCAGTTGTTTTGTTTTGGATAACTGTATAATTTTATGAACATGTATCTTTGGCCCATTTGTGGCTAAAGAGGGGGAGAATATTTTGGTACTTACTTAATACTTGACATTCTATTTTTCTGCTGTCACTTATTTCTGCTGCTATCTATCTCTGATTGCTTAGGGTCTTTAGCCAAAAATCTGCCAAAGGGGGAGTTTGTAGGTGTTTAGGTATTGGCTTGCATTTTTGGTAAATCCCAAGTGTATGTGTGAATGTCATGACTGATGTCATAACATTCTAGTTTAGTTTGTACTGACTCATTAGCAGAAAAATATTGTAATTCAAGTACTGATGTTTATAAGTGTGTATCTGAGCATTTTGCAAAATGATCACATTTTGCTAAATCAGTAGACAGGTTTTCTCAGATGTCATAACAGATGTTATGACATCCTGTTCTGAACTAACAGGTTTGCAGGTTGGATAAGTCTGAGTTTTTTCAGGAAAATAACTCAGTCTTTCCTGAACAGAATCCTGCGTTTTCTGAGGGGTAACCTAGCTCAACCCTAACCTGGTTAATAAAGCCCTGTGACCTGGTCTTTAGGTCAAACGGAATTAACCCTAGGTTTTTGTGGAAACCCTAACTGAAGTTGCAGCTGCTATATATTCAACAGAGCTGCTGTTTTTCAAGGCATCCCTTTTTATTGATCAGAAGATCATTTGTAATCTGTATAGGTTTGATTATTGTACTCCAAGCGATTATCATTGTGATAAGTGACTTGGAATAGGTTTCTAATTGTAAGGGTTGTGTAGCACTCAAAGCTTTGAAGCAAGAGTGTTTGAATGTTCCTTGACTAAAGTTGTGAAGCAGAGTCAAGTTAGTTGTATGCATCACTCAAAGCTGTGAAGCACGAGTGATTGTGTTGCTTGATTAAAAAGCTGTGAAGCTTAATCAAGTGTTTGTTTTTGAAGAGTGTCTTCATCAATTCTTAAGTCAAATTGGTTTATGTATCACTGCTGTGATTGAGGGGGAGTGAGTAGGAACTCAGGTTTAAGTTGTACTTAGATTGGAATTGCATTGGGTAGGTCTTAAGTGAAGGAGATAAACTGGTTGGTTTATTCCTGAATTAACATCTCTTATAGTGGATTTCCTCCCTGGCTTGGTAGCCCCCAGAGTAGGTGTTGTTGCACACTGAACTGGGTAAACAATTGACTGTGTTCTTTATTGCTTTTGTATTTACTGTCATATAGTAAGTCAGATACGGTGTCATAACATTGAACGTGACATTGAGTATCTGCAGCCAGAATTCCACACTTTGAGCAAGTACCTAAGAGATCGTGGATAACCATGGATAGAAAGGGTGCTAATACCTTCCCTTTCTATAATCTACCCCCCGGACCCGAGAAACATCTCGAAAAAGGAATTTTTCTGTGCTTTTTTTCCTTTCCTTGTTGGATAAAATAAAAGACGGTGGCGAATCTTGCTTACCGCGACATTTTGCAAAAACAAACGCAAAACGCAAACCAGCATTCCAAAAAACAGTCAGTTCTCTTCCACTGTATCATAGAACTGGCGACTCTGCTGGGGAAATATTAAAAAGTGGGGTGTACCTTAGGATTAGATCATTGTGTTTTCAATTATATGCTTTGTATGATTTATCTTTGTGGGCTTGTGTCGGAGTTTCTATAGATTCTAACCCGGATCTGGGGGATACCCTTTAGGTAAGTAGCAATAAACTGTGAGGGAATTGTACGGTGTAGACCGATACGGTTGAAGCAGTAGCTACGTTGGTGTGACACTTTAGATTGTACTGATATCCCTTGTGTTGGAACGAGGAGAATATGGGTCATCTAAGGGTTCATTAAGCACCAACTGACCTTAGAACCTTTAAATTGACCAACTTGGCCATAGAACAGTAGCAGTATGCTACACTCATTGAGACTAAACTCTCGCGATGATTCCGGCCGCAAGAAAAGGTTGCTAAACTAGAATTATGACCGATCGAGGGTAGTCAGTGATATTGAGATCCTCTAGAACCCGATTACTATTTTTAGGACAGGTTTGAACCAACTGAACTGAAAGAGGGTAGTACCTAAGCTCCTTGCCAGCCTGAAATCTAAGGGCTCTCTGTGTGACTTGTGTGCCTTTACCATGTTTGCTATTTGTGGATACTTGTGGTGTGCTTACTATCATGATATCATGACATCATAACATTTCATACATCTCGCATTGGACTAACCTATTTCAAAGACAAGAGGGATTCATCTTTGTTCTGTTTTGTAGGTCATCATGATGCCCATGCGTAGGAATACCATACGGATCAACTTTGTCCAGGTTCCAACCTTGCTTAAAGATTTAATTGCGAAGATGCCTGATACTACTTCCTTCCTCAGGAGACATGGTTATCTTCTCAGTTTGGTCACCTCCAAATTGGACGAGCGGATGATGAGTGTTTTGGTCCAATTCTATGATCCGCTATACCATTGCTTTACTTTCCAGGACTACCAGCTGGTTCCCACCTTAGAAGAGTTCTATAATCTGCTCGGTATCTCTATTCTGGAGCAGACCCCGTTTACTGGTTGGGAAAAGATTCTTAGGCCCGAAGAGATTGTTGCAGCCCTTCATTTGACCAAGGAGGAGATAATGGCTAATTGGGAGACTAGAAGTGGAGCAAAGGGCTTTCTGACTAAGTTCTTGGTTGGTAAAGCTAATTATTTCTGGGATAATCTAGACTTCAAGGCATTCGAGGATATTCTGGATCTTCTTATATATGGCTTGGTATTGTTTCCGAACTATGACTCCTTTGTTGATGTGAATGCGGTAAAAATCTTCATCTCTCGCAATCATGTACCCACTCTCTTGGGTGACATCCTTCATCAGCTTTATGCTCGTACTGCCTGAAAGCGGGGAACCTTGATGTGCTGTGCTCCTTTATTGGCGAGGTGGTTTATTTCGCACCTCCCCAAATTAGTGCTGAAGAACAAAGAAGGCATGGGCTGGGCTTATAGGGTTATGTCTCTTTCTCATAATGACATTATCTGGACTCTCAAGGGTATGGATGAGGAAGCTATCATTGATCTCTATGGGGAGTATCCCAATGTTCCACTGTTAGGAACCCATGGAGGAATTTCTTACAATTCGTGCTTGGCCTTACGTCAGTTTGGGAGATCCAGAAGAGAAGGACCTCATGAGATGCTAATGCCTAGTATCATCTTTGATTTTCAAGGAGATAGCGACGAGCAATGCCGGAGATTCATAAAGGCCTGGGATAGAGTTCACAGATCTGATCCATACGAGCTGGGTCCAAAGACTCCTCTCCCAATGGAGCCATATCTCATATGGGTCCGTATTCGTGCCCAAAAGCTGGGTATGCCATATGAAGCCGTCCGGCCTATCATTGTTGAAATTGCTAATGAAGAAGGGGTTCTTCCAACCATCCTCCATCCTTATATGCCCACTGACATTGGGGCACTGAAGAGATCTTGGATGCAACTGAGGGAAGAACGGGATTCTTACCGAGAGAAGTTCAACGAGCAAGAGTAGAAGATCCAGAGGTTGACTAGGCAGTTGGAGAATGAGCGGATTCTCAATGACTATGTCTGCACTGCCAAGAAGAGACCATGGGAGCATTGATTGACCTTTGTTGATTTCCTTTCCAGTTTTTATTTACTTTTCAATATTTCCATTCTTGTAACGCCTTAAGGGCAATTTGTTGAACAATTTGAATTACAAAGTTTATCTAATAAAGTGTGTTTCCTTTCTGGTTTACAAATTTGAATCTCCCGATTGTCTTTGAAATCATAATCATACGCATTTCATCTCATGCACTCCATAACAGGTACCTATTATAGGGCTCTTATCTTCTTTGCTGTTTATTTCAGCACTCATCATGTCTGCTGAACCTTCAACTGAGCAAGCCATCAAGGCCCTCCAGGCCCAGAATGCCCAATTTCAAGAGTTGTTCATGAATCTAGCTAAGGGTTAGCAAGACCTGAAGACCCTGATTCTGAAAGAGAAGAAGAAGAAGAAGAAGAAGAAGAAGAGGACAATCCTGTTTAACACAGGGCACAAGTTTGGAAACAGGCTACAGAATGAAGTTGATTTGACTACCTCATTTGAAGGGAAAGATAGTCAGGAAGAAAGGAGGGCTCCTAGCCCTGTGATCTCCGACAACGAGACAGACTTCGATGAAGAACAGTATCCTCCTGCTGAGGATAGATACAAACAACTAGAAGACCGGTTGAGTGCTATGGAAGTTCAGAAGGTGCATGGTCTGGACTTTGGTGATCTGGGTCTATCATCTGGGGTAGTGATTCCCCATAAGTTCAAGGCACCAGCCTTTGCTAAGTATGACGGATTTTCTTGTCCGAAGCTGCACCTCCGGTCATATGTGAGGAAGATTCAGCCGCACACCGCTGATAAGAACTTATGGATCCATTTCTTTCAAGACAATCTCTCAGAGACTCAGCTTGAGTGGTTCTACCAGTTGGACGGAACCAGTATCCGCAATTGGGAAGATTTGGCTACTGCATTCTACAGGCAGTATCAGTACAACTCCGACCTCGCTCCTACGCGTACCCAACTCCAGGGTATGTCAATGGGAACGGGTGAAGGATTCAAAGATTATGCTCATAAATGGAGAGACCTCGCTGGAAGAGTACAACCACCCTTAGCTGATCGGGAACTTGTGGATATGTTTTTGGGGACCTTATCTGGTCCATTCTTCAACCATCTGATTGGAAGCTCCTCGTCTGGGTTTACAGAGCTTATTATGACCGGTGAGAGGATTGAGGCTGGTATTAAGGCTGGTAAGATACAAAAGGGTGCCTCATTAAGCACCGAGAAGAAGCCATTTAAGAAAGAATCCAGTGTTGTCTACAAGTCGAGAAGACAGAATAGACCTGAACACCGCCAAGCTGTTAATGCGGTTGTCATTTCAAAACCTGTTGGTGCTCCTCAACAAAACAATCAACAGAAAGACGAGAGACCTCGAAGGCAATTCACCCGTCTCAACATGACCTTATCTCATATTCTGCCACAATTACTGAAAACCAATCTGGTGATTCCAAAGGAAGCCCCAAAGAATCCAAATATAACATCACCGAAGTATAACCCTAATGCCCGCTGTGCTTTTCACTCTGATAGCCCGGGGCATAATACGGATGATTGTTGGGTTTTGAAGAACAGGGTACAAGACTTAATTGATGCGAAGGAGATTGAGTTCGGAGCACCAGAAAAGCCTAAACAGGAAGCAGGGGTGAATGCTATCAGAGACGACAATGATGAAGAGTTTGATATCGACAGTTGGATCTACCCGACTGCCAACGGTGGATTAAGCAACTGGATAACGAAGGATTCTATGCCCGTTTCTGTTATCACCCAGTAATGAAACTTTTTGTTTTGAATTTGTAACAGACAATGTTTTAAACTTTATGGCCTGGTGTCTTACCCGGGGCACTGTGGCTTCATTTGTGAGGGCTTTATGTGTGTCATTTTCATATATCATTAATAAAAGCATTGGACGTTCTTGCGTTTCAAATTTTGCGCTCCTTGTTTTTTTTAATTATATATATTGCAAAACAACTATTTTACACACACTCAAGTATACAGGTCTACATCCACTCTGGATCTCACTGGTAACGACTCTGCTACTGCTAGTTATGACTTCGAAAATCTGATCAACTTAGATGAAGACGAAGGTGAATATGATTGCGAAGTGCCTGGTGAACTTGCAAGACTGTTACTCTAAGAGGAGAGGGTTATTCAGCCGCACGAAGAGCCGGTGGAATCAGTGAATCTGGGTACTAAGACAGATAAGAAAGAAGTTAAGATCGGTGCAAATCTGGAGCTTAGTGTGAAACAATGGTTATTCAGATGCTACGTGACTATGTTGAGATCTTTGTCTGGTCTTATGAAGATATGCCGGGGTTGGATACTGATATTGTGGTTCATCGCCTGCCTACCAAGGAAGATTGTCCTCCACTAAAATAGAAGGTCCGCCGAATGCGCCCTGAGATGTCTGAGAAAATTAAGGCTGAGGTTATGAAACAATTTGACGCCGGTTTTCTAGCAGTTACTTCTTACCCTCAGTGGGTTGCCAATGTGGTTCCGGTACCGAAGAAGGATGGTAAGGTCCGAATGTGTGTTGATTATAGGGATTTGAACAGGGCAAGCCCCAAAGATGACTTCCCTCTACCTCATATCGACATTCTGGTTGACAACACCGCTCAGCACAAGGTATTCTCCTTTATGGATGGTTTCTCCGGTTATAATCAGATTAAAATGGCTCCCGAAGACATGGAGAAGACGACCTTTGTTACTCAGTGGGGTACCTTTTGCTACAAGGCCATGCCTTTTGGATTGAAGAATGTTGGGGCAACGTATCATCGTGCCATGGTTGCTTTGTTTCATGACATGATCCATCATGAGATTGAAGTATACATCGACGATATGATTGCAAGGTCCCAGACTGAGGAAGAACACCTTGACCATCTGCAAAAGCTGTTTGACAGGCTGAAGTTGTACAAGCTGAGGTTAAACCCGAACAAGTGCACCTTCGGGGTGAGATCTGGTAAGCTACTGGGTTTCGTCGTGAGCGACAAAGGTATTCAAGTGGATCCTACAAAAGTGAAGGCTATACAGGAGATGCCAGCTCCCAGAACAGAGAAAGAAGTCAGAGGTTTCCTGGGACGTCTAAACTACATTTCCCGATTCATCTCACACCTGACTGCTACCTGTGAACCAATCTTCAAACTACTGAAGAAAGATCAAGTAGTACGTTGGAACGATGAATTCCAGGCCGCTTTCGAAAGGATCAAAGAATATCTCCAAGAGCCACCTATTATAATGCCACTAGTTGAAGGAAGACCTCTGATCTTATACTTGACAGTGCTCGACAACTCAATGGGGTGTGTGCTGGGGCAACATGACGAATCTGGCCGAAAAGAGCATGCTATTTATTACCTTAGCAAAAAGTTTACCGACTGCGAGACCCGATACTCACTGCTCGAGAAAACTTGCTGCGCTTTGGCATGGGTTGCTCACCGGCTGAGACAGTATATGTTGACTCACACTACTCTGTTGATATCAAAGATGGATCCAATCAAGTATATCTTCGAGAAGCCTGCCTTGTCCGGAAGAATAGCAAGATGGAAGATGATCTTGACTGAGTATGACATCCAATATACGACCCAAAAGGCAATCAAGGGAAGTGTGTTGGCAGACCATTTGGCACATCAGGCAGTGGATGTTTACCAGTCTATGAACTTTGAATTCCCGAACGAGAATATCATGATAGTGACTGATTGTGAGACACCTGGACCGGATGAAGGACCTGAGGAAGGATCCCGGTGGTCTATGTACTTTGATGGAGCTTCAAACGCTTTGGGTAATGGCATTGGCGCTGTGATCATATCTCCTAAAGGCTCTCATACTCCGTTTACCGCCCGACTATGTTTCAACTGCACCAACAACATGGCAGAGTATGAAGCATGCATCATGGGTCTTCGAGCAGCAATTGACCTAAGGATTAAGTTTCTGAGTGTCTTCAGAGATTCCTCTCTCGTGATCAGTCAGATCAAAGGCGAGTGGGATACGAAACACCCGAACCTTATCCCTTACAAGGAGTATGTATTGACGTTGCTTCCCCATTTCGAGGAGATAACCTTTGAACACTTCCCTAGAGAAGAGAATCAGTTGGCGAACGCGCTGGCTACAATGTCTTCTATGTTCAAATTCAATTGGGACAATGAAGCTCCCAGGATCATCATTGAAAAGTTGGACGGACCTGCATATTGCTGTGATCTTGAGACTGAAGAGGTAACAGAAAAGCCATGGTATCATGAGGTGAAGAGATATCTTAAAGCTCAGGAATACCCCGAGGGTGCATCTGTTAATGACAAGAAGTTTCTGAGGAGGTTCGTAACGAAATTCTTCATCAGCAATGGCATCCTTTACAAGCGTAACCATGATTCAACCTTACTGCGTTGTGTGGATAAGAATGAAGCAGAAAGGATCATGACAGATTTACATGAAGGTACTTTCGGAACTCATTCCAATGGACACACCATGGCAAAGAAAATCCTTCGGGCAGGATATTATTGGTCCACAATGGAAGCCGACTGTTATCAGCATTCTCGGACATGTCACAAGTGTCAAGTCTATGCTGATAAGGTGTACATACCTCCGGTCCCTCTGAACATCTTGACGGCACCTTGGCCTTTTGCAATGTGGGGCATTGATATGATCGACGAGATCAGACCTACGGCATCCAACGGGCATCATTTCATCTTGGTAGCAATTGATTATTTTACGAAGTGGGTTGAAGCAGCTTCCTTTGCTACTGTAACCAAGAACGTCGTGGCACGATTCATTCGGCATAATTTGATCTGTCGATATGGTGTACTAGAGAGGATCATTATGGAAAATGGTACCAATCTCAACAAAAAGATGATCACTGAGCTCTGCGAGCAATTCAAGATACAGCATCACAACTCTTCTCCTTACCGGCCGAAGATGAATGGGGTTGTAGAAGCGGCTAATAAAAACATTAAGAAGATCGTGCAGAAGATGACAGTGACATACAAAGACTGGCACGAGATGTTACCGTTTGCTCTTCATGGGTACCGTACCTCAGCGCGGACGTCAACAGGGGCAACACCCTATTCCTTGGTATATGGTATGGAGGCAGTCTTGCCCATTGAAGTTCAGATACCCTCTCTTCGAATCATGAAGGATGCAGGTTTGAGAGAAGATGACTGGATTCAGACCCGGCTTGATCAGCTGAATCTAATCGATGAAAAGAGACTTACTGCTATTTGTCATGGTCAGACGTACCAAAAACGAATGATCAAGGCATTTAACAAGAAAGTCAGACGACAAGAGTATCAAGTTGGGGATCTGGTTATCAAACGCATCATACTACCTCAAAGTGATCCCAGAGGCAAATGGACCCCTACTTACGAAGGGCCATTTGTGGTAAAGAACATTTTCCCAGGAGGAGCTATGATTCTAACCACCATGGATGGTGACGACCTTCCTCATCCTGTCAATGCATACATAGTGAAAAGATACTATGCATAATCAAAGACCCACTAGGTCGACTGGCCTAGGTAAAAATAAGGGCTTCCCGGCGAACCAAAAGGGTTCGGGCAAAAATAAGGGATGAAAATAAAAAAATTTGTACACCCGGCAAGTCGAAAACCTGAAAAGGCGGCTTGGGCAAAAATGGGTATCCCGGTGGACTGAAAACCCGAAAGGGCGGTCCAGGAAAAAATTAGGGATCAAAGCATAACACTATGTCTCATTGGATCACCTTGCATCCAGACTTCGATATCAACTATCAAGCTCGGACGGCATTAATCAATCTAATCTACCTTCAACCAGTAGCAAAGTGATGAGATGCTCGAGGACATAAAAGCAATAGCAGAGTTGGAACCCAGTGGGATCATTCACATAGCTGTTTTGTTTAGTTTTTCACAAATTGGGTAAATTCTATTATTCGGCGGTGTTCTCTTACTAGGACGTCAGCCTCTTGTACAAAAAATGCATATTTACAGGCCAAACTTCAAATCAATACAATTCATTTTCAAAGAAATTTCAAACTGTTTTTCCTTTATCTGTTTTGTTTTGCAAAGAATGTCCAGTGTTCATTTTTGATATATGCATTTGACATTAATTGCTGATCATAAATATTTACATGCGAAACAAAAGACGAATTACGGGTAACATCAGAAACAGGGGCAATAAGAAGTGTCCAAGTTGTACAGTTGTTCTGTCCACCAGGTACAAAGGTAGATTCGGCTGAAGAATATGGCTAGGGTGCCTTCACTCCCCGCAGAGTAAGGCAGTAATGGTAGCTCTCCCCCAGCTGAGACTTGCAACTGGGAACGAATGAGTCGGTAATATTCTCCCTAAGCAGAGTTTATCTACCATCAGCCCTAAAAAAGCTTGATATCCCCGGCAGTCTTAATATTTCCCAACAAAGTATAAGAATGTTCCCCGGCAGAATACAAGATACCCCCGGTGGAGTCAATATTTTCCCAGCACGGTCTGAAAAAGCTTCCCCAACAGAGTTGAATCATCATCCCCGGTAGACTCTGGAAGTTTATCCCCAGCGGAGTACAAAAATAAATCTTCTAAGCCAAGTTCAAAGGATCATTCCCGGCAGAATTCAGAGGATTATACCCACAAAAGTTTAAAAGGGTTATCCCCAGCAAGTTGCAACTGAAAGATCGTCCCCAGCGAAGTTCTTTCCTTTCCCAAACAGGGATTCAATCCTCAACAGATTCAGTATCACCAGCAATGGTAATCCATCCCTAGAAAAGTTTATCAGTGGAATTCTCAGCAGAGAATCTCTTCCCCACAGAGTAATCTCCTCATCAGTTTATTCCCCAACGGAGTTATCCTCTCCTGCAAGCTTATTCTCACAGTCATCTTCGTTCACCATCCCCAGTGGAAACGAAGAAGTCAACTCTTGTCTCCAGCAGCTATCCAGGATTTATTTTCCCCAGCTAAAACATTACATTTCCATACATCATGATACATGCATATACGCATCATACCATACAATCTCATTTATGTTGAGAACATCATTGCTTGATCCATATCATGCATTGCATATGACTGACCTTTACCTTTCAGGAAAGATGCAGTTAAATTCTCAGCTATATAAAAGACCTTCTCTGGTCCAGTTAAATCAATTCCTAAAGATTTTGCTGATGCCGATCCAGTTGGAGTTATTCCAAGACCTTGCCTGGTCCAGTTAAATTGATTCCTAAAGATTTTTCTGATGCTGATCCAGTCAAAGGCCTTCTCTGGTCCAGTCAAATCGATTCCTAAAGATTTTTCTGATGCCGATCCAGTTGAAGTTGTTCCAAGACCTTTCCTGGTCCAGTTAAATCGATTCCTAAATATTTTTCTGATGCCGATCCAGTCAAAGGCCTTCTCTGGTCCAGTTAAATCGATTCCTAAAGATTTTTTTGATGCCAATCCAGTCAAAGAAGACAAGACCTCCTCTGGTCCAGTTAAATCGATTCCTAAAGATTTTTCTGATGCCAATCCAGTCAAAGAAGACAAGACCTCCTCTGGTCCAGTTAAATCGATTCCTAAAGATTTTCTTGATGCCAATCCAGTCAAAGAAGATAAGACCTCCTCTGGTCCAGTTAAATCGATTCCTAAAGATTTTCCTGATGCCAATCCAGTCAAAGAAGACAAGACCTCCTCTGGTCATGTTAAATCGATTCCTAAAGATTTTTCTGATGCTAATCCAGTCAAAGAAGACAAAACCTCCTCTGGTCCAATTAAATTGATTCCTAAATATTTTTCTGATGCCAATCCAGTCAAAGAAGACAAGACCTCCTCTGGTCCAGTTAAATTGATTCCTAAAGATTTTTCTGATGCCAATCCAGTCAAAGAAGACAAGACCTCCTCTGGTCCAGTTAAATCGATTCCTAAAGATTTTTCTGATGCCAATCCAGTCAAAGAAGACAAGACCTCCTCTGGTCCAGTTAAATCGATTCCTAAAGATTTTTCTGATGCCAATCCAATCAAAGAAGACAAGGCCTCCTCTGGTCCAGTTAAATCGATTTATAAAGATTTTTCTGATGTCGATCTAGTCAAAGAAGACAAGACCTCCTCTGGTTCAGTCAGATCGCCAATAAGATCTCCCTGATTCGTATTCTAGTTGAAGTTCAGACCACCTACCAACAGTCTCCAAATGGCATCTGTAAGCCCATTCCCGACATCACAGTGCTAATACCACTTCATGCGCGTGCAAATTTCTGGGCACTCTAGTATTCAATCATCTTCCACCTTCGGATCACGAAAGGCCCGAAAGCCAATCTATATCCTCAGGTTTAAGAAAATTGAACAGGGGAAACTTTTGTACCCCCAAAATTTGCCCTCCCATATTTCCCAATACATTTCAAGAGTAATCTCCAAGTTGCCAAGATTGCTCAAGGATTGGACAGGCAAATCATCTCCTAAGACAGTCAACCTCAAAATTAGGGTTTTGTGTTGCATCAAGGTCCTTGCATCCAAATGACCTCAAGTACTCCCCAATGTCCTAATATGTTCTCAAATTCATCCATGTCAAATTTCAAGCCTTGCAGAGGAAGTTTGGTCAGTCAATTGCTCAAGAAGTCCAAAAATCGACTGTGCTAGGGCAAAAGTCAACTGTGACCTACAAATAGTCAAACCTCAATATTTTTTGTCAACATTCTCATTTTTAAGGATAATTCATCATTTGATCAATGGTTGATCATGATTCATCAAAGATTGCTCAAAATTCATCAAGACTCAAAAGTTGCTAAATTAGGGTTTTGTAGGAAAAGTCAACTTAACTTTGACCAAGCATAACTTTCTCATACTTTATGAGAAATGACCCATACAAAGCTCATTTTGAATAGGATGAAATTTCCTACAATCCATCTTCACACCCCAAGATCAAGAAATGCACTCACAAGAAGTTACAAATTTGGACATTATAGGTCATTTTTGAAAGTCAACAAAAACACCTTTTTTGCCAAAGCTTATAACTTGAGCATGGAATATCAAAATGATATTAGACAAAAAGGGTTGGTTATAGGACATCTCAAGGTTTCTAAAAAGTCCAAAAACACTTAAAAAAGTTCAAAATTGAAGAAGTTGGGCATTTTTCCAAAATTGCCAAAACTTAACTATCCCCAAAACTTCAAATTTTGTCAAATGGGCCCACTTTTTCCACTTGATTTGATCTTGTCACACTACACACGTGTCATATCATCAGTCTTGTGTCCAATTATTAATTTTTCTATTTTATTTTATTTTTATTGAATTAATTCATTTTAAATCAATTTAAATCCAAATAAAATCCAAATCTTGATCACTTGGAATCTTTTTGATTGATACAGGTCTTAATTATCATTATGGACATGGTCAAACTCGTATCAAGCCATATCATGCACAAAATATTGGTTTTTGGACAGATTTGGAAGCTTTTTAATGGTGAATCAAATCACATCTTCAAGCATCAATGCACAAATATTCAAAGCCCAAAACTTGACCTAATGCATTGCTTGATAGATATACAAGTGAGAGGCACGAGTTTCAGAACCAGGAGGCTGCACAATCAAAAAAACCAAACTTGGAAATTTGTCAAAAAAGCTTGAAACTGAAATCCTTTCTAGAGACCGATTCAAAGCAAAATCTCAACGCTATCCTCTTGCTAGACATCCACTGAGTCTATAGCAATCAAAATACAGGTCCCAAACCCTCTCCAACGCGCTGTAAGTATCCTGAAAAGCGCCCCTGTACTCGAAATCACATACTCATATTCCTGCATTTTCTTGGTAAAATCGTTACACAAATCATGCTTATCGTTCCATTTAGAAGCTTTTTGCATTATTGAATTGCATTTTTATAGTCTATAACCCCCTAGCCGATTCTAGGGTTCTTGGTATTCGTTTTTGGGCATTTTTGCTACAGGTGAAATCAAGGCTTTTAATGTACATGGACGTGTTCAGGAGGAAGGGACGAGTATGCCTGTGGTTTTAGATTGAGTTTTAATGGCATAAAATTGATTCTAGGTGACACCTATGGATTTAGCTGCAGATATAAATCCGCAGGTAAATATCCAGGTTCCAGCGAAGAAGATGAAGATGTGCCTCTTCCTTATTGGACGATTTCAAATCTCACGCGTTTTTTTATAATTCTGGCATATTAATTATTTTCTCCATATAATAATTGTTATCTATCATAATAACAAATGAAACAAAGTGATGCAGTGGCAAGGGCGTGTGTTCATTGGCTAATAGGACCTGGGTTCGAATCCCAGGTCCCCAACATCTTTGTTATTATTTTCTTGCAGTGATTCCAATACAAACTCAAGCGCGTGGACTACCATACACCATCACCCAGATGCCTGCCAGATGGCCCAAGGCCAGATCTGGTGGTCAGGAATGAAGGCCTACCATATGCCAAGGTCAACGTGTCACCTGGAATTGCAAATGTCAACCAGGCTTGCATACAAATGGGCCCAAAAATTGTTGATCTTACCCCCTGATCTGGGCCCAAACCCCTTGGTTATTTCTTTCTTTTATTTATTTATTGTTTATTAATTATTTTTATTATTTAAACTAACCAATTAATCTTTTTCTCATAAAATCAAAAACAAAATATATTTTATTTATTAAAATTAAATTCGGCATTTTTTATTTTTGTAAATAAATACTAACTTAATTAATTTAGTTTTAAATAGGTATAACTTTTAATATTTTCGCAATAATTAAAATTAATGTAGAAAATTAGATTTTTATTAACTTTAATCAAATTTATTTTTATTTCCTTAAATATTCAAAAATCCAAAAAAATATTTTCTTAAATAATTAATTTATTTATTTATTTTATTAACTTAGTTTAATTCCTTATAATTCAAAAATAAACCAAAAAAATTACTTTCTTTCAAAAAAGGGTCAAAACCCTAAAAAACTCGCATTCGATTTAACTTTCCGCGCGCGGTCTATTTTTGCCATATTGATGTAATTGTTTCTCGGAATGTAATAGCTTTTAATTAGGACTTTATTTTATCGCTTTATTTTATTTTCCGCATTTTAATTTCAAGGGTTGTCTTTGGCGATGTAAATACCCGACGCCTTGTAATAGTTTAGATTTAATTTCCGCAAATTTAATTTCCACAACTTATAAACTGTTAGATGTTTGATAGTAGGGAATGCATGACAAGATCGAATGTATGAACTTAAAATCAACATAGATAACCATTGACATGTACAAAGATAAAATTAACCGAAACAACACACTCGCACATGCGCACTCTTAGGGTACACCTCACTTGGTTGCCTTCGAACGTGGTCATTAAGTATAGGAAGTTTTAGAGGTCGTCCTCTTGTCCAAAGATCATAGTTGCCTCGAAACGGTTGCCTCGGAAAAATGATCTAAGACATTAGGGTTACCGCTAAGGCGTCCTAACATTGCTTTAGTGACCATACGTCCCTTAATCGAATTGACCCTTAAACTCCAACGACGGTACTGCCTACTCATCAATAGTGGGATAGCATTGTCTAAAGGACATTAGCACAGATTGATTCCTTTTTCGAGTAGGTAGATGGTTCTTAAGTACTTGCTCCTTTCAAAACAAAAATAAAACTTTTCGCACTTACACTTTTCAAACAAAAAACTTCTTTCAAACCCACAAACACAAAGAAAAGCAATTTTTGAAAACACTTTGAGCAAGTACCTAAGAGCCCGTGGATAACCATGGATATAAAGGGTGTTAATACCTTCCCTTTCTATAATCTACCCCCCAGACCCGAGAAACATCTCGAAAAAGGAATTTTTCTGTGCTTTTTTTCCTTTCCTTGTTGGATAAAATAAAAGACGGTGGTGACTCTTGCTTACCGCGACATTTTGCAAAAACAAACACAAAACGCAAACCAGCATTCCAAAAAACAGTCAGTTCTCTTCCACCGTATCACAGATCATGTCATGGAACAAACCGACCATGGCACGCTGATATGTTGCCCTAGCATTCTTCAATCCGAAAGGCATCACCTTGTAGCAAAAGGCACCCCATTGAGTAACAAAGGTTGTCTTCTCCATGTCTTTGGGAGCCATCTTAATCTGATTATAACCGGAGAAGCCATCCATGAAGGAGAAAACCTTATGCTGAGCGGTGTTGTCAACCAGAACGTCGATATGAGGCAGAGGGAAATCATCGTTGGGGCTTGCCCTGTTCAGATCCTTATAGTCAACACACATTCGAACCTTACCATCCTTCTTCGGTACTGGAACCACGTTGGCCACCCACTGCGGGTAAGAAGTAACTGCTAGAAAATCGACATCAAACTATTTCATAACTTCAGCCTTGATTTTCTCAGACATCTCTGGGCGCATTCGACGAACCTTCTGTTTTACTAGAGGACAGTCTTCCTTGGTAGGCAGGCGGTGAACCACAATATCAGCATCCAACCCAGGCATATCTTCATAAGACCAGGCAAAGATCTCAACATAGTCACGCAACATTTGAATCAGCCGTTGCTTGACACTAGGTTCCAGATTTGCACCGATCTTGACCTCCTTCTTGTCTATCTATGTACCCAGATTCACTGTTTCCACTGGCTCTTCATGCGGATGTATGGCCATCTCTTCCTGAAGTAACAGTCTAGCAAGTTCACCGAGCACTTCGCAATCATCTTCACCTTCGTCTTCGGCTAAGTTGATTGGACTTTCGAAGTCATAACCGGCAGTAGCAGAGTTGTTATCAGTGGGATCCAGAGTGGATGTAGACCTGTATATGTGAGTGTGTGTAAAATAGTTGTTTTGCAATATATAATAAAAGAAAAATAAGGAGCGCAAAATTTGAAATGCAATAAACGTCCAATGCTTTTATTAATGATATATGGTAATGACACATAAAGCCCTCACAAACAAAGCCACAGTGCCTCGGGTAAGACACCGGGCCGTAAAGTTTAAAAATTGTCTGTTACAAACACAAAACAAAAGTCTCATTACTGGGTAATAAAAGAAATTGGGACGAAGTCTTTTGCTGTCCAATTGCTTAATCCACCATCGGCAGTCGGGTAGATCCAACTGTCAAACTCAGACTCTTCAACATCGTCTTCAATGGCATTCACTTCTGAATTGCTGATAAACAGGGGAGGTCTTCCAATCCGTGCACTCTGAACATCCCTTTGAGCTTCTGCAGTGAAACCCAAACCAAACTTGTTAGTCTTATGTGCAAAATCAGGGAGTTAGCCCCAATTTGCACACCCACCTTTCTCCACAACAGCCCGAGCATCCTTGAGGGAAGCCATCTTCGTTGGAGGATCTTCAACAACAGTTTCAGTTGACGCCAGCGTCTGGGGGACCTCTTCAATATGTTGACACGGGGTTTCAATGAACTCCCCGTCCATTTCCACATACCGAAAGGAGTTGAGGTGGCTCACCATGTACTCCTCTTCCCCTCGTACTGTAACAATTTTCCCCTTCACTGGGTATTTCAGCATCTGGTGGAGCGTAGAAGTTACTGCCCTAGCCTTGTGGATCCACGGGCGACCCAGCAAGCAAGAATAAGATGGTCGGATGTCCATCACATAGAATGTAGACGCGAAAA
The DNA here is from genome assembly GCA_948472305.1 of Vicia faba. Lineage (NCBI taxonomy): Eukaryota > Viridiplantae > Streptophyta > Magnoliopsida > Fabales > Fabaceae > Vicia > Vicia faba. Next base: position 816,938,002 of record OX451741.1, on the reverse strand, counting down.
TCTAAGAACCAACCTTAACTGGAATATCCACTTCTTCGTGTACCATTCTCTTGGACCCATCAAAAGCCCTGACTACAATGTTGCTTGGCTTCAGCACCAACCCTTCACAGTCTAACCGGTCCAGCGCTTTCTTGGGTAACACATTCAGCAAAGACCCAGTATCCACTAACACGTGAGCTAGGGTAGTGCCCCTGCACTCAATTGAAACATGTAGAGCGTCATTGTGATTCTTCCCCTTGGCAGTCAAGTCGGCGTCGGAGAAACCTAAACCATTATCCGCAATTAAACTCGCCACAGTCTTTGAACTGGTCAGCAGATGTTTCCTGGGGTACGTGCGCAGTTTTCAGGAAAGCAATCAGAGCCTTGGCATAGGCTTCTGAGCATAGCAACAGAGACAACATAGAGATTTTGGATGGGGTTTGCCCCAGCTGCTCGACTACATTGTAGTCACTCTTTTTGATGATCTTCAAAATTTCCTCCATCTCTTGTCTAGAGGCTTCAATAGTAATCTTCTTCGATGCCTCCGTCTGGGCAGGCTCACCGGTGATCCCTTTGCCCCGAGTGTCAGATGACTCGGCAACAGGGGTAAGGATTGGAACATGAACAGGGACAGTAGCAGATGTACTCGTAGGTGTAATAACAACAGACTTCCAAACAGTTGGTGGAGAGATATCAGGGGAGAAAAGTCTTCCGTTGCGGGTGACTTTACTAGATCCAACAATATTGCTGACGTCAGTATCAGCCTCTTCAGCATTTAAATCTTGTTTAACTCCGTGATAATACACGTCGGCCCCGTAGTGCCATGGGACAACTTTATCTGATGTATAGGGGATAGGTCCAGGAATGGTAATGATCAGAGGAGGGATTCTTTGAACGAATGTAACTCTAACAGGCTTTCTCGAGGAAGCCTTGGAAGAATTTTCGAAAATGGTGATTATAGCAACTTCTTCAGTAGGAACCAAAGGAACAAAAGTCTTCTCAAACATAATTTCTTTATTATCCATCAGGCGTTGGACAGCTGACTTCAAAAGATGGCAACCGGTAGGTAGGACGACATACAGATGGAAACCTTCACCACAACCCGGAAATAAATCGGCTAACAGAAGGTTCTTCTTCACAGTCATTAATGGAGTAACAATGTCTTTCACAGAAACCACAAACAAGTCTTCATCTACAACATTCACTCCATGCTTGGGCATCGGAGAAGTCACAACATTAGGCCTTTCAGGCGCTTCAAACTCAATCTCCTTAGCATCAATTAAGTCCTGCACCTTATTCTTCAAAACCCAACAGTCATTTGTATCGTGCCCCGGGCTATCAGAATGAAAAGCACAGTGGGCGTTCAGATTGTACATGGGTGATGTTGTATTGGGATTCTTCGGAGCCTCCTTCGGAATCACCAAGTTGGTTTTCAATAACTGCGGCAGGATCTAAGACAGGGTTATATGGAGCTGAGTGAATTGTCTTCACGGCCTCTCGGCCCTTGGTTGATTGTTGCGCTGAGGGGCAACAACAGGTCTTGATATAACCACCGCATTGACTGTTTGGCGGTGCTCAGGTATATTATGGCTCTTTGCGCTATAAACTGCACTTGACTCCTTCTTAAAAGGCTTCTTATCGATGCTTAACGAAGCACCCTTATGTAATTTACCTCTCTTGATACCGGCCTCGATTCTTTCTCCGGTCATAATCAGCTTTGTAAACCCGAACGATGAACTTCCAATCAGATGGTTGAAATACGGATCAGACAAGGTCCCCAGAAACATGTCTACCAACTCCCTGTCAACCAGTGGGGGTTGAACTCTCCCAGCAAGGTCCCTCCATTTCTGAGCGTAGTCTTTGAAACCTTCGCTCGCACCCATAGACATACCCTGAAGTTGGGTACGCGTGGGAGCGAGGTCGGCATTATATTGGTACTGTTTGTAGAAAGCAGCAGCAAGGTCTTCCCAATTACGGATACTAGCTCCTTCCAGCTGGTATAACCATTCAAGTTGAGTTCCTGAGAGACTATCTTGAAAGAAATGGATCCAGAGGTTCTTGTCCATGGTATATGGCTGAATCTTTCTAACATACAAATGGAGGTGTAGCTTTGGCCAGGAGACCCCGTCGTATTTAGCAAAGGCTGGTGCTTTAAACTTGTGGGGAATCACCACCCCAGATGACAAACCCAAATCACCAAAGTCCAGACCAGGGACTTTCTGGACCTCCATTGTGCTCAACCGGTCTTCGAGTTGCTTATACATATCCTCAGCCGGAGGATACTGGTCTTCGTCAAAGTCAGTCTCGTTGTCAGAAACTACAGGGCTAGAAGCCCTCCTTTCTTCTTGGTTTTCTCCCCCTCCAGATGAGTGGGTCAAATCAACCTCTTCTCACAAATTGTTTCCAAATCTGCGACCCATATTCAGTAGGACCGTCTTCTTCTTCTTCTTATCCTTCAAGATAAGAGTCTTCAGATCTTGCTGACCCTTAGCCAAGTTTATAAACATTTCCTAGAATTGAGCGTTTTGAGCTTGCAGAGCCTTGATAGCTTGATCAGTTGATGTTTCAGCAGACATGATGTGCTGAAATAAACAACGAAGAAGATAAGAGACCTGTAATGGGTACCTGTAGTGAGGTGCATGGAATGAAATGCGTATGATATGATTTAAAAGACGTCGAGAGATTCAAATTTGTAAACCAAAATGAAACACACTTTTATTAGATTAAAAAAAACTTGAAACAATGTTTGATAAATGCCTTTAAGGCGTTACAAGAAAGAAAAACTGAAAAGTAAATCGAAACTAGAAATAACAAAAGACATCAGCGCTCCCATGGTCGTTTCCCTTTGGTGCTGACATAGTCGTTGAGGATCTGCTTGTTCTCCAATTGCCTTGTCAGCTTCAGGATCTTCTGCTCTTGTTCGTGATACTTTTCTCTGTAAGTATCCTGTTCCTCTCTTAGCTGCATCCAAGACCTCTTTAATGCCCCAATGTCAATAGGCATGTATGGGTGGAGGATGGTAGGTGGAACCCCTTCTTCATCAGCAACCTCAACAATCACAGGCAAGACAGCTTCGTACGGCATTCCCGGCTTTTGGGCACGAATTCGAACCCATCGGAGATACGGTTCCACTGGAAGAGAGGTCTTCATCCTTAACTCATGTGGATCAGACCGGTGCACCCTGTCCCAAGCTCGTATGAACCTGCGGCGATGCTCGTCACTATCCCCTTGGAAGTCAAAGACAATGCTTGGCATCAGCAACTCATGAGGTCCTTCCCTCTAGCTCGCCCAAACTGACGTAAGGCCAGACAAGGATTATAGGTGATCCCTCCTCGAATTCCAAGTAGTGGAACATTGGGGTATTCCCCACGGTGATCAATAATAGTTACTTCTTCCATGTCCTTAGTACTCCAGATAATGTCAGTGTGAGCGAGAGACATAATTCTGTAGGCCCAACCCATGCCTTCCTTGTTCTTCAAAACTGATTTAGGGAGGTGAGAAATAAACCACCTCGCCAGCAATGGTGCACAACACATAAGGGTTCCCCGTTTCCGAGCAGTACGGGCATAAAGAGAGTGCAGAATGTCACCCAAGAGAGTGGGCACTGGATTACGGGATATGAAAATCTTCACTGCATTCACGTCGACGGAAGAATCTGAGTTAGGAAACAATACCAAACCATATATGAGAAGAGCCGGAATGTCTTCAAATGCCTGAAAGTCTAGACTGTCCCAGAACTGATTAGCCCGATCAACCAAGAATTTAGCCAAGAAGCCTTTTGTCCCACTTCGAGTCTCCCATTTTGACTTTGTAAGTGTTTGGTTGTTGGCATGTTTTTTGGTAAAACCAGTTGTGTGAATGTCATAACTGATGTCATAACATTCTGGGATACAAGGTACATTCTGCAGAAAAAGAATGTCATACAGGAGCTGCTCAATATGAGTGTTTAGCTGATCATTATGCAATGATCATATTTATTGCATTCTACCAAAATCAGTAAACAGGATTCTTGTTGTCATAACCAATGTTAAGACATCCTGTACTGATCTAACATTTGTGCAGATTTGTTATTTCTGAGAATTTTCAGGAATCTGGTTTATACAGTCCAGATCAGATTCTCACGTGGACATTAGGTTAACTTTTCTTAACCCTAATCTGGTTGTTAAAGACCTATGACCAAGTCTTGAGGTTAACCCTAATTAACCCTAGCTATTTTCGTGGAAGCCCTAACTGAAGAATAGTTGCCTATATATTCCTCATGAAGACTGTTGGTGAAGCACACTTTTTGACAGAAGATCAATAAGGGACTGTATAGTTGTAACTACTGTGATCCAATCAATTATCATTGTGATAAGTGATTTGGAGTAGGATTTGATTGTAAGGGTTGTGTATCACTCAAAGCTTTGAAGCACGAGTGTTTGTGTAACTTGATTAAAGCTTTGAAGCAAAGTCAAGTTAGGGTTGTGTATCACTCCAAGCTTTGAAGCATGAGTGATTGTCACTTGATTAAAGCTGTGAAGCAAAATCAAGTGTGTGTTCTGAAGAGTGTCTTCATAATTTCATTAATCAATTGTTTAGTATCACTGCTGTGATTGAGGGGGAGTGAGTAGGAACTCAGGTTTAAGTTGAACTTAGATTGAAGTTGCATTGGGTAGGTCTTAAGTGAAGGAGATAAACTGGTTGGTTTATTCCTGAATTAATATCTCTTATAGTGAATTTCCTCCCTGGCTTGGTATCCCCCAGAGTAGGTGTTGTTACACACTGAACTGGGTAAACAATTGATTGTGTTCTTTACTGCTTTTAAATTTACTGTCTTTAAGAGTGTCAGATACGGTGTCATAACATTCACTGTGACATTGAGTATCTGCTGCCAGAATTTCAATTGGCATCATAGCAGGCTCCCTGCCTGTCTTACTGGGTGAGATCTAGGGATATTATTTTCTGGCGCTATGGATAAAGAAGGAGGATTTGGGAACAGACCACCCATTCTGGATGGACCAAATTATGACTACTGGAAACCTCGTATGATTGCCTTCTTAAAATCACTGGACAAAAAGTCTTGGAGAGCTGCTGACAAAGGATGGAACCATCCCACCATAACTGGGAAAGATGGGACAACCAGTCTGAAACCTGAGGAAGAATGGAGCAAAGAAGAAGATGAGTTAGCCCTGGGTAACTCCAAAGCATTAAATGCCTTGTTCAATGGAATTGATAGAAACATATTCAGACTAGTACATCAATGTGAACTGGCCAAGGATGTTTGGGACACTCTCAAAACTACCCATGAGGGCACATCCAAAGTAAAAATGTCAAGGCTTCAGATGCTGACTACCAAATTTGAGAACCTAAGGATGACGGAAGATGAGACCATTCATGAGTTTCACATGAACATCTTGGAAATTTCCAACACCTCAGGAGCATTGGGAGAAAAGATGTCAGAAGAAAAACTGGTGAGAAAGATTCTCAGATCCTTGCCTAAAAGATTTGCAATGAAGGTGACTGCTATAGAGGAAGCTCAGGATATCTGCAACTTGAAGGTTAAGGAACTCATTGGGTCACTTCAGACCTTTGAGATGGGGATCAGTGACAATGTCGACAAGAAAAACAAGAGCATAACACTTGTATCCAATACTGAAGATGAAAACAAGGAGGATGAAGAAGAAAATATTTCATAAGCTATAGCCATGCTTGGAAGGAAGTTCAACAAACTCATCAAGAGAATGGACCCAAAGTCAAGGTCAAATGTCAAGAACATCCCCTCTGACATTAACAGGTCTTATGACTCCAGCATAAGACCAAAGTCCGAAGAGAAGGGAAATCAAAGCAAAGGAATCCACCATGGATGTGAAGGATATGGGCACATTCGAGCTGAATGTCCTGCCTTTCTTAAGAAACAAAAGAAAGGAATGTCTGTTACTTGGTCTGATTGTGACTCAGAAAGTAATTCTGAAGAAGAATCTGCCAAACTAGTTACTGCACTAACTGGTATTTGTAACTATGATAGTGACTCTAGTGATGGGGAAGTAACATTTGAAGAACTGGCTGACTCCTACAAGAAGTTATGTATCAAAAGTGCTGAAGTCTGTCAGCAAAATGAGAGACAAAAAAAACTCATAGTAAAGGTGGAGGCTGAGAAGAAGGCAGGCACTGATACTATAAGTCATCTCGAAAGTGAAGTTCAAATGCTAAACTCAAAACTTGACCAAATGACAAAATCTGTCAGGATGCTGACAAATGGAACTGACAAATTAGAAGAAATCCTTCAAGTTGGACAAAATGTGGGAAACAAGTCTGGTCTAGGATTTGTGGCAGTGAAGAAATCTATTGTAGACAAGAAGAAAATCAGGCCTGATAAACAAATGTCAAAGCAGATGTCACAACATAGCACTCAACATCGAGAACGGAGAAATATGAAGAAAAAGTATCAAAGATGGAGATGTCATCATTGTGGGAGGTTTGGTCACATAAAGCCATTCTGCTTCAGATTATATGGATATCCTAATCAGACCCCAGTTGTCAAACCTAAGTCTAACAAGGCACCATATACTCAACAGTGGAAGAAAAAGGCTGATTCCCTGATAGCTCACACCTCCCTTAGAGTCTATGCAAAGGAAGACTGGTACTTTGACAGTGGATGTTGTTGTACCCCAAAATTTGCCCTCTCATTTCATCAATATTTTCTCACCACAAGATCCTTGGAGCTCAAGATCAAGTTAGGGTTTGCTCTGCTCAAGACTCCTCCTTGCACTGTTGACCCAAATTAGGGTTTGAGTTTGCACAAAGATGTTTTGACCTAAAGTGCCTAAAATGACTTTCATGCTTCATGTTGGACTCTCAAGTTTACCCATACCAAGTTTCAAGCCTTGATTCCAATCTTTGCCCAGTCAATTGGACAGTTGACCTAGAAATCAGCTGTATTGGGGAAAAAGTCAATTGTGGTCAATTGACAGTCAAACCTCATGATTTTTGACCCACATCAACATTATGAACTCATTTGAACCATTTGGTCAAGTTTGGATCACAATTCCATAAGAAATTTGATCAGATCACCAAAAGGGCAAAATGGTCATTTTTAGGGTTTTGACTGCACAAAGGCAATTTTTGACTGTTTGACCTAGCCAATGGCAAACCAAGCTCACATATAGACTCAAGGACTCAATTACATGGTCTTGACATGTTCAACAAGTTCAAAAGATCCCAATTGCACAAGATTGACAGATGAATTTTCCAGTCAACTGAGCCAAAATTGACTGTATACTGAAAAGTCAAACTTTGACTTTTTGGTCAAAATCAAGTGTCAAGATTCATTTTTCATCAAAACATGCCAAGTCATGAAACTTGTTCATCAAGAAATCAAAAATCACAAATTAGGGTTTGAAATGAAGAAATTTCATAACTTAGAAATTTTCTAAGTTATGAAAATTCCTAATTTTTTCCTAACTTTGTCCCATCTTTTCATCAAGATACATTTGGATTTAAACAAAACTCAAAACATGAAAGTTATAGTCCATTGCAAAATCTACAACTTTGTTTCACAAAGTTTCCTCAAAAGAAGCTTGTAGCTCAAGTTATGATTTTTGGAACAAGGGTGCAAAACATTCTTAACTTAGAAAATTTTTGACCTATTCTAGGCAGGATTTTTGCCTAACTTCATGGCTACTTTTCACATGCTTCCACTTGGAATTTCAATTTTCATTACAAAGATGGATTGTAGTACACATTCCAAGCTTTCCAAAATGTCCAAGAACTCATCAAACAAACTTGTGGTTAGGGAGAATCGAATTTGGCAATATGGGCAAAACTCACTTTGTTCATGAACCATTTCCATGTCCATAACTTTGCATTTTTTAACTCAGCATGCTCTAAGCTAGATTACAGGCCTCTAATCTTATTTACACTCATAAATTTAATGCCAATCCTTTGTGTTTAAGCCTTATCTTGTGTGTTTAACCATTGCATACAAGATTGAGCCATAAATGGAAAAAGCAATTTATCCATTTTTGAAAAGTTGAACTTTATGTCAAGATTGCAATCTTTGAAGTACAATGCAAATCCTTTTGGCACAAGTTCAGGGATATATCCCACTGATCAAGACAAAGCTTTGCAGCACATTTGAGGGGCCTGCACAAGTCTAGAAACCAAGTTGACATTTTTTGCTTAAGTTAGAAGAAACTTGGCATATTGATAGACAACTCTCATTGCTGCAAGAACTAGCTTAGACAAACTTGTTAGACACATTCCAAACAACATAACTGAGCTAAGGCACGACCAAAACACCTTCCAAACCTCATCATTCATCAAAACACTATCCTACTGCAGAAAATAGAGTCACCTCTGCAGTTGGACTTCCACAACTCAATCCATTCGTGCGCCTTGGCCAAAACCAGTTCATACACACTCCATACCACCTATACAAGCTATCCAAAGCATTGGACACGACCTGTAACACCTCTAACCAACTTCACCATTTTCACTTTTTCTGTTTTGCAGGTTGATTGCTATAGCTTGATTCACTTGGTTTCAAAGCATACCAAGCATTGGAATTACATCCCCGGACTTCAAGTAAGCTGTACAAGTCTTCACCTTGCCTTAAAAGTACCTCCATTGTCAGATACGATCCAAGCTGAACAGGTAAGTTCATGGACTTCTATCTCTCAATCTAGGAAGAGTTAGGTTTAGATTTATGAATGAAAAATGTCATATTCATGTCCCTGAAGCTATACATATCCTCACTTTCCATTTATATTGCATATGCTGAGAGAATTTAAGACCTGAACATTGACAAAAACCTAGGTCAAGAATTAGGGATGGAGAAATTATCTCTCATTTCTGAGAGTTAAGTTAAGTTTTTTATATGTATGGAATCGTGGCTTGATGCTTGACATCTTTCATGTTATAAGTTTGTGCTAAAAGTCCAGGAATCAGGATGTTTGAACCAGGAGGGAAAGGCGCGCGTTTTTGACATTTTTGTGCTGGAGGTTGAAGACAACCTCTATTGGGCTGGGCCTGTGATATTTTTTCCTTTTTGCACCATGTTTTTACATTTGCACCCCCTTGGCCCATTGCATTTTATTTTCATTATTTTTGACTTTTGATTTTTGTTTCTGACTTATTTATTTTTGTCAAAGCATAAAAAATATTAAAATTATTTTTTTCACTTTTTTTTTGCATTTTTAGGTATTTATTTGTTCTAACTTGATATATGTAAATAAATAAACATAGATACTCTTATTTTAAAATACAAAAAAAATAATACAAACACTTTTATTTTCTGATTTTTATTTTGTTTTATCTTTTGAAAACATTTTATAAAAATATACTTTTTTTGTAAATTTTAAATATTTTATTTCTTGTACATATTTAATATTTTTTGTAAATAATGTAAAATACTTATATATTTATTAGTATATTTAGGTTAAAAACACAAAAATAATACATTTTTATTTTTATTAATATTTAACTAAAAAAATCATTTTTTTTTGCAATATACTTCCCTTTTATTTATTTTTGTACATAATTAATAAATATTGCATATATTATATAATAAATACCTTTTTATTTATAAAATTAGGGTTTTGCCCTAAACATGTAAAATATCCAAAAAATTTCATTTTTATTTTTGTTTATTTGACACATAAAAAATACCTTTTTACATACATACAAAAACCATTTTTTTGCATCTTGCATATTTATCTTATTTTATTTAATTATTGTGCAATTAAATACCTTGTGAAAATTCAATTTGGATGTAATAGTTTAGGTTTAATTTCTTGCTAAAATATCCCCATTTGAACATTTGTACCCCCCATCCCATATATTGTGTTGTAATAATTTAGGACCTTTAAATTCCGCATTTAAAAGCTTTCTAATTATGCCATGATAGAATTAGGGTTTTGTATGCAAATCAAAAACAACAAATAGTTTGACCTAAATTCAAGATAAACAAGTGTGAAAATGGACAACACTAATCACACTTGCACCCCTAGGGTACTCCACTTGTTGCCTTCAATAATGGGCCATATTGCATGTTAGGTATCTTTGGCAAAAACAAAACAATCAAATGATCATAGTCCCTCGATGACGCTTTCAAAAGTTGCCTAAAAATGATCAAGTCCCTTAAAGGAAAAATTGCCCAAAGATACTTGGCACCATTGCAATCATGGTCTAAACGATGACCCGCGCCCGTCCCGTTCACATCCTAACACAAGCTTGTCCACTAAATACAATGGTGGAACAAAATTGTTAAAAGGGTTAAAACATAGCAATAATCTTTGAGAAATTTAGGGGTAGACATCTCTTAGTTACTTGATTAAACTTGCAAAACACGCTTGCCTACTTTTCAAAACCATACTTCACAAACACAAACTTTCAAAACCTTGAAACATCTTTTCAAAAAGACAAACACCTTTTGTAAAACATTCGAGTAAAGAATTGTTACAAGGGTTGCCAAGACAAGGCATCTTTTTCAAAACATTTTCAAAACCACATACACAAAGCACCATTTCAAACAATTGAAAATCAAGGCAAGTGATCTAAAGCAAGTAACTAAGAGCCCATGGATAACCATGGATAGAAAGGGTGCTAATACCTTCCCTTTCTATAATCTACTCCCTGAACCCAAGAAAACATCTCAAAGGTTTTTGCTGTGCTTTTTAACCTTTCCTTAGGATAAAATAAAAAGTCGGTGGCGACTCTTGCTCAACCGAGACATTTGCGAAAACAAACGCAAAACCTCAAGTCAGTTCTCCCACCGTATCACAAAAATGGCGACTCTGTTGGGGAAAACTTTAAAGTGGAGTGACCTTAGGGCTTAGATCACCCTCTTGCATGACTAATTGTTTGCTTTGATTGCTTTATATCTTGGTTCTCTTGTTTGGGCTTGAAATCCTACACCCGGATTTGGGGAAACATTCATAGATAGCAATACGTTGTGGAAAATGTGCGGGGTATACCGACACGGTTGAAGCAATAGCTATATTAGTGCGACATATTTGTGAGTACTGGTAACCCTTGAGTTCAATCAAGGAGAGTACGGGGCCGCTGAGTGATGTCACTAAGAACTAATGACCTAGAACCTTACTTGACCATCTTGGCCTTTCATTAGGGGTAGTGAGATGACCGGCTTTGGTGCAGTCCGAAGTTGGTAGATACTCGATACTACACTCATTGAGGGTTGTTTTCTTGGAATATTTTGTCGCTAGTTAAGTGGCTAAACCAAAACAATGAACATGGAAAACAATCCAATGATATTGAGCTCCTTAGAACCCGGTTACTATTTATAGGACAGGTGTTTAAGCCAACTACACTCAAGAGGGTACTTACCTATGAAACCTCATGCAAGCCTGAAACTAGGGTTTTGTGTGATTTGCTTGTACATATGTTTGTGCATACATCATGAGCATCATAAAGCATCATATGCATACACTAACCATTTCAAGGGTTTAGATCTTCATCTCTGTTCTTGTTTTGTAGGTCATGGAATCTCTTCGCAGGAAAACTATCCAAGTCAACCTTGTGAGAATCCCTCCTCAACTCAAGGAGCTCACATCCAGGATTCCGGAAAGCTCTCCCTTCAGTGAAAGACATGGTAGATTGCTCAGCCTAGTCAACACTAGCATTGAAGAGGACATGGTAAAGGTGTTATTTCAGTTCTTTGACCCCCTTCACCATTGTTTCACTTTCCCCGACTACCAATTGGTGCCCACTTTGGAGGAGTTTTCTCAACTCCTTAGAATTCCTATCCTTAATCAACTACCCTACAACGGTACGGAAAAGGAACCAAAGCCTGAAGATGTTGCTCAAGCACTACACTTGCAACCATCTGACATTAAGGGGCATTGGGAAACTAGAAGCGGTGTCAAAGGCTTCTTAGCAAAATTCTTGTTTGAGAAGGCACAAGAGTGTTGGAATTCATTGGACCTACAAGCCTTTGAAGAAATTGTGGCACTCCTCATTTATGGGTTGGTCCTGTTCCCAAATCCTGACCAGCTTGTAGATGTCAACACCGTCAAAATCTTCTTATCCAGAAATCCAATACCAACATTGTTTGGGGACATTCTTCACTCATTTTACACACGAACAATGAGACAGAGGGGTGTTCTCATGTGTTGTACTCCTCTCCTTGCAAGGTGGTTTATTTCGCACCTTCCACAATGTGTCTTGAAGAATGACCAAGGCCTAAGGTGGTCACAACGGTTGATGACCCTTACTCACTCTGATGTACATTGGTGTTCTCGGTCCAGAGAAAATGTCATCATCGTCGATCGTTGTGGAGAGTTCCCTAATGTTCCATTGCTTGGCATTAGAGGAGGCATTACCTACAATCCTTGTCTAGCTTTGAGACAATTTGGATATGCACGGAGGGATGGCCCTCATGACATGTTGATTCCTGACCTAGTTTTTGACTTCGACAACGATGCGCAAGGACTTCGCCAAAGATTCATCAGAGCTTGGAGGATGCCTAACAAGGTAGACAGCAAGACACTGGGACACAAAAACTCCATCCCTCTTGAGCCTTATCTCAAATGGGTACGAACCCGAGCCCAGAGTCTAATGATGCCTTACCCTCATGTTCTCCCTGTGATTAAAGAGCCCATTAAGGAAGGAGAGGTTCCCTACACCATCCTGTATCCTGACATGCCAAAATCGTGGGAGGAGATGCAGAGGAGTTGGATCCAATTCAAGGAGGAACGGAACACTTTTGAAGCCAGCTTCTACGCTAATGAGAAGAAGGTTTTGGAGCTTACCCGCCGACTCCATGAGGAAGAGACCCTCAAAACCTACATCGCACCAAATAGGATGCGCAACGTCTTTTTACCTTGAGAAGTTTTTGTAATATTTGGCCCATGGGGCATTTATGTACTGACAGATTTCTTCTTATTAATATGACGTGCGTTCTTTTTGTTTGCAACAATTTTGAATTTTCTAAATCCTTGAATGCATTGCATAAACAAGCATATCATTCATCATACGCATAAGCAGGTCTCCACACCAGGTTTCCTTATCTTTCTGCTGTTTATTTCTGTAAGATGGATCTCGAACAGACGGTCAAAGACTTGCAGTCTCAAAACTCACAGTTTCAACATCTCCTGATGGCCTTGGCAAAGGGTCAGGAGGATCTAAAGACCCTGCTTGGGAACAAAGAGCAAGTGAAAAAGAAGAAGAAAAGAGTGGGGGTGGCTACCCTAGGGAGAAGGTTTGAGGGTGAAGCCAGAAGAGTTCTTGAATTTCCCTCTGCATCGGAAGAGGGAACCAGTAAAGGGAAAGGGGCTGTGGTACCTTCCGAATCTGAAGCTGAAGAAGAAGAGGCTGAAGAAGATGAAGACTACTCAGAACAACAATACCCGCCCGCCGATGATAAGTACAAAAACTTGGAAGACAGGTTGGCATCTATGGAGCTGCAGAGAGTTCTCGGCTTAGATTTCGAAGATTTGGGATTAATTGCTGGAATTGTGATCCCCCCGAAGTTCAAAGTGCCAATTTTTGCAAGATATGACGGGTTGTCTTGCCCAAAAATGCATCTAAGGTCGTATGTCCGAAGAATCCAACCTCACACATCTGACAGAAACCTTTGGGTACATTTCTTTCAAGATAGCCTGTCTGACACTCAACTAGACTGGTTTTACAAGCTGGAAAGGTCGGAGATACATAGTTAGGAGGATCTGGCAGCTGCTTTTTATCGCCAATATCAGTATAACTCTGACCTGGCGCCAACCCGTACTCAACTACAGAGTATGGGGATGGCCTCAGGTGAGGGATTCAAGGAGTACGCCCAGAAGTGGCGCGATCTGGCCGGAAGAGTGAAGCCGCCTCTTTCTGATAGAGAACTTGTTGATATGTTCCTGGGGACCCTGTCTGGTCCATTCTTTAACCATCTGATCGGTAGCTCTTCCGCAGGGTTTACCGAATTAATTCTGACTGGCAAGCGGGTAGAAGCCGGTATCAAGAATGGGAAGATTCAGAAGGATGCCTCTACATCTACAATTGCTAAGAAATCATTTCCAGCGAAGAAAGAAACAGTTGCTGTGTATTCTCAGAGAAGAGCGGGGAAGACTGAGCGCCGGCCGACTGTGGGGGCCGTGATGATCCAAATTCCATCAAATGATCAGCCTCGTTATAACCAGTCCAGGCCAAATCAACAACGGGTGGAACGGCCGCAACGACAGTTCACCCGCATCAATATGACACCGGCGCAAGTGCTTCCCCATCTGTTGAAGTTGAATCTCGCCACTATCAAGGAGGCACCAAAAAATGTGAACACTTCTTCGCCGCATTATCACCCCAATGCTAAATGCGCCTACCATTCTGACAGTGTCGGGAACGACACCAACGATTGATGGCCACTTAAGCATAAAATCCAAGACTTGATAGAGGCGAAGGAGGTTGAGTTCGATGCTCCAGAGAAGCCAAACGTGATATCGGCTCCGATGCCGAAGCATGGTCAAAATGTCCATGCTATTGAGGAAGATTTGTATGTTTCTGATGTCAATGACCTGATAACTCCGCTGTTAACCATCAAGTTAAATCTGCTAAGGGCCGGGATTTTCCCGGGATGCAAAGAAGATTGTTACTATTGTTACTCTCTACCAATTGACTGCCTGTTACTGAAGAAAGGCATCCACGGCCTGATGGACAGTCAACAAATTCTGTTTGAAAAAGTTCCTACTATTCCAACCCCTACTGAAGATGTTTCAATTATCACCATTCACGCCAATCTTTCCAAGGCCGTCAAAAAGCCTGTTAAGATTACATCAGCTACAAAGTCTGTTCCTCTGAAGATAACTATGCCAGGGCCCGTCCCCTACAGTTCTGAAAAGTCAATACCATGGAATTACGGTGGAGAAATCTACTACCATGGTATTAAACAAGTTGAAGTAACCGAAGGAGGCTCTGATGAAGAAGATGCCAGCATTAGAAACATTGCCGGCACAAGCAAGATCACCCGAAGTGGGAGAATATTTTCTCCAGAGATTGCCCCCCCAAAGGCAATCTTTGGACCCTCATCTACTGCCAAAGTTATTCCTGCGCCGATAAAACTTTCCGCGAAAACTCCGTTGATTGAAGATGTTGTTATTCCTATTGTTGTCCCTCCTACTTCTGCTGATAAGGGGAAAGGGATCCAAGATGAGCTCGTCAGGACGAGGGCTCAACCTTTGGTCATCCCGGAAACCTCTAAGAAAGAGATGGAGGAGATCTTGAAGATAATTAAAAAGAGTGATTATGACGTGGTAGAGCAACTGGGGCAAACCCCCTCGAAAATCTCCATGTTAGCATTGCTACTTTGTTCAGAAGCGCACGCCAAAGCATTGATAAAATTCCTGAAGACAACTCATGTGCCCCAGGAAACCTCTGCCGACCAATTCCAAAACTGTGTAACCAGTCTTACAGCAGACAACGGTTTAGGTTTCTCTGATGCTGACCTAACCTCAAAAGGAAGAAAGCACAACGACGCCTTACATGTGTCAGTAGAATGCTAAGGAACTACCCTGGCCCATGTTCTAGTCGACACTGGTTCTTCCCTGAACGTACTGCCTAAGAAGGCCCTCGACCGATTGGATTGCGAAGGTTTGGAGTTAAGGCCAAGTAATATCATTGTAAGGGCATTTGACGGGTCGAAGAGAATGGTACATGGGGAGGTAAACATTCCCATTAAGGTTGGCACAGAGGTGTTCCCCTCAACTTTCTATGTGATGGACATCCGTCCGTCGTACTCTTGCTTATTAGGGAGACCATGGATACACAATGCCGGGGCAGTCACTTCTTCCCTACATCAAATGTTGAAGTACCCTGTCAAGGGAAAGATCATAACCGTCCACGGTGAAGAGGAGTACATGATCAGCCACCTGAACTCCTTTCGGTATGTGGAGGTAGAGGGTGAATTCATTGAGACACCATTCCAGCACTTCGAGGAAGTCTCTCCTGAAGTAGAAGTAGAAAAAGTGGTAGCTGAGGTACCAAAGCAGATGGCCAGGATGGCATCTCTAAAAGACGCGAAGGCCGCAATGAAGGAAGGGAAGAGCTCAACATGGGGGCAGTTGCCGGACATTCCTCACAAAACAGACAAGTTTGGTTTAGGATTCACTGTTGTGGGGCAGAAAGCTATGCGCCGCTCAAAGGTTGAAAGAGCACCCATCAAGATCTCTCCTTTTGGGATCAATGCTTTGGAAGGTGAAGACGAGGAGGTCAACATTGAAGATTGGATCTACCCAACCATCGAAGGGGGACTACGCAACTGGGAGGCAAAGGACTTTGTCCCCATTACTTTTATTAATCAGTAATTATCTGTCAAACATTTCCTATGGTCTGTAATAATTACTTTTGAACAATTCGTGCACTACTTTTTCACCTCATGCCTTGCCCGGGGCATGTAGGTCCATTTGTAAGGGTTTTGATTATCTTCATATCCATATGCCATGTTTAATGATTCATTGGACGTTTTTCATCAATAAACTGTTGTGTTCATTTTCTTTCCTTTTTGCATTTTTTGTTTAAAGATGGCTATCCCTTACACACACCCACGCTCACAAATGCAGGTACCCATCCACTCCGGATTCTATGGGTGACTATTCTGTTATGTCCTTCAATAACTCTGAAGATCTGGTCAATCAGGCTGAGTATGAAGATGACGAAGGTTGTGAAGTACCAGGAGAGCTAGCCAGACTGTTGCAGCAAGAGGAAAGGGCCATCTTGCCTCACGAAGAGTTGTTGGAAACTGTCAATTTAGGAACAAAGGAAGACCGGAAGGAAGTACAAGTGGGTGCCAATCTGGAACCAAGTGTCAAGGAGCGCATGATACAGTTGTTAAATGAATACGTTGAAATCTCCGCCTGGTCTTATGAAGACATGCCGGGTTAGACACAGACATCATGGTTCACCGTCTCCCCACCAGAGAGGATTGTCCCCCGATCAAGCAAAAAGTCCGCCGAATGAGGCCCGACATGTCTGAGAAGATTAAAGCAGAAGTAATGAAACAATTCAACGCTGGCTTTCTGGCTGTTACATCCTATCCACAGTGGGTTGCTAACATTGTGCCAGTTCCTAAAAAAGATGGCAAAGTCAGGATGTGTGTAGACTACCGGGATTTGAATAGGGCCAGCCCCAAAGATGATTTTCCGCTACCGCACATTAACATTCTGATTGACAACACAGCTCAGCACAAAGTGTTTTCCTTCATGGATGGATTCTCGAGCTACAATCAGATTAAAATGGCCCCCGAGGACATGGAGAAAACAACCTTTGTTACACAATGGGGTACGTTCTGTTACAAGGTGATGTCGTTCGGACTGAAGAACGCAGGGGCAACTTATCAACACGCCATGGTAGCTTTATTTCATGATATGATACATCATGAGATCGAAGTTTACGTAGACGATATGATAGCTCGGTCACAAACAGAGGAGGAACACCTTGAACATCTAGAAAAGTTGTTTTCCAGGTTGAAAGAGTACAAACTCAGGCTGAATCCAAGTAAGTGTACTTTTGGAGTTAGGTCTGGTAAACTTCTAGGGTTTATTGTCAGCGATAAAGGCATTAAGGTTGATCCAACAAAAGTAAAAGCAATACAAGAGATGCCTGCTCCTCGTACTGAAAAAGAGGTTAGGGGGTTCTTGGGGCGCTTGAACTATATTGCCAGATTCATCTCTCATCTGACTTCTACCTGTGAGCCAATTTTCAAATTATTAAAGAAAGATCAGGTAGTCGAATGGAACGACGATTGCCAAGCTGCTTTTGATAAGATCAAGGAGTATTTGCTAGAACCTCCTATTCTGATGCCACCCGTCGAAGGAAGACCATTGATCATGTATCTGACCATCTTGGATAACTCAATGGGGTGTGTTTTGGGCCAGCATGACGAGTCTGGTCGAAAAGAGCATGCTATTTATTACCTTAGCAAAAAGTTTACCGACTGTGAGACTCGCTACTCGCTGCTCGAGAAAACTTGCTGCGCTTTGGTATGGGTTGCTCGCCGACTAAGGCAGTATATGCTGACTCATACCACCTTGTTGATTTCCAAAATGGATCCTATCAAGTATATCTTCGAGAAGCCTGCTTTATCCGGAAGAATAGCTAGATGGCAAATGATCCTAACTGAGTATGACATCCAGTACACCACTCAAAAAGTTATAAAAGGGAGTGTACTAGCTGACCATTTAGCTCATCAAGCTATCAAAGATTATCAACCCATGAGATTTGACTTCCCAGACGAGGACATCATGAATTTGGACAACATTGAAGGTAACGGACCGTATGACGGACCCGAAAAGGGATCCCGATGGACCCTGTACTTTGATGGTGCTTCAAATGCACTTGGAAACGGTATCAGCGCGGTACTCATTTCCCCGGAAGGTTGTCACACACCTTTCACAGCCCGGCTTTGCTTCAGCTGCACAAACAATATGGCGGAATATGAAGCTTGCATCTTTGGTCTCAAGGCTGCTATAGACTTGGGGATCAAATCTTTGATCGTATTTGGGGACTCGGCTTTGGTTATCAGTCAAATCAAAGGAGAGTGGGATACCAAACATCCTAATCTTATCCCATACAAAGAACATGTCCTAACATTGTTGCCTCATTTCGAGCAAATTACCTTCGAGCATTTCCCGCGAGAAGAGAATCAGCTAGCAGATGCTCTGGCAACAATGTCTTCTATGTTTAAACTCAACTGGGATAACGAGGCTCCCCTGATCACCATCGAGCGAATGGATGAACCTGCGCATTGTCACGAGATTAATACCGAAGAAGTAGTGGAACAACCCTGGTTCCACGAAATCAAAAGGTATCTCCAGACCAGAGAATATCCCGAAGGAGCTTCCGTAAATGACAAGAAGTTCCTAAGGAAATTTGCTGCCAAGTTCTTCCTGAGCAATGGCATCCTCTATAAGCGCAACCATGATTGTGTTTTACTCCGATGTGTTGACAAATCTGAAGCGGAGTTAATCATGACAGAGATGCATAGCGGTACATTTGGCACCCATTTGAGAGGGCATACTATGGCTAAGAAGATCCTAAGGGCGGGCTATTATTGGTCTACCATGGAAGCAGATTGCCATCAGCATTCCCGTACCTGCCACAAATGTCAAGTCTACGCTGACAAGATTCATATTCCTCCGGTTCCTCTCAACATGCTGACAGCTCCTTGGCCATTTGCAATGTGGGGCATTGACATGATTGGAGAGATCAAGCCCACGGCATCCAACGGACATCGCTTCATCCTGGTTGCCATCAACTACTTCACCAAATGGGTCGAAGCAGCTTCCTTCGCCTCTGTTACTAAAAATGTGGTTGCCCGCTTCATCAAGCAAAATCTCATATGCCGATATGGTGTTCCGGACAGGATCATCACGGACAACGGTACAAATCTGAATAATACTATGATCACCGCATTGTGCGAACAGTTCAAGATTTATCATCACAATTCATCTCCCTATCGGCCGAAGATGAACGGTGTTGTTGAAGCTGCAAACAAGAACATTAAGAAGATCATTCAGAAAATGACAGTCACTTACAAGGACTGGAATGAGATGTTACCGTTTGCTCTGCATGGATACCGTACGACGGCACGTACTTCAACCGGGGCAACCCCATTTTCTTTGGTATATGGCATGGAAGTTGTCCTTCCCATGGAAGTCCAGATTCCTTCTCTAAGGATTATGAAGGACTCTGGTTTGAGTGAAGATGATTGGATTCAAACCCGACTTGATCAACTCAATTTGATCGACGAGAAGCGACTCGCTGCTGTGTTCCATGGTCAAACGTATCAAAAACGGATGATCAAGGCTTTCAACAAGAAAGTTAGACGTCAAGTATATCAAGTCGGAGATCTCGTAATCAAGCGGATTATCCTGCCGCAAAGTGATCCCAGGGGCAAATGGACTCCTACATACGAAGGACCATTTGTGATCAAGAGCATATTTTCTGGTGGTGCAATGATTCTGACCACCATGGACGGCGACGATTTGCCACACCCTGCGAACGCGGACATAGTCAAAAGATACTACGCATAAATAACCCGACAAGTCGAAAACCCGAAAGGGCGGCTTGGGCAAAAATGGGTATCCCGGTGGACCGAAAACCCGAAAGGGCGGTTCAGGCAAAAATTAGGGATAAAACAAAAAAATCTGTACACCCGGCAAGTTGAAAACCCGAAAGGGCAGCTTGGGCAAAAAGGGGTTTCCCGGTGGATCGAAAACCCAAAAGGGCGATTCAGGCAAAAGTTAGGGAATTAAAGCGTATGACTATGTCTCGTCGGATCACTTTAAGGACAATCTCTTCATCAACCAAGCTTCTAATCAATCCAGTCATCGGCAGACGAAGCATTGAATGGACAGATATTCAGAGTTATGAAGGCTATAGCAAAATGGAATCTCATGGAACTGTTTCACATAACCATCTTTCTTTTGTATAAATTTTTCAATACTTACGACGACATCCTCTTACTAGGATGACTGTCTCCTTTGTACAAATATAATACAAATACTTTTCCAAATACAAAAATTTGCATTGTCTTCCTTTTCTCTTTTCTTTTGCACTTATGTTTTATTTAAGAAACGTCCAATGTTTTGTTAAATAGGCATATGCATTTGAACATAATCATTTCCTTATGAATCAAGAAAGATGATTACTGATAGGTTGAAGGTGCAGATAGATACCCTGATACCCTTTCAGAGGAAATCCCGAGCAGATTTGAAATCCAAACTCGCCAGTCAGAACTTAATTCCCTAAACGGAGTTAAAACTTCAAGATCCTCAGCTGAGAAAGTTTTCTCAAAACTAATCTCCCCAGCCAGAGGGCCTCTCAGAACTCAGTTCCCCTCAGAGTCAAATTCAGAATCCCCAGTGGAGCCTTAAAAATCTGAAAATCCAATCCCCATCAGAACTAAAAATTCTAACCATCAATCCCCAGCGAAACCAGACTAATGAACCTTCTCCCCACAGAGATACTTCCCACCAAACTGAAGATTCTCAGGGCATACCTCTCCAGCATGAGTCTATTAAGTTCTGAACTCCCCAGTAAAGATCTTCAGAAATTCTCATTTCCCGCAAGTCACCAAGGAATGCTTGTTCCCCAACAGTGGTTCTAAGATCATTCAACAATTGAAGATTCTGCATTTCCCCAAGCAAAGTGAAGGCTCATTCTCAGTTCCTTACGGGATAATCAGATATTCCCCAGTGAAGATCTCCTCAAGACAAGAATCCCCAGAAGATTGGTATATAACCCAAGCTCCTATTTCTCCAGCAGTAGTCCACAGAGATGTCTCCTCTTCAGCAATCAAAGATTCTTGTCCTCCCCTGCAGCAGTCAGGAATTATTTTCCCCGGCAGCAGTCAAGATTCTTTTTGTCTCCAGCCTCCCAGGATTCATTTATCCTCAGCAAGACAGCTCTTCAGCTTACATGCGCATGCATTTACATTCATATCATAAACATTGATATAACATATATTGCATCATACATTTCATGCAACATAGTTTTGTGTTTAGCTAACATTTTGTCATTTTCAGGATAAGAATGAAAGGCTATCATTAACAATTATTCAAGATGCAGTTTTACACGGACTCATCATCAGGAAACCTTACACCGGTTTCTTCTTCTCAACTTTTGAAAACAGTTTACGGACGCTTCCCAACAACGGATGTTGCTCTATTGCTTATTCAACTTCAAGACTTCTGAAAACAGTTCACGGGTTCTCCAATAACGGATGTTAACCTATCACTTGTTCAGATTCTTCTCAACTTTTGAAAACGGTTTATGGACGCTTCCCAACAACGGATGTTGCTCTATTGCTTATTCAACTTCAAGACTTATGAAAACAGTTCACGGGTTCTCCAGTAACGGATGTTAACCTATCACTTGTTCATATTCTTCTCAACTTTTGAAAACAGTTTACGGACACTTCCCAACAACGGATGTTGCTCTATTGCTTATTCAACTTCAAGACTTCTGAAAACAGTTCACGGGTTCTCCAGTAACGGATGTTAACCTATCACTTGTTCAGTTTCTTCTCAACTTTTGTAAACAGTTTACGGACGCTTCCCAACAACGGATGTTGCTCTATTGCTTATTCAACTTCAAGACTTATGAAAACAGTTCACGGGTTCTCCAGTAACGGATCTTAACCTATCACTTATTCAGATTCTTCTCAACTTTTGAAAACAGTTTACGGACGCTTCCCAACAACGGATGTTGCTCTATTGCTTATTCAACTTCAAGACTTCTGAAAACAGTTCACGGGTTCTCCAGTAACGGATGTTAACCTATCACTTGTTCAGATTCTTCTTCAACTTCTGAAAACAGTTTACAGATTCCTCCCAACAACGGATGTTAATCTATCGCTTGTTCAGACTCCACTTTTGAAAACAGTCTACGGATTCTCCAAACGCGGATATCAATCCATTGCTTATTCAAAACCTCCAGTTCAAAGATGTTCCAAAACATGGACACCTTTCTGATACTCATTCCAGATGGCATCTTTAAGCTCATCCCCGACAGGATTCAGTCACCCCTCCAAATGGCATCTCTAAGCCCATCTCCAAATGGCATCTCTAAGCCCATTCCCGCATCCATCGTTCTGACGAGTGCAAATTTAAGGGGACTCTAGTGTCCAATCTCCTTTTACCTTCGAGACGCGAAAGGCAAACTTGCCAATCTAACTCTTCAGGTTCAAGAAGATTGAACAGGGGCAACTGTTGTACCCCAAAATTTGCCCTCTCATTTCATCAATATTTTCTCACCACAAGATCCTTGGAGCTCAAGATCAAGTTAGGGTTTGCTCTGCTCAAGACTCCTCCTTGCACTGTTGACCCAAATTAGGGTTTGAGTTTGCACAAAGACGTTTTGACCTAAAGTGCCCAAAATGACTTTCATGTTTCATGTTGGACTCTCAAGTTTACCCATACCAAGTTTCAAGCCTTGATTCCAATCTTTGCCCAGTCAATTGGACAGTTGACCTAGAAATCAGTTGTATTGGGGAAAAAGTCAACTGTGGTCAATTGACAGTCAAACCTCATGATTTTTGACCCACATCAACATTATGAACTCATTTGAACCATTTGGTCAAGTTTGGATCACAATTCCACAAGAAATTTGATCAGATCACCAAAAGGGCAAAATGGTCATTTTTAGGGTTTTGACTGCACAAAGGCAATTTTTGACTGTTTGACCTAGCCAATGGCAAACCAAGCTCACATATGGACTCAAGGACTCAATGACATGGTCTTGACATGTTCAACAAGTTCAAAAGATCCCAATTGCACAAGATTGACAGATGAATTTTCCAGTCAACTGAGCCAAAATTGACTGTATACTGAAAAGTCAAACTTTGACTTTTTGGTCAAAATCAAGTGTCAAGATTCATTTTTCATCAAAACATGCCAAGTCATGAAACTTGTTCATCAAGAAATCAAAAATCACAAATTAGGGTTTGAAATGAAGAAATTTCATAACTTAGAAATTTTCTAAGTTATGAAAATTCCTAATTTTTTCCTAACTTTGTCCCATCTTTTCATCAAGATACATTTGTATTCAAACAAAACTCAAAACATGAAAGTTATAGTCCATTGCAAAATCTACAACTTTGATTCACAAAGTTTCCTCAAAAGAAGCTTGTAGCTCAAGTTATGATTTTTGGAACAAGGGTGCAAAACATTCTTAACTTAGAAAATTTTTGACCTATTCTAGGCTGGATTTTTGCCTAACTTCATGGCTACTTTTCACATGCTTCCACTTGGAATTTCAATTTTCATTACAAATATGGATTGTAGTACACATTCCAAGCTTTCCAAAATGTCCAAGAACTCATCAAACAAACTTGTGGTTAGGGAGAATCGAATTTGGAAATATGGGCAAAACTCACTTTGTTCATGAACCATTTCCATGTCCATAACTTTGCATTTTTGAACTCAGCATGCTCTAAGCTAGATTACAGGCCTCTAATCTCATTTACACTCATAAATTTAATGCCAATCCTTTGTGTTTAAGCCTTATCTTGTGTGTTTAACCATTGCATACAAGATTGAGCCATAAATGGAAAAAGCAATTTATCCATTTTTGAAAAGTTGAACTTTATGTCAAGATTGCAATCTTTGAAGTACAATGCAAATCCTTTTGGCACAAGTTCAGGGATATATCCCACTGATCAAGACAAAGCTTTGCAGCACATTTGAGGGGCCTGCACAAGTCTAGAAACCAAGTTGACATTTTTTGCTTAACTTAGAAGAAACTTGGCATATTGATAGACAACTCTCATTGCTGCAAGAACTAGCTTAGACAAACTTGTTAGACACATTCCAAACAACATAACTGAGCTAAGGCACGACCAAAACACCTTCCAAACCTCATCATTCATCAAAACACCATCCTACTGCAGAAAACAGAGTCACCTCTGCAGTTGGACTTCCACAACTCAATCCATTTGTGCGCCTTGGCCAAAACCAGTTCATACACACTCCATACCACCTATACAAGCTATCCAAAGCATTGGACACGACCTGTAACACCTCTAACCAACTTCACCATTTTCACTTTTTATGTTTTGCAGGTTGATTGCTATAGCTTGATTCACTTGGTTTCAAAGCATACCAAGCATTGGAATAACATCTCTGGACTTCAAGTAAGTTGTACAAGTCTTCACCTTGCCTTGAAAGTACCTCCATTGTCAGATACGATCCAAGCTGAACAGGTAAGTTCATGGACTTCTATCTCTCAATCTAGGAAGAGTTAGGTTTAGATTTATGAATGAAAAATGTCATATTCATGTCCCTGAAGCTATACATATCCTCACTTTCCATTTATATTGCATATGCTGAGAGAATTTAAGACCTGAACATTGACAAAAACCTAGGTCAAGAATTAGGGATGGAGAAATTCTCTCTCATTTCTGAGAGTTAAGTTAAGTTTTTTATATGTATGGAATCGTGGCTTGATGCTTGACATCTTTCATGTTATAAGTTTGTGCTAAAAGTCCAGGAATCAGGATGTTTGAACCACGAGGGAAAGGCGCGCGTTTTTGACATTTTTGTGCTGGAGGTTAAAGACAACCTCTATTGGGCTGGGCCTGTGATATTTTTTCCTTTTTGCACCATGTTTTTACATTTGCACCCCCTTGGCCCATTGCATTTTATTTTCATTATTTTTGACTTTTGATTTTTGTTTCTGACTTATTTATTTTTGTCAAAGCATAAAAAATATTAAAATTATTTTTTTCACTTTTTTTTTGCATTTTTAGGTATTTATTTGTTCTAACTTGATATATGTAAATAAATAAACATAGATACTCTTATTTTAAAATACAAAAAATAATAATACAAACACTTTTATTTTCTGATTTTTATTTTGTTTTATCTTTTGAAAACATTTTATAAAAATATACTTTTTTTGTAAATTTTAAATATTTTATTTCTTGTACATATTTAATATTTTTTGTAAATAATGTAAAATACTTATATATTTATTAGTATATTTAGGTTAAAAACACAAAAATAATACATTTTTATTTTTATTAATATTTAACTAAAAAAATCTTTTTTTTTGCAATATACTTCCCTTTTATTTATTTTTGTACATAATTAATAAATATTGCATATATTATATAATAAATACCTTTTTATTTATAAAATTAGGGTTTTGCCCTAAACATGTAAAATATCCAAAAAATTTCATTTTTATTTTTGTTTATTTGACACATAAAAAATACCTTTTTACATACATACAAAAACCATTTTTTTGCATCTTGCATATTTATCTTATTTTATTTAATTATTGTGCAATTAAATACCTTGTGAAAATTCAATTTGGATGTAATAGTTTAGGTTTAATTTCTTGCTAAAATATCCCCATTTGAACATTTGTACCCCCCATCCCATATATTGTGTTGTAATAATTTAGGACCTTTAAATTCCGCATTTAAAAGCTTTCTAATTATGCCATGATAGAATTAGGGTTTTGTATGCAAATCAAAAACAACAAATAGTTTGACCTAAATTCAAGATAAACAAGCGTGAAAATGGACAACACTAATCACACTTGCACCCCTAGGGTACTCCACTTGTTGCCTTCAATAATGGGCCATATTGCATGTTAGGTATCTTTGGCAAAAACAAAACAATCAAATGATCATAGTCCCTCGATGACGCTTTCAAAAGTTGCCTAAAAATGATCAAGTCCCTTAAAGGAAAAATTGCCCAAAGATACTTGGCACCATTGCAATCATGGTCTAAACGATGACCCGCGCCCGTCCCGTTCACATCCTAACACAAGTTTGTCCACTAAATACAATGGTGGAACAAAATTGTTAAAAGGGTTAAAACATAGCAATAATCTTTGAGAAATTTAGGGGTAGACATCTCTTAGTTACTTGATCAAACTTGCAAAACACGCTTGCCTACTTTTCAAAACCATACTTCACAAACACAAACTTTCAAAACCTTGAAACATCTTTTCAAAAAGACAAACACCTTTTGTAAAACATTCGAGTAAAGAATTGTTACAAGGGTTGCCAAGACAAGGCATCTTTTTCAAAACATTTTCAAAACCACATACACAAAGCACCATTTCAAACAATTGAAAATCAAGGCAAGTGATCTAAAGCAAGTAACTAAGAGCCCGTGGATAACCATGGATAGAAAGGTTGCTAATACCTTCCCTTTCTATAATCTACTCCCCGAACCCAAGAAATGCCAGGTACAGAGTGATTCTCATTTATAAGAGTCCCCAGCACTTTATACAGAGTGATCCTAAGGTACACCTCACTTTATAAGAGTCCCCAGCAGAGTTGCCAGCCTGTGATCGGTGGATCTAGAACTGACTATTTGTTAAGCTGGTTTCGTGAAATGTCGTGGAAGCAAGAGTCGCCACCGTCTTTTATTTTCTCCAATATGGAAAGGACAAAAGCACAGAAAAATTCCTTATTGAGATTAGTTCTCGGTTCGGGAGGTAGATTTATAGAAAGGGAAGGTGTTAGCACCCTTTCTATCCATGGTTATCCATGGGCTCTTAGATACTTGCTCATTTGTGTTTTCAAAATGTTTTATTTGCTTTTCAAGTGTGAGTGGGTTTGAAAAAGTTTCGTTTAAAATTTCAGTTCGACTCTTGTATCAGTCCTCAAGAGTGTTTGAAAAGTTGTTTTGAAAGCTTTTTGAAAAGTGTCGGTGTGAAAAGAAGTTTTTTGATTTGTTTTGAGTTAGAGCAAGTATCTACGAGTCATCTACCTACCCTAAGGAATTAGTCTGTGTAAATGTCCTTAAGGTAGTGCCATCCCACCATTGAGAGGTAGGTAGCACCACCGTTGGAGGTGTTCGGGTCAATTCGAGTTTATAGGGACAGTGTGGTCACCGAGCAACAGTAAGACACCTTAGAAGCTACCCTTATGCCATTGATCTTTTATTCCGAGGCAACTATTCCGAGGCAACTTGTTTCGAGGCAACCGTTTCGAGGCAACTAGATCAATAGGACATAAGGACTCAGTAAGACGTCTTATAGTCGACGACCACGTTTCGAGGGGCAAGGCAACAGTGTGGCCACCAGAGCAATAGTAGGACACCTTAGAAGCTACCCTTATGCCATGTTCATGGTCATAAGGACTTACTAAAACGTCCTATACTCGACGACCACGATTCGAGGGGCAAGGCAACAGTGAGGCGTACCCTAGGAGTGGTGTGTGAATTGTGTGTCATTTTCAGTTATATTTGTCTTGTCATGCATTGGGTGTTCTACGCTTTGATTTTATTTGAGCATTCATTCTTTCATGTAGTTATTAACAGTTTAAAGGTGCGGAATTTAAAGTGCGGAAAGTAAAGGTCCTACGCTATTACAAGGCGCGGGTCTACATCGCCAAATTAAACCAAGACCCGATTTTGAAAAGAAAAATGCGGAAAGTAAATGTCCTAATTATCTATTACAAGGCTTTGGGGCAAATACATTACGTTCATAAAAGAAATAAAAATAAATGCGCGAAAAAGAATTATAATCGAAGGTGCGAGGGCGTTGGACCCTTTAAGGAGATTGAATTGGAATTACAAATTAATTAAATTATTCAATAAGGAAAAAGAAATTATTTTTGGAGTTTTTGGATTTATGAAATTAAAGAGAATTAATTGGAATTAAAAGTTAAATAAAACCCTAGTTCTAAATTGTTTTTAATTTATTAAAGAAAATTGTTTAAGTTTAACCTAATTTAACCCTAATTAATTAATTACAAGTATTTACAAAAATAATTAATGGTTAATAATAATTATAATAAGAAAAGAATATTTATTAAAAAAGAGAATCAAAATGTACTAAAAACCTATTTTTATATTTTTTTGTTATTAAGAAGTAAATAAAAATTAAAACCCTAAATTAAAACTAAATTGATTATGAAATTTATTTACAAAACTATTTATGAATAAAAAAAAATTAAATAAACATATTTTATTTTTTTTTACTTTTCTGATTTTTTATTTTTTTGTATTATGAGAATTAATTAAAATAATCAAGATAAATTAAAATAAATAAAAGAGAATAAAAAAAAGGAAAGAAAATACAAACATATGGGGGGTGGTTGTCCCAATTTGGAGGTAAATTCACAGCAATTTGGCCCAATAAGTGTGAGGCCCTGTTTGACTTCTCTGACGTGTATGTGGGATAGTTGACTAGTGCATATGGTGATCTGCAAATTCTGACCATTGGATTGGTCTCTGAAGACATGTGGCAAGCACAAACGTTGGGGAGTTTGGTGGACCACTGGAAGAAAATCACACCTGAGCGCATTATGAACAAAATTATGAAGAATATGGGGGACCTGGGAATCGAACCCAGGTCCCAATGCTTGCAACAACCTTCTCTCACCAACTGAGCCAATTAACGTCTTTGTTAATATAATGGAATATAAATAATATATAAGAAAAACACGTTATTTGGTAGAAAATAAAAAAACGCGCTAAATTATTTGAATGGCCCAATAGTAACAAGCCACGCCTGCTTCTTCTCTGTTGTGCCTGCAAACAGAAAAGAGATAGCGGGGGTTTTAAACCCCCACTAAATGCATCCTGCAAAAAATAGCGATTAGAGTATGGTCCCTCATAAATTGAGCGCGAGGTATGGTTTTGAATCGTTGGAATGTCACGAATGCATTGGTCTAGGTCTCATGGCCTAATTTTTTCTCATGAAGAAGTCCCTAATTTCAAGCTCCTGAAACCCTAGAAAATTTCCATGGCAACTTCTCATCCATGCAACGTTAGTTCAATTAAAAGACACCAAAAGCTTCAGTATGATCATGTTAGTGTAAAACAATAATGAAAATGCATTGATATGGCATGTAAATTCGAATACGATTAAGAAAAATCTCATGAACAGGGCGACCGTGTTCTACCAGTTCTTGAGGTTAGGGGATGTGATTTTGATTGGAAAAGATTCCTGGATGTGTAAGCAAGCTATTGGAATGCTTCTTAGGCCTTGAAACGTGCTCTATGTGTGTTTTCAGTTTTGAGAATTTTGTGAAAAAATGCAAAGTTTTGTTTTTGGTTTGACGCGCAGCTTGCTTGTGTCTTGCATTAGGTTATTGTTTGTGCATATATGAGGAATGAATTAGGTTAGAAAACAAAGCCCAAAATCCATTCAATCAATGTTTTTGAATTTGTGATTTTCATGAATCTTTTTCAATCTTTTTGTCATGAAGAACATGCCTATTTGCATAGAATCTTTCCTTTTTTGATGTGCACGAAATCTTGAGTGAATAAGGAGTGGAAATGCTGCATAAAAAGATTTGAAAGGTGGCATTTAGTATTTTTTCATATTTAATTTTAATTAAGTGAATTAATAATAATAAAAATTCAAATAATTAATAAAAAATAAGAAAATAACTCCCCTTTGGGTCAATGGGTCGTGCATAGCTTTTGGGTGATGATTCTTGGAAGAAATTGTGGCCCATTAGCAATTTTGAGGCATTTGAAGCAAAGTTGACTTTTCAAAATTCCCAAAAATTTCCCAACTTCCACAAGGCATATCTTGCTCCATTTTTAAGCTTTGATCATGTTCTTGGACATTTTGGAAAGGTCTTGAAGTCCTCTAACCAATGCCTTTGGTCCCATGTCATTTTGATTTACCAATCTCAAGTTATGGTCTTTGACTTAAAGTGCCTTTTTGTTGACTTTTGAAAATGACCTATAATGTTGAGATTGATAACTTTTTCTGAGAGAATTTATTGGACTTGAAGTGTGAAGATGAGTTGTAGGAAATGTCATTCTCTTCAAAATGAGCTTTGGATGGAATTTTTCTGATAAACCATGTGGAAGTTATGCCTTGGTCAATTTGCAGTTGACTTTTCCAACTGTCCAAAAATAGAAACTTTTGCATCTTGAGACTTTTTGAGCCATGCCTTGAGAATCATGATCAAGAATTGATCAAATGATGTTTTTGACTTCAAAATAATATGTTGACCAAAATTTTTGACTTTTGACTGTCAAATGACCATTTTGCCCCTGCAGTTGACTGTTGAGCAATTAGGGTTTTTGACTGTGCAATTTTGTGCTGTAAGTCTTGAAACTTGGCATAAGGATGCTTGACCATGTTTATGGGTATGTGGGACTTGATTGGACCCTTGGCAACTTCAATTTCTTTGCCAGAACCAAAACCCTAATTTTTTACTATTAGGAGGCAATTGGACTGTGCAACCCTTGAGAGATTTTGAACCTTGACCTTGGCAAATCTTGAAGAATATGGGAGGGCAAATTTTGGGGTACAACAGTTTCCCCTGTTCAATCTTCTTAAACCTGAGGATGTAGATTGGCTGACGTGCTTTCGTAATCCGAGGGGGGAAGATGATTGAACACTAGAGTGCCCATAAATTTGCGCTCACATGTTAGCAGTGTGATGGTGGGAATGGGCTTACAGATGCCATTTGGAGATTAGTGGATAGGAAGATGGGCTTATAGATTCCATGTTGAGAGGTGATGGATAGGTGGATGGGCTTATAGATGCCATCTGGGTGTCGATCGCGTAAGAGATTCCTTAGCGAGAACTTGCGTACCTGAAAAAGAAAGATGATTACCTGACCTGTTGGTCTTCAAACTCTTTGTGTGGATGCGCCCTGGATGGATACAGGAATCGAATCTTTAAGCCTCTTCAGACGTGCCCTGGCGAGACACAGGAGTCGAGTCTGGAGCTTCAAAAGGTTATGAATGAATAAGGTATGGTTACTACCTCAACGGGACGATGAGAGAACCTTGGACGATTACTACCTCAACAGTAACGATGAGAGAATCTGGGGCGATTACTACCTCAACAGTAACGATGAGATAATCTGGGGCGATTACTACCTCAACAGTAACGATGAGAGAATCTGGGGCGATTACTACCTCAACAGTAACGATGAGAGAATCTGGGGCGATTACTACCTCAACGGTAACGATGAGAGAATCTTGGATATCTTCTACTGAGTCTTCATTAGGAAAATCTTTAGGAATCAATTTAACTGGACTAGAGAAGGCCTTTGACTGGATAAGAATCAGAAAAATCTTTAGGAGTCGATTTAACTGAACCAAGCAAGGTCTTGGAATCTTCAACTGGATAAGAATCAGGGAGATCTTAGGGTCGATCTTACTGAACCAGAGAAGGCCTTTGACTGGATAAGAATTAGAAAAATCTTTAGGAGTCGACTTAACCGAACCAGGCAAGGTCTTGGAATCTTCAACTGGATAAGAATCAGGGAGATCTTAGGGTCGATCTGACTGAACCAGAGAAGGCCTTTGACTGGATAAGAATCAGAAAAATCTTTAGGAGTCGATTTAACCGAACCAGGCAAGGTCTTGGAATCTTCAACTAGATAAGAATCAGGGAGATCTTAGGGTCGATCTGACTGAACCAAAGAAGGCCTTTGACTGGATAAAAATCAGAAAAATCTTTAGGAGTTGATTTAACTGAACTAGGCAAGGTCTTGAAATAACTTCAACTGGATAAGAATCAGGGAGATCTTAGGGTCGATCTGACTGAACCAGAGAAGGCCTTTGACTGGATAAAAATCAGAAAAATCTTTAGGAGTCGATTTAACTGAACCAGGCAAGGTCTTGAAATAACTTCAACTGGATAAGAATCAGGGAGATCTTAGGGTCGATCTGACTGAACCAGAGAAGGCGTTTGACTAGATAAGAATCAGAAAAATCTTTAGGAGTCGATTTAACTGAACCAGAGGAGGTCTTGGACATAGCTGAGAACTTAACTGGATCTTTCTTGAAAGGTAAAGGTCAGTCATATGCAATGCATGATATGGATCAAGCAATGATGTTCTCAACATAAATGAGATTGTAAGATATGATGCGTTTATGCATGTATCATGATGTATGTGATGTTTATGAATGTATGTTTTTGTCCAGGAAAGTAAATCCTTGACGGGTGCCGGGAAGTCACATCCTGGGCTGATGTTGGAGAATAGTGCTTTGTTGTTTCCGCTGGGGATGATAGTTGCAAGAATACCGGTAGGAGAAGATAGCTCAGTTGGGGAATAAACTTGGCGAATGGATTACTCTGCAGGGAAAAATTACTCTAGCTACCTTGCTGGGGAACAGTACTCTGTGGGGAAAGAGGTACGTTGAGATGTTGATGATAACTTCGCTGGGGATACCGTTGTTATGTTGGAAGTTTTGATAGACTCTGCTGGGGATAAGAAGACTTTGCCGAGGACGGTCTTTCCGTGGCTTTTGGCTGAGGATAACCCAGTTATATCCTGGTAGGGAAATAACCTTTGAATAAAGCCGGGAGACGCGCTCGTGCTCTGCAGGGGAGAAGCTTCCAAAATCTACTGGGGATGAGCTTCCTGCTGGGGAGATTGATTCAAACTTTCCTGGGGAAATCTTGAACTATACTGAACTCTCCTGGGGAAATTTTGAGATGTATTGGGGAAGTGACTCCACTTCATGTCTAGTGTACCGCCGGGGAACAATCTTAGATCAAGACTGTCGGGGATTCTTGTTAAGAATATATGTGTAATGTGCCGGGGAATGTTGAGATCTGCTGGAGGATGCCCAACTTCCTTAAGGCTGATAGTATAGCTTTGCTTGGGGAGAGTGCATTGACTTGCTGACTCACTCTCTGGGGAATTAAGGTGTATTGGTTATGTTCTTCGGTTGAACTTACCTTGGTACCTTGATGGACAGAGCAATTAGATCGCTTAGACCACTCATTATTGCCCCTGTTTCTAATGTTACCTGTAATTAATCCTTTGTTTCGTATGCAAATATTTATGAGTTAGCAATTATTGTCAAATGCATATATCACAAATTGAACCTTGGACGTTCCTCGCACAACAAAACAGAAAAAGGAAAAACAATTGGCAATTGATCTGAAAAGTGTATTTATATTGATTTTTGAATTTGCCTGTAAATAGGCGTTTATGTACAAGAGGCTGACGTCCTAGTAAGAGAACGCTGCCGAACAAAAGAGTTTATACAATTTGTACAAAGGGAAAACAAAACAGCTACGTGAAAAGAATAATCCCACTGGGTTCCAACTCTGCTATCGCCTTTATATCTTCGAGCGTCTCATCACTTGATGACCTGGTTGAAGATGAAGCTGATTGATTGATGCCTTTTGCGCTTGATGTAGATACCGGATTCTGGATGCAAAGTGATCCAATGAGACATAGTATTACGCTTTATCCCTAACTTTTGCCTGGACCGCCCTTTCGGGTTTTCAGTCCACCGGGATACCCATTTTTGCCCAAGCCGCCTTTTCAGGTTTTCGACTTGCCGGGTGTACAAATTTTTTTTATTTCATCCCTTCATTTTGCCCGAACCCTTTTGGTTCGCCGGGAAGCCCTAATTTTTGCCTAGGTATGTCAACCTAGCGGGTCTTTTGTTATGCGTAGTATCTTTTTACTATGTCTGCATTGGCGGGGTGAGGAAGGTCGTCACCATCCATGGTGGTCAAGATCATGGCTCCTCCTGAGAACACATGTTTAACCATAAATGGCCCTTCGTACGTAGGGGTCCATTTGCCCCTTGGATCACTCTGAGGAAGGATGATGCGCTTGATTACCAAATCACCCACTTGATACTCTTGTGGTCTGACTTTCTTGTTAAATGCCCTGATCATCCGTTTTTGGTACGTCTGACCATGACAAATAGCAGCAAGTCTCTTTTTGTCGATTAAGTTTAACTGATCAAGTCGTGTCTGGATCCAATCATCTTCGCTCAGATCTGCATCCTTCATTATCCGGAGAGAGGGTATTTGCACTTCAATTGGTAAGACTGCCTCCATGCCGTAGACCAAGGAGAAAGGAGTTGCCCCGGTTGACGTCCTTGCTGAGGTTCGGTACCCATGAAGAGCGAACGGTAACATCTCGTGCCAATCTTTATAGGTCACTGTCATCTTCTGCACAATTTTCTT
Organism: Vicia faba; assembly: GCA_948472305.1. Taxonomy (NCBI): domain Eukaryota; kingdom Viridiplantae; phylum Streptophyta; class Magnoliopsida; order Fabales; family Fabaceae; genus Vicia; species Vicia faba. The sequence goes on along the minus strand of OX451741.1, from coordinate 816,903,673 downwards.
GATATTCTTATTCGCTGCTTCTACAGCCCCGTTCATCTTCGGCCGGTAAGGAGAAGAGTTGTGGTGCTGTATCTTGAATTGCTCGCAGAGCTCAGTGATCATCTTATTATTGAGATTGGTACCGTTGTCCGTAATGATCCTTTCTGGGACGCTGTATCGACAGATCAGGTTATGCCGAATGAACCGTGCCACAACGTTCTTGGTTACAGTGGCGTAAGAAGCTGCTTCAACCCACTTTGTAAAGTAATCAATCGCTACCAGGATGAAGCGATGCCCGTTGGATGCCGTAGGTTTAATCTCGCCGATCATATCTATGCCCCACATTGCAAAAGGCCAAGGTGCAGTCAGGACATTCAGAGGAACTGGAGGAACGTGTACCTTGTCTGCATATATCTGGCACTTATGACATGTCCGAGAATGTTGGTAACAGTCGGCTTCCATTGTGGACCAGAAATACCCTGCCCGAAGGATTTTCTTTGCCATAGTGTGTCCACTGGAATGTGTTCCGAAGGTACCTTCATGTAGCTCCGCCATGATCCTTTCTGCTTCAGTCTTATCCACACAACGCAGTAAGGTCGAATCATGGTTTCGCTTGTACAAGATGTCGTTGCTGAGGAAGAACTTCGCTGCGAACCTTCTCAGAAAATTCTTATCATTGACAGAGGCACCTTCAGGATACTCCTGAGCTTCCAAGTATCTCTTCACCTCATAGTACCAAGGCTTCTCAGTCACCAACTCAGTCTCAAGATCACAACAGTATGCCGGTTCGTCCAGTTTCCAGATGATGATCCGGGGAGCGTCATTATCCCATTTGACTTTGAACATGGAAGACATCGTAGCTAACGCGTCCGCCAACTAATTCTCCTCTCTTGGGAAATGTTCAAAAGTTATCTCTGTGAAATGGGGGATCATTGTCAGCACACATTCTCTGTAAGGAATAAGATTCGGATGTTTCGTATCCCACTCGCCTTTGATCTGATTGATCACGAGAGCGGAATCTCCGAAGACACTCAGAAACTTGATCCTTAAATTAATCGCAGCTTGAAGGCCCATGATGCATGCCTCATACTCCGCCATGTTGTTGGTGCAGTTGAAACATAGTCGGGCCGTAAGTGGAGTATGAGTGCCTTGAGGGGATATGATCACAGCGCCGATGCCGTTACCCAAAGCGTTGGAGGCTCCGTCAAAGTGCATAGACCATCGGGATCCTTCCTCAGGTCCTTCATCCGGTCCAGGTACTTCACAATCAGTCACTATCATAATACTCTCGTCTGGAAACTCGAAGTTCATTGACTGATAGTCGTCTACTGCCTGATGTGCCAGGTGGTCTGCCAATACACTTCCTTTGATGGCTTTCTGAGTCGTGTACTGGATGTCATATTCTGTCAAGATCATTTGCCATCTTGCTATTCTCCCAGACAGAGCAGGCTTTTCGAATATGTACTTTATTGGATCCATCTTTGAGATCAACAAGGTAGTGTGAGTAAGCATATACTGTCTCAGCCGGCGAGCAGCCCATACCAAAGCGCAGCAAGTTTTCTCGAGCAGTGAGTAACGGGTCTCACAGTCGGTAAACTTTATGCTAAGGTAATAAATGGCATGCTCTTTTCGGCCAGACTCGTCATGCTGCCCCAGCACACACCCCATTGAGTTGTCAAGTACTGTCAGGTATAATATTAGAGGTATCCCTTCAACCGGTGGCATAAGGATGGGTGGTTCTTGGAGATACTCTTTGATTCTGTCAAAAGCGGCCTGACATTCATCATTCCAACGTACTACCTGATCTTTCTTCAGCAGCTTGAAGATTGGTTCACAAGTAGCAGTTAGGTGCGAGATGAATCGAGCAATGTAATTCAGGCGTCCTAGAAAGCCTCTGACCTCTTTTTCTGTCTTAGGAACTGGCATCTCTTGAATGGCTTTAACCTTGGCAGGGTCCACTTGAATACCCTTATCACTCACGACGAAGCCTAGCAACTTCCCAGATCTAACCCCGAAGGTGCACTTGTTCGGGTTCAACCTCAGCTTGTACAATTTCAGACGGTCAAACAACTTCTGCAGATGGTCAAGGTGTTCCTCCTTAGTTTGGGACCTTGCAATCATGTCGTCAACATACACTTCTATCTCATGATGGATCATGTCATGAAATAAAGCAACCATGGCACGTTGGTACGTTGCCCCAGCATTTTTCAACCCGAATGGCATGACCTTGTAGCAGAAGGTGCCCCACTGAGTAACAAAGGTAGTCTTTTCCATGTCTTCAGGAGCCATCTTGATCTGATTATAACCTGAAAAACCATCCATGAAAGAGAACACCTTGTGCTGAGCAGTATTATCAACCAGAACGTCAATGTGAGGTAGGGGAAGTCATCCTTGGGGCTGGCCCTGTTCAGATCCATGTAATCGACACACATTCTGACCTTACCATCCTTCTTTGGTACCGGTACCACATTAGCAACCCACTGAGGGTAAGAAGTCACTGCAAGAAACCCGGCATCAAACTGCTTCATAACCTCGGCTTTGATCTTCTCAGACATCTCTGGACGCATACGGCGGACCTTTTGCTTAACCGGAGGGCAGTCTTCCTTGGTAGGCAAATGATGGACTACGATGTCGGTATCCAACCCAGGCATGTCTTCGTAGGACCAGGAGAATATTTCCACATAATCATGTAACATCTGAGTCAACCGTTGCTTCACGCTGAGCTCTAGGTTGGCACCAATCTTGACCTCCTTTCTGTCTGCCTCAGTACCCAGATTTATCGTTTCCACTGGCTCTTCATGTGGTTGAATTGCCCTCTCTTCCTGGAGTAACAGTCTTGCAAGCTCGCCAGGCACTTCGCAATCATCTTCACCTTCGTCTTCGGCTAAGTTGATCGGATTTTCGAAGTCATAACTGGCAGTAGTAGAGTCGTTACCAGTGAGATCCAGAGTGGATTGAAACCTGTATGAGTGAGTGTGTGTAAATACAGCTGTTTTGCAATATAAAGAAAGGAAAGAAAGAAAAGGAGCACAAGATTTGAAATGCGAGAAAACGTCCAAGATCTTTATTCATGATATATGTAAATGACAGTTATAAGCCCTCACAAATGAAGCCACGGTGCCTCGGGTAAGACACCGGGCCATAGAGTTTCAATTCATTGTTTATTACAAATAACAAAAACAAAGGAATTCATTACTGCGTAACAAAAGTAACAGGTAGGTTGTCCTTTGCAGTCCAATTGCTAGGTCCACTGTCGGCCGTCGGATAAATCCAGCTGTTGAACTCTGATTCTTCCACCTCATCATCATCCCTGATAGCATTCACTCCATGAGCAGGCAGGGGAGCTGTCACTACATTGGGCTTCTCAGGTGCCTCAAATTGTACCTCCTTTGCATCAATAAGGTCTTGCACCTTGTTCCTTAAGGCCCAGCAATCATCAGTAGAATGCCCCGGGCTATCAGAGTGATAAGCACAGCGGGCATTTGGATTATACTTGGGAGATGCAGTATTCACAACCTTTGGAGCCTCTCGGACGGTCACCAAGTTGGTCGATAGCAGCTGCGGCAAGATTTGTGATAGGGTCATACTCAGCCGGGTAAACTCTCTTCTGGGTCTTTCAGCCCTCTGTTGGTTGGTTTGCCGAGGAGCGGCAGCAGGTTTAGCAATCATCACCGCGTTGACAGATTGGCGGCGCTCTGGTTTATCTTGCCTCCTAGGCCCATACACAGCATTGGCCTCCTTCTTAAAAGGTTTCTTCTCAGAACTTGAAGATGCACCCTTCTGAATTTTACCGGACTTCATTCCAGCCTCTATCCTCTCCCCAGTTAGAATAAGGTCAGTGAACCCTGCAGACGAATTACCGATAAGATGATTGAAGAATGGCCCGGATAGGGTCCCCAAGAACATATCCACCAATTCACGGTCAGTTAATGGTGGTTGTACCCTGCCAGCCAGATCCCTCCACTTCTGTGCATACTCTTTAAAACCTTCGCTTGATCCTAGCGACATACCCTGGAGTTGGGTACGTGTAGGAGCAAGGTCGGAATTATATTGATACTGCTTGTAAAAAGCAGTAGCCAACTCCTCCCAGTTACGAACTTTGGTCCCATCCAGCTGATAGAACCATTCGAGATGAGTCCCTGAAAGACTCTCCTGGAAGAAGTGGATCCACAAGTTCTTATCCACAGTGTACGGCTGAATCTTCCGCACATAAGCTTTGAGGTGTAGCTTAGGGCAAGACGCCCCGTCATACTTGGTGAAAGATGGTGCCTTAAACTTGTGAGGGATGATCACACCAGTAGACAAACCCAAGTCTCTGAAATCCAAACCAGGCACTTGTTGGATCTCCATGGCGTTCATACGGTCTTCCAGCTGCTTGTACCGGTCTTCAGCAGGAGGATACTGTTCCTCATTAAAGTCAGTCTCGTTGTCAGAGACTACTGGACTTGGAGCCTTTCCCCCCTGGGGACTGTCTTTGCCTACAGAAGAACCCGCTTCCTCATTCTGCAGAGTATTACCAAACCTCCGGCCCGAGTTGAAAAGAACAGTTCTCTTCTTCTTCTTCTCCTTCTTCAGGAGTAAAGCCTTCAGCTCTTCTTGACCTTGAGCCAAACCCATGATCAGCTCCTGAAATTGTGCGTTCTGCGCTTGAAGGGCCTTGATAGACATCTCGGTAGAGGATTCAGGGTTCATGATGCTGAAATAAACAGCGAAGAACAGTAAGCAACCTGAAAAGAAGAGTACCTGCTATGCACGTGATGAATGATATGTGTTTATGCAATGCATTCAAAGGTTCGAAAATTCAAATTTGTTGTAGACAAAAAGGAACACACGTTATCATTAAGGAAATAATTATTTGATACATCAAAGCCTCATGGGCAGACATTACAAAAGCAAATCAATCCCAAAAGACACTACGCATCCTCTTCGGAGCAATGTAGGTGTTGAGATTCCTTTCCTCGTGCAGTAGGCGGGTGAGCTCCAAGACCTTCTTTTCACTAGCATGTAGACTGATCTCAAGGGAATTCCGTTCTTCCTTAAGCTGGATCCAGCTCTTCTGCATTTCTTCCCAAGATGTGGGCATGTCAGGATGTTGAATGGTGTAGGACACTTCACCTTCTAAAACTGGCTCTTTGATCACAGGGAGAACATGAGGATATGGCATCACTAACTTCTGGGAGCGGGCTCGTACCCACTTGAGATAAGGCTCCAACGGGATGGAATTCCTGTGCCCCAGGGTTTTGTTGTCTATCCTATTTGGCATTCTCCAAGCTCTGATGAATCTCTGGCGAAGTCCTTGTACATCGTTGTCGAAGTCGAACACCATGTCAGGAATTAACATGTCATGAGGGTCGTCCCTCCGAGCATAACCAAACTGTCTCCAAGCCAAGCATGGGTTGTAAGTAATACCTCCTCTGATTCCAAGTAAAGGAACATTAGGGTACTCCCCGCAACGATCAATGATAGTGACATCCTCTCTGGACCGAGAGCACCAATGTATATCTGCATGTGTAAGAGTCATCAATCGTTGTGACCATCTCAAACACCGCTCATTCTTCAAGACTGATTGTGGAAGGTGCGAAATAAACCACCTTCCCAGGAGAGGAGTACAACACATAAGAACACCCCTTTTTCTCATGGTTCGAGTGTAACATGAGTGAAGGATGTCCCCGAGCAAAGTAGGTATAGGATTCCTGGTCATGAAGATCTGGACAGCACTGATATCTATAAGCTGATCTGGATTAGGGAACAACACCAAACCATAGACAAGGAGGGCTATAACTTCTCCAAAAGCTTGTAGGTCAAGGGAGTTCCAACATTCTTGGGCCTTCTCAAACAGAAACCTGGCTAAGAACCCTTTGATACCACTTCTAACTTCCCAATGTCCCTTGAGGTCAGATGACTGTAGGTGTAAGGCTTTAGCAATCTCTTCAAGCTTGGGTTCCTTTTCCGTACCGTTGTAGGGTAGTTGATCAAGGATAGGGATCTTCAGAAGCCGGGAGAAATATTCCAATGTAGGCACCAGTTGATATACCAGGAAAGTGAAACAGTGATGCAGAGGGTCAAAGAACTGGAACAGGACCTTTATCATATCTTCCTCAATGTTGGTGTTAACCAAGCTGATGAGTCTTCCATGCCTCTCACTGAATGAAGAGCTCTCGGGAACCCTGGATATAAGCTCCTTAAGCTGAGGAGGGATCCTTACAAGGCTGATCTGAATTGTCTTTCTGCGAACAGTTTCCATGTCCTACAAAACAAAAACAAAGATGAAGATTCGAACCTCTGAAATGGTTAGCCAATGCATATGATGTTGTATGATGTCATGATGCTATGATTAAACACACCACAAATATTTACAAAGGCAAACATGGTAAGGCACACAAGTCACACCACAACCCTTAGAGTTTAGGCCTGCATGGGGTCTGGGTATTACCCTCTTGAAGTTGATGGGCTCAACCTGTCCTATTAGAAGTAATCGGGTTCTAAGGATCCCAATATCACTGGATTGCTTTCATTGTTCATCGTTTCGATTTAGCCACTGAACTGGCGATCGAAATATTCCAGGAAAGCAACCCTCAATTGAGTGTAGTATCGAGTATCAACCAACCTCGGACTGCACCAAAGTCAGTTATCTCACTACCCTAAAGAGGCCAAGATTGTTCAATTAAGGTTCCTAAGGTCAGTTGATGCTTCACGACACCACGCGGAGGCCCCGTACTCTCCTTGACTGAACTCAAGGGTTACCGGTACACACCAAAGTGCCACATCAACGTAGCAGACTGTTTCAACCATGTCGGTATACCCCGCACAGTTCCCTCACAGCCTTGTTGCTACTTTCTAAGAAGGTATCCCCAGATCCGGGTTAGGATCTATAGAACTCCCAAGACAGTACCCACAATTTAAAGCAAACAAGTCAAAGCAATTGAAAACACAGTGATCTTAGTCCTAAGGTACACCTCACTTTATAAGAGTCCCCAGCAGAGTTGCCAGTTCTGTGATCGGTGGATCTGGAACTGACTGTTTGTTAAGCTGGTTTCGCGAAATGTCGCGGAAGCAAGAGTCGCCACCTTCTTTTATTTTCTCCAATATGGAAAGGATAAAAGCACAGAAAAATTCCTTATTGAGATTAGTTCTCGGTTCGGGAGGTAGATTTATAGAAAGGGAAGGTGTTAGCACCCTTTCTATCCATGGTTATCCATGGGCTCTTAGATACTTGCTCATTTGTGTTTTCAAAATGTTTTGTTTGCTTTTCAAGTGTGAGTGGGTTTGAAAAAGTTTCGTTTAAAATTTCAGTTCGACTCTTGTATCAGTCCTCAAGAGTGTTTGAAAAGTTGTTTTGAAAGCTTTTTGAAAAGTGTCAGTGTGAAAAGAAGTTTTTTGATTTGTTTTCAGTTAGAGCAAGTATCTACGAGTCATCTACCTACCCTAAGGAATTAGTCTGTGTAAATGTCCTTAAGGTAGTGCCATCCCACCATTGAGAGGTAGGTAGCACCACCGTTGGAGGTGTTCGGGTCAATTCGAGTTTATAGGGACAGTGTGGTCACCGAGCAACAGTAAGACACCTTAGAAGCTACCCTTATGCCATTGATCTTTTATTCCGAGGCAACTATTCCGAGGTAACTTGTTTCGAGGCAACCGTTTCGAGGCAACTAGATCAGTGGGACATAAGGACTCACTAAGATGTCTTATAGTCGACGACCACGTTTCGAGGGGCAAGGCAACAGTGTGGCCACCAGAGCAATAGTAGGACACCTTAGAAGCTACCCTTATGCCATGTTCATGGTCATAAGGACTTACTAAAACGTCTTATACTCGACGACCACGATTCGAGGGGCAAGGCAACAGTGAGGCGTACCCTAGGAGTGGTGTGTGAATTGTGTGTCATTTTCAGTTATATTTGTCTTGTCATGCATTGGGTGTTCTACGCTTTGATTTTATTTGAGCATTCATTCTTTCATGTAGTTATTAACAGTTTAAAGGTGCGGAATTTAAAGTGCGGAAAGTAAAGGTCCTACGCTATTACAAGGCGCGGGTCTACATCGCCAAATTAAACCAAGACCCGATTTTGAAAAGAAAAATGCGGAAAGTAAATGTCCTAATTATCTATTACAAGGCTTTGGGGCAAATACATTACGTTCATAAAAGAAATAAAAATAAATGCGCGAAAAAGAATTATAATCGAAGGTGCGAGGGCGTTGGACCCTTTAAGGAGATTGAATTGGAATTACAAATTAATTAAATTATTCAATAAGGAAAAAGAAATTATTTTTGGAGTTTTTGGATTTATGAAATTAAAGAGAATTAATTGGAATTAAAAGTTAAATAAAACCCTAGTTCTAAATTGTTTTTAATTTATTAAAGAAAATTGTTTAAGTTTAACCTAATTTAACCCTAATTAATTAATTACAAGTATTTACAAAAATAATTAATGGTTAATAATAATTATAATAAGAAAAGAATATTTATTAAAAAAGAGAATCAAAATGTACTAAAAACCTATTTTTATATTTTTTTTGTTATTAAGAAGTAAATAAAAATTAAAACCCTAAATTAAAACTAAATTGATTATGAAATTTATTTACAAAACTATTTATGAATAAAAAAAAATTAAATAAATATATTTTTTTTTTTGACTTTTCTGATTTTTTATTTTTTTGTATTATGAGAATTAATTAAAATAATCAAGATAAATTAAAATAAATAAAAGAGAATAAAAAAAAGGAAAGAAAATACAAACATATGGGGGGTGGTTGTCCCAATTTGGAGGTAAATTCACAGCAATTTGGCCCAATAAGTGTGAGGCCCTGTTTGACTTCTCTGACGTGTATGTGGGATAGTTGACTAGTGCATATGGTGATCTGCAAATTCTGACCATTGGATTGGTCTCTGAAGACATGTGGCAAGCACAAACGTTGGGGAGTTTGATGGACCACTGGAAGGAAATCACACCTGAGCGCATTATGAACAAAATTATGAAGAATATGGGGGACCTGGGAATCGAACCCAGGTCCCAATGCTTGCAACAACCTTCTCTCACCAACTGAGCCAATTAACGTCTTTGTTAATATAATGGAATATAAATAATATATAAGAAAAACACGTTATTTGGTAGAAAATAAAAAAACGCGCTAAATTATTTGAATGGCCCAATAGTAACAAGCCACACCCGCTTCTTCTCCGTTGTGCCTGCAAACAGAAAAGAGATAGCGGGGGTTTTAAACCCCCACTAAATGCATCCTGCAAAAAATAGCGATTAGAGTATGGTCCCTCATAAATTGAGCGCGAGGTATGGTTTTGAATCGTTGGAATGTCACGAATGCATTGGTCTAGGTCTCATGGCCTAATTTTTCCTCATGAAGAAGTCCCTAATTTCAATCTCCTGAAACCCTAGAAAATTTCCATGGCAACTTCTCATCCAGGCAACGTTAGTTCAATTAAAAGACACCAAAAGCTTCAGTATGATCATGTTAGTGTAAAACAATAATGAAAATGCATTGATATGGCATGTAAATTCGAATACGATTAAGAAAAATCTCATGAACAGGGCGACTGTGTTCTACCAGTTCTTGAGGTTAGGGGATGTGATTTTGATTGGAAAAGATTCCTGGATGTGTAAGCAAGCTATTGGAATGCTTCTTAGGCCTTGAAACGTGCTCTATGTGTGTTTTCAGTTTTGAGAATTTTGTGAAAAAATGCAAAGTTTTGTTTTTGGTTTGAGGCGCAGCTTGCTTGTGTCTTGCATTAGATTATTGTTTGTGCATATATGAGGAATGAATTAGGTTAGAAAACAAAGCCCAAAATCCATTCAATCAATGTTTTTGAATTTGTGATTTTCATGAATCTTTTTCAATCTTTTTGTCATGAAGAACATGCCTATTTGCATAGAATCTTTCCTTTTTTGATGTGCCCGAAATCTTGAGTGAATAAGGAGTGGAAATGCTGCATAAAAAGATTTGAAAGGTGGCATTTAGTATTTTTTCATATTTAATTTTAATTAAGTGAATTAATAATAATAAAAATTCAAATAATTAATAAAAAATAAGAAAATAACTCCCCTTTGGGTCAATGGGTCGTGCATAGCTTTTGGGTGATGATTCTTGGAAGAAATTGTGGCCCATTAGCAATTTTGAGGCATTTGAAGCAAAGTTGACTTTTCAAAATTCCCAAAAATTTCCCAACTTCCACAAGGCATATCTTGCTCCATTTTTAAGCTTTGATCATGTTCTTGGACATTTTGGAAAGGTCTTGAAGTCCTCTAACCAATGCCTTTGGTCCCATTTCATTTTTATTTATCAATCTCAAGTTACGGTCTTTGACTTAAAGTGTCTTTTTGTTGACTTTTGAAAATGACCTATAATGTTGAGATTGATAACTTTTTGTGAGAGCATTTCTTGGACTTGAAGTGTGAAGTTGAGTTGTAGGAAGTGTCATTCTCTTCAAAATGAGCTTTGGATGGAATTTTTCTGATAAACCATGTGGAAGTTATGCCTTGGTCAATTTGCAGTTGACTTTTCCAGCTGTCCAAAAATAGAAACTTTTGCATCTTGAGACTTTTTGAGCCATGCCTTGAGAATCATGATCAAGAATTGATCAAATGATGTTTGTGACTTCAAAATAAGATGTTGACCAAAAATTTTGACTTTTGACTGTCAAATGACCATTTTGCCCCTGCAGTTGACTGTTGAGCAATTAGGGTTTTTGACTGTGCAATTTTGTGCTGTAAGTCTTGAAACTTGGCATAAGGATGCTTGACCATGTTTATGGGTATGTGGGACTTGATTGGACCCTTGGAAACTTCAATTTCTTTTCCAGAACCAAAACCCTAATTTTTGACTGTTAGGAGGCAATTGGACTGTGCAACCCTTGAGAGATTTTGAACCTTGACCTTGGCAAATCTTGAAGAATATGGGAGGGAAAATTTTGGGGTACAACACAGCCCAATCAGCATCACAGTAACCAGTCAGAGTTGGTTCACATCCATGAGAGTACAGCAAGCCATAGTTGTAGGTTCCACTCACATACTTCAGAATTCTTTTCACTTGGTTGATATGACTTACTTTGGGTTCAGCCTGGTATCTTGCACATACTCCAACTGCAAAAGCAATGTCAGGTCTGCTGGCTGTTAAGTATAGCAGACTTCCTATCATGCTTCTGTACAAGCTTTGGTCCACCTTAACCCCACTTGAATCTTTGGACAACTTTAAATAAGTAGGTGCAGGATTCCTTTTGTGACTGGCATTCTCCATCCCAAACTTCTTGACAATGTTCTTTGCATACTTGCTTTGAGACAGAAAAATTGAGTCTTCCATCTGTGTGACTTGCAGTCCAAGAAAGTAGGTCAATTCTCCCATGAGGCTCATTTCAAATTCAGCTTGCATCTGGTCAGCAAAATGTTTAACCATTTTATCTGACATTCCCCCAAACACTATGTCATCAACATAGATTTGAGCTACCATTATCTTTCCTCCTTCATTTTTGACAAAAAGAGTTTTATCCAAGCCTCATTTCCTGTATCCTTTGTCAGAGAGGAACTTTGTCAACCTGTCATACCATGCTCTAGGAGCTTGTTTCAGGCCATATAAAGCTTTCCTCAATTTGTAGACATGATCAGGGCAGTTTGGATCCACAAATCCTTTAGGTTGTTCCACATAAACTTCCTCATTTAAGTACCCATTAAGGAAGGCACTCTTTACATCCATCTGAAATAACTTGAACTTAAGGAGACAAGCAATTCCCAATAAGAGTCTGATTGATTCCAGTCTGGCTACAGGAGCAAAAGTCTCATCAAAATTAACCCCTTCAACTTGAGTGTATCCTTGAGCAACAAGTCTTGCCTTATTCCTGGTGATAATTCCTTCAGCATCTGATTTGTTCTTGTAGATCCATTTTGTGCCAATGATGTTTGTTCCTCCTGGTCTAGGAACTAACTCCCATACTTCATGTTGCTTGAATTGGTTCAATTCATCTTGCATTGCTCCAATCCAATATTCATCAGTTAAAGCCTCCTTAACATTTCTTGGTTCAATCTTATATACAAAGCAAGAGTTTGTAATGATTTCTCTAGATCTTGTAATGACTCCACTGTTAGGATCTCCTATGATGAGTTCCTTAGGATGATCTTTCTGAATTCTGATGGAATGGTCTTTGTTAGCTTCCTTTGATTCAGATTCTGATGAAGTAGTTTTAGGAATATCATCCTTTTGAGTTGAGGTCTCAAAGAATGTCTCAACATCATATGGGACATTTGTTTCCTCATGGTAATCATCAACTATGACATTTATAGATTCCATCATAACTTTGGTCCTGGAATTGAATACCCTATAAGCTCTGTTGTTGGTAGAGTATCCTAGGAATATTCCTTCATCACTTTTAGGGCCCATCTTTCTCCTTTATTCACGATCTGTCAGAATATAGCACTTGCTTCCAAATACATGGAAGTACTTCAATGTAGGCTTTCTTCCTTTCCAAAGTTCATAAATGGTGGATGATGTTCCCTTTCTCAAGGTGACCCTGTTATGGACATAACAGGCTGTATTCATAGCTTCAGCCCAAAAATGAATAGGAAGTCTTTTGGCATGAATCATTTCTCTGGAAGATTCCTGTATAGTCCTGTTTTTCCTTTCCACAACTCCATTTTGTTGAGGAGTTATGGGTGAAGAGAATTCATGATTAATTCCTTCTGAGGAGCAGAACTCATCAAACTTATTGCTTTCAAATTCCTTGCCATGATCACTTCTGATTCTGACAATGCATCCTTCTTTTTCTCTTTGAATTCTTTTGCACAGTTCCTTAAATACTTCAAATACATCAGACTTTTCCCTAATGAAGTTAATCCAGGTGAATCTGGAAAAATCATCCACAACAACATATGCATATCTTTTTCCACCAAGACTTTCCACCTGCATGGGTCCCATCAGATCCATATGTAGAAGTTCTAGCACCTTAGAGGTGGTCAGATGTCTTGACTTTGGATGTGACATTCTAGTCTGCTTTCGAACCTGACATTCACCACAGACTCTCCCTTCATCAATTTGCAGCATTTGAATCCCTCTGACTGCCTCCATGGATATAATCCTTTTCATTCCTCTTAGATGTAAATGACCAAGTTTTTGGTGCCACAGTTTCACTTCTTTTTCTTCTTTGGCAATAGAGCACACAGAAGAATAATTAGTGTTCTCAGACTCCCATAAGTAGCAGTTGTCTTTAGATCTGACTCCTCTCATTACAACTTCTTGTTTTTCATTAGTTACAAGACATTCAGACTTGGTGAAGTTGACCTTGAATCCTAGATCACATAATTGACTGATACTTATGAGATTAGCAGTCAAGCCTTTTACCAGCAATACTTCATTTAGGTTTGGAACTCCAGGGCAGTCCAAGTTTCCAACTCCTTTGATTTCTCCTCTAGCACCATCTCCAAAAGTCACATAACTAGTAGTGTGAGGTTTAACATTATTGAGAAGATTCTTGATTCTAGTCATGTGTTTAGAGCATCCACTGTCAAAGTACCAGTCTTCCTTTGCAGAGACTCTAAGGGAGGTGTGAGCTATCAGGGCAACAACCTTTTTCTTCCACTGTTGAGTATATGGTGCCTTGTTAGACTTAGGTTTGACAACTGGGGTCTGATTAGGATATCCATATAATCTGAAGCAGAGTGGCTTTATGTGACCAAACCTCCCACAATGATGACATCTCCATCTTTGATACTTTTTCTTCATATTTCTCTGTTCTCGATGTTGAGTGCTATGTTGTGACATCTGCTTTGATATTTGTTTATCAGGCCTGATTTTCTTCTTGTCTACAATAGATTTCTTTGCTGCCACAAATCCTAGACCAGACTTGTTTCCCACATTTTGTCCAACCTGAAGGATTTCTTCTAATTTGTCAGTTCCATTTGTCAGCATCCTGACAGATTTGGTCATTTGGTCAAGTTTTGAGTTTAGCATTTGAACTTCACTTTCGAGATGACTTATAGTATCAGTGCCTGCCTTCTTCTCAGCCTCCAACTTTACTATAAGTTTTTTTTGTCTCTCATTTTGCTGACTGACTTCAGCACTTCTGATACATAACTTCTTGTAGGAGTCAGCCAGTTCTTCAAATGTTACTTCCCCATCACTAGAGTCACTATCAGAGTTACAAATACCAGTTAGTGCAGTAACTAGTTTGGCAAATTCTTCTTCAGAAGTACTTTCTGAGTCACAATCATACCAAGTAATAGAAATTCCTTTCTTTTGTTTCTTAAGAAAGGTAGGACATTCAGCTCGAATGTGCCCATATCCTTCACATCCATGGCATTGGATTCCTTTGCTTTGATTTCCCTTTTCTTCAGACTTTGGTCTTCTGTTGGAGTCATAAGATCTGTTAATGTCAGAGGGGATATTCTTGACATTTGACCTTGACTTTGGGTCCAATCTCTTGATGAGTTTGTTGAACTTCCTTCCAAGCATGGCTATAGCTTCTGAAATATTTTCTTCTTCATCCTCCTTGTTTTCATCTTCAGTATTGGATACAAGTGATATGCTCTTGTTTTTCTTGTCGACATTGTCACTGATCCCCATCTCAAAGGTCTGAAGTGACCCAATGAGTTCCTCAACCTTCAAGTTGCGGATATCCTGAGCTTCCTCTATAGCAGTCACCTTCATTGCAAATCTTTTAGGCAAGGATCTGAGAATCTTTCTCACCAATTTTTCTTCTGACATCTTTTCTCCCAATGCTCCTGAGGTGTTGGCAATTTCCAAGATGTTCATGTGAAACTCATGAATGGTCTCATCTTCCATCATCCTTAGGTTCTCAAATTTGGTAGTCAGCATCTGAAGCCTTGACATTTTTACTTTGGATGTGCCCTCATGGGTAGTTTTGAGAGTGTCCCAAACATCCTTGACCAGTTCACATTGATGTACTAGTCTGAATATGTTTCTATCAATTCCATTGAACAAGGCATTTAATGCTTTGGAGTTACCCAGGGATAACTCATCTTCTTCTTTGCTCCATTCTTCCTCAGGTTTCAGACTGGTTGTCCCATCTTTCCCAGTTATGGTGGGATGGTTCCATCCTTTGTCAGCAGCTCTCCAAGCCTTTTTGTCTAGTGATTTTAAGAAGGTAATCATACGAGGTTTCCAGTAGTCATAATTTGATCCATCTAGAATGGGTGGTCTGTTCCCAAATCCTCCTTCTTTATCCATAGCGCCAGAAAATAATATCCCTAGATCTCACCCAGTAAGACAGGCAGGGTGCCTTCTCTGATGCCAATTGAAATTTTGGCAGCAGATACTCAATGTCATAGTGAATGTTATGACACTGTATCTGACACTCTTAAAGACAGTAAATTTAAAAGCAGTAAAGAACACAGTCAATTGTTTACCCAGTTCAGTGTGTAACAACACCTACTCTGGGGGATACCAAGCCAAGGAGGAAATTCACTATAAGAGATATTAATTCAGGAATAAACCAACCAGTTTATCTCCTTCATTTAAGACCTACCCAATGCAACTTCAATCTAAGTTCAACTTAAACCTGAGTTCCTACTCACTCCCCCTTAATCACAGCAGTGATACTAAACAATTGATTAATGAAATTATGAAGACACTCTTCAGAACACACACTTGATTTTGCTTCACAACTTTAATCAAGTGACAATCACTCGTGCTTCAAAGCTTGGAGTGATACACAACCCTAACTTGACTTTGCTTCAAATCTTTAATCAAGTAACACAAACACTCGTGCTTTAAAGCTTTGAGTGATACACAACCCTTACAATCAAATCCTACTCCAAATCACTTATCACAATGATAATTGATTGGCTCACAGTAGTTACAACTATACAGTCCCTTATTGATCTTCTGTCAAAAAGTGTGATTCACCAACAGTCTGCATCTGATGTATTTGAAGTATTTAAGGAACTGTGCAAAAGAATTCAAAGAGAAAAAGAAGGATGCATTGTCAGAATCAGAAGTGATCATGGCAAGGAATTTGAAAACAGTAAGTTTGATGAGTTCTGCTCCTCAGAAGGAATTAGTCATGAATTCTCTTCACCCATAACTCCTCAACAAAATGGAGTTGTGGAAAGGAAAAACAGGACTATACAGGAATCTGCCAGAGCAATGATTCATGCCAAAAGACTTCCTATTCATTTTTAGGCTGAAGCTATGAATACAGCATGTTATGTCCATAACAGGGTCACCTTGATAAAGGGAACATCATCCACCATTTATGAACTTTGGAAAGGAAGAAAGCCTACATTAAAGTACTTCCATGTATTTGGAAGCAAGTGCTATAGTCTGACAGATCGTGAACAAAGGAGAAAGATGGACCCTAAAAGTGATGAAGGAATATTCCTAGGATACTCTACCAACAGCAGAGCTTATAGGGTATTCAATTCCAGGACCAAAGTTATGATGGAATCTATAAATGTCATAGTTGATGATTACCATGAGGAAACAAATGTCCCATATGATGTTGAGACATTCTTTGAGACCTCAGCTCAAAAGGATGATATTCCTAAAACTACTTCATCAGAATCTGAATCAAAGGAAGCTAACAAAGACCCTTCCATCAGAATTCAGAAAGATCATCCTAAGGAACTCATCATAGGAAATCCTAACAGTGGAGTCATTACAAGATCTAGAGAAATCATTACAAACTCTTGCTTTGTATCTAAGATTGAACCAAGAAATGTTAAGGAGGCTTTAACTGATGAATACTGGATTGGAGCAATGCAAGATGAATTGAACCAATTCAAGCAACATGAAGTATGGGAGTTAGTTCCTAGACCAGGAGGATCAAACATCATTAGCACAAAATGGATCTACAAGAACAAATCAGATGCTGAAGGAGTTGTCACCAGGAATAAGGCAAGACTTGTTGCTCAAGGATACACTCAAGTTGAAGGGGTTGATTTTGATGAGACTTTTGCTCCTGTAGCCAGACTGGAATCAATCAGACTCCTATTGGGAATTGCTTGTCTCCTTAAGTTCAAGTTATTTCAGATGGATGTAAAGAGTGCCTTCCTTAATGGGTACTTAAATGAGGAAGTTTATGTGGAACAGCCTAAAGGATTTGTGGATCCAAACTGCCCTGATCATGTCTACAAATTGAGGAAAGCTTTATATGGCCTGAAACAAGCTCCTAGAGCATGGTATGACAGGTTGACAAAGTTCCTCTCTGACAAAGGATACAGGAAAGGAGGCTTGGATAAAACTCTTTTTGTCAAAAATGAAGGAGGAAAGATAATGGTAGCTCAAATCTATGTTGATGACATAGTGTTTGGGGGAATGTCAGATAAAATGGTTAAACATTTTGCTGACCAGATGCAAGCTGAATTTGAAATGAGCCTCATGGGAGAATTGACCTACTTTCTTGGACTGCAAGTCACACAGATGGAAGACTCAATTTTTCTGTCTCAAAGCAAGTATGCAAAGAACATTGTCAAGAAGTTTGGGATGGAGAATGCCAGTCACAAAAGGACTCCTGCACCTACTCATTTAAAGCTGTCCAAAGATTCAAGTGGGGTTAAGGTGGACCAAAGCTTGTACAGAAGCATGATAGGAAGTCTGTTATACTTAACAGCCAGCAGACCTGACATTGCTTTTGCAGTTGGAGTATGTGCAAGATACCAGGCTGAACCCAAAGTAAGTCATATCAACCAAGTGAAAAGAATTCTGAAGTATGTGAGTGGAACCTACAATTATGGCTTGCTGTACTCTCATGGATGTGAACCAACTCTGACTGGTTATTGTGATGCTGATTGGGCTGGAAGTGCTGATGATAGAAAGAGCACCTCTGGAGGATGTTTCTTCTTAGGAAATAATCTTGTCTCTTGGTTCAGCAAGAAACAGAACTGTGTGTCTCTATCTACTGCTGAAGCTGAATACATAGCAGCTGGTAGTAGCTGTTCTCAAATGATCTGGATGAAACATATGCTTACTGAGTATAATGTCACACAAGATGTTATGACATTGTACTGTGACAATCTGAGTACTATCAACATTTCCAAGAATCCTATTCAGCATAGCAGGACCAAGCATATTGACATTAGACATCACTTCATCAGAGATCTTGTGGAGGAGAAGACAATTAAACTGGAACATGTTGCCACTGAACTACAACTGGCTGACATTTTTACCAAGGCACTTGATGTTAATCAATTTGAAAATTTGAGGGGCAAGCTGGGTATTTGCCAACATGAAGAAATGTAGCAATTAATTTTGCTTAAAACAAGGAATGAGAGAGATATTTTAGTTAAGTCTACTCTGATTGGGCTAATCATCTGTTTCTCTATTTCCTTCCAAAATTTTAAGAAGTTGAATAGACATTCAGATATCTCCCTCCTCTCGCGTTTCTGCAACAATCTCCAATCTCTCAAACGAAGATTTCACTATCACTGTTACCTGTTTTCTAAATCACTCAAAATGTCTCAACTATCCATGTTATCATCCTCTTCAAAGGCGACTGCTTCTTCCGCACCATCTGATCGAGAACCTAGGGCAATCACAAACTGCATGGATTCTAATGTTCTGGAGATAACTCCTCTTTGTGAACTGGCAGCTGACCCCACTAAGGTCAAGAAGCTGCGAACCAGACATGCAAAAAGATCACAAGCATCTTCATCTGGTAAATCCTCTCAACCATCATCTTCTGTTCCTCCAGAAATAGCAAATAGGGAAGGTTTTGTGTATGTTCATCAAGCTATAGCTAGACTAGTCACTAGGATTCTAAATGAGAATCAATATGTACCTGGCATTTCTGTACCTTTGAACCAAGAATCTGCTAGTCCAAATGTTGAAATGAATCCATATGTCACTCAGAATGTTGAGACACCTGATGACAACATTAGGAAATCTCCTGAAAATCGTGATGATCACCAGAACCCTACTGAGAAGGATGTTGAACCTCCGGTTATTGATGTTGATGAAGAATACTCTGACAATGACTTAATTGCCAATATCAACCCTAGCATAGCTAGAAGGATGATAAACAGAAAAGGAAAGCAGGATGCTGCCAAAAGCCTCTCCAAAGAGAAGACTGCTGATGTTGTTCATAAAAAACCAGGTCTGAGAACAAGACTGGAGCAGAAGCTGTGAAGGCTAGATTGTCAAAAGAGAAAGGGAAGGTGAAAACTAGAGTACCTGTTGGTAGTCTCTCAAAACCTTTGAGACAACCAATAGCCAAGAAAAGGAAGGAGCCTGAACCCTCTGAATCTGATGAGGAATCAGAATGTGAGTTTGATGTTGAGAGTAATGTTCCATACATTCCTCTCAGAAAGAGACTCTCTTCGAGCAAAATGCCTAAATTCCCTGAAGTTGCCATTGACAACATCTCCTTTCACCATCCAGAGAATGCAAACAGGTGGAAATATGTATTTTTGAAAAGGATCGCTTTGGAAAGAGAGTTGAACAACAGTGCCATGGAATGTAAGGAGATCATGGATCTAATCAAGACTGTTGGTCTAATAAATACTGTGGTAAAGTTTACCAACTGCTATGAAATTCTGGTCAAAGAATTCATAGTAAATTTATCTGATGGATATGCTGATGGATATGCTGATGGAAAGTCAGCTGATTTTAAGTGTGTGTATGTGAGAGGAAGGAAGGTAAATTTCTTTCCCTCTGAAATAAACAAATTCCTAGGAAGACCTGATAATGCTTGCCCTGAGCTTGAGGTTACTGACAACCAAGTGTGTCAAACCATCACTACAAATCAAGTCAAGAGCTGGCACTTAAAAGGGAAGCTGAATGCAAGCAAGCTGAGCATGAAATTTGCCATTCTGCACAAAATTGGTGCAGCTAACTGGGTTCTCACCAACCATAAATCAACCATCTCCACAGGCTTGGGAAGATTTATTTATGCTGTTGGAACCAGGACAAACTTTGACTATGGCAAGTATATCTTTGATCAAACATTGAAACATGCTAGAAGCTGTGCTATTAAAGGCCCTATTGCATTTCCCTCTCTCCTGTGTGGTATAGTCCTTGCTCAGTATCCTGACATTCTAGTTGAAAAAGATATTGTATGCAAAAGAGCCCCTGCTCTTGGTTTGCACTATAAGCTATTTCAGGGAACACATGTTCCTGACATTGTCATGACATCTGCTGAGACATCAACTATTAAATCTCATTCTAAGAAAACTGATGTTATAGTTGTGATGAAGGAAACCTGCAAGGAGCTTGATACAAGGAAAAGGACTCTTGAGGACCTGATTGCTAGACTAGAACAGGAGGAGATTGAAGGACAAAGAAGGGAAGGGGATGCTGATGAAGACCAGCTTAATGCTGAAGATAGTGCCTCCTCTGAAGATGACAATGCTTGAAGATCAGTGTTGTTGACAAGTTTGCTGCTGGTACCTGTTGCTGTAAATGATTTTTGATTTTTTCTCTCTGTGTTTTTATTTTTGGATGATTGTATAACTTAAAAGTACAAGTATCTTTGGCCTATTTATGGCTAAAGAGGGGGAGAAGATTTTGTGATAATTTTGGTAGAATTAGACTTGGTAGATGTTATTAAAAAATTATGCTGCTTTCTAATCTCTGATTGTTTAGGGGTTTTAGCCAAAAATTTGCCAAAGGGGGGGGGGGGTTTGTAAGTGTTTGGTTGTTGGCATGTTTTTTGGTAAAACCAGTTGTGTGAATGTCATGACTGATGTCATAACATTCTGGGATACAAGGTACATTCTACAGAAAAAGAATGTCATACAGGAGCTGCTCAATATGAGTGTTTAGTTGATCATTATGCAATGATCATATTTATTGCATTCTACCAAAATCAGTAAACAGGATTATTGTTGTCATAACCAATGTTAAGACATCCTGTACTGATCTAACATTTGTGCAGATTTGTTATTTTTGAGAATTTTCAGGAATCTGGTTTATACAGTCCAGATCAGATTCTCATGTGGACATTAGGTTAACTTTGCTTAACCCTAATCTGGTTGTTAAAGACCTATGACCAAGTCTTGAGGTTAACCCTAATTAACCCTAGCTATTTTCGTGGAAGCTCTAACCGAAGAATAACTGTCTATATATTCCTCATGAAGACTGTTGGTGAAGCACACTTTTTGACATAAGATCAATAAGGGACTGTATAGTTGTAACTACTGTGAGCCAATCAATTATCATTGTGATAAGTGATTTGGAGTAGGATTTGATTGTAAGGGTTGTGTATCACTCAAAGCTTTGAAGCACGAGTGTTTGTGTTACTTGATTAAAGCTTTGAAGCAAAGTCAAGTTAGGGTTGTGTATCACTCCAAGCTTTGAAGCACGAGTGATTGTCACTTGATTAAAGTTGTGAAGCAAAATCAAGTGTGTGTTCTGAAGAGTGTCTTCATAATTTCATTAATTAATTGTTTAGTATCACTGCTGTGATTGAGGGGGAGTGAGTAGGAACTCAGGTTTAAGTTGAACTTAGATTGAAGTTGCATTGGGTAGGTCTTAAGTGAAGGAGATAAACTGGTTGGTTTATTCCTGAATTAATATCTCTTATAGTGAATTTCCTCCCTGGCTTGGTATCCCCCAGAGTAGGTGTTGTTACACACTGAACTGGGTAAACAATTGACTGTGTTCTTTACTGCTTTTAAATTTACTGTCTTTAAGAGTGTCAGATACAGTGTCATAACATTCACTGTGACATTGAGTATCTGCTGCCAGAATTTCAGACATTACCTCAGCCTTTATCAGATGGAGGGATGAAGCAATCTCTTCCGGCCTAAGGACTTTCTCCCAACCTGTAAACGGGGTCTCCTCTAAAATAAAGATACCAAGTAGATCAGAGAACTCCTCTAGAGTAGGGACTAACTGATAGTCCGGAAAAGTGAAGTAGTGGTATAATTGATCAAAGAACTGGCACAGAACACTCATCATCTGCTCGTCTAATTTAGAAGTGACCAAACCAAGGAGGTGCCCATGTCTTCTAATAAAGGAGGTAGTATCTGGGACCTTTGCAACCAAATCTCTAAGCTGAGTAGGAATCTGTACAAAGCTGATCCGAATAGTGTTTCTACGCATAGGTGCCATGACCTACAAAATAGAACAAAGATGAATCCCCTCTGTCTTTGAAATGGGTTAGTCCAATGCAATATGCATGCAATATCATGATGTCATGATGTCATGATAGAAAACACACGACAAGTATCCACAAATAGCAAACATGGTAAGGGCACACAAGTCACACAGATAGACCTTAGATTTCAGGCTGGCATGGAGTTTAGGTATTACCCTCTTTTAGTTTAGTTGGTTCAACCTATCCTAGAAATAGTAACCGGGTTCTAGAGGATCTCAATATCACTGACCACCCTCGATCGGTCATAATTTCAGTTTGGCAACCTTTTCTTGCAGCCGGAATCATCGCGAGAGTTTGGTCTCAATGAGTGTAACATACTGCTACTGTTATATGGCCAAGTTGGTCAATTATAGGTGCTAAGGTCAGTTGGTGCTTAATGACCCCTTAGAAGACCCATATTCTCCTCGTTTCGCCACAAGGGATATCGGTACAAACTAAAGTGCCACACCGACGTAGCTAATGCTTCAACCGTATCGGTCTACACTGTACAGTTCCCTCACAATTTATTGCTACTTACCTAAAGGGTGTCCCCCAGATCCAGGTTAGGATCTATAGTAACTCCGATTCAAACCCACGAAGATAAAGCATACAAATCAAGTAATTGAAAACATTATGATGAACTATTCCTAAGGTACACCCCACTTATAATTATCCCCAGCAGAGTCGCCAGTTCTGTGATACGGTGGGAAGAACTGACTGTTTTTTGGAATGCTGGTTTGTGTTTTGCGTTTTGTATTTGCAAAATGTCGTGGTAAGAAAGAGTCGCCACCGACTTTTATTTTATCCAACAAGGAAAGGAAAAAAGCACACAAAAATTCCTTTTTCGAGATTATCTCTGAGTACGGGGGGTAGATTATAGAAAGGGGAGGTATTAGCACCATTTCTATCCGTAGTTATCTACGGGCTCTTAGGTACTTGCTCATCATTTTCAAAATTGTTTTCTTTGTGCTTGTGGGTTTGAAAAGTTTTTGTTTTAACTTCGATTTAACTCTTGCTTCTGTCCTCAAGAGTGTAATGAAGTGTTTTTGAAAACATTGTTTGAAAAGGAGTGTAAGTGTGATAAATTTGTTTTGTTTTTGGATGAGCAAGTATCTAAGAACTATCTACCTACTCGAAAAAGGAATTGTTCTATGCTAATTTCCTTTAGAAGATGCTATCCCACTATTAGTGAGTAGGTAACACCATCGTTGGAGTTTGAGGGTCAATTTGAATGAGGGACATACGGTTACCAAAGCAATGTTAGGACACCTTAGCGGTAACCCTAATGTCTTAGATCATTTGTTTGAGGCAACAATATCCGAGGCAACCATTTCGAGGCGACTATGATCTTTTAGACAAGAGGACGACCTCTAAAACGACCTATACTTAATGACCGTGTACGAAGGCAACCAAGCGGGGTGTACCCTAAGAGTGCGCATGTACGAGTGTGTCGTTTTCAGTTATTTTTATCTTTGCACATGTTAAAGGTGATCTAATTTGATTTTAAGATTAAACATTCAGTCTTGTCATGCAAACCCTATTATCAAACATCTAGCAGTTATAATTTGCGGAATTAAAATGCGAAAATTAAATTACAAGGCGTCGGGTATTTACATCGCCAAAAGCAACCCTTTGAAAATAAAATAAAGCAATAAAATAAATAAATGTCCTATTTATCTATTACATACCAGAAGCAGATACATCAATAATTAAATAAAAATAAAGCGCGACGCGAAATTAAATCGGATGCGAATTAGGGTTTTGACCCCTTTTAAAAGAAAATGCTCTTTTTGTTGTTTTTATTTTAAGAAAAGAAATTAAATCCTAAAATAAATACTAAATTAATTATTAAATAAATTAAATGGAAAAATAATTAATGACATGTTTTTGGAGTTTTTATTATTTTAAGAAAGAAAATAAAAATAATTAAATAAATTAAAACCTAATGATTTCTAATTAATTTTAAATATTTACAAAATAAATTAAAGTTTCCTAATTAATATCCTAATTAAATAATAAGTATTTATTAGTAAAAATAAAAGAATTCTGAAATTTTATTGGATAAAATATATTTTTGGTGATTTTTGATAAAAAAAGAAAATATATGATTGGTTAGTAAATTAATTAAATAAAAATAACATAATTAAATAAAAATAAATAAAAATATGAGAAAGAGAAAATGGGCCTTAGATTTGGAGGTGCAGAAAGCATATTTCTTGGCCCATTAAGCTGACCCAATTAGACTTTTTGTGATCCTGTATGCGTGCATTGACTGGCTTATGATGCGCCTTCCCAGCTTTGCCACCAGATCTGGCCATCTGGCGCTTTGAGGAGTGAGAGAGTATGATGGATCTTAGGCTTGAGCGCGCACCAGATTTCCTGAAAATAAATAATATTGAGAAAATGGGGGACCTGGGATTCGAACCCAGGTCCTGAAGGGATATCCAATGCCAAGCTTGCCACTACGCTGTGTTGTTTTAGTTGTTAGTATAATATGAAGAAATAATAATATAATAAAACAAACTCAATGACCAGAAAAAGAAGAAAAACGCGTGTGATTTGAATAGCCCAGTGGATGGATGCCACGTATTATCCCTGACCTCCCAACCGTGGCTAAAAATCAGAACACTTATACCAACGGACAAAGGTTCGTCGCTATAAGCTTTCCCACCTTCAAAATATCACACAGGCTATAACAATGGACTCTAAGACCATGGTTGGACTCATCATAACCTCCCGATCACAACCATGTCCTTCGTGTGGACCAATTGTGCCTGAAACAAAAATCCCTAAAAACAAAAGCAAAACCCTAGTAATGGCGTTTCACGATACAGAGCATATAAATCAAATTGGTTATTACAAACAGTTTGCAAATGATGTGAGGGTTACGAATATGTAATTATTTCATTCAATGGATGCAAGAATAGTGAGTTTCGATTTCAAGAACATGGCAGATTCATGGACTACTTACAGTGCTTTAGAATGCTTGAAAACGCGTGGTTTGGATTGGGTTAGCTTATGCAGATGGCCAGCAATCGATTAGGACAAGTCCCAAGCTCTGAAAATGTCTCTAACCTTGATTTCGATCTCCCACTTTTTTGGTGATTTTTGCAACTTTTGTTCGGCCTCCACAAGTGATCTCTAACCCTTGTTTCTATCTTGCACGCTTGCTTATGTATTGTGCAGTGTATTAGGGTAACATTTGTTGTTCAAATCTTGCCCTATCAATGCTCTTGAATTTGATTTGATTCTTCCATTAAAGCTTTCCAAACTTGGCCTAAATCACATCTTTTTGTACCCACATGGCTTAATACGAGTTTGATTGCAAAGCTAGCTGTAATTGGAGCCTGAAATGATCAGAAAATCATTTGTTATCAATGCCTTAGATTTTATGTGATTTTATTTGATTTAAAATGAATTAATTCAAATAAAAATCAAATTAAATAATAAAAATAAGATATGGACACATGGCCAAAGCTAGAGCACGTGGGAAATAATGAAAACTCAAATCAAGTGAAAAAGAATGGGCCCATTTGGCAAAATTTGAAGTTTTGGGGATAGTTGACTTTTGGCAATTTTGCAAAAAAGTCCAACTTCAACAATGCATAACTTCTTAAATTTTGAACTTTTGGAGGTGTTCTTGGACTTTTTAGAAATATTGAGATGTACTCTAATCAACCTTTTTGGTCTCATCTCATTTTGATATTCCATTCTCAAGTTATAAGCTTTGGGAAAAAAGGTATTTTTGTTGACTTTCAAAAATGACCTATAATGTCAAAATTCATAACTTCTTGTGAGTGCATATTTTGATCTTGGGGTATGAAGATGGATTGTAGGGAATTGCATCCTCTTAAAAATGAGCTTTGGATTGTTCATTTATCATAAAGTATGATAAAGTTATGCTTGGTCAAAGTTGAGTTGCCTTTTCCTACAAAACCCTAATTTAGCAAGTTTTGAATCTTGATGAATTTTGAGCAACCCTTGATGAATCATGGTCAACCCTTGATCAAATGATGAAATATCCTTCAAAATAAGAATGTTGACACAAAATCTTGAAGTTTGACTGTATTTGGGTCACAGTTGACTTTTACCCTAGCATAGTCGATTTTTGGACCTTTGAGCAATTGACTGAGCAAACTTCCTCTACAAGGCTTGAAATTTGACATGGATGATCTTGAGAACATATTAGGACTTTGGGGAGCACTTGAGGTCATTTGGACTCAAGGATCTTGATGCAACTCAAAACCCTAATTTGGGGTAGACTGCCTTAGGAGAGAGCTTGTCTGGTCAATCCTTGAGCAACCTTGAGCAATTTGGAGATTTTTCTTGCAATGTTTTGAGAAATATGGGAGGGAAAATTTTGAGGTACAACACCTTCATCCTAATCTCTTCCCCTCGTGCAACTCCTGCCACCACTGAACACAGTCCTCCTTCTCGTCTCTCCCTTCCTATTTCGCAAGAGGAAAATTGTAAAGCTCCAACATGTATGAATGCTTCCTCCCAAATCTTCCATAAGCACATATTTCCTGCATTTAAAAGAGAAATTTATTAGTTAACAGAAAACAGAAAGATGGAATGATCAACAAAATCCTTAAGCTTTAAAAATAACATAAATCTTACCTTTTTTTTCAAAAAAAAATCGTAGAACTTGTTTAGGGAGGCGAGAGGGTTGTGTTCCGGCAAAAGAGAGTTTTAGGGAGGTTAAGATTGAACCAGTCTCGGGTCTTTTAGGGTTTGATTCCGAATTCAGAAATTAGGGTTTCAAAATTGTGAATCGCTGTGAGGCAAAGAGACGGCATGTTACTGGAAAGAGCGATTTGTTCGCGAATTGAGACAAGGATGGGTTAGTCAGTAAGGATAGAAGGCTTAAGGGAGGAGATGAACAAAGATGAACAAAGATGAGCTAGCGGCACCGCATGAGTGACAAGAGTTCCAAACCCTAATTTCTCTTTATTATCTCTTAATTGTTGGGATAAGTTTAGTTTAAGAAATTGGGTTTTGCCTTGCTAGCATGAGTTTGGATAACCCAGCGAAACCCCTTTAAGCCCATTTTCGTTTTGATGGCCACACCCCCTTTGGCTTGTTTTTGTTACAGCAAGATAAACAAATCTGTCCCTTTTGGGCCTCCACCCCAAATCCCCCTTAAGCCCATTAGTTTTTTTTCTTTTTTTTTCTGTTATACAAAAAAACTATTAAAACTTAAAATATAGTTTTTTTTAATTAATTTGATTTAGGCTTTGTGAATAAATTTTTACCATTTTTTTTTCTTAAATAAACTTTGTTAGATTTAATTTATATATAATAAAACACCAAAAATAATAATAGAATTTAGTTTTGTCCTTCTTTAATTTATTTTGTTATTCACATAATTAAAAAACATAAAAAGATAATGCATACGATTTTAATTTTTCTTTTAGTCAATTATTTCATTTTTAGAATAGGTTTACTTTCCTTTTTTCAAGTAAAAATACTTAGATTTTATTTTGTTGATTGAGTTTATTTCATAGACTATTATAGCTTTCATTAATCTCACAAAATTCGATTTGGTTGTATTGTTTGCTATTTGGATTTTGCTATCACATTTGATTCATCCCCATTTGTAAAAATTATACCCCCATTCCCGAATACTTTGTAATAGCATAGAATTCCAATTCCCGCAATTTATTGTTTTCCATATACTGTATAATAATTAGGCGTGTATGGCAAGATTCAAAAATCAATCGCTAGATGACCTAATCAAAGAATAAAATAATTTGAAACCAACACACTTTTTCACACGTGCACCTCTAGGGTAACCTCGCTCGTTGCCTCGGAAATACAATCATGTCCCTCGAATATGGGACGCTTTAGCAATGACCCTTTGATAAAAAAGATCGTAGTCCCTCGATGACCCTCAATGTTGCCTTCGATAAAATGATCTCGTCCCTTACAAAAATTGCTAAAGCGTCTCATAAGTTGCTTTCGATGATTGTAAAATTGACCCGCGTCTGTCTCTTCACATCCAACGGTGGGGCTTCTTACCAAATCAATGGTAAGATAGCACCATTAAAAGGAGG
The DNA here is from genome assembly GCA_948472305.1 of Vicia faba. NCBI lineage: Eukaryota > Viridiplantae > Streptophyta > Magnoliopsida > Fabales > Fabaceae > Vicia > Vicia faba. The sequence goes on along the minus strand of OX451741.1, from coordinate 816,875,609 downwards.
AAGAAAAGAACAATTTAAGACCTTTCGAGTAGATAGATTCGCTTTTAGTTACTCGCTTGCTCACGATAAAAACTTTTTACACCTACACTTTCATTTCAAAACATTTTCAAAAAGACAAAACATTTTGTATACGTTCTTATAGAGACAAGAACCATTGCAAAACATCTTTTCAAAACACTTCCCGAAACACGATTCACAAACACATCTTTGAACCACTTTTCAAAACAAAACTTTGTACGCGTTCTTATAGAGACGAGAACCATTACAAAGAGATTTTTTTTCAAAATACTTTCAAATCCCACACCACAAACACACTATCAAATGAAAGCAAGTGATCTAAACGAGTAACTAAGAGCCCATGGAAAACCATGGATGAAAAGGGTGCTAATACCTTCCCTTTTCATAATCCACCCCCCGAACCTGAGAAATAATCTCGAAAGGTCTTTCCTGTGCTTTTTTACCTTTCCTTTTGGATAAAAGAAAAGTCGGTGGCGACTCTTGCTATCCGCACAAATGCGATCGGAACGCAAAACATCAAGTCAGTTCTCCAACCGTATCACACACGTTACAACACATTATGTGCTCCAACGATACTATTCTCTCAAGCCTATATAAAGCAACTTTGTATACATGTAAAAAACATGGCTATGTGGTGTGTGGCTAAACAACACCGAGAATTTCACAAGCACAAAGTAGCATCACTTTAAAATGCAATATTTACACTTAGTTGTTTCTCTATAATTTAATATTTCATCAAGCATATTAAAGTACTAACAGCTTACTAAGAAGCACTATGTACATCACAACCTAGTTATGAAAAGTGTTGTAAATCTTACAAGAAAAACATCACACCAACAGAAAGAATGAAGGATTAACAAGCATAAGAAATATGAGTCAAAACTCGTGTCTTGATCATTGAAGAAAAGAAGCTGAAGATCTCAACAAGACGTCGTTCGTAATATAAATCAAAACGCATCTCAAGAGAAACCGGAAAAGAAGAAAGAAGTTATTTGTTTAGCTTGATTCACCAAGGAGATGAAGATAAGAAGACTACAAGATGTTTGGAACTTAATTTTCATAACATTCAATCTTGTATAAACATGTAAAACACAAGAGGTGTTTCTCTGGTTGTGTAATCTCTTAGAAACCTTCATGTAAATTGTTTTAGATAAGGAGTTGTTGCTCAAAAACTTGTCAAAACAATACGTACTCTAAGTGGGAGAAATATGCTTGATAAGAAGCACTCTTGTAAATCTCCAGAAAAAATTCTTTTTAGAATTGGTGTTTCCTCAAGTGACTTTCTAGTCTGTATACTTGAGAGGGCTAAGAGGTCTTTCTAGACTCTTAGAGGTTCTTTCTAGAATTGGTGGTTCCTCAAGTGACTTTCTAGTCTGTATACTTGAGAGGGCCCAAAGGTCTTTCTAGACTCTTAGAGGTTGTTGTAATCTTTCAAGATTAGTGGATTAAGTCATTTTCTAAGGCAAAATCACCCGAGGAGGGTGGACATGATGTAGCCTTAGTTGAGAAGGTGAACTTGTATAAAAATGAATATATTATTTATTGCAATTAATTTCTACCTGCTTAAAGACTTCCACAAACTTCATAGAAAGGGAAAAAGTTTCTATCAACACAATTCAAACCCCTCATTTCTTATGTTTTCTCCACCTTCAATTGGTATCAGAGCATGACTCTGTTATTGATTCTTGAATCAAACACTTAACCGTGTAGAGAGATCCAGTTAGAGAAAACTACAAACATTATGAGAAAAGAAATTATCTGAATCAAGCATCAGAAACTCGACATACTTGAAGCTAGCTATGTTCTGGAGAAAAGAAGAATTCTCTATAAGAGGGCAGTTTCAAAAAAAATCTAGAAGGGTTCTCAAGGAAGTCAATGTTAGAAAGAAAACATTAAAAGTTAAATTTTAAAGACAACTCTGAAAGAAAATGTTAAAAGTCAACTTTTTTTAAACAGGCCAGATTATTCAGAACCTCTGAAAGACAACTCTGAAGAAAGCATAAGATGAAATAAGCTGATCAGAAGCTGATTCTAAGAGAAAGCTAAAATTAAAGACAAATGAAAATCTTCAAAGACATGACAAGTTGATCAGAAGCTCTATCGAGAATAAGTTAAAGTCAAAACCAGCATGGAGAGCACTCAGATAAAAGAATCATTGTAACAATTTCAGAATCTTAAAGGTATGTTTTCTTTTAGATTTAACTTATTAGAAATTCTGATAAGAAAACATCTACAAGTTTGAAAATGTTTTTAAATAGAAGTATTCCAAATGTTAGTACAACTCCAAGTTGGGAATTTTATGGTTAAGTGAAAAACTTTATGATCTGGAACATTCTCGTTTACAAAAGAAAGATCTTTTAATCAAATATGAACTCATAAGTTCTCTCGAGGATGAGCCAAACATTTTTGATGTATGTGATGTATACTTCTTATTCAAAGCGACTATGATCAAGTTTCATTATTTCTATTTTGGTCTGTCACTTCATAAATGCTAATTCACTCAAAGTCTTTATTTAGAACCTGTATGGTACTCTATCTTTATAAATACGGATTCACTCCGTCCCTTTTTCTTCATGATTCTTGACCTATGCCAGTGATCTATGTCATTTGTGCAAATGAGTACAATCTCCCTCACCCTTATATATATATATATATATATATATATATATATATATATATATATATATATATATATATATATATATATATATATATATATATATATATATATATATATATATATATATATATATATATATATATATATATATATATATATATATATATATATCAACAATGATTTATCATATTTATCCCATCCTCTCATAAACTAATTCCTATCAAGATTTTTTTCTCTCATCTGCTTCATCATGCCTCAACCAACCTTTCTTGGAAATGAAGATCTTCTTGAAATCATCATCGAAAAACAAATTGAAATTTTCTCTCTTGAAAATAACATTGCTTCCAACATCTCAGATGTGTTCTATTCTCAGCAATGGACAAGATACTCCAGTATGCTGAAGAAACCTGTTTACATGAATCTTATTAAAGAATTCTGGAAGCATGCTTATCTTGACTATGAAAATGGTTTCATTCACTCCTATATATTTTAAATTCCCATCACCATTAATTCTTCTCAATCACTCTTGCCATTGGATGTGAGAATGTAGGTGTCACAGTTGACTATGTCAAGTCTAGGTTTGTGATGTTTGATAAATTTGATTCTCTTCATGACATGTCATCATGATATGAGCCTATGAATCCTGAAAATATACTACCCATTCCCAAATATTGGTTCAAGCTTGTGTTGTCAAACTTTCTTCCCAAATGGAATAATCAAGACCCTCTGAGGTATGATGACCAAGCACTCATTTATCTTTTGATGAACAATTATCGTGTAAGCTTGCCACAGACAATCTTCATCTTTCTTTTGAGATCTATTTCTGAGTCCAGGAATCACATAAAGTATTATATTCCTTATGGACGAGTTTTATCTAAAATCATTTTCCAAGAGGGAATAATGGATATGTTCAAAGAAATGATAATAGAAAGTGGTTCACAAAACTGTCCTAAAGATTACTTGTTAAAATCTAAGTGTGAGATTTTCATCAGCTAGGAATATGCGACCTCTCTCTTTAAAAGTATGATTGTTTCTATTGCTTGATCATGTCATCTAATTAGTTATTCATTTTTAAACCTGTATCTGTTGAATTATCTTAAATTAATGCAGTCTTTATTTTATGATAAATTATTGTTTGTTAATTTTGCCTATCATGAAATGACAAGTGTTTAGGTATTTTAAAATTCATTAAAGTCTGAAATGGAACAGTCACGCATGCGTATCTTGGTCAAAGATTAGGTCCTAGATCTTGGTGTTTGTCAGTTATTTTATTCATGCTTTAGAAAAAAGCCTTTTAAATTTTGAACACTTTGATATGCCCTCATAAATGAAATCAATTATTCTCTTTCCATTCCCCATACATCTATATGACCTAGTCTACTCTATACTCACAATTAATTCAAGGACATCAACTGTTACTCATTTCACTATCTTATCATATCTTAGGAGTTATTGTTGTCCTCCTGACCTTCCTTAGTCATTTATTATTGAGTCTCCCAAGATTGATTACCTCTTGTAAGGAAAATTAATTCTCTTGTCAAGTCACATCTTCTCATTTCTTTTATACATCACGTCTGCTCTCTACCTCTCCTAACAAAAAATCTAACAATAAACAACAATCGTCTTCTTTTTCACTCTCATTCTACTTCTCATCATGTCTTGAACAACTTCTCATGAAAATGATGATCCCTTGGAATTTATCATTGAAAGACATCCAAGACCTTTTGGTGCAAGTTCAGAATTCCATCTCATCATCCTCTTTCAAAACTGGAATCACTATCTTTCCTTCTAATAGGACTTGTTTATCCAAATCTTGTGAAGACTTTCTGGAAAAATGCCTCTGTCAATTTCGGTGGTACCTCAATCTCCTCAAACATCTATAGATGGGATGTTTTCTTCACTGACGAATGTATTGCTGAGATAATAAATTTTCCTCGCGTAGGTATCGCGACTGGACGTGTCTCTCTTGATCACATTCCTGATGGTGACATCATTTCCATCTTTGAAGCATCCTCTGAGTTCGACTCTACCGATCCTGAGAGTCTTAAGCCCATTATGAAAGATTGGTTTCGCTTTATTCTGACAAATCTTTTTCCATGCGAAACTAATAAAAATGTCTTAACCAATGATGATAAAACTCTAATTTTTTTGTCTAATCAAACAAATTCCGATCAATCTTCCTCAAGTTATCCTAAACCATCTCAAAAGGTCCATCTCTTCCTCTAGAAATTTAAACAAAACCTTCATCCCCTATGGAAGAATTCTGTCAGAAGTATGTGTTTAAAATGAGATTGTAAGAATCCTTCAAAGGATTCTTGAGGGTCCTAGTGATGCGACGTTTGATGATCAGTGGTTCCCATAGAATTTGTTTAAATTTTATCATCAATGCAACTATTTTTGATTAAGCAGTTATTGTTTCTTCTGTTAAATTTATCTTAATATTTTTTCATGAATAATTCCTTGTTTTGATGATGTCAAAAAGGGGGAGAAATATAATGATTTTGCTGTACCTACAGAGAAGCAAAAACTCATCATAATAAAAGAATGATATAAAATGTGCATTTACCACTAATGCGTGTTTGTCTGATACTTAACTAAGGAATTCTAAACAAGTTCACTAGGCTTTCTAAGACAGGTAAAAATGAAAGAAATATGTTTAATCTCTTAAAGATTGAGTGTTCATAGAGTCGAAGATATATACTTTATATGTTCAAGAATCAGATAAACCCAATATTATTCAGAAGTTGAGATTTTTCTGAAATTTAAAGTTATCCTGATTTCAGTATCATAATGCTCAGAAGATATAAAATGACTGAGAACATGATATTAAGAAAATATGAATCAAAAGTAGAAGCATATGTCTTCCAGAAGAATAGAGAAAATCAGAAGTTGAAAACTCTGAAATTCCTGAAGTCAATAATCTCAATATATCAATATCTGATCAATTGGAACCATGGGGAATTTTACTCAAATGGCTCAGAGTCAGGATAATCAATCCTCATCAAGTCACCGACTCAGGAGGAGCTATCCAGCTCAGGAGGAGGAGCTCATGGAAAGTGAAATTCTGGCTGCAGATACTCAATGTCACGTTCAATGTTATGACACCGTATCTGACTTACTATATGACAGTAAATACAAAAGCAATAAAGAACACAGTCAATTGTTTACCCAGTTCAGTGTGCAACAACACCTACTCTGGGGGCTACCAAGCCAGGGAGGAAATCCACTATAAGAGATTTTAATTCAGGAATAAACCAACCAGTTTATCTCCTTCACTTAAGACCTACCCAATGCAATTCCAATCTAAGTACTACTTAAACCTGAGTTCCTACTCACTTCCCCTCAATCACAGCAGTGATACATAAACCAATTTGACTTAAGAATTGATGAAGACACTCTTCAAAAACAAACACTTGATTAAGCTTCACAGCTTTTTTAATCAAGCAACACAATCACTCGTGCTTCACAGCTTTGAGTGATGCACACAACTAACTTGACTCTGCTTCACAGCTTTAGTCACGGAACATTCAAACACTCTTGCTTCAAAGCTTTGAGTGCTACACAACCCTTACAATTAGAAACCTATTCCAATGCACTTATCACAATGATAATTGCTTGGAGTACAATAATCAAATCTATACAGATTACAAATGATCTTCTGATCAATCAAGAGGGATGCCTTGAAAAACAGCAGCTCTGTTGAATATATAGCAGCTGCAACTTCAGTTAGGGTTTCCACAAAAACCTAGGGTTAATTTCGTTTGACCTAAAGACCAGGTCACAGGACTTTATTAACCAGGTTAGGGTTGAGCTAGGTTACCCCTCAGAAAACGCAGGATCCTGTTCAGGAAAGACTGAGTTATTTCCTGAAAAAACTCAGACTTATCCATCCTGCAAACCTGTTAGTTCAGAACAGGATGTCATAACATCTGTTATGACATCTGAGAAAACCTGTCTGCTGATTTAGCAAAATGTGATCATTTTGCAAAATGCTCAGATACACACTTATAAACATCAGTACTTCAATTACAATATTTTTCTGCAAAGGTACCTAATGAGTCAGTACAAACAAAACTAGAATGTTATGACATCAGTCATGACATTCACACATACACTTGGGATTTACCAAAAATGCAAGCCAATACCTAAACACCTACAAACTCCCCCTTTGGCAGATTTTTGGCTAAAGACCCTAAGCAATCAGAGATAGATAGCAGCAAAAATAAGTGACAGCAGAAAAATAGAATGTCAAGTACTAATTAAGTAAGTACCAAAATATTCTCCCCCTCTTTAGCCACAAATGGGCCAAAGATACATGTTCATAAAATTATACAGTTATCCAAAACAAAATAATAAGAGCAGCAGCAGAAAACATCTGAATACACTTCCAAACTCCACCAGATATCAGCACCAACCAGCAACACCACCAAACAGCAATCAACCTTCAAGCACTGTCATCAGACTCAGAGGAGCTAGTTTCTTCAATGTTGAGATGTCCTTCACCTTCTTCCCTTCTGTTTTCTTCAGCTTCCTCCTTTTCTAGCCTGGCAATTAGAGTTTCTAGGGTCCTTTTTCTAGCATCCAGCTCTTTGCAAGTTTCTTTTAAAACAGCTATGACATCTGATGTCTTGGACTGGGTCTTCATAGACGATGTCTCAGCTGATGTTATGACAATGTCTGGAGCATGAGATCCCTGAAACAGTTTGTAGTGCAGGCCAAGGGCAGGAGCTCTTTTGCAGACTGTATCTCTTGCCACAAGGATATCAGGGTATTGTGCAAGGATGATTCCACAAAGGAGGGAGGGAAAGGCAATTGGTCCTTTGACAGCATAACTGCCAGCATGCTTTAAAGTTTGTTCAAAGATGTACCTCCCATAGTCAAAAGCAGTCTTGGTTCCCACAGCATAGATAAATCTCCCCAATCCTGTGGAGATAGTTGATTTGTGATTTGTAGGCACCCAGTTGGCTGCACCTATTTTATGCAAGATGGCAAACTTCATGCTGAGTTTACTAGCATTCAGCTTCCCTTTCAAGGGCCAGCACTTTACTTGCCTGGTTGTGATGGTTAGACAAACTTCATTGTCAGTTGCCTCTAGATCAGGACAGTCCTCATTTGTTCTTCCAAGAAACTTGTTGATTTCTGATGGAGAGAACTTGACCCTTCTTCCTCTAACAAAAACACTTTCAAAGTCAGCTGACCTTCCATCAGCACAATCATTAGACAAGTTCACTACAAACTCCTTGACCAGATTTTCATAACATTTGTTAAACTTTATCACTGTCTTCATTAGTCCAACATTCTTGATCAGGTCCATGATGTCTTTGCACTCCAAGGCATCATTGTTGAGTTCTCTCTCTAAGGCTATTCTCTTTAAGCAAACATACTTCCATCTGTTTGCATTGTCAGGATGATGAAAAGAGATGTTGTCTGTTGGCACTTCAGGCACTCTAGCAATTTTGCTGGAGGGGAGCTTCCTTCTGATGGGAGTTTCTTCAATATCAATCTCAAATTCTGATTCCTCATCAGAATCAGAAGTTTCAGGTTCTTTACTCTTCTTAGAGATTGGTTGTCTAGCAGTATGCACCTGGGCCTTCTTCCCTTTTGTCTGAATACTTTTCTCAGCCATGCCTTCAGCCTTGGATTTCTTAGCATTAGGTTTATCATTCTGACTATTCTTTCTTTTCATCAATCTCCTAGCTATGCTAGGGTTCACATTAGCAATCAGATCATTATCTGAGTAATCCTCATCCACATCAATGATAGGTGGATCAGCAGCCTTTTTTGAGAGGTTCTGAATATTGTCTTTTTGTGTCACAACATTCTCAGTGACATTTACATTTTCAGAAACTTCCACATTTGGACTTTCTGATTGATTTAAAGGGACAGAAATCCCCGGTACAGATTGGTTGCCACTCAGTATACTAGTAACCAGCCTAGCAATAGCTTGGTGAACTTGAACTGATCCTTCTCTATTAGGTACAGAAGACGAAGGATGAGAAGAATTACCAGAGGCTGTAGCTTGAGCTCTTCCTGCATGTCTGGTTCTGAGTTTTTTGACTTTGGCTGGGTCAGTTGCCATCTCTCTGAGAGGAGTGACCTCAAGAACTTCAGATTCTATGCATGTGGTGATTGCCCTAGAATCTTGGTCAGATGATGACGATGATGAGGATGACGAAGTTGCCATGGTTGAAGGCGATGTCTGAGACATTTTGATTGACTTTGAGTAATGGTAGCAGTTTAAGAAAGATCTTTGATTGAGAGGAGAAAACAGGTTGCAAGGACGAGAGAGGTAGAGGGTAAAAGGGAGTCTTTTCAACTTCTTAAAGATTTTGAAAGAATTGTGAAAGTATAAGATTAACCCACCAATGACAGACTTAATAAAGTTAATTCCTTCAACCTTTGTTTTAAGCAAAATTAATTGCTATAATTTCTTATGTTGGTGAATACCCAACCTGCCCCTCAAATTTTCAAGTTTATTTCCAACAAGAGCCTTGGTAAAAGAATCAGTCAGCTGAAGCTTAGAGAAACTATGTTCCAGTTTAAATGACTTCTTCTCTTCAAAGTCAATAGGGTTCAAGGAAATGTTGATTGTTTTCAGATTGTCACAACACAATGTCACAACATCTTGTGTAACATTGTACTCAGGGAGCATCTGTTTTGACCAGATGTTTTGAGAACAAAATTTATTAGACTTGTTATTTCCAACATCCTTGTCAAGATGACTTAAGGTTCTGACAATACATCCTTCTTCAAGTTTATTTGCCACATCACAGATATTATCAACCTGTAGTTTTGAAGTTCTTCTGACAGCTTCCATAGAAATAGCTCTTTTCATTCTTCTTAGATGAAGGAGACCAAGCTTATGCTGCCACAGTTTCATCTCTTTTTCTTCTTTGATGATTTGACACATAGTGGAGATATCAGTGTTCTCAGGCTGCCACACGTAACAGTTATCTTTGGATCTGATTCCTCTCATTACAACTTCTAGTTTTTCATTACTTACTAGACATTCAGATCTTGAGAAGTTGACCTTGAATCCTAGATCACATAATTGACTTATACTAATGAGATTAGCAGTCAACCCTTTTACCAGCAGTACTTTATTCAGACTTGGAACTCCAGGGCAGTCCAAATTACCAACTCCTTTGACTTCACCTTTAGCACCATCTCTAAAGGTCACAAAACTGGTGGTGTGAGGCATAACATTATTGAGGAGATTTTTGAATCCAGTCATGTGTCTGGAACATCCACTGTCAAAGTACCAATCTTCCTTTGCAGAGACCCTCAGGGAAGTGTGAGCTATCAGTGCAGTAGCCTTTTTCTTCCATTTAGGAGCATGTGGTACCTTCTTAGACTTAGGTTTGACACCTGAGTTCTGATTAGGATATCCATGTAGTCTGAAGCAGAAGGGCTTTATGTGACCATATCTCCCACAATGATGACATTTCCATCTTTGGTACCTTTTCTTCATGTGTCTCTGTTCCTGATGTTGAGAGCTGTGTTGAGACATCTGTTTTGACATTTGCTTACCAGTACCAGATTTCTTTGCTTCCATAAATCCTAGTCCAGATTTATTTCCCACATTTTGTCCAACCTGAAGGATCTCTTCCAATTTGTCTGTTCCATTTGTCAACATCTTGACAGATTTGGTCATTTGATTCAGTTGTGAGTTCAGCAATTGAACTTCTCCTTCTAGATGACTTATAGTTTCAAGATTTGCCCTTTTTTCAGTCTCCAGCTTTATAATGAGTTTTGTTTGTTTCTCATTCTGCACACAGACTTCAGCACTTCTGATACACAATTTCTTGTAGGTATCAGCCAGTTCTTCAAATGTAACTTCTTCATCACTAGTGTCACTTTCAGAAGTACAAACACTAGTTAGGGCAGTAACTAGTTTGGCAGATTCTTCTTCAGAATTACTTTCTGAATCATAGTCAGACCAAGTAACAGTCATTCCTTTTTTTTGTTTCTTAAGAAAGGTAGGACATTCAGCTCGAATATGTCCATATCCTTCACATCCATGGCATTGAAGACCTCTGCCTTGGTTTCCCTTATCTTCTGACCTTGGTCTTCTGCTGGAACTGTCAATGTCAGAGGGAATGTTATGAACATTAGACCTTGACTTTGGATCCATTCTTTTGATGAGCTTGTTGAACTGTCTTCCAAGCATGGCAATAGCTTCTGATATGTTTTCTTCTTTATCCTCCTTGTATTCAACATCAGTGTTGGATACAAGTGCTATGCTTTTGTTCTTCTTGTCACCATTATCAGTGATCCCCATCTCAAAAGTCTGAAGAGACCCAATAAGTTCATCCACTTTCAACTTGCTAATGTCCTGGGCTTCCTCTATGGCAGTTACCTTCATTGCAAATCTTTTAGGCAAGGATCTGAGAAATTCCTCACCAGTTTTTCTTCTGACATCTTTTCTCCCAGTGCTCCTGAGGTGTTGGCAATCTCCAAGATGTTCATGTGAAACTCATGAATGGTTTCATCTTCCATCATTTTTAGATTCTCAAATTTGGTAGTCAACATCTGAAGCCTTGACATTTTTACTTTGGAAGTGCCCTCATGAGTAGTTTTGAGAGTGTCCCAAACTTCCTTGGCCAGTTCATATTGATGTACTAGTCTGAAAATGTTTCTATCAATTCCATTGAACAAGGCATTTAAAGCTTTTGAATTTCCCAGAGCTAACTCATCTTCTTCTTTACTCCAATCTTCCTCAGGCTTCAGACTGATTGTCCCATCTATCTCAGTTATGGTGGGATGAATCCATCCTTTGTCAGCAGCTCTCCAAGCCTTTTTGTCCAGAGATTTTAGGAAGGCAATCATACGAGGTTTCCAGTAGTCATAATTAGTTCCATCCAGAATGGGTGGTCTATTTCCAAAAACTCCTTCTTTGTCCATAGTGCCAGAAAGTGATATCCCTAGATCTCACCCAGTAATACAGGCAGGGTGCCTGCTCTGATACCAATTGAAATTCTGGCTGCAGATACTCAATGTCACGTTCAATGTTATGACACCGTATCTGACTTACTATATGACAGTAAATACAAAAGCAATAAAGAACACAGTCAATTGTTTACCCAGTTCAGTGTGCAACAACACCTACTCTGGGGGCTATCAAGCCAGGGAGGAAATCCACTATAAGAGATTTTAATTCAGGAATAAACCAACCAGTTTATCTCCTTCACTTAAGACCTACCCAATGCAATTCCAATCTAAGTACTACTTAAACCTGAGATCCTACTCACTCCCCCTCAATCACAGCAGTGATACATAAACCAATTTGACTTAAGAATTGATGAAGACACTCTTCAAAAACAAACACTTGATTAAGCTTCACAGCTTTTTTAATCAAGCAACACAATCACTCGTGCTTCACAGCTTTGAGTGATGCACACAGCTAACGTGACTCTGCTTCACAGCTTTAGTCACGGAACATTCAAACACTCTTGCTTCAAAGCTTTGAGTGCTACACAACCCTTACAATTAGAAACCTATTCCAAGGCACTTATCACAATGATAATTGCTTGGAGTACAATAATCAAATCTATACAGATTACAAATGATCTTCTGATCAATCAAGAGGGATGCCTTGAAAAACAGCAGCTCTGTTGAATATATAGCAGCTGCAACTTCAGTTAGGGTTTCCACAAAAACCTAGGGTTAATTCCGTTTGACCTAAAGACCAGGTCACTGGACTTTATTAACCAGGTTAGGGTTGAGCTAGGTTACCCCTCAGAAAACGCAGGATTCTGTTCAGGAAAGACTGAGTTATTTCCTGAAAAAACTCAGACTTATCCATCCTGCAAACCTGTTAGTTCAGAACAGGATGTCATAACATCTGTTATGACATCTGAGAAAACCTGTCTGCTGATTTAGCAAAATGTGATCATTTTGCAAAATGCTCAGATACACACTTATAAACATCAGTACTTCAATTACAATATTTTTCTGCAAAGGTACCTAATGAGTCAGTACAAACAGAACTAGAATGTTATGACATCAGTCATGACATTCACACATACACTTGGGATTTACCAAAAATGCAAGCCAATACCTAAACACCTACAGAAAGGTTAATTCTCAATTTGTTTATACTTTTATTCCAGCAAAATTATCTCATAAAATACATGATTTTTGTCATCATTAAAAAGGGGGAGAATGTTGGAACAAGAAAGTTTTTAAGCAATTATTTGTTTTGATGATAACAACCATATATTTTGTAAGTAACAATTTTGGTGCTACTAATTGTTTCATTGAGTGTGCAGATCTAATAATAAGAAACATTATATAAAAGAGCATGCGCAAATATAGCTCAGAAAGACGAAGATACAAGAATCAGAAAGCTTCTACAACTGAAGTTGTCTTTCAAGATAAGTTGCTGCCTATACATCTGAAGACATGCTCGTCCATCAGAAAGATTCTAGAGCTTGCGCAAATATAACTCAGAAAGCTGAAGATACAAGAATCAGAAAGCTTCTACAACTGAAGTTGTCTCTCAACACAAGCTGATGCCTATAGTTTTGAAAACAAGACGTGTTTCCTAAAAGTTCAATCTAGTGTTTCTACGCTACATAAAATCAGTAGTTTCTGAACTACTCATCAGAAGAACAAGACAAGCAATAAGTCTCAAGCTCAACACTTTAGAAACAAAAACAACATCTTCTGGAGAAATCAAGTTCTACAGAAACAAGTTAAATAAAGATTAGAAAAGTCCAGATACATCGTCAGTAGTGCTCTAATCAAAGCTGACACATGATCACAATTTTCGAGGAGAACAATGATGGAAAATTCACAGCTATATCTTGGATAAATAAAAATAATAAATCACGACTCCTATACAGTAATTATTACAAAAGGTAGATTTGCATCGAAAACATATCAAAATGCAAATTACACGTTACAACACATTATGTGCTCCAACGATACTATTCTCTGAAGCCTATATAAAGCAACTTTGTATACATGTAGAAAACATGGCTATGTGGTGTGTGGATAAACAACACCAAGAATTTCACAAGCACAAAGTATCATCACTTTCAAATGTAATATTTACACTGAGTTATTGCTCTATAGTGTAATATTTCATCAAGCATATTAAAGTACTAACAACTTACTAAGAAGCACTAAGTACATCACAACTTAGTTCCAAAAAGTGTTGTAAATCTTACAAGAAAAACATCACACCAACATAAAGAATGAAGGATCAACAAGCATAAGAAACATGATTTAATACTTGTGTCTTGATCATTGAAGAAAAGAAGCTGGGGATCTCAATAAGATGTCATTCATAATATAAATCAAAATGCATCTCAAGAGAAACCAGAAAAGAAGAAAGAAGCTATTTGTTTAGCTTGATTCACCAAAAAGATGAAGATAAGAAGACTATAAGATGTTTTTAACTTAATTTACATAACATTCAATCTTGTAGAAACATGAAAAACACAAAAGGTGTTGATCTGATTGTGTTATCTCTTAGAAACCTTCATGTAAATCATTTTAGACAAGGAGTTGTTGCTCAAAAACTTATCAAAACAATATGTACTCTAAGTAGGAGAAATCTGCTTGATAAGAAGCACTCTTGTAATTCTCCATAAAATCGATTCTTTCTAGAACTGGTGTTTCCTCAAGTGACTTTCTAGTCTATATACTTGAGAGGGATAAGAGGTCTTTCTAGACTCTTAAAGGTTGTTTCTAGAATTGGTGGTTCCTCAAGTGACTTTCTAGTCTGTATACTTGAGAGAGCTAAGAGGTATTTCTAGACTCTTAGAGGTTGTTGTAATCTTTCAAGAATAGTAGATTAAGTCCCTTTCTAAGGCAAAATCACCTGAGGAGGGTGGACAAGATGTAACCTTAGTTGAGAAGGTGAACTTGTATAAAAATGAATATGTTCTTTATTTCTATTAATTTCTATCTGCTTAAAGACTTCCGCAAACCTCATAGAAATGGAAAAAGTTTCCATCAACACAATTCAAATCCCCCCTTCTTGCGGTTACATCTTATGTTATTTTATTTTATTTTCTTACTTGAGCCTTTATTTCTTTATGTCATTTTATCTTTCCTCATTTGAGATTTATTTTTTCTTTTGAAGACACTTAATAATCAACTTGAACATTAAAAGACTTAATGCTCTTTTATAGACTATTGGTTACTATCCTTGACATATTGGAGTTTTGGACTTCTTGTACTTAGGATTAGAAGCTTTAATACCTTGGGACCTTTGGACCTGATTTTGTCTTGTTGTTATTCTATTTATGTATTGGGAAATATTATGTGTGCAGGTACTACAATTGGAACCTCAAGTGATCTATATAATACATGGTTCAATATTGGAGGACTTGCTTGGGGTTTTAATACCCTGGGTTTCTTTGATATTTACTTACTGGTGATTTACTTTCACATGGTGATTGGTATGCCTTTGGTCTACTTTGTGCTTATAGATTTAATAAAAAAGATGAAAATTCTATGTTGACTTCATTATGTCAAGTGTTAGCTTCCTGTCTGGTTAGACCTTTTCTACTTTAGCTTTTATTTTATGCTTTATGATAGCCTTTTCATCTCCTCTCACTCTTCTTTAATTTTTAAATACTTCACTCTTTTTTAAAAGGATGATTGTTTTTCAAACTTGAACCACATTCATAATAAACTTGGACTTAGGTCCATGCATTTTTTAAAATTCATTTCTTAATCAAGTCATCAATCAATCTTAATCAAGATATAATTTTTTTCTTCAATACTTAAAAAATACATAATAAATTCAAACCATTTTTTTCGCTTTGGCCTTTCACTTTAAAATCCCTTTCTTTTAAAATTAACCAACTTACAACTTTCAAACTTGTTTACCCGAACTACATGGGTTTTGATTTCAATATTGCACATTGTTGGTATGTAGGCCCAAAGCTCATTGGAAGCTTTATAAAATCAAAAATTGTAAAAACCACTTCTTTTCTCATCTCCACAATCTATTTTATAAATATTTCTCTTTAGCCAAATACACATATTTTCAATGAGGTTCATGCGGAGTACCGTAGATGTTTAGAGTGCTAATAACTTCCCCTTGCATAACCAACCTTCATACCTTGATCTCTATTTCATCTTGGATTTTATTTGCACTTTTCCCATTTTCCTTTGGAAACAAGAAAGTGCAGTGGCGACTTTCACTTTGTGAGTTAAGTCAATCAATGGCTTAATCTCAACTTTTTACCGCTACAAGTTGGAATCGGTTTAACAAGTAGATGGAAATTGAGTTTCTCATAATCAAAAATCTATATGCCCATATCAAGGATAACTTTATCAAAGAGGCAGAAGAAAGGTATAAAGCTTTAGAAGCTCAGAAGGCTACTGAGAGAGAGACTGCTAAGAAAGAGGCTGCTGAGAGAGAGGCCGCTGAGAAAGAAGTTGGAAAGAGAAGCTGCAGAGACCTCTAGGGTTCAAGAATAAAATTCTCGCAACTCTAATTCTAATATTCTTCCTCTTATGATGAGGACTCTTGAAGACATGCAAAAAGAACAACAATTAGTCAGAACAAGGCTATACAAGCAAGAAAAAATAAATAACAGCATTCAGAACATACTTGTCCAACTTGTTCAGAGGATACCACCTCCTTCTAACCCGTAGACACATTAGGCCTTCCTTTAAGTTCTTTTTCGGTTTTATGTTTTAATCTTGTACCATTTTTTCCCTCATATATAACATCACTTCATCTTTTTTATTATGACAAAAAGGGGGGAGAAAATATTGATGATTTTGATACGTATCTAATTCTCTTAATCTGAATGCTTACATTTTTTCTAACATCTTATACATATGCAAATCATATATATTTCTTTTCAGGAACATTATGAAAAGAGCCTATGGATCAAGATATGAAAAATACTTAAATCAGGCTTTGATAAGTTAAATTCGTTATGATATCCTTTACGCCTTAAGAGTCTTAAGCCTTAGACTCAGGGGGAGCTTGTTTATATTAGGGGGAGATTTCTTAACTAACACTGATACTTCTTTTATGGTTTAATCTTGTACACATTGTTCTATCAAAATACATGGTTTTGTCATCATAAAAAGGGGGAGATTATTAGAACAAGATTTGGTTCTGCAATACAATCTTTAGTCTTGATGATAACAATGCACATATTTATATGTAACAATTTTGTACTTTAATAACTTTCGCTAGTGTGCAGATATAGAGCTTCACCTGAGTCTAGAAATATCATCAAAAAGATTTCTGGCACGCCTCAAGAGTACTACCATATTCGCATCTGAAGAAACATTAGCAGTTCTGATGAATGTTGAATGCCTCTAGAAAAGGAATCTCGCGTGCTTCTCAAATAAGTTTTGCTTCCAGCTCTAAAGTCAAGGCTCTGGACTCTGAAAACATGTCTACTATCTACTGATAATCAAGTCTCTGGATCTATCAGAAGTATTATAAATAAAGACTTGAGTGAAGACAGCCTGTGACTCTAAAAACTCTGATACTTTTTGGTACACTCATCTAATGTGATGTGTTATGAACTCATCATCACTTCACGTCATAATTATATCATCAGAACATAAATGTCAAGACAACTTGTGTTATAAGTATTTGAACAATAGTACAATCCTAATTTGGTAAAAACTGATTGTGCGTCCAAGTTTGTTAAGGAATATTTTTTAGACTTTACTGCTTCTGTATCCCATGATTTTTGGATTACCGTTATGGCCGCTAGCACTAAAAGTGACGTCTTATGTTCTACCTTGAGCCTATATAAAGGAGTCATTGTTTCATTTCAACATACAAAGAACCACAAGCGTGAAAACACTACAAAATACTACGAAGAGAAAAAGCCCAAACACAAAGAAATGTTGCTCGTATTTGTCTAAAAATTTGTTCTTAGTTTTGTTTCATATTTGCTTATCAAGAAGCACTATTGTAAACATCTTCTATTGTAATTCCTTTTGATTTCTACTGTTCTTCAAGTGACTAAGTGTTAGTTTGTATACTTGAGAGGGCTAAGGTGTTTTCTAACCCTTAGATGATTATTTGTAATCTTTCAAGATTAGTGGATTAAGTTCTTATTGAATGTGAAATCACCTTGGTAGGGTGGACAAGATGTAGCCTCGTTATAAGCGAACTTGTATAAACCAGAAGTATCATTTTTCTTTCTTAGTTTGTTTTATCTTGATTGTTTGTGTGAAGTACTTTATCGAAAAAGTTTTTAAAAATGCTAAGTCTATATGGAATACACAATTAGACATGAAATACACTTAAGCCATATCAGAATCACAAAAATACGTTTAGTCTTTATCAGATACACATTCATGCATTTTATCTTCATTTCCATTTCTGGAGCATTCTAGCAGAAAAAAGAGACACAAAAGCATACAACAGAGGAAGAAAAATGATATATATATATATATATATATATATATATATATATATATATATATATATATATATATATATATATATATATATATATATATATATATATATATATATATATATATATATATATATATATATATATATATATATATATATATATATATATATATATATATATATATATATATATTGAATTGAATTAGTTACAAATAAATAATGAAATAACTAGAAATAACTAGATAGATAAACCTTCAATGGAGACTTTGGCGTGGTCAGACAATGTTTAGAGTCTTTTTGGCCATTATCATTACCAGGGGCTCTGGGTTAAATTTCCTTCGCGCTTCAAAGTGCCTTCTTTGGTTGGATGAGGTGCCGATGTACCCCACTTTATATTTTCCCACCGATATCTAGTTAGACTGTGGAATTCTCTGAGGATATAGATTGAGGGCGACCATTAAAGTCTTTGAACCTCAAGATTATCCTTGTTGATTGCCTGTGCGTGATGTTTTTTGGTCACCAGGCTTAAAACATATTGGTCTCCTTGTTACTTCGGAGTGGATATCTACCTAACATAGTCCGCAAATGGGAGCTTAGGATTATTGTTAGAACAAGATTTGGATATGTGTTTAATCTATGTGTTTTAATGATAACAAGCATATAGTTTATGAGAAACAATTTTAGCACTAATGGTTTCATTGAGTGTGCAAATATTAAAATTATGGATAGTCTTAATCAAAATATCATTAGAATCACCTTAAACACTCAGAAGAATAACTATTGAGTTTTGTTTCTAATGTAACATCAGTAGTTATGTTGAATGCAATGTTACACAAGAAAAGAATCTCAATGAGTTTCTAAGAAGAACTCAAGCTTCCAACGCAAAGTTCAGGAGTCATGATTTGTTCATCAGAAGAGTTGCTACTCATAGTTCTGAAGACAAAGTCAAGATTCTGAAGACTCAGATAGTTCATGGAATACACACTCATATTCAACATCAGAAGTATTCCACTAGAAGAAAGGATCAAAGAAAGAATGATCTTTTGGACTCATTTCTAATCAACATCACAAAGTCCATCAGAAGACAAGATCAAAGGATGATATCTTCTCAAGTCAAATCTAATCAGAAGAAGTAATATTTACCAGAAGACAAATATCATCAGGAACATTAGTGCACTCACTAGAAGAACTATTGTGACCGTCTCTAAAGAAACATTAGCAGTTCTAAGGAATGCTAAATGTTCATCAGAAAGGGAATCAAGTATGTTCACAGGAAAGCGTCACTCTCAAGATATGCAGAGAAAGAATTCAAGATCAAAAATCAAGATGTAGCTGACATACATCGTTGTTGCTTTCAACTCAATCCAAATATAAGAATTCAAGGAGATCAGAAAGGAAGAATTCAACGTCAAAATTAGATGTACTTATATAAGCTTCTGCTTCAAAAATCAGACATCGGATATACAGATCAAAAAAGCTGTTATCAAGGAATCAAAGATCCGATCAAAGACGTATAGATTAGAAAAGCTTTCACTTAAAGAAGTTGTTCCTCATATTAGTTGTTGCCTGTATATCTGAAGACAATGTTCAAATATCTGAAAGACTCTGTCTCTATAACAAAGAAGAATCTTCTGGATCATTATCAATCAATCTATAAAGAAAAGAGTCAAAGCTCAAAGAATTCAAAGACTAGTTAATCAGAAAGGTTGTTGTCTAAATATCTGGTTACAAGATTCATCATTAGAAAAGATTTTGATATCAAGATCAGAAAAGCTTTCGCCTACAACAACAAGACTTATTTCTCAGATAGGTTGTTGTAAATCATTCTGAAGACAAGAATCCACTATTGAAAATTTTGAAATGAAATATCTTCTCAACATAATCTTCATCTCTCAGATAAGATAAGAAATATGCCTTCAATACTAGTTCTAGATCAGAAGAAAAGCTTCGTGTTTCAGATAAACTGTTGCCCATAATTCTAAAGACAAGATTTGGTTCTGACCTATCTGGTGTTCCTACTTCCTATACTAAAATAACAAAATAGTTTCTGAACTACTCACTAGTCATTCATCAGAAGAACGAAGACAAGTGTTTGATCTCTTCCAAGCTTAAATACTTCAGAATCAAAAGTACATCATCAGAAGATAAAGGTCAAGAAACTTAGTTAAGAAGAATACTGTAAACCAATCATGATATTGGTTATACTATTCACAAAAGTTGTCTCCCACGATCTTATGCTAACTACTGCAAGGAGCAGGTATATGAAAGTGACGATTCGTACTGTTCTAAACCTCTCTTGAATATATCCGTTGGAAGGAGGAAAGAATTTTCTATCCTTACAACGACTCTTTTATCTGAAGGAAATATAAGAAGACTAAAGTTTCAAATTCAAATTGACAAAGACGACAATGTCGAAGTCCATATAACATTGTTACTCTCAATAAAAAATATCTTACAACATTAAAAGAAAGAAGATGAAGAAGAATAATTTTACAAGGTGATACTCAAATTCTTATCAAATACATCTTGGAAGAATTATGAAGAAGCAAGGAGTTATTGCTCATAACTTGCTCAACGAAGAAGATGAAGACAAGAAGACTACAAGATGCTGCACTCAAACTTAGATTATATTCATCTTTGTAGAATCATGTAGACACAAGAGTTGTTGTTCAAATTGTGTTATATCTTAAGTTCTTCATGTAAATTGTTTGAACATAAGAGTTGTTACTCAGAATTGTGTCAAACAATATGTACAAAAATTAGGAGTAATCTGCTTGTTAAGAAACACTCATGTAATCTCCAGAAAAACATTTCTGTTTAGAATTGGTTGTTGCCTCAAGTGATTGAGTGAAGATCAGAAAACTTAAGAAGATGTTAGTTACGGTCATCGTGGATGAAATCCTTTCTATGAGACCATGTTGGTCAGATTCTAGGTGGGTCAATGATTGTTTGTTTTATTTCTGCTTTTCTACTTATCAATTCGCTACTAAAATTATTTTTTAATTACTTATTTATATATTCAATAATTATTATTATCAGCTTCAGTTGCATGTTTCATCGGGTGTATACGTTTTTAAATTAACTTTAATAAAAATTTAAAAATTTATCTTCGAATTAAATTTTAATAAAACATAAAATTTAATGTATCTAAAGATATACTAGTATATCAACAAAAAATAGGAGATATTTTTCATTTTTCGCCGTGGTTTGAGAAAAGGTGATAGGGTGCAAAGAGAAATTGCTGTATTTTAGTCGGGATACTTCTTACCCTAAAATAAACGAAAAGAGGCTGTATAAATAAAAGCAGGGGGGTATATAACATAATCAATTTATTGAAATACAGTTTTTGGTTCGTAAACAAGCGCTTATTCCAAACGCGATCTGTGGTGGTGCTTTTGCTGCTGCAGAAACATCAAAGGCAAAACCAAAACCCCCATTCACACACCCGCTAGGGTATCTTTCTTCTGTTAACCCTTCCAAATGGTAACTTCCCATTCCATTTCCTTCTTTATTATTCAATCTTTTCATGAATCAAACACATAACCATGCGCACTTTTCAATTATCGAATTAAAAGCGTTAATAGAATTTTCTACTGCTCAAAATCATGCCGCGTTTGAGCTTTCTATGCACTACTTTAATTGTTCGGATAATTAAAATAGCAAATTTTGCGTGTTAGGGTTCTCTGCTGTAATGTTGTTTTTTTGGTATTTTTTATTATAATTGTTACTTGTTTGCGGTTTATATATCTTAGCTGCTTATTACAGGCTGATCCTGAGCTGGAAGCAATCAGACAGAGAAGGATGCAGGAGCTTATGGGTCTGCATGGCGCGGTTAGCTATGTTTATCTTATGTTTTGTTTATCATTTCTTTTACAGCAGATTGTGAGACTTTGTTTGTTATTATGTTGATATTGCAGGGAAATCAACCCAACCCTGAACAGCAGAGCGCTCAGGAGGATGCAAAGAGGTTAGTGTATGCATGTAGATTTTTACATTTGTTATTATGCTGATTATTCAACTCAGTTGCATAGATTTAATTTCAGGAACTTGTTCATCTGTATATCTTTCTGATGCACTCATGTATTTTTTCTTTGGAATGACATTTTTTGTTAATTGAATGGGAAAATAATTAATCTAGGGAGGCAGAGGAAAGAAGACAAATGATGCTTAGTCAGATACTGTCAGCTGAGGCACGAGAAAGACGTAAGTATATAACAAACAATCTTTCCTTAGATGTTATTTGACTTTTTTTTATCTATTATAATATTCTTGTTTTTCCTTTTAAAGCTTAGCCTGATTAGTGATTGTCTTAAAATAACATGGCTGTGTGTTTTCCTGTACTTTTACTACTGGCAGAAGATAGAACAAAAAACTATGTAGTTTGCCATTGTGCAATTAATATTTCAATCATGTCTTCTGTCTAGCTTCAACGAGTATATCAAGTTGATAGCATGTAGTTGGCAGTATTTTCTTAAACTTCCATATATTGTATTGTATCACCGGCTTCTGTAAGATATTTTGTCAAACCAAACTTTACTCATAGAAGTTGTTCAATCATAAAACGTACATCATATGTCAGAATAGAATATATAAGATATTACAAAGTACCTGTTTTGCTTGTATAATCTTGCTTGCTATAACTAATGTCTTTCACAAGAATTTATTGACAAAGAATAAAGCATATTAGTGGTGTTACTACGTACTCATTGTGCATAAATAGTGTAGTTTCTACTCAAAGTACATCTCAATTCTGAAGGCTATCTTGGAAAAGTTCAAATAGAGTCTCCAACTCACCTGATGATTTTGACCCAATAATAGAACAAAGTAACCTTGGCGATGTCTTTGATACTTCATACATGTAGTTTGATAAACAGAAATTACTTCCAATTTTTCCTTGTATTATCTGTTCTCTCTGTCCCTGTGTGCACATTCTTATCTAGGTAGTTACCATCTGAGGATATCAGGTTGGATCACAGAATAGATACACTATGGTTGGTCCATATCCTTGTTTCACTTTATAGCATTAAGGGGTGTAGGAGGTTATAAATTGACTTATGAATGTACTCAATGTAGTAGGATTGGAGATTTGATGGAATTATTTTAGCTCAATCTTATTTAGGTAGGAAGATACAGGTGTATTTGACTTAGTTATTTGTAGACATGGTAAGATAAATCACATTTGCATTTAAAAAAATTATACATTAAAGTATTTGCTGCACGGAATTGGCTTTCTTCCACTCTTTTAAATTTATGATATAATTATGTGCAGTTGCTCGAATTGCTTTGGTGAAACCAGAGAAAGCAAAAGGTGTTGAAGATGTTATATTGAGAGCTGCTCAAATGGGTCAGATAGCTGAAAAGGTATATTGGATACTGTCTTTTGCTGCAACCTTTCTCATTCTTATCTCAAGTTGTTGGTAATATTTTATTGCATCTATTGTCATGCAATCCGTGAGGTTCTATTTATACCACCTTCTTGTTTGATCAATCGTTGGTCTGAGAAAGGTCCTCTTTCTAGGATTTATAAAAAATGTTGGTGACAATTCTGCTTATGATCTAACGTGGTTTTCCAATCTTAGAGGTTTAATGTTCTCATCTTGTTTGTAACTTACATGTAAAACCCTACTATTTAGTTTATAATGAAACTTGATAGAAAAGTTTTCAGTCATATACTACAGTAGGGAGCTAGACACATGAGGTCTTAACATCGAACTTAAGATCTTACCTCATATGTTATGCATTAGAAATTACAATTAAATTATACTCCTATTACAATACAAGAAACATAAAGTACTGACACCTTTTTTTTCGTTCTCTGGAAGGCTTTTTACTGCAAACCCACATAACAAAAACTGTCCAACGAATCTCATTTCTTTGCTTAGAAAAATAGAAAAATATATGCCGTAAATAAAACCTACTACTCATCTGAACAGAAGTTGGTGCTTGAAATACTGGAGTGCCGACTCAGATGGAGGCTTTGTAGAAGTACCGCAAAGGCAGAATCAGTAGCAGGCTTGAAGCACCTAGTTTCGGAGAAGGGGAATGGCCTTTGCATTGCAAAGCGTGTTGGCTGTGGGTATACATTTTAGGTTTTGGGGTAGGGTTATGCTTAACCGCTCAGGTTTTTGAGTGTGTTTCAAGCATATGGTACTGGGCTTGGAATGAATAGTTGTACAATAGTAGTATAATTCTACCTATAGAGTAGTCATTATGACATCCTTGTTTGACAATAAGATGCTGAAAGTCAGAAGATATCAGGCTGGCAGTCTAAAGCTTGGTTGAGAATGAGTTGTTTAGGTAGATTTTCTATATGTTTTCCTTTCAAAAATTGAAACCAAGAATTTACAGTTGGAATTGTTATTTGTTGCATTGTTTATATACAAATATCATCTCACGGACTTTTAGGTAATTAGTCCATATGAAGCATTTTTGTATCAAGATATCTTCCAAGACTCACTTATTAAATGGAATTCTTAGGTTACTGAAGAAAGGCTCATAACTCTGCTGGAGCAGATTAACAGCCAAACAGCAAAGCAAACAAAAGTTACAGTAAGTTATACAAAATCAGCAGCATTGTTCTGTTTTCTTTTACCAGTTTACTTATTAACCGCCACTCACTTTTTTTTCCATTTACATTTTCAGATACAGAGGCGTCGAAGTGTTCTCGAGGATGATGATTAGCTTTCACCCTCTCTTAACTGGTTTCTTGGCTAATGATTTAATGCTTTGTTATGTATGTATTTTACAGACGAAGTACTTTATGAGTGAGTGGGTTGTGAAATATGTTTTACTTTGAAATTTTGGGCGTGTTGCCTGGCCACCAAATTAAACTGCATATTTGAATTATTTGGGGGAATGAATGGAAGTGAAAGGCGTGTTTTATGAGGAAGGGATAATGCATAAAAATGAAATTGTAATTTAGTAATTTTTTAAATCGGTGATTATTGAAATCGAATTCGTTGTAGTCAAACAACTACGCACGCATTCATGCATTTGAAATATTAGTGTCCGTTGGATCATGACACGCTTAGCTACCAATATTCTGAATGTGACCTTGGTGACGGAAGGCAAACCTAGACAAACCTGGTCCCATGCTTAGCCACTCCTTGCTCTCCTTGTATCCAAATCCTGGTTGAAACCACAACCACTAAACCTAGAATAGAAGAACAGGGTTCCAAGCATAAAATCAAACCTGACAGATAAGTTGGGATCCACCATAATAAGGATGAAAGATAATCTTTATGGTTATGTCAAAAGTCTTTATTATATAAAACATAGAAACTCTAATGGGCTTTGTGGGCCTTTAATCTAAAATAAAATAAAATAAAAAAAATATAAATTGTTAAAGTTATTGAAAATGGTAAAATGTCATTTTTGGGTCTAAAATAAACTCAAAAGGCTTAAAAATTCACAGATCACTACAAAGTAATGAGTTGAATTTCTGGACTGATTCTCTTTTCGAAAAGGTATAATATGAGTAATTCTGACATTGAATGTTAAACTTGTGCAAATTCTGTCGAATCGTTCTGACGCGTGCTTTCCTTTTGATATGCGCATGCAACCCTCTTACATTAGTCTCATTCACTTCAAAAGAATTCGATTCCGAGTTCTCTTCTTGATAAAGAGTTTCATATGGTTGCAAAGCTTGCTATAAGTACCAACTAGTAACTTTTCCTTATTGCAGAAATGCCATCGCATCTTCTCCCACATTGAAAACTTTAACTTTCATGTGTTTATCCTTGAAATTCTTTAGGACCTCTAGCACTTCTTTTGAAATTGTTTTCTCCTTTACAACGCTCATCACATCTTTAGTCAATACTGAACATAAAAAAACAATTTTTTAATAGCCTTATCAAGCTCCTTTTCACTCTGTGTCATTATCAAGAAACTAGACTTAATTCTTCCTGGATTCTTATCAAAGTGCAAAGCAAGATCCATAGCAATTTTGTGTACCCCATGTAAACATCATCATGTTATCACTTCCTCGATAAGTGATATCATTATCAAATTATCAAGACCTACCATGTAAAACATGACAAACATTCATATCAAGATTTTTATCTTTTACCTCATTGATTTGCAAATGTTCCACCTTTTCATCCATGTCATTATTTTCACTATTGCTTACAGACATATCAAAGGTTAGTAGCTTTGAATTTTCACTTAAAAGACATTGCTCTTGAGATTTCAAAGCAACTGCAAATGTAAAAGAATCTTCACTTACTTCAGTACAAGAATCAAATTGAGAAGAAATACCATTATCATCGAATTAATTTTTGCAATTGTTTGTGAGACTCTCATTTCATAAATGCTCTTGTGTTTCTCCTTCATATTTATCAAATTCATCATCATCATAATTTACTTCAGTATTCTTTGCGGTCCCTTTGACAATTTTGGACCTTGTCTCTTCAACAGGAATTGTCTCAAATTTTTTAGTTTAGGAATGTTATTCTTAGGTTTGCAAGGTGGACTTTTCTGCAAGGTGTGTAAACTAGAAACTTTTACCTGAGAAAAAAAATCAATGAAAGGAGATGACTTATGTAGGTTTGATGATTTTATTGTCCTTGTTTGATACATTGTTTGATTCATTCTTGATGGTGGATGTAGAACGAAATTTGGATTATCTGAAAGTTTTCCATCCTTAACAAGTCCTCCTCTTCTGTCTCTTCGCTGATTCCTGTTGTTGTTGGCGTTCTTCACTTTATTTGCTAAATTCGCCATCTGTCCAGTCAAAACAGTAAGAGCCGCAGTAAAAGCTGCAACAATTCCCTCAAAATCTGCTTTGGTTGCCGGTTGATCCTCCATGGTTGTCAAGTTACGAAAAGAATAGGGAAAAACCTGCTCTTATACCAACTGACGCAGTCGAAAGCCCTAGTGATTAGCAAGCGCTAAACCTAGAAAAAAAGAATATGTTTGCAAGCGCAAAACCTATTATAAAACACAGGGTTGCAAGCTCAAAACTTGTCAGATGAGACATGGAATCCACCAGCACAAAGAAAACTTTGGATTCTATTATAATGAAAAATAACCCTTATGGTCATGACAAAGGTCTTTAAATACATAAAACAAAATAGCCCTAATGGGCCTTTAATCTAAACAAAATTAAATAAATAAAATAAATAAAATATAAATTGATAAAATTGAAAATAGTATAATGTTATTTTCGGGTCAGAAACAAATTCAAATGGCTTAGAAACCATAGAACACTGCACAACACTGAGTCTATGGGACGATTTCCTTTCCGAAAAGGTATAATATGAGTAATTTTGATATCGAACGTCAAACGTGTGCAATCCTGCCAAATCATTCTGACGTGCGCTTTTCCTATGATATGCGCAGACAGTCCTCTTACATTAATCTTGGATCTAAAAAAATATTAAATCTAAACTTAGTCTTAGAAATTGTGGAGTTGATCTCAGTTATTAGAGTCTCCAGAGTTGTAACGATTGTCTTAATGGCATCAATGATGTTTCAATGGACCTTGCCTCTTTCTATGTATTGCGTCATTTTTTAAAATTGTTTTTAAATTGAAAGTTTATTGTGATTTTTGTGGTGAATGTGTTAGATTAATCATTTAATTAATCAAATACAGATTAAAATAATTAATTAATAATTAATTATAATTTGATCAATTGTTATTAAACATTAATTATTGATGAATTATTTGATTGAGTTTTGTGTTTGAATAGACCGTGATGAGTTAGACCATTCAGTTAAGTCTAATGAGAAGTTCTTACCCTCAACTGTTTAACTATTTAAGCGTTATTCTATTAAACGATTAACATACTCTGAATATCCTAAACGATAATGAGAATAATAATCCTCTCATATGCACTCTCTGACGAAAGTCTCTCTAATTTCAAAAGATACATCGTTCTTCTTATTATTAATTATTTTATAATATTATAATATATTATAATTTGTATCTCTATGATTTAATTTAAATCCATCGATTCATATTAGAGCCTACTACATACATTTTATGACTATTGTATGAATATTATGATTCAGTAATTAGTTTAAGTTTCCAATTACACTCACTGTATATGTCTTGTTTCATTGCATAAAATCTTGAAATATACCTCATTATCGAATGTGTAATTGATTTTATGCCTTGTACTTTATTTTATATATGTTGCATTTGTAACATCTTGATGTTGTTGCGATCGAAAATATAGTGTTTGAAAATAGATAGCTTGAATTGTGAGAATATGTGCTAAAGAGTTTGTTGTGCTTGAGGTGATCAAATTCTCACGGTAATAATATTAGTTTAATTTGACTTCAATTTTTAATTGTAAGATGAAAGTCTTTTGATTAATCACCAATTATTTTATTTATTTCTTATTCTATGAATTTGATGTTATGATGTTAAAATCAGATTCTTATGTGAAATAATATGTTAATATAATTTTTCTGTTTACCGTTTCTTGAATAAAATTGGTGACTATAATAAAAAATTGAAACATGCTATATTTCTATTCTTATATATTTGTTGGCAAAAAAAAAAAAACTGAAGGCTCCCTCGAATTATATAAATTTTAACAACTCTCTATTATGTTTATGTCAAATAAATTTTTCTCCGTCCTAAAATATAAGAGAAAAATATATATTTTATTTTAAAATATAACAAAAGAATGTTTTTTCACTTATTTTAATTTAAAATTAAATATAAATTGTATTTAATGTAACTTCTCTCTCATTATTTCTATAGTCAAATAATTATATTTTTATTTTTCTTAATAAATATATTATTTATTTTTTTCCTCTATTATATTTTAGGATGAAAAGAGTAATATTTAATATTCGATTTGTTTTGATGACATGATATATTTCATTATTTCAATATCTTAATATAATATATTATTAAGTGATTGATTTAATTTAAATTCTACGCATGTCCAAAATTTTCATATATATAATTATTTTGAGCTATTCTTTAAAAGAATATTTGATTAGTTACTTATCATTTTAACAAGAATATTCTATAATCAGTATAAAAATATTTGATTGGTTTAATATTATATTTTTTACATTCTTTTTATTTATGGAAAGAAATTATGATTTCATTTATGAGCAGAGTATTTTTTTTATAACCGGTATAAGAATATTTCATTGTTGTAATATTATATATTTTATTTTAGATTGAAGATTTCTTTGGAAATTTATGTAATATTATGTGTTAATTAAATTGAGAATTATGCACTATTTTATATAATATATTCTTAATATTTTAGTCTAAAATATTTGATGTAAAATTACATTTAATAGTAACACTATTTTGAATTATTTTGATTAAGTGTTACGTTTTAAATTTATTTTAGATTCGATTTTATTTAATTCAGACACCAAATACTTTGTATTCTTGAATTTAAAATTATTATTAAATTCTACGTTGCATTGTCATTTTGAGTAATTCTTATTGCAATAGAAAAATATATCATCTTAGCAATTTTTTATTATATATATTAGATTATATATCACACTAAAATTATATCAAACTTTATAGGCTCAACAACAATGATGCATGTCACATCGTACGATATTAATATAATTTAATTACTTTAAAATTTTGTGACTTATATTATATAAGTGCATATATATAAATATTTGTTTAAGTATTATTAATTGTCTATAATAATTCTTGAAATTTAGAACTCTTTAATATTTTATGGATTTCTTGTTAATAAATTCCATTTTAAAATAAAATTGTTTTTTGGAGTATTTTAAATAAAATTATTTTGAAAGTTTATTATATATAATTTATCTATTCAATCTTAATTTGTAAGATTGGAATCATGTCTATTGAAGTACAATTGTATAAATTTTGCTTAGTAAAATAATTAAATTTATTTTAATTATATTTAATATTATATTGACAATAGTCGTACTTTATTGATATATTATTATTAATATAATTTTGTTATTAATGATGTAAATTTTGTTTAGTAAAATAATTATATTATTTTAATTATATTGATAATAGTCCTAACCTACCTGTCTGTTATTGTTAATATAATTTATTGTTAATTGATAAATATATTTATAATTTAATATTTATGTTAAATATCATTTGAGTATTCTAACGGAATTAGAAATTTTTGGTGAAATATTTTTTTATAAAGTATATTGTTATATTTTTTATTTAAAATTGTTGAAATTATAATTTGAGAAATAATAAATTATTGTAAAGATATGTAATACTTTATGAAATCCAATATTTATATTTAATAATTTTTTTAAAATGGATTTCAATTGTCTTTATAATAGAAATACTCAATCAGAGTGATATTATTTGATATGATCAGTGTGTGATAGAGAAAATATTTGAATATTTGTTTAAATATTTTAAAACTCTTAGATTCATAATTCAAGTATTTTTCTATATCAAGTGGGAGAATTTATCAATTGTATAGAAATGAGAATTGAATATTTTTTCTTTAATATAATATTATTTAATAGAGACTTATATTGAATATATTATAGTCTTATGTTATTGATAAAAATTTAGGAATACTTGTGGTATATTCTCAATGATAAATAAATTAAAGTCTTATATTTTCCGTTGCGTATAGCGTAATATGTTTCTCAAATGTGTCTAGTTATATTTGTAGCATTTGAGATTTGAGTGAGTTATTAAAATGTTGTATATAATCGTATATTCTATTTAAAATTATAGGGATTTGATCTCACTCAAATGACGGTGGTAAACCTTTTATACGACATCATACTCTTTCATGTGAAATTATATCAATAATGATATATTTTATTTATGTGTAAAATATGTGCTCAGAATTCAATTCATGGGTGTATTGAATACTCCCAATAAGGGAGTTGGTCTATGGTCAATTCAGTAACAAAAAACTCTTTATACTGTATGTACCTTGTGAAAAAAAAAATACTTTTTTGTGGAATTCATTATTCCATCTCTTTTTTATTTTTTTTATTTTAAAAGAACTAAAATTATGTTCAAAGAATAAAATATATCATGATTGCAGAAGTTTATCTATCGCATATAGGCTTTAAGACATCGTGGCATACCCGTCGAGGTGACGTCTTGACCTAAAAGATCAAACGGTATGATACAGAGACAAAGAAATCTCTTATGAAGTCGAAGATATTCCTTTTTTATTAAGAATTTCATTTTAGAGGATTCCTCGTTCGAAGGGAGGTAGACTACTCAAGAATTTTACAATAAGAATATAATTAGTATCCTATTGTATAATCAAAACATATAATACTAGTGAGCTCTGATAAATCTTTATACATGTTGGATTAGTGAGAGTGCATGTGTATACAATTATATAATCTGAAAAATTTTAGATTATTATTCTCATATTATCATATATTCTTGTGTGCATTATTAATACGACATTCTAAGAAGACTTCAAAATTTACAATAACTCTAAGAAGTTTTATTCTATTATATTGAGATATATATTATTCTCTCAATCTCAGAAAACATCATAATTTAATGTTTAAGTCGATATTGAAAAAACACAATAATTCTTTAGCATACAATAATACAGTGTTATTCTATCATTTTTATCATGTCATAATATGAAAATACAAGTAAATATCAATACTCCTATTGAGTATGATATAGTGTTATGAAGGTACTTATGATAAAATATAATTTCTCTCTTAAAAGGGTATACCTCTATATAATTACTATTATTAGATTTATGTGGATATTCTATGATCTTTAATTTGAAAAATTCATTAGTAAATCATTGATCACAAACTTATACACATGAGTAAGTCTTATGATATTTTGGGTTAATAGAAATTTATTAATATCATTTTCATATGCTTGGGTCATTCTTTAATACTCATTTATTAATTATTATCATTTATTAATATCATTTTCATATTTTCTATAAAATTAATTATTTTCTCAATTAATTATTGAAAAAGGAGAGAGTGTATGATTGAATTTATTTGGAAATAGAAAATAAATGAGGGTATAATAGGAAAAATAACTCTAATAATCTATTATCTTGGTTTAAGAGGTTTATGTCAAAATGACACTTAAAAAGAAACGGATGGAGTAACATTTTCTCTTAATTTAAATATGTTATTCTAAATTCAAAATTCTTTATATAAAATGCGAGTCTTTAACATGTATGATTTGTTTTCTCTATCATAAACAATTTCTAAAGCGTTGAAACTTACTTTTTTTTTAATTGGTTAGTGTTTTAACCATTATTGATAATTATAATATTAAAATTAATATTTTTAATAATTAATTATTGTAATCTAAGTGAGATATTGTTAGATTTGTTAGAATAATAATGCAAATGTCAGTAAGTGGGGAAATAGTCTCACATTTGATAAGAATGTGGAGACTTGAGCATATATATAAGTGGGAGAGCCCACTCACATATCACCTTAAAGCTTTATGTGGATAAGTGATGTGTCTCTCACAAATGCGCATAATTTTCAACTTTGTATCAGTGCTCCAAGTAACTCCCCCTAATAAATGGTATCCTGTTGCAAGGTGTCAACGGTGATATAAGTGTCTTGAGGAGGAGTGTTGTAGACTCACACTTGAGAGGGAGTGTATATAAGTAGGAGAACTCACTCACCTATCACCTTAAGATTTTAGGTAGATAAGTGATGTGTCTCTCACAAAAGCGCGTAATCCTCAACTTTGTATCAATGCTCCCAATAACTCCTCAACAAGATTAATTATTTAATTAATAAATATGAATTGAAATAATTAATTATTAATTAATTATAATATGGTCAATTGCTATTAAACACTAATTATTGATGAATTTTGTGCTTGAATAGACCGTGAAGGATTGAACCATTCAGTTAAATCTAATGAGAGATCTCTGCTCTCAACCGTTTAACTATTTAACCGTTGCTTCATTAAACGACAAACATATTCTGAACACTCTAAATAACAATAAATGTAATAATCTTTTCATACATACATACTCTTTGACGAAAATATCTCCAATCCCACAAAGTACACCGTTCTTGTTATTATTAATTATTTCATAATATTATCGTAATTTTAAAATTTGTGTCAGTATGATTCAATTTAAATCCACCAAAATGAACCCTCATTCTATTTAGATTGTTGATTTTCTTTCTCACAATTCGAAACACCGTCCCTTTCTTTCAATTTCAAATATGGACTTGCATGATAGAAAAAATGATCTCACTGAAGAGAGAGTTTTCATTTTTGCATTTGTTTGAAGGAGAAGAAAAACACAGTGGGTAATGGAGACAACGGTGTCACAAAATTTATGGTGGAGATTGAGGTCAGCGCTGGAGCTGTAGAGGCAGCATTCCACCGAGGCGGCCTAAATTTATCAGTGGTGGATAAATGTGTATCTATTGCATGGCGGAGACAATTATTTTTAGATACAAATTAGATAAGTAGGATTTATGGAGTTATAAATATGATTTTCTATTATTTTTTGTTGATATCTCATCACTTTCTAATCAAATGCACTGATCTCTTTTTTTCTTCTTTTCTTCTAAAGTCATATACCATTAGATCGATAATTTTCATAATTGAATAATAATTAATATACAAACCACTCAGATGATAGCTCTCAATAATGATTTTCTCATTTAATAATTTCATTGAAGAAAGAACCTTTTCCCTCAACTATTGTCTCGTCTTCAACTGCAATGTACAACTTAAGTGGCCTTCATGGTACATGTGATATGCGCGGTGGAGGATTAGCCAATATTTTATGTTTTGATTAAATCTATTTTTTTTTGGTTAATAATGTAATCTCTTGTGTTAAAGTAGGATGTTGTTTGACATAAAGTGTGTCGAAGTAGCATGTTGTTTGACACAAGATATGCCGAAATTAGTCTGTGTTGAAGTGTCGAGTTGTGTTAACAGTCAAACTGTCGAAGCAGGTTGATTCCCACAGTATTTTGATTTAGGTCTAAAA
Organism: Vicia faba; assembly: GCA_948472305.1. NCBI lineage: Eukaryota > Viridiplantae > Streptophyta > Magnoliopsida > Fabales > Fabaceae > Vicia > Vicia faba. The sequence continues at coordinate 816,841,687 of OX451741.1, read as the reverse complement.
TAAGTTTTTTAAGCTTTTATAATTTTTGGTTTTGGCTTAGGGATCAAGCTAGCTCAATTATAAATAGAGAGAGTAAAACCCCTATTTTGTAATAACTTAGAACTTGTATTCACAGAATTTGCAGTTGCAAGTGAATAAAGATTTTCCACAGTTTATGGGTACAAAAACTCTGCAAAAACCCTAATCTCTTTTCTTCTTTAATTTTCTTTTCTTTTCACAGTTATTGTGTAGTGATAACAATCTTGTTCATCAAGATTGATAGAAATTCTCTATAGGTTTTGGTGGATTTTTAACATCTGATATCAAGAGCTTCGATTGAGCGATCAAGGGAAGAAGAAGAAAATCATAATGGCGATGAATTATGCGAATGAAAATTTTCCAGCAAGTCTTCCAATTCTGAAAGGTGATAACTATGAGAATTGGTGCAAACAGATGAAGGTTATATTTTGTTATCAAGGTCTTTTGGATCTTGTAAAAGATGAGTTATAATCGCTTGATAAAGATCCTTCATATGATGAAGAAACCGAACACAAATAATTGGAGAAGAAGAATTATAAAGCTCTCTTTATAATTCACCAATGTGTTAGTCCAATTTTTTTTGAAAAGGTCAGTGATGTAGAATCTACAAAAGAAGCTTGGGAGATTCTTGATAAATATTTTAGAGGTGCAGAAAAGGTGAAAGAGGTGAAGTTACAAACTCACAAAAAATCATATGAATTTCTTCAGATGGAAGATAACGAGAACATATTTGATTTCTTCACTAGGATTACGAAACCAGTGAATCAAATCAAGGTTTGTGGAGAGACGTTAACAACAAGAGCTGTTGTTTCAAAGATCTTGAGATCTTTGACTCTGAAGTTCGACCATGTGGTAGTTTCCACAGAAGAGTCGAAGGATGTGTCAACTTTGTCGAAGGAAGGGCTTCAAGGGACCCTTGAATCTCATGAACAAAAAAATGGATGAAAAAGCTGCAAGAAAGTCGAAGAGTGGTGTGGCTTTGCAGGCACAATCAACAAGAGAAAGTAAAGGCAAAGGAAAGTGGTTCGACAAAGGTAGAGGTGGCTACAATAATTTGACTGGTAGAGGAAACCAGCAAGAAGAAATTGCGAGGAATCAGAGAAGACCTCCATACCAAAGCAACCAAAGAGGTGGTGTTGGAGGTAGAGGAAGAGGTGATGGTCGAAAACCTGACAAGAGTCATATTCAGGGTTACAATTGTCAAAATTATGGTCATTATTTAAGTGATTGTCCAGAAAAGTGAAAGAATCAAGAAAGTGATGCAAAGTTCACAAAGTATGAAGAAGAAGAAATGATGTTGATTGTCACAATAAGAGATGAAGAGAAATTTAAAGGCCATAAGTACTTGGATTCAGGATGCTTATCACACATGTCTGGAAGGAAATATTGATTTACCAACCTAAAACCCTTAATGAAGAACATGGTAACATTTGCAAATGACAATACTCTAGTAGCTGAAGGTATTAGAGATGTTCTGATTATGAGGAAAGATGGAAAAGGTTAGTAATTTCCAACGTGTTGTACATATTAGGTATGAAGAGCAACTTTCTCAACATAGGGAAGTTGGTCAAAAAGAATTACAAAGTGTCAGTCAAATACAAGATGATGAGAGTCATCGACGCAAGAGGAAGGTTAATCTTGAAGACTCTTATGTCTCATGATAGGACCTTCAAGATCGAACTAAATATGATGGATCACAAATGCCTAACAACTGCAACTAGCAGAGATGAGTGGATATGGAATTATCGGCTTGGCTATCTCAACTTCAAAGACATTAGATATTTGAAGAGAAGAAATATGGTTTTAGGATTACCATAAATCGATATTCCAAACAAGGTGTGCGAGAAATGTGAAGGGTGAGAAAAACACAAGAAAGTGGGAGAAGGGTTTGAATTGGGTTTTATAATAAGCTTTTTCTTTTAAAAAATATTTCGCAAACTAACTAGAAAGAATAAAACTAAGGAAATAATAAAATGACTCTTTTGGTTTATACAATTTCATCTTCTACAAGGTTACTCTTGTCCACCTTCCAAGGTGATTTTGCCTTCAACAAGGACTTAATCAACCAATCTCAACATATTACAGATGCATGGACTACCCACCGGTGACTAAAAACAACCTTATAAGAGTTAAAACTGACACCTTAGCCCTCTCAAGTCTTCAGACTAACAACCTAGTCACTTGAGGCAATAATCAATTCTAAACAGAATTACAATCAACTGTGTTTACAATTTTTTCTTCTAAAAAACATATAAACACAATAATGAAGAGCAAAGTCTCTAATACAAATAATGAGCAACAATTCTTTGTATTGAGAACTCTAAGATAAAAACAAATAATGAGCAACAACTCTTTGTGTTTAATACCTAATATCTTAACATAATAATGAGCAACAACTCTTGTGTTCTTGACATTTCTCTAGAAGAATATTTGTGGATGAATATTTGAATAATGATTCTTCTTTTCTCTTGATGTTTTTCAGTATTTCAGCAATTTTATTCAAGCTTGATAATGTTAAGTAATTCTTCAATCTTTAAATGTTGTTGAGGTCTCTTTATATAAACTTGAAAAATAGACCGTTGGTAGTATGAAACGTCGTTTTCACTTGCCAACTACAGTAAATGTAGAATTTCATTGTGGGAGACAAATAGTACAACACATAAGCATGTAGTGGAATTTAAAGCGTATTGTCTGTACTATATTCTTCGTGGCTAAGTTTCTTTGATCCTTATCTTCTAATATTTTACTTCTGGCTTGAAGTAGTAAGCTTGGAAGATACCTCTTTATGACATTTGTCCTTTTTCTCTTTGCTGGATTGATTTTGATATGATGAATGAGGATGATCCAGAAGATGCTTCATTGTTGTAGAGCTAGAGTCTTTCAGATAGTTGAATATTGTGTTCAGATATATCAGCAACAACTTATCTGATGAACAATGTCTTATTTCTGAGCGAAAGCTATTCTGATCTATACGTCTTGATTTGATCTTTGATTTCTGACAACACATTTTTTGAGCTGCATGTCTGATGTTTGATTTTTGAAGTAGAAGCTTATGTCCTTATGTTGTACCCTAAAATTTTCCCTCTCATGTTTTACAAAATCTTCTCTTACATGGGTGGTTACAAACACTTGCTTGAATAAAAACAAAAAATTTTGAAGTTGGTCAAAGTGCCTTTCGATTGGCATCTGCATAGACCCTTCGATTGGCATGGACAAAGACCCTTTGATTGGCCTGTCAATAAGGTACTTCAATTGGCGTCTGAGCAAGGCACTTCGATTGGTATCAGAACAAAGTGCTTTTGATTAGCCTCATGGCCAGCCCCTCCGATTGGCATGGATACAAGGACTTTCGATTAGCCTCATGACAAGCCTTTCGATTGGCATGGCAAGGAATCCTTCGATTTAGCATCTCAAACAAGACAACTTCGACATGCATGTTAACCAAGTACCCTTCGATTTGCCTTTTGGCAAGACCCTTCGATTGGACTTTTGGCAAGACCCTTTGATTGGCCTTTTGGCAAGACCCATTGATTGGCCTTTTGGAAAGACCATTCGATTGGAATTTTGGCAAGACCCTTCGATTGGACTTTTGGCAAGACCCTTCGATTGGACTTTTGGTAAGACCCTTTGATTGTACTTTTGGAAAGACTCTTCGATTGAAATTTCAACAAATACCCTTCGAGTGGTATTTGGGCGAAGGATTTTTGAATGACAAGAGGGTGTTCGAAGGAGTCAAGTGTCCAGGTTCATCCCAAGATGTCTAAAGAGACATGAATGCTTCAAGAAAGGAATGCTTTTAATTTGTCTGATTCTTGTCTCATGGCTTTAATGGCCTGTTTAATTGGTTGTCTCTGGCCATTACTAGGCGCCATCATGCTCCTATAAATACAAGAGCAATCACACATTACAGGGAAAAAAAGGAGAGAACGAAAAATAGTGGAGAGAGGCTGCCCACAAAATCCATTAAAAGTTTCCAGAATTTCCCAAGCAAAAAGCCATCCTTCAACAAAAGCATCCACGCCCAGAAGCCCCAGATCAAAGGTGCTCACCTCCAGTAAGCACCCAAATTGAAGACTCAATCTGCTGGTAAGAAAGGGTAAGTTGTCCAACTTTACATTATCATAACACATCCATACCTGGTTGTCACCTTCGATTTGCCATCCTATACAGGGTCAAAAGGCCTGGTTTTAGCACTCAGGTCATGTCCTTCGTTTGCTAACATTTGCTGCAGACATAGCCTAAGAGACCCAGCAAGCGCAGGATCGAAGGGCCTGGGGTTCGATACCCATACCCTGCGTTTTATTTTGCTAACATACTTTTGCAGGCATAGCATCCCACATCGAAGGAGCCACCTTCTTTGGATCGAAGCTGCCCATAGTCTTCCTGGGTCGAAGAGGACATCTTCTTCCTGGGTCGAAGGCAACCTCCTTTCCTGGATCGAAGGCTACTCATGCCTCACTCCCTAGCTCAATCGAAGAAGGCATCTTTCCCAGGATCAAAGGGCAATCCCCTTCCCTGGATCTAAGGCTAGTCATACATACTCCTTAGCTCAATAGAAAGAAAGGATTTTCTCCTGAATCGAAAAGGCCTTAATTCTCCTTGGATCTAAGCCCCCTTTCCCTGCAATCGAAGGGTCCCCCATTTGTATTTTTACTTTTTGGTTCATTTCTCTATTGATTTCTTTTTTATTAACATAAAAATCAAAATCACAAAAATATTAGGCTAGTTGTTTTTCCAATTAAATTAATTTTGTCAATTAATTAATTAATTATTTTAACATTTTTTCTTAAAAATAAAATTAAATAGACTTAGGATTATTTTCTTTTATACTAAAAAACAACAAAAAGATTTCTTTTCTTTAGAATTTTTTAGACGTCTTTTCTATTTCATGCGCATTTATTTAAACTCCGTATTTTTATTATTTATTGTATATGTTCACTGGATGTAATAGATAAAAATTAGGATGTTTTACTGCTTTATCCCCATTTATCCTTGTATAATGTAAATCCCCTCCCCGAAGCATTGTAATAGCGTAGGATCTCTATATTATGCATTTTACTGCTTTTCATATTAACTGCTAGTAATTAGGCTTGTATGATAAGACTAATAATCAAACGCTAGCAAACTTACCTGTGATACAATGGCAGAACCGACATGTTTTTTTTACTACTGGTTTTGCATTTTTTATTCGCAAATGTATGGTAAGCAAGAGTCGCCACCGACTTTTATTTCATCCAACAAAGGAAAAGGGAAAAGAACAGAAAAAACCTTTTTCGAGAGTTTCTGTGTACGGGGGATAGATTATAGAAAATGAAGGTGTTAACACCCTTTCTGTGGTTTTCCACGGGCTCTTAGGTACTTGCTCATTTTTGAAATTGCTTTCGTGTGTTTGTGTGTTTGAAAAGTTTTGAAATTGCCTTAGTACGGCGTTTCACTTTATGGTAACCCTTGTATCAGTCCTCAAGGGTGTGATAAAGTGTTTTGACAACTTTAGTTTGAAAAGTTTGTTTGAAAGTGTATGGTGTAAAAGTTTGTTTGAGCAAGTACTTAAGAGTTTCTACCTACTCGAAAAAGGCTATTCGTTTTCTTATTTCCTTTAGACAGTGCTATCCTACTATTAAGGAGTAGGTAGCTCCATCGTTGGAGTTTAAGGGACAATAAAAAGGGACGAGTACGATCATTAAAGCAATGATTAGGAAACTTTAGTAATTACCCTAAAGTCTTAAAGATCTTTCTGAGGCAACGTTCGAACGGGTCATTTTTGATCTTTTGGGACTGGAGGACAACCACTAAGACTCCCTATACTTCATAATTGTTTACCGAAGGCAACCGAAGTGGGGCAAATCCTAGGAGTGAGCATGTGCAACTGTTTGATTTTCAGTTATTATCTTTGTACATTTAGGGTTTTCTATTGTTTTAAGTTATGATCTTTTGCATACAATCCTATTGTCAATCATCTAACAGCTTATAATGACGGAAAATAAAATGTGAGAAATTTAAACCTAGCTATTACAAGGCCTTGGGGAGGGGGATTACATAATCAAAAACTTTGGGGAAAACAGTAAATAAAAGCAGTAATAAACTTAATTAAACTATTACAAACTCTGAGCAATTATATTAATTGGAAAAAAATATTTTATGAAAAAAAACTAATTATATTTTTGTGTTTTTGTGATTTTTTGATTTAATAAAAAAACAATGATTTTGTAAAATAATTAAAAACCAATAATTAAAATAAGAAATTTAAAAAGAAAAAGAATGGGCCTGGTATGAAAAATAATTCTGGGGGGTGTATGCTAAATTTTCCAGGCCCAGAACAGTTGGCCCAAGGTTGTGCCTGATCCAGTGGGGATCACCTTTGGAAGTTTCACCATGTGCTACGCATGTGGTGTGCTAGATCTGGACTAATGATGGATCTAGTGGATGAGATGTTGAAGTGCATGGTGAGCACTTGGTTGTGAGGCATATGGAATCTGCAATAAACAACTTAGAAAACAAGAAAATGTTGAGACCTAGGATCAAACTCAGGTCCTCTCTCTCAAATGCCTTGTCCTTTGCCATCTGCGCTGGAGCGCTTGTTTGTACAAATAACAACATAATAATATTATATATGAAAATAAGATTAATATCTGGAAACTAAAAAAACACGCACTAGATTCAAATTGGCCAGTGATGGGCTGCCACCCAGTCGTCTTCTCCAAAGAACCGTCGTTTTAGATGCTGGACTTTTACCTACAGGCAACTTCTGTAGCTATAACCCCTGCATTTTCAAAAATTCAGCACAAGCAATATAAATCTCAGATAAGGCCATGGGTCGATTGCTCGTGATCTCCTGAGCACGAACTGACCCTTGATTGGACCTAATTTAACCTGTACATGCAGTCCCTAATTTGGGACCTTCGGAACCCTAGCTATGGTGAATACGATTCCTGCGCTTAAACTCCAATTAAACCAACCAGAAACATTTCAAAGATGATAGCAAACATGGATATATGATCAAAACAGATTCATGATGGGTAAATCTTTGTAACCGAGTTTTGGAAAAGAACACAAACCGAGGATATGAGAGAACACCATTCTTGATGTTTCAGGCTGTATGAATGCTTGCAACAGCTTCAGTGAGTGTCCAGGAATATGGTTTGATCCTTGGAATGGCTTGAAACGCCCTATTAAGAAAGATCTGATCTGCACTTTTTTCACAAAAAGTTGAACTTTGTTCTTGCTCTAGGGAGGCAGGTTGCGCGTGAATTCTTGTCCTTTAGGGTTCACAATGGTTTGTTATAAGTACTGAATACAATTAGGTCATTATAATTGGAAAGAATCAAAAGATTGATGGTCTTGAATTTTGATTCAAATCTTTCCAAAATTGGAGATTTCTCCCTCTCATGGCTTGGCACGGTTTTGCATGATGTTATACAGCTTGCATGATCTATAATTCAATGCAAAACAAATCTTATTCCCTCAATTTGATTTATTTTTGATTTAATTTGATTTAATTTGAATTTATTTGATTTTTAAATAAATAAAAATAAAAATAAATTAAATAAACAAAAATAAAAAGGCATGGAGGGTCCCATAGATCATGGACCATGCTAGGACTGTAATTCAATCTTGAAAAGATGGGTCCGTGTGGAAAAAAAATGCAATTTTGGGCATTGTTGACTTTGTGCAAATTTCCAAAAATTGCCAACTTTGACAATGCATATCTCTCTCAATTTTGACCCTAAGAGGGTGTTCTTTGACTTTTTAGAAAGCTTAGGTTGTCCTCTAAACAACCCTTTTGTTTTAATATCAATTGGATCTTCCATGTTCATGTAATAAGCTTTGACCCAAAAGGTGTTTTTGTTGACTTTTTGAAATGACCTCTAATGTCTGAATTTCTATCTTTTCATGAGTGCATTTTTTGAACTTGAGGGCTGAAGATGAGTTGTAGGGAATTGTATTATCTTAAAAATGAGCCTTGGATAAGGGATTTCTGATAAAGTATTAGAAAGTTATTCCTAGTCAAAGTTTGGTTGACTTTTCCTATAAAAACCTTAATTTAGCAACTTTTGAGTTTTGATGAATTAGGATCATTCCTTGAGAAATCATGATCAACCCTTGAACAAATGATGGATATCACTTCAAAAAGTTGATGTTGACCAAAAATATTGAAGTTTGACTGTATGTGGGCCACAATTGACTTTTGACCTAGTATAGTTGATTTTCAAGCATTTGAGCAGTTGACTGAGCAAACTTGTAGTGCAAGGCATGAAACTTGACATGGATGATCTTGAAGAAATATTAGGGAAATGAAAACCATTTAGGACCCTTGGAACTCAAACATATTGATGAGGAGTGAAACCCTAGTTTGAGGCTCATTGTCTTAGGAGGAGGATTTGTCTGGTCAATCCTTAATCAACTTGAGCAATTGAGGACCTCTAGGAGTATGTTTTGAGTAAAATGAGAGGGAAAATTTTGGGGTACAACATCTTCCCCTGTTCAATCTTCTTAAACCTGAGGATGTAGATTGGCTGGCATGCCTTTCGTGATTTGAAGGTGGAAGATGATTGAACACTAGAGTGCCCAGAAATTTTCACTCGCATGAAGTAATACTGATTGGTAATGTCAGGAAAGGGCTTACAGATGCCATTTGGAAGGCAACGGAGAATCGTCGGAGATGGGCTTAAATATGCCATCCAGAAAAGATATTCGTTGTATAAGAGATTCCTTTGCGAGAATTCTTGTACCTGCCGTTGAGGGGGACTTCGCCGGGGAATATTGATTTATATCTTGGGAAATAGAGTCTAGGAGCTCCGTTTGTCCATTACTCTACTGGGGAATATGAAATCGACCGTATCTGGTTGGGTCTAGGGGTTGCAGTGTTGTAAACTGTTGTCCGGAGATGAAAGAGAAGGAACCTGGGTAGTAGGGTTACTTCAAAATGAAAGCCTGGATAGTAGGGCTATGATAAGGAACCTGGATAGTAGGGTTACTTCGAAATGAAAGCCTGGATAGTAGGGCTATGAGAAGGAACCTGGATAGTAGAGTTATTTTGAAATGAAAGCCTAGATATTAAGGCTATGAGAAGGAACCTGGATAGTAGGGTTACCTCGAAATGAAAGCCTGGATAGTAGGGTTGTGAGAAGGAACTTGGATAGTAGGGTTACTTCGAAATGAAATCCTGGATAGTAGGGCTATGATAACGAACCTGGATAGTAGGGTTACTTCGAAATGAAAGCCTGGATAGTAGGGATATGAGAAGGAACCTGGATAGTAGGGTTACTTCGAAATGAAAGCCTGGATAGTAGGGCTATGAGAAGGAACCTGGATAGTAGGGTTACCTCGAAATGAAAGCCTGGATAGTAGGGTTGTAAGAAGGAACCTGGATAGTAGGGTTACTTCGAAATAAAAGCCAGGATAATAGGGTTGTGAGAAGGAACCTGGATAGTAGGGTTACTTCGAAATGAAAGCCTGGATAGTAGGGCTATGAGAAGGAATCTGGATAGTAGGGTTACTTCGAAATGAAAGCCTGGATAGTAGAGCTATAAGAAGGAACCTGGATAGTAGGGTTACCTCGAAATGAAAGCCTGGATAATAGGGCTTGCTTTATTTGATCACGTAGATTAGTTAACCCGTTTGGTTTCGGGAACTGATTTTCCATTAGTTGTCTGCAGATATGACATGTATAGCTTCATGGATTTAATCTTGAACTGTTGGAATTATTGATGATAACCATCTTTCCTGAAAAAGGTACAAGATTAGTTGTATGCGATGCATGAAATGCATTGTGTGACGATGTTCTCAAAATAAATGAGATTATGCTGTATGCAATATGTATGCGCACATCATGATGTATGAGCATGAAATGATGTTATGACATATCCGAGTCTGGGAAAATAAATCCATGACTGCTGCTGGAGAGTGCTGGAAAATGAATTCTTGACTGTTGTAGAAAAAGTGGTTCTTCTACTTCCACTAGGGATGGTAAACGGAGATGACTATGCCGTGGATTTGCTCCTTTCTATTTGTGAATATTCTGCCGGAGAGAGACTCTGCTTGAGAATAACTTTGCGGGGGAATAACTTTTTTTTGAGAGAGGAGATGTTTTGCGGGAAGATCTTGCCGATTCAGAGAAATAAACTCCGTTGGAGGATAAACTTTAGTAGCTGGAGGAATAAGCTCTGTTGGGGGTTGAGCTTCTGTATTCAGAGAAATAAACTCTGCTTGGGAGACAACTTTATGAATCGCTTGCTATTATAAAAATCGGTTGGGGAATATAAATGTCGACTCTCTGAGGGAGCCTTGCTAGGGAAAGTAACTCCTGTTTGGGGAAGCCGAGGATAAAGCTTTAGTTGCTTCTACTCTGCGGGGAGTGTAGACGTCATGGGATTGCATGTAATAGTGACCTTGTTTCAAAGTTGTCTCTGCCCCTGTACCATGCTGAACAAAGTAATTGTCGGGATTGAAATGATTTTTTTAGTTTTTTCCCCGTTCCTTAAGTCATGAGCAATTTTATATGCAAATATTTGTGAATAGCAATCATATTCAAATGCATATGTCAAGAATAAATCATTGGACGTTTTTGTAAAACAAAAAAAAAAAAAAACCAAATGGTTTTGTAAAAATGACTTGTATTAATTTCTTGAAGTTGGCCTATAACAGGCGTTTTTGTACAAGGAAGCTGACGCTCTAGTAAGAGAATGCCGCCGTGAAAATGAAAGCTATACAATATTGTGTACAAAGAGAATAAAAAAATCTATGTGTAATGATCCCATCGAGTCTCAATTCTGCTATTGCCGCTATGTCTTCGAGCGTCTCATCACTTTGCTAGTTGCCCGAAGCTGATTAGACTGATTGGTGTCGTTCGAGCTTGATAGTTGATACTGAGGTCTGATTGCAAGGTGATCCAATGGGACATAATGATACGTTTTACATCCCTAACTTTTTCCTGGACCTCCCTTTCGGGTTTTCAGTCCACCGGGATACCCTTTTTTTGCCCAAGCCGCCTTTTCAGGTTTTCGACTTGTCGGTGTACAAATTTTTTCATTTTCATCCCTTATTTTTTCCCGAACCCTTTTGGTTCACCGAGAAGCCCTTATTTTTGCCTAGGCCAGTCAACCTAGCGGGTCTTTAATCATGTGTAGTATCTTCTCACTATGTCCGCATTGACAGGGTGGGGAAGGTCGTCACCGTCCATGGTGGTCATAATCATGGCTCCACCTGAGAAAATGTTTTTGATCATAAATGGCCCTTCGTATGTGGGAGTCCATTTTCCCCTGGGATCACCTTACGGCAGTATGATACGCTTGATCACTAGATCCCCGACTTGATACTCTTGGCGTCTGACTTTTTTGTTGAAAGCCTTAATCATTCGTTTTTGATACATTTGACCATGACAGACAACAGTAAATCTCTTCTCATCGATCAGATTTAGTTGATCAAGTCGATTCTGGATCTAGTCATCTTCGTTTAAACCTGCATCCTTCATAATCCTCAGAGAAGGGATCTGGACCTCAATAGGCAGGACTGCCTCCATACCATATACCAGAGAGTAGGGTGTTGCCCCTGTTGACGTCCGTGCTGAGGTATGATACCCATGAAGAGCAAATGGTAACATCTCATGCCAGTCTTTGTATGTAACTGTCATTTTCTGTATGATCTTTTTGATGTTCTTGTTAGAAGCTTCGACAATGCCATTCATCTTCGGCCGGTAGGGAGAAGAGTTATGATGCTGGATCTTGAACTATTTATAGAGTTCGGTGATCATTGTGTTGTTGAGATTCGTACCATTGTCAGTGATGATTCTTTAGAGCACACTGTACTGACAGATCATGTTATGCTTGATAAACCGCACCACAACGTTCTTGGTAACAGTAGCAAAGGAGGCAACTTCAACCCACTTCGTGAAGTAATCAATGGCCACCAGGATGAAGCGATGCCCATTGGAAGCGGTAGGTCTAATCTCTCCGATCATGTCAATGCCCCATATTGCAAAGGGCCAAGGAGCCGTCAAGACATTCAAAGGAACCGGAGGCACATGCACCTTATCAGCATAGATCTGGCATTTATGACAAGTTCGAGAGTGCTGATAACAATCTGCTTCCATAGTGGACCAATAGTATCCTGCCCATAGGATCTTCTTAGCCATGGTATGTACACTTGAATGGGTTCCGAAGGTACCTTCATGTAAATCTTCCATAATCCTCTATGCTTCGCTCTTGTCTACACACCGTAGTAAGGTAGAGTCATGGTTGCGCTTGTAGAGGATTCCATTATCGAGAAAGAATTTCGCGGCGAACCTTCTCAAAAACTTCTTATCATTGACAGATGCCCCCTCGAGATACTCTTGAGCCTCGAGATACCTTTTTACTTCATGAAACCAAGGTTTATCTGCTACCTCTTCAGTATCGATCTCACAGCAGTACGCTGGTTCATTCAACCTCTCGATAGTGATTCTGGGAGCTTCATTGTCCCACTTAACTTTGAACATATAAGACATGGTGGCTAGCGCGTCCGCTAATTGGTTCTCCTCTCGTGGGAAATTTTCAAAGGTTACCTCCTCAAAGTGTAGGAGCAATGTCAGCACATGCTCTTTATACAGGATGAGATTCAGATGCTTCGTATCCCACTCTCCTTTGATCTGACTTATCACCAAGGCTGAATCCCCGATGACGCTCAAGAATTTGATCCTTAGGTCGATAGCAGCTTTGAGACCCATGATGCATGCTTCATACTCCGCCATGTTATTGGTACAGTTGAAGTATAGTTGGGCGGTGAAAGCAGTATGGCAGCCTTTCGAAGATATGATTACAGCGCCAATTCCATTACCGAGTGCGTTCAAAGCTCCGTCAAAAACCATAGTCCATTGGGATCCTTCTTCAGGTCCTTCATCCGGTCCATGTTCTTCATAGTCAATCACTAGCATAATATTCTCGTCTGGGAACTCAAAATTCATGGTCTGGTAGTCATCCACGGCCTGATGAGCCAAATGATCAGCTAATACACTTACCTTGATTGCTTTCTAGGTTGTATATTGGATATCGTATTCGGTTAAGATCATCTGCCATTTTTCTATTCTTCTGGAGAGAGCCGGCTTCTCGAAGATGTACTTGATTGGATCCATCTTAGATATAAACAAAGTAGTGTGAGTCAACATATACTGTCTCAGTCGGCGAGCAGCCCATGCCAAAGTGCAACAAGTTTTCTCGAGCAGTGAATATCGTGTTTCACTGTCGGTAAACTTTTTGCTAAGGTAGTATATTGTGTGCTCTTTTCTACCAGACTCGTCATGCTGCCCCAGCACACACCCCATTGAATTGTTTAATACTATTAAGTACATTATCAAAGGCTTTCCTTCAATCAGAGGCATTAGAATTGGTGCTTCTTGAAGGTATTCTTTGATTCTTTCGAACGTGGTCTGGAATTCGTCATTCCACTTTACCACTTGATATTTCTTCAGGAGTTTAAAGATTAACTCACAAGTAGCAGTCAAATGTGAAATGAACCTGGCGATATAATTTAGGTGTCCCAAGAAACCTCTAACCTCCTTCTCAGTACGAGGATCCAGAATCTCTTGTATGGCCTTCACCTTTGCAGGGTCTACCTGAATACCTTTTTCATTGACGATGAACCCCAGAAGTTTACCAGACCTTACCCCGAAGGTGCACTTGTTCAAATTCAGTCTCAGCTTGTATGTCTTCAACCTGTCAAACAACTTTTGTAGATGATCCAGGTGTTCTTCCTCGGTTTGAGACCTGGCTATCATGTCATCAACATAAACCTCTATCTCATGGTAAATCATATCATGGAACAAAGCTACCATGGCCCGTTGATAAGTTTCCCCAACATTCTTTAATCCGAAAGGCATCACCTTGTAACAGAAGGTGCCCCACTGTGTGACGAAGGTTGTCTTTTCCATGTCTTTGGGTGCCATCTTGATCTGGTTGTAGCCATAGAAACCGTCCATGAAGGAAAAGATCTCGTGTTGTACGGTGTTGTCAACTAGAACATCAATGTGGGGAATCGAGAAGTCGTCCTTGGGGATTTCCCTGTTTAGGTCTCTGTAGTCCACACACATCCGTACCTTACCATCCTTCTTAGGTGTTGTACCCCAATTATTTCCCCTAAGATCCCCTCATCATACCATGTTGATTCCATTACAATAAGATTACACTAGGATTATTGGTCCCCCTCCCTATATTTAGCTTTGCACTTTGAGGAATCACCAAGCACCTTGACTTGTGTTCTTTTGTGATCATGAATATTTTTTATCTTGATTTATTCTTTTAATTAATACAATTCAATGTTGGTTTGTGTTGCTTGTTATCCATGTAGGTAAAGGCAATGAGATTTAACAAGTTGCCCCATGGGTTCATGAGTTTATTTCCATGCCCTAGTCAATAAAGCTTGAAAAGTTCAAGCATCACCATTGAAGTTGTTTTGTAGGAAATGGCATGGCAAGCTTATTTTGGTTCACCATATTTCAAGATTATCAAATTTGATCCAAAAAGTACAAGGGGTTGATTGAAAATAATAGTCATGTTTGGACAAGATTTTATTCCTTTTGGTCACAAGTGCATGTTCCTCTCAATTCTCAAGATATGGAAGTGGTTGTGGTTGATATGATTTCTCATTATCATCCTCAACAACTTATATTTACAAAGCATTTTTTTGGTACAAGAAGTTTGTTCAAAATTGTCAAAGTTCCTCAAGGCATGTTTCTTAATTTAGGAGCTAGGGTTTTGAACTTCAAAGGAGTATATCTTGGTCATCTTTTGGTATTTTTGAGTGATTCCAAAGACATAATTCTCTTTAAAGGGTTATTAACAAATCACTTCAAAAGTTCCAAGGATTTTTCACGTGGAAGAAACTTGATGAGGAAGAAAGATTACAAGTCCTCCAGATGAATCCCTAATTTTCCATGTGTGAATTCAAATTATCATAACTTGGTCAATTTTTATCACATTGAGCCCATTATTTTTCCATAATGATCTTAAAGATGTGAACTTTATGCCTTCTTTTATGTGCAAAGTGAGAAAATGGATGGAAGTTGCCTTAAGGATACAAAAGATTATAGGTCATTTTATGAAATTTTTCCAACTTCAACAAGTCATAACTTTCTCAATTTTTATATATTTTGAATGGTTCAAGTTCCAAAATGTCATTCAAGAGATCTACTTAATTCCATCTTTTTTGGCCAAGAGCAAATTCCAAGAGGAACACCATGTTTGGATGCAAAACATTATAGGTCACTTTTGAAGAAAAATTTGAAATATTTCTAAGTATGGAAAGTCAACCTTTTTCTCCAACTTTGACTCGATACAACTTTTAGCTCAAGCATCCATTTGATCCCATTCTTCTTCCATTGCAAAGCTTATAACCTCATCTTTCCGAAGCATCAAGAATCATGCCTTAACACCCCTTGAGCTGAGAATGCCATTGGTCAGAAGTTGGCACTTTGAAACTGAATTTTTCACCAAGTGAGAAGTTTGAAATCCTTGATTTGGATTCTAAACACTTTGTTTCTGCATGTTTATGCCTCTAAACATGTTTAATGAAGTTCCAGAAGTGATTAGCATAACAAAACACGCGTTTTGGATGAGTTTTGATCAAATTGGAAGTCACACTTTTCTTGTTTGTAACTTCACACGATTTCCCTCCAAACTTCATCATTTCACACGCCTGGACATTCCAGTTGATTCCCTATAAATAGAGGGTCATTCCCCATTCATTTCCTCAAGCTTGGATAGCCAGAATCACCCTGCCAAACTTGTTCCATAATTCAGAATTCAGCAACTTCGAAATCCATATACAAGAATTTTTCAATCCAATTTTTTCCATCAATTCACCTTCCTTGATCTTCCCTGAAGCTAACCATATAATTACATTCAAGAATCGTGCCCTATATTGCTCCATAGAAGTCCAGTTTCAGAGCTCTACAACTCAACTTTAATAGGTAGATTCCTTCATCAATTCTTCAAAACTTTGATATCATTGTGATGCTCTCATTGCCCTGGTTCTAGTCGCAACACTTGCCTTTTACTGGAAACACTTTTTGACCATGAAATTTCAAATCCCTTTTCAAAACTTTCCTTCCAAATTGCTTGAGCTATAGTTTATATAAATTTGGCGCGGGGGTGTGGTTGTCTTCGTCTTGAAGAGACGAAGCGAATGCCATAGGTCTGAGCTTCTGATTTTATAGTTTTAGAGACCTATAATTCATGTTGGCTGGAGGTTGAAGATGACAAACGTGTCATCTTCCAACCAATGATGGCGTGCAACTTGTTTTTTTGAATTCTAATTTTATTTTTGATTCTATGCTTTATTCACTAATGACCATGATATGCATAGCGCGCCAGACCTTTTGGATCTGATTAATAACGCATTTTGACTCTCATCCAATGGTCCACATATTTTTGACTTTTATTTTATTTTCTGATTTTTTTATATTTAATTGTTTTAAACTTCAAAAATCATAGAAAATTCTTTTAAGTCCAAAAAATATGAAAAATATTTTTGATTATTCTCTTTCTGATTTTTATTTTTTCACAATTTAATTTTGTGTTTTGGTATTTTTTATAAATTTACACTTTATTTGAATTGGTTTAAATGTTTAAAAATACTTTTATGCATTTTTAAATTCTAAAAAAATTACGGAATGATCCAATGATATTGTGACAAATATTGGTGACCTTATTTTATTTTTGTTCCTGACTTTGTTATTTTTTATCATTTTTGGTTTATTTTACCCCTTTCTTTTAATTTTAAAAATAGTTTCTGACTTTAAAAAATTACCAAAAAATTTATAAAATCATTTGAGTCCTTTTCTGATTTTTCTATAGTCTTACTTTTTATTTCTTGATTAATTGTAACATAGTTGATATTTTTCTCTTTTATTTCTATTTTTAAACATTATTTTTTAACCTTTTTGTATATATTAAAATGTAATATTATTTTGTGACTATTTTCTGGCTGATCTTGGTTTAAATTTTTGATTATGAACTTTATTAACATCATTGGATATATGGTGCTGAGTCTAACTCCACAAAAATGGATGAATGATTTTAATAATAGTCTGATTAAATTTAATCCAAAAGTGGTTTGTATATTCTCTCCCACCCCTCTTCATCTCATCCCCTTCTTATTGCACTAAATGTTCTTGGATTATGATCTCTATATCATGTCTCAAAACAAATGGTGCATAAATTTCTATTGACCGACCTCAAAATAGGTGCGACTTCTATATAAGTCCATTTACGATTGCTTAACATAACGCTAAATTTTGTCCCGATTCGAATAAATAATCATTCGTGGCCCAAACTTATGTTTGCAAGCCCAAGTATGTTAATTTGATCTCTTTGATCCAATAACCTTGAGATTTATTGTATGGAGGATTTGGTTCTACCAATCCTCTAATAGATCTACAACACCTTTGGTCAACGCGGATCACTTAAACATCGTTGATCATTAAATGATACTCATAAGGATTCCAAATGGATGATATACTTGACAAAAAGCAAATGCAACTTATTGTGTGGAGGCTTTGGTTCTACCAATCCTCTAATGAGTTCCAAATGCAAGTTTCAAGATGATCATCCAACTAACTACTAATCACTAATAATTGACTTTATCCTTTATTCTTTTATTTATATGCCCTTTTATTTTTATGCACTATTTACTTTTAGCATTTACATTTCATGCCATTTTCATCTTTGCTAATTTGAGCATTTACTTTCTTGTCATATTTATTTTGCTCACTTGAGATTTTCTTTTCTTTTCCTAAGATACTTAATAATCAACATAAACCTTAAAAAACTTTAGTGAAGCTTGGACTATTTGGTTACTATCCTTGGCATTATGGAGCATTGGACTTTTTGGACTTAGGATTAGAAACCTTGGCCTATGATTGGAGACCTTGTGATCTTATCTGATTATTTTTGTAAGTGCCCTGGCTGGAGAGTTGGCTTCATTTGTAAAACAAATAAGAAAGCAAGTTTACCCAGATCCCCTCTGTTGTTTTAATATGTGGTGTTGAAGAAGTTCAACATCTGGACCAACATGTTAGATGTAATGTCATGACATCTGTCTTGACATCATGATAACGGAATTGGTAATTCAGTTACAGTTCTGGTACTTAAATATTCTGAGAATATATGTGGCGTTTCTTATGGAGAATCTGAAGATCAATCAAGAATCAATCAGAATATTTGAAGAAAATACTGTTTCTAAATATGGAGATATTTTAGGAACTAGAAGTTTGAAGACCTTGATTGTAGCAGAAGTTTGTTGCTGAGTTGTAACAGCAAGGAGAAAAGCTTGCTGCGATTTTGAAGGCCCAAATCCAGTTGGGTAATAGGTTATAAATAGCAGATTGTAACCTAGGGTTTAAGAAACTTTTAAAAATGTAACATTAGGGGTGTTTTGGGAGGTAAACCTGTCGGTCTGTGGCAAGGTTACCATGTATGTAACTCGAAACCTGTAGGTAAGAGTTTTAGTGTTCTTGGATGAAGCTGTGAAGCAAGTCCAAGTATTTCTGCATTACTTCATAATCATTGTAGTGTAGGAAATCAAGTGGGAGGGCACTGCTTCTTGGGTAGGAGTAAGACTTCTGTTGCTGCGGCAATAGGAATGGAAACTGGTAGGTTTCTATCTAGGAGTTCCTAGGTATAGGTTGCACTGGGTAGATGATTAAGTGAAGGATGGGAACTTGTTAAGTTTAGTCCTGAATTAATATTGCTAATAGTGGATCTTCTTCCTGGCTTGGTATGCCCCCAGAGTAGGTGTGTTTCACCGAACTGGGTCAACAACTGATTTGTGTTATTTACTTTCTGCCTTGGTTATGTGTTTGATGTCACAACATTCCTCATGACATCAAAGTACATGATTAACCTTAACTGTTCTAAACTTCAGTAAATCATAACCTGGTATGTAACAGATGATGTCTCAGAACATGTTAAGACATCATGTTGACATCTGTGTAAAAGAAACAGAATTGTGAAGGATGTTCGCTCTCTGCTGATCATGTGCAACAGATGAACAGAACTGGGTACATCGTGTGTTCTATCCTTTGCAACTTCAAAATATATCTGCCACAGCTTGGTTAAACTGTGCTTCTGTCTCTCCTCAGTACTGGATCACAAAAAATTGGATATCTACTTTGCAGTGTATTTATTATGTCATATCAGATGTTTAGACATTGAGTAGAACATCTGAAGACTGGTATACACCAGAATTTCAATTGGTATCAGAGCAGGCATCCTGTTCTGTTTCTGGATGAGATCCATGGGTGATACTTTCTGGTATCTGCAAGGTCAATTTTAGTACTGAAGATTGTAACCTGGAATGGTTTGTTATTTCCCTGAATGGTCCCTTGAAGTGAGAGGATGGACTATTCATGACAGGAACTGTGTGTACCTGTCTTTGGTGATTGGCATTTGGCCTGGTTGTGTGGTAGCTGCTCTAGGTTTGAACCATAGTCAAACTTGGTCTATTCTTGAAGGCTAGTCTGGTGGAGTGTGTGTGCAAAGATTGAGTTGTATTATGTTCTTCCGCTGCATAATACTTGGCAAAACTCAAGCTCTGATGTGTTTCCCCTCTTGTGGATTGAAGGCTACTGTATTCAAGATTTCAACATAAGCTGTTGAAGATGTCACAGATACTTGAGTCCTCTCAAGTCCACTCATGAAGACGTTCTTCGTTCAGGATGCTACTAGTTGAAGAGCATATGTTTTGGGTGTCAAACAAAGAGATACTTTGTTTGGAACCTACTCCTGACCTGGAAGAGGAGACATCTGTGTGTGCAAAGTTGACAATGGTAGAGTCAATCATGTCTGTGTGCTCCCGAAGGTTACTTTTAGGAGTCAGAACTCTAGAAGTAAAGCTGGTTGAGATGTGACATTGTGCAATCCCTATTGGTGGGCTTATTCCTGAAGATTGATCAGGACTGAGCAGTTGTTCCCTGGAGTACTATGGTGTGAAGAAAGACAAGCCCATTGGTTAATAAAAGTCAATGATGGTGCAACATTATTGCTCCTTCATACAAGTAGATTGGGATCGTGAATCTTGTCATTTAAACATCATGATTAGAAGTGGAAGTTCTTTCAAGATGTGAGAATATGAAGACTCAGAGTTTGGTCAAGGTAGTATGTTCTGGCAATACATATCTGCTGAGAAAGTCAGCATAAGTCTGATTGGTATGATTGGAGTATGAACAGGTATAACTCTTGGAGTTACTTGAATTTGGTAGGGATGTCATATGTCATGTCAAGAGATTTGCGTACAATGCATGGATATTTTGTGTTGAGCTTCCATGATTGGTAGTTTGAGGGGGAGAGTTGGTTAACCTCCTCACATTAGTTCAGCCTGGTGTTTAGCTGGCTGTTGACCTATGTCACATGGGCTCTGGGTGTGGTGTGACATATTTGCAAGGAAGGATTCATCTCTCTCATTCCTAAGGATGAATCTGATCTGGAAGGATTTAAGATCTATTGCTATTTGTGACAAGTACAAGTATTTAATTGATTATCCTTGGAGTTCAAGATAACCGATGTTCTTAAAGATGTGGGAACATTCTTTCTTCTAGATCCTGTGAAAGATCACAGGAAGAGTGATGCTTTAGAGCTATCTCTTTGGTGACAGCAAAATCATTTGATCTTTGAAAAGATTTCCTGGAAACATGTTCAGACTTGAAGCTTCAAGAAAAAGAAGACATCATAATCTTGATGATGGTTACTTGGATCAGTCTGGTTCTGATCTAGGTAAGGAAGTGAATTAGCTAATGGTAAAGTCAAGAAGAAGTGGCATAAGAAGGAGCTGAATTCAACAACTAGATGTTATAACATAATGTTGTGACATTTGGTTCAACATCAGATTCTTAGTTGGTGAAGTGGCACATCAACTTAAGACAGGATGATCTACGAAGTTGAAGATTGGATACTTCAAAAAGATCGTCTCTTTGCAACTCTGTGGAGTTGTTGGGTGGAGAAGATGTTACATGTTCCTGTCTTTGTGTATCTAAGCCTTTTGTGATAACTTGTAGCTTGAAGTTCAAACTTCAATTGGAAGATCAGAATATCTCTGGCAGAAGTCTGAGAAACATGGAGAAGTCAAAAGGTGGCATTTGATTTCCTCTTATGAGGATTCATGAAGGAGATAATCAAACTGTGGCAATTGGTCTATCTCAGAAGTGAATTCATAGAATCAAGATAATCAACATGTGGCAGCTGTTTATTATTGAGAGAGCATGACTCAGAGTATGGATGTTCTGACTTGTTGTGATGCTATGATCAGAAGAAGGTTGACTTAGACCAAGGATGTTCTAACTTGTTCTAAAGAAAGGTTGATTCAGAGTATGGATGCGTTCAACCAATATAATTGAACAGAGGGTGCGCTCTTGAAGACATGAAGATGCGTCTTATGTTTTCCATTCATCAAGGGGTCTTATTCACTTTGAATCAGAAGCTGCATTGAAGGTCCAACTGAGTATTGAATGTGTCCTACTTGTTTCCATGAGGAGAAGTGATTGGCCCTAACAGGGGGAGTATTGGTTTGTACAAAAGGTCTTCATCAAACTTGTAGGATATAAAGTGTGGCACCTTATTAACTATTGGAATGATGTGTTCAAAACTGAAGAAGACTATGTCTGACCAAATGTCATCACATCGGTAATGACATTGTTCCTAATTTCCTCTAAAACTACAGACAGGAGGAAAATTGGATGAAGTATGGATTATTACTAATAAATCCATGTGGAGTAACCATCCTCTTTGAGAAAATGGAATGGCTTCAAGCTGCTAAATCTGAAAATAGCAGAATGTATAACGACATAGGATTTGAGCATGTTTTCATCTGCTAAGAAAACAGAGCTGTTGTGTCTCATTATGAAACAGTTTAGTGAGCTGGAATGTTTAGGTGATAACTTGTCATCTAATAAAGGTATTATATAACTAATGCAGAGTGTAATATACCAACGATGTTTCTTGGGAAGGGGATCCTAAGACAAGGGAGCAGTCTGTTCTAAAAGACAAATGTCTGTTTTAAAAGGGCATCCTGACATGGTCAAAGGGTCAAACCCAAGGGTAGGTACCTGCATTAAAACCAGTCCTAGGGCACTGAAACTGTCAGAGTAAAGTACCAAGGTCGTTACTATCTATGCCAAAGTTGCATTATTTATGAAGACTCTCTCTATTCCTTCTCTTCATCAGAGGGTTTCAGCAATATGAAGTTTGTTAGCATCTGGGAAAATTGTGCATGGGTATGGATCTGTATGGGCAGTCTTTGTCAAATTCTGGCCAAAAAGGGGGAGAAAGATAGGGACTCAGGTGAAAGCAACAGAAGGCAATGTCCAGCAAGACTCAGGAGAAAGCAACATGATCCATAAGTAAGTAACTTTGGTTGTGTCTTGTGTTCTGAGTTAAGAGGATAGTTGTGACTTGTGATCTGAGTTACATGATCACAAGTAATAATCTGGAGAAAAGAAATCCTCTTGGGGCATCGATGGAGTGGAGTTGCTCACAGTTGACGACAGAGGTGTGTTGTTTGCTCAAAGGACATCAGCCTCTACAAAAGAAGATGTTAGACAAGATGTTGTAACATCTCAACTGTGTTGTGACCTGGTCCCAAAATACAACTTGCACTTATTTGTTTTAGCCAAAATTTGCCAAAGGGGGAGATTGTAAGTGCCCTGGCTGGAGAGTTGGCTTCATTTGTAAAACAAATAAGAAAGCAAGTTTACCCAGATCCCCTCTGTTGTTTTAATATGTGGTGTTGAAGAAGTTCAACATCTGGACCAACATGTTAGATGTAATGTCATGACATCTGTCTTGACATCATGATAACGGAATTGGTAATTCAGTTACAGTTCTGGTACTTAAATATTCTGAGAATATATGTGGCGTTTCTTATGGAGAATCTGAAGATCAATCAAGAATCAATCAGAATATTTGAAGAAAATACTGTTTCTAAATATGGAGATATTTTAGGAACTAGAAGTTTGAAGACCTTGATTGTAGCAGAAGTTTGTTGCTGAGTTGTAACAGCAAGGAGAAAAGCTTGCTGCGATTTTGAAGGCCCAAATCCAGTTGGGTAATAGGTTATAAATAGCAGATTGTAACCTAGGGTTTAAGAAACTTTTAAAAATGTAACATTAGGGGTGTTTTGGGAGGTAAACCTGTCGGTCTGTGGCAAGGTTACCATGTATGTAACTCGAAACCTGTAGGTAAGAGTTTTAGTGTTCTTGGATGAAGCTGTGAAGCAAGTCCAAGTATTTCTGCATTACTTCATAATCATTGTAGTGTAGGAAATCAAGTGGGAGGGCACTGCTTCTTGGGTAGGAGTAAGACTTCTGTTGCTGCGGCAATAGGAATGGAAACTGGTAGGTTTCTATCTAGGAGTTCCTAGGTATAGGTTGCACTGGGTAGATGATTAAGTGAAGGATGGGAACTTGTTAAGTTTAGTCCTGAATTAATATTGCTAATAGTGGATCTTCTTCCTGGCTTGGTATGCCCCCAGAGTAGGTGTGTTTCACCGAACTGGGTCAACAACTGATTTGTGTTATTTACTTTCTGCCTTGGTTATGTGTTTGATGTCACAACATTCCTCATGACATCAAAGTACATGATTAACCTTAACTGTTCTAAACTTCAGTAAATCATAACCTGGTATGTAACAGATGATGTCTCAGAACATGTTAAGACATCATGTTGACATCTGTGTAAAAGAAACAGAATTGTGAAGGATGTTCGCTCTCTGCTGATCATGTGCAACAGATGAACAGAACTGGGTACATCGTGTGTTCTATCCTTTGCAACTTCAAAATATATCTGCCACAGCTTGGTTAAACTGTGCTTCTGTCTCTCCTCAGTACTGGATCACAAAAAATTGGATATCTACTTTGCAGTGTATTTATTATGTCATATCAGATGTTTAGACATTGAGTAGAACATCTGAAGACTGGTATACACCAGAATTTCAATTTTGTCTGGAGCTCTTGAGGTTTACCTCAAGACATTGGGTTGTTTGTTTGTTTTGTATGTAGGTTATTGTGATTACACCCTTTGTTTGTAATCTGGAATTCACCCGTATACAGCCGTTACTCTGCCCAATTTTTATGAAGACTTAATACACTTGAAGTTTGGTTCTCTCAAGAGGTCTAGTATTTTTGCTTGTTTGGTTTCAATCCAAAGAGTGGGAATTCTATCTTGGATCACAGTGTCAAGTATTGGCTTCTTGTTGGTTAGATGATTCTTATCCCTAGCTTTTTACCTTATGCTTTAGGATAGCCTCTTCTTCTCCTCCCATCTTACTTAATTTCAAAAATCTTCTCCCTCCTTTTGATAACTCTTCTTGTTTTAAACTTGAATCACTTTCATAATAAACTTGGACTTAGGTCTATGAATTTTCAAACATTTTCATAAATAAACTCCAATAAACTTAATAATACTTTGAAATCCTTTTTGTGAGAAGACTAAAAGTCAATCAATCTCATTCAATCCATTTTGCCACTTTGGCTTTCATCTTTAAATTTTTCTCAAAAAAGATTGGACTCATGTCAATACTTGTAGTGATGTAAACAACTATACTTCTATAATATGTAGTGAGGAGAGATATTTTCCACTTGGGTGTTGACTGAGGAATTGTTGATTCTAAAATCCAAGCCGTATCCTCCACTTTGAGATGATGCAAATTCTCCTTTCTCATGATTGTGGGTGGTAAGTATGTTTTCCACACGGACAATGACGATGATGTTTTATCTCATAAAATTAACCAAGACATTTATGTTTTAAATTTTTTAAAAGAGGAACTATGTGTACCCTGATCCCCTATTGCATGAAAAGGTGGTACGTAGGCACTAAAGGTTCGCAACCGCGGCGGGTGCAAAAATCGTAAAAAAATATATTTCTTTTCTCACCTCCACCATCTATTGTCACACAATATTTTATAGCCAAAATATATAGATTTTTCAAAGAGGTTCCTGTGGAGTACCATAGATGTTTAGGGTGCTAATACCTTCCCTTTGCATAATCAACCCCCTTACCTTGAATCTTTCCCCCTCTTTTTGGGTTATTCACTCTTTTCCCATTCCTTTGGAAACAATAAAGCATGGTGGCGATTTTTATTTTGATTTGTATAAGTCTAGTAAATCTAATGGCTTA
This sequence comes from Vicia faba, assembly GCA_948472305.1. NCBI lineage: Eukaryota > Viridiplantae > Streptophyta > Magnoliopsida > Fabales > Fabaceae > Vicia > Vicia faba. The sequence continues at coordinate 816,816,536 of OX451741.1, read as the reverse complement.
GTCTTAAACATTTCTACTGCTACAGAAAAATGGCGACTTCATTGGGGAAAGGTTGACCTCTTGCTGGTCCATCCCTAAGTGGGTTGAGCCTATCTTTGTTTATATCTGTATATGTGTTATTATTGTTTTTGTGTTATATGTTGTATATATGTTTGTCTGAATTTTCCTGGTTTTTAGGGTGCTTGGTGATAACTCATAAGTCCTATACCCAGACTTGGGCAAACTTTAAGATAGGAAGAACAGTATAGTCATGTCAACTTTGAGGGAGTAATCCCAAAAAAGGAGGCATGAGATCCCCCACTCAGTGGAGGCCCCTTTGACTGTAGTGTTGTTTACTGAGTAATCGAGAAGACATACTGCTTTCGACCTGGGAGCCTGCTGAAACTGAGGACTGTAGAATACCAAACCCATCTTAGCCTTTTAGGTGTATTGCAGAAGCTATGACAGAGTACTCCAGAAATAGTTGTCACGCAATACTACGCTCATACGAGTTTTTCTTGAGAATATTACTAATTACCGAGTTAATCGGGAAGTTGGTAATATCCTAAGGAAGGATGTAGACTCTGGGAACCTCTAGAACCTTGTTCGGTAGGTGATAACTTTTAGACCAACACCTTATGGGTAGTACCTTCGACCTCATTGTTGTACCCCAATTTTTGCCCCTAAGATTCCTCTATCATATCATATCAACTCAATCATGACAAGATCACATTAGGGCTGGTTCTTCCTCTTTTTCTATCTCATATCTTTAAGTTGTCTCTTGAGGAATCTCCAAGCACCTTGGTTGTGTATTTTGTATATGTGTTGTTGACTAACTTCTAATCAAAATACAAAAAAATGTTTGTCCTTGTCTTTGCAAAAATTGTGTTTTGTAGGTACCAAGTCAAAGCATCCAACAAATAAGGTTTTGCAAGTTGATTGATCCTATTGTGGCAAAAATCCAGCATGCATCGACCCATAAAGGTATGTATCGACTCATTTTGTTGTGCATAACTTGCATGTGTCGACACATGCATGTATGTATCGACTCATCCTGCTTGAATAACTAGCATGTGTCGACACATGCATGTATGTATCGACTCATCCTGTTTGTTTAACTAGCATGTGTCGACACATACGTGTCATGTATTGACTCATGTAGTTTGTGTGATTCTGTAATGAGTTGAAATAACAGTACGTATCAACAAATAGAGGCATGTATCGACACATGCTGTGTTATATAGCTAGGATGTATCGACACATACCCCCTATGTATCGACTCATAATAGCAAAATGCACGTGTTTTTTTGAAAAAAAGCCAGCAAATTCAAACTGTTGTCATTTTGGCTCCAATTGTTTCTACATAATTTGAAATTATATCATTAATTCAAATTTGGCTCCAAGAATAAATTACCAAATTACCACTAATCCCAATTCTATAACTCTATAAATAGAGACCCCATTTCATTCAAATCACAAGCTTTTGACAACCAAAATCATCTTGCTAAAAAATCTCTCAATTCTCTCCATTTTACCAAATTCACTCAAAGCTCCATTTTCAAAAAGTTAGTAAGATTTGCATTGAATTTTACTAATCTTTGAGCTAAAACTTCATACAAACACTTTTTCTCCATTAATTCTCTACATCCAAACTTTGGTGATTGATTCTTGTTGTTGAATTGAAACAAATTCTGAAGTTGTTTGATAATTCTCAAATTCTACCTTTGGTAAGTTGGATCATCATCTTTCACAATGTGATCTCTTGTGGATTTCTGGTTTTGATTCCTTGAGCACTGTTTTATAACTCCATTAGTGCTATTTTCTCAAAATTTGCTGGAATTTTCGTGCTCAATTGGATCCATGATCATAAGGTGTTTGATAAAAAGTTGGAACAAGAATTTGATCTTTAAAATGCTGTTTTCTACTGATTTTTAACAGGTTGCAATCAATTATTGTAACATTACAATTGATTGTCACAAAAAATTGATTTGATAAAAAACTGCACTGATGCAATAGGTTGCTGTCTAAGCACAATTGATTGTAACAGTGCCAAAAAAATACTTTTTCTGCCTTATTTTGGGGCTGTTTTGACTCAAATATTTTTCTGCTCACTCTCTTTGATGGATAACTTGGATTGCAATTTTAAATGTTCAATTTGTTTTTTAAACTCAATGGACTTTATGATGTAAATGAAGTTGGATAAATGTTCGTCAATTCAAATCTACCTAAGAGTGAATTATTCAATTCATTTTTGGTGCTTTGGATTAATGATATATTTAGTACTTTAATCCATCTAGAGGAGTGGTTGAGTTTAAAGATGAAGGAATTTTGAAATGGTGATCCAAATTAGCTTATCATTCCCCTCCCTCTTCATATTATCCCTTTATTTTTTAATTGTGCTACATGTTAAAGGATGGTGATCTCTATATCATTTATCCAAACATGAAGTACATAGATTGCTATTGTCCGGCCTCAAAATAGGTGCGACTTCTATATAAGTCCACTTACGATTGCTTAATATAGCGCTAAATTTTTTCCCGATTCGAATAAATGATCATTTGTGGCCCAAACTTATGATTGCAAGCCCAAGTATGTTAATTTGATCTCTTTGATCCAATAACCTTGAGATTCATTGTATGGAGGCTTTGGTTCTACCAATCCTCTAATGGATCTACAACACCTTTGGTCAACGCGGATCACTTAAACATCGTTGATCATTACATGTTACTTTTTTTGAGAATTCCAAAATGGATGATATACTTGACAAAAAGCAAATGCAACTTGTTGTATGGAGGCTTTGGTTCTACCAATCCTCTAATGAGTTCCAAATGCAAGTTTCAAGATGATCATCCAACTAACCACTAATTTCTAAAAATTGATTTTACTTTATGCTTTATAATTTTTTATGCTTTATGCACCATTTAATTTAAGCATTTACATTTCATGTCATCTTTTTATTTTACTCACTTGAGCATTTACTTTTATGTCCTTTTTATTTTGCTCACTTGAGCTTTTCTTTTCCTTTTAAAGATACCTAATAATCAACATGAACCATAAAAATCTTTAATGATATTTGGACTATTGGTTACTATCCTTGGCATTATGGAGCATTGGACTTCTTGGACTTAGGATTAGAGACCTTGGCCTATCTTGGAGACCTTCGTGACCTTATTTGATATTTTGTCTGGAGTTCTTGAGGTTTACCTCAAGACATTGGGTTGTTTGTTTGTTTTGTCTGTAGGTTATTATGATTACATACTTTGTTTGTAATTTGGAATTCACCCGTATACAGCCGTTACTCTGCCCAATTTTTGCAAAGACTTAATACACTTGAAGTTTGTTTCTCTCAAGAGGTCTAGTATCTTTGCTCGCTTGGTTTCAATCCAAAGAATGGGAATTATATATTGACTCATAATGTCAAATAGTGGCTTCTTGTTGGTTAGATGGTTCTTATCCCTAGCTATTACCTTATGCTTTAGGATAATCTCTTCATCTCCTCCCACCTTCTTTAATTTCAAAAATCTTCTCCCTCCTTTCAAAAAACTCTTCTTATTTCTTAACTTGAAATATTTTTATAATAAACTTGGACTTAGGTCCATGCATTTTCAAAAAATTTTCATAAATAAATTTCAATCAATTTAATAATACCTTGACATTTTTTGTGAGAAGACTAAAAGTCAATCAATCTTATTTCAAACCATTTTTTCCACTTTGGCTTTTTACCTTTAAAATCTTTCTCAAAAGATTAGACTCTTGTCAATCCTTGTAGTGATGCAAACAACTATACTTCTACAACATGTAGTAAAGAGAGATATTTTCCACTTGGGTGTTGAGTGAGGCATTGTTGATTTTAAAATCCAAGCCATATCCTCCACTTTGAGATGATGCGAATTCTCCTTTCTCATGATTGTGGGTAGTAAGTATGTTTTCCACATGGACAATGACGATGATGTCTTATCTCATAAAATTAACCAACACACTTGTGTTTCAAATTTTTAAAAGAGGAACTACGTGTACCCTGATCCCCTATTGCACGAAAGGTGGTATGTAGGCACTAAAGGTTCGCAACCGCGGCGGGTGCAAAAATTATAAAAAAATATTTCTTTTCTCACCTCTACCATCCATTTTACATAACACATTTTCATAACCAAAATATACAGATTTTTCAAAGAGGTTCCTGCGGAGTACCATAGATGTTTAGGATGCTAATACCTTCCCTTTGCATAAACAACCCCCTTACCTTGAATATTTCCCCCTTTTTGGGTTTTCGCTCTCTTCCCATTCCTTTGGAAACAATAAAGCGCGGTGGCGATTTTTATTTTGATTTGTATAAAGTCTAGTCAATCCAATGGCTTAGTCTTGAACATTTCTACTGCTACAGAAAAATGGCGGCTTCACTGGGGAAAGATTGACCTCTTTCCGGTCCATCCCTAAGTGGGTTGAGCCTATCTTTGTTTATATCTGTATGTGTGTTATTGTGTTTATGTGTTATATTTTGTATGTATGTTTGTCTCGATTTTCCTGGTTTATAGGGTGCTTGGTGATTACTCATAAGTCCTATACCCGGGCTTGGGAAAACTTTAAGATAGGACGGGCGGTATAGTCATGTTAACTTTTAGGGAGTAATCCCAAAAAAGGAGGCATAAGATCCCCCACTCAGTGGAGGCCCCTTTGACTGTAGTGTCGTTTACCGAGTAATCGGGAAGACGTACTGCTTTCGACCTGGGAGCCTACCGAAGCTGAGGATCGTAGATTACCTAACCCATCTTGGCCTTTTAGGTGCAGTGCAGAAGGTATGATGGAGTAATCCGAAGTATTTGTCACGCGATACTATGCTCGGACGAGTCTTTCTTGAGAATATTACTAATTATCGAGTTAATCTGGAAGTTGGTAATATCCGAAGGAAGGATGTAGACTCTAGGAACCTCTTAGAACCTTGTTCGGCAGGTGATAACTTTTTAGACCAATACCTTATGGGTAGTACCTTCAGCCTCATGCTCGTGACGTTGGACCTATGAACCCTATATGTGTGATCTTGTGTGTGATTGTTGCATCATGCATCCATGCACTCATAAGCATCTTTTGAAGCAAACAATATTTCAAGGGATTTAAAGGTTGACTATTTGTGAATATCTCAGGTACTTTTAACCATGGATTCTGGAAAGAGAAAGATCAGGAAATACAATTTCAAGGATCCCAAAATAGATGAGTTGATCAGTTTAATTCTAGAGATCGAGTGTCCTGCAGACTTTCGGAAGAAGTATGGATCCATTATTCCTCTCATGAAGCTGAAGATGAAGGAGGGTTTTCTCTCAACTTTGGTCCAGTTCTATGATTCGGTGTATCACTGCTTTACTTTTCCCGATTATTAGTTGATGCCAACACTGGAAGAGTATTCCTATCTATTGGATTTACCTGTTACCGATCATGTTCCTTTTACTGGTTTGGAAGGTGAGCCAAAACCACATGAGATTGCTGCTTTGATTCATCTGGGGAAGTCTGAGGTGGAAGCCCATATGACTACCAAAGGAGGGATTAGGGGATTACCAGCTCAGTTATTATTGGAGAAAGCTCGTTACTTTTCCAGGATGAAGAGTATGGTTGCTTTTGAGGCCATCTTTTCTTTACTCGCCTATGGATTATTCTTATTCCCTAATATGGACAAGTTTGTCGACATTAACGCTATCAGGATTTTCATGATTGGAAACCCGATTCCTACACTGTTGGGTGATGCTTATTACTCTGTTCATCTTCGGAGTTCCTATCATGGGGGAATGATTATCTGTTGCACGCCTTTGTTGTACCGGTGGTTTATCTCTCATATGCCTCAGTCTGATGCTTTTTGGGATGTTAAGAAGGAACCCGTTGGGCTCCTAATATCATGGCACTTACTCACTCGGATATTGATTGGTATCATCGAGCTTACCAGGATGTGGAGATTATTGACAGTTGTGGTAGTTTCCCCAATGTGCCTCTTCTTGGTACAAAGGGAGGAATTAACTATAACCCTGTTCTTGCACGGCGACAGCTTGGTTATTCGATGAGGGATAAACCAAATAATATTCATTTGAGTAGTTTCTTTCTGAAGGAAGGAGAAGACCACAGGGAAGCTAAGGAGCAGATTGCGAAGGCCTGGTGTCACATTCATAAGCAGAGTATGAAGGATTTGGGACCTAGAGGTGTTATTTCTTTAGAGCCATATCTTTAGTGGGTCAGATCGAGAGCCATTCAGTTGAAGATGCTGTATACTCGGGAGACACCCATGCCTGATTTGTTTGTGAAGACCACTCCTCCTGTATTAGATGATCTGGAAGAGCTGCAACTTGATTTGGTTAGGATGCAACAAGAAAGGGATGCTTGGAAGAATAAGTTCCAGACTTTAGAGAGTTCCTATAGGGCAGACTTGAAGGAGAAAGATGATTTGATCGAGATCCTTGAGAGTCGAGCAGTGGAGTCTATGGAGAGGCAATGGGATTTATTTTCTCCTAAGCCTCAAACAGGTGCTGATTACTCACTTCCTGCTTCAGATGATTGGAAGGAGATTGCCATCAGACAGATGGAAGAAAACCAGAGGTTGAGGGCTCAGATTTCCAGGCTCACAGGGAAGCGCTAGCATACAGATTGATCTCCATTAGTTCCTCTTCTCAGGATTTTAGATTGTATTCTCATCTTGTACTTGGGATCATTGAAATTTGTAATCCATTTTGAATTTATTATAATGAAATTTTTCAGTATTTCAAAAGCTTTATTATTTGGATGTTTGCAATGTGTCTATAAATCTTAAATCCCTTGAAATATTAAATGATAAAATAAAAATAATCATATGCATTGTATATCATGCATCATATTGCACATATTTCTTGCATTTGTTATGCATATCCAGGTGTCTTACTCAGTTTCTTTGCTTCACTCAGCAAGCTGACTCATCACTACAACAGTCAGGCTAATTTCAAAAAGAAGATGGACAATTTGGAACAGGAGAATCGCGAGCTGCGCGAAGAAGTTTTTGCTTTGAAGGCTGGCTTGGCCAACTTGACTGCTCTGATGGAAGCTCTGGTGGTTGCTCAGAATCAGCCACTGAGTGTTCAACCTCAACCAACAAGGGCACATGCTGAAGATCCTACTGTTCCTGTATCCGCTGCTCCGGCTGTTGTTCAAAACCGTGTGCCTCAGGGTTATCCGTGGGGAATGCCAGAGAATTTTGCACCTGAAGGTTTCAATCTCGGCCCTCAAGATGCTCCAGTGGTTCAAAATGTTGTTACTCCTACACCTCATGTGGTGCATACTGTTCCTGCTGCACCTCCTTCGGTGAATTTGGTTCCGTTGGTCAAGGAATATGTGTGTCGTACTTTCCCTCCGCCGAGTGAAGACTTGGGTCTTTATGGCAGAATGGATGATTTCCAAGAGCAGTTTGATAGAATGCAAAAAGAGATGAAGGCTCTTAGGGGAAAAGAGTTATTTGGGCAGAATGTGAATGAGCTGTGTTTGGTCCCGAATGTTAAAGTGTGTGATCGGTGGGAATAGAACTGACTGTTTTAGAATCCTGGTTCGCGTTTGCGTTTGTTTTTGCAAAATGTCGCGGTAAGCAAGAGTCGCCACCGTCTTTTATTTTATCCAACAAGGAAAGGTCAAAAGCACAGAAAAATTCCTTTTCGAGATGTTTCTCGGGTTCGGGAGGTAGATTATAGAAAGGGAAGGTGTTAGCACCCTTTCTATCCGTGGTTATCCATGGGCTCTTAGGTACTTGCTCACTATGTTTTCAAAAGTTTGATTTTCTTTGTGATCGTGGGTTTTGAAAGGAGTTTTGTTTGAAAACTTCGATTTTACTCTTGTTTCTGTCCTCAAGAGTGTATGAAGTGTTGTTGAAAACTTTGTTTGAAAAGTGTAAGTGCGAAAAATCTATTTTGTTTTGAAAGAGCAAGTACCTGAGAACCTCTACCTACTCAAAAGGGAATTAAACTGTGCAAATGTCCTTTAGACAGTGCTATCCCACTATTTAGGAGTAGGTAACACCGTCGTTGGAATTTTCGGGTCAATTCGATTAAGGGACATGTGGTCACTAAAGCAACGTTAGGACGCCTTAGCGGTAACCCTAATGTCTTAGATCATTTTATCCGAGGCAACTGTTTCGAGGCAACTTATGATCTTTGGACAAGAGGGCGACCTCTAAAACTTCCTATACTCAATGACCACGTTCGAGGCAACCAAGTGAGGCGTACCCTAGGAGTGGCATGTGCAAATGTGTCAATTTTAAGTTATGTTATCTTTGTACATGTTATGGTGAGCTACGGTTGATTTTAAGTTAAGATAGATCTTGTCATGCATAGCCTATTATTCATACATCTAGAAATTAATGGTTGCGGAAAATAAAACTAAGCTATTACAAGGCGTCGGGTATTTACACCGCCAAAAACAAACCCTTGAAAAAGTAAATGCGAAAAAGTAAATAAAAGCGATAAAAGGTCCTAAGTTAAAGCTATTACATCCTCGGAGCAATTACATAATTGGAATCAGATAAATCGCGTGCGAGAAAAATTGAATTGGAGAATTTTTAGGGTTTTGACCCCTTTTTATTTAATAAAGCTTATTGTGATTATTTTTGTATTAAAGAAATTAGTCTAAATTAATAATTGAATTAATTAATTAAAATAAAAATATTTTTGGTTTTTTGTTATTTAAGGAAATAAAATAAAAAAAATGGTTAAAAGTTATTAAAAACCCTAATTCTACATTAATTTTATTTTGTTGCAAAAAATGTTAAAATTATACCTAATTAAAAAAAATAAGTCAATTAAATTGTTTATTTACAAAATAATGAAATTAATAAGAATAATATAAATTTTTTATGTTTTCTGATTTTTATTAGGAAAAATAAATTATTTGGTTAATTAAATAATAATGATAATAATTAAGTAAAACAAATAAATATAAAAGAAAATATAAAGAGAAAAGAAATAACCCATTGGGGGGTTTGGGCCCAGAGAGGGTGTTTGATCAGTAGTTTTTGAGACCCACTTGCTGCAAGCCCGCGTTTGACTTTTGTGATTTGCTATGCGTGCGCTGACCTGTGATCATGGTGAGGACCCCATTCTGGTCATTGGATTTGGTTTGAGACTACCTGGCCAGCATCTGGAGAAGGGCGTATGATGGACCCTCCTTTGAGAATTACACACGAATACCTGAAGAAAAAATTGAACAAAGTTTTGGGGGACCTGGGATTCGAACCCATGTCCCGTTAGCCAATGAACAAACGCCCTAGCCACTGAGCCATTTGCTTGTTTTGTAATTATATAATACAATGATTAATATATATCAAACAAACACTTATGCCTGAAAAAAAAATAAAAAGCGCGCTATTTCAAATGGGCCAATGGGAGGGTGACGTGTGGTCGTCTTCTCCAACGAAACTCTGGTTTTCTTACCTGCGGATTTTTATCCGCAGGAAGATTCGTGGGATCGTTCAAAAATGCATTTTAGGCCATAATAATCCCATCCAAGCACATGGACGTGGTCACCTCTTCCTCCTGAGTTCAACCATGGCCAAGATTCATCCTAATTGTCCCTGCAAAACGAAACTCCAAATGGAAACCTCCAAAACCCTAGGTTCGGGTAGGGAGTTATAGGCTACAAAAAAGCAATTGAATGATGCAGAATGAATGGAAATTTAAAGGCAAGCATGATTATACAAAAATATTGGCAAGAGGATGCAAGGAAGTGGTTTTACGATATCATGTTCAGAGCCATAATCGTGACGACTTACAGTGCGTTTCAGGGGGCCTTAAGGTACGGTTGTGGTTGCTATGGCTTCAGGAGATTGCAAGCAAGAACATCACGTTGAGATTTTTGATTGAAACAAGCTCTAACCAAGAATTCAATTTCTCTCCTTTTCACCCTTTTTTCAGTTTTGGTATGGCCGTTTTAACAGAGCTTAGGTCGTGAATTAGGTTTGTGTGGCTTGTGTATGTATATTGGAAGTGAATTAGGTCAAGAGTTGGGCTTTAATCCATGTGCATTCAAGGTTTTGAGATTTGATTTTATCACCATTGAAAAGCTTTCCAAATATGGCCAAATCTGAGATTTTGTGCATGTTTGAGCCTTGGCACGAGTTGGTTGGTTGTCACATGATATTTGCAAGCTGTACAAATCACAAAGATCCATTTACATCAATTTTTGGATTTTATATGATTTAATATTGATTAATAATGAATTAAATCAATAAAAATGAAATAAAATAGAAAAATAAATGTTTGGTCATGAAATTAAGGATGGGACACGTGTGTGGTATGACAAGACTGAATCAAGTGGAAAAAGTGGGCCCTTTTGTCAAAAATTGGAGTTTTGAGGATAGTTGACTTTTGGCAATTTTGGAAAAATGCCCAAATTCAACAATGCATAACTTCCCCAATTTTGAACTTTTGGAGGTGTTCTTGGACTTTTTAGAAACCTTGAGATGTACTCTAATCAACCCTTTTGGTCTCATCTCATTTTGATCTTCCATTCTCAAGGTATAAGCTTTGGCAAAAAAGGTGTTTTTGTTGACTTTCAAAAATGACCTATAATGTCCAAATTTGTAACTTCTTGTGAGTGCATTTTATGATCTTGGGGTATGAATATGGATTGTGGGAAATTTCATCCTCTTCAAAATGAGCTTTGGATGGGTCATTTCGCATAAAGTATGAGAAAGTTATGCTTGGCCAAAGTTGAGTTGACTTTTCCTACAAAACCCTAATTTATCAACTTTTGAATCTTGATGAATCTTGAGCAATCCTTGATGAATCATGATCAACCCTTGATCAAATGATTAATTATCCTTCAAAATGAGAATGTTGACAAAAAATCTGGAGGTTTGACTGTATTTAGGTCACAGTTGACTTTTGCCCTATCACAGTCGATTTTTGGGTCTCTTGAGCAATTGACTGACCAAAGTTTCTCTGCAAGGCTTGAAATTTGTCATGGATGAACTTAAGAAAATATTAAGACATTGGGAAGCACTTGAGGCCATTTGGATGTAAGGACCTTGATGCAACACAAAACCCTAATTTTGGATTGACTGCTTTAGGAGGTGATTTGATTGTACAACCCTTGAGCAATCTTGAACCATTTGGAGATGATTCTTGACAAATCTTGAGGAATATGGGAGGGAAAATTTTGGGGTACAACATTTGCCCCTGTTCAATCTTCTTAAACCTGAGGATGTAGATTGGCTTGCGTTCCTTTCGTGATCCGAAGGTGGAAGATGATTGAACACTAAAGTGCCCCGAAATTTGCACTCACATGATGTAGTATCAACATTGTGATATCAGGAATGGGCTTACAGATGCCATTTGGAGATTGTTGGTAGGAGGATGGGATTACAGGTGCCACCTAGAGATTGTTTGTTGATTTGTAGTTTTGTAAGTTGAAAGAAGGAACCTGTGTAGGGTTGCCTGATGATGAGTCCGTGTAAAACTGCATCTGAAAGAGAAGGAACCGGTGTAAGGTTGCCTGATGATGAGTCCGTGTGAAACTGCATCTTGGAAGGAAAGAACCTGTGTAGGGTGATAAGTCCGTGTAAAACTTCTGGAGGAACCTGGGTAAGGTGATAAGTCTGTGTAAAACTTCTGGAGGAACCTGAGTAAGGTTACTTTGGGATGAGTTCGTGTAAAACTTCATCTTGGAAAGAGAAGGAATCGGTGTAGGGTTGCTTGATGATGGCCAAGTAGATAATTGTCCTGTCTGGTTTCAGGTATTAACCTACAATCATTCGTCCACAAAATTTTCCTGGCTTGTTACAGGTATTAATCTGGAACTTGAAAAGGTTGGCCGATGAGATAGTTGTCCTGGCTGGTTACAAGTATTGATCTCTAACCTGAGAAAGAAAAATAGCTTTCCTGGCTTGTTACAGGTATTAATTTTCAATCTCTTCGTGTAGGTGGTTTTCCTGGCTGGTTTCAGGTATTAACCTACAATCAGTCGTCCACAGATGTTTTTCCTGGCTTGCTACAGGTATTAATCTGGAACTTGAAAAGGTTGGCTGATGAGATAGTTGTCCTGGCTGGTTTCAGGTATTAATCTCTGACCTGAGAAAGAAAGATGGCTTCCTGGCTTGTTACAGGTATTGATCTTCCATCTCTTCATGTAGATAACTTTCCTGGCTTGTTACAGGTATTGATCTATAATCAGTCGTCCACAAATATTTTCCTGGATTGTTACAGGTATTGATCTGGAACTGCAAAGGTTGATGGTAATCATCTTTTGATTGATCTTTTCCTGAAAAGGCAAAACATTAGTTGTATGCAATGTCATGATGTATGAAATGCATGATGTTCTCAAAATAAATGAGATCGTGTCGTATGCACTTTATCATGTATGTAAATAGGAGGTATGAAATGTGAAATGTTTATGAATGTATTTTCGTCTGGGAAAATAAATCCCGGAGTCGCTGGAGAATAGAGTTGAGTTCTTCGTTTCCGCTGGGGATGATGAACGAAGATGATTGTGAGAATAAACCTGCAGGATAAAAGAACTCCGTTGGGGAATAAACTTGTGAAAATATTACTCTGCAGGGAATTACTCTGTGGGAAGAGATGCTTTGCTGAGATTTTAACGATAACTCCGCTGGGGATTCCGTTGATAAGCTCTATTGGAGATTTTGATGATGAACTCCGTCGGGGATAGAAAGAACTTCGCTGGGGATGATCTTTCAGTTGCAACTTGCTGAGGATAACCCAGTTAGACTCTTTTGGGGATAACCTCTGAATTTGGCTGAGGAGATGCATTTGTATTCTGCAGGGGACAAGATTCCAGAATCTACTGGGTAAGATGATTCAGTTCTCTATTAGGGAAACTTTTTAGACTGCACTGGGGAAATGGCTCCACTAGGGGTATCTTGTATTCCGCCGGGGAACATCCTTATATTTCGTTGAGGAATATTAAGACTGCCGGGGATGCTCTTTACGCTTGCTGGGGAATATCCTTATACTCTGCTGGGGAATATTAAGACCTTCTGGGAATACCGAGCCTTTTTAGGGCTGATGATAGGCCAACTTTGCTTGGGGGAGAGTATTGCTGATTCGTCCATGGTTGCAGGTCTTAGTGGGGAGAGCTTCCATTACTGTCTTACTCTGCGGGGAGTGAAGGTACCTTGGTCATATTCTTCAGCTGAATCTACCTTGTACCTGGTGGACAGAGCAGCTTGTACAGTTTGGACAATTCTTATTGCCCCAGTTTCTACGGGAGAAGATGGCCTATGAGGTGTTTGATAGCTGCCGATTGACAAATCTTCTTCTGGTAGGCAAGTGACGAGATGACGGGACATAGTCGTACGCTTTGATCCCTAATTTTTGCCTGGACCGCCCTTTCGGGTTTTCAGTCCATCGGGATACCCTTTTTTGCCCAAGCCGCCTTTTCAGGTTTTCAACTTGCCGGGTGTACAATTTTTTTTATTTTCATCCCTTATTTTTTGCCCGAACCCGTTTGGTTCGCCGGGAAGCCCTTATTTTTGCCTAGGCCAGTCAACCTAGCGGGTCTTTGATTATGCGTAGTACTTTTTGACTATGTCCATGTTCTCAGAGTGCAGGGAGTTGTCACTGTCAGTAGTGTTGTGTCACCATACTACCAGAAGATGTTTGATCATGCAAGATTCGTTGCTGGAATTCATGTCCAATGCCCTAAGTGACTCAGGCGGAGATTTGCCCCTGGCTATTTGGCATTTTGAGAGATTCCTTGAATATTGACTTGACTGCCCCAGATGATGGACAATGATCATGTCTGCCCCTTGGTTGGAAGTGTTTCTTCCACTTGAGGTGACCCTTTTTGTTGGAAAGGTTTCTTTGTTCACTAGATATTCGTCGTGCGAATTTCTCTGCTGTTGAACAAATAGTCATATGCAAACAATGTTATTTTAAGAATGCAAATCTTATGTCTATTTTGAAGTTCTTTGAAAATGCAGTTTTCAATAAAACAAGCGAATTTTTTTTGTAAAATGTGATGTCAACTCAGGATTTTACAGCAAGCCCTACAGGAGTCAGGATACCTTTTGTAACAGTATGCTTTCGAACTAACCCATGCTTCAGCTAGGACTTTTAAGGGTTATAACGTGGTCTGGTTCACGGTTTAAGAAACAAAGGATAAAGGCTCAAATTTTATTTGTACCCACCCGTTCTTCGTGATGTTCTTCGATCCTAAACTCAGCTAATCATGCATTAGATCTTGTTTGAGTCTTTGCTCTGATATTCCAGTGGTGGTTCGGATACTGACAATTTATTTTGAACAGGCAGTCATTTTGTTGAGAGTCTGTAGGATCTCTTTCTTTTTGATTTTATTATCCCTGTCTTTTGCCTGAACTATTTCTTTTGTGATTACAGTCAGCGGGATGCCCCAGTTTTATAAGTCTCCTTCATAGGTTTTGACTTGTTGGGCTTTTATTTTGAGAGATAATGACTGCCTGTCCTTACGATTATACGGAACCATCACCGTCTTTTGTTTCGGAAGGACTTCTTTGATGCCATTCATTGTGCACCTGGATCAACTGAGAAAACTACCCTGCCCCAGGTTATAATTAAGGGTTTTAATTTGTGAAAAGAAAAACTCCAACTTCTTTGGCTCAAAGGGGTTGACGAGGGATTATCTTCCTTATAACTCCACTGTTTAGGATTTGAAACAATGCCTGTACATCGTCAGTGGGGTCTGTTCAAAAGCATACTGTAAAGATCGTGGTATCGTTTTCGTCATCCTCCCTCAAAAGGTTTAGAATTTTTTAATCGAGAGTTTGAACATTACAAAAAGGAAATATGAAGCAATTTTAAGCATAGTGAAAACAATTAATTCAAAACAGACACGTGTAATGCATTAATGAAATAAAAGAGTTTGACATGATAATTGTTTGAATAAGCCAAGAAAAATACAACTTCAGAATTCAAATGAACAAAAGTCTCTCAATCCTAGCCATGTTTTGGCAAAGGAGCAGTGATCACATTGGGGGTCTCAGGAGGCTCGAATTTGATCTCCTTAGCGTCAATCATATTCTGAATCTTGTATTTCAGCGCCCAACAATTGTTAGTATCGTGCCCCGGACTACCGGAATGATAAGCACACCTTGCATCTGGGTTGTAGTTAGGAGAAGAAGTCTTAGGGTTCGGAGGAGGGTTTATCACCGTAATCAGATTCATCTTCAACATGTGCTGCAATGCTTGTGACAATGGCATGTTGATGTTGGTGAACTGTCTTTTAGGCTCGTCCGGCCTTCGTTGATTTCCCTTTTGCTGTTGTCAGTGTGACGCAGAACCAGAGATCAAGACTGCCCCTACGTGTTGGTCACGACGACTCTTTTGACTGTACACAGTATTGGACTCTTTCTTCCCACTGTAAGGATTTTTCTGAGCATCAGAAGGTGTAGCTTCTTGAATCTTCCCACTTTTGATGCCGGCTTCAATTCTCTCACCAGTCAGGATAAGGTCTGTAAACCCGGCTGAAGAGTTTCCAATCAAATGGTTAAAGAATGGACCAGACAGGGTCCCCAGAAACATATCGACAAGTTCACGATCAGCCAAAGGTGGTTGCACCCTTCCGGCAAGGTCTCTCCATTTCTGAGCATACTCTTTAAATCCTTCACCCGTCCCTATTGACATACCTTGGAGTTGGGTACGCATAGGAGCGAGGTCGGAGTTATACTGGTACTGCCTATAGAACTCAGTAGCCAAATCCTCCCAGCTGCGGATACTGGCTCCATCCAACTGATAGAACCACTCAAGCTGAGTCCCTGAAAGACTGTCTTGAAAGAAATGGATCCACAAGTTCTTGTCAGCAGTGTAAGGTTGGATCCTCCTCACATATAACCAGAGGTGCAGCTTTGGACAGGAAGCTCCGTCATACTTGGAAAAGGCAGGTGCCTTAAACTTATGGGGAATCACCACCCCAGAGGATAGACCTAGATCTCCGAAGTCCAGCCCGGGCACGTTCTGTATCTCCATAGCGCTCAAGCGGTCTTCCAACTGTTTGTACTTATCCTCAGCAGGAGGATACTGTTCTTCATCACAGTCCGTCTCGTTGTCAGAGACCATAGGGCTAGGAGCCCTCCTTTCTTGTGGGCTATCCTTCCCTCCAGATGAGGTGGTTAGATCAACTTCATTTTGCAGCCCGTTTCCAAACCCGCGTCCGGTGTTGAACAGGACAATCCTCTTCTTCTTCTTCTTCCTCTCTTTCAGAATCAGGGTCTTCAGGTCCTGCTGACCCTTAGCTAGACTCATGACCAACTCTTGAAACTGGGCATTCTGGGCCTGGAGGGCCTTGATAGCTTGCTCAGTGGAAGGTTCGGTAGACATGATGATTGCTGAAATAAACAGCGAAGAAGATAAGAGACCTATAATGGTACCTGTAATGCAATGATATGTATGATATATGTATGCAATATTTTCAAGGATCTCGTGGGGTAAACAAAGAAACTTGTTAGAATTTGAATTTTGCAGCTTGATTGAAGGAACTTCATGTTGCTGAGAGTCCTTCTTCAAGAGTCAGGCTCACCATATCGAGTGGGTCATAGCCCCTGACTCAAGTTATCGTGCTTGGATTTCTAGACAACCTTGGCTAGAGGAAAATAAATCCCCTTTGCCCCTTGTTTGACGTCTGGTTCATCATGACCTATATCACAAACCCTTGAGATCCTTGAAATGGTTAAGGAAATGCTATGGTATGATGTGTATGCTATGCGTTTAAGCAAAAGTGTGAGGTGATGTAAGTAAGCCCTGCAATAAATCCAAATTGTTGGATAAGGACTGTAAACAAAACCTGCACGAAACTCATGTTGTCAGATAACAAGAATGTGCAAGTGGCTCAAGTTTGAAGGCACACAAGTCACACAAAAGAGCCCTTAGATTTCAGGCTTGCATGAGGTTCCATAGGTAAGTACCCTCTTGAGTGTAGTTGGCTCAAAACCTGTCCTATAAATAGTAACCGGGTTCTAAGGAGCTCAATATCATTAGATTGTTTTCTATGTTCATTGTTTTGATTTAGCCACTTAACTGGCGACCAAAATATTCCAAGAAAACAACCCTCAATGAGTGTAGTATCGAGTATCTACCAACTTCGGACTGCACCAAAGTCGGTCATCTCACTACTCCTAAAAAGGCCAAGATGGTCAAGTAAGGTTCTAAGGTCAATTGATGCTTCACGACACCACGCGGCGGCCCCGTACTCTCCTTGACTTGACTCAAGGGTTACCGATACTCACCAAAGTGCTACATCAACGTAGCTACTGCTTCAACCATGTCGGTATACCCCGCACAGTTCCCTCACAGTTTGTTGCTACTTCTAAAGGGTATCCCCAGATCCGGGTTAGGATCTATAGAACTCCGATACAAACCCACAAAATTTAAAGCATACAAAGCATCCCATTGAAAACACAAGTGATCTAATCCTAAGGTACACCTCACTTATTTAGAATCCCCAGCAGAGTCGCCAGTTCTGTGATCGGTGGGAATAGAACTGACTGTTTTGGAATGCTGGTTCACGTTTGCGTTTGTTTTCGCAAAATGTCGCGGTAAGAAAGAGTCGCCACCGTATTTTATTTTATCCAACAAGGAAAGGACAAAAGCACAGAAAAATTCCTTTTCGAGATGTTTCTCGGGTTCAGGAGGTAGATTATAGAAAGGGAAGGTGTTAGCACCCTTTCTATCCGTGGTTATCCACGGGCTCTTAGGTACTTGCTCACTATGTTTTCAAAAGTTTGCTTTTCTTTGTGATCGTGGGTTTTGAAAGGAGTTTTGTTTGAAAACTTCGATTTAACTCTTGTTTCTGTCCTCAAGAGTGTATGAAGTGTTGTTGAAAACTTTGTTTGAAAAGTGCAAGTGCGAAAATTCTGTTTTGTTTTGAAAGAGCAAGTACCTGAGAACCTCTACCTACTCAAAAGGGAATTAAACTGTGCAAATGTCCTTTAGACAGTGCTATCCCACTATTGAGGAGTAGGTAACACCGTCGTTGGAGTTTTCGGGTCAATTCGATTAAGGGACATGTGGTCACTAAAACAACGTTAGGACGCCTTAGCGGTAACCCTAATGTCTTAGATCATTTTATCCGAGGTAACTGTTTCGAGGCAACTTATTATCTTTGGACAAGAGGGAGACCTCTAAAACTTCCTATACTCAATGACCACGTTCGAGGCAACCAAGTGAGGCGTACCCTAGGAGTGGCATGTGCAAATGTGTCAATTTTCAGTTATGTTATCTTTGTACATGTTATGGTGAGCTATGGTTGATTTTAAGTTAAGATAGATCTTGTCATGCATAGCCTATTATTCATACATCTAGCAATTAATGGTTGAAGAAAATAAAACTAAGCTATTACAAGGCGTCGGGTATTTACATCGCCAAAAACAAACCCTTGAAAAAGTAAATGCGAAAAAGTAAAGAAAAGCGATAAATGGTCCTAAGTTAAAGCTATTACATCCTCGGAGCAATTACATAATTGGAATCAGATAAATCGCGTGCGAGAAAAATTGAATCGGAGAGTTTTTAGGGTTTTGACCCCTTTTTATTTAATAAAGCTTATTGTGATTATTTTTGTATTAAAGAAATTAGTCTAAATTAATAATTGAATTAATTAATTAAAATAAAAATATTTTTGGTTTTTTGTTATTTAAGGAAATAAAATAAAAAAATGGTTAAAAGTTATTAAAAACCCTAATTCTACATTAATTTTATTTTGTTGCAAAAAATGTTAAAATTATACCTAATTAAAAAAACTAAGTCAATTAAATTGTTTATTTACAAAATAATGAAATTAATAAGAATAATATAAATTTTTTATGTTTTCTGATTTTTATTAGGAAAAATAAATTATTTGGTTAATTAAATAATAATGATAATAATTAAGTAAAACAAATAAATATAAAATAAAATATAAAGAGAAAAGAAATAACCCATTAGGGGGTTTGGGCCCAAAGAGGGTGTTTGATCAGCAGTTTTTGAGACCCACGTGCTGCAAGCCTGCGTTTGACTTTTGTGATTTGCTATGCGTGTGCTGACCTGTGATCATGGTGAGGACCCCATTCTGGTCATTGGATTTGGTTTGAGACCACCTGACCAGCATCTGGAGAAGGGCGTATGATGGACCCTCCTTTGAGAATTACACACGAATACCTGAAGAAAAAATTGAACAAAGTTTTGGGGGACCTGGGATTCGAACCCAGGTCCCGTTAGCCAATGAACAAACACCCTAGCCACTGAGCCATTTGCTTGTTTTGTAATTATATAATACAATGATTAATATATATCAAACAAACACTTATGCCTGAAAAAATAATAAAAAGCGCGCTATTTCAAATGGGCCAATGGGAGGGTGACGTGTGGTCGTCTTCTCCAACGAAACTCTGGTTTTCTTACCTGCGGATTTTTATCCGCAGGAAGATTCATGGGATCGTTCAAAAATGCGTTTTAGGCCATAATAATCCCATCCAAGCACATGGACATGGTCGCCTCTTCCTCCTGAGTTCAACCATGGCCAAGATTCATCCTAATTGTCCCTGCAAAACGAAACCCCAAATGGAAGCCTCCAAAACCCTAGGTTTGGGTAGGGAGTTATAGGCTACAAAAAAGTAATTGAATGATGCAGAATGAATGGAAATTTAAAGGCAAGCATGATTATACAAAAATATTGGCAAGAGGATGCAAGGAAGTGGTTTTACGATATCATGTTCAGAGCCATAATCGTGACGACTTACAGTGCGTTTCAGGGGGCCTTAAGGTCCGGTTCTGGTTGCTATGGCTTCAGGAGATTGCAAGCAAGAACACCACGTTGAGATTTTTGATTGAAACAAGCTCTAACCAAGAATTCAATTTCTCTCCTTTTCACCCTTTTTTCAGTTTTAGTATGGCCGTTTTAACAGAGCTTAGGTTGTGAATTAGGTTTGTGTGGCTTGTGTATGTATATTGGAAGTGAATTAGGTCAAGAGTTGGGCTTTAATCCATGTGCATTCAAGGTTTTGAGATTTAATTTTATCACCATTGAAAAGCTTTCCAAATATGGCCAAATATGAGATTTTGTGCATGTTTGAGCCTTGGCACGAGTTGGTTGGTTGTCACATGATATTTGCAAGCTGTACAAATCACAAAGATCCATTTACATCAATTTTTGGATTTTATTTGATTTAATATTGATTAATAATGAATTAAATCAATAAAAATGAAATAAAATAGAAAAATAAATGTTTGGTCATGAAATTAAGGATGGGACACGTGTGTGGCATGACAAGACTGAATCAAGTGGAAAAAGTGGGCCCTTTTGTCAAAAATTGGAGTTTTGAGGATAGTTGACTTTTGGCAATTTTGGAAAAATGCCCAACTTCAACAATGCATAACTTCCTCAATTTTGAACTTTTGGAGGTGTTCTTGGACTTTTTAGAAACCTTGAGATGTCCTCTAATCAACCCTTTTGGTCTAATATCATTTGGATCTTCCATTCTCAAGTTATAAGCTTTGGAAAAATAGGTGTTTTTGTTGACTTTCAAAAATGACCTATAATGTCCAAATTTGTAACTTCTTGTGAGTGCATTTTAGGATCTTGGGGTATGAATATGGATTGTGGGAAATTACATCCTATTCAAAATGAGCTTTGGATGGGTCATTTCTCATAAAGTATGAGAAAGTTATGCTTGGTCAAAGTTGAGTTGACTTTTCTTGTAAAACCCTAATTTAGCAACTTTTGAATCTTGATGAATCTTGAGCAATCCTTGATGAATCATGATCAACCCTTGATAAAATGATTAATTATCCTTCAAAATGAGAATGTTAACAAAAAATCTGGAGGTTTGACTGTATTTAGGTCACAGTTGACTTTTGCCCTAACACAGTCGATTTTTGGGTCTATTGAGCAATTGACTGACCAAAGTTTCTCTGCAAGGCTTGAAATTTGTCATGGATGAACTTAAGAACATATTAAGACATTGGGAAGAACTTGAGGCCATTTAGATGTAAGGACCTTGATGCAACACAAAACCCTAATTTTGAATTGACTGCCTTAGGAGGTGATTTGACTATACAACCCTTGAGCAATCTTGAACCATTTGGAGATGATTCTTGACAAATCTTGAGGAATATGGGAGGGCAAATTTTGGGGTACAACAAAGTGCCTGCTAAGTTCAAGGTCCCAGAATTTGAGAAGCACAAGGGAAACACTTGCCCTCGTGCTCACTTGGTGATGTACGTGAGGAGAATGTCTATCCACACTGATGATCAGCGTCTGCTGATTCACTTTTTCTAGGATAGTCTGACCGACACAGTGTTGAAATGGTATATGAGCTTGGACAGCGCCATCATCCATACTTTTAATGATTTAGGAGAAGCATTCATTAAACAATACAAGTACAATATGGACATGGCGCCTGACTGTGACCAGCTTAGGGCCATGGTTCAGAAAGACAGAATCGTCAAAGAGTATGCGTAGAGATGGCACGAAGTGGCTGCACAAGTGATTCCTCCCATGGAAGAGAAAGAAATGACCAAAATTTTTCTGAAGATACTAGGCGCTTTCTACTATGAAAGAATGGTAGCAAGTTCCCCAAGTGATTTTACAGAGATGGTAGGAATGGGTGTCCGCCTAGAAGAGGCAGTAAGAGAAGGCCGTTTGAAGAAGGGTGAAGGATCTGGAGGTATGAAGAAGCAATCTTATGGGTTTACCAAGAATAAAGAGGGGGATACAAATGATGTTATGCAAGAGAGAAGGGTAAAAGCTCCTAGAAAGAATTATCAGCGTCATCAGCAAGTCGCCTCGGTTACTCCTGTTATAAATGCCGCTCCGAATACTGCTGCTTATCAGAGACCATCCCAGCAGGGGAATCAAGGGTATAATCAGAGAAGGGAGAACTATGATCCTATTCCCATGAGCTATGCAGAGTTACTACCAGCGTTGGTTCAGAAGAAGTTGGTCCAGACACAACCACCTCCAGCTGTACCATCACCATTGCCTTGGTATTATAAAGCAGACCAGACGTATGCCTTTCATCAGGGAGCACCAGGGCATAGTATTGAGAATTGTTATCCTTTGAGGACTGAAGTGCAAAGGTTGGTGAATTCTGGAATTCTATCTTTCAAAGACGTGGGACCTAATGTGAAAGACAATCCTCTACCCAAGCACGGGGGAGTGAATGTTATAAATATGGTGGCCGGTTGTCCAGGCGACTTTCAAAATTTTGACATTAATCTGGTTAGAGGAGATTTGGTGCAGATGCACGTAGACCTCTGTGAATTCAGTTATTATACGCATGACCACGCCGGTTGTGCTATTTGCAGTACAGATATACAGGGTTGCGAGAAGATAAAGGCTGATTTACAGGAGATGATGGATGAAGGTTTAATCCATATAATCAGGCCTAGGGCAGAATACGAAGAGGAAGTGAATATGGTTTCTGGATGTCCGAGTGAATTCAGGATTTTTGATGTGGATCATTTGAATGAGGATCTAGTGCAGCTGCATGCTACCTTCTGCCGTACTGCTGGTCAAGTAGAACACCAATATGGATCTTGCATAGTTTGTTGTCGAAATCCCCGAGGATGTTCTATTATGAGGGAAGGTGTTCAGTTGCTGTTAGACAATAGAACTATCAAGATCACAGGTCAGAGAGATGATTATCATGAGATTGATATGGTTGAAGTTAGTTTGATGGAAGAAGAGTCAGAGGAAGAGTATGCCTCCGTGGATGAGTATTTCTCTTCAGATGAAGATTTGTTTGCCGGAAATGACTTTTTGATGGCTGATGGTGTTGAGGAAGGGGTGAATGTCATTGTACCTTGTTTTGGTGCACCCACTCATCTTGAGGTGGAGCACTATAGCAAACCAGCTGTTGCCCCATTGGTAATTAGTCTGCCAGGTCCTGTTCCCTATGAATCAGATAAGGCTGTGCCTTACAAATACAACGCTACAATCTTGGAAGACGGGGTGGAGATTCCCATCCAACCAATGCCAGATGTTGGGAATATAGCTGAAATAGCAGGGTGACCCGTAGTGGTCGTGTGTTTGCACCGATTATTCGAAGAGATGTTGTTACTGGGAAGAAAATTACTGAGAACGATGAGCCTAAGAAGGCAACAGGAGGGACTAGTGGAGCTACACTAGAGAAAGAAGTGGATGATATCTTGAAGATAATTAAGATGAACGACTATAAAATTGTAGACTAGCTATTGCAGACTCCTTCAAAGATATCCATCCTAGATTTATTGATGAATTCCTCTGCTCATAGAGAATCCATGATGAGAGTACTTGACCAAGCTTTTGTGGAAAATGACATGCCGTTAGATCAGTTCAGTAGTGTAATTGGAAACATTACGTCATGTAACAATTTGAGCTTCTGTGATGATGAGTAACCAGATGAAGGGAGGAATCACAACCTGGCCCTCCACATTTCTATGAACTTCAAGAATGATTTGCTGTCCAATGTGCTAATTGATAACGGATCTGCGCTGAATGTTATACCGAGAAGTACCCTCAGGAAGTTAAAGTATCAAGGAGCATCTATTCACCCGAGTGGCATCATTGTGAAGGCTTTTGATGGATCGAGGAAATCTGTCATCGCTGAAGTGGACTTACCCATCCATATAGGACCACATTTGTTCTTGATAACTTTCCAGGTAATGGACATTATTCCCGCATATAGTTGTTTGCTTGGAAGACCATGGATACACGAAGCAGGGGCCGTCACTTCAACTCTGCATCAGAAGTTAAAGTTTGTGCATGAAGGGAAGGTAGTGATTATAAATGGGGAGCAGGCATTGTTGATATCCCATCTATCCTCTTTCAGTATTGTAGAAGCGAATGAGGCTGCCGTTGGAACCCAATTCTAAGCCCTATCCATTGACAACATAAGGAGGAATGAGAATTCTGTGGTTTCGCTGAAGGACGCGCAACAGGTTGTGTGCAATGGTCATAATGCAGTTTCGGGACAACTGGTGGATCCACCCGTGAACAAAAATAGAACTGGTTTGGGTTTCTCTTCGAAGATTGGCAAAGGAGAAAGTTTGAAGTCAAAGTCTTATGTAAACAATTATCATGATGTTTTCCGCAGTGAAGGCTATCTCCATCCAATTGGTTCTGGAATTAATGCTGTTGAAGAGGATGAAGGAGAGCAGGAAATACCGAATTATGTGACGCATGGAGTCCGAGTTCAGAACTGGGTTACCATTGATGTTCCTTCTTGCATACATGTTTCAAATTAATTTGTTTTGTTAATCTGTTTCTTTCTTTTGAAAAGCTTTCACTCTGCCCAAGGTGAAAGTATTGTATGGGCTTATCTGTTTGCTTTGACTTTTAAGATCATTTACAAAAGTTGTCTTTACTTCCAAAATATGTCTTTATTTTCTGCTTTTTCTTGGGAAATGGTAATCAAATAAAAAACCCTTTTTCAAAATAAATAATAACTGAAAATTAATCTGCATGATCACTTGTTATATGTGTCAATTTCTAAAAGCAATCATAAATCACATGTGCAGATTAATTAAAAAACCCGTTGAATACAATGACCCTGCACCCTCTCCCAACTTTGATTGTCCTGTGTTTGGGGCCGAAGAAGAAGATTATGATGAGATTCCAGAAGAGGTCTCACGGTTGCTGAGCACGAGGATAATACCATCCATCCATATAAGGAGCCTTTGGAAGTGATTAATTTGGGTTCAGAAGAAGATCTGAAAGAGATTAAGATTGGAGCATCGTTGCATCCTGATGTGAAAAGCGGTTTGATTGAGCTGTTGAAAGAGTATGTGGATATCTTTGCTTGGTCTTATCAAGATATGCCTGGTCTAGATACAGACATTGTTGAGCATCATTTGCCGTTGAAGCCAGAGTGTCCGCCAGTTAAACAAAAGCTGAGAAGAACCCACCAAGATATGGCAGTAAAGATCAAAGAGGAGGTCCTAAAGCAGATAAATGCTGGTTTTCTTATGACGTCAGAGTATCCTCAATGGATTGCCAATATTGTCCCAGTACCGAAAAAAGACAGAAAAGTCCGCATGTGCGTAGATTACAGAGATCTAAATAAAGATATTCCAAAAGATGATTTTCCATTGCCTCACATTGACATGTTAGTGGACAACATAGCAAAATTCAAGGTATTCTCGTTCATGGACGGATTTTCCGGGTATAATCAAATAAGAGTGGCTCTAGAGGACATGGAAAAAACAATGTTTATCACACCCTGGGGAACATTCTGTTACAGAGTGATGCCCTTCGGGATGAAGAACGCTGGTGCAACATACCAGAGGGCTATGACAACCCTATTCCATGATCTGATGCACAAGGAAATTGAAGTATATGTTGATGAAATAATTGCAAAATCCCAAACTGAAGATCTCTCTTATAAAAGATTTGTTGAAGTTGTTTCAGCGTTTGAGGAAGTATTGTCTCCGCTTGAACCCAAATAAATGCACCTTCGAAGTTAGATCGGGGAAATTGTTGGGTTTTATCGTTAGCCAGAAAGGAATTGAAGTTGACCCTGATAAGGTTAAAGCAATTCAAGAAATTCCAGCACCAAGAACTGAAAAGCAAGTCAGGGGTTTCCTCGGGCGTTCAAATTATATTTCCAGATTTATTTCCCACATGACTGCAAAGTGTGAACCGATCTTTAAGTTGTTAAAGAAAGATCAAGGTTGTGTGTGGACGGATGACGGCCAAAGGGCATTTGAGAGTATTAAAGAGTATCTGCTTGAACCTCATATCTTGCTCCCTCCCGTAGAAGGGAGACCGTTGATTATGTATCTAACAATGTTAGATAAATCCATGGGTTGTATTCTGGGACAACAGGATGAAACAGGGAAGAAAGAGTTCACCATTTATTATCTCAGCAAAAAGTTCACTGATTGTGAGTCGCGGTATTCCATGCTAGAAAAAACATGTTGTGCTTTGGCCTAGGCGGCAAAGCGTTTGCGGCAGTATATGTTGAATCATACCACTTGGTTGATCTCCAAAATGGATCCAATCAAGTATATTTTTGAAAAGCCCGCTCTTACTGGGATAATTGCCCGCTGGCAGATGTTGTTATCTAAATATGATATTGAGTACCACACTCAAAAAGCTATCAAAAGTAGCGTGTTAGCAGATTACCTTGCTCACCAGCCGGTGGAAGATCATCAGTTTGCAGAATATGAATTCCCCGATGAGGATGTGATGTTCCTGAAAGTGAAAGATTATGATGAACCATTTCTTGAGGAAGGCCCCGACCCTAAATCTCGTCGGAGTATGGTATTTGATGGAGCGGTGAATGCTTATGGTAAAGGAATTGGTGCTGTGATCATCACTCCTCATGGATCACACATTCCTTTTACTGCAAGGTTAACGTTTGATTGCACTAATAATATGGCAGAATATGAGGCTTGCATCATGGGTCTCAAAGAAGCTATTGATCTCAGAATAAAAATTCTAGATGTGTATGGTGATTCAGCTTTGGTAATAAATCAGATTAAAGGAGAATGGGATACTCGTCACCCTGGCTTGATCCCTTACAAAGATTATGCTAGAAGATTGTTACCCTTCTTCAATAAAATTGAATTCCATCACATTCCTAGAGATGAAAATCAAATGGCGGATGCTCTGGCAACACTGACTTCCATGTACCAAGTGAATACTTGGAATGATGTACCCCGTATTACAGTTCGACGGCTGGATAGGCCCACTCATGTGTTTGCAATAGAGGAGGTAGCAGATGAAAAACCTTGGTATTATGATATCAAACATTTTCTTCAAACTCAGGAATACCCGATTGGTGCATCGAGTAAAGATAGAAAGACACTGAGAAGATTGGCAGGCAGTTTCTTGCTCAGTGAAAATGTGCTATACAAGAGAAATTATGACATGGTCTTGCTCAGATGCATGGATAGACACGAAGCAGACATGTTGATGCATGAGATTCATGAAGGTTCATTTGGCACTCATTCTAATGGACATTCGATGGCTAAAAAGATGCTAAGGGCAGGTTATTATTGGTTGACAATGGAATCTGATTGTTATAAATTTGCGAAGAAGTGCCATAAATGCCAGATTTATGCAGATAAGGTCCATGTGCCTCTGACACTTCTCAATGTGATTTCCTCCCCATTGCCTTTCTCTATGTGGGGTATTGACATGATCGGGATGATAGAACCCAAAGCTTCGAATGGACACCGTTTCATCTTGGTAGCAATTGACTACTTTACCAAATGGGTAAAGGCTGCTTCTTATGGCAATGTTATCAAACAGGTGGTTGTGAGTTTCATAAAAAACAATCTTATATGCCGGTATGGTGTGCCGAGTAGAATCATCACTGACAATGGCTCGAATTTGAATAACAAGATGATGACAGAGCTGTGTGAAGAGTTCAAGATTGTCCACCACAATTCATCTCCATACAGGCCAAAGATGAATGGGGCCGTTGAAGCTGCTAATAAGAATATCAAGAGAACTATCCAGAAAATGGTTGTTACTTATAAGGATTTGAAATGCTACCTTTTGCTCTGCATGGATATCTAACATCTGTCCGTACTTCAATAGGAGCAACCCCGTTCTCCCTGGTATATAGAATGGAAGTTGTACTCCCTGTTGAGGTAGAGATTCCCTCGTTGCGTGTGATAATGGAAGCCAAGTTGACAGAAGCTGAATGGGTCCATAATAGGTTTGACTAATTGAATTTGATTTAATAGAAGAGAATGACAGCTTTGTGTCATGGGCAGTTATATCAGAAAAGAATGAAGAAAGCATTTGATAAAGAGGTCAAACCTCGTGAATTCAGAGAAGGCGACCTCGTGCTCAGGAAGATCATGTCTTTCAACACTGATTCTAGGGGAAAGTGGACTCCCAATTTTGATGGCCCGTATGTTGTCAAGAAAGCCTTCTCTGGTGGTGCATTAATTCTTGAAACTATGGATGGTGAGGAGTTCCCACGTCCCATGAATGCTGACGCAGTCAAGAAATACTTCGCCTAAAGAAATAAAAGAACAGCTCGCTAAGTTGAAAACCCGAAAGGGCGGCTTATGCAAAAAAGGAGCGTCTCGGTAGGCTGAAAACCCGAAAGGGCGGTCTAGGCAAAAATTAGAGACATAAACAGAATAAATTTCCTGCTGAGTTAAAAACCCGCAAGGGCAACTTAGGCAAAAGTTAGGGATCTTTTCTTGGCAAGTAACTACGTCAGACAAGACTTGATCGTTGAAGCAACAATCTTCTCGGATCCTCATCATACTTCAACAAAATCTGCTGCTCAGGATTTCAAAAGTTGTTAGGGAAAATAGTGGTCATTGTATCTCAATGTATCATTTCCATTATATATTACCATTTCCCAAACTTTGTAATCATCCATGGAGTCTCTCCATTTGCAGACTACCATTCTATTAATGAAATCCGAGCTTTTTCCCAATTCTTTGTGTTCTTATTTTTATTTAGCTTGCAAAGACTCCATTTATTACTGATAATAATTTTTAAAGCAAAAAGATTAAAAAGTAAAATTGACTTTTCAAAAAGAAAGACACCTTTACAATTCAATTTACTTTGGGATTTGTGATGAAACAATGACAACAAAAATAGCGATCCCAGGAATGAACAAACTTCAGTTGTTTTAAGAAGATTTACTTCCTTCATGAAGGTTTTTCTCATCTTGTTGGAATGTGCGTAATTGTTTTGTGTTTCTCAGTTAGTTGAAGATGATACCAGTGGGTGCAAGGTGCAGTGTTAGGCTTGTGATCCCCTTATCCCCGGCCAAGTCTTGGTTCGATTTTAATTTTGGGTTTGCATGGTCAAAAACCTCCGTCTCAGATTCCCCAGCGAAGTTTTCCCTCATACGATGAAAGGTTTTATTCCCTCGATGTGCTAAGATATCGCTCTTTTTGCAGTATTGGAATTAGTGTTGACTTCTTGATTTCCCAGGAAGACTATACCAGGGCATCCTTTGTTGGAATAGGTTGATATGAAGACTCAATCCAATATTCTCCAGTGAAGGCCTCATTTATTTAATAGAAGTCCTTTCTCCCCAAAGAGGTTGGTGCAATAATTACTCTCGAAGAACGTATCTCTGGTCTCCCCATTGAAGAACGTATCTCTGGTCTCCCCAGAAAAGAACGTATCTCCGGTTTCCCCAGTGAAGAACGTATCTCTGGTCTCCCCAGTGAAGAACGTATCTCCGGTTTCCCCAGTGAAGAACGTATCTTAGTTTCCCCTCGATGGTGTGGTTTTGACCTCCCCAATGAAGTGAGCATAAAGTCCCCAGTAGATGTCTCGATGATGAAGCATTGTCTCCCTTAGTGAAGTCCGTATGTGTTTCTTCCTTCAAAGTGGGCCTGGATTCCCCAGTGAATGTTTTGACAATTTGGTTTCCATCTGCCTTATTCAAGATCAGTATTGAAATCCCCAGTAGGAGTACGGACCGTGAAACATTTGTTTTCCCCATTGAAGTCTGTGTATTATTCCCCAGAAAGGTTATCCCAGGGCATCTCTTGTTGGAATGATTATTCATGATGAAAAGTTTTCAATCCGCAGTTTTTTCTCCAGGGAAGTAGATTTGAATTCCCCAGCGATGTTTGATTGTTTCGGCGTCAGTCTGCTTTATTTGAGGCTGGTCTTGCAATCTCCAGTAGGCGTATGTTGCTTTTGAAAACTGGTTTCTCCAATGAAACCAAAAGAAAGGTGTTCTATCCCGGTATCTGTTTGATTTGGCTACATCCAGATTATATTTCTCCTCAGTGAAGTTAGGACAGGCAATAGGTTTGGTTTCCGCAGTTGCTTTTACCTTTCTTGGATTGATCTTTCTGGTTGAAGTTTAGCCCAATGTTGTTGGTACCTGAGGCGGTTTTGTTTGTTTGTGCTGATTATGTATCCTTTTACCAGCATATGCATGATATCACTCATACATTCATACATGCATCATGCATTGCTACAAATCATTTTTCATTAGCATTGTGTTCTAACCTTCCTGCAGCGCTCCTTACTTAGTTGGATTTGGTTTTACCTCTTGAGTTTATTTCTCAAAGGATGTATCTTCATTGGCCGTCTTGCTCCAGTTTGTTTCCAATTGGATTCGTGGTTGCATGACAATATTATTTACTTTGGATTTCTGAGAACTTTGAGTTTTGGTTTGTGCATTTATTTTGCACGAGAAGACTTTATCTCTTCAGCAGGAATAATGTGGCATTTCCCCAAGAAGTCATGTTTCCCCAGGAAGTCATATCTCTTTCCCCAGGAAGTCATATCTCTTTCCCCAGGAAGTCATATTTCCCCAGGAAGTCATATCTCTTTCCCCAGGAAGTCATATATCTTTCCCCAGGAAGCCATATTTCTATCCCCAAAAAGGTATTTCTCTTTGCAAGTCCCCTTGACAATGAGTGGAAGTCTCTTTATTTGAGATAAGCTTATATATTACCCTTTCCAGGAAAAGTGCCTTGGTTAAAGAATAAGTTGAGACCCGTTCCAGGTGAAACACCAGAATTTTGGGAAAACTTGATGATATTTCAAATCTACCTTCAGTGAACGTTGGTAGTACATCGGCAGTGAACGTAAGTGTTTCTTATCTTTTTGCTATCATCAATGAACGGTGGTAGTTCCTCGTCAGTGAACGGCGGTGGAATGATATTTTCAAATCTACCTTCAGTGAACGTTGGTAGTACATCGGCAGTGAACGTCGGTGTTTCTTATCTTTTTGCTATCATCAGTGAACGGTGGTAGTTCCTCGTTAGTGAACGACAATGGTATGATATTTTCAAATCTACCTTCAGTAAACATTGGTAGTACATCAGCAGTGAACGTCAGTGTTTCTTATCTTTTGCTATCATCAGTGAACGGTGGTAGTTCCTCGTCAGTGAAAGACGGTGGGATGATATTTCAAATCTACCTCCAGTGAATGTTGGTAGTACATTGGCAGTGAACGTCGGTGTTTCTTATCTTTTTGCTATCATCAGTGAACGGTGGTAGTTCCTCGTCAGTGAACAGCGATGGTATGATATTTTCAAATCTACCTTCAGTAAACGTTGGTAGTACATCGGCAGTGAATGTCGGTGTTTCTTATCTTTTTGCTATCATCAGTGAACAGTGGTAGTTCCTCGTCAATGAACGGCGATGATATGATATTTTCAAATCTACCTTCAGTGAACGTTGGTAGTACATAGGTAGTGAACGTCAGCGTTTCTTATCTTTTTGCTATCATCAGTGAACGGTGGTAGTTCATCGTCATTGAACGGCGATGGTATGATATTTTCAAATCTACCTTCAGTGAACGTTGGTAGTACATCGACAGTGAACGTCGGTGTTTCTTATCTTTTTGCTATCATCAGTGAACGGTGGTAGTTCCTCGCCAGTGAACGGTGATGGTATGATATTTTCAAATCTACCTTCAGTGAACGTTGGTAGTACATCGGCAGTGAACGTCGGTGTTTCTTATCTTTTTGCTATCATCAGTGAACGGTGGTAGTTCATCTTCAGTGAACGACGGTGGTATGATATTTCAAAATCTACCTTCAGTGAATGTTGGTAGACATCGGCAGTGAACGTCGATGCTTGTTATCCTCCTCTCTGATTCAATTCTTTTGGCCCACTAGTGATTTATTTTCCTGGTGGGGGTTGCTCCTTTGTTTCTTCATTTTTGTGGCATCCCTAGTGATACCATGCGTCTCTTTTGTTCTGCTCATATGCATTCATAATCATAAGCATTGCATGACATCTTAGAGACAAAAATAGGGCTTGTTTTATATTTAAGTATCTTCAATCGCGTTGACACGAAGATTTTTAACCTTCGTATCTCTGGATAGAAGAGACTTAAATAAGGGAAGCTGTTGTACCCCTATTTTTCCCTCTAAGGTTCCTCTATCATATCATATCAACTCAATCATGACAAGATCACATTAGGGTTGGTTCTTCCTCTTTTTCTATCTCCTATCTTTAAGTTTTCTCTAGAGGAATCTCCAAGCACCTTGGTTGTGTATTTTGTATATGTGTTGTTGACTAACTTCTAATCAAAATACAAAAAAATATTTGTCCTTGTCTTTGCAAAAATTGTGTTTTGTAGGTACCAAGTCAAAGCATCCAACAAATAAGGTTTTGCAAGTTGATTGATCCTATTGTGGCAAAAATCCAGCATGCATCGACCTATAAAGGTATGTATCGACTCATTTTGTTGTGCATAACTTGCATGTGTCAACACATGCATGTATGTATCGACTCATCCTGCTTGAATAACCAGCATGTGTTGACACATGCATGTATGTATCGACTCATCCTGTTTGTTTAACTAGCATGTGTCGACACATACGTGTTATGTATCGACTCATGCAGTTTGTGTGATTCTATAATGAGTTGAAATAACAGTATGTATCGACACATAGAGGCATGTATCAACACATGTTGTGTTATACAGCTAGGATGTATCGACACATACCCCCTATGTATCAACTCATAATAGCAAAATGCACGTGTTTTTTGAAAAAAAGCCAGCAAATTCAAACTGTTATCATTTTGACTCCAATTTTTTCTGCATAATTTGAAATTATATCATTAATTCAAATTTGGCTCCAAGAATCAATTACCAAATTACCACTAATCCCAATTCTAAAACTCTATAAATAGAGACCTCATTTCATTCAAATCACAAGCTTTTGACAGCCAAAATCATCTTGCTAAAAAATCTCTCAATTCTCTCCATTTTACCAAATTCACTCAAAGCTCCATTTCCAAAAAGTTAGTAAGCTTTGCATTGAAGTTTACTAATCTTTGAGCTAAACCTTCATCCAAACACTTTTTCTCAATTAATTCTCTACATCCAAACTTTGGTGATTGATTCTTGTTGTTGAATTGAAACAAATTCTGAAGTTGTTTGATAATTCTCAAATTCTACCTTTGGTAAGTTGGATCATCATCTTTCACAATGTAATCTCTTATGGATTTCTGGTTTTGATTCATTGGGCACTGTTTTATAACTCCATTAGTGCTATTTTCTCAAAATTTGCTGGAACTTTCATGCTCAATTGGATCCATGATCATAAGGTGTTTGATGAAAAGTTGGAACAAGAATTTGATCTTTAAAATGTTGTTTTCTACTGATTTTTAATAGGTTGCAATCAATTATTGTAACATTGTAATTGATTGTCACAGAAAATTGATTTGATAAAAAACTGCACTGATGCAATAGGTTGCTGTCTAAGCACAATTGATTGTAACAGTGCCAAAAAATACTTTTTCTGCCTTATTTTGGGGCTGTTTTGACTCAAATATTTTTCTGCTCACTCTCTTTGATGGATAACTTGGATTGCAATTTTAAATGTTCAATTTGTTTTTTAAACTAAATGGAATTTGTGATGTAGATGAAGTTGGATAAATGTTCATCAATTCAAATCTACCTAAGAGTGAATTATTCAATTCATTTTTGGTGCTTTGGATTAATGATATATTTAGTTCTTTAATCCATCTAAAGGAGTGGTTGAGTTTAAAGATGAAGGAATTTTGAAATGGTGATCCAAATTAGCTTATCATTCCCCTCCCTCTTCATCTTATCCCTTTCTTTTTTAATTGTGCTACATGTTAAGGGATGGTGATCTCTATATCATTTATCCAAACATGAAGTACATAGATTGCTATTGACCGACCTCAAAATAGGTGCGACTTCTACATAAGTCCATTTACGATTGCTTAACATAGCGCTAAATTTTGTCCCGTTTCGAATAAATGATCATTCATGGCCCAAACTTATGATTGCAAGCCCAAGTATGTTAATTTGATCTCTTTGATCTAATAAACTTGAGATTCATTGTGTGGAGGCTTTGGTTCTACCAATCCTCTAATGGATCTACAACACCTTTGGTCAACGCGGATCACTTAAACATCATTGATCATTACATGTTACTTTTTTTGAGAATTCCAAAATGGATGATATACTTGACAAAAAGCAAATGCAACTTGTTGTGTGGAGGATTTGGTTCTACCAATCCTCTAATGAGTTCCAAATGCAAGTTTCAAGATGATCATCCAACTAACCACTAATTTCTAACAATTGACTTATTTTATGCTTTATAATTTTTTATGCTTTATGCACCATTTAATTTAAGCATTTACATTTCATGTCATCTTTTTATTTTGCTCACTTGAGCATTTACTTTTATGTCATTTTTATTTTGCTCACTTGAGCTTTTCTTTTCCTTTTAAAGATACCTAATAATCAACATGAACCATACAAATATTTAATGATATTTGGACTATTGGTTACTATCCTTGGCATTATGGAGCATTGGACTTCTTGGACTTAGGATTAGAGAACTTGGCCTATCTTGAAGACCTTCGTGACCTTATTTTATATTTTGTCTGGAGTTCTTGAGGTTTACCTCAAGACATTGGGTTGTTTGTTTGTTTTGTGTGCAGGTTATTGTGATTACATACTTTGTTTGTAATTTGGAATTCACCCGTATACAGCCGTTACTCTGCCCAATTTTTGTGAAGACTTAATACACTTGAAGTTTGTTTCTCTCAAGAGGTCTAGTATCTATGATCGCTTGGTTTCAATCCAAAGAATGGGAATTCTATATTGACTCATAATGTCAAATAGTGGCTTCTTGTTGGTTAGATGGTTCTTATCCCTAGCTCTTACCTTATGCTTTAGGATAATCTCTTCATCTCCTCGCACCTTCTTTAATTTCAAAAATATTCTCCCTCCTTTCAAAAAACTCTTCTTATTTCTAAACTTGAAATATTTTTATAATAAACTTGGACTTAGGTCCATGCATTTTCAAAACATTTTCATAAATAAATTTTAATCAATTTAATAATACCTTGACATTTTTTTGTGAGAAGACTAAAAGTCAATCAATCTCATTTCAAACCATTTTTGCCACTTTGGCTTTTTACCTTTAAAATCTTTCTCAAAAGATTAGACTCTTGTCAATCCTTGTAGTGATGCAAACAACTATACTTCTACAACATGCAGTAAAGAGAGATATTTTCCACTTGGGTGTTGAGTGAGGTGTTGTTGATTTTAAAATCCAAGCCATATCCTCCATTTTGAGATGATGCGAATTCTCCTTTCTCATGATTGTGGGTAGTAAGTATGTTTTCCACACGGACAATAACGATGACGTCTTATCTCATAAAATTAACCAACACACTTGTGTTTCAAATTTTTAAAAGAGGAACTACGTGTACCCTGATCCCCTATTGCACGCAAGGTGGTATGTAGGCACTAAAGGTTCGCAACCGCGGCGGGTGCAAAAATCATAAAAAAATATTTCTTTTCTCACCTCTACCATCCATTTCACATAACACATTTTTATAACCAAAATATACAGATTTTTCAAAGAGGGTCCTGCGGAGTACCGTAGATGTTTAGGGTGCTAATACCTTCCATTTGCATAACCAACCCCCTTACCTTGAATCTTTCCCCCTTTTTGAGTTATTCGCTCTCTTCCCATTCCTTTGGAAACAATAAAGCACGGTGGAGATTTTTATTTTGATTTGTATAAAGTCTAGTCAATCCAATGTCTTAGTCTTATTTCTACCGCTACACTCATGCTCGTGACGTTGAACCTATGAACCCTATATGTGTGATCTTGTGTGTGATTGCTGCATCATGCATCCATGCACTCATAAGCATCTTTTGGGGAGATCTTATTTCAAGGGATTTAAAGGTTAACCATTTGTGAATATCTCAGGTACTTTTTAACCATGGATTCTGGAAAGAGAAAGACCTGGAAGTACAATTTCAAGGATCCCAAGATAGATGAGTTGATCAGTCTAATTCCCGAGATCGAGTGTTCTGTAGATTTTCCGAAGAAGTATGGATCCATTATTCCTCTCATGAAGCTGAAGATGAAGGAGGGTATTCTCTCGACCTTGGTCCAGTTATATGATCCGATGTATCTTTGCTTTACTTTTCCCGACTATCAGATGATGCCTACACTGGAAGAGTAATCTTATCTATTGGATTTACTTGTTACCGATCGTGTTCCTTTTACTGGTTTGGAGGGTGAGCCAAAACCACATGAGATTTATGCTTTGATTCATCTGGGGAAGTCTGAGGTGGAAGCCCATATGACTACTAAAGGAGGGATTAGAGGATTATCAGCTCAGTTCTTATTGGAGAAAGCTCGTTACTTTGCCAGGATGAAGAGTACAGTCACTTTTGAGGCCATCTTTTCTCTACTTGCTTACGGTTTTTTCTTATTTCCTAATGTGGACAAGTTTGTTGACATTAATATTATCGAGATCTTCAGGATTGGAAACCTAGTTCCTACCGTATTGGGTGATGCTTATTACTCTTTTCATCTTCGAAATTCTTATCATGGGGGGATGATTATCTGTTGCACTCCCCTGTTGTATCAGTGGTTTATCTCTCATATGCCTCAATCTGATGCTTTTTGGGATGTCAAGAAGGAACCCCGTTGGGATCTTATGATCATGGCACTTACTCACTCGGATATTGATTGCTATCATCGAGCTTACCAGGATATATAGATTATTGACAGTTGTCGTAGTTTCCCCAATGTACCTCTTCTTGGTACAAAGGGAGGAATTAACTATAACCCTGTTCTTGCACGACGACAACTCGATTATCCGATGAGGGATAAACTAAATAGTATTCATTTGAGTAGTTTCTTTCTGAAGGAAGAAAAAGACCATAGGGAAGCTAGGGAGCAGATTACGAAGGCCTGGCGTCACATTCATAAGAAGAGTAGGAAGGATTTGGTACCTAAGGGTGCTATTTCTTTGGAGCCATATCTTCAGTGGGTCCAAACGAGAGCTATTCAGTTGAAGATGCCATATTCACGGGAAACACCTATGCCTGATCTGTTTGTGAAGACCACTCCTCCCTTATTAGATGATCTAGAAGAGCTTAACTTGCTTTGGCCACAATGCAACATGAAAAGGACGCTTGGAAGAACAAGTGCCAAACTTTAGAGATTTCCTATAGAGCAGACTTGAAGGAGAAAGATAACTTGATTGAGATCCTTAAGAGTTGGGCGGTAGAGTCTATGGAGAGGCAAGGGGATTTATTTTCTCCTAAGCCTCAATCAAATGCTGATTACTCACTCCCTGATTCAGGTGATTGGAAGGAGGTTGCCATCACATATGCGGAAGAAAATCAGAGGTTGAAGGCTCAGATTGCCAGGCTCACAGGGAAGAGTCAGTGTATAGAGTTATCTCCATCAGTTTTACTTCTCAGGGTTTTAGATTTTATTTTTATCTTGTACTTGGGATCATTGAAACTAGTAATCCATTTTGGAGTTGTTATAATGGAATTTTCAGTATTTCAAATGCGTTATTACTTTGATATTTGCAATATGTCCATAAATTTTAAATCCCTTGAAATATTAAAAAAAAATTCATCATGTGCATTGCATATCATGCATCATATTACACATATTTCTTGAATTTGTTATGCATATCCAGGTGTCTTACCAAGCTTCTTTACTTTGTTCAGCAAGCTGACTCACCACTATAAAACTCGGGCTAATTTCAGAAAGAAGATGGATAACTTAGAACAAGAGAATCGCGAGCTGCGCAAGGTTTCTGCTTTAAAGGCCAATATGGCCAATCTGACTACTCTGATGGAAGCTATGGCGGCTGCTCAGAATCAGCCACTGAGTGTCCAACCTCAACCAACAAGGGCAACTACTAAAGCTCTGATTGGTCCCGTAACTACTACTCCAGCTGTTGTTCAGAATCACATGCCCCAAGGTTATCTAAGGGGAATTCCCAGGATTTTTGCACCCGAAGGTTTCAATCTTGGTCCTCAAGATACTCCAGTTGTTCAGACTATTGTTACTCCGGCACCTCCTGTGGTGCATGCTGCTCCTGTTGCACCTCCTTCGGTGAATATGGTTCCGTTTGTTAACGATGATGTATGTCGTCCTTTCCCTCCTCCGAGTGAAGACTTGGGTCTTTATAACATAATGGATGATTTTCAAGAGCTGTTTGACAAGATGCAAAGAGAAATGAAGACCCTCATGGGAAAAGAGCTATTTGGGCAGAATGTGAATGAGTTATGCTTGGTCCTAAATGTTAAGATACTTGCTAAGTTTAAGGTCCAGGAGTTTGAGAAGTACAAGGGCAACACTTGCCCCCGTGCTCATCTAGTGATGTACGTGAGGAGAATGTCTACCCATACTGATGATCAGCGTCTGCTGATTCACTTTTTTCAAGATAGTTTGACCGGTGCTGCGCTGAAGTGGTATATGAGTTTGGACAATGCCAATATCCATACTTTCAATGATTTGGGAGAAGCATTCATCAAACAATACAAGTACAACATGGACATGGTGCCTGACCGTGATCAACTCAGGGCCATGGTTCAGAAAGATAGGGAGTTCAAAGAATATGCACAGAGATGGCGTGAGGTAGCCGCCCAAGTGATTCCTTCCATGGAAGAGAAGGAGATGACTAATATTTTCTTGAACACACTGGGTGCTTTCTACTACGAGAGGATGGTATCAAGTGCGCAAAGTGACTTTACTGAAATGGTAGGAATGGGTATCCGCTTAGAAGAGGCTGTAAGAGAGGGTCGTTTAACAAAGAGTGAAAGTTCTGGAGGTGTGAAGAAACCATCTTATGGGTTTACCAAGAAGAAGGAAGGGGCTGCAAATACTGTTATGCAAGAGAGGAGGGTTAATACTCCTAGAAGGAATTATTAGCGTCATCAGCAAGTCGCCTCAGTTACTCCAGTTGTGGGTGCAGCTCCAACTACCGTTGCTTATTAGAGACCGTCCCAGCAGGGGAATCAAGGGTATAATCAGAGAAGGGAGAGTTATGACCATATTCCTATGAGCTATACAGAGTTACTACCGTCATTGATTAAGAAGAAGTTGGTTCAGACCCGACCACATCCCGCCGTACCATCACCATTGCCTTGGTATTACAAGGCAGACCAAACATGTGCTTTTCATCAGGGGGAACCAATGCATAATGTTGAGAATTGTTATCCTTTGAAGACTGAGGTGCAGAAGTTGGTGAAGTCTGGTGTTCTATCTTTCAAGGACGTGGGACCTAATGTGAAAGACAACCCTCTACCCAAGCACGGGGGAGTAAATGCTGTGAATATGGTGGCCGGTTGTCCAGGCGACTTCCAGATTTTTGATATTAATCTGGTTAGGGGAGATTTGGTGAAAATGCATGCAGACCTTTGTGAATTTAGATATTATACGCATGACCATTCCGGTTGTGCTATTTGCAGTACAGACATACAGGGTTGCGATAATATAAAGGCTGATTTACAAGAGATGATGGATGAGGGCCTAATCCACATAATCAGGCCTATGGCAGAGTATAAAGAGGAGGTGAATATGGTTTTTGGATGTCCTGGAGAATTTAAATATTTTGATGTAGATTATATGAATGAGGACCTTGTGCAATTGCTTGGTACCTTCTGCCATATGGCTGGTCAGGTGAAACACCAATATTGATCTTGCCGAGTTTGCTGTCGAGATTCCCGAGGATGTTCAATCGTGAAAAATGGTGTTCAGTTGTTGTTAGATAATGGAATTATCAAGGTTACAAGTCAAAGGGATGATTACCATGAAGTTGATATGGTTGAGGTTTGTTTGACTAAAGAAGAGTCAGATAAAGAGTATGCCTTCGCAGATGAGTATTTCTCCTTAGATGAGAATTTATTTTCCAGAAATGACTCAATAATGACTGATTGTGTTTAAGAAGGGGTAAACGTCATTGTACCTTGTTTTGGGGCACCCTCCCATCTTGAAGTTGATTATTATAGCAAGCAAATTGTTACCCCATTGGTGATTAGTTTACCGGGTCCTATCCCCTACAAGTCAGATAAGGCTGTGCCTTACAAATACAATGCTACAATCTTAGAGGATGGAGTGGAAGTTCCCATCCAACCAATGCCTGATGTTGGGAATATTGATGAAAATAGCAGGGTGACTCGCAGCGGTCGTGTGTTTGCACTAGTTGTTCGAAGAGATGTTAATGCTGGAAAGAAAATTGCTGAGAATGTTGAACCCAAGAAGGCTACGAGTGAGAATAGTGGGGCTGTGTTAGAGAAAGAAGTGGATGATATTTTGAAGATAATCAAGATGAGCGATTACAGAATTGTAGATCAGCTACTGCAAACTCCTTCAAAAATATCTATCTTACCGTTATTGATTAACTCCTCTGTTCACAGAGAATCCTTGATGTGGGTACTAGACCAAGCTTTTGTGGAGAGTGATATGCCAATAGACCAACTCAGCAGTGTAATAGGGAACATTACATCATGTAATAACTTGAGTTTCTGCGATGATGAATTACCATATGAAGGAAGGAATCACAACCTGGCCCTCCACATCTCTATGAACTGCAAGAATGATTCACTATCCAATGTGGTGATTGATAATGGACCCGCGTTGAATGTTATACCGAGGAGTACGCTTATGAAGTTGAAATATCAAGGAACACCTATGCACCCGAGTGGCATCATTGTGAAAGCTTTTGATGGATTAAGGAAATCTGTTATTGGTGAAGTGGACTTGCCTATTCATATAGGACCATATTTGTTTCAGATAACCTTCCAGGTCATAGACATTATACCCGCTTATAGTTGTTTGCTAGGAAGGCCGTGGATACATGAGGCAGGGGCTGTCACTTTAACTTTACACCAGAAACTGAAGTTTGTACATGAAGGGAAAGTAGTGATCATAAATGGGGAACATGCATTATTGATATCTCATTTTTCCTCTTTCAGCATTGTGGAGGCGAATGAAGCTGCTATTGGAACCTAGTTCCAAGCCTTATCCATTGACAATATAAGAGGAATTGAGAATTCCATGGTTTCACTTAAGGATGTGCAACAGGTTATGCGTAAGGGTCATAGCAAGGTATGGGGACAGATTGTGGATCCACCTGTGAACAAGAACATAGCTGGCCCGAGGTTCTCTTTGAAGAATGACAAAGGTAAGGGCATGGAGCCGAAATCTACTGCGAGCAAGTATCAAGACATCTTTTGTAGTGGGGGTTATCTTCATCCAACTGTTTCCAAGATTAACTCCATTGTGGAAGATGAAGCAGAGCAAGAAATGCCGAATCATGTGACGCACGGAGTTAGGGTTCAGAACTGGATCACCATTGATGTTCCCTCTTGCATACATGTTTCAAAGTAATTTGTTTTGTTAATCTTTTTGAAAAAAGCTTTCACTCTTCACAAGGTGGAAGTATTAATGTTGTAGGGCTTATCTGTTTGCCGTGACTTTTAAAATCAATAATAAAAGTTGCCTTTGTTTCTCAAATTGTGTCTTTATTTTCTTCTTTTTCTTGGAAAATGATAATCAGAAAAAAAACCTTTCAAAATAAATAATAACTGAAATTCAATCTGCATGATCACTTGTTATATGTGTCAGTTTCTAAAAGCAATCATAAATCATATGTGCAGATTAATTAAAAAACTCGTTCAATACAATGACCCTGCACCCTCTCCCAACTTTGAATGCCCTGTGTATGGGGCTGAAGAAGAAGATTATGATGAGATTCCAGAAGAGGTCTCACGGTTGCTTGAGCATGAGGAAAATACCATTCAGCCATATAAAGAGCCATTGGAAGTGATCAATTTGGGTTCAGAAGAAGATCCAAAGGAAGTCAAGATTGGAGCATTGCTGCATCCTGATGTGAAGAGCAGGTTGATTGAGCTGTTGAAAGAGTATGTGGACATTTTTGCTTGGTCTTATCAAGATATTCCCAGTCTAGATATGATATTGTAGAGCACCATTTGTCGTTGAAGCCAGAGTGTTCGCCAATTAAACAAAAGTTGAGAAGAACTCACCCATATATGGCAGTGAAAATCAAAGAGGAGGTTCTAAAGCAGATTAATGCTAGTTTTCTTGCGACGTCAGTGTATCCTCAATGGATTGCCAATATTGTCCCAGTACCGAAAAAAGACGGAAAATTCCGCATGTGCGTAGATTACAGATATCTAAATAAAGCTAGTCCAAAAGATGATTTTCCATTGC
The DNA here is from genome assembly GCA_948472305.1 of Vicia faba. Taxonomy (NCBI): domain Eukaryota; kingdom Viridiplantae; phylum Streptophyta; class Magnoliopsida; order Fabales; family Fabaceae; genus Vicia; species Vicia faba. The sequence goes on along the minus strand of OX451741.1, from coordinate 816,774,678 downwards.
CACACATTGATATGTTAGTGGATAGTACAACAAAATTCAAAGTATTCTCGTTCATGGACGGATTTTCCGGGTATAATCAAATAAGGATGGCTCTGGAGGACATGGAATAAAATGTTTATCACACCCTGGGGAACATTCTGTTACAGAGTGATACCCTTCGGGTTGAAGAACACTGGTGCAACATACTAGAGGGCTATGACAATCCTATTCCATGATCTGATGCACAAGGAAATCGAAGTATATGTTGATGATATGAATTCCAAATCCCAGACTGAAGAAGGGCATGTAGAAGATTTGTTGAAGTTGTTTCAGTGTTTGAGGAAGTATCGTCTCTGCTTGAATCCAAATAAATGGACCTTCGATGTTTGATCAGGGAAATTGTTGGGTTTCATTGTTATCCAGAAAGGAATTAAAGTTGATGCTGATAAAGTCAAAGCAATTCAAGATATGCCAGCGCCAAGAATTGAAAATCCAGTCAGAGGTTTCCTCGGGCGTTTGAATTATATTTCCAGATTCATTTCCCACAGGTCTGCAACATGTGAACCGATCTTTAAGTTGTTAAAGAAAGATCAAGGTTGTGTGTGGACGGATAATTGCCAAAGGGAATTTGAAAGTATTAAAGAATATCTACTTGAACCTCCTATCTTTCTCCCTCCTGTTGAAGGAAGACCGTTGATTATGTATCTGACAGTGTTAGATAAATCCATGGGTTGTACTTTAGGACAACAGGATGAAACAGGGAAGAAGGAGTTCGCCATTTATTATCTCAGTAAAAATTCACTGATTGTGAGTCGCGGTATTCCATGTTGGAAAAGACATGTTGTGCTTTGGCCTGGGCGGAAAAGCGTTTATGGCAGTATGTGTTGAATCACACTACTTGGTTGATCTCCAAAATGGATCCAATCAAGTACATTTTTGAAAAGCCTGCACTTACTGGGAGAATTTCCCGCTGGCAGATATTGTTATCTGAATATGATATCGAATACCGCACTCAAAAAGCTATTAAAAGCAGTGTGTTTGCAGATTATCTTGCTCACCAACCAGTGGAGGATCACCAGTATGTAGAATATGAATTCCCCGATGAGGATGTGATGTTCCTGAAACTGAAAGATTGTGATGAACCATTTCCTGAGGAAGGTCCTGACCCTGAATATCGTTGGAGTATGATATTTGATGTTGCTGTGAATGCTTATAGTAAAGGAATTGGTGCTGTGATTGTCACTCAACATGGATCGCACATTCCTTTTACCGCAGGGTTAACATTTGATTGTACTAATAATATGGCAGAATACGAGGCTTGCATCATGGGTCTCGAAGAAGCTATTGATATCAGAATTAAAATTCTAGATGTGTATGGTGATTCAGCTTTGGTAATAAATCAGATTAAAGGATAATGGGATACTCGTCACCTCGGCTTGATCCCTTACAAAGATTATGCTAGAATATTGTTATCCTTCTATAATAAAGCTGAATTCCATCACATTCCTAGAGATGAAAATCAAATGGCAAACGCTCTGGCAACTCTGGCTTCTATGTACCAAGTAAATACTTGGAATGATATACCTCGAATTACGGTTCGGCGACTGGATAGGCCCACTCATGTGTTTACAACAGAGGAGGTAGAAGATGAAAAACCTTGGTATCATGATGTGATATGGTGGGAGAACTGACTTGAAGGTTTTGCGTTTGATCGCAAATGTTGCGGTTAGCAAGAGTCGTAACTGACTTTTCTTTTATCCAAAAGGAAATGGGAAAAAGCACAGGAAAGACCTTTGAGATTTTTTCTTGAGTTCGGGGGGTAGATTATGAAAAGGGAAGTTATTAGCACCCTTTTCATCCATGGTTTTCCATGGGCTCTTAGTTACTTGCTAGATCATTTGCTTTTGTTTGAAATTATGCTTTGTGTGGTTTTTGAAAGTATTTTATAAAGAGGCCATTGTTTAGGCAAACTTTGTAATAATTGTCGTTCGTAAGAATGTATACAAAGTGTTTGATCTTTTGAAAATGTTTTCAAGTTTGTAAAATACTTGGAAGTGTAGGTGTTTGTTTTGAAAATAGCAAGGATGTTTGTTTTGAAATTGAGCAAGTAATTAGGAGCACTCTACCTACTAAAAAGTATTTCTTGGTCATTTTCTTTTCCTTTCACATTGTTATCTTACCATTAATTTGGTAAGTAACCCTATCGTTGGATGTAAACGAGACAGGCGTGGGTCATCGTATAACCATGATTATCAATGTTGCAAGGTATCTTAGCATTCTCTTTTAGGGACCAAGATCATTTGAAAGGCAACTTAGATAGCGTCATCGAGGGACTATGATCTTGTATTTTTGTTTTTTTTGCTAAGATACCTCACATGCGTAATATGACCATTTTGTAAAGGCAACCAAGTGGATTTACCCTAGGGGTGCTTGTGTGCAAGTGTATTATTTTCATGCTTGATTTTGTATTTGAGTAGGGTTTTCTAAGCATTGGTTTTAGTCTTTCCATACAAACCCTAATTACTAGCATTTGTATATAAAAGAGATAAATTGCGAAATTTTAAAGTTACTATGCTATTACAATACTTGTGGGAGGGGGGAGTACAAATTATAAATGGGGATTGCAAGAAAATAAACCTAGTTAATCTATTACAACCATATTGAATTGATACAAGAATGGAAATAAATGATGTACAAAAATGAAGAAATATACAAGCATGTGAATGTGAAGAAAATGGATATTTTTGTTTGGATTTCTTTAGAGAAAAGGGGTTTTGATTTTAAACTAATTAGCTAGAAGAAAATAGTTAATTAAAAATAAAACCTAAATTTACTAAGAAAAGATTTTAAATAAAACCCTAAATCTATTAATTGATTAAAAAGAAATTAAGTTTATAAGAAAAGTATTTTTGGTTTTTTTGTCTTGAAAATAAATTATAGTATTATAAAATATTTTTGGTCTTTTTATATTTTAAAATAGTATATTTAAATGGTGTAAAAGAAAATAACTAAAAACCTATTTTTTTAATTAAATTTACAAAGATAATTAGTAAAATAAATAAAGTATGATTAAATAAAATAATTTTTTGTGTGAGAAAAATAAATAAACTATGTCAAAATGTAAATCTACTATTTTTATATTTTTTATGATTTTTTATTATTAGAAAAATAATAAAGAAAATAAATAAAATGAAAATAAGAAAAGAAAATAAAAACTGGGCCATGGGTATGAATAGCCTGCAAGGGGGTTGGAGGTAAGAAACAAAAACATAGAGGCCCAAAGGAAAGTCCAGCGCCTGCCAAAAAGAAAGTCAGACATGCAAAAAATGTGAAAAATCCAAAAGGGTACCACTGGGGCTCGAACCCAGGTCCCTCTGGTTACAGGCGCGCGCTTCTACCACTGGGGTGGTTATACATCCGTTTATATAAATCAAACCATAAATATATATGGTAAACACGTTCCTGAGGCCAACTTCATCTTCAACCTCACGCCCAGCCAGAAGCTCTGTAACTCAATCAATCCTCAACAAAAATGAAAAGTGTAAACTGGAAACTTGTAGCAAATTTCTTCACAATTTCAGAAATGTAAAGCATTAAAACTATAGATCAAAGACAAACATGAATTTCATTGGACCTAATATGAACCCTAAAAATCTCAGAAACTTCAATCTTAAAATTCTCTAAGCTCAAGGAAAATTAATGGAAACTATGGACATGGTTAGCTTTAGGGCAATGGTATCTACATGTTTCATTCACAAATAAATCATTCATGATGTCTGTATGAAAAGTTCCAAAGTTATAAAATTTACCTTGCAAGAGGGTATCGAGTTTGGAGTTTGAGAAGCTTTCATTGAGTTCCAATGATTGGGTTAGCTTCCTCAAGTTCCCAGGAAGCTAATGGGATGCTTAACTTAAGCTGAAAGTGCCTGAGGAGTTCTGGAGAAGTTCAAGTGCAAAGCTCTGTTTTTGAAAATGGTGGATGATGATGGAGGTGTTACAGTGGTTCTGTAGGTGTTGGGATTGTTTGTGTATGTTGTTTAGAAGCATTTGAAAGTAAAAGTCCAAGAAACACACGAGTAGATTTGAAGATTCGCTTCAAAACTCAGAAATGACAAGTTTTGAAGTGTTTTTGGTGATTTTGTGTTCTAGGTGTTTTTAGGGCTTAAGCATGCGCTTGTTTTGTGGAAAATGGTTTGTGTATCTATTAGCAAAAGGTATTGAGTGAATTGGCAAGTCAGAAGTACAAGTTATAAGCTATTTGCTATGTTACTTGATTTTCAAGAAAAGTGAGAAACCTAGTTTCAATTTGAAGTACAAGCATGGGATGTGCGATTGTAAGTGTCTAAACCATTTATATTGTGTTATGATACATGTATGATCAGAAGAGAACAAGTGCAAGGCTTAATAACAAGTGCGAGGCTCAAGAACAAGTTTTGTGCAAAAAGTCACTTTATCAAAATGGCAATGTGTACTTTCTTCCCAAAATGGATATAAAGCATGGCCTTGCATTGAATGCTTGAAATGAGACCTCTAACAGATGTGCAAGAAATTAATTATGGAGTTCCTAAAAAGTTTGAGGCCTGCAAAGTAGAGGTTATTCAACATAACTATGAATTTTGAATTTGGTTCATCACAAAATGACTTGTAATTCAAGTGATAAAACCCTAACTTCATATCTTCAATTCTCCCTACTCAAAAATTATCTCAAGGAGTTCTGGGACATTTTGGAAAGCTTGTAATGTGCTCTACAACCCATATTTGAATTTCTTTTGAATATTCCCCTTGGAACTAAATGAAAAAGTGCCATGAAGTTGGGTCAAAATCCTGACCAAATTAGGGCAAAAATTTCACTAAGTGTTCTGTTTCATGACCATGTGTTCTTAAAATTATAACTTGAGATCCAAGAACTTTTAGAATGAGTTGTGTAAAGAAAATTTTTATGTTTCATGGAGATCTACAAATTTCATGTTGGAAGTTCCTCTTGAATCATCTTGCATCATGGTGAAAAATTTTGCTCAAAATTTTGCTCAATACTTAGAAAAATTTCTAAGTTTAGAAATATTGACTTTTCAAAATGAAATCTTGACTTTTTGATTTCTTGATGAATAAGTTTCATATTTTTACATGTTTTGATGAATTGTGATCTTTGACATTTGATTTTGACCAAAAAGTCAAAGTTTGACTTTTCAGTATACAGTTGACTTTTGATCAGTTGACTGAAAATTCATCTATCAATCCATTGGACTTGAGCAATGCTTTGAGCTATGTCATTAGGTAAAAATGATGCAATTGGACTCTTGAGACCATGCCATAAACCAATTGATCATTTGCTAGGTCAAAAATCAGAAATTGCCCTTTCCCAGTCAAAACCCTAATTTTGACCATTTTGCCCTTTTGAAGATTTGATCAAATTTCTTGAGGATTTGTGGTCCAAACTTGATCAAATGATAAATATGAGTTTAAAATGTTGATGTGGATAAAAAATTATGAAGTTTGACTGTAAATTGGCCACAGTTGACCTTTTCCCCAATACAACTGATTTTTAGGTCAATTGCTCAATTGACTGAGCAAAAGTGTGATCCAAAGCTTGAAACTTGACATGAGTAATCTTGAGGGTCCATAATAATCCATGAAAGTAATATGGGGCATTGTAATTTCAAATATCCTTGTGCAATCTCAAACCCTAATTTTGGTCATTGGTGCTTAAGGAGGTGTCTTGAGCTTATCAACCTTAGTGCAGTCTTGAGCCAAAGGAGATATTGTGAGCAAAATTCTTGATAAGTGAGAGGGAAAATTTTGGGGTACAACAACTTCCCTTGTTCAATCTTCTTAAGCCTGAAGAGTTAGATTGGTGAGTTTTGCCATTCGTGACTCGAAGGTGGAAGATGATTGGACACTAGAGTGCCCAGAAATTTGCACTTAGTGATGTGATGGTCGATGGTATAGGGAATGGGCTTAAAGATTCCATTTGGAGATATGATGGAAAGTTGTTTGAGATGGGCTTGTAGATGCCATCCATAAATGATTGTTGAACTGTATTTGTAAGCCGAAATTGAATAAGTATCAGAATGGCGTCCATGTCTAGAGCGTATCTGAAAGTTGAATCTGAATGAGTATCAGAATGGAATCCGTGTCTGGAGCATATCTGAACTGTATCTGAAAGCTGAATCTGAATAAGTATCAGAATGGCATCCGTGTCTGGAGTGTATGTGAACTGTATCTGAAAGTTGAATTAGAATGAGTATCAGGATGGCGTCCATGTCTGGAGCGTATCTGAACTGTATCTGAAAGCTAAATCTGAATGAGTATTAGAATGGCATCCATGTCTGGAGTGTATCTTAACTGTATCTGAAAGCTAAATCTGAATGAGTATTAGAATGGCATCCGTGTCTGGAGCGTATCTGGACTGTATCTGAAAGTTAAATCTGAATGAGTATCAGAATGGCATCCGTGTCTGGAGCGTATCTGAATTGTATCTGAGAGTTGAATTTGAATGAGTATCAGGATGGCGTCCGTGTCTGGAGCGTATCTGAACTGTATCTGAAAAGCCTTTGAACATTGTTAATAGTAGCTATTGATCAATCTTTATCCTGAAAAAGGGTAAAATGTTAGCTAATATGCAATGTCATGTTGTATGAAATGCATGGCATAATGAAATTATGATACATGCATTCGTGTTATCGATGTTTATGATATATGAATGCGATGTATGCGTATGTGAGCTAATCTGCTGCACTGCTCGTTGGATTGGGGAAAATAAATCCCTGACTGCTGCTGAGGATACGGGGTGTAAGTCTTCATGTTCTGAAGTGTTGATGAATTTCCATTGAGAGAAATAAACTTGTTGTGAGGAAAATTCCATGTACTGCTTGTAAAATCCTATTAGGGAATCCTGAGAAATTGGATGACTTCTACTGAGGATTGATAACTGGAAGTTCTGTTCTGCTGGGGATTAATCTGCACACCATGGGGAATTTATGGAAATAGCTTAGAGAGATTTCCCTACCTCTTAAATCCATCAGTGATTGTCTTTTTATTTTGTTCATTTGTAAACAATGATTATGTTCAAATGCATATGTTCAAAAATAAATCATTGGACGTTTTTGTAAACAAAACACAAGAGTAAAGAAAAACAAATAGTTTTGCACTTTCAAAGGGATATCTTTGTATTGACTTTGAGTAAGTATTTATTTACAATGAGATACACATTCTAGTAAGAGAATTCCGCCGTAAAAAATGAAAATTTTGATACAAAGAAAACATAGCTATGTGCAATAATCCCATGGGGTTCCCATTCTTCTGTAGCCTTCATGTCTCTGAGCATCTTGTCCGTTTATGGATTTGTCCAAAGTTGATTGGATTGATCAGAACCACTGAGTTTGTCAGTTGAAGCCAAAGGTTGTCCATAAGGTGATCCAACGGGACATAGTCATACGCTTTAATTCCCTAATTTTTTCCTAGACCGTCCTTTCAGGTTTTCAGTCCACCGGGATACCCTCTTTTGCCCAAGCTGCCCTTTCGGGTTTTCAGCTTGCTGAGTGTACAATTTTTTTTATTCTATCCCTAATTTTTGCCCGAACCTTTTTGGTTCTCCGGGATGCCCTTGTTTTGCCTAGGTATGTTAACCTAGAGGGTCTCTTTATGCGTAGTATCTTTTGACTATGTCCGTGTTCACAGGGTGCGGTAGGTCGTCGCCATCCATGGTGGTCAAGATCATTGCTCGACCAGAGAAATTTATTTTGATCATAAATGGTCCTTCGTATGTAGGAGTCCATTTGCCCCTGGGATCACCTTGCGGAAGTATGATACATTTGATCACCAAATCCCCAACTTGATATACTTGGCATCTGACCTTTTTGTTGAAAGCCTTGATCATCCGTTTTTGATACATTTGACCATGACAGACAACAATAAGCCTTTTCTCATCAATCAAGTTCAGCTGATCAAGTCGAGTCTAGATCCAATCGTCTTTGTTCATCCCTACATCCTTCATGATTCTCAGGGAGGGGATCTGGACCTTAATAGGCAAGACAACCTCCATGCAGTATACCAAATAGTAGGGTGTTGCCCCGGTTGATGTGCGTGTTGTGGTACGATACTTGTGGAGAGCGAATGGTAGCATCTCATGCCAGTCTTTGTACGTGACTGTCATTTTATGTACGATCTTTTTGATATTCTTATTTGCGGCTTCGACAACACCATTCATCTTTGGTCGGTAAGGGGAAGAATTGTGATGCTGGATCTTGAATTGCTCGTACAGGGCGGTGATCATAGTGTTGTTTAGATTCGTACCACTGTCTGTGGTGATCCTCTCTGGGATACCGTACTGACAAATGAGATTTTGTTTAATGATCCGGGCTACAACATTCTTGGTAACGGAAGCGAAAGAAGCTGCCTCAACCCATTTTATAAAATAGTAAATGGACACTAAGATGAAGCGGTGTCCATTAAAGGTTGTTGGCTTGATTTCCCCAATCATATTGATACCCCACATAACAAAGGGCCAAGGAGCCGTCAAGACATTCAGAGGAACCGGAGGTACGTGCACCTTGTCAGCATAGACCTGACACTTGTGGCAAGTTCGAAAGTGTTGATAGCAATCTGCTTCTATGGTAGACCAGTAATAGCCTGCCCGTAGGATCTTCTTTTCCATTGTATGCCCACTGGAATGGGTGCCAAAAGTGCCTTCATGTAACTTAGCCATGATCTCTTCCGCTTCAACCTTGTCTACACACCGAAGTAACACAGAGTCATGGTTGCATTTGTAGAGAATGCTATTACTAAGGAAGAACTTAGAGGAGAATCTTCTTAAGAACTTATTATCATTAACTGAAGCTCCTTCTGGATATTCTTGAGCCTCGAGATACCTCTTTACTTCGTGAAACTAAAGCCGGTCCACTACTTCTTGAGTATTAATCTCGTGACAGTGAGCCGGTTCATCCATTCGTTCGATGGTGATCTGGGGATCCTCGTTATCCCATTTAAGTTTAAACATGGATGACATTGTGGCTAGTGCGTCTGCTTGTTGATTTTCTTCTCGCGAGAAATGCTCCAAGGTAATATTTTCAAAATATAGTATCAATGTCAACACATATTCTTTGTAGGAGATAAGGTTAGGGTGTTTGGTGTCCCATTCCCCTTTGATCTGGATGATGACCAAAGCTGAATCTCCGAATACATTTAAGGATTTGATTCCCAAGTCTATGGCAGCTTTGAGACCAAAAATGCACACTTCGTATTCTGCCATATTGTTTGTACAGTTGAAGCAGAGTCTTGCAGTGAAGGGAGTATGACATCCTTCAGGAGATATGAGTACAACACCGATACCATTTCCGAGTGCGTTGGATGCCCCATCAAAAACCAGGGTCCATCGGGATCCTTGTTCAGGTTTGTCATATGGTCTGAATTCTTCACAGTTGTTTACCATCATGATGTCTTCATCTGGGAATTCGTACTTCATGGACTGATAATCTTCTACAGCTTGGTGAGCAAGGTGATCAGCTAGTACACTGCCCTTTATTTCTTTCTGGGTAGTATACTGTATGTCATATTCTGTCAGGATCATCTGCCATCTCAATATTCTCCCAGAGAGAGCATGTTTCTTGGAGATGTATTTTATTGGATCCATTTTAGATATCAACAAGGTAGTATGGGTCAGCATTTACTGTCTTAGCCGGCGAGCAGCCCATGCCAGAGCGCAACAAATTTTCTCAAGCAGTGAATATCTTGTTTCACAGTCGGTAAAATATTTTCTCAGGTAATAGATAACATGCTCTTTTCGGCCAGACTTGTCATGCTTCCACAACACACACCCCATTGAATTCTCTAAAACAGTCAGATACATGATCAACGGTCTTCCCTCAACTGGTGGCATCAAAACAAGAGGCTCTTGCAGGTACTCTTTGATCTTGTCGAAGGCAGTTTGGCACTCATCATTCCATTTGACTACTTGATCTTTCTTCAGTAATTTGAAGATTGGTTCACAAGTAGCTGTCAGGTGAGAAATGAATCTGGCAATGTAGTTTAAATGCCCCAAGAATCCTCTGACTTCCTTCTCAGTATGAGGAGCAGGCATCTCTTGTATCTCTTTTACCTTGGTGAGATCCACTTTGATTCCTTTATTGCTGACAACAAAGCCTAGGAGTTTACTAGACCTCACCCTAAATGTGTATTTATTTGGGTTTAACCTCAGCTTGAATTTCTTTAATCTCTCAAACAGTTCCTGTAAATGATCAAGATGCTCTTCTTCTGTTTGAGATCTAGCTATCATGTCGTCCACATAGACCTCTATTTCGTGATGTGTCATGTCGTGAAAAAGAGCTAACATGGCACGTTGATAGGTTGCCCCAGCATTTTTCAGTCCGAATGGCATAACCTTGTAGCAGAATGTGCCCCACTGTGTGACAAAGGTTGTTTTCTCTATGTCCTCAGGTTCCATTTTGATTTGGTTGTAACTTGAGAAACCGTCCATGAAGGAAAACACTTTGTGTTGTGTCGTATTATCAACTAGAATATCAATGTGGGGAAGTGGGAAATCATCCTTAGGGCTCGCCCTATTCAAATCTCTGTAGTCCACGCACATTCGTACCTTGCCGTCCTTTTTGGGCACGAGAACAACATTGGCAACCCATTGCGGATAGGAGGTGACGGCCAAGAACCCGACGTTGAATTGTTTCATAACTTCTACTTTGATCTTCTCTAACATATCTGGTCGCATGCGACAAAACTTTTGTTTTAACGGTGTGCAGTCCTCTTTTGTTGGTAGACGATGTACTACGATATCTGCATCAAGTCCTGGCATGTCTTCATATGACCAGGAAAAGACCTCAACATAATCGTGTAGCAATTGAATCAGACGCTTTTTGACACTGGGTTCCAGATTGGCACCCACCTTGACTTCTCTTTTGTCTTCTTCGGTACCTAGGTTGATTGTGTCCATTGGCTCTTCGTGGGGCTGAATGGTCCTCTCTTCTTGTTGTAGTAACCTGGTGAGTTCCCCTAGTACTTCACAATCTTCCTCACTTTCGTCTTCGTCTTGGTAGATTATATTTTAAGAATCACAGAAGGCCATAGCAGAATCGTTACACACGAGATCCCGAATGGATGTAGACCTGCATTGTGTGTGAGTGTGTGTAAGAGTATAGCTATCTTTGAAAGAAATGAAAATGTAAAAAATAAAAACAATTAGTACAAAGTTTGTATGCAAAAATGTCCATGATTCATTGATGTCATATGGAAATGAGATAATAACCCTTACAAATGGACCATTGTGCCTCAGGTAAGACACAAGGTTTTAAGAGTCTGAATTGTTTTAATATTACAAATCTGACAAAAATTAAAGACAAATTACTGTGGGATAAATGTGATCGGGACAAAATCTCTAGTCTCCCAGTTGCTGAGCCCTCCACTGATAGTTGGGAAAATCCAATCCTCTAGGTTATAACTGTCTTCATCATCCTCCACGGTGCTGACTTGGTGGTTGCTGATCTTCAAGGGTGGTCCTCCGACACGAGCACGGCGTACAACTTTCTAGGCTATTGACAATTGGGAAAATCTAATCCTCCAGGTTATAGCTGTCTTCATCATCCTCCACGATGCTGACTTGGTGGTTGCTGATCTTCAAGGGTGGTCCTCTGGCACGAGCACAACGTACAACTTTCTGGGCTCCTAAAGTGAAACCCAAACCAAATTTGTCAGATTTGTATGGGATATCTGGGAGTTGGCCCCAAATAGTGCACCCACCTTCTTCTATCACTGCCTTTGCATCCTTCAAAGATGACATCTTGAGTGGAGGCCTTGTGTTCTTAGGAACTTGAGACACATCCTTGGTTACTGCCACAGTCTGCGGGACTTCTTCAAAGTACTGGAATGGAGTTTCAATAAATTCACCATCTAATTCCACATATCTGAAGGAATTTAGATGGCTGACCATATACTCTTCTTCTTCATGAACAGTGATGATTTTTCCTTGAATTAGATATTTCAGCATTTGATGCAACGTAGAGGTAACAACACCAGCATTGTGGATCCACGATCGGCCTAATAAGCATGAGTATGAAGGGCGAATATCCATTACATAAAAAGTTAAATCAAATGTTTGGGTTCCAACTTTTATGCAGATGTCCACTTCCCCATGCACCATCCTTTTTGAGTCGTCAAAGGCTCTCACTTCTATATTGCTAGGTTTCAATTTCAATCCCTCACAGTCAAGCTTATCAAGAGCCTTTTTAGGCAACACATTCAAAGATGAACCAGTATCCACCAAGACATGAGCCAAGGTCGTGCCCCTGCATTCGACTGAGACATGCAATGCCTCGTTATGCTTCCTACCTCTTGGCGTTAAATCAACATCTGAAAAACCTAAACCATTATCTGCAGTCAAGTTGGCTATGCAGTCTTGGAACTGATCGACAGATGTTTCTTGGGGTACATGGGCAGCTTTCAGGAAATTTACCAAGGCCTTTGCATGCGCCTTGGAACATAATAATAAAGCCAACATGGAAATTTTTGAGTTTGCCCCAGTTGTTCAACTACATTGTAATCACTTCTTTTTATGATCTTTAGAATTTACTTCATCTCTTTTCGGGAGGTCTCAGGGATAGCTACTGATTGTGTCTTCTTCCGAACAGGCTCAATCAGAATAACTTTACCTCGAGTCTCGGTTGACTCGTCAGCAAGAATGTCAGCAAGGGTGATAACAGGGATTGTAACAGCTTTGTCAACAGGAGTATTAGCAGAGATGATTGTAGGACTGGGAATAACCTTTGGAGGAGCAACAACAACAAGAATGATTACGGGTCCAGAAATAGATTTTGGGGGAGCAATTTCTGGAGAGAATACCCTTTTGCTTCGGGTTATCTTACTAGTCCCTGCGATATTACTGATATCAGAGTCAATTTTCTTAGAACTTGAATTTTCAGCAACTGGCCAATCTTGCTTAATACCGTGGTAGTAGACATAACCTCCATAATTCCATGGAACGGTTTTGTCTGACGAATACGGGATTGGTCCAGGTATTGTAATTATCAACAGAGCTACTTTAGGAACTGATGTAATTCTAACGGGTCTTTTTGTGGAGACCCTGGAAGAATTGTCGGAAATGGTCACGATGGAAACATCACTATAAGAAATAGTTGAAATTGAAGTCTTCTCGAACAAAATCTCCTTGTTATCTATTAGGCATTGAACGTCTGCTTTTAACAATGAACATCTGGTTGGTGAGGACAAACAGAAATGACAGATTTCATCACAGCCTGGGAATACACCGGCATTCAACAAGTTCTTTTTGATAGTCAGAAGTGGGGTCCCAAGTTCATCAACTGAAGTAACAAACATATCTTCTTTAACGGCATTGACATCACGGCCGTGCTTGGGCATAGGGGAAGTAATGACAATGGAATTTCTGGCGCATCGAATGCAATTTCTTTGGCTTCAAGAAGGTCTTGTAATTTGTTCTTCAGAGCCCAACAGTTGTTAGTGTCATGTCCGGGACTCTCAGAATGGTATGCACAGCGGGCATTAGGATGATAGTGAGAAGAGGTTGTGTTAGGATTCTTTGGAGCTTCCTTCAAAGTCACTAGATTGGATCTTAACAAATATGGAAATACTTGAGATGGTGTCATATTAATTCATGTGAATTGTCTGACTGGTCTTTCCATTCTTGGCTGGCTGCTTCTTTGCTGAGCAGGTACAGGTTTAGGAATCATTACAACCCCCACCATTGGACGGTGTTCAGTCCTACCTTGATTTCTCTGAGGATATACATGAACAACTTCTTTCTTTATGATGAATGGTTTCCTTACAGCAGTAGAGGATGCATCTTTTTGAATTTTCCCATTCTTTATCCCGACTTCTACCCTTTCTCCAGTCAATATCAACTCAGTAAAGCCTGGCGATGAACTACCAATTAAGTGATTAAAGAAGGGACCAGACAAGGTGCCCAAAAACACGTCTACTAATTCTCTTTCAAATAGGGGAGGCTGGACTCTTCCTGCTAAGTCCCTCCATTTTTACGCGTAGTCCTTAAATCCTTCACTTGAAACCATGGCCATACTCTGGAGTTGAGTACGGATGGGCGCAAGATCAGCATTGTATTGGTATTATTTGTAAAAGGCGGCGACAAGATCTTCCCAGTTATGAACATTGGCTCTTTCTAACTGATAAAACCAATCAAGTTGAGTTCCAAACAGATTTTCTTGGAAGAAGTGTACCCATAAATCCTTGTCGGTGGTGTGAGGCTGTATTTTCCTTACATAGGACCGGAGATGCATTTTGGGACATGAAACTCCGTCATATTTGGAGAACACAGGTGCTTTGAATTTTGGAGGAATGACAATCCCCGATACTAATCCCAACTCCTCAAAGTCCAATCCAGGCACTTTTTGGATTTCCATTGCACTTAACCGTTCTTCTAGACTCTTATACTTGTCGTCGGTTGGAGGGTATTGTTCTTCAGAATAATCTTCTTCTTCCTCTTCCTCTTTTGAATTTGGCTGGACAACTGCTTCCTTGCCTTTCCCATCTTGATTGTCTTTCTCACCAGATGACGTTGCAAAGTCTAGGGTCCTTCTTGCTTGCCCTTGGGATCTTCTTCCCATGTTAAGAACTCCAGTTATCTTCTTTGTTTTCTTCTTTTTCTCTTCAACCAGCAAGGTCTTCAAATCTTCTTGTCCTTTGGCTAGATTTAAGAACATCTGTTAAAACTGAGCATTTTGAGCTTGGATGTCCTTCACCGTTTGCTCGAGGTCCATCTTACTGAAATAAACAGTAGAAAGATGAGGAGACTTGTTGCAAGAAACCTGCTTATGTTATGATGAATGGTAAATGCATGTGCAATGATTTCAAGGATTTTAAAGATTCAAATTTGTTTTAGACAAAAAGGAAACACACGTTATATTAATAAATTAAAGCTTGAGTACATCAATGCCTCTTTGGGCAAAACAATACAAAAACTCTAAGATAAAAGGTTGTACACATACTCTTTGGTGCGATGTAGGCATTCAGGTTCCTCTCCTCATGAAGTTGCTTAGTGAGTTCCAAAACCTTCTTCTCGCTAGCATAGAATTGGGCTTCGAAAGTATCTCACTCCCCCTTGAGTTGTATCAAATCTCTTTGTAAGTCTTCAAGAGAGGTGGGCATGTTAGGATGTAGGATAGTGTATGGAACATCTCCTTCCATAACAGGATCAATGATCACCGGGAGAATGGAGGGATAAGGCATCATAAGACTCTGAGCACGAGTTCATACCCATTTGAGGTAAGGCTCAAGAGGGATGGAATTATTATGCCCCAATGTCTTTCAGTCTACCTTGTTCAACATCCTCCAAGCTCGGATAAATCTCTGGCGAAGACCTTGATCGTCGTTCTCGTAGTCAAATACCAAACCTCAAATGAGCATCTCATGTGGGCCATCCCTTCGGGCGTAACCAAACTGTCTTAAGGCTAAGAAAAGGTTGTAGGTGATACCTCCCCTAATGCCAAGTAAAGGGACATTAGGGAATTCTCCATAACGGTCGATAATAGTAACATTCTCTAAGGACCTGGAACACCAATGAATGTATGAATATTTGAGTGTCATCAACCTTTGTGACCACCTTGAACCTTGCTCATTCTTCAATACAGATTGGGGAAGATGCGAAATAAACCATCTTGCCAAGAGAGGAGTGCAACATATAAGGACACCTCTTTACCTCATAGTGCGATTGTGAAAAGAATGTAGAATATCCCCTAGCAAAGTAGGCACCGGGTTGCGGGATATGAAGATTTTCACGGTGTTCACATCTATGAGTTAGTCAGGATTTGGAAACAAAACTACCCCATAGATGAGGAGAGCCACAATTTCCTCAAAAGCTTGCAGATCCAAAGAGTTCTAACAACTTTGGTCTTTCTGAAACAAGAACTTTGCTAGGAAACCTTTGACACCACTCCTTGTTTCCCAATTAGTTGTGACATCAGATGATTGCAAGTGTAGAGCTTGAGAAATCTCTTCTGGATTTGGGTCTCTTTTCGTACCGTTGAAAGGTAGTTGATTGAGAATGAGAATCCTCAAGAGTTGGGAGAATTCTTCAAAGTTGGCACAAGTTGATAATCGAGAAATGTGAAGTAATGGTATAAAGGATCAAAGAACTGAAAGAGCACCTTCATCATGTCTTCATCAGTATTGGAAGTGACCAAGTTGAGTAGGCGACCATGTCTCTCGGTGAATGGAGAATTTTCTGGAATCCTTGAAGCTAGCTCCTTAAGTTGTGGAGGGATCCTTACAAGATTGACTTGAACGATTTTCCTGCGAATAGAATCCATGTCCTACAAAACAGAACAAAGATAAATCCTAAGATCCTTGAAATGGTTAGTGGATGAGTATGATGTTATGATGTTCATGATGTTATGTACAAGTAAATATACACAAACAAAGCAAACAAGTCCTTAGGTTTAGGCTTGCATGAAGTCTCATAGGTAAGTACCCTCTTAAAGTTTAGTTGGCTCAAACCTGTCCTAGTAATAGTAACCAGGTTCTAAGGAGCTCAATATCACTGGTTTATTTCCTCGGTCATTGTTTCAGCACAAGCCTCTTTAATGGCGACCAAAATATCCAAAAAAACCAAACCTCAATGAGTGTAGTATCGAGTATCTACCAACTTCGGACTGCACCAAAGCCGGTCATTTCACTACGTCCTAATGGCCAAGTTGGTCAAGCAAAGGTTATAAAAGTTCATTAGTGTTTCATGACATCCCTCAGCGGCCCCGTATTCTCCTTGATTAACTCAAGGGCTACCGGTAACTACAAATATGTCGCACTAACGTAGCTATTGCTTAGACCATGTCGGTATATCCCGCACAGTTTCCATAACGTATTGCTACTTACCTATAAGGTATCCCAAATCCGGGTAGAAGATTTAAACCCAAACAAAGAACCATAATGTAAAGCATACAAGTCAAACAATGAAAGCAAGTAAATGTGATCTAACCCTAAGGTAACCCCACTTTTAGAATTATCCCCAGCAGAGTCTCCAGTTCTATGATACGGTGGGAGAACTGACTTGAAGGTTTTGCATTTAATTGCAAATTTTGCGGTTAGCAAGAATCGCCACCGACTTTTCTTTTATCCAAAAGGAAAGGTGAAAAAGCACAGGAAAGACCTTTGAGATTATTTCTTGAGTTCGGGGGGTAGATTATGAAAAGGGAAGGTATTAGAACCCTTTTCATCCTTAGTTTTCCATGGAATCTTAGTTACTTGCTAGATCACTTGCTTTTGTTTGAAATTATACTTTGTGTGGTTTTTGAAAGTATTTTATAAAGAGGCCATTGTTTAGGAAAACTTTGTAATGATTCTCGTTCGTAAGAATGTATACAAAGTGTTTGATCTTTTGAAAATGTTTTCAAGTTTGTAAGATGTTTGGAAATATAGGTGTTTATTTTGAAAATAGCAAGGATGTTTGTTTTGAAATTGAGCAAGTAATTAGGAGCATTCTACTTACTCAAAAGTATTTCTTGTTCATTTTCTTTTCCTTTGACATTGTTATCTTACCATTAATTTGGTAAGTAACCCTATCTTTGGATGTAAACGGGACAGACGTGGGTCATCGTATAACCATGATTAACAATGTTGCAAGGTATCTTAGCATTGTCTTTTAGGGACCAAGATCATTTGAAAGGCAACTTAGATAGCGTCATCGAGGGACTATGATCTTGTATTTTTGTTTGTTTTTGCTAAGATACCTCACATGCGTAATATGGCCATTTTGTAAAGGCAACCAAGTGGATTTACCCTAGGGGTGCTTGTGTGCAAGTGTATTGTTTTCATGCTTGATTTTTTCTTTGAGTAGGGTTTTCTAAGCATTGGTTTTAGTCTTTCCATACAAATCCTAATTACTAGCATTTGTATATAAAAGCGATAAATTGCGGAATTTTAATGTTACTAATCTATTACAATACTTGTGGGAGGGGGAGTAAAAATTATAAATGGGGATTGCAAGAAAATAAACCTAGTTAATCTATTACAACCATATTGAATTGGTACAAGAATGGAAATAAATGATGTACAAAAATGAAGAAATATACAAGCATGTGAATGTGAAGAAAATGGATATTTTTGTTTGGATTTCTTTAGAGAAAATGGGGTTTGATTTTAAGCTAATTAGCTAGAAGAAAATAATTAACTAAAAATAAAACCTAAATTTACTAAGAAAAGATTTTAAATAAAACCCTAAATCTATTAATTGATTAAAAAGAAATTAAGTTTATAAGAAAATTATTTTTGGTATTTTTGTCTTGAAAATAAATTATAGTATTATAAAATATTTTTGGTCTTTTTATATTTTAAAATAATATATTTAAATGGTGTAAAAGAAAATAACTAAAAACCTATTTTTTTAAATTAAATTTACAAAGATAATTAGTAAAATAAATAAAGTATGATTAAATAAAATGATTTTTTGTGTGAGAAAAATAAAATAAACTATGTCAAAATGTAAATCTACTATTTTTAAATTTTTTATGATCTTTTAGTATTAGAAAAATAATTAAGAAAATAAATAAAATGAAAATAAGAAAAGAAAATAAAAACTGGGCTAGGGGTACGAATAGCCTGCAAGGGGGTTAGAGGTAAGAAGAAAAAAAACATAGAGGCCCAAAGGAAAGCCCAACGCCTGCCAAAAAGAATGTCAGAAATGCAAAAATTGTGAAAAATCCAAAAGGGTACCACTGGGGCTCGAACCCAGGTCCCTCTGGTTACAGGCGCGCGCTTCTACCTCTGGGGTGGCTATACATCCGTTTATATAAATCAAACCATAAATATATATGGTAAACACGTTCCTGAGGCCAACTTCATCTTCAACCTCACGTCCAGCCAGAAGCTCTGTAACTCAATCAATCCTCAACAAAAATGAAAAGTGTAAACTGGAAACATGTAGCAAATTTCCTCACGATTTCAGAAATGTAAAGCATTAAAACTATAGATCAAAGACAAACATGAATTTCATTGGCCCTAATCTGAACCCTAAAAATCTCAGAAACTTCAATCTTAAAATTCTCTAAGCTCAAGGAAAATTAATGGAAACTATGGACATGGTTAGCTTTAGGGTAATGATATCTACATGTTTCATTCACAAATAAATCATTGATGATGCCTGTATGAAAAGTTACAAAGTTAGAAAACTTACCTTGCAAGAGGGTATCAGGTTTGGAGTTTGAGAAGCTTTCAGTGAGTTCCAATGATTGGGTTAGCTTCCTCAAGTTCCCAGGAAGCTAATGGGATGCTTAGCTTGAGCTGAAAGTGCGTGAGGAGTTCTGGAGAAGTCCAAGTGCAAAGCTCTGTTTTTGAAAATGGTGGATGATGATGGAGGTGTTACAGTGGTGCTGCAGGTGTTGGGATTGTTTGTGTATGTTGTTTAGAAGCTTTTGAAAGTAAAAGGCCAAGAAACGCACGAGTAGATTTGAAGATTGGATTCAAAACTCAGAAATGACAAGTTTGAAGTGTTTTTGGTGATTCTGTGTTCTAGGTGTTTTCAGGGCTTAAGCATGCGTGTGTTTTGTGGAAAATGGTTTGTGTATCTATAAGCAAAAGGTCTTGAGTGCATTGGCAAGTCAGAAGTACAAGTTACAAGCTATTTGCTATGTTACTTGATTTTCAAGAAAAGTGAGAAACCAAGTTTCAATGTGAAGTACAAGCATGGGTTGGGTGATTGTAAGTATCTAAACCATTCTCTTGTATTATGAGACATGTATGATCAGAAGAGAACAAGTGCAAGGCTCAAGAACAAGTTTTGTGCAAAAGTAACTTTATCAAAATGGCAATGTGCACTTTCTTCCCAAAATGGATATAAAGCATGACCTTGCATTGAATGCTTGAAATGAGACCTCTAACAGATGTGCAAGCAATTAATTATGGAGTGCCTAACAAGTTTGAGGCCTGGAAAGTAGAGGTTATGCAGCATAACTTTGAATTTTTAATTTGGTTTATCATAAAATGACTTGTAATTCAAGTGATAAAACCCTAACTTCATCTCTTCGATTATCCCTACTAAAAAATGATCTCAAGGAGTTCTTGGACATTTTGGAAAGCTTGTAATGTGATCTATAACCCATCTTTGAATTTCTTTTGAATATTCCCCTTGTAACTAAATGAAAAAGTTCCATGAAGTTGGGTCAAAATCCTGACCAAATTAGGGCAAAAATTTCACTAAGTGTTTTGTTTTATGACCATGTGTTCTTAAAATTATAACTTGAGATCCAAGCACTTTTTGAAGGAGTTCTGTAAAGAAAAGTTGTAGATTTCATGGAGATCTACAACTTTCATGTGGATGTTCCTCTTGAATCATCTTGCATCATGGTGAAAATTTTGCTCAAAGTTGTGAAAAAATAAGAAATTTCCAACACTTAGAATAATTTCTAAGTTTAGAAATTTTGACTTTTCAAAATGAAATCTTGACTTTTTGATTTCTTTATGAATAAGTTTCATATTTTTACATGTTTTGATGAATTGTGATCTTTGACATTTGATTTTGACCAAAAAGTCAAAGTTTGACTTTTCAGTATACAGTTGACTTTTGATCAGTTGACTGAAAATTCATCTATCAATCCATTGGACTTGAGCAATGCTTTGAGCTATGTCATTAGGTAAAAATGATGAAATTGGAATCTGATACCATGCCTTAAACCAATTGATCATTTGCTAGGTCAAAAATCAGAAATTGCCCTTTCCCAGTCAAAACCCTAATTTTGACCATTTTGCGCTTTTGAAGATTTGATCAAATTTCTTGAGGATTTATGGTAAAAACTTGATCAAATGATAAATATGAGTTTAAAATGTTGACGTGGATCAAAAATTGTGAAGTTTGACTATAAATTGGCCATAGTTGACTTTTTCCCTAATACAATTGTTTTTTAGGTCAACTGCTCAATTGACTGAGCAAAAGTGTGATCCAAAGCTTGAAACTTGACATGAGTAATCTTGAGGGTCCATAATGATCCATGAAAGTCATATGGGGAATTGGAAGTTCAAATATCCTTGTGCAATCTCAAACCCTAATTTTGGTCATCAGTGCTTAAGGAGGTGTCTTGAGCTGATCAACCTTAGTGTAGTCTTGAGCCAAATGAGATATTGTGAGCAAAATTATTGATAAGTGAGAGGGAAAATTTTGGGGTACAACACATGACATCAAGAATTTTCTTCAGACTCAGGAATACCCGATCGGTGCTTCGAAGAAAGATATAAAGACATTGAGAAGATTGGCAGGCAGTTTCTTCCTCAGTGAAAATGTGTTGTATAAGAGAAATTATGACATGGCCTTGCTCAGATGCATGGATAGACACAAAGCAGGCATGTTGATGCATGGGGTTCACGAAGGTTCGTTTGGTACTCATGCCAATGGATATTCGATGGCTAAAAGGATGCTAAGGGCAGGTTACTATTGGCTGACAATGGAATCTGATTGTTACAAATTTGCAAAGAAGTGTCATAAATGCAAGATTTATGCCGACAAGGTCCATGTGCCTCCGACACTTCTCAATGTGATTTCCTCCCCATGGCCTTTCTCTATGTGGGGTATTTACATGATTGGGATGATAAAACCCAAATCTTCGAATGGACACCGTTTTATCTTGGTAGCAATTGATTACTTCACCAAGTGGGTGGAGGCTGCTTCATATGCTAATGTTACCAAGCAGGTGGTTGTGTGCTTCATTAAGAATAATCTTATATGTCGGTATGGTGTGCCAAACAAAATTATCACCGACAATGGCTCGAATCTGAACAACAAGATGATGACAGAACTTTGTGAGGAATTCAAGATTGTCGATCACAATTCATCTCCATACAAGCCGAAGATGAATGGGGCTGTTGAAGCTGCTAATAAGAATATCAAGAAATTTATCCAGAAAATGGTTGTTACTTATAAGGATTGGCATGAAATTCTCCCTTTTTCTTTGCATGGATATCGAACATTTGTCCGCACTTCAACAGGAGCAACCTCGTTCTCCCTTGTGTATGGAATGGAAGTTGTGCTCCCAATTGAGGTTGAAATTCCCTCTTTGCATGTGATAATGGAAACCAAGTTGATAGAGGTTGAGTGGGTCCAGAACAGGTTTGACCAATTGAGTTTGATTGAGGAGAACATGATGACAACTTTGTGTCATGGCCAGTTATATTAGAAAAGGATGAAGAAGGCTTTTGATAAGAAGGTCAAACCTCGTGAATTCAGAGAAGGCGACCTCGTGCTCAGGAAGATCATGTCTTTCAACACTGATTCTAGGGGCAAGTGGACTCCCAATTTTGAAGGCCCATATGTTGTCAAGAAAGCCTTCTCTGGCGGTGCATTAATTCTTGAAACTATGGATGGCGAGGAGTTCCCACGTCCCATGAATGCTAATGCAGTCAAGAAATACTTCGCCTAAAGGAATAAAAGAACAGTTCGCTAAGTTGAAAACCCGAAAGGGCGGCTTTAGCAAAAAAGAGTGTCTCGGTAGGCCGAAAACCCGAAAGGACGGTCTAGGAAAAAATTAGAGACATAAACAGAATAAATTTCCCGCTAAGCTGAAAACCCACAAGGGCAGCTTAGGCAAAAGTTAGGGACTTTCTTGGCAAGTAACTACATCAGACAAGACTTGATCATTGGAGCAACAATCTTCTCGGATTCTCATCACACTTCAACAGAAGTTGCTTCTCAGGATTTCAAAAGTTGTTAGAGGGGATAGTGGTCATTATATCTCAATGTATCTTTTCCATTATATATTACCATTTTCCGAACTTTGTAATTATCCATGGAGTCTCGCCATTCGCAGACTACCATTCTATTAATGAAATTTGAGCTTTTACCCAATTCTTTGTATTTCTTATTTTATTTAGCTTGCAAAGACTCCATTTATTATTGATAATAACTTTCAAATCGAAAAGATTAAATAACAAAATCGATTTTTCAAAAAAGAATTTACAATTTTATTTTACTTTAGAATTTGTGATGCGAAAAAAAACAACAACAAAAATGGTGATCCCAAGAATGGACAAACTCCAGTTTGTTTTAAGATGTTTTTGTTCCCCTCGGGAAGGTTTACTCAGGATGATTCGCCGTATTGGGTTCGTGACTCCAGTATCCTCGGTCAAGTTTGGATTCATTTCTCCTCTATTCTGAGTTTTCATGATGTGAAGTTTCAATCTGAGATTTCTCCAGTGAAGTTTTTGTTCGGTCTAATGAAAGTTATTTTTCCCGAGAAGTTGGTATCATAATCACTCTTGAAGAACGCAGGTCCCTGGTTTCTCTAGTGAAGAACGTATTTTGGATTTTTCCTTTGTGAATGTGGTGTTAACCTCCCCAATGAAGTAGGCCTGAATTCCCCAGTGAATGTTTTGATGATTTGGTGTCCATCTGCTTTACTTGAGATTGGTTTTGCAATCCCCAATAGAAGTGTTACTTTTGAAAACATTTGTTTCCCCAGTGAAGCCTGAAGAAGGATGTTCTATCCATGTATCTGTACTATTCTGTCACTTTGTTTTGTTTACTTCCGGATTATGTTTCTCCCCAGTAAAGCTAAAGCAGGAAGTAGGTTTTGTTTCCTCAGTTGGCATTTATTTTTTTGGAATTATCATCTTGGATGTCGTTTTGCCGAGTGTTGTTTGTGCCAGAGTTGGTTTTGCATGGTTATTCCCAGTGTTATATATCTGTTTTATCAGCATATGCATGATAAAACTCATACATTCATACATACATCATGCATGGTTAATTTTAGCAAATCATTGCTCATTCACATTCTTTAATATTTTTGTTGACATATTACCTTGTTTTGCAGAGTTGTGTTGTCCTCTCTCCAATAGAGTGCCAACCTTAAGCAGAAAGCGTGTATTCTTTCAATTTCCTCACTGAGTTATCCCTTGTGGAAGATTTTTGCTTTAGCCTTCCTGTTCAACTTCTTGTTTGGATGGATTTGGTTTTTCCTTTTGAGTTTATTTCTCAAAGGATGTATTTTGGTTGACTGTTTCATTCCAGTTTATTTCTGGTTTGAATCTTTGGTTCCACAACAATATTATTTACTTTGGATTTCTGAAAGCTTCGAGTTTTGGTTTGTGCATTTATTTTGCACGAGAACACTTTATCTCCTTAGCAGGAATATAATGGAATTTACCCAGTAAACCATATTTCTCTCCCCAGAAAGTCATTTCTTTTTACAATCCTCCATGACAACAAGTAGCAGGTCTCTTTATTCGAGCAACTTGTGCTTCCCTGTAAAAGTCGACGTAACTTTTTTTCTCTATCTCCTTTATGAGTGGATAGTTTGCAGTCCGTCGTTAGTTTATGCCAGTGGATGGAAAGAATTTCAAATTCGCAGAAGCAGCTCATTGTGAAATCTTTGCAAGTGGAAGTCTCTTTATTTGAGACAGCTTACATATTACCCTTTCCAGGAAAAGTGCCTCAATTAAAGAAGAAATTGAGACCCGTTCTAGGCGAAATGCCAGAATTTTAGGGAAACTTGTTATCTTTTCTACCTTCAGTGAAAGTTGGTAGGTCATTGGCAGTGAACGTCGATGATTGCTATCTTTTTTCTACCCTCAGTGAACGTTGGTAGTTCATCGTCAGTGAACGACGGTGTTATGATATATTATCTTTCTACCTTTAGTGAAAATTGGTAAGTCATTGGCAGTGAACGTCGATGATTGTTATCTTTTTGTTGCCCTTAGTTAATGTTGGTAGTTCATCGTCAGTGAACGGAGGTGTTATGATATATTATCTTTTCTACCTTCAGTGAAAGTCGATAGGTCATTGGTAGTGAACATCGATGATTGTTATCTTTTTGCTACCCTCAGTGAACGTTGGTAGTTCATCGTCAGTGAATGGCGGTGTTATGATATATTCTCTTTCTAACTTCAGTGAAAGTTGGTAGGTCATTGGCAGTGAACATCGATGATTGTTATCTTTTTGCTATCCTCAGTTAACGTTGGTAGTTCATCGTCAGTGAATGGCGATGCTTTGATATCTCTTTTCTTTCTACCTTAAGTGAATGTTGGTATCTCACCGCCAGTGAACGTCGGTATTGATATTTCTTTTCCTTCTACCTTCAGTGAATGTTGGTAGTTTTACCTCCAGTAGGAGTTCGCGTATCCTTTGACCATTTTACCATCCTCTCTGAGTCGGATCTTTTGATCCACCAGTGATTTACTTTCTTGGTCGAGTTGCTCTCTTGTTTCTTCATTATTGTTACATTCCAAATGGTGTTTTGTGTCTCTTTGGTCTTGTTCATATGCATTCATGCTCATAAACATTGCATGGCATCTTAGGGCCAAAAATAGGATTTGTTTTATATTTAAGTATCTTCGATCACGTCGACACGAAGATTTTTAACCTTCGTATCTCTGGATAGAAGAAACTTAAATAAGAGCAGCTGTTGTACCCCAATTTTTGCCCATAAGATCCCTTCATCATACCATGTTGATTCCATTACAATAAGATCACACTATGATATTCTTGGTTCTCCTCCCTATATTTAGCTTTGCACTTTGAGGAATCACCAAGTACCTTGACTTGTGTTCTTTTGTGATCATGAATATTTTTTATCTTGATTTCTTCTTTTAATTAATAAAATGCAATGTTGGTTTGTCTTGCTTGTTATCCATGTAGGTAAAGGCAATGATATTTAACAAGTTACCCCATGGGTTCATGAGTTTATTTCCATGCCCTAGTCAAAAAAGCTTGAAAAGTTCAAGCCTCACCATTGAAGTTGTTTTTGAGGAAATGGCATGTCAAGCTTATTTTGGTTCACCATATTTCAAGATTATCAAATTTGATCCAAAAAGTACAAGGGGTTGATTGAAAAAAATAGTCATGTTTGGACAAGATTTTATTCCTTTTGAACACAAGTGCATGTTCCTCTCAATTCTAAAGATATGGAAGTGGTTGTGGTTGCTATTAGTTCTCATTATCATCCTCAACAACTTATATTTACAAAGCATTTGTTTTGGTACAAGAAGTTTGTTCAAAATTGTCAAAGTTCCTCAAGGCATGTTTCTTAATCCAAGAGCTAGGGTTTTGAACTTCAAAGGAGTATATCTTTCTCATCTTTTGGTATTTTTGAGTGATTCCAAAGACATCATTCTCTTCAAAGGGTTATTAACAAATCAGTTCAAAAGTTCCAAGGAGTTTTCATGTGGAAGAAACTTGATGAGGAAGAAAGATTACAAGTCCTCCAGATGAATCCCTAATTTTCCATGTGTGACTTCAAATGATCATAACTTGGTCAATTTTTATCACCTTCAGCCCATTCCTTTTCCATAATTATCTTGAAGATGTGAACTTTATGCCTTATTTTATGTTCAAAGTGAGAAAATGGATGGAAGTTAACTTAAGGATACAAAAGATTATAGGTCATTTTATGAAATTTTTCCAATTTCAACAAGTCATAACTTTCTCAATTTTTTGAGATTTTGAATGGTTCAAGTTTCAAAATGTCATTCAATAGATCTACTTCATGCCATATTTTTTAGTCAAGAGCAAATTCCAATAGGAAGGCCATGTTTGGATGCAAAACATTATAGGTCACTTTTGAAGAAAAAATTGAAATATTTCTAAGTATGTAAAGTCAACTTTTTTTCTCCAACTTTGACTCGATACAACATTCAGCTCAAGCATCCATTTGATCCCATTCTTCTTCCATTGCAAATCTTGTAACCTCATCTTTCTGAAGCATCAAGAATCATGTCTTAAGACCCCTTGAGCTGAGAATGCCATTGGTCAGAAGTTGGCACTTTAAAATTGAATTTTTCACCAAGTCAAAAGCTTGAAATCCTTGATTTGGCTTCTAAACACTCTGTTTCTGCATGTTTATGCCTCTAAACATGTTTAATTAAGTTGCAGGACTGATTAGAATAGCAAAACGCGCGTTTTGGATGATTTTTGATCAAATTGGAAGTCACACTTTTCTTGTTTGCAACTTCACACGATTTACCTCCAAACTTCATCATTTCACACGCTTGGACATTCCCTTTGATTCCCTATAAATAGAGGGTCATTCCCCATTCATTTCCTCAAGCTGGGATAGCCAGAATCACCCTGCCAAACTTGTTCCATAATTCAAAATTCAGCAACTTCGAAATTCATATACAAGCCTTTTTCAATCCAATTTTTTCATCAATTCACCTTCCTTGATCTTCCCTGAAGTTAACCATATATTTACATTCAAGAATCATGCCCTATATTGCTCCATAGAAGTCCAGTTTCAGAGCTCTACAACTTAACTTCAATAGGTAGATTCCTTCATCAATTCTTCAAAACTTTGATATCATTGTGATGCTCTCATTTCCCTGGTTCTAGTCGCAACACTTGCCTTTTACTGGAAACACGTTTTGACCATGAAATTTCAAGTCCCTTTTTCAAAAATTTCCTTCCAAATTGCTTGAGCTACAGTTTATATAAATTTAGCGCGAGGGAGTGGTTATCTTCGTCTTCAAGAGATGAAGCGAATGGCATAGGTCTGAGTTTCTGATTTTATAGTTTGAGAGACATGCAATTCACGTTGGCTGAAGGTTGAAGATGACCAACGTGTCATCTTCCAACCAATGATGGCGTGCCACTTGTTTTTTTGAATTCTGATTTTATTTTTGATTATATGCTTTATTCACTAATGACCATGATATGCATAGTGCGCCATACCCTTTGGATCTGATTACTAACACGTTTTGACTCTCATCCAATGGTCCACATATTTTTGACTTTTATTTTCTTTTCTAATTTTTTATATTTAATTGTTTTAAACTTCAAAAAAATCATAAAAAATTCATTTTAAGTCCAAAAAATCTGAAAAAATTATGAAAAATATTTTTGATTATTCTCTTTCTGATTTTTATTTTTTCACAATTTAATTTTGTGTTTTGGTATTTTTTTATAAATTTACACTTTATTTGAATTGTTTTAAATGTTTAAAAATACTTTTATGCATTCTTAAATTCTAAAAAAATTATGGAATGATCCAATGATATTGTGACAAATATTGGTGACTTTATTTTATTTTTGTTGATGACTTTGTTATTTTTTATCATTTTTGGTTTATTTTTCCCCTTTCTTTTAATTTTAAAAATAGTTTCTGACTTTGTAAAATCATTTGAGTCCTTTTCTGATTTTTCTATGGTCTTACTTTTTATTTCTTGATTAATTTGAACATAGTTGATATTTTTCTCTTTTATTTCTATATTTAAACATTATTTTTTAACCTTTTTGTATATATTAAAATGTAATATTATTTTGTGACTATTTTCTGGCTGATCTTGGGTTAAATTTTTTATCATGAACTTTATTAACATTATTGGATCCATGGTGTTGAGTCTAACTCCACAAAAATGGATGAAGGATTTTAATAATAGTTTGATTAAATTTAATCCAAAAGTGGTTTGTATATTCTCTCCCACCCCTCTTCATCTCATCCCCTTCTTATTGCACTAAATGTTGTTGGAGCATGATCTCTATATCATGTCTCAAAATAAATGGTGCATAGATTTCTATTGACCGGACTCAAAATAGGTGCGACTTCTATATAAGTCCACTTATGATTGCTTAACATAGCGCTAAATTTTGTCCCGATTCGAATAAATGATCATTCGTGGCCCAAACTTATGTTTGCAAGCCCAAGTATGTTAATTTGATCTCTTTGATCCAATAACCTTGAGATTCATTGTGTGGAGGCTTTGGTTCTACCAATCCTTTAATGGATCTACAACACCTTTGGTCAACGCGGATCACTTAAACATCGTTGATCATTAAATGATACTCATAAGGATTCCAAATGGATGATATACTTGACAAAAAACAAATGCAACTTATTGTGTGGAAGCTTTGGTTCTACCAATCCTCTAATGAGTTCCAAATGCAAGTTTCAAGATGATCATCCAACTAACTACTAATCACTAATAATTGACTTTATCCTTTATTTTTTATTTATATGCCCTTTTATTTTTATGCACAATTTACTTTTAGCATTTACATTTCATGTCATTTTCATCTTAGCTAATTTGAGCATTTACTTTATTGTCATTTTTATTTTGCTCACTTGAGCTTTTCTTTTCTTTTCTTAAGATACTTAATAATCAACATAAACCTTAGAAAAACTTTAATGAAGCTTGGACTATTTGGTTACTGTGATCGGTGGAAATAGAATTGACTGTTTTTAAGCTGGTTTCGCGAAATGTCGCGGTAAGCAAGAGTCGCCACCGTCTTTTATGTTCTCCAACATGGAAAGGACAAAAGCACAGCAAAATTCCTTCTTTGAGAATGTTTCTCGGTTCGGGAGGTAGATTTATAGAAAGGGAAGGTGTTGGCACCCTTTCTATCCATGGTTATCCATGGGCTCTTAGGTACTTGCTCTTATGTTTTCAAAAATGTTTGCTTTTCAAATGTGTGTGTGGGTTTTGAAAAAAGTTTCGTTTGAAAAATTTCTAAGTAACTCTTGTATCTGTCCTCAAGAGTGTATGAAAAATTTGTTTGAAAACTTTTGAAAGTGTAGGTGCGAAAAGTATTTTTGTTTGTTTTGAAAAGAGCAAGTACTTAAGATAAATCTACCTACTCTAAGGAATTAAGTTGTGTAAATGTCCTTTAGACAGTACTATCCCACTATTGAGAAGTAGGTAGCACCGTCGTTGGAGTTTTTCGGGTCAATTCGATTATAGGGACATGTGTGGTCACCAAAGCAATAGTAGGACACCTTAGAAGTAACCCTAATGTCCTAGATCCTTTGTATCCGAGGCAACCGTTTTGAGGCAACTGGATCTTAGACAGGAGGGCGACCTCTAAAGCATCCTATACTTGATGACCACGTTTGAGGCAACCAGTGAGACGTACCCTAGAAGTGGCATGTGCTTTGTGTGTTGTTTTTCAGTTAAGGTTTATCTTGTACATGTTTTTGTGAGCTACGGATTGGTTTTATTTACATACATTCTTGCAGGCATATTAGCAGTTAGGAGTGCGGAAAGTAAATTGCGGAAATGTAAATCTAGCTATTACAAGGCGCGGGTCTATACATCGCCAAAAACAAAAACCCGTTTGGAAATAAAGTGCGAGAAGTAGTAAATAAAGAGATAAACCTAATTACTATTACATATCCGGAAACAGTTACATAAATAATCAAAATAAGAATAATGCGCGAAAGAATTAAGTCGGGAACGTCCTAAGGGTTTTGACCCTTTTTTGAATAAGAATTGAATTTTGTCTTTTTTGTAATTAATGAAACTAAAATTAATAACTAATTGTGATCGGTGGATTTAGAACTGACTGTTTAACGCTGGTTTCGCGAAATGTTGCGGAAGCAAGAGTCGCCACCGTCTTTTATTTTCTCCAACATGGACAGGACAAAAGCACAGCAAAATTCCTTATGAGATAGTTTCTCGGTTCGGGAGGTAGATTTATAGAAAGGGAAGGTGTTAGCACCCTTTCTATCCATGGTTATCCATGGGCTCTTAGATACTTGCTCTTTATGTTTTCAAGATGTTTGCTTTTCAATTGTGAGTGGGTTTGAAAAAAGTTCATCGAAAGATTTCTAAGTGACTCTTGTATCAGTCCTCAAGAGTGTTTGAAAAATTGTTTTGAAAGCTTTTTGAAAGTGTCAGTGTGAAAAGGTTTTTGTTTGTTTTTGAAAAGAGCAAGTATCCATGAGTCATCTACCTACCCTAAGGAATTAGGCTGTGTAAATGTCCTTAAGGTAATGCCATCCCACCATTGAGAGGTAGGTAGCACCACCGTTGGAGGTGTTTGGGTCAATTCGAGTGTAGGGACAGTGTGGTCACCGAAGCAACAGTTAGGACACCTTAGAAGCTACCCTTATGTCCTTGATCCTTTTTTAATCCGAGGCAACCGTTTCGAGGCAACTGGATCATGGACATAAGGACTCACTAAAACGTCCTATACTTGACGACCACATTTCGAAGGCAACAGGTGAGGCGTACCCTAGAAGTGGTGTGTGTATTTGTGTGTTATTTTCATGTATTGTTTATCTTTGAACATGGCATTGTGAGCTACGCTTGTTTTTAATTAGCATACATTCTTTCATGCAATTTAGAATTTAAGAGTGCGGAAAATTAAAAGCGGAAAGATAAAAGCTACGCTATTACAAGGCGCGGGTCTATACATCGCCAAAGTACAAAGACCCGTTTTGATAAAATGCGGAAAGTAAAAAGACCTAATTACTATTACAATCCTTGAGCAGTTACATAATATTCAATAAGAAAAAAGAATAACGTGCAAAATAGAAATTAAAATTGAACGTCCGAGGGTTTTGACCCTTTTGAAATTAAATTGAATTAAAAGCTAATTAATTATTTAATTAAAGAAAATGAGATGTTTTTATGTTTTTTTGGTATTTATGAAAATAAAGAAAATTAAAATCAAGATGAAACCCTAATTTTATGTATTTTAATTATTAAGAAAAATATCAAAGTTAACCTAATTTACTAGTTAATTAATGTACATGTTTATTTACAAAAATAAGTAGTAATTATAATAATACATAACGAGGAACATAATTTAATTAAGAAAAAGATGAAAATGTCAAAAAACCTAATTCTAGATATTTTTTATTTATTAAGAAAAAGATTAAAATTAAAACCTAATTTAACTAAGTTAATTATTAGAATTTATCTACAAAAAAATATTTTAATGGTGAAATTAATAATAATTAAATATAAAACATTTTCTTGATTTTTCTGATTTTTTTATTATGAAAATTAATTATTTGTGAATTGATAAAACAATTAAAAAGTATTGAAAAGAATTATAATTAGAAAAGAAAATAAAATTGAAAAGATGCAAACCAGGGGGTATCAGGCCCAAGGGGAGGTTTTTTGAAGTAATTTTGGCCCAAGAGACAAGGCCTGGTTTGACTTTCCTGATCATGCGTGTGAGGCTTGACTGAGGTACACCCTGGAATTCACGTTCTGGCCATTGGATGGGATCTCCTGGCCACTTGGCAGGCACAATCATGAGCGTGCATGGTGGAACGTTGGGAGTATGCTGCATGTGAACACGTCAAGACAAAAATTATTAAACATATGGGGGGACCTGGGAATCGAACCCAGGTCCCAATGCCTGCAGTACACGTCCCTTGCCAATTGATCTATTGCGTTCGTTTGTATATAATATAATAAAGAAATATAATATATAAAATATGTTCATTATGCTGAAATATTAAAAAACCGCGCCAAAGTTTGAACGCTCCTATCACGCTCAGACACCTCAGCTTCTTCTTCATCTTTTTCCTGTAAACATAAAACAAGTAGCGGGGGTTTTAAACCCCCACTAAGCACAGCCATGAAAAATAGCGAATAGAAGATGCCTTAATATAAAAAAGGGCGCGATTGTTTCAAACGATTCGTCTTGTTGCCACGAATTCAACTCTATAAGTCTGGTGGTCTAATTTTACCATATATGAGAAACCCTATTTTGAAGCTTCTGAAACCCTAGGTTTCATCCATGGCAGATTTTGATACAAGCATCTTTAGAACAATTAAACTATGCCAAATGTTTCAGAAGGTCATTAGTAGCATGAATCAATAATCAAAACACATGAATGATGCGTGGAAATTAAAATTCGATTATGGACATTTTTGTGAAAAACGCGATGATGTTCTACCGTTTCTTTGAGTATGGAGACTTGTTCTTGATGCCAATAGTTTCCTGGAAGGTCCAACAACGTGTTGGAATACTTTTTATGCTTTGAAACATCCTGCAACTATGATTTCAGTGTCAAGCTTTTTGTTGAAATTTTGCAATTTGGTTATCTCTTCTCAGCAGCTTTTTCGTGTGTCTTTGAATTAGGTTAGGTCTTGCATAAGTATGTGAATGATTCTAGGTCAAAACCTTGGCCCAAAAGTCCATGAATTAATGATTTTGATATTTGATTTCCAATCATGTAAATTTCAATCTTTTGCCATGAAAACCTTGCCAATTATGGGAGATTTTGTCCCCTTGAGTGATGCACGAAATCCTTAGCATGTGTGGAAGATATTTGCTGCACAAAAAGATTTGAAAACCATTATTTGATATTTTTCTCATAATTAAATCTAATTAAATGAATTAATAAGAATAAAAATTCAATTAATTAATTAAAAATAAGAAAATAAATCCCTTTGAGCTCAATGGGTCGTGCATAGGCTTTGAGTAATGATTCAAGGAAGAATTTGAGGCCCATTAGCAATTTTGAAGTGTTTTAGGCAAAGTTGACTTTTCAAAATTCCCAAAAATTTCCCAACTTCTCCAATGTATATCTTGCTCAATTTTGAAGCTATGATCATGTTCTTGGACATTTTGGAAAGGTCTTGAAGTCCTCTAACCAATGTCTTTGGTCTCATGTCATTTTGATTTACCAATCTCAAGTTATGGTCTTTGACTTAAAGTGCCTTTTTGTTGACTTTTGAAAATGACCTATAATGTTGAAATTGATAACTTTTTGTAAGAGAATTTCTTGGACTTGAAGTGTGAAGATGAGTTGTAGGAAATGTCATTCTCTTCAAAATGAGCATTGGATGGAATTTTTCTGATAAACCATGAAGAAGTTATGCCTTGGTCAATATGCAGTTGACTTTTCAACTGTCCAAAAATAGAAACTTTTGCATCTTGAGACTTTTTGAGCCATGCTTTAAGAATCATGATCAAGAATTGATCAAATGATGTTTGTGGCTTCAAAATAAGATGTTGACCAAAATTTTTGACTTTTGATTGTCAAATGACCATTTTGCCCCTACAGTTGACTGTGAAGCAATTTAGGGATTTTGACTGTGCAACTTGATGCTGTGAGTCTTGAAACTTGACACATGGATGCTTGACAATGTATATGGGCATGTGGGACTTGATTGGACCCTTGAAAACCTCAATTTCTTTGCAAGAACCAAAACCCTAATTTTGACTGTGTTAAGAGGCAATTGGACTGTGCAACCCTTGAGAGATTTTGAACTATGATCTTGGAAAATCTTGAAGAATATGGGAGGGCAAATTTTGGGGTACAACAGTTGCCCCTGTTCAATCTTCTTAGACCTGAGGATGTAGATTGGCCGGCGTGCCTTTCGTAATCCGAAGGTGGAAGATGATTGAACACTAGAGTGCCCAGAACTTTGCACTCACATAGTAGAATGTCAGCAGTGTGATGGCGGGAATGGGCTTATAGATGCCATTTGGAGACTGATGGATAGGAGGATGGGCTTATAGATGCCATCTGGAGGTGTGTCAGAACTTTGTCGGGAATGGGCTTATAGATGCCATTTGGAGACTGTTGGTATGTGGATGGGCTTATAGATGCCATCTAGATTGTCTGTTGAATTGTAATTTTTATAAGTTGAAAGAGGGGACCTGTGTAGGGTTGCCTGATGATGAGCTCGTGTAAAGTTGCATCTTGGAAGGAAGGACACCTGTGTAGGGTTTACTGGTAATGAGTCCGTATAAGACTGCATCTGAAATGGAGAAGGAACCTGTGTAGGGTTACTTTGATGACGAGTCTGTGTAAAACCGCATCTAGAGCTAAGAAGGAAACCTGTGTAGGGTTCACTGATGACGAGTCCGTGTAAAACTACGCCTGGAGTTTGAGGAAGGAACCTGTGTGGGGTTACTTTGATGATGAGCCCGTGTAAAACTGCATCTTGGAAGAAGTAAAACCTGGGTGGGGTTTCTGATGACGAGTCCGTGTAAAACTGCATCTTTGGAAAGGGAGAACCCGTGTAGGGTTTCTTTGACGACAAGTTCGTGTAAAACTACGTCCGGAGAGATAGAACCTGTGTAGGGTTCCTGATGTCGAGTCCGTGTAAAACTGCATCTTTGGGAAGAGAGGAACCTGTGTGGGGTTTCTTCGGGA
The DNA here is from genome assembly GCA_948472305.1 of Vicia faba. NCBI lineage: Eukaryota > Viridiplantae > Streptophyta > Magnoliopsida > Fabales > Fabaceae > Vicia > Vicia faba. The sequence continues at coordinate 816,739,900 of OX451741.1, read as the reverse complement.
TAAGTTCGTGTAAAACTTCTGGAGGAACCGGGGTAAGGTTACTTCGGGATAAGTTCGTGTAAAACTTCTTGATGAACCGGGGTAAGGTTATCTTGAGATAAGTCCGTGTAAGACTTTTGGAGGAACCGGGGTAAGGTTACTGCTGGATAAGTTCGTGTAAAACTTCTTGATGAACCGGGGTAAGGTCATCTTGAGATAAGTCTGTGTAAGACTTCTTCTGAAATAAAAGGAACTAGTGTAGGGTTACTTTGATGGGTCCGTGTAAGACTTCATCTGAAAATTGAGAAGGAATTAGTCGTCAACAGATACACCCTGGCAAGATACAGGAATCGGATCTTCGAACTCTTCAGACGTGCCCTGGCAGGATACATGAATCGAGTCTGGAATTAGTCGTCAACAGATACACCCTGGCAAGATACAGGAATCGGATCTTCGAACTCTTCAGACGTGCCCTGGCAGGATACAGGAATCGAGTCTGGAATTAGTCGTCAATAGATACACCCTGGCGAGATACAGGAATCGGGTCTTCAAACTCTTCAGACGTGCCCTGGCAGGATACAGGAATCGAGTCTGGAATTAGTCGTCAACAGATACACCCTGGCAAGATACAGGAATCGGATCTTCGAACTCTTCAGACGTGCCCTGGCAGGATACAGGAATCGAGTCTGGAATTAGTCGTCAACAGATACACCCTGGCAAGATACAAGAATCAGATCTGGAATTACGACAGTTGATAGTAGTTATCTTTGTATTGACCTTTGTCCTGAAAATACAAAACGTTAGTTGTATGCGATGTCATGATATATGACATGCGTGATGTTCTCAAAATAAATGAGATTGTTTGTTCGTGATGCGTATGTGCATGCTATAATGTATAAAGATGCGATGTTTATGAATGTATGTTTTTGTCTAGGAAAATAAATCCTTGACGAATGCCGGGAGCTTGAATCCTGGGCTGGATTTGAAGAGTAGAGCTCTTTGTTTCCGCTGGGGACGATGGTTGCAAGAATACCGGTAGGAGAAGATGACTCCGTTGGGGAATATCTTGGCGAATAGCTTACTCTGCGGGGAATACTCTGTGGGGAGAGATACTTCGCTGAGAATTTGATGATAACTCCGCTGGGGATTCCATTGATAAGTTATGTTGGGGAACTTGATGAACTCCGCTGGGGGATAGGAATGAACTTTGCCGAGGATGGTCTTTCCGTGGTAATTAGCTGAGGATAACCCAGTTATAGGCTCTGGTGGGGAATAACCTTTGCATATGGTCGGGGACGCGTTCGTGCTTTGCAGGGGACAAGCTTCCAGAATCTATTGGGGATAAGCTTTAAGACCTGCTGGGGATATGGATTCCACTTTCCTGGGGAAACTTTTGAGATTGCACTGGGGGAGTGGCTCCACTTCTAGTGTTCGGTATTCCTCCAGGGAACAATCTTAGATTAAGACTGCCAGGGATGCTTGCTTAGGAACATCTGTATACTCCGCTGGGGAATATTGAGATCTTCTGGGGATACCCAACTTCCTTAAAGCTGACAGTAGACTAACTCTTCTTGGGGAGAGTGTTGCTGACTTGCTGGAGATACTGTGCCTTTTTAGGGCTATTGGGAGATCAACTCCGCTTGAGGAGAGTATTGCTGATTCTGTCTTACTCTGCGGGGAGTGAAGGTATCTTGGTCATACTCTACCTTTGTACCTAGTGAGCAAAGCAACTTGTACAGTTCAGACAATTCTTATTGCCCCAGCTTCAGTGGGAGAAGAAGACCTGTGAGGTGCTGATAGTTGCTGATGGACAAATCTTCTTCTGGTAGGCAAGTGACGAGATGACGGGACATAGTCGTACGCTTTGATCCCTAATTTTTTCCTTGACCTCCCTTTCGGGTTTTCAGTCCACCGGGATACCCATTTTTGCCCAAGCCGCCTTTTCAGGTTTTCGACTTACCGGGTGTACAGATTTTTTTTCCATTTCATCCCTTATTTTTGCCCGAACCCTTTTGGTTCGCCGGGAAGCCCTTATTTTTGCCTAGGCCAGTCGACCTAGCGGGTCTTTTATTATGCGTAGTATTTTTTTCGACTATGTCCATGCTCTCAGAGTGCAGGGAGTTGTCACTGTCAGTAGTGTTGTGTTGCCATACTACCAGAAGATGTCTGATCATGCAAGATTTGTTGCTGGAATTCATGTCCAATGCCCCAAGTGACTCAGGCGGAGATTTGCCCCTGACTATCTGGCATTTTGAGAGATTCTCTGAATCTTGACTGGACTGCCCCAGATTATGGACAATGATCATGCTGTGCCCCTTGATTGGAAGTGTTTTTCCACTTGAGGTGACCTTTGTATTGAGAAGGTTTTTGTTCACTGGATATTCGTCGTGCGAATTTCTCTGCTGTTCGAACAAAAAGTCATATGCAAACAATGTTATATTAAAAATGCAAAGCTTATGTTTGTCTTGAAGTTTTTGAAAATGCATTTTTTCATAAAAACACGTGAATTTTTTGTAAACTGTGATGTCAACTCATTATTTTACCGCAAGCCTTAAGGAGTCAGGATACCTTTCGTAACAATATGCTTTCGAAGTAACCCATGCTTCAGCTAGGACTTTTAGGGGTTATAACGTGGCCTGGTTCACGGTTTAAGAAACAAAGGATAAAGGCTCAAATTTTATTTGTACCCACCCGCTCTTCGTGATGTTCTTCAAACCTAAACTCAGTTGATCATGCATTAGACCTTGTTTGAGTCTTTGTCCTGATATTCTGGTGATGGTTCGAATACTGATATAGTTTATTTTGGGTAGGCAGTCATTCCTTTTTTGTTGAGGGTTTGTAGGACCTCTTTTCTTTTTGATTTCATTATCCCTGTTTTTTGCCTGAACTGTTTCCTTTTTTGGAATTACAGTCAGCGGGATGCCTCAGTTTTGTAAGTCTCCTTCATAGGTTTTGACTTATTGGGCTTTTATTTTGAGAAGTAATGACTGCCTGTCTTCATGTTTATTCGGAACCATCACTGTCTTTTGTTTTGGAAGGACTCCTTTGGTGCCATTCGTTATGCACTTGGATTAACTGAGAGAACTACCCTGCCCCAGGTTATGATTAAGGGTTTTAATTTTTGTGAAAAGAAAAACTCCTACTTCTTTGGCTCAAAGGGGTTGACGAGGGATTATCTTCCTTATAACTCCAGTGTTTAGGAATTGATACAATGCCTGTACCTCATCAGCGGGGTCTGTTCAAAAGCATACCGTAAATTGTGGTATCATTTTCGTCATCCTCCCTCAAGAGGCTTAGAATTTTAAAAGCGAGCGTTTAAACATCAAAAATAAAAGCAATTTTGAATATAATGAACACAATTACTTCAAAACAGACATGTAGAATGCATTAATGAAATAACCAAGTTTGACATGAAATAAAATGTTTGAACAATCAAAAGAAAATTACAACTTGAATATTTGAATGAACAAAAGTTTTTTTTCAATCCTAGCCATGTTTTGGCAAGGGAGCAGTGATCACATTGGGAGTCTCCGCAGGCTCGAATTCGATCTCTTTAGCATCGATCATATTCTGGATCTTGTATTTCAGCGCCCAACAATCTTCAGTATCATGCCCCGGGCTATCAGAATGATAAGCACACCTCGCTTCTGGGTTGTAGTTTGGAGAGGAGGTCTTGGGATTTGCAGGAGGGTTGATCACCGTAATCAGATTCATTTTCAATATGTGTTGCAGTGCTTGTGACAACGGCATATTGATGTTGGTGAACTGTCTTTTAGGCTCGTCTGACCTTCGCTGATTTCCCTTTTGTGGTTGTCAGCGTGGTGTAGAACCAGAGATCATGACTGCCCCTGCATGTTGGTCACGACGACCCTTTTGGCTGTACGCAGCATTAGACTCTTTCTTCCCCATGTAAGGCTTTTTGTGAGTATCAGAAGGTGCGGCCTCTTGAATCTTCCCAGCCTTGATACCAGCTTCAATTCTTTCCCCAGTCAGAATGAGGTCTGTAAACCCTGCAGACAAATTGCCAATGAGATGATTGAAGAACGGCCCGGATAGGGTCCCCAAGAACATGTCCACTAGTTCACGGTCGGTTAATGGTGGCTGCACCCTGCCAGCCAGGTCCCTCCACTTCTGCGCATACTCTTTAAAACCTTATCCCGATCCTAGCGACATACCCTGGAGCTGGGTACGTGTAGGAGCGAGGTCGGCATTATACTGATACTGCTTGTAAAAAGCAGTAGCCAAGTCCTCCCAGTTACGAACCTTGGTTCCATCCAACTGATAGAACCATTCGAGATGAGTCCCTGAAAGACTCTCCTGGAAGAAATGAATCCATAAGTTCTTGTCCACAGTATACGGCTGGATCTTCCGCACATAAGATCTGAGATGTAGCTTAGGGCAGGACGCCCCGTCATACTTTGCGAAAGATGGTGCTTTGAACTTGTGCGGGATTACTACCCCAGAAGACAAACCTAGATCTTCGAAGTCCAGGCCGGACACTTTTTGTATCTCCATAGCACTTAGCCGGTCTTCCAACTGTTTATACCTGTTCTCAGCTAGAGGGTACTGTTCATCATTGAAATTTGTCTCGTTGTCGGAGACTAATGGACTAGGAACCTCTCTCTCATGGGGGCTGTCCTTTTCCACAGATGGGGTAGTCTGCTCAACTTCATTTAGTGATCCATTCCCAGATTTGCGTCTCGGGTTGAACAACACCGTTCTCTTCTTCTTCTTCTTCTTCGAGAGCAGAGTCTTCAAATCCTGTTGACCTTGGGCTAAACTCATAATCAGCTCTTCGAACTGGGCGTTCTGAGCCTGGAGGGCCTTGATGGACTGCTCAGTAGATGATTCAGGATTCATAATGAGACTGCTGAAATAAACAGCAAAGCAGGTGAGTGACCTGTAAACAGTGGTACCTGCAATGCAATGATATGTATGATATGCATGCAATGTTTTCAAGGATCTCGCGGGGTAAACATGAAGATTGTTAGAATTGGGATCCGGTAGCTTGATTGAAGGAACTTCCTGTTGTTGACAGTCCTTCTTCAAGGGTCAAAGGCTCACCATATCGAGTGGGTCATTGCCCCTGACAACCTTGGCTAGAGGAAAATAAATCCCCTTTGCCCCTTGCTGGAAAGTTGGTTCATCATGACCTGCATCACAAGCCCTTGAGATCCTTGAAACGGGTTAGTCTTTATGCAGGATGCATGCAATGGTATGATGTTATGCTATGCATGGGGTAATGTAGGTAAACCCTGTCATGAGTCCCAATTAAGGACTGTAAACAAACCCTGCAAGAAACTCACGTGTTAGGTAACAAGTACATGCAAGAAGGCACACAAGTCACACAAGACAGCCCTTAGAGTTTAGGCCAGCATGAAGTTTGGGGTACTACCCTCTTGAAGTTGGTGGGCTCAAAAACCTGTCCTATCAGAAGTAACCGGGTTCTAAGGGTCCCAGTATCATTGGATTGTTTTCTATGTTCATCGTTTCGATTTAGCCACTGAACTGGCGACCGAAATATTCCAAGAAAACAACCCTCAATTGAGTGTAGTATCGAGTATCAACCAACCTCGGACTGCACCAAAGTCAGTTATCTCACTATCCTAAAGAGGCCAAGATGGTTCAATTAAGGTTCCTAAGGTCAGTTGATGCTTCATGACACCACGCGGCGGCCCCGTACTCTCCTTGACTGGACTCAAGGGTTACCGGTACTCACCAAAGTGCCACATCAACGTAGCAGCTTGCTTCAACCATGCCGGTATACCCCGCACAATTCCCTCACAGTCTTGTTGCTACTTTCTAAGAAGGTATCCCCCAGATCCGGGTTAGGATCTATAGAACTCCCAAGACAGTACCCACAATAATAAAGTAAACAATTCAGACAATTGAAAACACAAGTATGAGCTATCCTAAGGTACACCTCACTTTAAGTATCCCCAGCAGAGTCGCCAGTTCTGTGATCGGTGGATTTAGAACTGGCTGTTTAACGCTGGTTTCGTGAAATGTCGCGGAAGCAAGAGTCGCCACCGTCTTTTATTCTCTCCAACATGGACAGGACAAAAGCACAGCAAAATTCCTTATGAAATAGTTTCTCGGTTCGGGAGGTAGATTTATAGAAAGGGAAGGTGTTAGCACCCTTTCTATCCATGGTTATACATGGGCTCTTAGATACTTGCTCTTTATGTTTTCAAGATGTTTGCTTTTCAATTGTGAGTGGGTTTGAAAAAAGTTCATCGAAAGATTTCTGAGTGACTCTTGTATCAGTCCTCAAGAGTGTTTGAAAAATTGTTTTGAAAGCTTTTTGAAAGTGTCAGTGTGAAAAGGTTTTTGTTTGTTTTTGAAAAGAGCAAGTATCCATGAGTCATCTACCTACCCTAAGGAATTAGGCTGTGTAAATGTCCTTAAGGTAATGCCATCCCACCATTGAGAGGTAGGTAGCACCATCGTTGGAGGTGTTTGGGTCAATTCGAGTGTAGGGACAGTGTGGTCACCGAAGCAACAATTAGGACACTTTAGAAGCTACCCTTATGTCCTTGATCCTTTTTTAATCCGAGGCAACCGTTTCGAGGCAACTATTTCGAGGCAACCGTTTCGAGGCAACTGGATCATGGACATAAGGACTCACTAAAACGTCCTATACTTGACGACCACGTTTCGATGGCAACAGGTGAGGCGTACCCTAGAAGTGGTGTGTGTGTGTTATTTTCATGTATTGTTTATCTTTGAACATGGCATTGTGAGCTACACTTGTTTTTAATTAGCATACATTCTTTCATGCAATTTAGAATTTAAGAGTGCGGAAAATTAAAAGCGAAAAGATAAAAGCTACGCTATTACAAGGCGCGGGTCTATACATCGCCAAAGTACAAAGACCCATTTTGATAAAATGCGGAAAGTAAAAAGACCTAATTACTATTACAATCCTTGAGCAGTTACATAATATTCAATAAGAAAAAAGAATAACGTGCGAAATAGAAATTAAAATTGAACGTCCGAGGGTTTTGACCCTTTTGAAATTAAATTGAATTAAAAGCTAATTAATTATTTAATTAAAGAAAATGAGATGTTTTTATGTTTTTTTGGTATTTATGAAAATAAAGAAAATTAAAATCAAGATGAAACCCTAATTCTATGTATTTTAATTATTAAGAAAAATATCAAAGTTAACCTAATTTACTAGTTAATTAATGTACATGTTTATTTACAAAAATAAGTAGTAATTATAATAATACATAATGAGGAACATAATTTAATTAAGAAAAAGATGAAAATGTCAAAAAACCTAATTCTAGATATTTTTTATTTATTAAGAAAAAGATTAAAATTAAAACCTAATTTAACTAAGTTAATTATTAGAATTTATCTACAAAAAAATATTTTAATGGTGAAATTAATAATAATTAAATATAAAACATTTTCTTGATTTTTCTGATTTTTTTATTATGAAAATTAATTATTTGTGAATTAATAAAACAATTAAAAAGTATTGAAAAGAATTATAATTAGAAAATAAAATAAAATTGAAAAGATGCAAACCAGGGGGTATCAGGCCCAATGGGAGGTTTTTTGAAGTAATTTTGGCCCAAGAGACAAGGCCTGGTTTGACTTTCCTGATCATGCGTGTGAGGCTTGACTGAGGTACACCCTGGAATTCACGTTCTGGCCATTGGATGGGATCTCCTGGCCACTTGGCAGGCACAGTCATGAGCGTGCATGGTGGAACGTTGGGAGTACGCTGCATGTGAACACGTCAAGACAAAAATTATTAAACATATGGGGGGACCTGGGAATCGAACCCAGGTCCCAATGCCTGCAGTACACGTCCCTTGCCAATTGATCTATTGCGTTCGTTTGTATATAATATAATAAAGAAACATAATATATAAAATATGTTCATTATGCTGAAATATTAAAAAACCGCGCCAAAGTTTGAACGCTCCTATCACGCTCAGACACCTCAGCTTCTTCTTCATCTTTTTCCTGTAAACATAAAACAAGTAGCGGGGGTTTTAAACCCCCACTCAGCACAGCCATGAAAAATAGCGATTAGAAGATGCCTTAATATAAAGAGGGCGCGATTGTTTCAAACGATTTGTCTTGTTGCTACGAATTCAACTGTATAAGTCTGGTGGTCTAATTTTACCATATATGAGAAACCCTATTTTGAAGCTTCTGAAACCCTAGGTTTCATCCATGGCAGATTTTGATACAAGCATCTTTAGAACAATTAAACTATGCCAAAAGTTTCAGAAGGTCATTAGTAGCATGAATCAATAATCAAAACACATGAATGATGCATGGAAATTAAAATTCGATTATGGACATTTTTGTGAAAAACGCGATGATGTTCTACCGTTTCTTTGAGTATGGAGACTTGTTCTTGATGCCAACAGTTTCCTGGAAGGTCCAACAACGTGTTGGAATACTTTTTATGCTTTGAAACATCCTGCAACTATGATTTCAGTGTCAAGCTTTTTGTTGAAAATTTTGCAATTTGGTTATCTCTTAGCAGCTTTTTCGTGTGTCTTTGAATTAGGTTAGGTCTTGCATAAGTATGTGAATGATTCTAGGTCAAAACCTTGGCCCAAAAGTCCATGAATTAATGATTTTGATATTTGATTTCCAATCATGTAAATTTCAATCTTTTGCCATGAAAACCTTGCCAATTATGGGAGATTTTGTCCCCTTGAGTGATGCACGAAATCCTTAGCATGTGTGGAAGATATTTGCTGCACAAAAAGATTTGAAACCCATTATTTGATATTTTTCTCATAATTAAATCTAATTAAATGAATTAATAAGAATAAAAATTAAATTAATTAATTAAAAATAAGAAAATAAATCCCTTTGAGCTCAATGGGTCGTGCATAGGCTTTGAGTAATGATTCAAGGAAGAATTTGAGGCCCATTAGCAATTTTGAAGTGTTTTAGGCAAAGTTGACTTTTCAAAATTCCCAAAAATTTCCCAACTTCTCCAATGCATATCTTGCTCAATTTTGAAGCTATGATCATGTTCTTGGACATTTTGGAAAGGTCTTGAAGTCCTCTAACCAATGTCTTTGGTCTCATGTCATTTTGATTTACCAATCTCAAGTTATGGTCTTTGACTTAAAGTGCCTTTTTGTTGACTTTTGAAAATGACTTATAATGTTGAAATTGATAACTTTTTGTAAGAGAATTTCTTGGACTTGAAGTGTGAAGATGAGTTGTAGGAAATGTCATTCTCTTCAAAATGAGCATTGGATGGAATTTTTCTGATAAACCATGAAGAAGTTATGCCTTGGTCAATATGCAGTTGACTTTTCAACTATCCAAAAATAGAAACTTTTGCATCTTGAGACTTTTTGAGCCATGCTTTAAGAATCATGATCAAGAATTGATCAAATGATGTTTGTGGCTTCAAAATAAGATGTTGACCAAAAATTTTGACTTTTGATTGTCAAATGACCATTTTGCCCCTGCAGTTGATTGTGAAGCAATTTAGGGTTTTTGACTGTGCAACTTGATGCTGTGAGTCTTGAAACTTGACACATGGATGCTTGACAATGTATATGGGCATGTGGGACTTGATTGGACCCTTGAAAACCTCAATTTCTTTGCAAGAACCAAAACCCTAATTTTGACTGTGTTAGGAGGCAATTGGACTGTGCAACCCTTGAGAGATTTTGAACTATGATCTTGGAAAATCTTGAAGAATATGGGAGGGCAAATTTTGGGGTACAACAGTTGCCCCTGTTCAATCTTCTTAGACCTGAGGATGTAGATTGGCTGGCGTGCCTTTCGTAATCCGAAGGTGGAAGATGATTGAACACTAGAGTGCCCATAAATTTGCACTCACATAGTAGAATGTCAGCAGTGCGAATTTCTTTGCTGTTCGAACAAAAAGTCATATGCAAACAATGTTAGATCAGAAATGCAAAGCTTATGTCTGTCTTGAAATTTTTTGAAAATGCAGTTTTAAATAAAAACAAGTGAATTTTTGTAAACTGTGATGTCAACTCGTTATTTTACCGCAAGCCTTAAGGAGTCAGGATACCTTTGTAACAGTATGCTTTCGAATTAACCCATGCTTCAGCTAGGACTTTTTGAGGGTTATAACGTGGCCTGGTTCATGGTTTAAGAAACAAAGGATAAAGGCTCAAATTTATCTGTACCCACCCGTTCTTTGTGATGTTCTTCAAACCTAAACTCAGCTAATCGTGCGTTAGACCTTGTTTGAGTCTTTGCTTTGATATACCAGTGATGGTTCGGATGTTGACAATTTATTTTGAATAGGCAGTCATTTCCTTTTTTGTTGAGGGTTTGTAGGACCTCTTTCTTTTTGACTTCGTTATCCCTGTTTTTTGCCTGAACTGTTTCTTTTGTGATTACAGTCAGCGGGATGCCCCAGTTTTTGTAAGTCTCCTTCATAGGTTTTGACTTATTCGGCTTTTGATTTTGAGAGATAACGAATGCCTGTCTTTATGATTATTCGGAACCATCACTGTCTTTTGTTTTGTAAGGACCTCTTTGGTGCCATCTGTTGTGCACTTGGATCAACTGAGAGAACTACCCTGCCCCAGGTTATGCTTAAGGGTTTTTAAAAAAGAAAAACTCCTACTTCTTTGGCTCAAAGGGGTTGACGAGGGATTATCTTCCTTATAAATCCAGTGTTTTAGGAATTGAAACAATGCCTGTACCTCATCAGCGGGGTCCGTTCAAAAGCATACTGTAAATATCGTGGTATCGTTTTTGTCATCCTCCCTCAAGAGGCTTAGAATTCTAGATCAAGAGTTGAATATCAAAAAATAAAAGCAATTTTAAGCATATTGAACACAATTACTTCAAAACAGACACGTGTAATGCATTAATGAAATAATAAAGTTTGACATGATAATTGTTCGAACAATCAAAGAAAAATACAACTTGAACATTCGAATGAACAAAAGTTTTTTTTTCAATCCTAGCCATGTTTTGGCAAAGGAGAAGTGATCACATTAGGAGTCTCAGTAGGCTCGAATTCGATCTCCTTAGCATCGATCATATTCTGGATTTTGTATTTCAGCGCCCAACAATCCTCAGTATCGTGCCCCAGGCTTTCGGAATGATAAGCACACCTCGCATCTGGGTTGTAGTTTGGAGAAGAGGTCTTGGGATTTGCAGGAGGGTTGATCACCGCAATCAGATTCATTTTTAACATGTGCTGCAATGCTTGTGACAATGGCATGTTGATGTTGGTGAATTGTCTTTTAGGCTCGTCTGGCCTTCGCTGATTTCCCTTTGGCGGTTGTCGGCGTGACGCAGAACCTGAGATCATGACTGCCCCTACGTGTTGGTCACGACGATCCTTCTGACTGTACGCAACATTGGACTCTTTCTTGAATGGTTTCTTCTCAGTGTTCGAGGAGTCACCCTTTTGTATCTTCCCGGACTTGATACCGGCTTCTATCCTCTCACCAGTTAGGATCAGATCTGTGAACCCAGCAGAAGAATTCCCAATCAGATGGTTGAAGAAAGGCCCAGACAGGGTCCCCAAGAACATATCAACGAGTTCCTGGTCAGTCAACGGTGGCTACACCCTGCCAGCCAGGTCTCTCCACCTTTGCGCGTATTCCTTAAAACCTTCACCCGTCCCCAGTGACATACCCTGGAGTTGGGTACGCGTGGGAGCGAGGTCGGAATTGTACTGATACTGCTTATAAAAAGCAGTAGACAAGTCCTCCCAGTTACGAATATTGATTCCATCCAGCTGATAGAACCATTCGAGCTGAGTCCCTGAAAGACTCTCCTGGAAGAAATGGATCCATAGGTTCTTGTCTGCAGTGTAAGGTTGGATCTTCCTTACATAAGAACGGAGGTGCAGTTTAGGACAGGAATCCCCGTCGTACTTCACAAAGGCAGGTGCCTTGAACTTGTGAGGGATCACCACCCCAGAAGATAAGCCTAGATCTCCAAAATCCAACCCAGGCACACGTTGGATCTCTGTAGCATTTAGCCGGTCCTCCAGCTGTTTGTACTTGTCCTCAGCAGGAGGATACCGTTCGTCATTGAAATTTGTCTTGCTGTCAGAGACCACGGGACTAGGAACCTCTCTCCTTTGGGGACTGTCTTCCCTGACAGATGGAATAGCCTGATTAGCCTCATTTTGTGATCCATTCCCAGATCTGCGTCTAGGGTTGAACAAAACAGTCCTTTTCTTCTTCTTCTTCAACAGCAGAGCCTTCAATTCCTCTTGACCCTGGGCTAAGCTCATGACCAACTCCTGGAACTGGGCGTTTTGGGCCTGGAGGGCCTTGATAGCTTGTTCATTGGATGATTCAAGATTCATGATGATGGCTGAAATAAACAGCGAAGAAGATTAAGCAACCTGTGGAAAAGAGTACCTGTAATGCAATGATATGTATGTATGCATGCGATGTTTTCAAGGATCTCGCGGGGTAAACAGAGAAATTTGTTAGAATTTGAATTTGGGTAGCTTGATTGAAGGAACTTCATGTTGCTGAGAGTCCTTCTTCAAGAGTCAAGGCTCACCATATCGAGTGGGTCATAGCCCCTGACAACCTCGGCTAGAGGAAAATAAATCCCCTCTGCCCTTTGCTAGACACTTTGATTCATCATGACCTGCATCACAAGCCCTTGAGATCCTTGAAATGGATTAGTTTTTATGCAAGATGCATGCAATGGTATGATGTTATGCTATGCATGGAGTGATGTAAGTAGGCCCTGTAATGAGTCCCAATTAAGGACTGTAAACAAAACCTGCAAGGAACCCGTGTGTTAGATAACAAGCATGCAAGTAGTCAAGTTTGAAAGCACACAAGTCACACAAAAGAGCCCTTAGAGTTTAGGCCAGCATGAATTTTGGGTACTACCCTCTTTCAGTTTCGTTGGTTAAGACCTGTCCTAGAAAATAGTAACCGGGTTCTAGAGGATCCCAATATCACTAACTACCCTCAATCGGTCATAACTCTAGCGTCGCAATCTTTTCTTGCGGCCAGAACCATCGCGAGAGTTTAGCCTCAATGGGTGTAGCATACTGCTACTGTTCTATGGCCAAGTTGTGTCAATTTAGGGTTCTAAGGTCGGTTGGTGCTTAATGACTCCTCAGAAGACCCATATTCTCCTCGTTGCAACACAAGGGATATCAGTACAGACCAAAGTGTCACACCAACGTAGCCATTGCTTCACCCGTGTCGGTCTACGCCGGACAGGTCCCTCACAGCTTATGCTACCTAAAGGGTATCCCCAGATCCGGGCTAGGATCTATGAAACTCCGATGCAACCCACAATAATAAAGCAAACAAAATATTCAATTGAAAACATAAGTATGATCTAATCCTAAGGTACACCTCACTTTTATAATACTCCCAAGTAGAGTCGCCAGTTCTGTGATCGGTGGAAATAGAACTGACTGTTTTTAAGCTGGTTTCGCGAAATATCGCGGTAAGCAAGAGTCGCCACCGTCTTTTATGTTCTCCAACATGGAAAGGACAAAAGCACAGCAAAATTCCTTCTTTGAGAATGTTTCTCGGTTCGGGAGGTAGATTTATAGAAAGGGAAGGTGTTGGCACCCTTTCTATCCATGGTTATCCATGGGCTCTTAGGTACTTGCTCTTATGTTTTCAAAAATGTTTTCTTTTCAAATGTGTGTGTGGGTTTTGAAAAAAGTTTCGTTTGAAAAATTTCTAAGTAACTCTTGTATCTGTCCTCAAGAGTGTATGAAAAATTTGTTTGAAAACTTTTGAAAGTGTAGGTGCGAAAAGTATTTTTGTTTGTTTTGAAAAGAGCAAGTACATAAGAGAAATCTACCTACTATAAGGAATTAAGCTGTGTAAATGTCCTTTAGACAGTACTATCCCACTATTGAGAAGTAGGTATCACCGTCGTTGGATTTTTTCGGGTCAATTCGATTATAGGGACATGTGTGGTCACCAAAGCAATAGTAGGACACCTTAGAAGTAACCCTAATGTCCTAGATCCTTTGTATCCGAGGCAACCGTTTTGAGGCAACTGGATCTTAGACAGGAGGGCGACCTCTAAAGCATCCTATACTTGATGACCACGTTTGAGGCAACCAGTGAGGCGTACCCTAGAAGTGGCATGTGCTTTGTGTGTTGTTTTTCAGTTAAGGTTTATCTTGTACATGTTTTTGTGAGCTACGGATTGGTTTTATTTACATACATTCTTGCAGGCATATTAGCAGTTAGGAGTGCAGAAAGTAAATTGCGGAAATGTAAATCTAGCTATTACAAGGCGCGGGTCTATACATCGCCAAAAACAAAAACCCGTTTGGAAATAAAGTGCGAGAAATAGTAAATAAAGAGATAAACCTAATTACTATTACATATCCGGAAACAGTTACATAAATAATCAAAATAAGAATAATGCGCGAAAGAATTAAGTCGGGAATGTCCTAAGGGTTTTGACCCTTTTTTGAATAAGAATTGAATTTTGTCTTTTTTGTAATTAATGACACTAAAATTAATAACTAATTAATTAATTAATTAAGGAAATATTTTTTATTTATTTTTATGTTTTAATGAAATAAAATAAAAAAGGAATTAAAAATATCAAAAGAAAAGCCTAAGTTTAAATTATTTTATTTATTGTAAAAAGGTATTAAAGTTAACTAATTAAACTAAGAACATGATGTTCCTTCCCTTGTAGCCATTGGATTGATGATCATGGCCACTTGGCATGTGGAGCGCTGAAGGTTCATGGTGGAATATTATTGGAATGCTGCATGGGAATATGTTAGAGAAAAAATGAAACAAGCGTTTGGGGGACCTGGGAATCGAACCCAGGTCCCAATGGTTGATGGACAGCGCGTTCACCACTGGGCCATGTGCCTGTAATTGTTAATAAAATGAGCAATGAAATTATTATGTAAAAACAAAAGTATAATCTGGAAACATAAAAAAGCGCGCGTCATGTTTGAATGACCCAATCCCATCCTTTCACATACTCCATCTTCTACCTTTTCCTGTAAAATAAAGAACAAGATAGCGGGGGTTTTTAACCCCCACAATGCAAAACTGCCAAGAATAGCGATTAGGCATATAGTGAACATAAAAAGGGCGCGATGGTTGGGTTGAATTCGTCTGGCCTTGACAAATTCAACCATAGGCGTTATGTGGTCCAATTTTCCTCATGCTGTAAAGCCCCAATCTAGAAGCTTGGAAACCCTAAATTTCTCCCATGGCAACTTGCGTTTCAGGGCACCTTAATGAAATTAAGTCACACCAAAAGCTTCACCTGAATGATATGAACACAAAACAATCAACAAAAGGTATTAAAAATGCATGAATCAAAGGTTATGATTTTGGAAGAAAAGTGATAAACCGTGAATCTATTAGAGCGTTCTCTTGAGCTTTAAGGCTTGTTCTCGATGGCAATGTGTTCCTGGAAGGTCCAGCAATGTATTAGAAACAAGAAAAGGGTTCGAATTGGCCTGCAAGTGAGAATTCAGTTTTCAACTTTTCTTCAAGTTTTTGGAATTTTGTTTTGCCATTTTAGAGAGCTCTAGGTCGTGAATACTGTATGGAACACTTGCATATGTATGTATCAATGGGAGTAAGTCAACATAAAGAGTCAATGATCCATTGCATTTAAGTTTTTGGATTCTTGCTTAACCACCATTAAAGACTTTCCAAGCTTGGTTCAAAATTTGAATTTTATGCATAAATGGCCCTAGCACGAAATTGGTAGGTTGTTCATGACACATGAAAGCCATTCAACACTCAAAGATACCATTTAATTCATTTTTTTGATTTTATTTGAATTATTATGGATTAAAATGAATTAAATCCATAAAAATTAAATAAAAATGAAAAAATAAATGTTTGGTCTTGTAATTGGTCATGGGACACGTGGGTGGCATGACAAGGCTGAATCAAGTGTAAGAAAGTGGGCCCTTTTGTCAAAAATTGAAGTTTCAAGGATAGTTGACTTTTGCCATTTCACAAAAATTTCCCAACTTCTCCAATGCATATCTTGCTCAATTTTGATCATATGAACATGTTCTCTGACATTTTGGAAAGGTCTTGAAGTCCTCTAAACAATTCCTTTGGTCCCATGTCATTTTGATTTACCAATCTTAAGTTATGGTCTTTGACTTAAAATGCCTTTTTGTTGACTTTTGAAAATGACCTATAATGTTGAAATTGATAACTTTTTGTGAGAGCATTTATTAGACTTGGAATGTGAAGATGAGTTGTAGGAAATGTCATCCCCTTCAAAATAAGCATTGGATGGGATTTTTCTGATGAACCATGAAAAAGTTATGCCTTGGTCAAATTACAGTTGACTTTTCAACTGTCCAAAAATGGAAACTTTTGCATCTTGATGATTTTTGAGCCATGTTTGTGGAATCATGATCAAGACTTGATCAAATGATGATTGTGGCTTCAAAATAAGATGTTGACCAAATTTTTTGACTTTTGACTGCCAAATGACCATTTTGCCCCTGCAGTTGATTGTGAAGCAATTAGGATTTTTGACTGTGCAACTTGACCTTGTGAGCCTTGAAACTTGGCATGTAGATGCTTGACAATGTTTATAGGCATGTGGGACTTGATTGAGCCCTTGAAAACCTCAACTTCCTTGCAAGAACCAAAACCCTAATTTGACTGGCTTAGAAGGGTGTTTGACTGTGCAACCCTTGAGTAGACTTGAGCAAATTGAGATGATGCTTGTCAAAACTTTGAAGAATATGGGAGGGAAAATTTTGGGGTACAACAGTTACTATCCTTGGCATTATGGAGCATTGGACTTTTTGGACTTAGGATTAGAAACCTTGGCCTATGATTGGAGACCTTGTGATCTTATCTGATTATTTTGTCTGGAGCTCTTGAGGTTTACCTCAAGACATTGGGTTATTTGTTTGTTTTTTGTGCAGGTTATTGTGATTACACCCTTTGTTTGTAATCTGGAATTCACCCGTATACAGCCGTTACTCTGCCCAATTTTTGTGAAGACTTAATACACTTGAAGTTTGGTTCTCTCAAGAGGTCTAATATTTTTGCTTGTTTGGTTTCAATTCAAAGAATGGGAATTCTATCTTGGCTCATAGTGTCAAGTATTAGCTTCTTGTTGGTTAGATGGTTCTTATCCCTAGCTTTTTACCTTATGCTTTAGGATAGCCTCTTCTTCTTCTTCCATCTTCTTAATTTCAAAAATCTTCTCCCTCCTTTTGAAAACTCTTCTTATTTTAAACTTGAACCACTTTCATAATAAACTTGGACTTAGGTCCATGCATTTTCAAACATTTTCATAAATAAACTCCAATAAACTTAATAATACTTTGACATCCTTTTTATGAGAATACTAAAAGTCAATGAATGTCAGTCAAACCATTTTGCCACTTTGGCTTTCATCTTTAAATTTTTCTCAAAAAAGATTAGACTCTTGTCAATCCTTGTAGTGATGCAAACAACTATACTTCTACAATATGTAGTGAGGAGAGATATTTTCCACTTGGGTGTTGAGTGAGGCATTGTTGATTCTAAAATCCAAGCCATATCCTCCACTTTGAGATGATGCAAATTCTCCTTTCTCATGATTGTGGGTGGTAAGTATATTTTCCACACGGACAATGACGATGATGTTTTATCTCATAAAATTAACCAACACATTTGTATTTTAAATTTTTTAAAAGAGGCACTACGTGTACCCTGATCCCCTATTGTATGAAAAGGTGGTACGTAGACACTAAAGGTTCGCAACCGCGACGGGTGCAAAAATCATTAAATTTTTTTTTCTTTTCTCACCTCCACCATCTATTTTTACACAACATTTTATAGACAAAATATACAGATTTTTCAAAGAGGTTCCTGTGGAGTACCATAGATGTTTAGCGTGCTAATAACTTTCCTTTACATAACCAACCCTCTTACCTTGAATCTTTCCCCCTCTTTTCTGGTTATTCGCTCTTTTCCCATTCCTTTGGAAACAATAAAGCGCGGTGGTGATTTTTATTTTGATTATAAGTCTAGTCAATCCAATGGATTAGTCTTAAACATTTCTATCGCTATATTAGGTACCGGAACGACGTTAGCAACCCACTGCGGATAGGAGGTGACAACTAAGAACCCAATGTTGAACTGTTTCATAACCTCTGCTTTGATCTTCTCTGACATTTCAGGCCGTACATGGCGAACCTTCTGTTTAACTAGAGGACAATCTTCTTTAGTCGGTAGACGATGTACCATAATATCAGTGTCTAAACCAGGCATGTCTTCATATGACCAGGCGAAGATCTCAACATAATTGTGCAACATCTGTATCAACCTCTGTTTGACATTAATCTCCAAATTTGCACTGACCTTGACTTCTTTTCTATCTACCTCTATGCCCAATTTTATCATCTCAATTGGCTCTTCATGAGGCTGTATAGCCCTCTCTTCCTGTTGTAATAGTCTAGCAAGTTCTCCAAGTACCTCAAAATCTTCCTCACCTTCGTCCTCGGCTTGGTTGATCGGATTTTCGAAGTTATAACTGGCAATAGCAGAATTGTTATCAATGGGATCCAGAGTGGATATGGATCTGCAGTTTGATATGTGAGTGTGTGTAAGAGCATAACTATATTGATAAAGTGAAAAGCAGAAAAGAAAGACAGAGAGCACAAAATTTGTATGCAAGAAACGTCCAATGTTTTATTGATGACATATGAAAATAACATATAATAACCCTCACAAATAAACCATTGTGCCTCGGGTAAGACACAAGGCCATAGAGTTTATATTGTTTATTACAAATTCGAAAAATAAGTAAAATAATTACTGCTGAATAAAAGAAATCGTCACAAAATCTTTGGACGTCCAGTTACTAGGTCCACTGTTGGTAGTAGGGTAGATCCAGCTGTCAATATCAGAATCCTCATCATTGTCTTCTATAGCATTAACCCCACGATTGCTGATGCGTAGGGGAGTTACTCCAGCCCGAGCATGTCGAACATCCCTTTGAACTCCTGAAGTAAAGCCCAAACCAAATTTGTCAGTTTTATAAGGAAAATCAGGGAGCTGCCCCCAAATGGTACACCCACCTTCTTCAACTACTGCTCTGGCGTCCTTGAGAGAAGCCATCTTCAAAGGAGGTTTGGTGATCTTCAGCACGCTGGTGATAGTCTCGGTTGATGCCATGATCTGGGGAACCTCTTCAAAATTTTGACAAGGGGTCTCTATGAATTCCTTGTCCATCTCCACATACCTGAAAGAGTTCAGGTGGCTTACCATATACTCCTCTTCACCATGCACGGTGACAATCTTCCCATTCACTAGATACTTCAGCATTTGGTGCAGCGTAGAAGTAACGGCTCCAGCTTTATGGATCCAAGGACAACCCAACAAATAAGAGTATGATGGCCTGATATCCATCACGTAGAAGGTGGATTCAAATGTCTGGGAACCAACTTTGACAGGGATGTCCACCTCCCCGTGCACCATTATTTTTGAACCATCGAAAGCCATCACCACAATGTTATTGGGCTTTAAGGTCAAACCTTCACAATCTAGCCGATCCAGATTCTTCTTAGGCATAACATTTAGTGACGATCTCGTGTCCACTAGCACATGAGCCATAGTAGTGCCCCTTTATTCGATGAGACATGCAGAGCATCATTATGCTTTCTCCCCTTTGGTGTCCAATCATCATCTGAAAAACCCAACCCATTATCAACAGTCAAACTGGCCACACAATCCTTGAATTGGTCAGCGGAGATTTCTTGCGGCACATGCGCAGTCTTGAGAAATGTAATCAAAGCCTTCGCATGGGCCTCAAAACACAATAGCAGAGACAACATTAATATCTTCGAAGGGGTCTGCCCCAGCTGTTCGACTACATTGTAGTCGCTCTTCTTGATTATTTTTAAAATTTCCTCCATTTCTTGCTTAGAGGATTCCAAAACAACTTTTTTAGGTGCCTCCGTCCGGGTAGGCTCACCTATAGCTTCTTTGTCCCGAGTCCCAGATGACTCATCGGCAGGGGTAACAACTGGAGTAAGGATGGGAGTAGTTGTAGAAGTACTAGCAGGAACAATGGATGGAATAACAACAGGCTTAGCAACAGTCTTCGGGGAGATCTCAGGAGAGAAAACCCTTCCACTTCAAGTAACTTTGCTGGTCCTGACAATGTTACTGATATGGGGATCAGCCTCTTCAATCTTCAAATCTTGTTTGACGCCATGGTAGTAAACGTCAGCGCCATAATTCCAAGGAACAACTTTGTCCTAGGAGTACGGTACATGGCTAGGAAAAGTGATTATCAATGGAGAAATTCTTGGAGCAGGTCTAATCCTAACGGGTATTTTAGAGGAGACCTTGGAAGGATTAGCGGAAATGGTTATGATAGCAACATCTTCATTCAAAACAATTAGAACCGGGTTTTTCGAACAAAATTTCTCTGCTATCCATCAGGCGTTGAACACCTGCTTTCAATAAATAGCAACCAGAAGGTAGAGATAAACACATGTGGCAACCTTCACCATAACCCAGAAATAAACCGACTAGAAACAAATTCTTCTTGGTGGTCATGATAGGAGTGGAGACTTCATCAACAAAGGTAACAAATAGATCGGTATCAATGGTATTAACACCACGATTGTGCTTGGGCATAGGAGCAATTATGATATTAGGCTTCTCCGGAGCATCAAACTCAATCTCCTTGGCTTCGATCAGATCCTGTATCTTATTCCTCAGAGCCCAACAATCATTTGTATCGTGGCCTGGACTCTCAGAATGGTAAGCACACCAAGCGTTTGGATTATAACGAGGATATGTGGTGTTAGGATTCTTGGGAGCCTCCTTTAATGTTGCCAAGTTAGATCTTAACAGATGGGGTAAAACCTCAGTCAACGTCATATTAATCCGGGTGAACTTCCTTTGAGATCTTTCTGCCTTTGGCTGATTGTTTCGTTGTTGAGTAGCCGCAGGCCTAGGTATCATCACAACCCCTATCGTTGGATAGCGCCCAGCTCTGCTCTGACCTCTTGGGTTATAAATGGTACTGATCTCCTTCTTACACGTGAATTGCTTCTTCACTGTACTTGACGAGGTATCTTTCTGGATCTTGCCACTCCAGATCCCAGCTTCTACCCTTTCTCCAGTCAATATCAGCTCGGTGAAACCAACTGAGGAGCTACCAATCAGGTGATTGAAAAATGGACCAGACAGCGTACCAAGAAACATGTCCACCAACTCCCTATCAAACAAATGGGTTGGAATCTCCCTGCCAGATCTCTCCACTTCTGTGCATAGTCCTTAAAACCTTTGCTTGCACCCATGGACATACTCTGGAGTTGAGTACGGGTAGGAGCAAGGTCAGCATTATATTGATACTGCTTATAAAGAGCAGCAGCCAAATATTACCAATTACGGACATTGGTTCCCTCCAACTGATAGAACCACTCGAGTTGAGTCCCGGACAGGCTGTCCTGAAAGAAATGGACCCACAAGTTCCTATCAGCAGTGTGAGGCTGAATCTTCCTCACATAAGAACGGAGATGAAGCTTAGGAAAAGACACCCCATCATACTTTGCAAATACTGAAGCCTTGAACTTCGGTGGTGTTGTACCCCAAAATTTGCCCTCTCATTCTTCAGGAAATTATCCTGGATTCTCAGAGTCTCTCTGAAGCAAATACAAGTCCTGAATTATCATTTCTTCCCAAGCAAACCATTTACAAGAGCAAAATGATCACACAAGCTCTAAAGGCAACACTTTTACCTTGAAAAATTAAATTCTAAACATTTGAAATTTTTCTCTAAAAATGGGTGTTTAAGAAGAAAATAGCACTTCAGAACTTCTGGACCAACCTCCAGACATAAACGGTCAGAAGTTGCAAGCTTGGCTCAACGCAGTCAGAAGTTGGCTCTTCAGCAGCTACATTTACTCAGTTAGAGGTTGCAAACGTGGTTCAACACGTAAGCCTCAAACAGAACATGGCTCTTTCAGCAGTTACGCAAGTTCAGCCAGAGTTTGCTAGAGGAATGCAAAGGAAGCAAAGAAGTCTGAAGGCTCCTTCAGAACATGCTGGAATCAGAAGATGAAAGGGTCAGAAGAGTGGGTGTTACACTGACACAGAATCTCTAAGTCCAGGATTTCCAGAAGCAAATCCAAGGAATGTGTTAGAAAGTCAGGAGAATCCCCAGAATTTTCTGAGACAACAAAAGGCCAAGATCAGAGCTTGGTTCACGTTGTTTTTGGTAAAACAGAACTGCTGGTTCAGGTTTTCTCCTATTACCAGAATTTTGGTGTTGATAAGTCTCATCACCATTTAATGCTCATTAATGCTCCCAACCACTCCTGAACATTCATCCAAGAGGTCTCTTCACGTGTGGCTTGGTAAACACCTTTATGCAGGCTTAGGCATGGGTCTACGCGCCACCTTCCACCTATAGAGGTCACTTCTCCTCAATCCTTGCCTGCTGTTCCAGCCTAGGCTGAAAAGATGTGCATTATCACAACTTTCCATGAACTTCTTTAAAAAAAAAAAACAATTTAACCTCTATTGGCGCCTTTAACGTTCAAGAATCCACAAGAGCTTTGCCTATAAATAGAGCACCATTGACCACTAAGAAGGGGTCCAAAAAAAAACCAGAAAAAATTGCTAGAAGAGAAACAAAAAAATTTTAGCAAGAAAATACTTTGAAACTCTGTCAAAAAATCTTGGTGTCTCAAAGAACCTCAAACATAACTTTGAATCTCCTGTCTCAAAACCTCATTTGTACCCAGATTGCTTCTTGATTAAAGAAATATGCCCCTCCAGCTTCTGACCACATATACTCTCCATCCACCCCTTCAAAAAAAGAACCTGTCCAGAACACCATCAGAGCTAAAAGCTAGTTCTCACTCACAAACTCTTCCAACAACCAGGTAAGCACCTGCTGACCTTCATCACGCTGCTAAGCATCATCAGCTTTGCATGCTCAAATAAACATAATGTAAATATCATGTTGCTGCTGGTTGCGTTCTGAGGATTTTTATACCTCAGAATGTTTGAGTAGGAAGTAAATCAGCGTAGAACCTTCTTGTGACCTTGTTGGTTCTGTCTCCTAAAACACTTTGACATTTGCTGAAGCTGTCCCAAACATGTTTTCTGTTTTGTGGAAAAATAACAAAACTGCAGATGTTCTGACTAGCACAGGGAGAAGCCAAGTGCTGACTTTGACGTTAGCACATCTAAAGCATGTTCGGCTGTCA
The DNA here is from genome assembly GCA_948472305.1 of Vicia faba. Lineage (NCBI taxonomy): Eukaryota > Viridiplantae > Streptophyta > Magnoliopsida > Fabales > Fabaceae > Vicia > Vicia faba. The sequence continues at coordinate 816,716,745 of OX451741.1, read as the reverse complement.
ATAATAATAGAACTTCTGAAGATTATTGTATCTCCAGCAGGATCAGAACTTCTGATTTCCCCACTAACAAATTTTTGTCTTGTAGCGCATGGGGGTCAGAACTTCTGATTTTTCCACTAACAGGTTTCTGTTTTGCAGGTGCCAGAGTCAGAAGTTCTGACTCATACAGTTTAACCAAGAGGTTGATAATCTGGCAGCAGGCCTGAGTCAGAACTTCTGATGGCCTCTCAGCAGCGCGCTGACCCTCTCTCTCTTTATCTCTATCTTGCCTTTGTTATTTTCTTTTCTTATCTATTTTTCTCATTGAACCACCCCATGTACAAATATGTATCCCCACCCCCTAATTGTTGTAATAGCGTAGGATTTTATATTTCTGCTTTTTATTGCTTTCAAATATAAATGCTAGTAATTAGGATGTGTATGGCAAGATAAAATCAATGAAATAGAAAATCCTAATTCAAAGATAAACTCTTATATGCAACAAAACACACTTGCACACTTACACCCCTAGGGTTACATCCACTTGTTGCCTTTAAAAATGGGCCATGTTTGCATGTCAAGTATTTTGGCAAAACAAAACAAAAACAAACAAAATGATCATAGTCCCTCGATGACGCTATCTAGCTGCCTAAACAAAATGATCATAGTCCCTCAAGAAAATTGCCAAAATACTTGACACTATTGCTTTCATGGTCTATACGATGACCCGCGCCTGTCCCGTTTACATCCTAACACAAGGTTGTTCACCAAATACAATGGAGAAGTAACACTGTTAAAAGGGTTAAAAACATAAGGAAAGATCTTTGAGTAAAATAGGGTAGACAACTCTTAGTTACTTGATCAAAGTTGCAAAACACACTTTCCATTTTCAAAACACACATCACAACACAATTTCAGAACAACTTTCAAAAACATTGAAAACTTTTCCAAAAGACAATACACCTTTGTATACATTCAAACAAGAATCATTACAAAGGTTGCCACAAATTGCCTCTTTTCAAAATATCTTTCAAAACCACACACAAAGCACCATTTCAAACAATTGAAAATGCAAAGCAAGTGATCTAAGCAAGTAACTAAGAGCCCATGGATAACCATGGATAGAAAGGGTGCTAATACCTTCCCTTTCTATAATCTACTCCCCGAACCCAATAAAACATCTCAAAGGTCTTTCCTATGCTTTTTGACATTTCCTTAGGATAAAATAAAAAGTCGGTGGCGACTCTTGCTAAACAGAAACATTTGCGAAAACAAACGCAAAACCTCAAGTCAGTTCTCCCACCGTATCACAGAACTGGCGACTCTGCTGGGGAGCAAGATCTTCAATTGTGGAGTAACCTTAGGGATTAGATCACCTTTTGCATGATTAATTGTTTGCTTTGATTGCTTTACATTTTGGTTCTCTTGTTTGGGCTTAAAATCCTACACCCGGATTTGGGAAACATTCATAGATAGCAATACATTGTGGAAACTGTGCGGGGTATACCGACACGGTTGAAGCAATAGCTATATTAGTGAGACATATTTGTGAGTACCGGTAACCCTTGAGTTCAATCAAGGAGAGTACGGGGCCGCTGAGTGATGTCACTAAGCACTAATGACCTAGAACCTTACTTGACCATCTTGGCCTTCTATTAGGGGTAATGAGATGACCGGCTTTGGTGTAGTCTGAAGTTGGTAGATACTCGATACTACACTCATTGAGGGTTGTTTTCTTGGAATATTTTGGTCGCTAGTTAAGTGGCTAAACCAAAACAATGAACATGGAAAACAATCCAATGATATTGAGCTCCTTAGAACCCGGTTACTATTTAGGACAGGTTTTAAGCCAACTACACTCAAGAGGGTACTTACCTATGAAACCTCATACAAGCCTGAAACTAGGGTTTTGTGTGACTTGCTTGTACAAGATTTGTGCATACATCATGAACATCATAAAGCATCATATGCATCCACTAACCATTTCAAGGGTTTGGATCTTCATCTTTGTTCTTGTTTTGTAGGTCATGGAATCTCTTCGCAGGAAAACCATTCAAGTCAACCTTGTAAGAATCCCTCCTCAACTCAAGGAGCTTACATCCAGAATTCCAGAAAGCTCTCTCTTCAGTGAAAGACATGGTAGACTTCTTAACCTAGTCAACACCAGCATTGAAGAAGACATGGTGAAAGTGCTGTTCCAGTTCTTTGACCCCCTTCACCACTGTTTCACCTTTCCCGACTACCAATTGGTGCCTACTTTGGAGGAATTTTCTCAACTCCTGAGAATTCCTATTCTTAATCAACTACCCTACAACGGTACGGAAAAAGAACCAAAGCCTGAAGATGTTCCTCAAGCACTACACTTGCAACCATCTGACATCAAGGGGCATTGGGAAACTAGAAGTGGTGTCAAAGGCTTCTTGGCAAAATTCTTGTTTGAGAAGGCACAAGAGTGTTGGAATTCTTTGGATCTGCAAGCCTTTGAAAAAATTGTGGCACTCCTCATTTACGGGTTGGTCTTGTTCCCAAATCCTGACCAACTTATAGATGTCAATGCTGTCAAGATTTTCATGTCAAAGAATCCCATACCTACATTACTTGGGGACATCCTACACTCATTTTACACACGAACAATGAGGAAAAGAGGTGTTCTCATGTGCTGTACTCCTCTCCTAGCAAGGTGGTTTATTTCGCACCTTCCACAATCAGTTTTGAAGAACGAGTAGGGTTCAAGGTGGTCACAACGATTGATGACCCTCGCACATTCTGATGTACATTGGTGTTCTCGGTCCAGAGAAAATGTCATCATCATCGATCGCTGTGGTGAGTTCCCTAATGTCCCATTACTTGGCATTAGAGGAGGCATTACCTACAACCCTTGTCTAGCTTTGAGACAATTTGGATATGCTCAGAGGGATGACCCTCATGACATGTTGATTCCTGACCTAGTTTTTGACTTCGACAACGATGCGCAAGGACTTCGCCAAAGATTCATCAGAGCTTGGAGGATGCCTAATAAGGTGGATAGCAAGACACTGGGACACAAGAACTCCATCCCTCTTGAGCCTTACCTCAAGTGGGTACGAACCCGCGCCCAGAGTCTTATGATGCCTTACCCTCACATTCTCCCTTTGATCAAAGAGCCTGTTAAGGAAGGAGAGGTTCCATACACCATCCTACATCCTGACATGCCAACATCATGGGAGGAAATGCAGAAGAGTTGGATCCAACTCAAGGAAGAACGGGATACTTTTGAAGCCAGCTTCTACGCCAGTGAGAAGAAGGTTTTGGAGCTTACCCGCCGACTTCACGAGGAGGAGACCTTCAACACTTACATCGCACCAAAGAGGATGCGCAACGTCTTTTTACCTTAAGAAGTTTTTATAATATTTGGCCCATGGGGCATTTATGTACTGACAAAATTTCTTCTTATTAATATGACGTGTGTTCTTTTTGTCTACAACAACTTTGAATTTCTAAATCCTTGAATGCATTACATGAATAAACATATCATTCATCATATGCATAAACAGGTCTCCACACCAGGTTTCCTTATCTTTCTGCTGTTTATTTCAGTAAGATGGATATTGAGCAGACGGTCAAAGATCTGCAGGCACAAAACTTGCAATTTCAACAACTTCTCATGAACTTAGCAAAGGGTCAGGAGGATCTTAAAGCATTGTTAGGGAATAAAGAGCAAGAAAAAGGAAAAAGGAAAAAGAAAAGAGTTGGGGTAGCTACACTGGGAAGAAGATTTGAGAATGAAGCTAGGAGAGTTCTGGAATTCCCCTCCACATCTAACGAGGGTACCGGTAAGGGAAAAGGAGCTGCATTACCCTCTGAGTCTGAGGCTGAAGTAGAAGAGGTTGAGGAAGATGAAGATTACTCAGAGCAGCAGTACCCGCCAGCGGATGAAAAATACAAAAACCTGGAGGATAGACTGACAGCTATGGAGCTGCAAAGGGTTCCCGGGCTAGGTTTTGAAGAATTGGGATTGATTGCTGGGATTGTTATACCTCCCAAGTTCAAGGTACCAACTTTTGCAAAATACGACAGTCTGTCTTGCCTAAAGATGCACCTGAGGTCGTATGTCAGAAAAATTCAGCCTCATTCATCCGATAGAAATCTCTGGGTACACTTCTTCCAGGACAGTCTGGCTGGTACACAGCTAGATTGGTTTTACCAGCTTGAAAGATCAGAAGTGCATAATTGGGAGGACTTGGCAGCTGCCTTTTATCGCCAGTATCAATACAACATCGACTTGGCGCCAACCCGTACTCAACTACAAAGTATGGGGATGGCCTCAAATGAGGGATTCAAAGAATACGCCCAGAAATGGCGCGACTTGGCCGGAAGAGTGCAGCCATCTCTTTCAGACAGGTAGCTAGTTGATATGTTCTTGGGAACCCTATCTGGCCCTTTCTTCAACCATTTGATCGGGAGCTCTTCTGCAGGGTTTACTGAACTGATTCTGACTGGAGAACGGGTGGAAGCTGGTATTAAGAGTGGGAAGATTCAAAGGGATGCCTCTGCATCCACAACTGTTAAAAAACCTTTCCCGACAAAGAAGGAAGCGACTGTTATATACTCTCAGAAAGGATTGGAAAGAATTGAGCGCCGGCCAACTGTAGGGGCCGTGATGATACAAAATTCGTCAAATGATCATCCTCGTAACAATCAGTCGAGACCAAATCAGCAATGGGTAGAACGGCCACAACGGTAGTTCACCCGCATCAACATGACGCCTGCACAAGTTCTTCTCCATTTGTTGAAGTTAAATCTGACCGGTTTAAAGGAGGCACCGAAAAACCCTAACACCACATCTCCATACTATCATCCAAATGCTAAATGTGCCTATCATTCTGACAGCGCCGGGCATGACACCAACAATTGATGGGCGCTTAAGAATAAAATTCAGGATTTGATAGATGCTAAAGAGGTTGAGTTCGATGCCCCTGAGAAGCCGAATGTAATCTCCCTCCAATGCCGAAGCATGGTCACAACGTCCATGCTGTTGAAGAAGATCTATATGTTGCTGCTGTTGATGATCTGATAACTCCACTACTGACAATCAAGTTGAATCTGTTGAAGGATGGAATTTTCCCAGGTTGTAAAGAAGACTGCTACCTCTGTTCCTCCCTACCAATCGACTGTCCATTGCTGAAGATAGGCATCCAACGCCTAATGGACAACCAACAAATTCTTTTCGAAAAGGCTCCCGTTACTCCAACTCCTATCAATGAAGTTTCAATAATAACCATTTCCGCCAATCTTTCCAAGGTCCCCAAAAGACCTGTTAAGATTACATCCGCTCCGAAGATAGTACCTCTGAAAATAACCATGCCTGGGCCCGTCCCCTACAAATCTGACAAATCAATACCGTGGAATTATGGTGGATAAATCTACTACCATGGCGTTAAACAAATTGAGATGACTGGAGGGAGCTCTGACGAAGAATATGCCGACATTGGAAACATTGCCGGAGCGAGCAAAATTACCCGAAGTGGAAGAATTTTCTCTCCAGAGATTTCCCCTCCAAAGGGAATCTTTGGACCCTCAGCTGTTCCCAAGGTTACCTCTGCACCGGTAAAACTATCTGCAAGAACGCCAATGATTAAAAAAGCTGTTACTCCTGTGGTTGTCCCTCCTGCTGCTGCTGATAAGGGGAAAGGAATCCAAGAAGAGCTCGTCAGGACGAGGGCTCAGCCATTGGTCATCCCCAAAACCTCTAAGAAAGAAATGGAGGAGATTCTGAAAATAATCAAGAAGAGTGATTATGATGTTGTAGAGCAACTGGGGCAAACCCCCTTGAAGATCTCCATGTTGGCCCTACTGCTTTGTTCGGAGGCTCATGCCAAAGCATTGATAAGGTTTTTGAAGACAGCCCATGTGCCCCAAGAAACCTCAGACGATCAATTCCAGGATTGTGTAGCCAGCCTTACCGCTGACAACGGCCTGGGTTTCTCTGATGCTGACCTGACTCCGAAGGGAAGAAAGCACAATGATGCATTGCATGTGTCAGTCGAATGCCGAGGAACTACTCTCGCCCATGTCTTGGTCGATACTGGTTCTTCTCTAAATGTGCTGCCTAAGAAGGCTCTGGACCGGTTGGATTGTGAAGGCTTGGAGCTGAAACCAAGTAATATCATTGTCAGGGCCTTTGACGGGTCTAAAAGAATGGTGCATGGGGAAGTCGACATTCCCATCAAGGTAGGCACTGAGGTGTTCAACTCCACATTCTATGTGATGGACATCCGCCCATCATACTCTTGCTTGCTAGGAAGGCCGTGGATTCATAATGCTGGGGCAGTCACTTCCTCCCTACATCAGATGCTGAAATACCCTGCTAAGGGTAAAATCATAACCGTACACGGTGAGGAGGAGTACATGATTTGTCATCTGAATTCCTTTCGGTATGTGGAAGTGGATGGCGAATTCATCGAAACACCCTTTCAACACTTCGAGGAAGTTTCTCCCGAGGTTGCAGTGGCAAAGGCAGTAGCTGAGGTACCCAGGCAGGTGGCCAGGATGGCATCTCTAAAGGACGCAAGGGCTGCATTGAAGGAGGGAAAAAGCTCAGCATGGGGACAGTTACCTGACTTTCCCCACAAGACAGACAAGTTTGGGTTGGGATTTACCGCTGCGGGGCAAAAGGCTATGCGTCGCTCCAAAATTGAAAAGGCACCCATCAAGATTTCTCCTCATGGAATCAATGCTTTAGAAGATGAAGACGAAGAGGGTAACGTTGAAGATTGGATCTTCCCAACCATTGAAGGGGGACTGCACAACTAGGAGGCGAAAGACTTCGTTCCCATTACTTTCATGAATTAGTAATTTATCTTTCGAACATTTCCTGTTGGTCTGTAATAATTACAAAAACAATCCGCACACTATTTTTCACCTCATGCCTTGCCCGGGGCATGTAGGTCCATTTGTAAGGGCTTGATTCTCTTCATAACCATATGCCATGTTTAATGAATCATTGGACGTTTTTCATTTATAAACTGCTGTGTTCATTTTCTTTCCTTTTTGCATTTTTGTTTAAGGATGGATATCCCTTACACACACCCACACTCACAAATGCAGGTACCCATCCACTCCTGATTCCATGGGTGACTATTCTGTTGTATCCTTCAATAACTCTGAAGATTTGGTCAATCAGGCTGAGTACGAAGATGACGAAGATTGTGAAGTACCGGGAGACCTAGCCAGACTTCTACAACAAGAAGAGAGGGCCATCTTACCTCATGAAGAGTTGTTGGAAACCGTCAACTTAGGAATAGAGGAAGACAAGAAAGAAGTCAAAGTGGGTGCCAATCTGGAACCAAGTGTCAAGGAGCGCTTAATATAGCTGTTGAATGAATACGTTGAAATTTTTGCCTGGTCTTATGAAGACATGCCAGGGTTAGACACAGACATCGTGGTTCACCGTCTCCCTACAAGAGAAGATTGTCCACCGATCAAGCAAAAAGTCCGCCGAATGAGGCCCGACATGTCTGAGAAGATTAAGGCTGAAGTAATGAAGCAATTTAACGCTGGCTTTCTGGCTGTTACATCCTATCCACAATGGGTTGCTAACATTGTGCCCGTTCCCAAAAAATACGGCAAGGTCAGAATGTGCATGGACTATCGGGATTTGAACAGGGCTAGCCCTAAAGATGATTTTCCACTACCACATATCGACATTTTGATTTACAACACGGCTCAACACAAGGTTTTTTCCTACATGGACGGATTCTCGGGCTACAACCAAATTAAAATGGCCCCCGAGGACATGGAGAAAACAACCTTTGTTACACAATGGGGTACCTTCTGCTACAAGGTGATGCCGTTCGGACTAAAGAACGCAGGGGAAACTTATCAACGCGCCATGGTAGCTTTGTTTCATGATATGATACATCATGAGATCTAAGTTTACGTAGACGACATGATAGCTCGATCACAAACGGAAGAAGAACACCTTGAACATTTGCAGAAGCTATTTGCCAGGTTGAAGAAGTATAAACTCAGGCTGAATCCAAGTAAGTGCACTTTTGGAGTTAGGTCTGGTAAACTTCTGGGATTTATTGTCAGCAACAAAGGCATTGAGGTCGATCCAGCAAAAGTGAAAGCTATACAAGAAATGCCTGCCCCCCATACTGAAAAGGAGGTTAGAGGATTCTTGGGACGCTTGAACTATATCGCCAGGTTCATCTCTCACCTGACGTCTACCTGTGAGCCAATTTTCAAACTATTAAAGAAAGATCAGGTAGTCGAATGGAACGATGATTGTCAAATTGCTTTTGATAAGATCAAGGAGTATTTGCTAGAACCTCCTATTCTGATGCCACCCGTTGAAGGAAGGCCGCTGATCATGTATCTAACTATTTTGGACAACTCAATGGGGTGCGTACTGGGCCAACATGACGAGTCTGGTCGAAAAGAGCATGCCATTTATTACCTTAGCAAAAAGTTTACCGACTGTGAGACTCGCTACTCACTGCTCGAGAAAACTTGCTGCACTTTGGTATGGGCTGCTCGCCGACTAAGGCAGTATATGTTGACTCATACCACTTTGCTGATCTCCAAAATGGACTCGATCAAGTATATCTTCGAGAAGCCTGCTTTATCTGGAAGAATCACTAGATGGAAAATGATCCTGACCGAGTATGACATCCAGTATACCACCCAAAAATCTATAAGAGGGAGTGTACTAGCTGACCATCTAGCTCACCAAGCTATTGAAGATTATCAATCCATGAGATTCGACTTCCCAGACGAGGACATCATGACTTTGGACAACATTGAAGGTAACAGAGCGTATGATGGACCTGAAAAAGGATCCCGATGGACCCTGTACTTTAATGGTGCTTCAAATGCACTTGGAAACAATATCGGTGCGGTACTCATTTCCCCAGAAGGTTGCCATACACCTTTCACGGCCCGACTTTGTTTCAGCTGTACCAACAACATGGCTGAATATGAAGCTTGCATCTTTGGTCTCAAGGCTGCTATAGACTTGGGGATCAAATCTTTGATCGTATTTAGGGACTCGGCTTTGGTTATCAGTCAAGTCAAAGGAGAGTGGGACACCAAACATCCTAATCTTATCCCATACAAAGAACATGTTTTGACATTGCTGCCTCATTTTGAGCAGATCACCTTCGAGCATTTCCCGCGAGAAGAAAATCAGTTAGCAGATGCTCTGGCTACAATGTCTTCCATGTTTAAACTTGTTGTACCCCAAAATTTGCCCTCCCATTTCATCAATATTTTCTCACCACAAGACCCTTGGAGCTCAAGATCAAGTTAGGGTTTGCTCTGCTCAAAACTCCTCCTTGCACTGTTGACCCAATTTAGGGTTTGAGTTTGCACAAAGATGTTTTGACCTAAAATGCCCAAGATAACTTTCATGCTTCATGTTGGACTCACAAGTTTATCCATACCAAGTTTCAAGCCTTGATTCCAATCTTTGCCCAGTCAATTGGACAGTTGACCTAGAAATCAGCTGTATTGAGGAAAAAGTCAGCTGTGGTCAATTGACAGTCAAACCTCATGATTTTTGACCCACATCAACATATTGAACTCATATGAACCATTTGGTCAAGTTTGGATCACAATTCCACAAGAAATTTGATCAGATCACCAAAAGGGCAAAATGGTCATTTTTTAGGGTTTTGACTGCACAAAGGCAATTTTTGACTGTTTGACCTAGCCAATGGCAAACCAAGCTCACATATGGACTCAAGGAATCAATGGCATGGTCTTGACACATTCAACAAGTTCAAAAGATCCCAAATGCACAAGATTGACAGATGAATTTTCCAATCAACTGAGCAAAATTTGACTGTATACTGAAAAGTCAAACTTTGACTTTTTGGTAAAAATCAAGTGCCAAGATTCATTTTTCATCAAGACATGTCAAATTATGAAACTTGTTCATCAAGAAATCAAAAATCACAAATTAGGGTTTGAAATGAAGAAATTTCATAACTTAGAAATTTTCGAAGTTATGAAAATTCCTAATTTTTTCCTAACTTTGTCCCATTTTTTCATCAAGATATATTTGGATTCAAACAAAACTCAAAACATGAAAGTTATAGTCCATTGCAAAATCTACAACTTTTAATCACAAAGTTTCCTCAAAAGAAGCTTGTAGCTCAAGTTATAATTTTTGGAATAGGGGTGCAAAACATTCTTAACTTAGAAAATTTTTGACCTATTTTAGGCAGGATTTTTGCCTAACTTCATGGCTACTTTTCACATGCTTCCACTTGGAATTTCAACTTGCATTACAAAGGTGGATTGTAGTACACATTCCAAGCTTTCCAAATTGTCCAAGAACTTCTCAAACACCCTTGTGGTTAGGGAGAATCGAATTTGTCAATATGGGCAAAAGTCACTTTGATTCATGGCCAAATGCATGTTCATAACTTGGGCATTTTTGAAATCAGCTTGCACAAGCTAGTTACAGGCCTCTAATCTCATTTACACTCAATAATTAAATAGCAATCCATTGTGTTCTAGCATTATTTTGCTCATTTGGTCATTACATGAAGAATTAAGCCATAAATGGAAAAAACACATTATCCATTCTTGTAAAGTGGCACTTTATGTCAAGTTTACAATCTATGAGGTACAATGCAGATCTTTGAGGCACAAGTTTATGGACTAATCCCACTGATCAAGGAGAGATTATGCAGCATGCTTGAGGGACCTGCCTTGGCCTATAACTCAACTTGACAACTTTTGCTTACATAGGAAGAAAACTTGCATATTGAACACAACATTGAGTTCCTGTCAACACAAGCCTAAACAAACTTCTTGAGCATCTTCCAAACATCAAACCTGACCTGAAACACGAGCCAACCACCTTCAATACCTTCTCAAACACAAAAACACCATCCTCTTGCAAAAACAGGGCACCTGCTGCAGATTGAGGTCCATAACTCAATCCACTCGTGCACTTTGGCCAATAACCTTGCAAACACATTCCATACCATCCCTTGAAACTGTTCCAAGCCCTAAACACCAGCTGTAACACTCCTAACCCCATCTGCCATTTTCATTTTTCAGTTTTGCAGGTGAACTTCCATAGTTCGATTCAGCTAGTTTCAAAGCAAGCTAGAGGTTGGAAGAGCATCCTTGGACCTCAAGCAAGCTGTACAAGTCCTCACACTGCATTGAAAGTGCCTCCATTGTCATACACGATTCAAGCTGAACAAATAAGTTTTTGAACTTCTATCTCTCTATCCAGGCATAGTTAGGCTTAAGTTTGTGAAGAAAGCATGTTCTAATCATAGCCCTGAAGCTATCCATATAGTTACTTTTCATTTATATTGTGTGTGCTAAGAGTATTTTGAACCTGAACATTAGGAAAAAGTTAGGTCAGGAATTAGGGGAGAAGAAATTCTCTCTCATTTCTGAGAGTTAGATCAACTTCTTTATATGTTTAGAATCGTGACATGATGCTCTATAACTTTGATGTTGTAAGTTTTTGTTGAAAGTCAAGGAATCAGGAGATTGCAAAGATGGAGGAAGGGCGCGCGTTTTTGTTTGAATCTGTCTAGAGGTTGAAGACAGAGTTGACTTGGGCTGGGCCTGAGTCAACCTGCTTTTTGCACCCCTTTTTTCAATTTGCACCCCCCTGGCCCATTGCATGATATACTTGTCATTTTTGATTTTTTCTTTTTGATTTTGATTTTATATTTTTATCCAAACATGAAAAAACATTAAAAATATTTTTCTCACCTTTTTTGCATTTTATTTGGATTTTATTTGTTTTATTTTTAACTTGTACATAAATAAACATAATACCCTTTTTTATTCAAAATACAAAAATAATACAAATACATTTTGTTTTCTAATTTTATTTTATTTTATCTTTTGAAAACATTTTTCTAAAAATATACTTTTTTTTGTAAATAATAAATATTTTTATTTTTTGTATATATTTAATATATTTAATACATAATATAAATACTTATATAATTATTAGAATATTTAGGATAAAAATACAAAAATAATACATTTTTATTTTTATTAATATTTAACCTCAAAAATCACTTTTTTTCAATATACTTCCTTTTTATTTATTTTTTGTATATAATTAATAAATATTGTATATAATACATAATAAATACCTTTTTATTTAGCAAATTAGGGTTTTGCCCTAAACATGAAAATATCCAAAATTAATCCTTTTATTTTTGTTTATATGACACATGAAAAATACTTTTACATATATATAAAAATCATTTTTTGCATCTTGCATATTTTATTGTATTTTTATTCAATTATTGTACAATTAAATAGCTTGTATATTCAACTTGGATGTAATAGCTTAGATTTAAATTTCTTGCTAAATATCCCCCATTTGAACATTTGTACCCCCCATCCCATAATATGTTGTAATAATTTAGGATTTTATTATTCCGCACTTTAAAGCTTTCTAAAAATGTCATGATAGACTTAGGGTTTTGTATGCAAAAATCAACCAAACAAATAGCTTGACCTAATTCAAAGACAAAAAAGCATGAAAATGGACAACACCAATCACACTTGCACCCCTAGGGTTACTCCACTTGTTGCCTTCAATAATGGGCCATGTTACATGTTGAGTGTATTTGGCAAAACAAAACAACATCAAATGATCATAGTCCCTCGATGACGCTTTCGAAAGTTGCCTAAAAATGATCAAGTCCCTTAAAGGAAAAGTTGCCAAAGACACTTGGCACCATTGCAATCATGGTCTAAACGATGACCCGCGCCCGTCCCGTTAACATCCTAACACAAGATTGTCCACCAAATACAATGGTGGAATAAAATTGTTAAAAGGGTTAAAACATAGGAAAGACCTTTGAGTAAATTTAGGGGTAGACAACTCTTAGTTACTTGATCAAAACTTGCAAAACAATCCTTGCCATTTTTTCAAACCACACATCACAACACACTTTCAAAACAACTTTCAAAAACATTGAAAACTTTTCAAAAGATAAGTACACCTTTGTATACATTCAAACATGGATCATTACAAAGGTTGCCACCATATTGGCCTCTTTTCAAAAACATTTTCAAACCCACACATAAAGCACCATTTCAAACAATTGAAAATCAAAGGCAAGTGATCTAAGCAAGTAACTAAGAGCCCATGGATAACCATGGATAGAAAGGGTGCTAATACCTTCCCTTTCTATAATCTACTCCCCAAACCCAAGAAAACATCTCAAAGGTTTTTGCTGTGCTTTTTAACATTTCCTTATGATAAAATAAAAAGTCGGTGGTGACTCTTGCTCAACCGAAACCTTTGCAAAAACAAACGTAAAACCCAAGTCAGTTCTCCCACTGTATCACAGAATTGGCGACTCTGCTGGGGAAATTTTAAAAGTGGAGTAACCTTAGGGATTAGATCACCCTCTTGCATGACTAATTGTTTGATTTGATTGCTTTATATCTTGGTTCTCTTGTTTGGGCTTGAAATCCTACACCCGGATTTTGGAAAACATTCATAGATAGCAATACATTGTGGAAACTGCGCGGGGTATACCGACACGGTTGAAGCAATAGCTATATTAGTGCAACATATTTTTGAGTACCGGTAACCCTTGAGTTCAATCAAGGAGAGTACGGGGCCGCTGAGTGATGTCACTAAGCACTAATGACCTAGAACCTTACTTGACCATCTTGGCCTTTCATTAGGGGTAGTGAGATGACTGGCTTTGGTGCATTCCGAAGTTGGTAGATACTCGATACTACACTCATTGAGGGTTGTTTTCTTGGAATATTTTGGTCGCTAGTTAAGTGGCTAAACCAAAACAATGAACATGGAAAACAATCCAATGATATTGAGCTCCTTAGAACCCGGTTACTATTTATAGGACAGGTTTTTAAGCCAACTTCACTCAAGAGGGTACTTACCTATGAAACCCCATGCAAGCCTAAAACTAGGGTTTTGTGTGAATTTCTTGTACATATATTTGTGCATACATCATGAGCATCATATGCATTCACTAACCATTTCAAGGGTTTAGATCTTCATCTTTGTTCTTGTTTTGTAGGTCATGGAAATTCTTCGCAGGAAAAATATCCAAGTCAACCTTGTGAGAATCCCTCCTCAACTCAAGGAGCTCACATACAGAATACCGGAAAGCTCTCCCTTCAGTGAAAGACATGGTAGACTGCTCAGTCTAGTCAGCACCAACATTGAAGAGGACATGGTAAAGGTGTTGTTCCAGTTCTTTGACCCCCTTCACCACTGTTTCACTTTCCCCGACTACCAATTGGTGCCCACTTTGGAGGAATTTTCTCAACTCCTGAGAATTCCTATTCTTAATCAACTACCCTACAATGGTACGGAAAAAGAACCAAAGCCTGAAGATGTTGCTCGAGCACTACACTTACAACCATCTGACATCAAGGGGCATTGGGAAACTAGAAGCGGTGTCAAAGGCTTCTTGGCAAAATTCTTGTTTGAGAAGGCACAAGAGTCTTGGAATTCATTGGATCTACAAGCCTTTGAAGAAATTGTGGCACTCCTCATTTACGGGTTGGTCTTGTTCCCAAATCCTGACCAGCTTGTGGATGTCAACGCCGTCAAAATCTTCTTATCCAGGAATCCAATACCAACATTACTTGGGGACATTCTTCACTCATTTTACACATGAACAATGAGAAAGAGGGGTGTTCTCATGTGTTGTACTCCTCTCCTTGCAAGGTGGTTTATTTCGCACCTTCCACAATTGGTTTTGAAGAATGACCAAGGCTTAAGGTGGTCACAACGGTTGATGACCCTCACTCACTCTGATGTACATTGGTGTTCTCGGTCCATAGAAAATGTCATCATCGTCGATCGTTGTGGAGAGTTTCCTAATGTTCCATTACTTGGCATTAGAGGAGGCATCACCTACAACCCTTGTCTAGCTTTGAGACAATTTGGATATGCACAGAGGGATGGCCCTCACGACATGTTGATTCCTGACCTAGTTTTTGACTTCGACAACAATGCACAAGGACTTTGCCAAAGATTCATCAGAGCTTGGAGGATTCCCAACAAGGTAGACAACAAGACACTGGGGCACAAGAACTCCATCCCTCTTGAGCCTTATCTCAAGTGGGTACGAACCCGAGCCCAGAGTCTAATGATGCCTTACCCTCATGTTCTCTCTGTGATTAAAGCGCCCGTTAAGGAAGGAGAGGTTCCCTACACCATCCTGTATCCTGACATGCCTACATCATGGAAGGAGATGCAGAAGAGTTGGATCCAACTCAAGGAGGAACGGAACACTTTTGAAGCCAGCTTCTACGCCAGTGAGAAGAAGGTTTTAGAGCTTACCCGCCGACTCCATGAGGAAGAGACCCTCAACACCTACATCGCACCAAAGAGGATGCGCAACGTCTTTTTACCTTGAGAAGTTTTTTTTTGTAATATTTGGCCCATGGGGCATTTATGTACTGACAAAATTTCTTCTTATTAATATGACGTGTGTTCTTTTTGTTTGCAACAACTTTGAATTTTCTAAATCCTTGAATGCATTGCATAAACAAACATATCATTCAACATGCGCATAAGCAGGTCTCCACACCAGGTTTCCTTATCTTTCTGCTGTTTATTTCAGTAAGATGGATCTCGAACAGACGGTCAAGGATTTGCAGTCTCAAAACTCACAGTTTCAACATCTCTTGATGACCTTGGCAAAGGGTCAGGAGGATCTCAAAGCCCTGCTTGGGAACAAAGAGCAAGTGAAAAAGAAGAAGAAGAGAGTCGGGGTGGCTACCCTAGGAAGAAGGTTTGAGAGTGAAGCCAGAAGAGTGCTTGAATTTCCCCCTACATCTAAAGAGGGAACCAGTAAAGGAAAAGGGGCTGCGGTACCTTTCGAATCCGAAGTTGAAGAAGAAGAGGCTGAAGAAGATGAAGACTACTCTGAGCAACAATACCCACCCGCCGACGATAAGTACAAGGGCTTGGAAGACAGGTTGGCAGCTATGGAGCTGCAGAGAGTTCCCGGCTTAGATTTCGAAGATTTGGGATTAGTTGCTGAATTGTGATCCCCCCGAAGTTCAAAGTGCCAATCTTTGCAAGATATGACGGGTTGTCTTGCCCAAAAATGCATCTCAGATCATATGTAAGGAAGATCCAACCTTACACCGCAGACAAGAACCTATGGATCCATTTCTTTCAGGATAGCCTTTCAGGGGCTCAACTCGAATGGTTCTATCAGCTGGATGGAGCCAGTGTTCGAAACTGGGAGGACTTGGCTACCACATTTTATAAACAGTATCAGTACAATTCTGACCTCGCTCCCACGCGTACCCAACTCCAGGGTATGTCGCTGGGGACGGGCGAAGGATTCAAGGAGTATGCGCAAAAGTGGAGAGACCTGGCTGGTAGGGTGCAGCCACCGCTGACTGACCGTGAACTTATTGACATGTTCCTAGGGACCCTGTCTGGTCCGTTCTTCAATCATCTGATTGGGAACTCTTCTGCTGGGTTTACAGATTTGATCTTAACCGGTGAGAGAATAGAAGCTGGTATCAAGTCGGGGAAGATACAGAAAGGTGCCTCCGCTAGTACTGAAAAGAAGCCCTTCAAGAAGGAAGCCAGTGCTGTTTATGGTCCCAGAAGAAAAAATAAGCCGGAACGCCGCCAAGCTGTCAATGCATTGGTAATTTCAAAGCCTGTTGCTGCTCCTCAGCAGTATAATCAACCAAGGGGTGAGAGACCCAAAAGGCAGTACACTCGGCTCAGTATGACCCTGTCTCAGATTTTGCCGCAACTACTGTCAACCAATCTGGTAACTGTCAAAGAAGCTCCGAAGGTAGTGAACACAGCTTCTCCAAAGTACAACCCCAATGCCCGCTGCGCTTATCACTCTGATAGCCCGGGGCATACTACGGACGATTGCTAGGCTATGAGGAATAAGGTTCAGGACCTTATTGATGCTAAGGAAATACAATTTGAGGTGCCCGAAAGACCCAATGTTGTGACTGCTCCCATGCCCCAGCATGGAGTGAATGCTGTGGAAGAAGACCGGTATGTAGCCTCCGTGGAAGAGATTGTTACTCCGTTGTTGACTGTCAAGAGGAACCTGTTGCTAGCCGGTTTATTTCTGGGATGTAGTAAAGGTTGCCATCTATGTGCTGTTTCACCTGCTGGTTGTCCTTTGCTGAAATCAGGTATCCAAAGCCTGATGGATAGCAAAGAAATCTTGTTCGAGAAGATCGTTGTTCCTGCTGTCCCTACTGAAGAAGTGTACATTGTCACTATTTTCAACAACCCTCCTAAGGCTCCCTCAAAGAAGCCTGTCAAAATCATGTCCACTTAGAAGATTGCTCCTATCATCATCATTGTTCTGGGGCCTCTCCCTTATACATCTGACAAAGCTGTCCCATGGCACTATGGGGCAGATGTTTATGTTCTTGGAGTAAAGCAAGAGTTTGATACCAGTACCGGCGTCACCAACATCACCGGGCCTGCCAAAGTTACTCGCAGTGGTAGGCTGTTCTCCCCAGATATTGTGCCACCAGTTATTCAAAGACCTCTTGTCATCACACCTGCCAGTGTGCCTGTTTCCCCTCCTGATCAAGATTCTACCCCTGTTGCCGAGTCATCTGACGCTCGGGGCAAAGGGATTGCTATTGATTTGCCTGCCCGGACGGAGGCACCAAAGACAACCAATGTTGAAGCTTCCCAGCAAGAGATGGAAGAGATTCTCAAGATTATCAAGAAGAGTGATTTCAATGTAGTTGAGCAGTTGGGGCACACCCCCTCCAAAATTTCTATGCTATCACTGTTGTTGTGTTCAGAGGCCCATGCCAAGGCCCTGATCTCCTTCCTGAATACGGCCCATGTGCCACAAGAAACATCTGCTGATCAATTTATTGATTGTGTGGCCAACTTGACTGCCAATAATGGGTTGGGTTTCTCTGACACCGATCTGACCGCCAAAGGAAAGAACCATAACGACGCCCTGCATGTCTCCATTGAATGTAGGGGCACTACTCTTGCCCATGTGTTGGTAGACACCGGTTCTTCATTGAACGTATTACCCAAGAAGGCCCTAGACAGGTTGGATTGTGAGGGTTTGGAGCTCAAGCCTAGTAACATTGTTGTTCGAGCCTTTGATGGTTCGAAAAGGATGGTACATGGGGAAGTTGACATTCCAATCAGGGTTGGTTCTCAAGTCTTTGATTCAACGTTCTATGTGATGGACATCCGTCCATCCTATTCTTGTTTGCTGGGTCGTCCATGGATCCATAAGGCTGGAGCGGTGACCTCCACACTACATCAGAAGCTTAAATACCCGGTCAGAGGGAAAATTGTGACAGTTCAGGGGGAGGAAGAGTATATGGTCAGCCACCTCAACTCGTTCTGGTACATAGAGATGGATGGAGAATTCTTTGAGACTCCATTCCAGCACTTTGAAGAAGTTCCTCAGACACTGGCATCAGCTGAAACTGTGATTGAAGACCCTCCTTTGAAGATGGCTTCCTTAAAGGATGCCCGGGCTGTTATTGAGAAGGGTGAGTGCGCAAACTGGGGCCGACTTCCTGATTTCACTCCAAAGACTGACAAGTTTGGTCTGGGTTTCACTGAAGAAGCTCAGAGGGCTGTTCATAAGGCAAGGATTGGAAGACCTCCTGTGTTCATCACCAACCCGGGAGTGAATGCTATTGAAGACGACATGGAGGAATCTGAATTCGACAGCTGGATCTACCAAACAACCGACGGTGGACCAAGCAACTGGACTGCCAAAGACTTCACACCTATTACTTTTGTCACTCAGTAATGAACTCTTTTGTTTTGAATTTGTAACAGACAATATTTTGAAACTTTTTGGCTCGGTGTCTTACCCGGGGCACCGTGGCTTCATTTGTGAGGGCTTTTGTTGTGTCATTTTCATATATCATCAATTAAAACATTGGACGTTTGTTGCATTTAAAAATCTTGCGCTCCTTTTCTTTCTTTATTATATATTTCAAAACAGCTATATTTACACACACTCACCTATACAGGTTCCAATCCACTCTGGATCTCACTGGTAACGACTCTACTACTGCCAATTATGACTTCGAAAATCCAATCAACTTAGCCGAAGACGAAGGTGAAGATGATTGTGAAGTTCCTGGTGAGCTTGCAAGACTGCTACTCCAGGAAGAGAGGGCCATTCAGCCACATGAAGAGCCAGTGGAAACGGTAAATCTGGGTACTGAGACAGATAGAAAGGAAGTCAAGATTGGTGCCAATCTAGAGCTCAGTGTGAAACAACGTTTGATTCAGATGCTGCATGATTGTGTGGAAATCTTTTCCTGTTCTTACGAAGACATGCCTGGGTTGGATACCGACATTGTGGTTCATCACCTGCCTACCAAGGAAGAATGCCCTCCGGTAAAGCAGAAGGTCCGCCGTATGCGTCCAGAAATGTCTGAGAAAATCAAAGCTGAGGTTATGAAACAATTTGATGCCGGGTTTCTAGCAGTGACTTCTTACCCTCAATGGGTTGCCAACGTGGTTCCAGTGCCGAAGAAGGATGGTAAGGTCCGAATGTGTGTTGATTACAGGGATTTGAATAGGGCAAGCCCTAAGGATGATTTCCCTCTGCCTCATATCGACGTTCTGGTTGACAACACTGCTCAGCATAAAGTATTCTCCTTCATGGACGGTTTCTCCGGTTATAATCAAATCAAGATGGCTCCTGAAGACATGGAGAAGACCACTTTTTTTACTCAGTGGGGCACCTTTTGCTACAAGGTCATGCCTTTTGGGTTGAAAAATGCTGGGGCAACCTATCAACGTGCCATGGTTGCTTTATTTCATGACATGATCCATCACGAGATAGAAGTATACGTCGACGATATGATTGCAAGGTCCCAAACTGAGGAGGAACACCTTGACCATCTACGGAAGCTGTTTGACCGTCTGAAGTTGTACAAGCTAAGGTTGAATCCGAACAAATGCACCTCCGGGGTGAGATCTGGAAAACTACTAGGTTTCGTCGTGAGCGACAAAGGTATCCAAGTGGACCCTGCCAAAGTGAAAGCCATACAAGAGATGCCAACTCCCAAGACAGAGAAAGAAGTCAGAGGATTTCTAGGACGTTTGAACTACATTGCCCGATTCATCTCGCATCTAACTGCTACCTGTGAACCAATCTTCAAGCTGCTGAAGAAACATCAAGTAGTACGTTGGAACGATGAATGTCAGGCCGCTTTCGAAAGAATCAAAGAGTATCTCCAAGAACCACCCATTCTTATGCCACCGGTTGAAGGGAGACCTCTAATCTTATACTTGACAGTACTTGAAAACTCAATGGGTTGTGTGCTGGGGCAGCATGACGAGTCTGGACGAAAAGAACACACCATTTATTACCTTAGCAAAAAGTTTACCGACTGTGAGACCCGATACTCACTGCTCGAGAAAACTTGCTGCGCTTTGGTATGGGCTGCTCGCTGGCTGAGACAGTATATGTTGACTCACACTACTCTTTTGATTTCAAAAATGGATCCAATAAAGTACAT
The DNA here is from genome assembly GCA_948472305.1 of Vicia faba. Classification (NCBI taxonomy): domain Eukaryota; kingdom Viridiplantae; phylum Streptophyta; class Magnoliopsida; order Fabales; family Fabaceae; genus Vicia; species Vicia faba. The sequence continues at coordinate 816,696,273 of OX451741.1, read as the reverse complement.
ATTCGAAAAGCCTGCTCTGTCTGGAAGAATAGCAAGATGGCAGATGATCTTGACGGAATATGACATCCAGTACACGACTCAAAAAGCAATCAAGGGAAGTGTATTGGCAGACCATTTGGCACACCAGGCAATGGATGATTACCAGTCGATGAACTTTGAATTTCCAGACGAGGATATCATGGTGGTGACTGATTGTGAAGTACCTGGACCAGATTAAGGACCTGAGGAAGGATCCCGATGGTCTATGCACTTCGACGGAGCCTCGAACGCTTTGGGTAATGGCATCGGCGCCGTGATCATATCCCCTAAAGGCACTTATACTCCACTCACCGCCCGACTATGTTTCAACTGCACCAACAACATGGTGGAGTATGAAGCATGCATCATGGGTCTTCAAGCTGCTATTGACTTAAGGATCAAGTTTCTGAGTGTCTTCGGAGATTCTGCTCTCGTGATCAATCAGATCAAAGGCAAGTGGGATACGAAACACCCAAATCTTATTCCTTACAAAGAGTATGTGTTGACGTTGATTCCCCACTTCGAGGAGATAACCTTTGAACACTTCCCAAGAGAGGAGAATCAGTTAGCGGACGCGTTGGCTACGATGTCTTCTATGTTCAAAGTCAAATGGGACAACGAGGTGCCCCAGATCATTATTTGGAAGTTGGATGAACCTGCACATTGCTGCGATCTCGAGACCGAAGAGGTAACAGAAAAACCCTGGTATCATGAAGTGAAGAGGTACCTTGAAGCTCAAGAATACCCCGAAGGCGCATCTGTTAATGACAAGAAGTTCCTGAGAAGGTTTGCGGCAAAGTTCTTCCTCAGCAATGGCATTCTCTACAAGCGAAACCATGATTCAACCTTACTGCGTTGTGTGGATAAGGCTGAAGCAGAAAGGATCATGGCAGAGCTACATGAAGGTACCTTCAGAACACATTCCAGTGACATGCCATGGCAAAGAAAATCCTTCGGGCAGGTTATTTCTGGTCCACAATGGAAGCCGACTGTTATCAGCATTCTCGAATTTGTCATAAATGCCAGATCTATGCTGATAAGGTGCACATTCCTCCGGTTCCTCTGAACGTCTTGACAACACCTTGGCCTTTTGCAATGTGGGGCATTGATATGATCGGCGAAATCAGACCTACGGAATCCAACGGGCATCACTTCATCTTGGTAGCGATTGATTACTTCACAAAGTGGGTCGAAGCAGCTTCCTTCGCTACGGTAACCAAGAACATCGTGGCACAGTTCATTCGGCACAACCTGATCTGTCGATACGGTGTACCTAAGAGGATCATTACGGATAATGGTACCAATCTTAACAACAAGATGATCACTGAGCTCTGCGAGCAATTCAAGATACAACACCACAATTCTTCTCCCTATCGACCGAAGATGAATGGGGCTGTAGAAGCAGCGAATAAGAACATCAAGAAGATTGTGCAGAAGATGACAATGACCTATAAAGATTGGCACGAGATGTTACCGTTCGCTCTTCATAGGTACCGTACCTCAGCACGGACGTTAACAGGGGCAACTCCCTTTTCCTTGGTCTATGGCATGGAGGCAGTCTTGCCTATTGAAGTCCAGATACCCTCTCTCCGGATAATGAAGGATGCAGGTTTGAGCGAAGATGACTGGATCCAGACTCGGCTTGATCAATTAAACCTAATTGACGAAAAGAGACTCACTGCTATTTGTCATGGTCATACGTACCAAAAACGGATGATCAGGGCATTTAACAAGAAGGTCAGACGACAAGAGTATCAAGTCGGAGACCTGGTAATCAAGCGCATCATTCTTCCTCAAAGTGATCCCAGGGGCAAATGGACCCCTACGTACGAAGGGCCATTTATGGTTAAACATATCTTCTCAGGAGGAGCTATGATTCTAACCACCATGGATGGTGACGACCTTCCTCACCCCGCCAATGCAGACATAGTGAAAAGATACTACTCATGAATTAAAGACCCGCTAGGTTGACACACCTAGGCAAAAATAAGGGCTTCCCGACGAACCAAAAGGGTTCGGGCAAAAATAAGGGATGAAATGAAAAAAATCTGTACACCCGGCAAGTCGAAAACCTGAAAAGGCGGCTTGGGCAAAAATGGGTATCCCGGTGGACTGAAAACCTGAAAGGGCGGTCCAGGCAAAAGTTAGGGATAAAGCGTAATACTATGTCTCATTGGATCACCTTGCATCCAGAATTCGACATCAACTATCGGGCTCAGATGACTCCAATCAATCAGCTTCATCTTCAACTAAGCAGCAGAGTGATGAGACGCTTGAAGACATAAAGGCGATAGCAGAGTTGGAACCCAGTGGGATTATTTTTCACATAGCGGTTTTGTTTCCTTTTCACAAAATTGTATAAACTCTATTTTGCTCGGCGGCGTTCTCTTACTAGGACGTCAACCTTCTGTACACAAAACGTCTATTTACAGGCAAATTTCAAAATCAATACAAGTTCAATTTTTCAGACAAATTACCCATCGCTTTTTCCTTTTTTCTGTTTTGTTTTGCAAAGAACGTCCAATGTTCATTTTTGATATATGCACTTGACATTAATTTCTAATCATGAATATTTGCATGCGAAACAAAGGACTAATTACAGATGACATCAGAAACAGGGGCAATAAAGAATTGTCTAAGCGATCTAGTTGCTCTGCCCACCAAGGTACCAAAGTAGGTTCGGCTGAAGAACGTAACTAAGATACCTTCACTCCCCGTTGAATAAGACGAGATTCAGCAATACTCTCCCCAGGCAGAGTTGGTCCCCCATCAGCCCTGAAAAGGCACAATATCTCCAACAAGTCAGCGATACTCTCCCCAAGCCGAGTTAGTCTACTGTCAGCCTTAAGGAAGTTGGGTATCCCCAGAAGATCTCAATATTCCCCAGCGGAGTATAGACATTCCTCAGCAAGCATCCCCGGAAGTCTTAATATAAGTTTTGTTCCCCGGCGGAATACAGACACCCCAGTGGAACCCCTTCCCCAGTACAGTCTGAAAAGTTCCCCCAGGAAAGTTGAGTCATCCTCCCCAGTAGATTCTGAAGCTTATCCCCAGTAGATTCTGAAGCTTATCCCCATTAGATTCTGGAAGCTTATCCCATGCAGAGTACGAACGCATCTCCCCGGCTTCATTCAAAGGTTATTTCCCACCAGAGCTTATAACTGGGTTATCCTCAGCTAATTACCATGGAAAGATCGTCCTCGGCGAAGTTCTTCCTATCCCCAGCGGAGTTCATCAAATTCCCCCAACATAACTTATCAGTGGAATCCCCAACGGAGCTCTCATCAAAACCTCAGTGAAGTATCTCTTCCCACAGAGTAATTCCCCGCAGAGTAGTCTCTCCAACAAGTTTATCCCCCGACGAAGTCATCTTCTCCTACCGGTTTATTCTTGCAACCATCATCCCCAGCGGAAGCGAAGAACTCTACTCTTCAACATTAGCCCATGATTTGATTTCCCGGCCTTCGTCAAGGATTTATTTTCCTAGTCGAAAACACATTCATATACATTCATCACATTATCATACACCATGACGCATGCATATACGCATCATATCACACAATCTCATTTATTTTTGAGAACATCATGACATCATGCATCTCATACATCATGACATTGCATACAACTAATGTCTTGCCTTTTCAGGAAAAAGGACAATCCAAAGATGATTACTATCAACTATCGCAATTCCAGATTCGATACCTGTATCTAGCCAGGGAATATCTGTGAGTGATTGATTGTAGATTCGATACCTGTATCCAGCCAGGGCATATCTGCATGAAGAGTTTAGAGATTCGATACTTGTACCCAGCCAGGGCATATCTGTAGACGACAAATTCCAGATTCGATACCTGTATCCAGCCAGGGCATATCTGTAGACGACAACTTCCAGATTCGATACCTGTATCTAGACAGGGCATATCTGTAGACGACCAATTCCAGATTCGATTCCTGTATCTAGCCAGGGCATATCTGTGAGTGATCAATTCCAGATTCGATACCTGTATCCAGTCAGGGCATATCTGCATGAAGAGTTTAGAGATTCGATACCTGTATCCAGCCAGGGCATATCTGTAGACGACAATTTCCAGATTCGATACTTGTATCCAGCCAGGGCATATCTGTAGACGACAATTTCCAGATTTGATACCTGCATCTAGCCAGGGCATATCTGTAGACGACCAATTCCAGATTTGATTCTTGTATCCAGCCAGGGCATATCTGTGAGCGATTGATTGTAGATTCGATACCTGTATCTAGCCAGGGCACGTCTGTAAGCAACCTTTTGAAGTTCCGGATTCAATTCCTGTATCTAGCCAGGGCACATCTTTGAGCAACTAATTGTAGATTCGATACCTGTACCTAGCCAGGGCATATATGCATGAAGAGTTTGAAGATCAACACCTGTAACAGGCCAGGAAACCATCTTCCTTTCTCAAAGTACGCAAGTTCTCGCTAAGGAATCTCTTACGCGATCAACACTTCAAAATGGCATCTATAAGACCATTCCCGACAAGGTTCTGTCACGTCTCCAGATGGCATCTATAAGCCCATCCTCTTATCCACCATCTCTCCAAATGGCATCTATAAGCCCATTCCCGACATCACATTGCTGATACTCCACTATGCGAGTGCAAATTTCTGGGCACTTTAGTGTTCAATCATCTTCCACCTTCGGATCACGAAAGGAACGCAAGCCAATCTACATCCTCAGATCTAAGAAGATTGAACAGGGGCAACTGTTGTACCCCAAAATTTGCCCTCCCATTTCATCAATATTTTCTCACCACAAGACCCTTGGAGCTCAAGATCAAGTTAGGGTTTGCTCTGCTCAAAACTCCTCCTTGCACTGTTGACCCAATTTAGGGTTTGAGTTTGCACAAAGATGTTTTGACCTAAAATGACCAAGATAACTTTCATGCTTCATGTTGGACTCACAAGTTTATCCATACCAAGTTTCAAGCCTTGATTCCAATCTTTGCCCAGTCAATTGGACAGTTGACCTAGAAATCAGCTGTATTGGGGAAAAAGTCAACTGTGGTCAATTGACAGTCAAACCTCATGATTTTTGACCCACATCAACATATTGAACTCATATGAACCATTTGGTCAAGTTTGGATCACAATTCCACAAGAAATTTGATCAGATCACCAAAAGGGCAAAATGGTCATTTTTTAGGGTTTTGACTGCACAAAGGCAATTTTTGACTGTTTGACCTAGCCAATGGCAAACCAAACTCACATATGGACTCAAGGACTCAATGGCATGGTCTTGACACATTCAACAAGTTCAAAAGATCCCAAATGCACAAGATTGACAGATGAATTTTCCAATCAACTGAGCAAAATTTGACTGTATACTGAAAAGTCAAACTTTGACTTTTTGGTCAAAATCAAGTGCCAAGATTCATTTTTCATCAAGACATGTCAAATTATGAAACTTGTTCATCAAGAAATCAAAAATCACAAATTAGGGTTTGAAATGAAGAAATTTCATAACTTAGAAATTTTCTAAGTTATGAAAATTCCTAATTTTTTCCTAACTTTGTCCCATTTTTTCATCAAGATATATTTGGATTCAAACAAAACTCAAAACATTAAAGTTATAGTCCATTGCAAAATCTACAACATTTATTCACAAAGTTTCCTCAAAAGAATCTTGTAGCTCAAGTTATAATTTTTGGAATAGGGGTGCAAAACATTCTTAACTTAGAAAATTTTTGACCTATTTTAGGCAGGATTTTTGCCTAACTTCATGGCTACTTTTCACATGCTTCCACTTGGAATTTCAACTTGCATTACCTAGATGGATTGTAGTACACATTCCAAGCTTTCCAAATTATCCAAGAACTTCTCAAACACCCTTGTGGTTAGGGAGAATCGAATTTGTCAATATGGGCAAAAGTCACTTTGATTCATGGCCAAATGCATGTTCATAACTTGGGCATTTTAGAAATCAGCTTGCACAAGCTAGTTACAGGCCTCTAATCTCATTTACACTCAATAATTAAATGCCAATCCATTGTGTTCTAGCATTATTTTGCTCATTTGGTCATTACATGAAGAATTAAGCCATAAATGGAAAAAACACATTGTCCATTCTTGTAAAGTGGCACTTTATGTCAAGTTTACAATCTATGAGGTACAATGCAGATCTTTGAGGCACGAGTTTATGGACTAATTCCACTGATCAAGGAGAGATTATGCAGCATGCTTGAGGGACCTGCCTTGGCCTATAACTCAACTTGACAACTTTTGCTTACATAGGAAGAAAACTTGCATATTGAACACAACATTGAGTTCCTGTCAACATAAGCCTAAACAAACTTCTTGAGTATCTTCCAAACATCAAACCTGACCTGAAACACGAGCCAACCACCTTCAATACCTTCTCAAACACAAAAACACCATCCTCTTGCAAAAACAGGGCACCTGCTGCAGATTGAGGTCCACAACTCAATCCACTCGTGCACTTTGGCCAATAACCTTGCAAACACATTCCATACCATCCCTTGAAACTGTTCCAAGCCCTAAACACCAGCTGTAACACTCCTAACCCCATCTGCCATTTTCATTTTTCAGTTTTGCAGGTGAACTTCCATAGTTCGATTCAGCTAGTTTCAAAGCAAGCTAGAGGTTGGAAGAGCATCATTGGACCTCAAGCAAGATGTACAAGTCCTCACACTGCATTGAAAGTGTCTCCATTGTCATACACGATTCAAGCTGAACAAATAAGTTTTTGAACTTCTATCTCTCTATCCAGGCATAGTTAGGCTTAAGTTTGTGAAGAAAGCATGTTCTAATCATAGCCCTGAAGCCATCCATATAGTTACTTTTCATTTATATTGTGTGTGCTAAGAGTATTTTGAACCTGAACATTAGGAAAAAGTTAGGTCAGGAATTGGGGGAGAAGAAATTCTCTCTCATTTCTGAGAGTTAGATCAACTTCTTTATATGTTTAGAATCGTGACATGATGCTCTATAACTTTGATGTTGTAAGTTTTTGTTGAAAGTCAAGGAATCAGGAGATTGCAGAGATGGAGGAAGGGCGCGCGTTTTTGTTTGAATCTGTCTAGAGGTTGAAGACAGAGTTGACTTGGGCTGGGCCTGAGTCAACCTGCTTTTTGCACCCCTTTTTTCAATTTGCACCCCCCTGGCCCATTGCATGATATACTTGTCATTTTTGATTTTTTCTTTTTGATTTTGATTTTATATTTTTATCCAAACATGAAAAAACATTAAAAATATTTTTCTCACCTTTTTTGCATTTTATTTGGATTTTATTTGTTTTATTTTTAACTTGTACATAAATAAACAAAATACCATTTTTTATTCAAAATACAAAAATAATACAAATACATTTTGTTTTCTAATTTTATTTTATTTTATCTTTTGAAAACATTTTTCTAAAAATATACTTTTTTTTTGTAAATAATAAATATTTTTATTTTTTGTATATATTTAATATATTTAATACATAATATAAATACTTATACAATTATTAGAATATTTAGGATAAAAATACAAAAATAATACATTTTTATTTTTATTAATATTTAACCTCAAAAATCACTTTTTTACAATATACTTCCTTTTTATTTATTTTTTTGTATATAATTAATAAATATTGTATATAATACATAATAAATACCTTTTTATTTAGCAAATTAGGGTTTTGCCCTAAACATGAAAATATCCAAAATTAATCCTTTTATTTTTGTTTATATGACACATGAAAAATACTTTTACATATATATAAAAATAATTTTTTGCATCTTGCATATTTTATTGTATTTTTATTCAATTATTATACAATTAAATAGCTTGTATATTCAACTTGGATGTAATAGCTTAGACTTAAATTTCTTGCTAAATATCCCCCATTTGAACATTTGTACCCCCCATCCCATAATTATGTTGTAATAATTTAGGATTTTATTATTCCGCACTTTAAAGCTTTCTAAAAATGCCATGATAGACTTAGGGTTTTGTATGCAAAAATCAACCAAACAAATAGCTTGACCTAATTCAAAGACAAAAAAGCATGAAAATGGACAACACCAATCACACTTGCACCCCTAGGGTTACTCCACTTGTTGCCTTCAATAATGGGCCATGTTGCATGTTGAGTGTATTTGGCAAAACAAAACAACATCAAATGATCATAGTCCCTCGATGACGCTTTCGAAAGTTGCCTAAAAATGATCAAGTCCCTTAAAGGAAAAGTTGCCAAAGACACTTGGCACCATTGCAATCATAGTCTAAACGATGACCCGCGCCCGTCCCGTTAACATCCTAACACAAGATTGTCCACCAAATACAATGGTGGAACAAAATTGTTAAAAGGGTTAAAGCATAGGAAAGACCTTTGAGTAAATTTAGGGGTAGACAACTCTTAGTTACTTGATCAAAACTTGCAAAACAATCCTTGCCATTTTTTCAAACCACACATCACAACACACTTTCAAAACAACTTTCAAAAACATTGAAAACTTTTCAAAAGATAAGTACACCTTTGTATACATTCAAACATGGATCATTACAAAGGTTGCCACCACATTGGCCTCTTTTCAAAAACATTTTCAAACCCACACATAAAGCACCATTTCAAACAATTGAAAATCAAAGGCAAGTGATCTAAGCAAGTAACTAAGAGCCCATGGATTACCATGGATAGAAAGGGTACTAATACCTTCCCTTTCTATAATCTACTCCCCGAACCCAAGAAAACATCTCAAAGGTTTTTGCTGTGATTTTTAACCTTTCCTTAGGATAAAATAAAAAGTCGGTGGCGACTCTTGCTCAACCGAAACATTTGCGAAAACAAACGCAAAACCCAAGTCAGTTCTCCCACCGTATCACAAAACTCAACTGGGATAATGAGGCTCCCCAAATCACCATCGAGCGAATGGATGAACCTGCGCATTGTCATGAGATTAATACCGAAGAAGTAGTGGAACAACCCTGGTTTCATGAAATCAAAAGGTATCTCCAGACTAGAGAATATCCTGAAGGAGCTTCAGTAAATGACAAGAAGTTCTTAAGGAAATTTGCCGCCAAGTTCTTCCTAAGCAATGTCATCCTTTATAAGCGCAACCATGATTGTGTTTTACTCCGATGTGTGGATAAAGCTGAAGCAGATTTAATCATGACTGAGATACACATTGGCACATTTGGCACCCACTTGAGCGGGCATACGATGGCTAAGAAGATTCTAAGGGCAGGCTATTACTGATCTACTATGGAAGCTGATTGCCATCAACATTCCCGTACTTGTCACAAATGCCAAGTCTACGTCGACAAGGTTCATATTCCTCATGTTCCTCTCAACGTTCTGACAGCTCCTTGGCCATTCGCAATGTGGGGAATTGACATGATTGGAGAGATCAAGCCCACGACATCCAATGGACATCGCTTCATCCTGGTCGCCATTGATTATTTTACCAAGTGGGTCGAAGCAGCTTCCTTTTCCTCTGTTACAAAAAATATGGTTGCCCGCTTCATCAAGCAGAACCTTATATGCCGGTACAGTGTCCCGGACAGGATCATCACAGACAACAGTACAAATCTGAACAATACTATGATCACCTCTCTATGCGAAGAGTTCAAGATTTATCATCACAATTCATCTCCCTATCGGCCGAAGATGAACGGTGTTGTTGAAGCTGCGAACAAAAACATCAAGAAGATCATTCAGAAAATGATAGTCACCTACAAGGACTGGCATGAGATGTTACTGTTTGCTTTGCATGGATATCGTACCACGACACGTACTTCAACAGGGGCAACCCCATTTTCTTTGGTATATGGCATGGAAGCTGTCCTACCCATGGAAGTTCAGATTCCTTCTTTAAGGATTATGAAGGACTCTGGTTTGAGTGAAGACGATTGGATTCAGACCCGACTTGATCAACTCAATCTGATCGATAGGAAGCGACTCACTGCTGTTTGCCATGGTCAGACGTACCAAAAACGGATGATCAAGGATTTCAACAAGAAAGTCAGACGTCAAGTATACCAAGTCAGAGATCTTGTAATCAAACGGATCATCTTGCCGCAAAGTGATCCCAGGGGCAAATGGACTCCTACTTACGAAGGACCATTTGTAATCAAGAGCATCTTTTCTGGTGGTGCAATGATTCTGACCACCATGGACGGCGACGATTTGCCACACCCTGCGAACGCAGACATAGTCAAAAGATACTACGCATGAAACAACCCGACAAGTCGAAAACCCGAAAGGGAGATTTGGGCAAAAATGGGCATCCCGGTGAACCGAAAACTCGAAAGGCCGGTTCAGGAAAAAATTAGGGATAAAACAAAAAAATATGTACACCCGGCAAGTTGAAAACCCGAAAGGGCGGCTTGGGCAAAAAAGGGTTTCCCGGTGAATCGAAAACCCGAAAGGGCGATTCAGGCAAAAGTTAGGGAATTGAAGCGTATGACTATGTCTCGTCGGATCACTTTAAAGAACAATCTCTTCACCAACAAGTTCCGAACTTCTGATCAATCCAATCATCGGCGGACGAAGCATTGAATGGACAAGATATTCAGAGTTGTGAAGGCTATAACAGAATGGAATCCCATGGAATTGTTACACATAGCCATCTTTCTTTTGTATAAAATTTTCAATTTTTACGACAACATCCTCTTACTAGGATGCCTGTCTCCTTTGTACAAAGATATTCATAAAAAGTTAATACAAACACTTTTCCAAATACAGAAATTTGCTTTGTCTTCCTGTTGCTTTTTACACTTATGTTTTATTTGAGAAACGTCCAATGTTTTGTTAAAATAGGCATATGCATTTGAACATAATCATTTTCTTACAAATCAAGAAAGATGATTGCTGATAGGTTGAAGGTATAGATAGATATCTTGATTCCCTTACAGAAGAAATCCCCAACGGAGTTAAACTCCAAATTCCTCAACAAAGTTAAAATCCAGAACTTCATTCCCCAAACAGAGTTAAACTTCAGGATCCTCAGCAGAGCAAAAGCTTTCCAAAAGCTGATTTCCCCAGCTAAGAGAGCCTTCCAGAACTTAACTCCCCTCAGAGTTGAGTTTCAAGATCCCCAGTGGAACCAAAACTGATAGTCCCCAGCGGAGCTAAAACTTCCAACTATCAGTCCCCAGCGGAACCAGATCAGCGAACATTCTCCCCACAGAGATACTTCCCATCAGATTGAAGATTCTCAGTCTCACTTCACCAGCATAAGTCTCCCAGGTTCTAAATTCCCCAGTAGCGACCGTCAGAATTCTCATTCCCCACAAGTCACCAAGGATTTTCAATCCCCAGCAGTGGTCCTAAGATCCCTCAACAATTGAAGATCTTGCTCCCCAAGCAGTTAGTAATCAACAGTCAACAAAGATTTCTCATCTCCAGTGATCAAAGATCCTTGGAATCCCCAGCTTCAGTCATGGATTTATTTTCCCCGACAACAATCCAAGGATTTTCAAATCCCCGGTGTGATCGGTGGGAATAGAACTGACTGTTTTGGAATGCTGGTTCGTGTTTGCGTTTGTTTTTGCAAAATGTCGCGGTAAGCAAGAGTCGCCACCGTCTTTTATTTTATCCAACAAGGAAAGGACAAAAGCACAGAAAAATTCCTTTTCGAGATGTTTCTCGGGTTCGGGAGCTAGATTATAGAAAGGGAAGGTGTTAGCACCCTTTCTATCCGTGGTTATCCACGGGCTCTTAGGTACTTGCTCATTGTGTTTTCAAAATTTTCTTTTCTTTGTGATTGTGGGTTTTGAAAAGAGTTTTGTTTGAAAACTTCGATTTAACTCTTGTTTCTGTCCTCAAGAGTGTATGAAGTGTTTGTTGAAAACTTTTGTTTGAAAAGTGTAAGTGCGAAAAGTTTGTTTTGTTTTGAAAGAGAAAGTACCTAAGAACCTCTACCTACTCAAAAGGAATTAAGCTGTGTAAATGTCCTTTAGACAGTTCTATCCCACTATTGAGAAGTAGGCAACACCGTCGTTCGAGTTTTCAGGTCAATTCGATTAAGGGACATGTGGTCACTAAAGCAATGTTAGGACGCCTTAGCGGTAATCCTAATGTCTTAGATCGTTTTTTATCCGAGGCAACCGTTTCGAGGCAACTTTGATCTTTAGACAGGAGGACAACCTCTAAAACACCCTATACTCAATGACCACGTTCGAGGCAACCAAGCGAGGCGTACCCTAGGAGTGGCATGTGCAAATGTGTCAATTTTCAGTTATGTTATCTTTGTACATGTTATGGTGAGCTACAGTTGATTTTAAGTTAAGAGAGATCTTGTCATGCATAGCCTAGTTAGCATACATCTAGCAGTTAATAGTTGCGGAAAATAAAACTACGCTATTACAAGGCGTCGGGTATTTACATCGCCAAAAACAAACCCTTGAAAAAGTAAATGCGGAAAAGTAAATGAAAGCGGTAAAAAGTCCTAAGTCCAAAACTGTTACATCCTCGGAGCAAATACAATTATATGGATAAAAAAGTAATACGCGCGAGAAAAATTAAATCAGAGAGTTTTTTATGGTTTTGACCCTTTTTCATTTAACAAAGCATATTGTGATTATTTTTTGAATTAAAGAAATTAGTCTAAATTAATAATTGAATTAATTAACTAAAATAAAAATATTTTTTGGTTTTTTGTTATTTAAGGAAAAATAAAAAAATGGTCAAAAGTTATTAAAAACCCTAATTCTACATTAATTTTATTTTGTTGCAAAAAATGTTACAATTATGCCTAATTAAAAAAACTAAGTCAATTAAATTGTTTATTTACAAAAATAATGAGATTAATAAAAATAATATATGTTTTCTGATTTTTATTAGGAAAAATAAATTAGTTATAATAATAATAATAATAATTAAAAAAACAATTAAATAAGAATATAAAAGAGAAGAAGAAATAAACCCAGGGGGGTGTTAGGCCCAAGAGGAGGTGAGATCTGCATTTTGAGAAGCCCAAAACGTCCAGGCCCAGTTGACTTTCTGAATTGTCTACACGCTTGTTGACTGGAGATTATGATAGTCTTTCAATCCCAGCCTTCAGATTTGGCCAGGAGGCCATCTGGCGCTTGGATCTTTGAAGCCTATGGTGGACCATCCTGTGAGCGTTGCATGAGATCATCTGGAAAAAAAATAGACAAAGGTTTTGGGGGACCTGGGATTTGAACCCAGGTCCCGTTGCTCATTGGACGTTCGCCTTGCCAACTCTACTGCGCTGCTTCTTTGTTATTATAATAAGAAGAAAATATTATATATGAAATAACTACTATGCCTGAAAAAAAATAATAATCAAAAGCGTGTAATTCAAATGGGCCAATGGGAGGGCGACGTCTGGTCGTCTTCTCCAAATTTCTGGTTTTATTACCTGCGGATTTTTATCCGCAGGAAGTTTCGTGGCTCACCCCTAAAATCTCTTCGAGGTCATATAAACGCACACTAAGGGTGTCAATGTGATCGTCCCTCTTCCCTGAGCACAAATATAGCCATGGTTTGCCTTGATTGTACTTGTACCAAAAACGCCTAAAAACAAAGCTTGGAAACCCTAGGTTCGGGTATCACGTTAGAGACCATGAAAACGAAATCAAATATTGTAGAATGCTTAGAAATTGAATGACAAGCATGATTATACAAAAAAATGGCAAAAGGATGCAAGATAACGGATTCACGATCCCATGTATAGGGCTGACTTCGTGATGACTTACAGCGCTATGTAGGTGATGAAAAGGCCTGGTTTTTATTCCAATCGCTTCAGGGGATGGCAGTCAAGCACTCTACGTTGAGCTTTGGTCTTGAGAATGTCCCTAATGTGGATTTCGATCTTCACTTTTTCCAAGCTTTTTCAGTTTTTGGTTTGGCCGTTTTAGCAATCCTTAGGTCGTCCATTAGGTTTGTGTGGCTTCCTTGCATATAAGGCAATGATTCTAGGTTAAGAGTTGGGCCAATATCCATGTGTATTCAAAGTTTGGAGATTTGATCTTATCACCATTAACAAACTTTCCAAATATGGCCAAATCTGAGATTTTGTGCACAAAAAGCCAAGACACGAATTTGATTAGGTGTCATATGATATATGAAAGCTGTACCAATCACAAAGATACCATTCCATTAATTTTTGGATTTTATTTGAATTAATATAGATTTAAATTGAATTAAATCAATAAAAATTAAATAAAATAGAAAAATAAATGTTTGGTCATGAAATTAAAGATGGGACACGTGTGTGGCATGGCAAGATTGAATCAAATGGAAAAAAGTGGGCCCTTTTGTCAAAAATTGGAGTTTTGTAGATAGTTGACTTTTGGCAATTTTGAAAAAATGCCCAACTTCAACAATGCATAACTTCTTCAATTTTGAACTTTTAGAGGTGTTCTTTGACTTTTTAGAAACCTTGAGATGTCCTCTAATCAACCCGTTTGGTCTCATATCATTTTGATCTCCCATTCTTAAGTTATAAGCTTTGGCACAAAAGGTGTTTTTGTTGACTTTCAAAAAGACCTATAATGTCCAAATTTGTAACTTCTTGTGAGTGCATTTTCTGATCTTGGGGTGTGAAGATGGATTGTATGAAATTGCATCCTATTAAAAATGAGATTTGGATGGGTCATTTCTCATAAAGTATGAGAAAGTTATGCTTGGTCAAAGTTGAGTTGACTTTTCCTACAAAACCCTAATTTAGCAACTTTTGAATCTTGATGAATTTTGAGCAATCCTCGATGAATCATGATCAACCCTTGATCAAATGATGATTGTGAACTCAAAATAAGATGTTGACCAAGAATTCTGACTTTTGACTGCAAAATGACCATTTTGCCCTTGCAATTGACTGTAGATCAAATGGGGCTTTTGACTGTGCAAACTGGCACTGTGAGTCTTGAAACTTGGCATGTAGGTGCTTGAGAATGTATATAGGCCTATGAGACTTGATTGAACCATTGAAAACCCCAAATTCCTTGAAAGAACCAAAACCCTAATTTTGAATTGACTGCCTTGGGAGGTGACTTGACTGTACAACCCTTGAGCCATTTTGAGCAATTTGAAGATCATTCTTGACATGTCTTGAGGAATATGGGAGGGCAAATTTTGGGGTACAACAGTTGCCCCTGTTCAATTTTCTTAAACCTGAGGATATGGATTGGCTTTCGAGCCTTTCGTGATCCGAAGGTGGAAGATAATTGAACACTAGAGTGCCTAGAAATTTGCACTCGCATAGTGTAGTATCAGCATTGTGATGTCGGGAATGGGCTTACAGATGCCATTTGGAGAGATGATGGACAGGAGGATGGGCTTATAGATGCCACCTGGAGATTGTTTGTTGAATTGTAATTTTGTAAGTTGAAAGAAGGAACCTGTGTAGGGTTGCCTAATGATGAGTCCGGGTGAAACTGCATCTTGGAACCGGGAAGAAACCTAGGTAAGGTTGCTTTGCACTACGTAGGGAAATTGCTAGGAGGAACCTGGGTAAGGTTACTTCGGGATAAGTTTGTGTAAAACCTCTGGAGGAACCTGGGTAAGGTGATAAGTCCGTGTAAAACTTCTGGAGGAACCTGGGTAAGGTGATAAGTCCGTGTAAAACTTCTGGAGGAACCTGAGTAAGGTTACTTTGTGATAAGTTCGTGTAAAACTTCTGGAGGAACCTGGGTAAGGTTACTTTGACGATGAGTTCGTGTGAAACTGCATCTTGGAACGAGAAGGGACCGGTGTAGGGTCGCCTAATGATGAGTCTGTGTAAAACTTCATCTTGGAAAGAGAAGGAACCGGTGTAGGGTCTCCTGATGATGAGTCCGTGTAAAACTTCATCTTAGAAAGAGAAGGAACCTGTGTAGGGTTGCCTGATGATGAGTCCGTGTAAAACTTCATCTTGGAAAGAGAAGGAACCTGTGTAGGGTTGCCTGATGATGAGTCCGTGTAAAACTTTATCTGAAATTGAGAAGGAACCGGTGTAGGGTTGCTTTATGATGAGTCAGTGTAAAACTTCATCTTGGAAATGAGAAGGAACCGGTGTAGGGTCGCCTGATGATGAGTCCGTGTAAAACTTCATCTGAAATTGAGAAGGAACCGGTGTAGGGTCGCCTGATGATGAGTCTGTGTAAAACTGCATCTGAAAGAGAGAAGGAACCGGTGTAGGGTTGCTTCATGATGGTCAAGTAGATAATTGTCCTGTCTGGTTTCAGGTATTAACCTACAATCAGTCGTCCACAGAATTTTCCTGGCTTGTTACAGGTATTAATCTGGAACTTGAAAAGGTTGGCCGATGAGATAGTTGTCCTGGCTGGTTACAAGTATTGATCTCTGACCTGAGAAAGAAAAATAGTTTTCCTGGCTTGTTACAGGTATCGATCTTCAATCTCTTCATGTAGATAATTTCCTGGCTGGTTTCAGGTATTGATCTACAATCAGTCATCCACAGATATTTTCCTAGCTTGTTACAGGTATTGATCTGGAACTGCAAAGGTTGATGGTAATCATCTTTTGATTGACCTTTTCCTGAAAAGGCAAAACATTAGTTATATGAAATGTCATGATGTATGAAGATGTGATGTTTTAGCTGGGGAAAATAAATCCCAGAGCTGCTGGAGAATAGTGTTGAGTTCTTCGTTTCCGCTGGGGATGATGAACGAAGATGATTGTGAGAATAAACCTGCAGGAGAAGAGAACTCCGTTGGGGAATAAACTTGATGAAGAGATTACTCTGAGGGGAAATACTCTGTGGGAAGAGATGCTTCGCTGGGATTTTAACGGTAACTCTGCTGGGGGATTCCGTTGATAAGCTCTGTTGGAGATTTTGATGATGAACTCTGCTGGGGATAGAAAGAACTTCGCTGGAGACGATCTTTCAGTTGCAACTTGTTGAGGATAACCCAGTTAGACTCTTGTGGGTGTAACCTCTGAATTTAGCTGGGGAGATATATTTGTACTCTGCAGGGGACAAGCTTCCAGAATCTACTGGGGAAGATGATTCAACTCTGGCGGGGAAGCTTTTTTTAGACTGCGCCGGGGAAATGGCTCCACTGGGGGTATCTTGTATTCCGTCGGGGAACATTCTTATATTCCGTTGAGGAATATTAAGACTGCCGGGGATGCTCTCTATGCTTGCTGGGGAATATCTTTATACTCCGCTGGGGAATATTAAGACCTTCTGGGAATACCGACGGTAGACTAACTCTGCTTGAGGGGGAGTATGGTTGATTCATTCGTGATTGCAGGTCTCAGTGGGGAGAGCTTCCATCACTGTCTTACTCTGCGGGGAGTGAAGGTATCTTGGTCATACTCTTCAACTGAATATACCTTGTACCTGGAGGACAGAGCAGCTTGTACAGTTCGGACAATTCTTATTGCCCCAGTTTCTGCGGGAGAAGAAAGCCTATGAGGTGCTTGGTAACTGCCGATTGACAAATCTTCTTCTGGTAGGCAAGTGACGAGATGACGGGACATAGTCGTACGCCTTGATCCCTAATTTTTTCCTGGACCGCCCTTTCGAGTTTTCAGTCCATCGGGATACCCTTTTTTGCCCAAGCCGCCTTTTCAGGTTTTCGACTTGTCGGGTGTACGGATTTTTTCATTTTCATCCCTTATTTTTGCCCGAACCCTTTTGGTTCACCGGGAAGCCCTTATTTTTGCCTAGGTGTGTCAACCTAGAGGGTCTTTGACTATGCACAATACTTTTTTGACTATGTCCACGCTCTCAGAGTGCAGGGAGTTGTCACTGTCGGTAGTATTGTGTTGCCATACTACCAGAAGATGTTTGATCATGCAAGATTCGTTGCTAGAATTCATGTCCAATGCCCCAAGTGACTCAGGCGGAGATTTTCCCCTGGCTATTTGGCATCTTGAGAGATTCCTTGAATCTTGACTTGACTGCCCCAGATGATGGACAATGGTTATGTCTGCCCCTTGGTTGGAAGTGTTTTTTCCACTTGAGGTGACTCTTTTTATTGAAAAGGTTTTTTGTTCACTAGATATTCGTCGTGCGAATTTTTCTGCTGTTCGAACAAATAGTCATATGCAAACAATGTTATTTTAAGAATGCAAAGCTTATGTCTGTTTTGAAGTTTTTTGAAAATTCATTTTTCAGTAAGACAGGCAAATTTTGTAAAATGTGATGTCAACTCAGGATGTACAGCAAGCCCTACAGGAGTCAGGATACCTTTTGTAACAGTATGCTTTCGAACTAACCCATGCTTCAGCTAGGACTTTTTAAGGGTTATAACGTGGTCTGGTTCACGGTTTAAGAAACAAAGGATAAAGGCTCAAATTTTATTTGTACCCACCCGTTCTTCGTGATGTTCTTCGATCCTAAACTCAGCTAATCGCGCATTAGATCTTGTTTGAGTCTTTGCTCTGATATTCCGGTGATGGTTCGGATACTGATAGTTTATTTTGACCAGGCAGTCATTTCTTTTTGTTGAGGGTTTGTAGGACCTCTTTCTTTTTGATTTTATTATCCCTGTCTTTTTGCCTGAACTGTTTCTTTTGTGATTACAGTCAGCGGGATGCCCCAGTTTTGTAAGTCTCCTTCATAGGTTTTGACTTGTTGGGCTTTTGTTTTTGAAAGATAACGACTTCCTGTCTTGACGATTATAGGGAACCATCACTGTCTTTTGTTTTGGAAAGACTCCTTTGATGCCATTCATTGTGCACCTGGATCAACTGAGAAAACTACCCTGCCCCAGGTTATAATTAAGGGTTTTAATTTTTGCGTGAAAAGAAAAACTCCAACTTCTTTGGATCAAAGGGGTTGACTAGGGATTATCTTCCTTATAACTCCACTGTTTAGGATTTGAAACAATGCCTGTACATCGTCAGCGGGGTCTGTTCAAAAGCATACTGTAAAGATCGTGGTATCGTTTTCGTCATCCTCCCTCAAAAGGTTTAGAATTTTTTAATCGAAAGTTTGAACATCACAAAAAGGAAATATGAAGAAATTTTAAGCAAAGTGAAAACAATTAATTCAAAACAGACACGTGTAATGCATTAATGAAGTAAAAGAGTTTGACATGATAATTGTTTGAATAAGCAAAGAAAAATACAACTTCCGAATTCAAATGAACAAAAGTGCTTTCAATCCCAGCCATGTTTTGGAAAGGGAGCAGTGATCACATTGGGAGTCTCAGGAGGCTTGAATTCGATCTCCTTAACGTTAATCATATTCTGAATCTTGTATTTCAGCGCCCAACAATCGTTAGTATCGTGCCCTGGGCTATCAGAGTGATAAGCACACCTTGCATCTGGGTTGTAGTTAGGAGAAGAAGTCTTAGGGTTCTGAGGAGGGTTTATCACCGTAATCAGATTCATCTTCAACATGTGCTGCAATGCTTGTGACAATGGCATGTTGATGTTGGTGAACTGTCTTTTAGGCTCGTCCAGCCTTCGTTGATTTCCCTTTTGCTGTTGTCGGTGTGATGCAGAACCAGAGATCAAGACTGCCCCTATGTGTTGGTCACGACGACTCTTTTGACTGTACACATCATTGGACTCTTTCTTCCCACTGTAAGGCTTTTTCTGAGCATCAGAAGGTGTAGCTTCTTGAATCTTCCCACTTTTGATGCCAGCTTCAATTCTCTCCCCAGTCAAGATAAGGTCTGTAAACCCGGCTGAAGAGTTTCCAATCAAATGGTTAAAGAATGGACCAGACAGGGTCCCCAAAAACATATCAACCAGTTCACGATCAGTTAAAGGTGGCTGCACCCTTCCGGCAAGGTCTCTCCATTTTTGAGCATACTCTTTAAATCCCTCACCCGTCCTTATTGACATACCCTGGAGTTGGGTACGCGTAGGAGCGAGGTCGGAATTATATTGATACTGCTTATAAAACGCAGTAGCCAAATCTTCCCAGTTACGGATACTGGCTCCATCCAGCTGATAGAACCACTCAAGCTGAGTCCCTGAAAGACTGTCTTGAAAGAAATGGATCCACAAGTTCTTATCAGCAGTGTAAGGCTGGATATTCCTTACATATGACCGGAGATGCAGCTTTGGACAGGAAGCTACGTCATACTTGGAAAAGGCAGGTGCCTTAAACTTATGGGGAATCACCACCCCAGAGGATAAACCTAGGTCTCCGAAGTCCAGCCTGGGCACGTTCTGTATCTCCATAGCGCTCAAGCGGTCCTCCGACTGTTTGTACCTATCCTCAGCAGGAGGGTACTGTTCTTCATCATAATCCGTCTCGTTGTCGGAGACTACGGGGCTAGGAACCCTTCTCTCTTGTGGGTTGTCTTTCCCTACAGATGAGGTGGTCAGATCAACCTCATTCTGCAGTCCATTTCCAAACCCGCGTCCAGTGTTGAACAAGACGATCCTCTTCTTCTTCTTCCTCTCTTTCAGAATCAGGGTCTTCAAGTCCTGTTGACCCTTGGATAGGCTCATAACCAACTCTTGAAACTGGGCATTCTGGGCCTGGAGGGCCTTGATAGCTTGCTCGGTGGAAGGTTCGGTAGACATGATGATTGCTGAAATAAACAGAAAAGAAGATAAGAGACCTGTAATGGTACCTGTAATGCAGTGATATGTATGATATATGTATGCAATGTTTTCAAGGATCTCGTGGGGTAAACAAAGAAACTTGTTAGAATTTGAATTTTGCAGCTTGATTGAAGGAACTTCATGTTGCTGAGAGTCCTTCTTCAAGAGTCAAGCTCACCATATCGAGTGGGTCATAGCCCCTGACTCAAGTCATCATGTTTTGATCTCCAAACAACCTTGGCTAGAGGAAAATAAATCCCCTTTGCCCCTTGCTATACATTTGGTTCATCATGACCTGCATCACAAACCCTTGAGATCCTTGAAATGGTTAAGGAAATGATATGGTATGATGTTATGATGTGTATGCTATGCGTTTAAGCACAAGTGTGAGGTGATGTAAGTAAGCCCTGCAATAAATCCAAATTGTTGGATAAGGACTGTAAACAAAACCTACAAGGAACTCATGCTATCAGATAACAAGAATGTGCAATTAGTTCAAGTTGGAAGGCACACAAGTCACACAGAAGAGCCCTTAGATTTCAGGCTGGCATGAAGTTTAGGTACTACCCTCTTTCAGTTTCAGTTGGTTAAGACCTGTCCTAAAAATAGTAACCGGGTTCTAGAGGATCTCAATATCACTGACTACCCTCAATCGGTCATAATTCCAGTTTGGCAACCTTTTCTTGCGGCCAGAACCATCACGAGAGTTTAGTCTCAATGAGTGTAGCATACTGCTACTGTTCTATGGCCAAGTTGGTCAATTTAAGGTTCTAAGGTCAGTTGGTGCTTAATGACTCCTTAGAAGACCCATATTCTCCTCGTTCCAACACAAGGGATATCGGTACAGACTAAGTTGCCACACCAACGTAGCTACTGCTTCATCCGTGTTGGTCTACGTCGGACAGATCCCTCACAGTTTATTGCTACTTACCTAAAGGGTATCCCCAGATCCGGGTTAGGATCTATAGAACTCCGATACAAGCCCACAAAATTAAAGCATACAAAGCATACAATTGAAAACATAGTGATCTAATCCTAAGGTACACCTCACTTATAAGTATCCCCAGTGGAGTCGCCAGTTCTGTGATCGGTGGGAATAAAACAGACTGTTTTGGAATGCTGGTTCGCGTTTGCGTTTGTTTCTGCAAAATGTCGCGGTAAGCAAGATTCGCCACCGTCTTTTATTTTATCCAACAAGGAAAGGACAAAAGCACAGAAAAATTCCTTTTCGAGATGTTTCTCGAGTTCGGGAGGTAGATTATAGAAAGGGAAGGTGTTATCACCCTTTTTATCCGTGGTTATCCACGGGCTCTTAGGTACTTGCTCATTGTGTTTTCAAAATTTGCTTTTCTTTGTGATTGTGGGTTTTGAAAAGAGTTTTGTTTGAAAACTTCGATTTAACTCTTGTTTCTGTCCTCAAGAGTGTATGAAGTGTTTGTTGAAAACTTTTGTTTGAAAAGTGTAAGTGCGAAAAGTTTGTTTTGTTTTGAAAGAGCAAGTACCTAAGAACCTCTACCTACTCAAAAGGAATTAAGTTGTGTAAATGTCCTTTAGACAGTGCTATCCCACTATTGAGAAGTAGGCAGCACCGTCGTTCGAGTTTTCAGGTCAATTCGATTAAGGGACATGTGGTCACTAAAGCAATGTTAGGACGCCTTAGCGGTAATCCTAATGTCTTAGATCATTTTTTATCTGAGGCAACCGTTTCGAGGCAACTTTGATCTTTAGACAGGAGGACGACCTCTAAAACACCCTATACTCAATGACCACGTTCAAGGCAACCAAGCGAGGCGTACCCTAGGAGTGGCATGTGCAAATGTGTCAATTTTAAGTTATGTTATCTTTGTACATGTTATGGTGAGCTACGGTTGATTTTAAGTTAAGAGAGATCTTGTCATGCATAGCCTAGTTAGCATACATCTAGCAGTTAATAGTTGCGGAAAATAAAACTACGCTATTACAAGGCGTCGGGTATTTACATCGCCAAAAACAAACCCTTGAAAAAGTAAATGCGGAAAAGTAAATGAAAGTGGTAAAAAGTCCTAAGTCCAAAACTATTACATCCTCGGAGCAAATACAATTATATGGATCAAAAAGTAATACGCGCGAGAAAAATTAAATCGGAGAGTTTTTTAGGGTTTTGACCCTTTTTCATTTAACAAAGCATATTGTGATTATTTTTTGAATTAAAGAAATTAGTCTAAATTAATAATTGAATTAATTAACTAAAATAAAAATATTTTTTGGTTTTTTGTTATTTAAGGAAAAATAAA
This sequence comes from Vicia faba, assembly GCA_948472305.1. Taxonomy (NCBI): domain Eukaryota; kingdom Viridiplantae; phylum Streptophyta; class Magnoliopsida; order Fabales; family Fabaceae; genus Vicia; species Vicia faba. The sequence goes on along the minus strand of OX451741.1, from coordinate 816,673,521 downwards.
AAAATGGTCAAAAGTTATTAAAAACCCTAATTCTACATTAATTTTATTTTGTTGCAAAAAATGTTACAATTATGCCTAATTAAAAAAACAAAGTAAATTAAATTGTTTATTTACAAAAATAATGAGATTAATAAAAATAATATATTTTTTATGTTTTCTGATTTTTATTAGGAAAAATAAATTAGTTATAATAATAATAATTAAAAAAAAAACAATTAAATAAGAATATAAAAGAGAAGAAGAAATAAACCCAGGGGGTGTTGGGCCCAAGAGGAGGTGAGATCTGCATTTTGAGAAGCCCAAAACGTCCAGGCCTTGTTGACTTTCTGAATTGTCTACACGCTTGTTGACTGGAGATTATGATAGTCTTTCAATCCTAGCCTTCAGATTTGGCCAGGAGGCCATCTGGCGCTTGGATCTTTGAAGCCTATGGTGGACCATCCTGTGAGCGTTGCATGAGATCATCTGGAAAAAAAATAGACAAAGGTTTTGGGGGACCTGGGATTCGAACCCAGGTCCCGTTGCTCATTGGACGTTCACCTTTCAACTCTACTGCGCTGCTTCTTTGTTATTATAATAAGAAGAAAATATTATATATGAAATAACTACTATGCCTGAAAAAAAATAAAAATCAAAAGCGTGTAATTCAAATGGGCCAATGGGAGGGTGACGTCTGGTCGTCTTCTCCAAATTTCTGGTTGTATTACCTGCGGATTTTTATCCGCAGGAAGTTTCGGGGCTCACCCCTAAAATCTCTTCCAGGTCATATAAACGCACACTAAGGGTGTCAATGTGATCGTCCCTCTTCCCTGAGCACAAATATAGCCATGGTTTGCCTTGATTGTACCTGTACCAAAAACGCCTAAAAACAAAGCTTGGAAACCCTAGGTTCGGGTATCACGTTAGAGACCATGAAAACGAAATCAAATATTGTAGAATGCTTAGAAATTGAATGACAAGCATGATTATACAAAAAAATGGCAAAAGGATGCAAGATAACGGATTCACGATCCCATGTATAGGGCTGACTTCGTGATGACTTACAGCGCTATGTAGGTGATGAAAAGGCCTCGTTTTTATTCCAATCGCTTCAGGGGATGGCAGTCAAGCACTCTACGTTGAGCTTTGGTCTTGAGAATGTCCCTAATGTGGATTTCGATCTTCACTTTTTCCAAGCTTTTTCAGTTTTTGGTTTGGCCGTTTTAGCAATCCTTAGGTCGTCCATTAGGTTTGTGTGGCTTCCTTGCATATAAGGCAATGATTCTAGGTTAAGAGTTGGGCCAATATCCATGTGTATTCAAAGTTTGGAGATTTGATCTCATCACCATTAACAAACTTTCCAAATATGGCCAAATCTGAGATTTTGTGCACAAAAAGCCAAGACACGAATTTGATTAGGTGTCATATGATATATGAAAGTTGTACCAATCACAAAGATACCATTCCATTAATTTTTGGATTTTATTTGAATTAATATAGATTTAAATTGAATTAAATCAATAAAAATTAAATAAAATAGAAAAATAAATGTTTAGTCATGAAATTAAAGATGGGACACGTGTGTGGCATGTCAAGATTGAATCAAATGGAAAAAAGTGGGCCCTTTTGTCAAAAATTGGAGTTTTGAGGATAGTTGACTTTTGGCAATTTTGAAAAAATGCCCAACTTCAACAATGCATAACTTCTTCAATTTTGAACTTTTAGAGGTGTTCTTGGACTTTTTAGAAACCTTGAGATGTCCTCTAATCAACCCTTTTGGTATCATGTCAGTTTGATCTTCCATTATCAAGTTATAAGCTTTGGCACAAAAGGTGTTTTTGTTGACTTTCAAATATGACCTATAATGTCCAAATTTTTAACTTCTTGTGAGTGCATTTTCTGATCTTGGGGTGTGAAGATGGATTGTAGGAAATTGCATCCTATTCAAAATGAGCTTTGGATGGGTCATTTCTCATAAAGTATGAGAAAGTTATGCTTGGTCAAAGTTGAGTTGACTTTTCTTGCAAAACCCTAATTTAGCAACTTTTGAATCTTGATGAATTTTGAGCAATCCTTGATGAATCATGATCAACCCTTGATCAAATGATGATTGTGAACTCAAAATAAGATGTTGACCAAGAATTCTGACTTTTGACTGCAAAATGACCATTTTGTCCTTGCAGTTGACTGTAGATCAAATGGGGCTTTTGACTGTGCAAACTGGCACTGTGAGTCTTGAAACTTGACATGTAGGTGCTTGAGAATGTATATAGGCCTATGAGACTTGATTGAACCATTGAAAACCCAAAATTCCTTGAAAGAACCAAAACCCTAATTTTGAATTGACTGCCTTGGGAGGTGACTTGACTGTACAACCCTTGAGCCATTTTGAGCAATTTGAAGATCATTCTTGACATGTCTTGAGGAATATGGGAGGGCAAATTTTAGGGTACAACACCCGACAGCAGTCTAGGATTTATCTTCCTCAGCAAGACAGCTACTCGACTTACATGCATAATCATTACATTCATATATCATAAACATTGATGAAACGCAATTCATTGCATCATACATATCATGTAACATAACTTTGTGTTTTAGCTAACATTTTATCCTTTTCAGGATAAAATTAAAAGGCTATCGCTAACAAATAGTCAGATACAGTACAGATGCACCCTAGACACGATGGTCATTCTACTACTCATTCAGACTACAACAATCAGATACACTATGGATACACATCAGACACGACGGTCATTCTATTACTCATTCAGAATTTCAAGTCAGATACAGTACAAATACACCCCAGACACGACGGTCATTCTACTACTCATTCAGACTACAACAATCAAATACAATATGGATACACCCCAGACACGGCGGTCATTCTATTACTCATTCAGAATTTCAAGTCAAATACAGTACAGATACACCCCAGACACGGCGGTCATTCTACTACTCATTCAGACTACAGCAATCAGATACAGACTAGATACGCTCCAGACACAGCAGCCATTCTATCTCTCATTCAGATTCATTTATCAACCTCAAGTCCAGATACGCTCCAAACACGAATGCCATTCTGGCCCTTACACCAGCAGTTTGATTCTCCCCAGTACAGTCGCCACAGAAGTCATTCTGTCACTTATTCAGATCCCAGTTACAGTCAGATACACCCCAGACACGGCAGTCATTCTACTACTCATACAGATCTCAACTCCAAGGTATAGTCCAGATACGCTCCAAACACGAATGCCATTCTGGCCCTTACACCAGCAGTTTGATTCTCCCCAGTGCAGTCGCCACGGAAGTCATTCTGTCACTTATTCAGATCCCAGTTACAGTCCAGATACACCCCAGACACGGAGGTCATTCTACTACTCATATAGATCTCAACTCCAAGGTACAGTCCAGATATGCTCCAGACACGGTTGCCATTCTGTCACTCATTCAGAGTTTATCCCCAGCACACAGTTGCTCCATACACAGATATTCCTCTGTCATCCAGATACAATACAGATACACTCCAGGCACGACAGTCATTCTGATATTCATTCTACATTCAAACACAGTTACAGCTCAGATACGCCCCAGACGCGGAGGCCATTCTTTTGCTCACCAAATTCAGTCTACAGATACAATACAGATACACTCCAAGCACGACAGTCATTCTGATATTCATTCTACATTCAAACACAGTTACAACTCAGATATGCTCCAGACGCGGAGGCCATTCTTTTGCTCACCAAATTCAGTCTCCAGATACAATACAGATACACTCTAGGCATGGCAGTCATTCTGATATTCATTCTACATTCAAACACAGTTACAACTCATATACGCCCCAGACGTGGATGCCATTCTTTTGCTCATACAAATTCAGTCTCCAGATACAGTTCGAATGCATTCCAGACACGGATACCAGTTTGATACTCATTCTTTTGACTTACAACATTACAAGTTGACAAAGATTCTTGGATGGCATCTTTAAGCCCATCTCCAGCAAGATTCTACCATCTTCAAATGGCATCTTTAAGCCCATTCCCTCAACTATGCTTTGGACGAGTGCAAATTTACGGGCACTCTAGTGTCCAATCCTCTTTTACCTTTGAGTCGCAAAAGGCAAACTTGCCAATCTAACTCTTCAGGTTCAAGAAGATTGAACATGGGCAGCTGTTGTACCCCAAAATTTGCCCTCTCATTCTTCAGGAAATTATCCTGGATTCTCAGAGTCTCTCTGAAGCAAATACAAGTCCTGAATTATCATTTCTTCCCAAGCAAACCATTTACAAGAGCAAAATGATCACACAAGCTCTAAAGGCAACGCTTTTACCTTGAAAAATTAAATTCTAAACATTTGGAATTTTTCTCTAAAAATGGGTGTTTAAGAAGAAAATAGCACTTCAGAACTTCTGGACCAACCTCCAGACATAAACGGTCAGAAGTTGTAAGCTTGGCTCAACGCAGTCAGAAGTTGGCTCTTCAGCAGCTACATTAACTCAGTTAGAGGTTGCAAACGTGGTTCAACACGTAAGCCTCAAACAGAACATGGCTCTTTCAGCAGTTACGCAAGTTCAGCCAGAGTTTGCTAGAGGAATGCAAAGGAAGCAAAGAAGTCTGAAGGCTCCTTCAGAACATGCTGGAATCAGAAGATGAAAGGGTCAAAAGAGTGGGTGTTACACTAACACAGAATCTCTAAGTCCAGGATTTCCAGAAGCAAATCCAAGGAACGTGTTAGAAAGTCAGGAGAATCCCCAGAATTTGCTGAGACAGCAAAAGGCCAAGATCAAAGCTTGGTTCACGTTGTTTTTGGTAAAACAGAACTGCTGGTTCAGGTTTTCTCCTATTACCAGAATTTTGGTGTTGATAAGTCTTATCACCATTTAATGCTCATTAATGCTCCCAACCACTCCTGAACATTCATCCAAGAGGTCTCTTCACGTGTGGCTTGGTAAACACCTTTATGCAGGCTTAGGCATGGGTCTACGCGCCACCTTCCACCTATAGAGGTCACTTCTCCTCAATCCTTGCCTGCTGTTCCAGCCTAGGCTGAAAAGCTGTGCATTATCACAACTTTCCATGAACTTCTTTAAAAAAAAACAATTTAACCTCTATTGGCGCCTTTAACGTTCAAGAATCCACAAGAGCTTTGCCTATAAATAGAGCACCATTGACCACTAAGAAGGGGTCCAAAAAAAAACCAGAAAAAATTGTTAGAAGAGAAACAGAAATTTTTTAGCAAGAAAATACTTTGAAACTCTGTCAAAAAATCTTGGTGTCTCAAAGAACCTCAAACATAACTTTGAATCTCCTGTCTCAAAACCTCATTTGTACCCAGATTGCTTCTTGATTAAAGAAATACGCCCCTACAGCTTCTGACCACATATACTCTCCATCCACCCCTTCAAAAAAAGAACCTGTCCAGAACACCATCAGAGTTAAAAGCTAGTTCTCACTCACAAACTCTTCCAACAGCCACGTAAGCACCTACTGACCTTTATCACGCTGCTAAGCATCATCAGCTTTGCATGCTCAAATAAACATAATGTAAATATCATGTTGTTGCTGGTTGCGTTCTGAGGATTTTTATACCTCAGAATGTTTGAGTAGGAAGTAAATCAGCGTAGAACCTGCCTGTGACCTTGTTGGTTCTGTCTCCTAAAACACTTTGACATTTGCTGAAGCTATCCCAAACATGTTTTCTATTTTGTGGAAAAATAACAAAACTGCAGATGTTCTGACTAGCACAGGGAGAAGCCAAGTGCTGACTTTGACGTTAGCACATCTAAAGCATGTTCTGCTGTCAATAATATCAGAACTTCTGAAGATTATTGTATCTCCAGCAGGATCAGAACTTCTGATTTCCCCACTAACAAATTTTTGTCTTGCAGCGCATGGGGGTCAGAACTTCTGATCTTCCCACTAACAGGTTTCGGTTTTGCAGGTGCCAGAGTCAGAAGTTCTGACTCATACAGTTTAACCAAGAAGTTGATAATCTGGCAGCAGGCCTGAGTCAGAACTTCTGATGGCCTCTCAGCAGCGCGCTGGCTCTCTCTCTCTCTCTCTCTCTCTCTCTCTCTCTCTCTCTCTCTCTCTCTCTCTCTCTCTCTCTCTTTCTCTCTATCTTGCCTTTGTTATTTTCTTTTCTTATCTATTTTTCTCATTGAACCACCCCATGTACAAATATGTATCCCCACCCCCTAATTGTTGTAATAGCGTAGGATTTTATATTTATGCTTTTTATTGCTTTCAAATATAAATGCTAGTAATTAGGATGTGTATGGCAAGATAAAATCAATGAAATAGAAAATCCTAATTCAAAGATAAACTCTTATATGCAACAAAACACACTTGCACACTTACACCCCTAGGGTTACATCCACTTGTTGCCTTCAAAAATGGGCCATGTTTGCATGTCAAGTATTTTGGCAAAACAAAACAAAAACAAACAAAATGATCATAGTCCCTCGATGACGCTATCTAGTTGCCTAAACAAAATGATCATAGTCCCTCAAGAAAATTGCCAAAATACTTGACACTATTTCTTTCATGGTCTATACGATGACCCGCGCCTGTCCCGTTTACATCCTAACACAAGGTTGTTCACCAAATACAATGGTGAAGTAACACTGTTAAAAGGGTTAAAAACATAAGGAAAGATCTTTGAGTAAAATAGGGTAGACAACTCTTAGTTACTTGATCAAACTTGCAAAACACACTTGCCATTTTCAAAACACACATCACAACACAATTTCAGAACAACTTTCAAAAACATTGAAAACTTTTTCAAAAGACAATACACCTTTGTATACATTCAAACAAGAATCATTACAAAGGTTGCCACAAATGGCCTCTTTTCAAAATATCTTTCAAAACCACACACAAAACACCATTTCAAACAATTGAAAATGCAAAGCAAGTGATCTAAGCAAGTAATTAAGAGCCCATGGATAACCATGAATAGAAAGGGTGCTAATACCTTCCCTTTCTATAATCTACTCCCCGAACCCAATAAAACATCTCAAAGGTCTTTCCTGTGCTTTTTGACCTTTCCTTAGGATAAAATAAAAAGTCGGCGGCGACTCTTGCTAAACCGAAACATTTGCGAAAACAAACGCAAAACCTCAAGTCAGTTCTCCCACCGTATCACAGGTGGGATGACAACCCCAGATACCAAACCCAGCTCTTCAAAATCCACCCCTGGTACTCTTTGGATCTCCATTACATTCAGACGATCCTCTAACTGCTTGTATCTATCCTCATCCCATTGTCATTATCATAAACCTCTGGACTGGGGTCCTCCTCCCTTGTTTCCACTCTTGATTCTCCCCTTCTTTGGATGAGGAGGTCAGATCAACTGGTTGCTTCAACGGTCCCTTGAATCTTCTGCCCAGATTTAGGACACCAGCAGTCTTCTTTGTCTTCTTCTTTCTATCTTTCAGAATAAGGGCCTTCAAATCTTCCTGCCCTTTAGCCAAAGCTACAAACATTTTCTAAAATTGGGCATTTTATGCCTGGAGGTCCTTGATACTTTGTTCAGAAGTCATTATTGCTAAAATAAACAGCAAAGACGATGAGAAACCTTTTATGAAACCTGTTTATGTAATGTCATGGATGATATGCGTATGCAATGATTTCAAGGACTTTGGGAAATTTAAATTTGCGAACCCAAAATGAAATCAAGATTTTATTAGTAGAATTCAAAATACAATTGCCTTTTAAGCGTTACAATTGAAAATTCTAAAAACTAAAAAAGATCAAGTTTCCCATGGATGCTTCCTCTTCGTGCCGAGATAGACATTAAGGCTTCTTTCCTCATGAAGCTGCTTTGTGAGCTCTAATAATTTCTTCTCCTGGGCATAGAACTGGTCCCTATAAGTAGCCCGCTCCTTCTTCAACTGAATCCAGGACCTCTGCAATTCTTCAAGATCAGTGGGCATATTAGGATGAAAAACCGTATAGGGAATATCCCCTTTAGTAATGGGCTCCACAATCACTGGTAAGACAGCTATGTATGGCACCATCAGTTTCTGAGCACGAGCTCGTACCCATTGGAGATACGGTTCCATAGGAATAGAAGTCTTCAGCCCCAAAGTCTTGATGTCATATCTGTTTACCATGTCCCAAGCTCGTATGAACCTCCGGCGATCCCCTTGAACATCATCCTCATAGTTAAACACAATGCCTTGGATAAGCATCTCGTAAGGACCGTCCCTTCGAGCGTAACCAAATTTTCGCAGAGCCAAAGAAGGATTATAAGTTATACCTCCCCTAATGCCAAGTAGTGGGACATTAGGGAATTCCCCGCAACGGTCAATAATAGAAATATCTCCCATAGATCGGGAATACCAGAGAATATCCGCGTGAGAAAGTGACATTATCCTTTGAGACCAACCCAAACCTTCTTCATTCTTCAGCACTGACTTAGGGAGTTGAGAAATAAACCACCTCGACAGTAATGGCATGCAACACATAAGAACCCCTCTTCTCTTCATAGTACGAGTGTGGAGAGCATGCAAGATATCTCCGAGAAAAGTAGGCACAGGGTTGCGAGAGAGGAAGATCTTGATAGCATTCACATCTATGAGTAAGTCTGGATTAGGGAACAGTACTAACCCATAAATTAGAAGAGCCAAAACCTCCTCAAAAGCCTGAAAGTCCAAATCATTCCAAAACAGTTGGGTCTTCTTGTTGTACCCCAAAATTTTCCCTCTCAATTATCAAGGCCTTTCTCACAAGAACTCTCAAGGTTCAAGCTTGCATAAGTACTTTGGAATTTTTCAGTACCAAAATTAAAAGGAAACTGTCAAAAAGGGAGAAAACAGATAAAAATATTATTTTGACAAAAATTGGAGAAATACAAGTGTTCTTTGTTTCAGCTCTTTCGATTGGCCTTTTGGCCTCTTTCGACACAAGCTTGGCTTGCATCTTTCGATTGGCCTTTTGGCCTCTTTCGACACAAGCTTGGCTTGCATCTTTCGATTGTCCTTTTGGACTCTTTCGACACAAGCTTGGCTTGCATCCTTCGATTAGCCTTTTGACCTCTTTCGACACAAGCTTGGCTTGCATCCTTCGACTGGGCATGGGCCTCTGACACAGTTTGGTTTGGATTCACAAGGAAAAGAGCCTCTTGTAATCTATTTCATTTAAAAGGCAAAAACCCTCTTGATGATGTCCTTCAATCCAGGAGGAAAAAGCCTCTCTTTTTCCCTCTTTCAATCACACATCCTGCCCTTGCACGCCTTTTTCGTTTGGGGGAGTGACTTCTTCAACGTTGCAAGCTTCGATTGAGCCTTTCATCCCTGGCACACATCCTTCGCTTGGGGGTGTGAATCCTTGGGCACAAGTGTTTTGTCATTCTTTCGTTTGGCCATATGGCCCCTTTGTAGGCAAATTTGAGTGGGAAGGATTTCCTGTTAGAAATAGCCTGTTCCAAGCATACAAACTCTTCACTATGTCATTGCCTCAGGCGAAGAAAGCATCTTGGTGGTGCATTCGAAGAGTTTTGTCAGGCATGTTTGGATGTTCCCATTCGAAGGACATATATTACTGATCCATCCCAAGAGCATTAATTTGGCCCATTCGAAGGATTGTCTAGGGAAGTCATTCGAACATCACTTCGATTGAAAAAAGGATATGGTTACTGAAAATCTGGTCGAAGGAGGGTCAAAGTGAAAGGATGAAATATTCAAAGATGCTTGCTGCCAAGTTCAGGCGTGGTACACTGGCCAAAACTGCTGCACAGCAGTCCTGCATTGCTGCCCAATTCCTTGCACCAAAATGGCAATAAAGCACTGTCCCTCAAAGGCTATAAAGAGCAGTTTACTCAAATTGTTCAAATTATTTTGTTTTCCCTCCAAAAGCTTCAACCAACTTTGCCTATAAATAAGAGGCTCCAACACATGTTTAAGGGAGGATCTTTGGACCCGAGGAAAGAATCCCCCAAATTTTCTCAAACACAATAAATCTCTCAAGTCCCTTCAACACTTGTGAGAAAAAACCCAGAATCACATACTTATTTCCTTCGATTCTGAAGAACAAATACTCTTCAGTATCCTTCGAATCCAGTTTGGAAAGAAACATAAGACTTGTTTCTTTCCTTCCTTCGAATCCAGCATTCCAAGCGCAACTGTTGGCCCCCTCTTTCAAATCCAAAACCCTGGGCCTCCCCTCAAGGTCCCACGCCCATTCAAAGCCTCCATCAAGGTAAGTCACTCTTACCCTTAAACCTTTCGTTTCATGGCATAGTATGTGAATAATCTTCCCTTTCATTTCAAAACATGTACATAACACTTTGGTTCTTTTCGTTTCCACCCTGTTAACATGTTTTTAAAAGTTAACCCTTTCGTTTTGCTTTCTGTTTACCTGAAATAGCTTTAATTATTAAACTGTTTGAAAGATAAATACTAGCATGGACTCAGACCATGTTGTCATTTAATGCTTGAAATGAAAGAAACAGGAAATAGGAAATAGGGAACGAAGCTTCTGGCTTCTACCCTCTTTCTCCAGGTTAAACGAAAGAGACAAACATGGGAAAAACCATGTTGACTTCTAGGCCCAAACAAAAAGCATACCTTCACTGACTTCCAGGCTCAGTCGAAAGGCATTCCCTTACTTCTTTCAACCTCCAGTCGAAGAAGACAACAAGGCAGAACTAGAAGGCTTCGCCATACACTGACTTCCAGGCCCCAGTCGAAGGATACAACTTGTTGCTGCCTTTGCCCAATCGAAGGACAGGACCTCGCCCCTGCCAAGGCCCAATCGAAAAACATGACTTTTCTGTTGCCAGCCCCAATCGAAGGAGGCTAACAAAATGCAAATCAAAGGGTACTCCTGCTTGGGTCGAAAGACACTCATTTTTTACTTCTTTTTATCTTATTTTTTCCTTTACATCTCTATGTGTTGTACCCCAAAATTTTCCCTCCCATATTCTTCAAGATTTGTCAAGATCAATCTTCAAATGCTTCAAGATTCCTCAAGGGTTACACAGTCCAATTGCCTCCTAAGGCAGTCAAAATTAGGGTTTTGGTTCTTGCAAGGAAGTTGAGGTTTTCAGTGGCCCAATCAAGTCCCATATGCCTATATACATTGTCAAGCATCTACATGTCAAGTTTCAAGACTCACAGCATCAAGTTGCACAGTCAAAAACCCTAATTGCTTCACAATCAACTACAGGGGAAAAATGGTCATTTGGCAGTCAAAAGTCAAAATTTTTGGTCAACATCCTATTTTGAAGCCACAATCATCATTTGATCAAACCTTGATCATGATTCCACAAGCATGGCTTAAAAATCATCAAGATTACAAAAGTTTCTATTTTGGGACAGCTGAAAAGTCAACTGCAACTTGACCAGGGCATAACTTTTTCATGGTTCATCAGAAATATCCCATCCAATGCTCATTTTGAAGGGGAGGACATTTCCTACAACTCATCTTCACATTCCAAGTCCAAGAAATGCTCTCACAAAAAGTTATCAATTTCTACATTATAGGTCATTTTCAAAAGTCAACAAAAAGGAATTTTAAGTCAAAGACCATAACTTGATATTGGTAAATCCAAATGACATGGGACCAAAGGCATTGGTTAGAGGACCTCAAGACCTTTCCAAAATGTCCAAGAACATGTTCATATGATCAAATTTGAGCAAGATATGCATTGGAGAAGTTGGGAAATTTTTGTGAAATGGCAAAAGTCAACTATCCTTAAAACATCAATTTTTGACAAAAGGGCCCACTTTCTTCCACTTGATTCAGCCTTGTCATGCCATACACGTGTACCATGCTTAATTTCAAGATCAAACATTTATTTTTCTATTTTATTTAATTTTTATTGATTTAATTCATTTTAAATCCATAATAATTCAAATAAAATCCAAAAATTAATGGAATGGCATCTTTATGGTTTGAATAGATTTTATGTGTCATATGCCAGCTACCAAATTCGTGCCAAGCCATTTTGAGCATAAAATCCAAGTTTTGCTCCAAGTATGGAAAGTTCTTCAATGGTGTTAAAACAAGAATCCAAAACTTAATTGCACAAGGTTAAGGCTCAGCTGCTGACCTAATTCTCATTCATACATACATAAGCAAGCAAGCCAGACCTAAGTCACGACCCAAGCATTGCTGAAACGGCATAATCAAAACTCAAAAATTGTGGAAAAAGAGTGAGATCAAGAACAGTGATAGAGGCATTTTCAGATCAAAAGAAGCACGTAGTCTTCCTCATCGCCATACCCTGAAGCTAAAGAGACCCTTACCACGCCCTAAGACCCCCTACACAGCGCTGTAAGTTGTCCTGAATCTTACTCTGAACATGGCATCTCAACCCCTAATCCTTGCGCCTTTTCTGTAATATTTTGGCATATTTGTGTTCACCATTAAAATTCCAGGCATCCTGTATTATTTAATTGCATTGTTGTAGCCTAGATCTCCCTACCCGAACCTAGGGTTTTGGGGGTTGCAATTTGGGGTTTTGTTTTACAGGAATAATTGATACAAGCCATAGCCATGGACGAATTCAGGAGCTTGAGACGAACAGGATGATGGCTTTGGCTGACATTTTCGTGGCCTAAAGCTCAGTATAGGAGAAGGCAACGAATTTTGTTGCGGAACCAAAATCCGCAGGAAAGAAACACAGGGTCTATTAGAGAAGATGATGATGTGTCTTCACATCATTGGCCCATTCAAATCCAAAACGCGCGTTTTTTTATTTTCAGGATGTTGCTTATTTATTTTATATAATATCATTTTCTTATTATAATAACAAATGGAATGGATTGGCTCAGTGGCTAAGGCGTGCAGGCTTTGAACGTTGGGACCTGGGTTCGAATCCCAGGTCCCCCAAAATTTCATATTATTTTTCTTCATACAATTGTGTGCAGGCTTCAAAGAATAGTCCACCATATGCCTCCAGCAACGTCATGCCATGTGGCCACCATCATCAATCCAATGGCCAGGATGGAAGCATACCATGCTCCTGGTCAACCATGTGCATAGGCAAGCAAGAAGGTCAAACGTGGCTGAGAGATGATGGGCCTGGAAATTTCTAAACAAACCCTCAAATCTGGCCCAAACCCCCCTGGGTTTGCATTTTTTTTTTGTCATTTTTTTTTTCATTTGCTTTATTTTATTTTTTATTCTTTTTTTTTAATTATTAGCTAGATAATTATTTTTTCATAATAAACCCAGAAAACAAAAACAAAAAAATAATATTTTTATTAATTAAATTTAATTAGTCATTATTTTGTAAATAAATACTAACTTAAATTAATTTAGTTTAATTAGGTTTGAATTTTAATCCTTTTATAATAAATAAAAACAAATTTAGACTTAGGCTTTTCTTTTGACATTTTTAATTCTTTTTTTTATTTTATTTCATTAAAACATAAAAAACACAAAAACATTTTTTAATTAATTAATTGATTAGTAAATTAGGTTTAATTTCACTTAATTGCAAAAAAGGACAATTTCAATTCTTTCTAAAAAAAAAGGGCCAAAACCCTCAGAACATCCCGATTCAATCTTTCGCGCGCGCCACTCCTAGGGTACGCCTCACTGGTTGCCTCGAACGTGGTCGTCAAGTATAGGGTGTTTTAGAGGTCGCCCTTCTGTCTAAAGATCCAGTTGCCTCGAAACGGTTGCCTCGGATAAAAAGGATCTAGGACATTAGGGTTATCACTAAGGTGTCCTACCATTGCTTTGGTGACCACACATGTCCCTTATAATCAAATTGACCCAAACACTTCCAACGACGGTGCTACCTACTTCTCAATAGTGGGATAGTACTGTCTAAAGGACTCTTACACAGCTTAATTCCTTAGAGTAGGTAGATTTCTCTTGGGTACTTGCTCTTTCAAAATAAACAAAAATAACTTTTCGCACCTACACTTTCAAAAAGTTTTCAAACAAACACTTCATACACTCTTGAGGACTGATACAAGAGTTACCTAGAAGTTTTCAAACGAAACTTTTTCAAAACCCACACACACTTGAAAAGCAAACAAATTTTGAAAACATAGAGTGAGCAAGTACCTAAGAGCCCATGGATAACCATGGATAGAAAGGGTGCTAACACCTTCCCTTTCTATAAATCTACCTCCCGAACCGAGAAACATTCTCAAAGAAGGAATTTTGCTGTGCTTTTGTCCTTTCCATGTTGGAGAACATAAAAGACGGTGGCGACTCTTGCTTACCGCGACATTTCGTGAACCAGCTAAAAAACAGTCAGTTCTATTCCCACCGATCATAGAACTGGCGACTCTGCTGGGGATACTTAATAAGTGAGGTGTACCTTAGGATTAGACCACTCTTGTTTTCAATTGCTTGATTTGTTTGCTTTAATATTGTGGGCCTGTCTTGGGAGTTTCATAGATCCTAACCTGGATCTGGGGGATACCTTTTAGAAAGTAGCAATAAACTGTGAGGGAACTATGTGGGGTATACCGACACGGTTGAAGCAGTTTGCTACGTTGATGTGGAACTTTGGTGAGTACCGGTAACCCTTGAGTCAAGTCAAGGAGAGTACGGGGCCGCCGCGTGGTGTCGTGAAGCATCAACTGACCTTAGGAACCTTACTTGACCATCCTGGCCTCTTTAGGGGTAGTGAGATGACCGGCTTTGGTACAATCCGAAGTTGGTAGATACTCGATACTACACTCATTGAGGGTTGTTTTCTTGGAATATTTTGATCGCCAGTTAAGTGGCTAAATCAAAACAATGAACATAGAAAACAACCCTATGATATTGAGATCCTTAGAACCCGGTTACTTTCGATAGGACAGGTTTTTGATCCCACCAACTTCAAAAGGGTTGTACCCCAAACCTCATGCTCGCCTAAACTCTAAGGGCTATCTGGTGTGACTTGTGTGCCTTATCATGTTTGCTTTTCGTGAATACTTGTGGTGTGTCCTTATCATAACATCATATGCATTTACTAACCACTTCAAGGGTTCGAATCTTCATCTTTGTTCTTGTTTTGTAGGACATGGAAACTATCCGCAGAAAGACAATTCAGATCAACCTTGTAAGGGTCCCTCCTCAGCTCAAGGAGCTTACATCCAGGATTCCCGAGAACTCTTCCTTCAGTGAAAGGCATGGTAGACTCATCAGCTTGGTCAATACCTACATTGAAGAGGATATGGTGAAAGTGTTGTTCCAGTTCTTTGACCCTCTGCACCACTGTTTTACTTTCCCGGATTATCAATTGGTGCCTACTTTGGAAGAGTTTTCTCAGCTTCTGAAGGTTCCCATTCTCAATCAACTACCCTACAACGGTACGGAAAGGGAACCTAAACTTGAAGAGGTTGCTAAAGCATTACACCTACAACCATCTGACATCAAGAGACACTGGGAAGTTAGAAGTGGTATCAAAGGATTCTTGGCAAAGTTCCAGTTTGAGAAGGCTCAAGAATGTTGGAATTCCCTTGACCTACAAGCCTTTAAAGAAGTTATGGCACTCCTTGTCTATGGGTTGGTGTTGTTCCCGAATCCGGATCAGCTTATAGATATCAATGCTGTCAAGATCTTCATGTCCAGAAATCCTATACCTACGTTGCTTGGGGACATCCTTCACTCATGTTACACTCGAATCATGAGAAAAAGAGGTGTTCTCATGTGCTGCACTCCTCTCCTGGCAAGGTGGTTTATTTCGCACCTTCCACAATCAGTTTTGAAGAACGAACGGGGTTTGAGATGGTCACAACGGTTAATGACTCTTACACATGCTGATATACATTGGTGTTCTCGGTCCAGAGAAAATGTCACTATCATTGATCGTTGCGGAGAGTTTCCTAATGTTCCTTTACTTGGAATTAGAGGGGGCATTACTTACAACCTGTGTCTGGCTTTGAGACAGTTTGGATATGCTCGGAGGGATGGCCCTCATGACATGTTGATTTCTGACATAGTTTTTGACTTCGACAACGATGCACAAGGACTTCGCCAGAGGTTTATCAGAGCTTGGAGGATGCCTAACAAGGTGGACAGTAAGACACTGGGGCACAAGAATTCCATCCCCCTGGAGCCTTATCTCAAATGGGTAAGAGCCCGCTCCCAGAAGCTTGTGATGCCATATCCTCATGTTCTCCCCGTGATCAAAGAGCCAGTTTTGGAAGGAGAGGTGCCCTACACCATTCAACATCCTGACATGCCAACATCTTGGGAAGAAATGCAAAAGAGCTGGATCCAACTCAAGGAAGAACGGAATTCTCTTGAAACCAGTCTACATGCCAGTGAGAAGAAGGTCTTGGAGCTCACCCGTCTACTCCATGAGGAAAAGACCCTCAACGCCTACATTGCTCCAAAGAGGATGCGCAGTATCTTTTGGGATTAATTATTTTGTAATGTTTTGCCCATGAGGCCCTGATGTACTGAACATATTATTTCTTAATACAACATGTGTTCCTTTTTTGTCTACAACGAATTTGAGCTTTCGAACCCTTGAATGCATTGCATAAATAGCATATCATGCATCATGTGCATAACAGGTACCCTTTTTCTACAGGTTGCTTAATCTTCTTCGCTGTTTATTTCAGCGCTCACTCACTCAATCATCATGTCTTCCGAGCCTACTACCGAACAAGCTATCAAGGCCCTCCAGGCCCAGAACGCCCAGTTCCAGGAGCTGGTCATGAGCTTAGCCCAAGGGCAATAGGAGTTGAAGACTCTGCTCTTGAAGGAGAAGAAGAAGAAAAAAAAGAGGACTGTGTTGTTTAACACTGGACGGAGGTTTGGGAATACACTGCAGAATGAGGCTGATCAGGCTACTTCCTCTACAGGGAAGGATAGTCCCCAAGGGAGAGAGGTTCCTAGTTCTGTGGTCTCCGACAACGAGACAAACTTCAACGATGAACAGTACCCTCCTGCTGAGGACAGGTACAAACAGCTGGAGGACCGGTTAAATGCCATGGAGATCCAACGCGTGCCTGGGTTGGATTTTGGAGATCTAGGTTTATCTTCTGGGGTGGTGATCCCACACAAGTTCAAGGCGCCTGCCTTTGCGAAGTACGACGGGGCTTCCTGTCCTAAACTGCATCTCCGTTCTTATGTAAGGAAGATCCAGCCTTACACTGCAGACAAGAACTTATGGATCCATTTCTTCCAGGAGAGTCTTTCAGGGACTCAACTCGAATGGTTCTATCAGCTGGATGGAACCAATATTCGTAACTGGGAGGACTTGGCTACTTCATTTTATAAGCAGTATCAGTACAATTCGGACCTCGCTCCTACGCGTACCCAGCTCCAGGGTATGTCACTAGGAACGGGTGAAGGTTTTAAGGAGTACGCGCAGAAGTGGAGAGACCTGGCTGGCAGGGTGCAGTCACCGTTGACTGACCGTGAACTCGTGGACATGTTCTTGGGGACCCTGTCTGGTCCATTCTTTAATCACCTGATTGGTAATTCCTCTGTTGGGTTTACAGACCTGATCCTGACTGGTGAGAGGATCGAAGCTGGTATCAAGTCGGGGAAGATAGAGAAAGGTGCCTCCTCGAGTACTGAAAAGAAGCCCTTCAAGAAGGAAGCTAGTGTTGTGTATGGTCCCAGAAGACAGAACAAACCGGAACTCCGCCAAGCTGTCAACGCAGTGGTAATTTCAAAGCCTGCTGCTACTCCTCATCAATACAACCAGCCAAGAGGTGAGAGGCCCAGAAGGCAGTACACTCGGCTTAGTATGACCCTCTCTCAGATATTGCCGGATCTGCTTTCAACCAACCTGGTAACTGTCAAGGAAGCTCCAAAGGTTGTAAACACAACCTCTCCAAAGTACAACCCCAACGCCCGCTGCGCTTATCACTCTGATAGGCCGGGGCATACTACCGATGATTGTTGGGCTCTAAGGAATAAGGTTCAGGACCTTATTGATGCTAAGGAAATACAGTTTGAGGCGCCCAAAAGGCCCAATGTTGTGACTGCTCCCATGCCCCAGCATGGAGTGAATGCTGTGGAAGAAGACCTGTATGTAGCCTCCGTGGATGATATTGTTACTCCATTTTTGACCGTCAAGAGGAACCTGTTGCTATCTGGTTTATTTCCGGGGTGTAGTAAAGGTTGCCTTCTATGTTCTGTTTCACCTGCTGGTTGTCCCTTATTGAAGTCAGGTATCCAAAGCCTGATGGATAATAAAGAGATCTTGTTTGAGAAAGTTGTTGTTCCTGCTACCCCCATTGAAGAAGTGTCCATTGTTACTATTTTCAACAACCCTCCTAAGGCTCCCTCAAAGAAGCCTGTCAAAATTATGCCTGTTCACAATATTGCTCCTATCATTATCACTGTTCCGGGGCCCATCCCCTATAAATCTGACAAAGCTGTCCCTTGGCACTATGGGGCAGATGTTTATGTGCTCGGAGTTAAGCAAGAGTTTGATACTAGTACCGGCGTCAGTAACATCACCGGGCCTGCCAAAGTCACTCGCAGTGGTAGGCTCTTCTCACCAGATATTACGCTACCAGCCATTCAAAGACCTCTTATCATCACACCTGCCAGTGTGCATGTTTCCCTTCCTGATCAAGTTCCTGTTTCTACCCCTACTGCCGAGTCATCTGACGCTCGGGGCAAAGGGATTGCTACTGATGTGCTTGCCCAGACGGAGGCACCAAAGACCGTCAATGTTGAAGCTTCCAATCAAGAGATGGAAGAGATCCTTAAAATTATCAAGAAGAGTGATTTCAATGTAGTTGAGCAGCTGGGGCACACCCCATCTAAGATTTCCATGCTATCACTGTTGTTGTGTTCAGAGGCCCATGCCAAGGCCCTAATTTCCTTCCTAAAGACGGCCCATGTGCCACAAGAAACGTCTGCTGATCAATTTACCAATTGTGTGGCCAACTTGACTGCTGATAACAGGTTGGGTTTCTCTGACGCCGATCTGACTGCCAAAGGAAAGAACCATAACGTCGCCCTGCATGTCTCCATTGAATGCAGGGGCACTACTCTTGCCAATGTGTTGGTAGACACTGGTTCTTCATTAAATGTATTACCCAAGAAAGCTCTAGACAGGCTGGATTGTGAGGGTTTAGAGCTCAAGCCAAGTAACATTGTGGTCCGGGCCTTTGACGGGTCCAAAAGGATGGTACATGGTGAAGTTGACATTCCAATCAGGGTTGGTTCTCAAGTTTTTGATTCTACTTTCTATGTGATGGACATCCGACCATCCTATTCTTGTTTGCTGGGTCGTCCATGGATCCATAAGGCTGGAGCTGTGACCTCCACATTACATCAGAAGCTTAAGTACCCGGTCAGAGGGAAAATCGTAACAGTTCAAGGGGAAGAGGAATATATGGTCAGCCACCTCAATTCGTTCCGGTACATAGAAATGGATGGAGAGTTCATTAAGACCCCCTTTCAACACTTTGAAGAGGTACCTCAGACATTGGCAGCAGCAGAGATTGTGACTGAAGAAGGTTCTCCTTTGAAGATGGCTTCCTTGAAGGATGCCCGGGCTGTGGTTGAGAAGGGTGAGTGTGCAAACTGGGGCCGACTTCCTGATTTTACTCCGAAGACTGACAAATTTGGTTTGGGTTTCACTGCAAAAGCTCAAAGGGCTGTTCGCAAGGCAAGGATTGGAAGACCTCATGTGTTCATCACCAACCCGGGAGTGAATGCTATTGAGGACGAAGCGGAAGAATCTGAGTTCGACAGCTGGATCTACCCAACGACCGACGATGGACCAAGCAACTGGACAGCGAAAGATTTCATACCTATTACTTTTGTCACTCAGTAATGAACTCTTTTGTTTTAAAGTTGTAACAAACAATAATTTGAAACTTTATGGCCCGGTGTCTTACCCGGGGCACCGTGGCTTCATTTGTGAGGGCTTTTGTGTGTCACTGTCATATATCATTAATAAAAGCATTGGAAGTTTTTACATTTCAAACCTTGCGCTCCCTTTCTTTCTTCATATATTGCAAAACAGCTATATTTACACACACTCACCTATACAGGTTCCAATCCACTCTGGATCTCACTGGTAACGACTCTGCTACTGCCAGTTATGACTTTGAAAATCCGATCAACTTAGCCGAAGACGAAGGTGAAGATGATTGCGAAGTGCCTGGTGAGCTTGCAAGACTGCTACTTCAGGAAGAGAGGGCTATTCAGCCACATGAGGAGCCAGTGGAAACGGTAAATCTGGGTACTGAGACAGACATAAAGGAAGTCAAGATTGGTGCCAATCTAGAGCTCAGTGTGAAACAACGGTTGATTCAGATGTTGCATGACTACGTGGAAATCTTTGCTTGGTCTTACGAAGAAATGCCTGGGTTGGATACCGACATTGTGGTTCATCACCTGCCTACCAAGGAAGACTGCCCTCCGGTTAAACAGAAGGTCCGCCGTATGCGTCCAGAGATGTCCGAGAAAATTAAAACTGAGGTTATGAAACAATTTGATGTCGGGTTTCTAGCAGTGACTTCTTACCCTCAGTGGGTTGCTAACGTGGTTCCAGTGCCGAAGAAGGATGGTAAGGTCCGAATGTGTGTTGATTACAGGGATTTGAACAGGGAGAGCCCCAAAGATGATTTCCCTCTACCTCATATCGACGTTCTGGTTGACGACACTGCTCAGCATAAAGTATTCTCCTTCATGGACGGCTTCTCCGGTTATAATCAGATCAAGATGGCTCCTGAAGACATGGAGAAGACCACTTTTGTTACTCAGTGGGGCACCTTTTTCTACAAGGTCATGCCTTTTGGGTTGAAAAATGCTGGGGCAACCTACCAACGTGCCATGGTTGCTTTATTTCATGACACGATCCATCATGAGATCGAGGTATACGTCGATGATATGATTTCAAGGTCCCAAACTGAGGAGGAACATCTTGACCATATACGAAGCTGTTTGACCGTCTGAAGTTGTACAAGCTGAGGTTGAACCCGAACAAGTGCACCTTCGGGGTAAGATCTGGAAAATTGCTAGGCTTCGTCGTAAGTGACAAAGGTATTCAAGTGGACCCTGCCAAAGTGAAAGCCATACAAGAGATGCCAGTTCCCAAGATAGAAAAAGAAGTCAGAGGCTTCCTAGGACAGCTGAACTACATTGCCCGATTCATCTCGCACCTAACTGCTACCTGTGAACCAATCTTCAAGCTACTGAAGAAAGATCAAGTAGTACGTTGGAACGATGAATGTCAGGCCGCTTTCGACAAAATCAAAGAGTATCTCCAAGAACCACCCATTCTTATGCCACCGGTGGAAGGGAGACCTCTAATCTTATACTTGACAGTACTGGACAACTCAATGGGGTGTATGCTGGGGAAGCATGACGAGTCTGGCCGAAAAAATCATGCTATTTATTACCTTAGCAAAAAGTTTACCGACTGTGAGACCCGATACTCACTGCTCGAGAAAACTTGCTGCGCTTTGGTATGGGCTGCTCGCCGGCTGCGACAGTATATGTTGACTCACACTACTCTGTTGATTTCAAAAATGGATCCAATCAAGTACATATTCGAAAAGCCTGCCTTGTCCGGAAGAATAGCAAGATGGCAGATGATCTTGACAGAATACGACATCCAGTATACGACTCAGAAAGCAATCAAGGGAAGTGTGTTGGCAGACCATTTGGCACACCAAGCAGTGGACGATTACCAGTCGATGAACTTTGAATTTCCAAACGAGGATATCATGGTAGTAACTGATTGTGAAGTACCCGGACCGAATGAAGGACCTGAGGAGGGATCCTGATGGTCTCTGCACTTTGACGGAGCCTCAAACGCTTTGGGTAACGGTATTGGCGCCGTGATCATATCCCCTAAAGGCACTCATACTCCACTCACTGCCCGACTATGTTTCAACTGCACCAACAACATGGCGGAGTATGAGGCATGCATCATGGGTCTTCAAGCTGCAATTGACTTAAGGATCAAGTTTCTGAGGGTCTTCGGAGATTCCGCTCTCGTGATCAGTCAGATCAAAGGCGAGTGGGATACGTAACACCCAAATCTTATTCCTTACAAAGAGTATGTGTTGACATTGATCCCCCACTTCGAGGAGATAACTTTTGAACACTTCCCAAGAGAGGAGAATCAGTTGGCGGACGCGCTGGCTATAATGTCTTCTATGTTCAAAGTCAAATGGGATAACGAAGCCCCCCGGATCATCATTTGGAAATTGGATGAACCTGCACATTGCTGTGATCTTGAGGCTGAAGAGGTAACTGAAAAACCTTGGTATCATGAAGTGAAGAGGTACCTTGAAGCTCAAGAATACCCCGAGGGTGCATCCGTTAACGACAAGAAGTTTCTGAGAAGGTTCGCGGCGAAGTTCTTCCTCAGCAATGGCATTCTATACAAACGAAACCATGATTCGACCTTACTGCGTTGTGTGGATAAGACTGAAGCAGAAAGGATCATGGCAGAGCTACATGAAGGTACCTTCGGAACACATTCCAGTGGACACACTATGGCAAAGAAAATCCTTCGGGCAGGATATTTCTGGTCCACAATGGAAGCCGACTGTTATCAACATTCTCGGACGTGTCACAAATACCAGATCTACGCTGATAAGGTGCACATTCCTCCAGTTCCTCTGAACGTCTTGACAGCACCTTGGCCTTTTGCAATGTGGGGCATTGATATGATCGGAGAGATCAGACCTACGGCATCCAACGGGCATCGCTTCATCCTGGTAGTGATTGATTACTTTACAAAGTGGGTTGAAGCAGCTTCCTATTCTACCGTAACCAAGAACGTCGTGGCACGATTCATTCGGCACAACCTGATCTGTCGCTACGGTGTACCTGAGAGGATCATTACGGATAATGGTACCAATCTCAACAACAAGATGATCACTGAGCTCTGCGAGAAATTCAAGATACAACACCACAACTCTTCTCCTTACCGACCGAAGATGAATGGGGTTGTAGAAGCGGCGAATAAGAATATCAAAAAGATTGTGCAGAAGATGACAGTGACCTACAAAGATTGGCACGAGATGTTACTGTTTGCTCTTCATGGATACCGTACCTCAGCAAGGACGTCAACAGGGGCAACACCCTTTTCCTTGGTCTACGGCATGGAGGCAGTCTTGCCTATTGAAGTCCAGATACCCTCTCTCCAGATAATGAAGGATACAGGTTTGAACGAAGATGACTAGATCCAGACTCGGCTTGATCAATTAAATCTAATTGATGAAAAGAGACTCACTGCTATGTGTCATGGTCAAACGTACCAAAAACGGATGATCAGGGCATTTAACAAGAAAGTCAAACGACAAGAGTATCAAGTCGGAGACCTGGTAATCAAGCGCATCATTCTTCCTCAAAGTGATCCCAGGGGCAAATGGACCCATATGTACGAAGGGCCATTTGTGGTTAAACATATCTTCTCAGGAGGAGCTATGATTCTAACCACCATGGATGGTGACGACCTTCCTCACCCCGCCAATGCAGACATAGTAAAAAGATACTACGCATGAATTAAAGACCCGCTAGGTTGACACACCTAGGCAAAAATAAGGGCTTCCCGGCGAGCCAAAAGGGTTCGGGTAAAAATAAGGGATGAAATGAAAAAATCTGTACACCCGGCAAGTCGAAAACCTGAAAAGGAGGCTTGGGCAAAAATGGGTATCCCGGTGGACTGAAAACCCGAAAGGGTGGTCCAGGCAAAAGTTAGGGATAAAGCGTAATACTATGTCTCATTGGATCACCCTACATCCGGATTTTGGTATCAACTATCAGGTTCAGACGGCATCGATCAGTCAGCTTCATCTCCAACTAAGCAGCAAAGTGATGAGACGCTTGAAGACATAAAGGCGATAGCAGAGTCGGAACCCAGTGGGATTTTTCACATAGTTGTTTTGTTTTTCCTTTTCACAAAATGTATAAACTCTGTTGTTCGGCGGCGTTCTCTTACTAGGATGTCAGCCTCTTGTACACAAACGCCTATTTACAGGCAAATTCAAAAATCAATACAAATCCATTTTTCCAGACAAATTGCCAAATTGTTTTCCTTTATCTGTTTTGTTTTACAAAGAACGTCCAATGTTCATTTTTGATATATGCATTTGACATTAATTGCTAATCACGAATATTTGCATACGAAACAAAGGACTAATTACAGGTGACATTAGAAACAGGGGCAATGACAAGAATTGTCCAAACGGTCTAGTTGCTCTGTCCACCAAGGTACCAAGGTAGGTTCGGCTGAAGAATGTAACCAAGATACCTTCACTCCTCGCAGAGTAAGACAAAAATCAATAGTACTCTCCTCCAAGCAGAGTTAGTCTCCCGTCAGCCCCGAAAAGGCACAGTATCTCCAGCAAGTCAGCGATACTCTCCCCAAGTAGAGTTAGTCTACTGTCAGCCTTAAGGAAGTTGGATATCCCCAGAAGATCTCAATATTCCCCAGCGGAGTATACAGAGGTTCCTAAGCAAGCATCCCCGACAGTCTTAATATAAGATTGTTCCCCGGCGGAATGCAGACACCCCAGGGGAGCCATTCCCCAGTGCAGTCCAAAAGCTTCCCCAGGAGAGTTGAATCATTATCCCCAGTAGATTCTGGAAGCTTATCCCTAGTAGATTCTGGAAGCTTATCACCTGCAGAGTACGAACGCATCTCCCCGGCTTTATTCAAAGGTTATTCCCCACTAGAGCTTATAACTGGGTTATCCTTAGCTAATGGCAACGGAAAGATCGTCCTCGGCGAAGTTCTTCCTATCCCTCCAACGGAGTTCATCAAATCTCCCAACATAACTCATCAATGGAATCCCCAGCGGAGTTATCATCCAAACCTCAACGAAGCATCTCTTCCCACAGAGTAATTCCCCGCAGAGTAATCTCTCCAACAAGTTTACTCCCCAACAGAGTCATCTTCTCCTACCAGTTTATTCTTGCAACCGTCATCCCTAGCGGAAACGAAGAACTCTATTCTTCGACAGCAGCCCAGGATTCAACAAGCTCCCGGCATTCGTCAAGGATTTATTTTCCTAGACGAAACTACATTCATAGACATTTCACATTTCATACATCCTGCTTACATACATGATAAAGTGCATATGACACTATCTCATTTTGAACATCATGACATCATGCATTTCATATATCATGACATTGCATACAACTGATGTTTTGCCTTTTCAGGAAAAAGGTCAATCCAAAGATGATTACTATCAACTGTCGCAGTTCCAGATTCGATACTTGTATCTAGCCAGGGCATATCTGTCAGGGATTGATTGTAGATTCGATACCTGTATCTAGCCAGGGCATATCTGCATGAAGAGTTTAGAGATTCAATACCTGTATCCAGCCAGGGCACGTCTGTAAGCAACCTTTTGAAATTCCATATTCGATACCTGTATCTAGCCAGGGCATATCTGTGAGTAACTGACTGTAGATTCGACACCTGTATCTAGCCAGGGCATGTCTGCATGAAGAGTTTAGAGATTCTATTCCTGTATCCAGCCAGGGCATATCTGTAGACGACTAATTCCATATTCGATACCTGTACCCAGCCAGGGCATATCTATGAGTGATTGATTGTAGATTCGATACCTGTATCCAGCCAGGGCATATCTGCATGAAGAGTTTAGAGATTCGATACCTGTATCCAGCCAGGGCATATCTGTAGACGACTAATTCCAGATTTGATACCTGTATCTAGCCAGGGCATATCTGTGAGTAAATGATTGTAGATTCGACACCTGTATCTAGCCAAGGCATGTCTGCATGAAGAGTTTAGAGATTCGATTCCTGTATCTAGCCAGGGCATATCTGTAGACGACTAATTAGAGATTTGATTCCTGTATCCAGCCAGGGCATATCTGTGAGTAATTGATTGTAGATTTGACACCTGTATCTAGCCAGGGCATATCTGCATGAAGAGTTTAGAGATTCGATACCTGTATCCAGCCAGGGCATATCTGTAGACGACTAATTCCAGATTCGATTCCTGTATCCAGCCAGGGCACGTCTGTAAGCAACCTTTTGAAGTTCCGGTTTCAATTCTTGTATCTAGCCAGGGCATATCTGTGAACAATCGATTCTAGATTCGATACCTGTATCTAGCCAGGGCATATCTGCATGAAGAGTTTGAAGATCAACCCCTGTAACAGGCCAGGAAACCATCTTTCTTTCTCAAGTACGCAAAGTTCTCGCTAAGGAATATCTTACGCGATCGACACCCTCGATGGCATCTTTAAGCCCATCTCCACAACTATCCATCACATTTCCAAATGGCATCTATAAGCCCATTCCCGACAAGGTTCTGTCACATCTCCAGATGGCATCTATAAGCCCATTCTCCTATCCATCATCTCTCCAAATGGCATCTGTAAGCCCATTCCCACCATCACATTGCTGATACCACACTATGTGAGTGCAAATTTCTGGGCACTCTAGTGTTCAATCATCTTCCACCTTCGGATCACGAAAGGCACGCAAGCCAATCTACATCCTCAGGTCTAAGAAGATTAAACAGGGGAAACTGTTGTACCCCAAAATTTGCCCTCCCATATTCTTCAAGATTTGTCAAGATCAATCTTCAAATGCTTCAAGATTCCTCAAGGGTTACACAGTCCAATTGCCTCCTAAGGCAGTCAAAATTAGGGTTTTGGTTCTTGCAAGGAAGTTGAGGTTTTCAGTGGCCCAATCAAGTCCCATATGCCTATATACATTGTCAAGCATCTACATGTCAAGTTTCAAGACTCACAGCATCAAGTTGCACAGTCAAAAACCCTAATTGCTTCACATTCAACTGCAGGGGAAAAATGGTCATTTGGCAGTCAAAAGTAAAAAATTTTGGTCAACATCCTATTTTGAAGCCACAATCATCATTTGATCAAACCTTGATCATGATTCCACAAGCATGGCTCAAAAATCATCAAGATTACAAAAGTTTCTATTTTGGGACAGCTGAAAAGTCAACTGCAACTTGACCAGGGCATAACTTTTTCATGGTTCATCAGAAATATCCCATCCAATGCTCATTTTGAAGGGGAGGACATTTCCTACAACTCATCTTCACATTCCAAGTCCAAGAAATGCTCTCACAAAAAGTTATCAATTTCTACATTATAGGTCATTTTCAAAAGTCAACAAAAAGGCTTTTTAAGTCAAAGACCATAACTTGATATTGGTAAATCCAAATGACATGGGACCAAAGGCATTGGTTAGAGGACCTCAAGACCTTTCCAAAATGTCCAAGAACATGTTCATATGATCAAATTTGAGCAAGATATGCATTGGAGAAGTTGGGAAATTTTTGTGAAATGGCAAAAGTCAACTATCCTTAAAACTTCAATTTTTGACAAAAGGGCCCACTTTCTTCCACTTGATTCAGCCTTGTCATGCCATACACGTATACCATGCTTAATTTCAAGATCAAACATTTATTTTTCTATTTTATTTAATTTTTATTGATTTAATTCATTTTAAATCCATAATAATTCAAATAAAATCCAAAAATTAATGGAATGGCATCTTTATGGTTTGAATAGATTTTATGTGTCATATGCCAGCTACCAAATTCGTGCCAAGCCATTTTGAGCATAAAATCCAAGTTTTGCTCCAAGTATGGAAAGTTCTTCAATGGTGTTAAAACAAGAATCCAAAACTTAATTGCACAAGGTTAAGGCTCAGCTGCTGACCTAATTCTCATTCATACATACATAAGCAAGCAAGCCAGACCTAAGTCACGACCCAAGCATTGCTGAAATGGCAGAATCAAAACTCAAAAATTGTGGAAATAGAGTGAGATCAAGAACAGTGATAGAGGCATTTTCAGATCAAAAGAAGCACGTAGTCTTCCTCATCGCCATACCCTGAAGCTAAAGAGACCCTTACCACGCCCTAAGACCCCCTACACAGCGTTGTAAGTTGTCTTGAATCTTACTCTGAACATGGCATCTCAACCCCTAATCCTTGCGCCTTTTCTGTAATATTTTGGCATATTTGTGTTCACCATTAAAATTCCAGGCATCCTGTATTATTTAATTGCATTGTTGTAGCCTAGATCTCCCTACCCGAACCTAGGGTTTTGGGGGTTGCAATTTGGGGTTTTGTTTTACAGGAATAATTGATACAAGCCATAGCCATGGACGAATTCAGGAGCTTGAGACGAACAGGATGATGGCTTTGGCTGACATTTTCGTGGCCTAAAGCTCAGTATAGGAGAAGGCAACGAATTTTGTTGCGGAACCAAAATCCGCAGGAAAGAAACACAGGGTCTATTAGAGAAGATGATGATGTGTCTTCACATCATTGGCCCATTCAAATCCAAAACGCGCGTTTTTTTATTTTCAGGATGTTGCTTATTTATTTTATATAATATCATTTTCTTATTATAATAACAAATGGAATGGATTGGCTCAGTGGCTAAGGCGTGCAGGCTTTGAACGTTGGGACCTGGGTTCGAATCCCAGGTCCCCCAAAATTTCATATTATTTTTCTTCATACAATTGTGTGCAGGCTTCAAAGAATAGTCCACCATATGCCTCCAGCAACGTCATGCCATGTGGCCACCATCATCAATCTAATGGCCAGGATGGAAGCATACCATGCTCCTGGTCAACCATGTGCATAGGCAAGCAAGAAGGTCAAACGTGGCTGAGAGATGATGGGCCTGGAAATTTCTAAACAAACCCTCAAATCTGGCCCAAACCCCTCTGGGTTTGCATTTTATTTTTGTCATTTTTTTTTCATTTGCTTTATTTTATTTTTTATTCTTTTTTTTATTATTAGCTAGATAATTATTTTTTCATAATAAACCCAAAAAACAAAAAAAAAAATAATATTTTTATTAATTAAATTTAATTAGTCATTATTTTGTAAATAAATACTAACTTAAATTAATTTAGTTTAATTAGGTTTGAATTTTAATCCTTTTATAATAAATAAAAACAAATTTAGACTTAGGCTTTTCTTTTGACATTTTTAATTCTTTTTTTTATTTTATTTCATTAAAACATAAAAAACACAAAAACATTTTTTAATTAATTAATTGATTAGTAAATTAGGTTTAATTTCACTTAATTGCAAACAAGGACAATTTCAATTCTTTCTCAAAAAAAAGGGCCAAAACCCTCAGAACGTCCCGATTCAATCTTTCGCGCGCGTATTTATTTTTTTTAATTCATTATTTTGTATCTGCTCAGGAAATGTAATAGTTAATTAGGGTTTATCGCTTTATTTACTTTTCTCGCATTTATTTTCCAAACGGGTTATGTTTTTGGCGATGTATATACCCGCGCCTTGTAATAGCATAGATTCATATTTCCGCAATTTATTTTCCGCACTCTTAACTGTTAAAATGCATGAAAGACTTGTATGACAAATAAAATTAATCCGTAGCTCACAAATGCATGTTCAAAGATAAACATAAACTGAAACAACACACATGCACATGCCACTCCTAGGGTACGCCTCACTGGTTGCCTCGAACGTGGTCGTCAAGTATAGGGTGTTTTAGAGGTCGCCCTCCTGTCTAAAGATCCAGTTGCCTCGAAACGGTTGCCTCGGATAAAAAGGATCTAGGACATTAGGGTTATCACTAAGGTGTCCTACCATTGCTTTGGTGACCACACATGTCCCTTATAATCGAATTGACCCAAACACTTCCAACGACGGTGCTACCTACTTCTCAATAGTGGGATAGTACTGTCTAAAGGACTCTTACACAGCTTAATTCCTTAGAGTAGGTAGATTTCTCCTGGGTACTTGCTCTTTCAAAACAAACAAAAACAACTTTTCGCACCTACACTTTCAAAAAGTTTTCAAACAAACACTTCATACACTCTTGAGGACTGATACAAGAGTTACCTAGAAGTTTTCAAACGAAACTTTTTCAAAACCCACACACACTTGAAAAGCAAACAAATTTTGAAAACATAGAGTGAGCAAGTACCTAAGAGCCCATGGATAACCATGGATAGAAAGGGTGCTAACACCTTCCCTTTCTATAAATCTACCTCCCGAACCAAGAAACATTCTCAAAGAAGGAATTTTGCTGTGCTTTTGTCCTTTCCATGTTGGAGAACATAAAAGACGGTGGCGACTCTTGCTTACCGCGACATTTCGCGAACCAGCTAAAAAACAGTCAGTTCTATTCCCACCGATCACACTATGCACTTCAATATGGTTGTAATAGTGTAGGATTTATTTTTTGCACTTTTTATTACTTTTGTACAAATGCTAGTAACTAGGTGTGTATGGCAAGATAAAACCAACAAGTAGACAACCTAAAAATCAAAGACAAATGCATGCAATAAAACACACTTTGCACACATGCACCCTTAGGGTAATCTCACTTGTTGCCTCGGAAAATAGTCATGTCCCTCGAGCATGGGCGTTTTAGCAAAGACCCTCGATAAAAGATCGTAGTCCCTCGATGACCCTCGATGTTGCCTTCAGTAAACGATCTAGTCCCTAAAACGACATTGCTAAAATGTCCCATATGTTGCCTTCTATGACTATACAAACGTCCCACGCCCGTCCCGTTCAACATCCTAACGCAAGGTTGTTCATCAAACACAATGGTGAAACAACACTGTTAAAAGGGTTAAAACATGAGAAAAAATCTTTGAGTAAAATAGGGTAGACAACTCTTAGTTACTTGATCAAAAATCTTGCAAAACATCCTTGCCATTTTTTCAAAACACACTCCACAACATAATTCCAAAACAACTTTCAAAAACATTGAAAAATATTTTCAAAAAGACAAACACCTTTGTAAAACATTCAAATAAGAATTGTTACAAAGGTTGCCTAGACAAGGCATCTTTTTTAAAATATTTTCAAAACCACACACACAAAGCACCATTTCAAGCAATTGAAAAACAAAGGCAAGTGATCTAAAACAAGTAACTAAGAGCCCATGGATAACCATGGATGAAAAGGGTGCTAGCACCTTCCCTTTTCATAATCTACCCCCCGAACCCACGAAAACATCTCAAAGGTCTTTCCTGTGCTTTTTGACCTTTCCTTAGGATAAAAAAAAGTCGATGGCGACTCTTGCTAAACCGAAACATTTGCAAACACAAACGCAAAACCTCAAGTTAGTTCTCCCACCGTATCACAGAACTAGCGACTCTACTGGGAATATTCTAAAAGTGGGGTTACCTTAGGGTTTTAGATCACCTTTACATGCTTACTTTGTTTGCTTTGATTGCTTTACTTTTTGGTTTCCTTGTTTGGGTTTGTTTAATCCTACACCCGGATTTGGGGGCACCTTTTTAGGTAAATATCAATAATCTGTGAGGGAACTGTGCGGGGTATACCGACATGGTTGAAGCAGTAGCTATGTTAGTGTGACATATTTGTGGGTACCGGTAGCCCTTGAGTAGTCAAGGAGAATACGGGGCCGCTGAGTGATGTCATGAAGCACTAACGAACTCTTAGAACCTTACTTGACCATCTTAGCCTTTTTAGGGGTAGTGAGATGACCAACTTTGGTGCAGTCCGAAGTTGGTAGATACTCGATGCTACACTCATTGAGGATTGTTTTCTTGGGATATTTTGGTCGCCAGTTAAGTGGCTAAACCAAAACAATGAACATAGAAAATAATCCAGTGATATTGAGCTCCTTAGAACCCGGTTTCTATTTTAGGACAGGTTGAGCCAACTAACTTCAAGAGGGTACTTACCTACAAACCCCATGCAAGCCTAAACCTAAGGACTTATTTGCTTTGTGTGAATATGATTGTCTGTATATACACTTGCTTACTTATGCATACATGTACATAACATCATAACATCATACCATAGCATTTCCAATAACCATTTCAAGGATCTCAAGGGTCTTTTGATACAGGGGCACGTTGAACCAGACGTCTACCAAAGGGCAAGAGGGTTCCCCTCTAAATAAACGCCGTCAAAGATCAAGTGCAACAACTTGCATCAGGTGCTATGACCCACTTGACATGGTGAGCTTGATTCTCGTGGAAAGACATCCACCGATACAAAGTTATCCAATCAAAGATGTTGATCGAAGTTCAACCTCTAACATTCTCTTGTGTTTACCCCGAGAGATCCTTGAAAACATGCATCCACATATCATGCATCATATCATGACAGGTTTCTCCCTTACAGGTCTCCTTATCTTCCTACTGTTTATTTCAGTAGAGATGGCTCTAGAGCAGACTATCAAGGACATCCAGGCTCAAAACGCTCAACTTCAAGAGATGTTCTTGAACCCATCCAAGGAGCAGGAAGAAGTGAAAGCTCTCCTCACAAGGGGCATGGTCCTAGGGAATTCAAGCAGTATCAGGAATGATTAGTTGGAGGAACTACAGATTGAGCTGGCAACAATGAAGATCCAGATGATGGGACAGCTGGTGGGCCAGATGGCTCTCATCCAAGACCTGGCTCAAAGACAAGAAGAGCTCAGGGTCCTCGTCAACAAACTACTTCAAAATGACCAAGTGGGGCAAACAACTAGGGTTGAAGATCAAGTTATCATTCAACCTCCTTTGAGACAAGAAGACAAGGGAAAGGCTCCCCAACTTGCTTCAGGGTCACAAGCCCAACAACAACCTCGCCAACAACAACAAAAGAATCAGCACAAGAAGGTTACACCTAGGAGACAATTTACCAGGATTGGCATGTCGTTAGCTCAGGTGCTACAACACATGTTGAAGATAGGGCTAATTACATTAAAGGCTCCTCTTCGGAACCCAAATACTTCTGCTCCTACCTATCATCCCAATGAAAGGTGTGCATACCATTCTGATAGTCCTGGACATGATACAAACAACTGTTGGACTCTGAAGAACAAGGTCCAAGACATGATTGATGCGAAGGAGATCGAGCTTGACCCTCTAGAGACTCTAAATGTGATCATTGCTCCTACGCCAAATCATTTAGAATGTCTTTGTTTCATTTGAATTTTCAAGTTGTAATCTCTTTTGTTATTCAAACAATTATCTGTTAATGTCAAACTCTGTTTCATTAATGCATTGCATATGTTTGTCTTGAATTCATCCATTCATTTTCACTATAATTATGCTCTCTTTATGACTTTCAACTCTTGCTAAAAGTTACAAGCCTTTAGAGGGAGGATGACGAAAACAATGCCATAATCTCATACAATATGCTTTTGAACAGACCTTAATGATGATGTACATGCATTTCTTTCAAATACTAAACACTGGAGTTATAAGGAAGATAATCCCTAGTCAACCCCTTCGAGCCAAAGAAGTGGAAGTTTTCTATTTTAACACAAATTGAAACCTTTAATTTAAACCTGGGGCAGGGTAGTCTCTCAGTTAATTCAAAAGATGTGCATTGAAGTTGCAAAACTCTCAGTTCATAATATAATGAACGACATCAAAAGAATTCCTCTGGAATGAAAAGACAGTGGTGTTTCCTTATCTCATAGGCAGTCAATCTCTCAAAAGAGAAAAGCCCACTGAGCCAAAACCTATAAAGGAGGCTTAAGAAAGCTGGGGCATCCCGTTGACTGTAATCTCGAAAACAGGAACAGTCAAGCAAAAGTTAGGGATAACAAATCAAAAGAACGAGGTCGCTACAAATCCTCAACAACATGAAAAATGTTGCAAAAATGACTGCCTTCCGACAAACTTAACTTGTCAGAACCATCACCAAAACGTCATTCCAGACTCAATTGGAGTTCAAACGCACAATTAACTGAGCTTAGGATTGAAGAACATCACGAAGAACGAGTGGGTACAAATACACTTTGAGCCTTTATCCTTTGTTTCTTAAACCGTGAACCAAGCCACGTTACAACCCTTCAAAAGTCCTAATTGAAGCATGGGTTAGTTCGAAAGCATACTGTTACAAAAGGTATCCTGACTCCTGTAAGGCTTTGCTCTAAATCCTGAGTTGAATTTTTCTTACAAAATTTCTTTACTTACATAAACGCATTTTTCAAAACTTCAAGACAAACATAAACTTTGCATCACTTGAATATCACTGTTTGCATTTGGCTATTTGTTTGACAGCAGAGAAATTCACACAACGAATATCCGATGAACGAAAGCCCTCTCAGTGAACAAAATCACTTCAAAAAGGATGACACTTCCATTGACAAATCTCCTATCAACAAGGGGGCATGACATGTCACTATCCAGCACACCTGGGGCAGTCCAGTCAAGATTCCAGGAAATCTCTCAAGAAGTGCAGAGTAACCAGGGGCAAGTCTCCATCTCCGTCACTTGGGGCATTGAACGTCAATCCCAACAAAGGGTTGTGTACAATCAAACTGTTTGGCAATGCCACAAACATTCGCCACTAGGGGCAATGACAAGTCTCCCCAAAGTCCTTCTCATAGGATGATTCCCCAGCAAGAGTATAATCTCTGACCCCCTTTCCCCAGCTGAATCAACCTTAAGAATCCTCGAGGACTTCCCCCAACGAAGATGTCACCTCTCTAGCGGACTGACGACAGGGTTTATTTCCCCAACAACACCAGGATTCCCCAGCTTGAGTTTGCCTCTCCGACTACTACAAATCAAAGGACCAAAACTCCTCTTCCCCAGTAGACTACTCTACAATCCCCAACAAGTTACTGTGAAACCTGGACCCGACCAGATATCAGTTCAACTTCGACTCCCCAATAGAGCAACGGACGACTAAGACTCCTAAACTCCTTTTCCAAGCAGAAATAAACATACTCCCCATAGAGTTTTCAACTTCCCCCAGCGGAGTTCTCCTCAAACAACAAAACAGGAATCCATTGGAAATATTCTAAGCAAAGTTTGAAGACACACCTACTCTTCAACAGCAATCCGGGATTTAATGACTCCCCAGCTTTTGTCAAGGATTTATTTTCCCAGACAATAATATATTCATTAACATTTCACATTTCATACATCCTATTTACATACATGATAAGTGCATACAACACAATCTTATTTACTTTTGAGAACATCACGAGATTATGCATTTCATGCATCATGACATTTCATACAACTAACTCTTTACCTTTTCAGGAAAGATCGATCGATAAATAAAAGTTATGATTACCTTTTGGAGTAGCAGTCGTCAAAGATTCCTTCATCATCCTGCTGAGGTTGTAGTCATCCAAGATTCCTTCATCATCCTGCTGAGGTTGTAGTCATCCAAGATTCCTTCATCATCCTGCTGAGGTTGTAGTCATCCAAGATTCCTTCATCATCCTGCTGAGGTTGTAGTCATCCAAGATTCCTTCATCATCCTGTTGAGGTTGTATTCATCCAAGATTCCTTCATCATCCTGCTAAGGTTGTAGTCATCCAAGATTCATTCATCATCCTGCTGAGGTTATAGTCATCCAAGATTCCTTCATCATTCTGCTGAGGTTGTAGTCATCCAAGATTCCTTCATCATCCTGCTGAGGTTGTAGTCATCCAAGATTCCTTCATCATCCTGCTGAGGTTGTAGTCATCCAAGATTCCTTCATCATCCCGCTGAGGTTGTAGTCATCCAAGATTCCTTCATCATCCTGCTGAGGTTGTAGTCATCCAAGATTCCTTCATCATCCTGCTGAGGTTGTAGTCATCCAAGATTCCTTCATCATCCTGCTGAGGTTGTAGTCATCCAAGATTCCTTCATCATCCTGCTGAGGTTGTAGTCATCCAAGATTCCTTCATCATCCTGCTGAGGTTGTAGTCATCCAAGATTCCTTCATCATCCTGCTGAGGTTGTAGTCATCCAAGATTCCTTCATCATCCTGCTGAGGTTGTAGTCATCCAAGATTCCTTCATTATCCTGCTGAGGTTGTAGTCATCCAAGATTTCTTTATCATCCTGCTGAGGTTGTAGTCATCCAAGATTCCTTCATCATCCTGCCGAGGTTGTAGTCATCCAAGATTCCTTAATCATCCTGTTGAGGTTGTAGTCATCCAAGATTCCTTCATCATCCTGTTGAGGTTGTAGTCATCCAAGATTCCTTCATCATCCTGCTGAGGTTGTAATCATCCAAGATTCCTTCATCATCCTGCTGAGGTTGTAGTCATCCAAGATTCCTTCATCATCCTTGTGATCGGTGGAAATAGAACTGACTGTTTTTAGCTGGATCGCGTATGTCGCGGTAAGCAAGAGTCGCCACCGTCTTTTATTTTCTCCAACATGGAAAGGACAAAAGTACAACAAAATTCCTTATTGAGAATGTCTCTCGGTTCTGGAGGTAGATTTATAGAAAGGGAAGGTGTTAGCACCCTTTCTATCCATGGTTATCCATGGGCTCTTAGGTACTTGCTCTTATGTTTTCAAAATATGTTTGCTTTTCAAATGTGAGTGGGTTTTGAAAAAGTTTCGTTGAAAAATTTGAGTGACTCTTGTATCTGTCCTCAAGAGTGTTTGAAAAATTCGTTTTGAAAACTTTTGAAAATGTCAGTGTGAAAAGATTGTTTTGTTTGTTTTTTAGAGAGCAAGTACCCATGAGTCATCTACCTACCCTAAGGAATTAGGCTGTGTAAGAATCCTTAAGGTAGTGCCATCCCACCATTGAGAGGTAGGTAGCACCACCGTTGGAGGTGTTCGGGTCAATTCGATTTTAGGGACAGTGTGGTCACCGAAGCAATAGCAGGACACCTTAGAAGCAACCCTAATTTCCTAGATCCTTTTTAATCCGAGGCAACCGTTTCGAGGCAACTGGATCTTGGACATAAGGGCGACCGCTAAAACACCCTATACTTGACGACCACCTTCGAGGCAACGAGTGAGGCGTACCCTAGAAGTGGCATGTGCATTGTGTGTTGTTTTCATGTTAACATTTATCTTGGATCATGCCATTGTGAGCTACGAGTTTTTTTTTAATTATCATACATTCTTTCATGCAATTTAGCAGCTAGGAGTGCGGAAAATAAAATACGGAAAGGTAAAAGCTACGCTATTACAAAGGCACGGGTCTATACATCGCCAAAATAACAAAGACCCGTTTTTGATAAAGATGTGGAAAGTAAAAAAAGCAATAAACCTAATTACTATTACATCCTTGGAAACAGTTACATAATGATCCAATAAAATAAAAAGTAACGCGCGAAAGAATTAAAATCAGGACGTCCTCGGGTTTTGACCCTTTGCTTGAAATTAAAAGTTTTTTGTCCTTTTGTTTGAAATTAAATTAAACCTAAATCTAATTATTTAATTATTTACCAAAAAAAATGTTTTTTATGTTTTTTATATTTAATGAAAATAAGAAAAGAATTTAAAAGTTAGTAAACAACTCTAATTCTAGATTATTTTAATTATTAATGAAAATGTCAAAGTTGACCTAATTTACTAATTAATTAATTTACATGTTTATGTACAAAATAATAATAATTAATAATGATAATAATAATTAATTAAGAAAAAAAAAGATTAAAAGTGTCAAAACCTAATTCTATATAATTTTTATTTATTAAGAAAAAGATTAAAATATAAACCTAAATTAAGCTAAGTTAATTATTTAATATTTATTTACAAAAATAAGTTAATGGTGAAATTATTAATTAATTAAAATAATTTACAATTTTTGATTTCCTGATTTTTATGATGAAAAGTTAATTTGTTGTGAATTAATGATAATTATTAAACAATTAAAAGAATTAAAAAAGAAGAGAAAATAAATAAAATTATGCAAACCAAGGGGGTTAGATGGCCCATGTGGAGGTGAGATTGCAGTAATTCTTGCCCAAGAAAGACCAAGCCTGTTTGACTTTTCACTAATCACGTGCATGCTGTTTGACTGGGAGTATCATGGTCTTCACTCTGTGGCCATTGGATTGGGCATCATGGCCACTTGGCAAGCTTATGCTGAGCGTGCATGGTGGAACTCTGAATGATTGCTGCATTGGAAAGCTTTAAGAAAAATAAGAACAATTATATGGGGGACCTGGGAATCGAACCCAGGTCCCAGTACTTGCAAGCCACGTCCTTTGCCAACTGAGCTATCCAGCGCTTTTGTAATATAAATGAACGACAAATATTATATAAAAAAACAATCATTATGGCAATCAAACAAAATAACGTGCACTGGATTTGAACCCTCCAATCACGTTGAGCCACGCACGTCTTCTTCTTCGTTTCCTGTAAAAAACACAACAAGATAGCGGGGGTTTTAGACCCCCACAAAACACAACCACGAATAATAGCGATTAGCGTTAGGGATAATATAAAAAGGGCGCGATATGTCCATTCAATTCGTCTTGAGCTTCTGAGTTTAATGGTATATGTCTCAAGGCCTGATTTTTCCTCAATAAGAAAGCCCTAATTTTCAAGCTTCTAAACCCTAGATTTTATCCATGGTGGATTTTGATTCAGAGGGCTATAACCAAATTGGTTTGTACCAACAGCTTCAGAAGGTCCCTATTAACATAAATCAATCCAAAAAAATGGTCAAAAACACATGAATCGTGATATGCAAATTTGGAAAATAAAGCAAACCGTGTCACTTGTGATGAACGATTCTTTGCGTGTTAAGCTTCGTTCTTGATTGCAATGGCTTCCTGGCAATGTCAGCAATGTATTGGAAACAATTTTAGGCCTTGAACTCACCTGCAATATTGATTTTAGTTTTCAAGTTTTTCTTGAATTTTTGCAAAGTGGTTATGGCTTTCTATGGCAGTTTTTTCGTGCGTGTCCTGGAGTAGGGTTTCACTCAGCATATGTATGTGAAGAGAATTAGGTTAAAATTAAGCCCAACAATCCATTGCATTCAAGTTTGCATATGTGATTGGCAATCAAATCTTTTTTCAATCTTTTCTTTCATGAAACCTTGCCAATCATGGATATTTTGCCTTGTTGATTGAGAAACGAGTTTTCCAGCTTGCCCTGATCTGATTTGCTTCACAAAAGATCCAAAAACCATATCTTTTTAATTTTCCTATAATTAAAACCAATTAAATGAATTAATATTAATATAAATTCAATTAATTAATTAAAAATAAGAAAATAAATCATTTTAAGTTCAATGGGTCGTGCATAGGCTTTGGGTAAAGATTCAAGAAAGAATTTGAGGCCCATTAGCAAAAATGAAGTGTTTTAGGCAAAGTTGACTTTTGAAAGTTCCAAAAAATTTCCCAACTTCTCCAATGCATATCTTGCTCAATTTTGAAGCTATGACTATGTTCTTGGACATTTTGGAAAGGTCGTGAAGTCCTCTAACCAATGCCTTTGGTCCCCTGTCTTTTTGATTTAGCAATATCAAGTTATGGTCTTTGACTTAAAGTGCCTTTTTGTTGACTTTTGAAAGTGACCTATAATGTAGAAATTGATAACTTTTTGTGAGAGCATTTCTTGGACTTGGAATGTGAAGATGAGTTGTAGGAAATGTCATCCCCTTCAAAATGAGCATTGGATGGGATTTTTCTGATGAAACATGAAAAAGTTATGCCTTGGTCAAGTTACAGTTGACTTTTCAGATGTCCTAAAATAGTAACTTTTGACATCTTGAGACTTTTTGAGCCATGCTTGTGGAATCATGATAAAGAATTGATCAAATGATGATTGTGGCTTCAAAATAAGATGTTGACCAAAATTTTTGACTTTTGACTGTCAAATGACCATTTTACCCCTACAGTTGACTGTGAAGCAATTAGGGCTTTTGATTGTGCAACTTGGTGCTGTGAGTCTTGAAACTTGACATGTGGATGCTTGACAATGTATATAGGAATATGGGACTTGATTGGACCCTTGGAAACCTCAATTTCTTTGCAAGAACCAAAACCCTAATTTTGACTGTGTTAGGAGGCAATTGGACTGTGCAACCCTTGAGAGATTTTGAACCATCTGGAGATTGACCTTGACAAATCTTGAAGAATATGGGAGGGAAAATTTTGGGGTACAACAATCCTGCTGAGGTTGTAGTCATCCAAGATTCCTTCATCATCCTGCTGAGGTTGTAGTCATCCAAGATTCCTTCATCATCCTGCTGAGGTTGTAGTCATCCAAGATTCCTTCATCATCCTGCTGAGGTTGTAGTCATCCAAGATTCCTTCATCATCCTGCTGAGGTTGTAGTCATCCAAGATTCCTTCATCATCCTGCTGAGGTTGTAGTCATCCGAGATTCCTTCATCATCTTGCTGAGGTTGTAGTCATCCAAGATTCCTTAATCATCCTGCTGAGGTTGTAGTCATCCAAGATTCCTTCGTCATCCTGCTGAGGTTGTAGTCATCCAAGATTCCTTTATCATCTTGTTGAGGTTGTAGTCATCCAAGATTCCTTCATCATCCTGCTGAGGTTGTAGTCATCCAAGATTCCTTCATCATCCTGCTGAGGTTGTAGTCATCCAAGATTCCTTCACCATCCTGCTGAGGTAGTAATCGTCCAAGATTCCTTCATCATCTATTTGGAGTAGCAATCATTTCCAGATGGCATCTTTAAGCCCATCCCCGACAAGATTCTGTCACAACTCCGGATGGCATCTTTAAGCCCATCCCCGATAAGTTTCTGTCGCAACTCCAGATGGCATCTTTAAGCCCATCCCCGACAAGATTCTGTCACACTCCTGCAGATGGCATCTATAAGCCCATCCTCCTACCAACAATCTCCAAATGGCATCTGTAAGCCCATTCCCGACATCACAATGTTGATATTACACCATACGAGTGCAAATTTTTGGGCATTCTAGTGTTCAATTATCTTCCACCTTCGGATCACGAAAGGCTCGAAAGCCAATCTATATCCTCAGGTTTAAGAAAATTGAACAGGGGCAACTGTTGTACCCCAAAATTTGCCCTCTCAATTATCAAGGCCTTTCTCACAAGGACTCTTAAGGTTCAAGCTTGCACAAGTACTTTGGAATTTTTCAGTACCAAAATTAAAAGGAAACTGTCTAAAAGGGAGAAAACAGATAAAAATATTATTTTGACAAAAAATGGAGAAATACAAGTGTTCTTCGTTTCAGCTCTTTCGATTGGCCTTTTGGTCTCTTTAGACACAAGCTTGGATTGCATCTTTCGATTGGCCTTTTGGCCTCTTTCGACACAAGCTTGGCTTGCATCTTTCGATTGGCCTTTTGGCCTCTTTCGACACAAGCTTGGCTTGCATCATTCGATTGGCCTTTTGACCTCTTTCGACACAAGCTTGGATTGCATCCTTCGACTGGGCATGGGCCTCTGACACAGTTTGGTTTGGATTCACAAGGAAAAGAGCCTCTCGTAATCTATTTCATTTACAAGGCAAAAACCCTCTTGATGATGTCCTTCGATCCAGGAGGAAAAAGCCTCTCTTTTTCCCTCTTTCGATCACACATCCTACCCTTGCACGCCTTTTTCGTTTGGGGGAGTGACTTCTCCAACGTTGCAAGCTTCGATTGAGACTTCCATCCCTGGCACACATCCTTCGCTTGGGGGTGTGAATCCTTGGGCACAAGTGTTTTGTCATTCTTTCGTTTGGCCATATGGCCCCTTTGTAGGCAAATTTGAGTGGGAAGGATTTCCTGTTAGAAATGGCATGTTCCAAGCATACAAACTCTTCACTATGTCATTGCCTCAGGTGAAGAAAGCATCTTGGTGGTGCATTCGAAGAGTTTTGTCAGGCATGTTTGGATGTCCCCATTCGAAGGACATATATTACTGATCCATCCCAAGAGCATTAATTTTGCCCATTCGAAGGATTGTCTAGGGAAGTCATTCAAACGTCACTTCGATTGAAAAAAGGAGATGGTTACTGAAAATCTGGTCGAAGGAGGGTCAAAGTGAAAGGATGAAATATTCAAAGATGCTTGCTGCCAAGTTCAGGCGTGGTACACTGGCCAAAACTGCTGCACAGCAGTCCTGCATTGCTGCCCAATTCCTTGCACCAAAATGGCAATAAAGCACTGTCCCTCAAAGGCTACAAAGAGCAGTTTACTCAAATTGTTCAAATTATTTTGTTTTCCCTCCAAAAGCTTCAGCCAACTTTGCCTATAAATAAGAGGCTCCAACACATGTTTAAGGGAGGATCTTTGGACCAGAGGAACGAATCCCCCAAATTTTCTCAAACACAATAAATCTCTCAAGTCCCTTCAACAGTTGTGAGAAAAAACCTAGAATCACATACTTATTTCCTTCGATTCTGAAGAACAAATACTCTTCAGTATCCTTCGAATCCAGTTTGGAAAGAAACATAAGACTTGTTTCTTTCCTTCCTTCGAATCCAGCATTCCAAGCGCAACTGTTGGCCCCCTCTTTCAAATCCAGAACCCTGGGCCTCCACTTAAGGTCCCACGCCCATTCAAAGCCTCCATCAAGGTAAGTCACTCTTACCCTTGAACCTTTCGTTTCATGGCATAGTATGTGAATAATCTTCCCTTTCATTTCAAAACATGTACATAACACTTTGGTTCTTTTCGTTTCCACCCTGTTAACATGTTTTTAAAAGTTAACCCTTTCGTTTTGCTTTCTGTTTACCTGAACTAGCTTTAATTATTAAACTGTTTGAAAGATAAATACTAGCATGGCCTCAGGCCATGTTGTCATTTAATACTTGAAATGAAAGAAACAGGAAACAGGAAATAGGGAACGAAGCTTCTAGCTTCTACCCTCTTTCTCCAGGTTAAACGAAAGAGACAACCATGGGGAAAACCATGTTGACTTCTAGGCCCAAACGAAAAGCATACCTTCACTGACTTCCAGGCTCAGTCGAAAGGCATTCCCTCACTGATTTCAACCTCCAGTCGAAGAAGGCAACAAGGCAGAACCAGAAGTATTCTCCATACACTGACTTCCAGGCCCCAGTCGAAGGATACAACTTGCTGCTGCCTTTGCCCAATCGAAGGACAGGACCTCGCCCATGCCAAGGCCCAATCGAAAGACATGACTTTGCTGTTGCCAGCCCCAATCGAAGGAGGCCAACAGAATGCAAATCGAAGGGTGCTCTTGCTTGGGTCGAAAGACACTCATTTTTTACTTCTTTTTATCTTATTTTTTCCTTTACATTTCTATGCACTTCAATATGGTTGTAATAGTGTAGGATTTATTTTTTGCACTTTTTATTACTTTTGTACAAATGCTAGTAACTAGGTGTGTATGGCAAGATAAAACCAACAAGTAGACAACCTAAAAATCAAAGACAAATGCATGCAATAAAACACACTTTGCACACATGCACCCTTAGGGTAATCTCACTTGTTGCCTCAGAAAATAGTCATGTCCCTCGAGCATGGGAGTTTTAGAAAAGACCCTCGATAAAAGATCGGAGTCCCTCGATAACCCTCGATGTTGCCTTCGGTAAACGATCTAGTCCCTAAAACGACATTGCTAAAACGTCCCATATGTTGCCTTCTATGACTATACAAACGTCCCACGCCCGTCCCGTTCAACATCCTAACGCAAGGTTGTTCATCAAACACAATGGTGAAACAACACTGTTAAAAGGGTTAAAACATGAGAAAAAATCTTTGAGTAAAATAGGGTAGACAACTCTTAGTTACTTGATCAAAAATCTTGCAAAACATCCTTGCCATTTTTTCAAAACACACTCCACAACATAATTCTAAAACAACTTTCAAAAACATTGAAACATCTTTTCAAAAAGACAAACACCTTTGTAAAACATTCAAATAAGAATTGTTACAAAGGTTGCCTAGACAAGGC
Source organism: Vicia faba (assembly GCA_948472305.1). Lineage (NCBI taxonomy): Eukaryota > Viridiplantae > Streptophyta > Magnoliopsida > Fabales > Fabaceae > Vicia > Vicia faba. Next base: position 816,630,116 of record OX451741.1, on the reverse strand, counting down.
ATCTTTTTCAAAACATTTTCAAAACCACACACACAAAGCACCATTTCAAGCAATTGAAAAACAAAGGCAAGTGATCTAAAACAAGTAACTAAGAGCCCATGGATAACCATGGATGAAAAGGGTGCTATCACCTTCCCTTTTCATAATCTACCCCCCGAACCCACGAAAACATCTCAAAGGTCTTTCCTGTGCTTTTTGACCTTTCCTTAGGATAAAATAAAAAGTCGGTGGCGACTCTTGCTAAACCGAAACATTTGCGAACACAAACGCTAAACCTCAAGTCAGTTCTCCCACCGTATCACACTTCTCTATTAAGAACTTGGCTAGAAAACCCTTGACTCCCTTCTTGTTTCCCAGTTGGATACCACGTAGGTCCATTTCAGATGCAAAGCTGAGGCAATGATTTATGGCTTGGGAACTTCTTCTAAACCTGTGAAAGGCATATGGTCAAGAATAGGTATATCCAATAACTGAGAGAACTCTTCCATGGTAGGAACCAACTGATAGTCTGGAAAGGTGAAGCAGTGGTGCTTGGGATCAAAGAACTGAAAGAGTACACCCACCATCTTTTCATCAAAGCTTAAAGTAACCAGGTTGAGAAGTCGACCATGTCTCTTAGTGAACGAAGAAGTTTCAGGAACCCTTGATACTAGCTCCTTGAGTTGGAGAGGTATTCTCACAAAGCTGATTCAGATAGTATTTCTACGAGCGAAAGCCATGATCTGCAAAACAGAACAAAGATAAATTCCCTCGGTCCTTGAGATGGTTAGTATAATAAGAATGGATGCTATGTTATGATGCATGATGTTATGTTCAAACAGAGTAAATCACACACAAGCAAAGCACATAATTGACCTTAGGTTCAAATGCTTGCATGAGGTTAAAGGTAAGTACCCTCTTGAAGTTTAGTTGGTTTCAAACCTGTCTTAGAAAAGTAATTGGGTTCTAAGGATTCTCAATATCACTGACCATCCTTTATCAGACATTGTTTCAGCTCAGGAAATCTTTTCTTGCAACCGAAATATCCCGAAAGTCTGATCTCAATGAGTGTAGCATCGAGTATCAACCAATCCTCAGCTTTATACCAAGGTCGGCTATCTCACTACTTTCTAATGGCCAGGTTTGTTCAACTAAGGTTCTAAGGTCCGTTAGTGCTTCACGACACCACATGGCGGCCCCGTATTCTCCTTGTTTCCACACGAAGGATACCGGTACCAACCAAAGTGTCACACCAACACAACCATCACTTAAACCATATCGGTCTATGTTGTACAGTCTCCACGATCTATTGCTGTTTATCTAAAAAGTGCCCCCAGATCCAGGTGTAGGATCTTCAACAATACCCAAGCAAAAACCCTTAAAGATAAAGTAGTCAAAACAAACAAGAAAGCAATTTAAAAATGACCTAGATCCTAAGGTATACCCCACTTTATTAATTATTCCCTAGTAGAGTCGCCAGTTCTGTGATACGGTGGTAGAACCGACATGTTTTTTTGTTACTACTGGTTTTGCATTTTTTGTTTGCAAATGTACGGTAAGCAAGAGTCGCCACTGACTTTTATTTCATCCAACAAAGGAAAAAGGAAAAGAACAGAAAAAAACTTTTTCGAGAGTTTGAGTACGGGGGTAGATTATAGAAAGGGAAGGTGTTAGCACCCTTTCTATCCGTGGTTTTCCACGGGCTCTTAGGTACTTGCTCATTTTTGAAATTGCTTTCGTGTGTTTGTGTGTTTGAAAAGTTTTGAAATTGCCTTAGTGCGGAGCTTCACTTTATGGTAACCCTTGTATCAGTCCTCAAGGGTGTGATAAAGTGTTTTGAAAACTTTAGTTTGAAAAGTTTGTTTGAAAGTGTATGGCGTAAAAGTTTATTTGAGCAAGTACTTAAGAGTTTCTACCTACTCGAAAAAGGCTATGCGTTTTCTTATTTCCTTTAGACAGCGTTATCCTACTATTAAGGAGTAGGTAGCTCCATCGTTGGATTTTAAGGGACAATCGAAAGGGACGAGTGCGATCATTAAAGTAATGACTAGGAAACTTTAGTAATTACCCTAGAGTCTTAAAGATCTTTCTGAGGCAACATTCGAATGGGTCATTTTTTATCTTTTAGGACTGGAGGAAAACCACTAAGACTCCCTATACTTCATAACCGTTTACTGAAGGCAACCAAAGTGGGGAAAACCCTAGGAGTGAGCATGTGCAAGTGTTTGATTTTCAGTTATCATCTTTGCACATTTAGGATTTTCTACTGTTTTAAGTTATGATCTTTTGCATACAATCCTATTGTCAATCATCTAACAGTTTATAATGACGAAAAGTAAAATGCGAGAAATTTAAACCTAGCTATTACAAGGCCTTGGGGAGGAGGATTACATAATCAAAAACTTTGGGGAAAACAGTAAATAAAAGTAGTAATAAATCTAATTAAACTATTACAAACTCAGAGCAATTACATTAATTGGAAAATAATGAATTAAATATGCACGAGAATAAATTAAATGAGGAGTTAAAATTAAATTCAAAAACATTTAATTTAATAAATAAAGAAAAATATTTTTTTTGGATTTTTGAGAAAAAATAATTAATTTTGCAAATTAACCTAATTTCTAATTAATTTTAATTATGAAAAAAAGATTTTAAATTATCCTAATTAATTAATGGAATTAAATATTTTGTGAAAAAAAACTAATTCTATTTTTGTGTTTTTGTGATTTTTTTATTTAATAAAAAAACAATAATTTTGTAAAGTAATTAAAACCCAATAATTAAAATAAGAAATTAAAAAAGAAAAAGAATGGGCCTGGTATGAAAAATAATTATGGGGGGGTGTATGCTGAATTTTCCAGGCCCAGAACAGCTGGCCCAAGGCTGCGCCTGATCCAGTGGGGATCACCTTTGGAAGGATCACCATGTGCTACGCATGTGGTGTGCTAGATCTAGACTGATGATGGATCTAGTGGATGAGATGTCGAAGTGTGTGATACGGTGGGAGAACTGACTTGAGGGTTTTGCGTTTGATCGCAAATGTTGCGGTTAGAAAGAGTCACCACCGACTTTTCTTTTATCCAAAAGGAAAGGTGAAAAAAGCACAGGAAAGACCTTTGAGATTTGTTTCTTGAGTTCGGGGGGTAAATTATGAAAAGGGAAGGTATTAGCACCCTTTTCATCCATGTTTTTCCATGGTCTCTTAGTTACTTGCTAGATCACTTGATTTTGTTTGAAAATGTGCTTTGTGTGGTTTTTGAAAGTATTTTGTAAAGAAGCCATTGTTTAGGCAATCTTTGTAATGATTCTTGTTTGTAAGAATGTATACAAAGATGTTAATCTTTTGAAAATGTTTTCAATGTTTGTAAGATGTTTGAAAGTGTGTGTATTTGTTTTGAAATGTAGCAAGGGTGATTCTTTTGAAATGGAGTAAGTAATTAGGAGCAATCTACCTACTAAAATGCCTTTCTTGTTCATTTTCTTTTCCTTTGACATTGTTGTCGTACCATTGATTTGGTAAGCAACCCTATCTTTGGATGTAAACGGGACGAGTGTGGGTCATCGTATAACCATGATTAGCAATGTTGCACGGTATCTTAGCATTCTTTTTGAGGGACTAAGATCATTTGTAAGGCAACTTAGATAGCGACATCGAGGGACTATGATCTTGTATTTGCTTGTTTTGGCTAAGATACCTTACATGCCTAATATGGCTATTTTGTATAAGGAAACTAAGTGGAATAACCCTAGGGGTGCTTGTGTGCAAGTGTATTGTTTTCATGCTTTCTTTTGTCTTGAATTAGGGTTTTCTAAGCATTGATTTTAGTCTTTTAATACAAACCCTAATTACTAGCATGTTATATGAAAGCGATAAATTACGAAATTTAAAGTTACTATGCTATTACAACATTTGTGGGGAGGGGGGTATACAATTTGTAAATAGGGATTGCAAGAATTTAAACCTAATTAGTCTATTACAACCATATTTAATTGGCATGAATATACAAGGAATTTAAATACAAAGTATAAAAATGAATAAATGTACAAGGATGCAAAATATGAAGAAAATGAATTTTGTTTGGTTTTCATGAAAAAATGATTTTGTCTTAACCTAATTTAAATAAATAAAAATAGTTAATTAAGTTTGAATTTATTAAGAAAAAGATTTTAAAAGAAAAATCTAATTCTATTAATTAATCAAAAGAAAATAAGTTTAAGAAAAGTATATATTCTTTGGTATTTTTTATCTTGAAAATATTTGTAGTATTATAAAATATTTTTAGTCCTTTTTTATATTAAAATAATGTATTTTAAATGGTGTGAAGAAAAATAAAAAACAATATAATATTAATTAAGTTTATAAAATCTACTTAATAAAATGAATGAAGTATAAAAATATTTTTATTTATGGAAAAAATAAAATAAAATATCTCAAAATATAAATATATCATTTTTTTTGTATTTTTATGATTTTTTTAATATTAGAAAAATAATTTAAGAAAATAAACAAAATAAAAATAAGAAAAGAAAATAAAATTGGACTAGGGGTGTCAATGGGAAACAGGGAGGTCAACTAGCAAAAAATAAAATGAGCCAGGCCCAAAGGGCCCAGAGCCTGCCAAACAAAAAAAGGGTCAGAATTGTGAAAATATGAAAAAAAATGCAAAAGGGTACCACTGGGGCTCGAACCCAGGTCCCAAAGGTTACAGGCGCGCGCTTCTACCACTGAGGTGACTATACATCCGTTAATACAAATGAAACAATAAATATGTAAGACAAAACGTGTTCTGAAGACTTCATCTTCAACCTCCAGCCAGACCAACTGTAACTTTCTCATTTCTCATCAAAAGTGAAAACTGTAAACATGAAACTTGTAGCAAATTTTTCCATGATTCCAGAAATGTAAAGTATTAAAACTATAGATCAAAGATAAGCAAGAATTTTAATGGCCCTAATCTGAACCCTAAAAATTTCAGAGATTTCAGTTTCAAAATTCTCTAAGCTCAAGCAAAATTAATGGAAACTATGGACATGGTTAGCTTCAGGGCAATGCTATCTACATGTTTTATTCACAAATAAACTATTGATGATGCCTGTATGAAGAGTTCCAAGTTGAGGAAACTTACCTCAAAACTGGAAATCGTGTTTGGAGTTTAAGCTTGTTTCAAGTGATGGTGATGATCAGGTTAGCTTCCTTGAGGTCCTAGGAAGCTAATGCAATGGTTTGCTTGAGTTGAGAGTGGCTGAAATGACTTGGAGAAGTCCAACTCTAATGCTCTATTTTTGGCTATGGAAGTTGAGGAAGATGATGTTACAGTCATGTAACAGGGACAGGGACAAGTTATATTTGATGTATAGGAACGTTAGGAACTAAAAGGCCAAAGAACGCACGAGGGAAATATAAGATACAAGTTCAAGGTCAGAACCTGCACAAAAATGGAGTTTTCTGTGCCATTTATGGCTAGAGGGATTTTGAGAGAGTTTCAGGCTTTCCAAAATCGTGTGTTGTGTTGAAATTGACTTGTTAATATGTATGGAAAAGATTAGAGCACAAAATCACTCCAAGTTTCTAAGTTATAGGGTTATGGCTCTATAACTTGCTTTTTAAGAAAAGTGAAGTGAGAAATCTCAAGTATTGTACAAGCATGCTCTGAGCTTTTTGATACTTTAGACACATTGCTTTTGGTTTATAGGGGTTGTGTGTGCAGAAAGAACAAGTTAGAAGCTCAAGACAAGTTGACTTTGTGATTAAAGCAACCTTTCAAGAATGGAACGATAAATTTCTTCCTAAAATTGAAAATTGGTTTGGAAAATACTTGGAACACTTGGATAATAGCTCAAAAGCAAGTGTAATATTATGATTATGGATAGATCTTGAGGTTTAGAGGCCTGCAAAACAAGATTGTGCAACATAGGTTTGAAATTGACTTCTTGTTCATCACAAAATGGCTTGTAAATTAAGTGACAAAACCCTAACTTCATCTCTTCGATTCTCCCTACTCAAGAATGATATCAAGGAGTTATTAGAAATTTTGGAAATCTTACAACATGATCTACAACCCCTCTTTGAATTGCTTTTGAATACTCCCCTTGGAACTATGTGAAAAAGTGTCATGAAGTTAGGTCAAAATCCTGTCCAAATTAGGGCAAAATTTCACTAAGTGTTTGTTTCATGACCCTATGTTCATAAAATTGTAACTTGAGATCCAAGCATTTTTGGAAGAAGTTGTGTCAAGAAAAGTTGTATATTTCATGGAGATCTACAACTTTCATGTTGGAAGTTTCTCTTGAATCATCTTGCATCACAGTGAAAAGTTGGCTCAAAGTTATGAAAAAATAAGAAATTTTCCAAACTTAGAAAAGTTTCTAAGTTAAGAAATTTTAACATTTCAAGATGAATTCTTGAATTCTTGATTTCTTGATGAAATTTTTTCATATTTTTACATGTTTTGATGAATTGTGATCTTTGGTACTTGAATTTGACCAAAAAGTCAAAGTTTGACTTTTTACTATACAGTTGACTTTTGATCAGTTGACTAAAAAATTCATTTGTCAATCCAATGGACTTGCAATGTTTTGAACCATGTCATTAGGTAAAAATTATTCAATTGGAATCTTGAGATCATTACTTAAACCAATTGACCATTTGGTAGGTAAAAAAAATCAGAAATTGCCCTTTCCCAGTCAAAACCCTAATTTTGACCATTTTTCCCTTTTGGAGATTTGATCAAATTTCTTGAGGAGTTATGGTCCAAACTTGATAAAATGATACACATGAGCTTAAAATGTTGATGTGGACCAAAAATTATGAAGTTTGACTATGAATTGGCCATAGTTTACTTTTTCCCCAATATAGCTGATTTTTAGGTCAACTGCTCAATTGACTGATCAAAAGTGTGATCCAAGGCTTGAAAATTGACATAAGTAATCTTGGGGGTCCATAATGATCTATGAAATTCATATGGGGCATTGGAAGTTCAAAAATCCTTGTGCAAACTCAAACCCTAATTTTGGTCATTAGTGCTTAAGGAGATGTCTTGAGTTGATCAACCCTAGTGCAGTCTTGAGTCAAAGGAGATCTTGTGAGTAAATTCTTGATAAGTGAGAGGGAAAATTTTGGGGTACAAAAATTGCCCCTTTTCAATCTTCTTAAGCCCGAAGATTTATATTGGCATGTTTTGCCATTCGTGACTCGAAGGTGGAAGATGATTGGACACTAGAGTGCCTAGAAATTTGCACTCGACAATGTGATGGTAGAGGGAATGGGCTTAAAGATGCCATTTGGAGAGGTGATAGAATTTGTTTGGAGATGGGATTGTAGATACCATCCAAAAGTGATTGCTGAATCTGAAAGAGAATCTGAATGAGTATTAGAATGGCCTCCGTATCTGAATTGTATCTGGAAGCTGATTTTGAATGAGTATCAGAATGGCATCCGTGTCTGGAGCATATCTGAACTATATTTGAAAGTTGAATGAGTTTCAGGATGGAATCTGTGTCTGGAGTGTATCTGAACTGTATCTGAAGATCGAATCTGAATGAGTATCAGGATGGAATCCGTGTCTGGAGCGTATCTGAACTGTATTTGAAGATCGAATCTGAATGAGTATCAGGATGCCATCCGTGTCTAGAGCGTATATGAACTGTATCTGAGAGCTGGATCTGAATGAGTTTCAGGATGGCATCCGTGTTTGGAGCGTATCTGAATTATATCTGAAGATCGATTCTGAATGAGTATCAGAATGGCACCCGTGTCTGGAGCGTATCCGAACTGTATCTGAAGATCGAATCTGAATTAGTATCAGGATGGCATCCGTGTCTGGAGCATATCTGAACTGTATCTGAGAAGTTGAATCTAAATGAGTATCAGAATGGCGTCCGTGTCTGGAGCATATCTATACTGTATCTGAAAGTTGAATTTGAATGAGTATCAGAATGGCGTCCGCGTCTGTAGCGTATCTGAACTATATCTGAAAACTTTGATCATTGTTAATGGTAGTTGTTAACCTTATCCTGAAAAGGGTAAAATGTTAGCTAAAATGCAAAGTCATGTTGTATGAAATGCATGGTATGATGCATTTGTGTAACCAATATTTATGATATATGGGTGCGATGTATGCGCATGTGAGCTAATTCTGTTGTACTGCTATTGGAATGGGGAAAATAAATCCCTGTCTGCTGCTGAGGATTATAAGTCTTCATGTTGTGAAGTTTGAAGTGCTGATGAATTTCCCTTAGAGAAATAAACTCTGTTGTAAGGGAAATGCCATGTACTGTTTGAAAAATTCTGGTTGGGGAATTCTGAGAAATTTGGATGACTTCTACTGGGGATTGATAATTGGAAGCTTTGTTCTGTTGGGGATTAAATTGCTCACTGTGGGGAATTTTATGGAGATAAACTTAGAGAGATTTCCCTATCCCTTAAAGCCATCAGCGATTGTCTTTTATTTTGTTTATTTATAAACAGTAATTATGTTCAAATACATATGTTCAACAATGAATCATTGGACGTTTTTGTAAACAAAACACAAGCGAAAAGAAAAAAACAGATAGTTTTTGCACTTTCAAAGGGATATCTTCGTATTGACTTTGAGTAAGTATTTTTGTACAATGAGACAAACATTCTAGTAAGATAATTCCATCGTAAAAAATGAAAATTTTAATACAAAGAAAAGATAGCTATGTGCAATAATCCCATAGGGTTCCCATTCTGCTATAGCCTTTGTATCTCTGAGCATCTTGTCCATTTGTTGCCTTGTCCGAAGATGATTGAATTGGTCAGAAATGTCGAGTTTACAAGTTGTCCGTAAGGTGATCCAACGGGACATAGTCATACGCTTTAATTCCCTAACTTTTTCCTGGACTGCCCTTTCGGGTTTTTAGTCCACTGGGATACCCTTTTTTGCCCAAGTCGCCCTTTCGGGTTTTCAACTTGCCAGGTGTACAATTTTTTTTGCTTTTATCCCTAATTTTTTCCCGAACCTTTTTTGGTTCACCGGGATGCCCTTGTTTTTCCTAGGTGTGTCAACCTAGCAGGTCTCTTATGCGTAGTGTCGTTTGACTATGTTTGCGTTTGCAGGTTGTGGCTGGTCGTCGCCATCCATGGTGGTCAAGATCATTGCTCCACCAGAGAATATGTTTTTATTACAAATGGTCCTTCGTACGTAGGAGTCCATTTGCCCCTAGGATCACCTTGCGGCAGTATGATACGTTTGATTACCAGATCTCCAACTTGATACACTTGGCATCTGACCTTTTTTTTGAAAGCCTTAATCATCCGTTTTTGATACATTTGACCATGGAAAACAGCAGTAAGCCTTTTATCGTCAATCAAGTTTAGTTGATAAAGTCGAGTTTGGATCCAATCTTCTTTATTCAGCCCTGCATCCTTCATAATTCTTAGAGAGAAGATTTGGACCTCAATAGGCAAGACAGCCTCCATGTCGTATACCAGAGAGTAGGGTGTTTCCCTGATTGATGTGCGAGCTGTGGTACGATATCCATGGAGAGCGAATGGTAGCATCTCATGTCAGTCTTTGTATGTGACTGTCATTTTCTGTATGATCTTTTTAATGTTCTTATTCGCAGCTTCAACAACACCATTCATCTTTGGCCGGTAAGGGGAAGAATTATGATGCTGGATCTTGAATTGCTCGCACAAGACGGTGATCATAGTATTATTCAAGTTTGTACCATTGTCTGTAATGATCCTCTCTGGGATACCGTAACGACAAATGAGATTCTGCTTGATGAACCGGGCGACAATGTTCTTGGTAACGGAAGCAAAGGAAGCCTCCTCCACCCATTTTATAAAATAATCAATGGCTACTAGGATGAAGCGGTGTCATTGGAGGTTGTTGGCTTGATTTCCCCAATCATATCAATCCCCCACATAGTAAAGGGCCAAGGAGCTATCAAGACATTCAGAGGAACTGGAGGTACGTGCACCTTGTCAGCATAAATCTGAAACTTGTGGCAGGTTCGAGAGTGTTGATAGCAATCTGCTTCCATCGTAGACCAGTAATAGCCTGCCCGTAGGATTTTCTTTGCCATCGTATGCCCACTGGAATGGGTGCCAAAAGTGCCTTCATGTAACTCAACCATGATCCTTTCAGCTTCAACCTTGTCTACACACCGAAGTAACAGAGAATCATGGTTGCGTTTGTAAAGAATGCCATTACTAAGGAAGAATTTAGCAGAGAATCTCCTTAAGAACTTCTTGTCGTTTACTGAAGCTCCTTCTGGATATTATTGAGACTCGAGATACTTCTTGACTTCGTGAAACCAAGGCTGGTCCACTACTTCTTCAGAATTAATCTCGTGACAGTGTGTTGGTTCCTCCATTCGTTCGATGGTGATCTGGGGAGCCTCGTTATTCCATTTAAGTTTAAACATATATGACATTGTAGCTAGTGCGTCTGCTAGCTGATTTTCTTCTCGCGGGAAATGCTCGAAGGTAATTTTCTCAAAATATGGGAGCAATGTCAAAACATGTTCTTTGTAAGGGATAAGGTTAGGGTGTTTGGTGTCCCATTCCCCTTTGATCTGGCTAATAACCAAAGTTGAATCTCCAAATACATTCAAAGATTTGATCCCCAAGTCTATGGCAGCTTTGAGACCAAAGATGCACGCTTCGTATTCCGCCATGTTATTTGTACAATTGAAGCAGAGTCTTGCCGTAAATGGAGTATGACATCCTTCCGGAGATATGAGTACAACACCAATACCATTGCCGAGTGTGTTAGATGTGTGATACGGTGGGAGAGAACTGACTGTTTTTGGATATGCTGGTTTGCATTTTGCGTTTGTTTTTGCAAAATGTCGCGGTAAGCAAGAGTCGCCACCGTCTTTTATTTTATCCAACAAGGAAAGGAAAAAAGCACAGAAAAATTCCTTTTTTGAGATGTTTCTCGGGTTCGGGGGGTAGATTATAGAAAGGGAAGGTGTTATCACCCTTTATATCCGTGGTTATCCACGGGCTCTTAGGTACTTGCTCAAATTGTTTTCAAAAATTGCTTTTCTTTTGTGTTTGTGGGTTTGAAAAGAGTTTTTGTTTTGAAAAGGAGTGTAAGTATGAAAATTTATTTTGTTTTGAAAGAGCAAGTACTTAAGAACCATCTACCTACTCGAAAAAAGGAATCGTTCTATGCTATCTTCCTTTAGACAATGCTATCCCACTATTAATGAGTAGGTAGCACCGTCGTTGGAGTTTGAGGGTCAATTCCAATTTAGGGACTTACGGTCACTAAAGCAATGTTAGGACGCCTTAGCGGTAGCCCTAATGTCTTAGATCATTTTTCCGAGGCAACCGTTTCGAGGCAACTATGATCTTTGGACAAGAGGGAAACCTCTAAAACTTCACATACTTAATGACCGCGTACAAAGGCAACCAAGTGAGGTGTATCCTAAGAGTGCACATGTGCGAGTGTGTTGTTTTCGGTTAATTTTGTCTTTGTACATGTTAATGGTGATCTATGTTGATTTTAGGTTTAAATGTTCAATCTTGTCATGCATTCCCTATTATTAAACATCTAACAGTGTATAAGTTGCGGAAATTAAATTGCGGAAATTAAACTAACTATTACAAGGCGTCGGGTATTTACATCGCCAAAAGCAACCCTTGAAATTAAAGTGCGGAAAATAAATAAAGCAGTAAAAATAGTAAAGTCTTATTAAACTATTACATTCCAGGAAACAGATACAACATTGAAATAAAATGGAACGCGTGCGGGAAATTAAATCGGGCGCAAGTGTTTAGGGTTTTGATCCTTTAATTAAAGAAAAGATTTTTTGTTATTTTTGAATGAAGAAAGAAATTAATCTAGGTTAATTATTAAATTAATAAACTAATTAATTAATTAATGAAAATAATATTTTTAGATTTTTTGATATTTAAAGAAATAAAAATAAATTTAATCAATGTTAAGAAAACCTAATTGTCTAAGTTAATTTTAATTATTGCAAAATATATTAAAAGTTATTCCTAATTAGAACTAAATTAATTAAATTAATATTTATTAACAAAAATAAAATACTGAAATTTAATTAAATAAACAAAATATATTTTGGTTTTTAATTTTATGAAGAAAAAGATTTAATTGGTTAGTTAATGATAAAATAATAAATAAAAGAAATAATAAAAGAAAATAGAAAGAGTTAGGGTTTGGGTCTGATTTTGGAGGTCTTGATAGCAAATTCCTTGGCCCAAATGTGCAGGCCTGGCTGACTTTTTGGAATCCAGCGTGTGCATTTGACTAGGGAGTATGGTGGACGTTTCATCTGGGCCATCAGATTTGGCCTAGGGCCATCTGTCCATTGGTTAAATGAGGGAGTATGATAGGCTACATGCTTGGGTCAGCACTGGATCACCTGAAGAGAAAAAATACAAAGCATATGGCGAGACCTGGGATTCGAACCCAGGTCCTGTTGATCATTGGATACACACCTTTGCCACTCAACCATCACGCTTCAATTGTCAATATATTGGATAATAATAATAATATGGAAAAACACATAATATGCCAGAACAAAAAAAAATAAAATGCACCAAGTTTGAACTGTCCAACCAGGGGGAGACACATCTTCGTCTTCTTCCTTCAACCCTGTACATTTACCTACGGATTTATATTCGCGGCTAAATTCGTATGTCCATCCTAAAATCAGTTTTAGGCCATGAAAATCAAATCCAAGACTATAGTTATGCTCGTCTATCTCCCCTGGTTACGTCCATGTCCATCAATGGCACTAATTTTGCCTGTAAAAGAAATGCCCAAAAAACAAACTACAAAACCATAGGTTCGGTTATAGGGTTACAGTCTATATAAATGCAATCAAACAATGCCAAAAGTTCAGAAATTTCATAAGCATCACAAATATATCCATGGTTTGTCAAAATGATGCAAAAATAGAAAGTTGCGATTTGGAATACAGGGCCATGAAACGGGATGCTTACAATGTGTTTGAGAGGGTGTGAGAGCTTGCTTTTGATTGCAGGAGGTTGAGTAGACACCCAACAATTGATTGGTGTTGAGTTTTGCCTTTGTAAATGCCTCTAAGGATTATTTCAGTTTTGCACTTTTTTGTCAATTTTTCAAGTTTGGTTCTTGGTGTTCTTGCAGTCTCTAGGTCTAAAATTCGTGTGCCTTGGATTGTATATGTATCCTGCAATGTATTAGGTCAACTTTTATGGACTGAATCCTTGCACATTGATGCCTTGAGATTGGATTTGATTCACCATTGATAACTTGCCTAATTTGCCAAAAACTAAATCTTTTTGCACATGGAATGCTTGATACAAATTTGGTCATGATATTGATGATGATTAGGTCCTGAAAATAGAAAAAGATCTCATGTAATCAAGTTTTGGGATTTTATTTGATTAAAATTGATTAAAAATGAAATAATTCAAATAAAAATCAAATAAAATAATAAAATTGATAAATGGACACAAGGTTGAGGCTAGGACACGTGTGCAATGTGGCAAGCCCAAATCAAGTGGAAAAGAATGGGCCCTTTTAACAAAATTTGATGTTTTGGGGATAGTTGGCTTTTGGCAATTTTGCAAAAATGCCCAACTTCAACAATGCATAACTTCTTCAATTTTGCACTTTTGGAAGTGTTCTTAGACTTTTTAGAAAGCTTGAGATGTATTCTAACCAAACATTTTCGTCTCATATAATTTTGATATTCCATGCTCAAGTTATAAGCTTTGTAAAAAAAGGTGTTTTTGTTGACTTTCAAAAATGACCTATAATGTCCAAATTTATAACTTCTTGTGAGTGCATTTCTTGATATTGGGGTATGAATATGGATTGTAGGAAATTTCATCCTATTCAAAATGAGCTTTGGATGGGTCATTTCTCATAAAGTATGAGAATGTTATGCTTGGTCAAAGTTGAGTTGACTTTTCCTGCAAAACCCTAATTTAGCAACTTTTGAGTCTTGATGAATTTTGAGCAATCCTTGATGAATCATGATCAACCCTTGATAAAATGATGAAATATCCTTTAAAATGAGAATTTTGGCAAAAAATATTGGAGTTTGACTATTTATAGGTCATAGTTGACTTTTGCCCTAACATAGACGATTTTTGGACCCTTTGAGCAATTGACTGAGCAAACTTCCTCTGCAAGGCTTGAAATTTGACATGGATGAACTTGAGAACATATTAGGACATTGGGGAGCACTTGATGTCATTTGGATGCAAGGACCTTGATGCAACACAAAACCCTAATTTGGAATTGACTGCCTTAGGAGATAGCTTGACTGTCCAACTCTTGAGCATCTTGAGCCACTTGGAGATTTTTATTGAAATGTTTTGAGAGATATGAGAGGGAAAATTTTGGGGTACAACAGCTGTCCCTGTTCAATCTTCTTAAACCTGAGGATGTAGATTGGCTTTCGTGCCTTTCGTGATCCGAAGGTGGAAGATGATTGAACACTAGAGTGCCCAGAAATTTGCACTCGCATGAAGTCGTATCAGCCTTGTGATATCGGGAATGGGCTTACAAATGCCATTTGGAGACTGTTGATAGGTGGTCTGAACTTCGGCTGGAATACGAATCAGGGAAATCTTTATCGTTGATCTTACTGAACCAGAGAAGGTCTTGGATTAACTTTGACTGGATAAGAATCAGAAAAATCTTAGGGTCGATTTAACTGAACCAGACGAAAGTCTTGGAATATCTTCAATTGGAATACGAATCAGGGAGATCTTAGCATCAATCTGACTAAACCAGAGAAGGTCTTGGATTAACTTTGACTGTATAAGAATCAGGAAAATCTTAGAATCGATTTAACTGAACCGGACGAAAGTCTTGGAATATCTTCAACTGGAATACGAATCAGGGAGATCTTAGGGTCGATCTGACTGAACCAGAGAAGGTCTTGAATTAACTTTGACTGGATAAGAATCAGGAAAATCTTAGGGTCGATTTAACTAAACCAGACGAAAGTCTTGGAATATCTTCAACTGGAATACAAATCAGGGAGATCTTAGGGTCGATCCGACTGAACCAGAGAAGGTCTTGGATTAACTTTGACTGGATAAGAATCAGGAAAATCTTAGGGTCGATTTAACTGAACCAGACGAAAGTCTTGGAATATCTTCAACTGGAATACGAATCAGGGAGATCTTAGGGTCGATCTGACTGAACTAGAGAAGGTCTTGAATTAACTTTGACTGGATAAGAATCAGGAAAATCTTAGGGTTGATTTAACTGAACCAGATGAAAGTCTTGGAATATCTTCAACTGGAATACGAATCAGGGAGATCTTAGGATCGATCTGACTAAACCAGAGAAGGTCTTGGATTAACTTTGACTGGATAAGAATCAGAAAAATCTTAGGATCGATTTAACTGAACCGGACGAAAGTCTTGGAATATCTTCAACTGGAATACAAATCAGGGAGATCTTAGCATCAATCTGACTGAACCAGAGAAGGTCTTGGATTAACTTTGACTGGATAAGAATCAGAAAAATCTTAGGGTCGATTTAACTGAACCAGACGAAAGTCTTAGAATAACTTCAACTGGAATACGAATTAGGGAGATCTTAGGGTCGATCTGAATGAACTAGAGAAGGTATTGGATTAACTTTGACTGGATAAGAATCAGGAAAATCTTAGGGTCGATTTAACTGAACCAGACGAAAGTCTTGGAATATCTTCAACTGGAATACGAATCAGGGAGATCTTAGGGTCGATCTGACTGAACCAGATAAGGTCTTGGATTAACTTTGATTGGATAAGAATCAGAAAAGTCTTAGTATCGATTTAACTGAACCAGACGAAAGTCTTGGAATATCTTCAACTGGAATACGAATCAGGGAAATCTTAGCGTCGATCTGACTGAACCAGAGAAGGTCTTAGATTAACTTTGACTGGATAAGAATCAGAAAAATCTTAGGGTCGATTTAACTGAACCAGACGAAAGTCTTCCATAGATGTAGTTTTTCTTTTGAGGGGACTACCAGGTCATACGAGTAGTCAACGGTGTTTACTGATTCGTCTTTCCCTGAAACAGTAAAGGGTCAGTCATATGCAATGTCATGATGTATGAAATGCATGATATATATCAAGCAATGATGCTCTCAACATAAATGATATTGTATGGTATGATGCGTATATGTATGTATCATGATGTATGGAAATGTGATGTTTTAGCTGGGGGAAATAAATCTCGGATAGCTGCTGGAGAATAGAGTTGAATTCTTCGTTTCCGCTGGGGATGACGAATGAAGATGATTGCAAGAATAAACCTGCAGGAGAAGATAACTCCGTTGGGGAATAAACTGATGAGGAGGTTACTCTGTGGGGAAGAGATGCTCTGCTGAGGATTCCGCTGATAAACTCCGTCAGGATGAATTATCGTTGCTGGTGATATTGAATCTGTTGAGGATTGAATTCCTGTTTGTGAAAGGGAAGAACTCCGCTGGAGACGATCTCTCAGTGGAGACGTTACTGGGGATAACCTGTTAGACTTTTGTGGGGATAATCCTTTGAGCTTGGATGGGGAGATTTATTTTGTACTCCGCTGGGGATAGACTTCCGGAGTCTACTGGGGATGATGCTTCAACTACGTTGGGGAAGCTTTTTCAGTCTGTGCTGGGAAAATTTTAACTCCACTAGGGGTATCTTGTATTCTGCCGGGGAACATTCTTATACTCCGCTAGGGAATATTAAGACTGTCGGGGATATCAAGCCTTTTTAGTGCTGATGGTAGATCAACTCTACTTGGGGAGAGCATTGCTGATTCGCTCATAGATGCAAGTCCCAGCTGGGGGAGAGCTACCATTACTGTCTTACTCTGTGGGAAGTGAAGGTATCTTAGCTATATTCTTCAGATGAATTTACCCGGTACCTGGTGGACAAAGCAACTATACAGTTTGGACAATTCTTATTGCCCCTGTTTCTGATATTACCCGTAATCGTCTTTTGTTTCGCATGTAAATATTCATGAGCGGCAATTAATGTCAAATGCATATATCAAAAATGAACATTGGACGTTCTTTTGCAAAACAAAACAGATAAAGGAAAACAATTTGAAATTTATTTGAAAATGAATTGTATTGATTTTTGAAGTTTGGCCTGTAAATAGGCGTTTTTGTACAGGAGGCTGACGTCCTAGTAAGAGAACGCCGTCGATCAAGAGAGTTTATACATTTTGTAAAAAATTAACAAAACAGTTATGTGAATAATCCCACTGGGTTCCAACTCTGCTATTACCTTTATGTCCTCGAGCATCTCATCACTTTGCTACTGGTTGAAGGTAGATCAGATTGATTAGTGTCGTCCGAGCTTGATAGTCGATACCGAAGTCTGGATGCAAGATGATCCAATGAGACATAGTGTTACGCTTTGATCCCTAATTTTTGCCTGGACCGCCCTTTCGGGTTTTCAGTCCACCGAGATACCCTTTTTTGCCCAATCCTCCTTTTCAGGTTTTCGACTTGCCGGGTGTACAGATCTTTTTTCATTTTCATCCCTTATTTTTGCCCGAACCCTTTTGGTTCGCTGGGAAGCCCTTATTTTTGCCTAGGCCAGTCAACCTAGCGGGTCTTTGATCATGCGTAGTATCTTTTCACTATGTCTGCATTAACGGGGTGAGGAAGGTCGTAACCACCCATTGTGGTTAGAATCATATCTCCTCCTGAGAAAATGTTCTTAACCACAAATGGCCCTTCATAAGTAGGGGTCCATTTGCCCCTAGGGTCACCTTGAGGTAAGATAATGCGTTTGATAACCAGGTCCCCAACTTGATACTCTTGTCGTCTGACTTTCTTGTTAAATGCCTTGATCATTCGCTTTTGGTACGTCTGACCATGACAAATAGCAGTAAGTCTCTTTTTGTTGATTAGGTTCAGCTGATCAAGTCGGGTCTGAATCCAGTCATCTTCACTCAAACCTGCATCCTTCATGATTCGAAGAGAAGGTATATGAACTTCAATGGGTAAGACTGCCTCCATGCCATATACCAAGGAGTAGGTGTTTCCCCTATTGACGTCCGCGCTGAGGTACGGTACCCATGAAGAGAAAATGGTAACATCTTGTGCCAGTCTTTGTATGTCACTGTCATCTTCTGTACAATCTTCTTAATGTTCTTATTAGCCGCTTCTACAGCCCCATTCATCTTCGGCCGGTAGGGAGAAGAGTTGTGATGATGTATCTTGAATTGCTCGCAGAGCTCGGTGATCATCTTGTTATTGAGATTGGTACTATTGTCCGTAATGATCATCTCTGGTACACCATATCGACAGATCAGATTGTGCCGAATGAACCGTGCCACGACGTTCTTGGTTATAGTAGCAAAGGAAGTTGCTTCAAACCATTTCGTAAATTAATCAATTG
The DNA here is from genome assembly GCA_948472305.1 of Vicia faba. Classification (NCBI taxonomy): domain Eukaryota; kingdom Viridiplantae; phylum Streptophyta; class Magnoliopsida; order Fabales; family Fabaceae; genus Vicia; species Vicia faba. The sequence continues at coordinate 816,611,786 of OX451741.1, read as the reverse complement.
CTACTAAGATGAAACGATGCTCGTTAGATGCCATAGGTCTGATCTCGCCGATCATATCAATACCCCACATTGCAAAAGGCCAAGGTGCCGTCAAGACGTTTAGAGGGACTGGAGGTATGTGCACCTTATCAGCATAGACTTGACACTTGTGACATGTCTGAGAATGCTGATAACAGTCAGCTTCCATTGTGAACCAAAAATATCCTGCCCGTAGGATCTTCTTTGCCATGGTGTGTCCACTGGAATGAGTTCCGAAAGTACCTTCAGGTAACTCCGCCATGATCCTTTCTGCCTCGTTCTTATCCATACAACGTAGTAAGGTCGAATCATGGTTATGCTTGTAAAGGATGCCATTGCTGATGAAGAACTTCACCGCGAACCTTCTCAGAAACTTCTTGTCATTAACAGATGCACCCTCGGGGTACTCCTGAGCTTCAATATACCTTTTCACCTCATGAAACCATGGTTTTTCTGTTACCTCTTCAGTCTCAATGTCACAGTAATGTGCAGGTTTGTCCAATCTTTCAATGATGATCCGGGGAGCCTCGTTATCCCAATTGACTTTGAACATAGAAGACATCGTAGCTAGCGCGTCCGCCAGCTGATTCTCCTCTCTAGGGAAGTGTTCAAAGGTTATATCTTCGAAGTGGGGAAGCAACATCAATACATACTCCTTGTAAGGAATAAGGTTCGGGTGTTTCGTATCCCACTCATCTTTGATCTGACTGATCACGAGAGCGGAATCTCCGAAGACACTTAGAAACTTAATACTTAGGTCAATTGCTGCTCGAAGACCCATGATGCATGCTTCATACTCCGCCATATTGTTGGTGCAGTTGAAACATAGTCGGGCGGTTAACGGAGTATGAGAGACTTTAGGAGATATAATCACGGCGCCAATGCCATTGCCCAAAGCGTTCGAAGCTCCATCAAAGTACATAGACCATCGAGATCCTTCCTCAGGTCCTTCATCCGGTCCAAGTGTCTCACAATCAGTTACCAACATGACATTCTCGTCCGGGAATTCAAAGTTCATAGACTGGTAATCATCCACTGCCTGATGTGCCAAATGGTTTGCCAACACTCTTCCCTTAATTGCCTTTTGGGTCGTGTATTGGATGTCATACTCAGTCAAGATCATCTGCCATCTTGCTATTCTTCCGGACAAGGCAGGTTTTTTGAAGATATACTTGATTGGATCTATCTTTGGTATCAACAGAGTAGTGTGATTCAACATATATTGTCTCAGCCGGCGAGCAGCCCATGCCAAAGCGCAACAAGTTTTCTCGAGCAACAAGTATCGGGTCTCGCAGTCGGTAAACTTTTTGCTAAGGTAATAAATAGCATGCTCTTTTCGGCCAGACTTGTCATGCTGACCCAACACACACCCCATTGAATTGTCGAGTACTGTCAAGTATAAGATCAGAGGTCTCTCTTCAACTGGAGGCATCAGAATGGGTGGCTCTTGGAGATACTCTTTGATCCTTTAGAAAGCGGCCTGGCATTCATTGTTCCAATGTACTACTTGATCTTTCTTCAGTAACTTGAAGATTGGCTCACAAGTAGCAGTCAGGTGCGAGATGAATCGGGCAATGTAATTCAGACGTCCCAGAAAACCTCTGACTTCTTTCTCTGTCCTGGGAGCTGGCATTTCTTGTATAGCTTTCACTTTTTCCAGATCCACTTGAATACCTTTGTCGCTTACGACGAAACCCAGCAGTTTACCAGATCTCATCCCGAAGGTGCACTTGTTCGGGTTTAACCTCAACTTGTACAACTTCAGCCTGTCAAACAGCTTCTGAAGGTGGTCCAGATGTTCTTCCTCAGTTTGAGATCTTGCAATCATGTCATCGACGTATACCTCAATCTCATGATGGATCATGTCATGAAACAAAATAACCATGGCACGGTGATACGTTGCCCAAGTATTCTTCAGTCCAAAAGGCATGACCTTGTAGAAAAAAGTACCCCACTGAGTAACAAAAGTTTTCTTCTCCATGTCTTCGGGAGCCATTTTAATCTGATTATAACCCGAGAAACCATCCATGAAGGATAAGACTTTATGATGTGCGGTGTTGTCAACCAGAACATCGATATGAGGGAGAGGGAAATCATCTTTGGGGCTCGCCCTGTTCAAATCCCTGTAGTCAACACACATTCGAATCTTACCATCCTTCTTCGGTACAGGAACCACGTTGGCCACCCACTGAGGGTAAGAAGTAACTTCTAGAAAACTGGCGTCAAACTGTTTCATAACCTCAACCTTGATTTTCTCAGACATCTCTGGGCGCATTCGGCGGACCTTCTGTTTCACTGGAGGACAATCTTCCTTGGTAGGCAGGCGGTGAACCACAATATTAGTATCCAACCCAGGCATGTCTTCATAAGACCAGGCAAAGATCTCAACATAGTCACGCAGCATCTGAATCAAACGTTGTTTCACACTAAGCTCCAGGTTTGCACCGATCTTGACCTCTTTCTTGTCTATATCTGTACCCTGATTTACTGATTCCACTGGCTCTTCATGTGGCTGTATAGCCCTCTCTTCTTGAAGTAACAGTCTTGCAAGTTCACCAGGCACTTCACAATCATCTTCACCTTCGTCTTCGGCTAGGTTGATCGGACTTTCGAAGTCATAACTGGAAGTAGCAGGGTTGTTACCAGTGAGATCCAGAGTGGATGTAGACCTGTATATGTGAGTGTGTGTAAAATAGCTATTTTGCAATATATAATAAAGAAAAACAAGGAGCGCAAAATTTGAAATGCAAGAACGTCCAATGCTTTTATTAATGATATATGTAAATAACACACATAAAGCCCTCACAAATGAGGCCACAGTGCCACGGGTAAGACACTGGGCCGTAGAGTTTAAAACATTGTGTGTTACAAATTCAAAATAAAAAGTTTCATTACTGGGTAGTAACTGAAACAGGCATAGAATCCTTCGCCGTCCAGTTGCTTAATCCACCATCGACAGTTGGGTAGATCCAACTGTCAATGTCAAACTCTTCATCATCGTCGTCCCCGATAGCATTCACCCCTGCATCTTGTTTAGGATTTTTTGGTGCTCCGAACTCGATCTCTTTGGAATCAATCAGGTCTTGTACCTTGTTCTTCAAGACCCAACAATCATCTGTATCATGCCCCGGGCTATCAGAGTGAAAAGCACAGCGGGCATTAGGGTTATACTTTGGTGATGTAGTGTTGGGATTCTGCGGAGCCTCCCTTGGAGTTACTAGATTGGTCTTTAATAACTGCGGCAGAATCAGAGACAAAGTCATGTTGAGATGGGTGAATTGCCTTCGAGGTCTCTCGGCCTTTTGTTGATTGTTACACTGAGTAGCACCAGCAGGTCTTGAAATAACAAACGCATTAACAGCTTGGCGGCGTTCAGGTCTATTCTGGATTTTCAAACTGTAGACAGCACTGGACTCTTTCTTAAAAGGCTTTTTCTCGATGCTTGATGAAGCACCCTTTTGTATCTTACCAGCCTTAATACCAGCCTCAATCCTCTCACCGGTCATAATTAGATCTGTAAACCCAGACGAAGAGCTTCCAATCAGATGGTTGAAAAATGGACCAGACAAGGTCCCTAAAAACATATCCACAAGCTCCCGATCAGCCAAGGGTGGTTGCACTCTTCCGACGAGGTCCCTCCACTTCTGAGCATAATCTTTGAAACCTTCGCCCGTTCCCATTGACATACCCTGGAGTTGGGTACGCGTGGGAGCGAGGTCGGAATTGTATTGGTACTGCCTGTAGAAAGCAGTAGCCAAATCTTCCCAACTGCGGATACTGGCTCCGTCCAACTGGTAAAACCATTCAAGCTGAGTCCCTGAGAGACTGTCTTGAAAGAAGTGGATCCATAGATTCTTATCAGCGGTGTACGGCTGAATCTTCCTTACATATGACCGGAGGTGCAGCTTCGGACAAGAAACTCCGTCATACTTAGCAAAGGCTGGCGCCTTGAACTTGTGGGGAATTACTACCCCAGATGATAGACCCAGATCACCAAAGTCCAGACCAGGCACTTTTTGAACTTCCATCGCACTCAACCGGTCTTCCAGTTGCTTGTATCTATCCTCAGCAGGAGGATACTGGTCTTCATCGAAGTCCATCTCATTGTCTGAAACTACAGGGCTAGGAGCCCTCCTCTCTTCCTGACTATCTTTCCCTCCAGATGAGGTGGTCAAATCAACTTCATCTCGTAGCCTGTTTCCAAACCTGTGACCTGTGTTAAACAGGACTGTCCTCTTCTTCTTTTTCTTCTTCTCTTTCAGAATCAGGGTCTTCAGATCTTGCTGACCCTTAGCTAGATTCATGAACAGCTCTTCGAATTGGCAATTTTGAGCCTGTAAGGCCTTGATTGCTTGCTCAGTTGATGGCTCAGCAGACACGATGAGTGCTGAAATAAACAGCGAAGAAGATAAGAGACCTGTAATGGGTACTTGTTATGAAGTGCATGGAATGAAATGTGTATGCTATGATTTCAAAGACATCGAGAGATTCAAATTTGTAAACCAAAAAGGAAACACACTTTTATTAGGTAAACTTGAAATTCAAATTGTTCAACAAGTGCCCTTAAGGCGTTACAAGAAAGGAAATACTGAAAAGTAAATAAAAACTGGAAAGGAAATAATCAAAGGACAATCAGTGCTCCCATGGTCGCTTCTTGTCGGTGCAGACATATTCATTGAGGATCCGCTTGTTCTCCAGCTGTCTAGTCAACTTCTGGATCTTTTGCTCTTGCTCGTTAAACTTTTCTCGGTAAGTATCCCGCTCTTCTCTCAGCTGCATCCAAGACCTTTTCAATGCCCCAATGTCAGTGGGCATGTAAGGATGGAGGATGGTAGGAAGAACCCCCTCTTCATTAGCAACTTCAACAATTATAGGCAGGATGGCTTCATACTGCATACCCAGCTTTTGGGCACGGATACGGACCCATATGAGATATGGCTCCATTGGAAGAGAAGTCTTTGGACCCATTTCATGTGGATCAGATCTGTGAACTCTATCCCAAGTCCTTACGAACCAGCGGCATTGCTCGTCGCTATCCCCTTGAAAATCAAAGATGATACTAGGCATTAGCAGCTCATGAGGTTCTTCTCTTCTGGCTCGCCCAAACTGACGTAAGGCCAAGCATGGGTTGTAAGTAATCCCTCCATGGGTTCCTATCAGTGGATCATTGGGGTATTCCCCCATCGACCAACAGTGGCCACCTCGTCCATACCCTTGATAGTCCAGATGATGTCATTATGAGAGAGAGACATAATCCTATAGGCCCAGCCCATGCCTTCTTTGTTCTTTAGCACTGATTTGGGGAGGTGCGAAATAAACCACCTCACCAATAATGGAGCACAGCACATCAAGGTTCCCCACTTTCGGGAAGTACGGGCATAAAGCTGATGAAGAATGTCACCCAAGAGAGTGGGTACAGGATTACGAGAGATGAAGATTTTCACCGCATTCACATCAACAAAGGAGTCAGGATTCGGAAACAATACCAAGCCATATATCAGAAGAGCCAGAATATCTTCGAATGCCTTGAAGTCTAGACTATCCTAGAAATAATTAGCCTTACCAACCAAGAACTTAGTCAGAAAGCCCTTTGCTCCACTTCTAGTCTCCCAATTAGCCATTACCTCATCCTTTGTCATATGAAGGGCTGAAGCAATCTCTTCTGGTCTAAAGATCTTCTCCCAACCAGTAAATGGGGTCTGCTCCAGAATAGAGATACCGAGCAGATCAGAGAACTCTTCTAAGGTGGGAACCAACTGGTAGTCTTGAAAAGTAAAGCAATGGTACAGCGGATCATAGAACTGGACCAGGACACTCATCATCTGCTCGTCCAATTTGGAGGTAACCAAACTGAGAAGATACCCATGTCTTCTGATGAAGGAGGTAGTATCAGGCATCTTTGCAATCAATTTTTTAAGCATGGTGGGAACCTGGACAAAGTTGATTCGGATGGTATTCCTACGCATGGGCATCATGACCTACAAAATAGAACAAAGATGAATCCCTCATGTCTTTGAAATAGGTTAGTCCAATGCAAGATGCATGCAATGTTATGATGTCATGATGTCATGATAGAAAGCACATCACAAGTATCCACAAATAGAAAACATGGTAAAGGCACACAAGTCATACAGAGAGCCCTTAGATTTCAGGCTGGCAAGGAGCTTAGATATTACCCTCTTTTAGTTCAGTTGGTTTAAACCTGTCCTAAAAATAGTAACCGGGTTCTAGAGGATCTCAATATCACTAACTACCCTCAATCGGTCATAATTCTAGTTTAGCAACCTTTTCTTGCGGCCGAAATCATCGCGAGAGTTTAGTCTCAATGAGTGTAGCATACTGCTACTGTTCTATGGCCAAGTTGGTCAATTTAAAGGTTCTAAGGTCAGTTGGTGATTAATGACCCCTTAGATGACCCATATTCTCTTCGTTCCAACACAAGGGATATCGGTACAATCTAAAGTGCCACACCAATGTAGCTACTACTTCAACCGTATCGGTCTACGTTGTACAGTTCCCTCACAGTTTATTGCTACTTACCTAAAGGGTATCCCCCAGATCCGGGTTAGGATCTATAGTAACTCCGATACAAGCTCACAAATATAAAGCATACAAAGCAAACAATTGAAAACACAATGATCTAATCCTAAAGTACACCCCACTTATTATAGCTCCCCAGCAGAGTCGCCAGTTCTGTAATACGGTGGAAGAGAACTGACTGTTTTTGGATATGCTGGTTTGCGTTTTGCATTTGTTTTCACAAAATGTCGCGGTAAGCAAGAGTCGCCACCGTCTTTTATTTTATCCAACAAGGAAAGGAAAAAAGCACAGAAAAATTCCTTTTTCGAGATGTTTCTCGAGTTCGGGGGGTAGATTATAGAAAGGGAAGGTGTTAGCACCCTTTCTATCCATGCTATCTTCCTTTAGACAATGTTATCCCACTATTAATGAGTAGGTAGAACCGTCATTGGAGTTTGAGGGTCAATTCGAATTTAGGGACTTACGGTCACTAAAGCAATGTTAGGACGCCTTAGCGGTAGCCCTAATGTCTTAGATCATTTTTCCGAGGCAACCGTTTCAAGGCAACTATGATCTTTGGACAAGAGGGCGACCTCTAAAACTTCCTATACTTAATGACCGTGTACGAAGGCAACCAAGTGAGGTGTACCCTAAGAGTGCGCATGTGCGAGTGTGTTGTTTTCGGTTAATTTTGTCTTTGTACATGTTAATGGTGATCTATGTTGATTTTAGGTTTAAACGTTCAATCTTGTCATGCATTCCCTATTATCAAACATCTAACAGTGTATAAGTTGCGGAAATTAAATTGCGGAAATTAAACTAACTATTACAAGGCGTCGGGTATTTACATCGCCAAAAGCAACCCTTGAAATTAAAGTGCGGAAAATAAATAAAGCAGTAAAATCCTATTAAACTATTACATTCCAGGAAACAAATACAATATTGAAATAAAATGGAACGCGTGCGGGAAATTAAATCAGGCGCAAGTTTTTAGGGTTTTGACCCTTTAATTAAAGAAAAGATTTTTTGTTATTTTTGAATGAAGAAAGAAATTAATCTAGGTTAATTATTAAATTAATAAACTAATTAATTAATTAATGAAAATAATATTTTTGGATTTTTTGATATTTAAAGAAATAAAAATAAATTTAATCAATGTTAAGAAAACCTAATTGTCTAAGTTAATTTTAATTATTGCAAAATATATTAAAATTTATTCTTAATTAGAACTAAATTAATTAAATTAATATTTATTAACAAAAATAAAATACTGAAATTTAATTAAATAAACAAAATATTTTTTGGTTTTTAATTTTATGAAGAAAAAGATTTAATTGTTTAGTTAATGATAAAATAATAAATAAAAGAAATAATAAAAGAAAATAGAAAGAGTTAGGGTTTGGGCCTGATTTTGGAGGTCTTGATAGCAAATTCCTTGGCCCAAATATGAAGGCCTGGCTGACTTTTTGGAATCCAGCGTATGCATTTGACTAGGGAGTATGGTGGACGTTTCATCTGGGCCATCAGATTTGGCTTGGGGCCATTTGTCCATTGGTTGAATGAGAGAGTATGATAGGCTACATGCTTGGGTCAGCACTGGATCACCTGAAGAGAAAAAATACAAAGCATATGGGGGGACCTGGGATTCAAACCCAGGTCCTGTTGATCATTAGATACACGCCTTTGCCACTCAACCATCACGCTTCAATTGTCAATATACTGGATAATAATAATAATATGGAAAAACACATAATATGCCAGAACAAAAAAAATAAAACGCGCCAAGTTTGAACTGTCCAACCAGGGGGAGACATGTCTTCGTCTTCTTCCTTCAACCCTATACATTTACCTGCGGATTTATATCCGCGGCTAAATTCGTATGTCCATCCTAAAATCAAATCTAGGCCATGAAAATCAAATCTAAGACTATGGTTATGCTCGTCTATCTCTCCTGGTTACGTCCATGTCCATCAATGGCACTAATTTTGCCTGTAAAAGAAATGCCCAAAAAACAAACTACAAAACCCTAGGTTCGGTTATAGGGTTACAGTCTATATAAATGCAATCAAACAATGCCAAAAGTTTAGAAATTTCATAAGTATCACAAATATATCCATGGTTTGTCAAAATGAGGCGAAAATATAGAGTTGCAATTTGGAATACAGGGCCATGAAACGGGATGCTTACAGTGCGTTTGAGAGGGTGTGATAGCTTGCTTTTGATTACAGGAGGTTGAGTAGACACCCATCAATTGATTGGTGTTGAGTTTTGCCTTTGCAAATGCCTCTAAGGATGATTTCAGTTTTGCACTTTTTTGTCAATTTTTCAAGTTTGGTTCTTGGTGTTCTTGCAGTCTCTAGGTCTCAAATTCGTGTGCCTTGGATTGTATATGTATGCTGCAATGTATTAGGTCAACTTTTGTGGACTGAATCCTTGCACATTGATGCCTTGAGATTGGATTTGATTCACCATTGATAACTTGCCTAAATTGCCAAAAACTCAATCTTTTTGCACATGGAATGCTTGATATGAATTTGGTCATGATATTGATGATGGTTAGGTCCTGAAAATAGAAAAAGATATCATGTAATCAAGTTTTGGGATTTTATTTGATTTAAATTGATTAAAAATGAAATAATTCAAATAAAAATCAAATAAAATAATAAAATTGATAAATGGACACAAGGCTGAGGCTAGGACACGTGTGCAATGTGTCAATCCCAAATAAAGTGGAAAAGAATGGGCCCTTTTGACAAAATTTGAAGTTTTGGGGATAGTTGACTTTTGGCAATTTTGCAAAAATGCCCAACTTCAACAATGCATAACTTATTCAATTTTGCACTTTTGGAAGTGTTATTTGACTTTTTAGAAAGATTGAGATGTCTTCTAACCAACCCTTTTGGTATCATCTCATTTTGATATTCCATGCTCAAGTTATAAGCTTTGGAAAAAAGTGTCTTTGTTGACTTTCAAAAATGACCTATAATGTCCAAATTTATAACTTCTTGTGAGTGCATTTCATGATCTTGGGGTATGAATATGGATTGTAGGAAATTGCATCCTATTCAAAATTATCTTTGGATGGGTAATTTCTCATAAAGTATGAGAAAGTTATGCTTGGTCAAAGTTGAGTTGACTTTTCCTACAAAACCCTAATTTAGCAACTTTTGAGTCTTGATGAATTTTGAGCAATCCTTGATGAATAATTATCAACCCTTGATAAAATGATGAAATATACTTCAAAATGAGAATGTTGGCAAAAAATCTTGGAGTTTGACTATTTGTAGGTCACAGTTGACTTTTGCCCTAGCATAGTCGATTTTTGGACCCTTTGAGCAATTGACTGAGCAAACTTCCTCTGCAAGGCTTGAAATTTGACATGGATGAAATTGAGAACATATTAGGACATCGGGGAGCACTTAAGGTCATTTGGATGCAAGGACCTTGATGCAACACAAAACCCTAATTTGGAATTGACTGCCTTAGGAGATAGCTTGATTGTCCAACTCTTGAGCAATCTTGAGCCACTTGGAGATTTTTCTTGCAATGTTTTGAGAGATATGAGAGGGCAAATTTTGGGGTACAACAAGATGCCTCGTCAAAAACCAGGGTCCATTGGGTTCCTTGTTCAGTTTCGTCATATGGCCTGAGTTCTTCACAGTTGTTTACCATGATGATGTCCTCATCCGGGAATTTGAACCTCATGGATTGGTAATCTTCCACAGCTTGGTGACCAAGGTGATCAGCTAGTACACTTCCCTTTATTTCTTTTTGGGTAGTATACTGTATGTCATATTCTGTTAGGATCATCTACCATCTCGCTATTTTCCCAGAGAGTGCAGGTTTCTCGAAGATGTATTTTGTTGGATCCATTTTAGATATCAATAGGGTATTATGAGTCAGCATATACTGTCTTAGCCGGCGAGCAGCCCATGCCAGAGCGCAATAAGTTTTCTCGAGCAGTGAATATCTTATTTCACAGTCGGTAAACTTTTTGCTCAGGTAATAAATAGCGTGCTCTTTTTGGCCAGACTCGCCATGCTGCCCCAATACACACCCCATTAAATTTTCCAACACGGTCAGATACATAATCAACGGTCTTCCCTTGACTGGTGGCATCAAAACAGGAGGCTCTTGCAGGTACTCTTTGATCTTGTCGAAAGCAGTTTGGCATTCATCATTCCATTTGACTACTTGATCTTTCTTCAATATTTTGAAGATTGGTTCACAGGTAGTTGTCAGGTGAGAAATGAATCTGGCAATGTAGTTCAAACGTCCCAAGAATCCTCTAACTTCCTTTTCAGTACGAGGATCAGACATCTCTTGTGTCGGTTTTACTTTGGCAGGATCTACTTAAATACCCTTATTGCTGATGACAAAGCCTATGAGCTTACCAGACCTTACTCCAAACGTGCATTTATTTGGGTTCAACCTCAGCTTGTACTTCTTTAGTCTCTCAAAGAGTTTTTGTAGATGGTCAAGATGCTCTTCTTCTGTTTGAGATCTAGCTATCATGTCATCCACATAGACCTCTATTTTGTGATGTATCATGTCGTGAAATAGAGATACCATGACACGCTGATAGGTTACCCCAGCATTCTTTAGTCCGAACGGCATCACCTTGTAGCAAAATGTGCCCCATTGTGTGACAAAGGTTGTCTTCTCCATGTCTTCAGGCGCCATTTTGATTTGGTTGTAATCTGAGAAACCGTCCATGAAGGAAAACACTTTTTGTTGTGTAGTATTGTCAACTAGAATGTCAATGTGGGGAAGTGGGAAATCATCCTTAGGGCCTTCCCTATTCAAATCTCTATATTCCATGCACATTCATACCTTGCCATCCTTCTTGGGCACGAGAACAACATTGGCAACCCATTGAGGATAGGAGGTGACAGCCAAGAATCCAGCATTGAATTGCTTCATGACTTCAGGTTTAATCTTCTCTGACATATCTGGTTGCATGCGACAGACCTTTTGTTTTACTGGTGGGCAATCCTCTTTTGTAGGTAGACGATGCACCACAATATCTGCATCAAGTCCTGGCATATCTTCATACGACCAGGAAAAGACCTCAACATACTCGTGTACCAACTGAATCAGATGCTCCTTGACACTGGGTTCCAGATTGGCACCCATCTTGACTTCTCTTTTGTCTTCCTCGGTACCTAGGTTGATTGTATCCAAAGGTTCCTCGTGAGGTTGAATGGTTTTCTCTTCTTGTAGTAGTAATCTGGCAAGTTCCCCTGGTACTTCACAATCTTCCTCACCTTCGTCTTCAGCTTGGTAGATTAGATTTTCAGAGTCACAGAAGGCCATAGCAGAATCGTTACCCATGGAATCCCGAATGGATGTAGATCTGCAGTGTGAGTGTGTGTAAGGGTATAGCTATCTTTGAAAGAAATGAAAATGTAAAAAAGAAAAACAATGAGCAAAAAGTTTGTATGCAAAACTTCCATGATTCATTGATGTTATATGGAAATGAGATAATAACCCTTACAAATGGACCATTGCGCCTCGGGTAAGACACAAGGTTTTAAGAGTTTGAATTGTTTTAATATTACAGATCCAACAAAATGTAAAGACAAATTACTATGGGATAAAAGTGATCGGGAAAAAATCTCTAGCCTCCCAATTGTTGAGCCCTCCACTGACAGTTGGGAAGATCCAATCCTCTAGGTTGCAACCATCTTCATCATCCTCTACCGCGTTGACTTCACGGTTACTGATCTTCAGAGGTGGTCCTCCAGCATGAGCACGTCGTACAACCTTATGAGCACTTGAAGTGAAACCCAGGCCAAACTTGTCAGACTTGTATGGGATATCTGGGAGTTTTCCCCATATAGTGCACCCACCTTCTTCTATTATGGCCTTTGCATCCTTCAAAGATGACATTCTGAGTGGAGGCTTTGTGATCTTGGGAATAGCCCTGGTTACTACCACATCTTGCTGGACTTCCTAAAAGTGTTGGAATGGAGTTTCAATAAATTCACCATCTAACTCCACATATCTGAAGGAATTGAGATGGCTGATCATATACTCTTCTTCTCCATGAACGGTGATAATCTTCCCTTGAATCAGATACTTCAGCATTTGGTGCAACATAGAAGTGACAGCGTCAGCATTGTGAATCCACGGTCTGCCTAGCAAGCAGGAATATAAAGGGCGGATATCCATTACATAAAAATTTGAATCAAATGTTTGGGTTCCAACCTTTATGGGGATATCCACTTCCCCATGCACCATCCTTTTTGATCCGTCAAAGGCCCTCACTACTATGTTGCTTGGCTTCAATGTCAATCCTTCACAGTCAAGCCTATCAAGAGCTTTTTTAGGCAATACATTCAGAGATGAGCCAATTATGCTTTCTTCATCTTGGCATTAATCAGCATCGAAAAACCTAGACCATTATCTGCGGTCAAGCTGGCTACGCGGTCTTGGAACTGATCGGTAGATGTTTCTTAGGGTACATGGGCAGTTTTTAGGAATTTTACGAAGGCTTTTGCATGCGCCTCATAACATAGTAGTAAAGCCAACATAGAAATATTGGATGGAGTTTTCCCCACTTGTTCAACTACATCATAGTCGCTTCTTTTTATGATCTTTAGAATTTCCTCCATCTCTTTCCGGGAGGTTTCAGGGATAGCCAATGATTGTTCCTTCGTCCAGACGGGCTCAATCAGAATACTTTTACCTCGAGTCTCGGTTAAATTGGCAGCAGGAATGTCAGTAGGAGTGATAGCAGGGATTGTAATAGCTTTGTCAGTTGGAGTATTGGTGGAGATGATTGTAGGACTGGGAAAAGCCTTCGGAGGAGTAACAACAACATGAATGATTATGGGTCCAGAAACTGATTTTGGGGGAGAAATTTCTGGAGAGAATATCCTTCCGCTTCGGGTAATCTTGCTAGTCCCTACAATATTACTGATATCGGGGTCAACTTTTTCAGAACTTGAATCTTCGGCCGCTGGCCAGTCTTGTTTGGTACCGTGGTAGTAGACATGCCCTCCATAATTCCATGGTATGGTTTTGTCTGACGAATACGGGACTGGTCCAGGCATTGTAATTATCAAAGGAGTTGCTTTTGGAACTAATGTAATTCTAACGGGTATTTTGGTGGAGACCCTGGAAGAATTGGCGGAAATAGTAATGATAGACACATCATTAAGAGGAATAGGTGGAACAGAAGTCCTTTCAAACAAAATTTCCTTGTTATCTATTAGGCACTAAACGCCTGCTTTCAACAAAGGACAGTTGGTTGGTGAGGACAAACAGAAATGACATCCTTTATCGCAGCCTGGGAATACGCCAGCAATCAACAAATTCTTTTTGATAATCAGGAGTGGGGTCACAAGTTCATCAACTGAAGTAACAAACATATCTTCTTCAATGGCGTTGGTAGTATGGTTGTGTTTGGGCATAGGGGCAGAAATGACATTTGGCTTTTCGGGCGCATCGAATTCAATCTCTTTGGCTTCAATGAGGTCTTATACTTTGTTCTTTAGAGCCCAACAGTTGTTAGTGTCATGGCCAGGACTCTCAGAGTGGTATGCACAGCGGGCATTAGGATGATAGTGAGGAGATGTTGTGTTAGGATTCTTTGGAGCTTCTTTCAAGGTCACTAAGTTTGATCTTAACAGGTGTGGCAATACTTGAGACAAGGTCATGTTAATTCTGGTGAATTGTCTGATCGGTCTTTCCATCCTTGGTTGGTTGTCTTATTGCTGATCAGGTGCAGGTTTAGGAATCATAACAGCCCCCACCATTGGACGGCGTTCGACCCTATCTTGATTTCTCTAAGGATAAACATCAACCACTTCTTTATTTCCGATAAACGGCTTCCTTATTACAGTAGAGGATGTATCTTTTTGAATCTTTCCACTTTTTATCCCGGCTTCTACCCTCTCTCCGGTCAATATCAGTTCAATAAAACCTGCCGATGAACTCCCAATTAGGTGATTGAAGAAGGGATCAGACAAGGTGCCCAAAAACATGTCTAATAATTCTCTTTCAGATAGGGGAGGTTGAACTCTTCCAGCCAAGTCTCTCCCTTTTTGCGCATAATCCTTGAAGCCTTCATTGGAAACCATGTCCATACTCTGGAGTTGAGTACGGGTAGGCGCAAGATCAGCATTGTATTGGTATTATTTGTAAAAGGATGCAGTAAGATCTTCCCATTTATGAACATTGGCTCTTTCTAACTGATAAAACCAATCAAGTTGAGTTCCAGATAGACTGTCTTGGAAGAAGTGTACCAGTAAATCTTTTTCAGCGGTATGGGGCTGGGTTTTCCTCACATAGGACCGGAGATGCATTTTTGGACATAAGACTCTGTCATCCTTGGCGAACACAGGTGCTTTGAATTTTGGAGGAATGACAATCCCTGATACTAAACCCAATTGCTCAAAGTCCAATCCAGACACTTTTTGGATTTCCATTGCGCTCAACCGCTCTTCGAGATGTTTATACTTGTCATCAGTTGGAGGGTATTGTTCTTCAGAATAGTCTTCTTATTCCTCTTTCCTCTTCTGATTCTGACTGGACAATTGTTTCCTTTCCCTTCCCATCTTGGTTATCTTTCTCACTGGATGTTGTTGCAAAGTCTAAGGCCCTTCTTGTCTTCCCTAGGAATCTTCTTCCCATGTTTAGAACTTCAGTTATCTTCTTTGTCATCTTTTTCTTCTCCTCAGCCAGTAAAGTCTTCAACTCTTCTTGTCCTTTGGCCAGAGTTAGGAACAACTGTTGAAACTGTGCATTCTGAGCTTGGAGGTCCTTCATCGTTTGCTCGATATCCATCTTACTGAAATAAACAGTAGAGAGATGAGGAGACTTGTTGCAAGAAACCTGCTTATGTTATGATGAATGGTAAATGCATATGTAATGATTTCAAGGATTTTAAGATTCAAACTTGTTTTAGACAAAAAGGAAACACACGTTATATTAATAAGTTAAAGCTTTTGAGTACATCAATGCCTTCTTGGGCAAAATAATACAAAAAACTCTAAGATAAAAAAGTGGTCCGCATCCTCTTTGGTGCAATGTAAGCATTCAGAGTTTGCTCCTCATGAAGTAGCATAGTGAGTTCCAAAACCTTCTTCTCGCTTGCGTAGAATTGGTCTTCGAAGGTATCTCTCTCCCCCTTGAGTTGTATCCAATCCCTTTTTAGGTCTTTAAGAGAGGTAGGCATGTCAGGATGTAGGATAGTGTAGGGAACATCTCCTTCTATGACAGGCTTAATGATTACCAGGAGAATGGAGGGGTAAGGCATCATAAGACTCTGAGCACGAGTTTGTACCCATTTGAGGTAAGGCTCAAGAGGGATGGAATTCTTGTTCCCCAGTGTCTTGTTATCTGCCTTGTTTAACATCCTCCAAGCTTGGACAAATCTCTGGCGAAGACCTTGATCGCCGTTGTCGTAGTCAAATACCAAACTTTGAATCAACATCTCGTATGGGCCATCCCTTCGGGCATAACCAAACTGTCTTAAGGCTAAGAAAGGGTTGTAGGTGATACATCCCCTAATGCCAAGTAAAGAGACATTAGGAAATTCCCCACAAAGGTCGACAATAGTAACATTCTCTATGGATCGGGAGCACTAATGGATGTCTGGATGTTTGAGCGTTGTTAACCTTTGTGACAACCTCAAACCTTGCTCATTCTTTAATACAGATTGGGGAAGATGCGAAATAAACCATCTTTCCAAGAGAGGAGTGCAACACATAAGGACACCTCTTTTCCTCATTGTGCGAGTGTGAAAATAGTGTAGGATATCCCCTAGCAATGTAGGCACCGGGTTGCGGGATATGAAGATTTTGACGGTGTTCACATCTATGAGTTGGTCAGGATTTGGAAACAAAACCATCCCATAGATGAGGAGAGCCACAATTTCCTCAAAGGCTTGAAAATCCAAGGAATCCCAATAGTTTTGGGCTTTCTCAAACATGAACTTTGCTAGGAAACCCTTGACACCACTTCTTGTTTCCTAATGAGTTGTAACATCAGATGAGTGAAAGTGTAGAGCTTGAGAAATATCTTCTGGCTTTGGGTCTCTTTCCGTACCATTGAAAGGTAGTTGATTGAGAATGGGAATCCTCAAGAGTCGGGAGAATTCTTCCAAAGTAAGCATAAGTTGATAGTCGGGAAATGTGAAGCAATGGTGTAAAGGATCAAAGAACTGAAAGAGCACCTTCATCATGTCCTCATCTGTGTTGGAGGTTACCAAGTTGAGTAGGCGACCATGTCTCTCGGTGAATGGAGAGTTTTCAGGAATCCTTGAAGCTAGCTCCTTAAGTTGTGAAGGGATCCTCACAAGATTGACTTGAATAGTTTTCCTGCGAAGTGAATCCATATCCTACAAAACAAGAACAAAGATGAATCCAAAAATCCTTAAAACAGTTAGTGAATGTGTATGATGTTTATGATGTTTATGATGTTCATGATGTTATGTACAAGTATGTATATACAAATAAAACAAACAAATCCTTAGGTTTAGGATTGCATGGAGTCTCATAGGTAAGTACACTCTTGAAGTTTAGTTGGCTTAAACTTGTCCTAGTAATAATAACTGAGTTCTAAGGAGCTCAATATCACTGGATTGTTTCCTTGGTCATTGTTTCAGCATAAGCCTCTTTAATACCGACCGAAATATCCCAAGAAACCAAACCTCAATGAGTGTAATATCGAGTATCTACCAACTTCAGACTGCACCAAAGTTGGTCATCTCACTACATCCTAAAGGCCAAGTTGGTCAAGTAAAGGTTCTAGAAGTTCATTAGTGCTTTATGACATCACTCATGGCCCCGTATTCTCTTTGATTAACTCAAAGGCTACTGGTACCCACAAATATGTCGCACTAACGTAGCTATTGCTTAGACCATGTCGGTATACCCCACACAATTTCCACAACGTATTGCTACTTACCTATAATGTATCCCAAATCCGGGTAGAGGATTCAAACCCAAACAAAGAACCATAATGTAAAGCATACAAGTCAAACAATGAAAGAAAATAAATGTGATCTAACTCTAAGGTAACCCCACTTTTAAAATTGTCCCCAACAAAGTCGCCAGTTCTGTGATACGGTGGGAGAACTAACTTGAGGGTTTTGCGTTTAATTGCAAATGTTGCGGTTAGCAAGAGTCGCCACCGACTTTTCTTTTATCCAAAAGGAAAGGTGAAAAAAGTACAGGAAAGACCTTTGAGATTTATTTCTTGAGTTCGGCTGGTAGATTATGAAAAGGGAAGGTATTAGCACCCTTTTCATCCATGGTTTTCCATGGGCTCTTAGTTACTTGCTAGGTCACTTGCTTTTGTTTGAAAATGTGCTTTGTGTGGTTTTTGAAAGTATTTTGTAAAGAAGTCATTGTTTAGGCAATCTTTGTAATGATTCTTGTTTGTAACAATGTATACAAAGATGTTAATCTTTTGAAAATGTTTTCAATGGTTGTAAGATGTTTGAAAGTGTGTGTGTTTGTTTTGAAATGTAGTAAGGGTGTTTGTTTGGAAATGGAGCAAGTAATTAGGAGCAATCTACCTACTCAAATGTCTTTCTTGTTCATTTTCTTTTCCTTTGACATTGTTGTCGTACCATTGATTTGGTAAGCAACCCTATCTTTGGGTGTAAACGGGACGAGTGTGGGTCATCGTATAACCATGATTAGAAATGTTGCAAGGTATCTTAGCATTCTTTTTGAGGGACTAAGATCATTTGTAAGGAAACTTAGATAGCGTCATCGAGGGACTATGATCTTGTATTTACTTGTTTTGGCTAAGATACCTTACATGCGTAATATGGTCATTTTGTATAAGGCAACCAAGTGGAATAACCCTAGGGGTGCTTGTGTGCAAGTGTATTGTTTTCATGCTTGCTTTTGTCTTGAATTAGGGTTTTCTAAGCATTGATTTTAGTCTTTTCATACAAACCCTAATTACTATCATGTTATATGAAAGCGATAAATTGCAAAATTTAAAGTTACTATGCTATTACAACATTTGTGGGGAGGGGTATACAATTTGTAAATAGGGATTGCATGAATTTAAACCTAATTAGTCTATTACAACCATATTGAATTGGCATGAATATACAAGGAATTTAAATACAAAGTATAAAAATGAATAAATGTACAAGGATGCAAAATATGAAG
This sequence comes from Vicia faba, assembly GCA_948472305.1. Classification (NCBI taxonomy): domain Eukaryota; kingdom Viridiplantae; phylum Streptophyta; class Magnoliopsida; order Fabales; family Fabaceae; genus Vicia; species Vicia faba. The sequence goes on along the minus strand of OX451741.1, from coordinate 816,593,109 downwards.
AAAATGAATTTTGTTTGGTTTTCAGGAAAAAAAGATTTTGTCTTAACATAATTTAAATAAAGAAAAATAGTTAATTAAGTTTGAATTTATTAAGAAAAAGATTTTAAAAGAAAACCCTAATTCTATTAATTAATCAAAAGAAAATAAGTTTAAGAAAAGTATATATTTAAAATATTTTTAGTCCTTTTTTATATTAAAATAATATATTTTAAATGGTGTGAGGAAAAATAAATAAACAATATAATATTAATTAAGTTTATAAAATCTACTTAATAAAATGAATGAAGTATAAAAAATATTTTTATTTATGAAAAAAATAAAATAAAATATGTCAAAATATAAACATATCATTTTTTTTTGTATTTTTATGATTTTTTTAATATTAGAAAAATAATTTAAGAAAATAAATAAAATAAAAATAAGAAAATAAAATAAAATTGGACCAGGGGTGTCAATCGGAAACAACGAGGTCAACTAGCAAAAAATAAAATGAGCCAGGCCCAAAGGGCCCAGCGCCTGCCAAACAAAAAAAAGGGTCAGAATTGTGAAAATATGAAAAAAATGCAAAAGGGTACCACTGGAGCTCGAACCCAGGTCCCAAAGGTTACATGCGTGCGCTTCTACCACTAGGGTGGCTATACATCCCTTAATACAAATGAAACAATAAATATGTAAAGCAAAACGTGTTCTGAAGAATTCATCTTCAACCTCCAGCCAGACCAACTGTAACTTCCTCATTTCTCATCAAAAATGAAAACTGTAAACATGAAACTTGTAACAAATTTTTCCACAATTCCAGAAATGTAAAGTATTAAAACTATAGATCAAAGATAAGCAATAATTTTAATGGCCCTAATTTGAACCCTAAAAATTTCAGTGATTTGAGTTTCAAAATTCTCTAAGCTCAGGCAAAATTAATGGAAACTATGGACATGGTTAGCTTCAGGGCAATGATATCTACATGTTTTATTCACAAATAAACTATTGATGATGCCTGTATGAAGAGTTCCAATTTGAGAAAACTTACCTCAAAACTGGAAATCGTGTTTGGAGTTTGAGCTTGTTTCAAGTGATGGTGATGATCAGGTTAACTTCCTTGAGGTCCTAAGAAGCTAATGCAATGGTTTGCTTGAGTTGAGAGTGGCTAAAATGACTTGGAGAAGTCCAACTGTAATGCTCTATTTTTGTTTATGGAAGTTGAGGAAGATGATGTTACAGTCATGTAACATGGACATGGACAAGTTATATTTTATGTATAGGAACTTTAGGAACTAAAAGGCCAAAGAATGCACGAGGGAAATAGAAGATACAAGTTCAAGGTCAGAACCTGCACAAAAATGGAGTTTTCTGTGAAATTTATGGCTATAGGGATTTTGAGAGAGTTTCAGGCTTTCCAAAATCGTGTGTTGTGTTGAAATTGACTTATTAATATGTATGGAAAATATTAGAGCATAAAATCACTCCAAGTTTCTGAGTTATAGGGTTATGGCTCTATAACTTGCTTTTTAAGAAAAGTGAAGTGACAAATCTCAAGTATTGTACAAGCATGTTCTGAGATTTTTGAGACCTTATACACATTTCTTTTGGTTTATAGGGGTTGTGTGTGCAGAAAGAACAAGTTAGAAGCTCAAGACAAGTTGACTTTGTGATTAAAGCAACTTTTCAAGAATGGAATGGTAACTTTCTTCCTAAAATGGCAAATTGGTTTGGACAATGCTTGGAACACTTGGATAATAGTTCAAAAGCAAATGTAATCTTCTGATTATGGATAGATCTTGAAGTTTAGAGGCCTGCAAAACAAGATTGTGCAACATAGGTTTGAAATTGACTTCTTGTTCATCACAAAATGGCTTGTAAATTAAGTGACAAAACCCTAACTTCATCTCTTCGATTCTCCCTACTCAAGAATGATCTCAAGGAGTTCTTTGACATTTTGTAAAGCTTGTAACATGCTATACAACCCCTCTTTAAATTGCTTTTAAATATTCCCCTTGGAACTATGTGAAAAAGTGTCATGAAGTTAGGTCAAAATCCTGTCTAAATTAGGGCAAAATTTCACTAAGTGTTTTGTTTCATGACCCTATGTTCATAAAATTGTAACTTGAGATACAAGCATTTTTGGAAGAAGTTGTGTGAATAAAAGTTGTATATTTCATGGAGATATACAACTTTCATGTTGGAAGTTTCTCTTGAATCATCTTGCATCATGGTGAAAATTTGGCTCAAAGTTATGAAAAAAATAAGAAATTTTCCATACTTAGAAAAATTTCTAAGTTAAGAAATTTTAACATTTCAAGATGAAATCTTGAAATCTTGATTTATTGATGAAAAAGTTTCATATTTTGACATGTTTTGATTAATTGTGATCTTTGGTACTTGAATTTGACCAAAAAGTCAAAGTTTGACTTTTTAGTATACAGTTGACTTTTGATCAATTGACTGAAAAATTCATCTGTCAATCCAATGGACTTACAATGTTTTGAACCATGTCATTAGGTCAAAATTATGCAATTGTACTCTTGAGATCATTCCTTAAACCAATTGACCATTTGCTAGGTAAAAAATCGGAAATTTCCCTTTCCTAGTCAAAACCCTAATTTTGACCATTTTTCCCTTTTGGAGATTTGATCAAATTTCTTGAGGAGTTGTGGTCCAAACTTGATCAAATGATACACATGAGTTTAAAATGTTGATGTGGACCAAAAATTATGAAGTTTGACGGTGAATTGGCCATAGTTGACTTTTTCCCTAATATAGCTGATTTTTAGGTCAACTGCTTAATTGACTGATCAAAAGTGTGATCCAAGACTTGAAACTTGACATAAGTAATCTTGGTGGTCTATAATGATCTATGAAAGTCATATGGGGCATTGGAAGTTCAAAAATCCTTGTGCAAACTCAAACCCTAATTTTGGTCATCAGTGCTTAAGGAGATGTCTTGAGCTGATAAACCCTAGTACAGTCTTGAGTCAAAGGAGATCTTGTGAGTAAATTCATGATAAGTGTGAGGGCAAATTTTGGGCTACAACAAAGTGTATAGTGAGCGATTGGTTATGAGGCGCATGGAATCTGCAATAAACAACTTAGAAAACAAGAAAATGTTGAGACCTGGGATCGAACCCAAGTCCTCCCTCTCAAATGCCTTGTCCCTTGCCATCTACTCTGGAGCACTTGTTTGTTAAAATAACAACATAATAATATTATATATGAAAATAAGATTAATATCTGGAAATTAAAAAAGTGCGCGCTAGATTCAAATTGGCCAGTGATGGGCTGTCACCTAGTCGTTTTCTCTAAAGAACCACCGTTTTAGATGATGGACTTTTACCTACGGACAACTTATGTATCTATAACCCCTGCATTTTCAAAAATTCAGCACAAGCAATATAAATATCAGATAAGGCCATGGGTCGATTGCTCGTGATCTCCTGAGCATGAATTGACCCTTGATTAGACCTAATTTAACCTATACATAGAGTCCCCAATTTGGGACCTTTGGAACCCTAGCTATGGTGAATACGATTCCTGCGCTTAAACTCCAATTAAACTAATCAGAATCACTACAAATATGATAGCAAGCATGGATATATGATCAAAACAGATTCATGATGGGTAAATCTTTGTAACCGAGTTTTGGAAAAGAAAATAAACTGAGGATATGAGAGAACACAATTCTTGATGTTTCAGGCCGCATGAATGCTTGCAATAGCTTCAGTGAGTGTCCAAGAATATGATTTAATCCTTGGAATGGCTTGAAACGGCCTATGAACAAAGATCCGATCTGCACTTTTTTCACAAAAAGTTGAACTTTGTTCTTGCTCTAGGGAGGCAGGTTGCGCGTGAATTCTTGTCCTTTAGGGTTCACAATGCTTTGTTATAAGTACTAAATCCAATTAGGTCATTATAATTGGAAAGAATCAAAAGATTGATGGTCTTGAATTTTGATTCAAATCTTTCCAAAATTTGAGATTTCTTCCTTTCATGCCTTGGCACGATTTTGCTTGATGTTATACAGATTGCATGATCTATAATTCAATGCAAAACAAATCTCATTCCCTCAATTTGATTTATTTTTATTTAATTTGATTTTATTTGAATTTATTTAATTTTTAAATGAATAAAAATTAAAATAAATTAAATAAACAAAAATAAAAAGGCATGGAGGGTCCCATAGGTCGTGGACCATGCTAGGACTGAGATTCAATCTTGAAAAGATGGGCTCATGTGGAAAAAATTCAATTTTGGGCATTGTTGACTTTGTGCAAATTTCCAAAAATGGACAACTTTGACAATGCATATCTCTCTCAATTTTGACCCTAAGAGGGTATTCTTGGACTTTTTAGAAATCTTAGGATGTCCTCTAAACAACCCTTTTGGTTTCATATCAATTGGATCTTCCATGTTCATGTAAGAAGCTTTGACCCAAAAGGTGTTTTTGTTGACTTTTTGAAATGACCTATAATGTCTGAATTTATATCTTTTCATGAGTGCATTTGTTGAACTTTAGGGATGAAGATGAGTTGTAGGGAATTTGATTCTCTTCAAAATGAGTCTTGTATGAGGGATTTCTGGTAAAGTATGAGAAAGTTATGCCTGGTCAAAGTTTGATTGACTTTTCCTATAGAAACCCTAATTTAGCAACTTTTGAGTTTTAATGAATTAGGAGCATTCCTTGAGGAATCATGATCAACCCTTGATCAAATGATGGATATCACTTCAAAATATTGATGTTGACAAAAAATATTGAAGTTTGACTGTATGTGGGCCACCGTTGACTTTTGACCTAATACAGTTTATTTTCAGACATTTGAGCAGTTGACTGAGCAAACTTGTAGTGCAAGGCATGAAACTTGGCATGGATGATCTTGAAGACATATTATGGCAATTAAAACCATTTAGGACCCTTGGAAATCAAACATCTTGATGAGGAGTGAAACCCTAGTTTGAGGCTCATTGTCTTAGGAGGAGGATTTGTCTGGTCAATCCTTAATCAACTTGAGTAATTGAGGACCTCTAGGAGTATGTTTTGAGTAAAATGAGAGGGAAAACTTTGGGGTAAAAAATTACCAAAAAGACAAAAAATAACTGAACACAACACAATTTCACACAAGAACCTCTAAGGTACGCCCACTTTGGTTGCCTTCAATAAAACAGTCATGAGGCAGGAATGCTTTAGCAAAGACCCACAAATATCAAAAAGATCATAGTCCATCGATGACCCTACGGTGTTTCCTTTTGGTAAATGATCTCATCCCTTAAAAAAAATTGCTAAAGCGTCCCCATAAGTTGCCTTCGTGACTGTAACTTCCCTTCGATGTCCCTCAACATCCAACGACGAGGCTACCTACTCATTAATAGTAGGATAGCATTGTCTAAAGGAAAAGAGGAAAAGAACGACCCTTTTCGAGTACAAAAAGTAGATCGTTGTTAGAAGTTTGCTCAAAAAATACTTTTTTGCACTTACACAGAAAACTACTTTTCAAAAACAATTTCAAAACATTTGCTTTGTTAACATTCTTGAGGACCGATACAAGAATTAAACACAAAGAAAATCGCCGCACTAAGACGTTTTCAAAACATTTTAAAACACAAAGAACAAAAGCATTTTAAAAATGAGCAAACCTCTAAGAGCCCATGGAAAACCACTGATGGAAAGGGTGTTAATACCTTCCAATTCCATAATCTACCCCCTTTACTCAGAAAATTCTCTAAAAGGTCTTTTTATGTTCTTTTCACCCTTTCCTTTATTGGATAAAAGAAAATACTGTGGCGACTCTTGCTTACCGCACATTTGCAAACAAAAAACGCAAAAAACCAGTATTAACAGTCGGTTCTGCCACCTTGAAACACCTTACATCTGAAATTTTGATTCATGCATTTTGATCTGATCCTTGATTCTTGACTTCTGATCTTGATATCTTATGCTGAGCTGGAAGCAAAAGCTTGTGTCAGCTACTTTTTTGTTTCTGGTCAAAGTTTCTTCTCTGAAGACGTATGTGATTTCTGATCTGAGAGTAGCGCATTTCTGAGAACACAATTTAATTCCCTTTCTGAAATTCTGGTATATCAGACTTCAGATGTCCTATGATATGTTGATACATCTTATCTGACTTGAACAACACAGGAAAGGGATAAACATATAAAAAAAACTGAAAAATAAACAAAATACCAGAATTGTTAACCCAGTTTGGAGCAATTCTCCTACTCTGGGGGCATACCAAGCCAGGGACAAGTCCACTAAAATAGTATCAATTCATAGACCCTCGGCAAACATATAGTTTACGATCTAATCACTTAATCACTATCCTTTCTAGACTTCTATCTAAGACTCACCTAGATATGAAGCCCTCCGCAATCCATCATCAATCACAGACAGTGATTGGACACACAGGAAGACACACTTTCATGACAAAAATAGAATACACACTTCCATGACAATACCCATCAAGACACTTGACAAGAACACAACTTGGAGTTACTTAAAAGCTTCCTCCAAGAACAATACTCACTCTTGCTTCACAGCTTCGAGGAGAAAAATAATCAACTCATTACCTAAAGGTTTCTGAGTGATAACAAAACCTTACAACTCAAGGAAAAAAATCCAACTCACATGTCTAGTGGATCACACAACCAACTCTCCTAGATAGTGGTACAAACTCTTCTCTAATAATTACATCTTTTTAATTCAAGACTGGTATCTATCTTAGGTTACAATGCTTATATTTATAACCTATCTCCCAACTGGATTTGGGCTTCTAATCACAATATATTAGCTATTACAATTCTGCAATAAAATAGGTCTTCAATCAAATCTTTCCTAAAAAGTCTCCTTATTTAGAAACTCAATATTCCTCAATATTCTTCTTGATTCTTCCAGACCTTTAAATCAGTGTCATATAGGACTGCATAATATTCCCATAATATTCTGCAACTGTTAGATAATAATAGAATCCAATTGTTCTACTTAACTTAGTCGCGATTTCGTATCACCCTGCATAGGACATCTTTATTCGACATGTTGCTCCAGATGTTGAAACATTTGAACTCAACATGTTCATCATAAAATAGGACTTCTTGCTCCTCCTATTCTTTATAGCAAGTAATCACATTCTATTTAACATATTGCTGCTATATTTATTTTACTAAAATTAATGTCAATCCTAAAAATAGAGAACTAACACTTTCTGATGAGCATTCAACATTCCTTAGAACTGTTGATGTTTCTTTAGAAACGGTCACAATAGTTCTTCTGGTGAGTAGATTGGCTTCAGAAGATATTTCTTCTTTGAAATTATGATTGGCATGTATTTTGGTAAAACTGACTTTGCAGTAACATGTTGAACAAGATGTTTCAACTTACAGATTCAACATGTCGAATGTGATGTACTAACCAGGAGTATAGGACATCTGGTATGTTACAATTTTGCAGTTTGGAAGATGTTTCAACTTGCTGTTTGGACATGTCAAAAGGGATGTCCTAACCATAAGCATAGGACATCAGGTCTGCTACAGCTGGAAATTTGGATTCAGATGTTGTGTTTTAATTACTGAATATTATAGGAATATTTAGTAATCCTATGTGGCATCTAAGATTGATAAATCAGATATTTTATGATGGTTTTTGAAGATATGCAAAGTTTCTAAATATGAAGACATTTTAGGAAACTAATGATTGAAGACCTATTTTCTTGGAGAAGTTTTTGCAGACTTTGTGCAGCCTCTCTGCTACGTTTTTGAAGCCCAAATATAATTGAGAAAAATGTTATAAATAGACGTGTTTGTAACCTAGAAGAGTACGAGTCAAGAATGTAGAATCATTATGGCTTTGTCATTGTCCCACTCTCTAGGAGAGTTAGTTTGTGTGATCCACTCGGGTTGTGAGTTAGATTGTATTATAGAGTTGTAATCTCTGATATTGTTCTCCTCGGAGATTTTAAGAAAAAGGTAGTATTATTCTTGGAGGAAGCTGTTAAGCAACTCTAAGTATTATTCTTGATCAAAGTTATGAAGCAAGATCAAGTATGTTGTTATTAATCAAAGGGGGTGTCTTGATTAAGGTGTTTATTTTGTATTTTAAGTATTATCTTCATTTAGGTGTGAGGTCCTCGGTACAGTAATTGGGACTTGGACTGTTAGACATCATTGCAGTGATTGGAGGTGAGATGAGATTTTTCATATCTAGGGAGGATCTAGGTAGAAGTTGAACAGGGTAGTGATTAAGTGATAAGTTGTAAACTTGGGATTAGTTTAGCTTTGAATTGATATTGTCTAGTGAATTTCCTTTCTGGCTTGGTAGCCCCCAGAGTAGGTGTTATTGTACACCGAACAGGGTTAACAATTTTGTGTGTTATTTATCTTTGGCAAAATATCCTTTTTAGTCCCGTATGTTAACGTAAAGGTTCGTTTTGGCCCCTTAACTTAAAAAAATCGTATTGATCCCTTAACTCTTCAAAACGCTTCATTTTAGTCATTTTTGTCCAATAAGCGACGAATTTAACGATCAATTTCTGAGTTTTTTCGTCGCTAATTAGACAAAAAGGACTAAAATGAATCGTTTTGAAAAGTTAAAAGACCAATATGAACTTTTTTGAAGTTAAGGGACCAAAATGAACCTTGATGTTAACATACAGAACCAAAAAGAGTATTTTGCCTTTATCTTTTCAGTATTATTTTTATCGTTTATACATTGCCTATGTGTTTGAAGTCGGATCAAATGTCTCAATATGTCATAGGACATCTGAATTCTGATCTACAAAAATTTCAATTAGTATCAGAGCATGCATCATGTTCTGTTTCTGGGTGAGATACTGGGATGATACTTTTTGATTCATGGGAAAGGAAGGAGGTTTGTACTATTAAGTTGTTTGAATGTGGTCGGTTCATATTGTTTTTTAAATGGTCCTTTGAAGTGGAGGATTGACTATTTGTGATAGGATGAGATGTGGTCTTATCTGAAGGTGTGAGGCATGGTAGTTGGAAGAAGGCTCATGTGCTTATGTTTTGTTGGTTTGATTTATTTTCAAACCTATGTGGGTCTGTTGTCACATGGTCCGTGGTGCTTATGTACAAGGGTGACTAAGCCATGTCTGAAGGTTGTTGAGAAGTTTTCTGATTTGTTTCTTTCTGATACATTTGTATCTCATGGAAAACTTCTGGTGTTTGGTGAGTTCCTTGGAAATATGTTCCACAAGATGTTGAAACATCATATCAGCAAGGTGTGCAGAATCCTACTGCACTAAGGGTTGGCATAGAAGATACCCTGGGTGCTAAAAAAATGTGTGGTAATTGCATATGTTTAGAACCTACTCCTGACCTGGAAGAAGAGGCATATGTTCTATGTGCCTAAGAGGTTTCTATCCTAGAAACATGTCTTGGAAAAGTATTTTTGGTCAAGACATGATCAACATATTGATTACTTCTTGGATTAGTTTATTTCTGATCTAAGAATGTAGGAGTGCAGAGGATGCGCTTGCAGTTTTCTTTGAAGACTTGTTAAAAATATCTCAACAAGATTCTTCATGTCCAGTCTAAATGCCGAGGAGATTATCTCTGTCATCTGGTAGGTTCCACTGACCAAAGGAACCAAATTTGTGTGTATGAGTTAGAAAAAGGGACTTGAAACAGCAGTTGTTCAATATGTTTGGTTGGTGTTTATTCTTATAAACATAATGGAGGTTGTTTACTCAAACTTGATATAACTATCAAGTTTATGAGAGCATGGAACTCTTGTTCTGTTAGGAGAAGAAAAGTTATCCAAGGAGGGATAATGTATGGAGATGTATTAACCTAAGCTCAATGGTTGATGGGTGTCTGCACTGTTGCGGTATCATCCAAATTGTTTGGGATAAGCCTCCAGTTGTTTTTGTCTTGAGTAATATGGAGCTGGTTGATCATGCCTTATTGGAGCAAGGTGTGTTTACTCAAGGGAAGTCCTCCTCAAGCTTAGGTCCAGCAATGTGGTGTCCCCATATGATGGAACACTTGATTATGCACAAGGGCTAAAAGTGCACCATTGAGTCTTGAAGGATTAGAAGAAGCAGATGTGTTTGTGGTATGGTTCTGATTCTATACCCTATTTATTGTGGTCTGCCAAATACATGTCAGAGGGAATCTTCTCTTTAGGTGCAAAATGTTGGCATCTGAAAGTCAGACATGAGGTTTGTGCATAAAAGAAGAAGCTTCTAGAGGTGTGCATGCTCTACATGTTTTTTGGTCTGAGTTTGAAGGGTGATTGTTGGAAGCGGTATAGCGGCAAGCAACAAAATTTTTGGAAATATTTATCCGAGAATTTATCGTATCCTTAGAGATTGGTTATTGAATTGTAGTTCGAGAAATCATTTGTTAATGAGTTTGGGGATTAAATGGGTTTGTTTGTAAGGAAAGGGTAAAATCTATTGACAAGAAAATAAATATATTAAATAGAAAGGAGAAACCTAACAGGAAAGAATTTACATTACTCGTCACAAACGTAAACCTATTGATCAGTTGCACTCAACCAATTGTACTCATCAAAATCATCACAGACACCACGAGATGTACCCACAACGAAGGTTATGTCTAACACCAAGTCGCAAGACCAACCGTATTACTCTATCAGTAATGTCTTACGCGCTACAATAACACGGAGACATTAAGCTTTAGCACCCAAAGTGAATATTAGCTCTAAATCTATCTCTAGAATCTAGAAACTAATAAATATCCATCCTTAATCAAGATTTGTAAGGTATATGTCTATAACAACCCAAATCCAAACATAAAGCAAAAAGATCAAAGAAGACATCAAGATTGATTTGTAAAGCAAGCTTTATACAACACCATGATCAACAAATATACATATGTTCAAAGTAAATATACAAACATACCCAACAAATAAAGAAATGCATAGAGAAGAAATGGAGAAAAACCAAACATCTCACGGATTGTCAGCACCGGTTGATGAGAAATCCGATACCGAATCATCAAGATGCAAGCTCCAATGTTGTTTTATAGCTTCTCAAGACCAAAAATAGAGGTTTGATGAATTGGGACCAAAAATACCCAAAACATAACTTAAAAATGTATTTTTGGCCCTAAATATACATTTCTGACTGTCCAGGATCGCCCGACGACCAAAAAGCATCGCCCGACGACAACTTACAGTAAGTTGAAAAACCAGCACAACATTCTGCATTGTTTAAGCCATGACTTTTGAACTGTAACTTTGATTCGCGCCTGGTTCGAAGCATTGGAAAGCTTATTCAATGATATTTCTAAAAATGACAAAATATAAACCAAATTGATGATTTTTTTATTCTTTGATTTTGAGCCTTATTCGTTGATGAGTTGCTCAAAATCGTGCGTTTGAAGTCGTGTATTTGACACTTTATTACTCATGCTCCAAATACGCATCAATACCTACAAAATGAATGGAAAAACATCAAACGGTACCCTATGTACACAAAAACACAAATAAACACAAACTAAATATATTTACACAAAAGTCAGGTTTATTCAACGATATTAACAACAAAAAGTCGATAAGTGCAACAAAAAGTATATACAAAAATAGCTACAATTTGCACTTATCAAACTCTCCCCAACTTGAGCTATTGTTTGTGCTCAAACAAAGATCAAATAACCCAAAGAACAAAGAATGATAAATCAAAGAATCACAAATCAACAGGTTTTGAAAACAGAAAACAAATGCAATGGTTCAAATGAAAAATAGTACACACAAAGTAAACACTTACCACTAAACTACGACTATAACATAAACACAAAACAAATGTTAAATATAAAAATTATGTCAAACATTCTAAAACAATACTAGTTCACAAATGAATCACACCTAGAAAACACAATCATCGGTAGATGAAAAACACAAAAAAAAAAAAGGATATTTTCACTCATCCAACAATTTTGCAAACAATAGACTAAATTATGAATTCATCCAAAAATTTACATTGAAAATATGAAAGCAAGAATCTCAAGGGCATTTTAAAGTTATAATGTGGATTGGTTAACAAACAAGGAATAAGTCCTAAAACTAATCAAAATAAAAACTTGCCTAAACCTAAGGGAGTAATTACTTCCACAAAGTTTCAAACAATAGAATATCAATCAAACTTCTTCTTCATCCCAAATTTCAAACCAACACATCACTTATTCAACACAATATTATTCCATACTATTTTTGTTTTTCTTTTTCAAAACTTTTTCAATGTTTTTCCTTTATTTTTCAATCACTTCTTTTTCACATTTTTTCTTTCTTTCTTTTTCTTTTTCTTTTTCAACCTCATAGCAATCAACCAATAAATACACAATCATTTTTCTCTCCAACTTGAATTCAATCATACATTAAAGTGAATACTCCCTACTTTCTAAGGTAAGGTAAAAATTCAAACTAAAACAATGGTTGGGGGTTCAAGAAAACAACAAATCAACGTCCATGTAACAAGATAAACTAAACACTCATAGACAAGCATTTAGCAAATACAACATGGATATCGACAAAAATCTCAAAGGGGTTATTAATTATCACACACTCAGATTCCAGTAGAAGGCAGTGTGATTATGCTTCAGAGCATATGAAGAAGTCTGAAATATCCTTTGCTGATAACTGAATTTTTTTAAGGGTTAAATACACATGATTTATTTAGCACTTGTGTGCACTTTGTTTTTTTGGTTAGTTGTCATATTATGGCTAAAAATGGGAAGAAGTGTGTATGTGCACTAACCAATAAACCTCAATAAACCATAGACAGGCTGATACTGTTGATGAAGGGGAGAATTTCTCTGTTGTGTTAGCAGGTGTTAAGGGGGAGTCCCTACTATGTTGGTCTGATGGGCTCTGAAGAAATATCAGACAAGATATCTTGATATCATAGAGTTGAGAATTTAATAACAGTTGTGTTTAGTAGACTAAATAACTACTAACTATTTTTATGTTTATTTTGTTGATAAGTTAATTTTCAAACATGAATATGGTGTTTTTTTTGTGCAAGAGTTATTGAGTTGTTTTAGCTAAAATATGCTAAAAGAGGAGATTGTCATTTCTTTGAAATTATGATTGGCATGTATTTTGGTAAAACTAACTTTGTAGCGACATGTTGAACAAGATGTTTTAACTAGCAAATTCAACATGTCAAATGTGATGTCATAACCAGAAGTATAGGACATCTAGTCTGTTACAGCTTCGCAGTTCGAAATATGTTTCAACTTGTTGTTTGAATATGTCGAAAGGGATGTCCTAACCATAAGCATATGACATCAAGTATGCTACAGTTGACAATTTGGATTCAGTTGTTGTATTTTAATGACTGGATATTTTGAAAATATTTAGTAATCCCATGTGACATCCAAATTGCAACTGTATTATGATCTAGTTCAGCCTTATAGAATGGTCCATAACCTCCTTCATCGGTCTTCAGTGAGTTGGAGATGTGTTTTGTCGCTTCTTTTATTTCCTCAATAGTGTATCTTCGTTACCTATCTAGACCGTGTAAGAAACTGTCGCCTAGATGACTACAGGGAGAAACAGTGCATCAACAATGAAAAGACAGGGTCGGTATTCAAGTCTACTTGTGCCATTGAGTGCGACGAGAAGTGGTGCATCAGTTGATACCAATTTTATACCTCAGAAACCCACAGTCCCAAAATTACTGCAACTTTACGATGAATGATGCGCGGCTTTGGACGATCATTAGAGAGTTCATACGATAAAGCTCCATTGAACCTGCAATAAATGTTTTAGAACAAAATGTATACAAAGATATGCACTGACATTATCATTATTACTTTGCAATTGCAGAACCGTCCTCATCAACTACACATATAAAAAACCAATCAAAACAAAAACAAAAGAACATATATGTAACCAAATTCCCGTTCCAAATAGATCTAAACCCTTATTCATGGATTATTCTTGATTCTTCATTCCATATACTAGCTTTTCTCAAAGTTGCAACATTGGAATGCATCCCCTGAACCTGGAAAAACCAGAGTGCATGTACAAAATAATTTTTGTTTAGGTTAATACTTTGTCCAGGACATAATCAAAATCTAAACATTAGATATTCTTAAAATTCAAAAATTAAATTAATACCGACACTGGAAACAGGACAACCGAAACATAATCACACAACATTACTCTTAATCAACACACACATTATAATCTCATCAACACACAACAAAATCACAAACTCTTACATACACATTTCACATAAAATCACAACATAAGCAACCAAAATCATCAACATTCAACAAAACCAATAACTAATTCACGTCACAAACTGATGTGAACATCGAGAATCCTATGAACGGAAGAACAATCAATGCAGAGAAAGATTCCATACATAACAGACGTCCAAGTCGAATTCGTTGTATTGAAATCGAAACACATCTAAAATAAAAAATAACACGCACACAAATCAAATATTACCGATCTAAAAAACGATCTAACAAATCACACAATGCAAATCAAATTCTCAAATCAAAATTCACAATCACAATAAAACACATCTAAAATCATCAGATCCTTGAGATAAAATCTCCAAGCAGTTTAAATCAATCAGATTCAGATCTAAAATATAAAAAGTGAATTGTTTCTTACCAAACCACCGCGAATCTTCCCCCTGTCGCTTGAGCCAACACCACTAAACCTGAAACAACAAAAACTAAATCAAAATTATGAAATCAACCAAAAAACCCTAACTTTATAAGCAAATCAAACAAAAACAAAAGAGAGGTAAACATGTAAACTCACCTTGAAATAGAAAGCATACTGTATATATATATATATATATATATATATATATATATATATGATACGGTGGGAGAACTGACTTGAGGTTTTGCGTTTGTGTTCGCACTTGTGCGGTTTAGCAAGAGTCGCCACCGACTTTTTATTTTATCCAAAGGAAAGGTCAAAAAGCACAGGAAAGACCTTTGAGATGTTTTATTGGGTTCGGGGGGTAGATTATGAAAAGGGAAGGTGCTAGCACCCTTTTCATCCATGGTTTTCCATGGGCTCTTAGTTACTTGTTTTTAGACTACTTGCCTTTGCTTTTCAATTGTTTGAAATGGTGCTTTGTGTGTGTGGTTTTGAAAATGCTTTGAAAAAGAGGCCTTGTCTAGGCAATCTTTGTAATGATTCTTGTTTGAATATATACAAAGGTGTGTGTCTTTTTGAAAAGATATTTCAATGTTTTGAAAGTTGTTTTGGGAAAATGTTTTGAAGTTGTGTCGTGTGTTTGAAAAAAACGGCAAGGATGTTTTGCAAGCTTTTGATCAAGTAACTAAGAGTTGTCTACCCTATTTTACTCAAAGATCTTTCTTATGTTTTTAACCCTTTTGACAGTGTTGTTTCACCATTGCATTTGGTGAACAACCTTGTGTTAGGATGTTAAACGGGACAGGCGCGGGTCATCGTGTACAATCATCGAAAGCAACTTGTGATACGCTCTTAGCAATTTTGTAAGGGACGAGATCGTTTTATCGAAGGCAACATCGGGCGTCATCGAGGGACTACGATCTTTGTTTATCAAAATGGAATTTGCTAGAGTGTCTCATACTCGAGGGACATGATTGCATTTTCCGAGGCAACATGCGAGGTTACCCTAGAGGTGCAAGTGTGAATTTGTGTATTGATTTTCATGCATTTATTCTTGTATTAGGTTATCTAGCGATTGATTTTGAATCTTCACATACAAACCCTAATTACTATACAGTATATTGAAAGCAATAAATTGCGGGAATTTAAAGTCTAAGTTATTACAAAAAAGTATCTGGGGATGGGGGTACAATTATTTACAAATGGGGATGAATCTCACATGGATAATAATGTCCAAATATTATGCGTTACAACCAAATCTAACCGTCGCAATTCAATGTAAAATTATAACAAATTAAGGAAAATCAAAGAACTATGAGATGCATGTATTTATTTACAAATAAATAAAATTTTAACCTGATAAAGATTTAAGTATGTTTATTATTTTTGTGTTTTTATTAATTGTAACAAACGTTAAAGAAAACTATATTAAGAAAATTTAAACAAAATATATTTTTAGTTTTAAAAAAAAGAAACGAATTATTAAAAATGAAAATAAAGAGAAGTATTAGTTTTAAAAAAAGAAACAAAGATAATGGGCCTAGGATTTGTGGCCCAAATAAAAAATGATGAAGAACAAAAATTAGGAGGGAGAAGGGGGGTGCGTTGGTAAAACAAAGATGGGCTTTAGGAAAAGGTTAGGAGCGGGTCCGGCCCAAGATGAACTGTACAATGTTTTTAGGGTTTTTTTCATTTTGGCAGATTTAGGGTTTGCAAGCTTACAACAGCGGCGCCGCTCCTGCTCTTCTTCTTCCTTGTTCCATCTCTCTCGTCCAACAAGCGTTGATTCTCTCTATGCCCATAGATTGCCAGAGCGCCACCTTAGCCTTCTTCTCTCCACGACGATCCACGCCATTTGTTTTGAACGGTGCAGTTTTATTTTATTTTGATTCTTAGGATTTTTTACAGTTGTTCATTCGTGTGATTCTTGTATGTTTACTGTTTGCATGTTTATGTGTAAGATGCAGTGTAGGGGGTGAGAAAACTTACCTTGAGAGATCTTTCTGGAAAATGGAGGGAGAGGGGAAATGGGTTGGACCGGCGGCGCTCTTGGTGGCCAGAGGGCGGAGGATGAAGATGAGATGATGCTTGGTAACCCTCTTTCTTTCTTCTTGTTGGTTAATGATGAACTTGGTTTCTGAAACCCTTTGTTATTCTTTGAATTTTTGATGATGAATGTGTTTCTGAAGCTTTTGATGTTTATTTCTGAAACTCTTCCTCTTTTTGATGATAAACGTATTTCTGAAATAATGCTTGTTGTTGTTGCTTTTCGTTGGTGATGAAGGATTTTCTGAAACTCTATGTTATTTTGCTTCTAAAAACTCTTCCTCTTTCTTCTTGGCCCTGATTGCTTGATGATGATGATTCTGAACACTTGCTATTGTTGTTTGCTTCGTTGATATTGTTGATGATGAATATACTTCTGAAACTGTTTTGGTTGCTTCTAAACCTCTTCTTATTCTTTCTGGCTTGTTAATGTTAATGATGAAGAAGTTCTGAAACTGTTTTGGTTGCTTGTTCTTTGTTGGTTTGAAACTTGTTGGTGATAGTTTTGGTTGGGGTTTTGAGCAAGTAGCAGTTTTGCAAGCAAGTTTGCAGTTTGTTATTTGTTTTGCAGTTGGTATTTCAGGCTTGTTACTGTGAGTTAGCAGGTTTGGGTTTTAACACGGCTTGTGGTAAGTTGCAGTCCTGCAAGAAAGTTTCCAGTTTTGAAAGCAAGTTTGCAGTTTGTATTTACTTCAGGTTTGCAGTATGGAAAGTAGGTTTGGGTAACAGGTTTTGCAGGCTTGCAGGTTTGCTACTGGTGCAGTTATGCAGTTTGTTGCTAACAGGTTGTTTGGTGTTTGGCCTTGTTGAGCTTGTAGGCTGTTTGGTGTTTGGCCTTGTTGAGCTTGTAGGCTGTTTGGTGTTTACTGCAGGTTTGCAGTATGGAAAGCAGGTTGAGGAGTTTGGTTTTTACAGGTTTTGACTTGCTTGATTTGCAGCTTATCCAGATTTTTTGCTCTATGTCTTCTCCCCATCCTCTGGACTGTTATACAGTCTTTTCTCTTTATATCTTTTTGTTTTCTTTTCTGTCTTAAAAATAGCCTGCTCTCTTGCCAAAACTGCAAACTCTTTCACTAGTTCTTCTCTTTCTCTCTCTCTCTCTCTAAGCACTTTTGCTTATTTTAATATATCTTTCTGAAAAGTTTTGCCTAGGCTGGAAAATGATGATGTCTATTGCAAGCCTATTGCTTGTAACTTGGTTTATCTCTCTGCATTGTGTACTTTTGATTGCATATTTTCTGCATTGTGTACTTTGTTGCTTTTGCTAGTTGTTATGCTTCTTGTAACCCAGTTTGACATGCCTGGCCCCTTGTTGCATTTGGTTTGATTACTACAGTTTGAAACTCAGTTTGCAGTACAGTTTACTTTGTATGCAGCCTTATACCTTTGTATTTGAACCATGTTTTTGCATCTAGTTTGACATGCTTGCATTTTATATATTTTATTTTTCTCTCTGTGAACCGAGAAGAGCGATCTTCTTGTGATTTGCAGAGGGGAAAATAAAATATGATGAACATAGCATTCTGATTCCAGCCGGCAAACTTTAATGATGATTTCTTTTCTTCTGCTTGAAAATTCTTTTCAGTTAATTATGCTGATTTCTTTTCTTCTGTCTTTTGCAGGTGAGTACCAGTTGGATGATAGAGGAAGCAGTAAAAGTCAAAGATCTCAAGAGATTAGGCTTAGATTTATTTTTCATTTATTGTAAACAAATATTATCTTAAATATTATAAGTTGTAATCTTACAATATTCGAATAAATTTGTAACCATATTTGAAGTAAATAAAAGTCTTTATCCAAAATAAAATTCTACTGTCACATATTTTTTCCATCTTTCCCTTATGTTTATTCAATTATTTAAGACTCTTAAATCAAAATAATTGAAACTGTGTCTCAATAATTCTAATCCAGATGAAATAAATAATCAACAAACTTTGCAGTCTCGCAACCTTGCATCAATCACAATATGCGTGGTATTCCAATTAACATATGCGTTGTTGTTGGCTCCTAAATTTTACACCCTTGTTTGTTATCATATAGACCATTAATTATGAGTCAGAAGAGTTTCCTACATAAGAAGGCTTCGACCAGCTGATCCTGTTGAAGGCTCATCAAAGAATGACAAGATACTTAGAGAAATTCCTTTAAGTGGGAATCTTGTTGTCTTCGACGTCGAAGGAACCTCTCGATAAAGGTACCTGATGCCCAAGGTTGAACGGTTTGAGATTTGAATTGTTGGAGGGAAAACGGTTCCCAGCAGTTACCAAGTGCAACGTGCCGAGGACAGAAGCGTCGAAGGCTGTGAGCGTGCCATGTGGTGTCATCTCGAAGCAGCGTAACTGCCCAGCGGTTACGTAGGATTTGTTTTAGTATAAATACTAGTTGTTCACGTAGTTTTCGCGTGTGTTCATCATCTTATACAAGTCACTCATTTAGATTCAAGTACCCAACGTGAGAGAACGAATCATTGAGAATGTATGTGTGAAACACCATTTAAATTAATCAAAGTCTTTTATATTCAAGCAGTTTATCGCTTTTCATTTACTTATCTCCATCGAAGCCTTTTACTTAACGCTTTTATTTATTCTATCAAGCTTTTCTTCATGCAATTTACTTAAAGTGTCTTTACTTTATTGGCATTAATCATCATTAGGATTAGTCAAACTCCAGAAAATCAACCATGTCTTAGGATCAATCTGATCGATCCTGCTAGTCACCAAATAAGTAACCTTTTGGAAGATCAGCGGTTGTTTACCAATTTCCACGGTAAACAAATTGGCACACCCGGTGGGACCTTGTGTTGATTTTTTCGATTAACCATTTTATATAAAATATCCTCCTTTTTCGAGAGTATTGCATGTTATTGAGGAGTGGTAGAATATACACCAACGAAACCAATACTAGGAGAAGAAGCGAAGAGATTGTGAATCCGCCAAACAATGGAGAAATCCCACAAACAAATGTGGGAGCAACGGTTATCCCAACCGTAAGCGAAGCGGTAACCGTTGGTTCAATGCCAGCAGTAACGGTTACACAAACGGGGCCATTACCTCCATTTACCGGCCCCAGAATGCCTTTGGGAACTCCCCACCAAGGGGAAACCAAGGAACTAGGCCATATGTTCCCCCAGGTTTTTCAACAGTCGGTTTAAATCAAGAACCACTCTATGGCATGCCAACTTCTGAATTGGCTAGCCTGACGAATGCTACATCCACTTTTTCAGACCCTTTAGTGAGCGCCTCTTCGCCACTCCAAGGCTCTGGGGTTGGTATGGCGAACAGGGGTAGGACCCAACTCTTAGGAGGAACGTCCCAAGTAATGCATGGCCTTACGAATGCCTCGACAGCATTCTTGAGGCAGCAAATGGACGAGAGCAACCACGATATGGTTCAAATGTTGGCGCAAACTTTAAGCACAATGCTAAATCCTCTAATACAGAATACCACCCAGTCGAATCAGCAAATGACAGCGCAAATGTCACGTCTGGCTGACTTTTTTGGGGTACCCCAACCTATTCGACAGCCCCAAAGGGCACAAATAAGGGGAAACCAAGGTATACTTCTAGAGGAAGAAACCACTATTAACCAAGTCCAGCAGCCTGTCGAAGAAAACCTTAGGGTACGAATGGAACAACCCGGGGTCGAAGAGCCTAGAGTCATAGCCCCAGAAGTAAGGATGGTTAATAGAAACCAAAACGCTGACGAAGTAGTTCAGCAGATCCAATACCAAAATATGGGTTTGGAAAATAACTTGACAGCCATGATTGAAAGAATCATGATGCAAAATGGGATGAATACGGGCCTCCATAGGCCCAACTTTACATCCCCGCTGTCAGAATACATGTTACAAACGGACTTGCCTCTGAGATGCAAAGTCCCTAAGTTCACTAAGTTTTCAGGGGACACGACAGAATCCACTGTCAAGCATGTGGCAAGATACTTAATCGAAGCAGGAGAAATTTCAAACAATGAGAACCTGAGGATTAAGTATTTCCCAAGTTCCCTAACAAAGAATGCGTTCACTTGGTTCACAACTCTCCCCCCCAATTCGATCCACCATTGGACCCAGTTGGAGAGATTATTCCATGAGCAATTCTACATGGGACAAACCAAGATAAGCCTGAAAGAGTTGGCCAGTGTCAAGAGGTGATTCACTGAACCTATAGACGAATATCTAAATAGGTTTAGGTTGCTCAAGGCAAGATGCTTTACGCAAGTGCCAGAACATGAGTTAGTCGAAATAGCCGCAGGAGGTCTAGATTACTCCATTAGGAAGAAACTAGACACTCAATACCTAAGAGACATGGCCCAACTGGCCGATAGGGTTCGACAGGTAGAACGCCTTAAAGCTGAAAAAGCCAGGGCGACAAAAACTCATAAAAGAGAAAGGATAGCATATGTCGAAATGGATGATGAAGATCCAGAAACATTCGACGAACCTATAACCGTAGAAGAAAGTGAGGTCGATTTAGCTGAGTTAAAACAAGGGCCACCATACTCTTGCAAACTACTAGTCCCCTCAAGTGGAAAAAACCCCACTGGTCCTGAAAGGGCCAATGATAGGTTCCCTAAAAAGACTTACAGTTTTGATATTACAAAATGTGATGAAATTTTTGACTTACTTGTAAAAGATGGCCAAATGATAATACCCCCAGGGGTAAAAGTGCCTCCTCTTGATCAAAGAAAGAAAAGAGGCTTTTGTAAATATCATAATTTTCTGGGCCATAAAACATCTCAATGTTTTCTTTTCAGGGATCTCGTACAAAATGCTATCGAAGAAGGGAGGTTGAAGTTCGCTGATAAGACCCCCATGACTGTGGACTCTAACCCTTTGTAGGCTGAAGCCCACTATGTTGAACCTTCAGAGGTGAATGTGATTGAGGCTTCCAGGAGTCAGGTGAAAAGGCCAGGAATAACTATGGTCGAGGTCACCAAAGATCATATCAACATGCCAATCTTTGGCAGTTTTTCTGGGAATCTTTCTAGAAAGACAATCGAAGCAGTCCAAAAAGCTGTTGAAGGCCCAAAACTGGAGACAGGTGGAGCCTCAAAGTCTGGAGCTAAACCCATTTCCTACTTGGCTGCAGCGCAAGGCCAGACAGAAGACCTGGAGGCCCAAATGAAGCAGATGACTCTTGCTACTAAAGACAACATGAATGTCAACATGGTCAAAATCTCTCAATCAAAAGTTTCAGAGGAGGCCATTAGGCAAGAGCAAGAAAACAAAACAGCTTTCCCTCGGGAAAACGAAAATATGGCCGAATTCTTGCAACGATGCCAGAAGAAAAAATCAGAAGTAATGCTGTGTCCTCGATGCAGCTCTATTTTTGACAAGAAAGTTGCTGAACACATCAAAGGTGTGAGAGCAGCAAACAAAAGAAGGGAAGGTTCTGATGTTCGACATGATCCCAGAAGAACCTACCAAAAGGGTTCAAATCGGGAAAGGAGGTGTTGTACCCCAAAATTTTCCCTCCCATATTCTTCAAAGTTTTGACAAGCATCAATCTCCAAATGCTTCAAGATCTCTCAAGGATTGCACAGTCCAAAGGCCTCCTAAGCCAGCTAAAATTAGGGTTTTGGTTCTTGCAAGGGAGTTGAGGTTTTCAAGGGCTCAATCAAGTCCCACATGCTTATAAACATTTTCAAACATCTACATGCCAAGTTTCAAGGCTCACAAGGTCAAGTTGCACAGTCAAAAACCCTAATTGCTTCATAATCAACTACAGGGGCAAAATGGTCATTTGGCAGTCAGAAGTCAAAATTTTTGGTCAACATCTTATTTTGAAGCCACAATCATCATTTGATCAAGTCTTGATCATGATTCCACAAGCATGGCTCAAAAATCATCAAGATGCAAAAGTTTCCATTTTGGGACAGTTGAAAAGTCAACTGTAACTTGACCAAGGCATAACTTTTTCATGGTTCATCAGAAAAATCCCATCCAATGCTCATTTTGAAGGGGAGGACATTTCCTACAACTCATCTTCACATTCCAAGTCCAAGAAATTCTCCCACAAAAAGTTATCAATTTCAACATTATAGGTCATTTTCAAAAGTCAACAAAAAGGCATTTTAAGTCAAAGACCATAACTTGAGATTGGTAAATTCAAATGACATGGGACCAAAGGCATTGGTTAGAGGACTTCAAGACCTTTCCAAAATGTCCAAGAACATGTTCATATGATCAAATTTGAGCAAGATATGCATTGGAGAAGTTGGGAAATTTTTGTGAAATGGCAAAAGTCAACTATCCTTGAAACTTCAATTTTTGACAAAAGGGCCCACTTTCTTCCACTTGATTCAGCCTTGTCATGCTACCCACGTGTCCCAGGATTAATTTCAAGACTAAACATTTATTTTTTCATTTTTATTTAATTTTTATGGATTTAATTCATTTTAAAACCATAATAATTCAAATAAAATCTAAAAATTAATTGAATGGCATCTTTGAGGTTTGAATGGCTTTCATGTGTCATATTCCACCTACCAAATTCGTGCTAGGGCCATTTTGAGCATAAAATTCAAGTTTTGCTTCAAAGATGGAATGTTCTTTAATGGTGGTAAACCAAAATCTCAAGGCTTAATTGCACAAGATACAAGCTCATAATGTGACCTAATTTCATTCACATGTACATATGCAAGCCTTCCCAACCTCATTCACGACCTAGAGACCCCAAAAACGGCCAGAGCAAAAATTCAACAACTGTCAAAAAAGTGTGAGATCTAAAGCAGTATTACAGGCATTTTCAGACCAAAAGAGGAACGTGATTCCCTTCTTTGCCATCCCCTGAAGCTAAAGCGACCTTTACCAAGTCCTAAGACCTTCTACAACGCACTATAAGTTGTCCTGAACTCATCTCTGAACATGAAACTTGAGCTCCTTATTCTTGCACTTTTTCTTAAAAGCATTGGCATATTTGTGTTCCTTACTTGATTTCTAACATCACTGTAATATCCAATTGCGTTTTTAGGCCCTGAATCGTGGTGCCCGATTCTAGGGTTCGTCCTTTTGTGTTTTGGGCATTTTGTTTCCAGGTACAATTGGAGAAAATCATGAGTATGGATGTGATCAGGGGACCAAGACGAATATGCCCATGGCTTTAGATGGCGTTTTCATGGCCTGAGGAGCATTTTCGAAGCAACCTACGAAACCACCTGCGGATAAAATCCGCAGGTAAAAAAACCTGTAATTTTTTAGGAAGAAGATGACTACGTGCTTGCATCTGATTGGCCATTTCAAAAATAAGCGCGTTTTATTTTTTTTTCCAGGGGATTGTTTGATTTACCAATATATTATTTGTGTATTATTATTATTTCAATTAAGTCAATCAGCTCAGCTGGCTAAGGCGTACAGGAATCATCCCTTGGGACCTGGGTTCGAATCCCAGGTCCCCCCACAATTCCATATTGTTTTTTCTTACATGCTTGTGTGTAGGTTCCAAAAGAAGGTCCATCATGCACTTTGCCCATCCAGCGTGCCAAGTGTCTTCAACAGCCATCCAAAGGCCATGAGAGTGAGGAACATCATAGTCCCAGTCAAACAGGTGCCTAGGAAATTCCCAGAGTCAACGTGGCTTAACAACAAATGGGCCTGAAATTGCTGCCTAACACCTCCAATCTGGCCCAAACCCCCCTTGGTTCATTCTTTTTCTTTTTGTTTTATATTTTCTAATTTAGTTATTAATTATTTTTTTAATTATCATTATTACCACCAAAATTAACATAATTAATATTTTTCATAAAAAATCAAAAAAACTAATATTATTATTATTTATTTATTTCATATTATATTTTTGTAAATAAATTATAATTAATTAATTAGTTTAAATAGGCAACTTTAATCTTTTTCTTAATAACTAAAATATATTTAGAACTAGGTTTTTTTCTTCTTTTAATTTTAATTCCTTTTATTTTATTTTCATTAAAAATATAAAAAAAACACAAAAACATTTTTTTCTTTTAATAAATTAATTAATTAATAATTAGGTTTAAATTTCATTAATTTCAAAAAAGGGACAAAATTCAATTCTTTCTTAAAAAAGGGTCAAAACCCTTAGGACGTCCCGATTCATTCTTTCGCGCGCAGTTTATTTTATTTCGTTATATTTATGTATCTGCTTCCGGAAATGTAATAGTTAATTAGGTTTATATCTTTATTTACTATTTCTCGCGCTTTATTTTCCAAACGGGTTATTGTTTTTGGCGATGTATAGACCCGCGCCTTGTAATAGCTAGATTCACATTTCTGCAATTTATTTTCCGCACTCCTAACTGTTAAATTATGCCTGCAAGAATGTATGAAAAATAAAATCAATCTGTAGCTCACAAATAACATGTACAAGATAAACATTAACATGAAACAACACACATGCACATGCCACTCCTAGGGTACGCCTCACTGGTTGCCTCGAACGTGGTCATCAAGTATAGGGTGTCTTAGATGTCGCCCTTCTGTCTAAAGATCAAGTCGCCTCGAAACGGTTGCCTCGGATAAAAAGGATCTAGGATATTAGGGTTACTACTAAGGTGTCCTACCATTGCTTTGGTAACCACACATGTCCCTTAATCGAATTGACCTGAATACCTCCAACAATGGTGCTGCCTACCTCTCAATGGTGGGATAGCACTATCTAAAGGACTCTTACACAGCCTAATTCCTTAGAGTAGGTAGGTTTCTCTTAAGTACTTGCTCTTTTCAAACAGACAAAAAAACTTTTCACACTGACACTTTCAAAAGTTTTTTCCAACAAATTTTTCATACACTCTTGAGGACAGATACAAGAGTTACTTAGAAATTTTTCAAACGAAACTTCTTTCAAAACCCACACACACTTGAAAAGCAAACAATTTTTGAAAACATAAGAGCAAGTACCTAAGAGCCCATGGATAACCATGGATAGAAAGGGTGCTAACACCTTCCCTTTCTATAAATCTACCTCCCGAACCGAGAAACATTCTCAAAGAAGGAATTTTGCTGTGCTTTTGTCCTTTCCATGTTGGAGAACATAAAAGACGGTGGAGACTCTTGCTTTCCGCGACATTTCGCGAAACCAGCTAAAAACAGTCAGTTCTATTTCCACCGATCACAGAACTGGCGACTCTGCTGGGGATACTTAATAAGTGGGGTTTACCTTAGGAATAGTTTATCATCATGTTTTCAATTGCTTGCTTTGCTTGATTTAAAATTGTGGGCCTGTCTTGGAGTTTCATAGATCCTAACCCGGATCTGGGGGATACCTTTTAGAAAGTAGCAACAAACTGTGTGGGGTATACCGACACGGTTGAAGCAGTTTGCTACGTTGATGTGGCACTTTGGTGAGTACAGGTAACCCTTGAGTCAAGTCAAGGAGAGTACGGGGCCGCCGCGTGGTGTCGTGAAGCATCAACTGACCTTAGGAACCTTACTTGAACCATCCTGGCCTCTTTAGGGGTAGTGAGATGACTGACTTTGGTGCAGTCCGAATTTGGTTGATACTCGATACTACACTCATTGAGGGTTGTTTTCTTGGAATATTTTGATCGCCAGTTCAGTGGCTAAATCAAAACAATGAACATAGAAAATAACCCAATGATATTGAGCTCCTTAGAACCCGGTTACTTTTGATAGGACAGGTTTTTGAGCCCACCAACTTCAAGAGGGTAGTACCCCATACTTCATGCTGGCCTAAACTCTAAGGGTTGTCTGGTGTGACTTGTGTGTCTTATCATGTTTTCTTTTTGTGAATACTTGTGGTGTGTTTTTATCATAACATCATAACATCATACAGCATCATATGCATTTACTAACCACTTCAAGGGTTCGAATCTTCATCTTTGTTCTTGTTTTGTAGGACATGGAAACTATCCGTAGAAAGACAATTCAGATCAACCTTGTGAGGATCCCTCCTCATCTTAAGGAGCTTACATCCAGGATTCCCGAGAACTCTTCCTTCAGTGAAAGGCATGGTAGACTCATCAGCTTGGTTAACACCAACATTGAAGAGGATATGGTGAAAGTGTTGTTCCAGTTCTTTGACCCTTCGCACCACTGTTTTACTTTCCCGGATTACCAGTTAGTACCTACTTTGGAAGAGTTTTCTCAGCTTCTGAAGGTTCCCATTCTCAGTCAACTACCCTACAACGGTACAAAAAAGGAACCAAAACTTGAAGAGGTTGCTAAAGCATTATGCCTACAACCATCTGACATCAAGGGACATTGGGAAGTTAGAAGTGGCATCAAAGGATTCTTGGCAAAGTTCCTGTTTGAGAAGGCCCAAGAATGTTGGAACTCCCTTGACCTACAAGCCTTTGAAGAAGTTGTGGCACTCCTTGTCTATGGGTTGATATTGTTCCCGAATCCAGATCAGCTTATAGATATCAATGCTGTCAAGATCTTCATGTCCAGGAATCCTATACCTACATTGCTTGGGGACATCCTCCACTCATGTTACACTCGAACCATGAGAAAAAGAGGTGTTCTCATGTGCTGCACTCCTCTCCTGGCAAGGTGGTTTATTTCGCACCTTCCACAATCAGTTTTGAAGAACGAACGGGGTTTGAGATGGTCACAACGATTGATGACCCTTACACATGCTGATATACATTGGTGTTCTCGGTCCAGAGAAAATGTCACTATCATTGATCGTTGCGGAGAGTATCCTAATGTTCCTTTACTTGGAATCAGAGGAGGCATCACTTACAACCCATGTCTGGCTTTGAGACAGTTTGGATATGCTCGGAGGGATGGCCCTCATGACATATTGATTCCTGACATAGTTTTTGACTTCGACAATGATGCACAAGGACTTCGCCAGAGATTTATCAGAGCTTGGAGGATGCCTAACAGGGTAGATAGCAAGACACTGGGGCACAAGAACTCCATCCCCCTGGAGCCTTATCTCAAGTGGGTACGAGCCCGCTCCTAGAAGCTGGTAATGCCATATCCTCATGTTCTCCCCGTGATCAAAGAGCCAGTTTTGGAAGGAGAGGTGCCCTACACCATTCAACATCCTGACATGCCAACATCTTGGGAAGAAATGCAAAAGAGCTGGATCCAACTCAAGGAAGAACGGAATTCTCTTGAAACCATTCTACATGCCAGTGAGAAGAAGGTCTTGGAGCTCACCCGTCTACTCCATGAGGAAAAGACCCTCAACACCTACATTTCTCCAAAGAGGATGTGTAGTGTCTTTTGGGATTAATTATTTTGTATTGTTTTGCCCATGAGGCCCTGATGTACTGAACAGATTATTTCTTAATACAATGTGTGTTCCTTTTTGTCTATAATGAATTTGAACTTTTGAATCCTTGAATGCATTGCATAAATAGCATATCATGTATCATGTGCATAACAGGTACCCTTCTTCTACAGGTTGCTTAATCTTCTTCGCTGTTTATTTCAGCACTCAGTCATCATGAATCCTGAACCTACTACCGAGCAAGCTATCAAGGCCCTCCAGGCCCAGAACGCCCAGTTCCAGGAGCTGGTCATGAACTTAGCCCAGGGACAACAGGAGTTGAAGGCTTTGCTCCTGAAGAAGAAGAAGAAGAAGAGGACTGTGTTGTTCAACACTGGACGCAGACTCGGGAATACACTGCAGAATGAAGCTGAGCTGACTACTCCGTCTGTTGGGGAAGGCAGTCACCAGGAGGGAGGGGTCCCTAGTCCCGTGGCCTCTGACACCGAGACAGATTTCAATGATGAACAGTACCCTCCTGCCGAGGACCGGTACAAACAGCTGGAGGACCGGTTAAATGCTATGGAGATTCAACGTGTGCCTGGGTTGGATTTTGGAGACTTAGGGTTATCTTCTGGGGTGGTGATCCCACACAAGTTTAAGGCACCTGCCTTTGTGAAGTACGACGGGGCTTCCTGTCCTAAGCTGCACCTCAAATCTTATGTAAGGAAGATCCAGCCTTACACTGCAGACAAGAACTTATGGATCCATTTCTTCCAGGAGAGTCTTTCAGGGACTCATCTCGAATGGTTCTATCAACTGGATGGAACCAATATTCGTAACTGGGAGGACTTGGCTACTGCTTTTTATAAGCAGTATCAGTACAATTCCGACCTCGCTCCCACGCGTACCCAACTCCAGGGTATGTCACTTGGGACGGGTGAAGGTTTTAAGGAGTATGCGCAGAAGTGGAGAGACCTGGCTGGTAGGGTGCAGCCACCGTTGACTGACCGTGAACTCGTGGATATGTTCTTGGGGACCCTGTCTGGTCCGTTCTTTAACCACCTGATTGGTAATTCCTCTGCTGGGTTTACAGACCTGATCCTGACTGGTGAGAGGATCGAAGCCGGTATCAAATCAGGGAAGATACAGAAAGGTGCATCCTCGAGCTCTGAAAAGAAGCCCTTCAAGAAGGAAGCTAGTGCTGTGTATGGTCCAAGGAGACAGAACAAACCAGAACGCCGCCAAGCTATCAACGCGGTGGTAATTTCAAAGCCTGTTGCTGCTCCTCAGCAATACAACCAGCCAAGAGTTGAGAGGCCCAAAAGACAATATACTCGGCTCAGTATGACCCTGTATCAGATTCTGCCGCAACTGCTGTCAACCAATCTGGTAACTGTCAAGGAAGCTCCGAAGGTAGTAAACACAACCTCCCCGAAGTACAATCCCAACGCCCGCTGCGCTTATCACTCTGATAGCCCGGGGCATAACACAGATGATTGTTGGGCTCTGAGGAATAAGGTTCAAGACCTTATTGATGCTAAAGAGGTACAGTTCGAGGCGCCCGAGAAGCCTAATGTGGTGACAGCTCTCATGCCCAACCATGGAGTGAATGATATCGGGGATGATGATGACGTGGAGGAATCTGAATTCGACAGCTGGATCTACCCAGCAACCAACGGTGGACCAAGCAACTGGACTGCAAAAGACTTTACACCTATCACTTTTGTCACTCAGTAATGAACTCCTTTGTTTTGAATTTGTAACAAACAATAATTACTAAACTTTATGGCCCGGTGTCTTACCCGGGGCACCGTGGCTTCATTTGTGAGGGCTTTTGTATGTCACGTTCATATATCATTAATAAAAGCATTGGACGTTTTTCGCATTTCAAAATCTTGCGCTCCCTTTCTTTCTTTATATATTGCAAAACAGCTATATTTACACACACTCACTTATACAGGTTCCAATCCACTCTGGATCCCACTGGTAACGACTCTGCTACTACCGGTTATGACTTCGAAAATCCGATCAACTTAGCCGAAGACGAAGGTGAAGATGATTGCGAAGTGCCTGGTGAGCTTGCAAGACTGTTACTCCAGGAAGAGAGGGTCATTCAGCCACATGAAGAGCCAGTGGAAACGGTAAATCTGGGTACTGAGACAGACAGAAAGGAAGTCAAGATTGGTGCCAATCTAGAGCTCAGTGTAAAACAACGGTTGATTCAGATGTTGCATGACTATGTGGAAATCTTTGCCTGGTCCAACGAAGACATGCCTGGGTTGGATACCGACATTGTGGTTCATCACTTGCCTACCAAGGAAGACTGCCCTCCGGTTAACCAGAAGGTCCGCCGTATGCGTCCAGAGATGTCCGAGAAAATCAAAGCTGAGGTTATGAAACAATTTGATGTCGGGTTTCTAGCAGTGACTTCTTACCCTCAGTGGGTTGCCAACGTGGTTCCAGTGCCAAAGAAGGATGGTAAGGTCCGAATGTGTGTTGATTACAGGGATTTGAACAGGGCGAGCCCTAAGGATGATTTCCCTCTGCCTCACATCGACGTTCTGGTTGACAACACTGCTCAGCATAAAGTATTCTCCTTCATGGATGGGTTCTCAGGTTATAATCAAATCAAGATGGCTCCTGAAGACATGGAGAAGACCACTTTTGTTACTCAGTGGGGAACCTTTTGCTACAAGGTCATGCCTTTTTGGTTGAAAAATGCTGGGGCAACCTACCAACGTGCCATGGTTGCTTTATTTCATGACATGATCCACCATGAGATCGAAGTGTATGTCGATGACATGATTGCAAGGTCCCAAACTGAAGAAGAACACCTTGAACATCTACAGAAGTTGTTTGACCGTCTGAAGTTATACAAGCTGAGGTTGAACCCGAACAAGTGCACCTTCGGGGTGAGATCTGGAAAATTTCTAGGCTTCGTCGTGAGCGACAAAGGTATTCAAGTGGACCCTGCCAAAGTGAAAACCATACAAGAGATGCCAGTTCCCAAGACAGAGAAAGAAGTCAGAGGCTTTCTAGGACGGCTGAACTACATTGCCCGATTCATCTCGCACCTAACTGCTACCTGTGAACCAATCTTCAAGCTACTGAAGAAAGATCAAGTAGTACGTTGGAATGATGAATGTCAGGCCGCTTTCGACAGAATCAAAGAGTATCTCCAAGAACCACCCATTCTTATGCCACCGGTTGAAGGGAGACCTCTAATACTATACTTGACAGTACTTGACAACTCAATGGGGTGTGTGCTGGGGCAGCATGACGAGTCTGGCCGAAAAGAGCACGCTATTTATTACCTTAGCAAAAAGTTTACCGACTGTGAGACCCGATACTCACTGCTCGAGAAAACTTGTTGCGCTTTGGTATGGGCTGCTCGCCGGCTGAGACAGTATATGTTGACTCACACTACTCTGTTGATTTCAAAAATGGACCCAATCAAGTACATATTCGAAAAGCCTGCTCTGTCTAGAAGAATAGCAAGATGGCAGATGATCTTGACGGAATATGACATCCAGTACACGACTCAAAAAGCAATCAAGGGAAGTGTATTGGCAGACCATTTGGCACACCAGGCAGTGGATGACTACCAATCTATGAACTTTGAATTTCCAAATGAGGATATCATGGTAGTGACTGATTGTGAAGTACCTGGACCGGATGAAGGACCTGAGGAAGGATCCCGATGGTCCATGCACTTTGATGGAGCCTCAAACGCTTTGGGTAACGGTATTGGCGCTGTGATCATATCCCCAAAAGGCACTCATACTCCATTCACTGCCCGGCTATGTTTCTACTGCACCAACAACATGGCGGAGTATGAGGCATGCATCATGGGTCTTCAAGCTGCGATTGACTTAAGGATCAAGTTTCTGAGTGTCTTCGGAGATTCCACTCTTGTGATCAGTCAGATCAAAGGCGAGTGGGATACGAAACACCCAAATCTTATTCCTTACAAGGCGTATGTATTGACGTTGCTTCCCCATTTCGAGGAGATAACCTTTGAACATTTCCCAAGAGAGGAGAATCAGTTGGCGGACGCGCTAGCTACGATGTCTTCTATGTTCAAAGTCAAATGGGACAACGAGGCTCCCCGGATCATTATTTGGAAATTGGATGAACCTGCACATTGTTGTGATCTTGAGGCTGACGAGGTAACTGAGAAATCTTGGTATCATGAAGTGAAGAGGTACTTGGAAGCTCAAGAGTACCCCGAGGGTGCATTTGTTAACGACAAAAAGTTTCTGAGAAGGTTCGTGGCAAAGTTCTTCCTCAGCAATGGCATTCTGTACAAGCGAAACCATGATTCGACCTTACTGCGTTATGTGGATAAGACTGAAGCAGAAAGGATCATGGCAGAGCTACGTGAAGGTACCTTCGGAACGCATTCCAGTGGACATACCATGGCAAAGAAAATCCTTCGGGCAGGATATTTCTGGTCCACAATGGAAGCCGACTGTTACCAACATTCTCGGACGTGTCACAAATGCCAGATCTATGCTGATAAGGTGCACGTTCCTCCAGTTCCTCTGAACGTCTTGACAACACCTTGGCCTTTTGCAATGTAGGGCATTGATATGATCGGCGAGATCAGACCTACGTCATCCAACGGGCATCGCTTCATCCTGGTAGCGATTGATTACTTTACAAAGTGGGTTGAAGCAGTTTCCTATGCTACCGTAACCAAGAACGTCGTGGCACGGTTCATTCGGCACAACCTGATCTGTCGATACGGCGTCCTGGAAAGGATCATTACGGACAATGGTACCAATCTTAATAACAAGATGATCACTGAGCTCTGCAAGCAATTCAAGATACATCACCACAACTCTTCTCCTTACCGGCCGAAGATGAATGGGGCTGTCGAAGCGGCAAATAAGAATATCAAGAAGATTGTGCAGAAGATGACAGTGACCTATAAAGATTGGCACGAGATGTTACCATACGCTCTTCATGGGTACCGTACCTCAGCAAGGACATCAACAGGGGCAACTCCCTTTTCCTTGGTCTATGGCATGGAGGCAGTCTTGCCTATTGAAGTCCAGATACCCTCTCTCCGGATAATGAAGGATACAGGTTTGAGCGAAGATGACTGGATCCAGACTCGGCTTGATCAATTAAATCTAATTGACGAAAAGAGACTTACTGCTATGTGTCATGGTCAGACGTACCAAAAACGGATGATCAGAGCATTTAACAAGAAATTCAGACGACAAGAGTATCAAGTCAGAGACCTGGTAATCAAGCGCATCATTCTTCCTCAAAGTGATCCCAGGGGAAAATGGACCCCTACGTACGAAGGGCCATTTGTGGTTAAACATATCTTCTCAGGAGGAGCTATGATTCTAACCACCATGGATGGTGTAGACCTTCCTCACCCCGCCAATGCAGACATAGTAAAAAGATACTACGCATGATTAAAGACCCGCTAGGTTGACACACCTAGGCAAAAATAAGGGCTTCCCAGCGAACCAAAAGGGTTCAGGCAAATATAAGGGATAAAATGAAAAAAATCTGTACACCCGGCAAGTCGAAAACCTGAAAAGGCGGCTTGGGCAAAAATGGGTATCCCGGTGGACTGAAAACCGGAAAGGGCGGTCCAGGCAAAAGTTAGGGATTAAAGCGTAATACTATGTCTCATTGGATCATCTTGCATCCAGAATCCGGTATCAACTATCAGGTTCAGACGGCACCAATCAGTCAGCTTCATCTTCAACTAAGCAGCAAAGTGATGAGATGCTCAAAGACATAAAGGCGATAGCAGAGTTGGAACCCAGTGGGACTTTTCACATAGCTGTTTTGTTTCCTTTTCGTAAAATTGTATAAACTCTATGTTGTTCTGCGGCGTTCTCTTACTAGGACGTGAGCCTCTTGTACATAAACGCCTATTTACAGGAAAATTCCAAAATCAATACAAATCCATTTTTCAGACAAATTGCCAATTGTTTTTCTTTTTCTGTTTTGTTTTGCAAAGAACATCCAATGTTCATTTTTGATATATGCATTTGACATTAATTGCTAATCATAAATACTTGCATACGAAACAAAGGATTAATTACAGGTGATATCAGGAAACGGGGGCAATAATAATTGTCTAAGCAATCTAGTTGCTCTGTCCACCAAGGTACCAAGGTAAGTTCGGCTGAAGAATTTGACCCAGATACCTTCACTCCCCGAGAGTAAGACAAGATTCAACAATGCTCATCCCAAGCAGAGTTGGTCTCTCATCAGCCCTAAGAAGGCACAGTATCTCCAGCAAGTCAGCGATACTCTCCCCAAGCAGAGTTAGTCTACTGTCGGCCTTAAGGAAGTTGGGTATCCCCAGAAGATCTCAATATTCCCCAGCGGAGTATACAGATGTTCCTAAGCAAGCATCCCCGGCAGTCTTAATATAAGATTGTTCCCCAGCGGAATACCAGACACCCCAGTGGAGCCACTTCCCCAGTACAGTTCAAAAGATTCCCCAGGAGAGTTGAATCCACCTCCCCAGTAGATTCTGGAAGCTTATCCCCAGTAGATTCTGGAAGCTTATCCCCAGTAGATTCTGGAAGCTTATCCCCTGCAGAGTACGAACACATCTCCCCGGCTTTATTCAAAGGTTATTCCCCACCAGGGCTTATAACTGGGTTATCCTCAGCTAATTACCACGGAGAGACCGTCCTCGGCGAAGTTCTTCCTATCCCCCAGCGGAGTTCATCAAATTCCTCAACATAACTTATCAACCGAATCCCCAGCGGAGTTATCATCAAACCTCAGCGAAGTATCTCTTCCCACAGAGTATTCCCCGCAGAGTAATCTCTCCAACAACTTTATTCCCCAGCGGAGTCATCTTCTCCTACCGGTTTATTCTTGCAATTATCATCCCCAACGGAAACGAAGAACTCTACTCTTCAAACATCAGCCCAGGATTTAACTTCCCGGCATTCATCAAAGATTTATTTTCCCAAAGGAAAACACATTCATAAACATATCACATTTCATACATCCTGCTTACATACATGATAAAGTGCATACTACACTACCTCTGAACATCATGACATCATGCATCATGACATTGCATACAACTGATGTTTTGCCTTTTCAGGAAAAAGGTCAATCCAAAGATGATTACTATCAACTGTTGCAATTCCAGATTCAATACCTGTATCTAGCCAGGGCATATCTGTGAGTAACTGATTGTAGATTCGATTCCTGTATCCAGCCAGGGCATGTCTGCATGAAGAGTTTAGAGATTCAACACCTGTATCCAGCCAGGGCATATATGTAGACGATTAATACCAGATTCGATACCTGTATCTAGCCAGGGCATATCTGTGAGTGATTGATTGTAGATTCGATACCTGTATCCAGCCAGGGCATGTCTGCATGAAGAGTTTAGAGATTCGACTCCTATATCCAGCCAGGTGTTGGCTGAAGATTTTGATGATATTGTTCAAAGCGAAACAAATTGGACGTTTCGATTGGAATAAAGCAAGATGTCATGTTTCGAAATGGTAGAAGCAGTGCTTCGAATGGGCATGTCAAAACTCTGAGCTTCGAGTGACAGTTATGGGGATATATTCAAAGAAGTCTCGAAATGATAACAAGGTTGTGTCCAAGAAATGAGTTCGAAACGAAGAGTGCCAAAACATTTGAAATTCAAATGCAAGCGGGATGTTCGAAATTTAAAATACATGCGCTGGAGCATTCAAAGACGCGTGGAAGCTAGAGAGAGGTATTGCTTTGCATGTTCTGAACGTGGCAGAATCTTATAGCAAGACCGTTATGGTCGAAGTAGTATAAATAGAAGTCTTAGCATTAGGATTTCATGTGTCATATCTATTGTACAAAAAACTCAGTAAACATTCAAAATACCACATGGCTAGGGAAACGAATGCACGAGCAATGTACGTATGATAACACCAAGTGTTTATGATTTAATAAAACTCTTTATCATTTCCAGTATTTTCCTCTATCTTCATGTCAATATCATTCAAAAGCCTTTGCATTAAAATATTTTCATTCGAAGTCTTTTTACTGATGCCTTACATTTAAATGTCTTCTTTCCATTTCAAATACTTTACATTTCAGAAACTTTTGTATATTTCATGCCTTTATTTTCATGCCTTTATCATTCGGACACCTTTTTCATTTAAAGTCATTTTACTGATTTCTTGCATTTAAATGCTTTCTTCGTATTTCGAATCTTTTACATTCCAGAGAATCTTTTACATTACATGTTTTTATGCTTCGAAGTCATTTACTTGTCTTTTCTGCAGTTTTATATGTCTTTACAATTGAACTTTATTCATGCAATTTAGTTTCGCGCGCATTTACTTGATCATGTTATTAGATATTTAATAGAGTAATCGAAGTAAGTTAAACACCTAAACAACATTCTAAATACCAGCCATGAATATCAGTTCTATAATGAGAATTATCCAAATGACCAGTACATCCTAGGATCAATCTAGTCGATCCTGCAAGTTACCAGAGAGATTAAATAACAGTCATTAAGATTATTTGATAGTTTGGAGGACTAGCGGTTGTTTACCAGAAATCACTGTAAACAAATTGGCACACCCGGTGGGACTCGCCATTGGCCATTATGAAATTTAGAACAAAGTAAAAAATTGTTGAGACGTAACCATTGTAAAAATACTCTCTGAGTGATAAGTTTGTTGTTTTATGAACCTTAGAAGTGGTAGAATAACCAATAGCAACCAACCCTTATCCAGAAGAAAACGTTTAAACAAGATGTCTAATCCAGACAATCAACAAGGGGAACAAAATATCCCACATACAACAGGAACTAATATGTCTGCTTCGATGGGAACATCTAATGCAATCCCTTCGAATGCACAGTCTGTTGCATCCTCTACCAGTAATGTAGCCACTAATGGAACAAGTGGCATATCAACTAACAGTTCGATCCTAGGAAATACCGGAACCACTGGTTACCCTGGGGGATTCGTCCCACCATCAGGGACACAAACCCATTTCGCCACCCCATTAACTAGACCACCCGGTTTCGATGGTAATAGAGCCAGAAATTCCTCTTATGGAATGCCAACATCTTTTATGGAAGGCTTACACAATTCCACATCGAATTCATCACCACAATTAGGGTCTGGGTCTGGGGAAAATCAGTTTCTGACAAATAACCAAGGATCAGTGGGTTATAGTGCAATGCCTATCTTAACCACAGAAAATCAGTTGGCCTTTAGGCAATTGATGGATGACAGTAACCATAATATGATAGGAGTGTTAGCACAAACTATGAAGGAGATATTTGCCCCAATAGTACAAAATGTGACTGTGACAAACAGAGAAAATGCAGATAACATGAGTCGAATAGCAGATTTCTTCGCTCCCCCAGAAAGGCGTAGGCAGAATCATGCGGGAGTTCGAGCAAACGTACCCATCATAGAACAAGTTGCTAACGACCCACCCTATAGACCAGCCAGAGAGGAGGTTAATTTGGGGGCATGGGCTCAAAGGTTAGAAGCCCCAATGATTCAAGCCCCACATAGGGAAATTATGGAACCAGGGGCAAGGGTCGAAAGGCTAGAAGTCCCAGAGTTTCGAGAAGAACAACCTATAGGGGTTGTCATGGTGGGTCAAAATCAAGATGTTGATGCAGTCATTCATAGAATTCGAAACGATAACATCTTGGAAGAAAATAATTTAACCACCATGATAGAGAGGATCATGGCCCAGAATGGCCTCAACACAGGAATTAGAAGGCCAAATTACGCCTCCCCTATATTAGATTACATAATGCACACTGATTTACCAAGGGGATATAAAGTCCCTAAGTTTACAAAGTTTTTTGGGGATACCAACGAATCAACAGTCGAACATATAGCCAGGTATCTAACCGAAGCAGGAGATATAGCCAATAATGAAGACCTTAGGATCAAATATTTCCCAAGTTCCCTGACTAAGAACACTTTCACATGGTTCACCACTTTGCCTCCTGGGTCCATTGATACTTGGGCTTTGTTGGAGAGATTATTCCATGAGCAGTTCTACATGGGACAATCAAAAATAAGTCTGAAGGAACTAGCCAGTGTCAAGAGGAAGTTTACTGAACCCATAGATGATTATCTGAATAGATTCAGGCTCTTGAAATCTAGATGCTTTACAGTAGTGCCTGAACATGAGTTAGTCGAAATGGCTGCTGGCGGCCTGGATTATTCTATTCGAAAGAAATTAGACACTCAATACTTGAGGGATATGGCTCAATTAGCCGATAGGGTTCGACAGGTCGAAAGGCTAAAAGCCGAAAAGGCCAGAGTCTTTAAAAATAACAAGAAGGAAAGGGTCTCCTATGTTGGAACTGAGGAAACATAAGATTATCCTGAATTCGAATTCGAAGAGGTCGAAATCGACCTCGCTGAATTAAAACAGGCACCACCTTACTCCTGCAAATTATTAGTTCCCACAAAAGGGAAAGAAATTGTTGAAAATGAGAAAAGTGACAAATTCCCAAAGAAGGTTTATACCTTCGATGTCACTAAGTGTGACGAGATTTTTGATTTACTTGTCAAAGATGGCCAACTCATTGTGCCATCAAATGTCAAAATACCTCCTTTAGATCAAAGAAAGAAAAGAGGATTTTGCAAGTATCATAGTTTCCCAGGCCACAAAACCTCACAGTGTTTTCTTTTCAGGGACCTAATTCAGAATGCAATTAAAGATGGCAGACTGAAGTTTGCTGATAAAGCAAAAATGAAAGTAGACGAAGATCCTTTGGACGTCGCGGACACCAATTACTCCGAGCCTGCATGCATTGGGGAAATTAACATGGTGGAAGTTGACCAAAGTGACGCTCCAGTAGGAGAGAAAGGTACTGAAAATGAAAGCTGGGTGATAGTCGAAGTCAATAACGGGGTCACTGAAGACGTCCACAAGCAACCAGAGACTTCGATTGAAGTAGAACCTTTAGCTGTTGCAAAAGAAATCCAGGCTACTGAAGGCCAGGAAAACCAAAACCAAGAGTTGACACAGGTTACTGAAGGCCTGAGGCTAGAATTGGAGAAAGTCCAAATCACGAAGCCAACCTCCCCTCAGAAAGAAATATGGGATACTTTAGGGGAACCCAGTGGAAAGTTTGACTACCTGGTCAAATATTCTGCCCCAGAGAGTTCAAAGGTCCAAATTTAAGATATAAAACCTACAGGTTGGGGAGATGATGACACTAAGGGGGAGGATGTTGAGGTAAACATGGTGGATATGGAGAGACCTCGCTCTGAAATGGAGGAGGTGGAGAGATACTTAGAAAAAGAGAAGTATAAAATGGAGGATAACCATGCTGGAGATGCTAGTCTCAAGGATTACCTCATGATGTGCCACAAAGGAGATACAGGAATGATACTATGCCCTAGGTGCAGCATCCTCTGCAATCAGAGAATCGCTGCAAACTTCGAGAGGGTACAAAGGGCGCGAACTGGCAACAACTGGCGCCAGGATAACCAGTTATTCAGGTGTTATCCTAAAGCTGGAGAAAGTTTGTTGGAATTTGTGCTTCACTGCTACAAAGGGGCAACCAAATGCTTGATATGCCCAAGGTGTTCTGCTGTGTATGATCAAAGCATGGCCAGAGCCTTCGAAACAATCCCTTTCGCCCCTTGCTAGAACCACCAAGAGACTGCTCAGATGGGCCCACGTTTCGATAGCAAATACAATCAACGAAGGCCCGATAGTCCTCATCCCAAGGGCGCTCGAAGAGTGACGTTCAAAATTCCTGCTGAAGTGCCAACAGACAAATGGCTGCAAGTCAGAAATGACAAAGGCAAAGACAAATGGAGAAACAATGAACGAAACGCACGCCATGCTATGACATATAGAAGGCAGTTCAACATAGCGAAGAGGGAGGAAGTGAGATTGGAGAACTACAAAGGAAGAAACCCCATGTCAAGATCTCAATGGCGAAGGCAACAGAGAATTCGAAAGGCTGAAAGGGAAGTTGTGGCAAGTAAAGGAGCAACTTCAACAAAAAACCAAGGTGAATCTAGCACCAACAAATCCACACCAAAAAATCAAACTGAAGACAAACCCCCAGTTAGTAGGAGGCTCTTCTCCGAAGTACAACCAACTGAACCAAAGGAATACACTCCAGGTCCAGAAGAAGACGAAGATATGCTAACGGATAATTTCGAGTCAGAGGGGGAGTCTTCGTTCAATATCAATTGCAACGTGGTATTTGTGCTTCCTTGTGAGTTTGGACAGGAAACTGAAATTGACGAGTATGAGGAAGAAGATACCATAGATGTGATGAATCATAGGCCTGTGTGCTACTATGTGATGGATAATGGAGCTGTCGAGGAGCAGAATGCGTTCTTCGAGCGTCCAAAACCAGCTATGAAGAATCATCTGAAGCCATTATTTATTCGGGCAAAGGTTGGTGCCCATGGCGTGAATAAGGTTCTAGTGGATGGGGGCGCTGCAGTCAACTTAATACCCCATTTCATGCTGAAAAGATTAGAAATACGCGAAGGAGACATCAAACCACACAACATGGTTATATCCAATTATGAAGGGAAAGTAGGCAAAACACTGGGGGTGGTTCAATTGGACTTGACGATAGGCTCAAGCTGTAGGCCCACCATGTTCATGGTGATCGAAGCCAAGGCCAACTACAACTTGTTGCTGGGAAGGGAGTGGATCAATGGCGTAGGAGCAGTTCCTTCATCAATGCACCAGTGATTAGTTTTGTGGAGAGAAGATGGGATCGTGGAAAACATTGAAGCGGACCAGAGTTACTTCATGTCAGCAGTCAACTTAGTTGACAAGAGGAATTATGACAAACATCTGGCAAAGATTGCTCCCTGTATCCCAAATGATGAAATCAACGAAACCAGGAACGAACACTACTACATGACCCTTCGCCATGATGGCATATACTGGGATAGAAGAATAATCAGTGAAGATGAAGGAGTCGAAGGTACTATGCAAAGATGGCCAGCAAGCTGGGAATTCGACAACCTTACTCATGACTGAGTCCTCCTTTTTCGAAAGGATTTCGGCCTATATGGCTGAGAACGAATCAAAGGCGGCCTTAGAGGCTGAAATGAATAAACTGGCTGTAAAGATGAACGAAATAAATGGGGATAGCTCGAAAGGCTCACCC
Source organism: Vicia faba (assembly GCA_948472305.1). NCBI lineage: Eukaryota > Viridiplantae > Streptophyta > Magnoliopsida > Fabales > Fabaceae > Vicia > Vicia faba. Next base: position 816,552,186 of record OX451741.1, on the reverse strand, counting down.
TTTGAAGAACTTGAGATAGATCAGAGGCTGGACGCCATCTATGATAAAGAACCCTTAGGCTTCGAGAGGGACCCCATAGACTCAGGTGCCAAAATGTTGGCGCAGGATCCACTCGAAGAAGTGAACTTAGGGGATGAGAACACGAAAAGAATAACCTATATAAGTGCAAAACTTAACCCAGGCCTCAAGCAGGAAGTGATCGAAGTCCTCAAGAAAAACAAAGATTGCTTCGCGTGGGATTATGACGAAATGCCTGGTTTAAAGAGGGAGTTGTGGAACATAGACTTCCAATCAAGGATGGAAAGAAGCCCATCAAGCAAACTCCTAGAAGATTCGCACCAGCGGTTCTCACAAAGATCAAAACTGAGATCGAACGGTTGTTGCGCTGCAGATTCATCAGAACCACAAGGTATGTCGAATGGTTAGCAAATATAGTGCCTGTTATTAAGAAAAATGGCTCTCTGAGAATCTGCATAGATTTTAGGGATTTAAATACTGCAACCCCTAAAGATGAGTACTCCATGCCTGTGGCAGAAATGTTAGTAGACTCTGCTGCAGGATTCGAATATTTAAGCATGTTAGATGGATACTCTGGGTATAATCAGATTTTTATTGCTGAAGAAGATGTTGCCAAGACAGCATTTCGTTGCCCAGGAGCCTTAGGCACCTACGAATGGGTGGTGATGCCTTTTGGTTTAAAAAACGCTGGGGCAACTTATCAAAGGGCAATGAATTCGATTTTCCATGATTTCATTGAAACTTTTATGCAGGTGTATATTGATGATATAGTCATCAAATCTATATCTGCAGAAACCCATTTGCATCATTTGAGCCAATCATTCGAACGAATGAGAAAACATGGCTTAAAGATGAATCCCCTTAAATGTGCATTTTTTGTGCAGGCTGGAGATTTCCTTGGCTTTGTGGTTCATAAAAAAGGAATTGAGATCAACCAAAATAAAACCAAAGCCATAATGGAGACGAAAGCGCCTACGTCAAAAAGGGAGCTACAATCTTTTCTAGGGAAGATTAACTTTCTCAGAAGATTCATTTCGAATCTGAGTGGAAGAACCCAAGCTTTCTCTCCGTTGCTTCGTTTAAAGAAAGGCAAAGCCTTCGAGTGGAACGAAGCTCATCAGGAGGCATTTGACAAGATAAAAAGATATCTCTCTCAGCCTCCCATCTTGTCTCCACCTTCATGGGGAAAGCCCATGAGATTGTACATATCTGCCTCGGAAGTTAGTATAGGTAGTATGTTAGCACAAGAAGATAGAAATGGCATCGAAAGAGCCATATACTATTTAAGTAGAGTATTAAATGATGCAGAGACTAGATATAGCAATTTAGAAAAGCTATGTCTCTGTTTGTACTTTTCTTGTATGAAACTCAAGTATTATATAAAGCCTGTTGATGTTTATGTTTCATCTCATTTCGATGTCATTAAACACATGCTTTCAAAACCAATAATGCATAGCAGAGTTGGCAAATGGGCTTTAGCCTTAACAGAATATTCTTTGACTTTCATGCCTTTAAAAGCTGTGAAAGGCCAAGTGATTTCTGATTTCATTGTGGACCATTCATTGGTTGAGCAGACTGTCATGAGTTACGTCTAAATGCAACCTTGGAAATTATACTTTGATGGTTCGACCCACAGGAATGGTAGTGGTGTTGGAGTCCTTATAATTTCTCCTGAAGGAATTCCAACAAAATTCAAGTATAAATTAGATGGTCCCCGTTGCTCGAACAACGAAGCTGAGTATGAAGCGCTTATTGTTGGACTTGAAGCTTTGTTGGAATTGGGGGCAACTAGAGTCGAAATTAAAGGAGACTCAGAGTTAGTGGTCAAGCAAATAACAAAGGAGTACAAATGCATAAAGGAAAATCTGATGATATACTTCGTCATAGTTAACAGGCTACTTAGAAAATTTGAATACATGGATATTCAACATATACCAAGAATAGAAAACCAAGAAGCAAATGACTTAGCACAGTTGGCTTCAGGTTATAAAGTTTCTGCCAAAAACTTTGAGGATCTGGTCAAATTAAGAGGTAGAGTTATGGCTACTAGATTCATACCATCAGATCTAGAGAGTATAAAATTAGGTTATGCTGAGAAACAAGAGTTCGAAGTACTAGCCATAGACACCTTATCAGATGCAGATTGGCGAAGTCCACTTGTGAGCTATTTAACAAATCCAACTTCGAATGTTGATAGGAAGATAAAATATAGAGCATTGTCATATGTTCTCATGGGGAACGAATTGTTCAAAAAGACCCAAGAAGGCGTATTACTGAAATGCCTAGGAGAAAGTGAGGCATACTTAGCATTGTCAGAAGTACACAATGGGGCATGTGGGGCACATCAAGCAGGTCATAAAATGAAATGGCTGTTATTTCGATATGGCATGTATTGGCCCAGCATGCTCAAAGATTGTATAGACTTTGCTAAAGGTTGTGAAGAATGCCAGAAGCATGCAGGGATTCAACATGCCCCTGCAAGTGAGTTGCATTCAATCATTAAACCATGGCCCTTTAGAGGTTGGGCATTGGATTTAATAGGAGAAATAAATCCTGCTTCGTCTAAAGGATAGAAATATATCTTGGTAGGAATAGATTATTTTACCAAGTGGATCGAAGCAATACCATTAATAGTTGCTGATCAGGAGGCTATTATTGAGTTCATACAGAAACAAATTATCTATAGGTTCAGATTGCCAGAGAGCATAACCACAGACCAAGGTTCTGTGTTTACTGGTAGAAAGATGCAAGAATTTTCTCAAGAGATGGGGTTTAAATTACTGACATCAACGCCATATTATGCTCAAGCAAATGGTCAGGTCGAAGCAGCTAATAAAGTGATAATAAGGTTAATCAAGAAACATATTGGTAAAAAGCCAAGGAATTGGCATAAAACTTTGGACCAAATACTATGGGCCTGTAGAACATCTCCTAAAGAAGCTACTAACACCACGCCTTTCCAACTCACATTTGGTCATGATGCAGTTCTGCCAGTAGAAATTCATCTACAATCAGTTCGAATTCAAAGACAAAACGAAATTCCAGCTGCATTATATTGGGAGATGATGATGAATGAGTTAGTTGAGTTGGACGAAGTTAGATTACATGCATTGGAAATCTTGATGAGACAAAAGGAAAGGGTGGCCAGGGCATATAACAAAAGGGTGAAGGGAAAAGCATTCACTATTAATGACTTAGTCTGGAAAGTCATATTGCCCATGGACAAGAAAAATAAAACATTAGGTAAATGGTCACCTCATTGGGAAGGACCTTTTCGAATAACAAAGGTATTTTCAAATAATGCATATGAAATCGAAGAGTTGATGGATGATAAACGTATCCTAAAGGTTACTGGGAAATATTTAAAGAAATATAAGCCACGCCTGCAGGAGATTCGAATAATAACAACGTAATCAAAATATCATAGGAATGCCAAAATGGTAATATGGGATTGCCAAAATGGCGTTGTTCAGGTATTACATACAAAAGACCAAAGTTCAAACTAATTTAAACTAAGATTTAAAAATACACATTATTCTTCAATCTGTTAAAGGTACTTCTAAAGGACTCAAGCCGTTGTTGAGTAAAACGTCTTGCTCCCTCTAAGGTAGCCACTTCTCCCTTGAGCTGTTCTGCAGTTTCCATTTCTGCAAGCCCTTTGTTGTGGAGCTCTTCAAATTGGTTGCCAGCAGCATTGGTTTCGTAGGCTAATTGTTGTTCTTGAGCCTCTTTAACCTTCTGTTGAAGTTCATGAATTTGCCTTTCCCAGAGAAGGATGGACTCAGCTCGAGCTTCATATTCAATTTTTGCTTGCTTTAGATGCATGGCTTGATCCTCAGCTTCTTGAGAGAGTTTCGAAGCATGCTCATAAGCAGCATCCATTGCAGTTCGTTTTTCTTGAACCTTTCTGGCAGCAAATTCATCTTGGAGAAGGCACCTAGTCACGTTGTCTAGCAGAGATTGAAGATCGAACAAGATAGTGCTAACTGGCAAGGAGCAGGTAGCAAGGTTGACTTTTGTAAGTAACTCCTTCATAATGTAGCAAGCTGTGCTATCCTGTTTGAGCACTTCGAACAAATCCACATCAAGAATTGTTCTCCTAATCCTGTTAAGAAGTACAATTCTATCATCTGTGGGCAACGGATGGCTAGTCGAACTTGTACCAGCCCTAGCAGGTGGAATATCCCTTTGAGCTATCTTCACCTTCATGTACCCAATAGGGTCATTTCGTCTTAGGAAAGCAAGCTCCTCTTCAGTCATTCGGGATAGAGACGGTTGAGGGAGTTCCACGCGCAGGGGAGTCACATCCATTTAGACTTCCATGGGTTTATTGGTCGCGTCACCGTCACCTTCATTCGTTTCATGCTCATTGTCTTCTTCATTATCATCCAAATCCACCACTTCGATATCTTCGTTCTCGCTGCTATTTGCATCTGACTCTGTCCCAGCAGTCGAACCATCATTGGCATCTTCTTCCTCAGACCCTTCCTCTGCAGATTCTTCGTTTCTTTGATCAGAATCAGCTTTCTCTCCTTCAGCGTGAATGTCCTTTGGATCCTCTTGAAGGGTTTCAAGAGGGGACTTTTGAAGAGAAGTTCTTTGTAAAGTCTCTGCAGATTCATGAAGCGTTGCTTCATTTGTTTCTTTTAGAGAAGGAGAAGTACTCTGGTCATCTTGCTGCTCTGAAGCCCCATCCAGAACCGCCATATTGAAGGACCCTTTGTTCTGCACCAGGTTGCTGGAATCTTCTTGAGGAGAAGAGTTGATCGGAGCAGCAGTTTTTGATGGTGAAGTCGAAGTGGTAAGAGCTGGATTCAAAATGTCCTGCAGAGGCAAAAGAATGTTGAGAGCATGCACCAAGGTAATGAATAATTATTTTTGTTAAAAATTAGAGTTTAATTTACCTGTGGGTTCTCAGAAGAGAGATTGCTATCTATACGTTCCAACATTACGTTGGAGGTCGAAGGTGGAATTTTCGATTTAGTTGAGGGAGCAGCATCCCTGGAATCGAGTCCAGAGACACTAGTTGGTGCAGCTCTTTTAGAAATTTCCTTCTTCTGCTTCTTCTTTGAAGCAGCTGGTAAATTCCCTCCAGCATTGGGGTCTTCCCCAGTAGTGTTTGTTTTTCTTTTCTTTGGAGTGGTTGGCGGGAGTTTGTTAGTCTGAAAAGATTTAAACAATGAGTTAGATACAAACCATGAAACATTAGGATATTCGAAACATCAAGGCTAAGTGATTACCTGTGGAGTTGGAGCACTGGTTATTACTGGTGTTGTTGTTGTTGTTGCAGCAGTTGTTGTTGGTTTGGATAGAGTCACATTATCAATGGTTTCGACAGATGCCTGAGAGGCGCTTCCCTCTTTTGACTTTGAAGCAGCAGTCTTTATCCTGATGGCTGAAAATCGAAACAATTAAGGCAAAAGTTAAAAATGTAGAAAATGAGAAACATTTGGGATTTTCCCAAGCATTCGCGCCTGCGCCTTGATCAGATTTAATCGACATGGCAGAAAGGTCATAGCGAAGATGTCCTGGGAAATCGTGGAGCCAATGTCGAGCCCATGTCACAGTCTCAGATGGCTTTGGTTTCTTTTGAAGATATTTGAACATTTCTTTGCAAGTGAACCACCAAGGGTATGGAGGAAACCAAGCCAGAGCCAGTTCTGAGGTAGGTAATCTAGGAAATTTAGGTGGATGCATTTCGAATGCCAACCTATACCTATCCTCAGGTGACAACCCTGAAGGAAGTTTTAACTTAGAAACTTTTTCTTTAAATTTTTCCTTCAAGGTCGCAGCCGCTTGATGCACAGTGGATTCCAAGTGTGTGGGATCATAAGTAGTTTCGAAATAATTTTGAAAAGCCCTAATCTCTTTGGCATGAGTGAACATACCTTTCTTGGATTGTACCTGCAAATCGAATGCATCAGTTAGTTTCTATTGAATAGTGAGGGTATCGAACATATAAGACTGATAGAACTTTGTCCACCATTCCAGAAAACCCTTTGCTGTAAGGTCTGTAGGTTCGAAAGATATTAGTTCAAAGTGGGAAAAGCCTTGGTATTGTTCCTGTTGTAGTTTGGCTTCTCTTGCCTTGAAGGTTCGCCCAGAGGTGATGGCACTTTCTGTTTGGAATAGGGGTTCAGGGATTAGTTGGCACAAGCCAAATTGTCTCGAAACGAAGTTGGGTTGATAAGCAAAAAGGAAGATTTGATTCTTAGCAGGAGTAATTCGTGAGGAGATTAGTCTGGGAAGCAAAAAGGCTTTCCATACATCTTGGATTTCTTTGCTTTTGATTGCTTCTGAGAGAGCCATGGTGAACCATGAGGGTCCATGAGTCCTTGAAGCAAAAGGCGCCATGGTCCCTTCGAATTTATGCCTCTTGGAGAAAATCATGATGTATTTGGAGAAGAGAACTTTGAAGTCATCCTTATCATCGTTTGGGGTAAGTCTTCGCAGCCTAGTGCCTTCGATGATTCGATCCGCTTTTTCCGGATCTTGTTCAACAATAGTGTTGGCAGTTGATAGTGAAGGTTCGAACATGGCATTAAGCCATAACTGGAGTAACCAGAAAGGGCCAGCTAGCAGGATGTTTTTGGAGGTGTGAGATTTCAAATTCGAAACAGCTGATCTTAAACTTTCGTAAAGATCAACAAGTAGCAGTTCGCTTAAACACACCCTCCGATTCTCCTGTAAATCTCTAGATAGAGGAATAAACCTACTGGCTACCTATAGGGATCTGCTGCAAAAGACATACCTTGATAACCATAAGGTAAGGAAAGCAATGTGTTCCACATCCGACACATTGTCACCTTCAGTATGATAGTGGCTAATGAACTTTGAAAAGCTGGCTAGCTTGACTTCGAAGTCAATAATACTCGAATGCTCTTCATTGTCAGGAATGTAGGTTTCTCCTATTGGTGATAACCCAGTAATGGCTGCTATGTCAAAAAAGGTGGGTGTAATCATTCCACCAGGGAGATGGAAGGTATTGTAAGTACTGTCCCAGAAGTATAAGGACGCGAATAATAATGGGTGGCTATAGGTAAAGCCTGGTTTCGATAGTTTAATCAAGTTGTAAATGCCTAATTCTTCCCATTGCTGGGATTTCTTAGCTTCTACTTTAGTAAACCAGTTGTGATAAGCTGTGTCAGAGGTGGGACCAGATCGAAATGGTTTGAAGTTACTCTACACATAATCTAGCACAAAAGGGTCCTTAGGGGGAATGATTGGATTTTCCACGGTGGTCGAATCAGAAGACTCTACTGTCTTAGGGGTATCCATTTTATTAAACAAAGGTTTAAAATTATAACAAACAGGGAAAAATTTTCTGGTGTCTTTTAAGATTTCAAAGACTGTAAGAGGGCCCATTAAAGCTAACCTCTTGCCAGCGGCGTTAGTAGGAATTAGTACCTGAGATGCGTAAAGCATTTCCTTCTCTTTTGAGATCATTTGGGGAATAAGCACAGACTGACCTTGGTAGGTGCCAACCTTGCTTTCCATTATGGTTCCTGTGTTCTTTCCTTTCTTTTTGGAAGCTTTTTTCAGTTGAGATAAAGTTGAAGAAGACATTGTTGGAAGAATGTTGGAAGTTTAGGGTTTCGGTGAGAAGAGAGGAAGAAAAGATTCAGAATGTGGGAAGAAAAGAAAAAGACTAAGTTGATGGGTTTTTATAGTGTGGAAGTTTAAACATCCACTGAGTAAGATTGTGATACATGGTAGTCGTGGGTTGGTTTGAGAAGGAGGTGGCGTAAAGTTAATATTGGTAATAGGCGTGATTTAATAAATAATCATTGTTGTGTAACTGCACCATGCTGTGAAACGGTTCAAGACGGTTAAGGAATCTGAAAGGCGTTGTGATTGACATGACTGGAGTCATATGCAATAAATGTTACGATAATTCAAAGGTCGCATCAAAATCTTGTGTAAATGTTTAAAATAAGTATTTCTCAAAGGAATCGAAATACATATTTTAAAGGGGCATTTTGTTGGCTGAAGATTTTGATGATATTGTTCGAAGCGAAACAAATTGGACGTTTCGATTGGAATAAAGCAAGATGTCATGTTTCGAAATGGTAGAAGCAGTGCTTCGAATAGGCATGTCAAAACTCTGAGCTTCGAGTGACAGTTATGGGGATATATTCAAAGAAGTCTCGAAATGATAACAAGGCTGTGTCCAAGAAATGAGTTCGAAACGAAGAGTGCCAAAACATTTGAAATTCAAATGCAAGCGGGATGTTCGAAATTTAAAATACATGTGCTGGAGCATTCAAAGACGCGTGGAAGCTAGAGAGAGGTATTGCTTTGCATGTTCTGAACGTGGCAAAATCTTATAGCAAGACCGTTATGGTCGAAGTAGTATAAATAGAAGTCTTAGCATTAGGATTTCGTGTGTCATATCTATTGTACAAAAAACTCAGTAAACATTCAAAATACCACATGGCTAGGGAAACGAATGCACGAGCAATGTATGTATGATAACACCAAGTGTTTATGATTTAATAAAACTCTTTATCATTTCCAGTATTTTCCTCTATCTTCATGTCAATATCATTCAAAAGCCTTTGCATTAAAATATTTTCATTCGAAGTCTTTTTACTGATGCCTTACATTTAAATGTCTTCTTTCCATTTCAAATACTTTACATTTCAGAAACTTTTGTATATTTCATGCCTTTATTTTCATGCCTTTATCATTCTGACACCTTTTTCATTTAAAGTCATTTTACTGATTTCTTGCATTTAAACGCTTTCTTCGTATTTCGAATCTTTTACATTCCAGAGAATCTTTTACATTACATGTTTTTATGCTTCGAAGTCATTTACTTGTCTTTTCTGCAGTTTTATATGTCTTTACAATTGAACTTTATTCATGCAATTTAGTTTCGCGCGCATTTACTTGATCATGTTATTAGATATTTAATAGAGTAATCGAAGTAAGTTAAACACCTACACAACATTCTAAATACCAACCATGAATATCAGTTCTATAATGAGAATTATCCAAATGACCAATACATCCTAGGATCAATCTAGTCGATCCTGCAAGTTACCAGAGAGATTAAATAACAGTCATTAAGATTATTTGATAGTTTGGAGGACTAGCGGTTGTTTACCAGAAATCACTGTAAACAAATTGGCACACCCGGTGGGACTCGCCATTGGCCATTACGAAATTTAGAACAAAGTAAAAAATTGTTGAGACGTAACCATTGTAAAAATACTCTCTGAGTGATAAGTTTGTTGTTTTATGAACCTTAGAAGTGGTAGAATAACCAATAGCAACCAACCCTTATCTAGAAGAAAACGTTTAAACAAGATGTCTAATCCAGACAATCAACAAGGGGAACAAAATATCCCACATACAACAGGCACTAATATGTCTGCTTCGATGGGAACATCTAATGCAATCCCTTCGAATGCACAGTCTGTTGCATCCTCTACCAGTAATGTAGCCACTAATAGAACAAGTGGCATATCAACTAACAGTTCGATCCTAGGAAATACCGGAACCATTGGTTACCCTGGGGGATTCGTCCCACCATCAGGGACACAAACCCATTTCGCCACCCCATTAACTAGACCACCTGGTTTCGATGGTAATAGAGCCAGAAATTCCTCTTATGGAATGCCAACATCTTTTATGGCAGGCTTACACAATTCCACATCGAATTCATCACCACAATTAGGGTCTGGGTCTGGGGAAAATCAGTTTATGACAAATAACCAAGGATCAGTGGGTTATAGTGTAATGCCTATCTTAACCACAGAAAATCAGTTGGCCTTTAGGCAATTGATGGATGACAGTAACCATAATATGATAGGAGTGTTAGCACAAACTATGAAGGAGATATTTGCCCCAATAGTACAAAATGTGACTGTGACAAACAGAGAAAACGCAGATAACATGAGTCGAATAGCAGATTTCTTCGCTCCCCCAGAAAGGCGTAGGCAGAATCATGCGGGAGTTCGAGCAAACGTACCCATCATAGAACAAGTTGCTAACGACCCACCCTATAGACCAGCCAGAGAGGAGGTTAATTTGGGGGCAAGGGCTCAAAGGTTAGAAGCCCCAATGATTCAAGCCCCACATAGGGAAATTATGGAACCAGGGGCAAGGGTCGAAAGGCTAGAAGTCCCAGAGTTTCGAGAAGAACAACCTATAGGGGTTGTCATGGTGGGTCGAAATCAAGATGTTGATGCAGTCATTCATAGAATTCGAAACGATAACATCTTGGCAGAAAATAATGTAACCACCATGATAGAAAGGATCATGGCCCAGAATGGCCTCAACACAGGAATTAGAAGGCCAAATTACGCCTCCCCTATATTAGATTACATAATGCACACTGATTTACCAAGGGGATATAAAGTCCCTAAGTTTACAAAGTTTGTTGGGGATACCAACGAATCAACAGTCGAACATATAGCCAGGTATCTAACCGAAGCAGGAGATATAGCCAATAATGAAGACCTTAGGATCAAATATTTCCCAAGTTCCCTGACTAAGAACGCTTTCACATGGTTCACCACTTTGCCTCCTGGGTCCATTGATACTTGGGCTTTGTTGGAGAGATTATTCCATGAGCAGTTCTACATGGGACAATCAAAAATAAGTCTGAAGGAACTAGCCAGTGTCAAGAGGAAGTTTACTGAACCCATAGATGATTATCTGAATAGATTCAGGCTCTTGAAATCTAGATGCTTTACAGTAGTGCATGAACATGAGTTAGTCGAAATGGCTGCTGGCGGCCTGGATTACTCTATTCGAAAGAAATTAGACACTCAATACTTGAGGGATATGGCTCAATTAGCCGATAGGGTTCGACAGGTCGAAAGGCTAAAAGCCGAAAAGGCCAGAGTCTTTAAAAATAACAAGAAGGAAAGGGTCTCCTATGTTGGAATTGAGGAAACATAAGATTATCCTGAATTCGAATTCGAAGAGGTCGAAATCGACCTCGCTGAATTAAAACAGGCACCACCTTACTCCTGCAAATTATTAGTTCCCACAAAAGGGAAAGAAATTGTTGAAAATGAGAAAAGTGACAAATTCCCAAAGAAGGTTTATACATTCGATGTCACTAAGTGTGACGAGATTTTTGATTTACTTGTCAAAGATGGCCAACTCATTGTGCCATCAAATGTCAAAATACCTCCTTTAGATCAAAGAAAGAAAAGAGGATTTTGCAAGTATCATAGTTTCCTAGGCCACAAAACCTCACAGTGTTTTCTTTTCAGGGACCTAATTCAGAATGCAATTAAAGATGGCAGACTGAAGTTTGCTGATAAAGCAAAAATGAAAGTAGACGAAGATCCTTTGGACGTCGCAGACACCAATTACTCTGAGCCTGCATGCATTGGGGAAATTAACATGGTGGAAGCTGACCAAAGTGACGCTCAAGTAGGAGAGAAAGGTACTGAAAATGAAAGTTGGGTGATAGTCGAAGTCAATAAGGGGGTCACTGAAGACGTCCACAAGTAACCAGAGACTTTGATTGAAGTAGCACCTTTAGCTGTTGTAAAAGAAATCCAGGCTACTGAAGGCCAGGAAAACCAAAACTAAGAGTTGACACAGGTTACTGAAGGTCTGAGGCTAGAATTGGAGAAAGTCCAAATCACGAAGCCAACCTCCCCTCAGAAAGAAATATGGGATACTTTAGGGGAACCCAGTGGAAAGTTTGACTACCTGGTCAAATATTCTGCCCCAGAGAGTTCAAAGGTCCAAATTTAAGATATAAAACCTACAGGTTGGGGAGATGATGACACTAAGGGGGAGGATGTTGAGGTAAACATGGTGGATATGGAGAGACCTCGCTCTGAAATGGAGGAGGTGGAGAGATACTTAGAAAAAGAGAAGTATAAAATGGAGGATAACCATGCTGGAGATGCTAGTCTCAAGGATTACCTCATGATGTGCCACAAAGGAGATACAGGAATGATACTATGCCCTAGGTGCAGCATCCTCTGCAATCAGAGAATCGCTGCAAACTTCGAGAGGGTACAAAGGGCGCGAACTGGCAACAACTGGCGCCAGGATAACCAGTTATTCAGGTGTTATCCTAAAGCTGGAGAAAGTTTGTTGGAATTTGTGCTTCGCTGCTACAAAGGGGCAACCAAATGCTTGATATGCCCAAGGTGTTCTGCTGTGTATGATCAAAGCATGGCCAGAGCCTTCGAAACAATCCCTTTCGCCCCTTGCTGGAACCACCAAGAGACTGCTCAGATGGGCCCACGTTTCGATAGCAAATACAATCAACGAAGGCCCGATAGTCCTCATCCCAAGGGCGCTCGAAGAGTGACGTTCAAAATTCCTGCTGAAGTGCCAACAGACAAATGGCTGCAAGTCAGAAATGACAAAGGCAAAGACAAATGGAGAAACAATGAACGAAACGCACGCCATGCTATGACATATAGAAGGCAGTTCAACATAGCGAAGAGGGAGGAAGTGAGATTAGAGAACTACAAAGGAAGAAACCCCATGTCAAGATCTCAATGGCGAAGGCAACAGAGAATTCGAAAGGCTGAAAGGGAAGCTGTGGAAAGTAAAGGAGCAACTTCAACAAAAAACCAAGGTGAATCTAGCACCAACAAACCCACACCAAAAAATCAAACTGAAGACAAACCCCCAGTTAGTAGGAGGCTCTTCTCCGAAGTACAACCAACTGAACCAAAGGAATACACTCCAGGTCCAGAAGAAGACGAAGATATGCTAACGGACAATTTCGAGTCAGAGGGTGTTTACCGTGGTTATTGGTAAACAACCGCTGATCCTCCAAATGGTTACTTATTTGGTTACTCGCAGGATCGATCAGATTGATCCTAGGACATAGGTTGATTTTGAGGTTTTGATTAAATTGGATATTGGTTAAATGGCAATAAAATAAAGAGGCTTTAAGTAAATTGCATGAAGAAGCAGGCTTGGTAAAAATAAATGAAGGCTTAATAGTAAAGGATTTCGACAGGAAAGTAAAGAAGAAAGCAAGTAAATTTCTGGAAAAGTAAATGAATTTGATTAATAAAGTTGGTGTTTCACACATACATTTCTCAACAATTCTTTCTCACGCGCTGGGTACTCGAATCTATATGAGTGACTTTGTATATAATTGTGAACACACGCGAGAATCTGCGTGAACTACTACTATTTATACTAAAACATCCCAAGTAACCGTCGGGCAGTTACACTGCTTCGAGATGATCCCACTTGGCACGTTCTCAACGTTCGACGCTCCAGATCTTTGCACGTTTCACTTGGTAATTGCTGGAAACCGTTTTCCCTCCAAATGCTTGAATTTCAAACCGCTCCATTCTGAACCATCGAACACCTTCGTCGAGAAGCAACTTCGACGAGAAACACCTTCGACGTCGAAGGCAACCAACTTCTCCCTTGGAAGAAATCTTCTAAGTACAGTGCCATCTTTCGATGGGTCTTTCGACGGACCCAGCTGATCGAAAATAACCTTCAGCTTTAATGGCTGACATTAATGAAACAAGGGTGTCGAATTTAGGATCCAACAAATTGCCCCCCAAGAATGCCTTATTTCGACTATGAAAGAAAAAGGCATTCTTTGAAACGCCATTCGACACCTGTCTTTTCATTCTTAGTCACAAATTAAATTGTGCACTTTTTGTTGTCTTCTACCAACCACTGACAATCCCAAGAAAAACCATCATTTATCTGTACCTAAGACGTCACCTCAGTACGGCGTGCAGTGTGCCAAACGTCACTTCACAAATTGTCATCATGACAATTCCCAAAAATGAGGGCGCACGTTGCACCCTTCCATTTCTGCAGAACGGCTAAAACCACAGGGAGACGCCACGTGTCCCACTACCTTCTGCAACATTAAATGGCATTTAATGTCCTCGAATTTGGGGATTTCCCCCACTACTATAAATAGCAGTAATCACCCATTGTGGGACTTTTTACGCAACCTTGCTTTCAGAATTCCTCATTTGCATTCAAACTTGTCAACTTTGCAAACCTCTTTTCTTTCACTTCGTCTTCAACCTCACTACCAACAATGGCATCTGGTTCTTCCAATGCTCCTAGCGCCAACGTACCATCTGGAAACGTCAAACCTAGGGTTTTCTCGACCGCTCCAGTAGTAACTCCCACGGGCCAACGAAGGGTCCCTGAACCTTTGGACATCGCTGTACGCGATGCTTACTCACGCCACCTTATGATTCCGGTTGGATATTCCAACCAGATCTTTGCTATGTCTGGCCCATTGTACCCAAGCATTGCTGAGGCCATGAAGATCAAGAGTTATTTTCCGGTAGTTGAGAGACTCAAACCGGTTGCATGCGCCAAGAAAGATGCAGAGGATAATGAAGACCCTGCTAAAGAGGAAATCGACCTCCGTTTCTTCAACAAAGGTGTTAGGGCTTTCAGGTCTGGCCCTAGCCTTACCCCTGATTACAGTGCTTGGCTGGAAAAAATGGAGAAACGCCAAGCTTCGATCTGGAAAGACATGGGGATTTTCGACCTGGTTATGCTGTCGAAGACAGGTCTTAACTATTCCCCAGAGATGTTGATAGCTTCTCTACTCTTCTGGGACTACACCCATTTCACCTTCCATCTTCCCTGTGGAATGCTGACTCCCACACTCTTCGATGTGGCCGCCATCACTGGCCTTCGACCCACCGGGGACTATTTCGACCCGGAAGAAATGTCGGAGGATCAAATTGGATTCTCTGCCACAAAACCAACCTACACCACCTTCATCAATCACTACCACGACAGGTCGACAGATGTTGTGTCGGATGTCGAACACATTGCGTTTCTAGCCTTATGGCTGACACGCTTTGTGTTTTGTTCCAAGTCCTTACAGGTGACCAAGAAGATGGTCACTCTCGCCACTCAACTCCATCATGGCCAAAATATCTGTTTGGCAGAATTGATTTTGGCTAGCCTGTATGAGTCGATTAGTAATGGAGCGACTCTTCTGAAGATTATCGAGAACAGGGCCAGTCTGCTGCTTGCTGGGCCTTTTTGGCTGCTTCAACTGCGGCTCAATGCCACCTTCGAATCTTTCTTGCCTAAGAAGATTCAAATAAATGAACAGGCTCCAGAAATAGCAAACAGACGCGTCGAAGGAACCAGACTGGCTCTGTTGACTCCAATGGAAGATGGACTGGAACTTCAGCAAACTTTCACAAACTTCGTTCTGATGTTTGCTAGAAGGAAAGAGTTTGCTTCGACTATGGCTCCGTTTGCTCGACGGAAGGTTGGCCCAGAGTGGTTCACAAGGCCACATCCTAGGACATCGAGTGGTCCTCAGGTTGATGAACATACAACAATGTGGGAGGCGTTCCTCACACCAAGAATCATGCCTCTTCGATTCAGGAGCTCTAAGACTCACTTGAGTCTGATTGCATATCAACCAAACCTGGTGTCTCTCCAGTTTGGTATTATTCAAACACTACCTTCTCCAATTTTTCCAAGGGAGAAGTCTATGTTATACTTCTGCAACGACTACACCGAAGAAGCTGCCACTAAACATATCGGAAGATATGCTGGTCGAACAGTTCTTTCGTTGTTTGACTACCAGCTTAACTTTCTTTGCTCACCATCCTTCGAGGAGTGGTGGAAAAGTTACTACGCTGAGGAGTTTTTCGACGAGAAGGACTTCGTGGATGAGCTTCAGAAATCTTTTGTCCTTGTCTTGGACAAAATAAAGAAATGTAAGTTCATCCTTTCAAATTACTTTGTCTTTCTCTTTCGACTGCTAGCCTGTTAATTATTTTATCTGCTTTCAGTTGTTCGAAAGCCTGCGGCCAAGAAGGCTGCAGAAGGCCAACAGGGAGGAGGCCCCTTAACAAAACCTCCACCGCCGGCGAAGACTGTAGTGCCGGCGAAGACCACAACAAACCAACAGGGGGAAGGCCCTTTGAAAAAGGCTTCTGCACCGGTAACCAGACTTTCATTATCTTCTTCTGGCTTTAATTTTTGACTTTCGATGCAACTGCTAAGTCGAATTCCCATTGGTTTTTTTAGGCACCTTCGCCCAAGAAACGGCCAGCACTGACGGTCGAATCCGGGAGCGACGAAGAAGATGATTCTCCCCCTGCTCCTCTAAAAAGGCGAAAGCTGACGAAGGACGTTCCTGATCCTGAGGGTCGAACAATTAGAATAAAGGTTGCTGGGAGAAAGCCCAGGCCACCTCCAGTAATCATTGAGGAGCCAACGGAGGAGGAATTAAACGTTCTTCTCAATAAGCCTGTGGAAAGCGACAATCCCAGCCCTGGGGCTGAAGCTAACTTACAGGTAATCTCTTAGATCTCTTTGTAATTCAGGTGCCGATACCTACATTCGACTATGTCTCTTTCGAATTTTGAAGATTCTTCTTCTTCTTTTTCAGGACACCACTGAAAGCTCACCGCCAAGGACTTCTGAAACATTGGAGTCTGCTGAACTCAGCAGGCCACAAGAAAAAGGCTTGGAGAATGACGAAGCCCATACTGAAATAAATGAGGCCAATGCTGAGACGGCAGAAAAACCAACAGAAGATCCACAAACAGAAGAGCAACAGCCACAAGAGATTCAGGTGGTGGATCTGTCGGAAGAGAACCGTGACGAAGGGAACCACGGCAACGCTGGCGAAGAGGATCAAGGTGCCGCTGGCGAAGGGAACCAAGATGACACCGGCGAAGGGAACCATGATGACGCTGGTACTACCGCAGCCCGAGTCGAAGGGGATCAAGTCGAGGCAAATGTCCCTCAACAGCCTCAAACCCAAGACAATGCTGTTGCAAGGGCTGTTACCTCAACAAAGCACAGGTCGAAAGAGGACTTAGAACTCTTGAAGCAAATTGATCCTGTTAGTTATCTGAACGCCATCATCGAGAGCAAAAGTTTGTCTGATGCTAGTCAGGAGGTTCCTACCCTGTCGGGGAAGTCCACTGAAACTTCTCCTCTCGATGAGGCCTTGACGAAGGTTAAGGCTCAGTTTTTTAAGAAGGACTTGATGAAAGCTTTGGAGGGGGACCCTACTGCTCCATCATATTTGGGGGCTGTTTTGAATGTCGTAGACTTGTTAGCTGTGCCTCCAGAAGTCTCAGGCTTTATCATGGAGTTACACTCCATTATTGATCAAGTCTCAGCAGATTATCGGCGACAAAGGGGCTTTAATAGCCAGCTTGAAGTGTTATATGGCAAAAGCTCTTCTGCATGGACTGCTGTAGCAGAGACAACTTCTCGAATTGCGGAGTTGTCGAAGCAAAAAGCATCTAGACAAGAAGAAGTTGATGCCATCGATCGAGAGAATGCTCCCTTCAGGGCGCAAATCGAAGAAATAGAGGCTAAGATAAATGCCAATACTAAGCACAAGGAGGAACTTCTCTCGACCGTCCCAGACACCGAAAGTCAAACTGAAATCACACACGGCCTAGAATTTGCTGAGAAAGCTCAAGGCTTCGACGATCAGATTGCCAAGCTTGTGCAGGCGAATGCCTGGTGCAACAAAAGATTGGAGCTGCAGCAAATCAAATACCTTCGACTCAAGGACTCCATTCCCTTCTAATTGATTCAGCTTTTTTAACCATATTTTGTAATATGTATTCGACAACATTGCCATCTTGGCTAAATTATAAAAAATTTCCATTTTGGCTTCTTTATGGTTAATTTAGTCATTACTTTGTTATTTTATTTTTATCTCTTGGAGTGTAGGTTTGTATTTTTTCAAATATTTACCATTTACTCTCAAGAGCCTTTTATCTTCACCTATCTCTTCGACTTCATAGGCTTCACCAGAAAAAGTCTGGATAACTCTGAATGGTCCTTCCCATTTGGGTGACCATTTTCCCATGCTTCGATCCCTTCGATCCATGGGAAGAATCACCTTCCAAACTAGTTCTTCAGGCGAAAATACCTTAGGTTTCACCTTTTTATTATAAGAGTCTTC
This sequence comes from Vicia faba, assembly GCA_948472305.1. NCBI lineage: Eukaryota > Viridiplantae > Streptophyta > Magnoliopsida > Fabales > Fabaceae > Vicia > Vicia faba. Next base: position 816,534,272 of record OX451741.1, on the reverse strand, counting down.
TACTCTTTTCTTCTGAAGCCTGAGTAGATCAAGAGCGCGCAATCTTTCTTCGTCTAAATCCACCAGTTCGTCTAACATCATATCCCAATAAATTTCAGAGGGAATATCATAATGTCTCTGAACCCTTGCAGATTGAAGACAAATTTCTGCTGGTAACACTGCGTCATGACCAAAAGTTAGCCTGTATGGTGTTGTACCTATGGCTTCTTTTGGGGACGTTCGACAAGCCCACAAAATCTGGTCTAACGTCTTATGCCAATTTTTTGGTTTCTTCCCAACATGCTTTTTTATCAAGCCAATCACTACTTTGTTCGCTGCTTCGACTTGACCATTTGCCTGTGCATAATAAGGCGTTGATGTTAGGAGTTTGAAACCTGTTTCCTGAGCGAATTCCTACATCTTTCGACCAGTGAAAACTGATCCTTGATCAGTTGTTATGGTCTCAGGGATTCCATACCTAAAGATAATGTTCTTTTGAATAAATTCAATGACATTTTCTTGGTCTACATTGACTAAAGGGATAGCTTCGATCCACTTAGTAAAATAATCAATGCCTACCAGTATATACTTCTGACTCTTTGATGATGCTGGTCGAATCTCACCAATGAGGTCCAACGCCCATCCTCTAAAGGGCCAAGGTTTCACTATCGAGTGAAGTTCGCTTGCTGGTACATGTTGGATGCCTGTATGTACTTGACATTCTTGGCAACCTTTGGCGAACTCAACACAATCTTTCAGCATAGTGGGCCAGTATAGTCCTTGTCGAAACAACAACCATTTCATCTTATGGCCTGCTTGGTGAGCCCCACATGCCCCAGCGTGTGTAGTCGAAAGGGCTATGTATGCCTCAGTTTCACTTAAACATTTTAGCAATACCCCTTCAGGCGTCTTCTTGAATAACTCATTACCCATGAGTACATAACTCAACGCCCTGTACTTTGTTTTTCGTTCTGTCGAAGCTCCTGGATTTTGAAGATAATCCACAATGGGTTTCCTCCAATCTTGCTCTGACAAATTATCTATGAACGAAATTTCGAAGTTACTTTGATCAGCATATCCTAGTCTTGTCGATTCCAAGTCTGTTGGTGATAGACAAGTTGCTTTTATCTTTTCTCGAACTTCGATTGCTCTTTGTAATCTCGTTTTTGAAATCTTATACCCAGATGCAATTTGTGCCAAGTCGTTGGCTATTTGATTTTCCACTCTGGGTATGTTCGAATATTGACCATTTCAAATTTTTTCAATAAACGATTTGCTATCACAAAGTACATAATGAGATTTTCTCTTATGCATTTATATTCCTTTGTGATTTGCTTAATGACTAACTCTGAGTCTCCCATTATTTCGACTCGAGTTGCCCCCAATTCCAACAATATTTCAAGGCCAGTAATTAGAGCTTCATACTCAGCCTCATTGTTCGAACAAGAACCTGATATCTTGTACTTGAATGTTGTTGGAATTTTTTCTGGAGAAATGATCAAGACTCCTACTCCTGTTCCATCTTTATGGCTGGAACCATCGAAGTAGAATTTCCAAGGTTCTATCTCCACATAATTAATATCCTCAACTTGAATTGAGTGGTCGACTATAAAGTCTGCAACCACTTGTCCTTTCACTGCCTTAAGAGGCATAAAGGTTAAGGAGTATTCAGTTAATGCTAATGCCCACTTGCCAATTCGACTGTGCAAGATAGGTTTCGACAACATATACTTGAAAACATCAAAATGAGACGAAACATACACATCAACTGGTTTTATATATTGCTTGAGTTTTGTACAAGAGAAATACAGACATAGACACAATTTTTCAACTTCACTATATCTAGTTTCTGCATCGTTCAAAACTCTACTAAGATAGTAAATGGGTCTTTCGACTCCATTCTCATCTTCTTGGGCTAACATGCTTCCCAAAGTTTTGTCGGATGCAGCTATGTACAATCTCATACTCCTATTGCTGCAAGGAGGCACCAAAATAGGTGGCTTAGTGAGGTACCCTTTAATTTTGTCGAAGGCTTCTTGTTGCTCTTGCCCCCATTCGAACCCCTCTTTATTCAGTCGAAGTAAGGGTGAAAAGGCATGAGCTTTCCCACTTAGGTTAGATATAAATCTCCTTAAGAAATTTATCTTGCCTAACAGAGATTGCAGTTCCTTCTTATTCGATGGCGCTTTCGCTTCCAGAATTGCCTTCGTCTTGTTCTGGTTGATTTCGATTCCTTTCTTGTGGACAACGAAGCCCAAGAAATCTCCAGCTTTCACACAGAATGCACACTTCAAAGGGTTCATCTTCAGACCATGTTCTCTCATTCTTTCGAATGATTGTCGAAGGTGGTCAATATGATTCTTCCTGGAAACAGATTTTATAACAATGTCATCAATATATACTTGCATAAAAGTGTTAATAAAATCATGGAAGATAGTATTCATTGCTCGCTGGTATGTTGCCCCAGCGTTCTTTAGACCAAAAGGCATCACTACCCATTCGTAAGTGCCTAGGGCCCCAGGGCATCGAAAAGCTGTTTTTGACACGTCCTCTTCAGCAATGAATATTTGATTATATCCTGAATAACCATCGAGCATACTCAGGTATTCATAGCCAGCGGCAGAGTCGACTAGCATTTCCGCCACAGGCATAGGATATTCATCTTTGGGTGTGGCAGCATTCAAATCTCTGAAATCTATGCACACCCTTAATGTACCATTTTTCTTAATTACTGGCACAATGTTTGCAATCCATTCGACATACCTTGTAACGCATATGAATTTGCATTTCAGAAGCCTTTCGACTTCCGTTTTGATCTTCGACAGTATTTCTGGAGCGAAGCGTCTTGGACTTTGCTTGATTGGCTTCTTCCCAGGTTTGATTGGCAACTGAAGTTCTACCAATCCTCTGTCGAGACCAGGCATTTCGTCGTAATCCCATGCAAAACAGTCCTTGAACTCTTTCAACAATTGGATTACTTCCAACCTAAGTTCTGGGTCAATTTTGGCGCTGATGTAAGTTGGCCTTTTCTCTGACCATTCGCCTAAGTTGATTTCTTCTAAAGGATCTTGCGCTAACATTTTAATGTTGTTCGCCAAGGGGTCCTTTTCGAAGCCCAAAGGCTCATCGTCATAGATGGCGTCGAGCCTCTGTTCCTGCATTTCTTCTTGCATGATATCAGGGGGTTCTGGATCGAAATCCTTTCCTGGACCTGCAGCAGATAACTGTTGATCATAGGCCTGTGTGGCCACGTACTTCACTTCGGCTTCGAGAGCCGTTATCATCTTCGTTTCGGCTACATAAGCCGAAATTCGCTTCAATGATTGTGACTCAGTCATTATCACTGAATTCACTTCCCCAACCAGTTGGTTGGATATCAGTTAACCCACTGAAGTCTATGTGGGACAAGTCTTCTTTGTCCCATTGGAAACCATGCTCAGGATGCAGGTATAGGGAACAAAAAGTATTTGGCGCTGGCGCTATGTCGAAGTCAGGTGTTGGACATGGCCCTATGTGAGCCAAGTTCTTGTCAAAATCTGCCAGCCCCAGGTGATTCACTTCGCCCAGGTAATAGCTTTGATCTGCCTCTATGTTTTCGACCATCCCATCTGGACGCCATAGCAGCAGCCTCTGGTGCATTGATGATGGCACAGCTCCAACACCATGAATCCATTCACGGCCCAACAAAAGGTTGTAGTTAGGTTTGGCCGATATGACCATAAACATTGTTGGTCGAAGGATAGACCCTACTTTGATATCTAGTTGGATCACTCCCATAGTGGTCCCTATGCCGCCCTCATAGTTCGACAAGACCATATTGTGAGGCTTAATGTCCTCATCCCTCTTGCCAATTTTCCTTAGCATAGAGTGAGGAATAATGTTGATGGTTGCCCCACAATCCACCAATATTTTGTTCACTGTAGTTTCTTCGAGTTTAGCCCTTATAAATAAAGGCTTGAGGTGATTTTTCATCGCCTCTGTGGGTGGTTCGAAGAATCCATTTTGTTCCTCAGTGGTGCCATTGTCCATGACGAAATAGCACACTGACCTATGTTTGGCCATTTCTTGCTCCACTTCCCAGTCACTTGCTTCGACCTCCACCTGTCGGTTGAATTCCCTGGGCAACACTGAGACTATATTCACCATTATGTCCAAAGTATCATCAGACTCAGAATCGTCTTCGTCTTCGACTTCACCTTGGTTAGGCCAAACTAGCCTGTTGGTTACTGGCTCTCTTTCTAGAGGTTTCCTTTGCTTCCTTAGAGGAACATTTGAACTGGTTTCTGCCTTTGGTTCGTTGGCAGCCTCCCTCTCAGCTTTTCGTCTCCTTTGGTATCTCCTCCATTGAGATCGAGACATGGGATTTTTCCCTTTGTAGTTGCTTGACACTTGTGAAACTTTAGGTGCAGAAACTTGAGGCTCTTTCTTTTGTGTTAAAGATGAACCCCTTGGCACGTCGAAAGAGTGCCATCTCTCCTCACTTGGCCTTTTTCGACCAGAGGTTTTGTACCAGGTATCTACCGGCACATTTGTTGGAGGCCTGAAAGTCAATGGCCTCTTTTCTTGGTTTGAACCTCTTTGGGAGGCTCTTCTGGGGTCATGTCGAAGATCAACATTTTCCCTTCTCTTATTCGCTGCTCTTACGCCTTGAATGTGCTCAGCAGCTTTTTGTCAAAGATCGAACTGCATCTTGGACACAGCATCACCTCTGATTTCTTTTTCTGGCATCTTTGCAGAAAATCTGCCAGATTTTCATTTTCCCGAGGGAAAGCAGTCTTATTAGCTTGTTCTTGCCTCATGGCCTCTTCTGATGCTTTTGGGTCAGAGAGTTCGACCATGTTGATATTCATTGTATCTTTGTTGGCAAGGGTCAGCTGCTTCATTTGTGTCTCCAAATTCTCCGTCTGGCCTTGAACTGTGGCCAAGTGAGAACTGGGTTTTGGTCCAGTTTTTTGTACTTCAACGGTTTCTAGCTTTGGGCTTTCGACCGCTTTCTGAACTGCTTCAATTGTCTTTCTGGATAAATTCCCAGAAAAACTGCCAAAGATTGGCATGTTGATATGGTCCTTTGAGACTTCGACCATTGTGATTCCTGGCCTCTTCGACTGGCTCCTGGTTGCCTCGATCACGTTCACCTTAGAAGGCTCAGCATAGTGGGCTTCAGCTTGCAACGGATTTGAGTCGACAGCCATGGGGGTCTTGTCAGCAAACTTCAACCTCCCTTCTTCGATAGCGTCTTGCATAAGATTCCTGAAAAGAAAACATTGAGAAGTTTTATGGCCCAAAAAATTATGATATTTGCAAAAACCTCTCTTCTTTCTTTGATCAAGAGGAGGCACTTTTACCCCTGGGGGTACTATCATTTGGCCATCTTTTACAAGCAAGTCAAAGATCTCATCACATTTTGTGATGTCAAAACTATAAGTCTTTTTGGGGAACCTATCGTTGGTCCTTTCTGGACCAATGGGATTTTTCCCACTTGAGGGGACTAACAGTTTACAAGAGTATGGTGGCCCTTGTTTTAGTTCCGCTAAATCGACTTCTCCTTCTTCGACAGTTATAGTATCGTCGAAGGATTATGGATCTTCGTCATCCATATCAACATACGCTATCCTCTCTCTCTTGTGAGTTTTCGTTGCCTTTGCTTTTTCAGCTTTGAGGCGTTCTACCTGTCGAACTCTATCGGCCAGTTGGGCCATGTCTCTCAGTTATTGGGTGTCTAGCTTCTTCCTAATGGAATAATCTAAACCGCCTGCAGCTATTTCGACTAACTCATGTTCCGGCACTTGTGTAAAACATCTCGCTTTGAGCAACCTAAACCTATTTAGATATTCGTCTATAGGTTCAGTGAAACGTCTCTTTACACTGGCCAATTCTTCCAGGCTTATCTTGGTTTGCCCCATGTAGAATTGCTCATGGAACAATCTTTCCAACTGGGTCCAATGATGGATCGAATTGGGGGGAAGAGTTGTAAACCAAGTAAAAGCGTTCTTTGTTAAAGAACTTGGGAAGTACTTAATCCTCAGGTTTTCGTTATTCGAAATATCTCCTGCTTCGATCAAGTATCTCGCCACATGTTCGACAGTGGATTCTGTCGTGTCCCCAGAGAACTTAGTGAATTTGGGGACTTTACATCTGGGAGGCAAGTCTGTTTTTAACACATATTCTGACAATGGGGACGTAAAGTTGGGCCTTCGAAAGCCCATGTTCATCCCATTTTGAGTCATGATCCTTTCGATCATGGTTGCCAGATTGTTTTCCAAACCCATGTTTTGGTATTGGATATGCTGAACTACTTCGTCAGCATTTTGGTTTCTGTTAACTAACCTTACCTCTGGGGTTATTACCCTAGGTTCCTCGACGGGTTGCTCCAATCGTGCCCTAAGGTTTTCTTCGACAGGCTGTTGAACCTGGTTGATGGTGGTTTCTTCCTCTAAGAATATCCCCTGGTTTCCCCTTATTTGCGCCCTTTGGGGCTGTCGAATAGGTTGGGGTACTTCAAAGAAATCAGCCAAACGCGTCATTTGCGCTGTCACCTGCTGATTCGATTGAGTAGTGTTTTGTATTAGAGGGTTCAGCACTGTACTTAAAGTTTGTGCCAACATTTGCACCATATCATGGTTGCTTTCGTCCATTTGTTGCCTCAAGACTGCTGTCAAGGCATTTGTAAGGCCATGGGCTACTTGGGACGTTCCTCCTAAGAGTTGGGTCCTATTTCTATTCGCCATACCTACTCCAGAACCTTGGAGTGGCGAAGAGGCACTCACTAAAGGGTCTGAAAAAGTGGACGCAGCATTCGTCAGGCTAGCCAAATCAGAAGTTGGCATGCCATAGAGTGGTTCTCGATTATGACCGCCTGTCATAAATCCTGGGGGAACAAAAGGCCTTGTTCCTAGATTTCCCCTTGGTGGGGGAGTTCCCAAAGGCACTCTGGGGCCTGTGAACGGAGGTAATGGCCCCGTTGCTGTGACCGTTACTGCTGGTGTCGAACCAGCAGTTGTCGCTTCACTTACGGTCGAGATAACCGTTGCTCCCACATTCGTTTGTGGGATTTCGTTATTGTTTGGCGGATTCGCCATCTCTTCCCTTCTTCTAGCAGTATTGTTATCGTTAGTGTATATTCTACCACTTCTCAATAACGTACAACACTCCTCGAAAAGATGAGATTATTTTCAACAATCAACACACAGTCCCACCAGGTGTGCCAATTTGTTTACCGTGGTTATTGGTAAACAACCGCTGATCCTCCAAATGGTTACTTATTTGGTTACTCGCAGGATCGATCAGATTGATCCTAGGACATAGGTTGATTTTGAGGTTTTGATTAAATTGGATATTGGTTAAATGGTAATAAAATAAAGAGGCTTTAAGTAAATTGCATGAAGAAGCAGGCTTGGTAAAAATAAATGAAGGCTTAATAGTAAAGGATTTCGACAGGAAAGTAAAGAAGAAAGCAAGTAAATTTCTGGAAAAGTAAATGACTTTGATTAATAAAGTTGGTGTTTCACACATACATTTCTCAACAATTCTTTCTCACACGCTGGGTACTCGAATCTATATGAGTGACTTTGTATATAATTGTGAACACACGCGAGAATCTGCGTGAACTACTACTATTTATACTAAAACATCCCAAGTAACCGTCGGGCAGTTACACTGCTTCGAGATGATCCCACTTGGCACGTTCTCAACGTTCGACGCTCCAGATCTTTGCACGTTGCACTTGGTAACTGCTGGAAACCGTTTTCCCTCCAAATGCTTGAATTTCAAACCGCTCCATTCTGAACCATCGAACACCTTCGTCGAGAAGCAACTTCGACGAGAAACACCTTCGACGTCGAAGGCAACCAACTTCTCCCTTGGAAGAAATCTTCTAAGTACAGTGCCATCTTTCGATGGGTCTTTCGACGGACCCAGCTGATCGAAAACAACCTTAAGCTTTAATGGCTGACATTAATGAAACAAGGGTGTCGAATTTAGGAGCCAACAGAGGGGGAGTCTTCGTTCAATATCAATTGCAACGTGGTATCTGTGCTTCCTTGTGAGTTTGGACAGGAAACTGAAATTGACGAGTATGAGGAAGAAGATACCATAGATGTGATGAAGCATAGGCCTGTGTGCTACTATGTGATGGATAATGGAGCTGTCGAGGAGCAGAATGCATTCTTCGAGCGTCCAGAACCAGCTATGAAGAATCATCTGAAGCCATTATTTATTCGGGCAAAGGTTGGTGCCCATGGCGTGAATAAGGTTCTAGTGGATGGGGGCGCTGCAGTCAACTTAATACCCCATTTCATGCTGAAAAGGTTAGAAATACGCGAAGGAGACATCAAACCACACAACATGGTTCTATCCAATTATGAAGGGAAAGTAGGCAAAACACTAGGGGTGGTTCAATTGGACTTGACGATAGGCTCAAGCTGTAGGCCCACCATGTTCATGGTGATCGAAGCCAAGGCCAACTACAACTTGTTGCTGGGAAGGGAGTGGATCCATGGCGTCGGAGCAGTTCCTTCGTCAATGCACCAGCGATTAGTTTTATGAAGAGAAGATGGGATCGTGGAAAACATTGAAGCGGACCAGAGTTACTTCATGTCAGCAGTCAACTTAGTTGACAAGAGGAATTATGACAAACATCTGGCAAAGATTGCTCCCTGTGTCCCAAATGATGAAATCAACGAAACCAGGAACGAACACTACTACATGACCCTTCGCCATGATGGCATATACTGGGATAGAAGAATAATCAGTGAAGATGAAGGAGTCGAAGGTACTATGCAAAGATGGCCAGCAGGCTGGGAATACGACAACCTTACTCATGACTGAGTCCTCCTTTTTCGAAAGGATTTCGGCCTATATGGCTGAGAACGAATCAAAGGCGGCCTTAGAGGCTGAAATGAATAAACTGGCTGTAAAGATGAACGAAATAAATGGGGATAGCTCGAAAGGCTCACCCTTTGAAGAACTTGAGATAGATCAGAGGCTGGACGCCATCTATGATAAAGAACCCTTAGGCTTCGAGAGGGACCCCATAGACTCAGGTGCCAAAATGTTGACGCAGGATCCACTCGAAGAAGTGAACTTAGGGGATGAGAACACGAAAAGAATAACTTATATAAGTGCAAAACTTAACCCAGGCCTCAAGCAGGAAGTGATCGAAGTCCTCAAGAAAAACAAATATTGCTTCGCGTGGGATTATGAAGAAATGCCTGGTTTAAAGAGGGAGTTGTGGAACATAGACTTCCAATCAAGGATGGAAAGAAGCCCATCAAGCAAACTCCTAGAAGATTCGCACCAGCGGTTCTCACAAAGATCAAAATTGAGATTGAACGGTTGCTGCGCTGCAGATTCATCAGAACCACAAGGTATGTCGAATGGTTAGCAAATATAGTGCCTGTTATTAAGAAAAATGGCTCTCTGAGAATCTGCATAGATTTTAGGGATTTAAATATTGCAACCCCTAAAGATGAGTACTCCATGCCTGTGGCAGAAATGTTAGTAGACTCTGCTGCAGGATTCGAATATTTAAGCATGTTAGATGGATACTCTGGGTATAATCAGATTTTTATTGCTGAAGAAGATGTTGCCAAGACAGCATTTCGTTGCCCAGGAGCCTTAGGCACCTACGAATGGGTGGTGATGCCTTTTGGTTTAAAAAACGCTGGGGCAACTTATCAAAGGGCAATGAATTCGATTTTCGATGATTTCATTGAAACTTTTATGCAGGTGTATATTGATGATATAGTCATCAAATCTATATCTGCAGAAACCCATTTGCATCATTTGAGCCAATCATTCGAACGAATGAGAAAACATGGCTTAAAGATGAATCCCCTTAAATGAGCATTTTTTGTGCAGGCTGGAGATTTCCTTGGCTTTGTGGTTCATAAAAAAGGAATTGAGATCAACCAAAATAAAACCAAAGCCATAATGGAGACGAAAGCGCCTACGTCAAAAAGGGAGCTGCAATCTTTGCTAGGGAAGATTAACTTTCTCAGAAGATTCATTTCGAATCTGAGTGGAAGAACCCAAGCTTTCTCTCTGTTGCTTCGTTTAAAGCAAGGCCAAGCCTTCGAGTGGAACGAAGCTCATCAGGAGGCATTTGACAAGATAAAAAGATATCTCTCTCAGCCTCCCATCTTGTCTCCACCTTCATGGGGAAAGCCCATGAGATTGTACATATCTGCCTCGGAAGTTAGTATAGGTAGTATGTTAGCACAAGAAGATAGCAATGGCATTGAAAGAGCCATATACTATTTAAGTAGAGTATTGAATGATGCAGAGACTAGATATAGCAATTTAGAAAAGCTATGTCTCTGTTTGTACTTTTCTTGTATGAAACTCAAGTATTATATAAAGCTTGTTGATGTTTATGTTTCATCTCATTTCGATGTCATTAAACACATGCTTTCAAAACCAATAATGCATAGCAGAGTTGGCAAATGGGCTTTAGCCTTAACAGAATATTCTTTGACTTTCATGCCTTTAAAAGCTGTGAAAGGCCAAGTGATTTCTGATTTCATTGTGGACCATTCATTGGTTGAGCAGACTGTCATGAGTTACGTCTAAATGCAACCTTGGAAATTATACTTTGATGGTTCGACCCACAGGAATGGTAGTGGTGTTGGAGTCCTTATAATTTCTCCTGAAGGAATTCCAACAAAATTCAAGTATAAATTAGATGGTCCCCGTTGCTCGAACAACGAAGCTGAGTATGAAGCGCTTATTGTTGGACTTGAAGCTTTGTTGGAATTGGGGGCAACTAGAGTCGAAATTAAAGGAGACTCAGAGTTAGTGGTCAAGCAAATAACAAAGGAGTACAAATGCATAAAGGAAAATCTGATGATATACTTCGTCATAGTTAACAGGCTACTTAGAAAATTTGAATACATGGATATTCAACATATACCAAGAATAGAAAACCAAGAAGCAAATGACTTAGCACAGTTGGCTTCAGGTTATAAAGTTTCTGCCAAAAACTTTGAGGATCTGGTCGAATTAAGAGGTAGAGTTATGGCTACTAGATTCATACCATCAGATCTAGAGAGTATAAAATTAGGTTATGCTGAGAAACAAGAGTTCGAAGTACTAGCCATAGACACCTTATCAGATGCAGATTGGCGAAGTCCACTTGTGAGCTATTTAACAAATCCAACTTCGAATGTTGATAGGAAGATAAAATATAGAGCATTGTCATATGTTCTCATGGGGAACGAATTGTTCAAAAAGACCCAAGAAGGCGTATTACTGAAATGACTAGGAGAAAGTGAGGCATACTTAGCATTGTCAGAAGTCCACAATGGGGCATGTGGGGCACATCAAGCAGGTCATAAAATGAAATGGCTGTTATTTCAATATGGCATGTATTGGCCCAGCATGCTCAAAGATTGTATAGACTTTGCTAAAGGTTGTGAAGAATGCCAGAAGCATGCAGGGATTCAACATGCCCCTGCAAGTGAGTTGCATTCAATCATTAAACCATGGCCCTTTAGAGGTTGGGCATTGGATTTAATAGAAGAAATAAATCCTGCTTCGTCTAAAGGACATAAATATATCTTGGTAGGAATAGATTATTTTACCAAGTGGATCGAAGCAATACCATTAATAGTTGCTGATCAGGAGGCTATTATTGAGTTCATACAGAAACAAATTATCTATAGGTTCAGATTGCCAGAGAGCATAACCACAGACCAAGGTTCTGTGTTTACTGGTAGAAAGATGCAAGAATTTTCTCAAGAGATGGGGTTTAAATTACTGACATCAACGCCATATTATGCTCAAGCAAATGGTCAGGTCGAAGCAGCTAATAAAGTGATAATAGGGTTAATCAAGAAACATATTGGTAAAAATCCAAGGAACTGGCATAAAACTTTGGACCAAATACTATGGGCCTGTAGAACATCTCCTAAAGAAGCTACTAACACCACGCCTTTCCAACTCACATTTGGTCATGATGCAGTTCTGCCAGTAGAAATTCATCTACAATCAGTTCGAATTCAAAGACAAAACGAAATTCCAGCTGCATTATATTGGGAGATGATGATGAATGAGTTAGTTGAGTTGGACGAAGTTAGATTACATGCATTGGAAATCTTGATGAGACAAAAGGAAAGGGTGGCTAGGGCATATAACAAAAGGGTGAAGGGAAAAGCATTCACTATTAATGACTTAGTCTGGAAAGTCATATTGCCCATGGACAAGAAAAATAAAACATTAGGTAAATGGTCACCTCATTGGGAAGGACCTTTTCGAATAACAAAGGTATTTTCAAACAATGCATATGAAATCGAAGAGTTGATGGATGATAAACGTATCCTAAAGGTTAATGGGAAATATTTAAAGAAATATAAGCCACGCCTGCAGGAGATTCGAATAATAACAACGTAATCAAAATATCATAGGAATGCCAAAATGGTAATATGGGATTGCCAAAATGGCGTTGTTCAGGTATTACATACAAAAGACCAAAGTTCAAACTAATTTAAACTAAGATTTAAAAATACACATTATTCTTCAATCTGTTAAAGGTACTTCGAAAAGACTCAAGCCGTTGTTGAGTAAAACGTCTTGCTCCCTCTAAGGTAGCCACTTCTCCCTTGAGCTGTTCTGCAGTTTCCATTTCTGCAAGCCCTTTGTTGTGGAGCTCTTCGAATTGGTTGCCAGCAGCATTAGTTTCGTAGGCTAATTGTTGTTCTTGAGCCTCTTTAACCTTCTGTTGAAGTTCCTGAATTTGCCTTTCCCAGAGAAGGATGGACTCAGCTCGAGCTTCATAGTCAATTTTTGCTTGCTTTAGATGCATGGATTGATCCTTAGCTTCTTGAGAGAGTTTTGAAGCATGCTCATAAGCAGCATCCATTGCAGTTCGTTTTTCTTGAACCTTTCTGGCAGCAAATTCATCTTGGATAAGGCACCTAGTCACGTTGTCTAGCAGAGATTGAAGATCGAACAAGATAGTGCTAACTGGCAAGGAGCAGGTAGCAAGGTTGACTTTTGTAAGTAACTCCTTCATAGTGTAGCAAGTTGTGCTATCCTGTTTGAGCACTTCGAACAAATCCACATCAAGAATTGTTCTCCTAATCCTGTTAAGAAGTACAATTCTATCATCTGTGGGCAACGGATGGCTAGTCGAACTTGTACCAGCCCTAGCAGGTGGAATATCCCTTTGAGCTAGCTTCACCTTCATGTACCCAATAGGGTCATTTCGTCTTAGGAAAGCAAGCTCCTCTTCAGTCATTCGGGATAGAGACGGTTGAGGGAGTTCCACGCGCAGGGGAGTCACATCCATTTCGACTTCCATGGGTTTATTGGTCGCGTCACCGTCACCTTCATTCGTTTCATGCTCATTGTCTTCTTCATTATCATCCAAATCCACCACTTCGATATCTTCGTTCTCGCTGCTATTTGCATCTGACTCTGTCCCAGCAGTCGTACCATCGTTGGCATCTTCTTCCTCAGACCCTTCCTCTGCAGATTCTTCGTTTCTTTGATCAGAATCAGCTTTCTCTCCTTCAGCGTGAATGTCCTTTGGATCCTCTTGAAGGGTTTCAAGAGGGGACTTTTGAAGAGAAGTTCTTTGTAAAGTCTCTGCAGATTCATGAAGCGTTGCTTCATTTGTTTCTTTTAGAGAAGGAGAAGTACTCTGGTCATCTTGCTGCTCTGAAGCCCCATCCAGAACCGCCATATTGGAGGACCCTTTGTTCTGCACCAGGTTGCTGGAATCCCCTTGAGGAGAAGAGTTGATCGGAGCAGCAGTTTTTGATGGTGAAGTCGAAGTGGTAAGAGCTGGATTCAAAATGTCCTGCAGAGGTAAAAGAATGTTGAGAGCATGCACCAAGGTAATGAATAATTATTTTTGTTAAAAATTAGAGTTTAATTTACCTGTGGGTTCTCAGAAGAGAGATTGCTATCTATACGTTCCAACATTACGTTGGAGGTCGAAGGTGGAATTTTCGATTTAGTTGAGGGAGCAGCATCCCTGGAATCGAGTCCAGAGACACTAGTTGGTGCATCACTTTTAGAAATTTCCTTCTTCTGCTTCTTCTTCGAAGAAGCTGGTAAATTCCCTCCAGCATTGGGGTCTTCCCCAGTAGTGTTTGTTTTTCTTTTCTTTGGAGTGGTTGGCGGGAGTTTGTTAGTCTGAAAAGATTTAAACAATGAGTTAGATACAAACCATGAAACATTAGGATATTTGAAACATCAAGGCTAAGTGATTACCTGTGGAGTTGGAGCACTGGTTATTACTGGTGTTGTTGTTGTTGTTGCAGCAGTTGTTGTTGGTTTGGATAGAGTCACATTATCAATGGTTTCGACAGATGCCTGAGAGGCGCTTCCCTCTTTTGACTTTGAAGCAGCAGTCTTTATCCTGATGGCTGAAAATCGAAACAATTAAGGCAAGAGTTAAAAATGTAGAAAATGAGAAACATTTGGGATTTTCCCAAGCATTCGCACCTGCGCCTTGATCAGATTTAATCGACATGGTAGAAAGGTCATAGCGAAGATGTCCTGGGAAATCGTGGAGCCAATGTCGAGCCCATGTCACAGTCTCAGATGGCTTTGGTTTCTTTTGAAGATATTTGAACATTTCTTTGCAAGTGAACCACCAAGGGTATGGAGGAAACCAAGCCAGAGCCAGTTCTGAGGTAGGTAATCTAGGAAATTTAGGTGGATGCATTTCGAATGCCAACCTATACCTATCCTCAGGTGACAACCCTGAAGGAAGTTTTAACTTAGAAACTTTTTCTTTAAATTTTTCCTTCAAGGTCTCAGCCGCTTGATGCACAGTGGATTCCAAGTGTGTGGGATCATAAGTAGTTTCGAAATAATTTTGAAAAGCCCTAATCTCTTTGGCATGAGTGAACATACCTTTCTTGGATTGTACATGCACACCGAATGCATCAGTTAGTTTCAATTGAATAGTGAGGGTATCGAACATATAAGACTGATAGAACTTTGTCCACCATTCCAGAAAACCCTTTGCTGTAAGGTCTGTAGGTTCGAAAGATATTAGTTCAAAGTGGGCAAAGCCTTGGTATTGTTCCTGTTGTAGTTTGGCTTCTCTTGCCTTGAAGGTTCGCCCAGAGGTGATGGCACTTTCTATTTGGAATAGGGGTTCAGGGATTAGTTGGCACAAGCCAAATTGTCTCGAAACGAAGTTGGGTTGATAAGCAAAAAGGAAGATTTGATTCTTAGCAGTAGTAATTCATGAGGAGATTAGTCTGGGAAGCAAAAAGGCTTTCCATACATCTTAGATTTCTTTGCTTTTGATTGCTTCTGAGAGAGCCATGGTGAACCATGAGGGTCCATGAGTCCTTGAAGCAAAAGGCACCATGGTCTCTTCGAATTTATGCCTCTTGGAGAAAATCATGATGTATTTGGAGAAGAGAACTTTGAAGTCATCCTTATCATCGTTTGGGGTAAGTCTTCGCAGCCTAGTGCCTTCGATGATTCGATCCGCTTTTTCCGGATCTTGTTCAACAATAGTGTTGGCAGTTGATAGTGAAGGTTCGAACATGGCATTAAGCCATAACTGGAGTAACCAGAAAGGGCCAGCTAGCAGGATGTTTTTGGAGGTGTGAGATTTCAAACTCGAAACAGCTGATCTTAAACTTTCGTAAAGATCAACAAGTAGCAGTTCGCTTAAACACACCCTCCGATTCTCATGTAAATCTCTAGCTAGAGGAATAAACCTACTGGCTACCTGTAGGGATCTGCTGCAAAAGACATACCTTGATAACCATAAGGTAAGGAAAGCAATGTGTTCCACATCCGACACATTGTCACCTTCAGTATGATAGTGGCTAATGAACTTTGAAAAGCTGGCTAGCTTGACTTCGAAGTCAATAATACTCGAATGCTCTTCATTGTCAGGAATGTAGGTTTCTCCTATTGGTGATAACCCAGTAATGGCTGCTATGTCAAAAAAGGTGGGTGTAATCATTCCACCAGGGAGATGGAAGGTATTGTAAGTACTGTCCCAGAAGTATAAGGACGCGAATAATAATGGGTGGCTATAGGTAAAGCCTGGTTTCGATAGTTTAATCAAGTTGTAAATGCCTAATTCTTCCCATTGCTGGGATTTCTTAGCTTCTACTTTAGTAAACCAGTTGTGATAAGCTGTGTCAGAGGTGGGGCAAGATCGAAATGGTTTGAAGTTACTCTACACATAATCTAGCACAAAAGGGTCCTTAGGGGGAATGATTGGATTTTCCACGGTGGTCGAATCAGAAGACTCTACTGTCTTAGGGGTATCCATTTTATTAAACAAAGGTTTAAAATTATAACAAACAGGGAAAAATTTTCTGGTGTCTTTTAAGATTTCAAAGACTGTAAGAGGGCCCATTAAAGCTAACCTCTTGCCAGCGGCGTTAGTAGGAATTAGTACCTGAGATGCGTAAAGCATTTCCTTCTCTTTTGAGATCATTTGGGGAATAAGCACAGACTGACCTTGGTAGGTGCCAACCTTGCTTTCCATTATGGTTCCTGTGTTCTTTCCTTTCTTTTTGGAAGCTTTTTTCAGTTGAGATAAAGTTGAAGAAGACATTGTTGGAAGAATGTTGGAAGTTTAGGGTTTCGGTGAGAAGAGAGGAAGAAAAGATTCAGAATGTGGGAAGAAAAGAAAAAGACTAAGTTGATGGGTTTTTATAGTGTGGAAGTTTAAACATCCACTGAGTAAGATTGTGATACGTGGTAGTCGTGGGTTGGTTTGAGAAGGAGGTGGCGTAAAGTTAATATTGGTAATAGGCGTGATTTAATAAATAATCATTGTTGTGTAACTACACCATGCTGTGAAACGGTTCAAGACGGTTAAGGAATCTGAAAGGCGTTGTGATTGACATGACTGGAGTCATATGCAATAAATGTTACGATAATTCAAAGGTCGCATCAAAATCTTGTGTAAATGTTTAAAATAAGTATTTCTCAAAGGAATCGAAATACATATTTTAAAGGGGCATTTTGTTGGCTGAAGATTTTGATGATATTGTTCGAAGCGAAACAAATTGGACGTTTCGATTGGAATAAAGCAAGATGTCATGTTTCGAAATGGTAGAAGCAGTGCTTCGAATGGGCATGTCAAAACTCTGAGCTTCGAGTGACAGTTATGGGGATATATTCAAAGAAGTCTCGAAATGATAACAAGGTTGTGTCCAAGAAATGAGTTCGAAACGAAGAGTGCCAAAACATTTGAAATTCAAATGCAAGCGGGATGTTCGAAATTTAAAATACATGTGCTGGAGCATTCAAAGACGCGTGGAAGCTAGAGAGAGGTATTGCTTTGCATGTTCTGAACGTGGCAGAATCTTATAGCAAGACCGTTATGGTCGAAGTAGTATAAATAGAAGTCTTAGCATTAGGATTTCCTGTGTCATATCTATTGTACAAAAAACTCAGTAAACATTCAAAATACCACATGGCTAGGGAAACGAATGCACGAGCAATGTACGTATGATAACACCAAGTTTTTATGATTTAATAAAACTCTTTATCATTTCCAGTATTTTCCTCTATCTTCATGTCAATATCATTCAAAAGCCTTTGCATTAAAATATTTTCATTCGAAGTCTTTTTACTGATGCCTTACATTTAAATGTCTTCTTTCCATTTCAAATACTTTACATTTCAGAAACTTTTGTATATTTCATGCCTTTATTTTCATGCCTTTATCATTCGGACACCTTTTTCATTTAAAGTCATTTTACTTATTTCTTGCATTTAAATGCTTTCTTCGTATTTCGAATCTTTTACATTCCAGAGAATCTTTTACATTACATGTTTTTATGCTTCGAAGTCATTTACTTGTCTTTTCTGCAGTTTTATATGTCTTTACAATTGAACTTTATTCATGCAATTTAGTTTCGCGCGCATTTACTTGATCATGTTATTAGATATTTAATAGAGTAATCGAAGTAAGTTAAACACCTACACAACATTCTAAATACCAACCATGAATATCAGTTCTATAATGAGAATTATCCAAATGACCAATACATACTAGGATCAATCTAGTCGATCCTGCAAGTTACCAGAGAGATTAAATAACAGTCATTAAGATTATTTGATAGTTTGGAGGACTAGCGGTTGTTTACCAGAAATCACTGTAAACACCAGGGCATATCTGTAGACGACCAATTCCAGATTCGATTCCTGTATCTAGCCAGGGCATATCTGTGAGTAACTGATTGTAGATTCGATACATGTATCCAGCCAGGGCATGTCTACATGAAGAGTTTAGAGATTCGATTCCTGTATCCAGCCATGGCATATCTGTAGACGACCAATTCCAGATTCGATTCCTATATCTATCCAGGGCATATCTGTGAGTAACTGATTGTAGATTTGATACCTGTATCCAGCCAGGGCATGTCTGCATGAAGAGTTTAGAGATTCGATTCTTGTATCCAGCCAGGGCATATCTATAGACGACTAATTCCAGATTCGATTCATGTATCTAGCCAGGGAATATCTGTGAGTGTTTGATTGTAGATTCGATACCTGCATCCAGCCAGGGCATGTCTGCATGAAGAGTTTCCAGATTCGATTCCTGTATCTAGCCAGGGCATATCTGTGAGTAACTGATTGTAGATTCGATACCTGTATCCAGCCAGGGTATGTCTGCATGAAGAGTTTAGAGATTCGATTCTTGTATCCAGCCAGGGCATATATGTAGACGACCAATTCCAGATTCGATTCTTGTATCTAGCCAGGGCATATCTGTGAGTAACTGATTGTAGATTCGATACCTGTATCCAACCAGGGCATGTCTGCATGAAGAGTTTAGAGATTCGATTCCTGTATCCAGCCAGGGCATATCTATAGACGACTAATTCCATATTCGATTCCTGTATCTAGCCAGGGCATATCTGTGAGTGTTTAATTGTAGATTTGATACCTGCATCCAGCCAGGGCATGTCTGCATGAAGAGTTTCCAGATTCGATTCCTGTATCTAGCCAGGGCATATCTGTGACTAACTGATTGTAGATTCGATTCCTGTATCCATCCAGGGCATGTCTACATGAAGAGTTTAGAGATTCGATTCTTGTATCCAGCCAGGGCATATCTGTAGACGAAGAATTCCGGATTCGATTCTTGTATCTAGCCAGGGCATATCTGTGAGTAATTGATTGTAGATTCGATACCTGTATCTAGCCAGGGCATATCTGCATGAAGAGATTGAAGATCAACCCCTGTAACAGGACAGGAAACCATCTTCCTTTCTCAAAGCACGCAAGTTCTCGCTAAGGAATCTCTTACGCGATCGACACCTTCCGATGGCATCTATAAGCCCATCTCCACAACTATCCATTACACTTCCCAAATGGCATCTATAAGCCCATTCCCGATGAGGTTCTGTCACATCTCCAGATGGCATCTATAAGCCCATCCTCCTATCCACCATCTCTTTCCAAATGGCATCTGTAAGCCCATTCCTGCCATCACATTGCTGATACTCTACTATGTGATTGCAAATTTCTGGGCACTCTAGTGTTCAATCATCTTCCACCTTCGGATCACGAAAGGCACACAAGCCGATCTACATCCTCAGGTCTAAGAAGATTGAACAGGGGCAACTGTTGTACCCCAAAATTTGCCCTCCCATATTCTTCAAAGTTTTGACAAGCATCAATCTCCAAATGCTTCAAGATCTCTCAAGGATTGCACAGTCCAAAGGCCTCCTAAGCCAGCTAAAATTAGGGTTTTGGTTCTTGCAAGGGAGTTGAGGTTTTCAAGGGCTCAATCAAGTCCCACATGCTTATAAACATTGTCAAACATCTACATGCCAAGTTTCAAGGCTCACAAGGTCAAGTTGCACAGTCAAAAACCCTAATTGCTTCACAATCAACTGTAGGGGCAAAATGGTCATTTGGCAGTCAGAAGTCAAAATTTTTGGTCAACATCTTATTTTGAAGCCACAATCATCATTTGATCAAGTCTTGATCATGATTCCACAAGCATGGCTCAAAAATCATCAAGATGCAAAAGTTTCCATTTTGGGACAGTTGAAAAGTCAACTGTAACTTGACCAAGGCATAACTTTTTCATGGTTCATCATAAAAATCCCATCCAATGCTCATTTTGAAGGGGAGGACATTTCCTACAACTCATCTTCGCATTCCAAGTCCAAGAAATGCTCCCACAAAAAGTTATCAATTTCAACATTATAGGTCATTTTCAATAGTCAACAAAAAGGCATTTTAAGTCAAAGACAATAACTTGAGATTGGTAAATTCAAATGACATGGGACCAAAGGCATTGGTTAGAGGACTTCAAGACCTTTCCAAAATGTCCAAGAACATGTTCATATGATCAAATTTGAGCAAGATATGCATTGGAGAAGTTGGGAAAGTTTTGTGAAATGGCAAAAGTCAACTATCCTTGAAACTTCAATTTTTGACAAAAGGGACTACTTTCTTCCACTTGATTCAGCCTTTTCATGCCACCCACGTGTCCCATGATTAATTTCAAGACCAAACATTTATTTTTTCATTTTTATTTAATTTTTATGGATTTAATTCATTTTAAATCCATAATAATTCAAATAAAATCTAAAAATTAATTGAATGGCATCTTTGAGGTTTGAATGACTTTCATGTGTCATATTCCACCTACCAAATTCGTGCTAGGGCCATTTTGAGCATAAAATTCAAGTTTTGCTTCAAAGATGGAATGTTCTTTAATGGTGGTAAACCAAAATCTCAAGGCTTAATTGCACAAGATACAAGCTCATAATGTGACCTAATTTCATTCACATGTAAATATGAAAGCCTTCCCAACCTCATTCACGACCTAGAGACCCCAAAAATGGCCAGAGCAAAAATTCAAAAAATGTCAAAAAAGTGTGAGATCTAAAGCAGTATTACAGGCATTTTCAGACCAAAAGAGGAATGTGATTCCCTTCTTTGCCATCCCCTGGAGCTAAAGCGACCTTTACCAAGTCCTAAGACCTTCTACAACGCACTGTAAGTTATCCTGAACTCATCTCTGAACATGAAACTTGAGCTCCTTATTCTTGCACTTTTTCTCAAAAGCATTGGCATATTTGTGTTCCTTACTTGATTTCTAACATCACTGTAATATCCAATTGCGTTTTTAGGCCCTGAATCGTGGTGCCCGATTCTAGGGTTCGTCCTTTTGTGTTTTGGGCATTTTGTTTCCAGGTACAATTGGAGCAAATCATGAGTATGGATGTGATCAGGGGACCAAGACGAATATTCCCATGGCTTTAGATGGCGTTTTCATGGCCTGAGGAGCATTTTTGAAGCAACCTACGAAACCACCTGCGGATTTTATCCGCAGGTAAAAAAACCTGCAATTTTTGAGGAAGAAGATGACTACGTGCTTGCATCTGATTGGCCATTTCAAAAATAAGCACGTTTTATTTTTTTTTCCAGGGGATTGTTTGATTTACCAATATATTATTTGTGTATTATTATTATTTCAATTAAGTCAATCAGCTCAGCTGGCTAAGGCGTACAGGGATCATCCCTTGGGACCTGGGTTCGAATCCCAGGTCCCCCCACACTTCCATATTGTTTTTTCTTACATGCTTGTGTGTAGGTTCCAAAAGAAGGTCCATCATGCACCTTGCCCATCCAGCGTGCCAAGTGTCTTCAACAACCATCCAAAAGCCATGAGCGTGAGGAACATCATAGTCCCAGTCAAACAGGTGCCTAGGCAATTCCCAGAGTCAACGTGGCTTAGCAACAAATGGGCCTGAAATTGCTGCCTAACACCTCCAATCTGGCCCAAACCCCCCTTGGTTCATTCTTTTTCTTTTTGTTTTATATTTTCTAATTTAGTTATTAATTATTTTTTTAATTATCATTATTACCACCAAAATTAACATAATTAATATTTTTCATAAAAAAATCAAAAAAACTAATATTATTATTATTTATTAATTTCATATTATTTTTTTGTAAATAAATTATAATTAATTTATTAGTTTAAATAGGCAACTTTAATCTTTTTCTTAATAACTAAAATAAATTTAGAACTAGGTTTTTTTCTTCTTTTAATTTTAATTCCTTTTATTTTATTTTCATTAAAAATATAAAAAAAACACAAAAACATTTTTTTCTTTTAATAAATTAATTAATTAATAATTAGGTTTAAATTTCATTAATTGCAAAAAAGGGACAAAATTCAATTCTTTCTTAAAAAAGGGTCAAAACCCTTAGGACGTCCCGATTCATTCTTTCGCGCGCAGTTTATTTTATTTCGTTATATTTATGTATCTGCTTCCGGAAATGTAATAGTTAATTAGGTTTATATCTTTATTTACTATTTCTCACACTTTATTTTCCAAACGGGTTATTGTTTTTGGCGATGTATAGACCCACGCCTTGTAATAGCTAGATTCACATTTCTACAATTTATTTTCCGCACTCCTAACTATTAAATTATGCCTGCAAGAATGTATGAAAAATAAAATCAATCTGTAGCTCACAAATAACATGTACAAGATAAACATTAACATGAAACAACACACATGCACATGCCACTCCTAGGGTACGCCTCACTGGTTGCCTCGAACGTGGTCATCAAGTATAGGGTGTCTTAGAGGTCGCCCTTCTGTCTAAAGATCCAGTCGCCTCGAAACGGTTGCCTCGGATAAAAAGGATCTAGGACATTAGGGTTACTACTAAGGTGTCCTACCATTGCTTTGGTGACCACACATGTCCCTTAATCGAATTGACCCGAATACCTCCAATGATGGTGCTGCCTACCTCTCAATGGTGGGATAACACTATCTAAAGGACTCTTACACAGCCTAATTCCTTAGAGTAGGTAGATTTCTCTTAAGTACTTGCTCTTTTCAAACAGATAAAAACAACTTTTCACACTGACACTTTCAAAAGTTTTTTCCAACAAATTTTTCATACACTCTTGAGGACAGATACAAGAGTTACTTAGAAATTTTTCAAACGAAACTTCTTTCAAAACCCACACACACTTGAAAAGCAAACAATTTTTGAAAACATAAGAGCAAGTACCTAAGAGCCCATGGATAACCATGGATAGAAAGGGTGCTAACACCTTCCCTTTCTATAAATCTACCTCCCTAACCGAGAAACATTCTCAAAGAAGGAATTTTGCTGTGCTTTTGTCCTTTCCATGTTGGAGAACATAAAAGACGGTGGCGACTCTTGCTTACTGCGACATTTCGCGAAACCAGCTAAAAATAGTCAGTTCTATTTCCACCGATCACAGGAGGCCACTAACATTCAGGCCTCCAACCAATGTTCCAGTTGATACGTGGCTCAAAACATCGAGTCGAAAGAGACCTAGCGAAGAAAGGTGGCATTCCTTCGAAGTGCCAAGAGGTTCATCTTTGACACTCAAGAAAGAACCTCATGTTGCTGCCTCCAAAGTGACCCAAGTGTCAAGTAACTACAAGGGAAAGAATCCAATGTCTCGATCCTAGTGGAGAAGATACCAAAGGCGGCGCAAGGCTGAGAGGGAAGCTGTCAACGAACCAAGGCCAGAGTCAAGTTCAAATGTCCCACAGCGAAAGCAAAGAAAGCCTTTGGAGAGGGAACCAGTGACCAATAGGCTGGTATGGCCTAACCAAGGCGAAGTTGGTGATGAAGATGGCTCTGAGTCTGATGACACCCTAGATATCATGGTGAATATAGTCTCAGTTTTTCCAAGAGAGTTCAATCGCCAGATGGAGGTCGAATCGAACGACTGGGAAGTCGAACAAGAAATGGCCAAGCATAGGCCAGTATGCTACTTCGTCATGGATAATGGATGCACTGAAGAGCAAAATGGTTTCTTCGAACCACCTACTGAGGCGATGAAAAGTCACCTCAAGACTTTATTCATAAGGGAAAAACTCGAAGAAGCCACTGTAAACAAGATCTTGGTGGACTGTGGGGCAACCATCAACATAATTCCCCACTTCATGCTAAGAAAAATAGGCAAGAGTGATGAAAACATTAAGCCTCATAACATGGTCCTATCGAACTACGAAGGCGGAATAGGGACCACTATGGGTGTGATCCAACTAGACCTCAAAGTAGGATCCATCCTTCGACCAACTATGTTTATGGTCATATCGGCTAAACCAAATTATAATCTATTGTTGGGCCGAGAATGGATACATGGTGTTGGAGCAGTACCATCATCAATGCACCAAAGGTTAATATTATGGCGTCCTCATGGAATTGTCGAGAATATAGAAGCAGATCAGAGCTACTACTTGGGCGAAGTAAATCACCTAGGAAGAGTTGACTTCGACAAAAATTTGGCTCACATTGGGCCATGCCCAGCACCTGACTTCGACATGGCGCCAGCGCCAAATGCTTTTTGTTCCTTGTACTTGCACCCTGATCATGGGTTTCAATGGGACAAAGAAGACTTGTCCCACATTGATTTCAGTGGGCTAACTGACATCCATCCAACTGGTTGGGGAAGTGAATTCAGTGATAATGACTGAGTCACAAGCCCTACAGCGAATTTCGGCTTACATAGTCGAAACAAGGATGATAACGGCTCTTGAAGCTGAAGTAAAATATATGGCCACCCAGGACAACGACCAAGAGCTACCTTCTGCAGGTCCTGGAAATGATTTCGACCCAGAACCACCAGATATAGGCCCTGGAAAAGATTTCGATCCAGAACCTCCTAATATCATGACAGAAGGAATGCGGGATCAAAGGCTCGACGCCATCTATGACGATGAGCCTTTAGGATTCGAAAAGGACCCCCTGGCGAACAACATCAAATTGTTAGCACAGGATCCTTTAGAAGAAATCAACTTGGGCGAAGGGATAGAGAAAAGGCCAACTTACATCAGCGCCAAAATAGACCCAGAGCTCAGGTTTGAAGTGATCCAGTTACTAAAGGAGTTCAAGGACTGCTTTGCATGGGATTACGACGAGATGCCTGGTCTCGACAGAGGATTGGTGGAACTTCGGTTGCCAATCAAACCTGGGAAAAAGCCAGTCAAGCAAAGTCCAAGACGCTTCGCTCCAGAAATACTGTCGAAGATCAAAACGGAAGTCGAAAGACTGCTGAAGTGCAAATTCATACGAGCTACGAGGTATGTCGAATGGATTGCAAACATTGTGCCAGTAATTAAGAAAAATGGTACGTTGAGGGTGTGCATAGATTTCAGAGATTTGAATGCGGAAACACCTAAAGATGAATATCCTATGCCTGTGGCGGAAATGCTAGTCGATTCTGCCGCTGGCCATGAGTACCTGAGCATGCTCAACGGTTACTCAGGATACAATCAAATTTTCATTGCTGAAGAAGATGTGTCGAAAACAGCTTTTCGATGCCCTGGGGCTTTAGGCACTTACGAATGGGTAGTGATGCCTTTTGGCCTAAAAAACGTCGGGGAAACATATCAGCGAGCGATGAACTCTATCTTCCATGATTTTATTAACACTTTTATGCAAGTATATATTGATGATATTGTTGTAAAATCTGTTTCCAGGAAGAACCATATAGACCACCTTCGACAATTATTTGAAAGAATGAGAGAACATGGTCTGAAAATGAACCCTTTGAAGTGTGCGTTCTGTGTGAAAGCTGGAGATTTCTTGGGCTTCGTCGTCCACAAGAAAGGAATCGAAATCAACCAGAACAAGACAAAGGCAATCTTGGAAGCGAAAGCGCCAACGAACAAGAAGGAACTGCAATCTCTGCTGGGCAAGATAAATTTCTTAAGGAGATTTATATCTAACCTAAGTGGAAAAGCTCAAGCCTTCTCACCCTTACTTCAGTTGAATAAGGAAGGATTCGAGTGGGGGCAAGAGAAACGGGAAGCCTTCGACAAGATCAAAGGGTATCTCACCAAGCCACCTATTTTGGTGCCTCCTTGCAGCAATAGGAGTATGAGATTGTACATAGCTGCATCCGACAAAACTTTGGGAAGCATGTTAGCCCAGGAAGATGAAAATGGAGTCAAAAGACCCATTTATTACCTTAGCAGAGTTTTGAACGATGCAGAAACTAGATATAGCGAAGTTGAAAAATTATGTCTATGTCTTTATTTCTCTTGTACAAAGCTCAAACAATATATAAAACCAGTTGATGTGTATGTTTCGTCTCATTTTGATGTTTTCAAATACATGTTGTCGAAACCCATCTTGCACAGTCGAATTGGAAAGTGGGCGCTAGCATTAACTGAGTATTCATTGACCTTTATGCCTCTTAAGGCAGTAAAAGGGCAAGTGGTAGCAGACTTTATAGTCGACCACTCAATTCAGGTTGAAAATATAAATTACATGCAGATAGAACCCTGGAAATTCTACTTCGATGGTTCCATCCATAAAGATGGAACAGGAGTAGGGGTCTTAATTATTTCTCCAGAAAAAATTCCAACAAAATTCAAGTACAAGATAGAAGGTACTTGTTCGAACAATGAGGCTGAGTACGAAGCACTAATTACTGGCCTTGAGATACTATTGGAATTGGGGGCAACTCGAGTCGAAATAATGGGAGACTCAGAGTTAGTCATCAAGCAAGTCACAAAAGAGTACAAATGCATAAGAGAAAATCTTATTATGTACTTTGTGATAGCAAATCGCTTATTGAAAAAGTTCGAAGTGGTTAACATTCGACATATACCTAGATTGGAAAACCAAGTAGCCAATGATTTGGCACAAATTGCATCTGGGTACAAAATTTCAAAAACGAGATTACAAAGAGCAATCGAAGTTCGAGAAAAAATAAGAGCAACCAGCCTGTCTCCAACAGATTTGGAATCGACAAGACTAGGGTATGCTGATCAAAGGAACTTTGAAGTTTCGTTCATAGACAATTTGTCAGAGCAGGATTGGAGGAAACCCATTGTAGATTATCTACAAAATCCAGCAGCTTTGATAGAATGAAAAATAAAATATAGGGCGTTGAGTTACGTACTCATGGGTAATGAGTTGTTCAAAAAGACGCCTGAAGGGGTATTTCTAAAATGCTTAAGAGAAACTGAAGCATACATAGCCCTTTCGACTATGCACGCTGGAGCATGTGGGGCTCACCAAGTCGGCCATAAGATGAAATGGTTGCTGTTTCGATAAGGACTATACTGGCCCACTATCTTGAAATATTGTGTTGAGTTCGCGAAGGGTTGCCAGGAATGTCAAGTCCATACGGGCATCCAACATGTACCAGCAAGCGAACTTCACTCAATAGTGAAACCTTGGCCTTTTAGAGGATGGGCGTTGGATCTTATTGGAGAGATTCGACCAGCATCATCAAAGAGCCAGAAGTATATACTGGTAGGCATTGATTATTTCACCAAATGGATCGAAGCTATCCCTTTAGTCAATGCAGACCAAGAAAATGTCATTGAATTTATTCAAAAGAACATTATATACAGATTTGGAATCCCTGAGACTATAACAACCGATCAAGGGTCAGTGTTTACTGGTCGAAAGATGCAGGAATTCACTCAAGAAACAGGCTTTAGACTCCTAACATCAACACCTTATTATGCACAGGAAAATGGTCAAGTCAAAGCAACGAATAAAATAGTGATTGGCCTGATAAAAAAGCATGTAGGAAAGAAGCCAAAAAATTGGCATAAAACGTTAGACCAGATCTTGTGGGCCTGTCGAACGTCCCCAAAAGAAGCCACAGGTACAACACCATATCGGCTAACTTTCGGTCACGACGCAGTACTGCCAGCAGAAATTTGCCTTCAATCAGCAAGGGTTCAGAGACATCAAGATATTCCCTCTGAGGTTTATTGGGATATGATGTTAGACGAACTAGTAGATTTAGACAAAGAAAGACTACGAGCTCTCGACCTACTGAGAATTCAGAAAAAAAGAGTGGAAGACTCTTACAATAAGAAAGTAAAACCTAAGGCATTCTTGCCTGGAGAATTAGTTTGGAAGGTGATTCTCCCCATGGATCGAAGAGATCGAAGCATGGGAAAATGGTCACCCAAGTGGGAAGGACCATTCAGAATTATCCAAATTTTTTCTGGTGGAGCTTATGAGGTCGAAGAGTTAAGCGAAGATAAAAGACTCTTGAGAGTAAATGGCAAGTATTTAAAAAAATATAAACCTATACTCCAAGAGATCAAAATAAATAACAGTTAATGACTAAGTTAACCATAAAGCCAAAATGGAAATTGATATATTGATTAACCAAAATGGCTGCATTATATTACAAAGTTACAGTACATGGTCAATGAGGTGCTGAGCAAGCTAAAAAGGGATGAAAGCTTTAAGTCGAAGATATTTGGCTCGCTGCAACTCCAGTCGTTTGTTACACAAGGCATTCGCCTGAGAAAGTTTGGCAATCTGGTCATCTAGGGCTTGGGCCCTTTCAGCGAACTCTAGGCCTCGAGTAACTTCATCTTGGTTCTCTGCGTCCGAAACGGTAGAAAGGAGTTCCTCTTTGCGCTTAGTGTTAGCATTCAACCTGGCCTCCAACTCCTCGATCTGCGCCCTTATAGAGGCGTTATCCTGATCTAGGGCTTCGATTTCCTGCTGCTTGGACGTCTTCTGTTTCGACAATTCTGCAATTCGAGAAGTCGATTCAGCTACTTCAGTCCAAGCAGAAGAACTCTTGCCATGCAGGGTTTCGAGTTGGCTGTTGAACCCCCTTCGACGATTATAGTCCGCAGAGACTTGGTCAACAATGGAGTATAACTCCAGGATGAAGCTGGAAATTTCTGGAGAAACAACAAGCAAATCAACTGCACCCAAGACAGCTCCCAAACAAGACTGGGCAGTAGGATCCCCCTCCAAAGCCTTCATTAGATCCTTCTTGAAGAACTGAGCCTTGAATTTCTTCAAGACCTCATCAAGAGGAGAAGTCGAAGTAGACTTCCCTGATGCAGTAGAAGCATCATGGCTAGGGTCAGATGAATTTTCCCTGCTCTCAATGATGGCATTCAGATAGCCGATTGGATCATTTTGCTTCAAAAGGGCCAAGTCTTCTTTAGACCTGGGCTTTGTCGAGGTGATCGTTTCTGCAGCAGTGGTGGCTTGGGGCTGAGTATGTTCAGCAGCATCAGCATCAACATGACCCTCTTCATCATGTTGCTCTTCTGTCTCATTGACCACTTGAGCTTCCTCCTAGTGGTGTTCCTCTGTTTCAGCAAGGACTTCACATCCACCAGTTCCTCCTCTCGTTGTCTGCTATGGTCAGCAGAGTCTTGTGGCTCTGAATTTTGATTTACTTCGTTAGCAGAACCGGCGAAAGAAGAAGGATGGTGAATGGGTTCCCCTGCGCTGTTTACAAAAGAATCAGAACCTTCGACAGGATGCCCAGTTGGTGCTGAAGTTCCAGCGGTCTCCTGA
The DNA here is from genome assembly GCA_948472305.1 of Vicia faba. NCBI lineage: Eukaryota > Viridiplantae > Streptophyta > Magnoliopsida > Fabales > Fabaceae > Vicia > Vicia faba. The sequence goes on along the minus strand of OX451741.1, from coordinate 816,505,028 downwards.
AAATAGAAAAGGAAAATATTCTGATTTAGAGAGATACACAATCGAATGTGATCGTCGACACCTAAGTTAAAGTGGTCGAAGGCACTACCTGTAGTGGAACTTCAGCCCCAGGGCTAGAGTTGTCACTCTCAACGGGTTTGCTGAGCAAGACGTTTAGCTTCTCCTCCATGGGCTCTTCGATGATCACAGGAGGTGGCCTGGGTTTATTCCCCGCGACCTTGACTCTGATCGCAGGTCGAGGCTCAGGAGCAGGGGCAGCCTTCTTCACCTTTCTCCGTTTGAGAGGAACAAGGGGAGATTCATCCTCATCGCCACTCGAAGATTCGACCGTTAATGCAGGTCGCTTCTTAGGCGCAGGTTCCTGAAAGCCCCAAATGGAGTTGGTTTAGAACGCAGCATTGAAAACTAGGATGTTTAAAAACCATCAGGAAATAAGAAAAATTTTGTTACCTGTGCTGGAGGTTTGGTAGAGGGACCTCCACCCCGATGGCTGTCTGTGGCCTTCTTCGCCACAGGTTTTCGAACAACTGAAAGAAGACACGTTCACAAGTTATAATTGACAGTTATAGGTCAAAATGGAAAGACAAATATAATTTGGAAAGGGAACGTACATTTCTTTATTTTGTCGAGAACCAAGACGAAGGACTTCTGGAGTTCGTCTGCAAAATCCTTTTCGTCGAAGAACTCTTCGACATAATATCTCTTCCACCAGTCTTCAAAAGATGGTGAACAGAGGAAGTTGAGTTGGTAGTCGAACAATGATAGTACGGTCCGACCAACGTACCTACTAATATGCTTAGTAGCAGCATCCTCAGAGTAGTCATTACAAAAGTACAACAATGATTTCTCCCTAGGGTAAATGGGAGAAGGAAGCGATTGGATAATGCCAAACTGTCGAGAGACAAGATTCGGCTGGTAAGCAATCAGGCTCAGATGATTCTTTGAACTCTTGAAGCGCAATGGCATTATCCTTGGAGTGAGAAATGCTTCCCACATTGTTGTGTGCTCTTCGAGGTGAGGATCCTCTGATGACTTGGGATGGGGCCTGGTGAACCACCCTGGACCAAACTTTCGACTGGCGAAAGGAGCCATGGTCGAGGTAAATTCCTTCCTCCCTGCAAACATCTGAACGAAGTTTACAAAGGTCTTTTGGAGTTCCAGCCCATCCTCAGTGGGAGTCAATAAGGCAAGCCTGGTGCCTTCGACACGCCTTCTGGCTATCTCAGGAGCCTTTTCGTTTATTTGAGTCTTCTGAGGTAGAAAAGACTCGAAAGTGGCGTTTAGCCAGAGTTGAAGTAGCCAAAAGGGTCCAGCAAGCAGCAAGCTAGCTCTATTTTCTATTATTTTTAATTGAGTCGCTCCACTACTTATTGACTCATATAGGTTCGCCAGTATTAATTCGGCCAAACAGATGTTTTGACCGTGATGAAGCTGAGTAGCAAGGGTGACCATTTTCTTCGTCACCTGTAGGGATTTCGTGCAGAACACGAAGCGTGACAGCCAAAGGGCTAGAAACGCAATGTGCTCCACATCCGTCACCACAGACGTCGATTTGTCATGGTAATGGTTGGTGTAGGTGGTATAAGTGGGTTTGGTAGCTGAAAACCCAATCTAGTCTTCAGACATTTCCTCTAGGTCGAAGTAATCCCCAGTTGGTCGAAGACCAGTAATAGCAGCCACGTCGAAGAGAGTGGGTGTTACCATCCCACAAGGCAGGTGGAAGGTGAAGTGAGTATAGTCCCAAAATAGCAAAGAAGCTACCAGCATTTCAGGACAATAATTGAGACCAGTTTTAGACAGCATAACTAGGTCATAAATCCCCATGCCCTTCCAAATCGAAGCCTGGCACTTCTCCATCTTGTCGAGCCAAGCGTTGTATTCTGGTGTAAGGTTAGGGCTAGACCTAAAAGCCCTAACCCCCCTGTTGAAGAACCGAAGATCTATTTTTTCTTTTGCAGGGTCTTCGGTATCGTCTGCCGCCTTCTTGGAGCACCCAATGGGCTTGAGTGCCTCATGCACAGGGAAGAAACCCTCGATTTTCGTTAGGTCAGAAATGCATGCAAATAGAGGACCGGACATGGCGAAAACCTGGTTGGAATATCCAACAGGAATCAGCAGTTGAGAAGAATAAGTTTCACGCTCAGCATCTCCCATGGGTTCAGGAACCCTTCGCATTCCCATGGAGTTAACTATTGGAGCGATTGAAAAGATTTCTGGTTGAGTAGTTTTAGAGGGAGTGCTAGATCTGGGGACATTAGAAGAACGAGAATGTGAAGCCATCTTTTGGTTTGAGATGAAGATGGATGAAGAACAAAGGTTTCTGGGTTTGAAGAGGAAGAAGCAAAGGTTTGCTTGCAGGAAGTTTTGTTCGACTTAAGGCTTGGATGAAGGAAAGCGTAAAGAGTCCAACAAGGGGAACTTAGTGCTATTTATAGTGATTGAAAAATCACAAGACTCGAGGTCATTTAATGTCTCAGACAAGAGTGGGGCACGTGGCGCTCATTTGGTGATGTAGCCGTTCTGAAGAACGGAAACGGTGCAACGTGCGTCCTCGTTTTCGGGAAATAGTCATGATGACAATATGTGAAAGGACATCGGGCGTGCCAAACTCCTTACTGAAGTGACGTCTTGGGAACAGGTAAAATGATGACTTTTTGAGATTGTCAGTTGGTTGGTAGGAGACGAAAAGCACACAAACTAATTTGTGGTTGAGAGTGAAGGACAGGTGTCGAATGGAATATCAAAGAATGCCTTTTTCTTTTAGCGTCGAAATAAGACATTATTGGGGGGCAATTTGTTGGCTCCTAAATTTGACACCCTTGTTTGTTATCATATAGACCATTAATTATGAGTCAGAAGAGTTTCCTACATAAGAAGGCTTCGACCAGTTGATCCTGTCGAAGGCTCATCAAAGAATGACAAGATACTTAGAGAAATTCCTTTAAGTGGGAATCTTGTTGTCTTCGACGTCGAAGGAACCTCTCGACAAAGGTACTTGATGCCCAAGGTCGAACGGTTTGAGATTTGAATTGTTGGAGGGAAAACGGTTCCCAGCAGTTACCAAGTGCAACGTGCCGAGGACAGAAGCGTCGAAGGCTGTGAGGGTGCCATGTGGCGTCATCTCGTAGTAGCGTAACTGCCCAGCGGTTACTTAGGATTTGTTTTAGTATAAATACTAGTTGTTCACGTAGTTTTTGCGTGTGTTCATCATCTTATACAAGTCACTCATTTAGATTCAAGTACCCAGCGTGAGAGAACGAATCATTGAGAATGTATGTGTGAAACACCATTTAAATTAATCAAAGTCTTTTATATTCAAGCAGTTTATCGCTTTTCATTTACTTATCTCTGTCGAAGCCTTTTACTTAACGCTTTTATTTATTCTATCAAGCTTTTCTTCATGCAATTTACTTAAAGTGTCTTTACTTTACTGGCATTAATCATCATTAGGATTAGTCAAACTCCAGAAAATCAACCATGTCTTAGGATCAATCTGATCGATCCTGCTAGTCACCAAATAAGTAACCTTTTGGAAGATCAGCGGTTGTTTACCAATTTCTACGGTAAACAGTTGTACAGTTAAACAAACAAGCATTCCATAAACCTTTCACTCCACTAATCAAGCAGATGCCTTAATGTTCCAAACAAAAGTCTCAGCTCTTATCCCAGATAATTAGGTTTTGAGAAACAACCAGTAATCTTGAACAAGCGTGAAAACAATGTAACAGTTAACTGAATTTCTGAGGATTCAGTTTCTTCTGAGAAATGCGAGCGAAAACCCTAACTCCGGATTTGTTGCCAAAGAAAAGTCTGCTTGATCAATTCCTGAGCCAATCTTAAAAAATCAGAGAAAAATCCTAGGGTTGTGATTTTCTTTGTGAAAAAGGGAGGGCAAATTTTGGGGTACAACAATATATATATATATATATATATATATATATATATATATATATATATATATATATATATATATATATATATATATATATATATATATATATATATATATATATATATATATATATATATATATATATATATATATATCCTGATGAATTCTCCAAACCACAGACAAGAAACGATAACGATGATATTCCTTTGATGATACCCGAAAACAACCTTGAGGAAGATGAGGAAGAAGATGGAGAAGAGAGAAGAGGAGAAAAAAAGAATAAGTGGAAGAGGAAGAAGCAGAGGAAGACGTAGGCGGAAAAGGGAGAGAGATATGTTATATTATAGAAAGTTTGAATTAAAGAAAAAGAAAAATGTGACGTGGCTAAATATGAAACCAAAATGGTATTTAGGTCTTTTCTAGAACTAAAGTTCTTATATAATAAATGTATTGTATTAGAATTGATGACGATAAAAGAGTTGTCTTGTTAAAAATTATAAAATTAAGGTTGTCAAAATTTTATAAATATAATAATAATAATTATTATTATTTTTATAAATTTTTGATTCTATGTAATAATAATAATTGTTATTATTGTTATAAATATACAAGGTATATGGTACGGTACCGGAAATTATACTATGAAAAGTATACATTATAAACACCAAAGTCCCTCACAGTTATGTTACTGTTAATCGTTGCCGCATCAGATTAAACAGTGGTGAAGGCGTTACTTTGTGAATGGTATCACAGTGTTACTTTGTGAATGGTTTATAATATTATTTTTTTATTTAATTATTATAATAATAATTGTTATTATTATTTATTCTAAATAATTTGGTATGAGTTTATAACGGTATGTGAAATCTCCAATAACTCTACAAAATATGATCAAATTGTCAAATATTAATTTAATTATTTACTTAACATAATTTAATAATTATAATAATAAAAGTGTTTTTATTATTATTTTGTTATGGTGATCAATTATGGTCTTCTTCTCTTTTATTTTATTTTGAGATTTTAAAATACGACTTATATGTCGTGTCTTTCTCTATACTCTCTTGATGTAACTTCTTTTTTAATCTCACACTTTCGTATGTAAAACAAATATTCTTTTTATGTAATATAATATTATGAAAAAAAGAAGAAGACAAGATAAAAGGAGGATAATCATGAATATCTAATTTAGAGAAGCATAGATCGGTTAGGTTTAGCTTAGATTCTCTCATTGGCTTGAGAGCATACTTGTGTTAGGGGTCATAATCATATCAATTATATATATATATGTATGTTGATGCATGTTAATGTATGTTGATGCATGTGAGAGACGTTTTATATGATAAACAAGACGGTGAGATCAAACTAATTACAAATTCCCTCAAAAGAAATATTACGTTTATGTTTTCCAAAGTTTTAGCACTCATCAAGACTAGTATCGAATAATGTAGATTTCGTCTAACGTGAGGTGCATGTTTTATATTAGTAAGGTGCGATGAGATAAATGTAATATCAAATAGCTAAAATATTGGGTTGAACTTAACTAAACTAATTATAATAAGATTATATACATTTAGAAGCAAGAGCTGAGAAAAATCCATATGATGGATTAGAATAAAGAGTTATTAACACAATTAAAATATTTGAGAATTGTATTAGATACAATTGGAAGAAGTTTCTACCTAAATAACCAAGTTTTGTGTAATCAGTCTAACGTTGACTTAAAACGAAGTGAAATATGAATCTTGATCCACTAGAGAATCTTTCAACGGGATTTTCCTAATCAAATGGTGAGGGGTCATTTGGTTTGAGTAAAATAGTGGGAGCATATTTAATTGAAGGCCTAATTGAATATGTTTTAGCGATACTAATATCTTCACAATCTTTATGTAGATTACCATGACAACAAACACCTCTAATAACATTTTACGGTCAATCCTTGATAAGGAAAAATTGTCTAGAACAAATTTTCTGAATTGGCACTGAAATATGAGGATTATCCTCAAACATGACAAAAAATTGTATGTCTTAGAGACACCTGTTCCTGAAGAGAAACCTCTCAGTTCTACTCTTAAGGCTGAAAGAGATGCTTATAAGAAACATGTCGATGATGCCAATGAAACTGCTTGCCTCATATTGTCAACCATAAATTTAGAATTGCAAAAGCAACATGAGAACATGGAAGCGTTCAATATAATCGGACATCTGAAGATGCTCTATCAAGAGCAGGCAAGGCATGAGAGGTTTGAGGTTTCAAAAGCCCTTTTCATAGCAAGTTAGCTGAGAGAACCCCTGTAGGTCCCCGTGTACTCGAGATGATTGTGTATGTGGAGAACCTTGAAAGGTTAGGGTTTCTCCTTGGAAAGGAACTTGCGACTGATTTGATCTTACAATCATTGTCAGAGAGCTTCAGTCAATTTGTCCTGAATTTCAACATGAATGACATGGACAAAAGTCTTCCAGAACTGCTAAGCATGTTAACAACTACTGAGTAGAATCTGAAGTCAAAAGGGAAGTCTACTCTTATGGTTAGTAATGAAAAAAAAAGCTTAACAAAAGGCCCACTGTTGTACCCCAAAATTTGCCCTCCCATATTCTTCAAAGATTTGCCAAGTCAAGCTTCAAAATCTCCCCAAGGGTTGCACAGTCAAGGGTCTCCTAAACAGTCAAGATTAGGGTTTTGGTTCTGATCAAGAAAATGAAGTTTCCAAGGGTCCATTCAAGTCTCACATGCCAATAAATATGGTCAAGCATCCTCATATCAAGTTTCAAGGCTTTCAGCACAAAATTGCACAGTCAAAACCCTAAATTGCACTACAGTCAACTGCAGGGGCAAAATGGTCATTTGGCAGTCAAAAGTTCAAATTTTTGGTCAACATCTCATTTTGAAGCCACAAACATCGTTTGATCAATGCTTGATCATGATTCTCAAAGCTTGGCTCAAAAATCATCAAGATGCAAAAGTTTCCTTATTTGGACAGTTGAAAAAGTCAACTGTAAATTGACCAGGGCATAACTTTCACATGGATTATCAGAAAAATTTCATCCAAATCTCATTTTGAAGATAAAGACATTTCCTACAACTCATCTTCATACTTCAAGTCCAAGAAATGCTCTCACAAAAAGTTATCAATTTCAACATTATAGGTCATTTTCAAAAGTCAACAAAAAGGGACTTTAATTCAAAGGCCATAACTTGAGATTGGTAAATCAAAATGACATGGGACCAAAGGCATTGGTTAGAGGACTCAAAGACCTTCCCAAAATGTCCAAGAACATGAGAAAAGCTTAAACATTGAGCAAGTTATGCCTTGTGGAAGTTGGAAAATATTTGGATATTTTGAAAAGTCAACATTGATTCAAATGACCTAAAATTGCTAATGGGCCTATTTTTCTTCCACAATTCATCATCCCAAGCATGTGCACGACCACTTGGCCAAAAGGGAAGTTTTATTCATTTTTTATTTATTTATTTGAATTTTTATTAATAATAATTCATTTAAATCAATTAAATATATGAAAAATACTTAACCTAACTTATCAAATCTTTTTGTACATGTAATAGGCTCAATGATTCGTGCATGATCAGATTTGGAAGGAATTGGATTGATTGGATCATGATTGGTACAAAATTGAATAAAAAAGATTGAAAAAATAATGCTTGAAAATCAAATCTCATAAACCATCAATGCATGGATTTTGATCAGAATTCTTGACCTAATTCACTCATACTTATACAAGGAATCAAAACCTAATGAAAGGACCCATAGAGCTGCGCTAGAAACCATTCACCAACTTGAAATTTTTTGCAAGATAACTCAAAACTGAAAATCAGGTTTTAGGTTGATTCAAAGCACAAGACCAATTGCAAAAGCTTCCTCGTGTCCCCCTGAAGCTAACTGGATCACTTTCCAACCTTCATACGCCCAGAATTGGTACAATGGATTCAAACGGTTTCAAATAAAATGCATAATCGTGTTTCCATATTTAGACATTTTCATTGCGTTTTTTTGATGCATTCATACTAATTGACTTGTTCTGAAACTAACCATATGCTTTGATTGGATTATTACATGCTATATACGATTTCACCATTATCAAATTTTAGGGTTTACAGGACTTGGAATTAGGGATTTTAAATTAAGGAAAAATTGGCCTTCCAGACCTACACCATTGGAATCAGCGTGTCTGGACGATCTTAAACCCACCCTCGCGCTCAATTTATGAGCGTCACAGGGCTATTCGCTATTTTCCTAAAAGTGGCCAAGAAGAACATTTGTAAAACCGTTGCCTAATATATTTATGTTTCAGGAACGAGGAAGAAGAAGATGCGTGGCTAGCAATGATTGGTCCTTTTAAAATCAGCGCGCGCTTTTCTGATTTAGGCCACTAGCGTTTGTTTTGGTTTTATAATAATTGTCATTCATATAATATACAAAGTAACAAAGTGGATCAGCTGGCAAGGCGTAGTGGTGGCAACGTTCATGACCTGGGTTCGAGCCCCAGGTCTTCACTATTTCCATATATTTTTTCAATTAACATTCCCATGCAGTTTCAAGGCTGGAGCGTATCATGCATCTTCAAGATCAGACGTCCACGCGTCCCAATAGAACAATCAGAAGGCCAAGAACTGCGCAATACCATGGACTTTAGTCAACGCGTATACACGCTAGTGCCAAAGTCAACAAGGCCAGGCTTGTTTGGGCTCAAATTTATGGGCTATACCTCCACATTGGGGACTGATACCCCCCTAGGTTTGCCATTTTAAATATTTTCTTGTGCATTATTTCTATTTTTTCTTTTAATTATTGTGTTTAATTAATTTATTATTTTCACAAAATATAAAAAAACATCAAAAAATCAGAAAAGAGAAAAATAATAACTATTTTTATTTTTTATTGTTTTCCTAAATAAATTATATTAATTCATAAATTGATTAGTTTTAAATTAGGTTTTCAATTTTTATTCTTTTAATACAAACCAAAAAAATATAGAATTAGGGTTAATTAATTTTTTATCCTTTTTTTATTCCATAATAATTAAATATTAGATATTTTTATAATTAAATTTGCATGTAAATTAATTAGGGTTAGCATCTTATTTTAATTTTAATTAATTCTCTTTTTTCATATTAAATCCTAAAATACTAAAAAAATACCAAAAAACATCTCCTTTTATTTTTCTTTATTAATTAATTCCATGTAATTTTAATTTTGCAAAAAGGGTCCAACGCCCTCGTTTTTAATTCTTATTAATTCGCTTATTTATTTTATTTCGTTTAAATATTTATGTATCTCTCCCGAAGCCGTGTAATTAATTTCCCGTACTTTTAATTCTTTTTATTTGCTTTCTTTATTTTTCTGTCAAATCGGGTTCGAGAAACTTTGGCGATGTGGACCCGCGCCTTTGTAATAGTCTAGGAATTTTATATTTCTCGCAACTTTTTAACTGTTAATAAATGCATGAAAGAATGTATGGACAAAAGTAAAAACAAACGTTAGATCACCAATGACATGACAAAAGACAAAATAATCGAAAACGACACACGAATCGCACACACCACCCCTAGGGTAGGCCTCACTGTTTCCTTGCCTCGAAAGGTGATCGTCGAGTAGAGGATGTCTTAGTAAGTCCTCATGATCCGGGAACCTGGCATGAGGGTAGCTTCTAAGGTGTCTTCCCATTGCTCTGGTGATCACCATGTCCCGAACCTCGAATTGACCCGAACACCTCCAACGGTGGTGCTACCTACCTCTCAATAGTGGGATGGCACTACTTTAAAGGACATTTACACAGACGAATTCCTTAGGATAGGTAGACGACTCTAGATACTTGCTCTAATTTCAAAAACAAATCAAAAATACTTTTCACACCAACACGTTTTCAAAAAACTTTCGAAAGCAATTTTTCAAACACTCTTGAGGACCGATACAAGAGTCGAACTGGAATTTTCAAAGAAACTTTTTAAAACCCACATTGAAAAGCAAACAAACCATTTTTGAAAACACAAATGAGCAAGTATCTAAGAGCCCATGGATAACCATGGATAGAAAGGGTGCTAACACCTTCCCTTTCTATAATCTACCTCCCGAACCGAGAGCAATCTCTTTAAGGAATTTTTCTGTGCTTTTGTCCTTTCCATTTGGAGAAAATAAAAGACGGTGGCGACTCTTGCTTCCACGACATTTCGCGAAACCAGCTTTAAACAGTCAGTTCCAGATCCACCGATCACTGAACTGGCGACTCTGCTGGGGATATAAACTTAAAGTGAGGTGTACCTTAGGGCTAGTTCATAACTGTGTTTTCAATTGTTTTCCTTGTGTGCTTTAAATTGTGGGTTGCTTGGGAGTTCTATAGATCCTAACCCGGATCTGGGGGATACCTTCTTAGAAAGTAGCAACAAGACTGTGAGGGAACTGTGTGGGGTATACCGACATGGTTGAAACAGTCTGCTACGTTGATGTGGCATTTTGGTGTGTACCGGTAACCCTTGAGTTCAGTCAAGGAGAGTACGGGGCCTCCGCGTGGTGTCGTGAAGCATCAACAGACCTTAGGAACCTTAATTGAACAATCTTGGCCTCTTTAGGGTAGTGAGATAACTGACTTTGGTGCAGTCCGAGGTTGGTTGATACTCGATACTACACTCAATTGAGGGTTGCTTTCCTGGAATATTTCGGTCGCCAGTTCAGTGGCTAAATCGAAACGATGAACAATGAAAGCAATCCCGTGATATTGGGACCCTTAGAACCCGGTTACTTCTGATAGGACAGGTTGAGCCCACCAACTCCAAGAGGGTAACACCTAAACTTCATGCTGGCCTAAACTCTAAGGGCTCTTTTGTGTGACTTGTGTGCCTTCGTACTTGACTATCTGCATGCTTGTTACCTGACACTTGTTTCTTGCAGGTTTCGGCTTGCAGTCCTTAATCAGGACTCATAACAGGGTTACTCACATTACCCCGTGCATACCATAACATCATACCATTGCATACATCCTAACCCATTTCAAGGATCTCAAGGGCTTGTGATGCAGGTCATGATGAACCAACTGTCCAGCAAGAGGCAAAGGGGATTTATTTTCCTCTAGACAAGGTTGTTAGGGGCTATGACCCACTGGATATGGTGAGCCTTTGACCCTTGAAGAAGGACTCTCAACAACCTGAAGTACCTTCAATCAAGTTACCAGTTTCCAACTCTAACAATTTGTTTACCCCTCGAGGTCCTAGAAATCATTGCATGCATATCCTACATATCATTGCATAACAGGTACCCTTTCTCTGCAGGTTGCTTACCTTCTTCGCTGTTTATTTCAGCAGTCTCGTCATGAATCCTGAATCCTCAACCGAGCACACTATCAAGGCCCTCCAGGCTCAGAACGCCCAGTTCCAAGGGCTGATCATGAATTTGACCCAGGGGCAACAAGATCTGAAGGCTCTGCTCTTGAAGAAGGAAAAGAAGAAGAAGAGGACTGTTTTGTTCAGCCCTAGACGCAAATCTGGGAACACACTGCAGGATGAAGCTGAGAGGACAACTCCATCTGTGGGGAAAGGCAGTCATCAAGAGGAAAGGGTTCCCAGTCCAGTGGTCTCCGACAATGAGATAGATTTCAACGACGAATAGTACCCTCCGGCTGAGGATAGGTACAAACAGTTGGAAGACCGGCTAAGTGCTATGGAGATACAAAAAGTGCCTGGCCTGGATTTCGAGGATCTAGGTCTGTCTTCTGGGGTAGTGATCCCGCACAAATTCAAGGCACCTGCCTTTGCAAAGTACGACGGGGCATCCTGTCCAAAGCTGCATCTCAGGTCATACATGAGGAGGATCCAGCCCTACACGGCCGACAGGAACTTATGGATCCACTTTTTCCAGGAGAGTCTTTCAGGGACTCAGCTTGATTGGTTCTATCAACTGAATGGAGCCAACATCCGCAGCTGGGAGTATTTAGCCACTGCATTCTACAAGCAGTACCAGTATAATGCCGACCTTGCTCTCACGCGCACTCAGCTTCAGGGGATGTCTATGGGTACGGGTGAAGGTTTTAAAGAATATGCCCAAAAATGGAGGGACCTTGCTGGAAGGGTACAACCACCTCTGACTGACCGCGAGCTCGTCGACATGTTCTTGGGGACCCTGTCTGGTCCATTCTTCAACCACCTGATTGGGAATTCTGCTGCTGGGTTTACAGATCTGATCTTGATCGGGGAAAGAATAGAAGCTGGCATCAAGTCAGGGAAAATACAGAATGGTGACTCCTCGAACACTGAGAAGAAACCATCCAAGAGAGAATCTAGTGTTGTCAACGTGGTAACTATTGCAAAGCCGGCCGGTGCTCCTCAGCGTCACAATCAACAAAGGGAAGAAAGACCTAAGAGGCAATTTACTCCCCTCGGCATGACCTTGTCACAGATATTGCCACAACTTCTGGAAACCAAGTTGGTAACTCTCATGGATCCCCCGAAGAATCCTAACAGAACACCTTCAAGGTATAATCCCAATGCTCGCTGCGCCTATCATTCCGACAGCCCGGGGCATGCTACAGATGACTGTTGGACTTTGAGAAACAGGGTTCAAGATCTGATTGACGCAAAGGAAGTCCAGCTCGACTCTCCAGAGACTCCCAACGTGATCATTGCTCCCTTGCCAAAATATGGCTAGGACTGGATTTTTTGTTCATTCGAATGTTCAATTTGTAATTTTCTTTTGATTGTTCAGGCATTTAGTTCATGTCAAACTTGGTTATTTCATTAATGCATTACACATGTCTGTTTTGAAGTAATTATTTCATATTCACTATATGCAAACTGTTTTCATATTTTTGTGATGTCAACTCTTGATCTAAAACTCTAAGCCTCTTGAGGGAGGATGACGAAAACAATACCACAATCTACAGTATGCTTTTGAACAGACCCCGCTGACGAGGTACAGGCATTGTTTCAATCCCTAAACACTGGAGTTATAAGGATGATAATCCCTCGGCAACCCCTCTGAGCCAAAGAAGTAGGAGTTTTTCTTTTCGAAAATTAAAACCCTTAATTATAACCTGGGGCAGGTAGTCTCTCGGTTGATCCAAGTGCATAACGAATGGCACCAAAGAGGTCCTTACAAAACAAAGAAAGACAGTGATGGTTCCGAATGATCAATAAAGAAAGGCAGTCATTATCCTTCAAAATAAAATAAAAAAAAAAAAAAACCCATTAAGTCAAAACCCATGAAGGAGACTTACAAAACTGGGGCATCCCGCTGACTGTAATTCCAAAAAAAGGAAACAGTTCAGGCAAAAAAGAAAGGGATAACAAAAATCAAGAAAGAGGTCTCACAAGCCCCCAACAAAAAAAAAGGGGAATGACTGCCTATTCAGAATAAATCATCAATATCCGAACCATCACTGGAGCATCAGAGCAAAGACTCAAACAAGGTCTAACGTATGATCAACTGAGTTTAGGTTTGGAGAACATCACGAAGAGCGGGTGGGTACAAATAAAGTTTGAGCCTTTATCCTTTGTTTCTTAAACCGTGAACCAGGCCACGTTATAACCCTTAAAAGTCCTAGCTGAAGCATGGGTTAGTTCGAAAGCATACTGTTACGAAAGGTATCCTGACTCCTTAAGGCTTACGGTAAATACGGAGTTGACATCATGTTTTACAAACATTCATTTGCTTTATGAAAAAGAATGCATTTTCAAAATCTTCAAGACAGACATAAGCTTTGCATTTTTGATATAACATTGTTTGCATATGACAATTTGTTTGAACATCATGGAAATTCGCACGATGAATACCTAGTGAACGAAAACATTTCCAATCAAGGGGCATGGCATGACAATTAGCCATCATCTGGGGCAATCCAATCAAGATTCGGAGAATCTCTCAAAAGGCTTGGGGAAAACCTCTAGGGCATTTCAACAATGAATCTTGTCTGATCAAACACCCTTTGGTGGCATGGCAAGACACTTCTGACAGGGGCAACTCCCGACATTCTGAGAACATGGACATAGTCGAAAAGATACTACGCAAAATCAAAGACCCGCTAGGTTGACACACCTAGGAAAAAATAAGGGCTTCCCAGCGAACCAAAAGGGTTCGGGCAAAATGAAGGGATGAAATGAAAAATCTGTACACCCGGCAAGTCGAAAACCTGAAAAGGCGGCTTGGGTAAAAAAGGGTATCCCGGTGGACTGAAAACCCGAAAGGGCGGTCCAGGAAAAAGTTAGGGATCAAAGCGTACGACTATGTCCTGTCATCTCGTCACCTACCTACCAGAAGAAGGTCTGTCCATCAACAAGCTATCAGCACCTCTCGGGTCTTCCTCTCCCACCTCAGAAACAGGGGCAATAAGGAGTTGTCTAAAAGCAATCTAATTGTTCTGTCCTCCAGGGTACCAAGGTAGGTTCAGCTAAAGAGCATGACCAGTACATCTTAATTCCCCAGAGAGTAAGCAGTCAGTACACTCTCTCCAGGTCATATTATCAGGTCTTAAAGAAGTTGAGTATCCTCTAGTAGATCTCAACATTCCCCCAGTAGCACATACTCATAACAAGCATCCCCGACAGTCTTGGTCTAAAGATTGTTCCCCGGCGGCATATCAAACATTCAAAGGAATCACTTCCCCCGCAGTTCAAAACTTCACCAGAGAGTCCAGTTTCCCCAGGAAAGTTGGAATTTATCTCACCAAGCAGTAAGCTTATCCCCAGTAAATTCTGGAAGCTTATCCTCGCAAAGCACGAACGCATCGTCCGGCTTTATTCAAAGAGTTATTTCCTTAACAGGATATAACTGGGTTATCCTCAGCCAAAAGCCACGGGAAGGTCGTCGTCAACACAGTTCTTTCTTATCCCCAGCGAAGTCTATCAGCACTTCCAACACAGCAAAGACACCCCCAGCAAGTTATTATCAACACTCAGCAAAGTATCTCTCTCCCCACAGAGTATCGCTTCCCAGCATGGTCGCTAGAGTATTTTTCTCCCCGCAGAATCTTCCATTTGCCAAGTTTATTCCTCAACGGAGTCATCTTCTCCTACCGGTATTCTTGCAGTTATCATCCCCAGCGGAAGCGAAATCTACTCTTCAGCATCAGCCCAGGATATGACTTCCCGGCACCCGTCAATGATTCATTTTCCTAGACGAAAAAATACATTCATAAACATCACATTTTCATACATCATGATACATGCATATGTGCGTCATGTCATACAATCTCATTTATGTCGTTGTTTGATCCATATCATGCACTGCATATGATTGACCTTTACCTTTCAGGAAGGATACAGTTAAATGATCAGCTATGTCAGAGTAGACAAATATAGCCAAAAGAGACCAATTCAGTCAAAGTAGACAAATCCAGTCAAAGAAGACAAGCCCAGTTAAATCCCAAAGGTTTTTTCTGATGCTCATCCAGTCAAAAAAGACATGTCCAGTTAAATTACTTCCTAAAGTCAAAGAAAACACCCGTCATTGAAGACATCTCGTCAGTATAGACACCCGTCATTGAAGACATCTCGTCAGTATAGACACCCGTCGTTGAAGACATCTTGTCATTAAAGACAACTCGTCAAAGAAGACAAATCCAGTTAAAATTACTTCCACTCGTCGTTATAGACACTCGTCGTTATAGACACTCGTCGTTATAGACACTCGTCGTTATAGACACTCGTCGTTATAGACACTCGTCGTTATAGACACTCGTCGTTATAGACACTCGTCGTTATAGACACTCGTCGTTATAGACACTCGTCGTTATAGACACTCGTCGTTATAGACACTCGTCGTTATAGACACTCGTCGTCATAGACACTCGTCGTTATAGACACTCGTCGTTATAGACACTCGTCGTTATAGACACTCGTCGTTATAGACACTCGTCGTTATAGACACTCGTCGTTATAGACACTCGTTGTTATAGACACTCGTCGTTATAGACACTCGTCATTATAGACACTCGTCGTTATAGACACTCGTCGTTATAGACACTCGTTGTTATAAACACTCGTCGTCATAGACACTCGTCGTCATAGACACTCGTCGTTATAGACACTCGTCGTCATAGACACTCGTCGTTAAAGACCACTCGTCCATAAGGATAACCGGTCAGTAGAGACAACTCACCAACCTTACTAATTCCAGACCCGATTTCTGTATCTTGCCAGTGTGTATCTGTTGAAGACATTTCAAGGCCTTCCCTAGTCCAGCTAAATCGACCCCAAACAGATTTTTCTGATGAAGACTCAGTAGAAGTTATCTCAGGTTTTTCTCAAACGTCCGCTTTTGAGATTATAATTTCCTATGGTTCTCTCCCCGACGGTGCGTGAGATGATAATTCCATCCCAGGTTTTTCTCAAACGTCCGCTTTTGAGATTATAATTGCCTATGGTTCTCTTCCCGATACTGCGAAGATGGTAATTCCCACCAAGATTTTCTCAACGAGCGTTGTTGAAGTTAAAGTCACCCAAGGTTCTCTCACCGTTCATGCTGAGGTAGTAACCATCCCTGGTTCATTCATCATCTTGTGAAGCTCCAGATCCAGCTCCTGTAGCCAATCAGGACATATTTATACCAAGCATCTGAAAACCAGCTCCTGCAACGTGTCAGGTACTCATTTTTTCTTTTGCAGGTATGCAGGTTCCCGCTAAAGAATCTCTTATACGATCAACATCCAGATGGCATCTATAAGCCCATCCACCTTCCATCATCTCTTAGCATGGCATCTGTAAGCCCATCGTCCTATTCATCAACCTCCAAATGGCATCTATAAGCCCATTTCCATCACACTGCTACTATGTGAGCGCAAATTTCTGGGCACTCTAGTGTTCAATCATCTTCTACCCTCAGATTACGAAAGGCACGACAGCCAATCTGCATCCTCAGGTCTAAGAAGATTGAACATGGGCAACTGTTGTACCCCAAAATTTGCCCTCCCATATTCTTCAAAGATTTGCCAAGTCAAGCTTCAAAATCTCCCCAAGGGTTGCACAGTCAAGGGTCTCCTAAACAGTCAAGATTAGGGTTTTGGTTCTGATCAAGAAAATGAAGTTTCCAAGGGTCCATTCAAGTCTCACATGCCAATAAATATGGTCAAGCATCCTCATATCAAGTTTCAAGGCTTTTAGCACAAAATTGCACAGTCAAAACCCTAAATTGCACTACAGTCAACTGCAGGGGCAAAATGGTCATTTGGCAGTCAAAAGTTCAAATTTTTGGTCAACATCTCATTTTGAAGCCACAAACATCATTTGATCAATGCTTGATCATGATTCTCAAAGCTTGGCTCAAAAATCATCAAGATGCAAAAGTTTCCTTATTTGGACAGCTTAAAAAGTCAACTGTAAATTGACCAGGGCATAACTTTCACATGGATTATCAGAAAAATTCCATCCAAAGCTCATTTTGAAGATAAAGACATTTCCTACAACGCATCTTCATACTTCAAGTCCAAGAAATTCTCTCACAAAAAGTTATCAATTTCAACATTATAGGTCATTTTCAAAAGTCAACAAAAAGGGACTTTAAGTCAAAGGCCATAACTTGAGATTGGTAAATCAAAATGACATGGGACCAAAGGCATTGGTTAGAGGACTCAAAGACCTTCCCAAAATGTCCAAGAACATGAGAAAAGCTTAAAAAATGAGCAAGTTATGCCTTGTGGAAGTTGGGAAATATTTGGATATTTTGAAAAGTCAACATTGATTCAAATGACCTAAAATTGCTAATGGGCCTATTTTTCTTCCACAATTCATCATCCCAAGCATGTGCACGACCACTTGGCCAAAAGGGAAGTTTTATTCATTTTTTATTTATTTATTTGAATTTTTATTAATAATAATTCATTTAAATCAATTAAATATATGAAAAATACTTAACCTAACTTATCAAATCTTTTTGTACATGTAATAGGCTCAATGATTCGTGCATGATCAGATTTGGAAGGAATTGGATTGATTGGATCATGATTGGTACAAAATTGAATAAAAAAGATTGAAAAAATAATGCTTGAAAATCAAATCTCATAAACCATCAATGCATGGATTTTGATCAGAATTCTTGACCTAATTCACTCATACTTATACAAGGAATCAAAACCTAATGAAAGGACCCATAGAGCTGCGCTAGAAACCATTCACCAACTTGAAATTTTTTACAAGAAAACTCAAAACTGAAAATCAGGTTTTAGGTTGATTCAAAGCACAAGACCAATTGCAAAAGCTTCCTCGTGTCCCCCTGAAGCTAACTGGATCACTTTCCAACCTTCATACGCCCAGAATTGGTACAATGGATTCAAACGGTTTCAAATAAAATGCATAATCGTGTTTCCATATTTAGACATTTTCATTGCGTTTTTTTGATGCATTCATACTAATTGACTTGTTCTGAAACTAACCATATGCTTTGATTGGATTATTACATGCTATATACGATTTCACCATTATCAAATTTTAGGGTTTACAGGACTTGGAATTAGGGATTTTAAATTAAGGAAAAATTGGCCTTCCAGACCTACACCATTGGAATCAGCGTGTCTGGACGATCTTAAACCCACCCTCGCGCTCAATTTATGAGCGTCACAGGGCTATTCGCTATTTTCCTAAAAGTGGCCAAGAAGAACATTTGTAAAACCGTTGCCTAATATATTTATGTTTCAGGAACGAGGAAGAAGAAGATGCGTGGCTAGCAATGATTGGTCCTTTTAAAATCAGCGCGCGCTTTTCTGATTTAGGCCACTAGCGTTTGTTTTGGTTTTATAATAATTGTCATTCATATAATATACAAAGTAACAAAGTGGATCAGCTGGCAAGGCGTAGTGGTGGCAACGTTCATGACCTGGGTTCGAGCCCCAGGTCTTCACTATTTCCATATATTTTTTCAATTAACATTCCCATGCAGTTTCAAGGCTGGAGCGTATCATGCATCTTCAAGATCAGACGTCCACGCGTCCCAATAGAACAATCAGAAGGCCAAGAACTGCGCAATACCATGGACTGTAGTCAACGCGTATACACGCTAGTGCCAAAGTCAACAAGGCCAGGCTTGTTTGGGCTCAAATTCCTAGGCTATACCTCCACATTGGGGACTGATACCCCCCTAGGTTTGCCATTTTAAATATTTTCTTTTGCATTATTTCTATTTTTTCTTTTAATTATTGTGTTTAATTAATTTATTATTTTCACAAAATATAAAAAAACATCAAAAAATCAGAAAAGAGAAAAATAATAACTATTTTTATTTTTTATTGTTTTCCTAAATAAATTATATTAATTCATAAATTGATTAGTTTTAAATTAGGTTTTAAATTATTATTCTTTTAATAAAAACCAAAAAAATATAGAATTAGGGTTAATTAATTTTTTATCCTTTTTTTATTCCATAATAATTAAATATTAGATATTTTTATAATTAAATTTGCATGTAAATTAATTAGGGTTAGCATCTTATTTTAATTTTAATTAATTCTCTTTTTTCATATTAAATCCTAAAATACTAAAAAAATACCAAAAAACATCTCCTTTTCTTTTTCTTTATTAATTAATTCCATGTAATTTTAATTTTGCAAAAAGGGTCCAACGCCCTCGTTTTTAATTCTTATTAATTCGCATATTTATTTTATTTCGTTTAAATATTTATGTATCTCTCCCGAAGCCGTGTAATTAATTTCCCGTACTTTTAATTCTTTTTATTTGCTTTCTTTATTTTTCTGTCAAATCGGGTTCGAGAAACTTTGGCGATGTGGACCCGCGCCTTTGTAATAGTCTAGGAATTTTATATTTCTCGCAACTTTTTAACTGTTAATAAATGCATGAAAGAATGTATGGACAAAAGTAAAAACAAACGTTAGATCACCAATGACATGACAAAAGACAAAATAACCGAAAACGACACACGAATCGCACACACCACCCCTAGGGTATGCCTCACTGTTGCCTTGCCTCGAAAGGTG
Source organism: Vicia faba (assembly GCA_948472305.1). Classification (NCBI taxonomy): domain Eukaryota; kingdom Viridiplantae; phylum Streptophyta; class Magnoliopsida; order Fabales; family Fabaceae; genus Vicia; species Vicia faba. The sequence continues at coordinate 816,485,212 of OX451741.1, read as the reverse complement.
ATCGTCGAGTAGAGGATGTCTTAGTAAGTCCTCATGATCCGGGAACCTGGCCTGAGGGTAGCTTCTAAAGTGTCTTCCCATTGCTCTGGTGAACACCATGTCCCGAACCTCGAATTGACCCGAACACCTCCAACGGTGGTGCTACCTACCTCTCAATAGTGGGATGGAACTACTTTAAAGGACATTTACACAGACGAATTCCTTAGGGTAGGTAGACGACTCTAGATACTTGCTCTAATTTCAAAAACAAATCAAAAATACTTTTCACACCAACACATTTTCAAAAAGCTTTCGAAAGCAATTTTTCAAACACTCTTGAGGACTGATACAAGAGTCGAACTGGAATTTTCAAAGAAACTTTTTAAAACCCACATTGAAAAGCAAACAAACAATTTTTGAAAACACAAATGAGCAAGTATCTAAGAGCCCATGGATAACCATGGATAGAAAGGGTGCTAACACCTTCCCTTTCTATAATCTACCTCCCGAACCGAGAGCAATCTCTTTAAGGAATTTTTCTGTGCTTTTGTCCTTTCCATTTGGAGAAAATAAAAGACGGTGGCGACTCTTGCTTCCGCGACATTTCGCGAAACCAGCTTTAAACAGTCAGTTCCAGATCCACCGATCACTCCCACCAAGAGAGTTGGTAAAAGGAAAGGCAAGGAAGTTACCAAAGGAAAATAAGTTGCCCAGCCCAAACCTATTGCTCCTGTTTTGAAGCCTAGTGGAGGCATAGAAAAAGAGGCCACTTGCTTCCTTTGCGGTAAGACTGGACACTAGAAGAGAAACTGCCTAAAGTACTTAGTAGATAAGAAGAATGGAGTGGAGACTTCAACTTCAGGTATTTTTATTATAGAAATAAATTTGTCTACTTATGCATCATGGGTATTAGATACTGGATGTGGCTCTCCTATTTGTACCAATGTGTAGGGGATTAAAAGGAGTAGAGAATTGGTAAAAAGTGAAGTTGTTCTATGAGTTGGCAATGGAGCAAAGGTTACTGCTTTAGCCGTTGGAACTTATGTATTAACTTTACCTAGTGGTTTAATAATTCAATTAGAGAACTTCTATTATGTACATGCAATTAGCTGAAATATTATTTTTGTTTCTTGTTTAGACAACTTTGGTTTTTCATTCATAATAAAGAACAATTTTTGCTTCATTTATTTGAATGATATATTCTATGCTACTGCACAAATGAACAATGGACTGTATGCCCTTCTCTTGAAATGACAATTATAACATTAATACTAAAAAGATTAAACCTAATGATTTAAATCCAAGTTACCTTTGGCATTGTCGCTTAGGCCACATAAATGAGAAACGCATTTCCAAATTCCATAAAGATGGACTTTTGGTCTCTTTTGATTATGAATCATATGAGACATGCAGATCTTGTTTAATTCGAAAGATGACAAAGTCCCCATTCACAGGAAAAAGGTGAAAGGGCTAATGATCTTTTGGCCCTTATACATACTGATGTATGTGGACCACTGAACATACCTGCCAGAGGAGGTTTTCAATACTTCATCATACTTACTGATTATTTCAGTATATATGTTTTGTGTATTTAATGAAAACAAATCTGAAACCTTTGAAAAGTTCAAGAAATTTAAGAATGAAGTACAAAACCAACTAGGTAAGAATATTAAAGTTCTTCGATTAGATTGAGGCGGTGAATATTCAAGCCTAGAGTTTGATGACCATCTAAAAGAGTGTGAGATTGTATCCCAACTTACTCCTCTTGAACACCGCAATTGAATGGTGTAGCTGAGAGAAGAAACTGAACTTTGTTAGACATGGTCTGATCCATGATGAGTCACGTCGGTCTTCTAAACTCCTTTTGGGGACATGCTTTGTTGACAACAACTTGTGTACTTAAATGTTTTCCATCCAAAAAGGTTGAGAAGACGTCATATGAGATATGGAGTGGTAAGAAACCACATATATCTTACATGAAGATTTGGGGTTGCAAAGTTTATGTGAAATGGAAAATACAACTAAGATTAAGCCCAAATACGATAAATGCTTATTTGTGGGGTATCCTAAAGAAACAAGAGGGTATTATTTCTACAATCCTTCCGCGGGTAAAGTGTTTGCCGCTCGAACTGGAGTTTTCTTAGAAAAAGACTTTATTTCCAAAGGAATCAGTGGGAGAAAAGTAAAGCTTGAAGAAATTCAAGAATCACAAAAGTAGTGATACACCTATGGATGAACTAGAGGAGGAAACACAAGTAGTTGTGGAAGAGCAACTTGCTTAAGTAGAACAATACTAGCATAGATCAAAGATGATACGTCACCAACTTGAGAGATATGGTTATCTCATAATTGATCAAGGTGATGTATTTCTCATGGATCAAAATGAGCCTTACGTCTACAAGAAGGTTAGTGGGAGCATGATCATCATCCTAATATTATATGTAGATGACATATTACTCAATTCTGGTTAGGTGTTTTGCTTAAATGGTGGCGATGTGAGATTGAAAAGTTCAAAGCGGGATACAATTGTTAATACTACAACCAAAGACGAGTGTATTGTTGCCTTAAATGCAACAAAGAAAGTTGTTTGGATTAAGAAGTTTGTTATGAACTTGGCATAGTCCATAGCATTGTGGATCCTGTTTATCGCTATTGTGATGACAATGGTATTATCGTACAGGCTAAGGAGCCTAAATCTCACCAATAATCAAAACACACACTTAGGCGCGATATCACCTCATTTGAGATATAATAGAAAAAGTATATATGAAGATATGCAGAGTACCAACACTTGACAATGTCACTAACCACTAACAAAGCCTCTTGCACATTAGAAGCGTGATGGTCATACTAGATATAAGGGTATAAGATGTATACTTGATTGGCTCTAGTGCTAGTGGGAGATTGTTAGTGTAAGTCCTAGAGGCCAATGGTTTTGGAACTTGTATCAAATTATTTATTAATAGTTAAAAGGCATTCTTTATTATGTTTGTTTTTCAAAATAATAAAGTCCTTAGAATAGCTAATATGTTTAATGAAATGTTAAGTGTGACTTAATCATGAAATCTCATTAAACATAAGGAAAGTATTCTTAAAGTATCTATATTTGAGCTTTATTGTGAAGTGGGATAACATAAAAGCATTGAGACTATTATGTGGATAGACTGATGATCACATTTCATGGATCATGGATAAAGAGTTATCAAGTCTTCACATAGGTATAAATATTAGGAGTAATATTTATATTGGATTGACCCGCTATGAGAATACTACATAGAAAGTTATCCAAAGTGTCATAAGTTATTCTCATAGTGATAATGGTGTATATCACCCTTCGACCCGAAACCACTATGGATCCTAGATGTGAAGTCTTATACTTTATTGTTGATCAAACGTTGCCCATAACTGGATAACCATAAAGACAATTGATGGGTACTCCACAAAGCATACTGAGAGACATGAGTGGCCTAGATGAAATTTGTTCATCATGCGTAATAGGATAAATGTCTAAGGGCTCAATATTGAATTGGACAAGGATGACACGGTCTATGCCTTGTGTTCAATATAGACATAAAGGCAAAAGAGTAATTATATACACAAACATTATCAATTTTTTTTTTGTCAGATCACATGACATTTTCGTGACTTGGGTAGCAGTGATGTGTTGCTAGATACCGCTTGTGATATGGTGGCAGAACTGAATGTTTTTTGAAAATGCTGGTTTGTGTTTTGCGTTTTTTATTCACAAAATGTCGCGGTAAGCAAGAGTCGCCACTGACTTTTATTTTATCCAACTGGAAAGGAAAAAAGCACGGAAAAATTTCTTTTTCGAGATTTTGAGTACGGGGGGTAGATTATAGAAAGGGAAGGTGTTAGCACCCTTTCTATCCATGGTTTTCCATGGGATCTTAGGTACTTGCTCATCTTTAAAATTGCTTGTGTGTTTGTGTTTTGAAAAGTTTTGTTTTACTTCGTTTTAACCCTTGCTTCTGTCTTCAAGAGTATTATGAAGTGTTTTTGAAAAACTTTAGTTTGAAAAGTGTTTGGTGTGAAAATTTTTTGTTTGTTTTGAGTAAGTACCTACTAGCATCTACCTACTCGAAAAAGGATCGTTTCTATTCTTGTTTCCTTTAGACCGCGCTACCCTACTATTAAGGAGTAGGTAGCACCGTCGTTGGAGTTGTAAGGGTCAATTCGAAAGGGACGTGCGATCATTAAAGCAATGTTAGGACGTCTTAGTAATAACCCTAACGTCTTAAGATCATATTCGAGGCAACATTTTCGAGGCAACCTTTCCGAGGCAACATTTCCGAACGGGACATTTGATCTTTGTTTAGACAGGAGGGCCACCACTAAGATACCCTATACTTAATGACCGCTTACCGAAAGCAACCGAAGTGAGAGTATACCCTAAGAGTGCGCATGTACGAGTGATTTGTTTTCAGTTATTATCTTTGCATATTAGGGTTTTCTAGCCATTTTAAATTATCATGCAATCTTGTCATACAATCCTGTTAACATACATCTAAACAGTTAATATTTGCGAGAATTAAAATGCGAGAAATAAAAAAACCTACGCTATTACAAGGCTTCGGGGTAGGGATTAATTACATAGCCAAAAAACCCATAAAAACGATATAGAAAATCCTAGATTAAACTATTACATACTGTAAGCAGTTACATTAATATTGCAAAAATAGTAAAGGCGCGCGATGAATCGAGAACGAGAGATTTAGGGTTTGGACCCCAACTACCTAATTGCAATTTAAAAGAAAAATCATTTTTGTGGTTTTTTCTATAAAGTTTAATTGAATAAATAAAAAAAACCTAATTACTAATAAATTTTAATTAAGAAAAATAATTAAATTGACCTATTTTTGTATTTTTTATTTTGAGAATAAAATTTAAAACAAGAGTTAACCTTAATTTTTCTAATTGATTTTAATTATAAAAAAGAAGTTAGAATTATCCTAATTTAAATTTAAACTAATATTAAATTAAATTTGATAAAATAAAAAACCTAATTCTAAATTTTGTGAAACTTGATTTTATGATTTTTTGTGAAAAAAGAAATTAATTTTGTTAAAAAAAACAATTAAGTAAATTAAATTAAATTAAAGAAAGGAAATAGAAAATAGAAAGAATGGGCTGGTATTAGCAAAAGGGAGGGGTGTTGTTTGCAATTTTCTAGGCCCAATAAGCTCCTGGCCCCATTGACTTTGCCAATCCCATGTGCTTGCTTGACTGGGCATATGATGGACCCTCATGGGAGAAGGCCTTAGATCTGAAGCCTTGGTGGTTTGGATGATCAGATCTGGAGAGTGTATGGTGGACCCCTTGCCATGTAACACGCTGGATTACCCTGAAAATATTGAGAGAAAATAAAATGCACACGCCTGGGATCGAACTCAGGACGTGTGCATCAAAGACCAACAACCTTACCATCTACGCCAGCTTATTTAGTTGTAATAATAACAAAACAATTAAAATATAATATGTGGGATTTTGGATCGAACTCTAGCATGATCGAAGTACATGCTGTAGTCGAAGCATGTATTTGTCGAAGAATGCTTGTTAAATTAGGTTTTAGTGTTTAAACCCTAATTTGTTAAGTTAGCTTGATTATTAAGTTAGCTTGTATAATGGGCCTTGTGGAAAAAGCCCATTAGCTAGTATGTTAGGTTTTATTATAAATAGCATACTAGTCTCTCATCATTGCAACACAGCAAATCCTAATTTAGGGTGAGAGGGTTATTTGTTATTCTTGTAAACTTGTAATCTTGTTTCCTAAGAGAAAGTAAAGAATAGCAGTTATAACCAATTCTTGTGTTCTTCTTCTTCCTTGTTTGATATTCCTCCCTTATTCTATACTTTGTTATTGGCATTGAATTCACAACAAATTGGTGCGGTGAGCGTGGAGAAGATGCCTTCAACAAAGTATCAGATTGAAAAGTTCACCGGAGTGAATGATTTCGGTCTATGGCGCTTGAAGATGAAAGCCCTATTGGTTCAGCAGGGTTGTTTGGAAGCGTTGAAGGGAGCGACGGCGATGGACGCTGCGTTAACAGAAAGAGAGAAGACGGCCATGATCGAGAAAGCACACAGCGCAATTTTGTTGAGCCTTGGTGATAAGGTTCTTCGACAGGTATCAAAGGAGACGACGGCATCAGGGTTATGGGTGAAACTTGAAAGTTTGTATATGACCAAATCTCTGGTAAATCGACTCTACCTGAAGCAAGCTTTGTATTCATTCAAGATGATTGAAGACAAAGTGTTGGCTGAGCAGTTGGATATGTTCAACAAGCTGATTCTTGATCTTGAAAATATTGATGTAAAGATTGATGATGAAGATCAAGCGCTGTTATTGTTGTGCGCTTTGCCCAGATCACATGCTCACTTCAAAGAAACCCTCTTGTATGGAAGAGAGTCCCTGACCTTTGAAGAAGTTCAATCAGCTTTGTACTCTAAGGACTTGAACGAACGTAAGGAGCATAAACCTTCGACGGTTGGTGAAGGTTTGGCTGTTAAAGGAAAATTCGACAAGAGGAAAGGTAAAAATCAGTCGAAGTCTTATAGTGGTGACGCATCTGGTATTAGATGCTATCACTGTAAGAAAGTAGGTCACACAAGAAAGGTGTGCCCTGAACGCCTGAAAGATCATGGAGGTAAGGATAATGGCAATGCAACTATTGTCCAAGATGATTTCGAATCATCTGATGTTCTTGTGGTTTCAAGCAACAACTCGTCGAAGGAGTGGATTATGGATTCTGGATGCACTTGGCACATGACTCCAAACAAAGACTTGTTCGAGGAATTATGTGATCAAGATGGTGGATCTGTATTGCTGGGAAACAACAAAGCTTGCAAGATTGCAGGCGTTGGATCTGTGAGATTCAAGCTCCATGATGAGTCAATAAGATTGTTGACTGAAGTCAGGTATGTACCTGATTTGAAGAGAAATTTGATTTCTCTTGGTGAATTCGACAAGAAAGGATATGTGTTTCAAGGAGAGAAAAGTATCCTGAGAGTCATGAAAGGGTCGAAGGAAGTCTTGAGAGGCGTGAAGAAACAAGGCTTGTATACCCTTGAGGCTGAAGTTGTAAGTGGTTCGACAAATGTTGCATCCACGAAACCTTTGTCGAAGACAGAAATTTGGCACATGAGATTGGGCCATGTCAGTGAAAGGGGTCTGGTCGAATTAGGGAAACAAAATCTGCTTGGTGGAGATAAAGTCGAAAAGCTAAAGTTTTGTGAACCCTGTGTACTTGGAAAGTCCTGTAGAATGAAGTTCAACAAAGGCAAACAAAGAACACATGGATCCCTTGATTACATCCATGCTGATCTTTGGGGGCCTGCAAGGTGTCCATCACATTCAGGAGCAAAGTATTTTCTATCCATAGTAGATGACTATTCCAGAAAGTTATGGGTATTCATCCAGAAGACTAAGGATGAAACTTTTAAGAATTTCAAAAGTTGGAAGACTCTTGTCGAAAATCAAACTGGCAGAAAGGTAAAGAGGTTGAGAACCGACAATGGCCTTGAGTTTTGCAATGAGGCGTTCGACAGTTTTTGTGTTGCCTCTGGTATTGCAAGGCACAGAACTACCGCAGGTACTCCACAACAAAATGGTTTGGCTGAAAGGTTTAATCGAACTATTTTGGAGAGAGTTAGATGCATGTTGACTAGTGCGGGATTAAAGAAGGTGTTTTGGGCTGAGGCTGTTTCGACAGCAGCCTATCTGATAAACAGATGTCCTTCGACAGCGTTAGATATGAAGACACCTGAAGAAGTTTGGTCGGGACATCCACCAGATCTCGACAAACTAAGAGTATTTGGCTGTGTAGCCTATGCTCACATTAGGCAAGACAAGGTCGAACCTAGAGCTCTGAAATGCATGTTTTTGGGATACCCTGAAGGAGTGAAAGCTTATAAGCTATGGTGCCTAGAGCCAGGTCACAGGAGGTGTATCACCAGTCGAGATGTAGTTTTCAATGAAACTGAAATGGCTTTCAAGAAAACTGATGATGTTGACGAAGAGCTGGAACAGGTAGAGATTCCTGTTGAGGTGGAGCATGTTGATGCTGAAATGCGTATCCCAGATGAAGTCGAAGAAGAAACAGAAGATTCTGATGATGTTGAGGAAACTGTTGATGACTACCTATTGTCGAGAGATAGGCAAAGAAGAGTCATAAAACCACCTCAGAGACTTGGATATGCAGATCTTGTAGCTTATGCCTTAATCTCTGCAAGTGAAGTTCTAGACGAAGAACCTAGAGATTATAAGGAAGTTATAAGGAGTCGAATGAAGACTGAATGGCTAAAGGCCATGCATGATGAGATGAAATCTCTCCATGATAATCACACTTGGGAACTAATCAAGAAACCTGTTGGGGCAAGGTTAGTCAGCTGTAAGTGGATTTTCAAAGTTAAGGAAGGAATTGAAGGAGTAATGTCGAAGAGGTACAAGGCAAGATTAGTCGCAAGGGGTTTCACTCAGAAAGAAGGTGTCGACTTCAATGATGTATTTTCCCCTGTTGTGAAGCACAGATCCATCCGAATGTTGCTTGCCATGGTGGCTCAGTTCGACCTTGAACTGGAACAAATGGATGTGAAGACTGCGTTCTTGTATGGTGACTTAGATGAAACAATCCTGATGAGGCAACCTGAAGGGTATGTCGAAAAGGGGAAAGAAGATTATGTGTGCAAACTGAAGAGATCTTTATATGGACTTAAACAATCTCCTCGACAGTGGAATAAGAGATTCGACAAGTTCATGGAACACATAGGTTTCATTAGAAGTCAGTTCGACCATTGTGTTTACTCCAGATTTCGACCTGAAAATTCATTTGTAATTTTGTTGCTTTACGTTGATGATATTCTGATAGCAAGCAACAATGTCGAAGAAGTAATGAGGGTGAAGGCTGAACTCAATAAGGAGTTTGACATGAAGGATCTGGGAGCTGCATCTAGGATTCTTGGAATTGACATTCGAAGAGATAGAAAGCAGTCGAAATTATGCTTATCTCAAGAGGCATACCTACGAAAGATTCTTGACAAGTTTGGTATGTCGAACTCAAAGCCTGTTGTGACTCCAACAAACCCTCAATTCAAGCTGAGTATTGATCAATGTCCCAGTACTGATGTTGAAAGAACCTATATGAATAGCATCCCATATGCTAATATAGTTGGTTCTTTGATGTATGCTATGGTCTGTACTAGACCCGACATAGCATATGCAGTAAGTCTTGTAAGCAGGTACATGGCGAATCCTGGAAAGGATCACTGGCAAGCGTTAAAGTGGATTCTAAGGTACATAAATGGGTCTCTGAACAGAGTCTTAATTTATGGTGGAGCCTTGGGTGAAGATAGTAAAGCAGCAGTCGAAGGCTATGTTGACTCTGATTATGCAGGCTGTATGGATTCCAGAAAATCTATTTCTGGATATGTTTTCACTATGTTTGGTACAGCAATTAGTTGGAAAGCAACTCTTCAGAAGGTTGTTGCCTTATCAACTACTGAAGCAGAATATATTGCCCTAACTGAAGCTGTGAAAGAAGCATTGTGGCTTGAAGGTTTTACAAAGGAGCTGAAACTTCAAAGTCAAGGTATCACTGTTAAATGTGATAGTCAAAGTGCAATACACCTGTCGAAGAACTCAGCCTATCATGAGCGAACCAAGCACATAGATGTGAGGCTGCATTTCGTCAGAGGGGTAATCGAGCGTGGAGAAGTCCAAGTACTGAAGGTCTCGACAGATCACAATGCCGCTGATATGATCACCAAAACATTGCCAAGTTGCAAGTTTTTCCACTGTATGCAGTTGATAAAGCTGCATGAAGAAAGCTAGTTAGTGTCTCTTGATGCTGTAGAGTTAGGTCCAAGGTGGAGATTTGTGGGATTTTGGATCGAACTCTAGCATGATCGAAGTACATGCTGTAGTCGAAGCATGTATTTGTCGAAGAATGCTTGTTAAATTAGGTTTTAGTGTTTAAACCCTAATTTGTTAAGTTAGCTTGATTATTAAGTTAGCTTGTATAATGGGCCTTGTGGAAAAAGCCCATTAGCTAGTATGTTAGGTTTTATTATAAATAGCATACTAGTCTCTCATCATTGCAACACAACAAATCCTAATTTAGGGTGAGAGGGTTATTTGTTATTCTTGTAAACTTGTAATCTTGTTTCCTAAGAGAAAGTAAAGAATAGCAGTTATAACCAATTCTTGTGTTCTTCTTCTTCCTTGTTTGATATTCCTCCCTTATTCTATACTTTGTTATTGGCATTGAATTCACAACATAATACAAATCATGTGCCACGCTTCCCAAAACGCGCGCAGATTCAAACGATCCACTCACGTATTGCCACGCCATCATCTTCCTCACCGCTTCCATCGTTTTAGACAAAAGACCTTTACCTACGGACACCAGGCGTAGGTACAACCCTTGTCCATTCCAAAATTTTGTACATGTATGATAAATCACAACCAATGGTACCAATCAACTCGTTGCAACCTCACGAGCATCATGGTACCATTATTAATGGCCAATTGTTCCTGTATGAAAAATCCCTAAAAACGGTGCATGAACCCTAGCCATGGCAACTTGATATACAGTAAACAAAAATGCAATTAATCATAACCATTAGCTTGCAAACATCTCAAGGATGAAAAATATGTCTATTAATCATGCTAAATATGCCAAAATTAATGTATTCGAAATCAAGAAAATATGGAAACTGTATGAACCTTACAGCGTGTTTCAAGGCGTGAGGAAGCTTGCTAGCGATTGAATCTTGATCCTGGGGAGTCTAGCAATTGATTGGTGTGACTAGAATGCCTTGAGGTGGCCTGAAACCTGGAAATCAGTTTGCAACTTTTCTTGAATTTTTTTGAAATTCGTTCTCTCTCTTGCACGCCTTTTTCCTCTTGTATTTGGTCTGCAGTTGTTCCTTATGTATTGTAGAATGCATTAGGGTTACAATTCTGTATCAACTTAGAAATTGAATTCACATAATTTACAGTTGCAAGTGAATAAAAATTTTCCACAGTTTGTGGACAGAGAGAAATTATGCAGAAACCCTAATCTCTTTTCTTTTTTAATTTTCTTTTCTTTTCATCATTATTGTGTAGTGATAACAATCTTGTTCATCAAGATTGATAGAAATTCTCCATAAATTTTAGTTGATTTCTAATATTTTTATCAATTTCATGTGTCATCTCTTATTAATCTTTTTGTTTGAATAGTGGTGAAAATGCCTTCATCTTTTCAGCTGAATTGAATATGAATGTATTGTTTTAATGGGTGATTCGGTTTCCCGATCCATTCCATGTACACTTAAAGTTACAAGGGGTTATTGTATTTTCATTTCAAATTTACTTTTGTTTCCATGGATCATGATGTCTAGCATATGAATTAGGCTTCTAATATCTCCAACCAATCAAATAGGTCTCTCATCTTTGATGATGAACTAGTCATTAAGAATTTTATCCAAATTGTCGAAGGTCACGCCAAGCCTTTAATTGAAAGCCTTATTTAGTGAGGTTAAAAGCTTCCAACCTCTCATCTTCATTTTCCATGGGACCACGATGGTGTCACTATCTTCGTCGAGCAATATATTAGGCACAAAATATTCTTCGTCCTCAGAATGATCATTTGGAACTTTGTACTCAACCATAAAAACAACAAGCGACCTAATGTCTGGTTTAATTGATGTGGAAGCACGATTCATGGAATATAGTATTAATCTTTGTCTTCATTAATAAATAATAAAACAAGATTCAATATACTTCTCATATGATTAGAGTAGTTAGGATATCCTAACATTATTATTAACTAGTAAAATACCTATATGTACACACGAGTACCAACAAATATGCATATTCATTATAAATTTTTTATTATATATAATTCATGATAATTAAAACAATATTAAAATTTAATTTCAACAACACCAGACAACATAAACTGAAAAATATTTTTAATTAATTTTTAAATGACACATTATATATATATATATATATATATATATATATATATATATATATATATATATATATATATATATATATATATATATATATATATATATATATATATATATATATATATATATATATATATATATATATATATATATATATATATATATATATATATATATATATATATATATATATATATATATATATATATATATATATATATATATATATATATATATATATATATATATATATATATATATATATATATGTATATATATATATTTATATATATATATATATATATATATATATATATATATATATATATATATATATATATATATATATATATATATATATATATGTATATATATATATATAGTATATATATATATATATTATATATATATATATATATATATATATATATATATATGTGTGTGTTTTTTTCATGAATTAAAAGTATAATTCTGGGAATACTATTCCCGAAAATATTATTTTTGGGAATTTTATTCTCATATGTGTTTGGTGAAAAAAATTAATTTCCTTAAAATATTTATAAAATATACTTAATTTAAAATATAAAATATAAATAAATAATTTAAAATATTTAGGAGCGAGATGTTATGAGTGGTTACTGCTTATTCATATGGGAATGTAAGATTCTCATCCTATAACATTAGAATAAAAAGTTACAAAATAATGTGTAAAATGAATTCCTGGGAATAAAAAATTCCTAGATATAATTTAGTAAAACTTGAAACAAATATGGGAATAAAAAATATTCCAGCCTACATTCCTGGAATTAAATTTCCAATCCACGAAACAAACGCCCCCTATATATATCTCATAATAAAATTATTAGTGTGTGAGATATTTTTAGTGAGATGAGAAAGAGAGAATAAAGGAAATAATGATTATATTATTGATTTGAAATGTTACAAATAATGATACAAACTATGACTATTTATATACACCTAACTTATTCCACCTGTCACAAAATATAAGAGAAAAAAAATGAAAAACACACTTATTAAGAAAAGTAAAAACACAATCATTTGACTTGTGGTTTTCCTGAAATAAAGTGCTTAAGAAGATGTAAAAACAATTATAATTGGTTGTTGGTTATAGAAAATATGAGAGAGAATGTAAACTAAATGCATCTTGCATTTAATTTTACCTTGAAAAAGATGAAAATGATTTTTTTCTATTATATTTTGGAACAAGAAAAATGCATTTTTTGTGACTACAACTTCGTCATCAAATGTTTTGCATGATGTCAAAACTGGGAAAAGATAGTACTTCTGTATATTGGACGATATCCTTATGTCTTGTGACACTCCTCTGCATTAGAGGTCTTAGGAATTATTAAAAAGCGTTTTGAAATTGATCCAAGTCATTAAAAATAAGTTTCTGCATAATTTTCTACTACATGTGTTGACACATCTGCTCTTCAGGTCAACACATGTAACTCATTTTTGAAGCTTGTAGCCTCTGTAAGTCTTAGGTCAACACATGCATAACATAGGTCGACACATACTGAAGCATTTCTGAAATTGCAGAAATTATTATTTTATGTGTCGGTACATCCGTTTTTCAAGTTGACACATTTGCTAGCATTTTAAAGCATGCAACTTCTGTTTCAATTTGGTAAACACATAGACCTATACAGGTCGACACATACATCATAAAAATTGAGTATGTATCGGCAAATATGTTATACAAGTCGACACATATTGATTATTTGGTCAATATTTTCAAATCTTTTTAATTTTGAATTTGTCCTTTTTCCCTAAAAGTTACAAAAACCATAAATACTCATTCATGCATCATTCATAACTTGGTGATACCATAAAATTAGCCTACATTTCTCTTCATCTTCAACCTCCAACCTATGTATACACACTAACATTACATTATGATGATGTTTCGTTGGAGTGCCATTTAGACGAGTATTGATAGTGTCCAAATTGAATATTGGGTTGAGCTTTTGTAGGGGTCTTCATCTAAGAAAAATCGCGGGTTTGTCCTCCAAGATCATTGGTTGATTTGGGGGTTTTCGTGCAAGACGTTCAAGAGGTAATTGTGGCCAAGTGAAGTCCTTTGGAGATAAAGAACACAAGGGATCTTTTGAAGATAAAGAACGCAAAGGAAGTAGAAAGAGAACAACAAATTATAATTCAAGTCTTGTGTTGCAATAGTTTGAAATTGACGGTGCACGAAAGCTTTAAAGATAAAGAATTCAAAGGAGTAGCAAGATCCGAATAGTCAATTTGCATCTATTGTGTCTTTGTATTTCTCAAGATTAAAAGAAGAGAAGAGGTTGAATCAACAGCAAGCATTAAGGTTTATGGAGTTTCTCTTGAACATTTCTCTTGTATCAACTTTTTGCATAGTAAGAATTATCCTAATTCCATTGGAATTAGGCACAGCCGTATCCACACGTGAGGACGAAAATGGGAAACTGTAAACATAAGTTTCTTGTGTTTATTTTATTTTTGCTTTTACTTGCTTTGATTTTCATCAATAAATTTATCAAATAACATTGCGTTATCAATTGAATTGTAAGAAAATTTCCAAACTATTTTTTATTCTAAATCAAGTGTTGATTTATCTTATAATCACTTTTGATTATAAGTGATTTTGTGTATAAACACAATTCAAGGAAAAATTGTGAAAATTCACTTGCACACCAAATGTTTGATAAATTGATTCAACTTGTTCCTTTAATATTGCCATTGGAAATAGCTTTACCAGTAACTTGTAATAAACGTTAAATAAGTTGTAAAGTGATTCAAGCATATTAATTCAAGTGTCATCATTATTCCATATTGAATTTGTTTTTAAGTTTTCATATCCGAGTTTCCATTAACGTTCGTATAGACAATATTTTAAAAAGCATTCGCGTTGCTCTTTGATAAAAACAACTTTTTCAAAACCAGAACTTTTCTGGATTATTTTTAAAGGGGTATCTATTCACCCCTCTCTAGATACGTTGTTGTCGTCTAACATTTTTTCTCTTATATTTTGGGACAGGAGAAGTATATATTAAGTAGACTAACAAACCCTAATTGGGATTTGACTTATGTTTAACAACTTGGATTAGGTCTAGTATCTCAATACACTCCCGTAATTGAAGTTGTCAAACATACTCTAAAAATAGTCAATCTAAACTATTCATAATTTCTTTCTCAAATTTAGGAATCTATCGATCCTCAATTATTTGGTGAAAACATCGGCCAAATGTGCTTCACTTGAGCAATGTCTAACTTCAAGTTCACCCCAATTTACCTTTTCCCTCAAGAAGTGAAATCTGGTTTCGATATGCTTACTTCTTCCATGCATAACTGGATTCATCGCCAAATTTATGGTTGACTTATTGTTGATTTGTAACACAAGAGGTTTCTTCACTTCGACCTCCATTTCTTCAAGTACTGATTTGATCTAAATTGCTTGACATGCAACATATGATTCAGCTATACATTCAGCTTCACACGATAATAATGCCACCGCAAGTTGTTTTTTCGAGCACCATGAGATTGAGGCACCAAATACTTGAAAGAAATATCCAATTGTGCTTCTTCGATCTTCCTTATCACCACACCAATCAACATATGAAAAACAAGTATTTGTAGCTTCTTTGCTTTCAAAGTCTTGTCGAAATAATATTCCACAGTTTATAGATCCTTTTAAATATCTCAAAATTCTTCTTGCAACCTTCATTGTGACACCCTTGGTTCACTCATGTATCTTCTAACTAATCCAACTACGAAACCTATATCAGGTCGACTGTTCCACACATATCTCAGAGATCCAACTATTTGTTTAAACAGTTACATCGACTTTGTCTTCCTTTCCATGCTTCTCCAACTTTAAATTTGGTTCGACATGTGAGGATGCATGATTCGAATCATCTATTATGAATCTCTTGATTATATCTTTCACATGCTTTATTTGATGTAGCACCATACCTTTCTTCGAATTTGAAATTCCATGTCTAGGAAATAAGATAATTTTCCCATATCCGACATTTCAAATTCCCTATTCATCAACTCTTTGAACTTGGACAAGTTCTCTAAGCTATTTCAAGTTACCATCAAGCCATCGACATATAAGTAGACGATTGTTATATCTTGCGCTACAACCTAAACATAGATACCATACTCAGACTTGCATTTTACAAATCTCAATTCAACTAAGTATGAGTCAATCTTCTTGTTCCATGCCCTAGGTGTCTGCTTGAGGCCATAAAGTACTTTGTGCAACTTATATACTTTACTCTCTTCCTTCTGTATCATAAATCATTGAGGTTGTGTGACATAGACCTCTTCGTCTAAAGGACCATTGAGAAATTTTGATTTCACATCTAAATGAAATGTCGACCAGCCTTGGTTGCATGTCAATACTACCACTAGTAAAAAAATCTCCAATCTTGCTATTGGAGCAAATACTCAAGAGTAGCCGAGTCCTTCTCTTTGAAGAAATCCTCGAGCTACTAATCTTGCTTTATATCTTGCTATCGACCCATCAGCATTGTGTTTAAACTTAAACTCCACTTTACTTTGATAGTTGTTGTATGTGTTGGTAATTTGAATAACTGCCATGTGATGTTTCGTTCAATTGCCTGTAGCTCTTCGACCATAGTATACTTCCATTGTTTAATCTTCAAAGCATCACTATAGTTGATTGGTTCAGCACCTGCAAATAAAGAAAAATGAATTAATTCTCCATTCTTTGTTACTTCATCATCACCAGTTACTTCATAGTCTTGAAGTATTACTGGAAGAACTCTAGTTCATTGAGGTCTTTGGCTTGTTCTAGCCACACCATCTTCAACTTCTACATTGTCGAGAATGTGAACAACTGCTTTAACTTCGACCAGAACATTTGCAATTTCTTCGACTTCGACTTCATCAGTTTCTTCGTTGAAACCATAGTTCATCAAAGGCTAGTTAATTGCATCATTAGACTTCTAATCCCAGGCAGAATTTTCATCAATCACAATGTCTCGAATTAACACGAGCTTCTCATTAATTGGATTGAATAGCCTGTATGCACAAGTTTTATAATATCCTACAAGAATCATAGGTTCACTCTTGTTATCAAGCTTCCTTCTTCTTGCATCAGGAACATGCTTATAACACATATAGCCAAACACCTTAAGATGACCCACTGATGGTCGTTTGTCACTCCACACTTCTTCAGGAACCTTATTATTTAACTTCTTGCTAGGGCACCTATTCAGAATAAATTGCAGTCGAAACAACTTATCCCCATAAGGATTTTGGAAAATTATTCTATTTTAGCATGCATCTTGCCATATCCAATATGGTCATTTTTCTACTTTCTGCAATTCCATTATGTTGAGGTGTATAAGGAGCAGTTACCTCATGATTGACACCATGTTCTACATATAAATCCTCAAACATCTTGGATGTGTATTTTCCACCTCCATCTGTTTGCAGAACTTTGATCTTCTTCTCACTCTGGTTTTAGACAAGTATCTTGAATCTCTTAAAGATTTAGATTACTTTGTTCTTTCTCTTGATCACATAGATCCACAACTTTCGACTAATCTCATTGCCAAATGAAACAAAATATATGTTTCTACCAATGGTATGCTCTTCGAACGAGCCACATACATATGAATGTACAACTTCGAGTATGCATGATGATCTCATTGGTATAGTCGAAACGAAATAATTTATGGATTGTTTTCCAACTAAACAACCTTCACATAGCTTGATAGGCATTCAAGACTTGGGATACCAGTTACCATATCTTGAGTAATCAGCTGATTGATTGATCGAAAATTCAAATGTCCAAACTTCAAATTCCAAAACCAACTATCCTCGTGGTCGACAATTGTTTTCAAACATTTAACTTCTATCGAATTGATCATAGTATTAAACATCTTGTTCTTCGGCAGAGGAGATTTTAAGATGAAATTGTTCTGGGTGTCGAACAATTTTAAAACTCCATCTTTCATGACAACCGAGAAACATTTTTCGACTAGTTGTCCAACACTTAACAAGTTACACTTCGTTCAAGGCACATAGAGTACATCTTTGATCATATCTTTCCCTCTATTACTCATTTGAAAAACTATGTTGCCAGTACCTTCTGCTTGTAACGAACTATTATCAGCAAATTTTACCTTGCTCTTCTTCGACTCGTTGATATCTGCCAACCACACATTTTGACTAGTCATGTGATTTGAGCAGCCTAAGTCGAGGAACTAGATTTTGGATTCGACATGGTTAGCTACTACTGTAGCCATAACTACCATACCTTCAGAATCATTTGAGTCTTGGCATGCAAGGTTCGCTCCTTCATCCTTGCATGTTGATCCCTTGTATTTCCTATACCAATAATTCTTGGCGAAGTGACCCCACTTTTCACAGTTGTAGAACTGCACACCTTTTTTATCTTCTTTGTCCTTTTAATAGTTTCCTCCTCCTCTTTTTGAGGATTCAGAAGCCCTATCATCGACTTATTCTTGTGGGGATTCGACCAAGACTTCTTGCCCCGAGTCTTGTCGAACTTGCCTTTGAATTTGTTAGAACCACCATTATTTTTCCATGATTGAGCCTGCGGAGGTTGTATCGAGTCTTGAATTTCTTTCCTTTCGACAATCCTAATCTCATGTGCTTCTAATGAACCAACCAAATCTTCCAGTTTTAGGGTTTCAAGTTGATTAGATTCTTGAATAGCTAGGATAACATGATCAAAGTGAGAGGTCAACATACACATTACCTTCTCTACTATTATCTTATCAGTTAGGGTTTCACCATAACCCTTCATGAGATGGACGAGTTTTTGAACCTTCGACACATACTCTGCAATCTTTTTGTCTTCTCCCATCGACAAAAATTCATATTGTCAATGCAAAGTCTGCAATTCGACAACCTTGACTTTATCACCTCCTTTATAGTACTTGACAAGAATATTCCATGCCTCCTTCGTCGTTTCGGCATGAGATATCCTGTCAAAGTTCTTCGCATTGGCCGTCGTCTGAATGCAATACGCAACCTTGCAGTCCTTCTTCTTGGCTTCGTTGTTAGCTATTTTTTGTGCATCGATTGCATCTGCAACGAGCGTAGAAACCCCATTAGTAACCACTTCTAGAGTTTCGTGAAAAGTGCATGCCACATTATGTTTGCATTTCCTCAAAAGAGGGAGATTTTATCAAGGTTATTAGGTAATCAAGGTTGTACAATATTTAAAGGTGGAATAAAAAGTTAGATTTAAAATATTGGTCATCCATTTAAAATATTGTTTACTAACAAAATAAATGAGTTTCTTAGCTTTTGGTAAGAAAATGGATGCAAACAAATTTGGCAGGGGTGCCAAAAGAAGTAAGACAAAGCTAAAGGGAAACACAAAGCCTACAAATCCAAGAAGGCTGAAAAAGGGCACAAATAATGGATTACGGCCATGCTCGAATCTATCAGATGAACTCAAAATTTGAACTTTGGCGCACAAAATAAATAGTTGAGAGCTTTGAAGGTTAATATGGCAGATAGTCACAATGTCCAAATACATTAACCAAGGGCTCCTAATCAATTAGAACCCTCGTCTAATCGATTAGGGTGTGTGTATAAATAGAGGTATGATTTCCATTCTTTCTCATCTCATCCTTCCTTTCTCTTGTGTATTGCATTAGTAGTTTTAGAGCATTTTCACCTCTTCATCATCACCAAATGGCACCCAAAATATCCCGCACCTCTCAAGCATCCTCATCCTACTAGTCTGATATATTTTCCACTAAAGATCAAGAAATAGATTTTAATCGATACTACACGATAAATCTATTTTGGTATCTTTCTAATTGGATGAGAAACTCTTCAAAGAGTGTACTTTTGTTGAAGCCTTCAATGAAACCGTCTTAAGGAACTTTGTCTTGAAGTACTTGAAGAGAGGACTCAAATGGAATTCTTAGCTTCGAGGTCAAGAAGCATCCTATTCAACCATTCCTTGAGGAATTAGCTGAAATTTGTAACCGTTCTTGCATCAACCAATAGTATGATGAATGTGACAAAGGTAATGAGTTGAACTATGATCTTGGTGTGAATTCCTTTTAATTAATCAAAGCTCCATCATTTCCACTCCATTCACCGGTAGCTTGGTACCTTTGGATCTTCGATTAATTCATTATACAGTGAATCATATTCTCTTCCCAAGGAAGAGAAACTCAAGCCACATAAACAGATCGGACAAACCTCCAGTTTGGTTTTTGTCAAACAATGTTGAGAAAAACTGGTCTAATGGTGTAGTCCATTATATGATGGTAGTAAAAAGAGAAATACGACTTTTCCATACAATGATTAAATCTAAAAAAATCTTAAAGCATAATGGCTATGATTTAGAGGAGGATGAATCTGAGACAAAAAGATCAATAATAGGAAGGAGCACCATGAGTCAGATGAGTTATGAACTCAAAGGAAAGGAAGTTCTTTCACTACCTCTAAAGGCACCGTCAAGAGCGAGCAACAATCAACAAGCGATGATCATCCTTAATATTCCTCAAACATCCTCAACGAAATTCGTGGAAACTAAATATGATGATAAGAATTCATAGAAGGACAAATTTAAAGCTTCACCACCTCATCAAGAAGCTATAAAAATCCAACCTCATATCTCCAATCTTGCTTCTAGTTCTTGTTTTGTCGCATTTATGATTTCTTTCCCTGTTCGTTGCAATTTCCATCTTATACTTCAATATGCTTTGAATTAAATAATATTTTCCCTTTCTAAATTCTTATGTGACTATGAGGTTGCATATTTAAATTTATGTCTTGCATATTTACCCGCCTTTAAGATTATGACAGAAAAGGAGAAGTATATTGTAATACGGTGGGAAAACTGACTTGAGAGTTTTGTGTTTTATCACAAATGTTGCGGATAGCAAGAGTCACCATTGACTTTTCTTTTATCCAATAAAGGAAAGGGTGAAAAGAACATGAAAGAACTTTTGAGAATTTTCTTGAGTTCGGGAGGTAGATTATGAAAAGGGGAGGTGTTAGCACCCTTTTCATCTGTAGTTATCTACGGGGTCTTAATCGCTAGCTCACTTTGAAAATGCTTTGTGTTTGTGTATGTTTGGAAATATTTTGAAAATGCCTAAGCGTAGCAATTTTGTAATGATTCTCGTATCGTTGAGAATGTATACAAAATGTTTGTTTTGAAAATATTTATTTGAAATGAAGTGTTTGGAAAGATGTTTTTGAAAATGCCAATGTAAGGAAATTTTGTAATGATTCTCGTATCATTGAGAATGTATACAAAATTTCTGTTTTGAAAAATATTTATTTTGAAAGTGAGGTGTGAGGATTGCTTTATTTTTGAGAGCAAGCGATTACGAGCGATCTACCTACTAAAAAGTATCTGTTCTTTTCCTCCTCCTTTAAATAGTGTTATCCTACCATTAGTTAGTAGGAAGGCATGTCATTGGATGTGAGGGACATGCGTGGGTCATCGTACAGTCATAGAAGGCAACTTCTAAGATGCTTTAGCAATTGTCGTAAGGGACTAAGATCATTTACTGAAGACAACAAGTGAGGGTCGTCGAGGGACTACGATTTTCTAATCGAGGGTCTTTGCTAAAATATCCTACGCTAGAGGGACATGACTATTTTTTATCTGAGGCAACAAGTGAGGTTTATCCTAGAGGTGCATGTGTGAAAAATGTGTTTGATTCAATTATTTCTAAAGAAGTGAAAAACACAATAAGGGGGGGGGGGGGGGGGGGGTTGAATTGAAACTTTAAAATCAAATGCAAATGACACGATGATTTTTATCCTGGTTCGCTTGATCTCAAACTAATCCAGTCCACCCGCCAAGGTGATTTCGCCTCTCTCCAACGAGGTCTTAATTCACTAATCAAACTGATTACAATTCTACTTTGACAACTGGCAAAGTCTTCTTGAGTACAACCACAACCCGATTTATCTCAAGGAAATTCACTAACAAGAGAAAGAATTAAACTGTGTACAAGATGTTTTTCATTACAAAAACGGTATCACAAACTTGTGATGTATTACACAATTTTAGAGAGTAGTATGAATATGAGTTGCAGCATTGAGATATTGTATGATAGCAGTGATGTAAATCATGAAAGATTTAACCTTGATGCTTGTTTAAATAGGCGCAACAATATGTGCAAATGGAAACTTGATAATTTCCAGTTAATGCACTTTCCATAATATGAAGATCCTTATCTGTTTGTAGTCGTTGCAATTGATACTACTTTGATGGGAAAGTAACGCTTCATAACATAAGGAATCTGCTTGCTGCTTTGCTTTAGAACTTGGGAAGTCAAAATCATAAGGTCCTGTTTGCAATGTTAGACTTCCGTTCGGAGTTAAGATATCTTTCTCTTTAGCGTAAATCCTGATCTTCATACATCAGAACATTCTGATATCAGTCTACGCACACAGCACAGACACCTTTGTAGCTTAACTTCTGATCCACTTCCGTTCAAAACTTTTGTACAAAATAGAACACAAATTTAGAGTGCATATTTGTTCTTTGTGTTTGTTATCATCAAAACTCTTACGAGGGTTGTAGAATTAAACTATGTTCTAATAATCTCCCCCTTTTTGGTGATGACAAAAACAAGGATTTTTCAATAAAAATAGACAGAACAAAAAGCTTTAGAGAGTTTCCCCCTGAGTTGAGTACTCATATAGAGATGAATTACTTCCCTGAAGTTCATTCTGATCAGAGCTTTTGATGCATCTCCTTCTGTCTTTATCAGAGTTTTATTCCTGTTATGCTTTCAGGAAAAAATAAGAAGTTAAGATATTCTGAATGTTTGAGACCTTGTCCCGGTATACTGTTATTGAAAATATCTTACGTTCTCCCCCCTTTTTGCCAGGAATCAAAAAGTAATATAACCACAATAATCATATTCAAAAGAATGATTTATATTAAAACATATTTCAATAACAATTTTCAGAACCAGATAAGACAAGATAATGAATGCAGAAAACAAGTAAAAAAAATCTACGATGAAGGGGGAAGTCGTGTGAACAACGCTTCCAGCAAGCTCTTAATCTGAGTGCTTGATTCCTCTTGCTTTCCTAGCATTTGCTTGATTTCTTTGCTTGTTTATTCTTGCTTATCCAATCTTTCTTTGATTATAGAATTCTCCTTCTTTAACTCTTCCAGAGTTTGCATGACCAAAGATGGAGCTGGTGTTTCCTTAGAGGATGCAAGTCTTTCAGAACACTCTAGTATTTTCTGATTCAATAGCTTCTTCAGTTGCTTTTTCCTTTTCTTGAATAATAGTCAGAGGGAGACTATCAGAACATGGTTCAATAACTTCTGAAGGTTGGTGATCTTTCCAGGGAGCATTGTCCAGCATAAGAATTGATTTCTTTTCCCAGTGACTCAGAACTTGATTTTTGAAAGCTTTCACCTGATCACTGAAGTTTTGTTGAGCCATTTCATAACTTAATTATTTCAGCCTCTGGGATTATGAGTTGAACCATCTTCTGAACCGATCCCAATTAGAATTAGAAGCAGCAGGATTTAAATTTTCTAGACTTTCTTGCTTCAAGGAGTTAACCCATCCCATTAATTATGTTTCAAAAATCAATAAGTCCTTACCAACATCTATTTTTGTTATTGTTGGTTTAGGTTTGGGAATGGAAATTTTATAAGAGGTTGAGGCTAGGTGGTCCAGCGCTTCTAAATCAATGATTGTTCTGAGGTGATCATCTGGAAGGTTAATGGGAGAGGGAGTAGGAGAATCAGAAATGATGATTGGTGAACGAGGTATGTTTGGTGGAGTGGAATGATATGGTGATGGTATTTCTGGAATGTCTAGAATGGAGAGAGGTTGACGAACCATGAGAGGTTCTACTATTCCAAGAATAGGGGTGGTGGTATTAGAGCCTGTAAAAGAATCTTCTGGTTGGTTTGCAGTAGCGTTTTGATTTTCTGGTTGAGGGGTTTCAAAATTTGGATTTTTTGATTGGGGAGTATGAGGGTTTTGATTTTCTGGTTGAGGAGTATGAAGGTTTGGATTTTCTGGGATAGGAGTGTGAAGGTTTGGATTTTCTGGGATAGGAGTTTGAAAGTCTTGATCAAATAGATCAATTTCAGAAAGAACTCTAGCAAGTTCTGGCTGATTTTGTTCTAGATGTGGATTGGGAGATTGAGGTTCGTTTAGGAAGTTTCCTAGGGTTACAAAAGGATCAAACTCTATGTCAAAATCTTCAAAAATTTGAGGTGAGGGATCTTCTGTTGGTTGAGAGGGGAGTGTTTCAGATGTTGGAAAAGCTATTGATTCTATAACAAAATAAAGGAAGTGTTACCTTTCTTTTTAGCATCTTTGGGAGTCCTCTGAGAAGATCCTTCTCCTGATGCTTTTCTCTTTCTGGACTTCTTTAGCACAACATCTGGAGCTTGCTTATGCAGATCATGAATGTTAAGTTCTGGAGCTGTTCCATCCTCCTGCAAGCTTCTAAGCATCTGACCATAATTTCTGGTGAAGCATCAATCTCAGAAAATAAAGAAAAATCTTTCAGAGGGATTCTCCTAGATGTGATGACTTCATGAGTAGCAATTATTGGCTTCTTCTTAATGATATCAATAATCTTCATCTTTTTCAGATTTTTGGCATTAAGGGGTTTTCCAGCACATCCCTCCAGCACATCCCTTCTGTCAAATGCTCTATCAATCTATTCTCAGTCAAAATATCAGAGATTAACCTGCCCAGAGGTATCCAATCCCTCTTGGTCCTTTCTTCTTCCGTTGTTTCTTTCACACTTGTTCTCAGATGATTGAAAAGCAAGTGAGGAAGATTTATTCTGGTCTTCTTTGAGATGAAATACAGCAAAAACTGTTGATCAATATTGATGTAGTCAGGAGAGCTTGTTGGCTTCCTGTGGTTTATACATCCCAAAATGATCTTAGCCCAAATTCTGTAGTAATACTTCAAATCCCTAATCTTGCTGGATGGTTGTCCAGAAGTAAAAATAACTCTTGCTATGGCTTTTAGGTCAGAACATTTTTCAGCCATGTCGTTGCACCTAATTTTTCCGCCATTGTACCTGTGATACGGTGGCAGAACCGACTGTTAATACCGGTTTGCATTTTTTGTTCGCAAATGTCGCGGTAAGCAAGAGTCGCCACCGAATTTTATTTATCCGACAAAGGAAAGGGTGAAAAGAACAGAAAAAGTCAATTTTTGAGATTTTCTGAGTAAGGGGGGTAGATTATGGAAATGGAAGGTATTAGCACCCTTTCCATCTGTGGTTTTCCACGGGCTCTTAGGTACTTGCTCATTTTTTGGAAACTGTTTGTGTTTGTGTGTTTTGAAAGATTTTTGTTTGCTTTATGGTAACTCTTGTATCAGTCCTCAAGAGTGTGATAAAGCGTTTTTGAAAAGTGTGTAAGTGTGAAAAAGTTCTAGTTTGAGCAAGTATCTAACAGTTATCTACCTACTTGAAAAAGGATGTTCTTTTCCTTCTTTACTTTAGATATTTCTATCCTACTATTAGTGAGTAGGTAGCTGTTGTACCCCAAAATTTTCCCTCCCATTTTACTCAATATATTCTCATTAAGAACCTTAACTTGCTCAAGGATGCTCAAGAGTTGACCAGACAAACTCTCTCCTAAAGCAACGAACCTCCAACTAGGATTTCCATTTTCATCAAGAATGGTGAGATCCAAAGGCCTCATATGCTCTCCATAGTCCTAATAAGTCCTCAAGACCCTCAATGTCAAATTTCAAGTTTTGCACAAGAAGTTTGCTCAGTCAATTGCTCAGATGTTGGAGAATCGATTGTATTAGGTCAAAAGTCAAATGTGGCCCACATACAGTCAAACTTCAAGATTTTTGGTCAACATCAATATTTTGAAGTGATATTCATCATTTGATCAAGGGTTGATCATGATTCCTCAGGGAATGCTCCTAATTCATCAAAACTCAAAAGTTGTTAAATTAGGGTTTCTCAGGAAAAGTCAACCAAACTTTGACCAAGCATAACTTTCTCATACTTTATCAGAAATTCCTTATCCAAGGATAATTTTGAAGGGAGTCCAATTTCCTACAAATCATATTCATCCCTAAAGTTCAAAAAAATGCACTCATAAAAAGATATGGATTTCTATATTATCGGTCCTTTTGAAAAGTCAACAAAAACACTTTTTGGCTCAAAGCTTCTTACATGAACATGGATGACCCAATTGAAATGAGACCAAAAGGGTTGTTTAGGGAAAATCCTAAGATTTCTAAAAAGTCAAAGAACACCTCTCTAGGGTTAAAATTGGAAGAGTTATGCATTGTCAAAGTTGACCATTTTTGGAAAATTGCCAAAGGTCAAATGTGCTCAAAAATTTATTTTTTGCCAAAAGGGCCTAGCATTTTAGGATTGTATCTTGTTAAGGACATGGTCCACGACCCAAGTTAGTAAACACATCTTATTTCCTCCATTTATTTATTTTATTATGATTTTTATTTATTAAAAATCACATTAAATCAAATAAATAATAAAAAATACCAAAAATTGTTGTGAAGATCTGATTTTGATGGAAATCAAATCTAATTATGTTGGCCAAATCAGATCAAAACGAATTAAGGTAATTTGAGGCAAAAAGAGCATGATTTGCATAGTTATGAAAAGATATCATATGGAAAGAAAATCTCATTCGATCTCCATAATTCCAAAGGATTCTGTTCGTTTTTGTTACCCTAATGCATTATACTACATATAGTGAACAAAAACAAGGCAAGAAAGAAGGTTTTGCAGTCGTGAAAACAGAGAAACAAAGTTCAAATTTTGTTCAAAAATTGTGAGACGTATCTTCTTCCACATAACAATTCAAGGCGTTCTGAAGCTTCCAATTGTTTCCTGGACCTCTCTTGGAGCTAACACGATCAATTGAAAGTGTCAAAATGCCCAGAATCACCCCACAACACTCATACAGTTTGCTTCTTTTTTTGAAATCGATTACGTTAATCCTTGCATCTTAAGCATGTTTGAATGATACTGTTTTACCCCAAAATTTTCCCTCCCTTATTTCTCAAAACATTTCAAGAAAGATCCTCAAAGTTGCTCAAGGTAGTCCAAGGGTTAGCCAGACAAGCTCTCTCCTAAGGCAGCCTACCTCAAATTAGGGTTTCATGTTGCATCAAGATACTTGAGTCCAAGTGATCCCAAATTCTCACCAATATCCTAATATGTTCTCAATATCATCCATGTCAAGTTTCAAGCCTTGTATAGGAAGTTTGCTCAGTCAATTGCTCAAAGGCCCATAAATCGATTGTGCTAGGGCAAAAGTCAACTGTGGCCCACACACAGTCAAACTTCAAGATTTTTGGTCAACATTCTCATTTTGAAGGATATTTCATCTTTTGATCATGGGTTGATCATGATTCATCAAGGATTGCTCAAAATTCATCAAGACTCAAAAGTTGCTAAATTAGGGTTTTGCAAGAAAAGTCAACTCAACTTTGACCAATCATAACTTTCTCATACTTTATGAGAAATGACCCATCCAAAGCTCATCTTGAATAGGATGGCATGCTCTATAATCCATCTTCGGTTCCCAAGTTCAAAATATGCACTCACAAGAAGTTATGAATTTGGACATTATAGGTCATTTTGAAAAGTTAACAAAAACATCTTTTTTTGTCAAAGCTTCATACATGAGCATGGAATATCAAAATAAGATGGGACCAAACGGGTTGATTAGAGGACATCTCAAGCTTTCTAAAAAGTCCAAGAACACCTACAAAGAGTCAAAATTGAGGAAGTTATGCATTGGTGAAGTTGACCCTTTTTGCAAAATTGTCAAAAGTCAACTATCCCTAAAACTTCAAATTTTGCCAAATGAGCCCAATCTTTTTCACTTATCTTGAGTTGGCAACATAGCCCACGAGCTCTAGCCTTTGCGACTTGTCCATATCTTATTTTTATTATTTATTTTGATTTTTATTTGAATTAATTGAATTTAAATCAAAACAAATCATATAAAATCAAAAACATTGAAAATCAAAGATTTTGTGATTGTTTCAGGTCTTATTACACAGATAGCATCAAATAAAACTCGTATCAAGGCATGTGTGCACAAAAAGATTGGAAATAGACCAAATTTGGAAAGTTTTCAAGGAGGATCAAATTAAATCAAAAATCATTGAAGGAGGAAGATTTGGATCAGTTTTGGAACCCTAATCTATTCCTTGGTACATATAGAACGAGGCCAGACCTAAAAACAGGTTGAAAACAAGCGCAAGAGGCAGAACCAAAACTAAAAAAAAGCAAGAAAAGCGTGAGATCGAATTTGCACTTAGAGGCATCCTCAAGACTCTTTTACTATCTCAATCGACTCCTGGGACTCTCAGCAAGCTAAAGCGATCAAGAACAAAGCTTTTCAAGTCCCAAATCGCACTATAAGTCCGTCCCGGTATTGCTATACTCTTGAATTCGATTAGCATTATTCTTGCACTTCTAGCGTAAAATAACTATACATTCTTGATCACCATCATGTTTGCAAGCTTTCTATCATACCCAATTGCATTTTCATGGACTGAATTGTAAGCTGCCATTGTTAGGGTTTTGGAGTTTGTTTTAGGGTTTTTGATTACAGGGAAAATTGGGCTTGATAAAAGGTACCATCGTATTCAGAAGGACGAGACAGTTCTAACCATGGCCTTGGTGGTTATTTATATCACGTGTACGTGATTTTGAGAATTGACAGGGCTATAGCGACGGACATTGTCCGTAGGTATAGGTTATCAAACCTTTAGCGACGGTGCAAGGAGGGAGATGAAGACGTGTCTTCCCCTGATTTGGTCATTTGAACTTTGACGCGCAGTTTTTGACAATTCTCCACTAATATTTGTTTTACATATTATTATTATTGTTTCATTATTGTACAGCAAATACAAAATGGCCCAGTGGTTGCCAGATAAGCGCTTAAGGTATTGGAAGGCTGGAGGTCAGGGGTTCGACCCCTGCCTCCAGCATTTGTTATTTTCATATTTTATTTCAGGCAATCTAATGCGTGTACAAGCCCAATGACCACCATACATCCTCCCAATCTGGCCAGCCAAGTGTCAGATGGCCAAATCTGATGGCCATCATCTGAAGGTGCACCATGAGCCAAGTCAAGCGCGTGGTATTGGATCCAAAAAGTCAGCGTGGATCATCAATTATTGGGCCCAAAAGCTGATATCCACACCTCCCAAAAATGCTGATTCAGGCCCTTTTCTCACTCTCTATTTCTTTTTTATATTTTCTATTAATTAATTAATTTATTTATTTACTAACCAATGACTATTTTCTTTTTTATCAAAAAAAATCACAAAACATTTTTTCTGTCCAATTAAATTCAAGATGTGTATTTTTATTTAAAAAGGTAATTTACTTAATTAGGTTATTAATTTTAGACAACTTTAATTTCTTTGTAAATAATTAAAATCAATTAGAATAAATAGGTTTTATCACTAACTTAATTATATTATATTTTATTTTCCTAAAATAACAAAAACCCAAAAATATGTCATGTAATTATTTTTGTTAATTAATTTAATTAACTAATTAATTTTGCATTTAATTTCAAAAAAACCTAATCTTTTTCTTAAAAAAATAATAATCAAGAACAACAAAAAATAATTTTTCTTTTTATTAGGGTAGGAGGGTCAAAACCCTAGTTTCTCGTCGATCTAATTTTCCTCGCGCGCTTTATTATTTTTACCCAATTATTGTATCTGCTCACAGTTTGTAATAATTTTAATTAGGACTTTTACATTTATCGCTTTACTTTTCAAGGGTTTGTTTTTGGCTATGTAAATACCCGAAGCCTTGTAATAGCGTAGTTTTAATTTCTGCATTTTAAATTCTGCAAATTATCAACTATTAGATGTATGAATAATTAGGGTTTACATGACAAGAATGTATGTTAACTTTAAAACAGTTAGATCACCCTAAATGTGCAAAGATAAATAAACTGAAATTGAATCATTCGCACATGCGCACTCCTAGGGTACACTCCCACTTGGTTGCCTTTTGTAAATGGTCATTGAGTATAGGATGTTTTAGTGGTCGTCCTTTTTGTCCAAATATCATAGTTGCCTCGGAAAGGTTGCCTCGAAATTGTTGCCTCGGATAAATGATCTAAGACATTAGGATTATTACTAAGACGTCCTAACATTACTTTAGTGATCGTACGTCCATTTCGAATTGACCCTCAAACTCCAATGACGGTGCTACCTACTTACTAATAGTGGGATAGCATTGTCTAAAGGAAACAAACATAGAACAATTCTTTTTTTGAGTAGGTAGATTAGTTCTTAAGTACTTGCTCAATCCAAAACAAATTTTTCCCACTTACACTCTTTTACAAACAAAGTTTTCAAAAACACTTCATTACACTCTTGAAGACAGAAGCAAGAGTTAAATCAAAGTTAAAACAAAAACTTTTCAAAGCCCACAAACACAAAGAAAACAATTTTGAAAATGATGAGCAAAGTACCTAAGAGCCCGTAGATAACTACGGATAGAAAGGGTGCTAATACCTTCCCTTTCTATAATCTACCCCCCGTACTCAAAATCTCGAAAAAGGAATTTTTCTGTGCTTTTTTCCTTTCCAGTTGGATAAAATAAAAGACGGTGGTGACTCTTGCTTACCGTGACATTTTGCGAACAAAAAACGCAAACCAGTATTAAACAGTCAGTTCTGCCACCGTATCACAGAACTGGCGACTCTGCTGGGGAATTAATAAGTGGGGTGTACCTTAGGAATAGTTCATCATATTGTTTTCAATTGTTTGATATGTTTGCTTTATCTTTGTGGGCTTTGTATCAGAGTTACTATAGATCCTAACCTGGATCTGGGGATACCTTTTAGGTAAGTAGCAATAGACTGTGAGGGAATTGTACGACGTAGACCGATACGGTTAAAGCAGTAGCTACGTTGGTGTGACACATTAGTTGGTACCGATATCCCTTGTGGAGGAACAAGGAGAGTATGGGGCTGCTAATGGGCCATTAAGCATCAAATGACCTTAACCTATAATTGACCAACTTGGCCATAGAAAAGTAGCAGTATGCTACACTCATTGAGACCATACTCTCGCGATGGTTTTGTCTGCAAGAAAAGGTTGCTAAGCTGAAACTATGACCGATGGAGGATGGTCAGTGATATTGAGAACCTCTAGAACCCGGTTACTATTACTAGGATAGGTTGAACCAACTGAACTTCAAGAGGGTAATACCTAGACCCCATGCAAGCCTAAACCTAAGGCTGTTGGTGTGACTTGTGTGCTTTCAACTTGAACTACTTGCAGATTTTTGTTATCTAACAACATGAGTTCCTTGCAGGTTTTGTTTATAGTCCTTATCCAATAACTTGGATTTCTTGCCGAGTTTACTTGTTTACATCACCTCGCACTTTTGCTTAAACGCATAGCATACACATCATAACATCATGCCTTAACATTTCCTTAACCATTTCAAGGATCTCAAGGGTTTGTGATGCAGGTTATGGTAAATCAAACGTCCAGCAAGGGGAAAAGGGGATTTATTTTCCTCTAGCCAATATCGTCTAGAGATCAAAACACGATAACTGGAGTCGGTGGCTATGATCCACTCAATATGGTGAGCTTGACTCTTGAAGAAAGACTCTTAACAACACGAAATTTCTTCAAACAAATTCTAATAGTTTCTTGTTTACCCCGCGAGATCCTTGAAAACATTGCATACATATATCATACATATCATTGCATAACAAGTCTTCCATTATCGGTCTCTCATGTCCCTGCTGTTTATTTCAGCAATGGCTCTCAAACAAGACAACTAAGATCTACATAATCAAGAAGCTCAGTACAGGGAAATATTCCTAAACCTATCCAAGGGGTAGGAAGAGTTGAAAACACTCCTCATTGGGGACTTGGTCAAGAAAAGTCCTGAAGACAATAAGGACGAGCGGCTGAAACAACTGCAAGCTGAGGTTGATGTAGTAAGAACCCAAATGCTGGGGCAGATGGCTCTTATCCAAGGCTTAGCCCAGGAACAAGAAGAGCTGAGAACCATTATCAACCAGCTTCATCAAGACCGATACAACAGTATGAAGCAAACAGTCGAGGTTGGGGACCAAGGCATTTATCGGCCTCCAAGAAGACAAGGGTTTGGGTTGGTAAAGAATGGACCTCTTCAAGTTTCTACCATCTCACAAGTCCAACAACAACCTCGCCAAAAGCAACGGGTTAATCAGAGTAAGCCAGATACGCCCAAAAGGCAGTTCGCCGAGCTCAATATGCCGTTGTCTCAAGCTTTACAACACCTGTTGAGATTGAATTTGGTGATGTTAAGGGACACTCCTCAGAATCCCAACATAGCCTCCCCAAGGTACAATCCTGATGCTTGGTGTGCATACCATTCCAACAACCCTGGACATGACACCAACGTTTGTTGGGCGTTGAGAAAAAAATTCAAGACCTGATTGATGAAGGAGCATTGGAACTCACACAAGACGGTCAGATTGAGTTCTTCTGCAATCCCTCCAAGGCTCACCATTTGAAGTGACAAGTTCTGACAAGAGAGGGCTTTTTGTTCATTAGAATTTTCAAATTGTAATTTTCTTTTGATTGTTCGAATATCTATTCATGTCAAACTTTGTTACTTTATCAATGCATTGCATATGTCTGTTTTGAATCAATCCATTCGTATTCACTATATTTAAATTGCTTTCCTTTTTTTGATGTTCAACTCTCGATTAAAAAACTCTAAGCCTTTAGAGGGAGGATGACGAAAATGATATCAAATCTCTACAGTATGCTTTTGAATAGACCCCGCTGACGATGTACAGGAATTGTTTCAAATCCTAAACAGTGGAGTTATAAGGAAGATAATCCCTCGTCAACCCCTTCGAGCCAAAGAATTAGGAGTTTTTCTTTTCACACAAATTAAAACCCTTAATCATAACCTGGGGGCAGGGTAGTTTTCTCAGTTAATTCGGGTGCACAATGAATGATATCAAAGACGTCCTTCCAAAACAAGAGACAGTGATGGTTCCGTATAATCGTAAGGACAGGCAATCATTATCTTTCGAAATAAAAGCCCACTAAGTCAAAACCTATAAAGGAGACTTACAAAAAACTGGGGCATCCCGCTGATTGTAATCACAAAAGAAACAGTTCAAGCAAAAGACAGGGATAATAAAATAAAAAAGAAAGAGATCCTACAAACTCTCAACAAAAATGACTGCCTGTTCAAAATAAATTGTCAGTATCCGAACCATCACTGGAATATCAGAGCAAAGACTCAAACGAGATCTAATGCATGATTAGCTGAGTTTAGGATCGAAGAACATCACGAAGAACAGGTGGGTACAAATACATTTTGAGCATTTATCCTTTGTTTCTTGAACCGTGAACCAGGCCACATTATAACCCTTAAAAGTCCTAGCTAAAGCATGGGTTAGTTCGAAAGCATACTGTTACCAAAGGTATCCTGACTCCTGTAGGACTTGCTGTAAATCCTAAGTTGACATCACATTTTACAAAAACTTGTTTAACTAAAAAATGTATTTTCAAAAATTTCAAGACAGACATAAGCTTTGCATTCTTAAAATAACATCGTTTGCATATGACTATTTGTTCAACAGCAGAGAAATTTGCATGACGAATATCTAGTGAACAAAAACCTTCTCAATAAAAAGGATCACCTCAAATGGAAAAACACTTCCAACCAAGGGGCATGGCATGATCATTGTCCATCATCTGGGGAAGCCAAGTCAAGATTCAAGGAATCTCTCAAAGATGCCAAATAGCCAGGGGCAAATCTCCATTCAAATCACTTGGGGCATTGGACATGAATTCCAGCAACGAACCTTGTATAATCAAACGAGCATCTTCTGGTAGTATGGCAACACAACACTATCGACAGTGACAACTCCCTACACTCTGGGAGCATGGACATAGTCAGAAAATACTGCGCATGAATAATGACCCGCTAGGTTGACTGACCTAGGCAAAATAAGGGCTTCCCGGCGAACTAAAAGGGTTCGGGCAAAAATTAGGGATAAAAAATGAAAAAATCGGTACACCCGGCAAGTCGAAAACCCGAAAGGGCGGCTTGGGCAAGAAAGGGTATCCCGGTGGACTGAAAATCTGAAAAGACAGTCCAGGAAAAAGTTAGGGATTAAAGCGTACGACTATGTCCCATAATCTCGTCACTTGCCTACCAGAAGAAGACTTGTCATTTCGATCAAAAGATACCAAGCACCTCATAGGTTGGGATAATACTCGATCCACAAGGCCTCCGCAGGCACCTTCTCCCACAAACAGGGGCAGGAAAGTCTCGATGCAAAGTCATCGTCATATCCTCGGCATACGTCCCAGTAACATTCACTCCCCGCATAGTAAGAAAAAGACAGTGATTTTAGTTGTCCAAAAAAGGACACCACTCTCCCCAGCTGAGGCTCGCAACCAAGAATGAGTCGGTGATATTCTCCCCAAGCAGAGTTTATCTATCATCAGCACTGGAAAATTATCCCCAGTGGATTTTGGAGAATTATCCCCAGTGGAGTCTAGAGAATTATCCCCAGTGGAGTTTGGAAAATTATCCCCAGTGGAGTTTGGAGGATTATCCCCAGTAGAGCCTAAAAGGTTATCCCCAGTGAAGTCGTAACTGGAAAATCATCCCCAGCGGAGTTCATTCCTTTCACAAACAGGAAACTCAATTCCCAACAGGGTTCATTATCGCCAACAATGGTAACTCATCCCCAGTTGAGTTTATGTCTCCAAATCAACAGATCCTCTAGCAGAATATGTCCTCCCCACAGAGTCATTTCCTCATCAGTTTATTCGCCAGTAGAGTTATCCTCTCTTGCGGGTTTATTCTCACAATCATCTTCATTCACAATCCCCAGCAAAAACGAAGAATTCAACTCTTTTCTCCAGCAGCTATCCGGGATTTATTTTCCCCAGCTAAAAAACATTACATTTCCATACATCATGACACATGCATATGCATAATACATCACAGTCTCATTTATTTTGAGAACATCATTGCCTGATGCATATCATGCATTACATACAGCTAACCTTTACCTTTCAGGAAAGATACAATCAAATTCTCACGAAATTCAAGCTATAAAGCTTTTACCTCAGTTGAATAACGGATGACTGAAGTTCCTAAATGTCAGCAGAGATGATTCCTCAGTTGAATAACGGACGACCGAAGTTCCTAAATGTCAACATAGATGATTCCTCGGTTGAATAACGGATGACTGAAGTTCCTAAATGTCAGCAGAGATGATTCCTCAATTGAATAACGGATGACCGAAGCTCCTAAATGTCAGTAGATATGATTCCTCAGTTGAATAACGGATGACTGAAGTTCCTAAATGTCAGCAGAGATGATTCCTCAGTTGAATAACGGATGACTGAAGTTCCTAAATGTCAGCAGAGATGATTCCTCAGTTGAATAACAGATGACTAAAGTTCCTAAATATCAACAGAGATGATTCCTCAATTGAATAACAGATGACTGAAGTTCCTAAATATCAACAAAGATGTTTTCCTCAGTTGAATAACGGATGACTGAAGTTCCTAAATGTCAGCAGAGAGGATTCCTCAGTTGAATAACGAATGACTGAAGTTCCTAAATGTCAACAAAGATGTTTTCCCCAGTTGAATAATGGATGACTGAAGTTCCTAAATGTCAGCAGAGAGGATTCCTCAGTTGAATAACGGATGACTGAAGTTCCTAAATGTCAGTAGAGATGACTCCTCAGTTGAAACGGATGACTGAAGTTCCTAAATGTCAGCAGAGATGATTCCTCAGTAGAATACGGACAATCGAAGTTCCTAAAATTCAAACAGAGACGACTCACCAGCAGAATACGGACGACCGAAGCTCCTAAAATTCTACTTCTCTCAACAAAGAACAACCTTCCCCAGCGGAATCTTCCTCAACGACAAGTATACAAGCTCTCGCTAAGAAATCTCTTATGCGATCGACACTCCTTAGGATGGCATCTTTAAGCCCATCCCTCTTCAAGAAATTTCCAAATGGCATCTGTAAGCCCATTCCCGACATCACAAGACAATTACCACTTCATGCGAGTGCAAAATTCTGGGCACTCTTTGATCAATCAACTTCCACCTTCAGATTACGAAAGGCACGAAAGCCAATCTACATCCTCAGGTTTAAGAAGATTGAACAGGGGAAGCTGTTGTACCCCAAAATTTGCCATCCATTATTTCTCAAAACATTTCAAGAAATATCCTCAAAGTTGCTCAAGGTAGTCCAAGGGTTGGCCAAACAAGCTCTCTCCTAAGGCAGCCTACCTCAAATTAGGGTTTCATGTTGCATCAAGATACTTGAGTCCAAGTGACACCAAATGCTCACCAATATCCTAATATGTTCTCAAGATCATCCATGTCAAGTTTCAAGCCTTGTAGAGGAAGTTTGCTCAGTCAATTGCTCAAAGGCCCAAAAATCGACTGTGCTAGGGCAAAAGTCAACTGTGGCCCACATACAGTCAAACTTCAAGATTTTTGGTCAACATTCTCATTTTGAAGGATATTTAATCTTTTGATCAAGGGTTGATCATGATTCACAAGGATTGCTCATAATTCATCAAGACTCAAAAGTTGCTAAATTAGGGTTTTGTAGGAAATGTCAACTCAACTTTGACCAATCATAACTTTCTCATACTTTATGAGAAATGACCCATCAAAAACTCATTTTGAAGAGGATGACATGCTCTATAATCCATCTTCATCTCACAAGTTCAAAATATGCACTCACAAGAAGTTATGAATTTGGACATTATAGGTCATTTTGAAAAGTCAACAAAAACACCTTTTTTGTCAAAGATTCATACATGAGCATGGAATATCAAAATGAAATGGGACAAAAAGGGTTAATTAGAGGACATCTAAAGCTTTCTAAAAAGTCCATGAACATCTCCAAAGAGTCAAAATTGAGGAAGTTATGCATTGGTGAAGTTGACCCTTTTTGCAAAATTGCCAAAAGTCAACTATCCCTAAAACTTCAAATTTTGCCAAATGGGCCCAATCTTTTTCACTTGTTTTGAGTTGGCAACATATCCCACGAGCTCTAGCCTTTTCCACTTGTCCATATCTTATTTTTATTATTTATTTTGATTTTGATTTGAATTAATTGAATTTAAATCAAAACAAATCATATAAAATCAAAAACATTGAAAACCAAAGATTTTGTGATTGTTTCAGGTCTTATTACACAGCTAGCATCAAATCAAACCCGTATCAAGGCATGTGTGCACAAAAAGATTGGAAATAGGCCAAATTTGGAAAGTTTTCAAGGAGGATCAAATCAAATCAAAAATCATTGAAGGAGGAAGATTTGGATCAGTTTTGGAACCCTAATTTATTCCTTGGTACATATAGAACGAGGCCAGACCTAAAAACAGGTTGAAAACAGGCGCAAGAGGCAGAACCAAAACTGAAAAAAAGAAAGAAAAGTGTGAGATCAAATTTGCACTTAGCGGCATCCTCAAGACTCTTTGCCTATCTCAATCGACTCCTGGGACTCTCAGCAAGCTAAAGTGATCAAGAACCAAGCTTTTCAAGTCCCAAATCGCACTGTAAGTCTGTCCCGGTATTGCTATACTCTTGAATTCGATTAGCATTATTCTTGCACTTATAGCGTAAAATAACTGTACATTCTTGATAACCATCATGTTTTCAAGCTTTCTATAATACCCAATTGCATTTTCATGGACTGAATTTTAAGCTGCCATTGTTAGGGTTTTGGAGTTTGTTTTAGGGTTTTTGATTACAGGGAAAATTGGTCTTGATAAAAGGTACCATCGTATTCAGAAGGACGAGACGGTTCTAACCATGGCCTTGGTGGTCATTTATATCACGTGTACGTGATTTTGAGAATTGACAGGGCTATAGCGACGGACATTGTCCGTAGGTATAGGTTATCAAACCTTTAGCAACGGTGCAAGGAGGGAGATGAAGACGTGTCTTCCCCTAATTTGGTCATTTGAACTTTGGCGCGCAGTTTTTGACAATTCTCCACTAATATTTGTTTTTACATATTATTATTATTGTTTCATTATTGTACAGCAAATACAAAATGGCCCAGTGGTTGCCAAATAAGCGCTTAAGGCATTGGAAGGCTGAAGGTCAGGGGTTCGACCCCTGCCTCTAGCATTTGTTATTTTCATATTTTATTTCAGGCAATCCAATGCGTGTACAAGCCCAATGACCACCATACATCCTCCCAATCTGGCCAGCCAAGTGTCAAATGGCCAAATCTGATGGCCATCATCTGAAGGTGCACCATGAGCCAAGTCAAGCGCATGGTATTGGATCCAAAAAGTCAGCGTGGATCATCAATTATTGGGCCCAAAAGCTGATATCCACACCTCCCAAAAATGCTGATTCAGGCCCTTTTCTCACTCTTTATTTCTTTTTTATATTTTCTGTTAATTTATTTATTTACTAACCAATAACTATTTTCTTTTTTATAAAAAAAATCACAACAATTTTTCTGTCCAATTTAATTAAAGATGTTTATTTTTATTAAAAAAGGTAATTAATTTAATTAGGTTATTAATTTTAGACAACTTTAATTTCTTTGTAAATAATTAAAATCAATTAGAATAAATAGGTTTTATCACTAACTTATTATATTTTTTTTTCCTAAAATAACAAAAACCCAAAAATATGTTATATAATTATTTTCGTTAATTAATTTAATTAACTAATTAATTTTGCATTTAATTTCAAAAAAACCTAATCTTTTTTCTTAAAAAGATAATAATCAAGAACAACAAAAAACAAAATTTCTTTTTATTAGGGTAGGAGGGTCAAAACCCTAGTTTCTCGCCGATCTAATTTTCCTTGCGCGCTTTATTATTTTTACCCAATTATTATATCTGCTCACAGTTTGTAATAATTTTAATTAGGACTTTTACATTTATCGCTTTACTTTTTAAGGGTTTGTTTTTGGCTATGTAAATACCCGAAGCCTTGTAATAGCGTAGTTTTAATTT
This sequence comes from Vicia faba, assembly GCA_948472305.1. NCBI lineage: Eukaryota > Viridiplantae > Streptophyta > Magnoliopsida > Fabales > Fabaceae > Vicia > Vicia faba. The sequence goes on along the minus strand of OX451741.1, from coordinate 816,446,238 downwards.
CCGCATTTTAAATTCTGCAAATTATCAACTGTTAGATGTATGAATAGTTAGGGTTTGCATGACAAGAATGTATGTTAACTTTAAAACAGTTAGATCACCCTAAATGTGCAAAGATAAATAAACTGAAATTGAATCATTCGCACATGCGCACTCCTAGGGTACACTCCCACTTGGTTGCCTTCGGTAAATGGTCATTGAGTATAGGATGTTTTAGTGGTCGTCCTTTTTGTCCAAATATCATAGTTGCCTCGGAAAGGTTGCCTCAGAATTGTTGCCTCGGATAAATTATCTAAGACATTAGGGTTATTACTAAGACGTCCTAACATTTCTTTAGTGACCGTACGTCCCTTTCGAATTGACCCTCAAACTCTAACGACGGTGCTACCTACTCACTAATAGTGGGATAACATTGTCTAAAGGAAACAAATATAGAACGATTCTTTTTTCGAGTAGGTAGATTAGTTCTTAAGTACTTGCTCAATCCAAAACAAATTTTTCACACTTACACTCTTTTACAAACAAAGTTTTCAAAAACACTTCATTACACTCTTGAAGACAAAAGCAAGAGTTAAATCAAAGTTAAAACAAAAACTTTTCAAAGCCCACAAACACAAAGAAAACAATTTTGAAAATGATGAGAAAAGTACCTAAGAGCCCGTAGATAACTACAGATAGAAAGGGTGCTAATACCTTCCCTTTCTATAATCTACCCCCCGTACTCAAAATCTCGAAAAAGGAATTTTTCTGTGCTTTTTTCCTTTCCAGTTGGATAAAATAAAAGACGGTGGCGACTCTTGCTTACCGCGATATTTTGGGAACAAAAAACGCAAACCAGTATTAAATAGTCGGTTTTGCCACCGTATCATAGATACATTTATGATTGTTAACGTATTTGCAACATGTTTGAATGGTTTAATTGATGTTTTGATGAATATACTGACGAGTGCCATGGCTAGGGTTTGAGAAGCCATTTTGGGGCTTCTCTGTACAGGTGAAATTGTGCCAAGAAACTAATGCTATGATGATCGTGAGACCCAGACGAATTGATTGGCATAGTTAGAATTGATTTATTGTGCATCATATGAATTTTTGATGCTTGCAGGGGTATAGCTATGGAGTTTTGTCTGTAGGTATAGATGTGAGATATAAAACAATGGACAGGGAAGAAGACGGTGACTTGTCACCACCCCACTGGCCCATTTGAATTTCCCGCGTGTTTCCAGCTCATCCACTCTGTTTCACATATTTTGTTTTAATGTTATTATCTTAACAACAAAGCAGCGTAGCACAGATAGCAGGGCAAGCGTGGAACGAGCGGAGGGACCTGGGTTCGATCCCAGGTCCAAACATTTTACTATTTTCTGACCATTTAAATGCAGATCCAATACAACTCATGAGCAAATGTCCATCGTGCGCCCTATTGATCCAGCCACTAGATTGTTGCCATTACAGATCCAGCGTTCCAATATAGAAAAGACCATGGTGCACCTTCTAAGCGTGCCAGCACAGGATCTGGCGCATGTTTGGGCTCAGTATAGTGGGCCTGGACAAAATTCCAAAACACCCCCCTTGGGTGCTTAGACAGGGCCAATTTCTTACTTTTTTTTTAATTTTTAATTCTTTTTCTTTTATTTATTAATTATATTTTTTAATAACACCAATTTTTTTTTCATTTATTCAAAAATCACCAAAAAACATCAACAATCTTTTTTTCATAAAAATATTTTCAATTAATTAGTTTAATTAAATTAGGGTAATTTAATGTCTTTTTATTATAATTCAAAATAATGAGATTTAGGGTTTAATTTTATACTTAACCTATTTTTTTCCTTAAAAATAACATAAATATTTTCTCAATTTAGATTTTTAGGTCGTCTAATTATTTCTCGCATTTAATTTTCCTTGCGCTTTTAATTTTCCTTTTTCATTATTTGTAACTGCTCCGAGTTTGTAATAGTAATTAGGTTTTTATAAAATTCCGCATTTTATTTTCAGTCAAAATAATTATGTATATGCCCAAAGCCATGTAATAGTTAGGATTCTAATTTCCCGCACTTTAATTTCTGCAACCATTTAACTGTTAGATGTATGGACAATAGGCTTGCATGCAAAAGATAAATGAAATTGAAACAATAAAAAACCCTAATTATGCAAAGATAATTAACTGAAAAAATACACTTGCACATGTTCACTCCTAGGGTTTACCCAACTTGGTTGCCTCAGAAATAATGGTCGTGTCCCTCGAACGTAGGGATACCTTAACAATGACCCGCGATTCAAAATCGTCATAAAGATCATAGTCCCTACTTGTCCCTCGAGTTACCTACGAATTGATCTTATGACGATAGTCCCTTTGAAATGCTAAGGTATTTCTACTTGTTACCTTCAAAGACCATCTCGTCCCTTCGAACGTCCCTTTAAAACTCTGACAATGGTGCTACCTATTCCTTAATAATAGGATAGCGATGTCTAAAGGAAACCGAACAGACCTTTTCGAGTAGGTAGATTAGTTCTTAGGTACTTGCTCCAACAAAAACTTTCACACAAACACTTTTCAAAACAAGTTTCAAAACAACTTCGTCAGAATCTTGAGGACTAATACAAGGGTTATCACGAAGTAAAACTTTTTCAAAACAAGCACGCACAAGAAATTTAAAAAATGAGCAAGTACCTAAGAGGCCGTGGAAAACCACAGATAGAAAGGGTGCTAACACCTTCCCTTTCTATAATCTACCCTCCGTACTCAGAAACATCTCGAAAAAGGTTTTTTCTGTTCTTTTTACTTTTCCTTAGTTGGATGAAATAAAAGTCGATGGTGAATCTTGCTTACTGCGACATTTGCGAATACAAAGCGCAAACCAGTATAACAGTCGGTTCTGCCACCGTATCACAGTAGCCCTATCATCGAATGTTGAGGGACAATCGAAGGGACGTTTTACAATCACGAAGGGAACTTGTGGAGACGCTTTAGAAATTTTCTTTTAGGGACTAGATCATTTACCGAAAGGAAACTGTAGGGTCATCGAGGGACTATGATCTTTTTTGATTTATGGGTCTTTACTAAAGTGTTCCTGTATCATGACTGTTTTATTTAAAGACAACCAAAGTGGGAGATACCTTATAGGTGCTTGTGTACAATTGTGTTCTATTCAGTTATTTATCTTTTTATCAAGTTTTGCTAGCGTTTGATTTCAGTTTTGTCATACAAACCTAGTTACTAACAGCTAATATATTGCATAATATTAAAGTGCAGGAATTTAAACCTACGCTATTACAATGCTTCGGGGAGGGCATTTACATTATACAAGGATAAAGGTGGATAAAGCACTAAATATCCTAATTTTTATCTATTACACCCAGTAAGCAGATACAATAATAGTAAAAATACGAAATTAAATAAACGTGCGCAAAGTTGAAAACACGTCTGAAAATGTAAAAAAATATTTTTGTTGTTTTTAGTATAAAATAAAATAAAGCCTAAGTCTATTTAATTTTAATTTTAAGAAAAAGATGTTAAAATAATTAATTAATAAAACACTAACCTAATACTTTTTGTGATTTTTGATTTTAAGATTGATTCAAATGATAAAGTAAAAAAAAAGAACAAAGAATAGGAACATAAAAGGCCTCCTTCGATTGCAGGGAGGAGTGGGCCTTTCGATTGAAGTGAAAAATGGGGTTTCGATCCAAGGCATGTTGTCTTTTGATTGAAGTGGATTGATCCTTCGATCCAGGGAGAGGTTGCCTTTCGATTGAAGGGTGTCACCCTTCGATCCAGGGAGATGCTGCCTAGAAGTCCTTGTTGGAAACTGTTTGATGGGTCCCTTGTGAGGACATTATACCTGCAAACATGCTAGCAAACGAAAAACATGACCTAGGTTCCAAACCTAAGCCCTTTGATTTTGTCTAGAATGACAAATCGAATGAAACAACAAATATGGATGTGTTATGTAAATACAAAGTTTGACATTTTACCCTCTCTTACCAGTAGTTGGAACTTTCGATTTGGCACTTTCTGGATGTGGGTACCTTTGATCTGGGACTTTAGGGCGTGGATACTTTTGTTGAAGGGTTGCTTTGGCTTGGATTACTTATGAAAATTTTGACAACCTTTGGTGGGTTTGTGGGTAGTGTATCTCTAATCTTCTCTTTTTGGCTTGCAAGCATGCTGCTTATATAGAGTAGGAGGGAGGGGACAAGAGAAGTAATGTTTGTAACAACCATTTGAATTCCATGAATACCAAAATGTAACCTTGGCCAAAGTTAAGGGATTTTGTCCATTTTTGAACTTGGCATAAATATGGACATACTGGCCTTCGAATGCTCTCTTTCGAATGGGCTGATAGCCTCCTTCGAATGACCCTGATTCAGCTCCTTCAAACGGCTCTGATGGAGCTCCTTCGAATGACTCTGATTCATTTCTTTCGAATGGTTCTGATTCAGTTCCTTCAAATGGTTTTGGGTTCTGATTCAAAGTGTTCAGAACTTCCCCTATTAGAACATGTTAGATTAAGACATCTCTGCACTAATCAGAACATATCAGAACATGCTTTTTGAAGAATATTCTGCCTTAGTATGCCAATTGAAGGACACTCTTCTCTGATGTTCCAATCGAAGGAAGCTCTGATGCTCTAAATTAAAGGAAGTTCAGATGCTCCAAATCGAAGGAACCTCTGATGCTCCAAATTGAAGGAAGTTCTGATGCTCCAAATCGAAGGAAGCTCTGATGCTCCAATAGAAGGAACCTCTGATGCTCCAATCGAAGGAACCTTTGATGCTCCAATTGAAGGAACCTTTTAGGAATTCCAATCGGAGGATCCTTTTGCAAGGCCAATCGAAAGGTTTTTGCTGAAATACCAATCAAAGGGCATTTTGGAGATGCCAATTGAAGGGAACTTGAAAACACTACTCACAAATTTCCTTTTTATTAGGCAAGGGTTCATGACCAACCATGTAGTGGAAGATCTTGGAAAACACGAGAGGGAAAATTTTGGGGTACAACAGTTGCCCCTGTTCAATCTTAAACCTGAAGATATAGATTGGCTTGTCTGCCTTTCGTGATTTAAAGGTGGAAGATGATTGAACACTAGAGTTCCCAAAAATTTTCACTTGTCTGAAGTGATATTGTTGGTGAATAATATCGGGAATGGGCTTACAGATGCCATTTGGAAAAGGTGACAGGAGACTGTCGGAGATGGGCTTAAAGATGCCATCCACAGAACATGATGGAGAGTCGTCATAGATGGGCTTAAAGATGCCATATAGATGAATGTTGATTTCATGGGATATTCCTTGGTGGGAATCCCTATTCCTGTTGTCGAGGATGACTCTGTTGAGGAATGCTGATCTTTGTCTTAGAAAATAGAGTTTAGGAGCTTCAGTTGTCCATTACTCTACTGGGGAGTCAACTCTTGATTGAAGAGACAGAAGAGGACTGCTATCTGGTCAGGATCCAGGCTTCACAGGGACTTGCTAAAGATGATAAGGTTGACTGCTATCTGGTCGTATTCTAGGCTTCACAGCGACTTAATGGGGAAATGAGATTAAACTGTTATTTGGTCGTACCCAGGTTTTGCAGTTTCGTAAACTGGAATGGAAATCAGAAAAATATTAACGTCGATTTAACTGAACCAGAGAAGGGTCTTGGATCAACTTTGACTGGAATGGAAATCATAAGAATTATAGGGTTGATTCAACTAAACCAGACAAAAGTCTTGGAATATCTTCAACTTGAATAGAAATCAGAGAGATCTTAGTGTCGATATGACTGAACTAGAGAAGGTCTTGGATCAACTTTGACTGGAATGGAAATCAGAAGAATCTTAGGGTCGATTCAACTGAACCAGACAAAAGTCTTGGAATATCTTCAACTGGAATAGAAATCAGAGAGATCTTAGTGTCGATCTGACTGAACCAGAGAAGGTCTTGGATCAAATTTGACTGGAATGGAAATTAGAAGAATATTAGGGTCGATTCAACTGAACCAGACAAAAGTCTTGAAATATCTTCAACTGAAATAGAAATCAGAGAGATCTTAGTGTCGATCTAACTGAACCAGAGAAGGTCTTGGATCAACTTTGACTGGAATGGAAATCAGAAGAATCTTAGGCTCGATTCAACTGAACCAAACAAAATTCTTGGAATATCTTTATATGGAGTAGAAATCAGAGAGATCGTAGTGTCGATCTGACTGAACCAGAGAAGGTCTTGGATTAACTTTGACAGGAATGGAAATCAGAATAATCTTAGGGTCGATTAAACTAAACCAAACAAAAGTCTTGGGTTATCTTCAAATGGAATAGGAATCAGAGAGATCTTAGTGTCGATCTGACTAAACCAGAGAAGGTCTTGGATCAACTTTTACTGGAATGGAAATCAGAAGAATCTCAGGGTCGATTCAACTGAACCAGATAAAAGTCTTGGAATATCTTCAACTGGAATAGAAACCAGAGAGATCTTAGTGTCGATCTGACTAAACCAGAGAAGGTCTTGGATCAAATTTTACTGGAATGGAAATTAGAGGAATCTTAGGGTCGATTCAACTGAACCAGACAAAAGTCTTAGAATATCTTCAACTGGAATAGAAATCAGAGAGATCTTAGTGTCGATCTGACTGAACCAGAGAAGGTCTTGGATCAACTTTGACTGGAATGGAAATCAGAAGAATCTTAGGGTCGATTCAACTGAACCAGACAAAAGTCTTGGAATATCTTCAACTGGAATAGAAATTAGAGAGATCTTAGTGTCAATCTGACTGAACCAGAGAAGGTCTTGGATCAACTTTGACTGGAATGGAAATCAGAAAAATCATAGGATCGATTCAACTGAACCAGGTAAAAGTCTTGGAATATCTTCATCTGGAATAGAAATCAGAGAGATCTTAGTGTCGATCTGACTGAACCAGAGAAGATCTTGTGAGGGCATCTTTCTGAGGAAGATCCTGAGATAACCCTTTGTTATACGTAGATTTTGAGAAGACTACCAGGTCACATAAGTAGTCAACGGTGTTTGTTGATTTGATTTTTCCCTGAAAAAGGTAAAGAATTAGTCATATGCAAATTCATGATGTATGAAATGCATTGTGATGATGTTCTTAAAATAAATGAGATTATGTTGTATGCGATGTGTATGTGCATGCCACGATGTATGAATAGGGGATACTAATGCGATATTTTCCAGTCTAGGAAAGTAAATCCTTGACTGCTGCTGGAGAATATAAGGAAGCTGAATCCTTCATTTCCACTGGGGATGGTGAATAGAGATGATTCGCTGGGGATTGACTCTGCTTAAGAATAACTCTGTGGATGGAGGATGCTTTGTTGGAAAATCTTGCTGATGTAGAGGAATAGACTCTGTTGGGGAATGAGCTTCCGTAGTTTGCGAAATAAACTCTACCCGGGAGGAGGTTTTATGAACCGTTAAAACTTGGATGGGGAAAACAGACTTCAGTTGGAGAAGGTAATCCATGCTTGGGGAAGAAGAGGACAAAACTCTGGTTGTTTCTGCTCTGTGGGGAACATAGACGTCACGGGGTCGTATGTAATGGTGACTTCATTTCAAACTGTCTCTGCCCATGTACCTGCTGGACAGAGTAACTGTCGGGACTATGAATTGTTTTTTTTTGACTTTGCCCAATTTCTTAAATTCATCAGCAACTGTCTTTCTATTTTTTATGCAAACATTTGTGAATAGTGATCATATTCAAATTCATATGTCAAAAATAAGTCATTGGAAGTTTTTTTTTGCAAAACAAAACAGAAAAAGAGAAACAAATAGTTTTGTACTTTCAAAGAATGATTTGTATTGATTTTCGAAACTTGCCTATAACAGGCATTTTGTACAAAGAGACTGTCGTTCTAGTAGGAGAACACCGCCGTAAGAAGTGAAAGCTACACAAAATAGTGTACAGAGAGAAAATAACTATGTGTAATAATCCCATTGAGTTTCAACTCTGCTATTGCCCTTGTGTCTTCGAGCGTCTCATCACTTTGCTACTTGTCCAAAGGTGACTGGATTGATCGGTACCGTTTGAGTTTTGGTAGTTAATATTAAGGTTTGGTCGCAAGGTGATCCAATGGGACATAGTTGTACGCTTCAAATCCCTAACTTTTTCCTGGACCGCCCTTTCGGGTTTTCAGTCCACCAGGATACCCTTTTCTGCCCAAGCCGCCTTTTCCGGTTTTCGACTTTCCAGGTGTACAAATTTATTTTGTTTTTTATCCCTAATTTTTGCCCGAACCCTTTTGGTTCGCCGGGATGCCCTTATTTTTGTCTAGGCCAGTCAACCTAGCGGGTCTTTATTCATGCGTAGTATCTTTTCACTATGTTCGCATTAATAGGGTGAGGAAGGTCGTCACCATCCATGGTGGTCAAAATCATGGCTCCACCTGAAAATATGCTTTTGATCACAAATGGCCCTTCGTACGTGGGAGTCCATTTGCCCCTGGGATCACCTTGTGGCAGTATGATAAGCTTGATTACTAGATCACCCACTTGATACACTTGATGTCTGAACTTTTTGTTGAAAGCCTTGATCATCCGTTTTTGATACATTTGACCATGACAGACATCGGTAAGCCTTTTCTCATCAATCAAATTTAGTTGATCAAGTCAAGTTTGGATCCAATCATCTTCATTCAAGCCTGCATCCTTCATGATCCTTAGAGAAGGGATATGGACCTCAATAGGCAGGACAACCTCCATACCATATACTTGAGAATAAGGCGTTGCCCCTGTCGAAGTGCGTGCTGAGGTGCGGTAGCCATGAAGACCAAATGGTAACATCTCATGCCAGTCTTTGTATGTCATCGTCATCTTCTGTATGATTTTCTTGATATTCTTGTTAGCAGCCTCCACAGTGCCATTCATCTTCGGTCGGTAAGGGGAAGAATTATGATGCTGGATCTTGAATTACTTACAGAGTTTGGTGATCATTGTGTTGTTGAGATTTGTACCATTGTCAGTAATGATTCTCTCTGGAACACCATACTGACAAATCAGGTTATGCTTGATAAATCGCGCCACAACATTCTTGGTAATAGAAGAAAAAGAGGCAGCCTCAACCCACTTCGTGAAGTAATCAACGACCACTAGGATAAAGCGATGCCCATTGGAAGTGGTAGGTCTAATCTCTCCGATCATATCAATGCCCCACATTGCAAAGGGCCATGGAGCCTCCAAGACGTTCAAAGGAACCAGAGGTACATGCACCTTATCAGCATAGATCTGACATTTGTGACAAGTTACAGAATGTTGATAGCATTCTGCTTCCATAGTGGACCAATAGTATCCTGCCCGTAGGATCTTTTTATCCATGGTGTGTCCACTAGAATGGGTGCCGAAGGTAACTTCGTGTAGATATGCCATAATCCTCTCTGCTTCATTCTTACCTACGCACTGAAGTAAAGTAGGGTCATGATTGTGCTTATAGAGGATTCCATTACCGAGGAAGAACTTTGCGGAGAACCTCCTCAGGAACTTCTTATCATTGACATATTCCCCCTCAGGATATTCTTGAGCCTCAAGATACCCTTTCACTTCATGGAACCAAGGTTTGTCTGCTATCTCTTCAGTGTCAATCTCGTAGCAATATACCGGTTCATCCAACCTATCAATAGTGATCGGAGGGGCCTCGTTGTGCCACTTGACCTTGAACATAGATGACATGGTAGCTGGTGCGTCCGCTAACTGATTCTCTTCTCGTGGGAAATGTTCAAAGGTGACCTCTTTAAAGTGTGGAAGCAATGTCAGCACGTGTTCTTTGTAAGGGATAAGATTCGGGTGCTTTGTATCCCATTCACCTTCGATCTGGCTTATTACCAAGGTTGAATCCCTGAATATGCTCAAGAGCTTGATCCTCAGGTCAATAGCAGCTTTGAGACCCATGATGAATGCTTCATACTCCACCACATTACTGGTACAGTTGAAACATAACCGGGCAGTGAAAGGAGTATGACAACCCTCAGGGGATATAATTATAGCACCAATGCCATTACCGAGTGCGTTCGAGGCTCTGTCAAAAACCATAGTCCATCAGGATCCTTCTTCAGGTCCTTCATCCGGTCCAGGTTCTTCACAGTTAGTCACTAAAATAATATTATCATCCGGGAACTCAAAATTCATGGACTGGTAGTCATTTACAACCTGATGAGCCAAATGATCTTCTAGTACACTTCCCTTGATTGCTTTCTGGGTCGTGTATTAGATATCGTATTCGGTCAGGATCATTTGCGATCTTGCTATTCTTCCGGAGAGAGCGGGCTTCTTAAAGATGTACTTGAGCAGTGAGTATCTTGTTTCACAGTCAGTAAACTTTTTGCTAAGGTAGTATATTGCATGCTCTTTTCGACCGAACTCATCATGCTGCCCCAGCACACAACCCATTGAATTATCTAACATTGTTAAGTATATTATCAAAGGTCTTCCTTCAATCAGAGGCATCAAAATTGGAGGCTCTTGAAGGTATTCTTTGATTCTCTCAAAGGCGGTCTGGCATTCGTCATTCCACTTTACCACTTGGTCTTACTTTAGGAGTTTGAAGATTGGCTCACAAGTAGCCGTTAAGTGGGAAATGAACCTAGAAATTTAATTTAGGCGTCCTAAGAAGCCTCTGACCTCTTTCTCAGTGCGAGGAGCCGACATCTCTTGTATAGCCTTCACTTTTGCAGGGTCTACTTGAATACCCTTGTCACTGACAAAGAAACCTCGGAGTTTACCAGACCTTATCCTGAAGGTGAATTTGTTCGGATTTAACCTCAGCTTGTACGTCTTCAACCTATCAAACATCTTTTATAGATGATCAAGGTGCTCTTCCTCAGTTTGAGACGTGGCTATCATGTCATCAATATAAACCTCTATCTCATGGTGAATCATGTCATGAAAAAAGGCTACCATGGCTTGCTGATAGGTTGACCCAGTGTTCTTCAACCCAAACGACATCACTTTGTAGCATAAAGTGCCCCATTGTGTGACAAAGGTTGTCTTCTCCATGTCTTCTAGTGCTATCTTGATCTGATTGTAACCATAGAAACCATCTATGAAGGAAAAGATCTTATGCTACACGGTGTTGTCAACCAGAACTTCAATGTGGGGAAGCGGAAAGTCATCCTTGGGGCTTGCCCTATTCAAATCTCTGTAGTCCACACACATTCGTACCTTACCGTCCTTTTTAGGCACCGAGACCACATTAGCAACCCATTGGGGATAAGAAGTGACAACTAGGAACCCAATGTTGAACTGTTTCATAAACTCTGCTTTAATCTTCTCTGATATTTCAGGGTCCATACGACGGACCTTCTGCTTTACTGGAGGGAAATCTTCTTTAGTTGGCAGACAATGAACCACAATATTTGTTTCCAGTCCTGGCATGTCTTCAAACGACCAGGCAAAGATCTCGACATAATCATGCAACATCTCTATCAACCACTATTTGACACGAAGCTCCAAATTTGCACCTATCTTGACCTCTTTTCTGTTCTCTTCTGTGCCCAAATTCACTGTCTCAACTGGCTCTTCATGAGGCTGTATAGCCTTTTCTTCCTGTTGTAACAGTCTGGCAAGTTCTCCGGGTACCTCACAATCTTCCTCACCTTCGTCCTCGGCTTGGTTGATCGGATTTTCAAATTCATAACCGGCAATAGCAGAACTGTTATCAATGGGATCCAGAGTGGATATGGATCTGCAGTTTGATACGTGGGTGTGTGTAAGAGCATAACTGTATAGACAAAGTAAAAAAGAAGAAAAGAAAAATAGATAGCGCAAAATTTGTATGCATAAACGTCCAATGTTTTATTAATGCCATATGAAATTGAAGTATGATAGCCCTCACAAATAAACCATTGTGCCGCAGGTAAGACACATGGCCGTAAAGTTTATATTTTTTATTACATATCCAAAAACAAGAAAGACAATTATTTCTGAATAAAAGTAATTGGTACAAAGTCTTTTGCTGTCCAGTTACTGGGTCCACCATTGGTAGTAGGGAAGATCCAGCTATCCATGTCACCATCATTATCACTATCTTCTAGGGCGTTGACCCCATGATTACTGATGTGTATGGGAGCTCTTCCAACACGAGCACGAAGAACAGCCCTTTGAGCCCCTGAAGAGAAACCCAAACCGAACTTATCAGATTTGTGTGGAATGTCAGAGAGCTGGCCCAAGATGGTAGACCCACTTTCTTCAATAACTGATTTTGCATCCTTGAGAGAAGCCATCTTCAAGGGAGGTCCGGTGATTCTTGGCAGATTGGTGACAACTTCAGTTGCAGCCATAGTCTGAGGTACCTCTTCGAAATTCTGACACGGAGTCTCGATGAACTCTCCATCCATTTCTACGTACCTGAAGGAGTTCAGATGACTGACCATGTATTCTTCTTCACCGTGCACCGTGACAATCTTTCCTTTTACCGGGTATTTCATCATCTGATGTAGAATGGATGTAACGGCTCCTGCCCCATGAATCCAAGGGCGACCCAATAAACAAGAATAGAATGGTCTGATATCCATCACGTAGAAGGTAGAGTCAAAGGTCTGAGAACCAATTTTGATGGGGATGTCCACCTCCCTGTGCACCATTCTCTTCTAACCATCGAAAGCCCTTACCACTATGTTGCTGGGCTTCAAGGTCAAACCTTCATAGTCTAGTATATCCAGAGCCTTCTTAGGCAGTACATTCAATGATGAACCAATATCTACCAGGACATGGGCCAAAGTAGTGCCCCTGCATTCAACAAAGACATGCAACGTGTCGTACCCCAAAATTTGCCCTCTTGTTTTACTCAAAACATACTCCTAGAGGTCCTCAACTTGCCCAAGGATACATAAGGATTGACCAGACAAGTCCTCCTCCTAAGACAATGAGCCTCAAATTAGGGTTTCATTCCTCATAAAGATGTTTGAGTTCCAAGGGTCCTAAATGGTTTCCATAGCCCTAATATGTTCTCAAGATCATCCATACCAAGTTTCATGCATTGCACAAGAAGTTTGCTCAGTCAACAACTCAAATGCCTAAAAATCAACTGTACTAGGTCAAAAGTCAACTGTGACCCACATACAGTCAAACTTCAAGATTTTTTGTCAACATCAACATTTTGAAGTGATATCCATCATTTGATCAAGGGTTGATCATTATTCCTCAAGGAATGCTCCTAATTCATCAAAACTCAAAAGTTGCTAAATTAGGGTTTCTATAGGAAAAGTCAACCAAACTTTGACCAGGCATAACTTTCTCATACTTTATCAGAAAGTTTTCCACCAAGGCTCATTTTTAAGAGAATCCAATTCTCTACAACTCATATTCATCCCTCAAGTTCAAGAAATACACTCATGGAAAGCTATAAATTCAGACATTATAGGTCCTCTTCAAAAGTCAACAAAAACACCTTTTGGGTAAAAGCTCCTTACATGAACATGGAAAATCCAATTAATATGAAACCAAAAGGGTTGTTTAGGTGACATACTCAGATTTCCAAAAAGTCCAAGAACACCCTCCTAGAATCAAAATTGAGGAAGATATGCATTGTCAAAGTTGGTCATTTTTGGAAATTTGCACAAAGTTAACAATGTTCAAAATGGCATTTTCTCCACATGGGCCTATCTTTTCAAGTTTGGAGCTTGTTCCTAACATGGTCCACGACCCATGAACCACTCCATGCCTCATTCACTTATTTATTTAATTTATTATGATTTTATTCATTTAAAAATAAAATAAAATCAAATAAAATCAAATAAAATCAAAATAAATCATATAAGTTGCTTTTGGGATGACTTTGGCATTGAATGAAGATGATATATGTTGTCAAACAAAGATCAAATCATGCAAGGGCTGATTGGAATGAAAATGACATGATTTAGCCAATTTTGGAAACAAATAATGCAAGGAACAAATCAAATCTTTTCTCCATGATTGTTCAAGATTGAATATGTTTTTGTTGACCTAATGCCTTATAATACATATACATATACATAAGGTTGTCAGACAGAAAGTACAAGAAAAGCCTGCCTCCACAAGTCCAGAAAAAACTCCAATTTTTGACAAAAAAGTGGTGATCGAATTATGATTTAAAGGGCGATTCAAGGTGTTTCAAGGCCACCAATCCACTCATGGGAACCTCCTGAAGCTAACAACATTGTTTGCACGCATAAAAGCTCCAAGAATCATCACCTTACAACATCACGGTTTGCCCTTATTCTTGAATTCGATTCTGACTATACGCGCATGATTAACAATTTCTAAGCATACCTTCATGTTTGTATCATCATTTAGAATGTATTTGTATGATTAATTATGAGTTTTGACTCATGTATAGACAACTGCCATTGTTAGGGTTTAAGGTTGTGTTTTAGGGCTTTTTGATACAGGTAAAATCAGGGCAAAAGATGGATACCATCATACTCACGAGATCAAAACTAGTTGATCTGTATGTTTGGATTTAATTTATCTTGCTTGTTTGAAATGTTTGAGATTTATAGGGTTACAACTACAGCGTTTGTCCGTAGGTAAAAGGTCGTTAGCTAAAACGACGGTCCTGCTGAAGAAGACGATCGCGTGTCAAAGCCCGGTTGGCTAATTTGAATTATGCATGCGCGTTTTGGCATAATGCTTAATATTTTCTTGATATTTTATTTATGTTATTATGTTAACAAACAAATCAACCAACGCATATGGCAAGGCGAGCAAGCATATGAGGGGAAGGACCTGGGTTCGATCCCAGGTCCAAGCATCTTGTGATTTTATTTTCTTAACGCGCTTTACAGGATCCCATGTGCCTCACAATCCAACGTCTATCATGCACCCAAGATCCACACCATCAAATCATGTCATGGCCAGATCTCATGCCTCCAGGAAGCAGTCACATGGTGGACCTCCTGAAGACCAGTTGCACTGAATCAAACAATTGACTGGGCTTATGAATCTTGGGCCTGGAGAAATCAGCGTTGCACCCCCAGACTACTCAACAAACCCAGGCCCAATTTACTTTTTTTTATATTTTCTTTTGTTTAATTATGTGTTTTTACAAAATTAATCATTTTTTTATTAAATAAAAAAATCACAAAAAACATTAAAATCATATTTTTTTCATAAAATATTTTATTTCATTAATTAATTAGCTTAATTTAATTAGGGCAATTTAAATTCTTTTTCCATAATTAAAAATCAACTAGAAATTAGGTTCAATTTGAAATTTAATTATTTTCTCAATAAAAGATACACAAAAATATTTTTTAATTAATTAGATTTTTTAGGCTCCTATTTAATTCCCGTGTTCCTCGCGCGTATTTATTTATTTATAGTTCCAATTATTGTAACTATTTCGAGGTTTGTAATAGTTTTTAATTAGGGTTTATTTTACCGCTTTTTATTTACTGTTTACCCCCCAAATTTTGGTTACGTAACCCCTCCCTGAGGCCTTGTAATAGTTAGGACTTTAATTTCTCGCACTTTACTTTCTACTATTATAAACTGCTAGATGTATGGATAATAGACTTGTATGCGAAAGACAGATGAAATTAAAACAGTAGATCACCTTAATTGTGCAAAGATAAATAAACTGAAAAATAACACATGCACATGCTCACTCCTAGGGTTTGCCTCACTTCGGTTGCTTTCGGTAAACAGTCATGAAGTATAAGGAGTTTTAGTGGTTGCCCTCCAGTCCTGAAAGATCAAAATGACCCATTCGAATGTTGCATTGGAAAGATCTTTAAGACTTTAAGGTGACTACTAAGGTTCCCTAACCATTGCTTTTGTGACCGTAATTGTCCCTTCGAATGTCCCTTAAAACTTCCAACGACTAGGGTTAACTACTCACTAATAGTAGGATAACACCGTCTAAAGGAAACGAGAACGAATAGTCTTTTTCGAGTAGGTAGAAAATCTTAAGTACTTGCTCAAAACAACAAAAACTTTTTCACAAACACTTTCAAAACAGTTCTTAAAAACAACTTCGTCACACTCTTGAGGACAGATACAAGGGTTACCACGAAGTTAAACAAAAACTTTTCAAAACATACACAAGCAATTTCAAAATGAGCAAGTACCTAAGAGTGCATGGAGAACCATGGATAGAAGGGGTGCTAACACCTTTCCTTTCTATAATCTACCCCCTACTCAGAAACATCTCGAAAAAGGTTTTTTCTGTTCTTTTTCCTTTTCCTTTGTTGGATGAAATAAAAGTCGATGGCGACTCTTTCTTATCGCAACATTTGCAAACAAAAAATGCAAATCAGTATTAACAGTCGGTTCTACCACCATATCATACAACACATCATTGTGTTTCCTCCCTCTAGGTGTCAGATCAGCATCAGAAAAGCCCAAATCGTTATCAGCTGTCAAACTAGCCACACAATCTTCGAATTGGTCAGGAGAGGTTTCCTGTGGCACATGGGCAGTTTTAAGAAATTTCACCAAAGCCTTCGCATGAGCTTCAAAGCACAACAGTAAGGCTAGCATATAAATCTTTGAAGGGGTCTGCCCTAGCTGTTCGACTACATTGTAGTCGCTTTTCTTTATAATTTTCAAAATTTCTTCCATCTCCTTCTTGGAAGCCTTTGGGATAGATACTGACTGCGCCTTCGTCTGGACAGGCTCAACCAAAATGTCTTTGCCCCGAGTCTCGATCGACTCGGTGATAGGGGTGTCAGCAGGGGTAATCATAGGAACTGTAGTAGTAGTATCAGCAGGAACAAAAGCATGAATGATCACAGGACCAGTAACAACTTTTGGAAGAGAAATCTCAGGGGAGAACACTCTTCAACTTCTGGTTATTTTGCTGGTTCCCACAATGTTGCTAATGTCGGGGTCATCCTTCTCAGAAACCTGGTCTTCATCAGCCAGCCAATCTTGCTTGACGCCGTGGTAGCAGATGTCACCCCCATAGTTCTAGGGAACAATTTTGTATGAGGAGTATGTGATTGGCCCTGGAATAGTAATTATCAGTGGAGTCACCTTGGAACAGATGTAATCCTGACGGGTCTTTTGGTGGAGACCCTGGGAGGATTGGCGGAAATGGTTATTATTGAAACATCCTTGTAAGAAATGGTTGGAAATGGAGTCTTTTCAAACAAAATCTCTTTGTCATCCATCAGGCGTTGAACACATGCCTTCAATAAATGACAACCAGTCGGTAGAGATAAACAGAGGTGGCAACCTTCACCACAACTTGGAAATAAACCGGCCTTCAATAGGTTCCTCTTGAAGGTCAGGAGAGGAGTAACAAGTTCATCAACAACAATAACAAACACATCATCTTCAACAGCGTTAACACCACGGTCGTGCTTGGGCAAAGGAGCAGTGATAACATTTGGGATCTCAGGGGTGTCAAATTCAATTTCCTTTGCCTGGAGAAGGTCTTGCACCTTGTTTTTCAAAGCCCATCAGTCGTTTGTATCATGACCTGGACTTTCTGAATGGTAAGCATAATGAGCATTTGGGTTGTAACGGGGAGAGGCAGTGTTGGGATTCTTCAGAGCTTCCCGCAAGGTTACCAGATTAGATTTCAACAAATGTGGCAAGACTTGAGACAATGTCATATTTATCCGAGTAAACTGTCTTACCTGCCTTTCTGTTCTAGGCTGATTGTTCCTTTGTTGAGTAGTTGCAGGCTTAGAGATCATGACAGCCCCTACCGCTGGACGATGTTCAGTTCTATCCTGATTCCTTCGATGGTACACAACACTAACCTCTTTCTTCCCAGCAAATGGCTTCCTTATTGTATTGGAGGACGCGTCCTTTTGGATCTTCCCACTCCTAATTCCAGCTTCCACCCATTCTCCTGTCAAAATCAATTCAGTGAAGCCGACTGAGGAACTTCCAATCAGATGATTGAAAAATGGACCAGACAGGGTCCCCAGAAACATATCCACTAGCTCCCTATCCGACATGGGAGGCTGAACTCTTCCTGCTAAGTCCCTCCACTTCTGAGCATAGTCTTTAAAGCCTTCGCTCAAACCCATAGACATACTTTGGAGTTGTGTACGGGTGGGAGAAAGGTCTGCATTATACTGATACTTCTTGTAGAAAGTAGCAGTCGGGTCTTCCCAATTACGAATGTTGGTCCCCTCCAGCTGGTAGAACCATTCTAGTTGAGTTTCAGACAGACTATCCTGAAAGAAGTGGACCCATAAGTCCTTGTCAGCAGTGTGAGGCTGAATCTTCCTCACATAAGATCGGAGGTGCATCTTGGGACATGAAACCCCATCATATTTGGGGAACACTAGCACCTTGAACTTTTGCGGGATGACAACCCCTGAGACCAAACCTAGCTCTTCAAAATCCAGACCCGGTACCTTCCGGACCTCTATTGCATTCAAACGATCCTCCAGTTGTTTATATTTTTCATCAGCAGGAGGATACTGTTCCTCATCATAGTCAGATTCATCATCAGATTCTTTTGGACTGGAGTCTTCCTCTCTTGTTTCCTCCTCTTGATTGTTTCCTTCCTTTGATGAAGTTATCAGTTCAGAGGCTCGCTGCACTGGTCCTCTGATTCTTCTTCCCAGATTCACTAACCCAGTTGGCTTCTTCTTCTCTTTAACAAGCAGGGCTTTCAGTTCTTCTTGCCCCTTGGTCAGAGCCATGATCATCTATCGAAACTGAGCATTCTGAGTCTGTAGATCCTTGATGTTTTGTTCAAGAGCCATTTCTTTACTTGCTGAAATAAACAACAAAGAAGATAACAACCTTGCTTTGAGACCTGCTTATGCAATGAGATGCATGATATGCTTATGCAATGTTTTCAAGGACCTTATCAGATTTAAGCTCTTTTAAACAAAACAAAAAGCAAAACCTTTTAGTAGCAAGTTTTTAAAGAAACAAAAGATTACACAAGGATAAACATTGAAAGGAAGTTCCTAAGTCTCCCATGGGCGCTTCTTCTTGGTGTTGAGGTTCCTCTCTTCATGAAGTTGTTTTATTAATTCCAGCACCTTCTTCTCACTTGCATAGAATTGAGCCTCAAAAGTATCCTGTTCTCCTTTGAGCTGGATCCAAGACTTTTGCAACTCTTTGAAGTTGGTTGGCATATCAGGATGGAGAATAATACGGGACTCGCCCCCTTGAACAATAGGTTCTAAGATTACCGGTAAGATGGAATCGTATGGCATCATAAGACTTTGGGCTCGAGCTCTCACCCATTTGAGGTAAGGTTCCAAAGGGATGGAGTTATTATGCCCCAAAGTCCTACTATCAGTCTTCTTAACAATTCCCCAAGAGCGGATGAACCTCTGACGATAATTTTGCAAATCATCTGAGTAGTTGAACACAATACCATGGATGAGCATATCCGGTGCACCATTTCTCCATGCATAGGCAAACTGACGTAGTGCTAAAGAAGGATTGTAGGTGATGCCTCCCCTAATGCCTAGGAGTGGCACATTAGGAAATTCTCCGCAACGATCAATAAAAGAAATGTCCTATTGAGAGCGAGGACACCAATGGATGTCGGAGTGAGAGAGAGAGAGACATTAGTCTTTGACTCCACCTTAAGCCTAAATCATTTTGCATTATTGACCAAGGAAGGTGCGAAATAAACCACCTATATAGCAGTGGGGTGCAACACATGAGAGCTCCTCGCTTCTTCAGAGTACGAGTATGGAGAGAATGTAGGATATCCCCGAGCAATGTAGGAACCAAATTGTGAGCAAGAAAGATGTTGATGGCATTCACATCTATAAGTTGATCTGAATTAGGAAATAGGACCAAACCATAGATCAAGAGGGCTAATATATCTTCGAAGGCATGATAACTCATAGCATCTAGGAAAATTTGAGCTTTCTTCATCAGGAAATTTGCAAGGAGACCCTTAACTTAACTTATTTTTCCCCAATTGGACTCAATGTCAGATGGCTTTAAGTGCAAAGCTACGGTAACATCTTCAGAAGCTGGGTCTTGTTCTAAACCAGTGAAAGGTACTCGCTCCAATATAGGTAAACCAAGTAACTTAGAGAATTCCTCCAGGGTAGGCACCAGTTGATAATCGGGGAATGTGAAGCAATGGTGCTTAGGGTCGAAGAACTGGAATAAGACACTCATCAAACCTTTGTCAAACTCGGTGGTAACCAAACTGAGAAAGTGACCATGTCTTTTGTGGAATGATGAGTCCTTGGGGACTTTCAAGACTAATTCATTGAGCTTAGGAGGAACTTCTGTGTAGTGAATCCGAATGGTTTTTCTGCGAGCTGAATTCATATCCTACAAAACAGCCAAGAGGTAAATCCAACATGTCCTTGAAATGATTAGTACATATGAAGTCATGAAGTTTATGATGTAATGATTATGCTAAAAATCAAAGATAAACACAAGAAAATCACATAATAGACCTTAGGTTCAAAGGCTTGCATGAGTTTTTAAGGTATGTACCCTCTTGAATGTTCAGTTGGCTCAACCTGTCCTATTAATAGTAACCGGGTTCTAAGGAGCCTCAATATCACTGACCTTCCCTTCATAAATTGTTTCAGCTCCGCACCGAAGTATTGCAGCCAAAAAATCCTGAAAGTCCAACCTCAATGAGTGTAGTATCGAGTATCAACCAATCTCCGGTCGGAACCAAAGTCGGTTATCTCACTACTTCCTAATGACTAGGATGAGTCAATTAAAGGTTCTAAAGGCCAGTTAGCGCTTAGTGACACTATGAGGAATCCTAATGTTATCCTTAACTTACTCAAGGAACATTAGTACAATCCAAAGTATCGCGCTAATGTAGCCACCACTTTGTCCGTATCGGTCTATGCCGTACAACCTCCATGATTTATTGCTACTTACCTAATAAGGTGCCCCAGATCTGGGTGAAGGATCTTTCAGTAACAACCTAAGCAACCCTCAAAGATAAAGAAAACAAAACACACAATGTAAAGCATATTAAAAAATGAACTAACTCTAAGGTAAACCCCACTTTTCTTAATCCCCAACAGAGTCTCCAGTTCTGTGATACGGTGGCAGAACCGACTGTTAATACTGGTTTGCGTTTTTTGTTTGCAAATGTCACGGTAAGCAAGATTCTCCACCTACTTTTCTTTTATCCGACAAAGGAAAGGGTGAAAAGAACATAAAAAGACCTTTTTTGAGATTTTCTGAGTAAGGGGGGTAGATTATGGAAAGGGAAGGTATTAGCACCCTTTCCATCCATGGTTTTCCACGGGCTCTTAGGTACTTGCTCATTTTTTGGAAACTGTTTGTGTTTGTGTGTTTTGAAAGATATTTGTTTGCTTTATGGTAACTCTTGTATCAGTCCTCAAGAGTGTGATAAAGCGTTTTTGAAAATAGTTTTTGAAAAGTGTGTAAGTGTGAAAAAGTTCAAGTTTGAGCAAGTATCTAACAGTTATCTACATACTCGAAAAAGGATGTTCTTTTCCTCATTTCCTTTAGATAGTGCTATCCTACTATTAGTGAATAGGTAGCCCTATCGTCGGATGTTGAGGGAAAATCGAAGGGACGTTTTACAATCACGAAGGCAACTTGTGGATACGCTTTAGCAATTTTCTTTTAGGGACTAGATAATTTACCGAAAGGCAATTGTAGGGTCATCGAGGGACTATGATCTTTTTTTATTTATGGATCTTTACTAAAGCGTTCCCGCCTCATGACTGTTTTATTTAAAGGCAACCAAAGTGGGAGATACCTTAGAGGTGCTTGTGTGCAATTGTGTTCAATTCAGTTATTTATCTTTTTATCAAGTTTTGCTAGCGTTTGATTTCATTTTTGTCATACAAACCTAGCTACTAACAGTTAATATATTTCATAATATTAAAGTGCAGGAATTTAAATCTACGCTATTACAATTCTTCGGGGAGGGGATTTACATTATACAAGGATAAAGGGGGATAAAGCAGTAAATATCCTAATTTTTATCTATTACACCCAGTAAGCAGATACAATAATAGTAAAAATACGAAATTAAATAAACGCGCGCAAAGTTGAAAACACGTCTGAAAATGTAAAAAGAAAATCTTTTTGTTGTTTTTAGTATAAAAGAAAATAAAGTCTAAGTCTATTTAGTTTTAATTTTAAGAAAAAGATGTTAAAATAATTAATTAATTTATTCATAAATTAATTTGATTAATAAAACACTAACCTAATATTTTTTGTGATTTTTGATTTTAAGATTGATTCAAATGATAAAGTAAAAAAAAGAACAAAGAATAGGAATATAAAAGGCCTCCTTCGATTGCATGAAGGAGTGGGCCTTTCGATTGGATTGAAAAATGGGGTTTCGATCCAAGGCATGTTGTCTTTCGATTGAAGGGTGTCATCCTTCGATCCAAGGAGAGGTTTCCTTTCGATTGAAGGGTGCCACCCTTTGATCCAGGGGGATGCTGCCTAGAATCCTTGCTGGAAACTATTTGATGGGTCCCTTGTGAGGACACTATACCTGCAAACATGCTAGCAAACGAAAAACATGACCTGGGTGCCAAACCCAAGCCCTTTGATTATGTCTAGAATGACAAATTGAATGAAATAACAAATATGGATATGTTATGTAAATATAAAGTTTGACATTTTACCCTCTCTTACCAGTAGTTGGAACCTTCGATTTGGAACTTTCTAGACGTGGGTACCTTCGATCTAGGACTTTCTGGGCGTGGATAATTTTGTTGAAGGGTTTCTTTGGCTTGGATTACTTATGAAAATGTTGACAACCTTTGGTGGGTTTGTGGGTAGAGTATCTATAATCTTCTCTTTTAGGCTTACAAGCATGCTGCTTATATAGAGTAGGAGGGAGGAGACAAGAGAAGTAATGTTTGTAACAACCATTTGAATTCCATGAATACCAAAATGTAACCTTGGCCAAAGTTAATGGATTTTGTCCATTTTTGAACTTGGCATAAATATGGATATACTGGCCTTCGAATGGGCTGATGGCCTCCTTCGAATGGCCCTGATTCAGCTCCTTCGAATGGCTCTGATGGAGCTCCTTCGAATGACTCTGATTCATTTCCTTTGAATGGTTCTGATTCAGTTCCTTCGAATGGTTCTGGGTTCTGATTCGAAGTGTTCATAACTTCCCCTATCAGAACATGTTAGATTAAGACATCTCTGCACTAATCAGAACATATCAGAACATGCTATTTGAAGAATATTTTGCCTTAGTATGCCAATTGAAGGACACTCCACTCTGATGTTCCAATCGAAGGAAGCTCTGATGCTCCAAATCAAAAGAAGTTCTGATGCTCCAAATCGAAGGAAACTCTGATGCCCCAAATCGAAGGAAGTTTTGATGCTCTAAATCGAAGGAAGCTCTGATGCTCCAATCTAAGGAACCTTTGATGCTCCAATCGAAGGAACCTTTTAGGAATGCCAATCAGAGGATCCTTTTGCAAGGCCAATCAAAAGGTTTTTGCTGAAATACCAATCGAAGGGCATTTTGGAGATGCCAATCAAAGGGAACTTGAAAACACTACTCATAAATTTCCTTTTACTTAGGTAAGGGTTCGTGACCAACCATGTAGGGGAAGATCTTAGAAAACATGAGAGGGAAAATTTTAGGGTACAATAGTACCCAATCGGTTTTCCAATCAAGTCTCCAGTGATAACAATCTTCTTCCCCATTACGTAAGACGTAACTTGATGATTCGATGAAGTTGCATGAATCCAGAATTCCTTTACCAAAATGGGGAATACTGGACCTAACAGACGATCAAAGTACCTGTTCCAGCCTTGAGCAGTTACATCTTCAAAAAGATTAAAGCCATTCTCCTTTAAGCTTTCAAATTCAATGATAAACTCACAAAGAATTTCAAGAGAATCGACTGGAGTGAGCAAAGTTCTTATTGGTTCTTCGTACTATTCAACTTTTGAAGAAGAACCAGGAGCACTTTGAAGATTTTTGACGCTTGAGGAAGATACCATTCTTCACACAGTTTATTTTGAGATTTCTGAGAAAAGGGTTTTTTACAAAACAAAAGCTAGAGAGAGTAATAGAAGCGAGAAGAAGTGAATGAAATAGTGATTGTGTATTTATAATCAATTTTGAAAACTTAATCAGTAAGAAAGAGAAAACAAATTAATGATTACACTGCAATTATGAAACCTGAAAATAGGGGATTGCATGGAGATAAGAAATAATTACCAATGACGCGTGTCTCAATGCATCCAATCAGAGCCTTAGACCCTTCATAATTTGAATGCGTGTTCAGCCTTAGAAGGTAGCTTGTGAGAGGATGACAGATGTTTGATAGTGTGAATTGCACCCCTCTATCTTTGAAATGAAAGGTTCAGATCTTCTTAGATAGATTCTGAAGCAACTGTACTCCTAACTTCTGAAGACATGTTGATCAGATGTTCACAAAGAAAATATAAAGTTCCAAGGGTTAATGAATATATAGATAAAACTCTTATTCTGGACATAATTTCATGATGAGATGTTTCAGAATAAAATTAAAACTATCTTCAGAAAGTCGTTTTGTAAAAACATCAGTCCATTGATGGTCTGTGTCAATAAATTTTAAAGTAAGGATTCCTTTCTGAATATAGTCCATAATAAAATGATGTTTTATTTCTATATGCTTAGCCCTAGAATGCAAAATTGGATTTCTAGATAAACATATTGCAGAAGTATTATCATAGAATATAGGGATGTTACTCTCAAATATGTTGAAGTCTTCAAGCTGACTTTTCATCCAGAGCATCTGTGTGCTGCATCCAGCAGCTGCTATGTATTTAGCTTCAGCTGTTGACAATGAAATTGTGGACTTCCTCTTGCTGGTCCATGAGATCATATTATCTCCCAGAAACTGGCAGCTTCCAGAAGTACTTTTTCGTTCTACTCTGTCTCCAGTAAATTCAGCATCATAGTACCCTACTAAACTGTATTCACTGGTTTTTCTATAAAACAAATCCAGGTTAGTAGTACCTTTCAGATACTTGAAAATTCGCTTAAAAACTGTTAAGTGAGATTCTCTAGGATCTTATTGGAATCTGGCACATAAGAAAACACTGTATAAAATGTCAGGCCTTGAAGCTGTAAGATATAAGAGAGAACCAATCATACCTCTGTAGATCTTCTGTTCTACCTTTTTACTTACCTCTTCCTTTTCCAGAATGCATGTGGGATGCATTGGAGTCTTTGATGGCTTACACTCGGATAGGTCAAATTTCTTCAGAAGTTCTCTGACGTATTTGCTCAGATGAATGTAAGTTCCTTCTGGAGTTTGGTTGATCTGAATGCCTAGAAAGAATTTGAGTTCTCCCATCAAGCTCATTTCAAACTCTGCCTGCATAGACTTAGCAAATTCTCTTCCCCGAGAAGGTTTAGTAGATCCAAATATTATATCATCTACATAAATTTGACAAACTAAAATGTCATTCTTAAATGTCTTACAGAACAAGGTTGTGTCCACTTTCCCTCTGGTAAATTCCTTTTCTAACAGAAAGTTGCTTAGTCTTTCATACCAATCTCTGGGAGCTTGTTTCAGATTATAAAGCGATTTCTTTAGTTTGAAAACATATTCTGGGTGTTTGGAATTTTCAAACCCAGGGGGTTGGTGCACATAAACCTCTTCATTAATGTAACCATTTAAGAATGCACTTTTGACATCCATCTGATACAAAGTGATGCCATTATTTACAGCAAAAGAGATTAAGAGTCTGATAGATTCTAACCTGGCGAATGGAGCAAAGGTTTCTGTATAGTCTATCCCCTCTTGCTGACTATAACCTTTTGCAACCAGTCGTGCCTTATTTCTTATGACTTCTCCTTGTTCATTCAGTTTGTTTATGAACACCCACTTTGTTACAATGACGTTGAATCATTTTGGTTTAGGAACCAGATCCGATACGTCATTTCTGGTGAATTAATTTAACTCCTCCTGCATAGCCAGAATACAGTTGTTTTCCATAAGAGCTTCATCAATTGTTCTTGGCTCAATCATAGATACCATTCCCATGAGGGATTCTTCAGAATTTCTGAATGTTGATCTTGTTCTGATTGGATCTTCCTTCTTTCCCAGAATTTTATCTTCAGGGTGAGCGAGGCTGCTTCTGGATAGTCTTTTTTTGGAGATGTTCTACAGAAGTTGCTGAAGTGCTTGTGACATTTCCTTCTGATGTTGTTGGAGCGTCTTTGTTGGGAACTTCTGATGAATTTGCTTCAGCACCTGTGGATTCAACTTCTATATCTGCAAGAGATTCATTCTGCTTTGACTTTTGAGGGACAAGCTTGTCATCAAATCTAACACTGATTGACTCTTCTACAGTCTGTGTTTCTGTATTGTATACTCTGTAGCCTCTTGAGCATTCAGAGTATCCTAACATAATACACTTTTGTGCTTTAGAGTCAAACTTGTTCAAATGTTCTTTAGTGTTAAGTATAAAACAGGTGCATCCAATAGGATGGAAATAAGAAATGTTGGGCTTTCTGTTCTTCCACAATTCATATGGAGTCTTATCCAGAATAGGTATAATAGAGATTCTATTCTGAATGTAACATGTTGTGTTAATTGCTTCTGCCCAAAAGATCTTAGCAATGTTAGTCTCATTGATCATGATTCTGGCTATTTCTTGTAAAGTTCCGTTCTTTCGTTCTACAACTCCATTTTGTTGGGGGAGTTCTAGGACAAGAAAAATCATGAGAAATGCCATTTTCATTAAAAAATATTTCAATTTTTTTGTTTTCAAATTCTCCACCATGATCATTTATGACTTTGACAATTCTAAGATCTTTCTCATTCTGAACTTGGTTACAGAAAGCAACGAACACAGAATGTGACTCGTCCTTGTGTCTTAAGAACTTTACCCATGTCCATCGGCTATAGTCATCTACGATCACTAACCCATACTTCTTGCCACTAACGGGTGCAGTTTTCACTGGTCTAAATAGATCTATGTGCATAAGTTCTAATGGTCTAGAGGTAGAAACAACATTTTTGCTTTAAAAGGAGGTTTTGCAAATTTTCCTTTCTGAAATGCTTCACACAGAGCATCTGAGCCGAACTTCAGATTAGGAAGTCCTCTGACCAGATTGAGTTTGTTAATCTGAGATATTCTTCTCATACTAACATGCCCCAATATTTTGTGCCAGACCCATTGCTCGTTGTTAACAGACAGAAGGAATTTTACGTTCTGACTCTTTAGTTCAGAAAGTTTTATCTTGTAAATGTTGTTTTTCCTCTTTCCATTAAATAGGATAGTTCCATCTTTCTAACTAACAACTTTACATGTATTTTAATTAAAAATTATATCGTAACCGTTATCACTTAATTGACTTATGGATAATAGGTTATGCATTAATCCATCTACTAATAAAATATTATTAATAAAAGGGGGGTTACCGTTACCTACTTCTCCAGAGCCAATGATCTTCTCTCTTTGATTGCCTCCAAAACCCATGTAGCCTCCAGGTTTAAGTTCCAGACTTTGGAACATATGCTTTCTTCCCGTCATGTGTCAAGAGCATCCAAAGTCCAGGTACCATGACTGGTATTTCAGTCTTGCTGTTAAAGATATCTGTTACATATATAATTTTGTCCTTAGGTACCCATATATTTTTGTGTCCTTGTTTGTTAGTGTTACCAAAATTCTGTTTGAATTTTGGTTTAGCGGAATAATCATAACTGGTGTATTTCAAGTCATGTGTGTGCCCATAGGTGAAGTGAGATTTTAATGGTGTGCGTTTAATAACTAAGTCCATGAATTTCTTAGGTTGGGATACTTTACCTTGGTATCCTATACCTTTTCTTCCATTTCTACTAACTCCATAGATCATTGAAGCCATCTTGCTTCTATCTATGTTTTTAGCCAGAAACTTCTAAAAGCTATGATCATATTCCTTTATGATCTTATCAGCATTACTTGGAACCTCTGAGATTGTTTCCTTCTGAGAGTTTTGTAAATCATTTCAAGTTTTGAAATCTTTTCTTTTAACTCAGAATTTTCTAATCTCAGATTCTCAGTTTCTTCAGAGTCAGAAACAAGATCCTTTTTCAGGTTCTTGAATTTGACTCGAAGCTGCTGATATCTTTCCAGAATTTCACTCAGACTTTCTCCTAATTCAGCTTTAGTAAAGTTAACAATAAATTCAGGAAATACCTCTTCTGTGTCTGATTCTGATTCTGACCCAGATGCTTCATTGTCTTCTGTCACATTGGCCATAAGAGCAATGTTGGCTCTTTCATCTTCTGACTCTGTGTCTACGTCATAAGTATCTGAGTCATCCCATGTTGCCATGAGACTTTTCTTCTTCTCCTTCAAGAACTTCTTTTTGGGTTTCTCCTTCTGAAGCCTTGGACAATCGCTTTTGTAGTGCCCTTGTTCATTGCACTTATAGCAGACGATGTCCCTGTTGCTTGACTTTCTGTGACCAGAAGAAGATTCAGACTTTGTGTCCAGAGAAGGGTTCAGACTTTCTGTATCCAGAGGAGGATTCAGACTTTCTATATCCAGAGGGTGATTCATTCTGATTCCCTGTTCCTCTAGAGTTTCTGAATTTTCTTTGCCTCTGCTTCCACAGTTGATTGACTCTTCTAGAGAGAAGATACAATTCGTCTTCTTATGATGAGGATCCATCATAGGTTTCTTCCATAGCCTGCAAAACTTTAGAATCATATTTTTTGTTATATTTTAGTGCTAAAGGCTTACCTTGCTTCTGAGGCTCGTCATCTTCTAGCTCTATCTCATGACTTTTGAGTGAGCTGACAAGTTCCTCCAGATATATCTTGTTGAGATCTTTTGCCAACTTGAGAGCAGTGACCATTGGCCTCCATTGCTTCAGTAAACTTCTAATGATATTCTTTACATGATCAGCAGTTGAATACCCTTTGTCAAGAACTCTCAGCCCAGCAACTAGAATCTGGAATCTTGAGAACATTGCTTCAATGGATTCACTTTATTCCATCTTGAAGGCTTCGTATTTCTGAATGAGCACAAGGGCCTTGGTTTCTTTAACTTGTATGTTTCCTTCATGCGTCATTCTCGGAGAATCAAACATGTTTTTAGCTGTCTCTCTATTTGAGATCTTCTCATACTCTGAATATGAGATGGCACTAAGGAAAATTGTTTTGGCCTTGTGATGATTTCTGAAGTCTTGCTTTTGATGGTCAGACATTCTTTTCCTATCAATCTTCTGACCACTTTCATCCACAGGATGCATGTATCCATCAATTACCATATCCCATAAATCAACATCATAAGCCAGAAAGAGGCTTTCAATTCTGTCTTTCCAGTAGTCAAAGTTCTCTCCATCAAAGACTGGAGGTTTGCCGCTGATTCTGTCTTTATCATCATGTTAGTCATTGCTGATGTTCTGACTTGGTCCCATCATAGTGTTTTTCTAAGCTTGTATCTTGTACTAACACAGTTAAGTGCTTGAACTCAGAACCATGCACTCTGATTCCAATTTAAGAAGTGAAAAACACAAGAAGGGGGGTTGAATTAAAACTTTAAAATCAAATGCAAATGACACGATGATTTTTATCATGGTTCGCTTGATCTCAAACTACTCCAGTCCACACGCCAAGGTGATTTCGCCTATCTCCAACGGGGTCTTAATTCACTAATCAAACTGATTACAATTCTACTTTGACAACTGCCAAAGTCTTCTTGAGTACAACCACAACCCGATTTATCTCAAGGAAATTCACTAACAAGAGAAAGAATTAAACTGTGTACAAGATGTTTTTTGTTACAAAAACGGTATCACAAACTTGTGATGTATTACACAATTTTAAAGAGTAGTATGAATATGAATTGCATTATTGAGAGATTGTATGATAAAAGTGATGTAAATCGTGAACGATTTAACCTTGATGCTTGTTTAAATAGGCGCAGCAATATGTGCAAATGGAAACTTGATAATTGGCAGTTAATGCACTTTCCATAATATGAAGATCCTTGTCTGTTTGTAGCCGTTGCAATTGATACTGCTTTGATGGAAAAGTAACACTTCAGAACATAAGGAATCTGCTTGCTGCTTTGCTTCAGAACTTGGGAAGTCAGAATCATAAGGTCATGTTTGCAACGTTAGACTTCCGTACAGAGTTAAGATGTCTTTCTCTTTAGCGTAAATTTTGATCTTCATACATCAGAATATTCTGAGATCAGTCTACGTACACATCATGAACACCTTTAGCTTAACTTTTGATCTACTTCCGTTCATAACTTCTATACAAAATAGAACACCAATTTAGAGTGCATATTTGTTCTTTGTGTTTCTTATCATTAAAACTCTTATGAGGGTTGTAGAATCAAACTATGTTCTAACAATTTCATCTTGGATTAGGGTTTTTGCTATGATTGTTTTTAATCTTGTCATAAAAACCCTAATTACTAATAGAAATATGGAAAGCGATAAATTACGGAAATTAAATGTCCTACGCTATTACAATGCTTTTGGGATGGGGGTTACAAATTTATGAATGGGGAAGGAAAGCAATAAATCCTAATTTTCCTATTTACAAGCTTTGAGCATTTACAACATTGGGGAATAAAGACATAAGATAAAATGTGCGAAGATAGTGAGAAAAGGAGAATGTTTTAAGTAACACTAAAAACATTTCTAAGTGTTAAAAAATAAGTTATTGTTTTTGTTTAGAAAGTTATTTGAGATGTGAGATAACATTAGATCTAAATCTATTTTACAAATTAACTATTTACAAGAAAATAAGATGTGATTAAATAAGCTCTTATTATCAAAATTAAATTAATTAAAGTAAAATCTAAAGAGAAATGTTTTTGGTGTTTTATTTGGAAAAGAAATTTTATAATACAAACCTTAATTCTAACTAATTAAAATCAAAGGGATTAATTAAATTTTATTTTGTCAAAAATTAAATTAATGGATAAAAAATCTAAATCTATTTTTCATCATTTTATGATTTTCTGATTAAATAAAAAGAGAGAAAAAAGAATTAATTAAAATGAAATAAATAAAATAAGATGGATCTGGGTGCTGTAAAAGGAAAATGGGGGTGAAAAGTAGCAAGAAAAACAAAAAGGCCCAAGTCAGTGTATTTTCTTTGAAGCAGAAAATAAATAAAAAAGTTAGAATGGGCCTGCGTTTGAACAAGTAAAAATGGGGGTGAGAAAATATCAAAAACAAAAATCCCAGAACCACAAAGTCCAGGCGCTGGATGATTCAATGGGGATGGCTCATGATGAGGAAACGTGGGCTTGCAATCTTAAGCGTTGGATAAGGCCTTGTGATGATCAGGTGGTGAGGAAATGAGGTGTACCATGCACTTGTGTAACTTGTTTGTATTGAATCTGAAACAAGAAAATATGAAACAAATAAAAGGGTACCACTGGGGCTCAAACCCAGATCCCTATGGTCATACGCGCACTTCCTTTACCACTGAGGTGGCTGTTTCATCCGGTTATGAAACAGCCACCAATAAATATATTACAAACTCTTTTCTAAATGGACTTCATCTTCTTCCTCGTGCCAGTAACTTCAACAATATTTTTGAATTTTTAAACTCTTCCATTTCTCAATCATTTTTAAAAGTGTAAACATAAACTTACTTATTTTTTCACCACAAATCCAACCATGCCATTAACATAAGCTAACACTCAAAGGTTAAAGTGAATTGTTGTTGGTACCAAACTGAACCCTAATATTTCAGAAATCTCAAATCCAAAATTCTCATCACCCAGGCAAGATAAATGAAATGTAAGCACATGGTTAGCTTCAGGGAAATGATGTCTACATTTTTTATTCAGAAAGTAAACATTAATGATGCTTGTACAAAAAGTTCAAAGTTTAGAAAACTTACCTCAAATGTGAGAATCGTGTTTGAAGTTGGAGCACTCCTGGAGGTGTTATGGTGATCTGGATAGCTTCAGTGAACTCCCAGGAAGCTATTGTAATGCTTACTTTAGATTGAGAGTGCCTGGATTCTTCTGGACAAGTCAAGTTGTAGAGCTCTATTTTTGAAAATGGAGGATGATGAAGATGATGTTACAGTGGTATAACAGGTGTTTGAATAGCTTCTATATGAGTTATAGAATCTTTGTGGATTATTTTGAATGAAAATGCACGAGTGGATTACGTGTTTGAAGTACAAGATCAGAATTTGCAAATAATGGAGGTTCTGTGTACAATTCTGACTTGTGAGAGTTTGAGAGGGTTAGAGGGCTTATGAACTCGTGTGTTAGCTTGTAAATACTTCCTTTATTTATAGGCAAGAGGTTTGAGGACAAGGGTTGATCTGATTTGTAAGATCATGTGTTGTGGTTTGGTTGGATTGTAAATAAAGCAATCTTTGAAATACATGGTTTCAATGTGAAGTACAGGGAAATCTAAAGTGGTTAGGAACTTTAAACATGTTTCTTCTGGGTTTTGTGATGAGTTTATGCAGAGGGAGCAAGTTAGAGGCTCAAGAAGTTGGCTTTGTGATTAAAGCAACTTTGCAAGAATGACAATGTTAACTTTGTGCCAAAAATGACAAAATGGTTTGGACAATGCTTAAATCAAATGGACCATAGCTCAAAAGTTTGTGTAAACATTTAATTATGGAGTGATTTAGAAGTTAAGAGGCCTACAAAGCAAGATGATGCAGCATGGCATGAGGATTTGATTATGTATTCTTCATGAAAATGACCTATAATTCAAGAATGGATGCCCAACTTCATCTCCTAGAATCTCTTAGCTCATGCATGATAAAAATTTATTCCTTGACATTTTTGAAAGCTTGAATCATTTTCTACAACTTTCATGTTGATCACTTTGGACAAATTAAATTGGAACTTGGTGAAAATTGGCCAAGAAGTTGGGACAAAAATCTAACCAATCCTGTTGAAAATTTCTCTAAGTGTTAGATAAAAATGTCATGACTTCATGGGCTTATATCTCCTAATCTAAGAATTTTTTGGATATCAACCCTCAATGACAAAGTTGTATAATTCATCAAGCTCTACAACTTTCATGTTGAAAGTTTCCTTTGAATCATCTTGCATCTTAGTGAAAAATAGTCATGAAGTAGTGAATTTATTAAGGACAAAACACTTAGAATTTTTCTAAGTATTGGAAATTTTGACTTTTTGTTGACTTTGTTGATTCTTGATGATCAAGCTTGATAAATTTTAATATTTTGATTACTCTTTACCTTTGAAGTTCAAAGTTGACCAAAAAGTCAAAGTTTGACTTTTGTGTGATAGTTGACTTTTCATCATTTAATCTCAATTATTCAACTATCAATCTCTTTCCCCTTTGGAAATGTCTTGAACCATGTAATTAGGTCAATATGTTGTGTTTGATTCCTTAAGATCATGCTTCAAGTCATTAGGTCATGTACTAGGTTAAAAGTTAATGATCTGTCATTCTCAGTTAAAACCCTAATTTTGACAATTTTGCCCCTTTGATGAGTTGAGTGCTTTCCTTGAGGAATCATGATCAAACCTTGATCTAATGATGATTTTCACATAAATATGTTTATGTTGGCAAAACATTCTTGAAGTTTGACTGTATGTTGACCACAATTGACTTTTTACCCAATACAACTGATTTTCAGTCATCTGAGCAATTGACTGAGGAAATTTGTGATGCAAGGCTTGAAACTTGGTATGAGCATTCTTGGAGACTTATGATGAACCATGAAAGTCACTTAAGGCATTATAAGTCCAATTTTACTTGAGAAAATCAAAACCCTAGTTGTGGACCCAGTGCTTAGGAGGTGAGCTTGTCTGATCATCTCTTGAGAATCCTTGAGCATTTGAGAACTTTTGTAAGAAATGTCTTGAGGAAAAGGGAGGGTAAAATTTTGGGTACAACATACACTCTCATGTTGAGTAGAGCATAATCTCTACTCATGTGATAGGGAATTTAAACACTCCAAATTTATCTTCTTGTCTTTTCTTTTACAACCTCCATGAGAGATGCATTGTGAACGTCAAAAAGAGGGATAATATAGAACTATGTGCTTTTAGGTTTAATTAGTAAGTGATCAAAGCTAATCAAGTTATGCCTATACCTATCAACATAATGGTTTTGATGATGGAAACTCATGAAGATGTAACATGAATTTGATAAAACTCATAAAGATATAACGTGACTTTGATGACAATAATATATAAAGGTAAGCATGTATTAAAATTGTTTCAAGTGGTATAAGATGCACAAGATGGTTGATCAAGCTACTCCTTCGAATAAAGTCGAATATTTAGGGTTTAATGATCACTATGATAACCTCTGAAGCTTTAAAGTGTGAAAGAATGGAAATATGAAAGCTCGCCTGATCGTGTATGAGTGATCATTGTTTTGTAAAAACACAAGGGCATTTTGGTAAAGTAATATTCTAAATCACACACTCCATAAAACTCTTTTTGAAGCCTCTATTTATGAAAGAAAATCACCTAAAATTGTTTTTGAGCTTAGCCAGATAAGTTTGAAATTGCCATAATGATTATGACATGCTTTTGAAATATCAAATAGGTTAGACCATATACTTAATTGATTAGATAAGGAGAAAATAAGTCAATAATTGATTGTGGCAATGCCTTAATGAAAGGTACAACTCTCTATCTAAACCTTCCAAAATTGGCTCAAACAATCAATTATTTGTGTCGTCTAATCAATTAGAATAAAGACCTAATTGATTAGGTAATTAACTTTGCCCATTGTTGTACCCCAAAATTTGCCCTCTCATTTCTCAAAGGACCATCCTGGACCCTCAGGTTTTCTTCCATCCAATTTCAAGCCTTGAATTACAAATTTTCCAAGAAAGTCATTCAAGAGGGAAAAATGGTCATTTGCATATTGAAAAGTAAAATTTTTACTTTTGGATCAAAATCAAGTTTC
The DNA here is from genome assembly GCA_948472305.1 of Vicia faba. Classification (NCBI taxonomy): domain Eukaryota; kingdom Viridiplantae; phylum Streptophyta; class Magnoliopsida; order Fabales; family Fabaceae; genus Vicia; species Vicia faba. The sequence continues at coordinate 816,411,515 of OX451741.1, read as the reverse complement.
ACGAATCATATTTCATCAAGGAATGAAGTTTGTTTCATCAAGAAAATCAGAAGTCAAGATTTATGTTGAAAAAGTCAAAATTCTAAATACTTAGAAATTTTTCCAAGTGTTTATGAAATATGATAAATTCAGAACTTCTGGCCAGATTATCACCATGGTGCAAGTTGATTCTGGAAGAACTTATAACACAAGAGTTATAGATCTCAATGAGATCTAAAACACGGTAGAACATAACTTCTTATATAAATGTTGGGGTTTCAAGTTATACGTCTTCAAAGACACGTCCCTGAAACTTAAACACTTAGTACATTCTGAGCATTTTCAAATCAGAATTTGTTTAAAACTTCTGGGCCAATTTTCACGTAGGTTCAGTCAGAATTTGCAAGATTAATTCAAAGAGGGCTTACAAAGCATGTTATAAGCTTTCTGGAAAGTATGAGAACTCACTCAGAACATGCTGAAGCAAAGAGATTCAAAGATCAAAAGTTGGATGTTTGTTCTAAGTTGCACTGATGCTGAACTTCTGACCCATAACTAAGCTATGATGCATAATCTCGTATTGCTGGATTTTTGGTTTGATAAATATCATCATCATTTAATGCTCCCAACCACTTTTGAGTTTTTATCCAAAGGATTTCCCCACGTGTGAGATAGAAGTACCATTGTTGTCCTTGAAAAAGCAAACTTTTGTACCAGAGTATGTTGGGCCCATGCTTTGCTTTTGCTTCTGAGGGTACTTTTCCTTAATTCATGCTTACAAATCCAGCTTAGGCACGACTAAAAGCTGCTAACCACCATACTTGTTTAACTTGCTTTAAGAACAAGTCAATGCCCTAGCATGATGGCTGTACCCTTGACTTCTCCAAGCTACTAAACCTTTGCCTATAAATTTAACTTCATTGGCAACTGTAAAGAGGGGGAAAGATTGAAAAGGAAAAGCTTTGAAACCTTGCTAAAAATTCCAGGAATCCGAAACTGCAAACACAAATACAAAACCTGCTAATTTTTTATTCTTGCTTTCAAACGCCAATTTCCTTCAAGTGTTTGTTGACCAAATCATCCATACAGTTTCTGATATACATTTAGCAGCTGTCCTAACTTCTGTTTTCAGACTGTAACACATTCTCCATCAGTCTCCACTTCAAAAAGTCAGAACTTTACTTCTTGGCTGTTCTAGAATTTTCCAGCCACTCATAGCCCAAGTTAAAGATTGTTCCAACTTGCTGAGCACGCGAGGAGGCTGATCAGAACATTACAAGCAGTCATAACATTTTACAGCTGCAAGGTAAGTTTCTGTTGACTCTCATCATATCACTTAAGCATTGTTAGACTTGCATGTTCAAAATACAATGTAGACATCTTGATTCTGATGTTGTACATATTCATAGATTTCATGTATTTTCTGCCTAAGTAAGGAGAATATCAGTTTAGAACTTCTTAAGGAAACTAGGATTAGCAGATACATGCTTGTTTCTGATTTACAGTCTTAACATTTTTTATGTTTCTGAAACCATGATGGAAACCTGTCATAATTGCTATGTTTGTGTTTTTTGTTTTGTTGAGAATTGACTAAGCTGCAGATATTATGATTAGCATGGAGAAAGAAATGGAGTTCATCATCATATTTTACTTTGTGATACGTATTTATGCTTTTGCTTCTAATATCGGATGTACAGCCACCCCAGTGGTAGACAGTGTGCGCGCATAAGACATTAGTGCTAAGGATCCTGGGTTCTAGACCCAGAAGCATCTTTTTTAGGTTTATTTAGTGGCATTTTCACCCATTTATCTGTCATAAAATATTCATAAATCATAACTTTTAGACAGCCTTACCCAACAACATTATCACCTCACTCTCTCAAATAGCCAGAACTTTTGATTTGCCAGTGACATTAGAACTTCTAGATTCCCAGCTGTATCTGAGTATCTAGACTCCCTCACCAATCAAAACTTTTCTAGGTTTTCCTTTGTTCCTAGAAACCTTAGAACTTGGTGTACCCAAGCCCAGAACTTCTGACCTTCTACTTTCCTACTAACATTTTCTCTCTTGTAGCGTATCAGAGTCAGAACTTCTGTTCCTTCTCGTTTCAGCAACGTGATGATTTTGACTCCTTTTTTCTCTTATTTATCTTATTTTAGATTTAATAACCAAAAACACCAAAAACATTTTATATTTACATACTTTATTTTATCCCTTTTAAAACTCAAAGATCAAAAATATTTTCTTAAGCAAACTTATTTCTTTTTTTAACAAAAACAAAACTAGTCCATTTTACATTTGTTGTACATTATTTCAATATGGTTGTAATAGATAACTATGACTTTAATTTCTTGCAATCCCCATTGTAAATTTTTACACCCCATCCCCTTAATGATGTAATAGCGTAGGACTTTACTTTTCTGCGTTTTTATTGCTTTCATATATTGCTAGTAATTAGGTGTGTATGGCAAGATAAAAACAACAAATAGACAACCCAAAAATCAAAGACTAAATGCATGCAATCAAATACACTTTGCACACATGCACCCCTTAGGGTAATCCCACTTGTTTCCTATCGGAAAAATAGTCATGTCCCTCGAACATGGGCGTTTTAGCAAAGACCCTCGATAAAAGACCGTAGTCCCTCGATGTTGCCTTCGGTAAACGATCTAGTCCCTAAACGACATTGATAAAACGTCCCATAGGTCTCCTTCTATGACTATACAAACGCCCCACGCTTATTCCTTCACATCCAACGACGGGGCTTCTTACCAAAACAATGGTAAGATAGCAACATCTAAAGGAGGAGGAAAAGAACATTTAAGACCTTTTTGAGTAGGTAGATTCACTTCTAGTTGCTCGCTTGCTCCCAATAAAAACATTTTATACACCAACACACTCATTTGAAAAATTTTCAAAAGATAAACACTTTGTACGCATTCTTATAGAAACGAGAGCCATTACAAAGAAGACACCTTTTCAAAATCTCTTTCAAAAACACATTCCACAAACACCTCTTTGAGCTATTTTCGAAACAACACTTTGTACGCGTTCTTATAGAAACGAGAACCATTACAAAGACATTTTCAAAATACTTTCAAAACCCACACCACAAGCACACATTCAAACAAAAGCAAGTGATCTAGTAAGCAACTAAGAGCCCGTAGATAACTACGGATGAAAAGGGTGCTAATACCTTCCCTTTTCATAACCTACCCACCGAACTCAAGAAAACATCTCTAAAGGTCTTTCCTATTATTTTTAGCCTTTCCTTATTGGATAAAAGAAAAGTCGGTGGCGACTCTTGCTAACCGCAACATTGCAATCAAACACAAAATACCCAAGTCAGTTCTCCCACTGTGTTACAGAACTGGCGACTCTGTTGGGGACAATACCTAAAAGTGGTGTTACCTTAGGGTTAGATCACATTTAATTACTTCCTTTGTTTGACTTGCATGCTTTATATTATGGTTCCTTGTTTGGGTCTATTTTGATCCTCCACCCAGATCTGGGGAAACCTTTTAGGTAAGTAGCAATAGATCATGGAAACTGTGTGGGGTATACCGACATGGTTGAAGCGATAGCTACGTTGATGCGAAACTTTGGTTGGTACCGGTAGCCCTTGAGTTAATCAAGGAGAATACAGGGCCACTGTGTGGTGTCATAAAGCGTCAACTGACCTTAGAACCTTTAAATTGAAAACATGGCCATTAGGACGTAGAGAGATGGCCGTCTTTGGTGTATTCCAAAAGTTGGCAGATACTCGATGCTACACTCATTGAAACTTAACTCCTGAGTTTTGTTTGGTTGCGAGTCAATCACCTATCGAATGAAGCTTGTGGGAAAGGTCAGTGATATTTGAGATCCCTTAGAACCCGATTACTATTTATAGGACAGGTTGAACCAATCCAACTTCAAGAGGGTACTACCTTAAAACCCATGCAAGACTTAAACCTAAGGTCTCTTGTGTGATTTGCTTGTGCTTGCTATATTTGTGATTTCTTAGCATAATCATGACATGGCATATGATACTAACCATTTCAAGGATTTTCTAGGGCTTATCTTTGTATTGTTTTGTAGGACATGACATCCGCTCGCAGGAACACTATCCAAATCAACCTTGTGAAAGTGCATCCTCAACTCAAGGAGTTGGCATCAAGGATTCCTGAAAGCTCTCCCTTCATTGAAAAACACAGTCGACTTCTTAAGTTGGTCACTTCAACCCCTGATGGAGAATTGTTAAAGGTGCTCTTTCAGTTCTTTGATCCGTTGCACCACTGCTTCACTTTTCCTGATTACCAGCTAGTGCCTACTATGGAGGAGTTTTCTCAGTTATTGGGGGGTACCTATCCTTAATTAGCTACCATTCAACGATACGGAAAGAGACCCAAAGCCTGAAGAGATTGCTCAAGCTTTGTCTTTACAACGGTCTGACGTAGTGGAAAATTGGGAAACCAGCAGAAGTGTCCAAGGATTTCCAACTAAGTTTCTATTTGAGAGAGCCCACTATTTTTAGGATAACCTGGATTTACAAGATTTTGAGGAGATGCTGGCCCTTCTCATCTATGGTATGGTACTATTCCCTAACACGGACCAACTCATAGATGTGAATGCAGTTAAGGTTTTTCTGTCGCATAATCCAGTGCCTACCTTACTCGGGAATATGCTACACTCTCTGTATACTCGCACTCTAAAGAGAAGAGGGACCCTTCTGTGTTGCACTCCTTTGTTGGCTAGGTAGTTTATTTTGCACCTACCTCAGTCTACTATGAAGAATGAGCAGGGTTTGAAATGGTCTCATAGGTTGATGTCTCTTACACATTCGGATATTCATTGGTGTTCGCGATCCTCGGAGAATGTTACCATCATTGATCACTGTGGGGAATTCCCTAATGTCCCTCTCTTAGGAATTAGGGGGGGGGGGAATCACTTATAATCCTTGTTTAGAATTGCGACATTTTGGTTATGCTAGAAGGGATGGTCCTCATGATGCACTTGTCCAATGAATCATCTTTGACTATGAGAATGATGTTCAGGGTTATCACCAAAGGTTCATTCAAGCTTGGGGCATCATAAATAGAGTTGACAGCAAGACACTAGGGCACAAGAATTCCATCCCTCTTGAGCCTTACCTCAAATGGATGCGAGCTCGTGCTCAATGTCTTATGATGCCTTACCCCGCCATCTTACCTGTGATTGTGGAGCCAGTTGCTGAGGGAGACACTCCTTACGTTGTTCCTCATCCTGATATGCCAACTGATTTTGAGGAGCTACAGAAATCCTAGATCCAACTTAAAGAAGAACATGATACTTTTGAAGCCCAATTCTACGCCAGTGAGAGGAAAGTTCTGGAACTCACCAAGCAGCTTCATGAGAAGCAGAATCTGAACGCCTACATCGCACCAAAGAGGATGCGTTCAACTTTTTTGTCTTAGGAGTTTTGTATTCTAAGCCCAAGGAGGCATGATGTATTAAAACTTGGATTTATTAATATAACGTGTGCTCCTTTTTGTCTAAAGAAAATTTAAATCCCTAATTTCCTTGAAATCATTTGCATATGCATCTTCATTCATCATAACACAAATATGTTTCTTACAACAAGTCTCCTTATCTTTCTACTGTTTATTTCAGTGAGATAGATATTGAACAGACAGTAAAAGATCTTCAGGCACATAACGTTCAGTTTCAACAAATGTTCTTGACTCTGGAAAAAGGGAAAGAGGAGTTGAAAACTCTGCTGATCAAAGAAAAGAAGAAGAAAGAAAAGAAATCCACCAGTGTTTTGAATATGGGAAGAAGGTTCCAAGGACCAGCCAGATGGACCCTAGACTCCGCAGCATCATCTGGTGAAGGGGACAATCAAGAAGGGAAAAACAAGGAAGTGACTGACCATCCAGAATCTGAAGAGGAAGAAGAGGTTGATTACTCTGAAGAGCAGTATCCTCCAACTGACGACAAATACAAACACTTGGAAGATCGCCTAAATGCTATGGAGATCCAGAGGGTACCCGGATTGGATTTTGAAGAGTTAGGACTTGTCTCAGGGGTTGTCAAACCACAAAAATTCAAGGTCCATACTTTCGCTAAATATGACGATGTCTCTTGTCCAAAGCTACATTTAAGGTCATACGTCAGGAAAATTCAAACCCATACTGCCGATATGAACCTATGGGTACATTTCTTCCAAGAAAGCTTGTCAGGGACACAGTTGGATTGGTTCTATCAGTTGAAAGGGACCAATGTTCGCAATTGGGAAGACTTGGCTACCGCCTTTTACAAACAATACCAGTATAATGCTGACTTAGCTCCAACTCAGACACAGTTGCAAGGCATGTCCATGGGTACTGGTGAAGGTTTCAAAACTTATGCTAAAAAATGGCGGGATCTCGCGGGAAGAGTCCAACCCCCTCTATCTGACAGGGAATTGGTGGATATGTTCTTAGGCACACTATCTGGTCCATCTTTAAAATACTTGATCGGAAGCTCCTCGGCTGGATTTACCGAATTAATCATGACTGGTGAAAGAGTAGAAGCGAGTATAAGAAGTGGAAAAATTCAAAGAGATGCATCCTCTAGCACGATGAAGAAACCATTTGCTGGGAAGAAAGAGGTTAGTGTTGTGTACCATCAAAGGGATCAGGACATAACTGAACGATGTCCAGCGGTAGGGCCTGTCATAATCTCTAAGCTTGCACCTACTCAACAAAAGAATAGTCAGCCGATAACAGAAAGGCCAGTAAGACAGTTTACTTGGATAAATATGACGCTGTCTCAAGTCTTGCCACATTTATTGAGATCTAATTTGGTAACCTTGCGGGAAGCTCCGAAGAATCCCAACACTACCTCTCCCCGTTACAACCCAAATTCTCATTGTGCTTACCATTCAGAAAGTCCAGGTCATGATACAAACGACTGCTGGGCTTTGAAAAACAAGGTGCAAGACCTTATCGAGGAAAAGGAAATTGAATTTGACGCCCCTGAGATCCAAAATGTTATCACTGCTCCTATGCCCAAGCACGGCCGTGGTGTTAACACCATTAAAGATGGTGTATTTTTTACTATTGTTGATGAACTTGTTACTCCTCTCCTGACCATCAAGAGGAACCTGTTGAAGGCCGGTTTATTTCTGGGCTGTGGCGAAGGTTGCCACCTCTGTTTATCTCTACCGACTGGTTGTCATTTATTGAAGGCAGGTGTCCAGCACCTGATGGATGACAAAGAGATTTTGTTTGAAAAGACTTCTGTTCCAACCATCTCTTATAAGTATGTTTCAATAATAACCATTTTCGCCAATCCTCCCAGTGTCTCCACCAAAAGACCCGTCAAGATTACATCTGTTCCGAAGGTGACTCCACTAATAATTACTATGCCAGGGCCAATCCCATACTCCTCAGACAAAACTGTTCCCTGGAACTATGGGGGTGAAGTCTACTACCACGGAGTCAAGCAACATTGGCTGGCTGATGAAGACTCGATTTTTGAGAAGGCTGACCCCGACATTGGCAACATTGTGGGAACCAGCAAAATAACCAGAAGTGAAAGAGTGTTCTCCCCTGAGATTTCTCCTCCGAAAGTTGTTACTGGTCCTGTGATCATTCCTACTTTTGTTCCTGCTGATACTACTACTACAGTTCATGTGATTACCCCTACTAACACCCCTATCACCGAGTCGACCGAGACTCGGGGCAAAGACATTTTGGTTGAGCCTGTCCAGATGAAGGCGCAATAAGTATCTATCCCGGAGGCTTCCAAGAAATAGATGGAAGAAAATTTGAAAATTATAAAGAAAAGCGACTACAATGTAGTCGAACAACTATGGCAAACCCCTTCAAAGATTTCTATGCTAGCTTTACTATTATGCTCCGAAGCTCATGCGAAGGCTTTGGTGAAATTTCTTAAAACTGCCCATGTACCACAGGAAACCTCTGCTGACCAATTTGAAGATTGTGTGGCTAGTTTGATAGTGGATAACGATTTGGGCTTTTCTGATGCTGATCTGACACCTAGACGGAGGAAACACAATGATGTGTTGCATGTCTCTGTCGAATGCAGGGTTACTACTTTGGCCCATGTCCTGGTAGATACTGGTTCATCATTGAGTGTGCTGCCTAAGAAGGCTCTGGATAGACTAGACTGTGAAGGTTTAACCTTAAAACCCAACAACATAGTGGTAAGGGCCTTTGATGGTTCGAAGAGAATGGTGCACGGGGAGGTGGACATCCCCATCAAAATTGGTTCTCAGACCTTTGATTCAACTTTCTACGTGATGGATATCCGCCCTTCCTATTCCTGTTTGTTAGGCCGTCTTGGATCCATGGCGCTGGTGCCGTCACCTCTACGTTACATCAGATGTTGAAATACCTGATCAAGGGAAAGATCATCACTATTCACGGGGAAGAGGAATATATGGCCAGTCACCTGAACTCTTTTAGGTACGTGGAAATGGATGGTGAGTTCATCGAAACTCTGTGTTAGCCTTTCGAGGAGGTCCCACAAACAGTTGCGACAACCAAGACTGCTACCAAGACTCCAAAAGCTACCAGACCACCATTGAAAATGGCCTCGTTGAAGGATGCTAGAGCAGTGATTGAAGAAGGTGAATGCACTATCTGGGGTCAAATTCCGGATATTCCTTACAAATCCAACAAATTTGGTTTGAGCTTCACCTCAGAGGCATAAAAGGTTGTTCGACGAACTCGCACCGGGGGGCCACCTTTATGTATCAGCAATCAGGGAGTCAACACGATGGAAGATGGTGATGGTAGCTGTGACCTGGATGAGTGGATCTCCCCAACCATCAGCGGAGAACTCAACAACTGGAAAGCCAAAGAATTTGTCCCTATTACTTTTCTCCAAGAGTATTTGTCTTTCAATTTTCATCAGATTTGTAATAATTAAACAATTTAGACTTTAAAACCTTGTGTGTTACCCGAGGCACAACTGTCCATTTGTGAGGGTTGTTACTTCATCTTCATATGACATCAATAAATCATGGACGTTTTTGCATGCAAATTTTTACGCTCATTATTTTTTTCTTTTTAACCTTTATCATTTTTCAAAGATAGCTATGCTCTTACACACACTCACATATCAAAATGCAGATCCACATCCACTCAGGATCCCATGGGTAATGATTCTGCTATGGCCTATCATCACTTTGAAAATCCAATCTATCAGGACAAAGAAGAAGGTGAGGAAGATTGTGAGGTACCAGAGGAATTAACCAGGTTATTGCAACAGGAAGAAAGGACCATACAACCCCACGAAGAGCCAATGGAGAATGTTAACTTAGGTACTAAAGAGGACAAGAAAGAAGTCAAGGTAGGTGCCAACCTGGACCCTAGTGTCAAGAAACGCTTAACTCAGTTACTACATGATTATGTTGAGGTCTTTGCTTGGTCATATGAAGACATGCCAGGGCTCGACACTGACATCATGGTCCATCGTCTGCCGACAAAAGAAGACTGCCCTTCGGTAAAACAAAAAGTCTGTCGCATGAGGCCAGAAATGTCAGAGAAAATCAAGACTGAAGTCATGAAGCAGTTCAACACCGGATTCTTAGCTGTCACCTCCTATCCACAATGGGTCGCCAATGTTGTTCCAGTGCCTAAAAAGGATGGTAAGGTACATATGTGCGTGGACTACATAGATCTGAATAGGGCAAGCCCCAAGGATAACTTCCCGCTTCCCCACATTGATATTCTGGTTGAAAACACCGCACAACATAAAGTATTTTCTTTCATGGACGATTTCTCCGGATACAACCAGATCAAAATGGCACCTGGGGACATGGAAAAAACGACCTTCGTCACACAGTGGGGTACTTTCTGTTACAAGGTTATGCCATTCGGGTTGAAGAACGCTGGGGAAACCTATCAGCGTGCCATGGTAGCTCTATTTCACGACATGATCCATCACAAAATAGAGGTCTATGTGGATGACATGATAGCCAGATCTCAAACTGAAGAGGAGCACCTTGACCATCTGCAGAAACTGTTTGAAATACTGAAGAAATACAAACTAAGGCTGAATCCAAATAAATGCACTTTTGGAGTAACGTCCGGTAAACTCTTAGATTTCGTTGTCAGCGGCAAAGGTATTTAAGTGGACCCTGCAAAGGTAAAAGCAATACAAGAAATTCCCACTCCTTGCAGTGAGAAGGAAGTTAGAGGATTCTTAGGACGACTGAACTATATCGCCCGATTCATTTCCCATCTAACCGCTACTTGTGAACCAATCTTCAAATTACTAAAGAAAGATCAAGTGTTGGAATGGAATGACGGCTGCTAGGCTGCCTTCGACAGGATCAAAGAATATCTTCAAGAGCCTCCCGTTTTGATGCCGCCAGTCGAGGGAAGACCTTTGATCATGTATCTAACTGTCTTAGAAAATTCAATGGGGTGTGTGTTGGGGAAGCATGACGAGTCTGGTCGAAAAGAGCATGCAATATACTACCTGAGCAAAAAGTTTACCGACTGTGAAACCAGATATTCACTACTCAAGAAAACTTGATGCACTATGGCATGGGTTTCTCGCCGGATAAGACAATATATGTTGACCCATACTACCTTATTAATATCCAAGATGGATCCAATTAAATACATATTTGAGAAGCCCTCCCTCTCTGGAAGAATAGCAAGACGACAGATGGTCCTGACTGAATACGACATTCAATACACTACCCAGAAAGACATAAAGGGAAGTGTATTAGCCGATCACCTTGCTCATCAGGCTGTGGATGACTATCAGTCCATGAAGTTCGAGTTCCCAGATGAAGACATTATGTTGGTAGACAATTGTGAAGAACTCAGACCATATGACGGACCTGAACAAGGATCCCGATGGACCTTGGTTTTTGATGGAGCTTCCAACGCACTCGACAACGACATAAGCGCTGTGATCATATCCACTGAAGGATGTCATACTCCATTCACTGCTAGGTTGTGTTTTAACTGTACCAACTTACTGTCACGAGATCGATGCTGATGAAGTAGTGGACAAGTCTTGGTTCCATGAAATTAAGAGATATCTCAAGGACCAAGAGTATCCAGAGGGAGCTTCAGTCAATGACAAGAAATTCTTGAGAAGATTCTCTGCTATGTTTTTCCTCAGTAATGGCATTCTCTACAAGCGCAACCACGACTCTACTTTGTTTCGATGCATAGACAAAAGTGAGGCAGATGAGATTATGGCTGATTTACATGAAGGCACTTTTGGCACCCATTCTAGTGGGCACACGATGGCTAAAAAGATCCTACGGGCAGGGTACTACTGGTCTACCATGGAAGCAGATTGTCATCAGTGTTCACGAACCTGTCACAAGTGTCAGATCTATGCTAACAAAGTACATGTGCCTCCAGTTCCTCTAAACATCCTAACTGCTCCTTGGCCATTCGCGATGTGGGGCATCGACATGATTGGAGAAATCAAACTTACAGCTTCTAATGGATACCACTTCATCTTGGTTGCCATTGACTACTTCACGAAGTGGGTTGAGGCAACATCCTTCGCTTTTGTCACCAAGAATGTTGTGGCCCGATTCATCAAGCAGAATCTTATCTATCGATACGGTATTCCAGAAAGAATCATCACAGATAATGGTACAAATCTCAACAATACTATGATCACTGCACTATGCGCGTAATTCAAGATCCAGCATCATAACTCTTCTCCTTACCGACCGAAGATGAATGGCGTTGTAGAAGCCGCTAATAAAAACATCAAGAAGATCATACAAAAAATGACAGTAACCTACAAGGACTGGCATGATATGTTACCATTCGCTCTCCACGGTTACCGTACCGTGGCGCGCACATTAACAAGGGTAACTCCCTTCTCCTTGGTATACAGCATGGAAGCTATTCTACCAATTGAAGTCCAAATAACTTATTTGAGAATCATAAAGGATGCAGGGTTGAGTGAAGATGAATGGATTCAAACTCGATTTGACCAGTTGAACTTGATTGGTGAGAAAAGGCTTACAGCCGTCTGCCATGGTCAGATGTACCAAAAACGTATGATCAAAGCTTTCAGCAAGAAGGTCAGACGTCAGGCATATCAAGTTGGTGACCTGGTAATCAAGCGTATCCTACTACCACAAGGTGATCCCATAGGAAAATGGACTCCTACATACGAAGTTCCATTTGTGATCAAGAGCATATTTTCCGGTGGGGCAATGATCTTAACCACTATGGACGGTGAGGATCTTCCACACCTTGTAAATGCAGACATAGTTAAAAGATGCTACGCATAAACAAAGACCAGCTAGGTCGATTGGCCTAGGCAAAAATCAGGGCATCCCGGTGAACCAAAAGGGTTCGGGCAAAAATTAGGGATAAAATACAAAAAATTTGTACACCCGGCAAGCTGAAAACCTGAAAGGGAGATTTGGGCAAAAAAGGGTATCCCGGTGGACTGAAAACCCGAAAGGGAGGTCCAGGAAAAAGTTAGGGATTCAAAGCGTATGACTATGTCCCGTTAGATTACCTTACAACCAATCTTCGGCATCAATCGTCAAACTCAAACAGTACTAATCAATCCAATCAGCTTCGCACAAAGCAGCAAATGGACGAGACGCTCAAAGACATGAAGGCTATAGCAGAATGGGAAACCCGTGGGATTATTTCACATAGTTGCTCTTTTCTTTATGTCAATTTTAATTTTTTTACGACGACATTCTCTTACTAGGATGTTCGTCTCTTTGTACAAACACTTATTCAAGTTAATACAAATATACTCCTTTGAAAGCGCAAAACTATTTATTTCTCTTTTACTGTTCCTGTTTTGTTTATGAAAATGTCCAGTATTTATTTTTGAACATATGCATTTAAATGTAATTACTGTTTATAAATGAACTCATAAAAAAGAAAACTAAACAAAAGACAATTACTAATGGCTTTAAGAAACAGGACAACATCTATGAGCCATTCTATAAAACCCCCACAAGTATTTTCTCCAGCAACGGCAGAAGCAGGAACGTTTCGCTACAGGATCTTCGTCATATCCCTAGCATGTAGTTTATTGGTGCCTTTTTCCTTCATATCCCTGATAGAGCGAAACTTCCAGTTGCCACCTCAAAGATTCCCCAGCAAAAGTCATTCATCTTCTCAGGATTTCCCAACAGGATTTCATAAGGCCTACAAGAAATACACGGCGTTTCTCTTCCCCGACAGAGTTTATTTCTCTGATTATGGAAACCCATCCATCAACACTTCAACTTCAACAAAATATGAAGACTTACACTCCTCATTCCCAGCGGTAGTCATGGATTTATTTTCCCAATCTGACAACACTGCAACATAACAGCTTGCATGCGCATACATCACATCTAGGCATCATGAGCATCAATGGCACAAATGCATATATCACAATCTCATTGCACTATGCATTTCATACATCATAGCATTACATACAATTAACTCTTCACCTTTTTCAGGAAGGATCAAACCACATAAAGTTATCGTCAACAAGACATGTCAAATATATATGAACAAATCAATTGTAGATTCCCGAATCAAGACAGGGTGACTATCTATATGACAGTTACTTCCTCCAGACTTCTTCCGGTTCAGTTAAATCTCTCAATGGTTTATCCTGATTTTCTTTCCCGCATACATCTTCTCTGGTTCAGATAAATCGCTCCAAGATTTATTCTGATTCTTCTCCAGACCACTGTTGGTTTAGTTTAAATTTCTCAACGGTTTATCCTGATTTTCTTTCTCGCATACATCTTCTCTGGTTCAGATAAATCGCTCCAAGATTTATTCTGATTCTTCTCTAGACCACTGCTGGTTCAGTTTAAATCTCTCAACGATTTATCCTGATTTTCTTTCCCGCATACATTTTCTCTGGTTCAGATAAATCGCTCCAAGATTTATTCTGATTCTTCTCTAGACCACTGCTGGTTCAGTTTAAATCTCTCAACAGTTTATCCTGATTTTCTTTCTCGTAGACTCTGGTTCAGATAAATCGCTCCAAGATTTATTCTGATTCTTCTCCAGACCACTGCTGGTTCAGTTTAAATCTCTCAATGATTTATCCTGATTCTTTCCCACAGACATATTTCTCTGGTTCTGATAAGTCGCTCCAAGATTTATTCTGATTCTTCTCCAGACCACTGCTGGTTCAGTTTAAATCTCTCAACGGTTTATTCTGATTCTTTCCCGCAGACATCTTTCTCTTGTTCAAATACGTCGCTCCAAGATTTATTCTGATTCTTTCCAGTTAAAGAAAATTCAAGACCATTGCTGGTTCAGTTTAAATCTCTCAACGATTTATCCTGATTCTTTCTCGCAGAGATCTTTCTCTGGTTCAAATAAATCGCTCCAAGATTTATTCTGATTGTTTTCCAGTTGAAGTCAAGTTTAGACTTAGTCTAATTTCCATCAACAATCACCTTCGGATGGCAGCTATAAGCCCATCTCCAACAACTATCCATCATTTCTCCAAATGGAATCTTTTAAGCCCATTCCCTACACAATCAACCACAACATCATCAAGTGCAAATTTCTGGGCACTCTAGTGTTCAATCATCTTCCACCTTCAAGTCACGAATGGCAAATTCACCAATCTAACTCTTCAAGCGTAAGAAGATTGAACAGGGGCAGCTATTGTACCCCAAAATTTGCCCTCTGATTTCTCAAAGGACCATCCTGGACCCTCAGGTTTTCTTCCATCCAATTTCAAGCCTTGAATTACAAATTTTCCAAGAAAGTCATTCACAAGGGCGAAATGGTCATTTGCATACCGAAAAGTCAAACTTTGACTTTTGGATCAAAATCAAGTTTCAAGAATCATATTTCATCAAGGCATGAAGTTTGTTTCATCAAGAAAATCAGAAGTCAAGATTTATGTTGAAAAAGTCAAAATTCTAAATACTTAGAAAATTTTCCAAGTGTTTAAGAAATATGATAAATTCAGAACTTCTGGCCAGATTATCACCATGATGTAAGTTGATTTTGGAAGAACTTATAACACAAGAGCTGTAGATCTCAATGAGATCTAAAAAATGGCCGAACAAAACTTCTTCTATAAATTCTGGGGTTTCAAGTTATACGTCTTCAAAGACACGTCCCTAAAACTTAAACACTTAGTAAATTCAGAGCATTTTCAAATCAGAATTTGTTTACAACTTCTGGGCCAGTTTTCACGTAGGTTCAGTCAGAATTTGCAAGAGTAATTCAAATAGGGCTTACAAAGCATGTTATAAGATTTCTGGAAAGTCTGAGAACTCACTCAGAACATGCTGGAGCAAAGAGATTCAAAGATCAGAAGTTGGATGTTTGTTCTAAGTTGCGCTGATACTGAACTTCTGACCCTGAACTAAGCTATGATGCATAATCTCGTATTGCAGGATTTCTAGTTTGATAAATCTCATCATCATTTAATGATCCCAACCACTTTTGAGTTTTTATCCAAAGGATTTACCCACGTGTGAGATAGAAGTACCATTGTTGTCCTTGAAAAATCAAACTTTTGTACAAGAGTATGTTGGGCCCATGCTTTTCTTTTGCTTCTGAGGGTACTTTTCCTTAATTCATGCTTACAAATCCAGCTTAGGCACGACTAAAAGTTGCTAACCACCATACTTGTTTAACTTGCTTCAAGAACAAGCCAGCGCTCTAGCATGATGTCTGTACCCTTGACCTCTCCAAGCTACTAAATCTTTGCCTATAAATTTAACTTCATTGGCAATTGTAAAGAGGGGGGAAAGATTGAAAAGGAAAAGCTTTGAAACCTTGCTAAAAATTCCAGGAATCCGAAACTGCAAACACAAATACAAAACCTGCTAGTTTTTTTATTCTTGCTTTCAAACGCCAATTTCCTTCAAGTGTTTCTTGACCAAATCATCCATACAGTTTCTGATATACATTTAGCAGCTGTCCTAACTTCTGTTTTCATACTGTAACATATTCTCCATCAGTCTCTACCTTAAAAAGTCAGAACTTTACTTCTTGGCTGTTTCAGAATTTTCCAGCCACTCATAGCCCAAGTTAAAGATTGTTCCAACTTGCTGAGCACGTGAGGAGGCTGATCAGAACATTACAAGCAGTCAGAACATTTTCCAGCTGCAAGGTAAGTTTCTTTTGACTCTCATCATATAACTTAAGAATTGTTAGACTTGCATGTTCAAAATACAATGTAGACATCTTGATTCTGATGCTGTACATATTCATAGATTTCATTTATTCTATGCCTAAGTAGGGAGAATATCAGTTCTGAACTTCTTAAGGAAACTAGGATTAGCAGATACATGCTTGTTTCTAATTTACAGTCTTGACATTTTTTATGTTTCTGAAACCATGATGGAAACCTGCCATAATTGTTATGTTTGTGTTTTCTGTTCTGTTGAGAATCGACTAAGCTGCAGATATTCTGATTAGCATGGAGAAAGAAATGGAGTTCATCATTAGAGTTTACTTTGTGATACGTATTTATGCTTTTGTTTCTAATACCGGATGTACAGCCACCCCAATGGCAGACAGTGTGTGTGCATAAGACATTAGTGCTAAGGGTCCTGGTTTCTAGCCCCAAAAGCATCTTTTTAGGTTTATTTAGTGGCATTTTCACCCATTTATCTGTCAGACAATATTCATAAATCATAACTTCTAGACAACCTTACCCAACAACATTATCACCTCACTCTCTCAAATAGCTAGAACTTTTGATTTCCCAGTGACATTCGAACTTCTAGATTCCCAGCTGTATCAGAGTTCCTAGACTCCCTCAGCAATTAGAAGGTCTAGGTTTTCCTTTGTTCCCAGCAACCTCAGAACTTGGTGTACCCAAGCCTAGAACTTCTGACCTTCTACTTTCCTACTAACATTTTCTCTCTTGTAGTGTATCAGAGTCAGAACTTCTGTTCCTTCTAGTTTCAACAACGTGCTGATTCTGACTCCTTTTTTCTCTTATTTATCTTATTTTAGCTTTAATAACCAAAAACACCAAAAACATTTTATATTTACATACTTTATTTTATCCCTTTTAAAACTCAAAGATCAAAAATATTTTCTTAAGCAAACTTATTTATTTTTTTAACAAAAACAAAACTAGTCCATTTTACATTTCTTGTACATTATTTCAATATGGTTGTAATAGATAACTAGGACTTTAATTTCTTGCAATCCCCTTGTAAATTTGTACACCACATCCCCTTAATGATGTAATAGCGTAGGACTTTATTTTTCCGCGTTTTTATTGCTTTCATATATTGCTAGTAATTAGGTGTGTATTGTAAGATAAAAACAACAGATAGACAACCCAAAAATCAAAGACTAAATGCATGCAATCAAATACACTTTGCACACATGCACCCCTTAGGGTAATCCCACTTGTTTCCTATTAGAAAAATAGTCATGTCCCTCGAACATGTGCGTTTTAGCAAAGACCCTCGATAAAAGATCGTAGTCCCTCGATGACCCTTGATGTTGCCTTCGTAAACGATCTAGTCCCTAAACGACATTGCTATACAAACATCCCACGCCCGTACCTTCACATCCAACGATGGGGCTTCTTACCAAAACAATGGTAAGATAGCAACATCTAAAGGAGGAGGAAAAAAACATTTAAGACCTTTTTGAGTAGGTAGATTCGCTTCTAGTTGCTCGCTTGCTCATAACAAAAACATTTTATACACCAACGCACTCATTTGAAACATTTTCAAAAGACAAACACTTTGTACGCGTTCTTATAGAAATGAGAGCCATTACAAAGAAGACACCTTTTCAAAATCTCTTTCAAAAACACAATCCACAAACACCTCTTTGAGCTATTTTCGAAACAACACTTTGTACGCGTTCTTATAGAAATGAGAACCATTACAAATACATTTTCAAAATACTTTCAAAACCCACACCACAAGCACACATTCAAAAAAAAGCAAGTGATCTAGCAAGCAACTAAGAGCCCATAGATAACTACGGATGAAAAGGGTGATAATACCTTCCCTTTTCGTAACCTACCCCCTGAACTCAAGAAAACATCTCTAAAGGTCTTTCCTATTCTTTTCAGCCTTTCCTTATTGGATAAAAGAAAAGTCTGTGGCAACTCTTGCTAACCGCAACATTGCGATCAAACGCAAAACAACCAAGTCAGTTCTCCCACCGCGTTACACCCATGGATCATTTCCTTTTTTGAACCATCCTTTAGCCTATAAATAGAGGTCTTCCCTTTCATTTTTCACATCCAGAAATGTGAGATATC
Source organism: Vicia faba (assembly GCA_948472305.1). Taxonomy (NCBI): domain Eukaryota; kingdom Viridiplantae; phylum Streptophyta; class Magnoliopsida; order Fabales; family Fabaceae; genus Vicia; species Vicia faba. The sequence continues at coordinate 816,393,334 of OX451741.1, read as the reverse complement.
TCACCATCCTCTCTCTAAAATATTTTCAAATTCTCTAACATAAATTTATCCATAGCGCTTTGAGAAAGGTTCTTGTGTTTCACTGAGGAAGTTAATCTAGAAATGGTAATATTAGCAAAAATTGATTATAACCCTCTTCTCTTTTGATAAAACTTCCTAATTAATTAAAAGAGAAGAGGGTTGTAATCAATTTTTGTGTGTATATGGATTTCCTTATTACCTCAAGACTCAGTCTTGTTCTTTTTATAATAAACTGATCAAAACTAGATAAAACGCTAAGCGCATGACTAAGCAAACTTTCTCACTTAACATATTTGAGTTCACAACTTAAACTTCAAGATCACAACTTCAAGACTTTCATTTTCCTTTTATTGATTCAAAATTGTCTAGTACCTTAAATTGGAATTTGATACATTTGTTTGACGAGGCATGTAATATACCTTTCTTATTCATATGTCATCATCAATAACCTTTGAAAGAGTTTTCGTGACCAAGACCATTTGATAGTTGTCATCAATACAATTGTTTGACAATTCTCATTATTAAAACCATTTTAAGAGATTAACTATACAACACATAAAACCATAGTTTTCACATGACATTGGCTTGTGCATGGAGTGGTATCTATGAAGAGAGTACTCCAAATTTTCCTCAATTTCTATGAGTCTTTTGGAAAAGAAGTGTGAGTTCTATTGATTCACCAAGTTGTAGATGCCATTAAGTAGTTCACTCGCTCCTTACATACTTAGTTCAACTTAGAGTTGCTAGAGGATTTTAAGTATTTCTTGTCCATGGATTTATGGATGTGGTGGACGTTATTTGTATGTTTAGCCTTGAAGTAGATGTTTAGGAGGTTGAAAGATCAGTAAAACATGAAAAGTACTCTGGAAGATGGTCATAGAAGCAGGAATTGAAGGAGTTGTAATAGGAGGAAAATTTATGAGGACTTGATGAGTTTCTTTTATTGGAGGAGGTGGAGCCTCCCCGATGAGATAAAAAATGTTAATCATCACAACATCATCAACAATGTTCCATTGAGATTCTAGTCGAGTGGATCTTGACATTACCATATGTTGTACCCCAAAATTTGCCCTCCCGTTTCTCAAAGGATCATCCTGGACCCTCAGATTTGCTTCTGTCAAGTTTCAAGTCTCGGATTACAATTTTCCAAGAAAGTCATTCACAGGGGCAAAATGGTCAAAAGCACACTGAAAAGTCAAACTTTGACTTTTGGATCAAAATCAAGTCTCAACAATCATATTTCATCAGGACAGGAAATTGGTTCATCCAGAAATTAAAAGTCAAAAATTACTTTGAAAAATTCAAATTTCTAAGCACTTAGAAAATTTTCTAAGTGTTAAGAAATATGATAATTTCAGAACTTCTGGGCCAGTTTTCACACAAGTACAATCAGAATTTACAAAAAAAAAATGATCCAAAACACGACCTTTCGATCAGAACACGAGTCTTCGATCAGAACATGACCCTTCAAATCTCATTCTTCAACACATGGAGACTATGTTCTATTCTTCGATCAAAACATCACCCTTCGAATCTCACTCTGGTCGCTCCACTCTTCGATCAGAACATCACCAAACCCCAAAACCTCGTTTTGAACAGTCTACTGCACTGCTATGACACAATCCTGCATCCAGCTGCCACAACACTCCAAATTGCCGTTGATCCAGTCCATGCCTGCATTTTTATCAAACCCATATTTGCACAAAATTAGCACATAAAAGCTGTATTTAAAAATCAATGAAACAATATGCCAAAAGTGCTAAAATCCCATTTATTTTCCCCCTAAAACCACATCAAACTCATTTATAAATAAATTGTTCCACCACACGTCTAAGGGGCTGGATTTTGGAGGAGAAAGTTATTGAATACAAAAAAAGAGAGAAAAGAAAAACATTCAAACACTTTTAAACCCAAAATTCTCAAAACAAAACACTTGTTCTTCCATTAGAATCAAAGAACATAACATTTATGTTCCATTTCTTGCTAACCCCAGAACATTCGAAGGCAACAACTTAAGTCTCAAATACACGCTTCAGATTCAAGGCAAGTCATCCTGACTTTGAACTTTTCATTCAGAACATCATTAAAAATGTAGATATCATAGTGTTGAGATTGTACATAACATTGCATAAATAAAAAAACCGTGGATCAGAACTTCTTGAAGAAAACTAGGCTCAAAATTAGGAATAGAACTTCTATAAACTGTCGTGCTTATATTTTTTCTGTTTTGTTGTTGTTGGTAAATGAACAAGTTGTAGATACTCTGGCTAATGCAAGGAAGGAGGTGAAGTGTAACACTAGAACTTCTAGGTTTTACTCACTATTGTAGCACAATACAGAACTTCTAGGTTTTTCTCACTGTTTCAACACGACACAGAACTTCTAGGTCTTTCTCACTGTTTTAACACAACATATAACTTCTAAGTTTTTTCCCACTATTGTAACACAATACATAACTTCTAGGTTTTTCTCACTGTTTCAACACGACACAAAACTTCTAGGTTTTTCTCACTACTGTAACATAGCACACATAACTTCTAGGTCTTTCTCACTGTTGTAACACAGCATACAAAACTTCTAGGTATTTCTCACTGTTGTAACACAACACACAGAACTTCTAGGTTTTCCTCACTATTTTAACACCCAGAACTTCTAGGTTTTCCTCACTATTTTAACACCCAGAACTTCAGTGTGCAACAACCCAGAACTTCTGGTTTCCTATAACGTTTCTTTCTGAACCACAGCGTGCCTAGCATCAGAACTTCTGGTCCCTCTCATTTTTGTTTTCAGCAACGTGTTGATCCTGTTTTCGTTATTTTTCCTTTTCTTTCTCATTCTTATTATTTTCAGCATTAATACTATTTTTTTATTAATATAAAAAAGACATAAACAAAATTATTTTCTTTTTATTAACTAATTATTTGTTATTTTTAATTTATTAAGACAAGAAACCCTTTTCAAAACAAATCCTTTCCTTTTCTTGTATTGTACAATTCAATATGGTTGTAATAGATAATTATGATTTAAATTCTCGCAATCTCCATTTGTAAATATGTATCCCTATCCCCGAAATGATGTAATAGCTTAAGATTTATTTTCCATGTTTTTATTGCTTTCATACACTGTTAGTAATTAGGGTGTATGACAAGATAAACAACAAGTAGATAATCAAAAGTTCAAAAGACAAAATGCATGCAATCAAACATACTTACACACTAGCACCTCTAGGGTAATCTCACTTTGTTGCCTTTCAAAAAATATTCATGTCCCTCGAATATGGACGTTTTAGCAAAGACCCTCGATAAAAGATCATAGTCCCTCGATGACCCTCAATGTTGCCTTCGGTAAATGATCTAGTGCCTAAACGACATTGCAAAAATGTCCCATAGGTTGCCTTCTATGACTATACAAACGTCCCACGCCCGTCCCTTCACATCCAATAATGGGGCTTCTTTCCAAATCAATGGTAAGATAGCCACATATAAAGGAGAAGGAAAATAAAGTTTAAGACCTTTTAAGTAGTTAGGTTGTCCCTAGTTGCTCGCTTGGTCACAACAAAAACATTTTTATACACTAACACTTTCACTTTGAAATATTTTTAAAAGACAAAACACTTTGTACGCGTTCTTATAGAGACGAGAACCATTACAAAGACATTCCTTTTCAAAATACTTTCAAAACCCACATCATAAACACATTTTCAAACAAAAGCAAGTGATCTAGCAAGAAACTAAGAGCCCATAGATAACTACAGATGAAAAGGGTGCTAACACCTTTCCTTTTCATAACCTACCCCCCAAACTTAAGAAATAATCTCGAAAGGTCTTTCCTATTCTTTTCAACCTTTCCTTTTGGATAAAAGAAAAGTCAGTGGTGACTCTTGCTATCCGCAACAATTGCGATCAAACGCAAAATACCCAAGTCAGTTCTCCCACCGTGTTATAGAACTGGAGACTTTGTTGGGGAATGTTGATTTAAAGTGGGGTTACCTTAGGGATAGATCACCTTTAATTGCCTTTCATTGTTTTTTTTGCTTTATATTATGGTTACTTGTTTGGGTTTGTTTTGATCCTCTACCCGGATTTGGGGCACCTTTTTAGGTAAGTAGCAATAAGTTATGGAAATTGTGCGGGGTATACCGACATCATCTAAGAAATAGCTACGTTAGTATGACACATTTGTTGGTACCGGTAGCCTTTGAGTAGTTAAGAAGAATACATGGCCGCTGTGTGGTGTCATGAAGCACTAACTGACTTTAGAACCTTTACTTGAACAACTTGGCCATTAGGAAGTGTGAGGTAGCTGACTTTGGTGCAATTCGAAGTTGGTTGATATTTGATACTACTCTCATTGAGATCGGACTTTTGGGATATTTCTGTCACTAATAAAGAGGTTTGCGCTGAAACAACGCCCGATGAAGAAAGATCAGTGATATTGAAATTCCCTAGAACCCGTTTACTTCCTAGGACAAGTTGAACCAACTAAATTTCAAGAGGGTACTTACCTATAAACCTCATGAAAGGCTAAACCTACAGACTTCTTTGATTTAACTTGTGCATATGCTTGTACATAACATCATGGCATCATACCATAACATTTTAGACTAACCATTTCAAGGATTGAGATTCATCTTTGTTCTGTTTTGTAGGATATGACTCCCACTAGCAGGAACATAATCCAAGTCAACCTTGTACGATTACCTTTTCAGCTCAAAGGGTTAGCATCAAGGGTCCATGAGAATTCTCGGTTCACCAAAAGACATGGACGACTTCTCAACTTGGTTACCTCAAGCTTTGATGAAGATATGATGAAGGTGCTTTTCCAGTTCTTTGATCTTTTGCACCATTGCTTTACTTTCCCCGATTACCAGCATGTACCTACTATGGAAGAATTCTCTTAACTCTTGGGAATTCTATTCTCAATCAACTACCTTTCAATAGTACTTAAAGGGATCCAAGCCCTGAAGAGGGTGCCCGAGCTTTATACTTGCAACAATCCAACATCACGGCTAATTGGGAAACAAGGAGTCGTGTCAAAGGGTTCCCAGCCAAGTTCCCGTTGGAAAAAGCACAAGATTGTTGGAACACTCTGGATTTACAAGCTTTCGAAGAAATTTTGGCTCTTATCATCTATGGGTTGGTAATATTTCCAAATCCTGACCAACTTATAGATGTGAATGTTGTCAAAATCTTTTTATCTCACAATCCAGTGCCTACCTTGTTGGGAGATATCCTGCATTCTCTCCACTCTCACACCATAAAGAGAAGAGGAACCCTCATGTGTTGTACTCCTCTGTTGGCTAGATGGTTTGTTTTGCATCTCCCCCAATCCATTATGAAGAATGAGCAAGGTTTGAGATGGTCCAATAGGCTAATGTCACTAAGACGTTCGAATATCCACTGGTGTTCTCGATCCTTGGAGGACATTACTATCATCGACCGTTATGGGGAATTCCCTAATGTCCCTCTGCTTGGCATTAGGGGAGGTATCACTTATAACCCTTGCTTAGCTCTGCGACAGTTTGGATATGAATGAAGAGATGGTCCACATGATGCGCTCATCCAAGGTGTGGTGTTCGACTACGAAAGCGACGGTCAAGGTTATCTCCAGAGGTTTATACGAGCTTGGAGGATGGTAAAAAGGTGGATAGTAGGACATTGGGGCACAAAAGTTCCATTCCCCTTGAGCCTTACCTTAGGTTGGTACGAGCTCGTGCTCAGATTTTCGCAATGCCTTTCTCCTCCATCCTCCCTATTATCATGGAGACTGTGGTTGAAGGAGATGTCCTGTATACTATCCTTTATTCCAACATGCCTACCTCTCTCGAAGACTTACAAAAGGATTGGATTCAGCTAAAGGAAGAACGAGACACTTTCGAAGCCCGATTCTACGCCAATGAGAAGAAAGTTCTGGAACTCACCAAGCAGCTTCATGAAGAGCGTAGTTTGAACGCCTACATCGCACCAAAGAGGATGCGTTCAACCTTTTTGTCTTAAGAGTTTTTTCTATTTTTATCATTGTAATCCGAAAGAGGCATGATGTACTCGAACTTGGATTAATTAATGCAACTTGTGTTCCTTTTTGTCTAAAACAAATTTAAATCTCTAATTTCCTTGAAATAATTTGCATATGCATTTTCATTCATCATAACACAAACATGTTTCTTACAACATGTCTCCTTATCTTTCTACTGTTTATTTCAGTGATATGGATATTGAACATACAATATAAGATCTTCAAGAGCATAACGCTCAATTCCAACAAATGTTCTTTCCTCTGGAAAAAGGACAAGAGGATTTTAAAACTTTGTTGATCAAAGAGAAGAAGAATAAAGCAAAGAAACCAGTCGGTGTTTTGAATCTAGGAACAAGGTTCAAAGGACCAGCCAGACGAACTCTAGATTTCACAACCTCTTCAGGTGAAGGAGATAATCAAGAAGGAAAGAACAAGGAAGGAAATGACCACCCAAAGTTTGAAGAAGAGGAAGAAGTGGACTACTCTGAAGAACAATATCCCCCAGCTGACGATAAATACAAGTAGTTGGAGGATCGCCTCAATGCCACGGAGATCCAAAGGGTACCCGAGTTGGATTTTGAAGAGATATGACTTGTATTAGGGATTTTGAAGAGCTAGGACTTGTATCAGGGATTTTGAAGAGATTGAATAGACTCAAGTTTGAAAGAAACTTACCTCTTGAAGTCCTTAAATCAAAGGGAGATGCAAGTGCTTTCTTTGACGGAAAATGGGAGTTTGTTGGGACCTTCCTGGGGCTAGTCCAGTTGCTAATTTGTGAAAGCATTGACTGGGTCGAAAGAGGTTGTGTGAGTGGTTCGAAGGCTCTTTTATAACAAGTGATGGGATAACTCAAAGTTCTACTGTATGATAGCCGGGTGAATGGGTCGAAGGGTGGTTTGATAGTCACTTGCAGGGTGAATCGAAGGTTTTTTCTTAGTGTATAGAAATGTTTGAAAAAGAATGTTAGGAAGTGTTTGAGAGTTTTTTTAGAATTTTCACATGTGTTTCCTTGCAATCCTTCAGGCGCCTCCAATATGTGTGGTGATGCCTCCTTTTTATAGATGGCTTGGGCTGATGCTTTGGGAGGGAAAACAAAAAGTTCAAACAAAAATGGTATGCTGTATATGTAGCTTTCGAAGGACAGTGTTTTAATGCCATTTTGGTGCAAGGAATAGGGCAGCAATGCAGGACTGCTGCGCAGCAGTTTTGGAGTTTTATGGCCAGTGTATCAGGCTTGATCCTGGTAGTGCATGGGACTTAGTCAACAAGTACCTTTGGCATCTCAACCTTTTGTATTGACTCCCTAGCCTCTCCTTTCGACCAGACTCTTCAGTAACCATCTCTTTTTTCCAATCGAAGTGTCATTCGAATGACTCCCATGGATATCCTTCGAAGGGGCCAAATTAATGCTCTTGGGATAGGTCAGTAATATATGTCCTTCAATTGGGGGCATCCAGACATGCATGAAAAACTCTTTGAATATACCACCATGGTGATTTCTTCGCCTGAGACAATGATATAGTGAGGAGTTTGTAAGTTTGGAACATGCCATTTCTATAGGAGATCCTGCCCACTCAAATTTGTCTGCAAAGGGGCCACATGGCCAAAAGAAAGAATGTGTGTAAGAGATTACTGCCTTGTGCCTTTATGCAAATATGTTCAAATGAAACTTGTAAAAGAGGAGCTATATTCCCAAATGAAATAATGACAAAAGACTTGTGCTCAAAGATTCACACCCCCAAGCGAAGGATATGTGCCAGGGATGGAGGGCTCAATCGAAGCTTGCAACATTGGGAACATCATTTCCCCAAATGAAAGAGGCTTGCAGGGGAGAAATGTGTGATTGAAAGAGGGTAAAAGGGGGGTTTTGGCCTCCTGAATCGAAGGACATCATCAGGAAGCTTTTTTCCTTGTGAATTGAAGCTATATTAAATGGAAATGTTGCCCTGTCGAAGCTTCCAACAAAATGCTTCAAATGGGACTTTGGCCTTGTGCACATTATTATGGTAGGAAATTTTTCCTTGTATGTCTTGGCTAACACGCAGGGAAGATGTTGTGTGGCCAAACGAAAGACTTGCACAAACATTTAAACAAAGTCTAACGCTAAAATGTAACAGGAAATGATCTTAGCCAAATGAGCCCAAAGCCTCAATCGAAGCATGAAATAAACTTTCCCCAAAGGAATCCAACGCCCAAACGAAAGATGCAACCAAGTCCAAAGTGTCCAATTGAAGGATGCAAAATCGAAAGGAACTTGCTTTTCTTTTAATTTTTTCCAAAAGAGCATTTTCATTTGTTTTGCATTTTTTTAGCAATTTCCTCCTTAATCTTAATGCTGAAAAATCCAAATATATTTGTGTAAGCTTGGATTTTGGGAATCCTTTGTGAGAATTGTCTTGAGGAATGAGAGGGAAAATTTTGGGGTACAACAGCGTTCAAACTCCGCTCTTCATGAAGCTGCTTGGTGAGTTCCAGAACTTTCTTCTCACTGGCGTAGAATTGGGCTTCGAAAGTGTCTCGCTCTTCCTTTAGCTGAATCCAATCCTTTTTCAAGCCTTCAAGAGAGGTAGGAATGTTGGGATAAAGGATATACGGGACATCTCCTCCAGCAAGAAGATCCATGATAACAGGTAGGATGGAGGGGTAAGGCATTACGAGACTCTGGGCATGAGCTCGTACCCACCTAAGGTAAGGCTCAAGGGTAATGAATTTTTTGTGTCCTAATGTCTTAGTATCCACTTTGTTTACCATCCTCCAAGCTCGTATAAAACTCTGACGGTAGCCTTGATTGTCTCTCTCGTAGTCGAACACCAAACCTTGGATGAGCACATCATGTGGACCATCTCTTCGTGCGCACCCAAACTGTCGCAAAGCTAAGCAAGGGTTATAAGTGATACCTCCCCTAATGCCAAGCAGATGGACATTAGGGAAATCCCCACAACGGTCGATGATAGTAATGTCCTCCAAGGATCGGGAACATCGGTAGATATTCGAATGTATGAGTGACATCAACCTATTGGACAATCTCAAGCCTTGCTCATTCTTCACAACAAATCGAGGGAGATGTGAAAAAAACCACCTAGCTAACAGAGGAGTACAACACATGAGGGCTCCTCTTCTCTTAATGGCGCGAGAGTGGAGAGAATGCAGGACATCTCCCAACAAAGTAGGAACTGGATTGTGAGATATGAAGATTTTGACAACATTCACATCTATAAGCTGGTCGGGATTTGGAAATAGTACCATCCCATAGATGATTTCTTCAAAAACTTGTAAATCTAGAGTGTTCCAACAATCTTGAGCTTTTTCCAACAGGAACTTAGCTAGGAACCCTTTGACACCACTTCTTGTTTCCCAATTAGCCGTGATGTTGGATTGTTGCAAGTGTAAAGCTCGGGAAATATCTTCAGGGCTTGGGTCTCTTTCAATACCGTTGAAAGGTAATTGATTGAGAATGGGAATTCCCAAGAGTTGAGAGAATTATTCCATAGTAGGTACAAGTTGGTAATCAGGAAAGGTAAAGCAATGGTGCAAATGGTCGAAGAAATAGAAAAGTACCTTCATCATATCTTCATCGAAGCTTGAGGTAACCAAGTTGAGAAGTCGTCCATGTCTTTTTGTGAACGGAGAGTTCTCAGGGACCCTTGATGCTAACTCTTCGAGCTGAAAAGGTACTTGTACAAGGTTGACTTGGATTGTATTATTACAATTGGGAGTCATGTCCTACAAAACAGAACAAAGATGTATCTTAAAATCCTTGAAATGGTTAGTCTAAAATGCTATGGTATGATGCCATAATGTTATGTACAAGCATATGCACAAGTTAATCAAACAAGTTCTTAGGTTTAAGCTTGCACGAGGTTCATAGGTAAGTACCCTCTTGAAGTTTAGTTGGTTCAAACTGTCCTAGAAAGTAAACGGGTTCTAGGGAATCTCAATATCACTGATCTTTCTTCATTGGGCATTGTTTCAGCACAAGCCTCTTTATTAGCGACCAAAATATCTCGAAGTCCGATCTCAATGAGCATAGTATTGAGTATCAACCAACTTCAGACTGCACCAAAGCCGGCTACCTCACTACTTTCTAATGGCCAAGTTGTTCAAGTAAAGGTTCTAAAGTCAGTTAGTGCTTCATAACACCATACAGCGGCCCCGTATTCTCCTTGACTACTCAAGGGCTACCCGTGCCAACAAATGTGTCACACTAACATAGCTATTTCTTAGACCATGTCGGTATACTCCGCACAGTTTCCACAACTTATTTCTACTTACCTAAAAAGATGCCCCAAATCCAGGTAGAGGATCAAAACAAACCCAAACAAGGAACCATAATATAAAGCAAACAAATCAAACAATGAAAAGCAAGTAAATGTGATCTAGCCATAAGGTAACCTCACTTTTAAGTATAATCCCCAGCAGAGTCGCCAGTTCTATAATACAATGGGAGAACTAACTTGGGAGTTTTGCGTTTGATCACAATTATTGCGGATAGCAAGATTCGCCATCGACTTTTCTTTTATCTAAAAGGAAAGGTTCAAAAGAAAAGGAAATACCTTTCGAGATGTTTTCTTGAGTTTGGGGGGTAGGTTATGAAAATAGAAGGTATTAACATCCTTTTCATCCGTAGTTATCTACGGGCTCTTAGTTGCTTGCTATATCACTTGCTTTTGTTTGAAAATGTGCTTGTGGTGTGTTTTTTGAAAGTGATTTTCAAAATGTGTCTTTTTAATGGTTCTCGTTTCTATAAGAATGTGTATAAAGTGTTTTAACTTTTGAAAATGTTTCAAATGAAAGTGTCGGTGTATAAAATGTTTTTGTTGTGAGCAAGCGAGCAACTTGGAGCATCCTACCTACTCAAAAGGTCTTTAATGTTCTTTTCCTCCTCCTTTAGATGTTGCTATCTTACCATTGATTTGGTAAGAATCCCCATCATTGGATGTGAAGGGACGGGCGTGGGACATTTATATAGTCATAGAAGGCAACCTATGGGATGTTTTAGCAATTTTCGTTTAAGGACTAGATCGTTTACCGAAGGCAACATTAAGGGTCATCGAGGGACTATGATATTTTACGGAGGGTCTTTGCTAAAATGCCCATATTCGAGGGACATGACTATTTTTCCGAAGCAACGAGTGAGATTCCCCTAAGGGTGCATGTGTGTAAATAGTGTGTTTGATTGCATGCCATTTGTCTTTTGAATTTTAGGTTATCTACTTGTTGTTTTTATCTTACCATACATCCTAATTACTAACATTTATACAAGAGCAATAAAAATGCAAAAAAATAAATCCTACACTATTAAAACCATATTGAAATAGCAAGAAAATATAAAGACAAAATAAAAAGAAGAAAAATGAGCTCTTTCGATTCAGGGAGAAGCATCATTCGATTCTACACTTTTTGACCTCTTTCGATTTGGGCCTGGAGTCAGCAAGGTTCTGTCCTTCGATTGGGAGCTGGAAGTCAGCAAGGTTCTGTCCTTCGATTGGGAGATGGAAGTCAGCAAGACCACATTCCTGGTTACTTCCTTCGTTTGAGGCTTGGAGTCAGTGTGAGGTGCATTCTTTGCCTCAGGATCCTTGCTGACTCCTTCGACTGTAAGCATGCTAGGCCCTCAATTTGAGATTCGAAAGGTTTAAGCAGTTAGCCAATCAAAGGGTATAGAGAATCCTGTCTTAAATTCTTAAAATGAAACATTCAAGTGTAACTACGGGCCAGGGGTTAGCACAAAATCATTGGGTCTCAAAGTCCAAAGCCTAACTAGTCATAGTTGAGATTTTCAGCATATGGGCAGTTAGAATCGAAGGTTAAAACATGGTTAAGCTCCCTATATGAAATATCTACATTTCTCTTTATTGGCATGTACACATGATATTTTAAAAAATATAGATTCAAGTTCAAAGGGAACTTACCTCTTGAAGTTCTTAAATCAAAGGAAACTGCAAGTGTCTTCCTTGGTGGTGAATAGAAGTTCGTTGGGGCCTTCCTGAGACTAATCCAGTTACTACTTTGTGCAAGCAGTCACTAAATCGAAGGAGGGTGTGTGAGTGGATCGAAAGTTCTTTTTATAACAAGTAACAAAATGACTCAAAGGGTTGTTGTATTGTAGTTGGGGAAGTGGGTCGAAGGCTAGTTAGATGGTCACTTGGGGGGGGGGGGGTGAATCGAAGGATTCACTTAGTGTACAAAGGGGGTTGAGTTTTTAGAAGTGTTTGAAAAAAATGTTGGGAAGTGTTTGAGAGTATTAGGAATTTTCACAAGTGTTCTCTTGCAATTCTTCAGGTGCCCCTAACATGTGTGGTGGAGGCTCATATTTATAGATGGCTTGGGCTGATGTTTTAGGAGGGAAAACAAAATATTTAAACAAAAAAGGCATGCTGTGTTTGTAGCTTTCGAGGAGCAGTGTTTGTATGCCATTTTGGTGCAAGGAATAAGGCAGTGTTGCAGGACTGTTGTGCAACAGTTTTTGGAGTTTTATGGCCAGTGTATCAGGCATGAACCTGGCAGCGCATGGAACTTGGTCAAAAAGTACCTTTGGGTATCTCAACCTTTTGTCTTGACCCCCTAGCCCTATCCTTCGATCAGACTCTCCAACAATCATTTCTTTTTTCAAATTGAAGTGTCCTTCGAATGGCTCATGTGGGTATCCTTTGAAGGGGCCCAAATAAGTGTCTTTCGACCAGGCCCTTCATGGGTTCCTTCGAATGGTCCAAATACGTGCTCCTGGGTGGGTCAGCAAAACATGTCATTCGATTGGGACATTCGTACATGTCTGGAAAGTCCTTCTAATGTGCTGCCATGGTACTTATTTGAAGCAAGCCATTTCCAAGTGTCGTACCCAAATTTGTCCTACCTCGACTGATTTTATTTTTCGAGATTAAAATAGAAGAAATATTTAATTAAAGATGGTACAACATTATCTGATGGCCCATCTTTATCCAAGACTAGTGGGTGTATTTTAATTCGCGAAAATGGGGCTTTCTAAAGCAGAAAGACTCATGCATCCATGAACCCATTCGCGTGGCATGTTGGCCAATGGCCCATGCGATTCGAATGTAAAGTTATTTCAGGATAATAACTACTAAATAGTTGTTATTGGTGAAATTAAAATTGCTATTAATTAATAATTGAACTTATTAAAGGCATTTAGGTGTTATTTTGTTTTTAGTAAAAAAAGAGGTACGATTGCAATTTATTTAGTTGGTCCATTTCTATTTTTGTTATCCAAACAGCAGAAATGGGGGTGTAATTTCTGAATAACTTAGCCCATTTAAATGTGGTCGTTGATAAAAAGAGGGGTGTATTGATCAATAACTAAGTCTATTGAGTTGGCCCATTTGATGTGTTGAAAAAAGTATTATTATTAAAAAAGAAAAACTGTTTATTATTATTAAGTTTAATAAAGAAAATAGAGGACATATATTGTTTAAGGAAGGAACACATTGCTGTGAGTAAGGAAAAAACGTTTTTTGCTGGGCTGAAATAGAAAATTAACGCATGCTCAATTTAATCAGAAACTTGCGCATGGCCCAATTTGGAGAAACAACAACTGTACCAATTAACCCAAAAGCAAGTGCATGTTTTGGCCAATTACATATACTGTAGAAATCACTAGTAATTCAAAGAATCTAGAAAACTCAAATAATACAAAATCAGTGAAATCTGGAAATTACATAATCAATATTTATCCAAAATCAAATCTAAGATCTCCATTACAAAATGATTAAATCTCTAATTACAGAGTCAAATCTTCAATGACCTTATTATAAAAACAAATCTCCATTACAGTAAAAATATTACAATGAATCAATCACAGTAACACCCAAATCCCTAATTCTTCTCTAATTCTATAAACCCTAAAATCTAACTAAGCCCTATAAATACTAATTGAAGAAAATACAGAAAAAGGGGTTGGATTACAGAAAAAAAGAACAAAGGCGAAAAGACCTTGTACGGTGACAAAAAAACAGAAACAAGGGATTACAGAAAACTATATATACAAATAATAGAGGGAGAATACAGAAAGGGAAGAAATTGGAGAACCGAGATACAGAGGAGCCGAGCTTGAAGCCACTGTTCGTTGCGGAAGATTAAAGGAGAATGGTTAGGGTTTCCATCTCTGAAATCCTAACCGTTTAAACCACCATCTCTGCCATTGATAGTCGCGCCTCCAGTCACTGTACACTCTCTGTCTTCATACCGGTACCTGCAAAAAAGAGAGAGAGAGAGAGGAGATTAAAGAGCAAATCGAACAGCAGTTTGGAATCTGGAATTGCGAAAGGGTAATTGTATATAGCTTGTATCTCTTTTGTTGTTGTTGATTTAGGTTTTTGAGATTTGGGGCAAGAGATGGTTACACCGCCGGAGAGGTAAGGGATTAGGGTTTGGGTTGAATACGAAAGGGCTGAGGCGAGAGAGAGAGAGTGATAGTATTGAACTATAAAGCAAAAAAAGAAATAAAATGAATCGTGTAAAAATGAAATAAACAAAATTTATAATCTGTTTGATCCTATGCACACGTGTATATCACAATTATCATGCACCTTCAATCATGCCCACGTGATTCTCATCAGACGGCCATAGGCCAAGTGTGCACCATGGTAGCATGCTTCCTCCTACACGTAATCAAACGGATATCCCCACAAACTCGTTGGTCCTGAGCCCAATGCTTTTAGCACCCCCTCCTACAGCAATTACTAAACCACAAATCAATTTGCACCCACCTGTCCAGAATATACTTGGGCCTAACCCAACATAACTTTTAGCACCCCCTAGTTTTTCTTAATAACTAAAAATACACCCCCTATTTAACCATTATTTTCTATATTGTTTTTATAATTCTAATTTTATTTATTTATTTATTTTTCTATTAGTTAATGGCTATTATTATTATTATTATTATTAATTTTTATATTATTATTAATATTATTTTTATATTATTATAATTATTTGTTTCTTTTATAATATTTATTATTCATGTTATTTATTATATTATTGTTTATAATTATTATTGCTAATTTTAATTATTATATTATGCATTATTATTTATATACTAACAAATAAATTATTTTATTCAAAAATGCATATATTATTTTCTTATATATTGCATTAAAATATTTTTTAATCATGCATTAATCAAGATATTCTCGCAATTAACACAGTTAAAAAACACAAACAAATCATCAAACTATTTTTTGCAATAAACTAAGCTAATCAACAGTTTTTTTTTGCAAAAGGGTTTCAAATAGATTTTGACTTACAACGCATTTAGTCAAAATCTCCGCAATCACCACTCCCGACCAAAGTGTGAGGTGTTTCAAAATATGTTTGCAAACCCCTAAAAACACCAACCCCATACGAACTACTAATTGGGACTCTGATTCCTCATAAGAGGATACGTAGCCATACGATAAAAAATTGTGGCAAGTCCTCTTAATTGAAACTTAAAACCTTGTTTACCCCAAACATAAACCTAAAACCTAACATACTTGTGAACAAGGTAGATGAAAGGTGCCTAACACCTTCCTTTCGTCTAATAAGAGTCCGAAACCTAGAATCTCTGTCTGCGAATTAGGGTTGTCTGTTAGATTCCCTTCCCTAGGATAAAAACTAATAGTGACGACTCTAATTAAAAATCCAGTTGCTATACCAAGGGAGGTACTACCCACTCAAACTTGCCTATAAAGGGGCCATATGGCCAAACGAAAGGGTGTATGTGGGAGGTCCCTGCTTTGTGACTTCATGCAAACATGCAAGAGATCCTTACTCAAACGAAGGCTTGTGTTAAGGGAACCATATGTCCAAACGAAGAATGCATGCAGAGGATGAAGGGAACAGTCGAAGCTTGAAACATAGGGAAGGCCATATGCCCCAAACGAAGGAGGCCTGCAGGAGGCAAGATATGTAATCAAAAGAGGGAAGAAGAGAGGCTTTTGCCTCCTTAATCGAAGGACATCATCAGGAGGCTTTTTGCCTTGTGAATTGAAGCTAGTTGAAGATAAGTGTTGCCCTGTCGAAGCTTGTAACAAGTTGCTTCAAAGGGTGACTTTGGCTTTGTGCATGCTAGCATGGCAAGAAATTCTGCCTTGTAAATCTTGGCTAACACGCAAGAAAGATGCTATATGGCCAAACAAAAGATTTGCACAAAGAGAATAAAACGTCCAAACAAAGTCTAGTACCCAAACAAAGCAGGAAATGAACTTTCCCAAATAAAGTCGAGCGCCCAAACGAAGGATGCAACCAAAGCCTACATCGAAGGAGACAAAGTTCCTAATCGAAGGATGTAAAATCAAAGAGAACTTGTTTTTCCATCAATTTTGTCAAAAAGAATATTTTCATCTGTTTTGCCTCTTTTAGCAATTTCCTCTTTAATCTTGATGCTGAAAAATCCAATAGTACTTATGTAAGCTTGAATTTTTGAGAATCCTTTGTGAAAAATGCTTTGAGAAAGGAGAGGGACAATTTTGGGGTACAACAATTTCTTACTAACTAATGGTAAGATAACACTATCAAAAGAAGGAGGAAAATAACTAAGAATTTCCGAGTAGGTAGAACGCTCGTTGTTGCTTGCTCACAAAATAAAAACATTTCCAGACTCACACTTTCAAAACATCTTTCTCAAAACAAACATCTCTTTGAACTAATTTCAAAACCAACACTTTGTATACATTCTTATAGAGACGAGAATCATTACAAATTTTGTTGAAACAAAGGCGTTTTCAAAATACTTTCAAACCCACACAAACACATTTGACAAAGCATTTTCAAAGTGAGCTAGCAACTAGGAGCCCGTAGATAACTATGGATGAAAAGGGTGCTAACACCTTCCCTTTTCATAACCTACCCCCTGAACTCAAGAAAATTCTCAAAAGGTCTTTCCTATTCTTTTCACTCTTTCCTTTATTGGATAAAAGAAAAGTCGGTGGCGACTCTTGCTATCTACAACAATTGTGATAAAACGCAAAACACCTAAGTCAATTATCCCATCATATTATAATGTCCATGACCTTATAAAAGCCTCCTAAACTCACTCATACCTTGCCTTATGTTTTATTATTATTTTATTTATATTTATTTTGTTTTTATTCAAATAAATACAAAATAAATCCAATAAAATGGAGAATCATTGGGCCAAGGCGCATGATGGGTTTATTGATCAGCTAAAGGCCCAAAACAATATATGATAACTTTCCAAAAACATATGGACTTGAAAATGGCAAGAGCAATATCAAAAATGAAAACTTTTTAATGTGTTGGATTTTTGTTTCATGGCTATGAATGCCTTTTCTTTTTTCTATATTTGATAATCACCTCCTCTCTCTATTTAAGCACAACAACGTCAGGAGCAAAAGGCACAAAAGAGATTGACTAAAGAACCTCTTGAAAAATCCTCAGAAATCCAAAAGAATTGCAAAATCTTTAACCTAACTTCTAACCACTCTCACTCAAAACTGAGGCCAGCGTTCATCCCCTGAGGATCAAAGGAGTTGACCTAAGTCCATAACTGCATCTCTCGAGCACCAGAATGTGACCTCTCCATCACACCGGTTGTCAAAGTTAGTAAAATTCTAAAACTATGATTTCTTGTAGTTTCAATCATTTCTAACCCGTTTGATGCTTTCATATGCATCATATGAATTTATTTAATGTATTACATATGAGGTTGGAAGCATAAATTAGGTAACACCATTTTTAGGGCAGAGCTTCAAGGAAGCTTCGAATCCATAACTCCAACCACTTTTAGACCAAGCTAACCTCACCATCAGATCCATAAGGTCCAAATTAGTGGATCTGAATGGTTTGATTTTGTTGTTTGAGCCATTTTTGCAAGTTTCCAATTTCTCTTCATCGGAGAAGACAACTGAAAGGTTGACTCCGGCGTTGCCTGGTAATTTGATTCTAGTGGCCTGGGCGTGCCACCACATGATTGGCTTATCCAAAAAAATCCATGGCCCACCATGCACACGTTTATTTTATTTGTCTGAAATTAGCCTTCATCTCAAAATATATTGTTATTGTTTGAGATAGACTACCGGACGAAACAACCATCCCAATGGTAGAGTGAAGCGTGCAAAGGCATTGGTGTACCAGGGCAAGGGTTCGATCTCTGCCCCTGGTATTTTATTTTCTCACATTTTCCGTTTTAAGATTCAATACAAAACAGGTCCACGCACATATCATACATATTGCCATCCTGACCATCAGATTTCAATGAACCTAGATCCAACACCTCATATGCATGCTCCGCATGATGCACCCCAAGGAATCACCTTCACTGAATCCAGCGCAAATTCTGGGCCTTGTCAATTTTGGCTTAGCATTTGGTTTCTCACACCCCCCCTGATTTCTTTTGCATTTCAGGCCCATTTCTTTTTTTGTTTTAATAATTATTTTGTTTTGAATAACCAACCTTTTTTTAAATAATTTTTAATCAGAAAAAATCACAAAAATCACCAAAAATTAGACTTAGGTTATGATTAATTAATTTAATTGTTGATAAATAAAAATTGATTTAATTTAATCACATTTTGATTTTATTTCATAATTAATTTGTAAACTAATTAGAATTAGATTTAATTTTTATTTCACATTATAAAAATATTTTTCTAAACAAAACACCAAAAAAAATTTCCTAACACTTATAATTTTTTAGGTTTTAATATCTTTCCCTTTTTCACAATCTCCGCGCATTAATTTATTTTCGCATTATTATTTTCATAATTATGTAACTGTTAAGGGATGTAATAGATAAATTAGGGTTTGATTTACTTTTTCCCCCATTTTATGGTTTGTAACCCCATCCCTGAAGCATTGTAATAGCGTAGATTTCATTTCCCGCACTTTACTTTCTGCACCTATAATTATGCATGTATGTATATATAACTGTATAGTAATTAGGCTTGTATGATAAGATCTAAAATCAAACGATAGCTAACCCTAACCTCAAAGATTAAAATAACTAAATCACAATACACTTTGCACACATGCACCTCTAGGGTAACCTCCCTTGTTGCCTTCGGATAAAAAACAGTCACGT
Source organism: Vicia faba (assembly GCA_948472305.1). Lineage (NCBI taxonomy): Eukaryota > Viridiplantae > Streptophyta > Magnoliopsida > Fabales > Fabaceae > Vicia > Vicia faba. The sequence goes on along the minus strand of OX451741.1, from coordinate 816,374,262 downwards.
CCCTCAAATGTATGGATACCATTAACAAAGATCCTCGGTTAAAAATCATCATAAAGATCATAGTCCCTCGATGGCCCTTTGATGCTGCCTTCGGTAAATGATCTTGTCTCTCGATTTTTCCTACAAATACATGATGATAGTCCCTTCGAATTGCTAAAGGTATCCCTATATGTTGCCTTTATGACTGTACGATGACTCGCGCCTGTCCCTCAAAAACATCCAACAATAGGGCTTCCTACTAATTAATGGTAGGATAGCACTATCTAAAGGAAGAGGAAAAGACAAAGACTTTTTGAGTAGGTAGATAGTTCTTAGTTGTTTGCTCACAAACAAAATTTTTTTTCATACAAGACACTTCTTTTCTAAAATGTTTTCAAAACAAATACTTTGTATGCGTTCTCAACGATACGAGATTCATTACAAAGTTTGCCGCACTTAGACATTTTTAAAATATTTTCAAACACACAAACTCAAAGCATTTTCAAAAGTGAGCTAGCGATTAAGAATCCGTAGATAACTACAGATGAAAAGGGTGCTAATACCTTCCCTTTTCATAACCTACCCCCTTACTCAGAAAAATTCTCAAAAGGTCTTTCCTGTTATTTTCACCCTTTCCTTTATTGGATAAAAGAAAAGTCGGTGGCGACTTTTCCTATCCGCAAATTTTGCGATAAAACACAAAACCTAAAAGTCATTTCTCCCACCGTATTACAGAACTGACGACTCTGCTGGGGATAACTAAAAGTGGGGTTATCTTAAGAGCTAGATCACCTTTATTACTTTATTTGTTTGCCTTATGTGCTTTATATTTCGGGATATGCTTGGGTTTATTTATTGTATAGATCCTATACCCAGATCTTGGGAAATTTTAGGTAAGTAGCAATAGATCGTGAAAACTGTACGGCGTATACCGATACGGTTGAAGCGATGGCTACGTTAATGTGACACATTGGTTGGTGCCGGTGTCCCTTGAGTTAAGTCAAGGAGAATGCTGAGCTGCCGCATGGTGTCATAAAGCACTAACTGACCGTAGAACCTTAGTTGAAACAACTTAGCCATTAGAGAGTAGCAAGATAGCCGGATTTGGTGCAGACTGAAGTTGGATGATACTTGATGCTACACTCATTGAGATCAGACTCTCAAGATATTTCGATCGCAAATCATATGCTTGTACTAAAACAATGCTAGAGAGAAAGATCAGTGATATTGAGGCTCCTAGAACCCGATTACTTTTCTTAGGACATGTTGAGCCAAATAAACTTCAAGAGGGTACTTACCTACAAACTCCATGCAAGCTTAAACCTAAGGCCTTGTGTGTTTTGTTTGTGTATGATTAATTTTTCAAACACAACATCATAACATCATAACACCATACCATATCAATTTCTCTAACCATTTCAAGGACCTAAAGATTTATCTTTGTTCTGTTTTGCAGGCTATGGCCTCCACTTACCTAAATACTATCCGAATCAACTTTGTAAGGGTGCCTCCTCAGCTTAAGGAGTTATACTCAAGGGTTCCCTAAAGTTCTCCATTCATGAAAAGGCATGGTCGACTACTCAGTCTGGTTACCCCGGGTTTTGACGAAGACATGATGAGTGTTTTATTCCAGTTCTTTGACCCTGCACATCACTGCTTCACTTTTCCTGATTATCAATTGGTACCCACAATGGAGGAGTTCTCTCAATTATTGGGAGTACCTATTCTTTATCAGACACCTTTCACCGGTTTAGAGGAAACTACGAAACCAGAAGTTATTGCAGTAATCTTACATCTGAAGCGGTCTGACATTATATCTAATTGGGAAACAAGGAGTGGGGTCAAAGGTTTTATGGCTAAATTTCTGATAGAGAAGGCTCAACTGTTTTTGGATGCTACGAGTTTACATGCCTTCGAGGAGATCTTGGCTTTGTTAATCTGTGGATTGGTACTGTTCCCTAATCCATACCAACTCATAGATGTGAATGCTATCAAAAATTTTCTCACTCGTAATCTTGTGCCTATCTTGCTCAGAGATATTCTGCATTCTATTCACACTCGTACTATGAAGAGGCAATGAACTCTCATGTGTTGTATACCTCTGCTATCTAGGTGGTTTATTTCGCACTTTCCCCGCTTGATAATGAAGAATGAACTAGGTTTGAGGTTGTCACAAAGGATAATGTCACTTTCTCACACATACATCTACTGGTATTCCCAATCTTATGAGGATATCACTATCATTGACTACTATGGGGAATTACCTAATGTTCCACTCCTTGGAATTATGGGAGGTATTACTTACAACCCTTCTCTGACTCTACGTCAATTCGATTATGCTCGAAGAGATGGTCCTCATGACACACTTATCCAGGGTATTATATTCGATTATGATAATGATCCCCAAGGATGTCGTCAAAGGTTTATACATGCTTGGGGCATGGTGAGAAAGATTGATAGTAAGGCTTTAGGACAGAAGAATTCTATCCCTTTGGAGCCATATCTCAAATGGGTACGAACTCGTGCTCAAAATCTTATGATGCCCTATCCTTCTATCTTACCAGTAATCATGGAGCCTGTTGTCGAAGGAGACGTTTCTCGCACCATCCTTCATCCAAACATGCCCACTGACCTGGGAGAATTGCAGAAGTCCTGGATTCAACTCAAGGAAGAATGAGACACCTTTGAGACCCAATTATATGCAAGTGAGAAGAAAGTGTTGGAGCTCACCAAGCAGCTTCATGAGGAGTGGGGTCTTAATGCATACATCAAACCTGAAGAGGAAGCGTCCGTGAGAGACTTGAATATTAAGTTTTAGGAGTTTATATTGTTGACTCTTTGAGACCCTTTTGTTTTCATTTTAAGCCTAATAGGCAATTGTAATTTTGAACTTACTAATAAAAATCTTTGTTTCTGTTTCCTCTTGGCTAGAAAATTTAAATCTTCTAAGGTCCTTGAAAACATTGTATTTACATATCATGCGTCATTATATAACATGTTTTTCATACAGGTTTTCTCATCTACTTACTATTTATTTCAGTATAAGATGGTGTTGTACCCTAAAATTTTCCCTCCCATTTTTACTCAAGACATGCTCATTGAGGTTCTCAATTGCTCAAGGATGACCAAGAATTGACCAGACAAATTCTCCTCATAAGTAATGAACCTCCAACTAGGGTTTCAATTTTCATCAAGATGCGTGAACTCCAATGGTCTCAAATGTTTTCTATGGTCCTAATATGTCCTTAAGATTATCCATGACAAATTTCATGCTTTGCACTACAAGTTTGCTCAGCCAACTGCTCAAATGCTTGAAAATCATATGTACTAGGTCAAAAGTCAATTGTGGCCTATATACAATCAAACTTCAATATTTTTTGTCAACATCAACATTTTTAAGTGATATCCATCATTTAATCAAGGTTTGATCATAATTCCTTAAGAAATGCTCCTAATTCATCAAAAGTAAAAAATTGCTAATTAGGGTTTCTATAGGAAAAGTCAACTGAACTTTGACCAGCCATAAATTTCTCATACTTTATCAGAAATCTTTCCACTAAAGCTTATTTTGAAGATAATCCAATTCCCTACAACTTCTTTTCATCCCTCAAGATCAAGAAATTCCCCAGTTAAAAGATACAAGCTCACACATTATAGGTCCTTTCAAAAAGTCAACAAAAACACCTTTTGGGTCAAAGTTTCTTACATGAACATGGAAGATACAATTGAGACGAATCCAAAAGGGTTGTTTAGAGGACATCATAAGCTCTCTAAAAAGTCTAAGAACACCCTCATAGGTTTAAAATTGAGAGAGATATGCATTGCTAAAGTTGGGAAATTTTTGAGAAAGTGCATGAATTACAAATTGAGAAACATTGAACTTGTAGACTAATGGGTTTAGGTTTTAAGGTTTGAACGTGTTTACAACATGATTAAGAACCCCAAAACCAATCCATGAATTACTTTAATTTTTATTTCATTTATTTTTGATTTTATTCATTTAAACTCAAATTAAATCAAATAAAATGCAAGATTAATGCACAAGGCATGTAAGGCTTAATATTTGAATTTCTTGGGGTCCAAGTAGCTCATAGAAAGCTGTCAAAATCGTGACAACCAAACAAATATCATTAAAACAAGATTTTCACAAGTTTGCAAAGTTTTTCAAATGAATTTTGGAAACAAATCATGCGACTGATGTCATGAGATTTCTTCCATTATTTTCGACCTAAATTCCTCCTCTATATAAACACAACACCCTGATACACTAGAGACCACAAAATTGGCTGCCCAAGAACACTCTCTAAAAATCTCAAATTTTGTCAAAACTAGAGCAAAGTCAAAATCAGAGATCTAACCACTTTCAGTCCAAGCCATCAATTACAAATTATTCCTGAGGTATCTAAGGATAAGAATAGGTCAAAAGTCATAGCCATTGATGCTTAAAACAAGCATACCCATCTTCTCCAATTTTCTTTTCTTTCATTCATATAATTAATTTCATGCATTGCTAATGTTTATTAACTTCCCAAATGAGTTTCTGTTGTTACGTAGAACAAGTTTGAATCATAAACAATAGCTTGGCTTGGTGGATGAGGCGCCTGACTGTGACCCAAGGGGCATGGGTTCAACACCCACCCCATGCATTTTTCATTTTTTTTTACTATTTTCTTTTCTAACCCTTTTCATTTATTTATTTTTAACTTAATTTGTTTTCTATCATTAATTTAATTAACATATAAAATCAAAAAAAAATCATTAAATATTATTTTTAGGCTTTTAATTAATTAAAATAATTTTTGATATAAAATTTGTTTTGATTTAATCAATGTTGATTTTATTTCATAATTAACTTGTAAATTAATCAGAGTTAGGTTTTTAATTATTAATTCACACTTTTATTATTTTCCAAACAAAAAATACCAAAAATATATTTTATAACACTTAGAATCTTAGGTTTTAATTATTTTCTTAACATTATTATTATTTTTATTTCTATTCATTTGCTATTTATATTTATTAGACAAATTGTATAGGTCGCATAATAATTGTAATAGCCGTAGTTTAAATTTTCGCAATTTCATTATTTATGTAACTACACCAAAGCCCTGTAATAGCGTAGGAAATTTATTTCTCGCCTTTATATTTCTTGTAAACTTGTATATATTTAACTTATAGTAATTAGGCATGTATGGTAAGATCTAAAAAGAAACAGTAGAAAACCCTAATTTCAAGATAAATATAACTGAATTGAATACACTTCTCACACTTGCACCTCTAGGGTAACCTCTCTCGTTGCCTCGGAAAACAATGGTCATGTCCCTCGAACGTAGGGATACCATTAGCAAATACCCTCGGTATAAATCATCATAAAAGATCATAGTCCCTCAAAGTTGCCTACGGTATATGATCTTGTCCTTCGATGTTGCCTACGAATATATGATGACGTCCCTTCAAATTGCTAAAGGTATCCCTACATGTTGCCTTCAATGACCATAACGACGACCCTACGCCTGTCCCTCAAACATCCAACAATAGGGCTACCTACTCACTAATAGTAGGATAACACTGTCTAAAGGAAAAGAGGAAAAGAACAAAACTTTTTGAGTAGGTAGATAGTTCTTAGATGCTTGCTCAAATAAAACAATTTCCCACACATATAATCTTTTTTAAAAAATATTTTCAAAGACACTTTGTATGCGTTCTCTACAACACGAGAAACATTACAAAGTTTGCCACTTAAAGGCATTTTCAAAAACACACAAAGCACAAGGTATTTCAAAATGAGCTAGCATCTAAGAGCCCGTAGATAACTATAGATGGAAAGGGTGTTAACACCTTCCCTTTCCATAATCTACCCCCTTACTCAGAAAACTCTTGAAATGTCTTTTTTCTGTTCTTTTCACCCTTTCCTTTGTTGGATAAAAGAAAAGTCGGTGGAGACTCTTGCTTACCGCGAAATTTGCGAATGCAAAATGCAAAACCAGTATAACAGTCAGTTCTGCCACCGTATCACAGAAATGGCGACTCTGCTGGGGACTTAATTAAAAAGTGGGGTTACCTTAGAGATAGTTTATTTCTAAATTTCTTGGTGTGCTTTGTATGCTTTATCTTTTGGGGATTGTTTGGGTTGTTACTATAGATCCTATACTCGGATCTGGGGCACCTTTTAGGTAAGTAGCAATAGATCATGGAGACTGTACGGGGTATACCGACACGGTTGAAGTGATAGCTACATTGATGTGACATTTTAGTTGGTACCGGTAGCCCTTGAGTAGTCAAGGAGAATACGAGGCCGCTGCGTGGTGTCATGGAGCATCAACTGACCTTAGAACCTTTAATTGAATAACCCGGCAATTAGGAAGTAGTGAGATGGCCGTCTTTGGTGTAGTCCTAAGTCGGTTGATACTCGATACTACACTCGTTGAGATTTGACTCCTGAGTTTTGTTTGGTGGAAAGTCAGTTGTCGATCGGAACAAAACTTGTGGGAAAAATCAGTGATATTGAGATCCCTTAGAACCCGATTACTATTAATAGGACAGGTTGAGCCCACTAAAATTCAAGAGGGTACTTACCTACAAACTCCATGCAAGCCTAAACCTAAGTCTACTTGTGTGATTTGTTTGCTTTCATTATCTAACAACATGAATTCCTTGCAGGATTTGTTTATAGTCATTAACCTGGACTTCTTAGACTCACTTGTCTTCATCCCCTTACATTTTTTCTTAACGCATAACATACACATAATAGTATCATACCATAGCATTTCCATAACCATTTCAAGAATCTCAAGGGTATGTGATGCAGGTTATGATGAACCAGACGTCTAGCAAGGGGCAAGGAGATTTATTTTCCTCTAGCCAATACCGTCAAAGATACGAAGTTCTTCAATCAAAGCTGCAAAATTTAACTTCTGACATTTTTTTTACCATGCGAGATCCTTGAAAACATTGCATGCATGTCATTACATAACAAGTATTCTAGTATAGGTTTCTTATCCCTTTCTGTTAATTTCAGCAAGAAGAAATGGCCCTTGAACAAACAGTAAAAGATCTTCAAGCTCAAAATGCTCAGTTTCAGCAAATGTTCATGGCTCTAACTAAGGGGCAAGAAGATCTAAAAGCTCTTATTATCAAGGAGAATACCAAGAAGGCAAAGAAACCAGCTGGTGTCTTGAATTTGGGGAGAAGACTTAGAGGACCGGTCAAATGAGATCTAGATCTCACAACTCCATCAAATGCAGGGGATAATCATGAAGAAGATAACAACCCGGAGACTGATGAAGATGAAGCTGACTACTATGAGGAATAATGTACTCCTGCTGATGATAAATACAAACATCTAGAGGATCGTCTCAATGCTATGGAGATTCAGAGGGTATCTGGCTTGGACTTTGAGGAGCTAGGATTGGTCTCAGGAGTGGTCATCCCACCAAAGTTCAAGGTTCCCACATTTGCTAAATATGACGGGGTCTCTTGTCCTAAACTTCACTTGAGATCATACGTCAGAAAGATCCAGCCTCACACTGCTGACCGGAAGTTATGGGTCCATTTCTTCCAAGAAAGTTTGGCTGGAACTCAACTGGAATGGTTCTATCAGTTGGAAGGAACCGACATTCATACCTGGGAAGACTTGGCTGCTACTTTCTACAGGTAGTACCAATACAATGCTGACCTCGCTCCAACCCGTAATCAACTTCAAAGCATATCTATGGGTTCTAACGAGGGCTTCAAAGATTACGCCCAGAAATGGAGAGATCTTGCAGGAAGAGTCCAACCTCCTCTATGATAGAGAGCTGGTAGACATGTTCTTAGGCACTTTGTCTGGTCCATTATTCAACCACTTGATTAGAAGTTCTTCGGCTGGGTTCACCGAGCTGATACTGACAGGTGAAAGAGTAGAAGCCGCCATTAAGAGTGGGAAGATTCTAATGGCTGCATCTTCTAATGCTGAGAAGAAGCCATTTGGTGGAAAGAAGGAAGCCAATGCTGTATATGGCTAGGAGGGACGTGCTAGAGGTAACCACAACCAATCAGTGGGGGCAGTACTGGTCTTTAATCCTACGTCTGCACAACGGAATCAACAAGGGAATCAGCGTAAGGAGGTCGCACCTAAGAGACAATTCACCAAAATTAACATGTCACTAGATCAAGCGTTACAACACATGTTGAAGGCATTATTGATTACGTTAAAGGCTCCTCTACGAAATCCCAATACTTATGCTCCTAGCTACCACTCCAACGAAAGGTGTGCATACCATTCTGATAGTCCTTGACATGATACGAATGGCTGCTGGGCTCTGAAGAACAAAATTCAGGATATGATTGACGCCAAGGAGATTGAATTCGACCCTCTAGAGACTCACCACATGATCACTGCTCCTAGGCCAAATCATTGAGAGTGTCTAATTCATTTGTGATTTTTCAATTGTAATTTCCTTTGCTTGTTCAAACAATTACTGTCATGTCAAACTTTGGTTTTCCCATTAATGCATCGCATATGTTTTGTCTTGAATTATTTCATCCGCATTCATTATATTCAAACTATGTTTTTACTTCCTTTTTGTGATATTCAACTCTCGATCAAAAGCTCTAAGCCTTTAGAGGGAGGATGACGAGAACAATACCATAATCTCATATAGTGTGTTTTTGAACAGACCTTGCTGACGATGTACATGCATTGTTTCAAATCCCAAACAGTGGAGTTATAAGGAAGATAATCCCTAGTCAACCCATTTGAGCCTAAGAAGTATGAGTTTTTCTTTTCACACAAATTAAAACCCTTAATCATAACCTGTGGCAGGGTAGTTTCTCAGTCAATTCAGTTGCAATCTTCCGCTTCGTACACAATGAATGGCATCGAGTACGTCCTTCCAAATCAAAATACGGTGATAGGTTCCGTGTAATCATCAAAATAGGCATCCATTATCTCTCAAAGTAAAATCCCATTAAGTCAAAACTTGTGAAGGAGACTTAAGAAAAACTGGGGCATCCCGCTGACTGTAATCACAAAAGAAACAGTTCAGGCGAAAGACAGGAATAGAAAAATAAAAAATAAAGAGGTCCTACAAATCCTTGACAAAAAGAAGATTACAAAAGTAACAACCTCTTTAAAATAAGCGTTCAAGCTTCTGAACCATCACTAGAATATCAAGGCCAACATTCCAAAACTCAATTGGGATTCGAAATGCACAATTGACTGAGCATAGGACTGAAGAACATCACGAAGAACTGGTGGGTACAAATCAACTTTGAGCCTTTATCCTTAGTTTCTTAAACTGTGAACCAGGCCACGCTAAAACCCTTAAAAGTCCTAACTGAAGCATAGGTTAGTTCGAAAGCATATTTTACAAAAGGTATCCTGACTTCTGTAAGGTTTGCTATAAATCATGAGTTGATATCACCCTCTTGAAAAATTTTTTTTACTGAAAAATGAATTTTCAAAAACTTCAAGACAAGCATAAACTTTGCATTATTAGAATATCATTGTTTGCATACAGTTATCTGTTCGACAACAGAGAAATTCACATGACGAATATCTAGTAAATAAGAACTTTCGCAATGAAAAGGTTCACCTCAAATGGAAAAACACTTCCAACCAAGGGGCACGGCATGATCATTGTCCATCATCTAGGGCAGTCAAGTCAAGATTCAAGGAATCTCTCAAAAATGCCAAATAGCCAAGGACAAATCTCCATCTGAATCACTTGGGGCATTAGACATGAATTCCAACAAGGAATCACGTACAATCAAGCAAAATCAATCCAGAAACGGTTCAAGTACGATCCAAAGACGGATATTGTCCTGATACTTATTCTAGATTTCTCTTCTAGAAACAGTCCAGTTCAGATACGATCTAGATACGAATGTCATTCTAACACTCATTCAACACTTGTTTCAAAAACAACTCATATACGATCCAGAGACGGATGTCATTCTGACACTCATTCGACACATGTTTCAAATACAGTTCAGATACGATCCAGTGACGAATCTCATTATGACACTCATTCAACACATGTTTGAAGTACAGCTCAGATACGATCCGAAGACGGATGTCATTCTGACACTCATTCAACACATGTTTCAAAAACAGTTTAGATACGATCCAGAGGCGGATGTCATTCTAACACTCATTCAACACATGTTTTAAAAACAATTCAGATACGATCCAGAGACGGATGTCATTCTGACACTCATTTAACACATGTTTCAAGTACAGTTCGGGTACGATCCAAAGACGGATGTCATCCTGACACTTATTTTAGATTCTTATCTAGAAACAGTTCGGGTCCGATTCAGAAACGGATGTGATCCTGATACTTATTCAAGACTATCTTCTAGCAATAGTTCAGGTACAATCCAAAGACATATGTCATCCTGATGCTTATTCAGACCATCTTCTAGAAACCGTTCAGGTACAATCCAAAGACGGATGTCATCCTGATACTTATTCCAGACTATCTTCTAGCAACAGTTCAGTTCCCGAAGTTTACCTTACCCAACAGAGTTTATTTCTCTAACAACGGAAGTTTATCTCCCAGCAGTTTAGCTTCAACAAAATCTGAAGACCCACATTCTTCATCGCCAGCTGTAATCAGGGATTTATTTTCCCTAATTCAACAATGATGCAATAGAACAACTGATACATTCACACATTGCATTAATACATCATTCTACAAATGTCATAGCATCTGCAGTACAAATGCATACATCCAAATCTCATTTATTTTTAGAACACCATTACACAATGCATTTCATACATCATGATATTGCAAACAGCTAACACTTTACCTTTTCAGGAAAGATCAATCAACAAATATTTATCATCAACAATTTTCAACAGGTCCAGGATTAGCTCCTGAAACAAAACAAAGTAATTATCTGTGCGACCAAATACAACTTTACACGGGCTCATAATGAAGCAATCTTACACGGTTTCTTCTGACTTCCAAATACAGCTTTACACGGGCTCATCATGAAGCAATCTTACACAGGTTTCTTCTGACTTCCAAATACATCTTTACACGGGTTCAACATGAAGAAATCTTACACGGGTTTCTTCTGACTTCTAAATACAACTTTACAAGGGCTCATCATGAAGTAATCTTACACGAGTTTCTTCTGAATTCCAAATACATCTTTACACGGGCTCATCATGAAGCAATCTTACACGGGTTTCTTCTGACTTCCAAATACAACTTTACACAGGCTCATCATGAAGCAATCTTACACGAGTTTCTTCTGACTTCCAAATATAGCTTTATATGGGCTCTTCATGAAGCAATATTACACGGTTTCCTTTTCCCTCCTTCTGAAGTTTTACACAGACTCATCCTGAAGCAACCCCACTCAGGTTCCTTCTCACAATCTCCAGATGTAGTTTTACACTGACTCATCCTGAGGCAACCCTACCCAGGTTCCTTCTCTTGAATTTCCATATGCAGTTTTACACGGACTCATCCTGAGGAAACCCTACCCAGGTTCCTTCTCTTGAATTTCCAGATGCAGTTTTATACAGACTCATCCTGAGGCAACCCTACCCAGGTTCCTTCTCTTGAATTCCCAGATGCAGTTTTACGCGGACTCATCTTGAAGCAACCATACCAAGCTTCCTTCTCACAATCTCCAGATGCAGTTTTACACGGACTCATCCTGAGGCAACCTTACCTAGGTTCCTTCTTACAATTTCTAGATGCAGTTTTACACGAACTCATCCTGAGGCAACCCTACCCAGGTTCCTTCTTACAGTTTCCAGATGCAGTTTTACCCGGACTCATCCTGAAGCTGCCCTACCCAGGCTCCCTCTCATATATCTCCTAAAACAACCCTACCCATGTTCCTTCTCATACACTTCCAAATGAAGTCTTACCATAACTCATCCTGAAACAACCTTACACAGGTTTCTTCTGATATATTTCCAGATAGCAGTTAATTTCATTCTCCCCAATAAATTACTGCGAAGCCTGGATTTCAACTAGAAAACAACAAACTTTCATCTCTCCAATCCATAGATAACCCCTCAGTAGAGTCATGGACAACTGAAGTTCGTAAACTCTATTCCCCATAGAGTTTTCCTCAAACAGGAAAACAACATAAATCAGCATCTACTTTGGATGGCATCTTTAAGCCCATCTCCGACGACTCTCAGTCATCTTCTCCAAATGGAATCTGTAAGCCCTTCCCGACGTCATTAACCATCGGTGTTACTTCATACGAGTGCAAATTTCTGGGCACTCTAGTGTTCAATCATCTTCCACCTTCAGATTATGAAAGGCAGACAAGCCAATCTAAATCCTCAGGTTTAAGAAGATTGAATAGGGGCAGCTGTTGTACCCCAAAATTTTCTCTCCCATTTTTACTCAAGACATTCTCATTGAGGTTCTCAATTGCTCAAGGATGACCAAGAATTGACAAGACAAATTCTCCTCCTAAGCAATGAACCTCCAACTAGGGTTTCAATTTTCATCAAGATGTGTGGGCTCCAATGGTTTCAAATGTTTTCCATGGTACTAATATGTCCTCAAGATTATCCATGACAAATTTCATGCTTTGCACTACAAGTTTGCTCAGTCAACTGCTCAAATGCTTGAAAATCATCTGTACTAGGTCAAAACTCAACTGTGGCCTATATACAATCAAACTTCAAGATTTTTTGTCAACATCAAAACTCTGAAGTGATGTCCATCATTTGATTAAGGGTTGATCATGATTCCTCAAGAAATGCTCCTAATTCATCAGAAGTCAAAAATTGCTAATTAGGGTTTCTATAGGAAAAGTCAACTAAATTTTGACCAACCATAACTTTCTCATACTTTATCAGAAATTTTCCACCAAAGCTCATTTTGAAGATAATACAATTCCCTACAACTTCTCTTCATCCCTCAAGATCAAGAAATGCGCCAGTTAAAAGATACAAGCCCAGACATTATAGGTCCTTTAAAAAAGTCAACAAAAACACCTTTTGGGTCAAAGCTTCTTATAATAACATGGAATATACAATTGATATGAAACGAAAAGGGTTGTTTAGAGGACATACTAAGCTCTCTAAAAAGTCCAAGAACACCCTCATAGGGTTAAAATTGAGAGAGATATGCATTACTAAAGTTGGGAAAGTTTTGAGAAAGTGCATGAAGTGAAAATTGAGAAATACTGAACTTGTGGACTAATGGGCCTAGGTTTTAAGGTTTAAACGTGTTTACAACATGATTAAGAACCCCTAAACTGGTCCATACATTATTTTAATTTTTATTTCATTTATTTTTGATTTTATTCATTTAAACTCAAATTAAATCAAATAAAATGCAAGATTAATGCATAAGGCATGTAAGGCTTAAGATTTGAATTTCTTGGGGTCCAAGTAGTTCATAGCAAGCTTTCAAAATTGTGACAACCAAGAAAATATCATTAAGACAAGATTTTCACAAGTTTGGAAAGTTTTTCAAATGAATTTTGGAAACAAATCATGCAATTGATGCCATGCGATTTCTTTCATTATTTTTGACCTAAATTCCTCCTCTATATAAACACAACATCCTCATACACTAGAGACCACGAAATTGGCTGCCCAAGAATACTCTCTAAAAATCTCAAATTTTGTCAAAATTAGAGCAAAGTCAAAATCAAAGATCCAGCCACTTTCAGTCCAAGCCATCATTTACAAATCACTTCTGAGGTATCTAAGGGTAAGAATAGGTCAAAATTCATGGCTATTGATGCTTGAAACAAGCATACTCATCTTCTCCAATTTGCTTTTCTTTCAAACATTAATATAATTAATTTCATGCATTGCTAATGTTTATTAACTGCCCAAATGAGTTTCTGTTGTTACGTAGAACAAGTTTGAATCACAAACAATAGCTTGGCTTGGTGGATGAGGCGCCTGACTGTGACCCAAGGGGCATGGGTTCAACACCCACCCCATGCATTTTTCACTTTTTTGACTATTTTCTTTTCTAACCCTTTTCATTTATTTATTTTTCACTTAATTTGTTTTCTATCATTAATTTAATTAACATATAAAATCACAAAAAAATCATTAAATATTATTTTTAGGCTTTTAATTAATTAAATTAATTTTTGACATAAAAGTTGTTTTGATTTAATCAATATTGATTTTATTTCATAATTAACTTATAAATTAATCAGAGTTAGGTTTTTAATTATTAATTCACACTTTTATTATTTTCCAAACAAAAAATACCAAAAATATATTTTATAACACTTAGAATCTTAGGTTTTAATTATTTTCTTAACATTTTTATTATTTTTATTTCTATTCATTTGCTATTTATATTTATTAGACAAATTGTATAGGTCGCATAATAATTGTAATAGCTGTAGTTTAAATTCTCGCAGTTTCATTATTTATGTAACTACACCAAAGCCCTGTAATAGCGTAGGAACTTTATTTCCCGCCTTTATATTTCTTGTAAACTTGTATATATTTAACTGCTAGTAATTAGGCATGTATGGCAAGATCTAAAAAGAAACAGTAGAAAACCTTAATTTCAAGATAAATATAACTGAATTGAATACACTTCTCACACTTGCACCTCTAGGGTAACCTCTCTCGTTGCCTCAGAAAATAATGGCCATGTCCCTCGAACATAGGGATACCATTAGTAAAGACCCTCGGTATAAATCATCATAAAAGATCATAGTCCCTCGATGTCCTTCGAAGTTGCCTATGGTATATGATCTTGTCCTTCGATGTTTCCTACGATTATATGATGACGTCCCTTCAAATTGCTAAAGGTATCCCTACACGTTGCCTTCAATGATCATAACGACGACCATACGCCTGTCCCTCAAACATCCAACAATAGGGCTACCTACTCACTAATAGTAGGATAACACTTTCTAAAGGAAAAGAGGAAAAAAACAAACCTTTTTGAGTAGGTAAATAATTCTTAGATGCTTGCTCAAATAAAACAATTTTTCACACATACACTATTTTCTAAAAAATATTTTCAAAGACAATTTGTATACGTTCTCTATGACACGAGAAACATTACAAAGTTTGCCACACAAAGGCGTTTTCAAAAATACTTTTCAAAAACACACAAAGCACAAGGTATTTCAAAATGAGCTAGAATCTAAGAGCTCGTAGATAACTACGGATGGAAAGGGTGATAACACCTTCCCTTTCCATAATCTACCCCCTTACTCAGAAAACTCTCGAAAGGTATTTTTTCTGTTGTTTCCACCCTTTCCTTTGTGGGATAAAAGAAAAGTTGGTGGAAACTCTTGCTTACCGCAACATTTGTGAATGCAAAATGCAAAACCAGTATAACAGTTGGTTCTACCACCGTATCACAAATGGCCCTCAAACAAATTATTAAGGACCTCCAAGCTCAGCATGCACAATTTCAAGAGACTCTTTTGAATCTGGCACAGGGACAGAAAGATTTGATGGCGCTCGTCACCAAGAAAAAGAAGACTAAAAAGCTGATTATTATCCTCAATATGGGGAGAAGATTCAAAGGTCCTGCTCAACCAGTTCATGTGGATGATATTTCCTCTGAGGAAAACGACAACCAAGAAGATGAAGGTAGAAGCATAAAGCTTGAAGGTAGAAACAATCAGATTTCTGAAGATGAAGACTACTCCGACAAACAGTATCCTCCTACAGATGACGAGTACAAGTAGTTGAAAGACCGTCTTAAAGCTATGGAAATCCAGAAGGTGCCTGGATTGAATTTTGTAGAATTAGGTCTGATCCTGGGGGTGGCCATCCCTCAAAAGTTCAAGGTCCTCGACTTTGCCAAATATGATGGGTGTTGTACCCTAATTTTCCCCCCTAAGATCCCTTCATCATACCATGTTGATTCATTCACAACAAGATCATACTAGGATTCTTGGTTCCCCTCTCTATATTTAGCTTTGCCCTTTTGAGGAATCACCAAGCACCTTGACTTATGTTCTTTTGTTATCATGAATATTTTTTGTCTTGATTTCTTCTTTTAACTAGTAAAATGCAATATTGGGTTGTCTTGCTTGTTATCCATGTAGGTAAAGGCAATGAGATTTAACAAGCTACCCCATGGGTTCATGAGTTTATTTCCATGCCCTAGTAAATAAAGCTTGAGAAGTTCAAACCTCACCATTGGATTTGTTTGGAAGAAATGGAATGGCAAGGTTATTTTGGTTCACGACATTTCAAGGTTATCAAATTTGGTTGAAAAGTACAAGGGGTTGATTGAAGAAGTTGTCATGCTTGGACAAGGCTTTGTTCCCATTGGTCACAAGTGCATATTTCTCTCAATTTTCAAGATATGGAAGTGGTTTTGGGTGGATATTAGTTCTCATTATCATCCTCAACAACTTCTATTTACAAATCATTTGTGTTGGTACAAGAGGTTTGTTCAAAATTGTCAAAGTTCCTCAAAGCATTCTCTTGATCTAAGGAGCTAGGGTTTTGAACTTCAAAGAAGTGTATCTTGCTCATCTTTTGGTATTTTTGAGTGATTCCAAATACATACTTCCCTTAAAAGGATTATCAATAAATCACTTCAAAAGTTTCAAGGATTTTTCATGAGGAAGAGGCTTAATGAGGAAGAAAGTTTAGAAGTCCTCCAAATGAATCCCCAATTTTCCATGTGTGACTTCAAATGATCATAACTTGGTCAATTTTTATCACCTTGAGCCCATTCTTTTTCCATAACAATCTTGAAGGTGTGAACTTTATGGCTTATTTTATTTGCAAAGTGAGAAAATGGATGTAAGTTTCCTTAAAGATGCAAAAGATTATAGGTCATTTCATGATTTTTTGCCAATTTCAACAATTCATAACTCTCTCAAATTTTTGAGATTTTGAATGGTTAAAGTTTCAAAATGTCATTCACGGGATCTACTTCATTCCATCTTTTTTGGTCAAGAGCAAATTCCAAGTGGAAGACCATGTTTGGATGCAAGACATTATTGGTCATTTTTGAAGAAGAACTTGAAATATTTCTAAGTATGGAAAGTCAACTCTTTTTCTCCAACTTTGACTCAACACAACTTTCAGCTCAAGCATCCATTTAACTCCATTATTTTTCCATTGAAAAGCTTATAAACCCATCTTTCTAAAGCATCAAGAATCATTGCCTAAGACCCCTTGAGCTGAGAATGCCATTGGTCAGAAGTTGGCAATTTGAAACTGAATTTTTCACCAAGTCAGAAGTTTGAAATCCTTGATTTGGCTTCTAAACACTTTGTTTCTGCATGTTTTTGCTTCTAAACATGTTTAGTGAACTTCCAGAAGTGATTAGCATAGCAAAACACGCGGTTTAGATGAGTTTTGATCAAGTTTAAAGTCACACTTTTCTTGTTTGCAACTTCACACGATTTCCCTCCAAACTTCATCATTTCACACGCTTGAACATTCCATTTGATTCCCTATAAATAGAGGGTCATTCCCCATTCATTTTCTAAAGCTTGGATAGCCAGAATCACCCTGCCAAACTTGTTCCACAACTCAGAATTCAGTAACTTCAAAATCTATTCCCAAGCCTTTTCCAATCCAATTTTTCCATCAATTCACCTTCCCTGATCTTCCCTGAAGCTAACCATATAATTACATTCAAGAATCGTGCCCTATACTGCTCCATAGAAGTCCGGTTTCAGAGCTCTGCAACTCAACTTCAATAGGTAGATTCCTTCATCAATTCTTCAAAACTCTGATATCATTGTGATGCTCTCATTGCATTGGTTCTAGTCGCAACACTTACCTTTTGCTGGAAACACGTTTTGACCATGAAATTTCAAATCCCTTTTCAAAACTTTCTTTCCGAATTACTTGAGCTATAATTTATATAAATTTGGCGCGAGGGTGTGGTTGTCTTTGTCTTGAAGAGATGAAGCGATTGGCATAGGTCTGAGCTTTTGATTTTACAATTTGAGAGATCTACAAATCACGTTGGCTGGAGGTTGAAGATGACCTACGTGTCATCTTCCAACCAATGATGGCACGCCACTTGTTTTTTTTGAAAATCTGATTTATATTTGATTCTGTACTTTATTCACTAATGACCATGATATGCACAACGCGCTAGATCCCTTAGATTTGATTACTAACATGTTCTGACTCTCATCCAATGGTCCATATATTTTTACTTTTATTTTCTTTTCTGATTTTTATATTTTAATTGTTTTAAATTTCAGAAAATCATAGAAAATTCATTTCAAGTCCAAAAAATCTGAAATAATTATGAAAAATATTTTTGATTATTCTCTTTCTGATTTTTATTTTTTCACAATTTAATTTTGTGTTTTGGTATTTTTTATAAATTTACACTTTATTTGAATTGTTTTAAATATTTAAAAATACTTTTATACATTTTTAAATTCTAAAAAAATTATGGAATGATCCAATGATATTGTGACAAATATTGGTGACCTTATTTTATTTTTGTTTCTGACTTTGCTATTTTTTTTAATCATTTTTGTTTTATTTTAGCCATTTCTTTTAATTTTAAAAATAGTTTCTGACTTCAAAAAATTACCAAAAAAATTATAAAATCATTTGAGCCCTTTTCTGATTTTTCTATGGTGTTACTTTTTATTTCTTGATTAATTTGAACATAGTTGATATTTTTCTCTTTATTTTCTATTTTTAAACAATAATTTTTAAACCCTTTTGTATATATTAAAGTGTAATATCATTTTGTGACTATTTTATGGATGATCTTGGGTTAAATTTTGGATCATGAACTTTATTAACATCATTGGATCCATGGTGTTGAGTTTAACTCCACAAAAGTGGATGAATGATTTTAATAATAGTTTGATTAAATTTAATTCAAAAGTAGTTTGTATTTTCTCTCCCACCCCTCTTCATCTCATCCCATTCTTATTGCACTAAATGTTGTTGGAGCATGATCTCTATATCATGTCTCAAAACAAGTGGTGCATAAATTGCTATTGACCGACCTCAAAATAGGTGCAACTTCTATATAAGTCCACTTACGATTGCTTAACATAGCGCTAAATTTCATCCCGATTCGAATAAATGATCATTAGTGGCCCGAACTTATGTTTGCAAGCCCAAGTATGTTAATTTGATCTCTTTGATCCAATAACCTTGAGATTCATTGTGTGGAGGCTTTGGTTTTACCAATCCTCTAATGGATCTACAACACATTTGGTCAACGCGGATCACTTAAACATCGTTGATCATTAAATGGCACTTGTGATAATTCCAAATGGATGATATACTTGAAAAAAAGCAAATGCAACTTGTTGTGTGGAGGCTTTGGTTCTACTAATCCTCTAATGAGTTCCAAATGCAAGCTTCAAGATGGTCATCCAACTAACCACTAATTATTTACTTGTTTTACATTATGCTTTTATTTTTTTTATGCTTTATGTACCATTTACTTTTAACATTTATATTTCATGCCATTTTCATCTTTGCTCATTTGGGCATTTACTTTCTTGTCATTTTTACTTTGCTCACTTGAGCTTTTCTTTTCCTTTTTAAGATACTTAATAATCAACATAAACTCTAAAAATCTTTAATGGTACCCAGACTATTTGGTTACTATCCTTGGTATTATAGAGCATGGGACTTTTCTTGGACTTAGGATTAGAAACCTTGGCCTATCTTGGAGGCCTTGTGATCTTATGTGATTATTTTGTCTGGAGTTCTTGAGGTTTACCTCAATATATTGGGTTGCTTGTTTGTTTTTGTGTGCAGGTTTTTTGTGATTACACCCTTTGTTTGTAATCTGGAATTCACCCGTATACAGCTGTTACTATGCCCAATTTTTGTGAAGACTTAATACACGTGAAGTTTGGTTCTCTCAAGAGGTCTAGTATTTTTTTACTTGATTGGTTTCAATGCAAGGAATGAGAATTCTATCTTGGCTCATAATGTCAAGTATTGGCTTCTTGTTGGTTAGATGGTTCTTATCCCTAGCTTTTACCTTATGCTTTAGATAGCATCTTCTTCTCCTCCCATCTTCTTTAATTTCAAAAATTATCTCCCTCCTTTTGAAAACTCTTCTTATTTTAAACTTGGACCACTTTCATAATAAACTTGGACTTAGCTCCATGCATTTTCAAACATTTTTATAAATAAACCCTAATCAACTTAATAATACTTTAACATTTTTTGTGAGAAGACTAAAAGTCAATCAAATCTCATTTCAAACCATTTTGTGGCTTTGGATTTCATCTTTAAACTTTTCTCAAAAAAAGATTGAACTCTTGTCAATCCTTGTAGTGATGCAAACGACTATACTTCTAAAATATGTATTAAAGAGAGATATTTTCCACTTGGGTGTTGAGTGAGGCATTGTTGATTTTAAAATCCAAGCCATATTCTCCACTTTGAGATGATGCAAATTCTCCTTTCTCATAATTGTGGGTAGTAGGTATGTTTTCCACACGAACAATGACGATGATGTTTTATCTCATAAAATTAACCAACACATTTGTGTTTAAAATTTTTAAAAGAGGAACTACGTGTACCCTGATCCCCTATTGCACAAAAAGGTTGTACGTAGGCACTAAAGGTTCGCAACCGCGGCGGGTGCAAAAATCATAAAATAAATATTTATTTTCTCACCTCCACCACCCATTTTTATACAACATTTTTTTATGGCCAAAATATACAGATTTTACAAAGAGGTTCCTGCGGAGTACCGTAGATGTTTAGGGTGCTAGTACCTTCCCTTTGCATAACCAACCCCTTACCTTGAATCTTTCCCCCTCTTTTTGGGTTATTCGCTCTTTTCCCATTCCTTCGGAAACATAAAGCGTGGTTGCAATTTTTATATTGATCTGTATAAGTCAAGTCAATCCAATGGCTTAGTCTTAAAACATTTCAATCGCTATAGAAAAATGGCGACTTCACTGGGGAAAGGTTGACCTTTTGCTGGTCCATCCCTAAGTGGGTTGAGCCTATCTTTGTTTATATCTGTATATGTGTTATTATTGTTTTTTTGTGTTATATGTTGTATATATATTTGTCTGGATTTTCCTGGTCTTCAGGGTGCTTGGTGATTACTCATAATTCCTATACCCGGACTTGGGCAAACTTTAAGATAGGACGGGCGATATAGTCATGTTAACTTTGAGGGAGTAATCCCAAAAAAGAAGGCATGAGATCCCCCACTCAGTGGAGGCCCCTTTGACTATAGTATCGTTTACCAAGTAATCGGGAAGACGTACTGCTTTCGACCTGGGAGCCTGCTGAAACTGAGGACCGTAGAATACCAAACCCATATTGGCCTTTTAGGTGTAGTGCGGAAGCTATGACGGATTAATCCGGAAATAGTTATCACGTGATACTACGCTCAGACGAGTCTTTCTTGAGAATATTACTAATTACCGAGTTAATTGGGAAGTTGGTAATATCCAAAGGAATGACGTAGACTCTGGGAACCTCTAGAACCTTGTTCGGCAGGTGATAACTTTTAGACCAACACCTTATGGGTATTACCTTCGACCTCATGCTCGTGACGTTGAACCTATGAACCTTATATGTGTGATTGCTGCATCATGCATCCATGCACTCGTAAGCATCTTTTGAAGAAACCATATTTTAAGGGATTTAAAGGTTGACATTTGTAAATATATTAGGTACTTTCTAACCATGGATTCTGGAAAGAGAAAGACCGGGAAATATAGTTTCAAGGATCCCAAGATAGATGAGTTGATCAATCTAATTCCTGAGATCGAGTGTTCTGCAGACTTTCAGAAGAAGTATGGATCCATTATTCCTCTCATGAAGCTGAAGATAAAGGAGGGTATTCTCCTAACCTTGGTCCATTTCTATGATCCAATGTATCATTGCTATACTTTTCTCGACTATCAGTTGATGCCCACACTGGAGGAGTATTCTTATCTATTGGATTTACCTGTTACCGATCGTGTTCCTTTTACTGGTTTAGAGGGTGAGCCAAAACCACATGAGATTGCTGCTTTGATTCATCTGGGGAAATCTGAGGTGGAAGCCCATATGACTACTAAAGGAGGAATTAGAGGATTACCAGCTCAGTTCTTATTAGAGAAAGCTCATTACTTTTCCAGAATGAAGAGTACAGTTCCTTTTGAGGCCATTGTGATCGGTGGATCTGGAACTGACTGTTTAACGCTGGTTCGCGAAATGTCGCGGAAGCAAGAGTCGCCACCGTCTTTTATTTTCTCCAAATGGAAAGGACAAAAGCACAGAAAAATTCCTTAAAGAGATAGTTTCTCGGTTCGGGAGGTAGATTATAGAAAGGGAAGGTGTTAGCACCCTTTCTATCCATGGTTATCCATGGGCTCTTAGATACTTGCTCATTTGTGTTTTCAAAATGGTTTGTTTGCTTTTCAATGTGGGTTTTAAAAAGTTTCTTTGAAAATTTCAATTCGACTCTTGTGTCAGAGTGTTTGAAAAATTGCTTTGAAAGCTTTTGAAAAGTGTCGGTGTGAAAAGATTTTTGTTTTGTTTTGTTTTGAATTAGAGCAAGTATCCACGAGTCGTCTACCTACCCTAAGGAATTCGTCTGTGTAAATGTCCTTTAAAGTAGTGCCATCCCACCATTGAGAGGTAGGTAGCACCACCGTTGGAGGTGTTCGGGTCAATTCGAAGGGTTCGGGACATGGTGATCACCGGAGCAATAGGAAGACACCTTAGAAGCTACCCTCATGCCAGGTTCCCGGATCATGAGGACTTACTAAGACATCCTCTACTCGACGATCACCTTTCGAGGCAAGGCAACAGTGAGGCGTACCCTAGGGGTGGTGTGTGCGATTCGTGTGTCGTTTTCATTTGTATTTGTCTTGTCATGTTAAAGTGATCTACGCTTGATTTTATTATGGCCATTCACTCTTGCATGCTTTGTTAACAGTTAAAAAAGTGCGGAAAAATAAAAGTTCTAAACTATTACAAAGGCGCGGGTCCACATCGCCAAAATTTAATCCAGGACCCGATTTGACAGAAAATAAAGAAATAAAGTGCGAGAAATAAAATGTCCGAGTTTACAAGGCTTTGGGAGAATTACATTAATATTATAAGAAATAAATAAAATGTGCGAATTGAATTAAAATTGAAAACGAGGGCGTTGGACCTTTTTGAAGTTAAATTGAAATTAAAAATTAATTAATTATTTATTGAAATAAAAGAAGTGTTTTTTAGGTTTTTTTTGTATTTATGAAATAAGAAAATTAAAATTAAAATTAAAAGAAACCCTAATTCTAAGTTATTTTTAATTATTTGAGAAAAATGTTAAAGTTTAACTTAATTTACTAAAGAATTTATGTACATGTTTATTTACAAAATAAATTAGTAATTAATAATAATAATAATGATGAGAAAATTATTTATTAAAAAAATGATGAAAAAGTTAAAAAACCTAATTTCTACATATTTAATTTATTAAAAAAAATATTAAAGTTTTGAAACCTAAATTAATCTAATTAATTGTTTAGAGTTTATTTACAAAAATAATAATAGTGAAATTAATATTAATAAAATAAACATTTTGATTTTTATGATTTTCCTGTTTTTTACTATTTTTTATATTTTATGAAAATAAGTTAAATTAAAGGAATTAATTAAAAAAAGAAATAATTGAAATAAATAAAATAAGGAAAAGAAAGAAAATACAATACCTTGGGGGGTTTCTGTCCCCTTTTTGGAGGTGAATTGGAGTGGTTTGGCCATTTGTGTTCTGGCCTCATCATGCATAAGTTGTTCTACTTTGGCCATTTGGCTTTTGGCTTTTGGCCATTTGCGTTTTGGCTTTTGGCCATTTGTGTTCTGGCTTCAACATTCCTTTAATGTCTGGCTTAATGTCTGCCTCGCCATGTATTGGTGTCATGCATAAAATGTTCTGTTTTGGCCATTTGGCTTTTGGCCTTTTGGCCTCAACGTTCCTTAATGAACGTGGGATCCTGTCTAAATCTGCAGTGTTGAACCTCAAGAACACATTAAATAAAATCATAAAAATTCAAATAAAACCAACATATGAAGAAATTTAATGTTTAGGCACAATATGGCATGTAGGAATGATTATACCCTTTTGATCACGGAGATCAAATCAACCTTACCCTTACTGGAAAAGTAGTGACATGAATGCTTTTATGCCCTTTGGATCATGGAGATCAAGCCAGCCTTACCCTTACTGAAGTAATAAGATGTTGGTTTGTAGCTGAGATGACTTGTTTGTAGTGAGAGAGGGATTTGTAATAAGGATTTCAAGGTTTTAGGGTTCTTGAAAGAGTTTGATATTCTAACAGTGTTGTGGCAAGGTTTTTTTTTTCTCTCTTTTCCTCCTCTCTTTTTTTCTCTTTTTTCTCTTCTCCTCTTTTTCTTTTTTTCTCCCCCCTGGTTTGTGTGACAAGAAGGTGATTATATAGTGGAAATTAGGGTAAAGAAAATGGGCTTTGAATGTGCAATTGGGCCTCCAATATTCACTTGAATTCGTCACTTTCCAGGCTAAATCGCAGGGACTTAAGTGCATTTTTTGAAGTTGAAATGTGAAAACAAAATGTAGCCGACATCGAGAACTAACTCATGTCCGAAAATCGACTCAATCGGATAAACGGTGAATTAGTTATGAATTTTTGAAGTTTCAGCTCAGATAAATTTATTTTGGGCTCCAGTGTCGACTCTGACACGTTCTTCAATAAAAAACTGGTATTGATCGGTGCATAATTTGGTCTCGACTTTTGAAGCAAAGTTGTAGATCTATGAGTCAGTGACATTGTGTAAAAATATGAGTCCAATCCGATAAAAATTGACCGAGTTATGAATTTTCGAAGTTTCGGCTCAGATGAAATAATATTCAGCATTCAGGATTTTCAGCGTGTCACGCACTCTGAGCAAAAAAAGAAGGCCTTTTGAATACCGTTTGAACTCAATACCTTCTGTGAAAATGTAGTCAACTCAATTTGTGAAATTTTGGCGCCGGAACCAGCTCGATACGATGAAAATTGACCAAGTTATGATTTTTTGAACATGACGCAAATAAACTTCTGTCACAAATTTTCTGCACGAAAATACTTGATAAATCCACATTTTTGAAGACCTTCTGATCGAAATTGGCTTCCAGCTGTGAGAGATGAAAACGTAGATAATGTCAAGACGGAATTTTGGCCACCGGAACGGGTTCAAAATGAGTCACGATCTTCAAGTTATGAATTTTTTAGCACGTAAAAACTGCACTTTCAGCACACTTTTTCACCATATTTCTTCAAGAAAACTCGCACATTCGGATACCTTCTTTAAAGAATTATCTCTTGAGCCGAACCTGAATTTGAGAATATGTTATCAGAGATATCTTGGCGAAAGAATACCTGAATATGACGCGCCGGGTTGGACTTGTGAATTTTTCTTGGAATATTTTGAGAAATATGGGAGGGCAAATTTTGGGGTACAACAGTTGTCCCTGTTCAATCTTCTTAGACCTGAGGATGCAGATTGGCTGACGTGCCTTTCGTAATCCGAAGGTGGAAGATGATTGAACACTAGAGTGCCCAGAAATTTGCGCTCACATGTTAGCAGTGTGATGGGGGGAATGGGCTTATAGATGCCATTTGGAGATTGCTGGATAGGATGATGGGCTTATAGATGCCATCTGGATGTTGATCGCGTAAGAGATTCTTTGGCGAGAACCTGCATACCTGCAAAAGAACAAATGAGTACCTGACACGTTGCAGGAGCTGGTTTTCAGATGCTTGGTATAGATGTATCCTGACTGGTTACAGGAGCTGAGTCTGGAGCTTCAAACGGCGATGAATGAACCAGGGATGGTTACTGCCTTAGCATGAATGGTAAGAGAATCTTGGACGATTACTAACCCAATAGGAACGCTGAGAAAATCTTGGGTGTCTTCTACTGGGATAAGAATCAGGGAGATCTTAGGGTCGATCTGACTGAACCAGAGGAGGCCTTTGACTGGATAAGAATCAGGAAAATCTTAGGGTCGATTTAACTGAACCGGACAAGGTCTTGGAATATCTTCAACTGGATAAGCATCAGGGAGATCTTAGGGTCGATCTGACTGAACCAGAGAAGGCCTTTGACTGGATAAGCATCAGGAAAATCTTAGGGTCGATTTAACTGAACCGGACAAGGTCTTGGAATATCTTCAACTGGATAAGCATCAGGGAGATCTTAGGGTCGATCTGACTGAACCAGAGAAGGCCTTTGACTGGATAAGCATCAGGAAAATCTTGGGGTCGATTTAACTGAACCGGACAAGGTCTTGGAATATCTTCAACTGGATAAGCATCAGGGAGATCTTAGGGTCGATCTGACTGAACCAGAGAAGGCCTTTGACTGGATAAGCATCAGGAAAATCTTAGGGTCGATTTAACTGAACCGGACAAGGTCTTGGAATATCTTCAACTGGATAAGCATCAGGGAGATCTTAGGGTCGATCTGACTGAACCAGAGAAGGCCTTTGACTGGATAAGCATCAGGAAAATCTTGGGGTCGATTTAACTGAACCGGACAAGGTCTTGGAATATCTTCAACTGGATAAGCATCAGGGAGATCTTAGGGTCGATCTGACTGAACCAGAGAAGGCCTTTGACTGGATAAGCATCAGGAAAATATTAGGGTCGATTTAACTGAACCGGACAAGGTCTTGGAATATCTTCAACTGGATAAGCATCAGGGAGATCTTAGGGTCGATCTGACTGAACCAGAGAAGGCCTTTGACTGGATAAGCATCAGGAAAATCTTGGGGTCGATTTAACTGAACCGGACAAGGTCTTGGAATATCTTCAACTGGATAAGCATCAGGGAGATCTTAGGGTCGATCTGACTGAACCAGAGAAGGCCTTTGACTGGATAAGCATCAGGAAAATCTTAGGGTCAATTTAACTGAACCGGACAAGGTCTTGGAATATCTTCAACTGGATAAGCATCAGGGAGATCTTAGGGTCGATCTGACTGAACCAGAGAAGGCCTTTGACTGGATAAGCATCAGGAAAATCTTAGGGTCGATTTAACTGAACCAGGCTAGGTCTTGGAATATCTTCAACTGGATAAGCATCAGGGAGATCTTAGGGTCGATCTGACTGAACCAGAGAAGGCCTTTGATTGGATAAGCATCAGGAAAATCTTAGGGTCGATTTAACTGAACCGGACAAGGTCTTGGAATATCTTCAACTGGATAAGCATCAGGGAGATCTTAGGGTCGATCTGACTGAACCAGAGAAGGCGTTTGACTGGATAAGCATCAGGAAAATCTTAGGGTCGATTTAACTGAACCGGTCTAGGTCTTGAGATATGGTTGAGAATTTCAACTGCATCTTTCCTGAAAGGTAAAGGTCAGTCATATGCAATGCGTGATATGGATCAAGCAATGATGTTCTCAACATAAATGCGATTTGTATGATATAATGCGTCTATGCATGCTATAATGATGTATGTGATGTTTTATGAATGTATGTTTTCGTCTAGGAAAGTAAATCCTTGACGGGTGCCGGGAAGTCATATCCTGGGCTGATGTTGGAGAATAGATTTTGCTTCCGCTGGGGATGATAACTGCAAGAATACCGGTAGGAGAAGATGACTTCGTTGAGGAATAAACTTGGCGAATGGGAGATTCTGCGGGGAGAAAAATACTCTAGCGACCATGCTGGGGAATGATACTCTGTGGGGAGAGAGATACTTTGTTGAATTGTTGATACCTTGCTGGCGATATCCTTGTTGTACTGAAAGTGTTGATAGACTTCGCTGGGGTAAGGAGATTGTATTGACGACGACCTTTCCGTGGATTTTGGCTGAGGATAGCCCAGTTATATCCTGTTAAGGAAATAACTCTTTGAATAAAGCCGGACGACGCGTTCGTGCTCTGCGAGGGATAAGCTTCCAGAATCTACTGGGGATAAGCTTACTGCTTGGGGATATGAATTCCATCTTTCCTGGGGAACTGGATTGGACTCCCTTGGGGAAGTTTTGACTTGCGGGGGAAAGTAATTCCTTTGAATGTTGATATGCCTCCGGGGGAACAATCTTTAGACCAAGACTGCCGGGGATGCTTGTTATGAATACATATGCTGCTGGAGAATGTTGAGATCTGCGGGCGGATACCCAACTTCCTTAAGGTTGATAACTGCTTTGCTTGAGGAGAGTGCACTGACTTGCTGGCTCACTCTCTGGGGGATTAGGATATCTGGTTACGTTCTTCCGCTGAACCCATCTTGGTACCTTGGAGGATGGAACAATTAGATTGCTTTAGACCACTCTTTATTCCCCCTGTTTCTATGGGGGAGAGGAAGACCTGTTGAGGTGCTGATAGTTGTTGATGGACAAACCTTCTTCTGGTAGACAGATGACAGGACATAGTCGTACGCTTTAATCCCTAACTTTTGCCTGGACCGCCCTTTCGGGTTTTCAGTCCACCGGGATACCCATTTTTGCCCAAGCCGCCTTTTCAGGTTTTCGACTTGCCGGGTGTACAGATTTTTTTCATTTCATCCCTTATTTTTGCCCGAACCCTTTTGGTTCGCCGGGAAGCCCTTATTTTTGCCTAGGCATGTCAGCCTAGCGGGTCTTTAATTTTGCGTAGTATCTTTCGACTATGTCCACGCTCTTAGAATGCAGGTAGGTGCCCCTGGCTGCTTGTGTTGCCATATTACCAGAGGGTGTCTGATCGTGCAAGATTCGTTGCTGGAGTGCCCCAAGTGACTTAGGCAGAGATTTGCCCCAGGCTTTTTGGCCTTTTGAGAGATTCTCTGGATCTTGACTTAACTGCCCTAGATGGTAGACCATGATCATGTCGTGCCCCTTGATTGGAGATACTCTTGTTCATTAGACTTTCGTCATGCGAATTTCTATGCTGTTCAAACAAAAAGTCATATGCAAACAAAGTTATGTTAAAAATGCAAAGCTTATGTCTGTCTTGAAGATTTTGAAAATGCATTCTTTTTTCATAAAACAAATGAATGTTTGTAAAACGTGATGTCAACTCGTTATTTTACCGCAAGCCTTAAGGAGTCAGGATACCTTTCGTAACAATATGCTTTCAAACTAACCCATGCTTCAGCTAGGACTTTTAAGGGTTGTAACGTGGCCTGGTTCACGGTTTAAGAAACAAAGGATAAAGGCTCAAATTTTATTTGTACCCACCCGCTCTTCGTGATGTTCTCCAAACCTAAACTCAGCTGATCATACGTTAGACCTTGTTTGAGTCTTTGCTCTGATTTTCCGGTGATGATTCGGATGTTGATAACTTATTTTGAATAGGCAGTCATTTTTTGTTGAGGGTTTGTAGGACCTCTTTCTTCTTTCTTTTATTATTATCCCTATTTTTTTTGCCTGAACTGTTTCTTTTTGTGATTACAGTCAGCGGGATGTCCCAGTTTTGTAAGTCTCCTTCATAGGTTTTGACTTAATGGGTTTTTATTTTGAGAAGTAATGACTGCCTTTCTTTATTGATTATTTAGGACCATCACTGTCTTTCTTTGTTTTGTAAGGACCTCTTTGGTGCCATTCGTTATGCAATTGGATCAACTGAGAGACTACCCTGCCCCAGGTTATGATAAAGGGTTTTAATTTTCGAAAAGAAAAACTCCTACTTCTTTGGCTCAGAGGGGTTGACGAGGGATTATCTTCCTTATAACTCCAGTGTTTAGGATTTGAAACAATGCCTGTACCTCATCAGCGGGGTCTGTTCAAAAGCATATTGTAATGATCGCGGTATCGTTTTCGTCATCCTCCCTCAAGAGGCTTAGAATTATTAATTAAGAGTTGATCATCAGGAAAAAATATGAAAATAATTTGCATTTAGTGAATACGAATATATTGTTTTAGAACAGACATATGCGATGCATTAATGAAATAACAATGTTTAACATGAGTAAATGTTTGAACAAAAGAGAATTGCAACTTGAACATTCGAATGAACAAAAATTTCTCAATCCTAGCCGTGTTTTGGCAAGGGAGCAGTGATCACGTGGGGAGTCTTGGGTACTTTAAACTGAATCTCTCCAGCGTCGATCATGTCTTGGATCTTATTTTTCAAGCTCCAACAATCATCTGTAGTATGCCCCGGGCTGTCAGAGTGATAAACGCAGCGGGCGTTGGGGTTATACTTCGGTGACGTTGTATTTTGGTTCTTCGGAGCTTCTTTTAGAGTTACCAGCTTGGTCTCCAGCAACTGTGGCAATATCTGGGATAAGGTCATGCTGAGTCGAGTGAACTGCCTTCTCTCGCTCTTTTGTTGGTTGTGATGTTGAATTTGTGACACTGGAGCCATTTGAGGAGCTCTCCTCTTACCTCCTTGTCTCAAAGGTGGTTGAACGATGACTGGATTTTTACCCTTAGACTTTTGCCCCAGTTGGTTACCCTGAAGCAGTTGGTTGATGAGAACCCCGAGCTCGTCTTGTCTTTGAGCTAACCTTTGAATGGCAGTCGTCTGTCCCAGCATCTGGGCTTTCATTGCATCCATCTCAGCTTGCAGGCGTTTCAGCCGTTCGTCCTCAGTATTGTTCCTGACTAAAATCTCCATGAGAAGTGTCCTTAGCTCCTCCTGCCCCTTGGATAGATTCAGGAGGATTTCCCCAAACCGAGTCTCTCGAGCAAGAAGGTCCTGGTTGTCTGGTTGGAAAATCATTGCTGAAATAAATAGCGGGAAAGGTAAGTCACCTGCAACAAAGGTACCTGTTATGCAATGATGTGTATGACATGCATGTAATGTTTTCAAGGACCTCACGGGATAAACAAGAAAATATTGTTAGAACTTGGGTCCGGTAGTTTGATTGAAGGAACTTCGTATTTGTTGAGAGTCTTTCTTCCAAGGGTCAAAGGCTCACCATATCCAGTGGGTCATAGCCCCTGACTTTAATCATCATGTCTGGTTTTGATTTCCAAACAACCTTGGTTAGGGGAACCTTCTTCAGGAGTCAGAGCTCACCATATCAAGTGGGTCATAGCCCCTGACAACTTTGGCTAGAGGAAAATAAATCCTCTTTGCCCCTTGCTAGATGTTTGATTCATCATGACCTGCACCACAAGCCCTTGAGATCCTTGAAATGGGTTAGGATGTATGCAATGGTATGATGTTATGGTATGCATGGGATAATGTGAGTAACCCTGTTATGAGTCCCAATTAAGGACTGCAAACCAAAACCTGCAAGAAACTTGGTAAATTTATTATGAGTCCTAATTAAGGACTGCAAACCAAAACCTGCAAGAAACTTAGTAAACCCTGTCATGGGTCCCAGTTAAAGACTAAAACAACCTGCAAGCAGTTCATGTGTCAGTTAACAAGCATGCAAGTAGGCAAGTACGAAGGCACACAAGTCACACAAAAGAGCCCTTAGAGTTTAGGGCCAGCATGGGGTCTGGGTAGTACCCTCTTGAAGTTGGTGGGTTCAACATGTCCTATTAGAAGTAACCGGGTTCTAAGGGTCCCAATATCACGGGATTGCTTTCATTGTTCATCGTTTCGATTTAGCCAATGAACTGGCGACCGAAATATTCCAGGAAAGCAACCCTCAATTGAGTGTAGTATCGAGTATCAACCAACCTCGGACTGCACCAAAGTCAGTTATCTCACTACCCTAAAGAGGCCAAGATAGTTCAATTAAGGTTCCTAAGGTCTGTTGATGCTTCACAACACCACGCGGAGGCCCCGTACTCTCCTTGACTGAACTTAAGGGTTACCGGTACACACCAAAGTGCCACATCAACGTAGCAGACTGTTTCAACCATGTCGGTATACCCCGCACAGTTCCCTCACAGTCTTGTTGCTACTTTCTAAGAAGGTATCCCCCAGATCCGGGTTAGGATCTATAGAACTCCCAAGCAACCCACAATTTAAAGCACACAAGGAAAACAATTGAAAACACAAGTGATCTTAGTCCTAAGGTACACCTCACTTTAAGATTATCCCCAGCAGAGTCGCCAGTTCTGTGATCGGTGGATCTGGAACTGACTGTTTAACGCTGGTTCGCGAAATGTCGCGGAAGCAAGAGTCGCCACCGTCTTTTATTTTCTCCAAATGGAAAGGACAAAAGCACAGAAAAATTCCTTAAAGAGATAGTTTCTCGGTTCGGGAGGTAGATTATAGAAAGGGAAGGTGTTAGCACCCTTTCTATCCATGGTTATCCATGGGCTCTTAGATACTTGCTCATTTGTGTTTTCAAAATGGTTTGTTTGCTTTTCAATGTGGGTTTTAAAAAGTTTCTTTGAAAATTTCAGTTCGACTCTTGTGTCAGAGTGTTTGAAAAATTGCTTTGAAAGCTTTTGAAAAGTGTCGGTGTGAAAAGATTTTTGTTTTGTTTTGTTTTGAATTAGAGCAAGTATCCACGAGTCGTCTACCTACCCTAAGGAATTCGTCTGTGTAAATGTCCTTTAAAGTAGTGCCATCCCACCATTGAGAGGTAGGTAGCACCACCGTTGGAGGTGTTCGGGTCAATTCGAAGGGTTCGGGACATGGTGATCACCGGAGCAATAGGAAGACACCTTAGAAGCTACCCTCATGCCAGGTTCCCGGATCATGAGGACTTACTAAGACATCCTCTACTCGACGATCACCTTTCGAGGCAAGGCAACAGTGAGGCGTACCCTAGGGGTGGTGTGTGCGATTCGTGTGTCGTTTTCATTTGTATTTGTCTTGTCATGTTAAAGTGATCTACGCTTGATTTTATTATGGCCATTCACTCTTGCATGCTTTGTTAACAGTTAAAAAAGTGCGGAAAAATAAAAGTTCTAAACTATTACAAAGGCGCGGGTCCACATCGCCAAAATTTAATCCAGGACCCGATTTGACAGAAAATAAAGAAATAAAGTGCGAGAAATAAAATGTCCGAGTTTACAAGGCTTTGGGAGAATTACATTAATATTATAAGAAATAAATAAAATGTGCGAATTGAATTAAAATTGAAAACGAGGGCGTTGGACCCTTTTGAAGTTAAATTGAAATTAAAAATTAATTAATTATTTATTGAAATAAAAGAAGTGTTTTTTAGGTTTTTTTTGTATTTATGAAATAAGAAAATTAAAATTAAAATTAAAAGAAACCCTAATTCTAAGTTATTTTTAATTATTTGAGAAAAATGTTAAAGTTTAACTTAATTTACTAAAGAATTTATGTACATGTTTATTTACAAAATAAATTAGTAATTAATAATAATAATAATGATGAGAAAATTATTTATTAAAAAAATGATGAAAAAGTTAAAAAACCTAATTTCTACATATTTAATTTATTAAAAAAAATATTAAAGTTTTGAAACCTAAATTAATCTAATTAATTGTTTAGAGTTTATTTACAAAAATAATAATAGTGAAATTAATATTAATAAAATAAACATTTTGATTTTTATGATTTTCCTGTTTTTTACTATTTTTTATATTTTATGAAAATAAGTTAAATTAAAGGAATTAATTAAAAAAAGAAATAATTGAAATAAATAAAATAAGGAAAAGAAAGAAAATACAATACCTTGGGGGGTTTCTGTCCCCTTTTTGGAGGTGAATTGGAGTGGTTTGGCCATTTGTGTTCTGGCCTCATCATGCATAAGTTGTTCTACTTTGGCCATTTGGCTTTTGGCTTTTGGCCATTTGCGTTTTGGCTTTTGGCCATTTGTGTTCTGGCTTCAACATTCCTTTAATGTCTGGCTTAATGTCTGCCTCGCCATGTATTGGTGTCATGCATAAAATGTTCTGTTTTGGCCATTTGGCTTTTGGCCTTTTGGCCTCAACGTTCCTTAATGAACGTGGGATCCTGTCTAAATCTGCAGTGTTGAACCTCAAGAACACATTAAATAAAATCATAAAAATTCAAATAAAACCAACATATGAAGAAATTTAATGTTTAGGCACAATATGGCATGTAGGAATGATTATACCCTTTTGATCACGGAGATCAAATCAACCTTACCCTTACTGGAAAAGTAGTGACATGAATGCTTTTATGCCCTTTGGATCATGGAGATCAAGCCAGCCTTACCCTTACTGAAGTAATAAGATGTTGGTTTGTAGCTGAGATGGCTTGTTTGTAGTGAGAGAGGGATTTGTAATAAGGATTTCAAGGTTTTAGGGTTCTTGAAAGAGTTTGATATTCTAACAGTGTTGTGGCAAGGTTTTTTTTCTCTCTCTTTTCCTCCTCTCTTTTTTTCTCTTTTTTCTCTTCTCCTCTTTTTCTTTTTTTCTCCCCCCTGGTTTGTGTGACAAGAAGGTGATTATATAGTGGAAATTAGGGTAAAGAAAATGGGCTTTGAATGTGCAATTGGGCCTCCAATATTCACTTGAATTCGTCACTTTCCAGGCTAAATCGCAGGGACTTAAGTGCATTTTTTGAAGTTGAAATGTGAAAACAAAATGTAGCCGACATCGAGAACTAACTCCTGTCCGAAAATCGACTCAATCGGATAAACGGTGAATTAGTTATGAATTTTTGAAGTTTCAGCTCAGATAAATTTATTTTGGGCTCCAGTGTCGACTCTGACACGTTCTTCAATAAAAAACTGGTATTAATCGGTGCATAATTTGGTCTCGACTTTTGAAGCAAAGTTGTAGATCTATGAGTCAGTGACCTTGTGTAAAAATATGAGTCCAATCCGATAAAAATTGACCGAGTTATGAATTTTCGAAGTTTCGGCTCAGATGAAATAATATTCAGCATTCAGGATTTTCAGCGTGTCACGCACTCTGAGCAAAAAAAGAAGGCCTTTTGAATACCGTTTGAACTCAATACCTTCTGTGAAAATGTAGTCAACTCAATTTGTGAAATTTTGGCGCCGGAACCAGCTCGATACGATGAAAATTGACCAAGTTATGATTTTTTGAACATGACGCAAATAAACTTCTGTCACAAATTTTCTGCACGAAAATACTTGATAAATCCACATTTTTGAAGACCTTCTGATCGAAATTGGCTTCCAGCTGTGAGAGATGAAAACGTAGATAATGTCAAGACGGAATTTTGGCCACCGGAACGGGTTCAAAATGAGTCACGATCTTCAAGTTATGAATTTTTTAGCGCGTAAAAACTGCACTTTCAGCACACTTTTTCACCATATTTCTTCAAGAAAACTCGCACATTCGGATACCTTCTTTAAAGAATTATCTCTTGAGCCGAACCTGAATTTGAGAATATGTTATCAGAGATATCTTGGCGAAAGAATACCTGAATATGACGCGCCGGGTTGGACTTGTGAATTTTTCTTGGAATATTTTGAGAAATATGGGAGGGCAAATTTTGGGGTACAACAGCCATCTTTGCTCAACTTGCTTACGGGTTGTTCTTATTTCCTAATGTGGACAAGTTTGTTGACATTAACGCTATTAGGATCTTCATGATTGGAAACCCAGTTCCTACATTGTTGGGTGATGCTTATTACTCTATTCATCTTTGGAATTCTTATCATGGAGGGATGATTATCTATTACATGCCTCTGTTGTACCGATGGTTTATCTCTCATATACCTCAGTTTGATGCTTTTTGGGATGTTAAGAAGGAACCTCGTTGGGCTCCTAAGATTATGGCACTTAATCACTTGGATATTGATTGGTATCATCGAGCTTACCAGGATATAAAGATTATTGAAAGTCGCGGTAGTTTCCCCAATGTACCTCTTCTTGGTACAAAGGAAGGAATTAACTATAACCCTGTTCTTGCACGACGACAACTCGGTTATCCGATGAGGGATAAACTGAATAGTATTCATTTGAGTAGTTTCTTTATGAAGGAAGGAGAAGACCATAGGGAAGCTAGGGAGCATATTGTGAAGGTCTGGCATCACATTCATAAGAGGAGTAGGAAGGATTTGGTACCTAGGGGTGTTGTGTCTTTGGAGCCATATCTTCAGTGGGTCCGATTGAGAGCTATTCAGTTAAAGATTCTGTATACCCGGGAGACACCCATGCATGGTCTATTTGTGAAGACCACTCCCCCTTATTAGATGATTTAGAAGAGATGCATCTTGCTTTGGTTAGGATGCAACAGGAAAAGGATGCTTGGAAGAATAAGTTCCAAACTTTAGAGAGTTCCTATAGAGCAGACTTGAAGGAGAAAGACAACTTGATTGAGATCCTTGAGAGTCGAGCAGTAGAGTCTATGGAGAGGAACGAAGATTTATTTTCTCCTAAGCCTAGATCAGGTGTTGATAACTCACTTCCTGATTCAAATGATTGGAAGGAGGTTGCCACCAGATATGCGGAAGAAAACCAGAGGTTGAAGGCTCAGATTACCAGGCTCACGGGAAGCGTCAGCGTATAGAGTGATCTCCATCAGTTCTATTTCTCAGGGTTTTAGATTTTATTTTCATCTTGTACTTGGGATCATTGAAACTTGTAATCCATTTTGGAGTTGTCATAATAAATTTTTTCAGTATTTCAAATGCG
Organism: Vicia faba; assembly: GCA_948472305.1. Classification (NCBI taxonomy): domain Eukaryota; kingdom Viridiplantae; phylum Streptophyta; class Magnoliopsida; order Fabales; family Fabaceae; genus Vicia; species Vicia faba. The sequence goes on along the minus strand of OX451741.1, from coordinate 816,338,000 downwards.
TTATTACTTTGATGTTTGCAATATGTCTATAAACTTTAAATCCATTGAAATATTAATAACAAAATAAAATTAATCATGTGCATTTCACATCATGCATAATATTGCATGTATTTCTTGCATTTGTTATGCATATCCTGGTGTCTTACCAAGCTTCTTTACTTCGTCCAGCAAGCTGACTCACCACTACAACACTCAGTCTAATTTCAGAAAAAAAATGGACAACTTAGAACAAGAAAATCGCGAGTTGCGCGAGGAAGTTTCTGCTTTGAAGGCCAGCATGGCCAATCTGACTACTCTGATGGAAGCTCTGGTGGCTGCTCAGAATCAACCACCAAGTGTTTAACCTCAACCAACAAGGGCAACTACTGAAGCTCCGACTGTTCCCATATCTGCTACTCTAGCTGTTGTTCAGAATCGCATGCCCCAAGGTTATCCATGGGGAATGCCAGAGAATTTTGTACCTGAAGGTTTCAATCTTGATCCTCAAGATACTCCAGTTGTTCAGACTATTGTTACTCTTGCACCTCCTGTTGTGCATACTACTCCTACTGCACCTCCTTCAGTGGATATGGTTCTGTTTGTTAATGATGATGTGTGTCGTCCTTTCCCTCCACCGAGTGAAGACTTGGGTCTTTATGACAGAATGGATGCTTTTCAAGAGCAGTTTGACAAGATGCAGAGAGAAATGAAGGTCCTCAAGGGAAAAGAGCTATTTGGGCAGAATGTGAATGAGTTATGCTTGGTCCCGAATGTTAAGATACCTGCTAAATTTAAAGTCCCGGAGTTTGAGAAGCACAAGGGCAACACTTGCCCTCATGCTCATTTGGTGATGTACGTAAGGAGAATGTCTACCCATACTGATGATCAGCGTCTACTGATTCACTTTTTTCAGGATAGTTTGACCGGTGCTGCGCTGAAGTGGTATATGAGTTTGGAAAATGCCAATATCCATACTTTTAATGATTTGGGAGAAGCATTCATCAAACAATACAAGTACAACATGGACATGGGGCCTGACCGTGATCAACTCAGGGCCATGGTTCAGAAAGAAAGGGAATCGTTCAAAGAATATGCACAAAGATGGCGTGAGGTAGCCGCCCAGGTGATTCCTCCCATGGAAGAGAAGGAGATGACTAAGATTTTCTTGAATACGCTGGGTGCTTTCTACTACGAGAGGATGGTAGCAAGTGCGCCAAGTGACTTTACTGAAATGGTAGGGATGGGTATTTGCTTAGAAGAGGCTGTAAGAGAAGGCCTTTTAACGAAGAATGAAGGACCTGGAGGTGTGAAGAAGCCATCTTATGGGTTTACCAAGAAGAAAGAAGGAGATGAAAATGCTGTTATACAAGAGAGGAGGGTAAATACTCCTAGAAGGAATTATCAGCGTCATCAGCAAGTTGCCTCAGTTACTCCGTTATGAGTGCCGCTCCAACTACCGTTGCTTATCAGAGACCGTCCCAGTAGGGGAATCAAGGGTATAATCAGATAAGGGAGAGTTATGACCCTATTCATATGAGTTATACGGAGTTACTACCAGCATTGATTCAGAAGAAGTTGGTTCAGACCCGATCACCTCCTGTCGTACCATCACCATTGCCTTGGTATTACAAGGCAGACCAAACATGTACCTTTCATCAGGGAGTGCTAGGGAATAATGTTGAGAATTGTTATCCTTTGAAGATTGAGGTACAAAAATTGGTGAAGTCTGTTATTATATATTTCAAGGATGTGGGTCCTAATGTGAAAGACAATCCTCTACCTAAGCATGGAGGAGCAAATGCTGTGAATATAGTGGCCGGTTGTCCAGGCGACTTCCGGATTTTTGATATTCATCTAGTTAGAGGAGATTTGGTGAAAATGCATGCAGACCTTTGTGAATTTAGCTACTATACGCATGACCATGCCGGTTGTGCTATTTGCAGTACAGACATACAAGGTTGTGATAAGATAAAGGATGATTTACAGGAGATGATGGATGAGGGCCTCATCCACATAATCAGGCCTAGGGAAAAGTATGAAGAGGAAGTGAATATGGTTTCTGGATGTCCTGGAGAATTCAGAATTTTTGATGTAGAGTATATGAATGAGGACCTCGCGCAGTTGCATGCTACCTTCTGCCATACGGTTGGTCAGGTGGAACACCAATATGGATCTTGCTAAGTTTGCTGTCGAGACCCCCGAGGATGTTCAATCATGAGGAAGGGTGTTCAGTTGTTGTTAGACAATGGAACTATTAAGGTCACAAGTCAGAGGGATGGTTACCATGAGGTTGAAATGATCGAGGTTTGTTTGGCTGAAGAAGAGTAAGATGAAGAGTATGCCTCCGCAGATGAGTATTTCTCTTTAGACGAAGATTTGTTTTCCATAAATGACTTATTGATGACTGATTGTGTTGAAGAAGAGGTAAACATCATCGTGCCTTGTTTTGGTGCACCCGCCCATTTTGAAGTTGAGTATTATAGCAAGCTAGCTGTTACCCCATTGGTGATTAGTTTGTCGGGTCCTATCCCCTACAAGTCAAATAAGGTTGTGCCTTACAAATACAACACTACAATCTTAGAGGATGGAGTGGAAGTTCCCATCCAGCCAATGCCTGGTGTTGGGAATATAGCTGAAAATAGCAGGGTGACCCGCATCGGTCGTGTGTTTGCACAGTTTGTTCAAAGAGATGTTGGTGCTGGAAAGAAAATTGCTGAAAATGATGAACCTAAGAAGGCTACGGGTGAGACTAGTGGAGCTACATTAGAGAAAGAAGTGGATGATATTTTGAAGATAATCAAGATGAGCGACTATAGAATTGTAGATCAGCTACTACAGACTCCTTCAAAAATATCTATCTTAGCTTTATTGATGAACTCCTCTGCTCACAGAGAATCCTTGATGAGGGTACTGGACCAAGCTTTTATAGAGAGTGATATGCCAATAGACCAATTCAGCAGCGTAATAGGAAACATTACGTCATGTAATAACTTGAGTTTCCGCGATGATGAATTACCAGATGAAGGGAGGAATCACAACCTGGCCCTCCACATCTCTATGAACTGCAAGAATGATTCACTATCCAATGTGTTGATTGATAATGGATCTGTATTGAATATTATACCGAGGAGTACGCTTATGAAGTTGAAATATCAAGGAACGCCTATACGCCCGAGTGGCATCATTGTGAAAGAATTTGATGGGTTAAGGAAATTTGTTATTGGTGAAGTGGACTTGCCTATTCATATAGGACCACATTTGTTTCAGATAACTTTCTAGGTCATGGACATTGTTCCCGCTTATAGTTGTTTTCTAGGAAGGTCGTGGATGCATGAGGCAGGGGATGTCACTTCAACTTTACACCAGAAGCTAAAGTTTGTACGTGAAGGGAAAGTAGTGATCATAAATAGGGAACATACTTTGTTGATATCTCATTTATCCTCTTTCAGCATTGTAGAAGCGGATGAAGTTGCTGTTGGAAACCGGTTCCAAGCCTTATCCATTGAAAACATAAGAGGAAATGAGAGCTCCATGGTTTTGCTTAAGGACACACATCAGGTTGTGCGTAATGGTCATAGTGAAGTTTGGGGACGAATTGTGGATCCACCTGTGAACAAGAATAGAATTGGCTTGGGGTTCTCTTCAAAGAATGACAAAGGTAAGGGCATGAAGCCGAAGTCTGCTGCAGGCAGGTATCAATACCTATTCCGTAGCCGAGGTTATCTTCATCCGACTATTTCCAGGATTAATGCCATTGTAGAAGATGAAGCAGAGCAGGAAATGCCGAATTATGTGACGCACAGAGTTAGGGTTTAGAACTGGATCACCATTGATATTCCGTCTTGCATACATGTTTCAAAGTAATTTGTTTTGTTAATCTTTTTGAAAAAATCTTTCACTCTGCCCAAGGTGGAAGTATTAATGTTGTATGGCTTATCTGTTTGCTGCGACTTTTAAAATCAATAATAAAAGTTGTCTTTGCTTGCCAAATTGTGTTTTTTTATTTTATTTTCTACTATTCTTGGAAAATGGCAATAAAAAAAAAACCTTTCAAAATAAATAATAACTGAAATTTAATATGCATGATCACTTGTTTTATGTGTCAGTTTCTAAATGCAATCACAAATCATATGTGCAGATTAATTAAAAAACCCTTTGAATACAATGACCCTGCACCCTCTCCCAACTTTGAATGTCCTGTGTATGGGGCTGAAGAAGAAGATTATGATGAGATTCCAGAAGAGGTCTCACGGTTGCTTGAGCACGAGGAAAATACCATTCAGCCATATAAAGAGCCATTGGAAGTGATCAATTTGGGTTCAGAAGAAGATCCGAAGGAAGTCAAGATTGGAGCATTGCTGCATCCTGATGTGAAGAGCAGGTCGATTGAGCTGTTAAGAGAGTATGCAGATATTTTTGCTTGGTCTTATCAAGATATGCCTGGTCTAGATACAGATATTGTACAACACCTTTTTCCGTTGAAGCCAGAGTGTCCGCCAATCAAACAAAAGTTGAGAAGAACTCACCCAGATATGGCAGTAAAAATCAAAGAGGAGGTTCTAAAGCAGATTAATGCTGGTTTTCTTGTGACATCGGTGTATCCTCAATGGATTGCCAATATTGTCCCAGTACCGAAAAAAGACAGAAAAGTCCACATGTGCGTAGATTACAGAGATCTAAATAAAGCTAGTCCAAAAGATGATTTTCCATTGCCACACATTGATATGCTAGTGGATAGCACAACAAAGTTCAAAGTATTCTCGTTCATGGACGGATTTTCCGGGTATAATCAAATAAGAATGGCTCCAGAGGACATGGAAAAAACAAAGTTTATCACACCTTGGGGAACATTTTGTTACAGAGTGATGCCCTTCGGGTTGAAGAACGCTGGTGTAACGTACCTGTGATACGGTGGCAGAACCAAACTGTTTTGAGAAAAATGCTGGTTTGCATTTTGCGTTTTGTATTCGCAAAATGTCGCGATAAGCAAGAGTCGCCACCGACTTTTATTTTATCCAACTAGAAAGGAAAAAAGCAAAGTAAAATTCCTTTTTCGAGATATTTTGAGTACGGGGGGTAGATTATAGAAAGAGAAGGTATTAGCACCCTTTCTATCCATGGTTTTCCATGGACTCTTAGGTACTTGCTCATCATTTTAAAATTGCTTCCGTGTTTGTGTGTTTTGAAAGGTTTTTGTTTTTTACTTCGTTTTAACCCTTGCTTCTGTCTTCAAAAGTGTTACGAAGTGTTTTTAAAAACTTTGTTTAAAAAAAAGGTGTAAGTGTGAAAAGTTTGATTTTGAGCAAGTACCTACTAGCATCTACCTACTCGAAAGAGGAATGTTTCTATTCTTGTTTCCTTTAGACAATGCTATCCTACTATTAGTGAGTAGGTAGCACCGTCGTTGGAGTTGTAAGGGTCAATTTGAAAGGGACGTACGATCACTAAAGCAACGTTAGGACGTCTTAGTAGTAACCCTAGTGTCTTAAGATCATATTCGAGGCAACATTTCCGAGGCAACCTTTCCGAGGAAACATTTCCGAATGGGACATTTGATCTTTGTTTAGACAAGAGAGCGACCACTAAAACATCCTATACTTAATGATTGTTTACCGAAGGCAACCGAAGTGAGAGTATACCCTAGGAGTGCGCATGTGCGAGTGATTCAATTTCAGTTATTATCTTTGCACATTTAGGGTTTGCTAACCGTTTTAATTTTAACATACATTATTGTCATGCAACCCTATTATCATACATCTAACAGTTAATATTTGCGAGAATTAAAATGCGGAAAATAAAGCTACGCTATTACAAGGCTTCGGGTGGGATTAATTACATAGCCAAAAAACCCGTCAAAACGATAAATAAACGAAAAGTCCTAATTAAACTATTACATTCCATGAGCAATTTCATAAATATTGTAAAATAAGTAAACGCGCACAATGAAACGAGAACGAGAGAAAATTAGGGTTTTGACCCCGTCTAACCTAATTAAAAGAAAAATCATTTTTTGTTGTTTTTGATTATTTTTAAGAAAATAAGGTTTTAAATTAAATATGTACCTAATTACTAATTAAATTAAATTAATAAAAATAATTATTTTTGACCTATTTTTATATTTTTGTGATTTTTAAGAAAGGAAAATAGAAATTAAATTAAACAAATACCCTAATTTCTAATTTGTTTTAATTTATTTACAAAGACAAATTAAAGTTATCCTAAAATTAAATAAACTAATTAAATTAATTTTTGATAAAAAATAAAACCTAAATCTAATTTGATGAAAATTGATTTTATGATTTTTGATAAAAAAAATTAATTTTGTGAGAAAAATAATTAATTAAAACAATTGAAAGAAAATATAAAAGAAAAGAATAAGAAAGATGGGCCTGGTGATCAGCAATTGAGGGGGTGCCATTAGCAAGCTTTTGGGCCCAAAAGACCTGATCTATGTTTGACTTCCATGCTCCAATGTTTGCACGTTAACTGGGGCCTTTGGTAGACCCTCTCATGCCAAGCGTTGGATTTGAATTGCCTTAGATCTAGTGGTTGCCAACTGATGGCATATGGTGGTTTTTATGCCTGTGCACACGCCTGATCATGCAAGTAAAAATAATGTGAAATAACATGGGGGACCTGGGATTCGAACAAGGTCCTATGGCCTTTTCATTCGCCTCTACACCAACTGAGACAAGCGCGCTTGTTGTACATCAATCAATAATTAATCATTATATTAAAAAAACACAAAATAAGAATTATCAGCGCGTGAAATTCAAATGGAGGAATCAGGGCTCGCCACGCCATCATCTCTAACCTCTCTCCGTTGCTAAAAGTCTGATGACTTTTACCTACGGACAAGAAGCGTAGGTATAGACCCTGCAATTTTCCAAAATCACCTATATGCATGATAAATGAAACCTAAAGCCATAGACCAATTCGCCTTGGCCTGGTGAGCATAATGGTGCCTTTCTTTTGGGCCAATTTTACCTATACAAGAAGATCCCAAAACGAGACAAAAAACCATAACAATGGCATATCTTTATAGGGTTAGAAAAAATGCAATTAACTGTTACCAATAGCTTGCAAATGCTTCCAGGATTCATAATATATACATGATTCATGCTACAAATGCCTAAACAATGATATTCAATTTCAAGAATATGTCAAGTCCGTGAATCACTTACAACAAGTTTTAGGGCACGAAAAGGCTTGCTTTTGATTGCTATGGACTCCCTGAATGCCCAGGAAACAGAAGGAATGCTTGGCAAGGCTTGAAATTGCCTGGAACTGTGAAAACTGATTACACCTTTTCTTAATTTTTTTGTAATGTTGTTCTTCCTCTTACACGCCTCCAAACCTTGTTCTTTTGGTCTGCATTTGTCCAATATATATCAATGACTGAATTAGGTTTGCAAATGTGCATCCAATCTTTTTCAATTATGGTCTTTGATCATGATTTGATTCCCATGAAGATCTTTCCAAAATAAGCCAAAAACTATTCTTTTTGTGTACAAATAGGCCTTGCACGATTTGATTTTGTTGCTAGCTGTATAAGGGACCTGGAATATGCACAAAATCTCAAGGCTTAAATGATTTTGATATTTCCATGATTTATTTTGATTTAATTTGATTTAATTGAAATAAAAATCAAAATAAATGGCAAAAATAAAATAAAGGCAAACGGGAAGGATCAAGGGTCATGGACCATGTTACAAACCCAATACAAGTACAAAAGGTTGGGCCCATTTGACAAAAATTGCAATTTGAGGCACATTTAACTTTTGGCAATTTTGCAAAAAAGGTCAACTTCACCAATGCATAAATTCTTCAATTTTGACTCTATGAAGGTGTTCTTTGACTTTTTAGAAAGCTCAAGATGTCCTATAAGCAACCCTTTTGCGATCATCTCAATTGAGTCTTCCATGTTCATGTATGAAGCTTTGACAAAAAAGGTGTTTTTTATTGACTTTTCAAAGTGACCTATAATGTCCAAATTCATAACTTCTTGTGAGTACATATTTTGAACTTGGGAGATGAATATGAATTGTAGGGAATTGAATCCTCTTCAAAATGAGCTTTGGATGGGTCATTCTTGATAAAGAATGAGAAAGTTATGCTTAGTCAAAGTTGAATTGACTTTTCCTGCAAAACCCTAATTTAGCAACTTTTAGGTTTTGATGAATTATGAGCAATCCTTGAGGAATCATGATCAACCATTGATCAAATGATGAATAATACTTCAAAATGAGAATGTTTACCAAAAATCTTAAAGTTTCACTATATGTGGGCCACAGTTGACTTTTGCTCTAGCACAGTCGATTTTCAGGCCTTTGAGCAATTGACTGAGCAAATTTTCTCTGCAAGGCTTGAAACTTGACATGGATGATCTTGAGAAAATATTAGGACAATGGTGATGATTTGGTATCCCTTGGACTCAAGTATCTTGATGCAACATGAAACCCTAATTTGAGGTAGACTGCCTTAGGAGAGAGTTTGTCTGGTGAACTCTTGGATTTCCTTGAGCAATTTGAGGACCTCACTTGAAATGTATTGAGAAATATGGGAGGGAAAATTTTGGGGTACAACAGCTGCCCCTGTTCAATCTTCTTAAACCTGAGTATGTAGATTGGCTTGTCTGCCTTTCGTGATCTGAAGGTTTAAGATGATTGAACACTAGAGTGCCCAAGAAATTTGCACTCGCATGAAGTGGTACTTGTCTTGTGATGTCGGGAATGGGCTTATAGATTCCATTTGGAGATTGATGACAGAAGATGGGCTTAAAGATGCCATCCGAAGGAGTGTCGATCGCATGAAAGATTCCTTAGCGAGAGCCCGTATACCTGTTGTTGAGGAAGATTACACTGGGGAATGTTGTTCTTTGTCTTGGTAAAAGTTGAATTTTAGGAGCTTCGTTCGTCCGTTATTCTACTGGGGAATCGTCTCTTGGTCGAAGAGGTAAAAATAAAATACTATCTGGTCGTAATCCAGGCTTCATAGTGATAAGATTGACTGCTATTTGGTCGTGCTCCAGGCTTTACAGTGACTTACTGGGGAGATGAGATTAACCTTGATATTCGGTCGTAATCCAGGCTTTGCAATTTCTCAATTCCTATCTGGTCGTAATCCAGGCTTCAGAAGGAAATAAGTTGTTATCCGGTCGCATCTGGGCTTCAACTTGAATTTATGGCACACTAATATCCGGTCGACTCTGGGCTTCTTAGTAATTGTCCAGGTAAACTGCTATTTGGTCGAAATCCAAGCTTCGCAGTGTCCTTTACCATTATCTGGTCGTAATCCAGGATTCACGATGTTTCATACCATTATCTGGTCGAATCCAGGCTTCATGGTGTCCTGTACTGCTATTTGGTTGATTCCAGGCTTCATAATACCTTACTTCTTATCTGGTAGAAATTCCAGGCTTCAGAAGAAATCAAGTGGTTATCCAGTCGCATATGGGCTTCCATTTGATTTTAGGCCTACTAATATCCGGTCGACTCCGAGCTTCATAGTAATTGGCCGGGTAGACTGCTATTTGGTCGAAATCCAAGCTTCACAGTGTCCCTTACTGTTATCTGGTCGTAATCCCAGGCTTCAATGTCCTTTACCTCTATCTGGTCGTAATCCAGGCTTCACAATGTCTCATACCATTATCTGGTCGAATCCAGGCTTCATGGTGTTTGGAGAAATCAAGATATTATCCGGTCGAGCCCGGGCTTCATAACTTGCATTAAAGATATACTACTATCTGGTCGAATCCAGGCTTCGTAGTATTCTTGGCTGCTATCTGGTCGTAACCCAGGCTTCACAATGTCTTCTACCATTATCTGGTCGAGTCTAGGCTTCATGGTGTCTTGTATTGCTATCTGGTCGTAATCCAGGCTTCACAATAACTTGTTAAGCTGTTATCTGGTTGATTTCCAGGCTTCACTGCTTGTGTTTATGATATACCACTATCTGGTCTAATCCAGGCTTCATGGTGTCCTTGTACTGCTATCTGGTCGTAACCCAGGCTTCACAGTAACTTGCATTGTTATCCGGTCGTAATCCAGGCTTCACAATAACTTGCTGGGGATTGAACTATTATCCGGTCGAATCCGGGCTTCATAGCTCAATGATAAACCACTATCTGGTCGATTCCATGCTTCGCGGTGTTTTGATACTGTTATCCGGTCGTTCTCCAGGCTTCACAATATGATGGAGGAATCAAGATATTATTCGGTCGGATTCGGGCTTCATAACTTGAACTTTGTGAGAATTTGATTGTTTTCCTGAAATGTAAAGAGTTAGTTGTATGTAATTCCATGATGCATGACATGTATCGAGCAATGATGTTCTCAAAATAAATGAGTTTGTGCTGTATGATGCGTATATGCATGCCATGATGTATGGATATGCAATGTTCTCGTGATGTTCTTTAGTTGGGAAAAATAAATCTCAGATTGTTGTTGGAGAATACGAGGAGTTGAGCTCTTCATTCTCACTAGGGATAACGACTGAAGATGATTTGAGAAAAAATTGGTGGGAGAATAATTCTGCTGGAGAATAAACTGGCGAGAGAATGGCTCTGTGGGGAAGAGATACTTTGTCAAAAGATCAACTGATTTGGAGAAATAACCTCGGCTAGGGATGAATTACCGTTGCTGGTGATGATGAACTCTGTCGGGGATTGAATTTCTACTTGTGGAAGAAATAAACTCCACTGGGGATAGTCTTCCATTGTTGGTGATAGATGAACTCTACTTGGGGAGAATTAACACCAATGTTTTTAGATACCTTTTACCCTGCAGGGAGTGTACGTACTTTTAGTCATATTTTCAAGCTGGCTCTGTCCCCGTACCTGGTAGGTAGAGCAACTGTAAGGTTTGGACACTTCTTATTTGCCCCTGTTCTTGGAATTACGAGCAATTGTCTTTTGTTTCGCATGTAAAAATTTTTTATGAGAAACAATTATTTTCAAATGCATATATCAAAAATGAATCATTGGACGTTTTGGCAAAACAAAGCAGAAAAAGAAAAACAACTTTGAAATTTATTGTAAAATGAATTGTATTAATTTTGAAGTTGGCCTGTACTTGGCATTTTGTACAAGGGGCTGACGTCCTAGTAAGAGAACGCCGCCGGAAGATAGAATTTATATAATTTGTGAAAAACAAAGAAGAACAGCTATGTGAAACAATCCCATTGGGTTCCAACTCTGTTATTGCCTTTATATCTTCGAGCGTCTCATCACTTTGCTACTTGGTTGAAGGTAGATCAGATTGATTGGCTCCGTCCGAGCTTGATAGTCAATACCGAAGTCTAGTTGCAAGATGATCCAATGAGACATAGTGTTACGTTTTGATCCCTAAATTTTGCCTGGACTGCCCTTTCAGGTTTTTAGTCCACCGAGATACCCTTTTTTGCCCAAGCCGCCTTTTTAGGTTTTCGACTTGCCGGGTGTACAGTTTTTTTTCATTTTCATCCCTTATTTTTGCCCGAACCCTTTTGGTTCGCTGGGAAGCCCTTATTTTTGCCTAGGCCAGTCAACCTAGCGGGTCTTTGATTATGCGTAGTATTTTTCACTATGTCTGCATTGACGGGGTGAGGAAGGCCGTCACCATCCATGGTGGTTAGAATCATAGATCCTCCCGAGAAAATGTTCTTAACCACAAATGGCCCTTTGCACGTAGGGTTCCATTTGCCCCTGGGATCACCTTGCGGCAGTATGATGCGTTTGATCACCAGATCCCCGACTTGATATTCTTGTCGTATAACTTTCTTGTTAAATGCCTTGATCATTCGCTTTTGATACGTCTGACCATGACAATAGCAGTAAGTCTCTTTTCAACGATTAAGTTTAGCTGATCAAGCCGGGTCTGGATCCAATCGTCCTCGCTCAAACCTGCATCCTTCATAATCCGGAGAGAGGTATCTGGACCTCAATGGGTAAGACTGCCTCCATGCCTCACACCAAAGAATAGGGTGTTTCCCCTTTCGACGTCCGCGCAGAGGTTCGGTACCCATGAAGAGCGAAAGGTAACATCTCGTGCCAGTCTTTGTATGTCACTGTCATCTTCTGCACAATTTTCTTGATAATCTTATTAGTCGCTTCAACAGCCCCATTCATCTTCGACCGGTAAGGAGAAGAGTTGTGATGCTGTATCTTAAACTGTTTGCAGAGCTCAGTGATCATCGTATTGTTGAGATTTGTACCATTGTCCGTAATGATCCTCTCTCGTACACCATATCGATAGATCAGATTGTGTCGGATGAATCGCGCCACAATGTTCTTGGTTACTATAGCAAAGGAAGCTGCCGCAACCCACTTCGTAAAGTAATAAATAGCTACCAGAATGAAACGATGCCCGTTAGACGTAGTAGGTCTGATCTCGCCTATCATATCAATACCCCACATTGCAAAAGGCCAAGGAGCTGTCAAGACGTTCAGAGGAACTGGAGGTACATGCACCTTATCAGCATAGACTTGGCACTTATGACAGGTCCGAGAATGCTAATAACAATCGGCTTCCATAGTAGACCAATAATATCCTGCCCGTAGGATTTTCTTCGCCATGGTATGTCCACTAGAATGAGTTCCAAAAGTACCTTCATGTAACTCCTCCAAAATCCTTTCTGCCTCGTTCTTGTCCATACATCTCAGTAAGGTTGAATCATGGTTACGCTTGTAAAGGATACCATTACTGATGAAGAACTTCACCGCGAACCTCCTCAAGAACTTCTTATCATTAACAGATGCACCCTCGGGGTATTCTTGAGCCTCAAGATACCTCTTTACCTCGTGAAACCAAGGTTTATCTGCTACCTCTTCAGTCTCGATGTCATAGCAATGTGCGGGTTCGTCCAACCTCTCAATGATGATCTGAGGAGCTTCATTGCCCCACCTGACTTTGAACATAGAAGACATGGTAGCTAGCGCGTCCGCTAACTGATTCTCCTCTCTGGGGAAATGTTCAAAGGTTATCTCCTCAAAGTGTGGGAGCAACGTCAATACATACTCTTTGTAAGGAATAAGATTTGGGTGCTTCGTATCCCAATCGCCTTTGATCTGACTGATCACTAGAGCGGAATCTCCGAATACACTCAAGAACTTAATTCTCAGGTCAATAGCTGCTCGAAGGCCCAGGATGAATGCTCTATACTCTGCCATATTGTTGGTGCAGTTAAAACATAATCGGGCGGTGAATGGAGTATGATAGCCCTCAGGGGATATGATCACGGTGCCAATGCTGTTACCCAACGCGTTTGAGGCTCCATCGAAATACATGGACCATCGGGTCCTTCATCCGGTCCAGGTGCTTCACAGTCGGTCACCAACATGATGTTCTCATCCGGGAACTCGAAATTCATGGATTTGTAATCATCCACGGCCTGATGCGCCAAATGATCTGCCAATACACTCCCCTTGATTGCTTTCTGGGTTGTGTATTGGATATCATACTCAGCTAAGATCATTTGCCATCTTGCTATTCTTCTGGATAAGGCAGGCTTTTCGAAGATATACTTGATTGGATCCATTTTTGATATCAATAGGGTAGTGTGAGTCAGCATATACTGTCTCAGCCAGCGAGCAGCCCATGCCAAAGCGCAGCAAGTTTTCTCGAGTAGTGAGTATCGGGTCTCACAGTCGGTAAACTTTTTAATAAGGTAGTAAATAGCGTGCTCTTTTCGGCCAGACTCGTCATGCTGCCCCAGCACGCACCCCATTGAATTATCGAGTACTGTCAAGTATAAGATCAAAGGTCTTCCTTCAACTGGAGGCATCATAATGGGTGGCTCTTGGAGGTATTCCTTGATCCTTTCGAAAGCGAGCTGACACTCATCATTCCATTTTACTACTTGATCTTTCTTTAGCAGCTTGAAGATCAGCTCACAAGTAGCAGTCAGATGTGAAATGAATCGGGCAATGTAATTCAGACGTCCCAAAAATCCTCTGACTTCCTTTTCTGTTCGGGGAGCTGGTATCTCCTGTATATCCTTCACCTTTGCAGGATCCACTTGAATACCTTTATCACTAACGACGAATCCCAGTAGCTTACCCGACCTTACCCCGAAGGTGCACTTTTCGGGTTTAACCTCAGCTTGTACATCTTCAACCTGTCGAACAGTTTCTGGAGATGGTCAAGGTGTTCTTCTTCAGTCTGGGATCTTGCAATCATGTCATCAACATAAACCTCAATCTCATGATGAATCATGTCGTGGAACAAAGCGACCATCGCGCGCTGATAAGTTTCCCCAGCATTCTTCAACCCAAAAGGCATTACCTTGTAACAGAAGGTGCCCCACTGTGTAACAATAGTTGTCTTCTCCATGTCCTCGGGAGCCATCTTAATCTGATTATAACCAGAAAAACCATCCATAAAGGAGAAGACCTTATGTTGCGCGGTGTTGTCGACCAGAACATCAATGTGAGGCAGTGGGAAATCGTCTTTGGGGCTCACCCTATTCAGATCCCTATAGTCCACACACATTCGTACCTTACCATCCTTCTTCAGCACCGGAACAACGTTGGCAACCCACTATGGGTAAGCAGTAACAGCTAGAAATCCGGTGTCAAACTGCTTCATGACTTCAGCTTTGATTTTCTCAGACATCTCGGGGCGCATACGTCAAACCTTCTGCTTTACCGGAGGACAATCTTCTTTAGTAGGCAGACGGTGTACCACAATGTCAGTGTCTAAACCAGGCATATCTTCATAAGACCAAGCGAAGATCTCAACATAGTCACATAGCACCTATATCAACCGTTGCTTGACACTAAGCTCCAGATTTGCACCTATCTTGACCTCTTTCTTGTCTTCCTCTGTACCCAAGTTCACTGATTCCACTGGCTCTTCATGAGGCTGTATGGCCCTCTCTTCCTGTAGTAGCAGTCTAGAAAGTTCCCTAGGCACTTCACAATCATCCTCACCTTCGTCCTCGGCTTGGTTGATCGGATTTTCGAAGTCATAACTGGAAGTAGCAGAGTCGTTATCAGTGGGATCCAGAGTGGATGTGGATCTACATTATGATATGTGAGTGTGTGTAAGACAATAGCTGTTTGATAAAGTGCGAGATTAGAAAGGAAAAACAAGGAGCGCAAAATTTGTAATGCAAGAAAACGTCCAATGCTTTATTGATGATATATGAAAATGAAAAATAATAAGCCCTCACAAACAAAGCCAAGGTGCCTCGGGCAAGGCACCGGGCCATAAAGTTTCAAACTTTCTGTTACAAATCTCAAAACAAAAGTCAATTACTGTGTAATAAAATAAACGGGCACGAAGTCCTTCACCGTCCAGTTGTTCAAGCCGCCGTTGGTAGTCGGGTAAATCCAGCTGTCGAACTCTGACTTTTCTTCATCATCCTCAATTGCATTCACTCCCTGATTACTGATGTGCAGGGGAGGTCTTCCAATCCGCGTGTGCTGAACAGCCCTTTGAGCCTCTGCTGTAAAGCCCAAACCAAACTTGTCAATTTTGTGTGCGAAATCGGGGAGCTGACCCCAATTTGTACACCCACCTTTTTCAATTACAGCCCTGGCATCCTTGAGGGAAGACAACTTCATCGGAGGTTTGTCAGTAGCAACTTCAGTCGATGCCAGAGTCTGGGGGACCTCTTCAAAGTTCTGACACGGGGTTCGATGAACTCTCCATCCATCTCCATATAGCGAAAGGAATTAAGGTGACTCACCATGTACTCCTCTTCTCCTCGTACCGTAATAATCTTCCCTTTTACTGGATATTTCAACATCTGATGGAGCGTAGAAGTCACTGCCCCAGCCTTATGAATCCAAGGGCGACCCAGCAAGCAAGTGGTCGGATATCCATCACATAGATAGTAGATGCAAAAGTCTGAGAGCCAACTTTAACAGGGACGTCCACCTCCCCGTGCACCATCCTTTTTGACCCATCGAAAGCTCTAACCACAATATTACTCGGCTTCAGAACCAAACCTTCACAGTCCAGACGGTCTAATGCTTTCTTTGGCAAAACATTTAATGAGGACCCAGTATCCACCAGTACGTGGGCCAAAGTAGTGCCCCTGCACTCGATCAAGACGTGCAGAGCATCATTGTGATTTCTTCCTTTAGCGGTCAGATCTGCGTCTGAGAATCCCAACCCGTTGTCGGCAGTCAAACTAGCTACGCAGTCTTTGAATTGATCGGCAGAAGTTTCCTGCGGCACATGCACAGTTTTGAGGAAATCAATTAAAGCCTTTGCATGGGCTTCTGAGCATAATAACAAGGACAACATGGATATTTTTGACGGGGTCTGCCCCAACTGCTCGACTATGTTGTAATCACTCTTCTTGATAATCTTCATAATTTCTTCTATCTCCTGCTTAGAGGTTTCTACAATGATCTTCTTAGGCGCCTCCGTCTGGGCAGGCTCACCTGTGATTTCTTTGCCCCGAGTGTCATATGACTCGGCGACAGGGGTGATAACTGGAGTAAGAATTGGGACAATAACTGATATACTGGCAGATGGAATGGCAACAGGTTTTTGAACAGTTGGAGGAGAAATCTCGGGAGAAAAAAGTCTTCCACTTCTGGTGACCTTGCTAGCCCCAACAATATTGGTGACATCAGCATCAACTTCTTCAATCTTTAAGTCTTGATTAACTCCATGGTAATACACGTCGGCCTCATAGTGCCAAGGGACGACTTTATCCGAAGTGTATGGGATAAGACCCGGAATAGTAATGATTAACGGAGCGATTCTTGGAACGGGTGTAATCCTAACAGGATTTCTCTAGGAAGCCTTGGAAGGATTGGCGGAAATGGTTATGAGGGCAACATCTTCAATCGGAACTAACCAAATCAAAGTCTTCTCGAACAGGATCTCTTTGTTATCCATCAGGCGTTGAACACCTGATTTCAATAAATGGCAACCAGCAGGAAGAATTGAACATAGGTGGCAACCTTTGCCACAACCCGGAAATAAACCGGCCAACAATAGATTCTTCTTCACTGTCATCAAAGGAGTAGAAATGTCTTCCACGGAGGTCACAAATAAATCATCATCCACCGCATTTACTCCATGACCATGTTTGGGCATAGGAGCAGTTATGACGTTGGGTTTCTTCGGAGCGTCAAACTCAATCTCTTTAGCTTCAATCAAATATTGCACATTATTCTTCAAGGCGCAACAATTGTTCGTATCATGACCTGGGTTATCGGAGTGATAGGCGCAACGGGCATTTGGATTATATAGCGGAGATGTGGTGCTGGGATTCTTCGGGGCTTCCCTCAGAGTTACCAAGTTGGTCTTCAACAATTGTGGTAGAATTTGAGACAAGGTCATATCAAGCCGAGTGTACTGTCTCTGCGGTCTCTCTATTCTTTGTTGATTGTTGCATTATGGGGCAACGGTGGGTCTTGATATTACTACCGCATTTACTGCTTGACAGCGTTCAGGTCTGCTTTGGCTCCTCGAGCTGTAAACTGCACTAGCTTCTTTCTTACCGGTGAAAGGTTTCTTTATTGCACTTGACGACGTATCCTTTTGTATCTTACCACTTCTGATACCAGCTTCTACTCTCTCCCCAGTCAAAATCAATTCCGTAAAACCAAATGATGAACTGCCGATCAGATGATTGAAGAATGGACCAGACAATGTCCCTAGAAACATATCAACCAACTCCCTGTTAGACAAATGGGGTTGGACTCTTCCAGCCAAATCTCTCCACTTCTGAGCATAATCCTTAAAACCTTCACTTGCACCCATGGACATACCCTGAAGCTGAGTACGAGTGGGAGCAAGGTCGGCGTTATACTGATACTGCTTGTAAAAAGCAACAGCAAGGTCCTCCCAGTTTCGGACATTGGATCCTTCCAATTGATAAAACCATTCAAGATGAGTCCCTGACAGACTATCTTGAAAGAAATGCACCCACAAATTTCTATCAGCAGTGTAAGGTTGGATTTTTCTGACGTACGAGCGGAGATGGAGTTTTGGACAGGATACTCCATCGTACTTAGCAAAAACCGGAGCTTTAAACTTGTGAGGGATCACAACTCCAGATGCTAATCCTAGATCTCTGAAGTCCAACCCAAGGATCTTCTGAATCTCCATAGCACTCAGACGGTCTTCAAGTTGTTTGTACCTATCCTCAGCAGGAGGATACTGTTCCTCATCAAAATCAGTGTCATTATCAGAGACTACAGGACTAGGACCCTTTTCTTCTTCTTGATTCTATCCTCCTTTGGATGACTGAGACAGATCAGCTTCCTGTCGCCACCTATTCCAAAATTTGTGACCCATATTCAGAAGAACCACCTTCTTCTTCTTCTTCTTCTTCTTCTTCTTCTCCTTCAGGATGAGAGTCTTCAAATCCTCTTGCCCTTTAGCCAAGTTCAAGAACATCTCTTGGAATTGGGCATTCTGTGCCTGAAGAGCTTTGATGGCTTGATCGATAGGTATTTCAGAAGACATTCTATGCTGAAATAAGCAACGAAGAAGATGAGAAACCTGTAATGGTACTTGTAATTATGTGCATGATAATGGGATGCGTATGTAATGATTTCAAAGACTTTGGGAGATTTAAATTTGCAAACCAAGAAATAAACAAACTTTATTAGATTAAACTTGTAAAAATGTTTAACAGTGCCTTTAAGGCGTTTACAAAAGAAATAGACTGAAAACAAATCTAAACTAGAAAAAGCAAAAATCAGAAATCCCATGGTCGCTTCCCCTTCGTGCTGACATAGTCATTGATTGTCCTTTCATTCTCAAGTTGCCTCGTGAGCTTCAAGATCTTCCTCTCTTGCTCATGGTACTTCTCTCTGTAGGTATCCCTTTCCTCTTTCAGCTGAGTCCAAGATCTCTTCAATGCCCCAAGATCAGTAGGCATGTATGGATAAAGGACTGTATAAGGAACGCCCTCTTCATTGGTAGGCTCCACAATTACTGGAAACACAGCTTCATAGGGCATCCCAAGCTTCTGGGCTCGAGCTCGGACCCACTGGAGATAAGGTTGCATAGGGAGAGAAGTATTTAGTCCTAGCTCTTGAGGGTCAGACCTGTTCACCATGCCCTAGGCTCGTATAAACCTTCGGCGATGCTCGTCAATATCCCCCTTGTAGTCAAAGACAATATGTGTAAGAAGTAGCTCATGAGGACCGTCTCTTCAAGCGCAACCAAACTGTCTTAAAGGCAAACAAGGACTGTAGGTTATTCCCCCTATAATTCCAAGCAACAGGACATTAGGGTATCCCCCACATCGATCAATGACAGCAGTGCTTTCCATAGCCTTGGAACTCCAAAGAATGTCTTCATGGGCAAGGGACATCATCCTATAAGACCATCCTAAACCTTCCTCATTCTTCAACACGGACTTGGGAAGGTGCGAAATAAACCACCTCACCAACAAAGGCATGCAACACATGAGGGTCCCCCTTCTACGCACATTACGAGTGTAGAGGGCATGCAAGATATCACCCAGAAGAGTAGGCACAGGATTGCGGGACAGGAAGATCTTAACCGCATTCACATCTATGAAGGAATCTGGATTCGGGAAGAGAACCAAACCATATATAAGGAAGGCCAAGATGTCTTCAAAAGCCTGAAAGTCCAAGTTATCCCAGAATAGTTGAGCTTGATCCATCAGAAACTTAGCTAAGAAACATTTAACCCCGCTTCGTGTCTCCCAGTTGGATACTACATCAGCCCTTTTTATATGCAAAGCTGAAGCAATGTCCTCTGGTCTAGGATTCTCTTCTAAACCTGTGAAGGGCATCTTCTCAAGGATGGATATGCCCAATAAGTGAGAAAACTCTTCCATAGTAGGAACTAGCTGATAATCTGGGAAAGTGAAGCAATGATGCACCGGATTTAAGAACTGGAAAAGCACACTCATCATCTGCTCATCAAACTTTGAGGTAACCAAGCTAAGAAGCTGACCATGTCTTCTAATGAATGAAGAAGTATCAGAAACTCTTGAGGCTAAATCTTTGAGTTGAGTAGGTATTTGCACAAAGTTAACTCGGATGGTGTTTCTGCGCATAGAAGCCATAATCTGCAAAACAGAACAAAGATGAATCCCCTCGGTATTTGAAATGGTTAGTATAATGAAGTATGCATGCTATGTTATGATGCATGATGTCATGGGAAAACACATAACAGATATAGCAGATAGCAGACATGGTAAAGGAAAACAAGTCACACAAGAGCCCTTAAGTTTCAGGCTTGCATGGGGTCTAGGTATTACCCTCTTGAAGTTCAGTTGGTTTCAACCTGTCCTAATAATAGTAACCGGGTTCTAGAGGTTCTTAATATCACTGACCATCCTCCATCGGTCATGGTTTCAGCTCACACAATCTTTTCTTGCGGCCGGAACTATCTCGAGAGTATGGTCTCAATGAGTGTAGTATCAAGTATCAACCAGTTCTCAGCTTTACACCGAGGCCGACTATCTCACTACTTCCTATGGCCAAGTTGGCCAATTATAGGTTCTAAGGTCAGTTGATGCTTAACGACACACATAGCAGCCCCGTATTCTCCTCGTTTATCCACAAGGGATACCGGTACCAACCAATGTGCCACATCAATGTAGCTAATGCTTCAACCGTATCGGTCTACGCCGTACAGTTCCCTCACAGTTTATTGCTACTTATCTAAAAGGTGTTCCCCAGATCCGGGTTAGGATCTATAGTAACTCCCAATACAAAGCCCTCAAAGGTAAAGCAATCAAATCAAACAATAGAAGCAAATATGATGAACTAATCCTAAGGTATACCCCACTTATTCTTCCCCAACAGAGTCGCCAGTTCTGTGATACGGTGGCAGAACCAGACTGTTTTGAGAAAAATTCTGGTTTGCGTTTTGCGTTTTGTATTCGCAAAATGTCGTGGTAAGCAAGAGTCTCCACCAACTTTTATTTTATCCAACTGGAAAGGAAAAA
This sequence comes from Vicia faba, assembly GCA_948472305.1. Lineage (NCBI taxonomy): Eukaryota > Viridiplantae > Streptophyta > Magnoliopsida > Fabales > Fabaceae > Vicia > Vicia faba. The sequence goes on along the minus strand of OX451741.1, from coordinate 816,317,141 downwards.
AGCACAAAAAAATTCCTTTTTTGATATATTTTGAGTACGGGGGGTAGATTATAGAAAGGGAAGGTATTAGCACCCTTTCTATCCATGGTTTTCCATGGGCTCTTAGGTACTTACTCATCATTTTAAAATTGCTTCTGTGTTTGTGTGTTTTGAAAGTTTTTTGTTTTTTACTTCGTTTTAACCCTTGCTTCTGTCTTCAAGAGTGTTACGAAGTGTTTTTGAAAACTTTGTTTAAAAAAAAGAAGGTGTAAGTGTGAAAAAGTTTGATTTTGAGCAAGTACCTACTAGCATCTACCTACTCGAAAGAGGAATGTTTCTATTCTTGTTTCCTTTAGACAGCGCTATCCTACTATTAGTGAGTAGGTAGCACCATCGTTGGAGTTGTAAGGGTCAATTCAAAAGGAACGTACGATCACTAAAGCAACGTTAGGACGTCTTAGTAGTAACCCTAGTGTCTTAAGATCATATTCGAGGAAACATTTCTGAGGCAACCTTTCCGAGGCAACATTTTCGAATGGGACATTTGATCTTTGTTTAGACAAGAGAGCGACCACTAAAACATCCTATACTTAATGATCGTTTACCTAAGGCAACCGAAGTGAGAGTATACCCTAGGAGTGCGCATGTGCGAGTGATTCAATTTCAGTTATTATCTTTTCACATTTAGGGTTTGCTAACCGTTTTAATTTTAACATACATTCTTGTCATGCAACCCTATTATCATACATCTAACAGTTAATATTTGTGAGAATTAAAATGCGGAAAATAAAGCTACGCTATTACAAGGCTTCAGGTGGGATTAATTACATAGCCAAAAAACCCGTCAAAACGATAAATAAACGAAAAGGTCCTAATTAAACTATTACATTCCATGAGCAATTACATCAATATTGTAAAATAAGTAAACGCGCGTGATGAAACGAGAACGAGAGAAAATTAGAGTTTTGACCCCGTCTAACCTAATTAAAATAAAAATCATTTTTTGTTGTTTTTGATTATTTTAAGACAATAAGGTTTTAAATTAAATATGTACCTAATTACTAATTAAATTAAATTAATAAAAATAATTATTTTTGACCTATTTTTATATTTTTGTGATTTTTAAGAAAGTAAAATAGAAATTAAATTAAACAAAAACACTAATTTCTAATTTGTTTTAATTTATTTACAAAGACAAATTAAAGTTATCCTAAAATTAAATAAACTAATTAAATTAATTTTTGATAAAAAAATAAAACCTAAATCTAACTTGATGAAAATTGATTTTATGATTTTTGATAAAAAAGAATTAATTTTGTGAGAAAAATAATTAATTAAAACAATTGAAAGAAAATATAAAAGAAAAGAATAAGAAAGATGGGCCTGGTGATCAGCAATTGAGGGGGGGTGCCATTAGAAAGCTTTTGGGCCCAAAAGACCCGATCTACGTTTGACTTCCATGCTCCAATGTTTGCACGTTGACTGGGGCCTTTGGTAGACCCTCTCATGCCAAGCGTTGGATTTGAATTGCCTTAGATCCAGTGGTTGCCAACTGATGGCATATGGTGGTCTTTATGCCTGTGCATACGCCTGATCATGCAAGTAAAAATAATGTGAAATAACATGGGGGACCTGGGATTCGAACCCAGGTCCTATGGCCTTTTCATTCGCCTCAACACCAACTGAGCCAAGCGCGCTTGTTGTACATCAAACAACAATTAATCATTATATTAAAAAAACACAAAATAAGAATTATCAGCGCGCGAACTTCAAATGGAGGAATCAGGGCTCGCCACGCCATCATCTCTAACCTCTCTCAGTTGCTAAAAGTCTGATGACTTTTACCTACGGACAAGATGCGTAGGTACAGACCCTGCAATTTTCTAAAATCACCTATATGCATGATAAATGAAACCTAAAGCCATAGAACAATTCGCCTTGGCCTGGTGAGCATCATGGTGCCTTTCTTTTGGGCCAATTTTACCTGTACAAGAAGATCCCAAAATGAGACAAAAAACCCTAACAATGGCATATCTTTATAGGGTTAGAAAAAATGCAATTAACTGTTACCAATAGCTTGCAAATGTTTCCAGGATTCAGAATATATACATGATTAATGCTACAAATGCCTAAACAATGATATTCGATTTCAAGAATATGTCAAGTCCGTGAATCACTTACAGCGAGTTTTAGGGTACGAAAAGGCTTGCTTTTGATTGCTATGGACTCCCTGAATGCCCGGGAAACAGAAGGAATTCTTGGCAAGGCTTGAAATTGCCTGGAACTGTGAAAACAGATTACACCTTTTCTTGATTTTTTTGCAAGTTGGTCTTCCTCTTACACGCCTCCAAACCTTGTCTTTTTGGTCTGCATTTGTCCAATATATATCAATGATTGAATTAGGTTTGCAAATGTGCATCCAATCTTTTTCAATTATGGTCTTTGATCATGATTTGATTCCCATGAAGATCTTTCCAAAATAAGCCAAAAATCAATCTTTTTGTGTACAAATAGGCCTTGCACGATTTGATTTTGTTGCTAGCTGTATAAGGGACCTGAAATATGCACAAAATCTCAAGGCTTAAATGATTTTGATATTTCCATGATTTATTTTTTATTTAATTTGATTTAATTTGATTTAATTGAAATAAAAATCAAAATAAATGGCAAAAATAAAATAAAGGCAAGTGGGAAGGATCATGGGTCTTGGACCTTGTTATAAACCCAAGACAAGTACAAAAAGTTGGGCCTATTTGACAAAAATTTCAATTTGAGGCACATTTGACTTTTGGCAATTTTGCAAAAAAGGTCAACTTCACCAATGCATAACTTCTTCAATTTTGACTCTATGAAGGTATTCCTTGACTTTTTAGAAATCTCAAGATGTCCTCTAAGCAAACCTTTTTGGCTCATATCATTTGAGTCTTCCATGTTCATGTATAAAGCTTTGACAAAAAAAGTGTTTTTTGTTGACTTTTCAAAGTGACCTATAATGTCCAAATTCATAACTTCTTGTGAGTGCATATTTTGAACTTGGGAGCTGAAGATGAATTGTAGGGAATTGCATCCTCTTAAAAATGAGCTTTGGATGGGTCATTCTTGATAAAGTATCAGAAAGTTATGCTTGGTCAAAGTTGAGTTGACTTTTCCTACAAAACCCTAATTTAGCAACTTTTAGGTTTTGATGAATTGTGAGCAATCCTAGAGGAATAATGATCAACCCTTGATAAAATGATGAATAATACTTAAAAATGAGAATGTTGACCAAAAATCTTGAAGTTTGAATGTATGTGGGCCACAATTCACTTTTGCCATAACACAGACGATTTTCAGGCCTTTGAGCAATTGGCTGAGCAAATTTTCTCTGCAAGGCTTGAAACTTGACATGGATGATATTGAGAACATATTAGGACAATGGTGAGAATTTGGGATCCCTTGGACTCAAGTATCTTGATGCAACCTGAAACCCTAATTTGAGGTAGACTGCTTTAGGAGAGAGTTTGTCTGGTGAACTCTTGGACTTCCTTGAGCAATTAGAGGACCTCACTTGAAATGTATTGAGAAATATGGGAGGGAAAATTTTGGGGTACAACAGTACCAGAGGGCTATGACAACCCTATTCCGTGATCTGATGCACAATGAAATTGAAGTATATGTTGATGATATGATTGCTAAATCCCAGACTGAAGAAGGACATGTAGAAGATCTGTTGAAGTTGTTTCAGCATTTGAGGAAGTACTGTCTCTGCTTGAATCCAAATAAATGCACCTTCGGTGTTCGATCAGGAAAATTATTGGGTTTCGTTGTTAGCCAGAAAGGAACTGAAGTTGACCCTGATAAAGTCAATATAATTCAAGAGATGCTAGTACCAAGAACTGGAAAGCAAGTCAGAGGTTTCCTCGGGCGTTTGAATTATATTTCCAGATTCATTTCCCACATGACTGCGACATGTGAACCGATCTTTAAGTTGTTAAAGAAAGATCAAGGTTGTGTGTGGACGGATGACTGCCAAAGGGCATTTTAAAGTATTAAAGAATATCTGCTTGAACCTCCTATCTTTCTCCCTCTTGTAGAAGGAAGACTGTTAATTATGTATCTGACATGTTAGATGAATCCATGGGTTGTGTTCTAGGACAACAGGATGAAACAGGGAAGAAGGAGTTCGCCATTTATTACCTCAATAAAAAAATCACTGATTGTGAGTCGCGGTATTCCATGCTGGAAAAGACATGTTGTGCTTTGGCCTGGGCGGCAAAGTGTTTGCGACAATATATGTTGAATCACACTACTTGGTTGATCTCTAAAATGGATCCAATCAAGTACATTTTTGAAAAGCTATTAAAAGCAGCGTGTTGGCAGATTATCTTGCTCACCAACCAGTGGAGGATCACCAGTCTGTAGAATATGAATTCCCCGATGAGGATGTGATGTTCCTGAAAGTGAAAGATTGTGATGAACCATTGCTTGAGGAAGGTCTTGACCCTGAATCTCGTTGGAGTATGATATTTTATGGAGTTGTGAATGCTTATGGTAAAGGAATTGGTGATGTGATTGTCACTCCTCATGGATCGCACATTCCTTTTACCGCAAGGTTAACATTTGATTGTACTAATAATATGGCCGAATACAAGGCTTGCATCATGGGTCTCGAAGAAGCTATTGATCTCAGAATTAAAATTCTAGATGTGTATGGTGATTCAGCTTTGGTAATAAATCAAATTAAAGGAGAATAGGATACTCGTCACCCCATCTTGATCCCTTACAAAGACTATGCTAGAATATTTTTACCCTTCTTTAACAAAGTCGAACTTCATCATATTCCTAGGGATGAAAATCAAATGGCGGATGCTCTGGAAACTCTGGCTTCTATGTACCAAGTGAATACTTGGAATGATATACCCCGAATTATGGTTCGACGTTTGGATAGGCCCTCTCATGTGTTTATAACAGAGGAGGTAGCAGATGAAAAACCTTGGTATTAAGATATCAAGCATTTTCTTCAGACTCAGGAATACCCGATCGGTGCGTCGAAGAAAGATAGAAAGACATTGAGAAGATTGGCAAGAAGTTTCTTCCTCAGTGAAAATGTGTTGTACAAAAGAAATTATGACATGGTCTTGCTCAGATGTGTGGGTAGACACGAAGCAGACATGTTGATGCATGAGATTCATGAAGGTTCATTTGGCACTCATGCCAATGGACATTCGATGGCTAAAAAGATGCTAAGGGCAGGTTATTATTCGCTAACTATGGAGTCCGACTGTTACAAATTTGCAAAGAAGTGCCATAAATGCCAGGTTTATGCGGACAAGGTCCATGTACCTCCAACACTTCTCAATGTGATTTCCTCCCCGTGGCCTTTCTCTATGTGGGGTATTGACATGATTGGGATGATAGAACCCAAAGATTCGAATGGACACTGTTTTATCTTGGTAGCAATTGATTACTTCACCAAGTGGGTGGAGGCTTCTTCATATGCCAATGTTACTAAGCAGGTGGTTGTGCGCTTCATTAAGAATAACCTTATATGTCGGTATGGTGTGCCGAGCAGAGTCATCACTGAAAATGGCTCGAATTTGAATAACAAGATGATGACAGAACTGTGTGAAGAATTCAAGATTGTCCATCATAATTCATCTCCATACAAGCCAAAGATGAATGGGGCTGTTGAAGCTGCTAATAAGAATATCAAGAGAATTATCCAGAAAATGGTTGTTACTTATAAGGATTGGCATGAAATGCTTTCTTTTGCTCTGCATAGATATCCAACATCTGTCTGCACTTCAACAGGAGCAACCCCGTTCTCCCTGGTGTATGGAATGGAAGTTGTACTTCCTATCGAGGTGGAGATTCCCTCTTTACGTGTGATAATGGAAACTAAATTTACAGAGGCTGAATGGGTCCAGAACAGGTTTGACCAATTGAATTTGATTGAGGAGAAGAGAATGACGGCTTTGTGTCATGGCCAGTTATATCAGATAAGAATGAAGAAAGCTTTTGATAAAAAGGTCAAACCTCGTGAATTCAGAGAAGGTGACCTCGTCCTCAGGAAGATCATGTCTTTCAACGCTGATTCCAGGGGCAAGTGGACTCCCAATTTTGAAGGCCCATATGTTGTCAAGAAAGCCTTCTCTGGAAGTGCATTAATTCTTGAAACTATGGATGGCGAGGAGTTCCCACGTCCCATGAATGCTGACGCAGTCAAGAAATACTTCGCCTAAAGAAATAAAAGAACAACTCGCTAAGTGGAAAACCCAAAAGGGCGGCTTAGGAAAAAAAAGAGCGTCTCGGTAGGATGAAAACCCGAAAGGGCGGTCTAGGAAAAAATTAGATACATAAACAAAATAAATTTCCCGCTAAGTTGAAAACCCGCAAGGAAAGCTTAGGAAAAAATTAGGGACTTTCTTGGCAAGTAACTACGTCAGACAAGACTTGATCGTTGAAGCAGCAATCTTCTCGGATCCTCACCATACTTCATTAGAAATTGCTGCTCAGGATTTCAAAAGTTGTTAGAGGGGATAGTGGTCATTGCATCTCAATGTATCATTTCCATTATATATTACCATTTTCCGAACTTTGTAATCATCTATGGAGTCTCGCCATTCGCAGACTACCATTCTATTAATGAAATTTGAGCTTTTACCCAATTCTTTGTATTTCTTATTTTATTTAGCTTACAAAGACTCCATTTATTATTGATAATAACTTTGAAAGCAAAAGATTAAATAACAAAATCAATTTTTCAAAAAAGAATTTACAATTTGCTTTTACTTTGGGATTTGTGAGGAAGCAACAACAACAAAAATGGTGATCCCAGGAATGGACAAACTCCAGTCGTTTTGAGAAGTTTTTGTTCCCCTCGGGAAGGTTCATGCAGGATGTTTTCATTGTATTGGGTTTATGACTCTGGTATCCTCGGTCAAGTTTGGATTCATTTCTCCTCTTTTCTGATTTTTCATGATGTGAAGTTTCAACCCACATTTTCTCCAGGGAAGTTTTAGTTCGGTCGGATAAAAGTTCTTTTTCCAAAGAGGTTGGTACCATAATCACTCTTGAAGAATGCAAGTCCTTGGTTTCTCTAGTGAAGGACATATTATGGTTTTCCCTTAGTGGATGTGCTGTTAACCTCACCAATGAAGTAGGCCTGAATTCCCCAGTGAATGTTTTGATGTTTTGGTGTCAGTCTGCTTCACCTGAGACTGGTTTTGCAATCTACAGTAGAAATGCTACTTTTAAAAACATTTGTTTCCCCAGTAAAGCCTGAAGAGGGATGTTCTATCCCTGTATTTGTACTATTCTATCACTTTGTTTTGTTTACTTCCGGATTATGTTGCTCCCCAGTAAAGCTAAAGCAGCCAGTAGGTCTTGTTTACTCAGTTGGCATTTACTTTTTCTTGGAATGATCATCTTGAATGAAGTTTAGCCGAGTGTTGTTAGTTCCCGAGGTGGTTTTTCCTGGTTACTCCCGGTGTTGTATATCTGTTTTGTCAGCATACACGTGACACACATACATTCATACATACATCATGCATAGCTAAAATTGGTAAATCATTGTTCATTGACATGTGTTAATATTTTTGTTGACATATCACCCTGTTTTGTAGAGTTACGTTGTCCTCGCTTCAATAGAGTGTTGGCCTTAAGCAGAAAGTGTATATTATTTCAATTTCCCCACTGAGTTGTCCCTCGTGGAAGATTTTTGCTTTATCCTTCCTGTACAGCTCCTTGTTTAGATGGATTTGGTTTTCCCTCTTGAGTTTATTTCTCAAAGGATGTATTTTGGGTGACTGTTTCATTCCAGTTTGTTTCTGGTTTATATCTGTGGTTCCACGACAATATTATTTACTTTGGATTTCTGAAAACGTCAAGTTTTGGTTGGTGCATTTATTTTGCATGGGAAGACTTTATCTCCTCAGCAAGAATATCGTGGCATCTCCCCAGGAAGTCATATTTCTTTCCCCAGAAAGTCATTTCTTTTTACAATCCTCCATGACAATAAGTAGCAGGTCTCTTTATTTAAGCAACTTGTGCTTCCCTGTAAAAGTCGACGTAACTTTTTTTTGCTATCTCCTCTATGAGTGAATAGTTTGCAGTTTGTCGTCAAATTACACCAATGGATGGCAAGACTTTCAATATCACAAGAAACAGCTCGTTGTGAAATATCGGCCAGTGGAAGTCTCTTTATTTGAGACAACTTATATATTACCCTTTCCAGGAAGAGTGCTTTGGTTAAAGAAGAAGTTGAGACCCGTTCTAGGTGAAATGCCAGAATTTTAGGGAAACTTATTATCTTTTTGCTACCCTCAGTGAACGTTGGTAGTTCATCGTCAGTGAACGGCGGTGCTATGATATATTATCTTTCTACCTTCAGTGAAAGTCGGTAGGACATCGGCAGTGAACGTCGATTTTTGTTATCTTTTTGCCACCCTCAGTGAATGTTGGTAGTTCATCATTAGTGAACGGCGGTGCTATGATATATTCTCTTTCTACCTTCAGTGAAAGTTGGTAGGACATCGACAGTGAACGTTGATGTTTGTTATCTTTTTGCTACCCTCAGTGAATGTTGGTAGTTCATCGTCAGTGAACGGAGATGCTATGATATATTCTCTTTCTACCTTCAGTGAAAGTCGGTAGGACATCGGCAGTGAACATCGATGTTTGTTATCTTTTTCCTACCCTCAGTGAACGTTGGTAGTTCATCATCAGTGAACGGAGGTGTTATGATATTTCTTTTCTCTCTACCTTCAGTGAAAGTTGGTAGTTCATCGTCAGTGAACGTCAGTGTTATTTTTATTTTCTCTCTACCCTCAGTGAACATCGGTAGCTTCTCCTTTGGTAGAAGTTGGTGTATCCTTTTACCATTCTACCATCCTCTTTGATTCAGGTCTTTTGATCCACCAGTGATTTATTTTCCTGGTGGGGTCGCTCTCTTGTTCATATGCATTCATGATCATAAACATTTGCGTGGCATCTTAGGGCCAAAAATAGGGTTTGTTTTATATTTAAGTATCTTCGATCACGTCGACATGAAGATTTTTAACCTTCGTATATCCGGATAGAAGAAACTTAAATAAGGGCAGCTTTTGTACCCCATTTTTTTCCCCTAAGATCCCTTCATCATACCATGTTGATTCATTCACAACAAGATCATACTAGGATTCTTGGTTCCCCTCCCTATATTTAGCTTTTCCCTTTTGAGGAATCACTAAGCACCTTGACTTATATTCTTTTGTGATCATCCATATTTTTTGTCTTGATTTCATCTTTTAACTAGTAAAATGCAATATTGGTTTGTCTTGCTTGTTATCCATGTAGGTAAAGGCAATGAGATTTAACAAGCTACCCCATGGGTTCATGAGTTTATTTCCATGCCCTAGTCAATAAATCTTGAGAATTTCAAACCTCACCATTGGATTTGTTTGGAAGAAATGGAATGGCAAGGTTATTTTGGTTCACCATATTTCAAGGTTATTAAATTTGGTTGAAAAGTACAAGGGGTTGATTGAAGAAGTTGTCATGCTTGGACAAGGCTTTGTTCCCATTGGTCACAAGTGCATATTTCTATCAATTTTCAAGATATGGAAGTGGTTTTGGGTGGATATGAGTTGTCATTATCATCCTCAACAACTCCTATTTACAAATCATTTGTGTTGGTACAAGAGGTTTGTTCAAAATTGTCAAAGTTCCTCAAAGCATTCTCTTGATCTAAGGAGCTAGGGTTTTGAACTTCAAAGAAGTGTATCTTGCTCATCTTTTGGTATTTTTGAGTGATTCCAAAGACATACTTCCCTTCAAAGGGTTATCAACAAATCACTTCAAAAGTTTCAAGGAGTTTTCATGAGGAAGAGGCTTAATAAGGAAGAAAGATTACAAGTCCTCCAGATGAATCCCCAATTTTCCATGTGTGACTTCAAATGATCATAACTTGGTCAATTTTTATCACCTTGATCCCATTATTTTTCCATAATGATCTTGAAGGTGTGAACTTTATGCCTTATTTTATGTGCAAAGTGAGAAAACGGATGGAAGTTTCCTTAAAGATGCAAAAGATTATAGGTCATTTCATGATCTTTTTCCAACTTCAACAATTCATAACTCTCTCAAATTTTTGAGATTTTGAATGGTTCAAGTTTCAAAATGTCATTCAAGAGTTCTACTTCATGCCATCTTTTTTGGTCAAGAGCAAATTCCAAGTGGAAGATCATGTTTGGATGCAAGACATTATAGGTCATTTTTGAAGAAGAACTTGAAATATTTCTAAGTATGGAAAGTCAACTCTTTTTCTCCAACTTTAACTCAACACAACTTTCAGCTCAAGCATCCATTTAACTCCATTCTTTTTCCATTTCAAAACTTGTAACCTCATATTTCTAAAGCATCAATAATCATGTCCTAAGACCCCTTGAGCCGAGAATTCCATTGGTCAGAAGTTGGCAATTTGAAATTGAGTTTTTCACCAAGTCAGAAGTTTGAAATCCTTGGTTTGGCTTCTAAACACTTTGTTTCTGCGCGTTTTTGCTTCTAAAAATGTTTAGTGAACTTCCAGAATTGATTAGCATAGCAAAACGCGATTTTTAGATGAGTTTTGATCAAGTTTGAAGTCACACATTTCTTGTTTGCAACTTCACACAATTTCCATCCAAACTTCATCATTTCACACGCTTGAACATTCCATTTGATTCCCTATAAATATAGGGTCATTCCCTATTCATTTTCTAAATCTTGGATAGCCGGAATCACGCTGCCAAACTTGTTCCACAACTCAGAATTCAGTAACTTCAAAATCCATTCCCAAGCCTTTTGCAATCCAATTTTTCCATCAATTCACCTTCCCTGATCTTCCCTGAAGCTAACCATATAATTACATACAAGAATAATGCTTTATACTGCTCCATAGAAGTCCAGTTTCAGAGCTCTGCAACTCAACTTCAATAGGTAGATTCCTTCATCAATTCTTCAAAACTCTGATATCATTGTGATGCTCTCATTGCCCTGGTTCTAGTCACAACACTTACCTTTGCTGGAAACACGTTTTGACCATGAAATTTCAAATCCCTTATCAAAACTTTCTTTCCAAATTGCTTGAGCTATAGTTTATATAAATTTGGCGCGAGGGTGTGGTTGTCTTTGTCTTGAAGAGACGAAGTGATTGACATAGGTATGAGCTTCTGATTTTATAGTTTGAGAGACCTGCAAATCACGTTGGCTGGAGGTTGAAGATAACCTACGTGTCATCTTCCAACTAATAATGGCACGCCACTTGTTATTTTTGAAAATCTGATTTATATTTGATTCTGTACTTTATTCACTAATGACCATGATATGCACAGCGTGCCAGATCCCTTGGATTTGATTACTAACGCGTTTTGACTCTCATCCAATGGTCCACATATTTTTACTTTTATTTTCTTTACTGATTTTTATATTTTAATTGTTTTAAATTTCAAAAAATCATAGAAAATTCATTTCAAGTCCAAAAAATCTGGAAAAAATTATGAAAAATATTTTTGATTATTCTCTTTACGATTTTTATTTTTTTACAATTTAATTTTGTGTTTTGGTATTTTTTATAAATTTACACTTTATTTGAATTATTTTAAATGTTTAAAAATACTTTTATACATTTTAAAATTCTAAAAAAATTATAAAATGATCCAATGATATTGTGACAAATATTGGTGACCTTATTTTATTTTTGTTTCTGACTTTTCTATTTTTTTAATCATTTTTGGTTTATTTTACCTATTTCTTTTAATTTTAAAAATAGTTTCTAACTTCAAAAAATTACCAAAAAAATTATAAAATCAATTGAGCCCTTTTCTGATTTTTCTATGGTGTTACTTTTTATTTCTTGATTAATTTGAATATAGTTGATATTTTTCTCTTTATTTTCTATTTTTAAACAATAATTTTCAAACCCTTTTGTATATATTAAAGTGTAATATTATTTTGTGACTATTTTCTGGATGATCTTGGGTTAAATTTTGGATCATGAACTTTATTAACATCATTGGATCCATGGTGTTGAGTTTAACTCCACAAAAGTGGATGAATAATTTTAATAATAGTTTGATTACATTTAATTCAAAAGTGGTTTGTATTTTCTCTCCCACCCCTTTTCATCTCATCCCCTTCTTAATCCACTAAATGTTGTTGGAGCATGATCTCTATATCATGTCTCAAAATAAGTGGTGCATATATTGCTATTGACCGGCCTCAAAATAGGTGTGACTTCTATATAAGTCCACTTACGATTGCTTAACATAGCGCTAAATTTCGTCCTGATTCAAATAAATGATCATTCGTGGCCCAAACTTATGTTTGCAAGCCCAAGTATGTTAATTTGATCTCTTTGATCCAATAACCTTAATATTCATTGTGTGGAGGCTTTGGTTTTACCAATCCTCTAATGGATCTACAACACCTTTGGTCAACGCGGATCACTTAAACATCGTTAATCATTAAATGGCACTTGTGAGAATTCCAGATGGATGATATACTTGACAAAAAGCAAATGCAACTTGTTGTGTGGAGGCTTTGGTTCTACTAATCCTCTAATGAGTTCCAAATTCAAGCTTCAAGATGGTCATCCAACTAACCACTCATTATTTACTTGTTTTACTTTATGCTTTTATTTTTTTATGCTATATGTACCATTTACTTTTAGCATTTACATTTCATGCCATTTTCATCTTTGCTCATTTGAGCATTTACTTTCTTGTCATTTTTACTTTGCTCACTTGAGCTTTTCTTTTCCTTTTTAAGATACTTAATAATCAACATAAACCCTAAAAATCTTTAATGGTACTCAGACTATTTGGTTACTATCCTTGGCATTATGGAGCATGGGACTTTTCTTGGACTTAGGATTAGAAACATTGGCCTATCTTGGAGACCTTGTGATTTTATCTGATTATTTTGTCTGGAGTTATTGAGGTTTACCTCAAGACATTGGGTTGTTGTTTGTTTTTGTGTGCAGGTTTTTTGTGATTACACTCTTTGTTTGTAATCTGGAATTCACCCGTATACAACTGTTACTCTGTCCAATTTTTGTGAAGACTTAATATACTTGAAGTTTGGTTCTCTCAAGAGGTCTAGTATTTTTTTTGCTTGATTGGTTTCAATCCAAGGAATGGGAATTCTATCTTGGCTCATAATGTCAAGTATTGGCTTCTTGTTGGTTAGTTGGCTCTTATCTCTAGCTTTTACCTCATGCTTTAGATAGCCTCTTCTTCTCCTCCTAACTTCTTTAATTTCAAAAATTATCTCCCTCCTTTTGAAAACTCTTCTTATTTTAAACTTGAACCACTTTCCTAATAAACTTGGACTTAGGTCCATGCATTTTCAAACATTTTTATAAATAAACCCTAATCAACTTAATAATACTTTAACATTTTTTGTGAGAAGACTAAAAGTCAATCAAATCTCATTTCAAACCATTTTGCCACTTTGGCTTTCATCTTTAAACTTTTCTCAAAAAAAAGATTGCACTCTTGTCAATCCTTGTAGTGATGCAAACAACTATACTTCTATAATATATAGTGAAGAGAGATATTTTCCACTTGGGTGTTGAGTGAGGCATTGTTGATTTTAAAATCCAAGCCATATCCTCCACTTTGAGATGATGCAAATTCTCCTTTCTCATAATTGTGGGTAGTAGGTATATTTTCCACACGGACAATAACGATTATGTTTTATCTCATAAAATTAACCAACACATTTGTGTTTAAAATTTTTAAAAGAGGAACTATGTGTACCCGGATCCCCTATTGCACGAAAAGGTGGTACGTAGGCACTAAAGGTTCACAACCGCGGCGGGTGCAAAAATCATAAAATAAATATATTTCTTTTCTCACCTCCACCACCTATTTTTATACAACATTTTTTTATAGCCAAAATATACAGATTTTACAAAGAGGTTCCTGTGGAGTACCGTATATGTTTAGGGTGCTAATACCTTCCCTTTGCATAACCAACCCCCTTACCTTGAATATTTCCCCCTCTTTTTGGGTTATTCGCTCTTTTCCCATTCCTTCGGAAACAATAAAGCGCAGTGGCGATTTTTATTTTGATCTGTATAAGTCAAGTCAATCCAATGGCTTAGTCTTAAAACATTTCAACCGCTACAATGGGGTCTCTTGTCCCAAACTCCATTTGAGGTCATATGTTCGAAAGATCCAACCTCATACTGCTGACCGGAATTTATGGTCCATTTCTTTCATGAAAGCTTGTTCGACACTCAACTTGAATGGTTCTATCAGCTTGAAGGAACCAACATTCACACATGGGAAGACTTGGTTGATGCTTTCTATCAGCAATATCAATATAATGCTGACCTTGCACCAACTTGTGTGCAACTTTAAAACATGTCCATGGGCTCAAATGAAGGGTTCAAGGAGTATGCACAAAAATGGGTGGATTTGGATGGAAGGGTGCAACCTCCCTTGTCTAACCCGGAATTGGTGGATATGTTCATGGGCAATCTGACAGGCTCATTCTTTAATATGTTAATTGGAAGCTCGTTGTCTGGTTTTACTGAGCTAATTATGACTGGGGAAAGGGTTAAAGGTGGTATTAAGAGTGGGAAGATTATGATGGCTATGTCTCTTAATGTTGTGAAGAAGCCATTCGGTGGTAAAAAAGAAGCAAATGTTATATACAAGGGCCGTAGTAAAAATGACCGCCATCAGTTTGTGGGAGCGGCATTGATCTCTAATTTGACACCTGTTCAACAATAACAGGGAGACCGACGAAGGCCATACGCTCTATTAAGGCAGTTTACCAAGATCGACATGCCTTTATCTCAGGAATTGCAACATCTGTTAAAATCGAAATTCATTTCACTGTGGGATCCTCCTCAAAATTCCAACGTGGGGAATTGATATGATTGGAGAGATCAAACCTACTGCCTCAAATGGACAACGTTTCATCCTTGTTGTCATTTATTACTTTACCAAATGGGTCGAAGCTTCCTCATATGCCTCAGTCACCAAGAACGCTATAGCCCAGTTTATCAAGCATAACCTCATCTTCCATTACGGTATCCCTGAAAGGATCATCACTGACAATGGAACCAACCTTAACAATTCTATCATTAAGGAACTTTATACTCAGTTCAAAATCAAGCACCACAATTCTTTTCCGTACAGACCCAAGATGAATGGCACAGTGGAAGCTGCCAATAAAAATATCAAGAAGATTGTGCAAAAGATGGTGGTAACCTACAAAGACTGGCATGAGATGTTACCGTTTGCTCTCCATGGCTACCATACTTCGGCTCGTATGTTAACTGGGGAAACTCTTTTCTCATTGGTCTATGGAATGGAAGCCGTCATACCTGTCGAAGTTCAGATTCCCTCTCTAAGGATAATGAAGGAAGCAGATTTAGGTGAAGATGAATGGATTCAAACTAGGTTGGATCAGTTGAACTTAATTGACGAGAAGCGATTGACTGCTGTTTGTCATGGTCAGATGTATCAAAAGTGTATGATCAAGGCTTCTAACAAAAATATCAAGCCTGGAGTATATCAGACTGGCGACTTGGTAATAAAGCACATCATTCTTCCACAAGGAGACCCCAAGGGCAAATGGACTCCCACTTATGAAGGACCATTTTTTGTAAAGAAAGTTTTTTCCAGTGGTTCCATGATGCTGACTACTATCGATGGCAAAGACTTCCCACATCCCATAAACACGGACTTAGTTAAAAAATACTACGCATAAAATGACTCGCTAGGTTGACACACCTAGGAAAAAATAAGGACATCCAGGTGAACCAAAGAGGTTCGGGAAAAAGTTAGGGATATATGCAAAAGATTGTACACCCGGCGAGTCGAAAACCCGAAAGGGGGATTTGGGAAAAAAATGGGTATCCTGGTGGGCTGAAAACCCGAAAGGGCGGCCCAAGAAAAAGTTAAGGATTAAAGCGTATGACTATGTCCCATAGGATCTCTACAACCAACTTTATTACCAAGGTCCAAGTTCAAATGGCCCAGGATTAATCCAATCAACTCCTTTCAATGGAAAGGGATGATGTTCAAAGACATAAGGGAAATAGTGGGGTTGGAACACAATGAGATCACTTTCACATGGCTATTATTTTGTTTTCACTTTATATTATTTCCATTCTTTTGATGATTTCCTCTTACTAGGATCTCGGTCTCTTTGTACAAAAACGCCTATTCATGGGAAAAATATCAATACAAATATACTTTGACGTGCAAACTTTCCGTCTTTTCTATTTTGAGTGCAAAAGTGTCCAATGACTAAAATTGAATGAACATATGCATATGAACATGATTAAACTTTTAACAAATGTATGCTTAAAAAACAGTGACAAGCATCTCCTTAAATGCATTTGAGATATCGTCGCAGAGTTATTTCAATAACATTATCCCCACAAATTTGGACTTAAAATCCCCAGCCAGAGTTTCAATCTCCAGAAAATCCTCTCCCCAGCTAAGTTGGTCTTAAAAGGAAGCCTTATGGAATTCTTCCTAAAAAAAATCTCCTCCCCAGCAGCTCGTAAAATATCCTCTTCAACAATGTTTATTTCCCCAACAAACTACAGATTCCCCATCTTGGGTTTTGCCTCACGGACTATTACAAATCAAGGGACCACAACCCCTAATCCCCAGTGATGTTGTCAACAGATTCATTGCTATCTCCGAAAGTTGTTGTAAAGCCTAGAACCCGACCAGATAACAATCAACTTAATCCTTTCAAGAAAGTTACTATGAAGCCTGGACCCGACCAGATACTAGTTCAACTTCATCATACTTTCAACTTACTGTGAAAATTGGACCCGATCAGATAATAGTAAATCTCAATTCTAAGTTACTAAAAGCCTGGACTGGACCAGATATTAGTTTAACTTCTCAAATTGCTTAAGCCTAGACCCGACCAATCAACAGTTCAAGCCTGGACTCGACCAGATACCAGTTAAACATTCTGAAGCCTGGACCCGACCAGATAACATCCCCAATTTCTGAAACCTGGACCCGACCAGATAACGGTTGCTAAAGCTTGGACCCGACCAGATAACAACTCCAATTTATGAAACCTGGACCCGACCAGATAATAGTAAATCTTAAATTCAGTTGCTAAAGCCTGGACCCTACCAAATATTAGTTTAACTCCCTCAACTGCAGAGCCTAGACCGGACCAGTTAACAGTTCGAGTTACTGAAACCTGAACCCGACCAGATAATAGTTGATCTCAAGTTCAAATTGATGAAGACTGGACCCAACCGGATAACAGTAAACCTCAATTTCAAGTGGCTAGAGCCTGGACCCGACCAAATAGTACCTTAACTTCTATATCTACTGCAAAACCTGGACCCGACTAGTTAACAGTTCAATTTGCTGAAACCTGGACCCGACCAGATAACAATTTGATTTTTACAAATCACTAATAAAACTCCTCTTCCCTAGTAGAGTTTTCCATTATTCTAGCGAGTTGCTACAAATCCTGGATCTGACCAGATAACAATTAACTTCTTTATCCATTACAAGTTGTTGTGAAGCCTGGAATCCGACCAGATAACAACTAACTTTCAAGAGATAATTCCCCACTAGAGCGACGGACAACTAAAACTCCTGAATTCTGGTTCCCAAGCAGAAATCAAAACTCTCTACAGAGTCTTCTTAAGCAAAGTCAATATTCCTTAGCGGAGTTTCTTCTCAATAAAACAGGATTTCCCAGCGAAAGCATTCTAAGTGAAACTTGAAGATACACATATTCTTCATCCCCAACGGAAATCTAGAATTTAAACTTCCTAAGGTTCCCCAACATTTGTCAAGGATTTATTTTCCAGACAAAAATGCATTTCAGTCAAACATATCACGTTCATACATAATATCACAAATACATATGGAATAATCTCATTTATTTTGAGAACATCATTACACCATGTATACATCTGCATGCAACTAACACTTTCCCTCGCAAAAAAAAAATCATCAAATCAACAGTCCTCTTATGGATGGATTTATTTCTTCCAAATTAAAGACAGGCGAACAAAGACCTCTTCTGGTTAGATTTATCTCTTCCAGATTAAAGACAGGCAAACAAAGACCTCTTCTGGTTAGGTTCATTTCTTCTTGATTAAAGACAGGCGAACGAAGACCTCTTCTGGACCAGAATTAATTCTCCCAGTTAAAGACAGGAAAGACATCTAGTTTCAGTATGAATCGACTAAAGTTTAATGCTAATACTTCCTCTAGTTTCTACCATCATCCCTCCAAATGGAATCTATAAGCCCATTCCCAAATCAAAACATCATGAAGTGCAAATTTCTAGGCAGTTTAGTGTTCAATCATCTCTCACCTTCAAGCCACTAAAGGCGGATCCGCCAATCTAACGCTTCAGGTTCAAGAAGATTGAACATGGGAAGCTGTTGTACCTCAAAATTTTCCATCTCATTTCTCAAGAACTTTCTCACAAGATCTCTGTTGGTTCAAGACTGCACAAGGTTTAATCGGCTCAAGATACCTCCTCAAACACTGATGACTCAAAACTAGGCTTTGAGTTTGCACAAGTACAATTGGACTTTTAATGCCCCATATAGTTTCCATGGATCATATTGGGCTCTCAAGAATCAGGTAAAAGATGGAACTTCTGAATCCTCGAAAGGAGGAAGAGGAAACTGTCGAAAGGGCAAAGTAGATAAAAAAAGGTGTGCAGTTGCAGATAACCATGTCGAATTCAAAATCTGGTTCAGGCTATTTGAACTATATGACTTATCGAAAGGAGTGGTTGGCATATTTTTGACAAGTCGAAGAAGAGCAAGCTTGATTTGATCCCCAAGCTTCGACTGGGAAATGCTTCTTCGAGCAACCTGCTTCAATCCACCTCTAAACCCTTCGACACATATAGTTTCGACACTAAGAATTACAATTTAACACACCACCTAATTCATTGTGTCTAAACAATCTATATTCATCATGGTTCTTAGTCTTCTGAATACTTCGACCTGCACTCCCTTTGTCATGATGTCTACAATATGTTTCTCAGTTCTGTAGTGTTCCAAATTCATCTTCCTATCTGCTACCTGCTCTCGGAGATAATGAAACCTCATTTCGATGTGCTTGCTTCGACCATGTGGTATTGGGTTCTTCTCCAGATTGATAGCTGGAATGTTGTCTATCTTCATGCTTGCTTCGATCCATAAGCTTCGACTGGGCAATGCCTTCCTTTGAGCAACCTGCTTCGATCCACCTCTAAACCCTTCTACACACATAGTTTCGACACTATGAATTACAATTTAACAAAAAAACTTGCTGATAATAGTTCATTGCAAGAAGAAGGTACTAACAACATAGTCTTTCAAATGAGTAATGGAGGAAAAGTTATGATTAACGATGTGCTCTATGTACCTGGAATAAAGTGAAACTTGCTAAGTGTTGGATAACTAGTCGAAAAAAGTTTTTCAGTTGTCATGAAAGGTGGAGTTTTGAGATTGTTCGACACCAAGAACAATTTAGTCTTAAAATCTCCGTTATCGAAAAACAGGACATTTAAGACAATATCAATTCGACAGAAGTTCAATGTTTGAAAACTGTTCAACCACAAGGATAGTTGGTTGTGGCATTTGAAGTTTGGACATTTGAACTTTCAACCACTTAATCAACTGATTACTCAAGATATGGTTACTGGTATTCCAAGTCTTGAGATGCCTGAAAAAACTTTGTGAAGTTTGTTTAGTAGGAAAGCAATCCAGAAATTCTTTCGTTTCGACTATACCAATGAGATCATCTTGCATACTCAAAGTGGTACATTCATATGAATGTGGTCCATTCGAAGAACATACAATTGGTGGAAACAAATATTGTTTTGGCCGTTGATGAGTTTGGTCGAAAGTTGTGGATCTATGTGATCAAAATGAAAGGATGGAGTATTCGATATCTTTAAGAGATTCAAGATGCTTGTCGAAAACCAGAGTAAAAAAAAAGATAAAAGTTCTACAGAGATTCAAGATCCTTGTAGAAGGAATCAAGTTGAAGACAAAATTTTGAAGAACATTGATCAAATCCATAGGCCATGCTACATGATCTTGCTTTACAGACCTCAAACCTGTGTTTCATTCCATAATTAATTGTTTGCACAATTAATTAAGCTCTTACCCAAGTGTTTAAAGTATTGTCCAAGCCAATTTTCCCTTAATGGCACAAAGTTACCATTGCCATTTTAGAAAAGCAAGCTTTATGCAAATTGTCAATGCATTGAGCCTTGTGACATATATCTCTGATTGCAAGAAATATCAAAAACATGAATCAAGTCTCCTGCACCCAACAAACATCAGGGCATGCTTGTACTTGAACTTTGGAACCATGAAAATCCATTTCACTTGATTTTTTTCATTTTCAACTAAACTATAACATGTCATCACAAAATTCTGGTTACTACAAGATGTCAAACCTCTTCCCTATAAATAGACATTATTTGCAACATAAAGTAGGAGATTACCAGCCTTAGAACACTCCTAAAACTCTCAAAAACTCAGAACCTGCACACAATCACAAAACTTTGCACATCCTGACTTTACACACTAAATCTCAAATCCATTCGTGCGTTTTTTGGCCTTTTGATTCACTAAGCTTCCATATACCACATAGAAACTATCCCAACCCTTAAACCATTTATGTAACTCTTCCTTCCTCATACACCATTTTCAAAATCCACCATTAGAGCTTGACTTGTCTAGAACAATTGGGCAAGCTACAAGACATTCTAATAATTGGAATAGCTTCAGGGAAGTCCAGGCAAGCTTAATCCATCATCAAACCATTTCTGAAAGTCGTGTATAAGTCATTCGAGTTTCACTCCAAGAGGTAAGTTTTTCAAACTTGGAACTCTTCATTCAAGCATCATTTGTATATACATTGTGAAGAAAAGATGTAGGTATCATGTCTAGGAAGCTGACCATGTCCATAGTTTTGATTATCTTTGCTTGTACATTGAGAATTTCATCTCTGGTCAGTTAGGTTTTAGTTTTGGTACTGAACAAAATTCATGGTAACCTTTGATCCATAACTTTTGAAAATTATGTGGTTAGAATCGCATTCAAACTTTAGGCGGGTTTGATATTTATATTTTTTGATTTGGATGAGAAATGAAGCTTTTAGAAGCTTGACAATGGAGTTATCATGGCCTGCGCGCGCAAGGAAGAAGAAGCTGGGCATTTCAAACATTCAGAAACACGTTCATTTTATATTTAATTGAAGTTATCTTATGAACGGATGAAAAAGACCACCCGAGTGGTACAAACAATGCGCGCTAAAGCCTTGCCATGTGGAGGATCCTGGGTTCGAGCCCAAGCGAGGCCTTTTGTCATTTTTTCCAAATTTTCTCACTTTTTTTTGTTTGCAGGAAGCGCGCCTGGGCCTCCATTGGCTGAGCCTTGACATTTCCATTTTCTGAACCCCCCGTAACGTTAATGTTATTTATCTCATTTTCTTTACTTTATTATTGCTATTATTATAATTATTTTTATTAATCAAAAACACCAAAAATATATTTAAATTATTTAGTTTATTTTTATTTAACTTCTTACAATGAAAAAAAACCAAAAACATTTTCCTATTTATTTTCTTTTCTTTAACTTAATCTTAATTTTTCTTTAGTTTAATTAAATTTCCTTTTAGTTAAATAGGCCAAAATCTTTCTTTAACAAAATCAAAACAAATTCATTTTCTTTTCATTCATGTCTTGTACATTATATTCCTTTCAATTCTTGTACATTATTCAAGTTTCAATATGGTTGTAATAGATAATTATGTTTAAATTCTTGCAATCTTCATTGGTAAATTTATACACCCCATCCCCAAGTGATGTAATAGCGTAGGGCATTTATTTTCCATAATTTACCGCTTTCATATAAATGCTAGTAATTAGAGTTTGTATGAAAAGATAAAATCAATGCTTAGAGAACCCTAATTCAAGATAAACCAAGCATGAAAAAATAAACACTTGCACACTTATACCTCTAGGGTTAACTCCACTTGTTGTCTTGAGAAAATAGTCATAATATGCATGTGAGACATCTTAGCAAAAATAATCAAAAATACAAGATCATAGTCCCTCGATGAAGCTTCGAATGTTTCCTTCAAATGATCTTAGTCCCTCAAGAGAAATGCTAAGATATCTCACAACATTGTTATTCATGACTATACAATGACCCACGCCTGTCCCTTTACATCCAAAGATAAGGCTTCTTACTAATCAATGGTAAGATAGCAATATCAAAGGAAGGAAGAAATGAACAAAAGACTTTTGAATAGGTAGAACGTTCTTAGTTTCTTGCTCACAATCCATCTTCAAAACAAGTATCTTTTCAAACACACTAAACACTTTCAAAATCATGAAATATTTTCAAAAGTACAACACTTTGTATGCATTCTTATAGAGACGAGAATCATTACAAAGTTTGCCTAAACGAAGGCGCTTTTCAAAAATACTTTCAAAACCCACCACAAACACATTTCAAACAAAGCAATTTTAAAGGTGATCTAGCAAGCAACTAAGAGCCCATAGATAACTATGGATGAAAAGGATGCTAACACCTTCCCTTTTCATAATCTACCCCCCGAACTCAAGAAAATATCTCAAAGTTATTTCCTGTTCTTTTCACCCTTTCCTTATTGGATAAAAGAAAAGTCGGTGGCGACTCTTGCTATCCACAACAATTGCGATCAAACGCAAAATAACCAAGTCAGTTCTCCCACCATATTACACTTTGTAATTGTAAACATTTTAGATCTTTATTTGTTTTTATGAAATTCAAATTCTTCCATTTTAATTTGGAAAAGAATTGATTAATACTTGAATGAATTGTTGAATGATGAATAATAATGATGCAAGCCTTAAGACCTCAATCTTGCATCTTGTATTAGAGATCCAAATAATTTACATGAATTGATATCGTAATGAAGTTGTAACCATCATGTATTTATTCTTGTGATTAATGACAAATTTGAATCAAATTTCTCTTTTCAATATCTCCTTAGTAAATGCCTCATGTGAATTCAAATGGCCATGGTGTGAATCCATCAAAATAATCACACAAAAATAATCTTGAATAAATATTAATGTGATGAACGATTATTCTTGAATGAGATCTTTGATAACCTATATTTAGTTAATACTTGAATTCACATGATGAAAATTCCAAGTATTCCAAATAAATTCTTCCAAAACCATCTTGAATTTAATCACCCCACTCTAACGAAATTCACCCCGCGTCATGTAAGTATAAGAAATTGAACCATGCTTAAAAGCTTCGAATGACCACTAGAAGAGGGATTTGAGGCGAAATGTTATCACATTGAGAAATTGGCATAGTGAACTAAACTTAGGGATCAAGAAACTCTTAAATAATGACAAACGTCCCATAAAGTCCTCTCATGGCTTTCTAAACAAAATTGTCTTCAACTCTTAAAGAAAACTTGCAGATGACTTTTAGTCGAAATGTTTGGAATTTAATCGCATAACCTGATCTTTTCTTGTATTTCAAGGCAGGGTGGAACACGTGTAAACCAGTGATCATGGAACCTTGACTATTTATTTTTGAATTTCAGAGACGCTTGAGGCCACTTGTTGAACAGAGTGTGGAAATAAACACATGATTCTCTTGATGAATCAGTCTTCGAGAATCAATGATCAACTGTACTTCTGTCTTGAGGGACTCAAAACCCTAATTGAGATGTGACACTTGATACTCTTGATTCATACCTGTTTCTTCACATGAAATCAAAGAAAAAAACACACACTTCATGCTTGATTAGAAGTTAGTCATGCATAAGATAAAATGCTCACAACACTCGATAATATCTTCACATGCAATGCTCGAAGGTGAAACGTTCGAAGCCGACCATATTCGTGACCTTGATGTATATATATAAAAAGTGCAAATGAAGATGGGATCTTAGGTCAAAAATTGGGGTAATGACAGTAGTCTTATTATACTCACCAGCCGATCGCTCTAGCAGATAAATGAATATGATCTTTTCAAGGTAATATCGCCCACCTACAGAGTCCCAATAAGTATAGTTTATGGAAAATCTCTACCCCAACTGAGTTTATTCCTCCAGAACTGCAAATCCCCTGCAGATCTCTTTTCTCCAACAGAACTCATTTCCTCAGCAAGGTTGTTTCCTCAGTAGAGTATTTCTCCACCAACAGGGTTTATTTCCTTAATAGATTACAGTCTCCCCAGCTTGAGTCTATTTCTATCACAAATTACCGGCAAGATTCCCACCTCCAGCAAAGGGCAGTTCAGGCTGCTACCCCCCAGAGAAGTCGCTACAGAATCTGAAATTGGACCAGATATCATTAAAACTTATCCTCTCTAGATGGGTTAGTATCCATATCAGGAACTCAGTCATATAACACCTCGAAAGATTGTCCATCTCTTTTATCCCTAGTCAGGGTAAATAAGAATTAAATTCTCTAGTGGAGCAACGAACGACCAATGTTCTTGGACTCTTCTCCCTAAACAGAAATCAACACTCCCCAGCGGAGTTTCCTCAAGCAGAAAATAGGAATACCCATCAAGATCTAAGATACATATACTCTTCATCCTTAGCAACAATTAAGGATTTATTTTCCCATACAAAGATGATGCACGGGTTTACAAACACCACTTCAGCAACACTTCATACCCATACATCATTTACAAACGTCATAGCATGTGCATACGAAATGCATATAGCACAGTCTCATTTATTTTGAGAACATCATTACACTTCATACATCATGACATTGCATACGGCTAACTCTTTACCTTTTCAAAAAAGATCAATCAATAGACAAACATCATCAACTACTTATATGACCAGACAAGCTTCTCAAAGACTACATCTTACAAATGGCTACTTAAGCAATTTCCTCAGAGGGTCATTCTCAAAGAAACATATTTTATAGTTGAAGTAGGGAACAGACATATTCTGGCTCAGATTAAATCAAGCGTATATTTATTCGGATACTTCTTCCAGTTGAAGACAAGCATAGACATCTTCTGGCTCAGATTAAATCGAGTGTAGATTTATTCTGATACTTCTTCCAGTTAAAGTCGGGCATAAACATCTTCTGGCTCAGATTAAATCGAGCGTAGATTTATCCTGATACTTCTTCCAGTTGAAGACGGATGTAGACATCTTCTGGCTCAAATTAAATTGATTCTGATACTTCTTCCAGTTGAAGAAGAACATAGACATTTTCTGGCTCAGATTAAATCGAGCATAGATTTATTCTAATACTTCTTCCAGTTGAAGATGGGCGTAGACATCTTCTGGCTCAGATTAAATCAAGCGTAGATTTATTCTGATACTTCTTCCAGTTAAATTCGAGCATAGACATCTTCTAGCTCAGATTAAATCGAGCGTAGATTTATTCTGATACTTCTTTTAGTTGAAGACGGACATATACATCTTCTGGATCAGATTAAATCGAGTGTAGATTTATTCTGATACTTCTTCTAGTTGAAGACTTCTAGTTTAAGATGGGCGTAGACAACTTCTGGCTCAGATTAAATTGAGCATATGATTTATTCTGATACTTCTTCCAGTTGAAGTCAGGCGTAGACTTAGTCTAATCTCTATCAACGGTTATTTTGGATGTCATCTATAAGTCCATCTCAAATGACTCTCTGTCACCTCTCGAAATGGCATCTTTAATCCCATTGCCAGTATAATCAACCAATTGTGTTACTTGGTGCACCGGCGAGTGCAAATTTTTGGGCATTTAAGTGTTCGATCATCTTCTACCTTCAAGTCACGAATGGCGAGCATGCCAATATAACTCATCATGTTTAAGAAGGTTGAATAGGGGAAGCTGTTGTACCCCAAAATTTTCCCTCCCATTTTCTTCAAAAAAAAACATTCTTTTAAGGGTTCACAAAATTCTCAAGAATCTCAAGAATTGACCAGGTAAAATACCCCTCCTAAGCAATAGATCCACAACTAGGGTTTCATCTTGCACAAGGAAGAATGGGTTTCCAAGATCTCAAAAGGTTTTCATGGTTCATCATAGGTCTTCAACAGTGTTCATGTCAAGTTTCAAGTCTTGCATCACAAGTTTGCTCAGTCAATGGCTCAGATGATTGAAAGTTAACTGTATTGTGTAAAAAGTCAACTATGGTCAACATACAGTCAAACTTCAATATTTTTGGTAAACATCAAAATTTTGAAGTGATATTCATCATTTGATCAAGGGTTGATCATGATTCCTCAAGTAAAGTTCTTAAATCATCAAAAGTCCAAAATTGTCAAATTAGGGTTTCCTTAAGAGAAGTCAACTAAACTTTGACCAAGTATAAACTTCACATGCTTCATCAACTTTTCCCCAACCAAAGCCCATTTTGAAGGAAATTCAATTCTCTACAACTTTTTATATATTCTCAAGTCCAAAAGGTGCTTCATCTGAAACATATGAGCTAATACATTACAGGTTGTGATACGGTGGCTGAACCGACTGTTTTTTGTTACTATTGGTTTTGCATTTTTTGTTTGTAAATGTACAGTAAGCAAGAGTCGCCATTGTATTTTATTTTATCCAACAAAGGAAAAGGGAAAAAGAACAGAAAATACATTTTTTGAGATGTTTTTGAGTACGAGGGGTAGATTATAGAAAGGGAAGGTGTTAGCACCCTTTCTATCCATGGTTTTCCATGGGCCCTTAGATACTTTCTCATTATTAAATTGCTTTTGTGTGTTTGTGTGCTTTAAAAAGTTTTGAAATTGCCTTAGTGCGGCGTTTAACTTTATGGTAACCCTTGTATCAGTCCTCAAGGGTGTGATAAATCATTTTTGAAAAGAAGTTTGAAAAAGTGTTTGGTGTAAAAGATTCTTTTAAGCAAGTACTTAAGAATTTCTACCTACTCGAAAAAGACTGTTCGTTTTTCTTATTTCCTTTAGACAACGCTATCCTACTATTAAGGAGTTGGTAGCTCCATCATTGGAGTTTAAGGGACAATCGAAAGGGACGATTACAATCACTAAAGCAATGGTTAGGAAACCTTAGTAGTTACCCTAGAGTCCTAAAGATCTTTCCGAGGCAACATTCGAATGGGTCATCTTTGATCTTTTGGGACTAGAGGGAAACCACTAAAACTACCTATACTTCATGACCGTTTACCGAAGGCAACCGAAGTGGGGAAAACCCTAGGAGTGAGCATGTGCAAGTGTTTTTATTCCAGTCAATTATCTTTGCACAGTTAGGGTTTTCTACTGTTTTAAACATTGATCTTTTACATACAATCCTATTATCAATCATCTAACAGTTTATAATGACGGAAAGTAAAAGTGCGAGAAGTTTAAACCTAGCTATTACAAGGCTTTGGGTAGGGGGATTACAAAATCAAAAACTTGGGGAAAACAGTAAATGAAATAGTAATAAACCTAAATTAAAAGCTATTACAAACTCGGAGCAATTACATTAATTGGAAAAATGAATAAAAATGCGCGCGAGAATAAATTAAACGAGGAATTAAGGCTTAACGAATCTAATTGATTTAGAAGAAAATATTTTTGGATTTTTGAGAAAAGTAATTAATTTTTCAAATTAACCTAATTTCTAATTAATTTTAATTATGAAAAAAGGAATTTAAGTTATCCTAATTAACCTAATTAATTAATGAAATTAACTATTTTAAGAAAAAAAACCTAATTATAATGTTTTTGTGATATTTGTAATTTTAAGATTTAATAAAAAAAGATTTTTTAAAACAATTAAAAATAAATAAAATAATAAAAGGGTTAAATAAATTAAAACAAAAATTAAAATAGGCCTGATGCTGACAGCAATTTAGAGGGTGTGAATTGGAATTTTCCAGGCCCAAAATAGTTGGCCCATCTGCCTGGCGCGTGATCCAGTGAGGATCACCTTTGGAGGGTTCACCATGGGGATTGGTTAATTGGGCACTGGATCTGATCTTGGGAAGATCCAATGGTTGGATTTGGAGGCGCATGATGGATGTCTGTCTGTAAGATGCGCTGGATCTGCAAAGAAATTGTAAGAAAAATAATATGCATACACCTGGGATCGAACCCAAGACGTTTGCCTCACGCGTTTGTTCCTTGACCATCTGCGCTGGAAGGTGTGATACGGTGGGAGAACTGACTTGAGGTTTTGCGTTTGTGTTCGCAAAAGTTGCGGTTAGCAAGAGTTGCCGCTGACTTTTCTTTTATCCAAAAGGAAATGTGAAAAAGCACAGAAAAGACCTTTGAGATTGTTTCTTGAGTTCGGGGGGTAGATTATGAAAATGGAAGTTATTATCACCCTTTTCATCCATGGTTTTCCATGGGCTCTTAGTTACTTGCTTAGATCACTTGCTTTTGTTTGAATGTGCTTGTGGTGTGTGTTTTGAAAGTATTTTTAAAAATGGAACTTCGTAATGGTTCTCGTTTCTATAAGAACGCCTACAAAGTGTTTGTTTCGAAAATAGTTCAAAGGTGTGTTTGTGAGATGTGTTTTTGAAAGTATTTTGAAAATGGAACTTCGTAATGGTTCTCGTTTCTATAAGAACTCCTAAAAAGTGTTTGTTTCGAAAATAGTTCAAAGATGAGAGTGTGGGTAAAAATGTTTTTTTGTTGTGAGCAAGCGAGTGACTAAGAGAGAATCTACCTACTCGAAAGGTCTTAAATGTGCTTTTCCTCCTCCTTTAGATGTGGCTGTCTTACCATTGATTTGGTAAGAAGCCCCATCGTTGGATGTGAAGGGACGGGCGTGGGACGTTTTTATAGTCATAGAAGGCAACATATGGGACATTTTAGCAATGTCGTTTTAGGGACTACGTCGTTTATCGAAGGCAACATTGAGGGTCATCGAGGGACTACGATCTTTTATCGAGGGTCTTTTGCTAAAACGCCCATGTTCGAGGGACATGACTATTTTCCGATAGGCGACAAGTGGAATTACCCTAGAGGTGCATGTGTGAATAATGTGTTTGATTTACATGCATTTAGCCTTTGATTAAGGATTGTCTACTTGTTGGTTTTATCTTGCCATACACGCCTAATTACTAGCATTTGTATAAAGTAATAAAAATGCAGGAAATAAATATCCTACACTATTACAACCATATTGAAATGCAAGAAAATGTAAAGGTAAAAAACAAAATAAAAGAAAGGAAAATGAGCTCTTCGACTCAGGTTGTAGCACCCTTCGACTCAAATTTGTTGGCCTCCTTCGATTGGGGCTAGCACCAGTGAGGTCATGGACTTCGATTAGGGGCTGGCACCAGTGAGGTTTTGTCCTTCGATTGGCCTGGAAGTCACTGTATGGCGAAGCCTTCTGGTTCTGCCTTGTTACCTTCTTCAACTGGAGGTTGAAAGAAGTTAGGGAATACCTTTCGACTGAGCCTGGAATCAGTGAAGGCATGCTTTTTGTCTGGGCCTAGAAGTCAACATGGTTTTCCTCTTGGTTGTCTCTTTCGTTTGACCTGGAGAAAGAGGGTAGAAGCCAGAAGCTTCGTTTTCTATTTCTTGTTTCCTGTTTCTTTCATTTAAAGCATTAAATGGCAACATGGCCTGAGGCCATGCTAGTATTTGTCTTTCAAATAGTTTAATAGTTAAAGCTAGTTCAGGTAAACAAAAAGCAAAATGAAAGGGTTAACTTTAAAAAAACATGTTAAAAGGGTGGAAACGAAAGGAACAATGGTATATACATGCTTGAAACGAACGAAAAGATTATTTACATGTTATGCCATGAAACGAATGGTTCAAGGGTAAGAGTGACTTACCTTGATGAAGGCTTTGAATGGGTGTGGGACCTTGAGTGGAGGCCCGGGGTTTTGGATTTGAAAGAGGGGGCCAACAACTGTGCTTGGAATGCTGGATTCGAAGGAAGGAAATAAACAAGTCTTATGTTTCTTTCCAAACTGGATTCGAAGGATACTGAAGAGTACTTGTTCTTCAGAATCGAAGGAAGTAAGTATGTGATTTTGGGTTTGTTCTCACAAGTGTTGAAGGGACTTGAGAGATTTGTTGTGTTTGAAAAAATTTGGGAGATTCGTTCCTCTGGTCCAAAGATCCTCCTTTAGCTTTGCAAAAATTCCTCTATTTATAGAGAAAAAGAATGGACATGTTTGAAGTAGCCAGCCTTGCAAAACAATAAAATAATAGGTAACTTGAAAGTACATGTGGGGGGCCTCTTGGCAGTTGGGGTGCAGAAGATGTGACTTATGCTTTTTGGCGTTACTTGTGCTCAGACCAAATTCAGGTTGAAAGCTGCTTTTGTGATAAAAGTACTTTCTATGAAAAGAAAGGGTATGTAGCCTTTAACCAAAGATAGTATTATCTAAAAGACAAAGTTTAAAACCCTTGTACAAGCCTCTGATTATGTAAAGATTCGGAAGCAACATAGCTTGGAAAATGAGATTTGGTATTGAGTCGAATGAAAGAATGAGATCGAAGCGCACTTGTTTGAAGGAAGCCTTTGCCTCAATCGAAGCTTGTGGTCGAAACAAACTTACTCGAAGGAAACTAATGCCCAGTCGAAGCTTGGATTGAAGCAAACATATCGCCCAGTCGAAAGCTCGTGTTCGAAGGAAGCATGTTGCCCAATCAAAGCATGTGGATCGAAACAAACATAAAGGGAGTCATTTCCTTTTAGCGTGAGGGGAAATCCTGGCTTCTGAGTCGAAGGGTGTTCCTTCAAGGGAAGTAAGAACTTAGTCGAATCTTGTATAAAGATATCTCTTGGCTCAAACGAAACTTGTGAGAGGAAAAGTCTGCAAGAGGCCCTTGGTGCAAGTGGATTCGAAGGAGGTTTCAAATCCAAACAAAGGATGTACCCAAGTTGCATTCGAAGGAGGTTTCCAATCCAAAGGAAGGATGTACCCAAGTTGCATTCGAAGGAGGCTTTAAGTTTAAAATGAAGGACATGCCCAAGTTGCATTCGAAAGAGGCTCTTGCTCAAAACGAAGGATGTAATCCAAGTTGCATTCGAAGGAGGCCAAGAGTCAATCGAAGGGTGCTGAATCGAAGGAGACCTATTTTCCTCCAAATTTGTCGAAATGTTATTTTTATCTGTTTTCCCTTTTTGACAGTTTCCTTTTAATCTTGGTACTAGAAAATCCTAATGTACTTTGTGCAAGCTTGAACCTTGAGAATCCTTGTGAGAAAAGCCTTGAGAATTGAGAGGGCAAGTTTTGGGGTACAACAACTGCCCCTGTTCAATCTTCTTAAACCTGAAGAGTTAGATTGGCGAGTTCCGCCATTCGTGACTCGAAGGTGGAAGATGATTGGACACTAGAGTTCCCAAAAATTTGCACTCGGCAATGCGATGATAGGAGGAATGGGCTTAAAGATGCCATTTAGAGAGGTGATGGATAGTTGTTGGAGATGGGCTTAAAGATGCCATCCGAAGGTGATTATTGAATTGTTTGAGCTGGTCGAGTAGATAGTTGTCTTGTCTGGTTTCAGGTATTAATCTCTGAGTTGAGAAAGATAGTTTTCCTGGCTTATTACAGGTGTTAATCTGGAACTTGAAAAGGTTGGTCGACGAGATAGTTGTCCTATCTGGTTTCAGGTATTAATCTCCGACCTGAGAAAGAAAGATATTTTTCCTGGCTTGCTACAGGTATTAATCTTCAATCTCTTCATGTAAATAGTTTTCATGGCTTGTTACAGGTATAAATCTACAATCAGTCATCCACAAACAGTTTTCCTGGCTTGCTACAGGTATTAATCTGGAACTTGAAAAGGTTGGTCGATGAGATAGTTATCCTGGCTGGTTTCAGGTATTAATATCTGACCTGAGGAAGAAAGATAGTTTTCCTGGCTTGCTACAGGTATTAATCTTCAATCTCTTCATGTAGATAGTTTTCCTGGCTTGTTACAGGTATTAATCTACAATCAGTCGTCTAAAAATAGTTTTCCTGGCTTGCTACATGTATTAATCTGGAACTTGAAAAGGTTGGTTGACGAGATAGTTGTCCTATCTGGTTTCAGGTGTTAATCTCTGACCTGAGAAAGAAAGTTTGTTTTCCTGGCTTGCTACAAGTATTAATCTTCAATCTTTTCATGTAGATACTTTTCCTGGCTTGTTACAGGTGTTAATCTGGAACTTGAAAAGGTTTGTTGACGAGATAGTTGTCATGTCTGGTTTCAGGTATTAATCTCTGACCTGAGAAAGAAAGATAGTTTTCCTGGATTGCTACAGGTATTAATCTTCAATCTCTTTATGTAGATAGTTTTCCTGGCTTATTACAGGTATTAATCTATAATCAATCGTCCACAAATAGTTTTCCTGGCTTGCTACAGGTATTAATCTGGAACTTGAAAAGGTTGGTCGACGAGATAGTTGTCCTGTCTGGTTTCAGGTGTTAATCTCTAACCTGAGAAAGAAAGTTTGTTTTCCTGGCTTGCTACAGGTATTAATCTTCAATCTCTTCATGTAGATAGCTTTCCTGGCTTGTTACAGGTGTTAATCTGGAACTTGAAAAGGTTAGTCGACGAGATAGTTGTCTTGTCTGGTTTCAGGTATTAATCTCTGACCTGAGAAAGAAAGATAGTTTTCATGGCTTGCTACATGTATTAATCTTCAATCTCTTCATGTATATAGTTTTCCTGGCTTATTACAGGTATTAATCTACAATCAGTCGTCCACAGATAGTTTTTCTGGCTTGCTACAGGTATTAATCTGGAACTTGAAAAGGTTGGTCGACGATATAGTTTTCCTGTCTGGTTTCAGGTATTAATCTCTGATCTGAGAAAGAAAGATAGTTTTCCTGGCTTGCTACAGGTATTAATCTTCAATCTCTTCATGTAGATAGTTTTCCTGGCTTGTTACAGGTATTAATCTACAATCAGTCGTCCACAGATAGTTTTCCTGGTTTGCTATAGGTATTAATCTGGAACTTGAAAAGGTTGGTCGACGAGATAGTTGTCATGTCTGGTTTCAGGTATTAATCTCTGATCTGAGAAAGAAAGATAGTTTTCCTGGCTTGCTACAGGTATTAATCTTTAATCTTTTCATGTAGATAGTTTTCCTGGCTTGTTACAGGTATTAATCTACAATCAATCGCCCATAGATAGTTTTCCTGGCTTGCTACAGGTATTAATCTGGAACTTGAAAATGGTTGATGGTAACCATCTGTTGATCGATCTTTCCTGAAAAAGGTAGAACGTTAGTTGTATGCAATGTCATGATGTATGAAATGCGTGATATCATGATGTTCTCAAAATAAATGAGATGGTGTCGTATGCACTTATCATGTATGAGAATAGGATGTATGAAATGTGAAATGTTTAATGAATGTATTTTTGTCTGGGAAAATAAATCCTAGACAAATGCCAGGGAACCGTTAAATCCTGGACTGCTGTTGAAGAGTTGATGTATCTTCAAACTTTTCTTAGAATGTTTCCATTAGGGATTCCTGTTTTGTTGTTTGAGGAGAAAACCGTTGGGGGATATTGAAAACTCTGTGGGGAGCATGTTTATTCCTGCTTGGGAAAAGAGTTTAGGAGTCTTAGTCGTTTGTTGCTCTACTGGGGAGTCGAAGTTGAACTGATATCTGGTCGGGTCCAGGTTTCGTAGTAACTTATTGGGGATTGTAGAGTAGTCTACTAGGGAAGAGGAGTTGTGGTCCTTTGGTTTGTAGTAGTCATAGAGGCTACCTCAAGCTGGGGAATCCTGTCGTTTGTTGGGGAAATAAACACTGTTGTCGGTCTGCTTGAGAGATGATGACTTCGTTGGGGGAAAGTCTTCGAGGATTCTTGAGGTTTTCTCAGTTGGGGAAAGGTGTTCAGAGATTAAACTCTGGCTGTGGAGTCATCTTATGAGAAGGACTTTGGAGAGATTTGGCATTGCCCCCAGCAAGTGTTTGTGGCATTGCCAAAAATGTTTGATTATACGTAACCCTTTGCTGAGATTGGCGTTCAATGCCCCAAGTGATGGAGATGGAGACCTTCCCCTGGTTACTCTGTAATTCTTGAGAGATTTCTTGGAATCTTGACTGGACTTACGCAAGTGTGCTGGATAGTGACATGTCATACCCCCTTGTTGATAGGATATTTGTCAATGGAAGTGTCATCCTTCTTGAATTGATTTTGTTCACTGAGAGAGCTTTCGTTCATCGGATATTTATTGTGTGAATTTCTCCGTTGTCAAACAAATAGCCATATGCAAACAGTGATATTCAAATAAATGCAAAGTTTATGCCTGTCTTAAAGTTTTGAAGAATTCGTTTTAGCGAGTAAAGAAATTTTGTAAGAAAAATTCAAACTCAAGATTTAGAGTAAAGCCTTATAGGAGTCAGTATACCTTTTGTAACAGTATGCTTTCGAACTAACCCATGCTTCAATTAGGACTTTTGAAGGATTGTAACGTGGCTTGGTTCACGGTTTAAGAAACAAAGGATAAAGGCTCAAAGTGTATTCGTATCCACCCGCTCTTCGTGATGTTCTTCAGTCCTAAGCTTAGTTAATTGTGCGTTTGAACTCCAATTGAGTCTGGAATGATGTTTTAGTGATGGTTCAGACAAGTTAGGTTTGTCGGAAGGCCATCATTTTCTGCAACATTTTTTCATTTTGTTGAGGATTTGTAGTAACCTCTTTTGATTGATTTGTTATCCCTAATTTTTACATGACTGTTCTTGTTTTGAGATTACGGTCAGCGGGATGCCCCAGTTTTTCTTAAGCCTCCTTTGTAGGTTTTGACTTAGTGGGATTTTCTTTTTGAGAGATAATGACTGCCTATGTGATAGGGAACCATCACTGTCTTTTGATTCCAGAGGAATGTTTCTTGATGTCATTCGTTGTATGACGAGATGAGAGTTTGCGGCTAAACGCGCGTTTGAATTAACTGAGAGACTACCCTGCCCCAGGTTTTGATTAAAGGTTTCAATTTGTATAAAGAAAACTTCTACTTCTTTGGCTCGAAGGGGTTGACTAGGGATTATCTTCCTTATAACTCCAGTGTTTAGGATTTGAAAGAAACGCTTGTACATCGTCAGCAAGGTCTGTCCAAAAGCATAATGTATGAGATTATGGCATTGTTTTCGTCATCCTCCCTCTAAAGGCTTGTAACTTTTAGCAAGAGTTGAATGTCATAAAGAGAGTAAAAATCATAGTTTAAATGTAATGAAAATGAGTGGATCAAATCAAGACAAACATATGCAATGCATTAATGAAAACAAAGTTTGACATTAATAGATAATTGTTTGAATAACAAAAGAGATTACAACTTGAAAATTCAAATGAACAAAAGCTTTCAATGATTCGTCATAGGAGCAGTGATTATGTTTGGAGTCTCTGGAGGGTCAAACTCGATCTCCTTGGCATCAATCATGTCTTGGACCTTGTTCTTAAGAGCCCAACAGTTGTTTGTGTCATGCCCTGGGCTACCAAAATGATAAGCACGTCTTGCATTCAGGTTGTAGTTAGGAGAAGAAGTCTTAGGGTTCGGATGAGGAGCCTTTAACGTAATCAGCGCTTCCTTCAACATATGTTGTAGCTCTTGATCCAACGACATGTTGATCTTAATGTATTGTCTTTTAGGCGCGACCTCCTTACGCTGATGCCCCGACCTTTGTTGAGCAGGCGTAGGATTAGAGATCAAGATTGCTCCTACATGTTGGTCATGACGACTCTTTTGACCATACACAGCATTGGACTCTTTCTTCCCATTGTAGGGCTTTTTCTGAGCATCAGAAGGTGTAGCTTCTTGAATCTTCCCACTTTTGATGCCAGCTTCGACCCTTTCGCCGGTCAGTATTAGCTCGGTGAACCCGGCAGAAGAGCTTCCGATCAAGTGTTTAAAGAAAGGCCCTGTCAAAGTTCCCAAGAAGATATCAATCAGCTCCTTGTCAGTTAAAGGGGGTTGCACCCTACCAGCCAGATCTCTCCATTTTTGGGCGTATCCTTTGAAGCTCTCGTTGGAACCCATGGTCATGTTCTGCAATTGCACACGAGTTGGTGCAAGATCAGCATTGTACTGATACTGCTTGTAGAAAGCAGCAGCTAAATCCTCCCAGGTGTTGATTCGAGAACTCTCCAATTGATAGAACCATTCGAGTTGAGTCCCTACCAAGCTTTCTTGGAAGAAATGGATCTAAAGCTTTGGATCAGTTGTGTATGGTTGAATCTTGTGGACATAAGACTTTAAGTGCATCTTAGGGCAAGAGACTCCATCGTACAGGGCAAAGGTAGAGACTTTGAACTTTGGCGGGATGACCACTCCAGAAACCAAACCCATGTCTCCTAAATCAAAGTCAGGTATTTGTTGAATCTCCATAGCACTGAGGCGATCCTCCAACTGTTTGTATTTGTCATCAGCGGGAGGATATTGTTCCACGGAGTAGTCGGCTTCAACTTCATCAATCTCCAAATTGTGGTCTTCTTCAAGACTATCCCCCATGTTGGATGGAGTTGAAAGATCTAGAGCTCTCTTGACTGGTCCTCTAGGTCTTCTTCTCAAGTTCAGGACGCCTATTGACTTTTTGGACTTTTTCTTCTTGTCTTTGAGAAGGAGAGCTTTCAGGTCTTCTTGCCCCTTAGCCATAGCCAGGAACATTTATTGGAATTGAGCGTTTTGAGCTTGGAGATCTTTCACCGTTTGTTCCATATCCATCTTATGGGAATAAACAGTAGGAAAATAAGGAGACCTGTATGGGAGAAACCTGTCATGATATGATGCATGATATGTGGATGCAATGTTTTTAAGGATCTCGCGGGGTAAACACAAGAAAAAGTTAGAGATTGAATTTTGATCAACATCTTTGATTGGAGAACTTTGTATCACTGGATGTCCTTCCACAAGAATTAAGCTCACCATGTCAAATGTGTCATAGCCCTTGACTCAAGTTTGTTGTACTTGATCTTTAACGACGTTTGGTCAGAGGAAAATAAATCCTCTTGCCCCTTGATAGACATCTGGTTCATTGTGAACCTGCATCAAAGACCCTCGAGATCCTTGAAATGGTTATTGAAAATGCTATGGTATGATGTTATGATGTTATGCACAAGTATGCGAAGTAAACAAGCTTATACAAATAATCATGTACACACAAAGAAGACAAATCCTTAGGTTTAGGCTTGCATGGTGTTTGTAGGTAAGTACCCTCTTGAAGTTTAGATGGCTCAACCTGTCCTAGTAATAGTAATCGGGTTCTAAGTAGCTCAATATCACTGGATTGTTTCCTTGGTCATTGTTTCAGCTCAAGACTCTTTAATGGCGACCGAAATATCCCAAGAAACCAAACCTCAATGAGTGTAGTGTCGAGTATCTACCAACTTCGGACTGCACCAAAGCCGGTCATCTCACTACATCCTAAAGGCTAAGTTGGTCAAGTAAAGGGTTCTAGAAGTTCATTAGTGCTTCATGACATCACTCAGCGGCCCCGTATTCTCTTTGATTAACTCAAAGGCTACCGGTACCCACAAATATGTCACACTAACATAGCTATTTCTTACACCATGTCGGTATACCCTACACAGTTTCCACAACGTATTACTATTTACCTATAATGTTTCCCAAATCCGGGTAGAGGATTCAAACCAAAACAAAGAACCATAATGTAAAGCAAACAATTCAAACAATGTAAGCAAGTAAATATGATCTAACCCTAAGGTAACCCCACTTTTAAGT
Source organism: Vicia faba (assembly GCA_948472305.1). Taxonomy (NCBI): domain Eukaryota; kingdom Viridiplantae; phylum Streptophyta; class Magnoliopsida; order Fabales; family Fabaceae; genus Vicia; species Vicia faba. The sequence goes on along the minus strand of OX451741.1, from coordinate 816,279,575 downwards.
AATTTCCCCAGCAGAGTCGCCAGTTCTGTGATACGGTGGGACAACTGACTTGAGGTTTTGCGTTTGTGTTTGCAAATGTTGCGGTTAGCAAGAGTCGCCACCGACTTTTCTTTTATCCAAAAGGAAAGGTGAAAAAGCACAGAAAAGACCTTTGAGATTGTTTCTTGAGTTCTGGGGGTAGATTATGAAAAGGGAAGGTATTAGCACCCTTTTCATCCATGGTTTTCCATGGGCTCTTAGTTACTTGCTTAGATCACTTGCTTTTGTTTGAATGTGCTTGTGGTGTGTGTTTTGAAAGTATTTTTGAAAATGGAACTTCGTAATGGTTCTCGTTTCTATAAGAACGCCTACAAAGTGTTTGTTTCGAAAATAGTTCAAAGGTGTGTTTGTGAGATGTGTTTTTGAAAGTATTTTGAAAATGGAACTTCGTAATGGTTCTCGTTTCTATAAGAACGCCTACAAAGTGTTTGTTTCGAAAATAGTTCAAAGATGAGAGTGTGGATAAAAATGTTTTTTGTTGTGAGCAAGCGAGTAATTAAGAGCGAATCTACCTACTCGAAAGGTCTTAAATGTGATTTTCCTCCTCCTTTAGATGTGGCTGTCTTACCATTGATTTGGTAAGAAGCCCCATCGTTGGATGTGAAGGGACGGGCGTGAGACGTTTGTATAGTCATAGAAGGCAACATATGGGACGTTTTAGCAATGTCGTTTTAGGGACTAGATCGTTTATCGAAGGCAACATCGAGGGTCATCGAGAGACTACGATATTTTATCAAGGGTCTTTTGCTCAAACGCCCATGTTCGAGGGATATGACTATTTTTTGATAGGCGACAAGTGGAATTACCCTAGAGGTGCATGTGTGAATAATGTGTTTGATTTGCATGCATTTAGTCTTTGATTAGGGGTTGTTTACTTGTTGGTTTTATCTTGCCATACACGGCTAATTACTAGCATTTGTATAAAGCAATAAAAATGCAGGAAATAAATATCCACACTATTACAACCATATTGAAAGCCAAGAAAATGTAAAGGCAAAAAACAAAATAAAAGAAAGGAAAATGAGCTCTTCGACCCAGGTTGTAGCACCAATCGACTCAAATCTGTTGGCCTCCTTCGATTGGGGCTAGCACCAGTTAGGTCATGGCCTTCGATTAGGGGCTGGCACCAGTGAGGTTCTGTCCTTCGATTGGCCTGGAAGTCAGTGTATAGCGAAGCCTTCTGGTTCTGCCTTGTTACCTTCTTTGACTGAAGGTTGAAAGAAGTGAGGGAATTCCTTTCGACTGAGCCTGGAATCAGTGAAGGCATGCTTTTCATCTGGGCCTAGAAGTCAACATGGTTTTCCTCTTGGTTGTCTCTTTCGTTTGACTTGGAGAAAGAGGGTAGAAGCCAGAAGCTTCGTTTCCTATTTCTTGTTTCCTGTTTCTTTCATTTAAAGCATTAAATGGCAACATGGCCCGAGGCCATGCTAGTATCTGTCTTTCAAACAGTTTAATAGTTAAAGCTAGTTCAGGTAAACAGAAAGCAAAACGAAAGGGTTAACTTTAAAAAAACATGTTAAAAAGGTGGAAACGAAAGGAACAATGGTATATACATGCTTGAAACGAACGAAAAGATTATTTACATGTTATGCCATGAAATGAAAGGTTCAAGGGTAAGAGTGACTTACCTTGATGGAGGCTTTGAATGGGTGTGGGACCTTGAGTGGAGGCCCAGGGTTCTGGATTTGAAAGAGGGGGCCAACAGCTGTGCTTGGAATGCTGGATTCGAAGGAAGGAAAGAAACAAGTCGTATGTTTCTTTCCAAACTAGATTCGAAGGATACTGAAGAGTACTTGTTCTTCAGAATCGAAGGAAGTAAGTATGTGATTCTGGGTTTGTTCTCACAAGTGTTGAAGGGACTTGAGAGATTTGTTGTGTTTGAAAAAATTTGGGAGATTCGTTCCTATGGTCCAAAGATCCTCCTTTAGCTTTGCAAAAATTCCTCTATTTATAGAGAAAAAGAATGGACATGTTTGAAGTAGCCAGCCTTGCAAAACAATAAAATAATAGGTAATGTGAAAGTACATGTGGGGGGCCTCTTGGCAGTTGGGGTGCAGAAGATGTGACTTATGCTTTTTGGCGTTGCTTGTGCTCAGACTAAATTCAAGTTGAAAGCTACTTTTATGATAAAAGTACTTTATATGAAAAGAAAGGGTATGTAGCCTTTAACCAAAGATAGTATTATCCAAAAGACAAAGTTTAAAACCCTTGTACAAGCCTCTGATTATGTAAAGATTCGGAAGCACCATATCCTGGCAAATGAGATTTGGTCTTGAGTCGAATGAAAGAATGAGATCGAAGCGCACTTGTTCGAAGGAAGCCTTTGCCTCAATCGAAGCTTGTGGTCGAAACAAACTTACTCGAAGGAAACTAATGCCCAATTGAAGCTTGGATTGAAGCAAACATATCTCCCATTCAAAAGCTCATGTTCGAAGGAAGCATGTTGCCCAATCAAAGCATGTGGATCGAAACAAACATAAAGGGAGTCATTTCCTTTTAGTGTGAGGGGAATTCCTGGCTTCTGAGTCGAAGGGTTTTCCTTCAAGGGAAGCAAGAACTTAGTCGAATCTCGTATAAAGATATCTCTTGGCTCAAACGAAACTTGTGAGAGGCAAAGTCTGTAAGAGGCCCTTGGTGCAAGTGGATTTGAATGAGGTTTCAAATCCAAACGAAGGATGTACCCAAGTTGCATTCGAAGGAGGTTTCCAATCCAAACGAAGGATGTACCCAAGTTGCATTCGAAGGGGGCTTTAAGTTCAAAATGAAGGACACGCCCAAGTTGCATTCTAAAGAGGCTCTTGCTCAAAATGAAGGATGTATTCCAAGTTGCATTCGAAGGAGGCCAAGAGTCAATCGAAGGGTGATGAATCAAAGGAGACCTGTTTTCCTTCAAATTTGTCGAAATGTTATTTTTATCTGTTTTCTCCCTTTTTGATAGTTTCCTTTTAATCTTGGTACTGGAAAATCCCAATGTACTTTGTGCAAGCTTGAACCTTGAGAATCCTTGTGAGAAAAGCCTTGAGAATTGAGAGGGAAAGTTTTGGGGTACAATAGAAGGCTTAGTTGTTAATATAATAAACAAATAAAAACATAAGCCAATTAAAGTAGCATGCCAAGGAAAATGCACGTGGATTCAAATCTCCTAATGGGAGTCTGCCACCTAATTGTCTTCTCCCTGGAACTGTCGTTTTTGAGACTGGGCTTTTACCTACAGACAGATTCGTCACTATAGGCTATAGTGACAGTTCTTGTGCGTGGCTACAAACCTGTAAAAATAAAAAAATGCAGCACAAGCAAAATAAATCCCAACCAAGGGCATGGATCGATTGGAAATAATCCCCTGAGCACGACTAAACCCTTAATTTGGCCCAATTTCTCCTGTCTACAGAGTTCCCAATTTGGGACCTCAAAACCCTAGCAATGACATATCACACATCCTGCATCTAAACACAAATTCAACTATACAGAAAGCTTGCACACATTCATATGAACAATAATACATGATCAAAACAAGTTTATGGTACATGAATCGATGAATTCGAATATTAGAAAAAGGGAGCAAACTGTGGGTGTGAATGGTACGATTTTGGGTGCTTTGATGCTGGGAAACGATTGGAAAAGCCTCTGGGAGTACCAAGGAATGTATTGCAATCTTCAAATCCCCTTGAGGAGGGCTGAAATATGGAATCCGAGTTGAGTTTTTTCTTTAATTTTTGGAAGCTTGATATGAATCCTCTTGAGGCAGGATGTGCACTTGTTCTCCTCTTTTAGGGTTGCAATACTTTGTTATATGTAGTAGAATCAATCTAGGTCATTAGAATTAGAAAGAAAATCCAAGATATGATGGTCATGAATTTTGATTCCAATCTTTCCAAATTTGGAGATTTCCTCTTGTTTTCAACCTTGCACATTTTTTCTTGGCTATAGACAGCTTGAATGACCTATAATTCAACACAAAACAAATCTCATTCCACTGATTTTATTTATTTTGATTTAATTTGATTTTATTTGAATTTTAAATAAATAAAATTAAAATAAATTAAATAAATTAGTGAATAAGGCATGGAGGATCCCATATGCCGTGGAACATGCTAGGACTGAGATTCAATCTTGAAAAGATGGGCCCCTGTGGAAAAAATGCACTTTTGGGCATTGTTGACTTTGTGCAAATTTCCAAAAATGGCCAACTTTGACAATTCACATCTCTCTCAATTTTGACCCTAAGAGGGTGTTCTTGGACTTTTTAGAAAGATTAGGATGTCCTCTAAACAACCCTTTTGGTTTCATCTCAATTGGATCTTCCATGTTCATGTAAGAAGCTTTGACCCAAAAGGTGCTTTTGTTGACTTTTTGAAATGACCTATAATGTAGGAACTTGTATCTTTTGATTGAGGCATTTATTAACCTTGAGGGATGAAGATGAGTTGTAGGGAATTGGATTCTCTTAAAAATGAGCCTTGGATGAGAAATTTCTGATAAAGTATGAGAAAGTTATGCTTGGTCAAAGTTTGGTTGACTTTTCCTATAGAAACCCTAATTTATCAACTTTTGAGTTTTGATGAATTAGGAGCATTCCTTGAGGAATAATGATCAACCCTTGATCAAATGATGGATATCACTTCAAAATGTTGATGTTGACCAAAAATCTTGAAGTTTGACTTTATGTGGGTCAAAGTTGACTTTTCACCTAGTATAGTTAATTTTCAGGCATTTGAACAATTGACTGAGAAAACTTCTTGTGCAAGGCATGAAACTTGGAATGAATGATCTTGAGGACATATTAGGGCAATGGAAACCATTTAGGACCCTTGGAACTCAAACATGGACTGAAACCCTAGTTTTAGGCTCACTGTCTTAGAAGGAGGATTTGTCTGGTCAATCCTTAGTCAACTTGAGCAATTGAGGACCTCTAGGAGTATGTTTTATGTGAGAATGGGAGGGAAAATTTTGGGGTGCAACAGCTGACCATGTTCAATCTTCTTAAACCCGAGGATTTAGATTGGCTTGTTTGCCTTTCGTGATCTGAGGGTGGAAGATGATTGAACACTAGAGTGCCCAAACATTTGCACTCGTCTGGAGTGAGTGTTGATCGATAATATTAGGAATGGGCTTACAGATGTCGTTTGGGAGGCGACGGAGAGTCGTCGGGGATGGGCTTAAAGATGCCATCCAGAAAAGATATCGGTTGCATAAAATATTCCTTTGCGAGAATCCCTGTACCTGCCGTTGAGGAGGACTTCGCCGGGGAATGTTGATTTATGTCCTGGGAAATAGAGTCTAGGGGCTTCAGTTATCCATTACTCTAATGGGGAATTAACTCTTGATTGATGAGACAAAAGTGCACTGCTATCTGGTCAAGTTCAGGCTTCACAGTGACTGGTTGAGGATGATAAGGTTGACTACTATCTGGTCGTATTCCAGGCTTCACAGCGACTTAGTGGGGAAATGTGAGATCGACCGTATCTGGTCGAGTCTAGGTTTTACAGTGTTGTAAACTGTTGTCCGGAGATAAAAGAGAAGGAACCTGGGTAGTAGGGTTACTTCGAAATGAAATCCTGCATAGTAGGGCTATGAGAAGGATCCTTGATAGTAGGGTTACTTCGAAATGAAAGCCTGGATAGTAGGGCTATGAGAAGGAACCTGGATAGTAGGGTTACTTCGAAATGAAAGTCCGGATAGTAAGGCTATGAGAAGGAACCTGGATAGTAGGGTTACTTCGGAATGAAAGCCTGGATAGTAGGGCTACGAGAAGGAACCTGGATAGTAGGGTTACTTTGAAATGAAAGCCTGAATAGTAGGGCTATGGATAGTAGGGCTATGAGAAGGAAACTGTATAGTAGGGTTACTTAGAAATGAAAGCCTGGATAGTAGGGCTATGAGAAGGAACCTGGATAGTAGGGTTACTTCGAAATAAAAGCCTGGATAGTAGGGCTATGAGAATGAATCTGGATAGTATGGTTACTTCTAAATAAAAGCCTAGATAGTAGGCTTATGAGAAGGAACCTGGGTAGTAGGGTTGCTTCGAAATAAAAGCCTGGATAGTAGGGCTATGAGAAGGAACCTGGGTAGTAGGGTTACTTCGAAATAAAAGCCTGGGTAGTAGGGCTATGAGAAGGAACCTGGGTAGTAGGGTTACTTCAAAATGAAAGCATGGATAGTAGGTCTATGAGAAGGAACTTGGGTAGTAGGGTTACTTCGAAATGAAAGCCTATATAGTAGGGCTATGAGAAGGAACCTGGGTAGTAGGGTTACTTCGAAATAAAAGCCTGGGTAGTAGGGCTGTAAGAAGGAACCTCGGTAGTAGGGTTACTTTCAAATAAAAGCCTGGATAGTATGGCTATGAGAAGGAACCTGGATAGTAGGGTTACTTCGAAATGAAAGCCTGGATAGTAGGGCTATGAGAAGGAACCTGGATAGTAGGGTTACTTCGAAATGAAAGCCTGGATAGTAGGGTTACTTCATTTGATCACGTAGATTAGTTACCCGTTTGGTTTCGGGGACTGATTTTCCATTAGTTGTCTACATATATGACATGTATAGCTTCATGGATTTAATCATGAACTGTTGGAATTGTTGATGATAACCATCTTTCCTGAAAAGGTACATGATTAATTATATGTGATACATGAAATGCATTGTGTGATGATGTTCTCAAAATAAATGAGATTATGCTGTATGCAATATGTATGCGCACGTCATGATGTATGAACATGAAATGCTATTGTGACATATCCGAGTCTGGGAAAATAAATCCCTGACTGTTGTTGGAGAGTACTGAAAATTTAATTCCTGACCGTTGTAGAAAAAGTGGTTCTTATGCTTCTGCTGGGGATGGTGAATGAAGATGACTATGTCGTGGATTTACTCCTTTCTGTTTGTGAATATTTTGTCGGGGAGAGACTCTGCTTGAGAATAACTCTGCGGGGGAATTAACTCTGTTTGAGAGAGGAGATGCTTTGCTGGAAGATTTTGCAGATTCAGAGAAATAAACTCCGCTGGGGGATGAACTTCCGTAGCTGGAGAAATAAACTCCGTTGGGGATTGAGCTTTTGTATTCAGAGAAATAAACTCTGCTCGAGAGAAAACTTTATGAACCGCTTGCGATTATAAAATTCGGCTAGGGGATATAGATGTCAGCTCTCTGAAGGAACTTTGCTGGGGAAAGTAACTCCTATTTGGGGAAGTCGATGTCAAAGCTTTGGTTGCCTCCACACTGTGGGGAGTGTATATGTCACTGGGACGTATGTTGAGGACATAGCCGTGACTTTGCATCAAGACGTTTCTGCCCCTGTACCTGTTGGAGAAAGTACCCGCAGAGGCTTTGTGAATGGATCTATGTGTTGAAATAAGTGTCAGAATGATATCCATCTCTGGATCGTATCTGAACTATTGCTAGATGAGAATCTGCTTTATTCAGAATGTTTTCGTTGGGGAAGGGAAACTTTGTAATCTGCTTGGGGAATCGCGAGAAGCTTGGCGACTTCATTGGGGAATTTTTGTTGGAGCAGTAATTTGGAGATTTTGCTCTGCCGAGGGTACGAGAACACCTGACATCAATAGGTTGTAAGCTGAGAATATGGCGATGAACTTGTAGTAGAATGCCCTTGTCTCGATACCTGTTGTAGAAAATATCAACCGGGGATTTTGTAGATGGTTTGACTATTATCCCAACTCTTGGAATCCTTAGTGAATGCAGACCAGGGTAATAAGCCTTATACCAATTAGACAAGTGACGAGATGACGGGACGTAGTCGTACGCTTTAATCCATAACTTTTTCCTGTACTATCTTTTCATATTTTCAGTCCACCAGGATACCCTTTTTTTCTCAAGCCACCTTTTCAGGTTTTAGACGTATCGGGTGTACATATTTTTTGTTTTTATCCCTAATTTTTTCCCGAACCCTTTTGGTTCGCCGGGATGCCCTTATTTTTGCCTAGGCCAGTCAACTTAGCGGGTCTTTGTTCATGCGTAGTATTTTCCGACTATGTCCATGTTCACCGGGTACGGAGAATTGTCATTATCCATAGTAGTAAGTGTTTCCACATTTCCAGAAGATGTTTGTTTGATCGTACAAGATTCGTTGCTGGAATCCATGTCTAACGCTCCAAGTGATTCAGGTGGATGTCTGCCCCTGGCTATTTGGAATCTTTGAGAGATTCCTTGAATCTTGACTTGACTGCCCTAGATGATGGATAATGATCACGCCGTGCCCCTTGGTTGGAAGTGTTTTTCCACTTGAGGTGATCCTTTTCATTGAGAAGATTTTTGTTCACTAGATATCTGTCATGCAAATTTCTCTACTGTTGAACAAATAGTCATATGCAAACAATGGTATTTTAAGAATGCAAAGCTTATGTCTATCTCGAAAATTTTATTTTTGAAAATTAAATTTTTAGTAAAACAAATTTTGTAAGAGAGTGATATCAACTCATGATTTATAGCAAACCTTTCAGGAGTTAGGATACCTTTTGTAACAGTATGCTTTCGAACTAACGCGTGCTTCAGCTAGGACTTTTAAGGGTTATAACGTGGCCTGGTTCACGGTTTAAGAAACAAAGGATAAAGGCTCAAAATTTATTTGTACCCACCCGTTCTTCGTGATGTTCTTAGATCCTATGCTCAGCTAATTGTGCGTTCAAATCCCAATTGAGTCTGGCATCTTGTCCTGGACGTTCCGGTGATGGTTCAAATACTGACAGTTTATTTTGAATAGGCAGTCATTTTTGTAATCTTTTTTGTCGAGGATTTATAGTAACCTCTTTTTTTTGGTTTTCGTTATCCCCTTATTTTTCCTGAACTATTTCTTTTTTAATTACAGTCAGCGGGATGCCCTAGTTTTTTTCTTAAGTCTCCTTCATAGGTTTTGACTTAATGGGCTTTTATTTTGAGAGATAATGACCGTCAGTTTTAATGATTATGCGGAACCATCACCATCTTCTGATTTGGAAGGACGCCTTTGATGCCATTCATTATGTATGAAGTAGAATATTGCGACTGAAAGCGCATCTGAATTAACTGAGAAAACTACTCTGCCCCAGGTTATGATTAAGGGTTTTAATTTATGTGAAAAGAAAAACTCCTACTTCTTTGGCTCAAAGGGGTTGACTAGGGATTATCGTCCTTATAACTCCACAGTTTAGGATTTGAAACAATGCTTGTACATCGTCAGCGGGGTCTGTTCAAAAGCATACTGTAGAGATTGTGGTATCATTTTCGTCATCCTCCCTCTAAAGGCTCAGAGCTTTTGATCGAGAGTTGAATATCACAAAAAGGAAAGCAGTTTAAATATAGTGAATACGAATGAATTGATTCAAAACAGACATATGTAATGCATTGATAAAGTAACAAAGTTTGACATGAATAAATGTTCGAACAATCAAAAGAAAATTACAAATTGAAAATTCTAATGAACAAAAAGCCTTCTTGTCAGAACTTGTAACTTCAAATGGTGTGCCTTGGAGGAATGACAGAAAAATTCCAGTTGACCATCTTGTGTGAATTCTAATGCTCCTTCATCAATCAGGTCTTGAATTTTGTATTTCAACGTCCAACAACTATCAGTGTCATGCCCCGGACTATTGGAGTGATATACACATATTGCATCAGGATTGTAAGTAGGAGTGGAAGTATTAGGACTCCGAGGAGGATCCTTCAATGTGACCAAATTCAATTTCAACACGTGTTGTAAGACTTGCGAAATTGGTATGTTGAGTTTGGTATATTTCCTAGTAAGTGAATCCCGCTTACGCCGATTACCCTGTCTTTGTTGGCGAGATTGTTGTTGTACCCGTGAGGTACTAGCAATTTGGAAAGGTCCACTCTTCACCAAACCAACCTCTTGTCTTATCAGAGGTTGATCAATGACTTGGTCCCCAGCCTCGAATGCTCGCTTCATACGGTTGTATCCGTCTTGATGAAGTTTGTTGATAATGGCTCTCAGCTTTTCTTTCCTCGGGCTAGACCTTGGATAAGAGACATCTTCCCCAGCATCTGGGTTCTCATTTCTTCTACCTCAGCTTGCAATTGTTCCAACCGTTCGTCCTTATTGTCTTCAGGACTTTTCTTGGCCAGGTCCCCAGCGAGGAGTGCTTTCAACTCTTCCTGCCCCTTGGATAGGTTTAGGAATATTTCCATGAATTGAGCCTCTTGAATTTGGAGATCTCTGTTGTCTTGTTTGAGAGTCATTGCTGAAATAAACAACGAGAACATGAGAGACCTTCTTTGAAACCTGCTTATGCAATGATATGTATGCTATGCAAATGTTTTCAAGGATCTCGCGGGGTAAACAAGAAAAATGTTAGGCGTTGAACTTTACAACTTTGATTGAAGCACTTTGTATCGTTGAAGGTCCTTCTACAAGAGTCAAGCTCACCATATCAAGTAGGTTATAGCCCCTGACTCAAGTTATCATGTTTTTATCTTTTGACGACATTGGCTAGAGGAAAATAAATCCCCTTTCCCCTTGCTAGACGTCTGGTTCATCATAACCTGCATCACAGGCCCTCGAGATCCTTGAAATGGTTAGTATGATATGTCATGTTATGATGCTATGATGTGTATGTTATGCATCAAGCAAAAATGCAGGGTAAGAAATCAATTTATTGGATTTATACAAACAAGGTCCTGCAAGGAATACAAACAAAGCCCTGCAATGAGTTCAAATTGTTAAGAAAAGAAAGAAAACAAGTCACACAAGTAGCCTTAGGTTTAGGCTTGCATGGATTTCATAGGTAAGTACCCTCTTGAAGTTTAGTTGGGTCAACCTGTCTTTGAAGAGTAACCGGGTTCTAAGGATTCTCAATATCACTAATCATCCTTTATTGGGCATTGTTTTAGATCAGGCAATCTTTTCTTGCGGCCGAAATATCCCAAAAGTCTGATCTCAATGAGTGTAGCATCGAGTATCAACCAATCCTCAGCTTTATACCGAGGCCGGCTATCTCACTACTTTCTAATTTCCAAGTTTGTTCAACTAAGGTTCTAAGGTCCGTTAGTGCTTCATGACACCATGCGGCGGCCCCGTATTCTCCTCGTTTCAAGACGAAGGATACCTGTACCAACCAAAGTGTCACACTAACATAGCCATCGTTTAAACCATACCGGTCTACACCGTATAATATCCATGATCTATTGCTATTTACCTAAAAAAGTGTCCCCAGATCCGGGTGTAGGATCTTCAACAACACCCAAGCAAAAACCTTAAAGAAAAAGCAAGCAAAACAAACAAGAAGGCAATTTAAAAATGACCTAGATCCTAAGGTAAACCTCACTTTTTATAAGTCCCAAGCAGAGTCGCCAGTTCTGTGATAAGGTGGCTGAACCGACTGTTTTTTGTTACTACTGGTTTTGTGTTTTTTGTTCGCAAATGTACGGTAAGAAAGAGTCGCCACCGTCTTTTATTTTATCCAACAAAGGAAAAGGGAAAAAGAACAGAAAAAACCTTTTTCGAGATGTTTCCGAGTACGGGGGGTAGATTATAGAAAGGGAAGGTGTTAACACCCTTTCTATCCATGGTTTTCTATGGGCTCTTAGGTACTTGCTCATTCTTAAATTTCTTTTGTGTGTTTGTGTGCTTTAAAAAGTTTTGAAATTTCCTTAGTGCGGCGTTTCACTTTATGGTAACCCTTGTATTAGTCCTCAAGGGTGTGATAAAGCATTTTTGAAAAGAAGTATGAAAAAGTGTTTGGTGTAAAAGATTCTTTTGAGCAAGTACTTAAGAATTTCTACCTACTCGAAAAAGACTGTTCGTTTTTCTTATTTCCTTTAGACAGTGTTATCCTGCTATTAAGGAGTAGGTAGCTCCATAATTGGAGTTTAAGGGACAATCGAAAGGGACAATTACGATCACTAAAGCAAAGGCTAGGAAACCTTAGTAGTTACCCTAGAGTCCTAAATATCTTTCTGAGGCAACATTTGAATGGGTCATCTTTGATCTTTTAGGACTAGAGGGCAACCACTAAAACTCCCTATACTTCATGATCGTTTACCGAAGGCAACCGAAGTGGGGAAAACCCTTGGAGTGAGCATGTGCAAGTGTTTGTTTTTCAGTCAATTATCTTTGCACAGTTAGGGTTTTCTACTATTTTAAACATTGATCTTTTGCATACAATCCTATTATCAATCATCTAACAATGTATAATGACGGAAAGTAAAAGTGTGAGAAGTTTAAACCTAACTATTACAAGGCTTTGGGGAGGGGGATTACATAATCAAAAACTTGGGGAAAACAGTAAATGAAAATAGTAATAAACCTAAATTAAAAGCTATTACAAACTTGGAGCAATTATATTAATTGGAAAAATGAATAAAAAAATGCGCGCGAGAATAAATTAAACAAGGAATTAAGGCTTAACGAATCTAATTGATTTAGAAGAAAATATTTTTGGATTTTTGAGAAAAGTAATTAATTTTGCAAATTAACCTAATTTCTAATTAATTTTAATTATGAAAAAGGGAATTTAAGTTATCCTAATTAACCTAATTAATTAATGAAATTAACTATTTTAAGAAAAAAAACCTAATTCTATTGTTTTTGTGATTTTTGTGATTTTAAGATTTAATAAAATGGATTTTTTAAAATAATTAAAAATAAATAAAATAATAAAAGGGTTAAAGAAATTAAAACAAAAATCAAAATAGGCCTGATGCTGGCAGCAATTTGGAGGGTGTGAATTGGAATTTTCCAGGCCCAGAATAGCTGGCCCATCTGCCTGGCGCATGATCCAGTGAGGATCACCTTTGGAGGGTTCACCATGGGGATTGGTTGATTAGGCGTTGGATCTAATCTTGGGAAGATCCAATGGCTGGATCTGGAGGCGCATGATGGATGCCTGGATGTGAGATATGTTGGATCTGCAATGAAATTGTAAGAAAAATAATATGCATACGCCTGGGATCGAACCCAGGACGTTTGCCTCATGCGTTCGTTCCTTGACCATCTGCGCTGGAAGACTTATTTGTTAATATAATAAACAAATAAAAACATAAGCCAAACAAAGTAGCATGCCTAAAAAAATGTGCGTGGATTCAAATCTCCCAATGGGAGTCTGCCACCTAATATTCTTCTCCCTGGAACTGTCGTTTTTGAGACTGGGCTTTTGCCTACAGACGGATTCGTCACTATAGGCTATAGTGACAGTTCTTGTGCGTGGCTACAAACTTGTAAAAACAAAAAATGCAGGACAAGAAAAATAAATCCCAACCAAGGGCATGGATCGATTGGAAATAATCCCCTGAGCACGAATAGACCCTTAATTTGGCTCAATTTTGCCTGTGTACAGAGTTCCCAATTTGGGACCTCAAAACCCTAGCAACTGCATATCACACATCCTGCATCTAAACACGAATTCAACTATAGAAAAAGCTTGCACACATTCATATGAACAATAATACGTGATCAAAACAAGTTTATGGTACATGAACTGATGAATTCGAATTTGAGAAAAGGGAGAAAACCGTGGGTGTGGATGGTATGGTTCTGGGCGCTTTGATGCTGGGAAATAATTGGAAAAGCCTCTGGGAGTACCAAGGAATGTATTGCAAACCTCAAATCCCCTTGAGGAGGGCTGCAATATGGAATCCGAGTTGAGTTTTTTCTCGAATTTTTGGAAGTTTGATATGAATCCTCTTGAGGCAGGCTGCGCACTTGTTCTCCTCTTTTAGGGTTGCAATAATTTGTTATATGTAGTAGAATCAATCTAGGTCATTAGAATTAGAAAAAAAATCCAAGATATGATGGTCATGAATTTTGATTCCAATCTTTCCAAATTTGGAGATTTCCTCTTGTTTTCAACCTTGCATGCTTTTTCTTGGCTATAGACAGCTTGCATGATCTATAATTCAACGCAAAACAAATCTCATTCCATTGATTTTATTTATTTTGATTTTATTTGATTTTACTTGAATTTTAAATAAATAAAATCAAAATAAATTAAATAAATAAGAGAATAAAGCACGGAGGGTCCCATAGGTCGTGGACCATGCTAGGACTGAGATTCAATCTTGAAAAGATGGTCCCATGTGGAAAAAATGCAATTTTGGGCATTGTTGACTTTGTGCAAATTTCCAAAAATGGCCAACTTTGACAATGGATATCTCTCTCAATTTTGACCCTAAGAGGGTGTTCTTGGACTTTTTAGAAATCTTAGGATGTCCTCTAAACAACCCTTTTGGTTTCATCTCAATTGGATCTTCCATGTTCATGTAAGAAGCTTTGACCCAAAAGGGGCTTTTGTTGACTTTTTGCAATGACCTATAATGTAGGAACTTGTATCTTTTGATTGATGAATTTCTTAACCTTGAGGGCTGAAGATGAGTTGTAGGGAATTGGACTCTTCAAAATGAACCTTGGATGTGAAATTTATGATAAAGTATGAGAAAGTTATGCTTGGTCAAAGTTTGGTTGACTTTTCTTGTAGAAACCCTAATTTAGCAACTTTTGAGTTTTGATGAATTAGGAGCATTCCTTGAGGAATCATGATCAACCCTTGATCAAATGACAGATATCACTTCAAAATGTTGATGTTGTCAAAAATCTTGAATTTTGACTGTATGTGGGTCGCAATTGACTTTTTACCTAGTATAGTTGATTTTCAGGCATTTGAGCAGTTGACTGAGCAAACTTCTTATGCAAGGCATGAAACTTGGCATGGATGATCATGAGGACATATTAGGTCAATGGAAACCATTTAGGACCCTTGGAACTCAAACATCTTGATGAGGAGTGAAACCCTAGTTTGAGGCTCATTGTCTTAGGAGGAGGATTTGTCTGGTCAATCCTTAGTCAACTTGAGCAATTGAGGACCTCTAGGAGTATGTTTTATGTGAGAATGGGAGGGAAAATTTTGGGGTGCAACACAGGTCATTTTCAAAAATCAACAAAAAGACACTTTTTGTCAAGGCAACTTACATCAAGATAAATCTCCAAATAAAAAAATGACCAAAATAGAAATTGTAGAGGACATCTTGAGCTTTCCAAAAAGTAAAATATCACCTTCAAAAGATGAAATTGAGAGAGTTATGACTAATGCAAGTTGGGAAATTTTGAGGAAATGCATGAAATGTAAAATGAGAAAACTTGAGATTTTGAACTAGTAGGCCTAACTTTTGATTTTCAAACATGTCCATGACCTTATAAAAGCCTCCTAAACTCACTCATACCTTGCCTTATGTTTTATTATTATTTTATTTATATTTATTTTGTTTTTATTCAAATAAGTACAAAATAAGTCCATAAAATGGAGAATCATTGGGCCAAGGCGCATGATGGGTTTATTAATCAGCTAGAGGCTTAAAACAATATATGATAACTTACCAAAAACATATGGACTTGAAAATGGAAAGAGCAATCTCAAAAATGGAAACTTTTCAATGTGTTGGATTTTTGTTTCATGGCTATGACCGCCTTGTCTTTGTTCCATATTTGATAATCACCTCCTCTCTCTATTTAAGCACAACAAAGTAAGGAGCAAAAGGCACGAATGAAATTAACTAAATAACCTCTTGAAAAATCCTCAAAAATCCAAAAGAATTGCAAAATCTATAGCCTAACTTCCAGCCACTCTCACTCAAAACTGAGGCCACCATTCATCCCTTAAGGATCAAAGGAGTTGACCTAAGTCCATAACTACATCTCTCGATCACCAGAACGCGACCTCTCCATCACGCCGACTCTCAAAGTTGGTAAAATTCTAAAACTGTGATTTCTTGTAGTTTCGATCGTTGCTAACCCATTTAATCCTTTCATATGCATCATTTGAATTTATTTAACGTATTACATGTGAGGTTGGATGCATGAATTAGGTAACACCATTGTTAGGGCAGAGCTTCAAGGAAGCTTCGAACCCATAACTTCATCCACTTTTAGACCAAGCTAACCTCACCATCAGATCTACAACGTCCAAATTAGTGGATCTGAATGGTTTAATTTTGTTGTTTGAGCCATTTTTGTAGGTTTCCAATTTCTCTTCATCGGAGAAGATAACCAAAAGGTTGACTTCGGAGTTGCCTGGTAATTTGACTCTGGTGGCCTGGGCATGCCACCACATGATTGGCTGATCCAAAAATATCCATGGCCCACCACACACGCTTTTATTTTATTTGTCTAAAATTAGCCTTCATCTTAAAATTTATTGTTATTGTTTGAGATAGACTACCGGATGAAATAGCCGTCCCAACGGTAGAGTGAAGCGCGCAAAGGCATTGATGTACGAGGGTAAGGGTTCGATCCATGCCCCTGGTATTTTATTTTCTCACATTTTTCATTTGTAGATTCAGTACAAAGAAGGTCCATGTGCGCATCATACATCTTTCCATCCTGACCATCAGATTTCAATGAACCTAGATCCAGCGCCTCAGATGCATGCTCCCCACGATGCACCCCAAGAATCACCTTCACTGAATCCAGCGCAAATTCTGGGCCTTGTCAATTTGGGCTTAGCATTTGGTTTCTCACACCCCCCAGATTTCTTTTCCATTTCAAACCTATTTCTTTTTTTTAATAATTATTTTGTCTTGAATAATTAACCTTTTTTAAATAATTAATTAAATCATTTTTAATCATAAAAAATCACAAAAATCACAAAAATCACTAAAAATTAGACTTAAGTTTTGATTAATTAATTAAATTGTTGATACATAAAAATTGATTTAATTTAATCATATTTTGATTTTATTTCATAATTAATTTGTAAACTAATTAGAATTAGGTTTAATTTTTATTTCACATTACAAAAATATTTTCCTAACGCTTAGAATTTTTTAGGTTTTAATATCTTTCCCTTTTTCACAATCTCTGCACATTTATTTATTTTCGCATTATTATTTTCATAATTATGTAACTGTTATGGGATGTAATAGATAAATTAAGGTTTGTTTTACTTTTCCCCCATTTTATGGTTTGTAACCTCATCCCCGAAGCATTGCAATAGCGTAGATTTTATTTCCCGCACTTTACTTTCCGCACCTATAATAATGCTTGTATGTATATATAACTGTATAGTAATTAGGCGTGTATGATAAGATCTAAAATCAAATGATAGCTAACCCTAACCTCAAAGATTAAAATAACTGAATCATAACACACTTTGTACATATGCACCTTTAGGGTAACCTCCCTTGTTGCCTTAGGATAAAAAATAGTCATGCCCCTCGAACGTAGGGATACCATTAACCAAGACCCTTAGTTAAAAATCATCATAAAGATCATAGTCCCTCGATGACCCTTTGATGCTGCCTTCGGTAAATGATCTTGTCCCTCGATGTTGCCTACGAATACATGATGATAGTACCTTCGAATTTCTAAAGGTATCCCTATATGTTGCCTTTATGACTGTACGATGATCCACGCATGTCCCTCAAAACATCCAACGATGGGGCTTCCTACTAATTAATGATAGGATAGCACAATCTAAAGGAAGAGGAAAAGAACAAAGACTTATTGAGTAGGTAGATAGTTCTTAGTCGCTTGCTCACAAACAAACATTTTTCATACAAGACACTTCTTTTCTAAAATATTTTCAAAACAAACACTTTGTATGCGTTCTCAACGATATAAGAATCATTACAAAGTTTTCCGCACTTAGGCATTTTAAAAATATTTTCAAACACACAAACACAAAGCATTTTCAAAATTGAGCTAGAGATTAAGAGCCCGTAGATAACTACGGATGAAAAGGGTGCTAATACCTTCCCTTTTCATAACCTACCCCCCTTACACAAAAATTCTCAAAAGGTTTTTCCTGTTCTTTTCACCTTTTCCTTTATTAGATAAAATAAAAGTCGGTGGCGACTCTTGCTATCCGCAACATTTGCGATAAAACACAAAACCTAAAAGTCAGTTCTCCCATCGTATTGCAACCATAAATGAAAACCCTAATGCACTTTGCTCTGGATGAATATTTGATGAAGAAAGAAGTCCACAATAAATCTAAACCGAAACCCTAATTCCTCTTCCCAGTACTCCAAGAAATAACTAGATGAAATCAATATCTTTTGATATATACACCTCAAATACTATGAAACCCTAACTTACGTGATCACTGGTCCTTTGAACCTAGGTACTTTATTGAATGCAAATGTATGATAATGCTAATGCCCTAATGGAATATATGCAGATGAACGCAAAGTGTAACATCCCCTAAAACTCCGCACAACTAAATAGCATAATCAGAGTAAATTAGCATGCATATCAAAGAGGGCTCCATATTTACTTCACGACAACAACACAAATACACTGGTCATATTCATAACATGCATTTAGAACCATGTTCCATTCAATAACACATATGCATCTCGCAGCGGACTAATTCTCAACTCAACATAATAATAGTAATGATTGAAATCACATACTGACAATCATAATATAAATAATTATACACTAAAGGCCATCATCACATACGTCTCAATCCAACATAAATATCCGGAGACTATAACAACATCTCTCAAATAAACATGAATATAATAAAAATAACATGAATCCAAACGTTCCCCGTGTTACATAGACTAAAGTATGACTCACTACCTAGTAAAACAGATAAATAAAGGACTAGCTTCTCTAACCACTCCTTGCTAGAAGCACCACCACTATCCTCGGTACCTGAGCGATGTCGTATAAAACATCATTTCAACAGAAGGGTGAGAATTCATATCATTATGGAAATATATAATAATAATTAATTTAATAACATACATACATCAATTGAATTCACCACACTTCACATAATCATGTATTCAACATATTCTAACACAATTCACATGATTACATATACAATATTTCTCAACGATTCATGATTCAAAGATAAGAAATCACAAATACCACATATGTAACATTCACACCAATATCACATAATACACATCAATTCAACATTTCACATCGACACATGTGACTCCAATGCAACTCAATGCAATATGCATGTGGTACCAACTATTATCCTTACCGGTCCTGCCGGGTCCATATCTCCAAGACAGATAACCACCAAAAAAGCCCGTCCTCTAAGCTTTTAAACCCCCATCTCCAAGTATGGGACAAGTCAATAATTCCCACGAAATTACCAAACATTGCCTCTTGACATAAATGATGCATGTGCAATCTCAACATAAATATGCAATTAAGACCATCTCCATATCTTAATCATACAAGCATATTTTACATAATTCAACACATTTCAATTATCTTCACCAAATTGCACAACATACATGTTTCATGTCATCAATCACACATAATTCATTCTCATAACATTAGTCATCTCAACACATCATTATAACATGTAGAAAACACATTTTGATCATATTATTCACATTCATCATCATTTCACATCATTCTCATACACAAAATCAAGTTCATATTTCTCATCAAAAGTCATCCAAAACTAATCCAAAACACATCGAATAAATTATTAAAAATCATATAAATTAATGATAAATCATAAGCATCCATAATCCAAAATAGTTTCAGAAAATAATAATTTTTATATTCCAGACCGTGCTAAGTGCCCTTCACCACGCTATGCGGCCTCTGCGAAATGTAGAAAAATTCTGCTACAGATAACTTCTTCCTCCTACAAATTTGTCCATCCAAATCCCATTCAAACACATATATTTCACCAATTAAATGTATTATAACTTATATATAACGTATAAGATCAAATACAAACATCAAAACATGATTTCCAACATCAATTTCATTATTCTACATTCAAACCCTAACATGTCAAAATCTAGAAATTGAAGAACAAATCCCTAATTTCATGTTACTATCTATCACATACCATTACATACACCCATAAATCAATGACTACCAACCCTTACCTTGGATTTATATACTCTAGGGTTCTATCCTCTTCTCTTCTCCTTTTCTCCCTTTTGTCCTTTTTCTTCCCTTCTCTTATTTTCTTCACTTTCTCTTTCTAATTATATATTTCCTTATTTTGTTCAACTCTTACTAACTCTAAAATGGTTTGACTCCACTCACCCACTCTAACGAAACATGAGGCCCAACTGTGTATTTTGCTATTCTCACACTCAATAATCCAATAACATATAATACACACTTGTTCCAATTAAATCAATCATTCACATAATCACACAAAATCAAATAATTAAATAATTATCAAACCAAATAATAATTAACATGGCAATTAAATAATAAAATAATTAATAAAGAAAATCGGGTGTTACAACTCTCCCCACTTAAAATATTTTTGTCCTCGAAAATTACCTCAAACAAACAACTCGAGATAAGACTCTCTCATCTGACTCTGGAGTTCCCAAGTCACATTTCCATCCACCGGTCCTCCCCAAGATACCTTCACCAAAGAAAATTTCTTTACCATGAAGTTGTTTCAACTCTTGATCCTTAATTCGCATAGGTGATGTCTCCACAATCAGGTTATCTCTTATCTGCCCATCATCTAATTGAACCACATGAGACAGATCTGCAATGTATCTCCTCAACTGAGACACATGAAACACATCACAGAGATTAGCAAGCGACGGTGACAAAGCAATCTGATAAGCCACTTCTCCTATCTTCTCCAAAATCTGATAAGGACTAATAAAACACGATGTCAACTTACACGACTTCAAATCTCGACCAACACCCGTTATTGAAGCAACTCAAAGAAACACATGATCTCCTTTCTCAAACTCAAGTGCTTTCCTCCTCTTATCATGATAACTCTTCTGACGACTCTGAGAAGCCTTCATCTTCTTCTGAATCATCATAATCTTATCTATAGTCTATTGAACTATCTCAGGTCCAACCACCACACCCTCTCCTGATTCATACCAACACAAAGGTGTCGTACACCTTCTACCATACAAAGCCTCAAGCGGTGCCATCCCAATACTCGAATGGAAACTGTTGTTATAAGTAAACTCAATCAAAGGAAAGTAACTATCCCAAGTACCTCTTTGTTCTAATACACAATCTCTCAAAAGATCCTCAAGTAAATAAGTCATCCTCTCAGTTTGATCATCTGTTTGCGGATGATAAGAAGAACTCAAATACAACTTCGTACCCAAATCATTCTGCAAACCATCCCAAAATCTTGAAGTAAACTTTGTATCCCTATCTGATACAAGTCTAGATGGAATACCATGCAAACTGACAATCTTCTCAATGTACAACTTTGCAAGCTTCTCCATTGGATAATCCATTCTCATCGAAATAAAGTGAGCAGATTTTGTCAACCTATCCACAATAACCCAAATAGCCTCAAAATTACTCGGTGCTCTAGGTAAACCAGACACAAAATCCATAGAGATGCTATCCCATTTACATTTAGGAATAGATAACGGTTGCATCAAACCAGACAGTTTCTGATGTTCAATCTTTGACTTCTGACAAATCAAATAAGAATACACAAATTATGCAATCTCTTTCTTATACCCGGCGACCAAAATAATTTCCTCAAATCTTGATACATGTTAGTAGCTCCAAGATGAATACTCAATCCACTACGATACCCTTCCTCAAGAATCCTCTTCTTTAAATCGTCCATATTTGGAACACAAACTCTATCACGACATCTCATGATATCATTCTCGTTAATGCGAAAATCACCACCATGACCTTGATTGATCAACATCAATCAATCCACCAAACTCAAATCATATTTCTGGCCTTCTCGAATCTCATCAAGAATGCCACTAGTAAGCTTCAACATACCAAGCTTAACTCCAGAACAAGTCTCTTCACAAATCAAACTCATATCTCGAAATTGTTCAAGTAATTCCAACTATCGCACCATCAACATCGACATATACAAAGACTTCCTACTCAATGCATCAGCTACAACATTCGCTTTACCCGGATGGTAATTCAAACCAAAATCATAATCATTCAAGAATTACGACCATCTTCTTTGCCTCATATTCAACTCTTTTTGACCAAACAACTATTTCAAACTCTTGTGATCACTAAACACATAAAATCTCGATCCAAACAAATAATGCCTCCAAAGTTTCAATACAAATACAACAGCAACTAACTCCAAATCATGAGTTAGATAATTCATTTCATGCACTTTAAGTTTCCTTGAAGCATAAGCTACAATTTGTCGATTCTATATCAACACACCTCCCAAACCCATCAATGAAGCATCACAATACATAACAAACGGTTCTGCCAGATCAGACAAAATCAAAATAGGAGCGGTTGTCAACTTTTTCTTAAGCTCTTGAAAACCAGCTTCACACTGTGCAGTCCAAATAAAAGCTTGACCCTTCCTAGTCAATTGTGTTAACAAAAAATCTAACTTGGAAAATCCTTCAATAAACTTCTGATAATAACCTGCTAAACCAAGAAAACTTTTAATCTCAGAAACATATTTTAGAGCTTCCCATTGAGACACAACCTCAATCTTCGATGGATCAACAAAAATACCACCACTCAATATCACATGACCAAGGAAACTCACTTTCTTTAACAAAAACTCACACTTAAAAAACTTAACATACAATTGCTTTTCTTTCAACATAGACAACACAATCTTCAGATGCTCAACATGATCTTCACTCTTTGAATAGATCAAAATATCATCAATGAAAACAACCACAAATTTATCCAAATACTGATGGAAAATCATGTTCATGTATCCCATAAATACACCAGGTTCATTGGTCACATCAAACAACATCACAAAATACTCATAATGACCATACCTTGCTCTAAAAGAAATCTTCTGAATATATTCAGCCTTCACACAAATCTGATGATACCCAGACCTCAAATATATCTTTTTAAGCACACTTTCACTAACCAACTGATCCATTAAATAATATATCCTCAGAAGTGGATACTTATTATTGATAGTCACCTTGTCCAATTGTCTATAACCTACACATAACCTCATAATACCTTCTTTCTTCTTAACCAATAAAACTGGTGCACCCCACAATGACACACTAAGACGAATGAATATCTTCTAAAGAAAATCCTCTAGTTGACTCTTCAACTCTTTCAATTCAGATGCTGACATTTGATATGGAGCCATCGATACCGGACTAGTTCCTGGAATTAAATCGATCATAAACTCCACCTCACGCTCTGGCAGAAAATCACTTACATCTTTAGAAAATACCTCAGGAAAATCAGGAACTATTGATAATTCACCAATTGTTTGTTTCCCATCAACATTCAATGTTGCCATCAAAGCCAACAACACAACACCACCCTGCACAGACTCATTCACTTGCTTGGAAGACATAAACAAATCTCTCTCAAAATTAGAATCAATAAAGATAATCGTCTTATTAAAATAGTTTATGTAGACATGATTATATTCTAACAAGTTCACCCCAAGAATAACATCAAGTTGATCTAACAGAAGGAACACTAAATCATCTCCAAAGTCTTTACCAAAAATACTCAACGGACAATTCAAAAACACATATGAAGTATTCAATGAACCCATAGCAGGAGTATCAATAACCATCCATACATTCATATTATATAACTCAAGATTCAATTTCTTAGCACAATCCAAAGAAATGAAAGAGTGTGTCGCACCAATATCAATAATAGTAATTAAAGGTGTACCATTAATAAAATGCATACCTTGAATTTGTCTATCCTCAATAGCAGTCTCACAACCATATAAAACAAACAATTTCCCTCTAGCTTGGTCATTCTTCAGCTTATCACACTTGGAACTAATGTGACCTTTCTCACCACAGTAGTAGCAAGTCGCACCCTCACCCCCTCTGCAATCATTAGACTTGTGACCTAGCTTGCCACACTTGAAACACTTCACTTCAGGACTTGTATAATCAGAAACACGATGTCCTTCGACACCACACTTGAAGCACCTAACTGGAGTAGAAGCTCCTCCCCCACTCGGCTTCTTGTCATCACCAACTTTCTTTTTCCCTTTACCAGCAGGAGTCACATATGACTTTCCTCTAAATTTCCCTTTTCCCTTCTTATCATGCAAAGTGTAAAACCATATTTCCCCATTGATAATTTATATAAAATTAGAGTAAATTAATTTCTAAATAAACATCAATAAAATAGGATGTCACATACTTCTCAAATCGCACATGCTAAAAATTAGGAAACGCAACACAAATCACATGCTTATAAGTCTTAAACTTCAATGCATTTATTCGCAGTGGAAAACATCAATAAATATTCATCTCAATTTTCCAAATCGAATCAATAATTATTGTCTTTCAAACATCAGCATAATCATAAAATAATTCAAACAACGGAGCGATACAAGTTCACTCCTAACATAACAAAACAATTCACGCAAAACCCCCAAGTGTTACGTATCAGAGTAGACCCAACTCAAGCCACACAATTGAAGGACCTCCTCAGCTAAGCTTCAATCTCTAGCTACTTCAGATCATCTGCACTTTACCCACATGGAGGAAACATTCAAACATAAAGGTGTGAGATATCATATCAATATAAAAGAAATCATAATAATGAGTAGGTACAGATTCAAGTACATAGTCAGGGAATAACTTACATCGTAAAATAGTACATACTTTCATCACTATTCACCCATCGAATTATCAAACACAATATGATGCAAAAGACCGACACATACTCAATGTATATGGTAAAAACAGGGTAAAACCCTATTCGCAATAATGCTAATTTAGGGCAATCAACTTTGCTCGCCAATACATGCCTTCGCTCTCCAATACATGCCTTCGCTTATGAATGCATGAGACACTATCATGCAACAACACACTTTGCATTTATCATTATTACTCATCACAATTTTACCAATACAGGCCATCGTCATCATCCTCATCATGTATCTCGTGTTTCACAATCAAAATAATCATCGCAAGTAACTGCAACATAATTCATGGCATACAATCAAAACAAACTCACGAATTGGTATTAATGTCGGTAAGATAATTAACTACTACATTATAAGTCATTTTTATAGTATCAGAAATTATTTCATCTTCCCAACAGTCCAAACGGCGCGTCAAACGGATACCCGAGGTAAAAGTTACAAGTTTTAGAAGTTTTACAAAAATGTTGTCAGTAGCAGTAGTAACCGGTTACCCAGTTATGATAACAGGTTACCGCAAGACAATAACCTTTTTCCTTTTCAAAATTCCTCGCGGTAACCGGTCACCCACTTATGGTAACCGGTTACTACAAGACAATAGCCATTCCTGTTTCAATTTTTGATATGGTAACTGGTTACCATTGTTGTACCCTTTGCCCTATCATTTTCTTCAAGACATTATCCTAGGGTTCTCAAATGCTCAAGGTTGCCAAAGAATTGATCAGACAAATTCTCCTCCTATGCAAAGGGTCCAAAACTATGG
The DNA here is from genome assembly GCA_948472305.1 of Vicia faba. NCBI lineage: Eukaryota > Viridiplantae > Streptophyta > Magnoliopsida > Fabales > Fabaceae > Vicia > Vicia faba. The sequence continues at coordinate 816,254,239 of OX451741.1, read as the reverse complement.
TTTCATCTTTCACAAGGAAATTCGGGTCTCTAAATTCTCAAATGGAATTCATGGTTTCTTATAGGTCTCCAAGAATGCACATACCAAGTTTCATTCCTTGCATCACAAGATTGCTCAGTAAATTGCTTAGATAACTGAAAATCAACTGTATTGAACAAAAAGTCAACTATGGTCAACATACAATCAAACTTCAAGATTTTTGGTCAACATTAACATTTTAAACTCACATTCATCATTCGATCAAGGGCTGATCATGATTCTTCAAGGAAAACTCTCAAATCATCAAAAGTCAAAAGTTGCTAAATCAGGGTTTCCCTTAGGAGAAGTCAACTAAACTTTGACCAAGCATAACTTTCACATGCTTCATAAGTTTTTACCCAACCAAAGCTTATTTTGAATAAAATTCAGTTTTCTACAACTTTTCCTCTCTAAGCTCAAGTCCAAAAAAATGCTTCATTTTAGAGATATGGGTCAATACATTATAGGTTATTTCAAAAGTCAACAAAAAGACACTTTTTGTCAAGGAAGTTTTCATCAAGATAAAGTCTCCAAATTAAAAAATGATCAAAGGGGAGATTGTAGAGGACATATTTAGCTTTCCAAAAAGTCCAATATCACCTTCAAGAGATGGAAATTGAGAGAGTTATGGCCAGTTCCAGTTGGAAAATTTTAAGCAAATGCATGAAGTTCAAATTGAGCAAACTTGATATTTTGGGCTATTGGGCCCATTGTTTAAGAATCCAAGTGTGTATTACACTACTTATGCACCTCAAACCTTATTCATGTACCCCTTGGTATATTTTATTTTAATTAGTTTTGATTTATTTATTATTAATTCAAAAATAAATAAGATAAAATACAAGGCTTCTTACACAAAGTCCATGCTCATTTTATATTTGGCCTAATTCATGCTATATAATCTCCATCATTCATACACAAAGGACATAAACTCTTATCTCAAGAAACTTGTCCAAAATCTCAAATTTTTCAAGAACCCTAAAAAACTTGAAACCTTATTCATAGTCCATTCCACTACAAACTAGCCACTTCATTCACTCCCATCAATCATATATAGTAAGAATGGATCAAGTTTGATGGTTCAAAGCTCACGAAAATTATATGCATTCATCTCTGATTCCATGACCTTTACAAAACTCGTACTTTGATTTTCGTTTTGTTTTAAGTCATACTAATGCCATTAATTCGTTTATGAGATGTGTTTGTACATGTTTGGATCATCATAAGGATCCCATGCAATCCCAATCGTGATATTCCATGTTTGCAACCCCGATCCACATCGTTTTCATTATACCTCTAAAACCATACCGTTTTAGTCCAAAATAACCATCCTATTGAACTCACAGCCCTCGATTTAGGGGGTATGGTACTTTTGGCCTTCTAATGGTTGTTATTTTACAGGGACAAAGAATTGATTCACTGGAGAAGACGACCGGAACTAGGGCTCCGATGTCTCTCCGGTCTATGCCTTTTTGCTGAATATTTGTTTATTTTGTTTCAATTAAATTAATGGATGTATTACTGCCCCAGTGGTTGAAGCACGCAGATTAAGGACTTACTACGCCAGGGCGTGGGTTCGATCCCATCCTTTTGGAATTTTCACATTTTTCTGATTTTTATTTTTTTGCAGATGATAAAACATGTTGGCTGCCTTCCCTTAACACCAAGACGTGTTTGGCCCAGTGGTGGACGTATTGTTTGTATTGGCTGAGGGTGTGGGTTCAACACACACCCCTACCTTTTTGGTTTATTTTCCTCCAAATTCTCTTTTCTTCTTACTATTTCTCTTATTTTCCTATTTTTACAAAACCTTTTTTTATATAAACCATAATTAGTTTTAGATTTTGATTTAATAAACCCTAATTAATTTTTAGCCTTTTATTTAATCAATTAATTTAGTTTTCTAGGTTTTTTTCATTAAACTTTCTTTTTAATTAAAATCAATTTAGGGTTTGTTTAACTTAATTAATCAATTTCTTTTGTAAGTAAAATTAATTATATTATTGGGTTAATCATCAAATCTTTTCTATCAAAAATCACCAAAGCAATTTCCTTTCCCTTTTCCTTTATACCGCTCGGCGTATTTTATTAATTTTACATTTTTCCGATTATGTAATTGCACACGGTTTGTAATAGATAATTAGAGTTTTTTATTTTCCCTGTATATTTTATTATTTGTACCCCCATTCCCGAAGCCCTGTAATAGTGTAGAATTTTACTTTTTCACACTTATATTTTATGCTTCGTATACATTATTGTTAGTTTAATAGGATTGTATGGCAAGATTAAAAGCAAACGATAGCAAACCCTAAGACAAGATTAAAAATAACTGAAACACAAACCATTTACACACGCACACCTCTAGGGTAACCTCCCTTGTTGCCTTTGATAAACACAGTAATGTCCCTCGAATGTGAGGATGCCTTAGCACTGTCCCTCGATGACCCTTTGAATGTTGCCTTTGGTAAACGATCTAGTCCCTTACGAAATTTCTAAAGTGGCCATACGAGTTGCCTTCAATGACTGTATGATGACCCACGCCTGTCCCTTCACATCCAACGATAGGGATTACTACTAACTAATGGTACAGATATCACTATCTAAATAAGAAGGGAAAGTACAATAAAGACCTTGAGTAGGTAGATAGTTCCTAATCGCTTGCTCACAAACAAAACAAAAACATCTTTTTCACAAACACTTTCAGAAATATTTTTAAAACACTTTGTATGTATTCTCGAGGACAGATATGGGAATCATTACAAAGTCTTTCCTTACTATTGGCATTTCTAAATATTTTTCAAACCCATTCACAAAAAAGAAAATTTTTAAAGTGAGTTAGGCGATTAAGAGCGCTTAGATAACTACGGATGAAAAGGGTGCTAGCACCTTCCCTTTTCATAACCTACCCCCCGAACTCAATAATCTCAGAGATCTTTACTATTCTTTTCACCCTTTCCTTATTGGATAAAAGAAAAATCGGTGGCGACTCTTACTATCTGCAACATTTGCAATAAAATACAAAAACAAGTCAGTTCTCCCACCGTGTTACATAACTGGAGACTCTACTGGGGAGAACTAAAAAGTGGGGTTACCTTAGAGTTAGATCATTTTTAAATTCTTTCCTTGTTTTCCTTGTATGCTTTACATTTGAGGGTTGCTCGAGTTTACTTTTTTTGCAAAGATCCTACACCTGGATCTGGGGGAATTTTAGGTAAGTAGCAATAGATCATGTAAACTATACGGCATATACCGATATGGTCGAAGTGATGGTTATGTTAGTACGACATATTGGTTTGTACTAGTGTCCCTCGAGTCATTCGGGGAGAATACTAGGCTGTCGCGTGGTGTCATAAGCGCTAACTGACCTTTAGAACTTTAATTGACCCAACTTAGCCATTAGAAGGTAGTGAGATAGCCAACTTTGGTACAATCCGAAGTTGGTTGATACTCGATACTATGCTCATTAAGATTCGACTCCCGGGTTTTGTTTAGTGGCAAGTCAGTTGCCGTGCTAAATGAAACCTGTGGGAGAAAACAGTGACATTGAGATCCCTAGAACCCGGTTACTTCTTTAGGACAGGTTGAGCCAACTAAACTTCAAGAGGGTACTTACCTATGAACCCCATGCAAGCCTTAAACCTAAGGGTCTTGTGTGCTTTGTTTGTGTTTGATATCTGTTTAAACATGACATAATAACATCATAACATCATATCATGACTAACCATTTCAAGGATCTAGGGGATTTATCTTTGTTATGTGTTGTAGGGTCATGGCTTCCAGTCGCAGGAATACCATCTGAATCAACTTTGTAAGGGTACCTTCCAAGCTTGAGGAATTAGTCTCAAAGGTTCCTAAAAATTCTCAATTCACCAAGAGACATGGTCATCCACTCAGTTTGGTCACTATTGGTTTCCAGGAAGACATGATGAGTGTTCTATTCCAATTCTTTAATCTGAAGCATCACTGTTTTACCTTCTCATATTATCAGTTGGTGCCCACAATGGAAGAATTCTCTAAGCTGCTCGAAGTTCCTATTCTTGATCAGATACCCTTCTCCAGTCTAGAGCAAGTTCCGAAACCTGAAGACATTGCAGTAGCCTTACATCTGAAATGATCAGACATTGTATCTAATTGGGAAACAAGGAATGAAGTCAAGGTTTTTTCTCCTAAGTTTTTGATAGAGAAGGCTTTGTGGTTTCTAGATGCCACGAATTTTCGTGCTTTTGAGGATATTTTGGCTTTCCTTATTTATGGTTTGGTACTATTCCATAATCCGGACCAATTCATAGATGTGAATGCCATCAAAAAATTTCTCACCCATAACTTGGTGCCTACTTTGCTTGGAGATGTCCTGCATTCCCTCCACACTCGTACTATGAAGAAGCGGGGAACTCTTATTTGTTACATACATCTAATGTCCAGGTGGTTTATTTTGCACCTGCCCTGATCAGTGATAAATAATGAACAAGGTTTGAGGTGGCCTCAAAAGTTGATGTCACTCACTCATGCAAATATCCATTGGTTTTCTTGTTCTCAAGCAGACGTCACTATTATTGATCATTATGGGGAATTCCCTAATGTACCACTCCTTGGTATAAGAGGGGCGTCACTTATAACCATTCTCTAGATCTGTGTCAGTTTGGTTTATCTCGAAAGGATGATCCTCATGATATGCTCATCCAGGGTATTATGTTCGACTATGAGAACGATCCTAAAAACTATCATCAAAGGTTTATACGTACTTGGGGAATGATCAACAAGATTGATAGCGAGACTTTGGGACACAAGAATTCCATTCCTCTAGAGCATTACCTCACATAGATATGGTCTCATGCTCAAAATCTCAAAATGCCATATCCTGTTATCCTACTAGTGATCGTAGAGCCTGTTGTTGAAGGGGATGTTCCTTATACTGTTCTTCATCCCGATATACCTACTGACTTCGAAGAATGACAAGAGTCCTGGATTCAACTCAAGGAAGAAAGTGATACCTTTGAAACTCAGCTCTATGCTAGTGAGAAGAAAGTATTGGAGCTAAAGAAATGACTCCACGAAGAACAAAGCCTTAATGCATATGTCACCACAAAGAGGAAGCGCCCATGGGAGACTTGAATTCATATTTTGTTTCTTTGTATCATTCTAAGCCTAGAAGGAAATTATAATTTGAGCTTGTTACTAAAATTTCTTTCGTTTCCTTTTGTTTAAAAAAATTTAAATCCCGCAAAGGTCCTTAAAAACATTGCACTTGAATTTACATATCATACATATCATCACATAACAGGTACTTTCTAGATAGGTCTTCTCATCTTCATGTTGTTTATTACAAAAATAAAAGATGGCACTCGAACAAACCGTGAAGGAACTTCAAGCTCAGAATGCTAAGTTTCAGCAAATGTTCTTGGACTTAGCTAAGAGTCAAGATGAGTTGAATACCCTCATCACAAAGGGGAATAAGAAGAAGACTAAAAAGCCAACAATCTTTCTTAATATGGGAAGAAGATTCAAGGGTCCAGTTAGAAGGGCTCTAGATTTTTAGGCCCCCCTAAATGAAGATGATAACCAAGAGAAAGATGACGAGAGTGTGAAAGCTGAAGAGAATAACAACCTTGGTTATGGCTAAGATTTTGATGAAGACTATTCTGCTCAACAGTATCCTCCTGCTGATGACAGGTACAAGAAGCTCGAAGATTGTCTTAATGCTATGGAGATCCAAAAAGTGTCTGGGTTGGATTTTTAAGATTCGGGTCTTATCTCGGGGGGTTGTTATCCCTAATAAGTTCAAGGTTCCTACCTTTGCCAAGTATGATGGTGTGTCCTATTCAAAGCATCATCTATGATCCTATGTTCGGAAGATTCAACCCCATGCTGCTGACAAGAAGTTATGGGTCCACTTCTTTCACGAGAGTTTATCTATGACACAACTCGAATGGTTCTATCAGTTGGAAGGAACCAACATATGCACTTGGGAAGACCTGGTTGCTGCTTTTTACAAGAAATATCAATACAATGCTGACCTTGCACCAACTTGTGTGCAATTACAAAATATGACCATGGGCTCGAATGAAGGGTTTAAAGAATATGCCCAAAAGTGGAGAGATCTGGATGGAAGAGTACAACCTCCTTTGTCTGACAGGGAGCTGGTTAATATGTTCATGGGCACTCTTACATGGCCTTTCTTTAATCACCTTATCAGAAGCTCCTCAGCTGGTTTTACTGAGTTGATTCTAACTGGGGAACATGTCGAAAGTGGTATCAAGAGTGGAAAAATTCAAGTGGATGTGTCTTCGAGTGTTGTAAAGAAGACATTTAGCGGAAAGAAAGAAGTTAATGTTGTTTATGGATAGAAAGGTCGTGTTAGAAGTGACCGCAACCAGTCTGTAGGAGTGGCGCTAATCTCTAATCTTGCCCATGTTTAACAACAACAACAACTGGGCAATCAACATAAGGGAGACACGCCAATAAGATAGTTTACCAAGATCAGTATGCCATTGTCTCAGGCATTACAACATTTACTGAAAGCGGAGATGATTACATTAAGGGATCCTCCTCAGAATCCCAACACCTCCCCTCCTTGCTACAATCCAAATATGAAGTGTGCTTACCATTCCAACAGTCCTGGGCACGACACCAATAACTGTTGGGCCCTGGAAAAAAATTTAGGATATGATTGACAACAAAGAGATTAAGTTTGATCCTCCAGAGACTCAGAATGTAATTACTGCACTAATTCCGAAGCATGACAAAGGCGTAAGTGCTATTGATTATGTTATTTATGTTGCTACTGTAAGTGAATTGGTTACTCCCCTCCCAGTTATCAAAGAGAATTTGTTGTAGGCCGGTTTATTTCTGGGTTATATTGAAAGATGTTACTGCTGTGCAACCTAACCCAATGGCTGCAATTTACTGAAGAAAGGCATTCAATTCCTAATGGACAATCACATAATTTTGGTTGAGAAGATTCTGTCTTCTGAGAATTTGTTTCAAGATTTATCTGTAATTTCTGGCACTCCTATTAGGATCACTTCCAAGGGTCCTGTAAGGATCACTGCCAATCCCAAAGTTGCTCCTCTAATAATCACCACACTTGGACCTATTCCATATTCCTCGAATAAATCTATCCCGTGGAATTATGGAGCCGACGTCTACTATCATGGCGTCAAGCAAGAACAATCGATTACTTATAATGAAGGTATTGAAGTTGTTGATCCCGGTATTGACAATACTACTGGGACCAGTAAGGTTACTAGAAGAGGAAGGGTTTTCTCCATGGAAATATCTCTGAACACTATTTCTATGCTAGTTAAAGTTACCTCTACCAAGTAAACTACTGAGGCTCGGGGTAAAGAGCAAATAATGGAGCCTGCCTAGACAGAGGCACCTAAAGAAGTTGCAGTTGAAGACACTTCTAAGAAAGTGTTGGAAGAGATATTGAAGATTATCCGTAAAAGAGATTACAAGATTGTTGAACAGCTGGGGAAGACCCTATCTAAGTTCTCCATGCTATCCCTGTTACTCTGTTCTGAAGACCATGCACGGGCTTTAGTGAAGTTCTTAAAATCTGTGCATGTGCCACAAGAAATTTCTGCCGATCAGTTTGAGAACTATGTTTCTAGCTTAACAAATGACAATAGGTTAGGTTTTTCTAATGCCGATATGATTTCTGAGGGAAGAAACCATAACAAGGTCTTGTATGTCTCTATTGAATGCAGGGGCACTACTCTAGCTCACGTGTTGGTTGATAATGGTTCCTCGTTGAATGTTCTAACGAAGGGTGCTCTTGAAAGACTTAATTGCAAAAGGGTTATACTGAAACCGGATGATATTATAGTACGATCCTTTGACAGTTCAAAGAGAATGGTACATGGAGAGGTGGATCTTCTGATCAAGGTAGGTTCGTAGGTCTTCGAATCTACTTTCTATGTAATGGATATTCAGCCAACTTATTCTTGCTTACTCGGGCGCCTCTGGATCCATGGGGCAGGCGCTATTAACTTAACCCTACACCAGAAGCTAAAGTATCCCATGCAGGGAAAGTTTGTTATAGTCTATGGCGAAGAAGAATATATGGTTAGTCATTTGAACTCGTTCCGGTATGTAGAGATGGATGGAGAATTCATCGATATTCCATGTCAGACTTTTGAAGTTATCCATCCTACCGCTACTGAAGATGTTTCTTCCATTCCCAAGGGTACCAAGGCTCTGCTCGGAATGGCTTCGTTGAAGGATGCTAGAGCTGTTGTAGAAGAAGGTGGTTGTACTACTTAAGGCCAGCTTCCTGACATTCCGTATAAATCTGACAAATTTGGTTTGGGTTTCACTGTAGAGGGTCAGAGGGCCATTTGTCATGCTCGTGCTGGAAGACCACCATTATGTGTCAGCAACAACAGAGTCAACGTAATAGGAGATACTGATAATGATTATGACCTTGATAGCTAGATCTTTCCTACCATAGGCAACAGGCTCAACAACTGGAGGAATCAAGATATTATTTCAGTCTCCTTTAGTCATGAGTAATAGCTACTTTCAATTTTTGTTGCTTTCAAGTTTGGTTATGTAATATTTTAAAACAATGAATTTAAGCCTTGTGTCTTACCTGGGGCCCAACGGTTCGTTTGTAAAGGGTTGTGATTTAATAAACATGTTTTCATTTAATAAAGCATTGGACATTTTACATTCAAATTTTATGCTCTCTACCTTTCTTTTTACTTTTATCACTTTCAAATAGCTATGTGTTATTACACACATCCACACAATACATTGCAGACCCACGTCCATTTTGGATCCCGTTGATAACGATTCTGCTATTGCCACTTATGACTTTGAAAATCTGATCTACCAAGTCGAGGAAGAAGGCGAGCAAGATTGTGAAATACCGAGAGAACTTGCCAGACTATTAAGCAAGAGGAAAAGGCTATTCAACCACATGAAGAGCCAGTCGAGGTTGTAAACTTGGGTTCTGAAACAGACAGGAAAGAAGTCAAGATAGGCGTTAATCTAGAGGACAATGTCAAGAACAGGTTAATTCAGATGTTGCATGACTGTGTTGAGATCTTTTCTTGGTCATACAAAGATATGCCAGGGCTCGATACCGATATTATAGTTCACCTTCTACCAATGAAAGAGGGTTGTTCTCCAGTAAAGCAGAAGGTTCATCACATGCGTCCCAAAATGTCAAAGAAGATCAAGGCTGAAGTTATGAAACAATTCGATGCAGGGTTCTTGGCTGTTACATCATATCCTCAATGGGTTACAAATGTGGTTCCGGTACCATAGAAATATGGCAAGGTACGTATGTGTGTAGACTATAGGGATCTGAGCAGGGCAAGCCCCAAAGATGACTTCCCACTCCCACATATTGATGTTTTGGTCAACAACATTGCTCAACAAAAGGTGTTCTACTTCATGGACGGCTTCTCAGGTTATAATCAGATCAAGATGGCACCTGAAGACATGGAGAAAACTACCTTTGTCATATAGTGGGGCACTTTCTGCTACAAGGTTATGCCTTTTGGGTTGAAGAATGTCGGTGCCACATATCAGTGTGCCATGGTAGCTTTATTCCATGATATGATCCATCACGAAATAGAGGTCTACATTGACGACACGATAGCCTGATCTCAGAATGAAGAAGAACACCTTGACCATTTACACGAGTTGTTTGAAAGGTTGAAGAAGTACAAGCTGAGGTTGAATCCGAACAAGTGCACCTTTGGGGTGAGGTCCGGTAAACTACTAGGTTTTGTTGTCAGTGGTAAAGGTATCAAAGTTGATCCTGCCAAGGTCAAAGCTATTCAAGAAATGCCTTCTCCCCGTACTGAGAAGGAAGTCAGAGGTTTCTTGGGATGATTGAATTACATTGCTCGATTCATTTCTCATTTGACTGCTACTTGTGAGCCATTCTTCAAGCTGCTGAAGAAAGATTAGGTAGTAAAGTGGAAAGACGATTGTCAGATAGCCTTTGACAAGATCAAAGAGTACCTACAAGAACCTATAATTCTAGTGCCACCAGTTGAAGGAAGGTCTTTGATTATGTACCTAACAGCGTTAGAGAACTCAATGGGGTGTATACTGGGCCAACATGACGAGTCTGGTCAAAAAGAGCATGTAATATACTACCTAAGCAAAAAGTTTATCGACTGTGAAACAAGATACTCATTGCTCGAGGAAACTTGTTGCACTTTGGCATGAACTACTCGCTGACTAAGACATTATATGTTGACCCATACTATTTTGTTGATATCTAAAATGGATCCCATCAAATACATATTTGAGAAGCCAGCTCTCTCCGAAAGGATAGCCCGATGGCCAATGGTCTTGACAAAATACGACATTCAGTACACCACTCAGAAAGCAATCAAAGGAAGTGTACTGGCAGATCATTTGGCTCATAAAGCCGTAGAAGACTACCATTCTATTAATTTTTAGTTCTCGAAGGAGAACATTATGCTAGTCATAGATTGTGAAGAACTTGGACCGTATAAAGGACCTGATCCAGGATCCCGATGGACTATGGTTTTCGATGGAGCTTCTAATGCACTTGGCAACAGAATCGATGCTGTAATTATCTCTCCCAAGGGTTGCCATACACCCCTTACTTCCAGACTTTGCATTGACTGCACCAACAACGTGACAGAATATGAAGCGTGCATCATGGGCATCAGAGCTGCTATTGACTTGAGGATTAAGTTATTGAACGTATATGGGGACTCATCCCTGGTAATCAGTCAAATTAAGGGAGAATGGGATACAAAACATTTGAAACTCATCCCTTATCGGGATCATATGTTGACCTTAATCCCGTACTTCAAGGAAATCACTTTTGAGCATATCCCACGAGAAGAGAATTAGATGGCAGGTGCATTGGCTACCATGTCATCTATGTTCAAAGTCAGATGGGACAATGAGGCTCCTCGAATTACTATCAAAAGACTGGATGAACCGGCACATTGCTACGAAGTCGATACTGATGCAGTAGAAGAGAAGCCTTAGTTTTATGAGGTGAAGAGATATCTTGTGGCTCAAGAGTATCCTGAAGGGGCATATATCAATGACAAGAAATTCCTACAGAGGTTCTCTTCCAAGTTCTTCCTGCGCAATGGAATTTTGTACAAGCGCAACCATGATTCGACTATGCTTCGTTGTATGTACAATAAGGAAACAAAGAAAATTATGGAAGATATGCACGAAGGCACCTTTGGTACTCATTCCAGTGGACATATGATGGCTAAGAAGATTCTGAAGTAGGATACTATTGGTCGACTATGGAAACTGATTCTCATCACCACTCAAAAACTTGTCACAAATGCGAGATCTATGCTGAAAAAGTACATGTTCCTCTAGTTCCTCATAATATCTTGACTGCTCCTTGGCCATTCGTGATGTGGGGAATTGATATGATTGGATAAATCAAGCCTACGGCTTCTAAACGGGCATCATTTCATCCTCGTTGCCATTGATTACTTCACAAAGTGGGTTGAAGTAGCCTCATTTTCCTCCATTGCCAAGAATGTTATCGCCCGCTTCATCAAGCATAACCTTATCTGTAGGTATTGCATCCCCTAGAGAATTATCATAGACAATGGTACCAATCTAAACAACATTATGATCACGGAACTCTGCATGCAGTTCAATGTCAAGCACCACAATTCTTCTCCATATCGACCAAAGATGAATGGCGCAATGGAAGCCGCCAATAAGAACATCAAGAAGATTATACAAAAGATGACAGTGACATGAAAAATATTAGCACGAGATGTTACCATTTTCTCTTCATGGCTATCGCACTTCAACTCGTACATTAACTGGGGCAACCCCATTCTCTCTGGTCTACGACATGGAGGTTGTCCTACCTGTCGAAGTTCAAATTCCTTCTCTGAGAATTATGAAAGATGCGGATTTAGATGATGACGAATGGATTCAGACTAGGCTGGACCAGTTGAATTTAATTGACGAGAAAAGGTTGGCGACTGTCTATCACGGTCAGATGTATCATAAGCGTATGATCAAAGCCTTCAACAAGAAAGTCAATTATCGGGTATATCAGGCTGGTGACTTGGTAATAAAGCGCATCATCCTACCGTAAAGTGATCCCATGGGAAAATGGAATCCCACCTATGAAGGACCATTTGTAATCAAGAAGATATTTTATGGCGGTGCTATGATACTTACCACCATGGACAATGAAGATTTTCCGCATCCTGTGAACGCGGACGTAGTCAAAGGATGCTATGCATGAAAGAGACCCGCTAGGTTGATTGGCCTAGGAAAAAATAAGGGCATCTAGGAGAACCAAAAAGGTTTGGGCAAAAATTAGGGATATATATAAAGATTGTACACCTTGTAAGTCGAAAACCTGAAAAGGCGGCTTGGGAAAAAAAGGTATCCCGTTGGGCTGAAAACCCGAAAGAGCGGTCCAAGCAAAAGTTAGGGATTAAAGCGTACGACTATTTACCGTTGGATCACTTAAAACCATCTTTATTACCAACGTCAAGTTTTAATGGTGCAGAACAATTCAGTCAACTTCTTCCGACATCAAGGGATGAGATGCTCAAAGACACAGGGGAAATAACAGAGTTGAAACCCGACGAAATTATTTCCACATAGTTGTTTTTCTTTGTTTTGCTTTATACTCTTTTCATTTCACAACGACTTTCTCTTACTAGGATTTCTGCCTCTTTGTACAAAAATCGCCTTTTTATAGGCAAACCATCAATAGAAATACCATTTCAAAATTCAAATTATTGTTTTACTTTTTCTGTTTTGTTCGCAAAAACGTCCAATGACTAAATTGAATGAACATATGCATATGGATATGATTACTGTTAACAAATATATGCATAAAAATAGGAATAAGCATTTACTAAAGACTCTAGGAGTTTGGATAACGTTCAATATGCTTCCAGACAGGAATTGTGGCATCCTCCAGCAGTTAACATGATCATACTCCCCAGTAGGTCTCCTAGCAAATAAGGAAGTTTGATCATTTCTCCAGCATACAGTGGAGACTTCCTCAGTGCAGCCTATAAAATTCCAAACCCCATAAGATTTTGCTTCCTCAGCATATTTTACAGGAAGTTAATTCTCTAGTTGAGTTTATTCCTCTAATACTGTACAATTCCCTGCAGAGTTCTCTCCTCTAGCAGAGCTCATTTCCTTAGCAAAATATATTTCTCTAGCAGAGTCTATTTTCCCAGCAGGTTTTATTTCCCCAACAGAATTTAATTTCCCAAACAGATTTCATTTCTCCAATTACGGAAAAACACCGGAAAAATTCCCCTCTCCAGCAAAGGGTAGTCTAGGCTGCTATCCCCAGAGAGTGGCAACGGAATCTAAACCCGGGCCAGATATCATTTAACTATGTCTTCCCTCAGAAGAGTTGGAATCCATATTGGAAACTCGATCATCCAACACTCCAGAAGATTATCCATCTCTTTTATCCCCAGTCAGGATATATAAGAACTAAATTCCCCAGTAGTGCGATGAACGATCAATTTTCCTAGAATTTCTCTATCCCCAAGCAGAAGTCAAACATTCCCAGCAGAGTATCCTCAAAACAAAAAGCAGGAATCCCCAGCGGAGACATTCTAAACAATATTGAAGATTCATATTCTTCACCCCCAGCAATAGTCAGGGATTTATTTTCCCTAGACAAAGATGCCATATGAAGCAAACGCCTCAACAACATCTCACATCCATACATCACTTACAAGTATCATAGCATATGCATACAAAACACATATAGAACACTCTTAGTTACTTTGAAAACATCATTACCCAATGCATTACATACATCATGACATTGCATAAAGACTAATTTTATCTTTTCAGGTAAAGTCTACAAACAGACGAATATCATCAGCAATTTTCAAACAAGTCAAAGATTAATTCCCGAAACATGACGGGGCAACAATCTATATGACCAGCTCAAAGATTAATTCCCAAAACAGGATGAGGAAACTATCTGTACGACCAGGCGGTATGAATTCCTGAAACAAGACGGGTTCGCCAACAGAAAGCATGTCAAAGATTAACTCCAGAAACAGGAGGGGGAAACTATCTTTATAACCAGGCAAAGATTAACTCCTGAAACAGGACAGGGAAATTATCTTTATAACCAGGCAAAGATTAACTCCCAAAACCAAACGAGGAAACTATCAATACGTCCAGGTGGTATGAACTCCAAAAACAAGGACAAATTTATCAACAAAAAACATATTTTAGATCGATTCTTCAAGGAAAAATCTCAAATCATCAAAAGTCAAAAGTTGCTAAATTAGGGTTTCCCTTAGGAGAAGTCAATTAAACTTTGACCAAGCATAACTTTCACGTGCTTCATCATTTTTTCCCAGACAAATCTCATTTTGAATAAAGTTCAATTATCTACAACTTTGCCTCTCTAAGCTCAAGTCCAAAAATGCTTCATTTTAGAGATATGGGTCAATACATTATAGGTCATTTCAAAAGTCAACAAAAAGACACTTTTTGTCAAGGAAATTTACATCAAGATAAATTCTCCAAATGCAAAAATGATCAAAATAGTGATTGTATAGGACATCTTGAGATTTCCAAAAAGTCCAAGATCACCTTCAAAATATGAAAATTGAGAGAGTTTTGGTCAGTGCGAGTTGAAAATTTTGAGCAAATGTATGAAGTTCAAATTGAGCAAACATGATATTTTGGGCTATTGGGCCATTGTTTAAGAATCCAAGCGTGTATAACACTCCTTATACACCTCAAATCTTGTTCATGTACCCATTGATCTATTTTATTTTAATTATTTTTTATTTATTCATTATTAATTCAAAAATAAATAAGATAAAATATAAGGCTTCTTACACAAAGTCCAAGCCCATTTTATCTTTGACCTAATTCATGTTATATAATCTCCATCATTCATACATAAACGACACGAAACCCTTATCTCAAGAAAATTGTCCAAAATCTCAAATTTTTCAAGAACCCTAAAAAAATTTAAACCCTATTCATAGTCCCTTTCACTACAAACTAGCCACTCCATTCACTCCCAACAATCATACAGTGTAAGAATGGATAAATTTTTATGGTCCAAAGCTCACGAAACTTATATGCATTCATACTTTGATTTTCGATTTGTTTTAAGTTAAACTAATGCCATTAATACGTTTCTGAGATGTGTTTGTACAGGTTTGGATCATCATAAGGATCCCATGCAATCTAAATCGTGATATGCCATGTTTGCACCGATCCATATCGTTTTTGTTATACCTCTCAAATCAGGCTGTTTCAGTCCAAAATAACCATCCTATTGAACTCGCAGCCCTCTATTTAGGGGGTATGGTACTTTTGGCCTTCTAATGGTTGTTAATTTGCAGGGATAAATAATTGATTCACCGGAGAAGACGACCGGAGCTTGGGCTCCAGCGTCTCTCCGGTCTATGCATTTTTGCTGAATATTTGTTTATTTTGTTTAAATTAAATTAACGGATGTATTACCACCCCAACGATTAAAGCACGTGTGTTAAGGACTTAATATGCCAGGGCGTGGGTTCGAGCCCAACCTTTTGGAATTTTGACATTTTTCAGATTTTTATTATTTTGTAGATGATAAAACGTGTTGGTTGCCTTCTCTTAACACCAAGGCACGCTTGGCCCAATGGTGAACATGTTATTTATGTTGGCTGAGGGTGCAGGTTCAACACTCACCCCTACCTTTTCGGTTAATTTTCCTCCAAATTCTCTTTTCTTCTTACTATTTCTCTTATTTTCCTATTTTTACAAAATCTTTTTCAAACCTTTTTTTATATAAACCTTAATTAGTTTTAGGTTTTGATTTAATCAACCCTAATTAATTTTTAGGTTTTTATTTAATCAATTAATTTAGGTTTTTAGGTTTTTTTCATTAAACTTTCTTTTTAATTAAAATCAAACTTTCTTTTTAATTAAAATCAATTTAGGGGTTGTTTAACTTAATTAATCAATTTCTTTTGTAAGTAAAATTGATTAGATTATTAGGTTAATCATCAAATATTTTCTATCAAAAATCACCAAAGCAATTTCCTTTCCCTTTTCATTTTTACCGCTTCGCGTATTTTATTAATTTTGCATTTTTGCGATTATGTAATTGCACACGGTTTGTAATAGATAATTAGGATTTTTCATTTTCCCCATATTTTTTATTATATGTACCCCCATTCCCGAAGCCTTGTAATAGCATAGAATTTTACTTTTCCGCACTTATATTTTATGCTTCGTATACATTACTGTTAGCTTAATAGGATTGTATGACAAGATTAAAAGGAAATGGTAGCAAACCCTAATACAAGCTTATAAATAACTGAAACACAAATCATTTGCACACGCACACCTCTAGGGTAACCTAACTTAATGCATTCGATAAACACAGTCATGTCCCTCGAATGTGGGGACGCTTTAGCATTGTCCCTCAATTAAAAATATCATAGTCCCTCGATGACCATTTCGAATGTTGCCTTCGGTAAACGATCTAGTCCCTTACGAAATTTCTAAAGCGGTCCTACGAGTTGCTTTCAATGACTATGCGATGACCCACGCTTGTCCCTTCACATCCAACGACAAGGATTCTTAATAACTAATGATACATATAGCACTATCCAAAGGAGAAGGAAAAGTATAATAAATACCTTGAGTAGGTAGATAGTTCCTAATCGCTTGCTCACAAACAAAATGAAAACATCTTTTTCACAAACACTTTCAAAAATATTTTCAAAACACTTTGTATGCATTCTCGAGGACAAATACGAGAATCATTACAAAGGCTTGCCTTACTATTGGCATTTCTAAATATTTTTCAAATCCATTCACAAAAAAACAAATTTTCAAAGTGAGCTAGGCGATTAAGAGCCCGAAGATAACTAGAGATGAAAATGGTGCTAGCACCTTCCCTTTTCATAACCTACCCCCCGAACTCAATAATCTCAGAGGTCTTTCCTGTTATTTTCATCCTTTCCTTATTGGATAAAAGAAAAGTCGGTGGCGACTCTTGCTATCCCTAACATTTGCGATAAAATGAAAAAACAAGTCAATTCTCCCACCATATTACAACCATATTTGGGTAACCGGTTATCCTGTAATAACAGAGAAAAATCCATGCAATCTTTTTGTACGATCGTCCCATGTTTCAACCCCCAAAATTCATAATTTTCACATCTAAATTCATCTTTTAAGAAGGATAATTACTAACCATTATTTATCTACCAATCCTAACCAATTCATATCATCCAATCCCATCAAAAACACATTAGAATCACAAAAAATTCATCAATGGGAAAAACCCCAAAATCAACCAACTAGGGAGAAATCAAAACACACAATCAAGCAACCTAAATCCTACCATACCCCATAATTAGACAACCTTTTATAGATTTAGAATCCCTACTTACCTTTGTTTCTTGATTGGTTCTTGATTTCTACGGTGGAATCCTTGCCCTAGTTTCCTAGTGCTTCTCTCTTCTTCTACCTTCTATGCTTTTGTTATATTTCACGTACTTACTCAATTTTCCTTCTTGTCACTCTAGTATAGTCTAATAATAATATAACTAACCCAATAATAATTATTTAATTATTATTATAAAATAATAATTATTATTCTACATTATTCCATACACCTCTACGTTTTTACACATTTAGTCAAACACCCCCATAACCTCAACTTCTATAATTCAAAGGCATCTAGTCTCCAACAAGCATCACACCATGTTATAAAATCCATCAAGTCATATAATTTCACCGCATCATCTTACTATTTAATTAAAGATAATTCTAATTAAATCGGAGTGTTACAACTCTCCCTCACTTAGAATATTTTCATCCTCGAAAATTACCTGGAGCAAATAACTCTGGATAAGCCTCCCACATCTTGCTCTCTAGATCCCACGTCACATTCTCTTCGGAAGTTCCACCCCAAACCACTTTCACAAGAGAGATCTCTTTGCCTCTCAGCCTCTTTACCTCTCGATTCTCGATCCTCACAGGTACGATTTCAACAGTAAGATTATTCCGTACTTGTACATCATCTATCGGGATTACATGCGATGGGTCTTAAATATACTTCTGGAGTTGTGACACATGGAACACATCATGCAAATTTGGAAGGTTGGGTGGTGTGATGCAGTGGGAGAACTGACTTGATTGTTTTGCGTTTGATCGCAAATATTGCGATTAGCAAGATTCGTCATCGACTTTTCTTTTATCCAAAAGGAAATGTGAAAAAAAACATGAAAGACCTTTGAGATTGTTTCTTGAGTTCGGGGGGTAGATTATGAAAAGGGAAAGTATTAGCACCCTTTTCATCCATGGTTTTCCATGGGCTCTTAGTTACTTGCTAGATCACTTGCTTTTGTTTGAAATTATGCTTTTGTGAGGTTTTGAAAGTACTTTGAAAAAGAGGCCATTGTTTAGACAATCTTTGTAATGATTCTCGTTCGTAAGAATGTATACAAAGATGTTGATCTTTTTTTGAAAATGTTTTCAATTTTGTAAGATGTTTGGAAATGTGTGTGTTTGTTTTGAAAATTGCAAGGATATTTGTTTTGAAATGGAGCAAGTAACTAAAAGTAATCTACCTACTCAAATGTCTTTCTTGTTCATTTTCTTTTCCTTTGATATTGTTGTCTTACCATTGATTTGGTAAGCAACCCTATCTTTGGATGTAAACGGGACGGGTGTGGGTCATCGTATAGTCGTGATTAGAAATGTTTGTAAGGTATCTTAGCATTTTTGAGGGACTAAGATCATTTTATAAGGAAACTTTGAATAGCGTCATTGAGGGACTATGATCTTGTATTTGTTTGTTTTTGCTAAGACACCTTACATGCGTAATATGACCATTTTTGTAAGACAACCAAGTGGGATAACCCTAGGGGTGTTTTGTGTGCAAGTGTGTCATTTTCATGTTTGATTTTCTCTTGGATTAGGGTTTTCTATTTGGTTGATTTTATCTTTCCATACAAATCCTAATTATTAGCATATTATATAAAAGCGATAAATTGCGAAATTTAAATGTCCTACGCTATTACAACATTTGTGGGAGGGGGGAATACAATTTATGAATGAGGATTTGCAATAATATAAACCTAATTAAGCTATTATAACCAAATTGAATATGTATAAATATTTGAATAAATAATATACAAAAATGATTTAAATATGTAAAGGTATGTAAATACAAATAAGATTTTGTTTGGTTTTTCATGTGAAAAAGGTTTTAACCTAAACCTAATGAATAAATCAAGATTAATCTTAAATCAATTAAGAAAATAAAATATTTTTTAGAAAATATTTTTTGAATAAACCCTAATTCTATTTGATTAAAACAGAATAAATTTCTTTAAGAAAAAGTGAGTATTTTTTTTATATTTTTGTCTTGAAAATAAAATATGGCCCTATGAGATATTTTGGTCTCTTTTTTATAGTAAAATAAATATTTAATGAGTATAAAGAAAAAATAAATATTAAACTACTCCTAGTTTTATTTACAAGGTTTATTTAATAAAATAGGTAATATATAACTAAATAAAATATTTTTTGTGAGAAAAAATAAAATAAAATAAGCTAAAATATAATTTATCATTTTTATAATTTTTATGATTTTTAATATTAAGAAAAATATATTTAATAAAATAAAAATAAAAATAAAATGAATAATAAAAATAATGGGCCAGGGGTGCTGCAAGCAAACAGGAGGCAGAGTTAGAAAAAAATAAGGCCCAATGAAACAAAAAGCCCAGCGCTGCAAAGTGACAAAAAATGGCAAAAATGTGAGAAAAAAATGCAAAAGGCAGGCGCCAAGGCTCGAACCCATGACCTATGGCATTTTTGCGCGCTGCCTTACCACTGGGGTGATTGTACATCCGTTTATAGAAATACAAAGATGAATATATATTAGAAAATGCCCCCTTAAGGCAACTTCATCTTCAACCTTGAGCCATGGCCGGACCACCTGTATCTCTCTCATTTCTCCATGAAAATAGAAAGTCCAAACATGAAAATTATAGGGTTTCTTCCCACGAGTTCAACCATCTAACTTATGTAAACTAACAATCAAAGATCAAAGCTAATTTTACTTGCCCTAATTTGAAACCTAATTTTTACAGAAATTTCAAATGAAAAATTCTCTATACACAGCTAAGATAAATGAAAACTATGAACATGGTTAGCTTTAGGGAAAGGATATCTACATTTTTATTTCACAAATCAGGATCAAAGGGTGCTTGTATGAAGAGATAGAAGTTTGAGTTTTTAAATCTTTCAGTTGAGATCGTGAATGGAGTTTGAGCAAGTTTTGAGAAGGCCTGGGGATCTGTTTAGCTTGTTTGGACCTCCCTGAGTGTATTCCAATCCTTATCTTGTCTTGAAAGTCTCTGAATCTCCCTACTCAAGTCAACCTGCAAGCTTGATATTTGAAAATGGTGGATGGAGGAGGAGAAGTTACAGTTAGGGAACAGGGGTCTGGATCACTTAGATATGAAGTATATTAAGTATTTAGGTGGTTAAAACTCAAAACGCACGAGTGGTTTTGGAGATGGCTGTGCAAAATGCAAAACTGTCAAGCTATGGCAGATTTCTAATGGCAAAGTGTTTGGGAGTGTTTCTGAGTCTTAGCCTTCGTGTGTTAGGTTGCAATACCCTTGTGTATTAGTATGGAAAAGGTTTGACATCAAGCTTTCTCAAGATTTTCGAGTTATAGCCTTTTGGCTCTATTACTTGCTTTTGAATAAAAGTGAGGAGACAAGTCCATAAGTGATGTACAAGCATGGTCTGGTTTGGTAGAGGTTTCAAGAAAGTTGCTTTTGGTTTTGGCTTTGCTTGTGTGTAGAGAAAACAAGTGCAAAGCTCAAGGAGTGGAAAATTGCAAAAGTTGTTCTTTATCAAAATGGAAATGGCACCTTTGTGCCAAAAATGGAATTGTTCTTGTACAATGCATTCAATGCTTGGCTAAAAGCTTCCAAAAACTGTGAAAATGTTTAATTATGAAGTGAAAGTCAAGTTAGGAGCCTGCAAAGTAAGATTTGTTCAGCATGCTTGAGGATTTGAATTTTTGTTCTTCATGAAATGGCTTGAAATCAAAGTGATAAATCACCAACTTCATCTCTTCGATTCTCCCTACTCAAGAATTATCTCAATGAGTTCTTGGACATTTTGGAAAGCTTGCAATGTGCTCTACAACCCATATTTGAAATGCTTTTGGAAATTCCCTTTGGAACTATGTGAAAAATTGCCATGAAGTTAGGTCAAAAAACTGCCTAACTAGGGCAAAATTTCACTAAGTTATTTTAGTTCATGAGCATGTATTCACAAAATTATATATTATGATTCAAGCATCTTTAGGAGAAATTGTGTGAAGAAAAGTTGTATATTTCATGGATATCTACAACTTTCATGTTGGAAGTTTCCTTTAAATCATCTTGCATCATGGTGATAATTTCGCTCAAAGTTGAGAAAAAATAAGAAATTTTCTATACTTAGAAAATTTTCTAAGTTAAGAAAATTTCAACTTTTCAAAACAAAATCTTAAATCCTTGATTTATTGATGAACAAGTTTCACATTTTGACATTTTTTGATGAATTATGATCTTTGGCACTTGATTTTGACCAAAAAGTCAAAGTTTGACTTTTCAGTGCACAATTGACTTTTGACTAGTTGACTGCAAAATTCATCTGTTAATCCAATGGATTTGTAATGTTTTGGGCCATGTCATTAGGTCAAGATGATGCAATTGAACTCTTGAAATCAGGATTCAAACCATTTGATCATTTGCTAGGTCAAAAATCAGA
The DNA here is from genome assembly GCA_948472305.1 of Vicia faba. NCBI lineage: Eukaryota > Viridiplantae > Streptophyta > Magnoliopsida > Fabales > Fabaceae > Vicia > Vicia faba. The sequence continues at coordinate 816,232,432 of OX451741.1, read as the reverse complement.
AATTGCCCTTTCTCAATCAAAACCCTAATTTTGACCATTTTGCCCTTTTGATGATTTGATCAAATTTCTTGAGGAATTGTGGCCCAAACTTGGTCAAATGATACATATGAGTCTAATATGTTGATATGGATAAAAAATTATGAAGTTTGACTGTAAATTGGCCATGGTTGACTTTTTCCCCAATATAGTTGATTTTTAGGTCAAATGTCCAATTGACTGATCAAAAATGTGATTCAAGACTTGAAACTTGGCATGAGTAATCTTGGGGGTCCATAATGATCCTTGAAAGTCATATGAAGCATTGATAGTCCAAAAAATTCTTTTGTAAACTTAAACCCTAATTTTGGTCATCAGTGCATGAGGAGGTGACTTGAGCTGACCAAACCCTAATGCAGTCTTGAGTCAAAGAAATCTTGTGAGAAAATTCTTGATAAATGAGAGGGAAAATTTTAGGGTACAACAGGTGGCAAGGCCACTCTATATGCAACAGTCCCTACCTTTTCGGAAATTTGATACAGACCAATAAACCGAGAATTCAAGTTCTTTGACTTTAAAGCACGACCTACACCGGTTATCGGTGATACTCTTAAGAATACATGGTCTCCATATTGAAACTCAAGGTCCTTCATCCTCATATCATGGTAACTCTTTTTCCTACTCTATGAAGCTTTCATCCTCTCTTGGATTACCTTTACCGTCTCTGTAGTCTCTCTCTCCATCTCGGGTCCGAGCACCACATGCCCACTCAATTCATGCCAACACAAAAGTGTTCTACACCTCCGACCATACATTGCCTCGAAAGGTAAAATACCAATACTAGCATGGTAACTATTTCTATAGGTGAACTCAATCATAGGAAGACAACTATCCCAGGTACCTCCTTGCTCAAGAACACAATCCCTCAACAAATATTCTAGCAAGTGAATAGACCTTTTCGTCTGACCATTTGTCTATGGATGATATGCCTAACCCAATTTCAGCTTCGACCCTATTGCGTCTTACAAACTCTTCCAAAAAGTAGAAGTAAATCTCGAATCTCTATCTAATACCATGCTGGACGAAACACCATGTAGCTTCACGATCACGCGGAGATAAATCTCTGCCATCTTTGGTACAGGAAAATCAATACTAATTGGAATGAAATGAGCTGATTTTGTTAGCCAATCAATAATCATCCAAATTGCATCGTGTCCCCCTAGAGTATTAGGCAGTCCTGTAAAACACTCCATTAATATACTATCCCACTTCCATTCTGGAACATCTAAAGGTTCCAACAACCCCGCAGGTTTCTAATGTTTGACTTTCGATTTCTGACATGTCAAATATGCATACACAAAATGTGCCACATCTCGTTTCAACCCAGATCACCAAAATAACTTCTTTAAGTCGCGATACATCTTGGTAGCTCCCAAATGAATACTTAAATTACTTCTATGGCCCTCTTCCAGAATCATCCTCCTCATATCAATATCATCAGGGACACAAATCATGTTTCAGAATCTCAATACACTTTGGGATCTACTTTTAAGTCACTGTCTTCAGATTCATTACTCTCGACCATCAATTCTACCAACTTCACATCTAAATTTTGATATTCTTTAATATTATCTAAGAAGTCATTCTTAATCTTCAACATCCCCAACATCACACTCTGCGGTGTCACTTCACAAACCAAACTCATGTCTCTGAATCGTTCGATCAACTCTAGTTCTCTAACCATCATAGCAGACATATGCAAGGTCTTCTGACTCAAAGCGTCAGCTACCACATTAGCTTTACCTGGATGATAATTCAAGCCAAAGTCATATTCCTTCAACAATTCTAACCACCTCCTTTGTCTCATATTCAATTCTTTCTGATCAAATAGATATTGCAAGGTTTTATGATCACTAACACTTAAAACCTGTAACCATAGAGATGATGTCTCCAAATATTCAGCACAAGCACTACTGCAGCTAATTCTAGATCATGATTAGGATAGTTTCTTTCATGGATCTTCAATTGCCACGATGCATAAGTGACCACTTTATCATTCTGCATAAGCACACCACCTAAACCCAATTTAGAAGCATCACAATATACCACAAATGATTCCTTAGGATTAGGTAATATCAAGATTGGAGTCGTTTTCAATCTTTTTTTTAACTCAATAAAACTCTCTTCACATTGGATGTCCAACATAAATGCTCTATCTTTACAAGTTAGTTGAGTTAAAGGAAGTTCCAACTTAGAAAAACCTTCAATAAATCTGCTATAATAGCCGGCCAAACCCAAAAAGCCTATAATCTCTGTAACTGATTTAGGAGCTTCCCATTGTAACACTGCATCTACTTTAAATGGATCTATAACAATACCATCACCTAAAATAACATGACCAAGAAAGCTGACTTCACTCAACCAGAACTCACGTTTCAACAACTTTGCATATATCTTCTTCTCTTTCAATACTTGCAATATAATCCACAAATGTTCCACATGTTCCCCTTTAGACTTAGAATAAATCAAAATATCATCGATGAATACTACAACAAACCGATCCAAATAAGTGTTAAAGATGTGGTTCATACATTCCATAAACACTCCCGGTGCATTGGTAACACCGAAAGGTATAACTGAATACTTGTAATGTTCATATAGAGTTCTAAAAGTTGTCTTATGAATATCCTCATCTTTTACTCGGATTTTGTGATAACCCGACCTCAGATCAATCTTGCTAAAACATGTGCACCCACCAGTTGATCCATCAAGTCATCTATTCTTGGAAGTGGATATCTATTTTTGACTGTCACTTTATTCAACTGTCGATAATCCACGCACAACCTCATACTACCGTCTTTCTTCTTCACAAGTAATACCAGAGCTCCCCAAGGAGATACACTTGGTCTCACAAACTTCTTTTCAAGCAAAGCAAATCTTCTAATTGTTTCTTCAATTCTGATAATTCGGACGCCGACATCCTATATGATGCCATAGAAATAGGTTTGGTACCAGGTACGAGATCAATCAAAAATTCTACTCTTCTTTCTGGAGACATATCTAGAATATCATCAAGAAATACTTCGGGAAAGTCGCACACAACCTGCAACTTGTCAATTGTAGCCTGATTCTAAATGGATAAGGACACCATTAAAGAAAACAACTGAGCTTCGTCCTGCAATAACTCCTTCAATTGTTTGGAAGATAAGAAACCCTCTCCCTCTTCCTGTTCATGAGTAGAAAACTGTACCGCCTTGTTATAGCAGTTAATATGAACATAGTTATATTCCAACCAGTTCATACCCAAAATCACACCCATACTCGTCAACAGCAAACAAACCAGATCAGCAACAAAATCTCTGTCATATATAGACAAATGGCACTTCAAGCAAACTAGAGAAGTAGTCACCGATCCCTTAGCTGAAGTATCAACAACCATTTCTCCATTCATAGAAGATAATACAAGACTCAACTTTTTAACATGATCAACACCAATAAGGCAATGTGTAGTACCAATATCAATAATAGTAATTAAATGAGTATCATTAATGAAACATATACCTCTGGTCAAGTGGTCTCCACTGGATGTCTGAGTCCCAGCTAAAGCAAACACTTTCCCAACTGACCGGTCTTTCTTAGATTTCTGGAACTGGGCACTGATATGTCCTTCTTCATTGTAGTTAAAACATATTACTTCCTTGTGCTTACATTCGTTTATCTCATGCTCGAGTTTTCCATAACTGAAACACCTTTTCACTTCAATTTTCCATTCACTACTCTGATGACCAGGTTTTCCACATTTGTAACACACAATACCAGCAGAAAACCTCTCCCACTTGGCCTCTTACCATCAATAGCTTTTTGTTTTCCTTTGTTAGTCGAAGCATTGTAGGGCTTCCCACGATATTGTTGTTGCTTACCTCTCTTCTCAATGACCATCTTGTAGTGAGCCTCATTATCTTCTTCATAAATCTTGCAGCTATTCACTAAATAAGGAAATTTACGGATCCGTTGATACCCAATTACCTTCTTAATTTCTAAATGCAGTCAATTTTCAAACTTCACACACTTTGAGAATTCAACAGTCTCTTCGCTGTAATGAGGATAGTAGTTCACCAATACCATGAATTTGGCAGCATAATCAGCTACCGATAAATTCCCTTGTTTCAGTTTTAGATATTCGATCTCCCTCTTCCCACAGACATCCTCTGGGTAATACTTGACCAGGAATTCCCTTCGAAAAATAGCCCAAGTAATAGCCTCTCTTGTTCCTTCTAGTCTCTGGCGAGTAGCAATCCACCAGTCACCAGCCTCTCGTGCCAGCATATGTGTACCAAAACTTACTTTCTGTGCATCAGAATAGTCCATGACTCGAAAGATCCTCTCAATATCCTTAACCCACTCTTGTGCTCCTTCAGGATCATGCTTCCCTTTAAATGTAGTTGGGTGACTCCTATGGAAAGTTTCCAAAGCACGAGTCCCATTGTTCCCACCAGTGTTAGATTGATTCTGCATTGCCTGAGCCAGCTCCTGCAACGCATTAGCAAGTGCACCATTTCCTCTTCCAGCCATTACTCTACTTCACATTGCAACATCAAATAACGGTTAGACAGAAAAACATCGACAATATTCCACCGTCACACTACACTAACGACTCAAGAACCTGGCCGGACGGACTGACCTGCTCTGATACCAATTGTAACACCTTATGTCTCTGTTGATAATTTATATAAAATCAGAGTAAATTAATTTATAAATAAACATTAACAAAATAGGATGTCACATACTTCGCAAATCGCACTTGCTAAAAATTAGGACGCATAACACAAATCACATGCTTATAAGTCTTAAACTTCAATGCATTTTTTCATAGCGGAAAACATCAATAAATATTCATCTCAATTTTCCAAATCGAATCAATAATTATTGTCTTTCAAACATCAACATAATCATAAAATAATTCAAACAACAGAGCGATACAAGTTCACTCCTAACATAACAAAACAATTCACGTGAAACCCCCAAGTGTTACATATCAGAGCATACCTAACTCAAGATACACTATTGGAGGACCTCCTCTCTAAGCTTCGATCTCTAGCTACTTCAGATCATCTACACGTTACCCACGTGGAGGCAACATTCAAACAGAAAGGGGTGAGATGTCATATCAATATAAAAGAAAGCATAATAATGAGAAGGTACAGATTCAAGTACATAGTCATGGCATAAGTTACATCGTAACACAGTACATACTTTGATCATTATTCACCCATCGAATTATCAAACATAATATGATGCAAAATACCAACACAGACTCAATGCATATGGTACCAACAGGGTAAAACCCTCTTCACAATAATGCTAATTTAGGGAAATCAACTTAGCTCGCCAATACAAGCCTTCGCTTATGAATGCATGAGACACTATCATGCAATAACATACTTCGCATTTATCATTATTACTCATCACAATTTCGCCAATACAGGCCATCGTCATCATCCTTATCATGTATCTCGTGTTTCACAATCAAAATAATCATCGCAAGTAACTGCAACATAATTCATGGTGTTGTACCCCAAAATTTTCCCTCTCATTTTCTCAAGATTTCTCTCACAGGATGTCCATTGGTTCAAGAAGGCACAAGGATGGATCAGCTCAAGACACCTCCTCAAGCATTGATAACTCAAAATTAGGGTTTGATTTTTCACAAGTACAATTGGACTTTTAAGGCCCCATATGACTTTCATGGTCATTTTGGACTCTCAAGATTGCTCATGTTAAGTTTCAAGCTTTGGATCACATTTTTGCTCAGTTAATTGATCAGTTGACCTAAAATCAACTATATTGGGCAAAAAGTCAACTGCGGTCAATTTACAGTAAAACTTCATAATTTTTTATCCACATCAACATTTTGAACTCATATATGTCAATTGGTCAAGTTTGGATCCCAATTCCTCAAGAAATTTGATCAGATCACCAAAAGGACAAAATGGTTAAAATTAAGGTTTTGACTAAGAAGGCTCAATTTTTGACTTTTGACCAAATACATGACTTATTCGTTTGAGACATAATATCAAGGATTCAAATACATAATTTTTACCTAATGGCATGATTCAAAACATTTCTCATGATCAATTGATTGATAGTTAAAATTTGGTCAACTGATGAAAAAGTCAACTGTACACTGAAAAGTCAAACATTGACTTTTTGATCAAAATAAAATTTCAAAAATCATATTTCATCAACAAATGTCAAAATATGAAGATTGTTCATCAAGAAATCAAAAAGTCAAAATCATCTTTGAAAAGTCAAAATTCTAAGACTTAGAAATTTTTCTAAGTATTAGAAAGTTAACATTTTTCATGACTTCATCCCATTTTTTCACCAAGATGCAAGATGATTCAAGAAAAACTTTCAAAATGAAAGTTGTATATTTCAATGAGATATAAAAAATTTTAGGGCAAAAATTTTTCTAGAAGTGCTTTGATTTCAAGTTATAAATTCATAAAGTCATGTACATGGTATGAAAAAAACACTTAGTGAAATTTTGAGTATTTTAGGCAGATTTTTGGTACCAACTTCATGGCAAATTTTCACATGTTTCCAAGTTGATTATTCAAAAATGTCCAACATAAAGGTTTTAGAGGATGTTACAAGCTTTCGAAAATATCCAAGAACTCATTGAGATCATGCTTGATCTAAGAGAATCGAAGAGATGAAGTTAGGGTTTCATTCTTGAATTATAGGTCATTTTGTGATGTACAAGAACTCAAATCTCAAGCCCATGCTGCATAATATTTGCTTTGCAGGCCTTAAACTTGTGTTTCACTTCATAATTAATGGTTTACACAACTGATTGAGCCATTATTCAATTTATTCAAGCTTTATCCAAATCAATTTGTCATTTTGGGAAGAAAGTAACATATCCATTCTTGTAAAGCAAGCTTTATGCACAAAGTCAGCTTCTTGAGCTCCTAACTTGTTTTCTCTTATTACACTCCATCTACAAAGTCATAGGCATTGTGTTTAAAGTGGTTAACAACTCTATGAACAAAAGTACAAGGCATGGAAACTTGTTTTGTCAAGAAAATCACATGTTGAGCTTAAACATGGATTTTGAATTCAGATCAACTTGAACACTCCAAACCTTGTGCTTATAAATAGAGACATTATTTATGAGCTAAGACACGATATTACAAGCACTAAAACACCCTCAAACTCCCTCAAGCCAAAAATTGCATAAAACCTCCATTTTTGTGTCATTTCTGATTTTGAACACCCAACTCATAATTCCCTCGTGTGTTTTTTGGAAAAACCATTCACAAAACTTCTAATACACATATAGAGACTATCCCAATCTCTATTTTCAAACTGTAACATCATCTTCCTCATTCTCCATAACCAAAAACAGAGGTCTGCATCTTGACTTCCCCAGGCCATTTCAGCTACTCTCAGTTCAAGCCAACTATTGCATTAGCTTCCTAGAGGTTCAAGGAAACTAACCTGATCATCACCATCACTTGAAACAAGCTCAAACTCATTTCACGATTTCCAATTTTGAAGGTAATTTTCTGAACTTGCAACTCTTCATGTAGGCATTGTTAAGCTTCCATTTTCAAATACAAAATGTAGACATCATTGCTCTGAAGCTAACCATGTTCATAGTTTTCATTTATATTGCTTGAGCTTAGAGAATTTTGAGATTGAAATTTATGGAAAAATTAGGGTTCATATTAGGGACAACAAAATTCTTACTTATATTTGATTTATATTTTAAGTGATTTACATTTCTAGAATCGTGAGGAAAAATGGAACAACTTTCATGTTTGCAATTTTAATATTCATTGAGAAATGACTAAGATATAGGTGGTCTGGTTGGGCGTGAGGTTGAAGATGAAGTACAAGCCTTGGAATGGATTTGAAATATATATTTATGGTTTTATTTAAGTTAACAGATGTATAGTCACCTCAGTGGTAAGGCAGCGCGCGTATATTGCAGAGGGCGTGGGTTCGGACCTCAGTGCTGTCTTTTGTTTTGATTTTCTAACATTTTTATTCTTTTTGTTACATAGCGCGCCTGGGCCTGAGGCCATTAGACTTATCCCATTTTTTCTTCAACATCCCCCCTGATTACTATCTTACACGCAACCCATTTTATTTTCTTTTTTTCTGATTAAAAAAGGTTATTGGGCCAGGCTTCAAACAAAAAAAACTATTTTTCTAACAAACACCCCAACCTGATTTTCACACCCCTGACTCTTTTTATATTTTTATATTTTCTTTTTTTTTATATATTTTATTTTTATGTTCTTTTTTTTATTATTATCATTATTATTTTTATTAATAAAAAAGGACACGCACACACACACACACACACACACACACACACACACACACACACACACACACACACACACACACACTTGCTTCTTTCTAAAACTAAAAAAGACAAAAAAAATTTTTATTTATTTATACTATATCTATTTATTTTATTTCAAGACCAAAAACATTAGAAAATATTTTGTTACAAACTTTATTTATTTTTCTTAATTAATTTAATAATTAGACCTAGGTTTATTTATTATCTTTTTTTAATTCAAACTAACTTAGAATTTAGGGTTACTCTTAACCTAATTTATTTTTATGCTATTTTAGTTAATATTAAAATCTTTTCATAAAAACACTAAAAAATATTTTCTTTTCCAAATTAAGTTAATCTATTTTTCTTTTATTAAATCATTTTACTTTTAGTTCATTAGGTTAAAATAAAAACATTTTCTTAACAAAACCAAACAATTCATTTCTTTTTCATTCATTATCTTATACATTATTTCTTTACATTCTTGTATGTTATTTATTCTTGTACATTTATTCAATATGGTTGTAATAGATAATTAGAGTTTAATTTCTTGCAATCTCCATTTGTACATTTGTATTCCCCATCCCCAAAATGATGTAATAGCGTAGGACATTTATTTTCCGCAATTTATCACTTTCATATAAATGCTAGTAATTAGAGTTTGTATGGCAAGATAAAATCAATGTTTAAAAAACCCTAATTCAAGATAAATCAAGCATGAAGTACAAACACTTGCACACTTACACCTATAGGGTTAACTCCACTTTGTTGCCTTAAATAAATAGTCATGACATGCATATCTTATCCAACACAAATCAAAAATACAAAATCATAGTCCCTCGATGATGCTACGAATGTTGCCTTACAAATGATCTTAGTCCCTTAAAAAATGCTAAGATATCACACTACATTGTTATTTATGATTATACGATGACTCACAATCATTCCTTTACATCCAAAGATAAGGCTTCTTACCAATCAATGGTAAGATAGCAATGTCAAAGGAAGATAGAAATGAACAAAAGACTTTTGATTAGGTAGAATGTTCTTAGTTGCTTCCTCACAATCCATATTTAAAAAATAAACATCTTTTCAAACACACCAAACACTTTCAAAGACATTAAATATTTTCAAAAGTCTCACACTTTGTATGCATTCTTATAGAGACAAGAATCATTACAAAGTTTGCCTAAACAAAGACGCTTTTTAAAAATACTTTCAAAACTCACCACAAGCACATTTTCAAACAAAGCAATTTTCAAGTGATCTAGAAAGCAACTAAGAGCCCATAGATAACTTTGGATGAAAAGGGTGCTAACACCTTCCCTTTTCATAACCTATCCCCCGAGCTCAAGAAAAATATCTCAAAGGTCTTTTTTGTTCTTTTCACCCTTTCCTTATTGGATAAAAGAAAAGTTGGTGGCGACTCTTCCTATTCGCAATAATTGCGATCAAACGTAAAACACCCAAGTCAGTTCTCCCACCGTATTACAGAAGTGGCGACTCTGCTGGGGAAATATACTTAAAAGTGGGGTTACCTTAGATCTAGATCACATTTAAATTGCTTTCATTGTTTGATTTGTTTTTTTTTACATTTATGGATCCTTGTTTGGGTTTGTATTGATCCTCTACCCGGATCGGGGAATACCTTTAGGTAAATAGCAAAAATTATGGAGACTGTACGGTGTAGACCGATATGGTTGAGACAATAGCTATATTAGTGTGACATATTTGTAGGTACCGATATCCCTTATGGTGAATTAAGGAGAATACGGGGCCGCTGTTTGGTGTCGAAAAGTACTAACGAACCTTAGAACCATTAATTGAACAACTTGGCCATTAGGATGTAGTGAGGTAGCCGACTTTGGTGCAGTACTAAGTTGGTTGATACTCGACACTACACTCATTGAGATCTGACTCTTGGGATAATAAAGAGGCTTGCGCTGAAACAATGCCCAATGTAGAAGGATCAATGATATTGAGATCCCTAGAACCCAATTAGTTTCTAGGATAGGTTAAGCCAACTAAACTTCAAAAGGGTAGTTACCTATGAATGCATGAAAGCCTAAACCTAAGGAATTATGTGCCTTGTGTGTATATGTTCACTTGTACATAACATCATAACATCATACCATTGCATTTTAGCACCAATCATTTCAAGGACTTTGGGATGTATCCTTGTGATGTTTTGTAGGACACGGCTTCCGCACGAAGAAACACTATCAGAATCAACCTTGTGAAAGTGCCTCCTTAACTTAAGGAATTAGAATCAAGGGTTCCCAACTATTCTCCATTCACCAAGAAATATGGTCGTCTTGTCAACCTGGTCACAACAAACTTTGAAGAGGATATGGTACATGTGCTATTCCAATTCTTTGACACTAAACACCATTGCTTTACCTTTCTTGATTTCCAACTTGTACCCACTATGGAAGAATTTTCCCAACTCTTGGGAATCCCTATTCTTGGTCAAATACCCTTCAACAGTATGGAAAGAGACCCAAGACCTGAGGAGATTTCTCGAGCTCTACATTTGTAACAATCTGACGTTGTGTCCAATTGGGAAACAAGTAGTGGTATCAAAGGGTTCCTAGCCAAGTTTTTGTTGGAGAAGGCTCAAGATTCTTGGGATGCTCTGGATCTACAAGCCTTTGAGGAAGTGTTGGCTCTTCTCATCTATGGGATGGTTCTATTTCCTAATCCTGGCCAATTCATAGATGTGAATGCAGTCAAGATTTTTCTATCTTGCAATCTGGTGCCTACTTTACTTGGGGATATCTTACATTCTCTTCACTCTTGCACCATGAAGAGAAGAGGACTTCTTATATGTTACACTCCTTTATTGGCCAGGTGGTTTATTTCACACCTACCCCGATCTGTTGTGAAGAACGAGTAAGGCTTAAGATGGTCTAGTAAGTTGATGTCACTCACCCATTTTGATATTTATTGGTGTTCTCGATCCATGGAGGATATTACTATTATTGACCGTTGTGGAGAATTCCCTAATGTCCCTCTACTTGGCGTTAGGGGAGGTATTACCTACAATCCTTGTTTGGCTTTACGACAATTTGGTTATGCTAGGAGGTATGGCCCTCATGATGCATTTGTCCAAGGAATTGCATTTGACTATGAGAACGATGTTCAAGGTTATCGTCAGAGATTCATACGAGCTTGGGGCATGGTTAACAAGGTTGATAGTAAGACTTTAGGGCATAAGAACTCCATTCCTTTGGAGCCTTATCTCAAGTGGGTGCGAAATCGCGCCCAAAACCTCGTGATACCTTATGAATCCATGCTACCTATCATCATGGAGCCTGTTGCCGAAGGATATGTTCTATATATTGTCCTTTATCCTGCTATGCCTACTACTCTTGAGGATTTGCAAAGATCTTAGATTCAGCTAAAGGGAGAGAGAGACACATTTAAAGCCCAGTTTTATGCAACCGAGAAGAAGACATTGGAGCTCACGAGACAACTTCATGAAGAGAGGAGCCTGAACGCCTATATTGCTCCAAAGAGGAAGCATCCATAGGAAACTTGAGCCATTTTTATTGTATTTTTTGTTTCAATGTAAGCCCAAGAGGCATGTTGTAATCGCATTCACACATGGGAAGATCTGGCCACTGCTTTTTATCATCAATATCAATACAACGCTGATTTAGCACCAACAAGAGTTCAACTTTAAGGAATGACAATGGGTATTAATGAAGGGTTTAAAGAGTACGCACAAAAATGGAGGGATCTAGGCGGTAGGGTCCAACCACCACTAACTGACAGAGAACTAGTTGATATGTTCATGGGTACATTAAATAGCTCATATTTTAACTTGCTAATTGGTAGCTCATCTTTCGGTTTCACTGAGTTAATTCTGACTGGTGAAAGGGCCGAGAGTGGAATCAAGAGTGGAAAAATCCCCATGGCATCTGCTTCTACCTCGAGCACTATAAAGAAACCCTTTACTGGAAATAAAGCAGCCAATGTTTTTTATGGATCCAGGGGCCATACCAAGAAGGATCACCGTCCATCTGTTAACGCTATTTTGATCTCCAACCCTCCATCTACTCAAAGACAATCATCCAACCATCAACAATATGAAGTTCCCCGAAGACAATTCACAAGGATTAGCATGTCATTATCCCAAGCCTTGTAACATCTGTTGAAGGCCAACTTAGTGACATTGCGTGATCCACCATCAAATCCAAATATTACATCATCGAAGTACAATCCAAATGCCAAGTGCGCGTATCATTTCAACAGCCCTGGCCATGAAACTGATCAATGCTGGGTGTTGTACCCCAAAATTTTCCCTCCCATTTTTCACAAAAATCACAACCATAGGGTTCCTTAGATATTCAAGAATGGCTCAGGAATCGATCAGACGAATTTTCTCCTTTGGAAATAAACCAGCAATTAGAGTTTTTACTTGCAGTTCTCAGAAAAAATGAATTCACCAAGATCCAATTGGCTTTAACATGTTCTCATGCTTTTTTTCAAGTTTACTGAAAGATTATTGTTTGTTCTCAAGGCATATTCATTTGGGATAAGAGATGGGATCTAAGACTGTTCATTTGGAATATTCATGTTTTGGTTGATCCTTGTTAACCAGATAATTTGCGTCTGTTAAGACATTTGCTGGTTAATGGAATAAGACATTTGCTGGTTTATGGAATGGACATTTGTTTGTTTATGGAATACACAGTGCGTGTTTATTTGGAATACAGCTGCAAGATTACAGAGTTATTGGATTACTTGGAATTTAAGTTATCTTGGTTGGAATTATTGGAATACAGTTTCAATTATCTTAATCAGGAATCTTAAAGAATTAGTGAAGATGCGAAGAGAAAATTGCAAGTTATTGACAGTAAAAGATTTTAATGGACATCAGAATACCTCATAAGAATTTATTTCATTTATTTCAAAAATTGTTACAATACAATTTATTATTTAAATGCTTTAAGTTTTTACAACTTATTGTATTTGAAAAAATAAATTAATACAGTTATTTGAGTATTCCTATCTAAATTACAAAGGAAGAATTTAAGCCTAAGAGTGACTAAGCTTCCATTGCTTCCATGAACGCCAAAGAATCTTCTGCTTCCTCTGCTTTTCCACCATCCAATTTGCGCTCACATGAAAAACAAAAGACAGAAAATTGATCAGTACAGTTAATTGGACATGGTTAAGAATTTTCAAAAGAAAAAAATATGCTCATCATTAAAGTTTTCAATTTGGAATCAGAGGGCTATTTTTAATTCATCACATTTTTATTTTTCCATTTTGAAAATCACAAGAAGATTGCTCTTCTTGGTTCACAAAAAGAAAAATAAAAATGTAAGCAAAGTTGTCCAAATAAAAAAAAGAATGCAAGCAATTTATCCAAATACAAGCAAAGTTGCCCAAACAAGTGAAAATATACAAGCAGCATGGCCAAACAGGGAGCAGGCGCGCAAATTTCCCAAACAAGTGAAAATATACAAGCAGCATGGCCAAGCAAGCAGCAGGCGCGTAAAATGCACAAGACAACAGCATATCAGATGCAAACAAAATACAAACAGCAAAATGGCAAGCAATATAAGCAGACAAAAGAGCATCATCAAGAAGGAAATATAAAACTAAGTCAACAAGCAAGAGGCTTGTTCATGAGCTTTTTCATCATTTTCCAAATTAAAAATTGCAAACTTTTCAGAAAATATTTGGCTTAGGGTCATTAAGAGAGGAAGAGGAAAGAAGTCACCTAGGGGATGCTGCCCTGCTGTCACAATTGCACCAAATATGCTAGCAAACAAAACTGCAAGGAAAAGAGCCTAAGAAGAAAATCCCAAAGTATTCAAAATTTGGTGGTTTCCCACCATTTTGAATAAGCTGCAAAACTGTCAAAGAGAAAAGCCAATATAACAGTAGAGAGGGTGTAAGAGAGAGAACACAAAAAAAATTATCAATCAGCAAAATCACAAAACAGTTCAAAACCATTGAAAACTGTTACAAGTTTTTAAAACATACAAAAAACCAAACTGCCATCTTCCTCAACCAACCTTCAAAATGCTGTCAAACACACAAAGCCCTTCAAACTGTTAATAAGTTAAAATAACCAAAACCTGTTAACAAGACCAAGAAACCAAAACCCAAAATCTTAACCAAACCAACAACTCAGAAAACCATCAAAACTCAGTTCAAACATCCCAACAATTTGAAATTGTCAAAAACCATTTTCAACAAAACCTGTTAACCAATGCACCAAGCCTAAAAAACCATCAAAAATAACCAAGTTCAAACAACCAAAGCCCTGCAAACTACAACAATTTGAAACTATCCAACCATCCCAAACTGTAACCATCAAGAACATACCAAGTTCAACATACAAAAATCACAAAAATCCCAAGCCTGTTAACAAAAACAACCAGCAAAAACTCCAAAACTCAAAAGCCTAACCAAACTGTACAACAACAAAAACCATAAGAAATCACAACCAAACTGCCATCAACATCCCAACAATCCAACATTCTCATCGAAACCAAAACTGTCCAACCATTACCAACCATTCTCAAAAACCATTTTTCAATATAAAGCTCCAAAATCTCAAACTTTCACAAACTGTATCAATTCAACAAAACAGTTCAAGAACCAAAGGGTTATTAAGACAGAAAGAGACACGGAAGCATCATCATCATTGTTCAACATAAAGGACAGAAAAAGAAAAAGTTACCAGAAGCGTGCATCCTTCGTCATCATCTCTTCCTCCTTACCTAGCCCGTCACCAGGGAGCATCTCATCTCAAATCTCACTATCCTCTCACAGAAAATCTCCAAAGGTATATTTCTTGACAAACTATTTACTGCATCTCAAACATATAACACAATAAGTTAATAGAGAAAACGTGAATAAGGCAAAACAACAACAAAAACTCGTTTAACCGTCATACAAAATCGTAACAAAAAGAACAGAATCATACCCTGTCAAGAGCGAAGCCATTAGGGCTTGGCTAGGTAGTGAGAGAGAGGCTCCGGTAACAAGGGTGGGAGGAAGATCAGAATAAGCGTGCATGTCAAACCCTTTAGTTGATTCCATCTCAGAACCTAGGTTTTACCCACACAAAAAAAGCTTTTCATTCATGAATCAGGGACGGATAGGGACAGAGTGAGAAGGATGAACGAGTGAGGGAGAACGAAAGAGACAACGGTGCCGCTGTGAGTGCAAGAGGGCACAAATCCTAATTTTTGTTGTTTACCCTAATCAAACACATTAAGAAAGCTTAAGAGCTTTGGGCCTGTCTTGGCATAACCTTAAGCCCACGCATTTCCTGATTCCCTTCCCCCTCTGCCTTGTTTTTCTTTCAGCAAAATAATAACCCTTTTTAGGCCTAGCACCCTCCAAATTCTTTAAAGCCCATTTTCTTCCTTTTTTTTTATTTGTTGTTATTTGTTTAGAAAATTACTAATATTATTTTTTTGCACATTTTTTTAGTCTTAAGAATCAATTTTCATTATTTTCTTTTTTATAACTTTTTATTAATTTGTAACATTTAATAAAAACACCAAAAAAATCAAGATTTATTTTAATTAATTTTCTTTCTTTAAACTTTTCCTTTTAAATTAATAAAATACATAAATGAATAATAATAATAAATTTTTAACCTTTTTAGAATAGATTTTTATTTATCTCTTTTCAAGTAAATACATACATTTCATACTTTATTGATTTTATTTTCGTAAATTGTCTTAGCTTTATATTGAATCGCACAACAATTCGATTTGGTTGTAATATTTGGACATTACTATTTTTTTTATGTGACTCATCCCCATTTGTAATAATTATACCCCCATTCCCGGATACTTTTGTAATAGCTTAGACTTTTAATTCCCGCAATTTATTGCTTTCTATATATTGTGTAGTAATTAGGCATGTATGGCAAGATTCAAAAATCAATCGCTAGATGACCTAATCCAAGAATAAATAACTTGAAATCAACACACTTCTCACACGCGCACCTCTAGGGTAACCTTGCTTGTTGCCTCGGAAATACAATCATGTCCCTCGAATATGAGACACTCTAGCAAATGACCCTTCGATAAACAAAGATCGTAGTCCCTCGATGACCCTCGATGTTGCCTTTGATAAAACGATCTCGTCCCTTACAAAATTGCTAGAGCGTCTCACAAGTTGCCTTCAATGATTGTAAAATTGACCCGCGCCTGTCCCTTCATCTCCAAGGATGGGGCTTCTTACCAAATTAATGGTAAGATATCACCATTAAAAGGAAGAAAAAAGAACAATTTAAGACCTTTCGAGTAGATAGATTCGCTCTTAGTTACTCGCTTGCTCGCGACAAAAAATTTCACACCTACACTTCCATTTCCAAACATTTTCAAAAGATAAAATGTTTTGTATACGTTCTTATAGAGACGAGAACCATTACAAAACCTCTTTTCAAAACTCTTTTCAAAACACGATTCACAAACACATCTTTGAACCATTTTTTTGAAACAAAACTTTGTATACGTTCTTATAGAGACGAGAACCATTACAAAGAGACTTTCCAAAATACTTTCAAAAAACCACACCACAAGCACACAATCAAACAAAAGCAAGTGATCTAAACGAGTAACTAAGAGCCCATGTAAAACCATGGATGAAAAGGGTGCTAACACCTTCACTTTTCATAATCTACCCCCCGAACCCGAGAAAATTCTCGAAAGGTATTTCCTGTGTTTTTTTACCTTTACTTTTAGATAAAATAAAAGTCGGCGGTGACTCTTGCTAACCGCACAAGTGCGAACGAAACACAAAACCTCTAGTCAGTTCTCCCACCGTATCACATAAATGGCGACTCTGCTGGGGACATAAAATAAAAAAAAGTGGGGTTACCTTAGGGTTTTAGATCACCTTTACATGCTTATCTTGCTTGACTTGTATGCTTTATATTTTGGTTCTATTTGTTTGGGTTTGAATCCTCTACCCGGATTTAGGGCACCTTTTTAGGTAAATAGCAATAGATTTTGGAGACTGTACGGCGTAGACCAATATGGTTGAAACAATAGCTATGTTAGTGTGACGCAATTGTGGGTACCGGTATCCCTCGTGGTGAATCGAGGAGAATACTGGGCCGCTGAGTGGCGTCGCGAAGCACTAATTAACCTTAGAACCCTAATTGAACCAACTTGGCCGTTAGGACGTAGTGAGGTAACCGGTTTCGTTGTAAAGCTGAAAATTGGTTGACACTCGATACTACACTCATTGAGGCTAGACTTTTGGGATATCTTGGCCGCAAGAAAATATTGATTATGCTGAGACAATGCCTAAAAAGAAAGGCAGTGATATTGAGATCCTTTAGAACCCGATCTTTATTCCTAGGATAGGTTGAGCCCACTAAAACATCAAGAGGGTATTTACCTACAAACTCATGCAAGCCTGAAACATAGGGATCTGTTTGTTGTGTGTATATATGTTTGCTTGTACATAAACATCATGAACATCATCAACATCATATGCATGCTCACTAACCATTTCAAGGATTTAGAAATTTATCTTTGTTTTTGTTTTGTAGGAAATGAGTCCTCTCCGAAGAAACACCATTTGAATCATCTTTATGGAAGCATATCCTCAACTTCAAGAGCTAGCCTCAAGAGTGCCCGGGGATTCTCATTTTACCAAGAAGTATGGTCGACTTCTCATTTTGGCTACATCCAACTTCCAAGAAGAGATGATGTGTGTATTGTTCCAATTCTTTGACCCTATACATCATTGTTTCACTTTTCTGGACTATCAGTTGGTACCAACATTGGAAGAGTTCTCTCTGCTCTTAGGAGTACCCGTGCTTAATCAGATACCGTTCACCGGTCTAGAAGGGATTCTAAAACCCGAAGTCATCGTCGAAGCTTTACATATGAAGAGGGACGACGTCACAGCCAATTGGGAGACAAGAAGTGGGGTTAAAGGATTTTTAGCTAAGTTTCTGTTGGAAAAAGCTCATTCGTTCTGGGATGACATAGATTTCCAAGCTTTCGAAGAAGTGCTAGCTCTCCTCATTTATGGTTTGGTTCTGTTTCCTAACTCGGACCAGTTCATAGACGTCAATGCCATCAAAGTCTTTCTCTCTCGCAATCCTATACCCACCTTGCTAGGAGATATCTTGCATTGTCTTCATACCCATACCATGAAGAAAAAAGGTACCCTTTCGTGTTGTATACATCTACTTGCCAAGTGGTTCACTTCACACCTGCCTCAGTCAGCATTGAAGAATGAGCAAAGATTCACTTGGTCTCAAAGGATGATGTCTCTCACCCACTCTGATATCCGTTGGTGCTCAAGATCCTTGGAAGATATCTCTATCATCGACCGATGTGGTGAGTTCCCTAATGTACCTCTGCTAGGTATTAGGGGAGGTATCAGCTATAACCCGTGTTTATCTCTTCGGCAATTTGGGTATGCCCGAAGGGACGGCCCTCATGAGATGCTCGTCCGAGATCTGGTTTTTGACTACAACAAAGAAGACCAAGGTTACCGCCAGAGGTTTACATGTACTTGGGGAATGGTGAACAAAGTGGACAGTAGAACTTTGGGACAAAAAAATCTATCCCTCTCGAGCCTTACCTTAAGTGGGTACGGGCTCGTGCCCAGAGTCTCTTAATGCCTTACCCTTCCATCCTTCTTGTCATCATTGAGCCTGTTATTGAAGGAGACGTCCCGTACACCGTTCTTCATCCAGACATGTCTACCTCTCTCGAAGACCTGCAGAAAGCCTGGATTCAGTTGAAGGAGGAGCGAGACACCTTTGAAACCCAGTACTACACCAGTGACAAGAAGGTTTTGGAGCTCACCAAGCTGCTTCATGAATAGAAGAATCTGAATACTTACATCGCTCCCAAAAGGATGCGTTCGGTCTTTTTATCTTGAGAATTTTGTTGTATTTTAGTTTCTTTCTTTGTAAGCCCGAGGAGGCATGATGTATTCAAACTTGGTTTTATTTAATATGACGTGCGTTCTTTTTGGTTTGGGCAAATTTAAATCTTCTAAATTTCCTTGAAATCATTTGCATATCGCATCTTCATTCATCATATGCATAAGAAGGTCTTCACACCAGGTTTCCTTATCTCTCTGCTATTTATTTCAGCAAGATGGATATTGAGCAGACGGTCAGAGACTTACAAGTGCAGAATTCACAGTTCCAACAGCTACTCATGACCTTGGCTAAGGGTCAGGAGGAGCTCAAAACTTTGCTGGAAAAGGAAAAGGAGAAAAAGAAAAAGAAAAGAGTTGGTGTGGCTACTTTGGGTAGAAGATTTGAAGGTCACGCTAGAAGGGTCTTGGATTTCCCCTCAACATCTAATGAAGGGGTTGGAAAAGGAAAGGGAGTTGCAGTACCAACTGAGTCTGAGGAAGAAGAAGAAGAAGAGGAGGATGAATACTATTCTGAACAACAGTACCCTCATGCAGACAACAAATACAAGAATCTGGAAGAGCGTCTGCCAGCTATGGAGGTGCAGAGAGTGCCTGGGCTGGACTTTGAAGATCTAGGGCTGGTCTCTGGAATTTTGATTCCCCCAAATTTAAGGTGTCTATATTTTCTAAGTACGATGGTTTGTCTTGTCCAAAGATGCACCTGCGGTCCTACGTCAGAAAAATCCAACCGCATTCTTCTGACAAGGATATGTGGGTCCATTTCTTCCAGGACAGTCTTTCGGGGACGCAGTTAGATTGGTTCTACCAGTTAAAGAGGTCAGATGTGCACAATTGGGAGGATTTGGCAACTGCCTTTTATAGACAATATCAATATAATGCGGACTTAGCACCAACCCGTACTCAATTACAGAGTATAGGCATGGTCTCAAATGAAGGATTCAAAGAGTATGCCTAGAAATGGAGAGACTTGGCGGGGAGTGTACAACCACCATTGTCTGAAAGAGAGCTTGTGGATATGTTCTTAGGTACACTATCGGGCACCTTTTTCAATCACTTGATCGGAAGTTCGTCTGCAGGGTTCACCGAGTTGATTCTGACTGGTGAGAGAGTTGAAGCCGGCATCAAGAGCGGTAAAATTCAAAAAGATACATCTACTTCCGCTGCCATCAAAAAGACTTTTCCAGCAAAGAAAGAAGTCTCAGTTGTCTACTCTCAAAGAGGTCGGGGAAGAGTTGAGCGCCGGCCAGCGGTGGGGGGCGTAATGATTCAGCAATCTGCAGCTGATCAGCCCAGAAACAATCAACCCAGAACCAATCAAGAAAGGGTGGAAATACCACAACGGCAGTACACCCGGATAAACATGACACCTTCTCAGGTTCTTCCCCATCTCTTGAAGTTAAACCTTACAACCTTGAAAGAGGCACCGAAAAATATGAATACAACTTCTCTGTACTACCATTCAAACGCCAATTGTGCAAATCATTCAGATAGCATAGGGCACGACACCAACAATTGTTGGGCCCTCAAGAATAAGATCCAGGATTTAATAGACGCTAAAGATGTGGAATTTGACGCCCCTGAAAAGCCGAATGTGATCTCCGCTCCAATGCCAAAGCATGGCCATAATGCCCATGCTGTTGAAGAGGATCTTTTTGTCGCTACTGTTGATGATTTAATGACTCCGTTACCAATAATCAAGTTGAATTTGTTGAAGGTTGGGATTTTCCCAGGATGTGAAAAAGATTCCTGCCTTTGTTCATCCTTACCAACCGACTGTCCATTGTTGAAGATAGGCATCCAACGCCTAATTGATAATCAAGAGATCCTTTTTGAGAAGACTCTTGTTACTCCGACTCATGTCAATGATATTGCCATAATTACCATATTTGCCAATCTTTCTAAGGTCTCCAAAAGACCTGTTAAGATTACATCCGATCCGAAGATTGCACCTCTGAAGATAATTATGTCGGGGCCTATCCCGTACAAGTCAACCAAATCAATACCATGGAACTATGGAGGAGAGATCTTCTACCACGGTATTAAACAGATTAAATCAACTGAAGAAAGTTCTGATGAAGAGACTTCCGACATTGGAAACATTGCTGGAACGAGTAAAATCACCCGCAACGGAAGAATTTTCTCTCCGGAGATTGCTCCTCCAAGGGCAGTCTTTGGACCCTCAAATGCTCCTAAGGTTACCCCTGTGCCGGTCAACATATCTGTGAGAACTCCAGTTATTGAAGAAGTTGTTACTCATGTGGTTGTACCCTCTACTGTTGCTGATGATAGAGGGAAAGGGATCCAAGAAGCGCCCGTCAGGACGAGGGCTCAGCCTGTTGTCATCCCTGAGACCACTCAAAAGGAAATGGAAGAGATTTTGAAAATAATTAAGAAAAGCGACTATGATGTTGTGGAATAATTGGGGAAAACCCCCTCAAAAATCTCTATACTGGCCCTGCTGCTTTGTTCAGAGGCTCATGCCAAAGCTCTGATCAGATTTTTGAAGACGGTCCACGTGCCACAAGAAACCTCCGTAGACCAGTTCCAGGAATGTGTAGCAAGCCTAACAGCAGACAATGGTCTTGGATTCTCCGATACCGATTTAACATCTAAGGGGAGAAAGCATAATGACGCTCTGCATGTCTCGGTGGAATGCAGAGGGACTACTCTAGCTCACATTCTGGTTGATACTGGGTCGTCTTTAAATGTCTTACCGAAGAAAGCCTTGGACATATTGGACTGTGAAGGCCTAACCCTGAAGCCCAGCAATATCATTGTCAGAGCCTTTAACGGTTCTAAAAGGATGGTACACGGGGAGGTGGACATCCCGATTAAAGTGGGAACTGAAACTTTCAATTCCACATTTTATGTGATGGACATCCGTCCCTCCTATTCTTGCTTGTTGGGAAGATCTTGGATTCATAATGCTGGAGCCGTCACTTCTACTCTGCATCAAAAGCTCAAGTACCATGTCCATGGGAAAATTGTAACCGTTCATGGCAAAGAGGAATACATGATAAGCCATCTAAATTCTTTCCGCTATGTGGAATTGGATGGTGAATTCATCGAGACCCCTTTTCAGCACTTTGAAGAGGTTTCTCCTGAAGTTGCAGCAACCAAGACGGTGTCTTCTGTACCCATCATTACCAAACCTGTGTCTAGGATGTCTTCTTTAAAGGATGCTAAGGCTGTGATTGAAGAAGGACGAAGCCCAATATGGGGTCAGCTACTAGATTTTCCTTTCAAGGCAGATAAATTCGGCTTGGGTTTCACTCCGGCTAGTCAAAAGGCTGTACACCGCTCCCGGGATGGAGGGCCACCAGTGAAGATCACCCATCATGGAGTCAATGCTTTGGAGGATGGTGAAGAGGAGAGCAACTTGGAAGACTAGATTTTCCCTACTGTTGACGGAGGATTGTGTAATTGGGAGGCAAAGGACTTTGTTCCCATTACTTTCATAAATCAGTAATTTATCTTTCAAATATTTATGTTGGTTTGTAATAATGCTCAAATAATTCGTACTTCTTTTTAACCTTGTGTCTTACCCGAGGCACAAAGGTCCATTTGTAAGGGTTCTTATTTTTCATCTTCATATGCCATTTAATGAATCATGGACGTTTTCACATATAAACTTTTGTGTTCATTTTCTTTCCTTTTGCATTTTATTTGTTTAAAGGTGGCTATCCCTTACACACACCCACACTCACAAATGCAGGTACCCTTCCATTCCGGATTCCATGGGTAACAATTCTGATATGACCTTCAGTGACTCTGAAGATCTGGTCTACCATGCCGAATACGAAGATGATGAAGAATGTGAAGTGCCGGGAGAATTGGCTAGATTGCTACAACAGGAAGAAAGGGCTATTCTACCTCATGAGGAGCTGTTAGAGATAATCAACTTGGGTACTGAGGAAGATAGAAAAGAAGTCAGAGTGGGTGCCAACCTAGAGCCAAATGTCAAGGAGCGCTTAATTCAGCTGTTGAATGAATATGTTGAGATCTTCGCCTGGTCCTACGAAGACATGCCGGGACTTGATACAGACATTGTGGTACACCGTCTCCCTACAAGAGAAGACTGTCCACCAATTAAACAGAAAGTTCGCCGTATGAGGCCCGACATGTCTGAAAAGATCAAAGCAGAATTTATGAAGCAGTTCAATGCTGGATTTCTTGCTGTTACTTCCTATCCATAACGGGTTGCTAACATTGTGCCCGTTCCTAAGAAGGACAGTAAAGTGAGAATGTGCATGGATTAGAGACTTAAACAGGGTCAGCCCTAAAGATGACTTTCCACTACCGCACATTGACATCTTGGTTGACAATACAGCTCAGCACAAGGTATTTTCTTTCATGGATGGATTTTCAGGGTACAACCAGATCAAAATGGCCCCTGAAGACATGGAGAAGACTACTTTTGTTACATAATGGGGTACCTTCTGCTATAAAGTGATGTCGTTCGGACTGAAGAATGTCGGGGCAACCTATCAGCGCGCCATGGTAGCTTTGTTTCATGATATGATACATCATGAGATAGAGGTCTACGTAGATGACATGATAGCCCGTTCACAGACAGAAAAAGAACACCTCGACCATTTGCAAAAGCTGTTTTTCAGTTTAAAGGAATACAAGCTCAGATTGAACCCTAACAAGTGCACGTTCGGAGTCCGGTCCGACAAACTCTTGGGTTTCATTGTCAGCAACAAAGGCATCAAGGTTGATCCTGCCAAAGTCAAAGCTATACAAGAAATGCCCGCTCCTCGCACTGAGAAGGAGGTCAGAGGTTTCTTGGGACGCTTAAACTACATTGCAAGGTTCATTTCTCACCTGACATCTACTTGTGAACCAATCTTCAAGTTGTTGAAGAAAGATCAGGTAGTTAAATGGAATGATGACTGTCAAGATGCTTTCGATAAAATCAAGGAGTATTTTCTAGAACCTCCTATCTTGATGCCACCCGTCGAAGGAAGACCGCTAATCATGTATCTGACCGTCTTAGAAAATTCAATGGGGTGCGTACTGGGGCAACATGACGAGTCTGGCCAAAAAGAGCATGATATTTATTACCTTAGCAAAAAGTTTACCGACTGTGAAACAAGATATTCACTGCTCGAGAAAACTTGTTGCGCTTTGGTATGGGCTGCTCGCCGGCTAAGGCAGTATATGTTGACTCATACCACTTTGTTGATCTCTAAGATGGATCCGATCAAATACATCTTTGAGAAGCCTGCTTTGTCTGGAAGAATAGCTAGATGGAAAATGATCCTCACAGAGTATGATATATAGTACACGACCCAAAAAGCTATAAAGGGGAGTGTACTAGCCTATCATCTGGCCCATCAAGCTGTCGAAGATTACCAATCCATGAGATTTGATTCCCCTGACGAGGACATTATGACATTGGACAACATTGAAGATTTCAGACCGTATGACGGACCTGAACAAGGATCCCGATGGACCCTGTACTTTGATGGTGCCTCCAATGCACTTGGCAAAGGTATCGGCGCGGTACTTATCTCTCCAGAAGGTTGCCATACTCCTTTTACCGCCATACTTTGCTTCAACTGCACCAACAACATGGCAGAGTATGAAGCTTGCATCTTTGGACTCAAGGCTGCCATAGACTTGGGAATAAAATCTTTGATTGTATTTGGGGACTCAGCTTTGGTCATCAGTCAGCTCAAAGAAGAGTGGGACACTAAACATCCCAACCTCATCCCTTACAAAGAACGTGTCTTGACATTGCTACCACATTTCGAGCAGATTACCTTCGAGCACTTCCCGCGAGAAGAAAATCAGCTAGCAGATGCTCTAGCTACAATGTCATCCATGTTTAAACTTAACCGGGATAACGAGGCTCCCCAAATCACCATTGAACGGATGGATGAACCCACACACTGTCACGAGATTAATACCGAAGAAGTAGTGGACCGACCTTGGTTTCACGAAGTCAAAAGGTATCTCGAGACTCAAGAATATCTTGAAGGAGCTTCAGTCAATGATAGAAAGTTCTTAAGGAGATTCTCAGCTAAGTTCTTCCTGAGCAATGGTATCCTATACAAGCGCAATCATGATTGCATTCTCCTCCGTTGTTTGGACAAGATTGAAGCTGAACAGATCATGGCTGAACTGCACAATGGTACCTTTTCCACCCACTCTAGCGGTCATACGATGGCTAAGAAGATTCTAAGGGCAGACTACTACTGGTCTATCATGGAAGCTGAGTGCTACCAATATTCCAGAACTTGTCACAAATGTCAGATTTATGCGGACAAGGTACATATACCTCCAGTTCCTCTCAACGTCTTAACAGCTCCTTGGCCATTCGCTATGTGGGGAATCGACATGATTGGAGAGATTAAGCCTACAACATCCAATGGACACCATTTCATTTTGGTGGTCATTGATTATTTCACGAAGTGGGTCGAAGCAGCTTCCTTCGCATCCGTTACAAAGAATGTTGTTGCCCGCTTCATCAAGAAAAACCTCATTTGTCGATACGGTATCCCCGAAAGGATCATCACTGACAACGGTACAAACCTTAACAATACTATGATCACCGCCTTGTGAGAACAGTTCAAGATTCAACATCACAATTCATCTCCCTACAGGCCAAAGATGAACGGTGTTGTCGAAGCTGCGAACAAAAATATCAAGAAGATCATACAAAATATGACAGTCACCTACAAAGACTGGCATGAGATGTTACCGTTTTCTCTCCACGGGTACCGTACCATGGATCGTACTTCAACTGGGGCAACACCCTATTCCTTGGTATATGGCATGGAGGCTGTTTTACCTATTGAGGTTCAGATTCCCTCCTTGAGAATCATGAAGGATGCTGGTTTGAGTGAAGACGATTGGATCCAAATCTGGCTCGATCAGTTAAACTTAATTGACGAGAAGAGACTTACTGCTGTTTGCCACGATCATACGTATCAAAAACGGATGATCAAAGCTTTCAACAAGAAAGTTAGGCGCCAAGTGTATCAAGTTGGAGATCTTGTGATCAAGCGCATCATCTTGCCGCAAAGTGATCCCAGGGGAAAATGGACTCCTACTTACGAAGGACCATTTGTGATCAAGAACATCTTTTATGGTGGGGCAATGATTTTAACCACCATGGAAGGCAACAATCTGCCACACCCTGCGAACACAGACATAGTCAAAAGATACTACGCATAAGAGACCCGCTAGGTTGATACACCTAGGAAAAACAAGGGCATCCCGGTGAATCGAAAACCCGAAAGGGAGGTTCAGGCAAAAATTAGGGATAAAACAAAAATCTGTACACCCAGCAAATTGAAAACCTAAAAGGATGACTTGGGCAAAAAAGGGTTTCCCGGTGGACTGAAAACCCGAAAGGGCAGTCCAGGCAAAAGTTAGGGAATTAAAGCGTATGACTATGTCTCGTCGGATCACTTTAAGGACAATCTCTTCACAAACAAACTCTAAGGCTTCTGATCAATCCAATCATCTTCGGACGAAGCAACGAACGAACAAGATATTCGGAATTACGAAGGCTATAGCAGAGTGGGAACCCCATGGAATTTTTTTACACTTAGCCATCTTTCTTTGTATAAATTTTTCTCATTTTTTTACGACACCATCCTCTTACTAGGATGTTTGTCTCCTTTGTACAAAACACTTATTCAAAGTAAATACAAAGATATCTCTTTCAAAGTACAGAAAAATATTTGCCTTTTTCTTTACACTTGTGTTTTATTTGCAAAAATGTCTAATCATTCATTAATGAACATATGCATTTGAACATAATTACCATTTACAAATAAACAGGATGAAAAAGAGTAATTACTGACAGGTAGAAAGATTAGGAAAGTGTCTTTAGACTATTCCATGAGCAATCTCTACAGCACGTCATTGAGATCCCCCAGCGGAGCCAAAACTTTGGACTACAGATCCCCAGTGGACATGAGACTACCAACTACCAATTCCTAGCGGAGCTGAAACTTCTAACCCACGGCGGAAATTATCCAGTTTCTCCAGGTTTCCCCAGCAAATTGTCTTGAAACCTAAAAAATCAACCAGTTAACAATTAACTTCTATTTCTACCCAACCTAGGGTAACTCCCCAGTAAAGTGGCATACATGCCAAACTCCTGAACTCCCCAGCGGATTTAAGCTTTCCCCCACAGAGTTTTCATTACAGGATAAACTTTTTCCCACAGAGTTTTTATTGCTTCTCGACAGAACGAAGACTCTCGTCAGTAATCCTCAGTAGAAGTCTTTAAAATTCTCTGGATTCCCCAAGCAGATTCCTCAAGAAGTATATGGCATTATTCTCACAGCAGGAATCCTCAGCAGTCAAGGGTTTATTTCCCCCAACGGCAGTCAAGGATTTATTTTCCTCAGTAGTACAACAAATTAGCTTACATGCGCATACATTACATCATAAGCATGGATAAAACACATTTATTACATCATACATTTCATGCAACATAACTTCATGTTTCAGCTAACATTCTACCCTTTTCAGGATAAGATTAACAACTATCTGTAACAAAATATCCACAGATCACTAATACAATCCAGATACGCTCCAGCCACGGAAGCCATTCTGTCACTAATTCAAATCTTAATTTCAAGATACAGTACAGATACACTCTAGACACGGAAGTCATTCTGATACTTAATCAAATCTCAAGTTTCGATACAGTCCAGATACGCTCACTACACGGAAGCCATTTTGTCACTCATTCAGACTTCAACAATCAGATACAGATTAGATACGCTCCAGATACGGAAGCCATTCTATTTCTCATTCAGATTTAACTATCAATTTCAAGTCCAGATACACTCCAGACACGGAAGTCATTCTGTCACTTATTCAGATCCCAGTTACAGTTCAAATATACTCCAGACACGGAAGTCATTCTGCTACTCATACATATCTCAACTTTGGATACAGTCCAGATACGCTCCGTACACGGTTGCCATTCTGTCACTTATTCTGACTTTTCTCCTAGCTCAGATACACTCCAAGACATGGAAGTCATTTTGTTTCCTATTCAAGATATAGTACAAATACACCCCAGACACGGAAGTCATTTTGTCACTCATTCAGACTTAATTTCAAGATACAGTACATATACACTCCAGACACGGAAGTCATTCTGTCGCTTATCCAGATTCCAAGTACATATACAGTTCAAATACGTTTCAAATACGAACACCATTCTGATGCTTATTCTGTCAATTTACAACCAAACATTCTTGGATGGCATCTTCAAGCCCATCCCCGACAATATTCTGTCACCTCTCCAAATGGCATCTTTAAGCCCATTCCATCAATTTTACTTTTGTCGAGCGCAAATTTATGGGCACTCTAATGTCCAATCATCTTTTACCTTCGAGTCACGAACGACAAAACTCGTCGATCTAACTCTTCAGGTTCAAGAAGATTGAACAGGGGCAGCTATTGTACCCTAAAATTTTCCCTCCCATTTTTCACAGAAATCACAACCCTAGGGTTCCTCAGATATTCAAGAATGGCTCAGGAATCGATCAGACAAATTTTCTCCTTTGGCAATAAACCAGCAATTAGAGTTTTTACTTGCAGTTCTCAGAAAAAATGAATTCACCAAGATCCAATTGGCTTTCACACGTTCTCAAGCTTTTTTTCAAGTTTACTGAAAGATTACTGTTTGTTCTCAAGGCATATTCATTTGGGACAAGAGATGGGATCTAAGACTGTTCATTTGGAATATTCATGTTTTATTTGATCCAAGTTAACCAGATAATTTGCGTTTGTTAAGACATTTGCTGGTTAATGGAATAAGACGTTTGCTGGTTTATGGAATGAACATTTGTTTGTTTATGGAATACACATTGCGTGTTTATTTGGAATACAGTTGCAAGATTACAGAGTTATTGGATTACTTGGAATTTAAGTTATCTTGGTTGGAATTATTGGAATACAGTTTCAATTATCTTAATCAGGAATCTTAAAGAACTAGTGAAGATGCAAAGGGAAAATTGCAAGTTATTGACAGTAAAATATTTTAATGGACATCAAAATACCTCATAAGACTTTCTTTCATTTATTTCAAAAATTGTTACAATACAATTTATTATTTAAATACTTTAAGTTTTTACAACTTATTGTATTTGAAAAAATAAATTAGTACAGTTATTTGAGTATTCCTATCTAAATTACAAAGGAAAAATTTAAGCCTAAGAGTGACTAAGCTTCCATTGCTTCCATGAACGCCAAAGAATCTTCTGTTTCCTCTGCTTTGCCACCATCCAATTTGCGCTCACATGAAAAACAAAAGACAGAAAATTGATCAGTACAGTTAATTGGACATGGTTAAGAATTTTCAAAAGAAAAAAATGTGCTCATCATTAAAGTTTTCAATTTGGAATCAGAGGGCTATTCTTAATTCATCACGTTTTTATTCTTCTATTTTGCAAATCACAATAAGATTGCTCTTCTTGGTTCACAAAAAGAAAAATAAAAATGTAAGCAAAGTTATCCAAATAAAAAAAAAGAATGCAAGCAATTTATCCAAATACAAGCAAAGCTGCCCAAACAAGTGAAAATATACAAGCAGTATGGCCAAACAGGCAGCAAGCGCGCAAATTTCCCAAACAAGTGAAAATATACAAGCAGCATGGCCAAGCAAGCAGCAGGAGTGCAAAATGCACAAGACAGCAGCATATCATATGCAAATAAAATACAAACAGCAAAACGGCAAGCAGCATAAGCAGACAAAAGGGCATCAGCAAGAAAGAAATATAAAACTAAGTCAACAAGCAAGAGGCTTGTTCATGAGCTTTTTCATCATTTTCCAAATTAAAAATTGCAAACTTTTCAGAAAATATTTGGCTTAGGGTCATTAAGAGAGGTAGAGGAAAGAAGTCACCTAGGGAATGCTACCCTGCTGTCACAATTGCACCAAAAATGCTAGCAAATAAAACTGCAAGGAAAAGAGCCTAAGAAGAAAATCCCAAAGTATTCAAAATTTGGTGGTTTCCCACCATTTTGAATAAGCTGCAAAACTGTCAAAGAGAAAAGCCAATATAACAGTAGAGAGGGTGTAAGAGAGAGAACACAAAAAAAATTATCAATCAGCAAAATCACAAAACGGTTCAAAACCATTGAAAACTGTTACAAGTTTTTAAAACATACAAAAAACCAAACTGCCATCTTCCTCAACCAACCTTCAAAATGCTGTCAAACACACAAAGCCCTTCAAACTGTTAACAAGTTAAAACAACCAAAACCTGTTAACAAGACCAAGCAGCCAAAACCCAAAATCTTAACCAAACTAACAACTCAGAAAACCATCAAAACTCAGTTCAAACATCCCAACAATTTCAAACTGTCAAAAACCATTTTCAACAAAACCTGTCAACCAATGCACCAAGCCTAAAAAACCATCAAAAATAACCAAGTTCAAACAACCAAAACCCTGCAAACTACAACAATTTCAAACTATCCAACCATCCAAAACTGTAACCATCAAGAACATACCAAGTTCAACATACAAAAATCACAAAAATCCCAAGCCTGTTAACAAAAACAACCAGCCAAAACTCCAAAACTCAAAAGCCTAACCAAACTGTACAACAACAAAAACCATAAGAAATCACGACCAAACTACCATCAACATCCCAATAATCCAACATTCTCATCAAAACCAAAACTGTCCAACCATTACCAACCATTCTCAAAAACCATTTTTCAATACAAAGCTCCAAAATCTCAAACTTTCACAAACTGTATCAATCCAACAAAACAGTTCAAGAACTAAAGGGTCATTAAGACAGAAAGAGACTCAGAAGCATCATCATCATTGTTAAACATAAAGGACAGAAAAAGAAAAAGTTACCAGAAGCGTGCATCCTTTGTCATCATCTCTTCCTCCTTGCCTAGCTCGTCACCAGGGAGCATCTCATCTCAAATCTCACTATCCTCTCACAGAAAAGCTCCAAAGGTATATTTCTTGACAAACTATTTACTGCATCTCAAACATATAACACAATAAGTTAATAGAGAAAACGTGAATAAGGCAAAACAACAACAAAAACTCGTTTAACCATCAAACAAAATCGTAACAAAAAGAACAGAATCATACCCTGTCAAGAGCGAAGCCATTAGGGCTTGGCTAGGTAGTGAGAGAGAGGCTCTGGTAACAAGGGTGGGAGGAAGATCAGAATAAGCGTGCATGTTAAACCCTTTAGTTGATTCCATCTCAGAACCTAGGTTTTACCCAAAAAAAAAAAGCTTTTCATTCATGAATCAGGGACGGATAGGGACAGAGTGAGAAGGATGAACGAGTGAGGGAGAACGAAAGAGACAACGGCGCCGCTGTGAGCGCAAGAGGGCACAAATCCTAATTTTTGTTGTTTACCCTAATCAAACACATTAAGCAAGCTTAACAGCTTTGGGCCTATCTTGGCATAACCTTAAGCCCACGCGTTTCCTGATTCCCTTCCCCCTCTGCCTTGTTTTTCTTTCAGCAAAACAATAACCATTTTTGGGCCTTGCACCCTCCAAATTCTTTAAAGCCCATTTTCTTCCTTTTTTTAAAATTTGTTGTTATTTGTTTTGAAAATTACTAATATTATTTTTTTGCACATTTTTTTAGTCTTAAGAATCAATTTTCATTATTTTCTTTTTTATAACTTTTTATCAATTTGTAACATTTAAAAAAACACCAAAAAAATCAAGATTTAGTTTAATTAATTTTCTTTCTTTAAACTTTTCCTTTTAAATTAATAAAATACATAAAGGAATAATAATAATAAATTTTTAACCTTTTTAGAATAGATTTTTATTTATCTCTTTTCAAGTAAATACATACATTTCATACTTTATTGATTTTATTTTCGTAAATTGTCTTAGCTTTACATTGAATCGCACAACAATTCGATTTGGTTGTAATATTTGGACATTGCTATTTTTTTTATGTGACTCATCCCCATTTGTAATAATTGTACCCCCATTCTCGGATACTTTTGTAATAGCTTAGACATTTAATACCCGCAATTTATTGCTTTCTATATACTGTGTAGTAATTAGGTATGTATGGCAAGATTCAAAAATCAATCGCTAGATGACCTAATCCAAGAATAAATAACTTGAAATCAACACACTTCTCACACGCGCACCTCTAGGGTAACCTTGCTTGTTGCCTCGGAAATACAATCACGTCCCTCGAATATGAGACACTCTAGCAAATGACCCTTCGATAAACAAAGGTCGTAGTCCCTCGATGACCCTCGATGTTGCCTTCGATAAAACGATCTCGTCCCTTACAAAATTGCTAGAGCGTCTCACAAGTTGTCTTCAATGATTGTAAAATTGACCCGCGCCTGTCCCTTCATCTCCAAGGATGGGGCTTCTTACCAAATTAATGGTAAGATAGCACCATTAAAAGGAATAAAAAAGAACAATTTAAGACCTTTCGAGTAGATAGATTCGCTCTTAGTTACTCGCTTGCTCACGACAAAAACTTTCACACCTACACTTCCATTTCCAAACATTTTCAAAAGATAAAACGTTTTGTATACATTCTTATAGAGACGAGAACCATTACAAAACCTCTTTTCAAAACTCTTTTCAAAACACGATTCACAAACACATCTTTGAACCATTTTTTTGAAACAAAACTTTGTATACGTTCTTATAGAGACGAGAACCATTACAAAGAGACTTTCCAAAATACTTTCAAAAAACCACACCACAAGCACACAATCAAACAAAAGAAAGTGATCTAAACGAGTAACTAAGAGCCCATGGAAAACCATGGATGAAAAGGGTGCTAACACCTTCCCTTTTCATAATCTACCCCCCGAACCCGAGAAAATTCTCGAAAGGTCTTTCCTGTGCTTTTTTACCTTTCCTTTTGGATAAAAGAAAAGTCGGTGGCGACTCTTGCTAACCGCACAAGTGCGAACGAAACAAAAAACCTCTAGTCAGTTCTCCCACCGTATCACACTGGGCTCTGAAGAATAAGATTCAAGACCTGATAGACAACAAAACTATTGAGTTTGATCCGCCTACAACTCCAAATGTGATAACTGGACCAATGTCGAACCATGGAAAAGGTGTCAATGCGATTGATGAAACTACTTTTGTTTCCTCCGTGGAGGATTTGACTACTCCATTAATTACTGTGAAGGAAAATTTGCTGAGAGTTGGGGTGTTCCCTGGCTGTTTAAAAGACTGTGATTGTTGTGTTGAACAAATAAATGGATGCAAGTGGCTGAAAGAAGGTGTTCAACACTTGATAGATAGTCACGAGATCCTTTTTGAAAAAGTTCCTACCATCAAGAGTTTGACCAATGAAGTTGAATACCTTGCCGTAATAAAAATCTCCAACAAGCCTCTTAGCATCTCCTCAAAGGTTCCTATTAGGATTTCAAACGAACCAACCATTGCTCCTTTAATAATCACTTCCCCAGAGCCGATTCCTTACTCCTCCGACTAAGTAGTTCCATAGAATTATGGTTCCGAAGTTTATTATCATGGGATAAAACAAAATTCTTGGATCAACAAAGACAAAGACGATGTTACTAATATTGCAGGTTCTAGTAAAGTAACAAGAATATGGAGGATCTTTTCTCCTGATATTTCACCACCCACTACTACAACAACTCCCGTCCGCATAACCGATAACAAGTCAAGTGCCAACACTAGAGGCAAAGCGAAAGAAGGTGAACCTGCTGGGATAGAGGAACCTACCAAAGATACTGATGCTGAAGAACCCTCCACTCGAGAGATGGAGGAAATCCTGAAAATTATAAAGAAGAGTGATTTCAAAATAGTCAAACAACTGGGGCAAACCCCCTCCAAAATCTCCATGTTATCATTACTACTCTGTCCTGATGCCCATGCCCAAGCTTTAATCAAGTTCTTGAAGAAAGCTCATGTGCCCCAAGAGACTACAAATGACAAGTTCTAGAATTGTGTGGCAAGTTTAACGGTTGATAATGGATTAGGGTTCTCCAATGTTGATTTGACAACTATGGGAAGTGTAACGCGGTGGGAGAACTGACTTGGGTGTTTTGTGTTTGATCGCAATTGTTGCGGATAGCAAGAGTCGCCACCGAGTTTTCTTTTATCCAGTAAGGAAAGGCTGAAAAGAACAGGAAAGACCTTTCGAGATTATTTCTTGAGTTTGGGGGTAGGTTATGAAAAGGGAAGATGTTAGCATCCTTTTCATCCGTAGTTATCTACGGGCTCTTAGTTTCTTGCTAGATCACTTGCTTTTTGTTTGAAAGTGTGCTTGTGGTGTGGGTTTTGAAAGTATTTTGGAAATGTCTTTGTAATGGTTCTCGTTTCTATAAGAACGCGTACAAAGTGTTGTTTGGAAAATAGTTCAAAGAGGTGTTTGTGGAATGTGTTTTTTGAAAGTGATTTTGAAAAGGTGTCTTTGTAATGGTTCTCGTTTCTATAAGAACGCGTACTATGATACGGTGGGAGAACTGACTTGGGATTTTGTGTTTGTGTTCGCAAATGTTTGGTTTAGCAAGAGTCGCCACCGACTTTTTATTTTATCCTAAAGAAAGGTCAAAAAGCACAGGAAAGACCTTTGAGATGTTTTCTTGGGTTCGGGGAGTAGATTATAGAAAGGGAAGGTATTAGCACCCTTTCTATCCATGGTTATCCATGGGCTCTTAGTTACTTGCTTTGCTTTCCAATTGTTTGAAATGGTGCTTTGTGTGTGGTTTTGAAAGATGTTTTGAAAAGAGGCCATCGTTGTGGCAACCTTTGTAATGATTCTTGTTTGAATGTATACAAAGGTGTTTTTGTCTTTTGAAAGTTTTCCATGTTTGAAAGTAGGGTTTTAAAATTGTGTGGTGAAGTGTGTTTTGAAGATAG
The DNA here is from genome assembly GCA_948472305.1 of Vicia faba. Lineage (NCBI taxonomy): Eukaryota > Viridiplantae > Streptophyta > Magnoliopsida > Fabales > Fabaceae > Vicia > Vicia faba. The sequence goes on along the minus strand of OX451741.1, from coordinate 816,197,349 downwards.
CAAGGATGTTTTTTGCAAGCTTTGATCAAGTAACTAAGAGTTGTCTACCCTATTTTACTCAAATATCTTTCTTATGTTTTTAACCCTTTTAACAGTGTTGTTTCACCATTGTATTTGGTGAACAACCTTGTGTTAGGATGTTAAACGGGACAGGCGTGAGTCATCGTATAAACCATGATAGCAATTGTATCAAGTATTTTTGGCTTTTTTCTTGAGGAATTTGATCATTTTGTTTAGGCAACTCAGATAGCGTCATCGAGGGACTATGATCTTTGTTTTGTTTTTGTTTTGCCAAAGTACTTCACATGCATACCATTGCCCATTTTTGAAGACAACAAGTGGATTGAAACCCTAGGGGTGCAAGTGTGCATTGTGTTTATTTTTATTTATGCATTTTTGTCTTTGATTAGGTCAAACTATTTGTTGATTTGATTTTGCATACAAACCCTAAGTCTAATCATGGCATAATTGAAAGCATTTAAAGGTGCGAGAATTTAAATTCTACACTATTACAACATGATATAGGGAGGGGGGTACAAATTTAAATTGGGGATTATTTTGCAAGAAATTAAACCCTAAATTATTACAACCATATTGAATTTGCAAGGCATAATATTTAAATGTACAATATTTAAATAAATACAATAAATAAATATTAAATAAAATGCATCATGTAAGAAAGGTTTTTTTTGTTTGTTTATGTATGTAAAGCATTCTTTTAATATGAACAAAAAGGATGTAAATAATAAAAATAAAAAGATTGATTTTACTTAATAAAAGGGGTAAACCCTAATTTTCTTTAAGGAAAATAAAAATGTATTATTTATTACAAAATATATCAATATGTACAAAAATAAGAATATATTATAAAAAAAAATGTTCTTTAGTATAAAGTAATAATAAAAATAAAAATGTATTTATTTTTGTGTTTTTTATTCTAATTATTTAATAAACATAGTATATATGTATATATATATATTAAATATGTTAAATATGTGAAAATCAAATAAATTATTTACAAAAATGTATATATTTAAGAAAATATTTTCAAATGTGAATAAAAATAATAAATGAAAATAAAAGTATTTTTTACATTATTTTTAAGTTTAAACAAAAATAATATAAGTATTTAAACATTTTAATGTTAGGAAAAAATTAAAATAAATACCAAATAAATATAAAAACTTATGAAAATATTTTTTAGGCATTTTTTATATTTGAAAATAAAATATCAAAGTCAGAAATAAAATAAAAATGCAAAAATGATAAATATACAAGAAATGGGCCAGGGGGTGTGAAACTGAAAAATGGGGTGTGAAAAGCAGGAAGTAGCCAGGCCCAGCCCAGCTACTTCATCTTCTTCCTCTGTTCAAACAAAACACGCGCCTTCTTAGTTCAAACCTGTATCTCCTGATTCTGTGTTTTTTTGACAAAACTCAAAACATGAAACTTGTAGAGCATCAAACAACGAATCTAACCATATAAAAAACTTAAGCTAACTCTCAAAGACCAGAGAGAATTTCTATGGCCCTAATTTCTAACCTAGTTTTTTCAGAAAGTTCATGGATGAAATTTTCCTAGCACGATTAATATAAATGAAAACTAAGCACATGTATGGTTTCAGGGTTATGAATACAACATCTTTCATTCACAAACCTAAGTCTAACTATTCCTAAATACAGAGATAGAAGTTCATGAAATACGTGTTTCAGTTGAGTTCTAGCTGGATAATGCAACAACTTCCAATGGTGCCTGAGGTTCTTTTGAGCTTGCCTGATGTCCACTGAACCTTTCCCAATGCTTAGTTTGTTTTGAAGTGGCCTGAATCATGCTACAGAACTCAACCTGCAAAGCTTCCAAACAAAAATGGCAATGTGTGTTAATGGAGTTACAGCAACTTGTGAATGGTCTGGATAGCTCAGGTATGTTGATTGGAATGTGTTTGAAGTAGTTTTGGACAAAACGCACGAGGGAATTTGATGGTGGCTTGTGATTTGCAGAACTGGCCCTGTTTTGCAAGAAAAAGTGGTTTTGGAGTATGAGGATGCTTTAGGGGTGAAAGGCTCGTGCTTCTAACTTGCAAGAGTGTATGAAACTTGTTTGATAACTTTGCTTGAGTTAGTTTTATCAGATATGTGAGATGTCTTGTGTTTGATAAGTTTCTTGGTTATGAAGCAAAATGAGAAGTGACAAAGAGCAGGCCTGTACAGGCTAGCTCTAACTCTGCATACATTGTGTAAGCTTGGCCCCAAGTTTGTGGATTTGGTTTGCAGAATAAGATCTTGTTCAAGGCTCAAGGATTCTATTTGACATAAAGCAAGATTTTGACAAAAATGGCAAATTTACCTTTTACTATTTTTTGATTAATCTAGTGTATAATCCTCTAATGTCCAAAACAAAACCTTAGACCAACGGATTTGCATTTAATTATTGAGTAAAAATTGGTTTAGAGGCCTGTAATTGTGAACTAAGCTAGCTTGGTCAGATTTGGCAAGTGGTATGAACATGTATTGGCCATGGTTACAAAGTGAGTTTTTGCCAACTTCAAGCATTCGATTCTCCCTAACCACAAAGGTGTTTGAGAAGTTCTTAGACAATTTGGAAATATTGCAACATGTACTATAATCCATCTTTGAAATGCAACTTGAAACTCCAAGTGGAACTATGTGAAAAATGGCCAAGAAGATGGGTCAAAATCCTGCCTAAACTAGGGCAAAATTTCTCTAAGTTAAAAGTTTTAGGTACCCTTGTTCCAAAAATAATAACTTGAGATCCAAGCTTCTTTTGAGAAAACTTTGTGAATCAAAGTTGTAGACTTTGTGATGGACTACAACTTTCATGTTATAAGTTTTGTTTGAATCCATTTGCATCTTGGTGAAAAAATGGGACAAAGTTAGGCAAAAATAAGAAAATTTTATAACTTAGAAAATTTCTAAGTTATGAAATTTTCCATTTTAAACCCTAATTTGCAATTTTGGGTTTCTTGATGAACAAGTTTCATAATTTGACGTGTCTTGATGAAAACTGACCCTTGGCACTTGATTTTGACCAAAAAGTCAAAGTTTGACTTTTCAGTGTACAGTCAAATTTTGATCAGTTGACTGAAAAATTCATCTGTCAATCTTATGCATTTGAGATCTTTTGAACTTGTTGAATGGGTTAAGACAAAGTCATTGAGTCCTTGTGTCCATGGTTGAGCTTGATTTGCCATTGGCTAGGTCAAACAGTCAGAAATTGCCTTTGTGCAGTCAAAATCCTAAAAATGACCATTTTGCCCTTTTGGTGATTTCATCAAATTTCTTGTGGAATTGTTATCCAAACATGATCTAATGGTTCATATGAGTTAATAATGTTGATGTGGGTCAAAATTCATGAAGTTTGACTGTCAATTGGCCACAGTTGACTTTTTCCCCAATACAGCTGATTTCTAGGTCAACTGTCCAATTGATTGGGCAAAAATTTGAATCAAGGCTTGAAACTTGGTATGGACAAACTTGTGAGTCCAAAATGAAGTATGAAAGTCACTTTGGGCATTGTAGGTCAAAACATCCCTGTGCAAACTCAAACCCTAATTTAGGTCAACAGTGCAAGGAGGTGTCTTGAGCAGAGCAAACCCTAGCGTGATCTTGAGTTCCCAGAGTCTTGTGATGAGAAATGTTGATGAAATGAGACGGAAAATTTTGGGGTACAACACGTACAAAGTGTTTTTCTTTTAAAAATGTTTCAAAATAAAAGTGTTGGTGTATAAAATGTTTTTGTTGTGAGCAAGCGAGCAACTAGGAGCATCCTACCTACTCAAAAGGTCTTAAATGTTCTTTTCCTCCTCCTTTAGATGTGGCTATCTTACCATTGATTTGGTAAGAAGCCCCATCATTAGATGTGAAGGGACAGGCGCGGGTCAATCATACAGTCATAGAAGGCAACTTGTGAGACCATTTAGCAATTTTTCGTAAGGGACTAGATCATTTTACCGATGGAAACATCGAGGGACATCGAGGGACTACGATCTTTTTTACCGAAGGTTCTTTTCTAAAGCGTCCCATATTCGAGGGACATGACTGTTTTTCCAAGGCAACAAGCTAGGTTATCCTAGAGGTGCGCGTGTGAAAAGTATGTTCGATTCAAGTCAATTTTATCTTTGATTAGGCTTATCTAGCGATTGATTTTAAATCTTGCCATACATGCCTAATTACTATACAGTATAAAGGAAAACAATAAATTGCGGAAAGTAAAGTTCTACGCTATTACAGAGCTTTCGGGAATGGGGAATACAAATTTACAAATGGGGATGGATCGAATCGATAAGGAATTTAAAAGTATAAATAAACAAGCAATACAACCCAATCGAATTAGAAATGAACAAATATTTAAACTAAAACAATCTATAAAATAAAATTAATTAGAAAAATAAATAACACGATAATATTTTTGGTATTTTATGTTTGTGAGAAAATATAAAAATAAAATAAAATCCTATTCTATAGTTTTTTGGAATTTTAGTTTATTATGAAGAAAATAAAGCAATCTAAAAAATGTTAACTAAAAAGTTAATTATTCACAAAGGCCTAAACTAAATAATTGTATATTTTTAATTGAAACTTTCAATAATTAAAACCTAAACTAGCTTTGCTATCAAATATCTAAATGAAATCAAGAAAAATAGAAGAAAAAAAAGGTCCTAGCAGGGGTTGAACTCGTGTCCTCTTGGTTATTATTGGTATGCTTTACCAACTATATTGGATTGCTCATTCATTATTATTATGAATTAATTAGTATAAAAGGGAAAGTGGTAATGAAAATTGGGCCAGCAGCTCAATGGGCTGACCCGGTTGGGAAGAGGAAAAGAAGGAAAAAATTTGTAACCCTAGAGAGAAAGAGGCGCGCCGCATGCTGTGCCTTGGGAAGTGATATTCAAATTTATCATTATTATTGTTAGTACCAACAAAAATGATTAACAAGAAAAAGAAGTAAAAAAAACAGCAACCCCGTTCTCTTTCATTTGTATCACCGTTCTTCCTCTTCCATTTTCTTCCCCTCAACGTCTCCGCCTCTATCCTCAAACTTCTTCGATTTCTCGGTTTCGTACCTCACTCTCCCTAATTTGTCCTTCATCTAAACCTAGCGGAAACCCTAAGCTGATGGGAAACTTGATCGAATGCTTCTGATGAAGAATTTCATTTCACAATCTTAAGGATATGCCTCAGTGATGTTCAAGCCTTCATGTAATATGAGAAAAATGAGAAAAGAGAGGGATAATGATGACTTACTTACCGGAGTAACACCGACAGTTCTTCAAATCAAAGGATGATGTTGAGAAGACCAAAAGCTTTCAGGTATTTTTGCTTTTTTCTTCTTCTTCGTCAAATATTTTCCTGCTTATGCTTCATTGTTTTGCGAAATTCTTCTATTTTTTATTCCCTTCGTGGAATTGTTGGTTCCCATTGTACGTGGTCTGTGAGCGTTAGTGGCTAGCTGTTTGAGTTTGTTGGGATGGAGAAATGAAGTGGGTGATGGTGTTTGGTTGCGTGGCAGAAGGAGTGTTTGTTCAATAGTGATGAGCTTGTGGAAACAACAGAGGAAGTATGTTGTGGACGCTTGAGGTGATGTGAGGAGACTATGGTGGATTTCCAGACAGAAGAGTTCGTAGCAGGTTTCAATTGATGACGGTGATGAGGTGGTGGTTTCGGAAGTCTGTTCTGAAATTGGAGGTTGTTGCATAGTGCAATGGTAGTGGATGAAGGTTTGTGGGGTTATAGCGTAGTGTATGAGGTAGCAGAAAGTTCGAATGGTGGGTTACAATTTATGTTATATTGTACGGTGAATATGGTGACAGTGGGTTTTCGTTTTTAAATGGGTTTCAGTGGTGGAAGTATGTGGGAAGTATTGAAGGAAAGTATGTTTTTTGAAGAGTTTTTTGTTACAAGTATTTCACTGGATATTTTTCTTTTGTCCTCCCTCTCCTTCTGTTGCTGTGTTTTTTTTATAATGAAATGAGGGTGGATTTGGGGGGAAAAGGATAAGTGTTTGCACTATTTTGTTATACTGCTTTTTGCTTTTTTTGAATTAGGTTTTGTTTTGCTTATTCTATGCAATGGTTGGATTGATATGGCAGATTTTGTACAGCAACATTGCAGGTTTTTTGCAGGGGTTTTGTAGCAGGCTTTGGACAGGTTATTGTGCAACATTGCAGACTGTTTTGGAGATAGGTTGATGCAGGTTATGGACTGATTGTACTACAGGGCAGCATGGCTGTTATTTTGGAGTGTTATACTCTGGGTGACCTCTCTCTGAACCTTATCTTTTTTCCTCTTTCTCTTTCAATGATGCAATTTTTTTTGCTTTTTACACAATCTCTAAAGGATTTGCAGTATTAGGAAAATGATGATATAAGGTTTTGATAGCTTGCATATTTGGCCTGTTGCTTTGGTTTTGTTACTTTAGCATCCTATGCTTCCTTGCTTGTATAGCAGCTTGTTGTTGCTCTTTTCACATGTGCTGCCTTGTTTGGCAGCTGGTTGAGGTTGTGTTGCTGCACTTTCTAGTCTTTTTTGCGCTTTTGCCCTGTTGTTTTAAGTTGTTTCGCTGTTGTTTTTCCTTCTTTGCACTTTTGCCTTGGTTTTAGGTTGCTTCGGGTTATTGCATTGTTTGGCAGTTTGTTGGCTTTTACTTGTATATTTGACAATTTTGACTTTGTTTTTACAATGAAATATTGCGAATTTCTTTTCCCTTTTTGTGAACCAACGCTTTTTGTGATTTGCAAAATAGGAGGAGATGGCTTATAATTGAAACAAAGCCCTTTTCAATTTCTGATTCCAATTGCAAATCCTAATGATGAGATACAAATCTTTTTTAAATCAATAATTCTTGCTTGGAAAATTTTTCATGATGCTTGCTAATCTTGTCTTTAGTTTGTTTCATGTGACGGTATGGAAAATGGAAAGGCGGTCGAATGGTGAAGCTTAGCATGATGGAACTCTTAGGAAACAAGATATTGAAGACCAAGTCAATAACGCTTCAGGAGTTTTGATGGACAAAAACTTGTAGTAGCAAAAATTCCTTTGTAATCATGAAATTGTAATGAACATTTGTTGTAGAAGAACTTGATAAAACATATTGACTTTGTATTTTTTTTTAATTATGAATATGTATTGATTTTAAATTGAATGAAGAATGAATCTTGAATGAATTATGACTTTTCACATTTGAAATCGAATTTGGACTTGTGAAATAAAAGTTGAAAAATGATGAAGGACGCATTGGTACTTCCTTGGAATGGATCTTGATCAAATAAAATTTCAATGAATATTATAACTTGAAGATGAATGAATCCAATAGTATGGATGTTTCTTGAACTTGGTTTGAATTCAACATTTGTATATCATCTCACGGTTTCACAAGAATTTATGCCCAAAATGAAACTTGTATGTTGCACCTTACTCAAATGAACATTAGTTGTCAAACTCGAATTCAAACCCTTGCACGAACAAAAATGAGTTTTAAGAATATTCAACAATCTTGTAACATTAGCGACTTCAACATGAGAATCAAGGTCCTGAGAAAACAATCATGGTATGAATCGAAATTAGGAGTTAAGAACATTCGAAATCAAGCAAATGACCTGTGATGATTCAATAACTTTCAAAGTCTTTCAAACACAATTTTCCTTTGATCTTTAAAGAGAAACTCGTAAACGACATCACTTATGACAATACGCAGAAATAATCGTCTCAAGATCTTGGAAATTGAGGAAATCACAATTCTTAGAAGTCAGGCGACAGTTACTTAAGATTAGGTCAAAGTCCATGAAGCAACCTCTAAAGTATTCGAATTTTGGTGATCTTCCGCATGTAATCAGTTCTTGATTTGTGAAGAGAAATTAGAGATGATGTCAAGGAGATTCATACGCAAAAAGATCCGCTCAAAAGTATCGAATAATGAAGAAGTTACAATCGTTTGAACTTGATCTCGCAAAAGTCGATTTTTGGGTCAATGGAGTCATTTTCAGTCATCTGAACCATTGACTGAGCAAACTTACAACGCGAGAGTTGAAACTTGGCAAGAACATCCTTGAGGAGACATGAAGATATATGAAGACCATTTGAAACCTTGGAGACTCAATTTTATTTGGGAAATAACAACCCATAATTGTTGACTTACTGCCTAGGAAGAGAATCTGTCTGATCAACTTTTGAGCTAAATTGAGTATTCGATAAAACCCTAGGATAGTATCTTGCATAAAAAACGGGAGGGAAAATTTTGGGGTACAAAAGCTGCCCTCGTTCAATCTTCTTAAACTTGAAGGTGAGATCGGCATGTTTGTCGTTCGTAGCTTGAAAGTGGAATATGATTGAACACTAGAGTGCCCAAAAATTTTCACTCAGTGATGTGTTGGCTAATTGTGTAGGGAATGGGCTTAAAGATGCCATTTGGAGAAATGATGGAGAGTTGTCAGAGATGGGCTTATAGATGCCATCCAAAGGTGATTTTTGATAGAAATTGGATTAAGTCTGAACTTGACTTCAACTGGAAAAGAATCAGAATAAACCTTTGGTCGATTTAAACTGAAACTAGCAAAAGCCTTGAATGTTGTTTGACTGGAAAGAATCAGAATAAATCTTGGAGCGATTTATCTGAACCAGAGAAAATGTCTATTTGGAAAGTACCATGATAAATTGTTGAGAGGTTTAAACTGAACCAAAAGAGGTCTTGGGTATTTTTTAACTAGAGAGAATCAGAATAAATCTTTGAGTTGATGAAGGCCTGGTATTGAAACCAAGTGATATAGTTGTAAGGGCTTCTGATGGGTCTAGAAGGATGGTGCATGAAGAGGTGGATCTCCCCATTAAGGTGGGATCACAAATTTTCAACTCCACTTTTTATATAATGGACATATGTCCTGCCTACTCTTGTTTGTTGGGAACCCTTGGATCCATGGGATAGGGGCAGTAACATCCACCCTTCATCAAAAATTAAAGTATCCAATCAAAGGGAAGATCGTTACTGTTTGCGGCAAAGAAGAATTTATGGTGAGTCACCTCAATTCTTTCAAGTATGTGGAAATGGATGGTGAGTTCATAGAGAATCCGTGCCAGGCTTTCGAAGTTGTTCCTCCTATGTTTTCCACCACCAAAATATCCTCCAACATATCAAAAGCTGATGAAGTTGTACCAAGAATGGTCTTACTTAAGGATGCTTGTGTCGTGGTCGAAGATGGAAGTTGTACTATCTGGGGACAACTTCCCAACATTCCATTTAAAGCAGACAAATTTAGGTTAGGTTTCACCATCAAATCTCAAAAAGAGGTCAGGCACGCTTGCGTGGGAAAGCCACCTCTCCGCATCGGAAATCATGAAGTAAACGCTGTGGAAGACTCTGATGATGAATGAACTTTTGAAGAATGGATCTACCCTACTTCCGGAGAAAAGCTCAACAACTGGCATGCACAGGATTCCACTCCCATCTCTTTCATTGAGGAGTAATTATTGTTTACTGTTTTCTGTCAATTCAAGAACTTTTGTCTGTAATTTTAAATTCCAAACAATGACTTTTAAGCCATGTGCCTTGCCCGGGGCGCTATGGTCCATTTGTTAAGGGTTTTGTTCATGTTCATCTATCATATGATCATTTAATGGACAACATTGGACCTTTTGCATTCAAATTTTATGCTCATTGTCTTTCTGTTTCTTTATTGCATTTTTCAAATAGCCATGTGTCTTACATGCACACACACACACACACACACATACACACACACTTGCAAATCCTCATCCACTCCAGATCTCATTGCCAACGACTCTGTTATTTCCAATTATGACTTCGAACATCCAATTAACCAAGCCGAAGACAAAGGCGAGAAAAATGTGAAATACCAGGGGAACTATCCAGACTTTGGATGCAAGAGGAGAAAGCTATCCAACCTCATGAAGAGCTAGTCGAAGTTATCAACCTAGGTACCGAGACAGACAAGAAAGAGGTCAAGATCGGCACCAATTTAGAAGATGATGTCAAGAGAAGGTTGGTTCAGATGTTACATGACTATGTTGAAGTGTTTGATTGGTCATATAAAGATATGCTAGGGTTGGATACCAGCATTGTGGTTCACCGTCTACCAACCAAGAGAGATTGTCCTCCTGTTAAGTAAAAGGTTTTTCGCATGCGGCCTGACATGTGTGAAAAGATAAAAGCTGAAGTGATGAAACAATTCGATGCAGGTTTCCTAGCTGTGACATCTTATCCTCAAAGGGTTGCAAGCGTGGTCCCCGTATCGAAGAAAGATGGGAAGGTTTATATGTGTGTAGATTATAGGGATCTGAATAGGGCAAGCCCCAATGATGATTTCTCTCTACCTCATATTGACGTCTTGGTTGACAACACCGCTCAACATAAAGTCTTCTCCTTCATGGATGGATTTTCTGGCTACAACCAAATCAACATGGCTCCCGAAGACATGGAAAAGACCACCTTTGTTACACAATAGGGCACCTTTTGTTACAAGGTCGTGTCATTCGTATTAAATAATGCATGGGAAACATATCAAAGAGATATGGTAGCTTTATTTCATGATATGATCCATCATGAGATAGAGGTCTATGTGGATGATATGATTTCAAGGTCACAAACTGAAGAAGAGCATCTCGATCACCTACACAAGCTATTTGAGAGGCTGAAGAAGTACAAGTTGAGGTTGAACCCTAATAAGTGCACATTCGGAGTAAGGTATGGAAAGCTTCTAGGTTTTGTTGTCAGTGGTAAAGGCATCGAAGTTGATCCTACAAAGGTAAAAGCCGTTCAAGAAATGCCAGATCCCAATTCTGAAAAGGAGGTTAGAGGATTCTTGGGTCGTCTTAACTACATTTCCCGCTTTATATCTAACTTAACTGCTACTTGTGATCCAATCTTCAAACTCTTGAAGAAAGATCAAGTAGTCAGATGGAACAACGACTGCCAAGTTTCCTTTGACAAGATCAAGGAATATTTACAAGAACCTCCTATCCTTATGCCTCCAATGGAAGGAAGACCATTAATCATGTACTTGATTGTGCTAGAGAATTATATGAGGTGTATGTTGGGCCAACATGATGAGTCTGGCCGAAAAAGCATGCAATATACTACATGAGCAAAAAATTTACCGACTGTGAAACTAGATATTCACTGCTCGAGAAAACTTGTTGCGCTTTGGTAGGGGTTTCTCACCGGCTAAGACAGTATATGTTGACTCATACCACTTTATTAATTTCTAAGATGGACCATATCAAGTACATCTCCGAGAAGCCATCTCTCTCTGGACGAATAGCTAGATGGAAAATGATTCTGACCGAATATGACATCCAATATACCATACAAAAGGCCATCAAGGGAAGTGTATTGGCAGATCTTTTGGTCCATCGAGTTGTTAATGATTATCAGTCTATGAACTTTGACTTCCCGGATGAGAATATTATGCTAGTAACTGACTGTGAAGAACCTGGACCATATGACGGACCTGAACAAGGATCCCGATGGACTATGGTTTTCAATGGGGCTTCCAACACTTTGGGCAATGGAATTAGTGTTATGATAATTTCTCCTGAAGATGGTCACACTCCTTTCACTTCTAGACTGTGCTTCGATGGTACGAATAACATGGATAAGTACGAGGCGTGCATCTTGGGTCTAAAGGCTGCCATTGACTTAAGGATCAAATTCTTGAATGTATTCAGAGATTCTGCTCTAGTAATCAGTCAAGTCAAAGGAGAATAGGACATTAAGCATCCTAACCTTATTCCTTACAAGGAGATCATGTTAACCCTGATACCATACTTCGAGGAGATCACCTTTGAACATTTCCCTATAAAAGAAAATCAGTTGGCTGACGCCTTGGCAACAATGTCTTCCATGTTCAAAGTCAAATGGGACAACGAAGCTCCCATGATTACAATCGAAAAATTTGACGAACCTGCACATTACTATGAGCTTGACACTGACGAAGAGAGACCATGATACCATGACATGAGGAGATATCTTGAGGCACAAGAATATCCTGAAGGAGCTTCCATCAATGATAAGAAATTCTTGCAAAGATTTTCAGCCAAATTCTTTCTAAGCAACATAATCCTATACAAGCGCAATCATGATTCTACTCTACTCCGATGTGTGGACAAGAAGGAGGCAGAGAAAATTATGGAAGACATGCATGATGGCCTCTTTGGGACCCACTCTAGTGGACACACTATGGCTAAGAAAATCCTGAGGGATGGTTACTATTAGTCCACAATGGAAACTGATTGTCATCATCACTCAAGGACTTGCCACAAGTGTCAAATCCATGCTGACAAGGTCCATGTACCTCATATTCCTCTAAATGTCATGACTGCTCCGTGGCCGTTTGCAATGTGAGGCATTGATATGATTGGAGAGATCAAACCTACCGCTTCCAATGGATACCATTTCATCCTTGTTGCCATTGATTACTTTACCAAGTGGGTCGAAGCTGCCTTATACGCCTCAGTTACCAAGAACATTGTAGCCAGGTTTATCAAGCATAACCTCATATGTCGTTACGGTATCCCCGAAAGGATCATCACTGACAATGGAACCAACCTCAATAATTCTATGATTACGGAACTTTATACTCAGTTCAAAAGCAAGTATCACAACTCTTCTCCGTACAGATCCAAGATGAATGGCACAGTGGAAGCTGCCAATAAAAATATCAAGAAGATTGTGCAAAAGATGGTAGTGACATATAAATATTGGCATGAGATGTTACCGTTTGCTCTCCATGGCTACCGTACTTTAGCTCGAACATCAACTGGGGCAACCTCGTTCTCCTTAGTCTATGGCATGGAAGATGTCTTACCGGTCGAAGTTCAGATTCCCTATCTAAGGATAATGAAGGAAGCATATTTAGGTGAAGATGAATGGTTTTAGACTAGGTTGGATCAATTGAACTTGATTAACGAGAAGCGACTGACTGCTGTTTGTCATGGCCAGATGTACCAGAAGCGTATGATCAAGGCTTTCAACAAAAAGATTAAGCCTTGAGTGTATCAAGCTGGAGACTTGGTAATAAAGCGCATCATTCTTCCACAAGGCGATCCCAGGGGAAAATGGACTCCCACTTACGAAGGACCATTCGTGGTAAAGAAATTTTTCTCTGGTGGTGGCATGATGCTGACTACTATGGATGGTGAAGATTTCTCACATCCTGTGAACACAGACATAGTTAAAAAGTACTACGCATAAAATGACATGTTAGGTTGACACACCTAGGCAAAAATAAGGGCATCCCGACGAACCAAAAGGTTCAGGCAAAAGTTATGGATATATGCCAAATATTGTACACCCGACAAGTCGAAAACCCGAAAGGGAGACTTGGGCAAAAATGGGTATCCTGGTGGGCTGAAAACCTGAAAGGGCGGTCCAGGAAAAAGTTAAGGATTAAAGCGTATGACCTTGTCCCGCAAAGTCTCTACAACCAACCTTATTACCAAGATCCGAGTTCCAATGGTCCAAGATCAATCCAATCAACCTCTTTCAATGGCAAGGGATAATGTTCGAAGACATAGGGGCAATAGTGGGGTTGGAACACAATGAGATCACTTTCACATGGCTATTATTTTTTGTTTTCACTTTGTATTTTTTCCATTCTTTCAACGATTTCCTATTACTAGGATCTCGACCTCTTTGTACTAAAACGCCTATTCATGGGAAAAACATCAATAAAAAAATACTTTGAAGTGTAAAACTTTTTTTCTGGTTTGAGTGCAAAGCGTCCAATGACTAAAATTGAATGAACATATGCATATGAAAATGATTAAACTATTTAGAAAATGTATGCTTGCAAGCAGTAACAAGCATCTCTTTAATACAGTTGGGATATCTCCACAGAGTTATCTCAATAACATTATCCCCACGGATTTTGATTTATAAAATCCCCAGCCAGAATTTCAACCTCCGGAAGATCCTTTCCCCAGCTGAGTTGGTCTTAAAAGGAAGCCTTATGGATTTCTTCCTAAAGAGACACCTCCCCATCATTCCGTCAAATATCCACTTCAATAGGGTTCATTTCCCAAACAAACGGCAAAATTCCTCAGCTTGAGTTTTCCTCTCAGACTATTACAAATCAAGGGACGACAACCCCTAATCCCTAGTGAAGTCGCCAACAGAGTTATTGCTATTCCAGTAAGTTGCTGTAAAGCCTGGAACCTGACCAGATAACAGTCAAATTCAAGAAAGTTACTATGGAGCCTGGACCCGACCAGATACTAGTTCAACTCCATCAAGTTCAAATCACTGCAAAACCTAGACCGACCAGAAAACAGTTTGAGTTGCTGAAGCCTGGACCCGACCAGATAACAGTTAATCTCATTTGTAAGTTACTAAAGCCCGTACCTGACAAGATAATAGTTTAACTTCTCAAATCATTACTGAAGCCTGGACCCAACCAGATAACAGTTAATCTCAAATTCAAGTTACTAAAGCTTGGACCCAACTTGATGTTAGTTCAACTTCATCCTATCCTTAATTTATTGTGAAACCTGGACCCGACCAGATAATAGTTAATCTTAATTTTAAGTTACTAAAGCTTGGACCCGACCAGATAATAGTTCAACTTCTCCAATTGCTGAAACCTGGACCCGACCGGATAACAGTTAACCTCAAGTTCAAATTACTGCAAAAGATACTAGTTTAACTTCTTCAATCACTAACAAAACTCCTCTTCCCTAATAGAGTTTTCCACTACCTCCAGCAAGTTGTTGTGAAGCTTGGAAATCCGACCAGATAACAACTAACTTTCAAGAGATAATTCCCCACTAGAGCAGCGGACGACTAGAAATCCTGAGCTCTTTCCCCCAAGCAGAAGTCAATGTTCCCCAGTCGAGTTCTTCTCAACAAAGCAGGAATCCCCAGTAGAAGCATTTTTAACAAAGTCTGAAGATACATATACTATTCATCTCCAACAGCAGTCTGAGATTTAACTTCTCAAAACTCCCCAGTATCTTTCAAGGATACATTTCGACAACATGTCAAATTCATACATCATATAACATACATAACATATACATAAAACATAATCTCATTTATTTTGAGAACATCATTACACCATTCATACATTCACATACAGCTAACCCCTTTGATTCATTGCAGAAAAAAAATCATTGATCCAAAGACCTCTTCTGGATCAAAATTAATTATTCCAGTTAAGGACAGGAAAGACACCTAGTTTTCAGCATGAATCGACCAAAGATTTATGATGGTGTTTCTCCCAGTTTCTACCATCATCTCTCCAAATGGCATCTATAAGTCCATTCTCGAATCAATACATCATCGAGTGCAAATTTTTGGGCACTTTAGTGTTCAATCATCTTTCACCTTCAAGCCACGAATGGCGGATCCACCAATCTAACTCTTCAGGTTTAAGAAGATTGAACAGGGGCAGCTGTTGTACCCCAAAATTTTCCCTCTTATTTGCTCAAGATTTCTCTCACAAGATGTCCATTGGTTCAAGAAGGCACAAGGAAGGATCAACTCAAGACACCTCCTCAAGCACTAATGACTCAAAATTAGGGTTTGAGTTTGCACAAGTACAATTAAACTTTTAAGGCCCCACATTACTTTCATGGATCATTTTCGAATCTCGAGATTTCTCATGTTAAGTTTCAAGCTTTGGATCACATTTTTGCTCAGCCAATTGATCAGTTGACCTAAAATCAACTGTATTGGGCAAAAAGTCAATTGTGGTCAATTTACAGTCAAACTTCATTATTTTTTTATCCGCATAAACAATTTGAACTCATATATGTCAATTGGTCAAGTTTGGATCCCAATTCCTCAAGAAATTTGATCAGATCACCAAAAGGGCAAAATGGTCAAAATTAGGGTTTTGACTGAGAAGGCTCAATTTTTGAGTTTTGACCAAATACATGACTTATTGGTTTAAGACATAATATCAAGGATTAAAATACATCATTTTGACCTAATGGCATCATTCAAAACATTTCTCATGATCAATTGATTAATAGTTGAAATTTGGTCCACTGATGAAAAAGTCAATTGTACACTGAAATGTCAAACATTGACTTTTTGATCAAAATCAAGTTTCAAAAATCATATTTCATCCCATTTTTTCACCAAGATGCAATATGATTCAAGAAAAACTTCCAACATGAAAGTTGTAGATCTCAATGAGAGATAAAACATTGTAGGGCAAAACTTTTTCTAGAAGTGCTTTGATTTCAAGTTATAAATTCATAAAGTCATGTACATGGTATGAAAAAAACACAGTGAAATTTTGAGTGTTTTAGGCAGATTTTTGGTACCAACTTTATGACAACTTTTCACATGGTTCCAAGTTGATTCTTCAAAAATGTCTAACATAAAGGTTGTAGAGATGTTACAAGCTTTCCAAAATGTCCAAGAACTCATTGAGATCATGCTTGAGCTAAGAGAATCGAAGAGATGAAGTTAGGGTTTCATTCTTGAATTATAGGTCATTTTGTGATGTACAAGAACTCAAATCTCAAGCCCATGCTGCATAATATTTGCTTTGTAGGCCTTAAACTTGTGTTTCACTCCATAATTATTGGTTTACATAACTGATTGAGCCATTATCCAATTGATTCAAGCTTTATCCAAATCAATTTTCCATTTTGGGAAGAAAGTAACATATCCATTCTTGTAAAGCAAGCTTTATACAAAGTCAGCTTCTTGAGCTCCTAACTTGTTTGCTCTGATTAAAATCCATATACAAAGTCAGAGGCATTGTGTTAAAAGTGGTTAACAACTCTATGGACAAAAGTACAAGGCATGGAACTTGTTTTGTCAAGAAAATCACATGTTGAGCTTAAACATGGATTTTGAATTCAGATCAACTTGTTCACTCCAAACCTTGTGCTTATAAATAGAGACATTATTTATGAGCTAAGACACTAGATTACAAGCAGTAAAACACCCTCAAACTCCCTCAAGCCAGAAATTGCATAAAACCTCCATTTTTGTGTCATTTCTGGTTTTGAACACCCAACTCATAATTCCCTCGTGCGTTTCTTGGCCAAACCATTCACAAAGCTTCTAATACACATATAGAGACTATCCCAATCTATGTTTTCAAACTGTAACATCATCTTCCTCATTCTCCATAACCAAAAATAGAGGTTTGCATCTTGACTTCTCCAGGACGTTTAAGCTACTCTCAGTTCAAGCCAACTATTGCATTAGCTTCCTAGAGATTCAAGGAAGCTAACTTGATCATCACCATCACTTGAAACAAGCTCAAACTCATTTCACAATTTCCAGTTTTGAAGGTAATTTTCTAAACTTTCAAATCTTCATATAGGCATTGTTAGGCTTCGATTTTCAAATACAAAATGTAGACATCGTTTCCCTGAAGCTAACCATGTTCATAGTTTTCATTTATATTGCTTGGGCTTAGAGAATTTTGAGATTGAAATTTCTGGAAAAAATAGGGTTCAGATTAGGGCCAACAAAATTCTTGATTATCTTTGATTTATAGTTTAAGTGATTTACATTTATGGAACCGTGAGGAAAAATGAAACAACTTTCATGTTTTCAATTTTAATATTCATTGAGAAATGAGTAAGATACAGGTGGTCTGGCTGGGCGTGAGGTTGAAGATGAAGTACAGGCCTAGCAATATATTTGAAATATATATTTATGGTTTTGTTTAAGTTAACGGATGTATAGTCACCCCAGTGGTAAGGCAACGCGTGTATATTACAGAGGGCGAAGGTTCGAACCTCAACGCTGCCTTTTATTTTGATTTTATAACATTTTTATTCTTTTTTGTTACATAACGCGCCTAGGCCTGCGACCATTGGACTTGTCCCATTTTTTCTTCAATATCCCCCCCCCCCCCCCCCGGATTACTATCTTACACACAACCCATTTTATTTTCTTTTTTTCTGATTAAAAATGGTTATTGGGCCAGGCTTCAAACAAAAAAAAAATTATTTTTCTAACAAACACCCCAACCTGATTTTGACACCCCTGACTCTTTTTTATATTTTTATATTTTATTTTCTTTTTTATATATATTTTTTTATTTTCTTTTTTTTATTATTATCAATATTATTTTTATTAATAAAAAAGGACAAAAATATTTTATTTATTTATACTATATATATATTAATAAAATATATATACTATATACTATATATATATATATATATATATATATATATATATATATATATATATATATATATATATATATATATATATATATATATATATATATATATATATATATATATATATATATATATATATATATATATATATATATATATATATATATATATATATTCTTGCTTCTTTATAAAACTAAAAAATACAAAAAAATATTTATTTATTTATACTATATCTATTTATTTTATTTCAAAACCAAAAACATTAGAAAACATTTTGTAACAAACTTTATTTCTTTTCCTTAATTAATTTAATAATTGGACCTATGTTTATTTATTTTCTTTTTTTAATTCAAACTTAGAATTTAGGGTTACTCTTAACCTAATTTATTTTTATGCTATTTTAGTTAATATTAAAATCTTTTCATAAAAACACTAAAAAATATTTTCTTTTCCAAATTAAGTTAATTTATTTTTCTTTGATTAAATCATTTTCCTTTTAGTTCATCGGGTTAAAATAAAAACCTTTTCTTAACAAAACCAAACAATTTATTTCTTTTTCATTCATTACCTTATACATTGTTTCTTTACATTCTTGTATGTTATTTATTCTTGTACATTTATTCAATATGGTTGTAATAGATAATTAGGATTTAATTTCTTGCAATACCATATGTACATTTGTATTCCCCATTCCCAAAATGATATAATAGCGTAGGACATTTATTTTCTGCAATTTATCGCTTTCATAAAAATGCTAGTAATTAGGGTTTGTATGGCAAGATAAAAAATCAATGTTTAGAAAACCCTAATTCAAGATAAACCAAGCATGAAATTCAAACACTTGCGCACTTGCACCTCTAGGGTTAAATCCACTTTATTGCCTTAAATAAATAGTCATGACATGCATGTGAGACATCTTAGTCAAAACAAATCAAAAATACAATATCATAGTCCCTCGATGACGCTACGAATGTTGTCTTACAAATGATCTTAGTCCCTTAAAAATGCTAAGATATCTCACTACATTGATGTTTATGATTATACATTAACTCACGCCCATCCATTTACATCCAAAGATAAGACTTCTTACCAATCAATGGTAAGATAGAAATGTCATAGGAAGAGAGAAATGAACAAAAGAATTTTGAGTAGGTAGAACGCTCTTACTTGCTTGCTCACAATCCATCTTCAAAAAACAAACATCTTTTCAAACACACCAAACACTTTCAAAGACATGAAATATTTTCAAAAGTCCCACACTTTGTATGCATTCTTAAAGAGACGAGAATCATTACAAAGTTTGCCTAAACAAAGGCGCTTTTCAAAAATACTTTCAAAACCCACCACAAGCACATTTTCAAACAAAGAAATTTTCAAGTGATCTAGCAAGCAACTAAGAGCCATAGATAACTATGGATGAAAAGGGTTATAACACCTTCCCTTTTCATAACCTACCCCCCGAACTCAAGAAAATATCTCAAAGGTCTTTCCTGTTCTTTGTACCCTTTCCTTATTAGATAAAAGAAAAGTCGGTGGTGACTCTTGCTATCCGCAACAATTGCGATCAAACGTAAAACACCCAAGTCAATTCTCCCACCGTATTACACATGGCATATAATTAAAACACACTCATGGATCAGTATCAATGTCGGTGAGATAATTAACTACTACATTATAAGTCATTTTTATAGTATCAAAAATTATTTTATCTCCCCAACAGTCCAAACGACACATCAAACGGACACCCAAGGTAAAAGTTACAAGTTTTTAGAAGTTTTACAAAAATGTTGTCATTAGCAGTGGTAACTGGTTACCCAGTTATGGTAACTGGTTACAGCAAGACAATAACCTTTTTCCTTTTCAAAATTCCTTGCCGTAACTGGTCACCCAGTTATAGTAACTGGTTACTACAAGATAGTAGTTGTTCTTGTTTCAATTTTTGATATGGTAACCAATTACCATATTTAGGTAACTGGTTATCCTGTGATAACAGAGAAAAATTCCTGCAATCCTTTTATAAGATCCTCCCATGTTTCAACCCCTAAAATTCATCATTTTCACATCTAAATTCATATTTTAAGCAGGATAACTACTCACCAACATTTATCTACCAACCCTAACCAATTCTTATCATCCAATCTCATAAAAAACACATTAAAATCGTCAAAAACTCATTAATGGGAAAACCCCAAAACCAACCAAATAGAGAGAAATCAAAACACACATTCAAGCAACCTAAATCCTACCATACCCCATCATTAGGAAATCTTTTATAGAGTTAGAATCTCTCCTTACCTTAGATTCTTGGTTGGTTCTTGATTTCTATTGTAGAATCCTTGCCCTAGCTTCCTAGTGCTTCTCTCTTCTTCTACCTTATATGCTTTTGTTCTATTTCACGTACTGATTCTATTTTCCTTCTTCTCACTCTAATATAGTCTAAACTAATATAAATAACCCAATAATAATTATTTAATTATTATTATAAAATAATAATAATAATAATAATAATAATAATTTAATTATCATTATAAAATAATAATAATTATTCTACACTATCCCACACACCCCTATGTTTCTACATATTTTGCCAAACACCCCCATATCTCAACTTCTATAATTCAAAGGCGTCTAGTCCCCAAGAAAGAATCACACCACGTTATAAAATCCATCAAGTCATATAATTTCATCGCAGCATCTTATTATTAAATTAAAAATAATTCTAATTAAATCAGAGTGTTACACAAAGCCTTATAGTAAGAAGCATTATCTCGACTATCCTCATCATATATTCTACTCTTGTTAACCATCTCAAAAAATCGTGTAATTTTTTGATAACCCATAGCCTTCTTGATCACGGGCCTCAAACTGTTCACAAACTTAAGACACTTAGATCTTTTAGCATTAGCAGTGCTGTAATGAGAACAAAACTTAATCAACTCCTCAAACTTTGCAGCATACTCAGCCACAGTTCCATTACCTTGCTTCAACTCAAGAAATTCAATCTTTGTTTTCCCACAAACGTCCTCTAGAAAATACTTTTACATAAATTCATCTTTGTAAAGTGCCCAAGTAACCTCAATCCCATCTTCATCAAATCTCTGAACAATGTTGTTCCACCAATCCTCAGCTTTCTTCTCAAGCATATGTGTGCCAAACCGCACCTTATGCATATCCGAACAATTCATGACCCGAAAGATCTTCTAAATTGCTTTCTCCCAAATCTGTGCCTTGTCAGGTTCATGAGCTCCTTCAATGATTGGCGGATTATTCCTTTGGAACTTCCTTAAAGCATGAAATTCATCATTATCTCTATTTCCAACATTGACGTGTCGTTATTGCCCAATCGCACCGACCAACATTGCTAATGCCTCAACAATATGATTGTCATTCCTTCTAGCAACCATCATCCTGAAATTCCAAACAACCAACAACACTCATCAGACAAATAATATTGATTGTGTATATGACACATATCAAATACAAAAAGGAAATAAACATATTAATAACCTGGCCAACAAACTGACCATGCTCCACCCCCTAAACTCCCACACAAATAAATAGCATAATCAAAGTAACTTAGCATGCATATCAAATAGGATGCTACATTTACTTTCTGACAACAACACAAATACACATATCATATTCATAACACACATTTAGAATCATGTTCCATACAATAACACATATGCATCTCGCATCAGAATAATTCTCAACTTAACATAATAATACTAATGATTGAAATCTCATACTTACAATCATAACATAAAGTATTAGGTACTAAAGGCCATCATCATATACATCTCAATCCAACATAAATATCCAGAGAGTATAACAACATATCTCAAATAAACATGAATATAATAAAAATAACATGAATCCAAACATTCTCCATGTTACATAGACCATAGCATGACTCACTACCTAGTAAAATGAATAAATAAAGGACTAGGTCCTCCAACTACTCTTTGCTAGAAGCACCACCGTTATCCTCAATACCCGAACGATGTCGTATAAAACATCATTTCAACATAAGGGTGAGAATTCATATCTAGATGAAAATATATAATAATAAGTAATTGCATAACATACATACATCAATTGAATACTTCAAATAATCATGTATTCAACATATTCTAACACAATTCACATGATTACTCTAATACGGTGGGAGAACTGACTTGGGTGTTTTGCATTTTATCGTAATTGTTGCGGATAGCAAGATTCACCGCCGTCTTTTTTTTATCCAATAAAGGAAAGGGTGAAAAGAACAGGAAAGACCTTTTGAGAATTTTCTTGAGTTCGGGGGGCAGGTTAAGAAAAGGGAAGGTGTTAGCACCCTTTTCATCTGTAGTTATCTATGGGCTCTTAGTTACTAGCTCACTTTGAAATGCTTTATTTGAAATGTGCTTTGTGATTGTTTTTGAAAGTATTTTTGAAAAGTGCCTTCATTTAGGCGAACTTTGTAATGATTCTTGTCTCTATAAGAATGCATACAAAGTGTTAACTTTTGAAAATATTTCATTTGAAAGTGTTGGTGTGTTTGAAAGATATTTTTTGAAAATGGTTGTGAGCAAGCAACTATGAACGTTCTACCTACTCAGAAGTCTTAGTTCTTTTCCTCCTCCTTTAGATATTGATATCTTACCATTGACTAATAAGAAGCCCTATCATTAGATGTGAAGGGACGGGCGTGGATCATTGTATAGTCATAGAAAGAAACATTATAGGATACCTTAGCAATTTTTGTAAGGGTCTAAGACCATTTATGAAGGCAGCATTTGAAGGGTCATCAAGGGACTATGATCTTATTTTTGGTTGTTTTGCTAAAGTATCCCACGTTTGCGTAACATGACTATTTTTATCTTAGACAACAAGTGAGGTCAACCCTAGAGGTGCAAGTGTGGAAAGTGTTTGTTTTCATGCTCTTTGTCTTTGAATTAGGGTTTTCTACTTGTTGATTTTATGTCTTTCCATACAAACCCTAATTACTAACAATTATATTGAATACGATAAATTGCGGAAATATAAAATTCTATGCTATTACATCGTTTGGGGATGGGGGTACAAATTTACAAATGGGGGATGAAAGCAAATAAATCCTAATTTACTATTAAAACCATATTGAATATGAAAAAATAATGTACAAGGATGTATGATGATATACAAAGAAAAGGAAATTGTTCTTGTTTGCGTTTTTTGTATAAAAGGGCTTAATATTATCCTAATTAAAATAACAAAGTGAGAAAATAATTAATTATGTCTAAGTGGATTAAATAAGAACTAAATCTAAACTAAATAGAAAAAGAAATTAGATTAGTTAAGAAAGAAATTTTTTAGGGTTTTTTAAGAAAAATGTTTTAAAGTTAACCTAATTAAAGCTAATGAAAGAGATTAATTAAAATTCCTAAATTCTAAGTTAAGTAAATTAGAAAAGAGAATTAAAACCTAATTTAAATTAAATTAATTAAAAGGAAGTTGTTAAGAAATTTTTTTTAGTCCTTTGCTTTAAAAGAAATTAAAAAAAACTAAATATTATAAACAATAAATGTAAAATATTTTTGGTATTTTTTATTAATAAAAATAATAAGAGCAATAATATTAATAATAATAAAAATAAAATAGAAAATAAAAATAGAAAAATAAAATTATATGTCAGGGGGGTAAGAAAGTGAAAATAGTGGTTTGGAAGAAAATCAGATTTTTGTTAGGCCCAAAAGCCTATTTTTGTTTTGTAATCAGAATAAAATAAAATAAAAAGTGGGTTCCGTGTATGTAAGCAAATAGGGGGTGCTGCTGAGTATAGGAGCAAGGCCCAGTTCAAGGGAGGCCCATGGCGCGCTGTTTCAAATGAAAAAGGAAGTGAAAATAATAGAATAAAATGCAAAACGGACATTGGGGCTCGAACCCAGTTCCAATAGGTAACAGGCACGCGCTTTAACCACTGGGGTGGTGATACATACATTTATTAATACAAAACCATAAATATATATTTGAAAACCCATCCTAGGCCTGTGTCATCTTCTTCCTCGTGCCAGCTTCCATGAACAACATTTTTGAATTCTATAACTTGCTCATTTCTCAACCATTCTCAAAAGTTCAAACATCAAACTTGTTAGAAATTTCACCATGATTCCAAATATGTAAACTAATTAACCCAACTCTCAAATATAAACACAAATTTTATTGGTACCAAATTTTAACATAAATATTTCAGAAAGTTCAAGACTAAAATTCAAACTACTCAAGAAATATAAATGAATTCCAAGGACATGGTCAGTTTTAGGGCTATGATATCTACATTTTATCTTCACAAATCAGAATCAAATGATGCTTTTATAAAGAGATAGAAGATCATAAAACTCACCTTGCAGATGGAGATCGTGTTTTGAGTTTAATTAGCTTTCAAGGTGTTACAATGATCGGGTTAGCTTCCTTGAGTCTCTAGGAAGTTAATGCAATGCTTAGCTTGAGTTGAGAATGGCTGAAATGGCCTGGAGAAGTCAAGTTGCAGACCCATGTTTTTAAGTTCGGACAATGGTGAAAATGGTGTTACAGCTTGGAAACATGGATTCAGATGAGTTGTATTTTAGGTAAGGAATCTTTTGAGATGATTTGGAGAGAAAACGCACGAGTGGTTTAAGAGATGAAAATTATTGGGCAGAATTGTGGTAACAATGGAGTTTTTATGCAATTTCTGGTTTTCAGGGAGTTTGGTGAGATTGAGTGCTTGCTCAACCGTGTCCATGCTTGTAGAAGGATGCTCAATTTATAGGCAAAGGCTTGAAGTGCTCAAGTTGATCAGAATTCAAATTTACATGTTTAAACTCAACATGTGATTTTTTGACAAAACAAGTTTCAATGCTTTGTACTTCTTAATCAAGAGTTGTTAATCACTTTAAACAAAATGTTTTTGACTTTATGGATGGATTGTAATCAGAACAAACAAGTTAGGAGCTCAATGCATTGACTTTGGGCATAAATCTTGCTTTACAAGAATAGAATGGTTACTTTCTTCCCAAAATGGCAACTTAGTTTAGATAATGCTTGAATCACTTGGATAAGGGATCAATCAGTTGTGTAAACCATTAATTATGGAGTGAAACACAAGTTTGAGGCCTGAAAAGTAAATATTATACAGCATGGCTATGGATTTGGTCAAGTGTTCATTACAAAATTGACTTGTAATTCAAGTTTGAAACCCTAACTTCATCTCTTCGATTCTCTTAACTCAAGAATGATCTCAATGAGTTCTTGGGCATTTTGGAAAAATTGTAACATCCTTTACAACCTTCAAGTTTTTCATTTTTTAATAATCCAATTGGAACTATGTGAAAAATTGCCATGAAGTTAGGTCAAAAAACCTACCTAAATTAGTCAAATTTTCACCAAGTGTTTTTATCAAAAGTGCATGACTTTGTGGATTTTTAACTTAAAATCCAAGCATTTCTAGGACTTGACCAGTAAATAAAAGTTGTAGATATCATCAATATCTACAACTTTCATGTTGAAAATTTTCTTTGAATTATCTTGCATCTTGGTGAAAAGTTGGCATGAAGTCGTGAAAAAAATAAGACTTAAAAACACTTAGAAAAATTCTATGTCTTGAAAAGTTTGACTTTTTAAGATGAATTTTGAATTTCTTGATTTCTTGATGATAAAGTTTCATATTTTTGAATGTCTTGATGAAATGTGATCTTTGAAACTCAATTTTGACCAAAAAGTCAAAGTTTGACTTTTGGTGTATTAGTTGGCTTTTCATCAGTTGACTGAATTTCAACTATCAATCAATTGATCTTGAGAAATGAATTGAGATATGCAATTAGGTCAAAACGATGCATTTGAATCCTTGAGATCATGTTTCAAACCAATAATTCATTTATTAGGTCAAAAGTCAAAGATTAGCCATTCTCAATCAAACCCCTAATTTTGACCATTTTGCCCTTTTAGTGATTTGAACAATTTTCTTGGGGATTTGTGATCCAAACTTGATCAATTGATACATATGACTTTAAAATGTTGATATTGGTCCAAAATATTGAAGTTTAACTGTAAGTTAACCATAGTTGACTTTTCATCCAATACAGCTGATTTTGGGTCATTTGATCAATTGATTGAGCAATTTTGTGATCCAAGACTTGAAACTTGAAATGAGTAATCTTGAGAGTCCCTAATGATCCATGAAATTCATTTGAAGTATTAGAAGTCCAATTGTCCTTGTGCAAAATCAAACCCTAATTTGTGGTATCAGTCGTTGAGGTGATGGCTTGACCTAGTCAACCCTTGTGCAAATTTGAGCTATTGAAGATCTTGTGAGAACTATATTGAGAAAAGAGCGGGAAAAATTTAGGGTAGAAAAGCTGCCCCTGTTCAATCTTCTTAAACCTGAAGAGTTAGATTGGCGGGTCCGCCATTCGTGACTTGAGGGTGGAAGATGATTGAACACTAGAGTGCCCAGAAATTTGCACTTGCTGATACATGAAGTAATGTGTTAGTTGATTGCGTCAGAAATGGACTTAAAGATGTCATTTGGAGAGGTGATGAAAAGTTGTCAGAGATGGGCGTATAGTTTCCATCCGATGTGATTGTTGATAGAGATTGGAAGAAATATCATAATAAACCTTTGGTCGATTTATACTGAATCAAACGGGAGTCTTGAATAATCTTCAACGGGATAATGAGTCAGTATAAATCTTTGGAGCAATTTAACTGAACTAGAGAAAGTGTCTACTGGAACGGAATCAGGATAAATCATTGATCGATTTAAACTGAACCAGCAGAGGTCTTGAATAATCTTTAATTGGAGAACGAATCAGTATAAATCTTCAGAGTGATTTAACTGAACCAGAGAAAGTGTCTACCGGAATGGAATCAACATAAACCATTGATCAATTTAAACTGAAATAGTAGAGGTCTTGAATAATCTTTAACTGGAGAAGGAATCAGTATAAATCTTCAGAGCGATTTAACTTAATCAGAGAAAGTGTCTACTGGAACAAAATCAGGATAAACCATTGATCGATTTAAACTGAACTAGCAGAGGTCTTGAATAATCTTTAACTAGAGAACAAATTAGTGTAAATCTTCGGAGAGATTTAACTGAACCAGAGAAAGTGTCTACCGGAATAGAATCAAGATAAAACATTGATCAATTTAAACTGAACCAGCAGAGGTCTTGAATAATCTTTAATTGGAGAATGAATTAGTGTAAATCTTAGGGGAATTTAATTGAACCAGAGAAAGTATCTACCGGAACATAATCAAGATAAACCATTGATTGATTTAAACTGAACCAGCAAAGGTATTGAATAATCTTTAACTGGAGAATGAATCAGTATAAATCTTCAGAGCGATTTAACTGAACCAGAGAAAGTGTCTACCGGAACGGAATCAAGATAAATCATTGATTGATTTAAACTAGACCTGCAGAGGTGTTGAATAATCTTTAACTGGAGAAAAATCAGTATAAATCTTCGGAGATATTTAACTAAACCAGAGAAAGTGTCTATCGGAATGGAATCAAGATAAATCATTGATCAATTTAAACTGAACCAGCAAAGGTCTGTTTGTTGCTAATGATATTTATCTGATGATTGATCTTTCCTGAAAAGGTAAAGAATTAGTTGTTATGCAATGTCATGATGCATGCATTGCGTAATGATGTTCTCAAAATAAATGAGATTATGCTACATGAATTTTGTATGTATATGTCATGATGCATGAATGTGAAATTTTATTGAAGTAAATCTTTGTCTGGAAAATAAATCCTTGACAACTGCTGGAGAGATTTAGGAAGCTAAATCCCGAACTACTGCTGGAGATGGAGAATATGTGTATCTTCACTTTGTTTAGAGTGTTTTCGCTGGGGATTCTGGGTTTTTTGTTCGAGGAAATTCTGCGGCTAATGTTGATTTCTGCTTGGGGAATAGAGTTCAAGAACCTTGGTTGTCCATTACTCTACTGGAGAATTATAACTTGAATGGGGAGAAGGTAAGTTAACTGGTATCTAGTCGAATTTCAGGTTTGCAGCAACTTACTGGGGATATTATCGACTCCATTGGGGACAAGGGTTTTGTCTGTTGATTTGTAATGGTCTAAGAAAAGAACTCAAGCTGGGGAAATTGTAGTCTGTTGGGGAAATAAATCTTATTGAGGAAAGCATTTTCAAGACCTTATTGGGGAGATGAATTCTTTTGGAGACGAACTCCATAAGGTTTCTCTTGTAGTTTAGGACCAATTTAGTTGGGGAAATGATTGTCAGGAGATTGGAACTCTGGATGGATACTGTATGAATTCAAATCTGTGAGGATAACTTTGTTGAAATAACTCTGTGGGGATATCCCAAAACCTTAAGAAAATTCTTATTACTATTTTTAAACATACATTTGTTAATAGTTAATCATGTTCATATGCATATGTTCATTTAATTTTAGTCATTGGACATTTTTGCACTCAAAACAAAAAGTTTGTACTTCATAATATATTTGTATTGATGTCTTGCCTATAAATAGGCATTTTTGTACAAGGAGACAGAGATCCTAGTAAGAGGAAATAGTCGAAAGAATACAAAGTGAAAACAAAAATAATATCCATGTGGAAGTGATCTCATTATGTTCTAACTCCACTATTGCCCCCTATGTCTTCGAACATCATCTCTTGTCGTTGAAAGAAGTTGATTGAATTAATCTTACACTGAAAAACTTGGACCTTGGTAATAAAGCTGTGATACGGTGGCAGAACCGATAGTTTAATACTGGTTTTGCATTTTGTGTTTGCAAATGTTGCGGTAAGCAAGAGTCACCATCGACTTTTCTTTTATCCAAATTAAGGAAAGGGTGAAAAGAACAGAAAAATACCTTTTCAAGAATTATCTGAGTAAGGGGGTAGATTATGGAAAGGGAATGTGTTAGCACCCTTTCCATCTGCAGTTTTCTACGGGCTCTTAGATGCTAGCTAATGTTTTGAAAATTGCTTGTGCTTTGTGTTTCGAAAAATTATTTGAAAATGCCTTAGTGTGGCGATTCACTTTGCATTAACTCTTGTATCAGTTCTCAAGAGTGTTGACAAAGAAAATGTTTTTGAAGGTTGTTTTTTAAATGTGTAAGTGTAAAAAGTTTGTTTTATTTGAGCAAGCATCTAACAACTAACTACTTGTACTCGAAAAAGTTCGTTCTTCTCCTCCTATCCTTTAGACAGTGCAATCCTACTAAAAGTGAGTAGGTAACCCTAGTCGTTGGATGTATAAGGGACATACGAAGGGACATTACGGTCACTAAGGCAACTTGGCAAGGAATTTTAGTAATTGTCCTAAAGTTCTAAGATCACTTTTAATCGAGGCAACATCGAGGCAGTCATCGAGGGACTTGTGATCTTTCAAACTAGAGGACAGCCACTGAAACTTCTCACATTTCGAAAATTGTGACCGTTTTCCGAAAGCAACCGAAGTGGGATACCCTAGAGGTGCGCATGTGCAATTGTGTTTAGTTCAAGTATTTATCTTGTGCATTTAGGCTTGCTAACATTTTAATTTTCAGTCTTTCCATGCAATCCTATTTACTAGCAGTGGTATATACAGAAGAATGTAAAGTGCGAAAATAAACCCTACGCTATTACATGGCTTTGGGGAGGGGATATTTACAATGTATAAAACTTGGGAGTGCAAAAATTAAAAGTAGAAAGTAAAGCCTAATTACAATTACATCCCAATATGCAGTTGCATCAATAATGTAAAAATGCGAAAATAAATAAATAAATAAAAACGCGCGAAGGTTGAAAGTTTGTCTAAAAAAACTAATAAGAAAATCCTTTTTTTTGTCTTTGATTATTTTTTATTAAGAAGAATGATTAAACTAAATCTAAAATTAATTAAGTGAGTGAATATTAAATGGAATTAACCTAATTCTAATATTTTTGGGTTTTTATTAAGAAAATATTTGAATTAAATGACCTATTTCTAATTGATTTTAAATTGATAAAATAAAGTCAAAATGATCAATTAAATTAAATTATGAAAAATTAAATTAATTGAAAGAATCCTAAGTCTATTATTTTTTTATGATTTTTGATTTTATATTATTCTAAAAAAGATTAAAAGAAAGTAAACAGTAAAACAAATAAAAAAAAATAGGCCAGATGTTATAAGCAAATGGGGGTGTATGAACTGAAATTGCTAGGCCCAGAAGATGACAAGCCCAGTCCATGATGGATCATGTGCTGCTGACCCATGAGGGTGCATGATGGGCTAGTACCCCAGGGGCGTTGGATCTTTAGCCTGTTGATGTTCATTGGCCCAGATGTGGAGGCCAATGAAGCGCGCGTGGATCTGTCTAACACTGGATCTGAAAGGAAAATATGAGAAAAAATAGAAAATTCAAAACATAGAATCGAACCTAGTTCTCTAGCATAATACACGCGCTTCTCACCACCAAGCCAACCTGCTCATTCATTATTTAAAATATGCTAACAATATTATATGTGAAAAATGGTCAAATTCCAAATTTTCAAACGCGCGCTATACTGGGTCCCTCATTTTTGAACAAACCAATTAGGACGTGGCATGAAGCCATACATACCCTTTGTCGAAGCCATCATGAGAATAAACCCGTGTAAGATTACTTCGTCTGGTTTTGTAGATAGTTTTCCTGTCTAGTTTCAGGTGTTAATCTACAATCAGTTGTTCCCAGGTAGTTGTCCTATCTGGTTTCAGGTATCAATTTGGAACTTGGAAATTGTTGGTCATTCAGATACTTGTCCAGGATGGTTACAGGTATTAATCTTTGATCTCCTCATGCAGATAGCTTTCATGTCTTGTTACAGGTATTAATTTACAATCGTTCGTCTACAAATAGTTCTCCTGGCTTGTTACAGGTATTAATCTGGAACTTGTTTTTGTCGGTCGTTGAGATAGTTGTCCTGGATTGTTACAGGTACTAATCTCTGACCTGAGAAAGAAATATAGTTTTCCTAGCTTATTACAGGTATTAATCTTCACTCTTCTTATGTAGATAGTTCTCCTGGCTTATTTCAGGAGTTAATCTATAATCAAGATGTCCAACAGATAGTTTTCCTGGCTTGTTACAGGTGTTAATCTGGGACTTATTTTGTTGGTCTCATAGATAGTTTCCCCGTCCGGTTTCAGGCATTAATCTGTGGCCTGCTGTATTTGTTGGTAGACCCGTCTTGCTTCGGGAGTTAATACCATTTGGTCGTGTGGATGGTTTTCCCGTCTGGTTTCAGGCATTAATCTTTGACCTGTTGTATAAGTTGATAGTGTTTGTCTTTTTGCAAACTCAACCTGGAGAGGTAAAGTTAGTTTCATACGACGTCATGATGTATGAATTACATGATGCTCTCAATAATAAATGAGATTGTGATATATGCATTTGTGTTGCGTATGCTATGATGTTTGTAGAAATGATGTATGAATGCAATGTATGAACGTGATAGTTGTTCCATTGTTGTGTTGTTGAATTAGGGAAAATAAATCCTTGACTGTTGCCGGGAGTGAAGAATGTAGGTCTTCAGATTTATTGAAGTTAAAATGCTGGGAGATGAACTTCCGTTGTTAGAGAAATAAACTATGTTGGGGAAGGTAAACTCTGCGAACTTCTTAGGGATTTTGTTGAAATCTGATTGGGGAATCCTGAGAAGCTTGGCAACTTCACTGGGGAATGTTGGAGCAGTAATTTGAAGATTCTTGCTCCACTGGGGATATGAGAACACCTGATACCCTTAGGCTGCATGCTAAGAATGTGGCAGTGACCTTGTAGTAGAATGCCCCTGCTTTTGTACCTGCTGGAGAAGGTATCTGCCGGGGAAAACATCTGCGGGGATTTTGTGGATGGACCTTAGATATTGTCCCGCTTCTTAAAGTCATTAGCAACTGTCTTTCTGTTTTAGGTGCATATTTCTAAGTAGTAATCATATTCAAATGCATATGTTCAAGAATAATCACTGGACGTTTTCGCACACAAAACTGAAAAATAAAAACAAAAATTTTACACTTTCAAAGGAATAGTTTTGTATTAACTTGAATAAGTGTTTTTGTACAAGGAGACAAACATCCTAGTAAGAGAATGCCTTCATAAGAATGGAAATTATACAAAAATAGTATACAAAGAAAGACGGCTATATGAAATAATCCCATTGGGTTCCCATTCTGCTATTGCCTTTATGTCTTTGAGCGTCTCATCCCTTTCGCTGCTTGTCCGAAGCTAATTGATTGATTAGTACCGCTTGAGCTTGATGGTTGATACTGAAGATTGGCTGTAAGGTGATCTAACGGGACATAGTTATACGCTTTAAATCCCTAAATTTTTCCTGGACCTCCCTTTCGGGTTTTCAGTCCACTAGGATACCCTTTTTTACCCAAGTCGCCTTTTCAGGTTTTCGACTTGCCGGGTGTACAGATTTTTTTCATGTATATCCCTAATTTTTGCCCGAACCCTTTTGGTTCACCGGGATGCCCTAATTTTTTCCTAGGCCAGTCAACCTAGCGGGTCTTTGTTTATGCGTAGTATCTTTTAGCTATGTTCGTGTTTACAGGGTGTGGAAGGTTGTCACCGTCCATAGTGGTTAAGATCATGGCTCCACCATAAAATATATTCTTGATCACAAATGGCCCTTCGTACGTAGGAGTCCATTTGCCCATGGGATCACCTTGCGGCAATATGATGCGCTTGATTACCAGGTCACCAGCCTGATATACCTGCGTCTGACCTTCTTGTTAAAAGCTCTGATCATACGTTTTTGGTACATCTGACCATGGCAGACAGTCGCGAGCTTCTTCTCGTCAAACAGGTTTAACTGGTCAAGTCGAGTCTAAACCCATTCGTCTTTATTCATCTTTCATGATCCTCAAGGAAGGGATCTGGACCTCAATAGGCAGGACATCTTCCATACCGTATACCAAAGAGAAAGGAGTTGCCCCTATTGATGTGCGCATTATAGTGCGGTAACCATGAAGAGTAAATGGTAACATCTCATGCCAATCTTTATATGTCACTGTCATCTTCTGTATAATTCTCTTGATATTTTTGTTAGCAGCTTCAACAGCGCCATTCAACTTCGGCCGGTAGGGAGAAGAGTTATGATGCTGGATTTTGAATTGCGTGCAAAGCTCGGTGAACATAGTGTTATTGAGATTGGTACCATTATCTGTAATGATTATTTCTAGGATACCATATCGGCAGATAATGTTATGTCTGATAAATCGAGCCACAATGTTCTTGGAAGTTGTAGGTCTGATTTCTCCAATCATGTTGATGCCCCACATTGCGAATGGCCAATGAGCAGTCAAGACGTTCAGAGGAATCGGAGGCATATGTACCTTATCAGCATAGATCTGACATTTGTGACAAGTCCACGAATGCTGATAACAGTCTGCCTCCATGGTGGACCAGTAGTATCCTGCCCGTAGGATCTTTTTAGCCATTGAGTGCCCACTAGAGTGGGTGCCAAAAGTACCTTCGTGCAAGTCTTCCATAATCCTTTCTGCCCCACTCTTGTCTACACGCTGAAGCAAGGTAGAGTCGTGGTTGCGCTTGTAAAGGGTCTCGTTACTGAGGAAGAACTTAGCAGAACACCTTCTTAGGAACTTCTTATCATTGACTGAAGCTCCCTCAGGGTATTCTTGGGCTTCAAGATATCTTTTGACTTCATGGAACCAAGGCTTGTCTACTATTTCTTCAGTACCAATCTCGTGACAGTATGCTGGCTCATCCATCCTCTCAATGGTGATCTGAGGGGCCTCGTTATCCCACCTGACCTTGAACATGGATGACACCGTAGCTAGCACGTCCGCTAGTTGATTTTCCTCTCATGGAAAATGCTCAAAGGTAATTTCTTCAAAGTATGAGATTAGTGTCAACACATGCTCTTTGTATGGGATGAGATTAGGATGCTTCGTGTCCCATTCTCCTTTGATCTGGCTGACTACCAAAGCCGGGTCTCCAAACACACTCAAGAATTTGATCCATAAATCAATTGCAGCTTTGAGACCCATGATACATGCTTCATACTCAGCCATATTGTTGGTATAATTGAAACATAGTCTGGCAGTGAAAGGAGTATGACAGCCTTCAGGAGATATGATCACAGCACCGATGCCATTGCCAAGAGCGTTGGAAGCTCCTTCAAAAACCATAGTCCATCGGGATCCTTTTTCAGGTCCTTCATCTGGTCCAGGTTCTTCACAATCAGTTACTAACATGATGTTCTCATTCGGGAACTCGAAATTTATGGATTGGTAGTCATCCACAGCTTGATGAGCCAAATGATCAGCTAATACACTTTCCTTAATTGATTTCTGGGTTGTATATTGAATGTCGTATTCGGTCAGGATTATCAGCCATCTTGCTATTCTTCCAGAGAGAGCGGGCTTCTCAAAGTTGTACTTGATAGGATCCATTTTAGATATCAACAAGGTAGTGTGAGTCAACATATACTGTCTTAGTCGATGAGCAGCCCATGCCAAAGCACAACAAGTTTTCTTGAGCAGTGAGTATCTTGTTCCACAGTTGGTAAACTTTTTGCTAAGGTAGTATATTGCATGCTCTTTTCGACTAGACTCGTCATGCTGCCCCAGCACACACCCCATTGAGTTATCCAATATTGTTAAGTACATGATCAGAGGTCTTCCTTCAACTAGAGGCGTCAAGATTGGAGGCTCTTAGAGATATTCTTTGATTTTGTCAAAGGCATACTGGCAATCGTCATTCCACTTCACTGCTTGATCTTTCTTCAGTAATTTGAAGATTGGCTCACAAGTAGCGGCCAGATGTGAAATGAATATGGCTATATAGTTCAGACGTCCCAAGAATCCCCTAACTTCCTTCTCAGTGCAAGGAGTCGGCATTTCTTGTATAGCTTTGACCTTTGCAGGGTCTACCTCAATACCTTTTCTGCTGACAATGAAGCCTAAGAGCATACCAGATCTTACTCCGAAAGTGCACTTATTCGGGTTTAGCCTCAGTTTGTATTTCTTCAGCCTGTCAAATAGTTTATGTAGGTGATCAAGGTGCTCCTCTTTAGTCTGAGACCTGACTATCATATCATCAACGTAGACCTCTATCTCGTGATGGATCATATCATGAAACAAATCTATCATGGCCCGTTGATAGGTTGCCCCGATGTTCTTTAGTCTAAATGGCATAACTTTGTAGCAGAAAGTGCCCCACTGTGTGACGAAGGTTGTCTTCTCCATGTCTTCAGGTGTCATTTTCATCTGATTGTATCTGGAGAAGCCATTCATGAAGGAGAATACCTTATGCTATGCAGTGTTGTCAACTAGAACACTAATATGGGGAAGCGGAAAGTCATACTTGGGGCTTGCCCTGTTCAGGTCTCTATAATCCACACAAACACATACCTTATCGTCCTTCTTAGGTACTGGAACAACATTGGTGACCCATTGTGGATAAGACGTGACAGTTAAGAAACCGGCATTGAATTGTTTCATGACTTCAGCCTTGATCTTTTATGACATATCCGGCCGCATACGATGAACCTTCTGTTTCACTGGAGGGCAATCCTCTTTTGTCGGTAGGCGATGAACCATAATATCGGTGTCAAGCCCTAGCATGTCTTTGTATGACCAGGAAAAAACCTCAACATAGTCATGTAGCATCTGTATTAACCGTTCCTTGACAATATGCTTCAAGTTAGCACCTATCTTGACTTCTTTTCTTTCCTCTTCAGTACCCAAGTTAACTGTCTCAACCGAATCTTCATGAGGTTGTATGGCCTTTTCTTCCTATTGTAACAGTCTGGCAAGCTCTTCTGGTACCTCACAATCTTCCACACCTTCGTCCTCGGCTTGGTTGATCGGATTTTCAAAGTCATAATGAGAAATAGCAGAACCATTATCAATGGGATCCAGAATGGATGTGGATCTGCAATTTGATATGTGAGTGTGTGTAAGAGCATAGCTGTATATTTTTTATAAAGTAAAGAGGCAGAAAATAAAAACAAAGAGCATAAAATTTGTATGTGAACGTCCAATGTTTTATTGATGACATATGAAAATGAAGCAATGACCCTCATAAATAGACCATTGTGCCTCGGGTAAGACACAAGGCTTTAATGTTTCAATTGTTCAAATATTACATTTCCTCAAAAATAAAAAGACAAATTACTCTTGAATAAATGTAATGGGCACAAAGTCTTTAGCCTCTCAATTGTTGAGTCCACTGCTGATAGTTGGGAAGATCCACTTGTTCAGGTCATAATCACTATCGTTGTCTTCCAGGGCATTGACTCCATGGTTACTGATCTGCAAAGGTGGTCCCTCGGTGCGAGCACGATGAACAACACTATGGGCTCCTTAAGTAAAACCCAAACCAAATTTTTCAGATTTGTAGAGAATATCCGGAAGTTGGCCCCAAATTATACACCCACCTTCTTCAACTACTTCCTTGGCATCTTTCATAGAAGCCATCTTCAGCGGAGGCCTAGTAGTCTTAGGAACACTGGCAATGGTCTTGGTTGCAGTAACGGTCTGTGGAACCTCCTCAAAGTTCTGACAGGGGGTCTCAATGAACTCGCCGTCCATTTCAACGTACCTGAAAGAGTTCAGGTGGCTCACCATGTACTCCTCCTCCCCATGGACTGTGATAATTTTCCCATTGACTGGGTACTTCAGCATTTGATGTAGGGTGGAAGTCATAGCACCAACCCCATGGATCCAGGGTCGACCCAATAAACAAGAGTAAGATGGGCAGATGTCCATCACACAGAAAGTGGAGCTAAAGTTTGAGTACCCACTTTGATAGGGATGTCTACCTCCTCGTGCACCATTCTTTTAGATCCGTCGAAGGCCCTAACCACAATGTTACTGGGTTTTAGTGTGAGCCCTTCGCAATCCAACTTTCCTAGAGCGTTCTTTGGTAATACATTTAGTGAGGAACTTGTATCTACCAGAACATGGGCTAATGTAGTGCTCCTGCACTCAATGGAGACATGTAGGGCATCATTTTGTTTTCTTCCCTTGGGAGTTAGGTCTGCATCAGAGAATCCCAGGCCATTGTCAGCTGTCAAACTAGCCACACAATTCTCTAATTTATCAATGGATGTCTCTTGAGGCACGCGGGCAGACTTCAAGAATTTAACTAAAGTCTTGGCATGGGCTTTGGAGCACAGCAGTAGGGCCAGCATTGAGTTTTTTGATGGGGTCTTCCCAAATTGTTCTACGACATTGTAATCACTCTTCTTGATTATTTTCAATATCTCTTCCATCTCCTTTTTAGAAGCCCCATGAATGGCTTCCGGATGTGCCTTCGTCCGGACAGGCTCAACTGATACCTCTTTTCCCTGAGTCTCGGTCGACCCGATAGCAGAGATAACAGTAGGACTAACAGTAGGAGTAGCCATGTGAATATTGACAGGAGAAGCAGCATGAATAAACACCGGAGTAGTAATGGGAGTATTAACAGGAGCAACAACGGGGATAATCGCAGGAGTAGCAACAGTGTTTGGAGAGATCTCGAGAGAGAAAACTCTTCTGCTTCTTGTTATCTTACTGGTCCTGATGATATTGGCAACGTCAGGATTAGTACTTTCAGAAACTTTGTCTTTAATAGCCAACAGGTCTTGCTTGATGCCATGGTAATAGACGTCAGCCCCATAATTCCAAGGAACAGCTTTATCCGAGTAATATTGTATAGGTCCAAGAAAAGTAATTATCAACGGAGTAACTTTCAGAATAGATGTAATCCTGACAGGTATTTTGGAGGAGACCTTGGGAGGATTGGCGGAAATGGTAACGATAGAAACAGCTTCACAAGGAGCACTTGTAACTGAAGTCTTCTCAAACAGAATTTCTTTATCATCCATCAGGCGCTGAACACCTTCCTTTAGCAAATGGCATCCATTAGGTAGAGACAAACATGAGTGGAAACCTTCACTATAACCCGAAAATAAACTGGATTGCAAGAGATTCTTTTTAACAGTCAGGAGTGGAGTAGCTAGTTCATCAACAGAAGCACAAAACATTTCATCGTCAATAGCATTAACACCACGACCGTGCTTGGGCATAGGGCCTGTTATAACATTAGGAGTCTCAGGAGCGTCAAATTCAATCTCCTTTGCTTCAATCAAATCATGAACCTTGTTATTCAAAGCCCAACAGTTGTTTGTATCATGGCCTGGACTTTCAGAATGGTAGGCACATTGAGCATTTGAATTGTAGCAAGGAGATGCAGTGTTGGGATTTTTGGGAGCCTCTCACAGGGTAACCAGATTGGATTTCAGCAAATGTGGCAAAACTTGAGACAAGGTCATATTAATCCGAGTAAACTGTCTTCTGGGCTTACCTGTTCTGGACTGATTATTCTGTTGTTGGTTTGACGCAGGATTGGAAATCATAACAGCCCCTACCGTCGGACAACGCTCAGTTTTGTTAAGATTTCTTTGGCCATAAGCAGCACTGACCTCCTTCTTCCTTGTGAATGATTTCTTTGGAGTGCTGGAGGATGCATCTCTATGTATCTTACTATTGTACCCCAAAATTTTCCCTCCCATTTCATCAACATTTCTCATCACAAGACTCTTGGAACTCAAGATCAAGCTAGGGTTTACTCTGCTCAAGACACCTCCTTGCACTGTTGACCTAAATTAGGGTTTGAGTTTGCACAGGGATGTTTTGAACCACAATGCCCAAAGTGACTTTCATACTTCATGTTGGACTCATAAGTTTTCCCATACCAAGTTTCAAGCCTTGAATCAAATTTTTGCCCAGTTAATTGGACAGTTGACCTAGAAATCAACTGTATTGGGGAAAAAGTCAACTGTGGCCAAATGACAGTCAAACCTCTTGAATTTTGACCCACATCAACATTATGAACTCATATGAACCATTTGATCAAGTGTGGATCACAATTCCACAAGAAATTTGATCAGATCACCAAAAGGGCAAAACGGTCATTTTTAGGGTTTTGACTGTACAAAGGCAATTTTTGACTGTTTGACCTAACCAATGCAAATCAAGCTCAACCATGGACTTAAGGACTCAATGACATTATCTTGACCCACTCAACAAGTTCAAGATCTCAAATGCATAAGATTGACAGATGAATTTTTTAGTTAACTGATCAAATTTTGACTATACACTAAAAAGTCAAACTTTGACTTTTTGGTCAAAATCAAGTGCCAAGGGTCATTTTTCATCAAGACATGTCAAATTATGAAACTTGTTCATCAAGAAACCCAAAATTGCAAATTAGGGTTTAAAATGGGAAAATTTCATAACTTAGAAATTTTCTAAGTTATAAAATTTTCTTATTTTTTCCTAACTTTGCCCCACATTTTCACCAAGATGCAAAGGGATTCAATCAAAACTTTCAACATGAAAGTTGTATTACATCATAAAGTCTACAACTTTGATGCACAAAGTTTTCTCAAAAGAAGCTTGGATCTCAAGTTATGATTTTTGGAACAAGGGTACCTAAAACTTTTAACTTAGAGAAATTTTGCCCTAGTTTAGGCAGGATTTTGACCCATCTTCTTGGCCATTTTTCCCATAGTTCCACTTGGAGTCTTAAGTTTCATTTCAAAGATGGATTATAGTACATGTTACAAGCTTTCCAAATTGTCCAAGAACTCCTCAAACACCTTTGTGGTTAAGGAGAATCGAATGCTTGAAGTTGGCAAAAAACTCACTTTGTAACCATGGCCAATACATGTTCATACCAAGTTGCAAATCTGACCAAACTAGCTTAGTACATAATTACTGGCCTCTAAACCAATTTACACTCAAAAATTGAATGCAAATACATTGGACATTGGCATTGTTCTGATCAAGAGAGCATTGTACAATGAACTTTTCCATTTTGAGCATAAAGGTCACACTTCCATTTTCATAAAGGCCACTTTATGTCAAATTGCATTTTCTTGAGCCTTGGACTTTTTTCCTTGCAGCAAGCAAGTTCCCTAATCTCATACATAGTACACCAACTTGAGAATGCTTGTAACTAGCCTGTACAAGCCATAGCTTGGTCACTTCACATCTTTGCTTTCAAAACAAGTCAAATGGCCAAAAGCTCATAACTCACACATCTGATATATTGAACTCAAGCAAAGTTTTCAAACAAGTTTCTCATATCCTTGTAAGCCAGAAACACGAGTCTTTGACCTCTAAAACCCCCTTGTGCACAAAATCTTCATTTCTGCCCTAAAACAGGGCATGTTCTGCAAATCACAAGCCACAATCAAATCCCCTCGTGCGTTTTGTCCCAAATCACTTCAAACACATTCTAAACAATACACCTAAGTTGTCCAGACCATTCACAAGCTGTTGGAACTCCATTTACACACATCACCATTTTTGTTTGGAAGCTTTGCAGGTTGAGTTCTGTAGCACGATTCAGGCCACTTCAAAACAAACTAAGCATTGGGAAAGGTTCAGGGGACATCAAGCAAGCTCAAAAGAACTTCAGGCCCCATTGAAAGTTGATGTATTGGCCAACTCGAACTCAACTGAAACAGGTATTTCATGAACTTCTATCTCTCTATTTAGGAACATTTAGCCTTAGGTTTGTGAATGAAAGATGTTGTACTCATTGCCCTAAAACCATACATATGCTCAGTTTTCATTTATATTAATCGTGCTAGGAGAATTTCATCCATGAACTTTCTGAAAAAACTAGGTTAGAAATTAGGGCCATAGAAATTCTCTCTGGTCTTTGAGAGTTAGATTAAGTTTTTATATGGTTAGATTCGTGATTTGATGCTCTACAAGTTTCATGTTTTGAGTTTTGTCAAAAGATCACAAATACAAGAGATACAAGTTTGTACAGGCATACGCGCGTTTTTTCAAATTTCTGGAGGTTGAAGATGAAGTCTGGGCTGGGCCTGGCCTTCTTGCTTCCAACACCTCCCAGTTTACTTTCAG
Organism: Vicia faba; assembly: GCA_948472305.1. NCBI lineage: Eukaryota > Viridiplantae > Streptophyta > Magnoliopsida > Fabales > Fabaceae > Vicia > Vicia faba. Next base: position 816,156,336 of record OX451741.1, on the reverse strand, counting down.
CACCCCCTGGCCCATTTCTTTGTATTTTCATTATTTTTGCATTTTAATTTCTTTTCTGACTTTGTTATTTTATTTTCAAATATAAAATATACTCTAAAAATATTTTCACAATTTTTTTCATTTATTAGATATTTTATTTTGATTTTTTCTAATATAAACAATAATTTAAATACATATATTATTTTGTTTAAACTTGAAAATAATGCAAATAATACTCTTATTTTCATTTCTATTTTTTATTTACACCAAAAATATTTTCTAGAATATATTATATTTTTGTAAATATTTTATTTTATTTTTTACAAACTTAACATATTTAATATATATATATATATATATATATATATATATATATATATATATATATATATATATATATATATATATATATATATATATATATATATATATATATATATATATATATATATATTTCTAAGTATTTAATAAAACAAAAGTATACATGTATAAATAAAAACTATTTTTTTGCATAATACATTTTGTTTAATATTTATTCATCTTGTTTAATTAAATATTGCCCATTTATTTTATTTACACAAAGAATTCAATTTGGATGTAATAGTAATTAGGGTTTTATATTTCTTGTCAAATACCCCCTATTCAAAATTGTACCCCCCTCCCTATATCAAAGTTGTAATAGCTTAGATTTATTTTTACGCATTTAAATACTGTCAAATATGCCATGATTAGAGATTAGGGTTTGTATGCAAAAATCTAAAATCAAAACAAATAGCTTGACTAATACAAAGACAAAAAGCGTGTAAATTGACAACACAATGCACACTTGCACCCCTAGGGTTACAATCCACTTGTTGCCTTCAAAAATGGGCCATGGTATGCATGTTAAGTACTTTGGCAAAACAAAAACAAAACAAAGATCATAGTCCCTCGATGACGCTATCTGGGTTGCCTAAACAAAAATGATCAAGTCCCTCAAGAAAATTTCCAAAAATACTTGACACAATTGCTATCATGGTCTATATGATGACCCGCGCCTGTCCCGTTTAACATCCTAACACAAGGTTGTTCACCAAATGCGATGGTGAAATAACACTGTTAAAAGGGTTAAAAACATAAGAAAGATCTTTGAGTAAAATAGGGTAGATAGCTCTTAGTTACTTGATCAAAAGCTTGAAAAAACATCCTTGCTATTTTCAAAACACACTTCACAACACAATTTCAAAACCCTACTTTCAAACATTGAAAACTTTTCAAAAGACAAAAACACCTTTGTATACATTCAAACAAGAATTATTACAAAGGTTGCCACAATGATGGCCTCTTTTCAAAACATCTTTCCAAATCACACACAAAGCACCATTCCAAACAATTGAAAGCACCATTTCAAACAATTTAAAAGCACCATTTCAAACAATTGAAAAGCAAAGCAAGTGATCTAAACAAGTAACTAAGAGCCCATGGATAACCATGGATAGAAAGGGTGCTAATACCTTCCCTTTCTATAATCTACTCCCCGAACCCAAGAAAACATCTCAAAGGTCTTTCCTGTGCTTTTTGACCTTTCCTTAGGATAAAATAAAAAGTCGGTGGCGACTCTTGCTAAACCGAAACATTTGCGAACACAAAACGTTAAAACTCAAGTCAGTTCTCCCACTGTATCACATTTACCACTTTTAATATCAGCTGTGATACGGTGGGAGAACTGACTTGAAGGTTTTGCGTTTGATCGCAAATGTTGCGGTTACCAAGAGTCGCCGCCTACTTTTCTTTTATCCAAAAGGAAAGGTGAAAAATCACAGGAAAGACCTTTAAGATTGTTTCTTGAGTTCGGGGGGTAGATTATGAAAAGGGAAGGTATTAGCACCCTTTTCAACCATGGTTTTCCATGGGCTCATAGTTACTTTCTAGATCACTTGCTTTTGTTTGAAATTGTTCTTGGTGTGGTTTTTGAAAGTATTTTGTAAAGAGGCCTTTGTTTAGGCAACCTTTGTAATGATTCTTGTTCGTAAGAATGTATACAAAGATGTTGATCTTTTGAAAATGTTTTCAAGTTTTTGTAAGGTGTTTTGAAATGTGTAGGTGTTTGTTTTGAAAAATAGAAAGGATGTTTGTTTTAAATTGAACAAGTAATTAGGAGCATTCTAACCACTCAAAAGTCTTTCTTGTACATTTCCTTTTCCTTTGACATTGTCATCTTACCATTGATTTGGTAAGTAACTCTATCTTTGAATGTAAACGGGACGCTCGTGAGTCATCGTATAACCATGATTAGTAATGTTGCAAGGCATCTTATAATTCTCTTTTAGGGACTAAGATCATTTGTAAGGCAACTTAGATAGCATCATCGAGGGACTATGATCTTGTATTTGCTTGTTTTTGCTAAGATACCTTACATGCGTAATATGGCCATTTTTGTAAGGCAACAAAGTGGGATAACCCTAGGGGTGCTTGTGTGCAAGTGTATTGATTTACATGCATTGATTTGTCTTTGATTAGGGTTTGCTATTTGGTTGGTTTTAATCTTTCCATACAAAACCCTAATTACTAGCAAGTGAATATAAAGCATTTAAATTGCGGAAAATGAAAATACTAAGCTATTACATGATTTGTGGGGAGGGGGTGTACAATTGGTAAATGGGGATTGCAAGAATATAAACCTAATTAATCTATTACAACCAAATTGAATTTGTACAAGAATTACATAAGTATAATGATGAATAAATGTATAAGGATAAAAAATGTAAAGAAAATGAATTTTGTTTTATTTTCATAAAGAAAGACTTTTTGTCTTGACCAAATTTAAATAAAGAAAATAATTAATTAAGTTTGAATTTATTAAGAAAAATATTTTAAAAGAAAACCCTAATTCAATTAATTAATCAAAATAAAATAAGTTTAAGAAAAAGGTATTTTTTTGGTATTTTTGTCTTGAAAATATTTATGGCATCATGAAATATTTTTAGTCTTTTTTTGGTATTTAAATAATATATTTTTAAATAGTATGAAGAAAAATAAATAATATAATATTAATTAAGTCTATAAGATTTAGTTAATAAAAATAAATAAAGTATAGTAAATAAAATATTTTTTGTTTATGGACAAATAAAATAAAATAATTCAAAATATAAAATATATCATTTTTTTGTATTTTTTATGATTTTTTAGTATTTTAGAAAATATATTTAAAAAGAAAAATGCAATAAATAAATAAATAAATACAAATGGGCCAGGGGGTGCATGAAGTAGGCAGGGAGTTAATCGGTAAAAACAAAAAAAAAGAGCCATGCCCAAAGGGCCTAGCGCCTGCAAACAAACAAAATCAGAAAATGTCAAAAAATATGAAAAAAAATGAAAAAAGAGTACCACTGGGGCTCGAATCCAGGTCCCATAGGTTAACAGGCGCGCGCTTTACCACTGGGGTGGCTATACATTCGTTTATATAAACAAAACAATAAATATGTAAGGGCAAATCAAGTCCTGATGACTTCATCTTCAACCTCCAGCCGGTGTACCTGTAACTTCTTCATTTCCCAACAAAAATGGAAGATGACAAAATGAAAGTTGTTGCATTCTTCCTCACGAATCTAACCATGTAAATAACTAAAGCTAAAAGTCAAAGATAAATGAGAATTTATCTCGCCCTAATTTGAACCCTAAAAATTTCAGAAACTTCAACTCTAAAATTCTCTAAGCTCAGGCCATGTAAATGCAAACTATGGATACGTACAGCTTCGTGGCAATGAGGTATATATTTTATCTTCACAAATGCAAGCCTAACAATGCCTAAGTAATGAGATAGAAGTTCAAGAAAAATACCTCAAAACTGGAAATCGTGAAATGCAAATGAGCTTGATTCAAAGTGATGCAAGGATCAGGTTACCTTCCTTGAGGTCCCAAGAAGCTAATGCAATGGCTTAAGCTGAAAGTGGCTGAGGAGCTCTAGAGAAGTCAAGTTGCAGACCCCTATTTTTGAAAATGGAACTTGATGATGGAGGTGTTACATTTGAGCAAATGGACTTTGGATGGTTTGTATTTGACGTTTAGAAGCTTTTGGAAGTGAAAGGCCAAAGAACGCACGAGGGGATTTGGAGTTTGGTATGTAAAGTCAGAACTTGCACAACAATGGTGTTTTGATGCAATTTATGGCTAGAGGGAGTTTTAGTGAGTTTAAGGGTATTCAAGCTCGTGTCCTAGCTCATAAATAGTGCTTCTATTTATAAGCAACAAGTTTGGAGACTTATTGTTAATCAGAATTTGAAATTTCATGTTTATGCATAATATGTGATTTTTTGAGAAAATAAGTTTCAATGCCTTGTGTACTTTCTAAGATAGAGAGGTTATTGTTTAAACACACTTGCTTATGACTTTTTATATGAAGTGTGATCAAAGGGAACAAGTTAGAGGCTCAATAGTGGACTTTATGCATAAAGCTTGCTTTTCAAGAATGGTATTGTTAACTTCCTTCCCAAAATGGCAATGTGAATTGGATAGAGCTTAAATCACTTGGATTATAGCTCAAAAGTTTATGTAGTCCATTAATTGTGGAGTGACAAACAATTTTGATGCCTTCAAAGCAAATATTACGCAGCCTAACATTGATTTGCATTTGTGTTCATCATAAAAATTACCTATAATTCAAGTGACAAAACACCAATTTCATCTCTTCGATTCTCTCTACTCAAGAATGATCTCAAGGAGTTCTTGGATATTTTGGAAAGCTTGCAATGTTATATTCAACTCATATTTGAATTTATTTTGAAGATTCCCTTTGGAACTATGTGAAAAATTTCCATGAAGTTAGGTTAAAAATTTGCCTAACTAGGGCAAAATTTCACTAAGTCTTTTTTAGTTCATGAGCATGTATTCATAAAATTATAACTTGAGATCCAAAAACTTTTGGAAGAAGTTGTGTGAATAAAAGTTTTAGATTTCATGTAGATATAAAACTTTCATGTTGGAAGTTTCTCTTGAATCATCTTGCATCATGGTGAACATTTGGCTCAAAGTTATGAAAAAACATGAAATTTCCAACACTTAGAAAAATTTCTAAGTTTAGAAATTTTGACTTTTCAAAATGAAATTTTGACTTCTTGATTTCTTGATGAATAAGTTTCATATTTTGACATGTTTTGGTGAATTATGGTCTTTGCCACTTGAATTTGACCAAAAAGTCAAAGTTTGACTTTTCAGTGTACAGTTGACTTTTGATCAGTTGACTGCAAAATTCATCTGTCAATCCAATGGATTTGCAATGTTTTGAATCATGTCATTAGGTCAAAATGATGCATTTGGACTCTTGAGATCATGCCTTAAACCAATTTACCATTTGCTAGGTCAAAAATCAGAAATTGCTCTTTCCCAGTCAAAACCCTAATTTTAACCATTTTGCCCTTTTGGAGATTTGATCAAATTTATTGAGGAATTATGGTCCAAACTTGATCAAATGATACATATGAGTTTAAAATGTTGATGTGGATCAAAAATTATGAAGTTTGACTGTAAATTGGCCATAGTTGACTTTTCCCTAATACAATTGATTTTTAGGTCAACTGCTCAATTGACTGATCAAAAGTTTGATCCAAGGCTTGAAACTTGTCATGAGTAATATTGGGGGTCCATAATGGTCCATGAAAGTCATATGAATCATTGATAGTTCAAAAATCCTTGTGCAAACTCAAACCCTAATTTTGGTCATCAGTGCATAAGGAGATGTCTTGAGCTGATCAAATCCTAGTGCAGTCTTGAGCCCAAGGAGATCTTGTGAGCAAATTATTGATAAGTGAGAGGGAAAATTTTGGGGTAAACCAGCTTCCCCTGTTCAATCTTCTTAATCCTGAAGAGTTAGATTGGCATGTTTTGCCAATCGTGACTCGAAGGTGGAAGATGATTGGACACTAGAGTGCCCAGAAATTTGCACTCGGTGATGCGATGCTATAAGGAATGGGCTTAAAGATGCCATTTGGAGAGGTGATAGAAAGTTTTAGGATATGGTCTTAAAGATGCCATCTAAAAGTGATTGTTTGTATTATAATTTGTAAGCTGAAAGAATGAGCATTAGAGTGGCGTCCATGTCTGGAGTGTATCTGAATTGTATCTGGGAGCTGATTTTGAATGATTATTAGAATGGCATCTGTGTCTGGAGCGTATCTGAACTGTATCTGAAAGCTAGTTTTGAATGAGTGTCAAAATGGCATCCGTGTCTGGAGCGTATCTGAACTGTATCTGAAAGTTGCACTTTGAATGAGTATCAGAATGGAATCCGTGTTTGGAGCGTATCTGAATTGTATCCGAAAGTTGAGTCTGAATGAGTATCAGAATGGTATCCATGTCTGGTGCGTATCTGAACTGTATTTGAAAACTCTGAACATTTTTAATGATAGCTGTTAATATTATCCTGAAAAGGGTAAAATATTAGCTAAAATGCAAAGTCATGTTGTATGAAATGCATAATATAATGCATTCGCGTTATCAATGTTTATCATATATGGATGTAATGTATGCGTATGTGAGCTAGTTTGCTGCACTATTGTTGGATTGGGGAAAATAAATCCCTGAATGTTGTTGAGGATATGTAGGTCTTCATGTTGTGAAGTTGAAGTGTTGATGAATTTCCACTTAGAGAAACAAACTTTGTTGTAAGGGAAATGTCGTGTACTGCTTGTAAAATCCTATTGGGGAATCCTGAGAATTTGAACGACTTCTACTGGGGATTGATAATTGGAAGCTCGTTCCGCTGGGAATCAAACTGTAAATTATGGGGGATTTATGGAAATAGCTTAGAGAATTTCCCTATCTCTTAAAGCCATCATTAATTGTCTTTTATTTTGTTTAATTGTAAACAGTAATTATGTTCAAATGCATATGTTCAAAAATGAATCATTGGACATTTTTGTAAACAAAACACAAGAGTGAAGAAAAATAGATAGTTTTTCAATTTCAAAGGAATACCTTTGCATTGACTTTGAATAAGTATTTTTGTACAGTGGGACAAACATTCTAGTAGGAGAACTCCGTCGTAAAAAAAACGAAAATTTTAATACAAAGAAAAGATAGTTACGTGTATTTATCCCATGGGGTTCCCATTCTGCTATAGCATTTGTATCCCTGAGCATTTTGTCTGTTTATTGCCTTGTCCGAAGATGATTTAATTGATCAGAACCTCTGAGTTTGCAGGTTTTTTGTAAGGTGATCCAATGGGACATGGTCATACGCTTTAATTCCCTAACTTTTTCCTAGACCGCCCTTTCGGGTTTTCATTCCACCGGGAAACCCTTTTTTGCCCAAGCCGCCCTTTCGGGTTTTCAACTTGCCGGGTGTACAAATTTTTTTGTTTTATCCCTAATTGTTTCCCGAACCCTTTTTGGTTCGCCGGGATGCCCTTGTTTTTCCTAGGTATGTCAACCTAGCGGGTCTCTTATGCGTAGTATCTTTTGACTATGTCCAGGTTCGCAGGGTGTGGTAGTTTGTCGCCATCCATGGTGGTCAAGATCATTGCCCCACCAGAGAAAATGTTTGATTACAAATGGTCCTTCGTATGTAGGAGTCCATTTTCCCCTGGGATCACCTTGTGGCAGTATGATGTGTTTGATCACTAGATCCCCAACTTGATACACTTGGCGTCTGACCTTTTTGTTGAAAGCCTTGATCATCCGTTTTTGATACATTTGACCATGGAAAACAGCAGTAAGTCTCTTCTCATCAATCAAGTTTAGTTGATCAAGTCGAGTCTGGATCCAATCATCTTCGTTCAGCCCTGCATCCTTTATAATACTCAAAGAGGGGATCTGGACCTCGATAGGCAAGACAACCTCCATGCCTTAACCAGAGAATAGGGTGTTTCCCCGGTTGATGTGCGAGTTGTGGTACGATACCCATGGAGAGCGAATGGTAGCATCTCATGCCAGTCTTTGTATGTGACTGTCATTTTCTGTATGATCTTTTTAATGTTCTTATTTGCAGCTTCGACAACACCATTCATTTTCGGCCGATAAGGAGAAGAATTGTGATGTTGAATCTTGAATTTCTCGCACAAGGCGGTGATCATAGTGTTGTTGAGATTTGTACCATTGTCAGTGATGATCCTTTCCGGGATACCATACCGGCAAATGAGATTTTTCTTGATGAAACGGGCAACAACATTCTTGGTAACAGAAGCAAAGGAAGCTGCCTCCACCCACTTTGTAAAATAGTCAATGGCCACTAGGATGAAGTGGTGTCCATTTGAAGCTATTGGTTTGATTTCCCCAATCATATCAATCCCCTACATAGCAAAGGGTCAAGGAGCCGTCAAGACATTCAGAGGAACCGGAGGTACGTGCACCTTGTCAACATAAATATGACACTTATGGTAGGTTCGAGAGTGTTGATAGCAATGTGCTTCCATGGTAGACCAGTAATAGCCTGCCAGTAGGATTTTCTTTGCCATCGTATGCCCACTGAAATGGGTGCCAAAAGTGCCTTCATGCAGTTCAGCCATGATCCTTTCAGCTTCAACCTTATCTACGCATAGAAGTAACACAGTCATGGTTGCGTTTGTAAAGAATGTTGTTACTAAGGAAAAATTTAGCAGAGAATCTCGTTAAGAACTTCTTATCATTGATTGAAGCTCCTTCTGGATATTCTTGAGCCTCGAGATACTTCTTGACTTCGTGAAACCAAGGCCGGTCCACTACTTCTTCAGTATTAATCTCGTGACAATGCGTTGGTTCCTCCATTCGTTCGATGGTGATCTGGGGAGCCTCGTTATCCCAATTAAATTTAAACATAGATGACATTGTGGCTAGAGTGTCTTCTAGCTGATTTTCTTCTCGCGGGAAATGCTTGAAGGTAATATTCTCAAAATATGGTAGCAACGTCAAAACATGTTCTTTGTAAGGGATAAGGTTTGGGTGTTTGGTGTCCCATTCCCCTTTGATCTGACTGATGAATAAAGCTAAGTCTCCGAAGACATCTAAGGATTTGATTCCCAAGTCTATGGCATCTCTGAGGCCAAAGATGCATGCTTCGTATTCCGCCATTTTGTTTGTATAATTGAAGAAGAGTCTTGTGTAAAAGGAGTATGACACCCTTCCGGAGATATGAGTACAGCACCGATACCATTTCCAAGTGCGTTGGATACCCCATCAAAGAACAGGGTCCATCGGGATCCTTGTTCAGGTTCGTCATATGGCCTGAATTCTTCACAGTTGTTTACCATCATGATGTCTTCATCTGGAAATTCGAACTTCATGGACTGGTAGTCTTCCACAGCTTGGTGAGCAAGGTGATCAGCTAGTACAATGCCCTTTATAGCTTTCTGGGTAGTATATTGTATGTCATATTCTATCAGGATCATCTGCCATCTCGCTATTCTCCCAGAGAGAGCGGGCTTCTCGAAGATGTATTTTATCAGATTCATTTTAGATATCAACAAAGTAGTATGAGTCAGCATATATTGTCTTAGCCGGCGAGCAGCCCATGCCAGAGCGCATCAAGTTTTCTCGAGAAATGAATATCTTGTTTCACAGTCAGTAAACTTTTTGCTCAGGTAATAAATAGCATGCTCTTTTCAGCCAGACTCGTCATGCTTCCCCAATACACACCCCATTGAGTTTTCTAAAACAGACAGATACATGATCAATGGTCTTCCCTCGACTGGTGGCATTAACACAGGAGGCTCTTGTAAGTATTCTTTGATTTTTTTCAAAAGCAACTTGGCACTCGTCATTCCATCTGACTACTTGATCTTTCTTCAATAATTTGAAGATTGGCTCACAAGTAGCTGTCAGGTGAGAGATGAATCTGGCAATGTAGTTCAAACGCCCCAAGAACCCTCTGACTTCCTCTCAGTACGAGGAGCAGGCATCTCTTATATTGCTTTAACTTTGGCAGGATCGACCTCGATACCTTTGTTGTTGACGATAAAGCCTAGGAGTTTACTAGATCATACCCCAAATGTACATTTGTTTGGATTCAACCTCAGCTTGTACTTCTTCAGTCTCTCAAACAGTTTTTGTAAGTGATCAAGATGCTCCTCTTCTGTTTGAGATCTGGCTATCATGTCGTCCACGTAGTCCTCTATTTTGTGATGTATTATGTCATGACATAAAGCTACCATGGAACGTTGATAGGTTTCCCCAACATTCTTTAGTCCGAATGGCATCACCTTATAGCAGAAAGTGCCCCACTGCGTGACAAACGTTGTTTTCTCCATGTCCTCAGGTGCCATTTTGATTTGGTTGTAACCTGAGAATCCGTCCATGAAGGAAAACACTTTGTGTTGTGCCATATTGTCAACTAGAATATCAATGTGGGGGAGTGGAAAATCATCCTTAGGGCTTTCTCTATTCAAATCTCTGTAGTCCACACACATTCGCACTTTGTCGTCTTTCTTGGGCAATGGGAACAACATTGGCAACCCATTGGGGATAACAGGTGACAGCCAAGAATCCAGCGCTGAATTGCTTCATGACTTCTGCTTTAATCTTTTCTGACATATCAGGCCTCATGCGGAGAACCTTTTGCTTTACTGGCGGATAATCCTCTCTTGTAGGCAGACGATGTACCACAATGTCTGCATCAAGTCCCAACATGTCTTCATACGACCAGGCAAAGACTTCAACATAATCATGTAACAACTGAATCAGACGCTCCTTGATACTGGGTTCCAGATTGGCACCCACCTTGACCTCTTTTTTGTCTTCTTCGGTACCTAGGTTGATTGTATCCACGGGTTCCTCGTGAGGCTGAATGGTTCTCTCTTCTTGTTGTAGTAGCCTGGAAAGTTCCCCTGGTACTTCAAAATCTTCCTCTCCTTCATCTTCGGCTTGGTAGATTAGATTCTCAAAGTCACAAAAGGCCATAGCAGTATCATTACCCATGGGATCCTGAATGGATGCATACCTGCATTGTGAGTGTGAGTGTGTGTAAGGGTATAGCTATCCTTGAAAGAAATGAAAATGTAAAAAGAAAAACAATAAGCACAAAAGTTTGTATACGAAAACATCCATGATTCATTAATGTCATGTGAAAATGAGATAATAACCCTTACAAATGGACCATTGTGCCTCGGGTAAGACACAAGGTTTTAAGAGTGCGAATTGTTTTAATATTACAAATCCAACAAAATGTAAAGACAAAATATTGTGGGATAAAAGTGATCGGGACAAAATCTCTAGCCTCCCAGTTGCTGAGTCCTCCATTGACAGTTGGAAATATCCAGTCCTCCAAGTCACAACTATCTTCATCATCTTCTACGGCGTTGACCTCACGGTTGCTGATCTTTAGGGGTGGTCCTCCGGCACGAGCGTGGCGTACAACCTTCTGAGCACTTGAAGTGAAACCCAGGCCAAACTTGTCAGACTTATATGGGATATCTGGGAGTTGTCCCCAAATAGTGCACCCACCTTCTTCTACCACTGCTTTGGCATCCTTTAGAGATGACATCCGGAGTGGAGGCCTTGTGATCTTGGGAACAGCCTTGGTTACTGCCACATCTTGTGGGACCTCTTCAAAGTGTTGAAATGGAGTTTCAATAAATTCACCATCTAATTTCACATATCTGAGGGATTGAGATGGCTGATCATATACTCTTCTTATCCATGAATGGTGATAATCTTCCCTTGAATCGGATATTTCAGCATCTGGTGCAACATAGAAGTGACAGCGCCAGCATTGTGAATCCATGGTCGGCCTAGCAAGCAGGAATATGAGGGACATATATCCACTACATAAAAATTTGAATCAAAAGTTTGTGTTCCAACTTTTATGGGAATGTCTACCTCCCCATGTACCATCCTTTTCGAGCCGTCAAAAGCCCTTACTACTATGTTACTTGGCTTCAATGTCAATCCTTCACAATCAAGCCTATCAAGAGCTTTTTTAGGAAATACATTCAGAGATGAGCCAGTGTCTACCAAAACATGAGCCAAGGTTGTCTCCCTACATTCAACTAAGACATGCAATGCCTCATTATGCTTCCTTCCTCTTGGCGTTAAATCAGCATCTGAAAAACCTAGACCATTATCTGCAGTCAAGCTGGCTACGTAATCTTGAAACTGATCGGCAGATGTCTATTGGGGTACATGGGAAGTTTTCAGGAATTTTACCAAGGCTTTTGCATGCGCCTCGGAACATGGTAGTAATACCAGCATGGAAATTTTAGAGGGAGTTTGCCCCAGTTGTTCAACTACATCGTAGTCGCTTCTTTCTATGATATTCAGAATTTCCTCCATCTCCTTCTGGGAGGTCTCAAGGATAGCCAATGACTGAGCCTTCATCCGGACAGGCTCAATCAGAATACTTTTACCTTGTGTCTCGGTTAACTCGGCAGCAGGAGTGTGAGTAGGAATGATAACAGGGGTTGTAACAACTTTGTTAGTTGGAGTATTGGCTGAGGTGATTGTAGGATCGGGAATAGCTTTCGGAGGAGCAACAACAACATGAATGGTTACGGGTCTAGAAACTGCTTTTGGGGGAGCAATTTCTGGAGAGAAGATCCTTTCGCTTTGGGTAATCTTACTAGTCCCTGCAATATTAATGACGTCGGAATCCACTTTCTCAGAACTTGAATCTTCAGCGGCTGGCCAATCTTGCTTAATACCGTGGTATTAGACATCCCCTCCATAATTCCATGGTATGGTTTTCTCTAACAAATATAGGACTGGTCCAGGCATTGTAATTATTAAAGGAGTTACTTTCGGAACTGATGTAATTCTAATGGGTCTTTCGATGGAGACCCTGGAAAAATTGGCGGAAATGGTAATGATAGAAACATATTCAAAAGGAACAGGTGGAACAGAAGTCTTTTCAAACAAAATTTCTTTGTTATCTATTAGGCACTGAATGCCTGCTTTCAACAAAGGACAGCCGATTGGTGAGGACAAACAGAAGTGACAGCCTTCATCACAACCCGGGAACACATCGGCATTCAACAAGTTCACTTTAATAGTCAAGAGTGGGGTCATAAGTTCATCAACTTAAGTAACAAACATTTCTTCTTCAATGGAATTGGTATTATGGCCATGTTTGGGCATAGGGGCAGAAATGACATTTGGTTTTTCAGGCGCATCGAATTCAATCTCTTTTGCTTCAATGAGGTCTTGTATTTTGTTCTTTAGAGCCCAACCGTTATTAGTGTCATGGCCGGGACTTTCAGAGTGATATGCGCAACGGCCATTGGGATGATAGTGAGGAGAGGTTGTATTGGGGTTTTTCGGAGCTTTTTTCAAGGTCACCAAATTGGATCTTAGTAGATGCGGTAATACCTGAGATAGGGTCATGTTAATTCTGGTGAATTGTCTGACTAGCCTTTCCATCCTCGGTTGATTATTTCTTTGCTGATCAGGAGCCGGTTTAGGAATCATAACAGCCCCCACCATTGGTCGGTGTTCGGCCCTATCTTGATTTCTCTGAGGATAAATAGCAACCACTTCTTTATTTCCGATAAATGGCTTCCTTATGGAAGTAGAGGAGGATTTATCTTTTTGGATCTTTCCATTCTTTATATTGGCTTCTACGCTTTCTTTGGTCAATATTAGTTCAGTAAAACCTGCAGATGAACTTCCAATTAAATTGTTGAAGAAGGGACCAGACAAGGTGCCCAAGAACATGTCTACCAATTCTCTTTTAGTTAAGGGAGGTTTAACTCTTCTAGACAAGTATCTCCATTTTTGCGCATAGTCCTTGAAACCTTCATTGGAAACCATGGCCATACTCTGGAGTTGAGTACGGGTAGGCGCCAAATCAGCATTGTATTGGTATTGTTTGTAAAATGCTGTAACAAGATCTTCCCAGTTGTGAACGTTGGCTCTTTCTAGTTGGTAAAACCAGTCAAGTTGAGTTCCAGACAGACTGTCTTGGAAGAAGTGTACCCATAAGTCTTTGTCAACGGTATGGGGTTGGATTTTTCTCACATATGACCGGAGGTGCATTTTAGGGCATGAAGCTCCGTCATATTTGGTGAACACATGTGATTTGAATTTCGGAGGAATAACAATCCCCGACACTAAACCCAATTCCTCAAAGTCCAAGCCAGGAACTTTTTGGATTTCCATCGCACTAAACCGCTCTTCGAGATGTCTATACTTGTCATCAGCTGGAGGGTATTGTTCTTCAGAATAGTCTTCTTTTTCCTCTTCCTCTTCTGATTCTGGCAGGACAATTGTTTCCTTTCCTTTCCCATCTTGATTGTCTCTTTCACCGGTTGTCGTTGCAAAGTTTAAGGTCATTCTTGTCTGCTCATGAAATCTTCTTCCCGTGTTTAGGACTTCGGTTACCTTCTTTGTCTTCTTTTTCTTCTCCTCAGCCAGTAAAGTCTTCAACTCTTCTTGTCCTTTGGCTAGGGTCAAGAGAAACTATTGAAACTGTGTATTCTGAGCTTCGAGGTCCTTCACTGTTTGCTCGAGATCCATCTTACTGAAATAAACAGTAGAGAGATGAGGAGACTTATTGCAAAAGACTTGCTTATGTTATGATGAATGGTATATTCATATGTAATGATTTCAAGGATTTCAAAGGTTCAAATTTGTTAGACAAAAAGGAAACACATGTTATATTAATAAGTTAAATCTTGAGTACATCAATGCCTCTTGGGCTTATAAGGAAATACAAAAGCTCTAAGATAAAAATGTAGTGCGCATCCTCTTTGGCGCGATGTAGGCATTGAGAGTCTGCTCCTCATGAAGTAGCCTAGTGAGTTCCAAAACCTTCTTCTCGCTTGCGTAGAATTGGGCTTCAAAAGTATCTCTCTCTCCCTTGAGTTTTATCCAATCCCTTTTTAGGTCTTCAAAATAGGTAGGCATGTCAAGATGTAAGATAGTGTATGGAACATCTCCCTCCGTGGCAGGCTCAATGATTACCGGGAGAATGGAGGGGTAAGGTATCATACGACTCTGAGCATGAGTTCGTACCCATTTCAGGTAAGGCTCAAGAGGGATGGAATTCTTGTGCCCCAAAGTCTTGCTATCCACCTTATTCAACATCCTCCAAGATCAGATAAATCTCTGGCAAAGACCTTGATCGTCGTTGTCGTAATCAAATACCAAACCTTGAACCAACATCTCGTGCGGGCCATCCCTTCGGGCGTAACCAAACTGTCTTAAGGCTAAACATGGGTTGTAGGTGATACCTCCCCTAATGCCAAGTAAAGGGAAATTAGGGAATTCTCCACAACGGTCGACAATGATAACATTCTCTTTGGATCGGGAGCACCAATGAATGTCCGAATGTTTGAGCGTCATCAACCTTTGTGACCACCTTCAACCTTGCTCATTTTTTAATACAGATTGGGGAAGATAAGAAATAAACCATCTTGCCAAGAGAGGAGTGCAACACATAAGGACACATCTTTTCCTTATTGTGCGAGTGTGGAAATATTGTAGGATATCCCCTAGTAATGTAGGCACCGAGTTGCGGGATATGAAAATTTTGACGGCATTGACATCTATGAGTTGGTCAGAATTTGGAAACAAAACCATCCATAAATGAGGAGAGCCACAATTTCCTCAAAGGCTTGCAAGTCCAAGGAGTTCCAACAGCTTTGGGCTTTCTCGAACAAGAACTTTTCAAAGAAACCTTTGACACCACTCCTTGTTTCCCAATGAGTTGTGATGTCAGATGATTGCAAGTGTAGAGCTTGAGCAATATCCTCTGGCTTTGGATCTCTTTCCGTACCGTTGAAAGGTAGTTGATTGAGAATTGGAATCCTCAAGAGTTGGGAGAATTTTTCCAAAGTAGGCACAAGTTGATAGTCGGGAAATGTGAAGCAATGGTGTAAAGGATCAAAGAAGAATTTTTTTTATTAATAACCAAGTATTAAAAAAATATTTCGCAAATAACCGGGTTTCGGAAAAAATTACGCAAATAACCATGTTTGAGATGGCTCCATAAAGGAGGAGCCATCTCATTTGGCGCATCCTCCTATTTTTATAAGGGAGGCGCCATCTCATTTGGCGCCTAAGGGCAAATGGCAAGCCCTAAGCCAAATGAGATGGCGCCTATGTGGAAAAGTAGGTCAAAAAAAAATTTTTTTTTTCCTTTCCTGCGCGTTGCGTATTAGACAGAGATAACCAAAATTGATTTTTTATTTGAAAAAAAATAATTACATTCAACTGTTTTACATTTAAATAACAGTAAAAAAATAGATACAAAAAATACTGAAAAAAAAAAGATACATCAATGATCCCCAGGAACCCGGTAATGACCCCCAGTTCCGCATCCCCGTCCTCGCCTTTCTCTTGCTGGGTGCCGTCTCGTTTCCTGTTGCGGCAAGGTCGATGGCCCAGCGAAGTCAATGCGATCCGAATCCATAAAATCAGTAAGATCTCCGTATCTCGAAGATCCGCTCTGGTACAGTCGGTTACCCATGCCCTCGAAGTTTGGTCGTGTTGGCGGTGGGTGGGGTTCCATGGTTGGTCGGTAGCATTGGTCGTCTGAGTATGGGGGGTAGAAAGGAAATGGATCTTGGGGTGTTTGGTACTGTGGATGTTGGGTTGTTTGGTGATATGGTGGTTGATGGTAGGTTTGGTCGGGTTGGTCGTAATCTTCTGACATTCCCATATCAGGGCTAAGGCTGGATGTTGAGGGCCCCATATTGGGATATGTGGAAGACTGAAATTGGGTATGGGGTATGTGGGTTTGCTGGTATTGGGGTTGGTATTGTGGTTGGGTTTGAGGCATATCTGGGTATTGGTAGTTTGGCGGTGACTGTGGTTGGTAGTACGGCATTTGGTTGTAGTTGTGTTGTGGTGGGGAATGTGGTTGTGTGTTTGTTGGTCTGTTTCTTCTTGGGGGTGGGTTTGAGGTTGAAGGATTTTGGGTTTGTTGGTGGGGAATCGAGGGTTGTGCCCATTGTGTGCGTGGGTCAACCAAGTACCTCGGATGAGACACGTGCATATCTGGGTTACTAACCGACCTGTACCACGACATATATTGATCGGTGTGTCGCATGTTACCTTGAGTAAGGAAAACAGGGGATTGCAAGATGTAGCGGTGACGCCTTTGCCACATTTTACACCATTCTGGAGCAAAGTCTTTCCAGTTGGTTAGATTCCACTGGGCGTCGACCCTTTTTAGATGCCAGGGGGACAAATCTGTTGGGTCACTTGGTATCTCTTGGATCATTCCAAACTGCATCTTCACGCGGTCGCTGTGGTGCATCTCCACAATGTTGAACCGAATGAGTGCAGTCTTTGCAGTCCAAGTTGCTGCATCCTCTGGATTTGGAGAATGGTCCAAACCCAAATATGGTCTCCAGACGAACTGCGATAAAATTTAAATCAGGTAAGCGCAAAAGTAATGTATAAATAAATAAAATGAACAAAAGTTAAAAGCTACGACTTACGTCATCTGGGCCTAGGTGATCCAACAGATTCCGGTAGAGTGCGACATTGAATCTGGGATTCTTGCCGTAATCCATACCCCTCACGCAGTACCTATAGGAAATGAGAAACATGTTATTTTTAGCATATATTTTGGAAAGAGAAGAATAGTTATAAATGCTATAACTTAATGACTTACTTTGTTGCGTAAGGGAAACCAAAAGTGTTGTTGTTGATGGGGTTTAAGGACTCCATCCTCCACCAACCCCAGGCTTGTAGTAAAAATGCGCACCCATAAAATGTACATTTTTCCTTGACTGCGTTTTTGCACAAGGAACTGTACAGGTGGGCTAATACTGCAGAACCCCAACTTAATTTTCTAGTTTTATCAAAATTGGTTAGTAAATGTAAGTACATGAAATTTACACTATTTCCCGTACTTTCGGGAAATAAAAAAGTACCAAAAAGTATCATTATATACGTCCGGGCTTTTACTACTCGGTCATTTTCTGAGGAATTTTCATTTAATTCCATACTTGCATAATGCCGTTTCAGGTCAGTGAGTAGTATTCCCTGCCCTCTTGCTCCACCCCCTTCTACCATGTCCCTACCCAACAGTTCTTCACACTGTGAGTTGGGTTGTTGAACCGACCCGTTCACCGCTTTACCGTCAATAGGGAGGCCCAGTAGCATGTAGACATCTTCGAGAGTGATGGTACATTCACCTATTGGTAGGTGAAATGTATGGGTCTCCGGTCTCCACCTCTCCAACATTGCAAGGATGAATTTGGAGTCAATGGTGCAGTTGGAGATCTTTATCACGTGTCCAAAACCTGCATATTCCAGATAAGGGACGATAAAAGGGTCGGGGGCCAGGTATTTGTGCGAACGGATTCTGAATCTTTGTGTATCCTGAGATCATAATTAAACAAGAGTAAGATTAATTAAGATGAACAACACGTTTTTTAAAGTATGAAAAATGTATAACCAAAGAAGAGACTTACAAATGCAGCAATGTTTTCCCTTGTGCCTCTGTGAGTATCTCCCATTGTTAGAAGGGCCATTCTTCAGAACGCTTGAGTGAATGAAAGACTTAGGAAGAAATAAGGAGTATGATAGACTTAAGAAATATTTCGTAGCAGAGAGTGAGAGAGTGAGAGTTGTGTGGGTGTGAGATATGTTTCATAAGGTATGTATTTATAGGCAACTAATTCTGATGTAGTGGTTGCATGCATGCGAGGTGTCACATTTGCATGCTTAGGGAGTTACACATATGCATGCATGCATTTACAAATAATGTAAGGTGTCTTTCTCTGTTGCATGCAAGGCTATTGGAGCTGACGGGTGGCAGGCTTAGACAAAATTTTTATGTGTGTATTATAGGGCCAGGCTAGGTGGCAGCATAAGCCCATGCATGTAATACGATTGGACAGTTAGGGAGGCGCCATCTCACTTGGCGAAATAGTACAAAAATGAATGTTGTCGCCACCCCATTTGGCGAATAAGAGGTGTCACGTTTTACAGCATTGTCTCAGGCTAGGTGGCAGCCTTTGGGATGCCTTTCTCTGTTGCATGCATGCCTATTGGAGCTGACGGGTGGCAGGCTTAGACAAAACTTTTATGTGTGTATTATAGGGCCAGGCTAGGTGGCAGCATAAGCCCATGCATGTAATACGATTGGACAGTAAGGGAGGCGCCATCTCACTTGGTGAAATAGTACAAAAATGAATGTTGTCGCCACCCCATTTGGCGAATAAGAGGTGTCACGTTTTACAGCATTGTCTCAGGCTAGGTGGCAGCCTTTGGGATGCCTTTCTCTGTTGCATGCATGCCTATTGGAGCTGACGGGTGGCAGGCTTAGACAAAACTTTTATGTGTGTATTATAGGGCCAGGCTAGGTGGCAGCATAAGCCCATGCATGTAATACGATTGGACAGTAAGGGAGGCGCCATCTCACTTGGCGAAATAGTACAAAAATGAATGTTGTCGCCACCCCATTTGGCGAATAAGAGGTGTCACGTTTTACAGCATTGTCTCAGGCTAGGTGGCAGCCTTTGGGATGCCTTTCTCTGTTGCATGCATGCCTATTGGAGCTGACGGGTGGCAGGCTTAGACAAAACTTTTATGTGTGTATTATAGGGCCAGGCTAGGTGGCAGCATAAGCCCATGCATGTAATACGATTGGACAGTAAGGGAGGCGCCATCTCACTTGGCGAAATAGTACAAAAATGAATGTTGTCGCCACCCCATTTGGCGAATAAGAGGTGTCACGTTTTACAGCATTGTCTCAGGCTAGGTGGCAGCCTTTGGGATGCCTTTCTCTGTTGCATGCATGCCTATTGGAGCTGACGGGTGGCAGGCTTAGACAAAACTTTTATGTGTGTATTATAGGGCCAGGCTAGGTGGCAGCATAAGCCCATGCATGTAATACGATTGGACAGTAAGGGAGGCGCCATCTCACTTGGCGAAATAGTACAAAAATGAATGTTGTCGCCACCCCATTTGGCGAATAAGAGGTGTCACGTTTTACAGCATTGTCTCAGGCTACGTGACAGCCTTTGGGATTCCTTTCTCTGTTGCATGCAAGGCTATTGGAGTAGACGGGTGGCAGGCTTAGACAAAACTTTTATGTGTGAAGAATAGGGCCAGGCTAGGTGGCAGCATAAGCCCATGCATGTAATATTATTGGCAGCCTTGGGGGGTTGCATCACTTACTTAATTGAAATATTTTGCCTTAGGTTGAACATAACATTCATTCACATAAACTGTAAAATTTTCCAACCTTCGAATCAGTCATCTAACCTTCAAACATTCCAGCATTCATACCTTCATATAATCAATAAACCCAAAACATTCCCACCTTCATACCTAAAACAATTCTACACAATGGCCTCTTCACCACAATTTGTTGTCAAAGCACACTTCAACGGTGAGACATACATGTGTCCCACAGTTGGGTTTTTGTTTAGAAACACCGACAATGTCCGATTTCTCTTAAACGGGAAAGCAAATTTCTCCTACTTTAAGAAAAGATTGGAGGCCAAACTTGAACGAGGCCCTATATCCCAGATATTTTATCAGAGTCCAGTCTATTTTGGAAACAACCAAGTCATATTTTATAAGGTTGCAATTCAAGATGACGAGGATTTCCAGAACATGATTTCCAGCCATGTCTATTCTGGAAACGACTCTATTGAGTTGTACGTTCTGTTTCAAGAGCCTCCGGTGACACAGGAGGTAGAGCCTCCGGTGTTACAGGAGGTTGATCCTTTGGAGAATGAGCAAGCCGAGGTGGATGCAGTTGATGATGAAGAAGAAGATAACGAGTTAGAGTTCGATGAAATGGTGAACGACGATTCTGACGATGATGGCATCCAAAGTATTCCTACCGACAAAATCTACACACCACCTACGCACATGACAAACTTCAACATGGGCGGAGATGAACCTTCTACGGACTTGTTTTTCCAACCGTATATGCAATCAGATGAAAATTTAAAAGAGAAGGACAAGTTTCGTAATAGAGAGGAATGCATAAGGGCCATCAAAAAATTTCACATGCTCAACTCGGTTGATTATAAGGTGGATCGTGTAAACCCGGAAAGGTACAAGATCAAGTGTGTCCACCCTGACTGCATGTTCAAGCTGACCGCTTCATACAGACTAAGGGGTGACTGCTGGGTCATAGGTTCCATGACAACCCATACTTGTGTAAGTTCCACTCAATCACAAGACCACCGAAAACTCAACCATGATCTAATCTGTCAAGAAATCCTACCCCTGGTGAGCAACGACCCTTCTTTGAAGGTGAAAACAATCATCTCCCACATCACCACAGTTTTTAACTACACTCCGTCTTACCGTAAGGCGTGGTTAGCAAAGACTAAGGCGATTGAAAGGGTGTATGGAAACTGGGAGGAGTCATACCGAGAACTTCCCCGCTACCTCAATGCACTAAAGACATATTCTCCAGGTAGTGTTTATGTTCTGGAAACATTGCCCGCTTACGCCCAAGATGGTAGTGTTCTACATGGCAACGGAATATTCAGTCGCGTCTTTTGGGCATTTCAACCATGCATCGCAGGGTTTGCATCATGTAAACCAATTCTACAAATAGACGGGACTTGGTTGTATGGCAAGTACAAAGGCACTCTTTTGATGGCAGTTGCACAAGATGGCAACAATAACATTTTCCCCGTTGCGTTTTCCCTTGTCGAGGGGGAGACCGGTGGTGCTTGGAGCTTTTTCCTGAAAAATCTTCGTACACACGTGGCTCCTCAACCGGATCTATGTTTGATCTCGGACAGACATGCCTCTATTGAAAGTGCCTATAATAATCCGGAAAATGGTTGGCATGACCCTCCTTCTACGCATGTCTATTGCATCAGGCATATCGTCCAGAATTTCTCGAGGGAGGTCAAGGACAAAACATTGCGGAAAGCGGTGATGAATGCGGGATACGCACTGACACAGCCCACATTCAAATATTACCGCAACGAGATCCGTTTGTCTAACCCAGAAGCCGGTACGTGGATCGACAACATACCGGTCGAAAAGTGGACTAGGTCATACGACAATGGCCAAAGATGGGGGCATATGACAACAAATCTCATTGAATCAATGAATGGGGTATTCAAGGGCATACGAAACCTCCCCATCACTGCCTTGGTGAAATCCACGTATTTTAGGATGGCTGCGTTATTTGCCAAAAGAGGTGAAATGTGGTATTCGGTCTTGCAATCAGGACAACTGTGGAGTGAAAGCTGTATGAAATACATTAAGGCTGAAAGTGCAAAAGCCAACACTCACATGGTTACACGGTTTGACCGCCATAGCCACAACTTCATTGTGAAAGAGACAATTGACCACAATGAAGGCCTGGCAAGACAGGAATACAGGGTCATTTTACCTTCTCAATGGTGCGATTGTGGCAGGTTTCAAGCTTTTCGTATGCCTTGCTCTCATGTCATTGCCGCTTGTGCGCATACCCATCAAGACGCGCTTCAACTGCTATCAAACGTTTATAAATCTGAGACGTTGCTAACTGTTTACAACAACAACTTTCCTTTGGTGGCAAAACCAGACTATTGGCCTGAATACAGCGGTGATATAGTTTGGCACAATGACCAAATGCGAAGGAACAAGAAGGGTCGTCCCAAAAGCAGGCGCATAACAACAGAAATGGACGATCTTGACAGGTTGGAAAGAAAGTGTGGTTTATGCCGTCAGGTCGGACACAATCGCAAAAACTGTCCGAATCGGGCGTCTGGCTCGACCACGTAAATTTTGTAATACAATAAATCTTTTCAATATTTGTGTTGTAAACATTATGGGTTTTCCGTTAATAAAACTGTTCACACAATTTAAGAAATTCAATATAGGCAATTACATTAGGGTTTTCGCGTACAACAATGATTAACGATAATCAATCTAGGAAATTAAATTAGGGTTTTCGCGTACAACAATGATTAACGATAATCAATCTAGGAAATTACAACTGTTAACACAATTTCATCTGACCCATGCATCATCAGCATTACATCACTGTCTGTTTTGACTTCCTCCAACCACACATTAGGTCTTCCTGTCGCATGCGAGGTTGTTGTTCGTTTTCGCTGGATCCTTCGAATTTTTTCCCCCTCGGCGATGTCTCCATCTAGCCACCGCATCAACTCCCGCTTCAGACGCTCCATGGAGTGAATGTGCCAGAATTTCATTTTCATCGCGGGTTTCGTGGCGGAGAATATAACGTAACCATCTCTGCTAAAAATCATAGGCGACGTCATTACGTAAATAAGGGAGTACAAAATAAAAATACAGTGCGAGAAAGTGTGAGAAATTTCAAAGAAACGGACGAATTATTTATAAAACGGCAAAAAACCCTAGTTTTGCCCTAGGCGCCAAGTGAGATGGCGCCTCCTCTCCTTTTTAAGGAGCATGTGCCATCTCACTTGGCTAAAAGCCAATGGAGGCGCCAAGTGAGATGGCGCCTAGGGCAAAACCCTAGGTGCATGCGCCAAATGACTTGGCTCCTCCTTTATGGAGCCATCTCAAACATGGTTATTTGCGTAATTTTTTCCGAAACCCGGTTATTTGCGAAATATTTTTTTAATACTTGGTTATTAATAAAAAAAATTCATCAAAGAACTGAAAAAACACCTTCATCATGTCCTCATCTATGTTGGAGGTGACCAAGTTGAGTAGGCGACCATGTCTCTCGGTAAATGGAGAGTTTTCAGGAATCCTTGAACCTAGCTCCTTGAGTTGTGGAGGGATCCTTACAAGATTGACTTGAATAGTTTTCCTGCGAAGTGAATCCATATCCTACAAAACAAGAACAAAGATGAATCCCAAAATCCTTGAAATGGTTAGTGGATGTATATGATGTTTATGATGTTCATGATGTTATGTATAAGTATGCATATACAAACAAAGTAAACAAATCCTTAGGTTTAGGCTTGCATGGAGTTTTATAGGTAAGTACCCTCTTGAAGTTTAGTTGGATTAAACCTGTCCTAGTAATAGTAACCGGGTTCTAAGGAGCTCAATATCACTGGATTGTTTCCTTGGTCATTGTTTCAGCACAAGCCTCTTTAATGGTGACCGAAATATCCCAAGAAACTAAACCTCAATGAGTGTAGTATCGAGTATCTACCAACTTTGAACTGCACCAAAGCCGGTCATCTCACTACATCCTAAAGGCCAAGTTAGTCAAGTAAAGGTTCTAAGAGTTCATTAGTGATCATGACATCACTCAGCGGCCCCGTATTCTCTTTGATTAACTCAAAGGCTACCGGTACCCACAAATATGTTGCACTAACGTAGCTATTGCTTAGACCATGTCGGTATACCCCGCATGGTTTCCACAATGCATTGCTACTTACCTATAATGTATCCCAAATCCGGATAGAGGATTCAAACCCAAACAAAGAAACATAATGTAAAGCATACAAGTCAAATAAATGGAAGCAAATAAATGTGATTTATCCCTAAGGTAACCACACTTTTAGAATTTTCCCCAGCAGAGTCGCCAGTTCTGTGATACGGTGGGAGAACTGACTTGAGGGTTTTGCATTTGATCGCAAATGTTGCGGTTAGCAAGAGTCGCCATCGACTTTTCTTTTATCCAAAAGGAAAGGTGAAAAAGCACAGGAAAGACCTTTAATAATGTTTCTTGAGTTTGGGGGGTAGATTATGAAAAGGGAAGGTATTAGCACCCTTTTCATCCATGGTTTTCCATGGGCTCTTAGTTACTTGCTAGATCACTTGCTTTTTTTTGAAATTGTGCTTGGTGTTGCTTTTGAAAGTATTTTATAAAGAGGCCTTTGTTTAGGCAATCTTTGTAATGATTCTTGTTCGTAAGAATGTATACAAAGATGTTGATCTTTTGAAAATGTTTTCAAGTTTTTGTAAGGTGTTTTGAAATGTGTAGGTGTTTGTTTTGAAAAATAGCAAGGATGTTTGTTTGAAATTGAGCAAGTAATTAGGAGCATTATAACCACTCAAAAGTCTTTCTTGTACAATTCCTTTTCCTTTGACATTGTCATCTTACCATTGATTTGGTAAGTAACTCTATCTTTGGATGTAAACGGGACGGGCGTGGGTCATCGTATAACCATGATTTGCAATGTTGCAAGGCATCTTAGCATTCTCTTATAGGGACTAAGATCATTTGTAAGGCAACTTAGATAGGGTCATCGAGGGACTATGATCTTGTATTTGCTTGTTTTTGCTAAAATACCTTACATGCGTAATATGGCCATTTTTGTAAGGCAACAAAGTGGGATAACCCTAGGGGTGCTTGTGTGCAAATTTATTGATTTACATGCATTGATTTGTATTTGATTAGGGTTTGTTATTTGGTTGGTTTTAATCTTTCCATACAAAACCCTAATTACTAGCATGTGAACATAAAGCATTTAAATTGCGAAAAATAAAAATACTAAGTTATTACATGATTTGTGGGGAGGGGGTGTACAATTGGTAAATGGGGATTGCAAGAATATAAATCTAATTAATCTATTACAACAAAATTGAATTTGTACAAGAATTACATAAGTATAATGATGAATAAATGTATAAGGATAAAAAATGTAAAGAAAATTAATTTCGTTTGATTTCCATAAAGAAAGAATTTTTGTCTTGACCTAATTTAAATAAAGAAAATAATTAATTAAGTTTTAATTTATTAAGAAAAAGATTTTAAAAGAAAACCCTAATTCTATTAATTAATCAAAAGAAAATAAGTTTAAGAAAAAGGTATTTTTTTGGTATTTTTGTCTTGAAAATATTTATGGCATCATGAAATATTTTTAGTCTTTTTTTGGTATTTAAATAATATATTTTTAAATGGTATGAAGAAAAATAAATAATATAATTAATTAAGTCTATAAGATTTAGTTAATAAAAATAAATAAAGTATAGTAAATAAAATATTTTTTGTTTATGGACAAATAAAATAAAATAAGTCAAAATATAAAATATATCATTTTTTTGTATTTTTTATGATTTTTTAGTATTTTAGAAAATATATTTAAAAAGAAAAATGCAATAAATAAATACAAATGGGCCAAAGGGGGTGCATGAAGTAGGCAGGGAGTTAATCAACAAAAAAAAGAGCCAGGCCCAAAGGGCCCAGCGCCTGCAAACAAATAAAATCAGAAAATGTCAAAAACTATGAAAAAATGAAAAAAGGGTACCACTAGGGCTCGAACCCAGGTCCCATAGGTTAACAGGCGCGCGCTTTACCACTAGGATGGCTATACATCCGTTTATATAAACAAAACAATAAATATGTAAGACAAATCAAGTCCTGATGACTTCATCTTCAACCTCCAGTCGGTGTACCTGTAACTTCTTCATTTCTCAAAAAAAATGGAAGATGACAAAATGAAAGTTGTTGCATTCTTCCTCACGAATCTAACCGTGAAAATAACTAAAGCTAAAAGTCAAAGATAAATGAGAATTTCTCTGGCCCTAATTTGAACACTAAAAATTTCAGAAACTTCAACTCTAAAATTATCTAAGCTCAGGCCATGTAAATGCAAACTATGGATATGTACAGCTTCGTGGGAATGCGGTCTACATTTTATCTTCACCAATGCAAGCCTAACAATGCCTAAGTAATGAGATAGAAGTTCAAGAAAAATACCTCAAAACTGGAAATCGTGAAATGCAAATGAGCTTGATTCAAAGTGCTGCAAGGATCAGGTTATCTTCCTTGAGGTCCTAGGAAGCTAATGCAATAATTAGCTTGAGCTGAAAGTGGCTGGGGTGCTCTAGAGAAGTCAAGTTCCAGACCCCTATTTTTGAAAATTGAACTTGATGATGGAGGTGTTACAGTTGAGTAATGGACTTTGCATGGTTTGTATTTGATGTTTAGAAGCTTTTGGAAGTGAAAGGCCAAAGAACGCACGAGGGGATTTGAAGTTTGGTATGTAAAGTCAAAACTTGCACAACAATGGTGTTTTGAGGAAATTTATGGATAGAGGGAGTTTTAGTGAGTTTAAGGGTCTTCAAGATCGTGTCCTAGCTCACAAATAGTGCTTCTATTTATAATCAACAAGTTTGGAGACTTATTGTTAATCAAAATTTGAAATTTCATGTTTATGCATAACATGTGATTTTTTGAGAAAATAAGTTTCAATGCCTTGTGTACTTGCTAAGATAGAGTGGTTATTGTTTAAACACACTTGCTTCTGACTTTGTATATTAAGTGTGATCAGAGGGAACAAGTTAGAGGCTCAATAGTGGACTTTATGCATAAAGCTTGCTTTTCAAGAATGGTATTGTTAACTTCCTTCCCAAAATGGCAATGTGAATTGGATAAAGCTTAAATAACTTGGATTATAGCTCAAAAGTTTATATAGTCCATTAATTATGGACTGACAAACAATTTTGAGGCCTGCAAAGCAAAGATTATGTAGCCTAACATTGATTTGTATTTGTGTTCATCATGAAAATGACCTATAATTCAAGTGACAAAACACCAATTTCATCTCTTCGATTCTCTCTACTCAAGAATGATCTCAAAGAGTTCTTGGATATTTTGGAAAGCTTGAAATGTGCTCATCAACTAATATTTGAATTTATTTTGAATATTCCCCTTGTAACTATGTGAAAAATTGTCATGAAGTTAGGTCAAAAATCTGCCTAACTAGGGCAAAATTTCACTAAGTCTTTTTTAGTTCATGAGCATGTATTCATAAAATTATAACTTGAGATCCAAGCACTTTTGGAAGGAGTTGTGTGAAGAAAGATTGTATATTTCTTGGATATCTACAACTTTAATGTTGGAAGTTTCTCTTGAATCATCTTGCATCATGGTGAAAATTTGGCTCAAAGTTATGAAAAAACATGAAATTTCCAACACTTAGAAAAATTTCTAAGTTTAGAAATTTTGACTTTTCAAAATGAAATCTTGAATTTTTGATTTCTTGATGAATAAGTTTCATATTTTGACATGTTTTGATGAATTATGGTCTTTGCCACTTGATTTTGACCAAAAAGTCAAAGTTTGACTTTTCAGTGTACAGTTGACTTTTGTTAGTTGACTGCAAAATTCATCTATCAATCCAATGGATTTGCAATATTTTGAATCATGCCATTAGGTAAAAATGATGCAATTGGACTCTTTATATCATGCCTTAAACCAATTAACCATTTTCTAGGTCAAAAATCAGAAATTGCCCTTTCCCAGTCAAAACCCTAATTTTGACCATTTTGCCCTTTTGGAGATTTGATCAAATTTCTTGAGGAATTATGGTCCAAACTTGATCAAATGATACATATGAGTTTAAAATGTTGATGTGGGTGAAAAATTATGAAGTTTGACTGTAAATTGGCCATCGTTGACTTTTTCCCCAATACAACTAATTTTTAGGTCAACTGCTCAATTGACTGATCAAAAGTGTGATCCAAGGCTTGAAACTTGTCATAAGTAATCTTGGGGTCCATAATGGTCCATTAAATTCATATGAAGCATTGATAGTTCAAAAATCCTTGTGCAAACTCAAACCCTAATTTTGGTCATCAGTGCCTAAGGAGATGTCTTGAGATGATCAAACCCTAGTGCAGTCTTGAGCCCAAGGAGATCTTGTGAGAAAATTCTTGATAAGTGAGAGGGAAAATTTTGGGGTACAACACCAGCCTCTACTCGTTCACCCGTCAAGATCAATTCAGTGAACCCAACAGAAGAACTTCCAATTAGGTGGTTAAAGAATGGCCTGGATAATGTGCCCAATAACATGTCCACCAGCTCCATATCAAACAATGGAGGTTGGACTCTTCCCGCAAGGTCTCTCCATTTCTGGGCATAATATTTAAAGCCCTCTCCTGAACCCATAGACATACTCTGAAGTTGTGTACGGGTTGGAGCGAGGTCACCATTATATTGGTACTGCTTATAGAAAGTAGTAGCCAGATCTTCCCAGTTACGGATGTTGGTTCCCTCCAGCTGATAGAACCATTCCAATTGAGTCCCCGATAGACTGTCTTGAAATAAATGCACCCAAAACTTCCTGTCAGCAGTGTGCGGCTGGATTTTCCTGACATAAGATCTGAGATGCAGCTTAGGACATGAGACCCCATCATATTTAGCAAATGCGGGCACTTTGAACTTTTGCAGGATAACCACTCCAGAAACCAACCCTAGCTCTTCGAAATCCAGGCCAGGTACCTTTTGAACTTTCATGGCCTTGAGATGGTCCTCCAGTTGTTTGTACTTATCATCAGCAGGAGGGTATTGTTCCTTGGTGTAATCAGCTTCATCCTCTTCAGACTCCCTTGTATTGTGGTCTTCTTCTCTTGGCTCCCCTTCCTGATTCTCTCTCTCTCTCTCTCTCTCTCTCTCTCTCTCTCTCTCTCTCTCTCTCTCTCTCTCTCTCTCTCTCTCTCTCTCTTTACAGAGTTGTGATCTCTGAAACTTGCTTCACTGGTCCTTTGAACCTTCTTCTCATATTCAGAACACCCACTAGCCTCTTTTTCTTCTTCTTGTCCTTGAGAATCAGAGCTTTCAAATCTTCTTGTCCCTTATCCAGATTCAGGAACATTTCTTAGAATTGGGCATTTTGTGCCTGAAGCTCCCTAACTGTTTGTTCAAGAGCCATTTCTGAAATAAACAGCGAATAAGATAAGAAGCTTGTCCTGAAACCTGTATATGCAATGATATGTATGATATATGTATGCAAAGTTTTCAAGGATTTCTAAGACTTAAATTTTCTCAGCCAAAGGGAAAACAAATTTTAGTTTCATTAAGAAGTTTAAGCGGTTACGATGATGCCTCTTGGGCTTACAAAGGAAGTAACAACGAAAAAATGAATTCTCAAAGATAAAAAGGACTCAAGCTTCCACGGATGCATCCTCTTTGGTGCAATATAGGCATTTATATTCTTCTCTTCATGAAGTAACCTAGTGAGCTCTAAAACTTTCTTCTCACTGGCGTAGAATTGGGTTTCAAAGGTATCCCGTTTCTCTTTGAGTTGAATCCAGGATTTTTGTAACTCCTCGAAATTAGTCGGCATGTCAGGATGAAGAACAATGTAAGGAGTGTCTCCCTCAGCAATTGGCTCTATGATGATGGGTAAAATGGTCTCATAAGTCATCCTGAGACTTTGAGCACGGGCTCGTACCCACTTAAGATAAGGCTCCAAAGGAATGGAGTTCTTATGCTCCAGTGTTTTTCTATCAACTTTGTTCACCATGCCCCAAGCTCTTATGAACCTCTGACGATAACCCTGAACATCATTCTCATAATCGAATACGATTCCTTCGACAAGTGTATCATGAGGACCATACCTCATAGCATAACCAAACTTCTGTAATGCCAAACAAGGATTATAAGTGATTCCTACCCTAATGCATAGGAGAGGGACATTAGTGAATTCTCCATAGCGGTTAATGATGCTAACATTCTCTAAGGATCGAGGACACCAATGAATGTCTGAATGTGTGAGGGACATCAACCTATTAGACCATCTCATACCCCGCTCATTCTTCAACACAGATTGGGGCAGGTGCAAAATAAACCACCTAGCCAACAGAGGAGTGCAACATAGTAGGGTTCCTCTTCTCTTTATAGTGCGGATACGCAGAGAGTGTAGGATGTCTCCAAGTAAAGTAGGCACCAGATTGTGATACAGAAAAACCTTGATCGCATTCACATGTATGAGTTGGTCCGGATTAGAGAATAGTACCATCCCATAGATGAGAAGGGCCAACACTTCTTCAAAATCTTGTAAATCCAGGGTATCCCAAAAATGGTGAGCCTTCTCAAATAGAAACTTAGCTAGAAACCCTTTGACGCCTCTTCTTGTTTCCTAATTTTCCACCACATCGGACCATTGTAAAGACAGAGCATGAGCATTATCTTTAGGTTTTGGGTCTCTTTCCATACCATTGAAGGGTAACTGATCAAAAATGGGCACCCCCAATAACTGAGAAAATTCCTCCATGGTAGGCACCAATTGGTAATCAGGAAAGGTGGAGCAGTGATGTAAAGGGTCGAAGAACTGAAAGAGAACCTTCAACATTTCTTCATTAGGGCTTGAGGTGACCAGATTGAGAAGTCGACCATGTCTTTCAGTTAACGGAGATCTCTCAGGAACCCTTGATTCTAATTCCTTGAGTTGAGGAGGTACCCTTATGAGGTTCACTTGGATAGTATTCCTGCGAGTGGATGCCATGTCCTACAAAACAACATAAAGATAATTCCTAAAAATCTTTGAAATGTTTAGTATGATATGCCATGTTATGATGTTATGATATCATGATTATGCAAATATAGCAAGCACAAGCAAATCACACAAAAACCTTAGGTTTAAATCTTGCATGGGTTTTAAGGTAAGTACCCTCTTGAAGTTTAGTTGGTTCAACCTGTCCTAGAAAGTAATCGGGTTCTAAGGGATCTCAATATCACGGATCTTTCCCAAAAATTCCATTCTGATTGACAACTGACTTGCCACCAAACAAAACTCGAGATTCAAATCTCAATGAGTGTAGTATCGAGTATCAACCGACTTTGGGCTACACCAAATACGGCTATCTCACTACTTCCTAATGGCCAAGTTGTTCAATTAAAGGTTCTAAGGTCAGTTGATGCTTCATGACACCATGCATCGGCTTCGTATTCTCCTTGACTACTCAAGGGCTACTGGTACCAACCAAAGTGTCACATAAACATAACTGTTATACGGTGGGAGAACTGACTTGAGGGTTTTGCATTTTATCGCAAATGTTGCGGTTAGCAAGAGTCGCCACCGACTTTTCTTTTATCCAAAAGGAAAGGTGAAAAAGCACAGGAAAGACCTTTGAGATTGTTTCTTGAGTTCGGGGGGTAGATTATGAAAAAGGAGGGTATTAGCACCCTTTTCATCCATGGTTTTCCATGGTCTCTTAGTTACTTGCTAGATCACTTGCTTTTGTTTGAAATTATGCTTTGTGTGGTTTTTGAAAGTATTTTGTAAAAGAGGCCATTGTTTAGGAAATCTTTGTAATGATTCTCGTTCGTAAGAATGTATACAAAGATATTGATCTTTTGAAAATGTTTTCAAGTTTGTAAGATGTTTTGAAAGTGTAGGTGTTTGTTTTTGAAAATAGAAAGGATGTTTTGTTTTAAATGGAGCAAGTAATTGGGAGCAATCTACCTACTCAAATGTCTTTCTTGTTCATTTTCTTTTCCTTTGACATTGTTGTCTTACCATTGATTTGTTAAGCAACCCTATCTTTGGATGTTAACGGGACGGGCGTGGTTCATCGTATAACCATGATTAGCAATGTTTCAAGGTATCTTAGCATTATTTTTAAGGGACTAAGATCATTTGTAAGGCAACTTAGATAGCATCATCGAGGGACTATGATCTTGTATTTGTTTGTTTTTGCTAAGATACCTTACATGCGTAATATGGCCATTTTATAAGGCAGCCAAGTGGATTTTACCCTAGGGGTGCTTGTGTGCAAGTGTGTTGTTTTCATGCTTGTTTTTGTCTTGAATTAGGGTTTTCTATTTGATTGATTTTATTCATTCCATACAAACCCTAATTACTAGCATATTATGTAAAAAACGATAAATTGCGAAATTTAAAGTTACTACGCTATTACAACATTTGTGGGAGGGGGATATACAATTTATGAATGGAGATTGCAATAATATAAACCTAATTAATCTATTACAACCAAATTGAATATGTACAAATAATTTAAGAAATATATAAGGTACAAATGCAAATTGAAAGAAATGATTCTTGTGTTTGGATTTTTATATGAAAGAGGTTTTAACCTAAACCTAATTAGATAAACAAATAATCAAATTAAATTAACTTAAATTAATTAAGAAAAGAAATTAATTATAAAAAAAATTGGATAAAACCCTAATTCTATTTAATTGATTAAAAGAAAATAAGTTTAAAGGAAAAGTATTTTTTTGTATTTTTGTCTTGAAAATAATATATGGTGTTGTGAAATATTTTTGGCCTTTTCTATATTAAAATAAATATATTTAAATAAATAATAATCTAGTTTTAATTTAATTTACAAGGAAACTAGTAAAGGTAAATAAAGTATAATGAATAAAAATATTTTTTTGTATGGGAAAAATATTTAAATCATGTCAAAACATAAATCTATTATTTTTATATTTTTTTATGATTTTTTGGTATTTTAGAAAATATATTTAAAAGGAAAAATGAAATAAATAAATAAATAAAAATAAATGGGCCAGGGGTGCCAAAAGTAGGCAAGGAGGTGAGCTAGCAAAAAAAAACACTGTCAGGCCCAATGGGCCCAGCGCCTGCAAAAAATGTTAGGGAAACAGAAAATATGAAAAAATTCAAAAAGGGGGGTTCACATTGGTTCGAACCCTCGCCCTTTAGGTAAGAAGTGACTTAGTATGCGCGCGCTTGCCACTGGGGTGGTTGTACATCCGTTTACTTATGTCAAACCATAAATATATATTAGAAACTACTTCCTGAAGGCAACTTCGTCTTCAACCTCGTGCCTAGTCGGACCACCTGTATCTTCTTCATCTCTCCACAAAAATGGAAAGTTCAAACATGAAAGTTGTGGTGTTTCTTCCCACGAATCCAACCATATAACTTATATAAGCTAAAATTCAAAGATAAAAACTAATTTTGCTGGCCCTAAATTGAAACCTAATTTTCTCATAAATTTCAAATCCAAAATTCTCTATACGCAGTCAATATAAATGGGAACTATGAACATGGTTAGCTTTAGAGCAAAGATATCTACATTTTCTCTTCACAAATCAGGATCAAATGATGCTTGTATAGAGAGATAGAAGTTTGAAAATTTACCTCTTACAGCTGAAGTCGTGAACGGAGTTGGAGCAACTTTTGAGATGGCCTGGGGATCTGTTTAGCTTGCCTAGACCTCCTTAAGTGTATTCCAACTCCTACTTTGCCTTGAAAGTCCCTGAATCTCTCTACTCAAGTCAACCTGCAAGCTTGATATTTGAAAATGGTGGATAGTGATGGAGGAGTTACAATCTTGAAACAGGGGCCTGGATTGCTTTGGTATGATGTATAGAAGGTGTTTGAATGATTAGTTTTCAAAATGCACGAGTGGAAATGAAGATGATGAGTTTTGGTTCAAAACTGTGTCTCAATGGTGTTCTTGAGCAGATTTATGGTTTTTGAGTGTTTGAGATAGTTTCATGGCACTAGCATTCGTGTCTCATCTTGAAAATAGTGTATGTACTCATAGGCAAGAGGTTTTGTGGCTTGAAACAACTCAGAAATTGAAATCACATGTTATGGCTTGGTTACTTGTTTTTGAAGCAAAGTTGACAAACATAATTTCAATATGGAGTACAAGGGTTTGCAGGGTGGTTATCAGGTTGTAGACATGTTTCTTCTTGATTTTAAATGCTTTTGAGTCAGAAACAACAATGTATGGGCTCAAGAAGAGTTGACATTGTGATTAAAGTCACTTTTCCAAAATGGAAGTGGTGACTTTCTTCCAAAAATGGAAATGTAACTTGGATAATGGCTCAAATACTTGGACAATGGCTCTATCAGTTGTGTAAGCATTAAATTATTGAGTTATTATCAAGTTTTAAGCCTTCAAAGAAAGATTTGTACAACATGCTTGAAGATTGCATCAAGTGTTCTTCACAAAAGGGCTTGTAATCCAAGTGACAAAACACCAACTTCTTGCCTTCGAATCTCCTTGCTCAGGAATGATCTCAAGGATTTTTTGGACATTTTGGAAATTTATAAATGTGCTCTTCAACTCATCTTTGAATTGCTTTTGAAGACTTAACTTGGAACTATGTGAAAAATTTCCATGAAGTTAGGTCAAAAATCTGCCTAACTAGGGCAAAATTTCACTAAGTCTTTTTTAGTTCATGAGCATGTATTCACAAAATTATAACTTGAGATTCAAGAAATTTTAGGAGAAGTTGTATGAAGAAAAGTTGTATATTTCATGGAGATCTACAAATTTTATGTTAGAAGTTTCCTTTGAATCATCTTGTATCATGGTGAAAATTTGGCTTAAAGTTATGAAAAAAATAAGAAAATTTCCATACTTAGAAAAATTTCTAAGTTAAGAAATTTTAACATTTTAAGATGAAATCTTAAATTCTTGATTTCTTGATGAATAAGTTTCCTATTTTGAAATGTTTTGATGAATTATGATCTTTGTCACTTGAATTTGACCAAAAAGTCAAAGTTTGACTTTTCAGTATACAGTTGACTTTTGATCAGTTGACTGTAAAATTCATATGTCAATCCAATGAACTTGTAATGTTTTGAATCCTGTAATTAGGTTAAAATGGTGCACTTGGACTCTTGAGATCATGCCTTAAACCAATTGACCATTTGCTAGGTCAAAAAATCAGAAATTGCCCTTTCCTAGTCAAAACCCTAATTTTGACCATTTTTCCCTTTCGAAGATTTGATCAAATTTCTTGAGGAATTATGGTCCAAACTTGATCAAATGATACATATGAGTCTAAAATGTTGATGTGGATCAAAAATTATGAAGTTTGACTGTAAATTGGCTATGGTTGACTTTTTCCCTAATACAACAGATTTTTAGGTAAATGTTCAATTGACTGATCAAAAGTGTGATCCAAGGCTTGAAACTTGACATGAGTGATCTTGGGGGTCCATAATGGTCCATGAAAGTCATATGAAGCATTGATAGTCCAAAAATCCTTGTGCAAACTCAAACCCTAATTTTGGTCATCAGTGCATAAGGAGGTGTCTTGAGCTGATCAAACCCTAGTGCAGTCTTGAGCCTAAGGAGATCTTATGAGAAAATTATTGATAAGTGAGAGGGCAAATTTTGGGGTACAACAGATGCCCTTGTTCAATCTTCTTAAACCTGAAGAGTTAGATTGGCGTGTTTTGCCAGTCGTGACTCGAAGGTGGAAGATGATTGGACACTAGAGTGCCCAGAAATTTGCACTCGGTGATGTGATGGTTGAGGGAATGGGCTTAAAGATTCCATTTGGAGAGGTGATAGAAAGATGTAGGAGATGGGCTTAAAATATGCCATCCAAAAGTGATTGTTGGTTTTGTAATTTGTAAGCTGTAAGAATGAACATCAGAATGGCGTTCGTGTCTAGAGCGTATCTGAACTGTATCTGAGAGCTGATTTTAAATGATCATCAAAATGGCACCCGTGTCTGGAGCGTATCCGAACTATATCTGAAAGTTGAATCTGAATGAGTATCAGGATGGCATCCGTGTCTGGAGCTTATCTGAACTGTAACTGAAAGTTGAATCTGAATGAGTATCAGGATGGCATCCGTGTCTGGAGCGTATCTGAACTATATCTGAAACTTGAATTTGAATGAGTATCAGGATGGCATCCGTATCTGGAGCATAGCTGAACTGTATCTGAAATCTGAATATGAATGAGTATCAAAATGGCGTCCGCATCTGGAGCGTATCTGAACTGTATCTAGAAGTTGAATCTGAATGAGTATCAGGATGGCATCCGTATTTGGAGCGTATCTGAACTATATCTAGAAGCTGAATCTGAATGAGTATCAGGATGGCATCCGTATTTGGAGTGTATCTGAACTGTATCTGAAAGATGAATCTGAATGAGTATTAGAATGGCATCCGTATTTGGAGCGTATCTGAACTGTATCTGAAAGTTGAATCTGAATGAGTATCAGAATGGCGTCTGTATTTGGAGTGTATTTGAACTGTATCTGAAAGTTGAATCTGAATGAGTATCAGAATGGCGTCCGTATTTGGAGCGTATTTGAACTATATCTGAAAACTTTGAATATTGTTAATGGTAGTTGTTAACCTTATCCTGAAAAGGGTTAAATGTTAGCTAAAATGCATTGTTTATGTTGTATGAAATGCATAGTATAATGCATTCGTGTTATTAATGTTTATGATATATGGATGCAATGTATGCGTATGTGAGCTAGTTTGCTGCGCTGCTGTCGGATTGGGGAAAATAAATCCCTGACTGCTGTTGAGGATATGGAGTCTTCATGTCTTGAATTTTGAAGCGTTCGGTGAATTTCAGCTTAGAGAAAAAACTCTATTGTAAGGGGAATGTCGTGTACTATTTGAAAAATCCTGGTCAGGGAATTCTGAGAAATTTGGTGACTTCTACTGGGGAGTGATAACTAGGAGTTTTCTTCTGCTGGGGATTAAGCTGTACACTGTAGGGGACTTTTATGGAAATGACTTAGAGAGATTTCCCTATCTCTTAAAGCCAACATTGATAGTCTTTCATTTTTTTTATTTGTAAATAGTAATTATGTTCAAATGCATATGTTCAACAATGAATCATTGGACGCTTTTGTAAACAAAACACAAGCGTAAAGAAAACAGATAGTTTTTGCACTTTCAAAGAGGTATCTTTGTATTGAGTTTGAGTAAGTATTTTTGTACAAGGAGACAAACATTCTAGTAAGATAATGTCGGCGTAAAAATGAATATTTTAATACAAAGAAAAGATAACTATGTGTAATAATCCTATGGGGTTCCCATTTTTCTATAACCTTTGTATCTCTGAGTATCTTGTCTATTTGTTGCCTCGTCCGAAGATGATTGAATTGATCAGAACCTCTGAGTTTGTCAGTTGAAGCCAAAGGTTATCCGTAAGGTGATCCAACAGGACATAGTCATACGCTTTAATTCCCTAACTTTTGCCTGGACCGCCCTTTCGGGTTTTCAGTCCACCGGGAAACCATTTTTTGCCCAAGCCGCCCTTTCGGGTTTTCAACTTGCCGGGTGTACAGATTTTTTTGTTTTATCCCTAATTTTTGCTCGAAACTTTTTTGGTTCGCCGGGATGCCCTTGTTTTTCCTAGGTATGTCAACCTAGCGGGTCTCTTATGCGTAGTATCTTTTGACTATGTCCGCGTTCGCAGGATGCGGCAGGTCGTCGCCATCCATGGTGGTCAAGATCATTGCCCCACCAGAGAATATGTTTTTGATTACAAACGGTCCTTCATAGGTAGGAGTCCATTTTCCCATGGGATCACCTTGTGGCAATATGATGCGTTTGATCACTAGGTCCCCAACATGATACACTTGGCGTCTGACCTTCTTGTTGAAAGCCTTAATCATCCGTTTTTGATACATTTGACCATGGAAAACAACATTAAGTCTCTTCTCATCAATCAAGTTCAGTTGATCATGTCGAGTCTGGATCTAATCGTCTTCATTCATCCCTGCATCCTTCATAATCCTCAGAGAGGAGATCTGGACCTCGATTGGTAAGACAGCTTCCATGCTGTAAACCAGAGAATAAGGGGTTGCCCCGGTTGATGTGCGAGCTGTGGTACAATACCCGTGGAGAGTGAATGGTAACATCTCATTCCAGTCTTTGTATGTGACTATCATTTTCTGTATGATCTTTTTACTGTTCTTATTTGCAGCTTCAACAGCACCATTCATCTTTGGTCGGTAAGGGGAAGAATTGTGATGCTGGATCTTGAATTTCTCGCATAGGGCAGTGACCATAGTATTGTTTAGATTCGTACCATTGTTAGTGATGATCCTTTCCAAGATACCGTACCGGAAAATGAGATTTTGCTTGATGAAACTGGCAACAACATTCTTGGTAACGGAAGCGAAGGAAGCTGCCTCCACCCACTTTGTAAAATAATCAATGGCCACTAAGATGAAGCGGTGTCCATTAGAGGTTGTTGGCTTGATTTCCCCAATCACATCTATTCCCCACATAGCAAAAGGCCAAGGAGTTGTCAAGACATTCAGAGGAACCGGAGGTATATGTACCTTATCAGCATAAATCTGACACTTATGGCAAGTTCGAGAGTGTTGATAGAAATCTGCTTCCATGGTAGACCAGTAATAGCCTGCCCGTAAAATTTTCTTTGCCATCGTATGCCCACTGGAATGGGTGCCAAAAGTGCCTTCATGCAATTCAGCCATGATCCTTTCAGCTTCAACCTTATCTACGCACCAAATTAACACAAAGTCATGCTTGCGTTTGTAAAGAATGTCGTTACTAAGGAAAAATTTAGCAGAGAACCTCCTTAAGAACTTCTTATCATTGATTGAAGCTCCTTCTAGATATTCTTGAGCCTCGAGATACTTGTTGACTTCGTGAAACCAAGGTTGGTCCACTACTTCTTCAGTATTAATCTCGTGACAGTGTGTTGGTTCTTCCATTCGTTCGATGGTGATCTGGGGAGCCTCGTTATCCCAATTAAGTTTAAACATAGGTGACATTGTGGCTAGAGCGTATGCTAGCTGATTTTATTTTCGCGGGAAATGCTCGAAGGTAATCTTCTCAAAATGTGGTAGCAATGTCAAAACATGTTCTTTCTAAGGGATAAGGTTAGGGTGTTTGGTGTCCCATTCCCCTTTGATCTCACTGATAACCAAAGCTGAATCTCCGAATACATCCAAGGATTTGATCCCCAAGTCTATGGCTGCTTTGAGACCTAAGATGCACGCTTCGTATTCTGCCATGTTGTTTGTACAATTGAAGAAAATTCGGGCAGTAAAGGGAGTATGACACCCTTCCGGAGATATGAGTACAACACCGATACCATTCCCAAGTGCATTGGATGCCCCATCAAAGAACAGGGTCCATCGGGATCCTTGTTCAGGTCCGTCATATGGCCTAAACTCTCCACAGTTGTTTACCGTCATGATGTCTTCATCTGGAAATTTGAACTTCATGGATTGGTAGTCTTCTACAGCTTGGTGAGCAAAGTGATCAGCTAGTACACTGCCCTTTATAGCTTTCTAGGTAGTATATTGTATGTCATATTCTGTCAGGATCATATGCCATCTCGTTATTCTCCAAGTGAGAGCAGGTTCTCGAAGATGTATTTTATCGGATCCATTTTAGACATCAACAAAGTAGTATGATTCAGCATATACTATCTTAGCCGGTGAGCAGCCCATGCCAGAGCGCAGCAAGTTTTCTCGAGCAGTGAATATCTGGTTTTACAGTCGGTAAAATTTTTGCTCAGGTAATAAATAGCATGCTCTTTTTGGCCAGACTCGTCATGCTGCCCCAATACACACCCCATTGAGTTTTCTAAAACAGTCAAATACATAATCAACGGTCTTCCCTCGACTGGTGACATCAACACAGGAGGCTCCTGTAAGTATTATTTGATTTTGTCAAAAATAATTTGGCACTCGTCATTCCATTTGACTACCTGATCTTTCTTCAACAATTTGAAGATTGATTCACAAGTAGTTGTTAGGTGAGAGATAAATCTGGCAATGTAGTTCAAACGTCCCAAGAACCCTCTGACTTCCTTCTCAGTATGAAGAGCATGCATCTCTTGTATTGCTTTTACCTTGGTAGGATCTACTTCAATACCTTTGATGCTGACGATAAAGCCTAGGAGTTTACCGGGCCGTACCCCAAATGTGCACTTGTTTGGATTCAACCTCAGTTTATACTTCTTCAGTCTCTCAAACAGTTTTTATAAGTGATCAAGATGCTCTTCTTCTGTTTGAGATCTGGCTATCATGTCGTCCACATAGACCTCTATTTAGTGATGTATTATGTCGTGAAATAGAGCTACCATGTCACGTTGATAGGTTGCCCCATCATTCTTCAGTCCGAATGGCATCACCTTATAGCAGAAAGTGCCCCAATGCGTGACAAAGGTTGTTTTCTCCATGTTCTCAGGTGCCATTTTTATTTGGTTGTAACCTGAGAATCCGTCCATGAAGTAAAACACTTTGTGTTGTGCCGTATTTTCAACTAGAATATCAATGTGGGGGAGTGAAAAATCAACCTTAGGGCTTGCCTTATTCAAATCTCGGTAGTCCACGCACATTCGTACCTTTCTGTCTTTCTTGGGTACGGGAACAACATTGGCAACCCATTGGGGATAGGAGGTGACAGCCAAGAATCCAGCGTTGAATTGCTTCATGACTTTTGCTTTAATCTTTTATGACATATCAGGCCTCATGCGGCGAACCTTTTGCTTTACTGGCGGACAATCCTCTCTTGTAGGCAGACGATGCACCACAATGTCTGCATCTAGTCCCGGCATGTCTTCATACGAATAGGAGAATACTTTAACATAATCGTGTAACAACTGAATCAGACTCTCCTTGATACTGGGTTCTAGATTGGCACCCACCTTGACCTCTTTTTTGTCTTATTTAGTACCTAGGTTGATTGTATCCACGGGTTCCTCGTGAGGTTGAATGGTTCTCTCTTCTTGTTGTAGTAGTCTGGAAAGTTCTCCTGGTACTTCACAATCTTCCTCACCTTCATCTTTGGCTTGGTAGATTAGATTCTCAGAGTCACTAAAGGCCATAGCAGTATCGTTACCCATGGGATCCCGAATGGATGTGTACCTGCATTGTGAGTTTGAGTGTGAGTGTGTGTAAGAGTATAGTTATCTTAGAAAGAAAATAAAATGCAAAATAAAAACAATGAGCACAAAAGTTTGTATGTGAAAACGTCCACGATTCATTGATGTCATATGAAAATGAGATAATAACCCTTACAAATGGATCATTGTTCCTCGGGTAAGACACAAGGTTTTAAGAGTGCGAATTGTTTTAATATTACAGATCCAACAAAATGTAAAGACAAATTACTGTGGGATAAAAGTGATCGGGATAAAATCTCTAGCTTCCCAGTTGTTGAGCCCTCTATTGACAGTCGGGAATATCCAGTCTTCCAAGTCACAATTATCTCCATCATCTTCTATGGCGTTGACCTCATGGTTGCTGATCTTCAGGGGTGGTCCTCTGGCACGAGCGCGGTGTACATCCTTCTGATCACTTGAAGTGAAACCCAGGCCAAAATTGTCAGACTTATATGGGATATCCGGGAATTTTCCCCAGATAGTGCACCCGCCTTCTTCTACCACTGCTTTGGCATCCTTCAGAGATGACATCTGGAGCGGAGGCCTTGTAATCTTGGGAATAGCCTTTGTTACTGCTATATCTTGCGGGACCTCTTCAAAGTGTTGGAATGGAGTTTCAATAAATTCACCATCTAATTCTACATATATGAAGGAATTGAGATGGTTGATCATATACTCTTCTTCTCCATGAACGGTGATAATCTTCCCTTGAGTCGGATATTTCAGCATTTGGTGCAACATAAAAGTGACAACGCCAGCATTGTGGATCCATGGTCGGCCTAGCGAGCAGGAATATGAGGGAGGGATATCCATTACATAAAAAGTTAAATCAAAAGTTTGTGTTCCAACTTTTATGGGAATGTCTACCTCCCTATGCACCATCCTTTTTTAGCCTTCAAAAGCCCTTACTACTATGTTGCTTGGCTTTAATGTCAGTCCCTCGCAGTCAAGTCTATCAAGAGCTTTTTTAGGCATTACATTCAAAGATGAGCCAGTGTCCACCAAAACATGAGCCAAGGTTGTGCCCCTACATTCAACTGAGACATGCAATGCCTCCTTATGTTTCCTTCCCCTCGGTGTTAGATCAACATCTGAAAAACCTAGGCCATTATCTGCAGTCAAGCTGGCTACACAGTCTTGGAACTGATTGGCAGATGTCTCTTGAGGTACATGTGCGGTTTTTAAGAATTTTACCAAGGCCTTTGCATGCGCCTCGGAACATAGTAGTAATGCCAGCATGGAAATTTTAGAAGGAGTTTGCCCCAGTTGTTCAACTACATCGTAGTCGCTTCTCTTAATAATCTTCAAAATTTCCTCCATCTCTTTCTGGGAGGTCTCAGGGATGGCCAATGATTGTGTCTTCGTCTTGACAGACTCAACCAGAACATCTTTTACTCAAGTTTCGGTTAATTTGGCAGCAAGAGTGTTGGTAAGATGATAATAGGGGTTGTGACAGCTTTATCAGTTGGAGTATTGTTGGAGATAATTGTAGGATCGGGAGCAGCTTTCGGGGGAGCAACAGCATGAATGATTACGGGTCCAGAAACTGCTTTTGAGGGAGCAATTTCTGGAGAAAAGATCCTACCACTTTGGGTAATCTTGCTAGTTCCTTTAATATTACTGATGTCGGAGTTGACTTTCTCGGAGCTTGAATCTTCGGTGGCTGGCCAGTCCTGCTTGATACCATGTTAATAGACATCCCCTCCATAATTCCATGGTACGGTCTTGTTTGATGAATATGGGATTGGTCCAGGCATTGTAATTATTAAAGGAGTTGCTTTTGGAACTTATGTAATTCTAACGGGTCTTTTGG
Source organism: Vicia faba (assembly GCA_948472305.1). Lineage (NCBI taxonomy): Eukaryota > Viridiplantae > Streptophyta > Magnoliopsida > Fabales > Fabaceae > Vicia > Vicia faba. The sequence continues at coordinate 816,113,433 of OX451741.1, read as the reverse complement.
TGGAGACCCTGGAAGAATTGGCGAAAATGGTAAGGATAGAAACATCTTCAAAAGGAATAGGTGGAACAGAAGTCTTTTCGAACAAAATTTATTTGTTATCTATTAGGCATTGAACGCCTGCTTTCAACAAAGGACAGCTGGTTGATGGGGACAAACAGAAATGGCAAACTTCATCACAGCCCGAGAACACACCGGCATTCAACAAGTTCATTTTTATAGTCAGAAGTGGGGTCATAAGTTCATCAACTGAAGTAACAAACAATCCTTCTTCAATGGCATTGGTATTATGGTCATGTCTGGGCATAGGGGAAGAAATGACATTTGGCTTTTCAGGCGCATCGAATTCAATATCTTTTGCTTCAATGAGGTCTTGTATTTTGTTCTTTAAAGCCCAACAGTTATTAGTGTCATGGTCGGGACTTTCAGAGTGATATGCGCAATGGGCATTGGGATGATAGTGAGGAGATGTTGTATTGGGGGTTTTGGGAGCTTCTTTCAAGGTCACCAAATTAGATCTTAGTAGATGCGGTAATACTTGAGACGGGGTCATGTTAATTCTGGTGAACTTCCTGACTGATCTTTCCATCCTTGGTTGATTATTTCTTTGTTGATCAGGCGCAGGCTTAGGAATCATAACAGCCCCCACCATTGGTCGGCGTTCGGCCCTAACTTGGTTTCTTTGCGGATATACAGCAACCACCTCTTTCTTTCTGATGAAAGGCTTCCTTACAGCTGCAGAAGAAGATGTATCTTTCTGAATATTTCCACTCTTTATACCGGCTTCTACCCTTTCTCCGGTCAATATTAGTTTAGTAAAACCTGGAGATGAACTTCCGATTAAATGATTGGAGAAGGGACCAGACAAGGTTCCCAAGAACATGTCTACCAATTCCCTCTCAGATAGAGGGGGTTGAACTCTTCTAGCCAAGTCTCTCCATTTTTGTGCATAATCCTTGAAACCTTCATTGGACACCATGGCCATACTCTAGAGTTGAGTACGGGTAGGCGCAAGATCAGCATTATATTGGTATTGTTTGTAGAAGGATGCAGCAAGATCTTCCCAATTGTGAACGTTGGCTCTTTCTAGTTGGTAAAACCAGTCAAGTTGAGTTCCAGACAGGTTGTCTTGGAAGAAATGTACCCATAAGTCTTTGTCATCGGTATGGGGCTGGATTTTCCTTACATATGATCGGAGATGCATTTTAGGACATGAGACTCCGTCATACTTGGCAAACATAAGTGCTTTGAATTTCGGAGGAATGACAATCCCCGATACTAACCCTAATTCCTCAAATTCCAAACCAGGCACTTTTTGGATTTCCATCGCACTCAACCGCTCTTCGAAATGTTTATACTTGTCATCAGCTGGAGGATATTGTTCCTCAGAATAGTCTTCTTCTTCCTCTTCCTTCTCTGATTTTGACAGGATAAATGTTTCCTTTCCTTTCCCATCTTGGTTGTCTCTTTCACGGGAGGTCGTTGCAAAGTCTAAAATCCTTCTTGTCTGCCCATGAAATCTTCTTCCCATGTTGAGGACTCTGGTTACCTTTTTTGTTTTCTTTTTCCTCTCCCCAGCTAACAAAGTCTTCAACTATTCTTGTCCTTTGACTAGGGTCAAGAGAAACTGTTGAAATTGTGTATTCTGAGCTTGGAGATCCTTCACTGTTTGCTCAACATCCATCTTACTGAAATAAACAGTAGAGAGATGAGGAGACTTGTTACAAAAGACCTGCTTATGTTATGATGAATGGTATATGCATATGTAATGATTTCAAGGATTTCAAAGATTCAAATTTGTTTTAGACAAAAAGGAAACACACGTTATATTAATAAGTTAAAGCTTGAGTACATCAATGCCTCTTGGGAAAAATAATACAAAAACTTTAAGATGAAAAGGTAGTACGCATCCTCTTTGGTGCGATGTAGGAATTTAGAGTATGCTCCTCATGAAGTAGTCTAGTGAGTTCCAAAACCTTCTTCTCGCTTGCGTAGAATTGGGCTTCGAAGGTATCTCGCTCTCCCTTGAGTTGTATCTAATCTCTTTGTAGGTCTTCAAGAGAGGTGGGCATATCAGGATGTAGGATAGTGTATGGAACATCTTCCTCCATGACAGGCTCAATGATTACCGGGAGAATGGAGGGGTAAGCCATCATAAGACTCTGAGCACGAGTTCGTACCCATTTGAGGTAAGGCTCAAGAGGGATGGAATTTTTATGCCCCAAAGTCTTTCTATCCACCTTATTCAACATCCTCCAAGCTCGGATAAATCTCTAGCGAAGACCTTGATCGTTGTTGTCATAGTCAAATACCAAACCTAATCAGCATCTCGTGCGGGCCATCCCTTCGGGCGTAACCAAACTATCTTAAGGCTAAACATGGGTTGTAGGTGATACCTCCCCTAATGCCAAGTAAAGGGACATTAGGGAATTCTCCATAATGATCGACAATGATAACATTCTCTTTGTATCGGGAGCACCAATGAATGTCCGAATGTTTGAGCATCATCAACATTTGTGACCATCTTGAACCTTACTCATTCTTTAATACAGATTGGGGAAGATGTGAAATAAACCATCTTTCCAAGAGAGGAGTGCAACACATAAGAACACCTCTTTTCCTCATTGTGCGAGTGTGAAAAGAGTGTAGGATTTCTCCTAGAAATGTAGGCACCGGGTTAAGGGATATGAAGATTTTGACGGCATTGACATCTATGAGTTGGTCAGGATTTGGAGACAAAACCATCTCATAGATGAGGAGAGCCACAATTTCCTCAAAGGCTTGCAAGTCCAAGGAATTCCAACAGCTTTGGGTTTTCTCAAACAGGAACTTTTCTAGGAAACCTTTGACACCACTCCTTGTTTCCCAATGAGTTGTGACATCAGACGAGTGCAAGTGTAGAGCTTGAGCAATCTCTTCTGGCTTCGGGTCTCTTTCCATACCATTGAAAGGTAGTTGATTGAGAATGGGAATCCTCAAGAGTTGGGAGAATTCTTCCAAAGTAGGAACAAGCTGTTAGTCGGGAAATGTGAAGCAATGGTGTAAAGGATCAAAGAACTGAAAGAGCACCTTCATCATGTCCTCATATGTGTTGGAGGTGACCAAGTTAATTAGACGACCATGTCTCTCGGTGAATGGAGAGTTTTCAGGAATCCTTGAAGCTAGCTCCTTAAGTTATGGGGGGATCCTTACAAGATTGACTTGAATAGTTTTCCTGCGAAGTGAATCCATATCCTACAAAACAAGAACAAAGATGAATCCCAAAATCCTTGAAATGGTTAGTAGATGTATATGATGTTCATGATGTTCATGATGTTATGTGCAAATATGCATATACAAACAAAGCAAAAAAAATCCTTAGTTTTAGGCTTGCATGGGGTTTTATAGGTAAGTATCCTCTTGAAGTTCAGTTGGCCTAAACCTGTCCTAGTAATAGTAACCGGGTTCTAAGGAGCTCAATATCACCAGTTTGTTTCCTTGGTCATTGTTTCAGCACAAGCCTCTTTAATGGCGACCGAAATATCCTAAGAAACCAAACCTCAATGAGTGTAGTATCGAGTATCTACCAACTTCGGACTGCACCAAATCCGGTCATCTCACTACATCCTAAAGTCCAAGTTGGTCAAGTAAAGGTTCTAGAAGTTCATTAGTGCTTCATGACATCACTCAGCGGCCCCGTATTCTCTTTGATTAACTCAAAGGCTACCGGTACCCACAAATATGTCGCACTAACATAGCTATTGCTTAGACCATGTCGGTATACCCTGCACAGTTTCTACAATGTATTGCTACTTACCTATAATGTATCCCAAATTCGGGTAGAGGATTCAAACCCAAACAAAGAACCATAATGTAAAGCATACACGTCAAACAATATAAGCAAATAAATGTGATCTAATCCCTAAGGTAACCCCACTTTTAGAATAATCCCCAGCAGAGTCGTCAGTTCTGTGATACGGTGGGAGAACTGACTTGAGGGTTTTGCGTTTTATCACAAATGTTGCGGTTAGCAAGAGTCGCCACCGACTTTTCTTTTATCCAAAAGGAAAGGTGAAAAATCACAGGAAAGACCTTTGAGATTGTTTCTTGAGTTCGGGGGGTAGATTATGAAAAGGGAAGGTATTAGCACCCTTTTCATCCATGGTTTTCCATGGTCTCTTAGTTACTTTCTAGATCACTTGCTTTTGTTTGAAATTGTGCTTTGTGTGGTTTTTGAAAGTATTTTGTAAAAGAGGCCATTGTTTAGGCAATCTTTGTAATGATTCTCGTTCGTAAGAATGTATACAAAGATGTTGATCTTTTGAAAATGTTTTCAAGTTTGTAAGATGTTTTGAAAGTGTAGGTGTTTGTTTTTGAAAATACCAAGGATGTTTTGTTTGAAATGGAACAAGTAATTGGGAACAATATACCTACTCAAATGTCTTTCTTGTTCATTTTCTTTTCCTTTGACATTGTTGTCTTACCATTGATTTGGTAAGCAACCCTATCTTTGGATGTTAACGGGACGGGTGTGGGTCATCATATAACCATGATTAGAAATGTTTTAAGGTATCTTAGCATTATTTTTTAGGGACTAAGATCATTTGTAAGGCAACTTGGATAGCGTCATCGAGGGACTATGGTCTTGTATTTGTTTGTTTTTGCTAAGATACCTTACATGCGTAATATGGCCATTTTATAAGGAAACCAAGTGGATTTTACCCTAGGGATGCTTGTGTGCAAGTGTGTTGTTTTCATGCTTGTTTTTGTCTTGAATTAGGGTTTTCTATTTGATTGATTTTATTCATTCCATACAAACCCTAATTACTAGCATATTATGTAAAAAACGATAAATTGCGAAATTTAAAGTTACTACGCTATTACAACATTTGTGGGAGGGGGATATACAATTTATGAATGGAGATTGCAATAATATAAACCTAATTAATCTATTACAACCAAATTGAATATGTACAAATAATTGAAGAAATATATAAGGTACAAATGCAAATTGAAAGAAATGATTCTTGTCTTTGGATTTTTATATGAAAGAGGTTTTAACCTAAACCTAATTAGAGAAAGAAAATAATTAAATTAAATTAACTTAAATTAATTAAAAAAAGAAATTAATTATAAAAAAATATTTTTGAATAAAACCCTAATTATATTTAATTGATTAAAAGAAAATAAGTTTATAGGAAAAGTATTTTTTTGTATTTTTGTCTTGAAAATAATATATGGTGTTGTGAAATATTTTTGGCCTTTTCTATATTAAAATAAATATATTTAAATAAATAATAATCTAGTTTTAATTTAATTTACAAGGAAACTAGTAAAGGTAAATAAAGTATAATAAGTAAAAATATTTTTTTGTGTGGGAAAAATATTTAAATCATGTCAAAATATAAATCTATTATTTTTATATTTTTTTATGACTTTTTGGTATTTTAGAAAATATATTTAAAAGGAAAAATGAAATAAATAAATAAATAAAAATAAAAGGGCCAGGGGGTGCCAAAAGTAGGCAAGGAGGTGAGCTAGCAAAAAATTTAAAAAAAACACTGCCTAACCCAATGGGCCCAGCGCCTGCAAAAAATGTTAGGGAAAGAGAAAATATGAAAAAATGCAAAAGGGGGTTCCCATTGGTTCGAACCCTCGCCCTTTAGGTAAGAAGTGACTTAGTACGCGCGTGCTTGCCACTGGGGTGGCTGTACATCCGTTTACTTATGTCAAACTATATATATATATATATATATTAGAAACTGCTTCCTGAAGGCAACTTCGTCTTCAACCTCGTGCCTAGCCGGACCACCTGTATCTTCTTCATCTCTCCACAAAAATGGAAAGTTCAAACATGAAAGTTGTGGTGTTTCTTCCCACGAATCCAACCATATAACTTATGTAAGCTAAAAGTCAAAGATATAAACTAATTTTGTTGGCCCTAAATTGAAACCTAATTTTCTCATAAATTTCAAATCCAAAACTCTCTATATGCAGTCAATATAAATGGGAACTATGAACATGGTTAGCTTTAGAGCAAAGATATCTACATTTTGTCTTCACAAATCAGGATCAAATGATGCTTGTATGGAGAGATAGAAGTTTGAAAATTTACCTCTTGCAGCTGAAGTCGTGAATGGAGTTGGAGCAACTTTTGAGATAGCCTGGGGATCTGTTTAGCTTGCCTGGACCTCCTTGAGTGTATTCCAACTCCTACTTTGCCTTGAAAGTCCCTGAATCTCTCTACTCAAGTCAACCTGCAAGCTTGATATTTGAAAATGGTGGATAGTGATGGAGGAGTTACAGTCTCGAAACAGGGGTCTGGATTGCTTTGGTATGATGTATATAAGGTGTTTGAATGATTAGTTTTCAAAACGCACGAGTGGAAATGAAGATGATGAGTTTTGGTTCAAAATTGTGTCTCAATGGTGTTCTTGAGCAGATTTATGGTTTTTGAGTGTTTGAGATAGTTTCAGGGCACTAGCATTCGTGTCTCATCTTGAAAATAGTGTATGTACTTATAGGAAAGAGGTTTTGAGGCTTGAAACAACTCAGAAATTGAAATCACATGTTATGGCTTGGTTACTTGTTTTTGAAGCAAAGTTGACAAACATGATTTCAATGTGGAGTACAAGGGTTTGCAGAGTGGTTATCAGGCTATAGACATGTTTCTTATTGCTTTTAAATGCTTTTGATTCAGAAACAACAATTTATGGGCTCAAGAAGAGTTGACATTGTGATTAAAGTCACTTTTCCAAAATGGAAGTGGTGACTTTCTTCCAAAAATGGAAATGCAACTTAGATAATGGCTCAAATACTTGGACAATGGCTCTATTAGTTGTGTAAGCATTAAATTATTGAGTGATTAGCAAGTTTTAAGCCCTCAAAGAAAGATTTGTACAGCATGCTTGAAGATTGGATCAAGTGTTTTTCACAAAAGGGCTTGTAATCCAAGTGACAAAACACCAACTTCTTGCCTTCGATTCTCCTTGCTCAGGAATGATCTCAAGGAGTTCTTGGACATTTTGGAAAGTTATAAATGTGCTCTTAAACTCATCTTTGAATTTATTTTGAAGACTCAACTTGAAACCATGTGAAAAAATGTCATGAAGTTAGGTCAAACATCTGCCTAACTAGGGCAAAATTTCACTAAGTCTTTTTTAATTCATGAGCATGTATTCACAAAATTATAACTTGAGATCCAAGAAATTTTAGGAGAAGTTGTGTGAATAAAATTTGTATATTTCATGGAGATCTACAACTTTTATGTTGGAAGTTTCCTTTGAATCATATTGTATCATGGTGAAAATTTGGCTTAAAGTTATGAAAAAAATAAGAAAATTTTCATACTTAGAAAAATTTCTAAGTTAAGAAATTTTAACATTTTAAGATGAAATCTTAAATTCTTGATTTCTTGATGAATAAGTTTCCTATTTTGACATGTTTTTATGACATATGATCTTTGGAACTTGAATTTGACCAAAAAGTCAAAGTTTGACTTTTCAGTATACAGTTGACTTTTGATGAGTTGACTGTAAAATTCATTTGTCAGTCTAATGGACTTGTATTGTTTTGAATCATGTCATTAGGTGAAAATGGTGTACTTGGACTCTTGAGATCATGCCTTAAACCAATTGACCATTTTCTAGTTCAAAAAATCAGAAATTGCCCTTTCCCAGTCAAAACCCTAATTTTGACCATTTTGCCCTTTTGAAGATTTGATCAAATTTCTTGAGGAATTATGGTCCAAACTTGATCAAATGATACTACGAGTCTAAAATTTTTATGTGGATCAAAAATTATGATGTTTGACTTTAAATTGGCTATGGTTGACTTTTTCCCCAATACAGTTGATTTTTAGGTTAATTGTTCAATTGACTGTGATCCAAGGCTTGAAACTTGACATGAGTGATCTTGGGGGTCCATAATGGTCCATGAAAGTCATATGAAGCATTGATAGTCCAAAAATCCTTGTGCAAACTCAAACCCTAATTTTGGTCATCAGTGCATAAGGAGGTGTCTTGAGCTGAACAAACCCTAGTGCAGTCTTGAGCCTAAGGAGATCTTATAAGAAAATTCTTGATAACTGAGAGGGAAAATTTTGGGGTACAACAGTAGTTATCACTTTAACCGTGTCGGTATACCCCGCACAGTTTCCACGATCTATTGCTACTTACCTAAAAGGTGCCTCAGATCCAGGTGTAGGATCTATAGTAACCCAAACAAACCCTCAAAAGTAAAGAAAACAAAGCATACAAGGTAAATAAATTTACAATGAACTAGACTCCAAGGTAACCCCACTTTTTATAATTCTCCAGCATAGTCGCCAGTTCTGTGATATGGTGGCAGAACCGACATTTTAATACTGGTTTTGCATTTTATGTTCGCAAATGTTGCAGTAAGCAAGAGTCGTCACCGACTTTTCTTTTATCCAAATTAAGGAAAGGGTGAAAAGAACAGAAAAAGACCTTTTCAAGAATTTTCTGAGTAAAGGGGTAGATTATGGAAAGGGAAGGTGTTAGAACCCTTTCTATCCATAGTTTTCTACGGGCTCTTAGATGCTAGCTCATGTTTTGAAAATTGTTTGTGCTTTGTGTTTTGAAAAAGTATTTGAAAATGCCTTAGTGCGGCGATTTGATTTGTGTTAACTCTTGTATCAGTCCTCAAGAGTGTTGACAAAGCAAATGTTTTTTAAGGTTGTTTTTGAAATGTGTAAGTGTAAAAAGTTTGTTTTATTTGAGCAAGCATCTAACAGCTATCTACTTATACTCAAAAAAGTTCGTTCTTTCCCTCCTATCCTTTAGACAGTGATATCCTACTAATAGTGAGTAGGTAACCCTAGTCGTTGGATGTATAAGGGACATTCGAAGGGATGTTACGGTCACGAAGGCAACTTGGCAAGGAATTTTAGTAACTGCCCTAAAGTTCTAAGATTACTTTTAACAGAGGCAACATCGAGGGGGTCATCGAGGGACTTGTGATCTTTCAAACTAGAGGACAACCACTAAAACTTCTCACATTTCAAGAATTGTGACTGTTTTCCGCAAGCAACCGAAGTGGGATACTCTAGAGGTGCGCATGTGCAATTGTGTTTAGTTCAAGTATTTATCTTTTGCATTTAGGTTTGCTAACATTTTAATTTTCAGTCTTTCAATGCAATCCTATTTACTAGCAGTGGTATATATAGAAGAATGTAAAGTGCGAAAATAAACCCTGCACTATTACATGGCTTTGGAGAGGGGATATTTACAATGTACAAAACTTGGGAGTGCAGAAATTAAAAGCAGAAAGTAAAGCCTAATTACTATTACATCCCAATATGCAGTTACATCAATAATGTCAAAATGCCGGGAAAAAATAAATAAATCGCGAAGGTTGAAAGTTCTTCTAAAAAAAACCAATAAGAAAATCCTTTTTTTGTCTTTGATTATTTTTCATTAAGAAAAATGATTAAACTAAATCTAAAATTAATTAAGTGAGTGACTATTAAATGAAATTAACCTAATTCTAATATTTTTGGGTTTTTATTAAGAAATTTTTTGAATTAAATGACCTATTTCTAATTGATTTTAAATTGATAAAATAAAGTCAAAATGATCAATTAAATTAAATTATGAAAAATTAAATTAATTGAAAGAATCCTAAGTCTATTATTTTTTTATAATTTTTTATTTTATATTATTCTAAAAAAGATTAAAATAAAGTAAACAATAAAACAAATAATAAAAAAAAACAAATAGGTCAGATGTTGTAAGCAAATGGGGCTGTATGAACTGAAATTGCTAGGCCCAGATGATGATAAGCCCAGTCCACACTGGATCCTGTGTTGTTGACCCATGAGGGTGCATGATGGGCTAGTACCCCAGGGGCGTTAAATCTTTAGCTTGTTGATGTTCATTGACCCAATTGTGGAGGCCTACGAAGCGCGCGTGGATCTGTCTAACACTGGATCTAAAAGGAAAATATGAGAAAAAATGGAAAATTCAAAACCTGGAATCGAACCCAGGTTCTCTAGCATAATACACGCGCTTCTCACCATCGTGCCAACCTGGCCATTCGTTATTTAAAATAAGCTAACAATATTATATGTGAAAAATGGTCAAATTCCAAATTTTCAAATGTGCGCGCTGTACTGGGTCCCTCATTTTTTGAACAAACCAATCAAGACATGGCATGAAGCCATGTATACCCTTTGTCGGAGTCAACGGAAACAGAGACCCCGGAGTCAAGCTCTGGTCGTCTTCTCCGACCCACCCAAAATCTGAAACCTACAAAAACGATCGATTAAAGAAAAACGAAAGACTCTATCCCACTTAAAATTTCCCAAGGAATTCAATGGTGGCCTTTATTTGATCTAAAAATTACTGTATCATGAGGTTCGAGGATTCCGGTTTGAGACGCTTTAACAATGGTGATCTATGATTCTGGAAATTTCACCCACATGAAACACGTTAGAACATTAGCAAGCAACTATGATAACATGAATATGTAAAGAGAATTAGTTTATATTACATGCAGAAAGAGTTTGAGATCATAAAAAAAATACCAAAATGGAATGATGATGATCTGCTTGATCTGGGCGTGGAACCGTGTGCTAGAGGGTTGGGTTGAGTTCCTAGAAGCCTCAGGGATATGTTTGAATCCTTTGTTTGGACTGAGGAAGGCTCGAAAGGTATTTTTGGATTTTACAACTTTGGATAATTTTTGCAAATTTTCGTGACTCTTTGAGACAGCTTTTTCGTGTGGTTCTTTCTAAGCTTTGTATCCGCCCATGAGGCTTGCAAATTCCACCTTTATATAGAGCAGATAGAGGGGACAAGGCAGAAGGGAAATAAGCATGCTCAATAATGCTCTTTAAGATCCATAAACGAATATTTGAAATTTGGCCAAAGGTAAGGAATTCTTGTCTCTTTTTTGAATTTGAATGAATATGGACATCAATGGCTTTTGAATGCCTTCAGTCCCTACCCTTCGATTGGACCTCTTGTAAATCCTCTGAATGGGTCTTTTGGATGTCTTTCAAATAGTCCATATGTATGCCTTGTGCCTTCTTTGAATGGGCCACCAAGGTGTGTCCTTCGAATGACTCAAGTCTCATCATTGGGGCCTCTTTTTTTGAGCCCCTACTCAGCTAGCTGCTTGATTCAAATAACTCAAACGAAAACTTCAATCTGGCCCATCGAAAACCTTCTTTGTCACCACCTTCGAGTGCCATTGCACAAGAGGCTTGGGCCTGGTCACATGCAAGACCCATCACAAAGCAAACTTATTTTTCAATAATCATGTGTCCTTCGAATGGACCAATGAATGCTTCTTCAAAAGGACCACATGAATACGCCTTCGAAGGGACTATCATGCGTGTTAAAGTGTGTACAATTGTTTCAAAGGGGACCATTGCCCAGTCGAAACTGGCACAAAGGCAACCCATGCCTTGTGGATGCTAGCATGAGGCAGGTCAAAGCAAGTGTAAAAGAGGCCATTGCCTAGGCGAAGCTGGCACAAAGGTAGTCAATGCCTTGTGGGTCAAAGGAAGCTTTTTTCCTGGTGGATCAAAGGCAAATCTGAAAGTTTCTTCGCCTTGTGTGCTGAAGACAAGATGAAGAGGGGGCCTTTGCCTTGTGAATCGAAGACCAGTGAGAGGGGCCTTTTTCCTTGTAGATCAAAGGCAAGCTGATGGGTCTTTTCCTTGTGGAACCAAGGCAAGCATGAAGAATCTTTTTGCCTAATAGACCAAAAACAAGCATGAAGAGGCATATGTGTGCTGATGACAAGCTGAAGGGGCCTTTTGCCAATGGGAGCCTTGTGAACTAGGCTTGATCGAAGGATACTTAGTGCATAATCGAAGCTGGTATGTAGGAGTTCATTGCTGGTGAATAGAAACAAACTTGTAGGGGGTTCTTGCTTTGTACGCTGAAGGCACGCACAGAGGGAGTATTTGCCTAGTCGAAGTAGGAATCAAGCTTGCTCCAAAGAAATCAAATGCCCAATCGAAGCAGGAATCAAGCTTTCTCCAAAGAAATCAAATGCCCGATCGAAGCAGGAATCAAGCTTACATTCAGGTAGTCATCAAGACAAACCTGCAGAGGCCCTGGCTTAATCGAAGCAGGCATGCAGGTAACCATTGCATTGTGAATCAAGCAAGCAGGTAAAGCCAATGGTGCAATCGAAGGATGTATGCAGGACACCATTTTCTTGTGCCTGCTGGCATGAAAGAAGTTCCTGCCTTGTGGATTAAAGGCAGCCGTAGAGAAGGCACTTGTCTTCTGAATCGAAGGAAAGTTGTTTGAGGCCATTTCCAACACCTTCTATATCGAAAAAAATCAGTAGGGAGCCACTAACTTTTGAATCGAAGGACACCAACAGGAAGCCCTTCCCTTTTGAATCGAAGGAGGCTGTTTCAAAGGAAACAAATGCTCTGTCGAAGCTTGTATGCAACAAACAAGCAAAAGGCCAAGGCTTCAATCGAAACTTGGAAACTTGAAGCAAGCTTGAAGGAGGTTAGGTGCTCAATTGAAGCAAATTTTGTGCAACCTTGACTTAGTGGAAATTTTGTGAGAAAAATATTTGAGAGATGGGGGGGAATTTTGGGATACAACACCACCCTTTCGGGTTTTTAGCCCACCAGGATACCCTTTTTTTCCCAAGTCACCCTTTTGGGTTTTCGACTTGTCGGGTGTACAATCTTTTATATATATCCCTAATTTTTGTCCGAACCTCTTTGGTTCATCGGGATGCCCTTGTTTTTTCCTAGGTATGTCAACCTAGCGGGTCATTTTTATGCGTAGTATTTTTTTACTATGTTTGTGTTTACAGGATGCGAGAAATCTTCATCGTCCATAGTAGTTAGCATCATGGCACCGCCAGAGAATACTTTGTTAACAACAAATGGCCCTTCGTAAGTTGGAGTCTATTTGCCCCTGGGATCGCCTTAAGGAAGAATGATGCACTTTATTACCAAATCCCCAGCCTGATACCCTCGGGGTTTGATCTTTTTGTTGAAAGCCTTGATCATACGCTTTTGATACATTTGACCATGACAAACAGCAGTCGATCTCTTCTCGTCAATTAAGTTCAACTGATCCAACCTAGTCTGAATCCATTCATCTTCGCCTAAGTCTGCTTCTTTCATAATCCTTAAGGAAGGAATCTGAACCCTTTCACAAGCATGATAACTTCCATGCCATAGACTAAAGAGAAAGGAGTTTCCCCAGTTGATGTTCGAGCCGAAGTGTGGTAGCCATGAAGATAAAATGGTAGCATCTCATGCCAATCTTTGTATGTTACCACCATCTTTTGCACAATCTTCTTAATGTTCTTATTGGCAGCTTCCAATGTTCCATTCATCTTAGATTTGTATGGAGAGGAGTTGTGATGCTAGATTTTGAACTGAGTACAGAGATTCGTAATCATAGCACTCTTGAGATTGGTTCCGTTGTCAAAGATGATCCTTTCAGGGATACTGTATCGGCATATGAGGTTATGCTTGATAAATCGGGCTACAACATTCTTAGTGACTGAGACAAACAAAGCAGCTTCGACCCATTTGGTGAAGTAGTCGATGGCGCCGAGGATGAAACAATGTCCGTTGGAGGCGGTGGGTTTGATCTCTCTAATCATATTAATTCCCCACATTGCAAATGGCCACGGAGCAGTCATGACCTTCAAAGGAATTAGAGGCACATGAATCTTGTTGGCATAGATCTAACATTCATGGCAAGTCCTCGAGTGGTGGTGACAATCAGTTTCCATAGTCCACCAATAGTAGCCAGCCTGTGATACGGTGGGAGAACTGACTTGATTGTTTTGCGTTTTATCACAAATGTTGCGGTTAGCAAGAGTCGCCACCGACTTTTCTTTTATCCAAAAGGAAAGGTGAAAAAGCACAGGAAAGACCTTTGAGATTGTTTCTTGAGTTCAGGGGGTAGATTATGAAAAGGGAAGGTATTAGCACCCTTTTCATCCATGGTTTTCCATGAGCTCTTATTTACTTGCTAGATCACTTTCTTTTGTTTAAAATTATGTTTTGTGTGGTTTTTGAAACTATTTTGTAAAAGAGACCATTATTTAGGCAATCTTTATAATGATTCTCGTTTGTAAGAATGTATACAAAAATGTTTGTCTTTTTGAAAATGTTTTCAATGTTTGTAAGATGTTTGAAAAATGTGTGTGTTTGTTTTGAAAATAGCAAGGATATTTTTTTAAATGGAGAAAGTAACTAAAATCAAACTACCTGCTCAAATGTCTTTCTTGTTCATTCTCTTTTCCTTTGACATTGTTGTCTTACCATTGATTTGGTAAGCAACCATATCTTTGGATGTAAACGGGACGGGCGTGGGTCATCGTATAACCATGATTATAAATGTTGCAAGGTATCTTAGCATTCTTTTTTAGGGACTAAGATCATTTTGTAAGGCAACTTTGAATAGCGTCATCGAGGGACTATGATCTTGTTTTTGTTTTGTTTTGCTAAGATACCTTACGTGCGTAATATGGCCATTTTTTGTATAAGGCAACCAAGTGGAGTAACCATAAGGGTTCTTGTGTACAAGTATGTCATTTTCATGCTTGATTTTGTCTTGGATTAGGGTTTTCTATTTGATTGATTTTATTCTTCCCATACAAACACTAATTACTAGCATATTATGTAAAAGCGATAAATTGCGAAATTTAAAGTTACTACACTATTACAACATTTTGTGGGAGGGGGTATACAATTTATGAATGGGGATTTGCAAGAAAGTAAAAACCCTAATTATCTATTACAATCATATCGAATTTATCAAATGTACAAAGAAACGAATGTAAATACAATGTACAAGAAGTGAAATGAATATAATGTAATAGTATGAATGAACAAGGCCATGGATGTTGTTTTGACTTTAATTAACTTAGGAGAAAAAGAAATAATTAATTAAAAAAGAATATTATAATTAAATTATAAAAATAAACTAGTTTAGAGAAACCCTTTTCAGGTTTTTAGTCCAACGGGAAACCCTTTTTTGCCCAAGTCGCCCTTTCAGGTTTTCAACTTGCCGGGTATACAGATTTTTTTTGTTTTATCCCTAACTTTTGCCCGAACCTTTTTGGTTCGCCGGGATGCCCTTGTTTTGCCTAGGTATATCAACCTAGCGGGTCTCTTATGCGTAGTATCTTTTTACTATGTCCGCGTTCGCAGGGTGTGGCAGGTCGTCGCCATCCATGGTGGTCAAGATCATTGCCCCACCGGAGAATATGTTTTTGATTACAAATGGTCCTTCATAGGTAGGAGTCCATTTTCCCCTGGGATCACTTTGTGGCAAGATGATGTGTTTGATCACTAGATCCCCAACTTGATACACCTGGCATCTGACTCTCTTGTTGAAAGCCTTGATCATCCGTTTTTTATACATTTGACCATGGCAAACAGCAGTAAACCTTTTTTCATCAATCAAGTTCAGTTGATCAATTCGATTTTGGATCCAATCGTCTTCGTTCAACCCTTCATCCTTCATAATCCTCAGAGAGGGGATCTGAACCTCGATAGGCAAGACAGCTTCCATGTCGTATACCAAAGAATAGGGTGTTGCCCCAGTTGATGTGTGAGCCATGGTAGGATACCCATGGAGAGCGAATGGTAGCATCTCGTGCCAGTCTTTGTATGTGACTATCATCTTTTGTATGATATTTTTAATGTTCTTATTTGTAGCTTCAATGGCACCATTCATCTTTGGCCGATAGGGAGAAGAATTGTGATGCTGAATCTTGAATTGCTCATACAGTGCGTGATCATAGTGTTTTTGAGATTTGTACCATTGTTAGTGATGATCCTTTCTGGGATACCGTACTGGCAAATGAGATTTTTCCTGATGAAACGGGCAACAACATTCTTGGTAACGGAAGCGAAATAAGCCGCTTCCACCCATTTTGTAAAATAGTCAATGGCCACTAGGATGAAGCGGTGTCCATTTGAAGTTGTCGGCTTGATTTCCCCAATCATATCAATTCCCCACATAGCAAAAGGCCAAGGATCCGTTAAGACATTCAGAGGAACCGGGGGTACATGCACTTTGTCGGCATAAATCTGGCACTTATGACAGGATCGAGAGTGTTGATAGCAATATGTTTCCATGGTGGACCAATAATAGCCTGCCCGTAGGATCTTCTTCGCCATTGTATGCCCACTGGAATGGGTGCCAAAAGTACCTTCATGTAATTCAGCCATGATCCTTTTAGCTTCGACCTTATCTATGCACCGAAGCAACACAGAGTCATGATTGCGTTTGTACAGGATGTCGTTACTAAGGAAGAACTTAGCATAGAATCTCCTTAAGAACTGTTTATCATTGATTGAAGCTCCTTCTGGATATTCTTGAGCCTCGAGATACCTCTTGACTTCTGATAACACTTACTTTACACTTGTTTTTGACTCTGATTTCACATGTTATTTAGGTTTTTTATTATTGTTTTCTCGTATTATGCCTATCTTTTGTTTCCTTTTCAGGTATTTCAAATATCCAGAGCTCCCCTGAAGAAATGAAGGAAAGCAGGCTGAAAAATAGGAGTTTAGGTCAAATTTGCACTCATGACGTCCACCATGGCGCCAGCCATAGGGTAGGCCATGACGTGGACCACCTCCTGCTGACCTCAACTGCCACGTTCCCCACTTCCTTTCATTTACACTCATGGCGGGCGCCACCTTTGGACGATGTTTTCCCCCCAAAAGGAGTTGGGGGCATTCCTGTGATTTCCTGCATTCCTCATCCTCTATAAATAGAAGTTCCTTATTTTATTTCAATTCACCCAAGCTTAGTTGCAAACTTGATCCAACCATAATTGCGAACTTAAGCCATATAATTTCACCATTGTAAAGCAATAATTCTTCACATCGGGGAATTATTGCATTGTTGATTGAGTTTGTGATCGAGTTCGTAGATTGAGTCTGTAATCGATTTTGGAGCACTTTGGAAGAAGTTTATCTTGCCACATTTATTTTCAACTGGTGTTTATTTCCAGTCGCATTTTACTTCCAGTTTGTACCAGATTTAAAACCTCCCCATTTGGAGCAGGTTTCTATTTATATATTCTGCACTGCTTTTACTTTGTTTATTTCCTGCACTACTTTTACTTTGTTTATTTCCCGCACCTGCTTTTACTTTGTTTATTTCCCGCACTGCTTTTACTTTGTTTATTTCCCGCACCTGCTTTAACTTTGTTTATTTCCCGCACTGCTTTTACTTTGTTTATTTCCCGCACCTGCTTTTACTTTGTTTATTTCCCGCACCGCACTTTAAATTATTTACTTTCTCGCATGATTTATTTTAACATGTCTGTTTACATTCCCATGTCAGGCTGAACCTTACTGGGCTAGAATGTAAGGAATCTAGTTAGATTGATATTCCAAATAATGTGCCAATAGAAATGCTTATTGGCTATTTTGGTTTTTAATACGAGTTTTCTGTACTTTATTGTTGTTGGGTAAGATCGAAAGCCGTCCAACCCTTTGTTAAACTCGGTTAGTTCTAACTGGTCAAAGGAAGCGAAAGCACTTTGTCCGGTTAGTTAGGGATTTTTATTATCAAAGAAATCAATTTTGAAACTATTTTCGGACGCGTTTATAGGGTTAAAGTTAGGTTCCCTTTTTATTAGAAATTCCAGATCAAAATACTTTTCAACTTGGTCAAGTACTCTATTTCTTAAAAATAGGTTTATTACTTTAACGCAGTGCGCGCCTTTTTATAAGTGACAATAAGAAGGTCTAATTAGAGAGTAAACTCGGTTCTGATTACACGAAAGAGACAGTTCCTGTTAAATTAGTTCTTTTCTTTAGTAGAAAATATTGCCCTATAAGTAGTTCTATTCCGAAGCATTGTGAATATCATCTGACTACGTGAATTACATTCGACCCTGCTTTTACATCTGAAGTTTATTTTGCTGCACTTTACTTTTTTGTATGCTAAATTCCCTGTTTAATATTGATTTAGCTAAACACCGTAACAATAGGAAACGATAGATTGACGATTGGTCTCTGTGGATCGATAATCTTTTATATTACTCTGACGCGATTCGTACACTTGCGAATACACCGCATCAACTTCGTGAAACCAAGGTTGGTCCACTGCTTCTTCAGTATTAATCTCGTGAGAGTGTGGTGGTTCATCCATTCGTTCAATGGTGATATGGGGAGCCTCGTTATCCCAATTAAGTTTAAACATAGATGACATTGTGGCTAGAGCGTCTGCTAGCTGATTTTCTTCTCGTGGGAAATGCTCGAAGGTAATCTTCTCAAAATGTGGTAGCAATTTCAAAACATGTTCTTTATAAGGGATAAGGTTAAGGTGCTTAGTGTCCCACTCCCCTTTGATCTGACTGATGACCAAAGCTGAATCTGCGAATACATCCAAGGATTTGATCCCTAAGTCTATGGCAGCTCTAAGACCAAAGATGCACGCTTCGTATTCTTCCATGTTGTTCATACAATTGAAGAAAAGTCTGGCAGTAAAGGGAGTGTGACACCCTTCCGGAGATATGAGTACAACACCGATACCATTACCAAGTGCATTAGAGGCTCCAACAAAGAACAGGGTCCATCGGGATCCTTGTTCAGGTCCGTCATATGGCCTGAATTCTTTATAGTTGTCTAATGTCATGATGTCTTCATCCGAGGATTCAAACTTCATGGACTGATAGTCTTCTACAGCTTGGTGAGCAAGGTGATCTGCTAGAACACTGCCCTTTATATCTTTCTGGGTAGTATATTGTATGTCGTACTCTGTCAGGATCATCTGCCATCTAGCTATTCTCCCAGAAAGAGCAGGCTTCTCGAAGATGTATTTTATCGGATCCATTTTAGATATCAACAAGGTAGTATGAGTCAGTATATACTATTTTAGCCGGCGAGCAGCCCATGCCAGAGCGCAACAAGTTTTCTCGAGCAGTGAATATCTGGTCTCACAGTCGGTAAACTTTTTGCTCAGGTAGTAAATAGCGTGCTCTTTTCGGCCAGACTCGTCATGCTGCCCCAATACACACCCCATTGAATTTTATAAAATAGTCGGATACATGACCAATGGTCTTCCCTTGATTGGTGGCATCCATACAGGAGGCTCTTGTAAGTATTCTTTGATCTTGTCAAAAGCAACTCGGCACTCGTCGTTCCATTTTACTGCTTGATCTTTCTTCAATAACTTGAAGATTGGCTCACAAGTAGCTGTCAGGTGAGAAATGAATCTGGAAATATAGTTCAAACGTCCCAAGAATCCTCTAACTTCCTTCTCAGTATGGGGACAGGCATCTCTTGCATTACTTTAACTTTGGCAGGATCTACCTCAATACCTTTGTTACTGACGACAAAGCCTAGGAGTTTACCAGACCGTACCTCAAATGTACACTTGTTTGGATTCAACCTCACTTGTACTTCTTCAGTCTCTCAAACAGTTTTTGTAAGTGGTCAATATGCTCTTCTTCTGTTTGCGATATGGCTATCATATCGTCTACGTAGACCTCTATTTCATGATGTATCATGTCATGAAATAAATCTACCATGGCGCGCTGATAAGTTGCCCCAGCATTCTTCAGTCCGAACGGCATCACATTGTAGTAGAATGTGCCCCACTGTGTGACAAATGTTGTTTTCTCCTTGTCCTCAGGTGCCATTTTGATTTGGTTGTAACCTGAGAATCTGTCCATGAAGGAAAACACTTTGTGTTGTGCCGTATTATCAACTAGGATATCAATGTGGGGCAGTGGAAAATCATCTTTAGGGCTCGCCTTATTCAAATCTCTGTAGTCCACACACATTCGTACTTTACCGTCTTTTTTAGGTACGGGAACAATGTTGGCCACCCATTGAGGGTAGGAAGTGACAGCCAAGAATCCAGCATTGAATTGCTTCATGACCTATGCTTTAATCTTTTCTTACATATCAGGTCTCATGCGGCGAACCTTTTGTTTTACTGGCGTACAATCTTCTCTTGTAGGCAAACGATGTATCACAATGCATATATCAAGTCCCGACATGTCTTCATATGACCAGGCGAAGATTTCAACATAATCGTGTAGCAACTGAATCTGACGCTCCTTGACACTGGGTTCCAGATTGGCACCCACCTTGACCTCTTTTTTATCTTCTTTGGTACCCAAGTTGATTGTATCCACGGGTTCCTCGTGAGGCTGAATGGTTCTTTCCTCTTGTTGTAGCAGTCTGGCGAGCTCCCCTGGTACTTCACAATATTCCTCACCTTCGTCTTCGGCTTGGTAGATTAGATTCTCAGAGTCACAAAAGGCCATAGCAGTATCGTTACCCATGGGATCCAGAATGGATGAATACCTGCATTGTGATTATGGGTGTGTGTAAGAGCATAGCTATCTTTTAAAAGAAAATAAAATGTAAAAGAAAAACAATGATGTATGCGAAAAACATCCATGATTCATTGATGTCATATGAATATGAAATAATAACCCTTACAAATGGACCATTGTGCCTCGGGAAAGACACAAGGTTTTAAGAGTGCGAATTTTTTTTGAATATTACAGATCCAACAAAATGTAAAGATGAATTACTGTGGGATAAAGGTTATTGGAACGAAGTCTCTAGCCTCCCAATTGTTGAGCCCTCCATTGACAGTCAGAAAGATCCAATCCTCCAGGTTGCAATCATCTTCACCATCTTCTACCACTTTGACCTCACGTTTGCTAATCTTCAAGGGTGGCCCTCCAGCACGGGCACGACGTACATCCTTTTGAGCACTCGAAGTGAAACCTAAGCCAAACTTGTCAGACTTATACGGGATATCCGGAAGTTTCCCCCAGATGGTGCATCCACCTTCCTCTACCACTGCTTTGGCGTCCTTCAGAGATGACATCTGGAGTGGAGGTCTTGTAATCTTGGGAATCTGGGACACGGTCTTGGTCACTGCTACCTCTTGGGGGACCTCTTCGAAGTGTTGAAATGGAGTTTCAATGAATTCTCTGTCCAATTCCATATACTTGAAGGAATTGAGATGGCTGATCATGTATTCTTCCTCTCCATTAACAATGGTAATCTTTCCTTGAACCGGATACTTCAGCATCTGGTGCAATGTAGAGGTGACAGCGCCAACATTGTGGATCCATGGCCGACCTAGCAGGCAAGAGTACGAAGGGCGTATGTCCATTACATAAAAGGTCGAATTGAAAGTTTGAGTCCCAACCTTTATGGGGATATCCACCTCCCCGTGTACCATCCTCTTCGAGCCATCAAATTCCCTTACTACTATGTTGCTTGGCTTTAACGTCAGTCCCTCGCTGTCAAGTCTGTCAAGAGCTTTTTTCGGTAATACATTCAAGGATGAGCCTGTGTCCACCAAAACATGGGCCAGAGTTGTGCCCCTACATTCCACAGAGACATGCAATGCCTCATTGTGCTTTCTTCCCCTCGGTATCAGATCAGCATCTGAGAAGCCTAGGCCATTATCCGCTGTCAAGCTGGCCACGCAGTCTTGGAATTGATCAGCAGACGTCTCTTGAGGCACATGGGTTGTTTTTAGGAACTTCACCAAGGCTTTCGCATGTGCCTCGGAACACAGTAGTAATGCCAGCATGGAGATTTTGGAGGGAGTTTGTCCCAACTGTTCAACTACATCATAGTCGCTCCTCTTTATAATTTTTAGGATCTCCTCCATTTCTTTCTTGGATGTCTCGGGGATAGTCAGTGGTTGAGCCTTCATACGGACAGGCTCCAATTGAATACTCTTTCCTCGAGTTTCAGCAACAAGAGTGTTGGTAGGAATGACAACAGGGGTTATAACGTCTTTGTCAATAGGAGCACTTGTAGAGATGATTATGGGTACGGAAATAACCTTTGGAGCAGCCACGGGTCCAGAAACTGCCTTTGGGGGAGCAATTTCTGGAAAAAAGATCCTGCCGCTTCGGGTAATTTTATTAGTTCCGGCAATATTGCTAATGTCAAAATCTTCTTCTTCGAAGTTTATCTCTTCGGCGGTCGGCCAATCTTGTTTAATGCCATGGTAGTAAATGTCCCCTCTGTAATTCCACGACACTATTTTATCTTATACATATGGGACTGGCCCAGGCATTGTGATTATTAAAGGAGCTTCTTTCGGAACCGATGTAATTCTAACGGGTCTTTTGAAGGAGACCCTGGAAGAATTGGCGGAAATCGTAATGATTGAAACATCTTCAATAGGAATAGGTGAAACAGGAGTACTTTCAAACAAAATCGCTTTGTTATCTATCAGGCGCTGAATGCCTTCTTTCAACAAAGGGCAATCAGTTGGTGAGGAAAAGCAGAGATGGAAAACTTCATTACAGCCCGGGAACACACCAGCTTTCAACAAGTTTATCTTAATGGTTGGAAGTGGAGTCATGAGTTCATCAACTATGGTAACAAACAAATCTTCTTCAATAGCATTGGTATTGTGACCATGTCTGGGCATAGGAGCAGAAATGACATTTGGCTTCTCGGGCGCATCAAACTCAATTTCTTTTGCTTCAATGAGGCCTTGTATTTTGTTCTTCAAGGCCCAACAGTTATTGGTATCGTGGCCAGGACTTTCAGAGTGATATGCACAACGGGTATTGGGTGATAATGAGGGGATGTTGTATTGGGGTTTTTCAGAGCTTCTTTCAAGGTTGCCAAGTTGGATCTTAGAAGATGCGGTAATACTTGAGACAGAGTCATGTTAATTCTGGTGAATTGCCTAACTGGCCTTTCCACCCTTGGTTGATTACTTCTTTGTTGCTTAGACGTAGGCTTTGGAATCATAACATCCCCCACCATTGGTCGGCGTTCGGCCCTCTCTTGGTTTTTTTGTGGATATACAGCAGCTACCGCTTTCTTCCCAATAAAAGGCTTCCTCGCAACTGTAGAATAAGATGAATCTTTCTGAATCTTTCCACTTTTTATGCCAGCTTCCACCCTCTCTCGGTCAGTATTAGCTCAGTGAAGCCTGCAGATGAACTTCCGATTAAATGGTTGAAAAAGGGACCAGACAAAGTGCCTAGGAATATGTCTACTAATTCCCTTTCAGACAGAGGGGGTTGAACTCTTCCAGCCAAATCTCTCCATTTTTTGTGCGTAATCCTTGAAACCCTCATTGGAAGCCATGGCCATACTCTGGAGTTGAGTACGGGTAGGTGCCAAATCGGCATTGTATTGATATTTCTTGTAGAAAGTTGCGGCAAGATTTTCCCAATTATGGATGTTGGCTCTTTCTAATTGGTAAAACCAGTTGAGTTATGTTCCAGACAAACTGTCTTGGAAAAAATGCACCCATAAGTCTTTATCAGCGGTGTGGGGTTGGATTTTTCTCACATATGATCGAAGATGCATTTTAGGGCATGACACTCCATCATATTTTGCAAACGTAGGCACTTTGAATTTCGGAGGAATCATAATCCCCGACACTAGTCCTAATTCTTCAAAGTCTAAGCCTGGCACCTTTTATATTTCCATCGTGCTCAAATGCTCTTCGAGATGTATGTACTTGTCATCAGCTGGAGGATAATGTTCCTCAAAGTAGTCTTCATCTTCTTCCTCCTCTTCTTCTAATTCTGACGGGATAGCTGTTTCCTTGCCTTTCCCTTCTCCTTCACCTGAAGTTGTTGCAAAGTTCAAAGTCCTTCTTGTCTGTCCCTGAAATCTTCTCCCCATGTTTAAGACTCCAGTTACCTTCTTTGTTTTCTTTTTCCTCTCCTCAGCTAGCAGAGTCTTCAATTCTTCTTGCCCCTTGGCTAGGGCCATGAGCAACTGTTGAAACTGTGTATTCTGAGCTTGGAGATCTTTCACTGTTTGCTCGATATCCATCTTATTGAAATAAACAGTAGAGAGATGAGGAGACTTGTTGCGAAAATACATGTTTATGTTATGATGAATGATATGTGCATAAGCAATGTGTTCAAGGATTTCGAAGATTCAAGTTTGTTTTAGACAAAAAGAAACACACGTTATATTAATAAGATAAATTTTGAGTACATCAATTCCCCTTGGATAAAATAATACAAAACTCTAAGATAAAAAAGTAGTGCGCATCCTCTTTGGTGCAATGTAGGCATTTAGAGTCCGCTCCTCATGAAGTAGCCTAGTGAGTTCCAAAACCTTCTTCTTGCTTGCGTAGAATTGGGCTTTGAAAGTATCTCTCTCTCCTTTGAGTTGTATCCAATCCATTTATAGGTCTTCAAGAGATGTGGGCATGTCAGGATGTAGGATAGTGTATGGAACATCTCCTTCCTTAACAGGCTTAATGATTATCGAGAGAATGGAGGGGTAAGGCATCATAAGACTCTGAGCAAGAGTTCGTACCCATTTGAGGTAAGGCTCAAGAGGGATGGAATTCTTGTGTCCCAAAGTCTTGCTATCCACCTTGTTTAGCATCCTCCAAGCTCGGATAAATCTCGGGCGAAGACTTTGATCGTTGTTGTCGTAGTCGAATACCAAACCTTGAATCAGCATCTCGTGCGGGCCATCCTTTTGGGCGTAACCAAACTGTCTTAAGGCTAAACATGGGTTGTAGGTGATGCCTCCCCTAATTCCAAGTAGAGGGACATTAGGGAATTCTCCATAATGGTCAACAATGATAACATTCTCTTTGGATCGGGAGCACCAATGAATGTCTGAATGTTTGAGCGTCATTAACCTTTGTGACCACCTTGAACCTTGCTCATTCTTTAAGACTGATTGGGGAAGATGAGAAATAAACCATCTTGCCAGGAGAGGAGTGCAACACATAAGGACACCTCTTTTCCTCATTGTGCGAGTGTGAAAAGAGTGTAGGATATCCCCTAGCAATGTAGGCACCGGGTTGCGTGACATGAAGATTTTGACGGCATTCACATCTATGAGTTGGTCAGGGTTTGGAAACAAAACCATCCCATAGATGATTAGAGCCACAATTTCCTCAAAGGCTTGCAAGTCTAGGGAATTCCAACAGCTTTGGGCTTTCTCAAGCAGGAACTTTACTAAGAAGCCTTTTACACCACTCCTAGTTTCCCAATGAGTTGTGACATCAGATGAGTGCAAGTGTAGAGCTTGACAATCTCTTCTGGCTTTGGATATCTTTTTGTACCATTGAAAGGTAGTTGATTGAGAATGGGAATCCTCAAGAGTTGGGATAATTCTTCCAAAGTAGGCACAAGTTGATAGTCGGGAAATGTCAAGCAATGGTGCAAAGGATCAAAGAACTGAAAGAGCACCTTCATCGTATCCTCATTTGTGTTGGAGGTGACCAAGTTGAGTAGACGAACATGTCTCTTGGTGAATGGAGAGTTCTCAGGAATCCTTGAAGCTAGCTCCTTAAGTTGTGGAGGAATTCTTACAAGGTTGACTTCAATAGTTTTCCTGCGAAGTGAATCCATATCCTACAAAACAAGAACAAAGATGAATCCCAAAATCCTTGAAATGGTTAGTGGATGTATATGATGTTCATGATGTCCATGATGTTATGTACAAGTATGCATATACAAGCAAAGCAAACAAGTTCTTAGTTTAGGCTTGCATGGAGTTTTATAGGTAAGTACCCTCTTGAAGCTAGTTGGCTTAAACTTGTCCTAGTAATAGTAACTGGGTTCTAAGGAGCTCAATATCACTGGATTGTTTCCTTGGTCATTGTTTAAGCTCAAGCCTCTTTAATGGCGACCAAAATATCCTGAAACCAAACCTCAATGAGTGTAGTATCGAGTATCTACCAACTTCAGACTGCACCAAAACCGGTCATCTCACTACATCCTAAAGGCCAAGTTGGTCAAGTAAAGGTTCTAGAAGTTCATTAGTGCTTTATAACATCACTCAGCCGCCACGTATTCTCTTTGATTAACTCAAAGGCTACCGGTACACACAAATATATCGCACTAACGTAGCTATTTCTTAGACCATGTCGGTATACCCCATATAGTTTCCACAACGTATTGCTACTTACCTATAATGTATCCCAAATCCGGGTAGAGGATTCAAACCCAAACAAAGAACCATAATGTAAAGCATACAAGTCAAACAATGTAAGCAAGTAAATGTGATCTAAACCCTATGGTAACCCCACTTTAGTATTTTTCCCCAGCAGAGTCGCCAGTTTTGTGATACGGTGGGAGAACTGACTTGATTGTTTTGCATTTTATCGCAAATGTTGCGGTTAGCAAGATTCGCCACCGACTTTTCTTTTATCCAAAAGGAAAGGTGAAAAAGCACAGGAAAGACCTTTGAGATTGTTTCTTGAGTTCGGGGGGTAGATTATGAAAAGGGGAGGTATTAGCACCCTTTTCATCCATGGTTTTCCATGGGATCTTAGTTACTTTCTAGATCACTTGCTTTTGTTTGAAATTATGTTTTGTGTGGTTTTTGAAAGTATTTTGTAAGAGAGGCCATTATTTAGGCAATCTTTGTAATGATTCTCGTTCGTAAGAATGTATACAAAAATGTTTGTCTTTTTGAAAATATTTTCAATGTTTGTAAGATGTTTGAATAATGTGTGTGTTTGTTTTGAAAATAGAAAGGATATTTGTTTTAAATGGAGCAAGTAACTAAAAGCAAACTACCTACTCAAATGTCTTTCTTGTTCATTCTGTTTTCCTTTGACATTGTTGTCTTACCATTGATTTGGTAAGCAACCCTATCTTTGGGTGTAAATGGGACGGGCGTGGGTCATCGTATAACCATGATTAGCAATGTTTCAAGGTATCTTAGCATTATTTTTTAGGGACTAAGATCATTTTGTTAGGCAACTTTGAATAGCGTCATCGAGGGACTATGATCTTGTTTTTGTTTTGTTTTGCTAAGATACCTTACGTGTGTAATATGGCCATTTCTTGTATAAGGCAACCAAATGGAGTAACCCTAAGGGTGCTTGTGTGCAAGTGTGTCATTTTCATGCTTGATTTTGTCTTGGATTAGGGTTTTCTATTTGATTAATGTTATTCTTCCCATACAAACCCTAATTACTAGCATATTATGTAAAAGCCATAAATTGCGAAATTTAAAGTTACTACGCTATTAAAACATTTTGTGGGGGGGGGGGGGGTATACAATTTATGAATGGGGTTTTGCAAGAAAGTAAAAACCCTAATTATCTATTACAACCATATCGAATTTATCAAATGTACAAAGAAACGAATGTAAATACAATGTATAAGAAGTGAAATGAATATAATGTACAAGTATGAATGAACAAGGCCATGGATGTTGTTTTGACTTTAATTAACTTAGGAGAAAAAGAAATAATTAAATAAAAAAGAATATTAGAATTAAATTAGAAAAAGAAACTAGTTTAGAGAAACAAATTTTTAAATAAATAATAATCACAAACCTAATCTAATTATTTAATAAATTTAAAAAAAAAAGAATTTTAACAAGAAAATATTTTAGTCTATTAAACAAACATATATATATATATATATATATATATATATATATATATATATATATATATATATATATATATATATATATATATATATATATATATATATATATATATATATATATATATATATATATATATATATATATATATATATATATATATATATATATATATATATATATATATATATATATATATATATATATATATATATATATATATATATATATATATATATATATATATATATATATATATATATATATATATATATATATATATATATACATATATATATACATATATATATAAATAATATTTTTGAGATTTTTATTTATAAAAATAAATATTGTTATAATATTAATAATAGTAATTAAAAAAAAGTAAAGAAAAAATAAAATATATAAAATAAGTTAAGGGGGTTGATAATTAAAAGGGGTGTTTGGAGAAAGAAATTAAAAAAAATATTAGGCTTTCAGCCCACAAAAATCATGGCCAAAAAACAAAAAAAGTCAGACTTATGAAGGGGATGGGGGGGTGTAGCGAATCAAAGGGGGTTGGGCTCAGTATTCTTGCTTTGGGCCTAACATGAGAAGGCCTGGTTGTTTTAGACAAAACAACCAGGTTTAAGGGGATGACTCATTTTGTTGTTCACTTCTCTCTCTCACTTCTGATTCTCTCACTTGTTCTCTGAAGTTCCTCCACCAGAGAAGAAAAATAGGTCGCGCCGGAAATCACCTTGCGGCGGTGACGGCGGCGGTTGGGTTCAAAACCTCAACTTTCTTACATCAATCTCTTCCTCTCTTCTTCCTCATTACTAATTCAGCGTTTGATTTTGCAGAAAACGTGAGATTCGGCCTAGATCTAAAAGGGGACGACCAGAACCCTAGGGGTTCCGGTTTGCATCTTCTACATGATTTGGTGAGATCTTTCCTTTCTTATCTCTTTGCTTGTTCTGAGGGGTTAGTTTTTATTTTGAAAATGATGATAAAAATTTATTAGGGTTTATGTCTTGCATGCATTACTGTATTTCTATATTTATGATTATTATGATGATGATTGTTGGCTTGGGAAAACTGGAACTTGAGGATTTGTTGTTCTGAGTAGTTCGTATGTTTTTGATAAATGATTTTTCTGAAGGTTTTGGCTCTGTTTGTTTGTAAGGCTTGGTTTTTGTATTTTTGATGATGAGGAGAAAATGGGAAATGGTTTTTATTGTTTTTTGTTTCTGAGTAATTCATATGTTTTGGATAATTGGTTTTTCTAGAGGTTTTGGCTCTGTTTGTTTGTAAGGCTTTGTATATTTTGTAGGAAAAGAACTTGAAATGATTTTGAGGGTTTTGACAGTTTGTGTTGTTTGTATGAACTGTATAATGATTTGTGAGGGTTTTGACAGTTTGTGTTGGAATCTTTGTATATTTTTTCTGTAAAAGGAAAATGATGCTTATTGTTGATTCTTTCTTGAGGTAAATGAATGATGGCTTGGTGTTTATTTCTGTTACAAGCTTTTTTGTGCCTTTGGCTTTTAATTGAACCTAAACTATATGTTTTGTAAGAGTTTTGTATATTTCTATGAAAAGAAATTGAGAACAGTTTGAGAAATTACCTTTGTTGCTGTGTTTGGGTATCTTGTGGCTTGTTTACTGTGATCTTTGATGGTCTTGTGATGAAAGTAGTGGCCTGACTTTTATCTTTTTTATATCTTCTTCTTTCTTGCCAAAAACAAAAAAAAATTCGTATATGCACAGGATGGCTGCCTTTTATATTGGTTGGTTTGTCCATTTTCTGTGATAAAATAATGTTGGTTGTGCTGGTTGACTTTGCTTGTTTGCAGTTGGTACAATGCCCTGCTGTTTGTTGCAGTTTGCTTGCATTGTTTGTCTTGCTGCCTTTGCTGCCTGTTATGCAGCTTGCCCTGTTGTTTGTCTTGTTGCCTGTTATGCAGCTTGCCCTACTGTTTGTTGCAGTTTGCTTGCATTGTTTGTGAACCAAGTTTCCCCCTTGTGATTTGCAAACCATAAACCCTCAGGCCAATGATTAAGCAAAGATTGCATGAGGCCTTAGCATACAAACCCTTCTTTTCTGATTCAGCAGAAATCACCCCAATGATGAATTTAGGATTACCTTGTAGGTTTTGTTCATTTCTGAATATTTGAACTACTAACAAACTTCTCCTTTTCTCTTTTCATGAACATGAAGCATGGATGGCAAGCAAAGGCTGGAGAGATTTCTTGAGGATGAAGACTTAGGATTTCTCTTTTAAACAAATTTTGTAATTTATTGCATTGGTAGAAATTTCTTCTGTAAAATTCAAAATTTGTAATGTAATGAATACAGTACTTTTGAATAATATTGTACAAATTTCAATTTTAAATCTTCTTATTTGTATGTTTTGAGTGAGAAACATCATTCTAGGTAACTTGTATTTCAAGCAGTCACCAAAGATGATTAAATAAAACAAAACTCTTTGCATTCCAATCAAACCTTTAAAACAAAAATGAAAGTTTGAGAATTCCATTTGATTAACTTAACCTCAAAGGCTTATGATCAAAAAGTCTTAATCTTCAATTCATGTTCAAAAGCTAAACTGTTAATCAAAATGAGTTCGCATGTCATTCTTGATTCAAACGGGATTTCAATCATCTACCAAACATGTTTTAAGAACAATCGTCAGTCTTGTAGAATTAACAAACTTCAGCGAATTGGTTTAAGAATATTTGAAATTTTGAAGACTCAATTATCCCTGATAAATCCCAAACCCTAATTATTGATTTGCCGTCTAGGAAGAGAATCTGTTTGATCGACCCTCGAGCTAATTGAGTGTACAAGAAACCCTAGGATAGCATCTTGTATGAAAATTTAGAGGGCAAATTTTGGGGTACAACACAACCCTTATAATCTTCTTAGCCATAGTGTGTCCACTAGAGTGAGTTCCAAAGATATCATCGTGCATGTCCTCCATGATTTTCTCTACCTCCTTATCCATACATCGGAGTAGAGTAGAATCGTAGTTGCGCTTGTACAAGATTCCATTGCTTAGGAAGAATTTATCCGAAAATCTTTGGAAGAATTTCTTATTATTGATGGAAGCTCCTTCAGCATACTCTTGTGCTTCAAGATATCTTCTCACCTCTTGATACCAAGGCTTTTCTTCATCAATGTCAATCTCACAACAGTATGCTAGTTTGTCAAATCTTTCAATTGTAATTTTAGGAGCCTCACTGTCCAACTTGACCTTAAACATGGATGACATTGTTTCTAATGCATCCGCCAACTGATTTTCTTCTCTTGGAAAGTGCTCAAAGGTGATCTCTTCGAAGTATGGGATCAGGGTTAACACAAGCTCTTTGTACGGTATTAGATTAGGATTTTTGGTATCCCATTCCCCTTTGACTTGACTGATCACTAGGGATGAGTCCCCGTATACGTCTAAGAACTTGATTTTTAGGTCGATAGTAGCCTTTAGACCCAAGATGCATACCTCATACTCAGCCATGTTGTTGATACAGTCGAAGCATAGCCTAGCAGTGAAAGGTGTATGGAAACCTTCGGAAGAAATAATCACAGCACCAATTCCATTACCTAAAGCATTGGAAGCCCTCATCAAAAACCATAGTTCATCGGGATCCTTGTTCAGGTCTTCATACGGCCCAAGCTTTTCATAATCAGTTATTAGCATTATATTCTCGTCCGGGAATTCAAATTTCATGGATTAGTAGTCATCAACAGCTTGATGGGCCAAATGATCTACTAGCATACTTCCTTTGATAGACTTTTGCATAGTATATTGGATATCATATCCAGTCCAGATCATTTTCCATCTAGCTATTCGTCCAGAGAGACCTGCTTTCTCAAATATGTACTTGATAGGGTCCATCTTAGAAATCAACAAAGTAGTGTGAGTCAACATATATTGTCTTAGTCGGCGAGCATCCCATTCTAGAGCGCAACAAGTTTTCTCGAGTAGTGAATGTCTTGTTTCACAGTCGGTAAACTTTTTTCTCAGGTAGTATATTGCATGCTCTTTTCGGCCAGACTCGTCATGTTAGCCCAGTACACACCCCCATTGAATTCTCTAATACAGTCAAGTACATAATTATAGGTCTTCCTTCAAATGGAGGCGTTAGGATGGGAGGTTCTTGTAAATATTCCTTGATCTTGTCAAAGGCTGCTTGGCAGTCGTCGTTCCATCTGACTACTTGATCTTTGTTTAAGAGTTTGAAGATTGGCTCACAAGTAGCAGTCAAGTGAGATATGAATCGATCAATGTAGTTAAGTTGACCTAAGAAACCCCTGACCTCTTTCTCAGTACAGGGAGCTAGAATTTCTTGTATGGCTTTGACCTTTGAAGGGTCGACCTTAATAACTTTTCCACTGGCGACAAACCCTAAGAGTTTTCCAGATCTTACCCCGAATGTGCATTTGTTGGGATTCAACCTTAGCTTGTATTTTTTTCAACCTCTCAAATAACTTGTGAAGATGATCAAGGTTTTCTTCCTCAATCTGTGACCTTGAAATCATATCATCCATATAGACTTCTATATCATGATGGATGATGTCATGTAATAGGGCTACCATAGCTTGTTGATAGGTTGCCCCGGCATTCTTCAAACCGAAAGGCATGACCTTGTAACAAAAAGTGCCCCACTGTGTAACGAAAGTGGTCTTCTCCATGTCCTCGGGAGTCATTTTGATTTGATTATATCCATAGAAGCCATCCACAAAGTAAAAGACTTTATGTTTAGCAGTGTTGTCGACCAAGACGTCAATGTGCAGTAGTGGGAAATCATCTTTATGGCTCGCCCTATTCAAATCCCTATAGTCTACGCACATACAGAACTTTTTGTCTTTCTTTGGCACTGGAACCACATTTTCCACCCATTGGGGATATGATGTCACTGCTAGAAAACCTGCATTGAATTGCTTCATTACCTCAACTTTTATCTTTTCAGACATATCTAGCCGCATACGACGAGCTTTTTGCTTGATTGGAGGACAATATTCCTTTGTTGGTAGACAATGAACCACAATGTCGATATCAAGCCCCGACATATCTTCATATGACCAAGCAAACACCTCAACATAGTCATGCAACATCTTGATCAATCTGTCTTTGACTCCATCTTCCAAGTTGGCGCCAATCTTTACCTCTTTCTTGTCTTCCTCAGTACCTAGGTTGATCACTTCAACTAGCTCTTCATGTCGTTGAATGGCTTTCTCTTCTTGCATCAGAAGTATGGCTAATTCCCCAGGTATTTCACAATCTTCCCCACCTTCGTCTTCGGCTTAGTAGATTGGATGTTCAAATTCATAGGTGGCAATAGCAGAGTCGTTGTTAATGATATCTGAAGTGGATATGGATCTGCAAATGTGTGTGTGTGTATGTGTGCATGTAAGATACATGGCTATTTTGAAAATGCAATAAAGCGAAAGAAAGATAATGAGCACAAAATTTGAATGCAAAATAGTCTAATGTTTTTCATTAAATGATCATATGGCATGTGGAAATGAACAAACATTTAACAAATGGACCATGGTGCCTCGGGCCTGGCACAAGGCTTAAAGTCATTGTTTCAATAAAGTTACATACAGAGTTCTTAAATTAATAAAAGAAAGTAAATGGTAATTACTCCTTGTTGAAGGAGATGGGAATGAAATCCTTGGCATGCCAGTTGTTGAGTCCTTCCTCGACAGTCGGGTAGATCCAGTCATCAAAATCATAGTCATTGTCAGAGTCTTCAAGAGAATTCACTTAATGATTACTGATGCGAAGAGGTGGTTTTCCTATGCGAGCACGTCTGACCTCCTTTTGAGCTTTGGCAGTGAAACCCAACCCACACTTATCTGAATTGAACGAAATGTCAGTGAGTTCCCCCCAAATGGTACAACCTCCACCTTCAATCACAGCACGATCGTCTTTGAGGGAAACCATCCTAGGCACATCTTTAATAGCTTTTGGAACATCAGGAGTAGCTTTGGCAGCAGTGGCCATGGGAGAGACCACTTTGAAGGCTTGGAAAAGAGTTTCTATGAACTCGCCGTCCATCTCAACATACTTAAACTAATTTAGGTGGATAACCATAAACTCTTCCTCACCACAGACAGTAAAGATCTTTCCTTTGACTGTATATTTCAATTTTTGATGAAGTGTAGAAGTCACTACTTCTGCCTCATGTATGCAAAGGCTTCCAAGTAGGCAAGAGTAGTCAGGACGGATGTCGATCACATAGAAAGTCGAGTTGAAAGTTTGTGAACTAACTTTGAT
This sequence comes from Vicia faba, assembly GCA_948472305.1. Classification (NCBI taxonomy): domain Eukaryota; kingdom Viridiplantae; phylum Streptophyta; class Magnoliopsida; order Fabales; family Fabaceae; genus Vicia; species Vicia faba. The sequence goes on along the minus strand of OX451741.1, from coordinate 816,079,866 downwards.
GGGGAGGTCAACCTCTCCATGTACCATCCTTTTTTATCCATAGAAAGCCCTTACCACTATATCACTTGGCTTCAACACCAAACCTTCGCAATCCAACCGATCTAGGGCACCCTTAGGTAAGGCATTTAGAGAGGACCCAGTATCCACCAATACATGGGCTAGAGTGGTTCATTTGCATTCAATGGAGACATGCAAAGCTTTAATGTGATTTCTTCCGATAGGGGTTAAATCATCATTCGAAAATCCCCATCCATTATCGGCAGTCAAACTTGCTACACAGTTTTCAAACTGATCGGCTGTAGTCTCTTGAGGAACATGGGTTTTCTTCAGAAGTTTTATCAAGGCTTGAGCATGCACATCAGAACAAAGTAATAAAGATAGCATCAAAATCGTTGAGGGAGTTTTCCCCAACTGCTCTACTATCTTATAATCACTTTTCCTTATGATCTTCAAAATCTCCTCCATCTCTTGGGTGGAGGGTTCCTTAGTTGTGATGTCTTTGGAGGGCACCTCCATCCTGGAAGGCTCAATCATCTTTTCTTTTCCCCTAGCATCAGTACTAATTTTGTTAATGGTAATGCGAACAGGTGTAGTTATGGTGGTTGGAGGTGAAATGTTAGGAGAGAAGATTCTCCATGTCCTTGTCACCTTGCTAGAGCCAGCAATGTTGGAAATATCAACAGCTTTATCTTCGTCAATCCAGGAGTTTTGTTTAATGCCATGGTAGTATACTTCAGCCCCATAATTTCAGGGTACCGCTTTATCGGAAGAATAAGGGTTTGGCCCCAATGTGGTAATTATCAATGGAGCTATCTTCGGTTCATTGGAAATCCTAATAGGACCTTTTGAAGTGATTCAAATAGGTTTGTTGGAGATAGTGATGGTGTATATGTCTTCAACTTCTTGAGGCACAACTTCAGTCAAACTTTTTACAGATGGAGTTCTTTCAAAAAGGATCTCATGGTTTTCCATTAGGTGTTGGACACCTCTTTTCACCCATTCATAGTCATTGGTTTGCACAACACAGGAACAACAATCTTCAAGGAAACCAAGGAAAATCCCATCTTTCAACAAATTATTTTTAACAAACTTCAAAGGAGTGGTCAAGTCCTCAACAGAGGAAACAAAAGCAGTATCTTTAATAGAGTTGACACCTTTGCCATGATTTGGCATAGGTGCGGTGATTACATTCGGAGTTGGGGGAGCATCAAATTCAATGGTTTTGTTGTCAATGAGGTCTTGGATTCTATTCTTGAGAGACCAAAAATCATTTGTGTCATGTCCAGGGCTATCTGAATGGTAGGAACGTCTAGCATTGGGGTTGTGTTTTGGATAAGAAGTGTTAGGGTTGGAAGGAGGATCTAGCAAAGTCACCAAGTCAGCTTTCAAGAGGTGTTGCAGAGCTTGAGATAGTTGCATATTGATTTTGGTAAATTGTCTTCTTTGAACATTCGGTCTTTGTTGATTATTTTGTTGACGAGGTCGTTGAGTTAGAGTTGGATTGGAAACCAATACATCTCCTACAGAATGGTGATGGTCGTTCCTAGCACGACTTCTTGACCCATATATAACATTAGTCTCTTTTTTGCCAATAAACAACTTTTTCACAACATTTGATGTAGAGGCAGAGGCCATGGGTATATTTCCACTTTTAATACTGCTCTCGACCCTTTCACCAGTCAAGATTAACTCAGTGAAAAATGGTCCATTCAATGTTCCCATGAACATATCTATTAATTCTCTGTCAGTTAATGGTGGTTGCACCCTACCTGCCAGGTCTCTCTGTTGTACCCCAAAATTTTCCCTCCCATTCTATTCAAGGCATGCTCATTGAGGTCCCCAATTGCTCAAGGTTGACCAAGAATTGACCATACAAATTCTCCTCCTAAGCAATGGATTTCCTTCTAGGGCTTCATTTCTCAAAAAGAATTTTGGTTTGCAAAAGCTTCAAAATATTTCCATGGAACCCCATACGCCTCAGCATAATGGCATAGTTGAAAGAAATAAAAGAAGTGTACGGAACATGATGAGGTATATGTCGAAATCTAAGAATATGTCTAAGAGATTTTAGGCTGAAGCAGCTTCGACATCGGTATGCATTCTAATTAGATACCTAACGAAGCAGTGTTAGCTAGGAATTTCAATTACACAAGTTTTGACTAACTGACACTATGATTGAAGAAAGAATAGTTCGAAAGAAAGTACGAGGATGCTTTTATGAAGTCTTCTATTGATGAAGAGCTAGTAAAGAGCTTCGAAGGGTTCGTTTTCGAATTATTGAAAAATAAGCTATTCGAAGCATTACAAGGAAAGACGTTTTGACTGTCATGTTGATTGAATTAGCGCTTCGAAAAGAAGAAGATTTTGAATTCAAAAGCTTTGAAGAAACACATGGAAGTCTAATGGTTCTAAGGACATGCAACCTTCGAACGTGGCATGATTTCATAGAAGGACTTATGGTCAAATCAGCCAAATATAAGTCATCTTAGAGTTTTTGGATCAATGTGTTTCAGACATGTACCTGAATAGGCGAGGAAGGAGTTGGATGATCAAAGTGAAGTCTTGGTGCTCATAGGTTATCATTTGATTGGTTCATACAATCCGTATTCACCAATCAAAGATAAACTAGTGATCAGTAAAGATGGGCTTGAAGATGAAAGCAAAAGGTGGGATTGGAGTCGAAGTTCAGTTCGACAAGAATCAGACACCTACATAACTTTGTTCGAAGAAGATGAACATAATGAAGCTTCGACAAGTTAAAATGAAGAGGTGATACTTCGATTGGTCAAATTGAAGAAAATAAGATCGAAAGGAACAAGAAATGTTTGATTAGGCTGATGTTTCCAGATCAAGCAATCAATGTAGATGGTGACTTAATCGAAGAAGCCATGATGATGAAGCCTTGAGCAATTCAAATTAGAACTCAGAGCCATCAAAAAGAAAAAATCTTGGGAGATTTTTGAAAGAATCAATTGATGTGAAATGGAGATGCAAGTCGAAACAAACACCTAATGGGATGAAACTTGTCCAGGTTCACTCAAAGTTCAAAATGGCATGAAATATCTCAAAATGGCAACTTTTCAAATCTTTCGATTATTCTTTCAAAGCCATGGTTAATGGATGATTCATGCCATATGTGTTCATCACTACACCCTTATAAGTACAAGACTAAATCAGAAGAAAAGGGAGACAGATTACCTATCAAAGCTCCACGATCACACACGGCCTCAGAAAACCATATCAAATTCTCAAAATCTCACAAAGTGATCAAAACTCGAAACATACTTTGCAGGTTCCTCTAGTCCAAACGAATACCAGATTCATATTCCTGAGATTCTCAAAAGCCCATACCAGCTCTCCTCCAAGTCTAAAGCACGCCCAAAAGTCACGCACCAAGCCCACCGGTCCTTGGTAAAATTCTGGATCATAACCCTTCGAATACATAATTTAAATTGGTTTTATATGCAAGTTTATATTACTATTGATCATTGGGTTAAGTCTAATGTGCTACATGCGAATATGAGTGCTGGAAGTACAAGGTTCCATTTTTAGGGCTTCAAAGCAGCCAAGCTTCGAACTGGGTGATACAAGGACCTTTTGCCAATTTTAACCCCAGATTTGGATTCAGGGGATGGTATTACATAATGTAGGGTCCTTGGATTTGCTTCGAACCAACATTTGATCAAGTTTGCAGGTGTGTGTGCAGGGGAAGGACCTGGGTTCAATACCCAGGTCGTGCATTTTGTTTTTCTAACTATTTCCTTGCAGATCTGGCGCTTCAAGTCCAAACGCACACACCATTCACCATCATATCATCACCATCTGATCCAGATCCAAATGCCTCAACATGCAGCTTCATGGTAGACCCTCAAGGTCTAGCAACATAGGATTCAGCGTAGCTTCTGAATTCTGTTTATTTGGGCCTAACGTTTTCCAGATCATACCACCCCTTGTTTACTTTTGTTGCCTGGCCCATTTTATATGTTTGTTTTTGTTATTTTTAGTTACTTTTTATTTAATTATAAAATCAGATAAAATCACAAAAAAATAGGTTTTAAATTTTTTTATTAAAATTAATTTTGTTAATAATTTAATTACCTTAACACTTTCTTAAAATTAAAATTAAGTATGCTTAGATTTTATTCTCTTTTATTAAACAAAAACAAACAAAAAGATTTTCTCTTAGGATTTTTTTTAGACGTCCTTTCAATCCGCGCGTGCTATTATCTTTCGCATTATATTTTTCATACTATTGTAACTGCCTACTGGATGTAATAGAATAATTGGGACTTTTACTCTTTTTGCTTTATTCCCCATTTTGGACATGTAATTAACCCCCCTCCTGATCGCACTAAATCGCACTATGTTTCTGACTCAACTATCACATGTTTTCCTTAGTTTTTATTATCATTTTCTCGTATTATGTTCCTTTTTCCTTTGTTTTCAGGATTCTTGTCATTTCAGAGCCTTCTGTGAAGAAACGAGCCAAAACGCCAAGAAATTAGGGTTTTTCAAGATATTCTGCACTTATGGCGTTCAGCGCCGCGCCGGCTACAGGGAACGCGATGACGTGGCCCACTTTCACCCAGAGACCAACTGCCACGTTCCCACGATCTGGCAGTTCCAGCCACCGCGCCCGCGGCCACTGCCACCGCGCCCGCGGCCTTCACAAAAGTTTCCCGCTCAGAAGAAGTTGAGGGGCATGCTGGTCTTTACGCATCTCAAGGATCCTCTATAAATAGTTTTCGATTTTCATTTTTTAGTTTCATCCAAGCTTAGTACAATCTTAAGCCATATACTATCAGTTTCTGTAAAGTAATAATCTCTTCACATCGGGGAGTTATTGCGGTGTAGATTGAGTTGTAATCGAGTCTTGGAGCACTTTGGTTGAAGTTCATCATACCAGCCTTACCATTCCGCAGATTTGTATCAGATTCAAGTCTCTGACTGGAGCAAGGTTCTATTTTATTGCATTTCTTTACTTATAATTGCTCTTACCATAGTCTACACGTTTTATAGACTCTAAATGCTCTTACCATAGTCTACACGTTTTATAGACTCTAAATGCTCTTACCATAGTCTACACGTTTTATAGACTCTAAATGCTCTTACCATAGTCTACACGTTTTATAGACTCTAAATGCTCTTACCATAGTCTACACGTTTTATAGACTCTAAATGCTCTTACCATAGTCTACACGTTTTATAGACTCTAAATGCTCTTACCATAGTCTACACGTTTTATAGACTCGCACTCTTTTACTTACTCGCTCTTATCATAGTCTACACGTTTTATAGACTCGCACTTATTATGTCTGGCTAAACTATAAAGGTTTGGATGTAATGATTGTCATCATGGTCGTGTTCCAATTATCATGCTAGTGAAAATACTCTGGGGATGTTTTGCTTTTAACTTAAGTCAATTATGTTTAAATGTTTATTGGGTAAGATCGAAAGCCGTCCAAACTAATGATACGACTTGATTATTATTTAACCAAACGAAAAGAGCGAAAGCCATCGATTGGTTAAATAGGAATCATTGACCTTTTTAGAAAACGATTTTGAAACTATTTTCGGACGCGTTTGTAGGTTTGAAATCTGACTCTTGGTCAAAAGCCAAAAGTCTCTTTAAGTTAATCTTTCCAAGTAAAATTACTTTTCTGTTAAGTCAAAACTATCAATTTCTTAAAAATAGGTTTACCTCTTTAACGCGGAAGGCACCCTTTATATGTGACAATAAAGGAATTTAATTTAAAGAGTAAATTCGGTTCTTAGTAGTCAAAAGCTACAAGTTCCCGTTAAATTGATTCTTTGCTATCAATAGAAAATACTGCCCCATAAGTAGTTTCATCTACGCATGACCGGACCAATATCTGATTACATGATTTACATTCCAACCTGTCTTTTAAACTGTTATTTACCTCGCTCATTTACTTTGTTGCACTGCACTCACATCAATATTCTTGTTCACCTTAGATAAGCACCTTAGCAATAGAGTTGATAGATTGACAATTGGTCTCTGTGGTTCGATAATCTTATATATTACTTCGATAGGCTGTGCACTTGCAGTACTATATTTAGGCTATACGTTACAGATCCCCCATCAAGTTTTTGGCGCCGTTGCCGGGGACCAACTTCGTCAAATTTCGTACCCTATTGTTATCTCGTTTAGACTAAGGCTATTCTAGCCGGTAGATGCGTAGAAATCGTAGCACCGGTAACCTAATAGATCCTTTAGTAGAACCTGAACGTTACGCTCGTGCCCGTCTTTTTATACGCAAGATAAGAAGAGCTATGGCAGAAGATCGTAACCAAAGACCACTCAAGGAATTCGCCCAACCATCTAACGAGGAACCTAGTTCTAGTATAGTAAACCCTACTATAACTACCAACAACTTTGAACTAAAGCCCTCATTATTACAATTAGTACAACAAAACCAATTCGCTGGTCTCGCTACCGAGAACCCGAATCAACATTTAAAGGTATTTATCCAGTTAGCTGACACCCTTAAGGCAAATGGAGCCACACCCGAAGCCATCCGTTTAAGACTGTTTCCTTTTCCCTTAGAGGTAAAGCTCACGACTGGTTAGACGCCCTTCCAGCTAACTCAATAACAACTTGGGAAGACCTTAGGAGAGCTTTTCTTGCGAGATATTTTCCACCAAGCAAGACCGCTATTCTTAGGAACCTGATCACTTGTTTCACCCAAAACCAAGGCGAATCACTTTTTGATGCCTGGGAGAGATATAAAGAACTTTTAAGAGCTTGTTCGCACCATGTCCTGGAGCAATGGTTAATCATACATACCTTCTATAATGGACTCCATTACAACACAAAGATGTCCATAGACGCTGCCGCTGGCGGAGCGTTGATGAACAAACCTTACCCTGACGCTTGTGCCCTAATAGAGGACATGGCCCAAAACCACGCCCAGTGGGGATTAGAACGAGCGACAGTAGAGAAAAAGGAGAGCCATGGAGGAAAGCATGAGGTAAGTTGCATGGACATGATTAATGCCAAGATGGACGCCCTAGCTTTAAGAGTCGAGAACATGTCTCAAAACCCAACCACAGTAGCAGCAATCCAATCGGAATGCGAACTCTGTGGAACTCAAGGACATCAAACCGTTGACTGTAACCTTTTGAACGAATCTAGCTCAGACCAAGTTAACTATACCCAAGGGAACCCTTTCTCGAATACCTTCAATCCTGGATGGAGGAACCACCCGAATTTCTCTTACAAAAACAATAACCCTATCCAAAATCCCGGACCTTCGAGACCTCAAGGATTCCAAACGCAAAAACAAAACCAACCTATGCAAATAGTGCCCCCAAGACCAAACCTTAAAGAAACCATAGACACCTTTATTCAGACTCAAACTCAGCAAAATAAGGAGTTTATGAACCAACACATTCACACGAACGAACTAGTTACTCAACTGGCAACCAAGTTTGACCAGATGATAACCCACACCAAAATACTTGAGACTCAGATTTCCCAAGTAGCACAAAACACCTCTGTACAAGTTGCACCTGGAGGACAATTTCCTGGACAAACTCAACCAAATCCAAAAGGCCAAGCAAATTCTATCACCTTAAGAAGTGGAACTGCTTATGAAGGGCCTAGAAATCCTAACTTAAGCACATCAGAAAAACCTATGGAAGATGCTACACCTAAAGACCAGGTAGAGGAACCAGAGAAACCAGAAAAGCAATCAAAACAAGAAGTAGGGAATAACACTCAACAACCTTATAAACCACCTATTCCGTTCCCACAGAGGCTGAAAAACACCAAAGTAGAAAACCAGTACCAAAAGTTTATTAAGGTAATAGAGAAACTCCATGTAGAGATTCCTTTTACTGAAGCTATAACCCAGATACCATCATATGCTAAGTTCTTGAAAGAGATTTTGACCAATAAACGGCGACTCGATGATCCCAAACCTTTAGAATGCCATTCTATATCCGAAAATAAACTCGCCAAGAAAGATAAAGACCCTGGAAGTTTTTCTATCCCTTGCATCCTAGGTAACCATATGATAGACAAAGCATTTTTAGACTTAGGAGCAAGCGTAAGTCTGATGCCTCTGGCCGTCTGTAAGAGGTTAAAATTAGGAGAACTTCAACCTACTAAGATGTCCTTACAACTAGCTGATAGATCTGTCAAATATCCCATGGGTATTTTAGAAGACATACCTGTCAAGATTGGTCAGTTGTACATTCCGACCGACTTCGTCGTAATGGATATTAAAGAAGATGAAGACATCCCAATCCTCTTAGGAAGACCATTCCTATGGAAAGTCCTGTCATTTACCCTTCGAACTAGAACATAAAGCCTATTGGGCCATTAAATCCTTGAATCTAGATTACCTAAAAGCCGGAGAAAAACGTATCCTGGACATTCACAAGCTGGAAGAGCTTCGCTTGAATGCCTATGAGAATGCCATCATATATAAGGAAAGAACCAAGATGTGGCATGATAAAAAAATCATCAAGAAAGATTTCAACATTGGTGACCCTGTTCTCCTATTTAACTCAAGGTTACGACTTTTTCCTGGTAAGCTTCGTTCAAGATGGACAGGTCCATTTGAAGTGTCAAAAGTTCTAAAGTCTGGAGCAGTAGAAATCAAAAACAATTCATGCGCTCCATTTGTGGTAAATGGACAAAGACTGAAACTATACAAAGGAGGCGATTTGCCTGTTGACTACTCTAGTCATGTTCTTATAGACCCACCAATACCCACATAAAGTAAGATCTAATCGTCAAGCTAAAGATGTTAAACAAGCGCTGCATGGGAGGCAACCCATGGTTTATTCTTTATTTTATTTTATTTTATTAATTTATATATGTTTTATCTGGACTAATTTCTTGTGTTTATATTTTCAGGATGCATTACCCCGATGGTATGGTTGTGATTTTCAGGGATGAAGCACAAAAAGCCCGATTTGCTACCTTATCTGCTAGACCTATGGTACCCACTAGGTACCCCGATCAGAGCTGCATGGAGGCACTCGGGATTGAGCCAAGTATTAGGTATCTGTGCAACCAACTTGGCTGGGATTATTATGCTGATGATGTCCACAAAACCTACAGGAACCTTACTCTGGAGTTTCTTAGCTCTGTGGATTATAACCCATGGGTGGGTGAAGGAGATGAGCGAGGATGCCTAAGTTTCAGATTGTTTGGTACCGAGTATACCCTGACCATCAAAGAATTTGGGGATTTGCTTGGTTTCCAAACTGGACCGACCGCTATCACTGAGTTACCATTGAGTTACTATATGGACAGAGATATTGATAAATTTTGGCAGGACATTACTGATGGAGCCAGCCTTGACCCCTCTACCCAGCTGTCCAGGAAGATCCATAACCCGACTTTCCGATACTTCGAGATGATTCTGTGCCACACTTTCTTTGGGAGGAGCTACTGTGACCACTTAGTCACCGCTGAGGAGATCCTTTTCCTATACTGTGCCAGTCAGTCCAGACCAATAGCTAGTGGAGGTTTTCTGATAGAGAGCCTTGAGCAGACTGCTCGATCCGCTGTAGGACTCATTCATTCCGGAGGGAATGTGACACAGATAGCTTCTGCTTTGGGTTTGGACAGTATGATAGCACAGCTGACCCCATACTGTGGATATACTTTCCTGGATTTAGACTTTTGCATGGATCGTGGGCTCATGAGGAGGGCCTCTTTCCACCCATATCAGTACAGATTGCTCATCGATGACCAGACAGTTTACACCTTCACACTGCCAGACCCTCAGATGACTTGTGTTTCCAACCCTGCTAATTGGAACTATTCTGTAGAAGGTTGGGGTGAGATATCAGAGTATGCCCCAGAATATACTCCTGCTTCCGAAGATCCCACTCCAGAATACACTCCTGCTTCCGAAGATCCCACTCCAGAATACACCCCTGCTTCCGAAGATCCCACTCCAGAATACACTCCTGCTTCCGAAGATCCTACTCCTGAATACACTCCTGCTCCCGAGGACTCTACTCCAGATCACACATCCCGACCCGAGGTTACACGCACTACTGTTCTTACTAATAACCTCAGCTTGCAGGAACCTGATATTCGCACTCTGTTGACTGCTATGCGCATTGAGATAGCCACTCTCCGCAATGAGGTGGCTGACCTTCATTTACAGTTGGAACTGAATGATGTTACCTTTGCTGGTGAGTTAGATGAATTAGCTCACGAGGTGGCAGAGATTCGACGCCAGCTGACTGAGTTGCGTGGCCCAGACACTCCTGCAGAGCATCCTCCCGGTTGGCGATAGATCTGTGTTATTCACAAGATCTCTAGTTCTAGTATTATTAGTATTATGTTGATTTCCTTTTCAGACTCATTTTTATTTGCATTATCTGTTTCCTGCATTATTAATAACTATTTTGGTGACCCGATGTCCGTACCTATATATATATGCATATGTGTTTTTTTTTCTCTATATATACCTTTCATTTACTAATGTTTTTGTTTTTCTGGTCACCATAATGAAAATTTTGATATAAAAATAAATAAATATACATGTATATATGTATTCACATACATATATGCACGTTCGAAAGAAAACTAGGTACACCTCCAAAAATTGAAGCTAATGGCAAGGAAGGAAAAGCCCAATGGAAAGGAAGCAAGACCGGCCCAACTTGGCTCGCCCTGACCGCGCCCGCGGTGATCCCTGTCGCGCCCGCGGTGACGTAACGGTCACCTAACGGCTAGTGGCTCGGTTTTCCCCCCATTTTGCCTCTTTTTCCACTTCCAATCCCATTTTCTTCCATTCTTAACCCCCCATAACTTCCTTTATTATCCATACCTACCCCACTACTTTTATTCCCATCATAAATATTCATCAACCACCATTTTTCTTCACTACCTATAAATACCCCCACTATTTCATTTTCTTCCTCACACCTTCACTACTTCTACATCCCATTCTTTCTCTTTATATTCATCCACAAGAAAATCCTATGGAGTATCACGGCTACATTTTGCGAGATGGCCAACCCGGAGAAAGACAACAAAAGCGGCTTGAGAAATTGCTGACAACACCAATACACTCTACCAGGTATATCGATGAAAACTTTCTATATTCATTAGGTATATACCATAGTGTATTTTTCCTTCTCGACAAACTAGGCATGCATGATATTTTTGCTACTCAAGCACCAACCTACCCTAGGCTGACGTTCAAATTTTTGAGTTCTTTAATTTATAACGTCTCTCCTAACACTGTTAGCGCCGTAGGTGGAGTAAAATTTAGAATGTTTAATGTTGAATATGACTACTCCACTGACGGTCTAGCTGCCATGTTAGGATGGCCTTATGGGGATGGTGCCGTTTGTGAAGCACCTTTAGACACGGATTGGGCATTTGAAGCATTTTGGGCCAGGATTACTAAACAAAATGCAACATCTTTTGATGGCCTACTTGCTTCTCATATCCACAATCCTGCCCTTCGTGTTTTTAGATTTCTTTTAGCATCCACCATCTTTGCTCGGGAAAACCCAAACAAGGTGAATGCTAAAGAATTAATTATCATGCAGAGCTGCCTCACAGACACCAAAGTTAATCCAGTCCCATTTATGATTGCCCACATGCACCATGTTTTAAGAAAAGGTGGGCCGATTTCCTTTGGTGGACTGATTACTACTATTGCCCGTGCCATAGGATTGGATACAGAACTTGCCACCCTTGAGCCACTTCCTCCTCGTATTTCAAATCTTAAATTTTTAAGGGATATGCGTTTATGCAAGACGAGGAGGGAAGGTGGTTACTTCCTCATGGTTGGAGGTGCCGCTGTTCCCAGTGTTGTTATTCCTTGCACCCGTCGTACTGATATCAGATTTGAGCGTAACTGGACCTACGATCTCAACGCTCCTGCTTTTATTGGTCAGTTGCCCCCAAATCTACCTTTAAATGAGGGTAACAACACTGATGATGAGTACGATTTCCGTACGGAAGAACCACCCCACTTTTCACCACCACACACGACACCATCTACGTCTAACCCACATGCAGGTACAGCTCCTAGTTTCCATGTCACTGAGGACATGTGGCGTGAGCATATGGCCCGAGAGGCCCAGAGGGACACCCTCCTTGCTACTTTGCAGCAACAGGCGACCGATAACATGGCCTTCATGCAAGCATCCCAACAGCAAAATGCTAGCTCTCTGCGCACTATTATGGAAAGTCAGCTGGCTTTCCAGAGAGAACAGCACCTTAACCAGACCATATACGCTCGTCACTTCCAATTGATGGAGGCAACCCAAGGCACCCTCATTGGTAGGACCCAAGAGCTACAAGCGGCAAATGCCGCCTTGACTGAGAGAATGGAGCAGCTAGTTTTGGACCGAGAGAGCCGCCGTCGCAGCCGTAGCCGCCGTTCCGGTCGTACCAACCAGGATGGTGAAGGTCCTAGTGGCCCCCACTAGCGTTTTCAGGTACCTCCTCCTACCTTATTTTGGAACATTGAGGACAATGTCCGATTTAAGTGTGGGAGGAGCATTTATCGCTTTTATTTCCCGTTTTTCCTGCTTTTATTTCCCTTCCGCATTTTTTCCTTTTAGGTATGTTATATTCGTAGTTAATAAAATGCATGTGATAGGCGAGTCTTTCTGAGTAGTGTACCCTTTCATTTCCCCCACTTTTTAGCCTTACAAAATTTTTACAAAATCTTTTTCAAAGAATTGTGGTTGTTTTTAAGGATTTGGGCTATGAGACAGGTCCTAGATAGGGTTTATTTCTTGGGCACTCACTTTTTAAAAAATTCGTTATCGCTTTAACACCGTAAGCCTTTTTGAACATTTAGATTAGATCCTTTCTTCCCAATATGCTATGATTTTGAATAAAACTGTACAAATAGGTCTTCAAGTAGTTTATCTAAGCAGTCAGCTCCGGCCTAAGCATGCTCTAAGTGTAGGATCGATGAATATAAGTGGATGATCTCTATTTTGCCTTAAAAGTTTATAAAATAAAGTATGAATACGACTACGAGTTGGGTGATCCTCACAAAGATTACTCAACTCAAGAAAGTTGTAAGCACTAATAAAAACAAAGAAAAAAATATATATATAAGGCACATCCGTTGTAGTTGGTCCAGAGGTATCTGGTGCTGGACTTGGTAGGGCGGACTACGGTCCGATCCCCCGCAACTGCAAATGGGTAAAATAAAAAGGGGTTAAACCAACTCTTGTACCAGAATCCCATCACTTGAGATCAGAGTCACTAACCGGTCACTACACCATGAGTATGTACGGATAACAGGCTTAATGTGATTGCGCCTGAATGAAAAAGGACCTCGTACAAAAAGAAGTCTTAGCATAGTAAGGATATTAGGATCGATCTGTATACTTATGAGGTTTATGTCCACATTTCTGCGAGTAGTGTAATTACGATACCCTTGGTTCAGATAGTTAGTGCCTGACAACACACCCTTACTCGAACTTAGAAGCCCTCTTTGCCCAAAACCTGTATACACCATAATTTTCTTTCATCTACTTCTAAGAGTTGTTGCTTGAGGACAAGCAAAGGTCTAAGCGTGGGAGGATTTGATCGCACTAAATCGCACTATGTTTCTGACTCAACTATCACATGTTTTCCTTAGTTTTTATTATCATTTTCTCGTATTATGTTCCTTTTTCCTTTGTTTTCAGGATTCTTGTCATTTCAGAGCCTTCTGTGAAGAAACGAGCCAAAACGCCAAGAAATTAGGGTTTTTCAAGATATTCTGCACTTATGGCGTTCAGCGCCGCGCCGGCTACAGGGAACGCGATGACGTGGCCCACTTTCACCCAGAGACCAACTGCCACGTTCCCACGATCTGGCAGTTCCAGCCACTGCGCCCGCGGCCACTGCCACCGCGCCCGTGGCCTTCACAAAACTTTCCCGCTCAGAAGAAGTTGAGGGGCATGCTGGTCTTTACGCATCTCAAGGATCCTCTATAAATAGTTTTCGATTTTCATTTTTTAGTTTCATCCAAGCTTAGTACAATCTTAAGCCATATACTATCAGTTTCTGTAAAGTAATAATCTCTTCACATCGGGGAGTTATTGCGGTGTAGATTGAGTTGTAATCGAGTCTTGGAGCACTTTGGTTGAAGTTCATCATACCAGCCTTACCATTCCGCAGATTTGTATCAGATTCAAGTCTCCGACTGGAGCAAGGTTCTATTTTATTGCATTTCTTTACTTATAATTTCTCTTACCATAGTCTACACGTTTTATAGACTCTAAATGCTCTTACCATAGTCTACACGTTTTATAGACTCTAAATGCTCTTACCATAGTCTACACGTTTTATAGACTCTAAATGCTCTTGCCATAGTCTACACGTTTTATAGACTCTAAATGCTCTTACCATAGTCTACACGTTTTATAGACTCTAAATGCTCTTACCATAGTCTACACGTTTTATAGACTCTAAATGCTCTTACCATAGTCTACACGTTTTATAGACTCGCACTCTTTTACTTACTCGCTCTTATCATAGTCTACACGTTTTATAGACTCACACTTATTATGTCTGGCTAAACTATAAAGGTTTGGATGTAATGATTGTCATCATGGTCGTGTTCCAATTATCATGCTAGTGAAAATACTCTGGGGATGTTTTGCTTTTAACTTAAGTCAATTATGTTTAAATGTTTATTGGGTAAGATCGAAAGCCGTCCAAACTAATGATACGACTTGATTATTATTTAACCAAACGAAAAGAGCGAAAGCCGTCGATTGGTTAAATAGGAATCATTGACCTTTTTAGAAAACGATTTTGAAACTATTTTCGGACGCGTTTGTAGGTTTGAAATCTGACTCTTGGTCAAAAGCCAAAAGTCTCTTTAAGTTAATCTTTCCAAGTAAAATTACTTTTCTGTTAAGTCAAAACTATCAATTTCTTAAAAATAGGTTTACCTCTTTAACGCGGAAGGCACCCTTTATATGTGACAATAAAGGAATTTAATTTAAAGAGTAAATTCGGTTCTTAGTAGTCAAAAGCTACAAGTTCCCGTTAAATTGATTCTTTGCTATCAATAGAAAATACTGCCCCATAAGTAGTTTCATCTACGCATGACCGGACCAATATCTGATTACATGATTTACATTCCAACCTGTCTTTTAAACTGTTATTTACCTCGCTCATTTACTTTGTTGCACTGCACTCACATCAATATTCTTGTTCACCTTAGATAAGCACCTTAGCAATAGAGTTGATAGATTGACAATTGGTCTCTGTGGTTCGATAATCTTATATATTACTTCGATAGGCTGTGCACTTGCAGTACTATATTTAGGCTATACGTTACAGATCCCCCATCAAGTTTTTGGCGCCGTTGCGGGGACCAACTTCGTCAAATTTCGTACCCTATTGTTATCCCGTTTAGACTAAGGCTATTCTAGCCGGTAGATGCGTAGAAATCGTAGCACCGGTAACCTAATAGATCCTTTAGTAGAACCTGAACGTTACGCTCGTGCCCGTCTTTTTATACGCAAGATAAGAAGAGCTATGGCAGAAGATCGTAACCAAAGACCACTCAAGGAATTCGCCCAACCATCTAACGAGGAACCTAGTTCTAGTATAGTAAACCCTACTATAACTACCAACAACTTTGAACTAAAGCCCTCATTATTACAATTAGTACAACAAAACCAATTCGCTGGTCTCGCTACCGAGAACCCGAATCAACATTTAAAGGTATTTATCCAGTTAGCTGACACCCTTAAGGCAAATGGAGCCACACCCGAAGCCATCCGTTTAAGACTGTTTCCTTTTTCCCTTAGAGGTAAAGCTCACGACTGGTTAGACGCCCTTCCAGCTAACTCAATAACAACTTGGGAAGACCTTAGGAGAGCTTTTCTTGCGAGATATTTTCCACCAAGCAAGACCGCTATTCTTAGGAACCTGATCACTTGTTTCACCCAAAACCAAGGCGAATCACTTTTTGATGCCTGGGAGAGATATAAAGAACTTTTAAGAGCTTGTCCGCACCATGGCCTGGAGCAATGGTTAATCATACATACCTTCTATAATGGACTCCATTACAACACAAAGATGTCCATAGACGCTGCCGCTGGCGGAGCGTTGATGAACAAACCTTACCCTGACGCTTGTGCCCTAATAGAGGACATGGCCCAAAACCACGCCCAGTGGGGATTAGAACGAGCGACAGTAGAGAAAAAGGAGAGCCATGGAGGAAAGCATGAGGTAATTTGCATGGACATGATTAATGCCAAGATGGACGCCCTAGCTTTAAGAGTCGAGAACATGTCTCAAAACCCAACCACAGTAGCAGCAATCCAATCGGAATGCAAACTCTGTGGAACTCAAGGACATCAAACCGTTGACTGTAACCTTTTGAACGAATCTAGCTCAGACCAAGTTAACTATACCCAAGGGAACCCTTTCTCGAATACCTTCAATCCTGGATGGAGGAACCACCCGAATTTCTCTTACAAAAACAATAACCCTATCCAAAATCCCGGACCTTCGAGACCTCAAGGATTCCAAACGCAAAAACAAAACCAACCTATGCAAATAGTGCCCCCAAGACCAAACCTTAAAGAAACCATAGACACCTTTATTCAGACTCAAACTCAGCAAAATAAGGAGTTTATGAACCAACACATTCACACGAACGAACTAGTTACTCAACTGGCAACCAAGTTTGACCAGATGATAACCCACACCAAAATACTTGAGACTCAGATTTCCCAAGTAGCACAAAACACCTCTGTACAAGTTGCACCTGGAGGACAATTTCCTGGACAAACTCAACCAAATCCAAAAGGCCAAGCAAATTCTATCACCTTAAGAAGTGGAACTGCTTATGAAGGGCCTAGAAATCCTAACTTAAGCACATCAGAAAAACCTATGGAAGATGCTACACCTAAAGACCAGGTAGAGGAACCAGAGAAACCAGAAAAGCAATCAAAACAAGAAGTAGGGAATAACACTCAACAACCTTATAAACCACCTATTCCGTTCCCACAGAGGCTGAAAAACACCAAAGTAGAAAACCAGTACCAAAAGTTTATTAAGGTAATAGAGAAACTCCATGTAGAGATTCCTTTTACTGAAGCTATAACCCAGATACCATCATATGCTAAGTTCTTGAAAGAGATTTTGACCAATAAACGGCGACTCGATGATCCCAAACCTTTAGAATGTCATTCTATATCCGAAAATAAACTCGCCAAGAAAGATAAAGACCCTGGAAGTTTTTCTATCCCTTGCATCCTAGGTAACCATATGATAGACAAAGCATTTTTAGACTTAGGAGCAAGCGTAAGTCTGATGCCTCTGGCCGTCTGTAAGAGGTTAAAATTAGGAGAACTTCAACCTACTAAGATGTCCTTACAACTAGCTGATAGATCTGTCAAATATCCCATGGGTATTTTAGAAGACATACCTGTCAAGATTGGTCAGTTGTACATTCCGACCGACTTCGTCGTAATGGATATTAAAGAAGATGAAGACATCCCAATCCTCTTAGGAAGACCATTCCTATCGACCTCCGGAGCTATAATAGATGTTAAGAAAGGGAAACTGACTTTCGAGGTAGGAGATGAAAAGATTGAGTTCATTTTATCAAAGTTTCTAATGGCACCAGTGATAGGAGATGCGTGTTATGCCATCGACGTCATTGACGAATGTGTAAATGAGCTCGAACAAAACGAATCTTTAATCAAATTACCATCAACCCCTATTTTAGAGGATGACGGATTTAAGAGTATAAAATTGTACATTGACGACAACCTTTTCGAATGCTTAGCTCTTACCCCTGACCTTATGCCGCGTACTGAGAAACCCACTATAGAACTTAAGGAACTACCCAAGAATCTAAGATATGAGTTTTTGGATGAGGAGATGAATAGACCTGTTATAATTAGCGCCGCTCTAAACCAAATAGAAACAAATCAACTCTTAGATACCTTGCGAAAATATCCCTCAGCTTTAGGGTATAAAGTTTCAGATTTAAAAGGTATAAGCCCATCTGTATGCATGCATCGGATTATGCTAGAAGAAGATTCAAAACCCTCAAGAGAACATCAAAGAAGAATAAACCCTATCATGAGTGATGTAGTCAAGAAAGAAGTTCTTAAGTTATTAGAAGCTGGTATCATATACCAAATTTCGGATAGTGAATGGGTAAGCCCAGTCCATGTGGTACCCAAGAAAGGAGGTATCACTGTTATGGAAAATGAGAAAGGTGAGCATGTGGCAAAACGAACAGAAGGAGGATGGCGTATGTGTATAGATTACAGAAAGTTGAATAAGGCAACGAGAAAAGACCATTTCCCTCTCCCATTTATAGATCAGATGCTTGAACGTCTAGCAAGACACTCATATTTCTGCTATCTTGATGGGTATTCGGGGTTTTTCCAAATCCCTATTCACCCAGAGGACCAAGAAAAAACCACATTTACTTGCCCTTATGGAACATTCGCTTATAGACGAATGCCCTTTGGACTCTGTAATACACCTGCCACTTTCCAACGTTGTATGCTGTCAATTTTCGCAGACTACCTAGATGGAATTATGGAAGTATTTATGGACGATTTTTCAGTGTGTGGGTTTGATTTCAAAAACTGCCTCTCAAACTTAGAGAAAATCTTAAAAAGATGTGTGGAAGTAAACCTTGTGTTGAATTGGGAAAAGTGCCACTTTATGGTAAATGAAGGGATAGTCTTGGGACACATTATTTCTGAAAGAGGTATAGAAGTTGATAAGGCCAAGATAGAAGTTATAGAAAACCTAAACCCACCTAAGACCGTTAGGGAAGTAAGAAGTTTTCTAGGACATGTCGGGTTCTACCGACGTTTCATCAAGAATTTTTCCGGAATAACAAAACCTTTAACTAACTTATTGATGAAGGATGTCGAGTTTGAATTCGACCAAAAATGTCTTGAGGCCTTTGAAGTTTTAAAGCAAACTCTTATTTCAGCACCTATCATAAGACCACCTGATTGGACACAACCCTTTGAAATCATGTGCGATGCTAGTGATTTCGCTGTAGGAGCTGTACTAGGGCAAAGAAAAGACAAGAAATTGCATGCTATTTACTACGCTAGTAGAACACTAGACGCTGCCCAGCTAAATTATACAACCACAGAAAAGGAATTGCTAGCCGTAGTTTTTGCTATTGATAAATTTCGATCTTATTTGGTGGGAGCAAAAATAATAGTATACACAGATCATGCAGCAATCCGGTACTTGTTAAGTAAGAAAGATGCTAAGCCTAGATTGCTCAGATGGGTTCTTTTACTCCAAGAATTTGACTTGGATATTAAGGATAAAAAAGGAGCTGAAAACTTAGTAGCTGATCATCTCTCTAGGTTAGAACACCTTAAACCTGAACTTATACCTATAGACGATCACTCTACTTATGAAAGATTAATAGCTGGGATAAACTCAACTGAAGAAGAGACCTATGAGGAAATCTCAACCTTGAACAACATACCATGGTACGCAGATATTGTGAATTATCTGGCCGCTGATATCATACCCCCTGACTTAAGCTACCAACAGAAGAAGAAGTTTTTTAGTGATGTTAAACACTTCTTTTGGGATGAACCCCTCCTATTCAAAAGAGGAATAGATAATATATTCAGACGATGTGTGCCGGAAGAAGAAGTAGGCAACGTCATTAAACATTGTCATGCTGCACCTTATGGTGGACATGCAAGCACATCTAAAACATGCGCCAAAATATTTCAAGCAGGTTTTTATTGGCCTACTGTATGGCGCGATGTCCACACTTACATTACAAAATGTGACTGATGCCAACGCACTGGGAACATCTCAAGACGTGATGAAATGCCTTTAAGTAACATCCAAGAAGTGGAAATATTTGATGTCTGGGGTATAGATTTCATGGGACCTTTTCCTTCCTCAATGGGTAACAAGTATATCCTAGTAGCTGTCGATTATGTCTCAAAGTGGATAGAAGCTGTTGCATCACCCACAAACGACACCAAGGTAGTTATCAAACTGTTTAAGAATATTATTTTTCCTAGGTTTGGAACCCCGAGGTTAGTCATAAGTGATGGAGGATCGCATATTATATCTAAGATATTTGACAAGCTTCTAAGCAAATACGGAGTAAAACATAGAGTAGCAACACCATATCACCCGCAAACCAGTGGCCAAGTAGAAGTATCGAATAGGGAGATTAAGCAGATCCTAGAGAAAACCGTATCATTATCCAGAAAAGACTGGTCTGGAAAACTTAAAGACGCCTTATGGGCTTATAGAACGGCTTATAAAACCCCTATCGGAACAACTCCTTATCAATTGGTTTATGGAAAGTCCTGTCATTTACCCTTCGAACTAGAACATAAAGCCTATTGGGCCATTAAATCCTTGAATCTAGATTACCTAAAAGCCGGAGAAAAACGTATCCTGGACATTCACAAGCTGGAAGAGCTTCGCTTGAATGCCTATGAGAATGCCATCATATATAAGGAAAGAACCAAGATGTGGCATGATAAAAAAATCATCAAGAAAGATTTCAACATTGGTGACCCTGTTCTCCTATTTAACTCAAGGTTACGACTTTTTCCTGGTAAGCTTCGTTCAAGATGGACAGGTCCATTTGAAGTGTCAAAAGTTCTAAAGTCTGGAGCAGTAGAAATCAAAAACAATTCATGCGCTCCATTTGTGGTAAATGGACAAAGACTGAAGCTATACAAAGGAGGCGATTTGCCTGTTGACTACTCTAGTCATATTCTTATAGACCCACCAATACCCACATAAAGTAAGATCTAATCGTCAAGCTAAAGACGTTAAACAAGCGCTGCATGGGAGGCAACCCATGGTTTATTCTTAATTTTATTTTATTTTATTAATTTATATATGTTTTATCTGGACTAATTTCTTGTGTTTATATTTTCAGGATGCATTACCCGATGGTATGGTTGTGATTTTCAGGGATGAAGCACAAAAAGCCCGATTTGCTACCTTATCTGCTAGACCTATGGTACCCACTAGGTACCCCGATCAGAGCTGCATGGAGGCACTCGGGATTGAGCCAAGTATTAGGTATCTGTGCAACCAACTTGGCTGGGATTATTATGCTGATGATGTCCACAAAACCTACAGGAACCTTACTCTGGAGTTTCTTAGCTCTGTGGATTATAACCCATGGGTGGGTGAAGGAGATGAGTGAGGATGCCTAAGTTTCAGATTGTTTGGTACCGAGTATACCCTGGCCATCAAAGAATTTGGGGATTTGCTTGGTTTCCAAACTGGACCGACCGCTATCACTGAGTTACCATTGAGTTACTATATGGACAGAGATATTGATAAATTTTGGCAGGACATTACTGATGGAGCCAGCCTTGACCCCTCTACCCAGCTGTCCAGGAAGATCCATAACCCGGCTTTCCGATACTTCGAGATGATTCTGTGCCACACTTTCTTTGGGAGGAGCTACTGTGACCACTTAGTCACCGCTGAGGAGATCCTTTTCCTATACTGTTCCAGTCAGTCCAGACCTATAGCTAGTGGAGGTTTTCTGATAGAGAGCCTCGAGCAGACTGCTCGATCCGCTGTAGGACTCATTCATTCCGGAGGGAATGTGACACAGATAGCTTCTGCTTTGGGTTTGGACAGTATGATAGCACAGCTGACCCCATACTGTGGATATACTTTCCTGGATTTAGACTTTTGCATGGATCGTGGGCTCATGAGGAGGGCCTCTTTCCACCCATATCAGTACAGATTGCTCATCGATGACCAGACAGTTTACACCTTCACACTGCCAGACCCTCAGATGACTTGTGTTTCCAACCCTGCTAATTGGAACTATTCTATAGAAGGTTGGGGTGAGATATCAGAGTATGCCCCAGAATATACTCCTGCTTCCGAAGATCCCACTCCAGAATACACTCCTGCTTCCGAAGATCCCACTCCAGAATACACTCCTGCTTCCGAAGATCCCACTCCAAAATACACTCCTGCTTCCGAAGATCCTACTCCTGAATACACTCCTGCTCCCGAGGACTCTACTCCAGATCACACATCCCGACCCGAGGTTACACGCACTACTGTTCTTACTAATAACCTCAACTTGCAGGAACCTGATATTCGCACTTTGTTGACTGTTATGCGCACTGAGATAGCCACTCTCCGCAATGAGGTGGCTGACCTTCATTTACAGTTGGAACTGAATGATGTTACCTTTGCTGGTGAGTTAGATGAATTAGCTCACGAGGTGGCAGAGATTCGACGCCAGCTGACTGAGCTGCGTGGCCCAGACACTCCTGCAGAGCATCCTCCCGGTTGGTGATAGATCTGTGTTATTCACAAGATCTCTAGTTCTAGTATTATTAGTATTATGTTGATTTCCTTTTCAGACTCATTTTTATTTGCATTATCCGTTTCCTGCATTATTAATAACTATTTTGGTGACTCGATGTCCGTACCTATATATATATATATATATATATGCATATGTGTTTTTTTTCTCTATATATACCTTTCATTTACTAATGTTTTTGTTTTTCTGGTCACCATAATGAAAATTTTGATATAAAATTAAATAAATATACATGTATATATGTATTCACATACATATATGCACGTTCGTAAGAAAACTAGGAACACCTCCAAAAATTGAAGCTAATGGCAAGGAAGGAAAAGCCCAATGGAAAGGAAGCAAGACCGGCCCAACTTGGCTCGCCCTGACCGCGCCCGCGGTGATCCCTGCCGCGCCCGCGGTGACGTAACGGTCACCTAACGGCTAGTGGCTCGGTTTCCCCCCTATTTTGCCTCTTTTTCCACTTCCAATCCCATTTTCTTCCATTCTTAACCCCCCATAACTTCCTTTATTATCCATACCTACCCCACTACTTTTATTCCCATCATAAATATTCATCAACCACCATTTTTCTTCACTACCTATAAATACCCCCACTATTTCATTTTCTTCCTCACACCTTCACTACTTCTACATCCCATTCTTTCTCTTTATATTCATCCACAAGAAAATCCTATGGAGTATCACGGCTACATTTTGCGAGATGGCCAACCCGGAGAAAGACAACAAAAGCGGCTTGAGAAATTGCTGACAACACCAATACACTCTACCAGGTATATCGATGAAAACTGTCTATATTCATTAGGTATATACCATAGTGTATTTTTCCTTCTCGACAAACTAGGCATGCATGATATTTTTGCTACTCAAGCACCAACCTACCCTAGGCTGACGTTCGAATTTTTGAGTTCTCTAATTTATAACGTCTCTCCTAACACTGTTAGCGTCGTAGGTGGAGTAAAATTTAGAATGTTTAATGTTGAATATGACTACTCCACTGACGGTCTAGCTGCCATGTTAGGATGGCCTTATGGGGGTGGTGCCGTTTGTGAAGCACCTTTAGACACGGATTGGGCATTTGAAGCATTTTGGGCCAGGATTACTAAACAAAATGCAACATCTTTTGATGGCCTACTTGCTTCTCATATCCACAATCCTGCCCTTCGTGTTTTTAGATTTCTTTTAGCATCCACCATCTTTGCTCGGGAAAACCCAAACAAGGTGAATGCTAAAGAATTAATTATCATGCAGAGCTTCCTCACAGACACCAAAGTTAATCCAGTCCCATTTATGATTGCCCACATGCACCATGTTTTAAGAAAAGGTGGGCCGATTTCCTTTGGTGGACTGATTACTACTATTGCCCGTGCCATAGGATTGGATACAGAACTTGCCACCCTTGAGCCACTTCCTCCTCGTATTGCAAATCTTAAATTTTTAAGGGATATGCGTTTATGCAAGACGAGGAGGGAAGGTGGTTACTTCCTCATGGTTGGAGGTGCCGCTGTTCCCAGTGTTGTTATTCCTTGCACCCGTCGTACTGATATCAGATTTGAGCGTAACTGGACCTACGATCTCAACGCTCCTGCTTTTATTGGTCCGTTGCCCCCAAATCTACCTTTAAATGAGGGTAACAACACTGATGATGAGTACGATTTCCGTACGGAAGAACCACCCCACTTTTCACCACCACACACGACACCATCTACGTCTAACCCACATGCAGGTACAGCTCCTAGTTTCCATGTCACTGAGGACATATGGCGTGAGCATATGGCCCGAGAGGCCCAGAGGGACACCCTCCTTGCTACTTTGCAGCAACAGGC
The DNA here is from genome assembly GCA_948472305.1 of Vicia faba. Taxonomy (NCBI): domain Eukaryota; kingdom Viridiplantae; phylum Streptophyta; class Magnoliopsida; order Fabales; family Fabaceae; genus Vicia; species Vicia faba. Next base: position 816,055,718 of record OX451741.1, on the reverse strand, counting down.
GACCGATAACATGGCCTTCATGCAAGCATCCCAACAGCAAAATGCTAGCTCTCTGCGCACTATTATGGAAAGTCAGCTGGCTTTCCAGAGAGAACAGCACCTTAACCAGACCACATACGCTCGTCACTTCCAATTGATGGAGGCAACCCAAGGCACCCTCATTGGTAGGACCCAAGAGCTACAAGCGGCAAATGCCGCCTTGACAGAGAGAATGGAGCAGCTAGTTTTGGACCGAGAGAGCCGCCGTCGCAGCCGTAGCCGCCGTTCCGGTCGTACCAACCAGGATGGTGAAGGTCTTAGTGGCCCCCACTAGCGTTTTCAGGTACCTCCTCCTACCTTATTTTGGAACATTGAGGACAATGTCCGATTTAAGTGTGGGAGGAGCATTTATCGCTTTTATTTCCCGTTTTTCCTGCTTTTATTTCCCTTCCGCATTTTTTCCTTTTAGGTATGTTATATTCGTAGTTAATAAAATGCATGTGATAGGCGAGTCTTTCTGCGTAGTGTACCCTTTCATTTCCCCCAATTTTTAGCCTTACAAAATTTTTACAAAATCTTTTTCAAAGAATTGTGGTTGTTTTTAAGGATTTGGGCTATGAGACAGGTCCTAGATAGGGTCTATTTCTTGGGCACTCACTTTTTGAAAAATTCGTTATCGCTTTAACACCGTAAGCCTTTTTGAACATTTAGATTAGATCCTTTCTTCCCAATATGCTATGATTTTGAATAAAACTGTACAAATAGGTATTCAAGTAGTTTATCTAAGCAGTCAGCTCCGGCCTAAGCATGCTCTAAGTGTAGGATCGATGAATATAAGTGGATGATCTCTATTTTGCCTTAAAATTTTATAAAATAAAGTATGAATACGACTACGAGTTGGGTGATCCTCACAAAGATTACTCAACTCAAGAAAGTTGTAAGCACTAATAAAAACAAAGAAAAAAAAATATATATAAGGCACTTCCGTTGTAGTTGGTCCAGAGGTATCTGGTGCTGTACTTGGTAGGGCGGACTACGGTCCGATCCCCCGCAACTGCAAATGGGTAAAATAAAAAGGGGTTAAACCAACTCTTGTACCAGAATCCCATCACTTGAGATCAGAGTCACTAACCGGTCACTACACCATGAGTATGTACGGATAACGGGCTTAATGTGATTGCGCCTGAATGAAAAAGGACCTCGTACAAAAAGAAGTCTTAGCATAGTAAGGATATTAGGATCGATCTGTATACTTATGAGGTTTATGTCCACATTTCTGCGAGTAGTGTAATTACGATACCCTTGGTTCAGATAGTTAGTGCCTGACAACACACCCTTACTCGAACTTAGAAGCCCTCTTTGCCCAAAACCTGTATACACCATAATTTTCTTTCATCTACTTCTAAGAGTTGTTGCTTGAGGACAAGCAAAGGTCTAAGCGTGGGAGGATTTGATCGCACTAAATCGCACTATGTTTCTGACTCAACTATCACATGTTTTCCTTAGTTTTTATTATCATTTTCTCGTATTATGTTCCTTTTTACTTTGTTTTCAGGATTCTTGTCATTTCAGAGCCTTCTGTGAAGAAACGAGCCAAAACGCCAAGAAATTAGGGTTTTTCAAGATATTCTGCACTTATGGCGTTCAGCGCCGCGCCGGCTACAGGGAACACGATGACGTGGCCCACTTTCACCCAGAGACCAACTGCCACGTTCCCACGATCTGGCAGTTCCAGCCACCGCGCCCGCGGCCACTGCCACCGCGCCCGCGGCCTTCACAAAAGTTTCCCGCTCAAAAGAAGTTGAGGGGCATGCTGGTCTTTACGCATCTCAAGGATCCTCTATAAATAGTTTTCGATTTTCATTTTTTAGTTTCATCCAAGCTTAGTACAATCTTAAGCCATATACTATCAGTTTCTGTAAAGTAATAATCTCTTCACATCGGGGAGTTATTGCGGTGTAGATTGAGTTGTAATCGAGTCTTGGAGCACTTTGGTTGAAGTTCATCATACCAGCCTTACCATTCCGCAGATTTGTATCAGATTCAAGTCTCCGACTGGAGCAAGGTTCTATTTTATTGCATTTCTTTACTTATAATTGCTCTTACCATAGTCTACACGTTTTATAGACTCTAAATGCTCTTACCATAGTATACACGTTTTATAGACTCTAAATGCTCTTACCATAGTCTACACGTTTTATAGACTCTAAATGCTCTTACCATAGTCTACACGTTTTATAGACTCGCACTCTTTTACTTACTCGCTCTTATCATAGTCTACACGTTTTATAGACTCGCACTTATTATGTCTGGCTAAACTATAAAGGTTTGGATGTAATGATTGTCATCATGGTCGTGTTCCAATTATCATGCTAGTGAAAATACTCTGGGGATGTTTTGCTTTTAACTTAAGTCAATTATGTTTAAATGTTTATTGGGTAAGATCGAAAGCCGTCCAAACTAATGATACGACTTGATTATTATTTAACCAAACGAAAAGAGCGAAAGCCGTCGATTGGTTAAATAGGAATCATTGACCTTTTTAGAAAACAATTTTGAAACTATTTTCGGACGCGTTTGTAGGTTTGAAATCTGACTCTTGGTCAAAAGCCAAAAGTCTCTTTAAGTTAATCTTTCCAAGTAAAATTACTTTTCTGTTAAGTCAAAACTATCAATTTCTTAAAAATAGGTTTACCTCTTTAACGCGGAAGGCACCCTTTATATGTGACAATAAAGGAATTTAATTTAAAGAGTAAATTCGGTTCTTAGTAGTCAAAAGCTACAAGTTCCCGTTAAATTGATTCTTTGCTATCAATAGAAAATACTGCCCCATAAGTAGTTTCATCTACGCATGACCGGACCAATATCTGATTACATGATTTACATTCCAACCTGTCGTTTAAACTGTTATTTACCTCGCTCATTTACTTTGTTGCACTGCACTCACATCAATATTCTTGTTCACCTTAGATAAGCACCTTAGCAATAGAGTTGATAGATTGACAATTGGTCTCTGTGGTTCGATAATCTTATATATTACTTCGATAGGCTGTGCACTTGCAGTACTATATTTAGGCTATACGTTACAGGTCCCCCATCACCTCCCCGAAGCCTTGTAATAGCTAGATTTACATTTCTGCATTTTAAATTTCTACGAACTATTAAACTTTTTAGATGCATGACTAATAGGATTGTACGGCAAGAGATTTAAATCAAACGCTAGCAAACCTAAATGCAAATATAAATAACTGAATACAACACAATTGCACATGTACACCTCTAGGGTATCCCACTTTGGTTGCCTTCGGAAAAAACCGTCACAACTCTCGAAACGTGAGAGATTTTAGTGGCTACCCTCCGGTTTAAAGATCATATATCCCTCGATGACCCTCTAGATGTTGCCTCAGTAAAAATGATCTTAAAACCCTAGGGTAATTACTAAAGTTTCTTGCCCAATTGCCTTTGTGACTATAAACGTCCCTTCGAATGTTCAAAGATCCAACGACTAGGGATACCTACTCACTAAAAGTAAGATAACATTGTCTAAAGGAAAAGAGGAGAAGAACAACTCTTTCGAGTAAAAGTAGATAGTTCCTAGATGCTATGCTCAAAACAAATTTGTACACTTACATGAAACTTATTTCAAAAACACTTTCAAAACGCTTTATCAACACTCTTGACGACTGATACAAGAGTTATCATAAAGCAAGTTGCCTTGCTATTGGCACTTCAAAAAATACTTTTCAAAACACACAAAGTACAAGGTATTTCAAAATGAGCCAAGCTTCTAAGATCCCGTAGAAAACTACGGATGGAAAGGGTGCTAACACCTTCCATTTCCATAATCTAGCCCCCTTACTCAGAAAACCCTCGAAAGGTCTTTTTCTGTTCTTTTCACCCTTTCCTTTGTTGGATAAAAGAAAATTCGGTGGCGACTCTTGCTTACCGCAACATTTGCAAATACAAACGCAAAACCAGTATAACAGTCGTTTCTGCCACCGTATCACACTCTCCATTTTTGCGCATATTCTTTGAAACTTTCATTGGAACCCATGGTCATTCCTTGTAACTGCACTCTAGTTGGCGCCAGATCGGCATTGTATTGATATTGACGATAGAAGGTTGTGGCCAAGTCTTCCTGGGTATGGATGTTGGAACCCTCTAACTGGTAAAACCACTCCAATTGAGTCCCAGACAAACTCTCTTGAAATAAGTGCACCCAACACTTCTTATCAGTGGTATGTGGTTGAATTTTTTGGACGTAAGATCTCAAGTGAAGCTTCGTGCAGGAAACACCATCGTACTTTGCAAAAACCAGAATCTTGAATTTGTAGGGGATTGCCACCCCAGGAACCAAACCCAAATCACCAAAATCTAGGTCGTGCACAGCTTGAACTTCCATAGCCTTCAATCTGTCCACCAGTTGCTTATACTTGTCTTCAGCCGGTGAATATTGTTCGTCAAAAAAGTCCTCATCCTCAGAGACTGTATTTTTACCACCCCCAGCACTAGTGCTCCTTGCATCTTCATCCCGATTCTCATCCTCCTTGGAGGAGTCTTCTACCACTTGAACTTGTCGAGTGGGGTCCTTGAATCTTTTCCCCATGTTGATCAAAGCCTTCTTCTTGGTCTTCTTCTTTGCAACCAAAGTGACATCAGCTCTTGTTTCCCTTTGGCCAAGTTGAGCAAGGTTTCTTGAAATTGAGAATTTTGTGTTTGCAAGTCCTTCACAGTCTGCTCGAGATCCATCTTACTGAAATAAATAGTAGAAAGATGAGGAAACCCGTGTCGGGAAACCTGCTTATATTATGATGCATGTAATGTGAATGCAAATGTTTTCAAGGACCTTTAAGATTTAAATTTGTTTAAACAAAGAAGGAACAAACATTAATTGTATTAATAAGTTCAAACGGTTTACAAAAATGCCCATTGGGCTTAGAATGGAAGAAGCAAAAATAATACAAAATAAACTCCTAAAATAAAAAAGGACTCAAAAAACCCATGAGCGCATCCTCTTTGGTGCAATGTAGGCGTTCAAACTTCACTCTTCAAGAAGATGTCCGTGAGCTCCAAAACCTTCTTCTCACTTGCGTAGAACTAGGTTTCAAAGGTGTCTCACTCCCCTTTGAGTTGAATCCATGATCTTTGCAATTCTTCGAGAGTAGTAGGCATGTCAGGATGAAGAATAGTGTAGGGAACATCTCCTTCGGCAATAGGTTCCATGATGATAGGTAGGATGGCCTCATATGGCATCATGAGGTTTTAAGTGTGAGCTCGCACCCACTTAAGATAAGGCTCCAAAGGAATGGATTTCTTATGCCCCAATGTCTTGCTATCAACTTTGTTCACCATGCCTCAAGCTCGTACAAATCTTTGACGATAACCTTGGACATCGTTCTCATAGTCAAATACAATTCCTTGGACAAGCGTGTCATGAGGGCCATCCCTCCGAGCATAGCTAACAAAGGAGTGCAACACATAAGAATTCCCCTTCTCTTCATGGTGCGAGTGTGAAGAGAGTGCAAAATGTCTCCGAGTAAGGTAGGAACCGGGTTACGAGATAGAAATTTTTTGACCGTGTTCACATCTATAAGTTGGTCCGAGTTAGGAAATTATACCATCCCATAAACTAGAAGGGCCAAAACTTCTTCAAAAGCTTGCAAATCTAAATCATCCCAAAAGAGCTGAGCCTTCTCAAACAGAAATTTGTCTAGAAAACCCTTAACACCACTTCTTGTTTCCCAATTTTCCATAATGTCGGACCATTGTAAGTGTAAAGCTCGAGCAATCTCCTTAGGTATTGAGTATTTCTCAATACCGATGAAGGGTAGTTGATCAAGAATAGGAACTCCTAATAACTAAGAAATCTCCTCCATGGTAGGCACTAATTGGTAATCAGGAAACGTAAAGCAATGGTGTTTAGGGTCAAAGAATTGGAAAAGCACATGTACCATGTCCTCTTCAAAGTTTGAGGTAACCAAGTTGACGAGACGACCATACTTCTTGATGAATTGAGAATCATTTGGAACCCTTGACGCTAACTCTATGAGTTAAGGAGGCACTTTCACAAGGTTGATTTGGATGGTATTTCTTCGCATGGAAGCCATGTCCTATAAAACAGCACAAAGGTAAATCCCAAAAGTCCTTGAAATGGTTAGTGAAAAATTCCATGGTATAATGTCATGATGTTATGTACAAGTAAACATATACAAGCAAAGAAAACAAGTCCTTAGGTTTAGGCTTTCATGAGGTTTCATAGGTAAGTACCCTCTTGAAGTTTAGTTGGTTCACCCTCTCTTATAAAGTAATCGGGTTCTAGGGAATCTCAATATCATTGATCTTTCTTCATTGGGCATTGTTTCAGCGCGAGCCTCTGTTTTGGCGATCGAAATATCCCAAAATTCCGATCTCAATGAGCGTAGTATCAAGAATCAACCAACTTCAGACTGCACCAAAGTTGGCTATCTCACTACTTCCTAATGGCCAAGTCGTTCAACAAAAGGTTCTAAGGTCAGTTAGTGTTTCATGACACCACACAACGGTCTCGTATTCTCCTTAATTTTCCATAAGGTATACTTGTAACCACAAATGTGTCACACTAACGTAGCTATTGTTTGAACCAAATCGATCTACACCATACAGTTTCCACAATCTTTTCTACTTACTTAATGATGTTCCCAGATCTGGGTAGAGGATCAATATAAAACCCAAATAAAGACCCAAAATGTAAAGCAAACAAGTCAAATAATGAAATAATTTAAAGGTGATCTAGTCTCTAAGGTAACCCCACTTTTAAGTGATCATTTCCCCAGCAGAGTCGCCAGTTCTGTAATACGGTGGGAGAACTGACTTGGGTGTTTTGTGTTTGATCGCAATTGTTGCGGATAGCAAGAGTCACCATCGAATTTTATTTTATCCAATAAAGGAAAGGTTGAAAAGAACAGGAGAGACCTTTTGAGAATTTTCTTGAGTTCGGGGGGCAGATTATAAAAAGGGAAGGTGTTTGCTCCCTTTTCATCCATAGTTATCTACAGACTCTTAGTTGCTAGCTCACTTGGAAATGCTTTGTTTGGAATGTGCTTTGTGGTTGGTTTTGAAAGTATTTTTGAAAAGTGCCTTCATTTAAGCGAACTTTGTAATGATTCTCGTCTCTATAATAATGCATACAAAGTGTTGACTTTTGAAAATTTTCATTCGAAAGTGTTGGTGTGTTTGAAAGATGTTTTTTGAAAATGGTTATGAGCAAGAAACTATGAACGTTCTACCTACTCAAAAAGTCTTAGTTCTTTTCCTCCTCCTTTAGATATTGCTATCTTACCATTGACTGATAAGAAGCCCTGTCATTGGATGTGAAGGGACGGGTGTGAGTCATTGTATAGTCATAGAAAGCAATGTTTTAGGATACCTTAGCAATTTTTGTAAGGGTCTAAGACCATTTATGAAGACAACATTTGAAGGGTCATCGAGGAGCTATGGTCTTGTTTTTGGTTGTTTTGCTAAAGTATCCCACGTTTGAGTAACATGATTATTTTTATCTTAAGCAACAAGTGAGGTCAACCCTAGAGGTACAAAGTGTTTGTTTTCATGCTCTTTGTCTTTGAATTATAGTTTTCTACTTGTTGATTTTATGTCTTGCCATACAAATCCTAATTACTAGTAATTATATTGAAAGCGATAAATTATGGAAATGTAAAATTTTATGCTATTACATCAGTTGGGGGTGGGGGTACAAATTTACAAATGGGGTATGAAAGCAAATAAATCCTAATTTACTATTACAACCATATTGAATATGAACAAATAATGTACAAGAATGTATGATGATATACAAAGAAAAGGAAATTGTTCTTGTTTGAGTTTTTTGTATAAAGGGGCTTAATATTATCCTAACTAAACTAACAAAGTGAGAAAATAATTAATTATGTCTAAGTGGATTAAATAAGAACTAAATATAAATTAAATAGAAAAAAAAATTAGATTAGTTAAGAAAGAAATTTTTTAGGGTTTTTTTAAGAAAAAAGTTTTAAAGTTAACTTAATTAAACCTAATGAAGGAGATTAATTAAAATTCCTAAATTCTAAGTTAATTAAATTAGAAAATAGAATTAAAACCTAATATAAATTAAATTAATTAAAAGGAAGTTGTTAAGAAAATGTTTTTAGTCATTTGCTTTAAAAGAAATAAAAAAAACTAAATATTATAAATAATAAATATAAAATATTTTTGGTATTTTTTATTAATAAAAATAATAATAATAATAATAATATTAATAATAAAAAAATAGAAAAACAAAATTATATGTCAAGGGGGTAAGAAAGTGAAAATAGTGGTTTTGAAGAAAATCATATTTTTGTTAGGCCCAAAAGTCTGTTTTTGTTTTGTAACCAGAATAAAAAAATAAAAAGTGGGTTGCATGTATGTAAGCAAACAGGGGGTGCTCTGAGTAAAGGAGCAAGGCCCAGTCCAGGGGAGGCCCAAGGCGCGCTGTTTCAAACAAAAAAGGAAGTGAAAACAATAGAAAAAAATGCAAAACGAATGTTGGGGCTCGAACCCAGGTCCAAGAGGTAACAGGCGCGCGCTTTAACCAATGGGGTGGTGATACATTTGTTTATTAATACAAAACCATAAACATATATTTGAAAACCCGTCCTAGGCCAGTGTCATCTTCTTCCTCGCGCTAACTTCCATGAACAACATTTTTGAATTCTATAACTTGCTCATTTCTCAACCATTCTCAAAAGTGCAAACATCAAACTTGTTAGAAATTTCACCATAATTACAAATATGTAAACTAATTAACTTTAGTCTCAAAGATGAACACGAATTTTATTAGTACCAAATTTTGACCTAAATATTTCAGAAAGTTCAAGACTAAAATTCAAACTACTCAGGCAATATAAATGAATTCCAAGGGCATGGTCAGTTTCAGGGCTATGATATCTATATTTTATCTTCACAAATCAGAATCAAATGATGCTTGTATGAAGAGATAGAAGTTCATAAAACTCACCTTGCAGATGGAGATCGTGTTTTGAGTTTGAGTAACTTTCAAGGTGTTATAATGATCAGGTTAGCTTCCTTGAATCTCCAGGAAGTTAATGCAATGCTTAGCTTGAGTTGAGAATGGCTGAAATGGCATGGAGAAGTCAAGTTGCAGACCCCTGTTCTTGAGTTTCGACAATGGTGAAAATGGTGTTACAGTTTGGAAACAGGGATTGGGATGAGTTGTATTTGAGTTAAGGAAGCTTTTGAAATGATTTGGAGAGGAAACGCACGAGTGGTTTAAGATATGAAAGTTCTTGGGCAGAACTGTGGTAACAATGGAGTTTTTATGCAATTTCTGGTTTTCGGGAGTTTGGCTGAGTTTGAATGCTTGCTCAATCGTGTCCATGCTTGTAGAGGGGTGCTCAATTTATAGGCAAAGGCCTGGAGTGCTCAAGTTGATCAGAATTCAAATTTACATGTTTAAACTCAACATGTGATTTTTTGACAAAACAAGTTTCAATGCTTTGTACTTCTTGATCAAGAGTTGTTAATCCCTTTAAACACAATTTGTATGACTTTGTGGATGGAGTGTAATCAGAACAAATAAGTTAGGAGCTCAATGCATTGACTTTGGGCATAAAGCTTGCTTTACAAGAATGAAATGGTTGCCTTCTTCCCAAAAGGCCAACTTAGTTTGGATAATGCTTGAATCACTTGGATAAGGGCTCAATTAGTTGTGTAAACCATTAATTATGGAGTGAAATGCAAGTTTGATGCCTGCAAAGTAAAGATTATGCAGCATGGCTATGGATTTAGTCAAGTGTTCATCACAAAATTGACTTGTAATTCAAGTTTCAAACCCTAACTTCATCTCTTCGATTCTCTTAACTCAAGAATGAATTCAATGAGTTCTTGGACATTTTTGAAATCTTGTAATATCCTCTAAAACCTTCATGTTTTTCATTTTTGAATAATCCAACAGAAACTATGTGAAAAATTTTCATGAAGTTAGGTCAAAAAATCTGCCTAAACTAGTCAAATTTTCACCAAGTGTTTTTATCGAAAGTGCATGACTTTGTGGATTTATAACTTAAAATACAAGCATTTCTAGGACTTGATCAGTAAAGAAAAGTTGTAGATATCATCAAGATCTACAACTTTCATGATTAAAATTTTCTTTGAATCATCTTTCATCTTGGTGAAAAGTTGGCATGAAGTCATTAAAAAAAGTAAGACTTAAAAACACTTAGAAAAATTCTAAGTCTTGAAAAGTTTGACTTTTTAAGATGAATTTTGACTTTCTTGATTTCTTGATGATCAAGTTTCATATTTTTGAATTTCTTGATGAAATGTGATTTTTGAAACTCAATATTGACCAAAAAGTCAAAGTTTGACTTTTGGTGTATTAGTTGGCTTTTCATCAGTTGACTGAATTTCAACTATCAATCAATTGATCTTGAGAAATGAATTGAGATATGAAATTAGGTCAAAACTATGTATTTGAATCCTTGAGTTCATGTCTCAAACCAATAATTCATGTATTAGGTCAAAAGTCAAAGATTAGTCATTCTCAATCAAAACCCTAATTTTGACTATTTTGCCCTTTTGGTGATTTGAACAATTTTCTTGGGGAATTGTGATCTAAACTTGATCAATTGATACATATGACTTCAAAATGTTGATATTGGTCCAGAATCTTGAAGTTTGACTGTAAGTTGACCATAGTTGATTTTTTATCCAATATAGTTGATTTTGGGTCATTTGATCAATTGACTGAGCAATTTTGTGATCCAAGACTTGAAACTTGACATGAGTAATCTTGAGAGTCTCTAATGATCCATGAAAGTCATTTGAAGTATTAGAAGTCCAATTGTATTTGTGCAAACTCAAACCCTAATTTAAGGTATTAGTTGTTGAGGAGATGGCTTGATCTAGTCAACCCTTGTGCAAATTTGAGCTATTTAAGATCTTGTGAGAAATATCTTGAGAAAAGAGAGAGAAAATTTTGGGGTACAACAATTACATATACAACATTTGTCAATGATTCATGATTCAAAGATAAGCAATCACAAATACCACATATGTAACATTCACACCAGTATCACATAATGCACATCAATTCAACATTTCACATCGACACATGTGACTCAACTGCAATATACATGTGGTACTGACTGCTATCATTATCGGTCCTATCGGGTCCACATCTCCAAGACAAATAACCACCAAAAAAGCTCGTTCTCTAAGCTTTCAAACCCCCATCTCCAGGTTTGGGATAAGTCAATAATTACCACTGAATTACCAAACGTTGTCTCTTGACACAAATGATACATGTGCAATTTCAACATAAATATGCAATTAAGACCATCTCCATATCTTAATTGTACAAGCATATTTCACATAATTCAACATATTTAAATTATCATCACCAAATTGCACAACATACATACTTCATATCATCAATCACACACAATGCATTCTCATAGCATTAATCATCTCAACACATTATTATAACATGTAGAAAACAGGTTCTAATCATGTTATTCACATTTATCATTATTTCACATCATTCTCATACACAAAATCAAGTATCATATTTCTCATCAAAAGTTCTCCAAAACCAATCCAAAACACGTCGAATAAATTAAAATTCATGTAAATTAATAATAAATTATAAGCATCCATAATCCAGAACAATTTCAGAAAAGAATAATTTTTACATTCTAGACCGCACTAAGCGCCCTTTACCGCGCTAAGCGGCCTCTATGAAATGCAGAAAAATTCTACTACGAACAACTTCTGCCTCCTACGAATTTGTCCATCCAAATCTCATTCAAACACATATATTTCACCAATTAAATGTATTATAACCTATATCTAACATATAACATCAAATACAAACATAAAAACATGATTTCCAACATCGATTTCATAATTCTACATTCAAACCCTAACATGTCAAAATCTAGAAATTGAAGAACAAATCCCTAATTTCATGTTAATATCCATCACATACCATTATATACACTCATAAATCAATGAATACCCACTCTTAACTTGGATGTAAATACTCTAGAGTTTTATCTTCTTCTCTTCTCCTTTTCTCCCTTTTCTCCTTTTTCTTCTCTCCTCTTGTTTTCTTCATTTTCTCTTTCTAATTCTATATTTCCTTATTTTGTTCAACTCTTACTAACTCTAAATGGGCTTAACTTCACTTACCCACTCTAATGAAACATAAGGCCTAAATGTGTATTTTGTCATTCTCACACTCAATAACCCAATAACATATAATACACACTTGTTCCAATTAAATCAATTATTCATATAATCATACAAAATAAAATAATTAAATAATTTTAAAACCAAATAATAATTAACATGACAATTAAATAATAAAATAATTAATAAAGAAAATCAGGGTGTTACACAAATCCTAAGCCGACAACAATAAATTAGGAGGGAAAATTTTGGGGTACAACATGTTTTTACGAAGTTTACATGATCAACATGTAGCTTGTATTATGGTGATATTCCTCTCTCCAAATTTTAGTTTTGGTCGTTTTAGCCAAAATTTTCCAAAGAGGGAGATTGTTAGTTCCATGGTTTTATAGTTGGCTAAATTTTGGCTATGTATGTTTCTAAACATGGTTCTAAGTTGTTGTTAAAGAAAATGTTACAACATCCTTATCAATTATCATAACAATTTTACTATTATGTGTTTTTTAGTCAGATGTCGAAGGCAGATGTCATGACATCTTGATCTGGTTCTATAGTACAGCAGACATTGTTGTTTTAAATCTTGACAGATTTATTTTGATTCTGGAATATTCCTCCTGCATATGTTTAATAAATTTCGCAGGTCAAGAAGATTTTATCTGGAACAAGTTTATATCTCCAGTTATGCATTAGTTACTAAAATTTTTTATTGATACTAATTAGGAAACTTTGTGTTGGTTGTTCCAAGATTTAAGGAGATTTTGCTGCACAACAAATACAATTCTCAACTTGTGGATCAAGAAACTTTTGAACTCAAAATATCGAAGCCTATGGATTGAAGAAGTGTATTTAAAGAAGACTTGGCCTAATGTATCTTTAATTTTTCAACAATTGTAAAATTAGAGGAAGAAAATAGTCTTAGGTTTTGAGAGTCTCTTGTATATTGTGTAGGTGTTTGTCACCCTTATATGAATCGATACATGTGGTTGGCTTATTGTTCTCACTCAGAAGCCTTTAGGAAATGAGTTGAGTATTGTTCTTAGAGGAAGCTTTTAAGAAACTTTACGTATTGTTCTTGGTCAAGAGTCTTGGCTAAGTATTGTAATTTGGGAGTGTGATCTTCCTATTTTTATTGTTCATATTGCTTTGATTGTAACATGTTTTATAGACAACCCATGTGTTGTACCCCAAAATTTGCCCTCCCTTTTTCACAAGAAATCACAACCCTAGGGTTTTCTCTGATTTTTAAAGATTGGCTCAGGAATCGATCAAACAGACTTTTCTTTGGCAGTAAATCAAGAATCAGGGTTTCTCTCGCATTTCTCAGAATAAATTGAATCCACAGAAATTCAGTTTACCGTTACATTGGTTTCTCACTTTTTCAAGTTTGCTGAAAGGTCAACTGATTATTCTCAAGGCCTGATTATCTGGGATAAGAAATAGGAGCTGAGACTGTTATTTGGAATATCAAGACATCTGCTTGTTAATGGAGTGAAAGGTTTGCTGGTTAATGGAATGCTTGCTTGTTTATTATATAATGCGTATTGTGATTGGAATACTGATGCAAGGTTACGAGACTGCAAAGTTTTTGATTATTTGGAATTTAAGTTATCTGGATTAGAATTGTTGAAATGCAGTTTCAATTATTTTGATTTGAGAGTCTTAAATAATTAAGTGAAGATGCAAGGAAGAATGGCAAGATATGTGACAATAGAAAAGTTTTATTGGATAAAAACTTTTTTATTCATTTCAAATATTGTTACAAAAATGATTTATTATTTTTTAATATTGTAAGTTTTATAACTTATAGTATTTAAAAAAAAATGTTTACAATAAATGGAAAATAAATCTAAGCCTAAGCCTCCTAAGCTGCCATTGCCCCATGCTCCAAGTCTCTTGCTTCCACAGCTTCCTTTATCATCCAATTGATGCTCACCTGAAAAAAACAAAGGAAAAGAATATTAGTACAGTTAATTGAAGAAAATTTTAAATTGAAAAAAGAAAGGAGAAAATCATCATTAAAAGTTACCGTCTGGAATCAGAATGCTTATTTTTCATCACGTTTTATTTTTCTCTTTGCAAATCACAAGAAGATTGCTCTTCTTGGTTCACAAAGAGAAAATTAAAAATAAAAATTGAATAAATGCAAGCGTACAAAGCAGGCTGAATTTCAAATGCAACAGGCAGCAAACCAAGGAAAACATTGAACCAAACTGAGTTACAAAATTACAAAGGTAAACAGGCGCCAAACTGTCAAAGCATAGGTCAAACGATACAATGCAGCACAAGCAAGGAACCTGTTGTAACAAACAGCAAGCAAGGTCCCAAATTAAGCTACAAAACAAATTGCCCAAACTGAGTTATAAAACAAATTGGAGGCAAACTGTACAAATATGGCAAGCAGCATGAAAACAGAAAAATGCAGCAGGCAAAAGTAAACAGCAGGAAAACCAATTCACAAGCCAAAAGCTTGGCATAGTTTTTTTTTCATCATTTTCCAGACAGGGCAACTTTTTCAGAATATAATAAAAAAAAGCAAAAATGATTGTTTTCATGGAGAGAGAAAGAGAAAAAGATATCACCTTAGGTGAGGTTTGGCAGTTTGGCAAAAAGAGGCTGTCACAAAATAGCAAAGGGATATAAAACTAACAAACTGCATAACAGTAGAAAAAAAAAAGAACATTGAGCCAAGCTTGAAAAATACAAACTCTCCAAACCTGCCATCTCAAAAAAACAGTTATAACAAAAACTATAACCAGCTTGTCAAAACAAAACTGCAAGCTACCACAACCAAAAAGCTTGCTCAAACCACAAAGCCCAAACAGATCCTCAAACCTGTATAGCCAAGCCTGTAAAACTACAAGGTTCCCAACCCTGTAACAGTTCCACAAACAAGCAAACTAAAAACTCAAAAATCCTGTTATCAAAAGTCCACAAACCTGCAATCCCAAATTGCAAGTCAAAAAACACCACAAACCTGCAGTTCCAAACTGAAATACTACAAACTAAACCAAGCCTAGCAACCTGTTGTCAAACCTGTACCAAATTGCAAACAAGCCAATTCCCAAACAGTTTCAAACAAAAGCCAAGTCTAAAACTTAAAGCTCCAAACCTGTCAAACAAAATTGCCCAACAAAACACCATAACAGTTTCACAAACAAACTTCAAAGCCAAAAACTAGTTTGCCAAACAAACTAACAAAAAGTTTCAGAGACATTCTCATCATCAACCTTCAATATTCAAGAGAGAGGAAGAGCATTTCAGAAGCAACAAGAAGCAGTTTCAGAATAAGGTTCATCATTAACAAAACATCATCAACATTCAGAAAGAGGAAGAGAAAATCAGAAGAGAAATCGACAACAAAATCAGTCTCAGAACTGTGCGCATCATCCATATTCAGAAAGAGTAAGAGAATTTCAGAAGCATACAAACAGTTTCATAAGTTATTCTCATCATCAACCTTTCAGAGCCAAGAGAGAGGAAAGAGTTTTGGGAAGCAAAAAACAAAGTTTCCCAGAAGTGAAATAAACAAAACACAGTTTCAGAAATACATCATCATCAACAATCAACGAAACACAGTTTCAGAAATACATCATCATCAACAATCAACAAACAATAGGTTCTCAGAATCATTTCATCATCAAACATCAACAAATCAAGAGAAAGACAAAGATACCAGAAAAAATGCGCTTAGGCCATCATCTTCCTCGTATCTCCGACCACCAAGGAGGCGCCGCCAATCCCTCTCCCTCCATCTTCCAGAAAACATCTCCAAAGGTACGTTTTTTCTCAAACCTTTACTGCACCTCAAACATGAACAACAAATAAACATGAAACTGTAAGAATCAAACAAACATAAAACTGTAAAAAACTCAAATCCAGAAATGAACCTTACCCTTTGCAACCAAGGCCGTTAAGTGTTAGGAAGATGATAGAGTGAGAGGCAGTGCTCCGGTAGCTAGGGTTTAGGAGGAGTATCAGAGTATCATTGTTTGAGAAAGATGAAAAGATGAAGAAGAGAGAAAACGAGAGAGCGGCGCCGCTGAGACTTTCGTTCCATAAACCCTAACTGATTCAACCCTAAAAATGTTACAATGTTTGGTATTGGGCCTGGTCGTCCCACAATCAAAGCCCACAACATTTCTGTTGGCTCGTACCCCCCTTCTCCCTCCATTCTGCCCATTTTCCTTATAAATTTTGCTTTGGGCCTAACACATAAATCCCTAGCCCATCACTTTTTTAATTTCTTTTCCTTTCTTTTGATTAAACAAAATATTATTGTTTTGTTTTAATTAATTTGTTTTATTTTTGTTAAATAATATATTGAACTTTTTTTAGTTAGTTTTATTTTCTTCTTTATTATTTAATTTTGTTTCACACCATGAAAACACCAAAAAAATAATAATAGATTTTTTGCTTAAATTAAATTTTCTTTCTTTTAAGATCTTTTTTTTTTAATAAAACACAAACAATAATAATAATACTTAATCTTTCTTTTTTAGAGTAGATTTTATTTGTTTATTTATTTTTAAATAAATACATGCATTTCATAATTTATTGATTCTCTTTATTTTTATGTTTTGTTATAGCTTTATATTTGAATTGCGACAATTCGATTTGGTTGTAACACTTGATATTTGGACTTTATTATCCTTGTGAGATTCATCCCCATTTGTAAATAATTTGTACCCCCATCCCCAAATACTTTTGTAATAGCTTAGAATTTTAATTCTCGCACTTTATGCTTTCAAATATGCCATGACTAGAGATTAGGGTTTGTATGCGAAAATCTAAAATCAATCGCTAGATGACCTAAATAAAAGAACTAAATGAATGAAAATCACAAACACAATGCACACTTGCACCTCTAGGGTAACTTCGCTTGTTGCCTCGGAAAATGAAATCATGTCCCTCGAATATGAGACACTCTAGCAAATGTCCCTTCGATAAACAAATATCGTAGTCCCTCGATGACCCTCGATGTTGCCTTTGATAAAACGATCTCGTCCCTTACAAAATTGCTAGAGCGTCTCACAAGTTTCTTTCAATGATTGTATACGATGACCCGCGCCTGTCCCGTTTAACATCCTAACACAAGGTTGTTCACCAAATGCAATGGTGAAATAACACTGTCAAAAGGGTTAAAAACATAAGAAAGATCTTTGAGTAAAATAGGGTAGACAACTCTTAGTTACTTGATCAAAGCTTACAAAACATCCTTGCTACTTTCAAACACACATCACAACACAATTTCAAAACAAGCTTTCAAACATTGAAACATCTTTTCAAAAGACAAACACCTTTGTAAAACATTCAAACAAGAATTGTTACAAAGGTTGCCTAAACATAGGCCTCTTTTCAAAACATTTTCAAAACCACACACAAAGCACCATTTCAAACAATTGAAAAGCAAAAGCAAGTGATCTAAAATGAGTAACTAAGAGCCCATGGAAAACCATGGATGAAAAGGGTGCTTGCACCTTCCCTTTTCATAATCTACCCCCCGAACCCAAGAAAACATCTCAAAGGTCTTTCCTGTGCTTTTTGACCTTTCCTTTGGATAAAATAAAAAGTCGATGGTGACTCTTGCTAAACCTCACAATTGCGAACACAAGCGCAAAACCTCAAGTCAGTTCTCCCACCGTATCACACCCTGTGACTGGGATATGTCTTTCATCACTGTGGTGATTGGAAGTGGGATGTCGATTTCTTAGACCTAGGTAGTAGTAGCATTGAGTAGGGATACTTGGGACTATTTTAGCTTTGAGCTAATACTTCTTATAGTGTACTTCCTTCCTGGCTTGGCAGCCCCTATAGTAGGTGAGTTAGCCTCGAACTGGGTTAACATATCGTTGTGTTCTTTATCTTTCTGTTGTTTAAGTTTCTGTTATAAAACTGTTCAGGATGTCAGAACGAATGTTCTAACATCTGTCTTGACATTTGTATGATGTTGGAATTTAAGTATTTCCATGTGTTTCCTGTACCAGAAAAATTTTAGAGAAGTTCGACAAGACGAAGTGAGAGGTGATGCAGGCCTAAGAAGACCTCAGAGAACTAGACACGTGCCTGCAAGGTTGCAAGATTGTGTGATTACATCATATGATGTGATTGATGATGAAGGTGAGCTGGTACATTATGCTTTATATGCAGATGTAAAACTTGTCAATGCAACTGAGGAATTGAAAGATTTAAAGTGGGTGAAAGCAATGAATGAGAAATTAAAGTCCATCGAAGTCAACAACACTTGACCCCTTATCGAATTACCTCAAGGAAAGAAGTCAGTTGATGTCAAGTGGGTATACAAGGTGAATTTGAATCCCAAAGGGGGAGTAACTCGACACAAAGCAAGGCTTGTGGCGAAAGGATTTCTTCATAAAGAAGGAATCGACTTTGATGAGGTTTATGCACCTATTGCTAGAATCGAAACAATTAGGTTGGTTGTTAGTATAGCAGAAATAAACAGTTGGATCATATGTTAGATGGACGTGAAATGTGAATTCCTGAATGGGCCCTTAGACGAAGAAGTTTATATTGCACAACCAGTTAGATTTGTGAAACATGGAGAAGAGAGAAAGGTATACAAGCTGCATAAAACCCTGTATGGACTTAATCAAACTCCAAGAACTTATAATAAGAAAATTGATAGTTTTCTAAGAGAAAAGGAATTTGTGAAGTGCACAACTGAGCATGGAGTATATGTAAGAAGAAGAAAGAGTAAATTACTTATAATATGTCTCTATGTCGATGACTTGTAAATAACAGGTAGTTGCAAGAAGGAGATCGAAGACTTCAAAGGTGATCTCAGCAAGGAATTCGAAATGTCAAATATGGGTGACATTTCATATTTCCTTGGCATCAAATTCTACAAGAGTAGTAAATATTTGATGATGCATCAAAGAAGATATGCAGAAGAAATTCTCAAGATATTTGAGATGGAAGAATGCAAATCAACATCGACACCTATAGAACCAAGACTGCAACTATCGAAAGATTTATAAGAAGATGATGTCAACCCGACCCAATACAAAAAACTTATTGGGTCATTATGATACCTTTGTCACATAAGGTCTGACTTAGCATACAATATAGATATGGTAAGTAGATTCATGCAGAAGCCAAATGTATCATATCTAGCAGCGACGAAGAGGATACTAAAGTATCAGAAAGAAACTCTCGACTATGGTGTTAGACAATGAAAATGTATCTAGACGGGGTGACTATATACCCGATTTAAAAACTCCCGAAAATTATGGTTTTGAAAAGATTACTTAACAAAGGGTTTAAGAGGAAGCTTTTCAAAACAAGTCGTCTATATGAACAGTTATTGGAAACTCGGATATTTAACTATATTATAAATTGAAAATGGAATGAATATGATAAAATTAATTAGTTAGACTGTAATCAAGTAACATGTTATCAATCATTTGTAGCAAGTTACTAGAAATTCTATTGCCAATGGAAATATTTAAAAGAACAAACAAAATCAATTGTAAAACACTTGGTGTGCAATTGAATTTTCCTTTAAGTTGTGTTGATACACAAATGCACTTATAACCAAAAGTGATTATAAGCAATATCAACACTTGATGTAAATAAAAAATAGTCTGAAATATTTCTTACAATTCAATTGATAACACAATGCTATTAGACAAATTGATTCATGATATTTAAAGCAATTAAAAGTGATAATAAAAGAGACACGAGGATTTGTCTTCACAGTTTCCCCACTTTCGTCCTCGCGTGTGGGTACGTCTTCGCCTAATTCCAATGGAATTAGGATAATTCTTACTATGCAAAAAAGTTAATACAAGAGAAGTGTTCAAGAGAAATTCCATAAACCAAATGTTTATTGTTTATTCAACCCCTTCTCGTCTTTTGATCTTGAGCAAGACCAAGACACAATAGATATCAATTGAGTTATCGACATTGCTACTCATTTTCATTCTTTATCTCCAAAGCTTTCACACACGAATGATCAAATTGTACCTATTATAACACAAGATTTTAGTTGTAATTCGCCTTTCTCTTGCTACTTCCTTTGCGTTCTTATCTCCAAAGTATCCCTTGCATTCTTTATCTCCAAAGGACTTCACTTGGTCGCAATTACCTCTTGAATGTCTTGCAGAAAACCTCCAAATCAATCGATGATCTTGGAGGATAAACCCATGATTTTTCCTGATGAAGACCCCTACAATTCTCAATCCAATATTCTCATCTACACAAGAACCTAATCGGACGTTATGAAACCTCGTCTAGATGGAACCCCAATTGAAGATCGTTACAATGGAATGTCAGTGTGTATGCATAGGTTAGAGGTTGAAGATGAAGAGCAAATATGGGCTTATTTTATGGTATCATCAAGTTGTAAATGATACATGAATGATGTATTTATAGTTGAATGATGTATTTAAGTTTAAACTATATGTGTCGACCTGAAGGTTTGAATGTGTAGACTGAAACAAGTCAGTGGCTACATGCTTTAAAACTATAGTGAACGTGTCGACCTGAAGATCGTATGTGTCGACACATAAAATAAATTTGTCTATAATTTCATAAAAGTTCCAATATGTGTCTACCTGTATGATGCATGTATCGAACTAACCAAGTCACAGGATAAATACTTATTTATTAAGTTGCATGTGTCGACTTGAAATGTGTATGTGTAGACACATGCAGTTCACTTTTGTGTAAAAACACTTTTTTAATGCATGAGACTATTTTCAATATGATTCCAAACTATCCCAAGACTTCTAAATGAAAGGGATGCCACATTAAACTCATAGACAACGTCCAATAGATGAAATTCTAGGTTCTCGTATTTTTGACATCATTCAAAACAAATATGAAGGCAAGTTTCACTCACATATGGCATTTTGTTTCTTGCAAATGATTAAGGAAAAGAATGCAAGTTAGTGGGGTACACTTATTCAAGTTAGTGTAGTGACGTGGAGGATCAAAAATCCACAATAGAATATGTGTTTATGCTAGGTGGTGCCCCACTTGCTTGGAGTTCGAGAAAAGAACCAGAAGTGACATTATCATCGTGTGAAGCAGAGTACATAAATGTTTCTCATTGTGCATGTCAAGCAACATGGGTGGTGAACTTGGTCGAAGAGATAATAGGAAAAGATCATGGGGAAATTACCATGAAGATCGACATCGTGTCAACTATCAATCTGGAAAAGAATCCAATAGCACATGGTCAAAGCAAGTATATCGAAATGAGGTTCAACTATCTTTGAGAGCAGGTAGCATAAGGGAAGATAAAGATGGAACATTGCAGAACTGAGAATCATATTGCAGACATCATGACAAAGGTACAAGAATTGTTCGATTAGGCTGATGTTTCCAGATCAAGCAATCAATGTAGATGGTGACTTAATCGAAGAAGCCATGATGATGAAGCCTTGAGCAATTCAAATTAGAACTCAGAGCCATCAAAAAGAAAAAAAGCTTGGGAGCTTGTTGAAAGAATCAATTGATGTGAAATGGAGATGCAAGTCGAAACGAACACCTAATGGGATGAAACCTGTCCAGGTTCACTCAAAGTTCAAAATGGCATGAAATATCTCAAAATGGAAACTTTTCAAATCTTTCGATTATGCTTTCAAAGCCATGGTTAACGGATGATTCATGCCATATGTGTTCATCACCACACCCCTATAAGTACAAGACTAAATCAGAAGCAAAGGGAGACAGATTTCCTATCAAAGCTCCACGATCACACACGGCCTCAGAAAACCATATCAAAATCTCAAAATCTCACAAAGTTATCAAAACTCGAAACACACTTTGCACGTTCCTCTAGTCCAAACGAATACCAGATTCGTATTCCTGAGATTCTCATAAGCCCATACCAGCTCTCCTCCAAGTCTAAAGCATGCCCAAAAGTTACGCACCAAGCCCACCAATCCTTGGTAAAATTCTGGATCATAACCCTTCGAATACATAATTTAAATATGTTTTATATGCATGTTTATATTATTATTGATCATTGGGTTAAGTCTAATGTGATACATGCAAATATGAGTGATGGAAGTACAGGGTTCCATTTTTAGGGCTTCGAAGCAGCCAAGCTTCGAACTGGGTGATACAGGGACCTTTTGCCAATTTTAACCCCAGATTTGGATTCAGGGGATGGTATTACGTAGGGTAGGGTCCTTGGATTTGCTTCGATCCAATATTTGATCAAGTTTGCAAGTGTGTGTGCAGGGGAAGGACCTGGGTTCAATACCTAGGTCGTGCATTTTTTTTATAACTATTTCCTTGCAGATCTGGCGCTTCAAGTCCAAACGCACACACCATTCACCATCATATCATCACCATCTGATCCAGATCCAAACGCCTCAACATGCAGCTTTATGGTAGACCCTCAAGGTCTAGCAACATAGGATCCAGCACAGCTTCTGAATTCTGTTTATTTGGGCCTAACGTTTTCCAAATCATACCACCCCTTGTTTACTTTTGCTGCCTGGCTCATTTTATATGTTTGTTTTTGTTCTTTTTAGTTACTTTTTATTTAATTATAAAATCCGATAAAATCACAAAAAATAGGTTTTAGTTGTTTTTATTAAAATTAATTTTTTTAATTAATTAATTACCTTAACACTTTCTTAAAATTAAAATTAAGTATGCTTAGATTTTATTCTCTTTTATTAAACAAAAACAAACAAAAAGATTTTCTCTTAGGATTTTTTTTAGACGTCCTTTCAATCCGCCCGTGCTATTATCTTTCGCATTCTATTTTTCATACTATTGTAACTTCCTACTGGATGTAATAGAATAACTGGGACTTTTACTCTTTCTGCTTTATTCCCCATTTTGGACATGTAATTAACCCCCCTCCCCGAAGCCTTGTAATAG
Organism: Vicia faba; assembly: GCA_948472305.1. Classification (NCBI taxonomy): domain Eukaryota; kingdom Viridiplantae; phylum Streptophyta; class Magnoliopsida; order Fabales; family Fabaceae; genus Vicia; species Vicia faba. The sequence continues at coordinate 816,032,675 of OX451741.1, read as the reverse complement.
CTAGATTTACATTTCCGCATTTTAAATTTCTACAAACTATTAAACTTTTTAGATGCATGTCTAATAGGATTGTATGGCAAGAGATTTAAATCAAACGCTAGCAAAACTAAATGCAAAGATAAATAACTGAATACAACACAATTGCACATGTACACCTCTAGGGTATCCCACTTTGGTTGCCTTCGGAAAAAACCGTCACAACTCTCGAAACGTGAGAGATTTTAGTGCCTACCCTCCGGTTTAAAGATCATATGTCCCTCGATGGCCCTCTAGACGTTGCCTCGGTAAAAATTATCTTAAAACCCTAGGGTAATTACTAAAGTTTCTTGCCCAGTTGCCTTTGTGACTATAAATGTCCCTACGAATGTCCCTCAAACATCCAACGACTAGGGATACCTACTCACTAATAGTAAGATAGCATTGTTTAAAGGAAAAGAGGAGAAGAACAACCCTTTCGAGTAAAAGTAGATAGTTCCTAGATGTTATGCTCAAAACAAATGAGTACACTTACATGAAACTTCTTTCAAAAACACTTTCAAAACGCTTTATCAACACTCTTGACGACTGATACAAGAGTTATCATAAAGCAAGTTTCCTTGCTATTGGCACTTCAAAAAATACTTTTCAAAACAGACAAAGCACAAGGTATTTTAAAATGAGCTAAGCTTCTAAGAGCCCGTAGAAAACTACAGACAGAAAGGGTGCTAACACATTCCCTTTCCATAATTTATCCCCCTTACTCAAAAAACCCTCGAAAGGTCTTTTTCTGTTCTTTTCACCCTTTCCTTTGTTGGATAAAAGAAAAGTCAACGGTGACTCTTGCTTACCGCAAAATTTGCGAATACAAACGCAAAACCAGTATAACAGTCGTTTCTGCCACCATATCACACTCTCCATTTTTGCGCATATTCTTTGAAACTTTCATTGGAACCCATGGTCATTCCTTGTAACTGCACTCTAGTTGGCGGCAGATCGACATTGTATTGATATTGACGATAGAAGGTTGTGACCAAGTCTTCCTAGGTATGGATGTTGGAACCCTCTAACTGGTAAAACCACTCCAATTGAGTCCCAGACAGACTCTCTTGAAAGAAGTGCACCCAACACTTCTTATCAGTGGTATGTGGTTGAATTTTTTGGACGTAAGATCTCAAGTGAAGCTTCGGGCAGGAAACACCATCGTACTTGGCAAAAACCAAAATCTTGAATTTGTAGGGGATTGCCACCCCAGGAACCAAACCCAACTCACCAAAATCTAGTTCGTGCACAGCTTGAACTTCCATAGCCTTCAATCTGTCCTCCAGTTGCTTATACTTGTCTTCAGCCGGTGGATATTGTTCGTCAAAAAAGTCCTCATCCTCAGAGATTAGATTGTTACCACCCCCAGCACTGGTGCTCCTTGCATCTTCATCCCGATTCTCATCCTCCTCGGAGGAGTCTTCTACCACTTGAACTTGTCGAATGGGGCCCTTGAATCTTTTCCCCATGTTGATCAAAGCCTTCTTCTTGGTCTTCTTCTTTGCAACCAAAGTGATATCAGCTCTTGTTGCCCTTTGGCTAAGTTGAGCAAGGTTTCTTGAAATTGAGAATTTTGTGTCTGCAAGTCCTTCACGGTCTGCTCGAGATCCATCTTACTGAAATAAATAGTAGAAAGATGAGGAAACCCGTGTCGGGAAACCTGCTTATATTATGATGCATGTAATGCGAATGCAAATGTTTTCAAGGACCTTTAAGATTTAAATTTGTTTAAACAAAGAAGGAACAAACATTAATTGTATTAATAAGTGTGATACGGTGGGAAGAACTGACTGTTTTTGGAATGTTGGTTTGCGTTTTGCGTTTGTTTTTGCAAAATGTCACGGTAAGCAAGATTCGCCACCGTTTTTTATTTTATCCAACAAGGAAAGCAAAAAAGCACAGAAAAATTCCTTTTTCGAGATGTTTCTCGGGTCCGGGGGTAGATTATAGAAAGGGAAGGTGTTATCACCCTTTCTATCAGTGGTTATCCATGGGCTCTTAGATACTTGCTCGTATTGTTTTCAAAATTGCTTTTCTTTGTGTTTGTGGGTTTGGAAAGAGTTTTTGTTTGAAAGGTGTAAGTGCGAAAAGTTTTATTTTGTTTTGAGAGAGCAAGTACTTAAGAACCATCTACCTACTCGAAAAAGGAATCAATCTGTACTAATGTCCTTTAGACAATGCTATCCCACTATTGATGAGTAGGTAGCACCGTCGTTGGAGTTTAAGGGTCAATTCGATTAAGGGACGTGCGGTCACTAAAGCAATGTTAGGACGCCTTAGCGGTAACCTTAATGTCTTAGATCATTTTTCTGAGGCAACTGTTTCGAGGCGACTATGATCTTTGGACAAGAGGGCGGCCTCTAAAACAACCTATACTCAATGACCGCGTACGAAGGCAACCAAGTGAGGTGTACCCTAAGAGTGCGCATGTGCGAGTGTGTTGTTTTCAGTTATTTTGTCTTTGTACATGTGAGTGGTTATCTATGTTGATTTTAGGTTTAACATTTGATCTTGTCATGCATTCCCTATTATCAAACATCTAACAGTTTATAAGTTGCGGAAATTAAATTGCGGAATTTAAAACTAACTATTACAAGGTGTTGGGTATTTACATCGCCAAAAACAACCCTTGAAATTAAAATGCGGAAAATAAATAAAGCGATAAAATAATCAAAGTCCTATTAAACTATTACATTCCGAGAAACAGATACAATACTGAATAAAATAATGGATCCCGTGCGAGAAATTGAATCGGGCGAGTTTTAGGGTTTTGACCCTTTGATTATTAAAGAAAGAATTTTTTTGTTATTTTTGAATTAAAAGAAAATTAAACTAAACTAATTATTGAATTAATGAATAAATTAATTAATAAAAATATTTTTGGATTTTTTTGATATTTAAAGAAATAAAATAAATTTGATCAAAGTTAGTAAAACCTAATTATCTAAATTAATTTTAATTATTGCAAAAGATATTAAAGTTAATTCCTAATTAGACTAAATTAATTAAATTAATATTTATTTACAAAAATAAAGTGCTGAATTTAACTTTAATAAATAAAATATATTTTTTTGGTTTTTGATTTTATGAGGAAAAAGTCTTGATTGGTTAATTAAATTAAAAATAATAACAATAATTAAATGAAATAAAAAAAAATAAAGAGAGTTAGAAATATATGGGCCTGATTTTGGGAGGTTTGCTTAGCAATTTCAGGGCCCATGAACATGCAAGCCTGTGTTGACTTTCTGATCTAGTGTGCGTCCATTGACTCATCCCTATGGTGGATATTCAACCTGAGTCATCAGATTTGGCCTGGGGCCATCTGGCGCTTTGAGATTTGAGGACCATGGTACATCACATGCTTGAGTTTGTACTGGAATTCCTGAAAGAAAATAATAACAAAGATATTGGGGACCTGGGATTCGAACCCAAGTCCTGTTGGACTTTGCACTAACACCTTCGCCACTGACCAACGTGCTTCAGTTGTTATAGTATTGGATAACAATTAATATATTGGAAAAACAAACAATATGCCAGAATTAAAAAAAAAAAGCGCGAATTTTGAATCAACGAATGGGAAGGGGACGCATCATCGTCTTCCTCGTTGAGACCTGGATATTTACCTGCGGCTTTTCATCCGCAGCTAAATCCGTATGTGTCTCCTAAAATCAAATCTAGGCCATGGAAATTGATTCCAAGAACATGGTCATGTTCGTCTACCTCTCGTGATTATGTCCATTTCCATCATTTGCCCTGATTTTTCCTGAAAATAAAACGCCCAAAAATAAAAACCAAGAACCCTAGATTCGGGTATGGCACTACAGGTCATATAAACACAATTGGTTAATGCAGAAAGCTTGCAAATTGAATGAGCATCATGAATATACCAAAGATTTGTTCAAAAGATGCAAAAATATGGAGTTGCAATTTCAAGTGCATAGCGGTTTTGTGAGAGGCTTACAGCGCGATTGAGAGGGTATGAGAGTGTGCTTTTGATTGCTTCTAACTCAGTGGAGGTCCAGCAATTGATTCACGTTGAGATTTGGTGTTGAAACTGCCTCTAAGCACGATTTCAGATTCACACTTTTTTCAAGTTTTCTCAAGTTTGGTTTTGATGGTTCTGTAGCTTCTAACCTCTTTTTCTCGTGCCTTTCACTTGTATATGTATAAAGCAATACATTAGGTCAAGTTTTTTTGGACTGAATCTTTGTGCATTATGGCTTGAAGATATGATTTGATTCACCATTGATAACTTTCCAAATCTGTCCAAAATCCATCTTTTTGTTCATGATATGGTGAGATACGAATTTGATCCACTTTATGATGATGATTAGATCCTGAAATAGCCAAAAGGAGATCCAATAATCAATGTTTGGATTTTATATGATTTAAATTGATTTAAAATGCAATAATTAATTAAAATATCAAATTAAATAATAAAATTGATAAATGGTCATGAGGCTGAAGCTAGGACACGTGTGGAGTGTGAAAAGATCAAATCAAGTTAAAAAGAATGGGCCCATTTGACAAAATTTGAAGTTTTGGGGATAGTTGACTTTTGGCAATTTTGCAAAAATGCCTAACTTCAACAATGCATAACTTCTTCAATTTTGAACTTTTGGAAGTGTTCTTGGACTTTTTGGAAGGCTTGAGATGTCCTATAACTAACCCTTTTGGTCTCATCTCATTTGATATTCCATGATCAAGTTATAAGCTTTGGCAAAAAAGGTGTTTTTGTTGACTTTCAAAAATGACCTATAATGTCCAAATTTGCAACTTTTTGTGAGTGCATTTTCTGATCTTGGGGTATGAAGATGGATTGTAGGAAATTGCAACCTATTCAAAATGAGATTTGTATGTTTCATTTCTCATAAAGTATGAGAAAGATATGCTTGGTCAAATTTAAGTTGACTTTTCCTACAAAATCCTAATTTAGCAACTTTTGAGTCTTGATGAATTTTGAGCAATCCATGATGAGTCATGATCAACCCTTGATCAAATGATGAAATATCCTTAAAAATGAGAATGTTGACAAAAAATATTGAAGTTTGACTATTTGTAGGTCACAGTTGACTTTTGCCCTAGCACAGTCGATTTTTGGACCCTTTGAGCAATTGACTGACCAAACTTCCTCTACAAGGCTTGAATTTTGACATGGATGATCTTGAGAACATCTTAGGACATTAGGGAGAACTTGAGGTCATTTGGATGCAAGGACCTTGATGCAACACAAAACCCTAATTTGGAATTGACTGCCATAGGAGGTAGCTTGACTGTCCAACTCTTAAGCAATCTTGAACCACTTGGAGATTATTCTTGCAATGTCTTGGGAAATATGAGAGGGAAAATTTTGGGGTACAACAGCTGTCCCTGTTCAATTTTCTTAAACCTGAGGATGTAGATTGGCTTTCGGGCCTTTCGTGATCCGAAGGTGGAAGATGATTGAACACTAGAGTGCCCAGAAATTTGCACTCGCATGAAGTGGTATCAGCATTGTGATGATATCAGGAATGGGCTTACAGATGCCATTTGGAGACTGTTGATAGGTGGTCTGAACTTCGACTGGAATACGAATCAGGGAGATCTTATCGGCGATCAAACTGAACTAGAGGAGGTCTTGGATTAACTTTGACTGGATCGACATCAGAAAAATCTTTAGGAATCAATTTAACTGGACCAGACAAGGTCTTGGAATAACTTTGACTGGATCGGAATCAGAAAAATCTTTAGGAATCGATTTAACTGGACCAGACAAGGTCTTGGAATAACTTTGACTGGATCGGCATCATAAAAATCTTTAGGAATCGATTTAACTGGACTAGACAAGGTCTTGGAATAACTTTGACTGGACCGGCATCAGAAAAATCTTTAGGAATCGATTTAACTGGACCAGACAAGGTCTTGGAATAACTTTGACTGGATCGGCATCAGAAAAATCTTTAGGAATCGATTTAACTGGACCATAAAAGGTCTTGGAATAACTTCAACTGGAATACGAATCAGGGAGATCTTCGCAGCGATCTAACTGAACCAGAAGAGGTCTTGGATTAACTTTGACTGGATCGGCATCATAAAAATCTTTAGGAATTGATTTAACTAGACCAGACAAGGTCTTGGAATAACTTTGACTGGATCGGCATCAGAAAAATCTTTAGGAATCGATTTAACTGGACCAGACAAGGTCTTGGAATGTCTTTAACTGGAATACGAATTAGGGAGATCTAAGGGTCGATCTGACTGAACCAGAGAAGGTCTTAGATTAACTTTGACTGGATCGGCATCAGAAAAATCTTTAGGAATCGATTTAACTGGACCAGACAAGGTCTTGGAATAACTTCAACTGGAATACGAATCAGGGAGATCTTATCGGCGATCTGACTGAACCAGAGGAGGTCTTGGATTAACTTTGACTGGATCCGCATCAGAAAAATCTTTAGGAATCGATTTAATTGGACCAGACAAGGTCTTGGAATAACTTTGACTGGATCGGCATTAGAAAAATCTTTAGGAATCGATTTAACTGGACCAGACAAGGTCTTGGAATAACTTTGACTGGATCGGCATCAGAAAAATCTTTAGGAATCGATTTAAATGGACCAGACAAGGTCTTGGAATAACTTTGACTGGATCGGCATCAGAAAAATCTTTAGGAATCGATTTAACTGGACCAGACAAGGTCTTGGAATAACTTCAACTGGAATACGAATCAGGGAGATCTTCACAGCGATCTAACTGAACCAGAAGAGGTCTTGGATTAACTTTGACTGGATCGGCATCAGAAAAATCTTTAGGAATTGATTTAACTGGACCAGACAAGGTCTTGGAATAACTTTGACTGGATCAACATCAGAAAAATCTTTAAAAATCGATTTAACTGGATCAGACAAGGTCTTGGAATAACTTTGAATGGATCGGCATCAGAAAAATCTTTAGGAATCGATTTAACTTGACCAGACAAGGTCTTGTAATGTCTTCAACTGGAATACGAATCAGGGAGATCTTAGGGTCGATCTGACTGAACCAGAGAAGGTCTTGCATTAACTTTGACTGGATCGGCATCATAAAAATCTTTAGGAATCGATTTAACTGGACCAGACAAGGTCTTGGAATAACTTCAACTGGAATACGAATCAGGGAGATCTTATCAGCGATCTGACTGAACCAGAGGAGGTCTTGGATTAACTTTGACTGGATCGGCATCAGAAAAATCTTTAGGAATTGATTTAACTGGACCAGACAAGGTCTTAGGATAACTTTGGCTGGATCGGCATCAGAAAAATCTTTAGGAATCGATTTAACTGGACCAGACAAGGTCTTGGAATATAGCTGAGGACTTTAACTGCATCTTTCCTGAAAGGTAAAGGTCAGTCATATGCAATGCATGATATGGATCAAGCAATGATGTTCTCAACATAAATAAGATTGTATGGTATGATACGTATATGGATGTATCATGATGTATGGGAATGTAATGTTTTATCTGGGGAAAATAAATCTCGGATAGCTGCTGGAGAATAGAGTTGAATTCTTCGTTTCCGCTGGGGATGATGGACGAAAGTGATTGTGAGAATAAACCTGCGGGAGAAGATAACTCCGTTGAGGAATAAACTGATGAAGTGATTACTCTGTGGGAAAGAAATGTTATGCTGAAGATTCCACTGATAAACTCTATTGGGGATAGATTACCGTTGCTGGTGATACTGAATCTCTTGAGGATTGAATTCCTGTTTGTGAAAGGAAAGAACTTCGCTGGGGATGATATTTCAGTTGCGACTTACTGGGGATAACCCTGTTAGACTTTTGTGGGGATAATCCTCTGAATTCTGCTGGGAATGATCCTTTGAACTTGGCTGGGGAGATTTATTTTGTACTCCGCTGGGGATAAACCTTCAAAGTCTACTGGGAATGATGCTTCAACTCCACTGGGGAAGCTTTTTTAGTCTGTGCTGGGAAAATTTAACTCCAATGGGGGTATCTTGTATTCTGCCGGGGAACATTCTGTTAGAACAAAGTTTGAATCTACTACCCTAAGTTTAAGTTTTGATGATAACAAAATGCTAAGATACATATGATTCATGTAAGACACATATGCTATCTAACAATTACATTCTGTTTTACAGAAACTCTGATGGGTATCAGCATGAGAACATCCTCATCAGCATCAGAAAATTGGATATCAACATCAGCATCAGAAGATGTTATATCAGATACCAGAATCAGAAGATCAACTTGCGCTTATGCTGAAGCTTGATGAATAGATATGCGCTCAACACTCTGAACTCTGATAAAGACAACAACAGTTCATCAGCACCTAAGCAGCGTCAGAATGAGCCAAAGCCAGAACACGCTTAAGTGGCAACGGTACTGTGCATTCAAGATGATTTATTACCAACGACATCATTCCAGACAAGATCTGCTTAATAAGGAAAGAATGTTATTGGCATTGAAACAGAATTATTACTCCAACGTACACTATTTCCAATGCTATATAAACAAGTCAATGAAGATTGAATTGGCTAATGCTCTACAACAATCTACACGCCTAAAAGCTATTCATCATCTTCTTCACTCTCAGTTTCCTAAAAGCTCTCAAATTCCTTACTCAATTATTTTAGCAATCTAGTTTTCATAAGCTTAGGTTGTGTAGTATAACAGTTGTGATAAACAGTTTTGTAGAAAACATTCACACACCTAGATTTCAATTCTTTGTAAGAAAGTAATTCCTTGAGAAACCGGTTTGTGGTTTGCATCAAGAAGGCTTTAGCAGTTGTTAAAGCAAAGTGTAATATTCAGTTGAATATAGTGGATTGAGACCTCGTTGGAGAGAGGCGAAATCACCTTGACGGGTGGACTGGAGTAGTTTGAGATCAAACGAACCAGGATAAAAATATCGTGTTGATTGCAATTGATTTCCAGTTTTTACAATTCAACCCCCCTTCTTGTGTTTTTCACTTCTTCAATTGGCATCAGAGCGCCTGGTTCTGAGCTAAAACACTTAACCGTGTCAGTACAAGATCCAGCGTCAGAAAAACACAATGGCATGAACTTATCAACACACCAACAATGACAACAATGAAGACAGAGACAGATTCAGCGACAAACCTCCAGTCTTTGATGGAGAAAATTTTGATTACTGGAAAGACAGAAATGAAAGCTTCTTTCTGGCACATGATGTTGATCTGTGGGACATGGTGACAGATGGATACACGCACCCAGTGAATGCAAGCGGTCAGAATATTGACAGGAAAGCAATGTCTGACCAACAAAAGCGTGACTTCAAAAATCACCACAAGGCCAGAACCATTCTTCTCAGCGCCATCTCTTATGCTGAATATGAAAAGATCTCCAACAGAGACACAACAAAGAACATGTTTGACTCACTCAGAATGACGCATGAAGGCAACATTTAGGTCAAAGAAACTAAAGCTCTTGCGCTCATTCAGAAGTATGAGGCGTTTAAAATGGAAGAAAGTGAATCCATTGAAACAATGTTCTCAAGATTCCAAATTCTGGTGGCTGGTCTCAAGGTTCTGGACAAAGGATACTCTACTGCTGATCACGTCAAGAAGATCATCAGAAGCTTACCAAAGCAGTGGAGGCCAATGGTTACAGCTCTGAAGCTAGCAAAAGATCTCAACAAAATTTCTCTGGAGGAACTTATCAGCTCCCTCAGAAGTCATGAGATAGAGCTAGAAGCTGATGAACCTCAGAAGCAAGGTAAGCCCTTAGCATTAAAATCTAACAAAAAATCTGAGTCTAAAGTTTTGCAGGCAGTTGAAGAAACATCTGATGGATCCTCATCAGAAGAAGACGAACTTTCTCTCCTCTCGAGAAGAGTGAACCAACTGTGGAAGCAGAGGCAAAGGAAGTTCAGGAATCCCAGAAGATCTGATCAGAACGAGTCTTCTTCCAGATACAGAAGGACAAATTCTTCCTCTGGATACAGAAGATCTGAAGGCTCCTCGGGAAGTAGAAAGCCAAACACCAAGGACATCATCTGCTATGAGTGCAATGAGCAAGGACACTACAAGAGTGACTGCCCAAAGCTTCAGAGGGAAAAGCCCAAAAAGAAGTTTGGAAGAGAAAAGAAGAAAAGTCTCATGGCTACATGGGATGACTCTGACTCGTCTGAAGCTGACTCAGAATCAGATGATGAGAGGGCAAACATAGCTCTCATGGCCAACATTTCAGAAGATAGTGAAGCTTCTGAATCAGACTCAGAATCAGATACTGAAGAGGTATTTCCTGACTTTACAATTAATTTTACTAAGGCTGAACTTGCTGAAAGCCTTAACGAAATTCTGGAAAGGTACCAGCAGATTAGAGTTAAATTCAGAAACCTGAAAAGGAATCTTGAATCTGACTCTGATAAGACTGAGAGTCTTAAATTGGAAAATTCTGAGCTAAGAAATAAAATTTCAAAATTAGAAAACGTTTTACAAAACTCTCAGAAGGAACCAATTTCTGAAACTCCCAGCAACGCTGATGAGATCATCAAGGAGTATGATCACAGTTTCCAGAAGTTCCTTGCTAAAAGCATAGATAGAAGCAAAATGGCTTCAATGATCTATGGAGTTAGCAGAAACGGCAGGAAGGGAATAGGATACCAAGGTAAGGTTCCTACACCAAAGAATGCCATGGATTTAACCATTAAACACACTCCTCTGAACTCACATTTTGTGTATGGTCACACACATGACATTAAATACACTAGCAGTAAGTATTCTGTGAAACCAAAATTCAACCAGAGTTTTGGTAAATCTAACAAATCAGGACCCAAGAAAATCTGGGTACCTAAGGATAAAATAATACATGTTGCAGATATCTTTAGCAGCAAATCAGAAACACCAGTCATGGTACCTGGACTCTGGCTGCTCGCGACACATGACGGGAAGAAGGCATATGTTCCAAAGCCTGGAACTTAAGCCTGGAGGCCACATTGGCTTTGGAGGAAATCAGAGGGGAAAGATCATTGGCTCTGGAATTGTAGGTAATGGAAATCTTCCCTCTATAAATAATTTTCTGCTAGTAGATGGATTAATGCATAATCTGTTATCCATAAGTCAATTAAGTGATAACGGTTATGATATAATCTTTAATCAAAAATCATGTAAAGTTGTTAGTCAGAAAGATGGGACTATCCTGTTTAATGGAAAGAGGAAAAACAACATCTATAAAATCAAACTTTCTGAACTGAAAAGTCAGAATGTAAAGTGTCTTCTATCTGTTAACAACGAGCAGTGGATCTGGCACAGAAGATTGGGGCATGTTAGTATGAGAATAATATCTCAGATTAACAAACTCAATCTGGTCGAGGACTTCCTAATTTGAAGTTCAATTCAGATGCTCTGTGTGAAGCATGTGAGAAAGGCAAGTTTGCAAAACCTTCTTTCAAATCTAAAAATGTTGTTTCTACCTCTAAGCCATTAGAACTTCTGCACATTGACTTATTTGGACCAGTTAAAACTGCTTCAGTCAGTGGCAAGAAGTATGGGTTAGTAATCGTAGATGACTATAGCAGATGGACATGGGTAAAGTTCTTAAGACACAAGGACGAGTCACACTCTGTGTTTGTTACCTTCTGTAACCAAGTTCAGAATGAAAAGGATCTTAGAATCGTTAAAGTCAGAAGTGATCATGGTGGAGAGTTTGAAAACAAAGATTTTGAGTCATTCTTTAATGACAGAGGCATTCTGCATGATTTCTCTTGTCCTAGAACTCCCCAACAAAATGGAGTTGTAGAACGAAAGAACAGAACATTGCAAGAAATGGCCAGAACCATGATCAATGAGACAAATGTTGCTAAGATCTTCTGGGCAGAGGCAATAAACACAGCGTGCTACATTCAGAATAGAATCTCAATAATACCTATTCTGGAAAAGACTCCATATGAATTGTGGAAGAACAGAAAGCCCAACATTTCATATTTTCATCCATTTGGATGTACTTGTTTTATGTTAAATACAAAAAATTATTTGAACAAGTTTGACTCTAAAGCACAGAAGTGTATTATGTTAGGATACTCTGAACGCTCAAGAGGGTATAGAGTATACAATACAGAAACACAGATTGTGGAAGAATCAATCAGTGTTCGTTTTGATGATAAGCTTGACTCTGAAAAGTCAAAGCAGAATGAAGTTTTTGCAGGTATGGAAATTGAATTTACAGGTTCTGAAGACAAGTCATCAGAAGCTCTCAACAAAGACATTCCTTCAACATCTGAAAGGAGCACTGCTAGCAATCCTACAACAGCTGCTGATCAACCTCAGAAGAGTCTACCCAGAAGCAGCTTGGATCACCCAGAAGAAACTATCTTAGGAAGAAAGGAAGATCCAATCAGAACAAGAGCAAGCTTCAGAAACTCTGAAGAAACCCTCATGGGACTTGTGTCTCTGATTGAACCTTCTTCTATTGATGAAGCACTTCAGGACAACGACTGGATTCTAGCAATGCAAGAAGAGCTGAATCAATTCACCAGAAATGACGTATGGGATCTTGTTCCCAGACCAAAAGGATTCAACGTCATTGGAACAAGATGGGTGTTCAGAAACAAGCTAAATGAAAAAGGCGAAGTTATCAGAAACAAAGCACGAATGGTAGCACAAGGTTATAGTCAGCAAGAGGGAATAGACTATACAGAAACCTTTGCTCCAGTCGCCAGGTTAGAATCTATCAGACTTTTAATTTCATTTGTTGTAAATATAGGCATCACTCTGTATCAGATGGATATCAAGAGTGCATTCTTAAATGGTTATATAGAAGAAGAGGTTTATGTGCACCAACCCCCTGGTTTTGAAAGTACAAAACATCCAGAACATGTTTTCAAACTAAAGAAGTCACTATATGGTCTGAAACAAGCTCCCAGAGCTTGGTATGAAAGACTAAGTAACTTTCTGTTAGAAAATGAATTCACCAGAGGGAAGGTGGACACTACCTTATTCTGTAAGTCAGTTAAGAATGACATCTTAGTCTGTCAAATTTATGTTGATGATATTATTTTTGGATCTACTAATCCTTCTCTTGGAAGAAAATTTGCTAAGTGTATGCAGGCAGAATTTGAGATGAGCCTCATGGGGGAACTGAAATTCTTTCTAGGAATTCAGATCAATCAAACTCCAGAGGGAACTTACATTCATCAGAGCAAATATGTCAGAGATCTTCTGAAGAAATTTGACCTCTCAGAATGTAAGCCATCAAAGATTCCAATGCATCCCACGTGTATTCTGGAAAGAGAAGAGGTAAGAAAAAAGGTAGAATAGAAGGTCTACAGAGGTATGATTGGTTCTCTCCTTTATCTGACGGCTTCAAGGCCTGACATTTTATTCAGCGTATGTATTTGTGCTAGATTCCAATCAGATCCTAGAGAATCTCACTTAACAGTTGTTAAGCGAATTTTCAAGTATCTGAAAAGTACTACTAATCTGGGTTTATTTTATAGAAAATCTAGTGATTACAGCTTAGTAGGCTACTGCGATGCTGACTTTGCTGGAGACAGAGTAGAGCGTAAAAGTACTTCTGGAAGCTGCCAATTTCTGGGAGAAAATCTGATCTCTTGGTCCAGCAAAAGGCAATCAACAATTGCGCTATCAACAGCAGAAGCTGAGTACATAGCAGCAGCAGGATGTAGCACACAAATGCTCTGGATGAAAAGTCAGCTTGAAGACTTCCAGATTTTTGAGAGTAACATCCATATACTCTGTGACAATACTTCTGCCATTTGCTTAAGTAAGAATCCCATTTTACATTCTAGGGCTAAGCATGTAGAAATAAAACATCACTTCATTAGGGACTATATTCAGAAAGGAATTTTGAACTTAAAATTTATTGATACAGACCATCAATGGGTTGATATCTTCACTAAACCCTTTTCTGAAGATAGGTTCAATTTCATTCTGAAACATCTCAGCATGAAACTCTGCCCAGAGTGAAAATGTTTTAATTTTATATACTAATCTTCAGAATGTATTTGTTTTACTGTGAACTTCTGATCAATCTCCTTTCAGAAAGATAGACATGCAGATTGTATCAGATTCTATGCTTAAAGATCTGAGCGTTTCAGCTCAAGGATAGACGTGTTGCTCACTATATCAAACAAGTGTCATCCAATCATCATCAAATCTCTGAAGCAGAACGCGTGCACGCTTCTGAGAAGGCAAAACGCTGATTGGGTGCATTGAGACACATGTCTGGTAACCGTTTCAAGTATCTTTCTCAAATCCCCCAAAATCAGCAAGCATTAAATGCATGTAATCATGTTTTAAAAATGTAATCATGAATTATTTCTCTTTCTTGAAACCGTTTACACTTTCAAAAATTATTTTGAAATCTATTTAAGCACATTAACATCCACATTAATCTTTTACCGTTTCTTACAATCTTACAAATATTTTCTGCATTTTCCTTGTGTGTTCATCTCTCTCAAAAGAAACCCATTTTTCAAGTTTTCTCAGAAAACCCTAAGTGTGAACATGGCAACCTCCAGCAATGTATCTGCAGGTTCTCAGAAGGAGGCTTCTTTTGAACAATATCAAGTTCCCTTCAGAATACTCCTTACACCAGTGAAGAATTTGGAAGTGTTGTCTGAACTAATTGTTGATTTCTCCAGTCTGAAAGAAAATGGATTCGATTTGACAGAAGAAGTTAGGGCACAGGGATGGGAGAGATATTTTGATAGGTTTGTTGGACCAACATTCCCAGTCTTGGTCAAGGAGTTCTGGATTCATGCGTACTCTTCAACACATCAAGTTACCTCCTACATAATGGGAAAGAAGATTGTTATCAGTGAGGATCACATAGCAAGATTGATTGGATACAGTGGTGGTGGTATCCGCTGTATCGACATGGCTGAAAGATGCTCTGACGTTGCTGTCATTGCAAGGCATATTTTCACCCATGGGGTTCCCAGCAGCAAAATCAGAGACTTAAAGGATCAGGACAGAATATGGGCGAAGATTATTCTGGGGTGCTTTAATCACAGGAAGCCAATAAGCTCTCCTGACTATATAAATATAGATCAGCAGTTTCTGATCTATTTTATAAATCAAAAGGTAAAGATTAACTTGGCTCATCTTCTGTTTAATCACCTCAGGACCAGCGTCAAGGAGACAAGGGAAGAAGAAAGGACAAAAAGGGATTGGATACCCTTTGGCCGGTTAATATCAGATATTCTGACGGAGAATAGGCTGATAGATCACCTTACAGAAGCACAGGAATTAAGTTCTATTGAACCTACTGTTAGCAAGCCTCTGAACGCCAAGAATCTGAAGAAAATGAAACTGATAGAGAATATTAGAAAGGAGCCCAGCTTCACTCCTCTGGCTGACATCACCAGCAGAAGAGTCCCTCTGGACGACTTTCCACTATTTTATGAGATTGAATCAAAACCAGTTGTGGTTCTCAGATACTTGGACGCTTGCAAGGCTGATGGTACAGATCCCAAACTGAATATTAAAGATCTGCACCAACAACAACCAGAAATTACTATGAAGAAGACGAAGAAAAGAAAGGCCACTTCAGAAGGACCATCCCAGCAGACCCCTAAGAAAAGAGGTAATCTATCTGCTGCTAATGTTTTAAATTCTTCTGCTATTCCAACATCAATCCCAACCCCAGCTTCACATGAACTTCCAATCCACATACCATCTATTGATGAAACCGAACCAGAGGATGACCCTTCTGAGTCACTGACTCTCAGGAGATCCCGCACCAAATCCCAAACTCCAAAACCCACACCTTCAACAGAATCAGAACTTGACAAAGTTCTGTCTGAAATTGATCAACGTGTTTCCGCTCACCTCTCAAATAATCCAAACACTCAACCAGATAATGCCCACTCTCCTCAACCAGAACATCCTCTCTCACCCATACCAGAAGAACCACAAATTCCACAACAACCAGAAATTCCACCTCCCTCTCCACAACCAGCAATTCCTCCTCCCTCTCCTCAACAAAAACTTCATCCACCATCACCTCAACCATCACCTCCACAACCTGAGTTTCATCATTCTGAAACTCCGTCACCTGAACCTCATTCTCCTCAATCCTCTGAGCCACAACCATTAGCAATTCAGCTGCCATGTGGAACAACTGTAACCATGGCCCAACTGCCATCCTCGCCAGAAACTACCCCTCCAAATACTCCAAACAGTCCAATTATCATTTCTGATTCTCCCACTCCATCTCCCAAATAAACTATTGAAGACCACAGTAGGACTTTCATTGATTTAACAATCCTTGACCGTCTTGCTGACCTTAAACACAAAATAGCCATCCCTAAACCCAAACCATTAGATGTTGGTGCTGGCATTGTGAAATGATTGATCCTGCTGCCTCAGACCAACTCTGGACTCGATTCAGAATATGGATACGTGTGGAAGCCCTCAAATTGCAAGACATCAATTATGAGCATGCACAACAGAACTTCAGCAAGTTGCTGAAGGAAGTTG
Source organism: Vicia faba (assembly GCA_948472305.1). Classification (NCBI taxonomy): domain Eukaryota; kingdom Viridiplantae; phylum Streptophyta; class Magnoliopsida; order Fabales; family Fabaceae; genus Vicia; species Vicia faba. Next base: position 816,016,212 of record OX451741.1, on the reverse strand, counting down.
AAAGTCAGCTGCCACAGGACGAAGTGCTCTTTCTAGATAGCGAGCCATGGTCTGAGAAGCGTCCAGCTTCAAAAGTTCAGCAAGCAGAAGATCAGACTATTCAAGCTGAAGAGGTCAGTCAAGCTGAAGATGTTGCAGAAAGCTCTCAGAAGCATCCTGCTTCTGATGTTTCTCAAGCTGCCTTGGACAGGCAGACTCTGGAAGAGCTGAAGCTGAATGATATTCGTCTGCAGCAAAGAATGGATGAAAATGATCAGAAGATGAAGGAAAGGATGGATGTGCAAGACAGCAAGATAGACACAGTAGTCAGCATGGTGCACAAGCAGAATAAGACTGTTGATCAGATTAAGACAATGCTGGAGACTCTGTTCACACGCTTTCCACCCCAACTTTAGTTTTTCATTCATGATATTTTCAATGTTTTCTTTGCATAATCATATGTACTGTTTTGTCTGGCTCTGAATTTAATATAACAAGTTTTTCTGCTCTGATCGTTTTAGCTTATATCACTTACACTTTTTGATTGCTGACAAAAAGGGGGAGAAAAAGAATGATATTTTTCAATAACGGATTACTGAGACAAAAAGTATCAAACATTCTAACACTCTGATATACTTGAACTTTCTGTTTTTGCATAAGTCTACAGGTACAAGAAGTTAATCACCTCTGATACACTGAATCTCGAAGCTCTAATATTCTGATCTGAAGCTCTGATATTCTGATGTTCAAAGAAAGTCAATAAAGATCTGATCCTGAAGATCTCTTGGAATTAAAAAGGGAAGTAATAAATTCAGGGGGAGTATCCCCGATCTAAACTCTGATATCTCTTTATTCCTTATCTTGATAACTTCCTGATTAATTCTGATACAACTTATTATTTAGTTATCTCTGATACTTTTCACGCTAATTTTCAATTAAAAAATATCTAGTTTTTGTCATCATCAAAAAGGGGGAGATTGTTAGAACAAAGTTTGAATCTACTACCCTAAGTTTAATTTTTGATGATAACAAAATGCTAAGATACATTAATTGTATGATTCATGTAAGACACATATGCTATCTAAAAATTACATTCTGTTTTACAGAAACTCTGATGGGTATCAACATGAGAAAATCCTCATCAGCATCAGAAAATTGGATATCAACATCAGCATCAGAAGATGTTATATCAGATACCAGAATCAGAAGATCAACTTGCGCTTATGCTGAAGCTTGATGAACAGATCTGCGCTCAACACTCTGAACTCTGATAAAGACAACAACAGTTCATTAGCACCTAAGCAGCGTCAGAATGAGCCAAAGCCAGAACACGCTTAAGTGGCAACGGTACTGTGCATTCAAGATGATTTATTACCAACGGCATCATTCCAGACAAGATCTGCTTAATAAGGAAAGAATGTTATTGGCATTGAAACAGAATTATTACTCCAACGTACACTATTTCCAATGCTATATAAACAAGTCAATGAAGATTGAATTGGCTAATGCTCTACAACAATCTACACGCCTAAAAGCTATTCATCATCTTCTTCACTCTCAGTTTCCTAAAAGCTCTCAAATTCCTTACTCAATAATTTTAGCAATCTAGTTTTCATAAGCTTAAGTTGTGTAGTATCACAGTTGTGATAAACAGTTTTGTAGAAAACATTCACACACCTAGATTTCAATTATTTGTAAGAAAGTAATTCCTTGAGAAACCGGTTTGTGGTTTGCATCAAGAAGGCTTTAGCAGTTGTTAAAGCAGAGTGTAATATTCAGTTGAATATAGTGGATTAAGACCTCGTTGGAGAGAGGCGAAATCACCTTGACGGGTGGACTGGAGTAGTTTGAGATCAAACGAACCAGGATAAAAATATCTTGTTGATTGCAATTGATTTCCAGTTTATACAATTCAACCCCCCTTCTTGTGTTTTTCACTTCTTCACATTCTTATACTCTGCCAGGGAATATTAAGACTGTCGGGGATATCAAGCCTTTTTAGTGCTGATGGTATATCAACTCTGCTTGGGGAGAGTATTGTTGATTTGTTCATAGTTGCAAGTCTCAGCTGGGAGAGCTATTATTACTGTCTTACTTTGCGGGGAGTGAAGGCATCTTAGCCATATTCTTCAGCTGAATCTACCTTTGTACCTGGTGGACGAAGCAACTTAAACAGTTCGGACAATTCTTATTGCCCCTGTTTCTGATGTTACCCGTAATCGTCTTTTGTTTCGCATGTAAATATTTATGAGCAGCAGTTAATGTCAAATGCATATATCAAAAATGAACATTGGACGTTTCTTGCAAAACAAAACGGATAAAGAAAAATAGTTTGAAATTTCTTTGAAAAATGAATTGTATTGATTTTGAAGTTTGGCCTGTAAATAGGCGTTTTTTGTACAAGAGGCTGACGTTCTAGTAAGAGAACGCCGCCGAACAAATAGAATTTATACAATTCATGAAAAGAAAACAAAACAGCTATGTGAATAATCCCACTGGGTTCCAACTCTGCTATTGCCTTCATGTCTTCGAGCATCTCATCACTTTGCTACTTGGTTGAAGGTAGATCAGATTGATTAGTGTCGTCTGAGCTTGATAGTCGATACCGAAGTCTGGATGCAAGGTGATCCAATGAGACATAGTGTTACTCTTTGATCCCTAATTTTTGCTTGGACCGCCCTTTCGGGTTTTCAATCCACCGGGATACCCTTTTTTCCCCAAGCCGCCTTTTCAGGTTTTCGACTTGCCGGGTGTACAGATTTTTTTATTTTCATCCCTTATTTTTGCCCGAACCCTTTTGGTTCACCGGGAAGCCCTTATTTTTTCCTAGGCCAGTTAACCTAGCGGGTCTTTTGGTTATGCGTAGTATCTTTTCACTATGTCTGCAATGACGGGGTGAGGAAGTTTGTCACCATCCATGGTGGTTAGAATCATAGCTCCTCCTGAGAAAATGTTCTTAACCACAAATGGCCCTTCGTAAGTAGGGGTCCATTTTCCCCTGGGATCGCCTTGAGGTAGGATAATGCGCTTGATTACCAGATCCCCAACTTGATACTCTTGTCGTCTAACTTTCTTGTTAAATGCCTTGATCATCTGTTTTTGGTACGTCTGACCATGACAAATAGAAGTAAGTCTCTTTTCGTCGATTAAGTTCAGCTGATCAAGCCGGGTCTGGATCCAATCATCTTCGCTCAAACCTGCCTCCTTCATGATTCGGAGAGAGGGTATCTGAACTTCAATGGGCAAGACTGCCTCCATGCCATATACCAAGGAGTAGGGTGTTGCCCCTGTTGACGTCCGCGCTGAGGTACGGTACCCATGAAGAGCAAATGGTAACATCTCGTGCCAGTCTTTGTATGTCACTGTCATCTTCTGCACAATCTTCTTAATATTCTTATTAGCCACTTCGACAGCCCCAATCATCTTCGGCCAGTAGGGAGAAGAGTTATGATGCTGTATCTTGAATTGCTCGCAGAGCTCGGTGATCATCTTGTTGTTGAGATTGGTACCATTGTCCGTGATGATCCTCTCTAGTACACCATATCGACAGATCAGATTGTGCTGAATGAACTGTGTCACGACGTTCTTGGTTACAGTAGCAAAGGAAGCTGCTTCAACCCACTTTGTAAAGTAATCAATTGCTACCAGGATGAAATGATGCTCGTTAGATGTTGTAGGTCTGATCTCTCCGATCATATCAATGCCCCACATTGCAAAAGGCCAAGGTGCCGTCAAGACGTTCAGAGGTACTGGAGGTATATGTACCTTATCAGCATAGACTTGGCACTTGTGACATGTCCGAGAATGCTGATAACAGTCAGCTTCCATTATGGACCAATAATATCTTGCCCGAAGGATTTTCTTTTCCATGGTGTGTCCACTGGAATGAGTTCCGAAAGCACCTTCATGTAACTCTGTCATGATCCTTTCTGCTTCATTCTTATCCACACAACGCAGTAAGGTCGAATCATGGTTACGCTTGTAAAGAATACCATTGCTGATGAAGAACTTCGATGCGAACCTCCTCAGAAACTTCTTATCATTAACAGATGCAGCCTCGGGGTATTCCTGAGCTTCAATATACCTCTTCACCTCATGATACCAGGGCTTATCTGTTACCTCTTCAGTCTCAACGTCACAGCAATGTGCAGTTTCGTCCAATCTTTCGATGATAATCCGGGGAGCCTCGTTGTCCCAAATGACCTTGAACATAGAAGACATCATAGCCAGCACGTCCGCCAACTGATTCTCCTCTCTAGGGAAGTGTTCAAAGGTTATCTCTTCGAAATGGGGAAGCAAAGTCAACACATACTCCTTGTAAGGAATAAGATTAGGGTGTTTCGTATCCCACTCGCCTTTGATCTAACTGATCACGAGAGCGGAATCTCTGAAAACACTCAGAAACTTAATCCTTAGGTCAATTGCTGCTCGAAGACCCATGATGCACGCTTCATACTCCTCCATATTGTTGGTGCAGTTGAAACATTGTCGGGAGGTAAACGGAGTATGAGATCCTTTAGGAGATATGATCACGGCGCCGATGCCATTGCCCAAAGCGTTCGAAGCTCCATAAAAGTACATAGACCATCGGGATTGTGATACGGTGGGAAGAGAACTGACTGTTTTAGAATGCTGGTTCACGTTTTGCGTTTGTTTTCGCAAAATGTCGCGGTAAGCAAGAGTCGCCACCGTCTTTTATTTTATCCAACAATGAAAGGAAAAAAGCACAGAAAAATTCCTTTTCCGAGATGTTTCTCGGGTCCGGGGGGTAGATTATAGAAAGGGAAGGTGTTAGCACCCTTTCTATCCATGGTTATCCACGGGCTCTTAGGTACTTGCTCAAAGTGTTTTCAAAATTTGCTTTTCTTTCTGTTTTTGGGTTTGAAATAAGTTTTTGATTGAAAGGTGTAAGTGCGAAAAGTTTTATTTTGTTTTGAGAGAGCAAGTACTTAAGAACCATCTACCTACTCGAAAAAGGAATCGTTCTATGCTATCTTCTTTTAGACAATGCTATCCCACTATTGGTGAGTAGGTAGCACCATCGTTGGGGTTTTAAGGGTCAATTCGATTAAGGGACATGTGGTCACTAAAGCAATGTTAGGACGCCTTAGCGGTAACCCTAATGTCTTAGATCATTTTTATGAGTCAACTATGATCTTTGGACAAGAGGGCGACCTCTAAAACTTCCTATACTCAATGACCACGTTCGAAGGCAACCAAGTGAGGTGTACCCTAAGAGTGCGCATGTGCGAGTGTGTTATTTCGGTTAATTTTATCTTTGTACATGTCATGGGTGAGCTATGTTGATTTTAGGTTAAAGATTTGATCTTGTCATGCATTCCCTATTATCAAACATCTAACAGTTTATAAGTAGCGGAACTTAAATTTGTGGAAACTAAATCTAAACTATTACAAGGCGTCGGGTATTTACATCGCCAAAGACAACCCTTGAAATTAAAATGCGGAAAATAAAATAAAGCGATAAAATAAAGTCCTAATTAAAAGCTATTACATTCCGGGAAACAATTACATCAATGGTAAAATGGATTGCGCGCGAAAAATTAAATCGAATGCATTTTTTAGGGTTTTGACCCTTTTGAAAGAAAATGATTTTTTGTTATTTTTTGAATTAAAAGGAATTAGATCTAAGTTAATTAAATTAATTAATTAATTAATTAATAAAAGTGATATTTTTGGATTTTTGGATATTTAAAGAAATAAAATAAATTTGGTCAAAGTTAATAAAACCTAATATTCTACATTAATTTTAATTATTGCAAAAATATTAAAAGTTATACCTAATTAAAACTAAATTAACTGAATTAATTTATTTACAAAAAAAATAAAATATTGAAATTAATTTTAATAAATAAAATATATTTTGGTTTTTGATTTTATGAGGAAAAATTCTAATTGGTTAGTGATAAAAATAATTAATAAAACAATATAAATAAATGAAATAAAAAAAAGAATTAGAAATACTCAAAGGGGGTTTGGGCCCAAATCAGGGGTGAGATTAGCAGTTTTTGATGGCCCATTAACGTTGGCCTGCATGACTTTTTCTGATTCCACATGAGCGCGTTGACTAAAGCATATGGTGGACTTTCAATCCTGGCCACCAGATCTGGCCTGGGGCCATCTGGCAACTGTTTGTATGAGGGCATATGGTACATCACGCGTTGGGCAAGGCACTGGATAACCTGAAAGAAAATATCAACAAAGACATTGGGGACCTGAGATTCGAACCCAGGTCATGTGTATCAATGAGCAACAACTTTACCACTCAGCCAGCGCGTCTTAATTATTGACATAGTGGGAATCAATAATTATATGGACAAACACAATAATATGCCAGAAAAAATAAAAAGAAGCGCGAATATTTGAATCATCCAATGGGAGGGGGACGTGTCAGCGTCTTCCTCATTGAAAACCTGGTTATTTACCTGCAGATTCTTATCTGCAGCTAAATCCATAGGCGTCTCCTAAAACTAGTTCTAGGCCACGAAAATTAATTCCAAATATATGGTTGTACTCGTCTTCTTCCACTGATTACGTCCATGTCCATTATTAGCATCAATTTTGCCTGCAATTAAAATGCCCAAAAACAAGAAACAAGAACCCTAGAATCGGCTAGGGGGTTATAGGCCATGAAAATACAATTCAATAATGCAAAAAGCTTCTAAATGGAACGATAAGCATGATTGTGTAACGATTTTGCCAAGAAAATGAAGGAATATGAGTATGCAATTTCGAGTACAGGGGCGTTTTTCAGGAGACTTACAGCGCGATTCAGGAGGTCAATGGCCTTGCTTTTGATTGCTTCTCACTCAATGGATATCCAGCAAGAGAATCACGTTGAGTTTTGGCCTTGAATCGGACTCTAAGGGTGATTTCAGTTTCAAGCTTTTTCAAGTTTTTTTCAAGTTTTGGTTTTGATGTTTATGCAGCCACTAGGTTCTGATTCGTGTGTCTCTAGCTTGTATAAGTAATGAGCATTGGATTAGGTCAAATATTTGGACTTGAATCTTTGCAAATCAATGCTTGGAGATATGATTTGATCTTCCATGAAAAAGCTTCCAAATTTGTCCAAAAACCATCTTTTTGTTCATGATATGGTGAGATACGAGTTTGATCATGTCCATGATGACAATTAAGGCCTGTATCAATAAAAAAGATACCAAGTTATCAATATTTAGATTTTATTTGGATTTAAATTGATTTAAAATGAATTAATTCAATAAAAATCAAATAAAATAGAAAAATTAATGAATGGACATAAGATTGAAGATAGGACACGTGTGTAGTGTGACAAGATCAAATCAAGTGGAAAAAAGTGGGCCCATTTGACAAAATTTGATGTTTTGGGGATAGTTGATTTTTCACAATTTTGGAAAAATGCCCAACTTCAACAATGCATAACTTCTTCAATTTTGAACTTTTGTAGGTGTTCTTGAACTTTTTAGAAACCTTGAGATGTTCTCTAACCAACCCTTTTTGTATCTTCTCATTTTGATATTCCATGCTTAAGTTATAAGCTTTGGCAAAAAAGGTGTTTTTGTTGACTTTCAAAAATGACCTATAATGTCAAATTTTGCAACTTCTTGTGAGTGCATTTCTTGATCTTGGGGAATGAAGATGGATTGTAGTAAATTGTATCCTCTTCAAAATGAGCTTTGGATGGGTCATTTATCATAAAGTATGAGAAAGTTATGCTTGGTCAAAGTTGAGTTGACTTTTCCTACAAAACCCTAATTTAGCAACTTTTGAATCTTGATGAATCTTGAGCAATCCTTGATGAATCATGATCAACCCTTGATAAAATGATGAAATATCCTTCAAAATGATAATGTTGACAAAAAATCTTAAGGTTTGACTGTATATAGGTCACAGTTGACTTTTGCCCTAACACAGTCGATTTTTGGCCCTCTTGAGCAATTGGCTGACCAAACTTTCTCTGCAAGGCTTGAAATTTGACATGGATGAACTTGAGAACATATTAGGACATTGGGTAGAATTTGAGGTCATTTGGATGTAAGGACCTTGATGCAACACAAAACCCTAATTTTGAGGTTGACTGCCTTAGGAGATGACTTGACTGTCCAATTCTTGAGCAATCTTGAGCCACTTGGAGATTATTCTTGTAATGTATTGAGAAATATGGGAGGGCAAATTTTGGGGTAAAACAGCTGCCCCTGTTCAATTTTCTTAAACCTGAGGATATAGATTGGCTTTCGGGCCTTTCATGATCCGAAGGTGGAAGATGATTGAACACTAGAGTGCCCAGAAATTTGCACTCGCAAGATGTAGTATCAGCCTTGTGATGTCAGGAATGGGCTTACAGATGCCATTTGGAGATTATTGGTAGGTGATCTGAACTTCAACTAGACTACGAATCAGGGAGATCTTATCGGCGATCTGACTGAACCAGAGGAGGTCTTGGATTAACTTTAATTGGATCGGCATCAGAAAAATCTTTAGGAATCGATTTAACTGGACCAGAGGAGGTCTTGTCATCCTTGACTGGATTGGTATCAGAAAAATCTTTAGGAATCGATTTAACTGGACCAGAGGAGGTCTTGTCTTCCTTGACTGGATTGGTATCAGAAAAATCTTTAGGAATCGATTTAACTGGACCAGAGGAGGTCTTGTCTTCCTTGACTAGATTGGTATCAGAAAAATATTTAGGAATTGATTTAACTGGACCAGAGGAGGTCTTGTCTTCTTTGACTGGATTGGCATCAGAAAAATCTTTAGGAATCAATTTAACTGGACCAGACAAGGTCTTTGAATAACTTCAACTAGATCGGCATCAGAAAAATATTTAGGAATTGATTTGACTGGACCAGAGAAGGCCTTTGACTGGATCGGCATCAGAAAAATCTTTAGGAATCGATTTAACTAGACCAGGCAAGGTCTTGGTATAACTTCAACTGGATCGACATCAGAAAAATCTTTCGGAATCGATTTAACTGGACCAGAGAAGGCCTTTGGCTGGATCGGCATCAGAAAAATCTTTAGGAATCGATTTAACTGGACCAGACAAGGTTTTGGGATAACTTCAACTGGATCGGCATCAGGAAAATCTTTAGGAATGGATTTAACTGGACCAGAGAAAGCCTTTGGCTGGATCGGCATCAGAAAAATCTTTAGGAATCGATTTCACTGGACCAGGCAAGGTCTTGGGATAACTTCAACTGGATCGGCATCAGGAAAATCTTTAGGAATCGATTTAACTGGACCAGAGAAGGCCTTTGACTGGATCGGCATCATAAAAATCTTTAGGAATCGATTTAACTGGACCAGGCAAGGTCTTTGTCTTCTTTGAATGGATTGGCATCAGAAAAATCTTTAGGAATCGATTTAACTGGACCAGAGAAGGCCTTTGACTGGATCGGCAACAGAAAAATCTTTAGGAATCGATTTAACTGGACCAGGCAAGGTCTTGGAATAACTTCAACTGGATCGGCATCAGAAAAATCTTTAGGAATCGATTTGACTGGACCAGAGAAGGCCTTTGACTGGATCGGCATCAGAAAAATCTTTAGGAATCGATTTAACTGGACCAGGCAAGGTCTTGGGATAACTTCAACTGGATCGGCATCATAAAAATCTTTCGGAATCGATTTGACCAGACCAGAGAAGGCCTTTGGCTGGATCGGCATCAGAAAAATCTTTAGGAATCGATTTAACTGGACCAGACAAGGTCTTGGGATAACTTCAACTGGATCGGCATCAGGAAAATCTTTAGGAATCGATTTAACTGGACCAGAGAAAGCCTTTGACTGGATCGGCATCAGAAAAATCTTTAGGAATCGATTTCACTGGACAAGGCAAGGTCTTGGGATAACTTCAACTGGATCGGCATTAGGAAAATCTTCAGGAATCGATTTAACTGGACCAGAGAAGGCCTTTGACTGGATCGGCATCAGAAAAATCTTTAGGAATCCATTTAACCGGACCAGGCAAGGTCTTTGTCTTCTTTGACTGGATTGGCATCAGAAAAATCTTTAGGAATCGATTTAACTGGACCAGAGAAGGCCTTTGACTGGATCGACATCAAAAAAATCTTTAGGAATCGATTTAACTGGACCAGGCAAGGTCTTGGAATAACTTCAACTGGATCGGCATCAGAAAAATCTTTAGGAATCGATTTGACTGGACCAGAGAAGGCCTTTGACTGGATCGGCATCATAAAATCTTTAGGAATCCATTTAACTGGACCAGGCAAGGTCTTGGAACAACTTCAACTAGATCGGCATCAGAAAATTCTTTAGGAATCGATTTGACTGGACCAGAGAAGGCCTTTTATATAGCTGAGAATTTAACTGCATCTTTCCTGAAAGGTAAAGGTCAATCATATGCAATGCATGATATGGATCAAGCAATGATGTTCTCAACATAAATAAGATTGTATGGTATGATGCGTTTATGCATGTATCCTGATGTATGGAAAGGTAATGTTTTAGCTGGGGAAAATAAATCTCGGAGTTGCTGGAGAATAGAGTTGAATTCTTCGCTTCTGCTGGGGAGGGTGAACGAAGGTGATTGCAAGGATAAACCTGTAGGAGAAGATAACTCCGTTGGGGAATAAATTGATGAGGAGGTTACTCTGTGGGGAAGAGATGCTCTACTGAGGATTCCACTAATAAACTCCGCTGGGGATGGATTACCGTTGCTGGTGATACTGAATCTATTGAGGATTGAACTCCTGTTTGTGAAAGGAAAGAACTTCATTGGGGGATGATCTTTCAGTTGTGACTTGCTGGGGATATCCCTGTTAGACTCTTGTGGGGATAATCCTCTGCGTTTCGCTGGGAATGATCCTTTGAACTTGGCTGGGGAGACTTATTGTTTGTACTCCGCTGGGGATAAACTTCCAGAGTCTAGTGGGGATGATGATTCAACTCCGTTGGGGAAGCTTTTTCAGACTGCACTGGGGAAATATTGACTCCACTGGGGGTATCATGTATTCTGCCGGGGAACATTCTTATACTCCGTTGGGGAATACTAAGACTGTCGGGGATATCAAGTCTTTCTAGTTCTGATGGTAGATAACTCTGCTTGGGGAGAGCATTGTAGATTCATTCATGGTTGCAAGTCTCAGCTAGGAGAGCTACCATTACTGTCTTACTCTGCGGGGAGTGAAAGTATCTTAGCCATATTCTTCAGCTGAATCTAACTTTATACCTGGTGGAAAAAGCAACCGTACAGTTCGGGCACTTCTTATTGCCCCTGTTTCTGATGTTACCAGTAATCATCTTTCGTTTCGCATGTAAATATTCATGAGCAGCAATTAATGTCAAATGCATATATCAAAAATGAACATTAGACGTTCTTTGCAAAACAAAACAGACAAAGGAAAAATAGTTTGAAATTTCTGAAAATGAATTGTATTGACTTTGAAGTTTGGCCTGTAAATAGGCATTTTTGTACAAGAGGTTGGCGTCCTAGTAAGAGAACGCCGCCGAATAATAGAATTTACACAATTTGTGAAAGACTAAACAATATAGCTATGTGAACAATCCCACTGGGTTCCAACTCTGCTATTGCCTTTATATCCTCGAGCATCTCATCACTTTGCTACTGGTTGAAGGTAGATCAGATTGATTAGTGTCGTTCGAGCTTGATAGTTGATACTGGAGTCTGGATGCAAGGTGGTCCAATGAGACATAGTGTTACGCTTATCCCTAATTTTTGCCTGGACCGCCCTTTCGGGATTTCAGTCCACCGGGATACTCTTTTTTGCCCAAGCCGCCTTTTCAGGTTTTCGACTTGCCGGGTGTACTGATTTTTCATTTTCATCCCTTATTTTTGCCCGAACCCTTTTGGTTCGCCGGGAAGCCCTTATTTTTGCCGAGGCCAGTCAACCTAGCGGGTCTTTGATTATGAGTAGTATCTTTTCACTATGTCTTCATTGACGGGGTGAGGAAGGTCGTCACCATCCATGGTGGTTAGAATTATAGCTTCTCCCGAGAAAATGTTCTTAACCACAAATGGCCCTTCGTAAGTAGGGGTCCATTTGCCCCTGGGATCACATTGAGGTAAGATAATGCGCTTGATTACCAAATCCCCAACTTGATACTCTTGTCGTCTGACTTTCTTGTTAAATGCCTTGATCATCCGCTTTTGGTACGTCTGACCATGAAAATAGCAGTAAGTCTCTTTTCGTCGATTAAGTTCAGTTTATCAAGCCGGGTCTGGATCCAGTCATCTCCACTCAATCCTGCATCCTTCATGATCTAAAGAGAGGGTATCTGAACTTCAATGGGCAAGACTGCCTCCATGCCATATACCAAGGAGTAGGGTGTTGCCCCTGTTGACGTTCGTGCTGAGGTACGGTACCCATGAAGAGAAAATGGTAACATCTCGTGCCAGTCTTTGTATGTCACAGTCATCTTCTGCACGATCTTCTTAATGTTCTTATTAGCCGCTTCGACAGCCCCATTCATCTTCGGCCGGTAGGGAGAAGAGTTATGATGTTGTATCTTGAATTGCTCGCAGAGCTCGGTGATCATCTTGTTATTGAGATTGGTACCATTGTCCGTAATGATCCTCTCTGGTACACCGTATCAACAAATCAGATTATGCCGAATAAACCGTGCTACGACGTTCTTGGTTACAGTAGCAAAGGAATCTCCTTCAACCCACTTGGTAAAGTAATCAATTGCTACCAAGATGAAGCGATGTCCGTTAAACGCCGTAGGTCTGATCTCGCCGATCATATCAATGCCCCACATTGCAAAAGGCCAGGGTGTCGTCAAGACATTTAGAGGGACTGGAGGTATGTGCACCTTATCAGCATAGACTTGGCACTTGTGACATGTCCGAGAATGCTGATAACAGTCGGCTTCCATTGTGGACCAATAATATCCTGCCCGAAGGATTTTCTTTGCCATGGTATGTCCACTGGAATGAGTTCCGAAAGTACCTTCATGTAAATCTGTCATGATCCTTTCTGCTTCATTCTTATCCACACATTGCAGTAAGGTTGAATCATGGTTACGCTTGTAAAGAATGCCATTACTGATGAAGAATTTCGCTGCGAACCTCCTCAGAAACTTCTTGTCATTAACAGATGCTCCTTCGGGGTATTCCTGAGCTTCAAGATACCTCTTCACCTCATGATACCAGGGCTTTTCTATTACCTCTTCAGTCTCAAGATCACAGCAATGTGTAGGTTCATCCAATCTTTCAATGATAATCCGGGGAGCTTCGTTGTCCCAATTGACTTTGAACATAGAAGACATCATAGCCAGCGCGTCCGCCAAATGATTCTCCTCTCTAGGGAAGTTCTCAAAGGTTATCTCCTCGAAATGGGGAAGCAATGTCAATACATACTCCTTGTAAGGAATAAGATTTGGGTGTTTCGTATCCCACTCGCCTTTGATCTGACTGATCACGAGAGTGGAATCTCTGAAGACACTTAGAAACTTAATCCTTAGGTCAATTGCTGCTCGAAGACCCATGATGCACGCTTCATACTCCGCCATGTTGTTGGTGCAGTTGAAACATAGTCGGGCGGTAAACGGAGTATGAGAGCCTTTAGGAGATATGATCATAGCGCCAATACCATTGCCCAAAGTGTTCGAAGCTCCATCAAAGTACATAGACCATCGGGATCCTTCCTCAGGTCCTTCATCCGGTCCAGGTGTCTCACAATCAGTTACCAACATGATATTCTCGTCCGGAAATTCAAAGTTCATAGACTGGTAATCATCCACTGCCTGATGTGCTAAATGGTCTGCCAACACACTTCCCTTGATTGCCTTCTGAGTCGTGTATTGGATGTCATACTCAGTCAATATCATCTGCCATCTTGCTATTCTTCCGGACAAGGCAGGCTTTTCGAAGATATACTTGATTGGATCCATCTTTGATATCAACAGAGTAGTGTGAGTCAGCATATACTGTCTCAGCCGGCGAGCAGCCCATGCCAAAGCGCAACAAGTTTTCTCGAGCAGTGAGTATCGTGTCTCACAGTCGGTAAACTTTTTGCTAAGGTAATAAATAGCATGCTTTTTTTGGCCAGACTCGTCATGATGACCCAGCACACACCCCATTGAGTTATCGAGTACTGTTAAGTATAAGATCAAAGGTCTCCCTTCAACTGGTGGCATCAGAATAGGTGGATCTTGGAGATACTCTTTGATCCTTTCGAAAGCGGCCTGACATTCATTGTTCCAACGTACCACTTGATCTTTCTTTAGTAGCTTAAATATTTGCTCACAAGTAGCAGTCAGGTGCGAGATGAATCGGGCAATATAGTTCAAACGTCCCAGAAAAACCCTGACTTCTTTCTCTGTTATGGGAGCTGGCATCTCTTGTATGGCTTTCACCTTTGTAGGATCCACTTGAATACCTTTATCGCTCACGACGAAACCCAGCAGTTTGCAAGATCTTACCCCGAAGGTGCACTTGTTCGGGTTTAACCTCAGCTTGTACAATTTCAACCTGTCAAACAGCTTCTGCAGATGGTCAAGGTGTTCCTCCTTAGTCTGGGACCTTGCAATCATATCGTTTACGTATACTTCAATCTCATGATGGATCATATCATGAAACAAAGCAACCATGGCACGCTGATATGTTGCCCCAGCATTCTTCAGTCCAAAAGGCATGACCTTGTAGCAAAAGGTACCCCACTGAGTAACAAAGGTTGTCTTCTCCATGTCTTCGGGAGCCATCTTGATCTGATTATAACCGGAGAAACCATCCATAAAGGAGAATACCTTGTGCTGAGCGGTGTTGTCAACCAGAATGTCGATATGAAGTAGAGGGAAGTCATCCTTGGGGCTTACCCTGTTTAGATCCCTGTAATCAACACACATTCAGACTTTACCATCCTTCTTAGGCACAGGAACCACGTTGGCCACCCACTGAGGGTAAGAAGTAACTGCTAGAAAACCGGCGTCAAACTGTTTCATAACCTCAGCCTTGATTTTCTCAGACATCGCTGGGCGCATTCGGCGGACCTTCTGTTTAACTGGAGGACAGTCTTCCTTGGTAGGCAGGCGGTGAACCACAATATCAGTATCCAACCCAGGCATATCTTCATAAGACCAGGCAAGGATATCAACATAGTCATGCAGCATCTGAACCAACCGTTGCTTCACGCTAGCTTCCAAATTGGCACCAATCTTGACTTCTTTCTTGTCTATCTCAGTACCCAGATTCACTGATTCCACCTGCTCTTCGTGCGGCTGAATAGCCCTCTCTTCTTAGAGTAATAGTCTTGCAAGTTCACCAGGCACTTCGCAATCATCTTCACCTTCGTCTTCGGCTAAGTTGATCGGATTTTCAAAGTCATAACTGGCAGTAGCAGAGTCATTACCAGTGATATCCAGAGTGGATGTGGACCTGTATATGTGAGTGTGTGTAAAATAGTTGTTTTGCAATATATATATATATATATATATATATATATATATATATATATATATATATATATATATATATATATATATATATATATATATATATATAATAAAGAAAACAAGGAGCGCAAAATTTGAAATGCAAGAACGTCCAATGCTTTTATTAATGATGTATGAAAATGACACACATAAAGCCCTCACAAATGAAGCCACAGTGCCCTGGGTAAGACACCGGGCCATAAAGTTTTAAAACATTGTCTGTTACAGATTCAAAACAAAAAGTTTCATTACTGGGTAACAAAAGTAACAGGGATGAAGTCCTTTGCTGTCCAGTTGCTTGGTCCACCGTCGGTCGTAGGATAGATCCAACTGTCGAATTCAGACTCTTCTACATCGTCTTCAATGGCATTCACTCCCGAGTTGCTGATGAACATGGGAGGTCTTCTGATTCGTGCATTACGAACGGTCCTTTGAGCTTCTGCAGTGAAACCCAAACCAAACTTGTTAGTCTTCTGTGTAAAGTCAGGGAGTCGGCCCCAATTTTCACACCCACCTTTCTCGACAACAGCCCCGACATCCTTAAAGGAAGCCATCTTCATAGGAGAGTCTTCAACAACAGTCTCAGCTGACGCTAGTGTCTGGGGAACCTCTTCAAAATGTTGAAATGGGGTCTCAATGAACTCACCATCCATCTCTACATATCGGAAAGAGTTGAGGTGGCTCACCATATACTCCTCATCCCCCTGTACTGTCACAATCTTCCCTTTAACCGGGTATTTCAGCTTCTGGTGGAGCGTTGAGGTTACGGCCCCGGCTTTTTGGATCCATGGACGACCCAGCAAACAAGAATAAGATGGCTGGATGTCCATCACATAGAATGTAGAGTTGAAAACCTGAGAACCAACCTTGATCGGAATATCCACTTCTCCATGCACCATTATCTTAGACCCATCAAAGGCCCTGACGACAATGTTGCTTGGCTTCAGCTCCAACCCTTCACAATCCAACCGGTCTAGAGCTTTCTTAGGCAAGACGTTCAATGAGGAACCAGTATCTACCAATACATGTGCAATAGTAGTGCCCCTGCATTCAATGGAGACATGCAGGGCATCGTTGTGATTCTTCCCCTTAGCAGTTAAGTCGGCGTCCGAGAAACCCGACCCATTATCAGCAATCAAATTGGTCACGCAATCTGTAAATTGATCAGCTGATGTCTCTTGTGGTACGTGGGCAGTCTTCAGGAAGGTAATTAGAGCCTTGGCACGGGCCTCTGAGCATAACAGCAGTGACAACATAGAAATCTTGGACGGGGTTTGCCTCAGCTGTTCAACTACATTATAGTCACTCTTTTTGATGATCTTCAGGATCTCTTCCATCTCTTGTCTAGAAGCTTCAACGGTAATTGTCTTTGGTGCCTCCATCCTGGCAGGCTCACTGATGATCCCTTTGCCCCGAGCGTCAGATGACTCAGCGATAGGGGTAAGAATAGGAACTTGAACAGGAATAGTAGCGGGTACACTGGCAGGTGTGATAACAACAGGTTTTCGGGCAGATGGTGGAGAGATATCAGGTGAGAAAAGTCTTCCGCTGCGGGTGACTTTAGCAGGTCCAACAATATTGCTGACGTCAGTATCAGCATCCAACTCTTGCTTAACTCCATGAAAATAAACATCAGCCCCGTAGTGCCAAGGGATAGCTTTATCAAACGTATAGGGGATGGGCCCCAGAACAGTGATGATCACAGGTGCGATTCTTGGAACAGATGTAATTCTAACAGGCTTCCTCGAGGGAGCCTTGGAAGAATTGTCGAAAATGGTAATGATTGCAACTTCTTCAGTACGAAATAGAGGAACAACAGTCTTCTCAAACAGAATTTCTCTACTATCCATCAGGCGTTGGACACCTGATTTTAAGAGATGGCAACCGGTAGGTAGAACAGAACACATACGGCAACCTTCGTCACAGCTCGGAAATAAACCGGCTAGCAAAAGGTTCTTCTTCACAGTAATCAAAGGGGTAGCAATATCATTCACAGAAACCACAAACGAGTCTTCATCTATAGCATTTACTCCATGCTTGGGCATAGGAGCAGTCACAACATTAGGTCTTTCGGACGCCTCGAACTCAATCTCCTTAGCATCAATTAAGTCATGTATCTTATTCTTCAAAGTCCAACAATCATATGTATTATGCCCCGAGCTATCAGAGTGATAAGCACAGCGGGCATTAGGGTTATACTTCGGTGATGTTGTATTTGGATTCTTTGGGGCCTCCTTTGGAATCACCAGATTGGTCTTCAGCAATTGTGGCAGAATCTGAGATAAGGTCATGTTGAGCCGGGTGAATTACCTTTGAGGTCTCTCGTCTTTTGGTTGATTGTTGTACTGAGGAGCACCAGCAGGTTTTGAAATAACAACCGCATTAACAGCTTGGCGGTGTTCAGGTCTATTCTGTCTCTTCGAACTGTAGACAGCACTGGACTCTTTCTTAAACGGCTTCTTCTCAGTGCTCGATGAGGCACCCTTCTGTATCTTACCAACCTTAATACCAGCCTCAATCCTCTCACCGGTCATAATAAGCTCTGTAAACCCAGACGAAGAGCTTCCAATCAAATGGTTGAAAAATGGACCAGATAAGGTCCCCAGAAACATATCTACAAGCTTCCGATCAGCTAAGGGTGGTTGTACCCTTCCGGAGAGGTCTCTCCACTTCTGAGCATAATCTTTGAATCCTTCACTCGTTCCCATTGACATACCCTGGAGTTGGGTACGCGTGGGAGCGAGGTCGGAATTGTATTGATACTGTCTGTAGAAGGCAGTAGCCAAATCTTCCCAACTGCGGATACTGGCTCCGTCCAACTGATAGAACCACTCAAGCTGAGTCCCTGAGAGACTGTCTTGAAAGAAATGGATCCATAGGTTTTTATCAGCGGTGTACGGCTGAATCTTCCTCACATATGACTGGAGGTGCAGCTTCAGACAAGAAACTCTGTCATACTTAGCAAAGTCTGGTGCCTTGAATTTGTGGGGAATCACCACCCCAGATGATAGACCCAGATCACCAAAGTCTAGACCAGGCACTTTATGAACTTCCATAGCACTCAACCGGTCTTCCAGTTGTTTGTATTTATCCTCGGCAGGAGGATACTGGTCTTCATCGAAGTCTGTCTCGTTGTCAGAGACCACAGGGCTAGGAGCCCTCCTTTATTCTTGACTATCTTTCCCTCCAGATGAGGTGGTCAAATCAACTTCATTTTGAAGCCTGTTTCCAAACCTGTGCCCTGTGTTAAACAGGATTGTCCTCTTCTTCTTCTTCTTCTTCTCTTTCAGAATCAGGGTCTTCAGATCTTGCTGACCATTAGCCAGATTCATGAACAGCTCTTGGAATTGGGCATTCTGGGCCTGCAGGGCCTTGATTGCTTGCTCAGTTGAAGGTTTAGCAGACATGACGAGTGTTGAAATAAACAACGAAGAAGATAAGAGACCTGTAAGGGGTACCTATTATGAAGTGCATGGAATGAAATGCGTATGATATGATTTCAAAGACAATCGGGAGATTCAAATTTGTAAACCATAAAGGAAACACACTTTATTAGATAAACTTTGGAATTCAAATTGTTCAACTGATGCCCTCGGGGCGTTACAAGAATGGAAATATTGAAAAGTAAATAAAAACTGGAAAAGAAACAATCAAAGGTCAATCAGTGCTCCCATGGTCTCTTCTTATCGGTGCGGACATAGTCATTGAGAATCCGCTCGTTCTCCAACTGCCTAGTTAACCTCTGGATCTTCTGCTCTTGCTCATTGAACTTCTCTCGGTAAGCATCCCGTTCCTCTCTCAGTTGCATCCAAGACCTTTTCAGTGCCCCAATGTCAGTGGGCATATAAGGATGGAGGATGGTTGGAAGAACCCCTTCTTTATTAGCAATTTCAACAATGATAGGTCGGACGGCTTCATATGGCATACCCAACTTTTGGGCACGGATACGGACCCATCTGAGATATGGCTCCATCGGAAGTGAAGTCTTTGGACCCAGCTCGTGTGGATCAGATATGTGAACTCTATCCCAGGCCTTTATGAATCTGCGACGTTGCTCGTCGCTATCCCCTTGAAAATTAAAGATGATACTAGGCATTAACAGCTCATGAGGTCCTTCTCTTCTGGATCTTCCAAACTGACGTAAGGCTAAGCACGGATTGTAAGAAATTCCTTCATGGGTTCCTAACAGTGGAACATTGGGATACTCCCCACAGCGATCAATGATAGCCTCTTCATCGATACCCTTGAGAGTCCAGATAATGTCATTATGAGAAAGAGACATAACCCTATAAGCCCAGCCCATGCCTTCTTTATTCTTCAGCACTGATTTGGGAAGGTGCGAAATAAATCACCTTGCCAATAATGGAGCACAGCACATCAAGGTTCCCCGTTTTTGGGCGGTACGAGCATAAAGCTGATGAAGGATGTCACCCAAGAGAGTGGGTACAGGATTGCGAGAGATGGAGATTTTTACCGTATTAGCATCAACAAAAGAGTCAGAGTTCGGAAACAGAACCAATCCATATACCAGAAGAGCCAGAATATCTTTGAACGCCTTGAAGTCTAGACTATCCCAAAAATAGTTAGCTTTACCAACCAAAAACTTAGTCAGAAAGCCCTTTGCTCCACTTCTAGTCTCCCAATTAGCCATTACCTCCTCCTTGGTCAAATGAAGGGCTGCAGCAATCTCTTCGGGCCTAAAAATCTTCTCCCAACCAGTAAACGGGGTCTGCTCCAGAATAGAGATACCGAGCAGGTCGGAGAACTCTTCTAAGGTGGGAACCAGCTGGTAGTCCTGGAAAGTAAAGCAATGGTAGGGTGGATCATAGAATTGGACCAAAACACTCATCATCTGCTCGTCCAATTTAGAGGTGACCAAACTGAGAAGATAACCATGTCTCCTGAGGAAGGAAGTAGTATCAGGCATGTTTGCAATCAACTCTTTAAGCAAGGTGGGAACCTGTACAAAGTTGATCCGGATAGTATTCCTACGCATGGGCATCATGATGACCTACAAAACAGAACAAAGATGAATCCCTCCTGTCTTTGAAATAGGTTAGTCCAATGCAAGATGTATGCAATGTTATGATGTCATGATGTCATGATAGTAAGCACACCACAAGTATCCACAAATGGCAAACATGGTAAAGGCACACAAGTCACACAGAGAGCCCTTAGATTTCAGGCTGGAAAGGAGCTTAGGTACTACCCTCTTTCAGTTCAGTTGGTTTAAACCTGTCCTAAAAATAGTAACCGGGTTCTAGAGGATCTCAATATCACTGACTACCCTCGATCAGTCATAATTCCAGTTTAGCAACCTTTTCTTGCGGCCGGAATCATCGCGAGAGTTTAGTCTCAATGAGTGTAGCATACTGCTACTGTTCTATGGCCAAATTGGTCAATTTAAAGGTTCTAAGGTCAGTTGGTGCTTAATGACCCCTTAGATGAACCATATTCTCCTCGTTCCAACACAAGGGATATTGGTACAATCTAAAGTGCCACACCAACGTAGCTACTGCTTCAACTGTATCGGTCTACGCCATAGAGTTCCCTCACAGTTTATTGCTACTTACCTAAAGGGTATCCCCCAGATCCGGGTTAGGATCTATAGTAACTCCGATTCAAGCCTGCAAATATAAAGCATACAAAGCAAACAATTGAAAACACAATGATATAATCCTAAGGTACACCCCACTTATTAAGCATCCCCAGCAGAGTCGCCAGTTCTGTGATACGGTGGGAAGAGAACTGACTGTTTTAGAATGCTGGTTCGCGTTTTGCGTTTGTTTTCGCAAAATGTCGCGGTAAGCAAGAGTCGCCACCATATTTTATTTTATCCAACAAGGAAAGGAAAAAAGCACAGAAAAACTCCTTTTTCGAGATGTTTCTCGGGTCCGGGGGGTAGATTATAGAAAGGGAAGGTGTTAGCACCCTTTCTATCAGTGGTTATCCATGGGCTCTTAGGTACTTGCTCAAAGTATTTTCAAAATTTGCTTTTCTTTGTGTTTGTGGGTTTGAAAGAAGTTTTTGTTTGAAAGGTGTAAGTGCGAAAAGTTTTGTTTTGTTTTGAGAGAGCAAGTACTTAAGAACCATCTACCTACTCAAAAAAGGAATCGTTCTATGCTATCTTCTTTTAGACAATGATATCCCACTATTGATGAGTAGGTATCACCATCGTTGGGGTTTTAAGGGTCAATTCGATTAAGGGACATGTGGTCACTAAAGCAATGTTAGGACGCCTTAGCGGTAACCCTAATGTCTTAGATCATTTTTCCGAGGCAACCGTTTCAAAGCAACTATGATCTTTGGACAAGAGGGAGACCTCTAAAACTTCCTATACTCAATGACCACGTTCGAAGGCAACCAAGTGAGGTGTACCCTAAGAGTGCGCATGTGCGAGTGTGTTATTTCGGTTAATTTTATCTTTGTACATGTCATGGGTGAGCTATGTTGATTTTAGGTTAAAGATTTGATCTTGTCATGCATTCCCTATTATCAAACATCTAACAGTTTATAAGTTGCGGAAATTAAATTTGCGAAAATTAAATCTAAACTATTACAAGGCGTCAGGTATTTACATCGCCAAAGACAACCCTTGAAATTAAAATGCGGAAAATAAAATAAAGCGATAAAATAAAGTCCTAATTAAAAGCTATTACATTCCGGGAAACCATTACATCAATGGTAAAATGGATTGTGCGCGAAAAATTATATCGAATGCATTTTTTAGGGTTTTGACCCTTTTGAAAGAAAATGATTTTTTGTTATTTTTTGAATTAAAAGGAATTAGATCTAAGTTAATTAAATAAATTAATTAATTAATTAATAAAAGTGATATTTTTGGATTTTTGGATATTTAAAGAAATAAAATAAATTTGGTCAAAGTTAATAAAACCTAATATTCTACATTAATTTTAATTATTGCAAAAATATTAAAAGTTATACCTAATTAAAACTAAATTAACTGAATTAATTTATTTACAAAAAAAAAAATACTGAAATTAATTTTAATAAATAAAATATATTTTGGTTTTTGATTTTATGAGGAAAAATTCTAATTGGTTAGTGATAAAAATAATTAATAAAACAATATAAATAAATGAAATAAAAAAAAGAATTAGAAATACTCAAAGGGGGTTTGGGCCCAAATCAGGGGTGAGATTAGCAGTTTTTGATGGCCCATTAACGTTGGCATGCATGACTTTTTCTGATTCCACGTGAGCGCGTTGACTAGAGCATATGGTGGACTTTCAATCCTGGCCACCAGATCTGGCCTGGGGCCATCTGGAAACGGTTTGTATGAGGGCATATGGTACATCACGCGTTGGGCAAGGCACTGGATAACCTGAAAGAAAATAGCAACAAAGATATTGGGGACCTGGGATTCGAACCCAGATCCTGTGTGTCAATGAGCAACAACTTTACCACTCAGCCAGCGCGTCTTAATTGTTAACATAGTGGGAATCAATAATTATATGGACAAACACAATAATATGCCAGAAAAAATAAAAAGAAGCGCGAATATTTGAATCATCCAATGGGAGGGGGACGTGTCATCGTCTTCCTCATTGAAAACCTGGTTATTTACCTGCGGATTCTTATCCGCATCTAAATCCATAGGCGTCTCCTAAAACTAGTTCTAGGCCACGAAAATCAATTCCAAATATATGGTTGTACTCGTCTTCTTCCACTGATTACGTCCATGTCCATTATTAGCATCAATTTTGCCTGCAATTAAAATGCCCAAAAACAAGAAACAAGAACCCTAGAATCGGCTAGGGGGTTACAGGCCATGAAAATACACTTCAATAATGCAAAAAGCTTCTAAATGGAACGATAAGCATGATTGTGTAACGATTTTGCCAAGAAAATGAAGGAATATGAGTATGCAATTTCGAGTACAGGGGCGTTTTTCAGGAGACTTACAGCGCGATTCAGGAGGTGAATGGCCTTGCTTTTGATTGCTTCTCACTCAGTGGATATCCAGCAAGAGAATCACGTTGAGTTTTGGCCTTGAATCGGACTCTAAGGGTGATTTCAGTTTCAAGCTTTTTCAAGCTTTTTCAAGTTTTTTTCAAGTTTTGGTTTTGATGTTTATGCAGCCTCTAGGTTCTGATTCGTGTGTCTCTAGCTTGTATAAGTAATGAGAATTGGATTAGGTCAAATATTTGGACTTGAATCTTTGCAAATCAATGCTTGGATATATGATTTGATCTTCCATGAAAAAGCTTCCAAATTTGTCCAAAAACCATCTTTTTGTTCATGATATGGTGAGATACGAGTTTGATCATGTCCATGATGACAATTAAGGTCTGTATCAATCAAAAAGATACCAAGTTATCAATATTTAGATTTTATTTAGATTTAAATTGATTTAAAATGAATTAATTCAATAAAAATCAAATAAAATAGAAAAATTAATGAATGGACATAATATTGAAGATAGGACACGTGTGTAGTGTGACAAGATCAAATAAAGTGGAAAAAAGTGGGGCCATTTGACAAAATTTGAAGTTTTTGGGATAGTTGACTTTTGGCAATTTTGGAAAAATGCCCAACTTCAGCAATGCATAACTTCTTCAATTTTGAACTTTTGGAGGTGTTCTTGGACTTTTTAGAAACCTTGAGATGTCCTATAACCAACCCTTTCGGTATCTTCTCATTTTTATATTCCATTCTCAATTTATAAGCTTTGTAAAAAAAGGTGTTTTTGTTGACTTTCAAAAATGACCTATAATGTCCAATTTTGCAACTTCTTGTGAGTGAATTTCTTGACCTTGGGGTATGAAGATGGATTGTAGGAAATTGAATCCTCTTAAAAATGAGCTTTGGATGGGTCATTGCTCATAAAGTATGAGAAAGTTATGCTTGGTCAAAGTTGAGTTAACTTTTCCTACAAAACCCTAATTTAGCAACTTTTGAATCTTGATGAATCTTTAGCAATATTTGATGAATCATGATCAACCCTTGATCAAATGATGAAATATCCTTCAAAATGAGAATGTTGACAAAAAATCTTGAGGTTTGACTGTATATAGGTCACAGTTGACTTTTGCCCTAGCACAGTCGATTTTTGGCCCTCTTGAGCAATTGGCTGACCAAACTTTCTCTGCAAGGCTTGAAATTTGACATGGATGAACTTGAGAACATATTAGGACATTGGAGAGAATTTGAGGTCATTTGGATGTAAGGACCTTGATACAACACAAAACCCTAATTTTGAGGTTGACTGCCTTAGGAGATGACTTGATTGTCCAATTCTTGAGCAATCTTGAGCCACTTGGAGATTATTCTTGTAATGTATTGAGAAATATGGGAGGGAAAATTTTGGAGTACAACAGGGATCCTTCCTCAAGTCCTTCATCCGGTCCAGGTGTCTCACAATCAGTTACCAACATGATATTCTCGTCCGGGAATTCAAAGTTTATAGACTGGTAATCATCCACTGCCTGATGTGCCAAATGGTCTGCCAACACACTTCCCTTGATCGCCTTTTGGGTAGTATATTGGATGTCATACTCAGTCTAGATCATCTACCATCTTGCTATTCTTCCGGACAATGCAGGCTTTTTGAAGATATACTTGATTGGATCCATCTTTGAAATCAATAGAGTAGTGTAAGTCAGCATATACTGTCTCAGCCGGCGAGTAGACCATGCCAAAGCGCAGCAAGTTTTCTCAAGCAACGAGTATCGGGTCTCGCAGTCGGTAAACTTTTTGCTAAGGTAATAAATAGCATGCTCTTTTCGGCTAGACTCGTCATGCTGCCCCAGCACACACCCCATTGAGTTGTCGAGTACTGTCAAGTATAAGATCAAAGGTCTCCCTTCAACTGGAGGCATCAGAATAGGTGGCTCTTGGAGATACTCTTTGATCCTTTCGAAAGCGGTCTGGCATTCATCGTTCCAACGTACCACTTGATCTTTCTTCAGTAACTTAAAGATTGGCTCACAAGTAGCAGTCAGATGTGAGATGAATCGGGCAATGTAGTTCAGTCGTCCCAGAAAGCCTCTGACTTCTTTCTCTGTTATGGGAGCTGGCATATCTTGTATGGCCTTCACTTTTGTCGGATCCACTTGAATACCTTTGTCGCTTACGACGAATCCCAGTAACTTACCAGATCTTACCCCGAAGGTGCACTTGTTTGAGTTTATCCTTAGCTTGTACAACTTCAACCTGTCAAATAGCTTCTGCAGATGGTCAAGGTGTTCTTCCTCAGTCTGGGATCTGGCAATCATATCGTCGACGTATACCTCAATCTCATGATGGATCATGTCATGAAACAAAGCAACCATGGCACGCTGATACGTTGCCCCAGCGTTATTCAGTCCAAAAGGCATGACCTTGTAGCAAAAGGTACCCCACTGAGTAACAAAAGTTGTTTTTTCCATGTCTTTGGGAGCCATTTTAATCTGATTATAACCGGAGAAACCATCCATAAAGGAGAATACCTTATGCTGAGCGGTGTTGTCAACCAGAACGTCGATGTGAGGTAGAGGGAAATCATCCTTGGGGCTTACCCTGTTCAGATCCCTATAGTCAACACACATTCGAACCTTACCATCCTTCTTCGGCACATGAACCACATTGGCCACCCACTGAGGGTAAGAAGTAACTGCTAGAAAACCGGCATCAAACTGTTTCATAACTTCAGCCATGATTTTCTCAGACATCTCTGGGCGCATTCGGCGAACCTTTTGTTTCACTAGAGGACAATCTTCCTTGGTAGGCAATCGGTGAACCATAATATCGGTATCCAAACCAGGCATATCTTCGTAAGACCGGGCAAAGATCTCAACATAGTCATGCAGCATCTGAATCAACCGTTGTTTCACACTAAGCTCCGGATTTGCACTGATCTTGACTTCCTTCTTGTCTATCTCAGTACCCAGATTCACTGATTCCACCGGCTCTTCGTGTGGTTGTATAGCCCTCTCTTCCTGGAGTAGCAGTCTTGCAAGTTCACCAGGCACTTCACAATCATCTTCACCTTCATCTTCGGCTAAGTTGATCGGATTTTCGAAGTCATAACTAGAAGTAGCAGAGTCGTTACCAGTGAGATCCAGAGTGGATGTGGACCTGTATATGTGAGTCTGTGTAAAATAGCTGTTTTGCAATATGTAATAAAAGAAAGACAAGGAGCGCAAGATTTGAAATGCAAGAAATGTCCAATGCTTTTATTAATGATATATGAAAATGACACACATAAAGCCCTCACAAATGAAGCCATTGTGCCCTGGGTAAGACACCGGGCCATAGAGTTTAAAACATTATCTGTTACAAATTCAAAACAAAAAGTTTCATTACTGGGTGATAACAGAAACGGGCATAGAATCCTTCACTGTCCAGTTGCTTAATCCACCATCAGTAGTAGAATAGATCCAACTGTCAATGTCAAACTCTTGATCATCGTCATCCCCAATAGCATTCACCCTGCATCTTGTTTAGGCTTTGCTGGTGCTCCGAACTCAATCTCCTTCGCATCGATCAAGTCTTGTACCTTGTTCTTCAAAACCCAACAATCATTTGTATCATGCCCCGGGCTATCAGAGTGAAAAGCACAACGGGCATTAGGGTTATACTTTGGTGATGTGGTATTTGGATTCTTCGGGGCTTGCCTTGGAATCACTAGGTTGGTTTTCAGTAACTGTGGCAGAATCTGAGACAAAGTCATGCTGAGACGGGTGAATTGCCTTCGAGGTCTCTCGTCCTTCGACTGATTATTGTGCTTAGGAGCACCAGCAGGTCTTGAAATAACAACTGCATTAACAGCTTGGCGGCGTTCAGGTCTATTCTGGCTTTTCGAACCGTAGACAACACTGGACTCTTTCTTAAAAGGCTTCTTCTCGGTGCTTGATGAAGCACCCTTTTGTATCTTACCAGCCTTAATACCAGCCTTAATCCTCTCACCGGTCATAATTAGCTCTGTAAACCCAGACGAAGAGCTTCCAATCAGGTGGTTGAAAATGGACCAGACAGGGTCCCCAGAAACATATCCACAAGCTCCCGATTGGCCAAGGGTGGTTGCACTCTTCCAGCGAGGTCCCTCCACTACTGAGCATAATCTTTGAATCCTTCACCTGTTCCCATTGACATACCCTGGAGTTGGGTACGCGTGGGAGCGAGGTCGGAGTTGTATTGGTACTGCCTATAGAAAGCAGTGGCCAAATCTTCCCAACTGCGGATACTGGCTTTGTCCAACTGATAAAACCATTCAAGATGAGTCCCTGAGAGACTGTCTTGAAAGAAGTGGATCCATAGGTTCTTATCAGCGGTGTACGGCTGAATCTTCCTTACATATGACCGGAGGTGCAGCTTCAGACAAGAAACTCTGTCATACTTAACAAAGGTTGGTGCCTTGAATTTGTGGGGAATTACCACCACAGATGATATACCCAGATCACCAAAGTCCAGACCAGGCACTTTCTGAACTTCCATCGCACTCAACCGGTCTTCCAGTTGTTTGTATCTATCCTCAGCAGGAGGATACTGGTCTTCGTCAAAGTCTGTCTGGTTATCTGAGACCACAGGGCTAGGAGCCCTCCTTTCTTCTTGACTATCTTTCCCTCCAGATGATGTGGTCAAATCAACTTCATCCCGTAGCCTGTTTCCAAACCTGTGACCTGTGTTAAACAGGACTATCCTCTTCTTCTTCTTCTTTTTCTCTTTCAGAATCAGGGTCTTCAGATCTTGCTGACCATTAGCCAGATTCATGAACAGCTCTTGGAATTGGGCATTCTGGGCCTGCAGGGCCTTGATTGCTTGCTCAGTTGATGGTTTAGCAGACATGACGAGTGCTGAAATAAACAACGAAGAAGATAAGAGACCTGTAAGGGGTACCTATTATGAAGTGCATGGAATGAAATGCGTATGATATGATTTCAAAGACAATCGGGAGATTAAAATTCGTAAACAAGAAATGAAACACACTTTTATTAGATAAACTTGAAATTCAAATTGTTCAACAAATTGCCCTCAAGGCGTTACAAGAAAGGAAATACTGAAAAGTAAATAGAACTGGAAAGGAAATAAACAAAGGATAATCAGTGCTCCCATGGTCTCTTCTTGTCGGTGCGGACATAGTCATTGAGAATCCGCTCGTTCTCCAGCTGCCTAGTCAGCTTCTGGATCTTCTGCTCTTGCTCATTGAACTTTTCTCGGTAAGCATCCCGTTCTTCTCTCAGCTGCATCCAAGAACTTTTCAGTGCCCCAATGTCAGTGGGCATGTAAGGATGGAGGATGGTAGGAAGAACCCCCTCTTCATTAGCAACTTCAACAATGATAGGCAGGACGGCTTCATATGGCATACCCAGCTTCTGGGCACGGATACGAACCCATCTGAGATATGGCTCCATCGGAGGTGAAGTCTTTGGGCCCAGCTCGTGTGGATCAGATCTGTGAACTCTATCCCAAGCCCTTATGAATCTGCAGCGTTGCTCGTCGCTATCCCCTTGAAAATCAAAGATGATACTAGGCATTAACAGCTCATGAGGTCCTTCTCTTTTGGCTCGCCCAAACTGACGTAAGGCCAAGCATGGATTATAAGAAACTCCGCCATGGGTTCCTATCAATGGAACATTGGGATACTCCCCACAACGATCAATAATAGCCACCTTGTCCATACCCTTGAGAGTCCATATGATGTCATTATGAGAGAGAGACATAACCCTATAGGCCCAGCCCATGCCTTCTTTGTTCTTCAGCACTGATTTGGGGAGGTGCGAAATAAACCACCTCACCAATAACGGAGCACAGCACATCAAGGTTCCCCGCTTTCGGGAAGTACGAGCATAAAGCTGATGAAGAATGTCACCCAAGAGAGTAGGTACAGGATTACGAGAGATGAAGATTTTCACCGCATTCACATCAACAAAGTAGTCTGAGTTCGGAAACAATACCAAGCCATATATCAGAAGAGCCAGAATATCTTCGAACGCCTTGAAGTCTAGACTATCCCAGAAATGATTAGCCTTACCAACCAAGAACTTAGTCAGAAAGCCCTTTGCTCCACTTCTAGTCTCCCAATTAGCCATTACCTCATCCTTGGTCAAATGAAGGGTTGCAGCAATCTCTTCGGGCCTAAGGATCTTATCCCAACCAGTAAACGGGGTCTGCTCCAAAATAGAGATACCAAGCAGATCAGAGAACTCTTCTAAGGTGGGAACCAACTGGTAGTCCTGGAAAGTAAAGTAATGGTATAGCGGATCATAGAATTGGACCAAAACACTCATCATCTGCTCGTCTAATTTGGAGGTAACCAAACTGAGAAGATACCCATGTCTTCTGATGAAGGAGGTAGTATCGGGTATCTTTGCAATCAATTCTTTAAGTACAGTGGGAACCTAGACAAAGTTGTATGCAATGTTATGATGTCATGATGTCATGATAGAGAGCACATCACAAGTATCCACAAATAGCAAACATGGTAAAGGCACAAAAGTCACACAGAGAGCCCTTAGATTTAAGGCTTGCAAGGAGCTTAGGTACTACCCTCTTTCAGTTCAGTTGGTTTAAACCTGTCCTAAAAATAGTAACCGGATTCTAGAGAATCTCAATATCACTGACTACCCTCAATCGGTCATAATTCCAGTTTAGCAACCTTTTCTTGCGACCGGAATCATCGCGAGAGTTTATTCTCAATGAGTGTAGCATACTACTACTGTTCTATGGCCAAGTTGGTCAATTTAAAGGTTCTAAGGTCAGCTGGTGCTTAATGACCCCTTAGATGACCCATATTTTCCTCGTTCCAACACAAGGGATATCGGTACAATCTAAAGTGTCACACCAACGTAGCTACTTCTTCAACCGTATCGGTTTACTCCGTACAGTTCCCTCACAGTTTATTGCTACTTACCTAAAGGGTATCCCCAGATCCAGGTTAGGATCTATAGTAACTCCGATACAAGCCCATAAATATAAAGCATACAGAGCAAACAATTGAAAATACAATGATCTAATCCTAAGGTACACCCCACTTATAAGTCCCCAGCAGAGTCGCCAGTTCTGTGATACGGTGGGAAGAACTGACTGTTTTTGGAATGCTGGTTTGTGTTTTGCATTTGTTTTTCGCAAAATGTCGCTGTAAGCAAGAGTCGCCACCGTCTTTTATTTTATCCAACAAGGAAAGGAAAAAAGCAAATAAAAATTCCTTTTTTGAGATGTTTCTCGGGTCCGGGGGGTAGATTATAGAAAGGGAAGGTGTTAGCACCCTTTCTATCCGTGGTTATCCACGGGCTCTTAGGTACTTGCTCAAAGTGTTTTCAAAATTTGCTTTTCTTTATGTTTGTGGGTTTGAAAGAAGTTTTTGTTTGAAAGGTGTAAGTGCGAAAAGTTTTGTTTTGTTTTGAGAGAGCAAGTACTTAAGAACCATCTACCTACTCAAAAAAGGAATCAATCTGTACTAATGTCTGTGATACGGTGGGAGAACTGACTAATGTTTTGCGTTCGTATTCGCACTTGTGCGGTTAGCAAGAGTCGCCACCGACTTTTTACTTTATCCTAAAGGAAAGGTTAAAAAAGCACAGCAAAAACCTTTTGAGATATTTCGTGGGTTCGGGGGGTAGATTATGAAAAGGGAAGGTATTAGCACCCTTTTCATCCATGGTTATCCATGGGCTCTTAGGTACTTGCTTAGATCAATCTTGCCTTGATTTTTGATTGCTTGAAAATGGTGTATGTGTGAGTGTTTTTTTTGAAAAAATGTTTTGGAAGAAGATGCCTTGTCTTAGGCTAACCTTGTAATAATTCTTTACTCGAATGTTTTACAAAGGTGCATATCTTTTCGAAAAGATGTTTCAAAAGTTTGAAAAGTTGATTTTTTGAAAGTGTTGTGGGTTGTGGTTTTTGAAAAGAAGGCGAGTGTTTTTGCAAGTTTGATCTCAAGTAACTAAGAGTTTTCGTCTACCCTATTGTACTCAAAGGTTTTTGTCATGTTTTAACCCCTTTTAACGATTTTGTTCTACCATTGAAATTGGTAGACAATCTTGCGTTTAGGAAGTTTATTCGGGACGGGCGCGGGTCATCGTATGGACCATGAATGCAATGGTGCCAAGTGTCTTTGGCAATTTGCTGGAAGGGACTTGATCATTTTGATAGGCGACTTTCGAAAGCGTCATCGAGGGACTTATGATCATTTGATTTTGTTTTGCCAAAGACATTCGACGTGCAAGCATGGCCCATTTGGAAGGCAACATGTGGGATTACCCTAGGGGGTGCAAGTGTGATTGTGTATTGATTACATGTATTTGTCTTGTATTAGGTTATCTAGCGTTTGATTTTATGTACACACAAACCCTAGGTCTAACCATGGTATAATTGGAAAACTGTAAATTGCGGAATGTAAATCTACGCTATTACAAAATAATGTCCGGGAGTGGGGATATAAATGTACAAGGGGATGGAACTTATAGTACCCAATAATTTACAATCAAATCGAATGTCGCGATCAAATGAATATCAAATATAAATGTAAGATAAACATGTGTATAGGGTAATGTGAATGTATTTGTGTAAGTGGAAATATGTACAAGTGCGAAATGTGAAGTTGAAGTGTATTAGGGTTTTGACCTAGATAAATGTTTTTTAGATGAATCTTGATTTTGGTATGTTTAATTATGTACAAAAGAAAAATGAAGATGTTTTGATTAAAATGTTAATTTTTAATAAAAAAGTATTTTAGTCGAAATGTTTTGTGAATTTCAATATTAAAAGATGTATCGAATTATTATGTACAAAATGTATATTAACTAAAAAAGAGTTTAATTTTAATTATGTATAAACAATGTATAATATGTACAAATATGTTTCAATATGTAAAAAATATTTTCAAGTTAATTGGTATAAAAAGTATTTTGTTATTGTTATGTACAAAATGTGTATTAATCTAAAGAAAATGTTTTATATAATATGTACAAAATTAACTTTTAATATAATTATGTATGTACAAAATGTATTATCTAAAAAGTCTTAACCTTATGATAATAATAATAAAAATATTTAGTTAAGTTAGTATTTTCTAAGGAATAAAAATATTGCTTTTACAAAATAACAAGAATGGTTAGTGTTATGTATGAAAGAATAATAAGTATTGTTTAGGTTAGTGATTAATGGGCTTAGCATAACTGGGAACGGGTCAGGCCCGCGTCAAGCGAAAATGAAATTAGGGTTAGGCAATGGTTTGTTCAATTGGAAACGCGATAGGGTTTGAACGGCGCCGCTCACTGAGTTCTGTCTCCTTCCTCGTTCATTCTTGAGTGTTTCTCTTTGCTTCGAGGCCACCAGCGCTACCCCTCCTCCTTCCAGCTCGAGTTCAAAGGCCTCAATACAGAAAGGTTCGCTTTAGATGTTTTCTGATTCTTTTCTTTTTTATGAATTGCATGCATTATTTGATTCGAATTTGATTCTTAAGTTTGTATTGCTATGGAGGTGATGGAGAATAAAGAGGGAGAAATAACTGACTACCTGACTTGGAGGAGGAAAGAGGATGTGGCGCTCAGGAGGCTCGATGGCGGAGATGGACTTGATGAGTCTTTGCTTCTGATGACCCTGGTAACTTCGTTCTTTGCTTATGTTTAGGTTTTGATGATGATACGTACTGAGAAACTTAATGTGCACTTCTTTACCTCTTCTTCTTTATGTCCCTTTGGATTCGTATGTTGCCTTGGGAATTCTGTATGTTGCTTTTGCCTATGTTGATGTTGCTTTATCTCCTTCTTCTGGTTGCCTCGCTTGCTTGCATTTTTGATGCTGGGTATGGTTATTGGTACCTGTTTGAGAGGTTTGGGCTTTTGATGTAGGTATGTGGTTATGGCATTTTTGTGTTCTTGAAGGTGATGCAGGCTTGATAGCTTCGTTTTTGGTTATGTTGGACTGAGTTTTGTATTGGTTCAGGATGTTTGTGTTTGAGAATGTGTGCTTGGAGGTTTGATGCCTTTTGAGTTGCGTTTGATGCAGAGTTTTTGAAGTTTGTGGACAGTAGGCAGGTTCTTGGCTTGAGTTTTGTATGTTTAATGCAGGGTATGCTCCATGTTTTTACTGATGCAGGTTTAATGGTTTAGGGGTTAGACAGGTTTGAGGTGTTGGTATGTTATGCTGTGTGGTTTGGATATGGTTGATGATATTTGGTTATGACAGGGTATTGGTTTTGGTAGTGAAGTTTGTGTGTTATCCTTCTTTGAAACTCAGGGGCTTATATTTGTATATTGATGCAGATTTTTGGTTGGCTTTTTGTTTTCGTGCAACTACTGAGTTGTATATATTTCTTCTCTCTTCACCTTACCCCTTGAACTGCTATGCTGAGTTTGTATTATATTTTTCTATCTTTTCTTTTTGGCGCCCAATCTTTTTTCAAAGCTTTGGTCTTCTCTTTGACCCAAGTCTGCTGGATATTTTCACAAGGTTTCTTGGCATTTTTCCCCATTCGGTAACTGGCTAAGCTGTGTAATTTTTAAACAATGCCGAATTATCCTCTTTTTGTACATCTTTTCTGCCTTGCTTCTACTGTCTATGCCTGCTGAACCTGAACTAGGCTTGCTTTATCTCTCTTTCTTCTCACTTCATAGTACAATAAAGAATTTTTATATAATTTAAGTTGTACTTTTCTGAAGGGGCTATATTTATACTGGGAAATGATGACTAGCTTGCATAATATGTTTTCTGATTCTTTCTTCAGCTTTTGCGCCTTGCTCTTTTCCTTGATATCTTGGCAAAGGTCCCTTTTTGACAGCTTGTAGGCTTTGATAGCAACTTGTACTATTTTGATTTCTTTGATACCTTTGGCATTCTGACAGTAGCCTTTGCTTTTGGATAGAAAGTTTGGATTTGATTTTTCAGTTTGGATTTGAACTATATGGTTTTGAATGGGAAATTGAGATTCTTATGTAGCTTGACTTTGCAACTTATGCATTTTTGACATTTGCATTTCATGAAATAAAAATAATCTTCCCTCTCTGTGAACCGGGAGAAATCCCGTGATTTGCAGAGAGGGTCAACTGATCCCAGTCAGTGGCCCCTAATGATGAGCAACTTTTTATCTGTCCTTTAATTAAATGCTTTCTGACTTTTCTTGTTTCTTTTTGCAGATGAAAGATGGAATGCCGGAGCGGAGTGAAGAACGAAGAGTATTTAGAAAATAGGATAGTTTTTCATTCTATTGTAATATTTAAATTAAATGTAAATTATTGTTTGTAACAACAATTTGTAAATAATTCAAATATCAATAAAAATTCAAATTATCCAATTAATTCTAATTTCCTTATTATTTGTTTATTTATTTAAAATTCTTAGAATTAAAACAAATTGAAAAATAAATTCAATCATTTTAATTTCAGAATAATAAATAACTAAAATAAAACAACATTGATCCAATAAACCTGTCTTATCTCACATTCAAAGCAAAGCAGCAATTAACCCAGATAGACTGATCAAACACATGAACACTGTGAATCCAATACTGCATCTTACATATGACCGGCCCAATCAAAACGTACTGAATTCAAAACCATTGTCTCTTTTACTGATTAAACCAAGATAATGCGAATTTTAGTCCAAATCTTGAAATAAACCGCAAAGTGCTGTGGAATTCAAATTCTTCTGAGAACATGCCCATAAAATCCTAATTCCCGATTAAATGCCAAATCACGCTCGCTTGATCAAAATTGAACCAACAATCAAACAAACCCTAAGCCCACTGTATGAAACAATTCAGAGCTCTGAAGATCAGTAAAAACCCTAGTTTTGCTTGACTGTCAAGAAAAGTCCGTTTGTCCGATTCTTGAGCCAGTTTGAGAAGTCAGGAAATGCTTGAAGCTGAGATTTCTTGGGGGAAAATGCGAGGGCAAATTTTGGGGTACAACAGTTGCCCCTGTTCAATCTTCTTTGACCTGAAGAGTTAGATTGGCAGGTTTGCCTTTCGCGACTTGAAGGTAAAAGGAGATTGGACACTAATGTGCCCAGAAAATTTGCGCTCGTCAATGTGACGGTGGAGGTGAATGGGCTTAAAGATGCCATTTGGAGATGGGCTTAACGATGCCATCTAGGGGAGTGACAGAAACTTGTCGGGGATGGGCTTAAAGATGCCATCTGGAAGGGAACATTAGGAAAGCGTCCGAGCTTTAGACCATTTCTGAACTGGGGGTTTGAACAGGCAATAGGTTGACATCCGTGGTTGGGGGAACCTACAAGCCATTTTCAAGAAGCCGCATCTAAATAAGTTGATAGATTAACATCCGTTACTTGGGAAGAATCCATGAACTGTTTTCAGAAATCTGGAGGTTGAATCGGAACAAGTGATAGGTTAACATCCGTTTACTTGGAGAACCTGTGAACTGTTTTCAGAAATCCTGAAGTTAAATTAGCAATAGAGCAGCATCCGTTGTTGGGAAGCGTCCGTAAACTAAATTCGAAGGTTGCATCTGAACAAGCTGATAGATTAACATCCGTTACTTGGGAAGAATCCATGAACTGTTTTCAGAAGTCTTGAGAAGAATCCGAACAAGTGATAGGTTAACATCCGTTTACTTGGAGAACCCGCGAACTGTTTTCAGAAGTCTTGAAGTTGAATTAGCAATAGAGCAGCATCCGTTGTTGGGAAGCGTCCGTAAACTAAATTCGAAGGTTGCATCTGAACAAGCTGATAGATTAACATCCGTTACTTGGGAAGAATCCATGAACTGTTTTCAGAAGTCTTGAGAAGAATCCGAACAAGTGATAGGTTAACATCCGTTTACTTGGAGAACCCGCGAACTGTTTTCAGAAGTCTTGAAGTTGAATTAGCAATAGAGCAGCATCCGTTGTTGGGAAGCGTCCGTAAACTAAATTCGAAGGTTGCATCTGAACAAGCTGATAGATTAACATCCGTTACTTGGGAAGAATCCATGAACTGTTTTCAGAAGTCTTGAGAAGAATCCGAACAAGTGATAGGTTAACATCCGTTTACTTGGAGAACCCGCGAACTGTTTTCAGAAGTCTTGAAGTTGGATTATTTTACCCTGTCGACTGATCTTGCCTGAAAAAGGCAAAAAGTTAGTTGGATGCAATGCTATGATGCATGATACAATGTACATCGTGGTTTTATGAATGTAAATGGATGTGCATGTAAGCTGGAGATAGAGGTATCTTGACTGCTGCTGGGGAAAATAAATCCTGGGTCATTGCTGGGAGTTTGGAGCTGGGATCGTATACCAATCTTCTGGGGGATTTCTGAAGTCTTCTACTGGGGAGTGTTAAACTAGTAGACTTAATGTTGGGGAGGCCAGATTGAGAATCTTCAACTGGGAGAGATGTATCTCTGAAGACTGACTCTACTGGGGAATGCTAGATTTTCTTCTAAAAAAAACCTGTGGGGAGAATATTTAAAAGTCTGACTTTGCTGGGGATGGGGAGAATTCTGGCGGGCGTGACCTCTCCTGACGGTTAGTCGAGGATAAATCAGTTATACGCCTTTGTGAGAATAACTTTGAATAAAACTTGGAAGGGACGTCCGTACTCTGCGGGGATTACCTTTCGGAATCTTACGGGGATAAGCTCCGAGGGTCTGCTGGAGATAGACCTCAAGGTTTGTGGATTACAGATCTCGAGGGATTTCCTTTGGAAGGGTGTCGAAATATTCGTCTGTACTTTCATCCTATCAGTAATCCTTTTCTTAGGTTCAATCAGGAAGTGATCATGTTTCAAATGCATATGCCTATTTAACAAAACATTGGACGTTTTTCAAAATAAAACAAATAGTGCAAGAGAAAAAGGAAAAGGGAAATGGCACAAATTTTGGGAAGAGTATTTGTATTGATTTTCTTTGGGTATATTTATACAAAGGAGACAATCATCCTAGTAAGAGGATCTTGTCGTAAATATTTGAAAAATTTATACAAAACAAAGATGGCTATGTGAAATAACTCCATGGGATTCCCCTCTGCTGTAGCTTTCACAACTCCGAACATCTGTCCATTCAATGCTTCGTTTGACGATGGCTGGATTGATCAGAAACCTGGAACCGGTTGATGAAGAGACTGTCTTTGAAGTGATCTGGCGAGACATAGTCATACGCTTAAATTCCCTAACTTTTGCCTGAATCGCCCTTTCGGGTTTTCGATCCACCGGGAAACCCCTTTTTGCCCAAGCCGCCCTTTCGGGTTTTCGACTTGCCGGGTGTACAGATTTTTTTGTTTTTATCCCTAATTTTTGCCTGAACCGCCCTTTCGGGTTTTCGGTTCACCGGGATGCCCATTTTTTGCCCAGGCCGCCCTTTCGGGTTTTCGACTTGTCGGGTTATTTTATGCGTAGTATCTTTTGACTATGTCTGCGTTCGCAGGATGCGGCAAATCGTCGCCGTCCATGGTGGTCAGAATCATCGCACCACCAGAAAATACGCTCTTGATTACAAACGGCCCTTCGTATGTAGGAGTCCATTTGCCCCTGGGATCACTTTGCGGTAATATAATCCGCTTGACTACTAGATCTCCGACTTGATACACCTGACGTCTGACTTTTTTATTGAAGGCCTTGATCATTCGTTTTTGATACGTCTGACCATGGCATACAGCGGCAAGTCGCTTTTCGTCGATCAGATTGAGTTGATCAAGTCGGGTCTGAATCCACTCATCTTCATTCAAACCTGCGTCTTTCATAATTCTTAGAGACGGGATCTGAACTTCCATAGGCAAAACGGCTTCCATGCCGTAAACCAAAGAAAACGGGGTTGCCCCAGTTGAGGTACGTATCGTCGTACGGTATCCATGCAGTGCAAACGGTAACATCTCATGCCAGTCTTTGTAAGTGACTGTCATTTTCTGAATAATCTTCTTGATATTTTTGTTCGCAGCTTCAACAGCACCGTTCATCTTCGGTCTATAGGGAGATGAATTGTGATGATAAATCTTGAACTGTTCGCATAATGCAGTGATCATTGTATTATTCAGATTGGTACCGTTGTCTGTGATGATTCTGTCTGGAACACCATACCGACATATGAGATTTTGCTTGATAAAGCGGGCAACCACATTTTTGGTGACGGAGGCGAAGGAAGCTGCTTCGACCCATTTAGTGAAGTAGTCGATGGCAACCAGGATGAAGCGATGTCCGTTGGAAGCCGTGGGTTTGATCTCTCCAATCATATCAATGCCCCACATTGCAAAGGGCCATGGAGCAGTTAGAACGTTGAGAGGAACCGGAGGGACATGAACTTTGTCGGCATAGACTTGACATTTATGACAAGTACGGGAATGTTGATGGCAATCAGCCTCCATGGTAGACCAATAATAGCCTGCCCTTAGGATCTTCTTAGCCATTGTATGCCCGCTTAGGTGAGTGCCAAACGTGCCGCTGTGTATATCAGTCATGATTAACTCTGCTTCAGTCTTATCAACACATCGGAGTAATACACAATCATGGCTTCGTTTGTAGAGGATGCCGTTGCTCAGGAAGAACTTAGCGGCGAATTTCCTTAAGAACTTCTTGTCATTCACGGAAGCTCCTTCAGGATAATCTTGGGTCTCGAGATACCTTTTGATCTCATGGAACCAAGGTTGTTCCACTACTTCTTCGGTGTTAATCTCGTGACAATGCGCTGGTTCATCCATTCGCTCGATGGTGATTTGGGGAGCCTCGTTATCCCAGTTGAGTTTAAACATGGAGGACATTGTGGCTAAAGCATCTGCTAGCTGATTTTCTTCTCGCGGAAAGTGCTCGAAGGTAATTTGCTCGAAATGAGGCAACAACGTCAGAACATGTTCTTTGTATGGAATAAGATTAGGATGCTTGGTATCCCAGTCTCCTTTGATTTGGCTAATGACCAAAGCCGAGTCCCCGAATACAATCAGAGATTTGATCCCCAAGTCTATGGCAGCCTTGAGACCAAAGATGCAGGCTTCATACTCCGCCATATTGTTTGTGCAGCTGAAACAAAGTCGGGCCGTGAAAGGAGTGTGGCATCCTTCCGGAGAAATAAGTACCGCGCCAATGCCGTTTCCAAGTGCATTTGAGGCACCATCAAAGTACAGGGTCCATCGGGATCCCTTTTCGGGTCCGTCATACGGTCCGTCACCTTTAATGTTGTCCAAACTCATGATGTGCTCGTCTGGGAAATCAAATTTCATGGATTGATAGTCTTCAATAGCCTGATAAGCCAGATGGTCCGCTAGCACACTCCCTTTTATATCCTTTTGGGTGGTGTATTGGATGTCATACTCGGTCAAGATCATTTTCCATCTGGCTATCCTTCCTGATAAAGCGGGCTTTTCGAAGATATACTTGATAGGGTCCAT
The DNA here is from genome assembly GCA_948472305.1 of Vicia faba. Lineage (NCBI taxonomy): Eukaryota > Viridiplantae > Streptophyta > Magnoliopsida > Fabales > Fabaceae > Vicia > Vicia faba. The sequence continues at coordinate 815,976,566 of OX451741.1, read as the reverse complement.
TTTGGATATCAACAAGGTAGTATGAGTCAACATATACTGTCTTAGTCGGCGAGCAGCCCATACCAAAGCGCAGCAAGTTTTCTCGAGCAGCGAGTAGCGAGTCTCACAGTCGGTAAACTTTTTGCTAAGGTAATAAATAGCATGCTCTTTTCGACCAGACTCGTCATGCTGGCCCAAAACACACCCCATTGAATTGTCCAAAACGGTCAAATACATGATCAATGGTCTTCCTTCGACGGGTGGCATCAGAATAGGAGGTTCTAGCAAATATTCCTTGATTCTATCAAAAGCAGCTTGGCAGTCGTCGTTCCATTCAATTATCTGATCTTTCTTCAAGAGTTTGAAAATTGGCTCACAGGTAGAAGTCAGATGTGAAATGAATCTGGCAATATAGTTTATGCGCCCCAAGAAACCTCTAACTTCCTTTTCAGTGCGAGGGGCAGGCATCTCTTGTATTGCTTTTACTTTTGCCGGGTCGACTTCAATGCCTTTGTTGCTTACGATGAATCCCAGGAGTTTACCGGACCTAACTCCAAAAGTGCATTTACTTGGATTTAGCCTGAGTTTGTATTCTTTTAATCTGGCAAACAGCTTTTCCAGATGTTCCAGGTGCTCCTCCTCTGTTTGTGACCGAGCTATCATATCGTCTACGTAAACTTCAATCTCATGATGTATCATGTCATGAAACAGAGCTACCATGGCGCGTTGATAAGTTGCTCCTGCGTTCTTCAGCCCGAACGGCATCACTTTGTAACAGAAAGTGCCCCATTGCGTGACAAAAGTTGTTTTCTCCATGTCCTCGGGGGCCATTTTGATTTGATTGTAGCCCGAGAATCCGTCCATGAAAGAAAACACCTTATGCTGAGCTGTATTGTCAATTAGGATGTCAATATGAGGTAGCGGAAAATCATCCTTAGGGCTGGCCCTATTCAAATCCCTGTAGTCCACACACATTCTGACTTTGCCATCCTTCTTAGGTACTGGCACAATGTTAGCGACCCATTGAGGATAGGACGTAACAGCCAGAAAGCCAGCATTGAACTGCTTCATCACTTCTGCTTTGATTTTTTCGGACATGTCAGGCCTCATTCGACGAATTTTTTGTTTGATCGGTGGACAGTCTTCTCTTGTGGGGAGATGGTGAACCACGATGTCAGTGTCTAGACCCGGCATGTCTTCATAGGACCAAGCGAAGATTTCGACATACTCATTCAGTAACTGTACCAAGCGTTTCTTGACTTCTGGTTCCAGATTGGCACCCATTTGTACCTCTTTCCGATTTTCCTCGGTTCCCAAGTTAATAGTTTCCAACGGCTCTTTATGCGGTAAGATGGCCCTTTCCTCTTGTTGCAGGAGCTTGGCTAGTTCCCCGGGTACTTCACAACCTTCGTCGTCCTCATACTCGGCTAGATTGACCAGGTCTTCAGAGTCATTGAAAGATACAGCAGAATAGTCACCCATGGAATCCGGGGTGGATGGGTACCTGCATTGGTGAGTGTGGGTGTGTGTAAGGGGTAGCCATCCTTAAACAAAAATGCAAAAAGGAAAGAAAATGAACACAAGCAGTTTATCAAATGAAAAACGTCCAATGAATCATTAAACATGGCATATGAATATGAAAAATAGTCAAAACCCTTACAAGTGGACCTACATGCCCCGGGTAAGGCAGGAGACGGAAAGATAGTGTACTGATTGTTTGAAAGTAAAATATTACAGACCAAAACAAAAAATGTTTGATAGATAAATTACTGAGGAATAAAAGTGACGGGGACAAAGTCTCTAGCCTCCCAATTGTTCAGCCCTCCTCTGACCGTCGGATGAATCCACCCTTCAAAGTTGCTTTCTTCATCTTCATCTTCCAGGGCGTTGACTTGGTAAGGAGAAATCTTGACTGGCGCTCTCTCAATCTTTGACCGGCGCATGGCCTTCTGACCAGCGGTGGTGAAACCTAAACCAAGCTTATCAACCTTATGCGGAAAATCGAGTAACTTCCCCCACGCTGAATCCTTTCCTTCTTTAACTGCAGCCCTTGCATCCTCCAGAGATGCCATCCTGGCCATCTGCCTTGGTGTCTCAGCTGCCAACTTTGCCACTGCTACCTGAGGGAGCACTTCTTCGAAATGTTGAAATGGTGTCTCAATGAATTCCCCTTCAACTTCCACGTACCGGAAAGAATTTAAATGGCTAATCATGTACTCTTCCTCGCCATGGACAGTAATGATTTTACCCTTTACAGGATACTTCAGCATTTGGTGCAAGGAGGAGGTGACTGCCCCAGCATGGTGTATCCAAGGTCTACCCAGCAGGCAGGAGTATGATGGACGGATGTCCATTACATAGAAAGTGGATTTGAACACCTCGGTACCTATCTTGACAGGAATTTCAACTTCTCCATGGACCATTCTTTTCGACCCATCGAAGGCTCTGACGACGATATCACTCGACTTCAATTCCAACCCTTCGCAATCTAGCCGGTCCAAGGCCTTCTTAGGTAAAACATTCAGCGATGAACCGGTATCAACCAAAACATGCGCAAGGGTGGTTCCGCGGCACTCAATTAAAATATGCAACGCATCATTGTGATTTCGGCCTTTAGGGGTCAGGTCGGCATCAGAAAAGCCTAATCCATTGTCTGCGGTCAGGCTAGCCACGCAATGTTGAAATTGATCTGCAGAGGTTTCTTGGGGCACATGAGCTGCCTTTAGAAACTTAATCAAAGCTTGAGCGTGCGCTTCTGAGCAAAGCAACAGTGCCAACATGGAGATCTTGGAGGGGGTCTGCCCCAACTGTTCCACCACATCATAATCACTTTTCTTGATTATCCTCAAAATTTCGTCCATCTCTTTCTTGGAAGCTTCCGGAATCACCAAGGGTTGAGTCCTCGTCCTGACGGGCTCATCTTGTATTCCTTTTCCTTTATCGGCGATGGTAGGAGAGACAGCACTAGGAACGAAAATTTCTTTGATCAAAGGAGTTCTGGCAGAGAGCCTTGCTGGTGCAGGGATGATTTCTTTTACTGATGAGGGTCCAAAGACTGCTTTTGGAGGAGCAATCTCTGGAGAAAATATCCTCCCACTCCTGGTGATTTTGCTGGTGCCCGCAATGTTACTGATGCTGGCTTCATCGTCATCTGAATCTTCTTCAATTACTTCAACTTGCTTGATACCATGGTAGTAGATGTCACCACCATAGTTCCAAGGTATCGACTTCTCGGAGACATAGGGAACCGGCCCCGGCCTTGTTATCTTCAACGGTATGGACTTTGCAGCTGGCGTAATCTTAACTGGCTTTTTGACGGCCTCGGAAAGATTGGCGTGAATGGTTATGATTGAGATATTTTCAACGTGAACTGGAACAACAGGAACTTTTTCGAACAAAATTTGTCGGCTATCTATGAGGCCTTGGATGCCTTCCTTTAGTAGCGGACAACCCAACGGCAGAGAGTGACAACAGTAACAGTCTCTATTACATCCCGGGAAGATCCCGGCCCTTAACAAATTTAGCTTAACGGTTAACAGTGGAGTAGTTAGATCACTAACGTCAGTAACATACCGATCCTCCCCAATGGCGTTGACGTTCCGACCGTGCTTCGGCATAGGTGCAGAGATCACATTGGGTTTTTCTGGGGCGTCAAACTCTACCTCCTTGGCGTCTATCAAGTCCTGGATCTTATGCTTGAGGGCCCAGCAATCGTTGGTGTCATGCCCAACACTGTCTGAATGATAGGCGCACTTAGCATTGGCATGGTAGTGTGGAGAGGATGTATTTACATTCTTTGGTGCTTCTTTGATAGAGGCCAGATTCAATTTCAACAGATGGGGAAGCACCTGCGCTGGGGTCATATTGATACGAGTGAACTGCCGTTGTGGCCTTTCCACCCGTTGCTGGTTCGGTCTGGATTGGTTGTAGCGAGGCTGCTCGCTTGGAGCGTTTTGAATCATTACGGCCCCCACAGTCGGCCGACGCTCCGTCTTCCCTGCTCTCCTTTGAGAATATACCATAGCTGTCTCCTTCTTAAACGGCTTCTTCTCCATACTTGCGGCGACGCCCTTCTGAATTTTTCCTGACTTGATGCCAGCCTCGATTCTTTCGCCCGTTAAGATCAGATCAGTGAATCCCGCGGAAGAGTTACCGATTAAATGATTGAAAAATGGCCCAGATAGGGTCCCAAGAAACATATCAACGAGCTCACGATCGGTTAAAGGAGGCTGCACCCTGCCAGCCAAATCCCTCCACTTTTGTGCGTATTCCTTGAATCCCTCACTTGTTCCTAGCGACATACCCTGAAGTTGGGTACGGGTAGGAGCAAGATCGGAATTATACTGGTATTGTTTATAGAAAGCGGTGGCCAAATCTTCCCAATTCCTGACACTGGTTCCTTCTAACTGATAAAACCATTCCAACTGGGCTCCCGACAGACTATCTTGAAAGAAATGAATCCAGAGATTTTTATCAGCTGTATAGGGCTGAATCTTTCTCACATAGGACCTGAGGTGCATTTTGGGGCAGGACAGCCCGTCATACCTTACAAACGCCGGTACCTTGAACTTTGGAGGAATCACAATTCCGGCGACCAAGCCCATGTCTTCAAAATCCAGACCCGGCACCCTCTGCAATTCCATTGCAGCCAATCTGTCCTCTAAACCCTTGTACTTGTCATCAGCGGGAGGATACTGCTGGTCCGAATAATCTTCGTCCTCTTCCACGTCTTCCTCTTCTGCATCAGACTCGGAAGGCACTACAACCCGATCTCTTTTACTAGTCCCCTCATCGGAAGTAGGAGGAAATTCGAGCACCCTCCGAGCTTCTCTGTCAAATCTCCTCCCCAAAGTAGCCACTCCGATCCTCTTTTTCTTCTTCACTGGGTCCTTGCTCTCCAGATGAGCCTTGATATCCTCTTGACTCTTGACCAAGGTCATCAAGAGTTGCTGGAATTGTGCATTCTGGGCTTGTAGGTCTTTGACCGTTTGCTCGAGATCCATCCTACTGAAATAAACAGCAGATAGATAAGGAAACCTGGAGTGAGACCTGTTTATGCACATGATGAATGGGATGCTGATGTATGCAATGCATTCAAGGATTTAGGACATTCAAAATTGTTTCAGACAAAGAAGAACACACGTCATATTAATAAGAAGAAATTTGTTAGTACATAAATGCCCCATGGGCCAAATATTACAACATAAACTTCTCAAGGTAGAAAGACATTGCGCATCCTCTTCGGTGCGATGTAGGTGTTGAGGGCCTCTTGCTCGTGGAGTCGGCGGGTAAGCTCCAGAACCTTCTTTTCACTGGCGTAGTAGCTAGCTTCAAAAGTGTTCCGTTCCTCCTTGAGCTGAATCCAACTCCTCTGCATTTCCTCCCACGATGTAGGCATGTCTGGATGTAGGATGGTGTAGGGGACCTCTCCTTCATTGACGGGCTCCTTGATCACTGGGAGTACATGGGGATAAGGCATCATCAGACTTTGAGCACGGGCTCGTACCCACTTGAGGTAGGGCTCAAGAGGGATGGAGTTCTTGTGTCCCAGGGTCTTGTTATCAATCTTGTTGAGTTTTCCCCAAGCTCTGATGAACCTTTGGCGAAGTCCTTGCACATCGTCGTCGAAGTCAAAAACTAGGCTAGGAATCAGCATGTCATGAGGGCCGTCCCTCCGTGCGTACCCAAATTGCCTCAAAGCTAGGCAAGGGTTGTAGGTGATACCTCCCCTAATTCCAAGTAAGGGGACATTGGGAAATTCTCCGCAACGATCGACGATGATGATATTTTCTCTAGACCGAGAACACCAATGTATATCAGCATGAGTGAGAGTCATCAATCGCTGGGACCACCTTATACCTTGATCATTCTTCAAGACAGATTGTGGAAGGTGCGAAATAAACCACCTTGCGAGGATAGGAGTGCAGCACATGAGAACACCCCTCCTTCTCATTGTTCGTGTGTAAAATGAGTGAAGGATGTCTCCAAGCAATGTTGGTATTGGATTTCTGGACAAGAAGATTTTGACGGCGTTGATATCTACCCATTGGTCAGGATTTGGGAATAGGACCAACCCATAGATAAGGAGTGCCACAATTTCTTCAAATGCTTGCAGGTCCAATGAGTTCCAACATTCTTGCGCCTTCTCAAACAAGAACTTTGCTAAGAATCCTTTGACACCGCTTCTGGTTTCCCAATGCCCCTTGATTTCAGATGGTTGTAGATGTAATGCTCGAGCAACATCATCAGGCTTCGGTTCCTTCTCCGTACCGTTGAAGGGTAGTTGATTAAGGATAGGGATTCTTAGGAGTTGAGAAAACTCCTCCAAAGTGGGCACCAACTGATAATCCGGGAAAGTGAAGCAATGGTGAAGGGGGTCAAAGAACTGAAATAGCACTTTCATCATGTCTTCTTCGATGTTGGTGTTGACTAGGTTGAGTAGTCTACCATGTCTTTCACTGAAGGATGAATTTTCCGGAATTCTTGAGGTGAGCTCCTTGAGTTGAGGAGAGATTCTCACAAGGTTGACTTGAATGGTGTTTCTGCGAGGAATTTCCATGACCTACAAAACAAGAACAATGATGAAGGTCCAAACCCTTGAAATGGTTAGTAAATGCATATGATGCTTCATGATGTTTATGATGTATGCATAAAACATGTGTACAAGCAAATCACACCAAACCCTAGTTTCAGGCTTGCATGGGGTTTCATAGGTAAGTACCCTCTTGAGTGTAGTTGGCTTAAAAACCTGTCCTATAAATAGTAACCGGGTTCTAAGGAGCTCAATATCACTGGATTGCTTTCATTGTTCATTGTTTTGGTTTAGCCACTTAACTGGCGACCAAAATATTCCACGAAAACAACCCTCAATGAGTGTAGTATCGAGTATCTACCAACTTCGGACTGCACCAAAGCCGGTCATCTCACTACTCCTAATAAAAGGCCAAGATGGTCAAGTAAGGTTCTAGGTCATTAGTGCTTAGTGACATCGCTCAGCGGCCCCGTACTCTCCTTGATTGAACTCAAGGGTTACCGGTACCCACAAATATGTCGCACTAATATAGCTATTGCTTAGACCGTGTCGGTATACCCCGCACAGTTTCCACAACGTATTGCTATCTATGAATGTTTCCCAAAATCCGGGCGGAGGATTATAAACCCAAACAATAGAACCAAGGTATAAAGCAAGCAAACCAACCAATTAGTCATGCAAGAAGGTGATCTAAGCCCTAAGGTAACCCCACTTAAAAAGTTTCCCCAGCAGAGTCGCCAGTTCTGTGATACGGTGGGAGAACTGACTAATGTTTTGCGTTCGTATTCGCACTTGTGCGGTTAGCAAGAGTCGCCACCGACTTTTTACTTTATCCTAAAGGAAAGGTTAAAAAAGCACAGCAAAAACCTTTTGAGATATTTCGTGGGTTCGGGGGGTAGATTATGAAAAGGGAAGGTATTAGCACCCTTTTCATCCATGGTTATCCATGGGCTCTTAGGTACTTGCTTAGATCAATCTTGCCTTGATTTTTGATTGCTTGAAAATGGTGTATGTGTGAGTGTTTTTTTTGAAAAAATGTTTTGGAAGAAGATGCCTTGTCTTAGGCTAACCTTGTAATAATTCTTTACTCGAATGTTTTACAAAGGTGCATATCTTTTCGAAAAGATGTTTCAAAAGTTTGAAAAGTTGATTTTTTGAAAGTGTTGTGGGTTGTGGTTTTTGAAAAGAAGGAGAGTGTTTTTGCAAGTTTGATCTCAAGTAACTAAGAGTTTTCGTCTACCCTATTGTACTCAAAGGTTTTTGTCATGTTTTAACCCCTTTTAACGATTTTGTTCTACCATTGAAATTGGTAGACAATCTTGCGTTTAGGAAGTTTATTCGGGACGGGCGCGGGTCATCGTATGGACCATGAATGCAATGGTGCCAAGTGTCTTTGGCAATTTGCTGGAAGGGACTTGATCATTTTGATAGGCGACTTTCGAAAGCGTCATCGAGGGACTTATGATCATTTGATTTTGTTTTGCCAAAGACATTCGACGTGCAAGCATGGCCCATTTGGAAGGCAACATGTGGGATTACCCTAGGGGGTGCAAGTGTGATTGTGTATTGATTACATGTATTTGTCTTGTATTAGGTTATCTAGCGTTTGATTTTATGTACACACAAACCCTAGGTCTAACCATGGTATAATTGGAAAACTGTAAATTGCGGAATGTAAATCTACGCTATTACAAAATAATGTCCGGGAGTGGGGATATAAATGTACAAGGGGATGGAACTTATAGTACCCAATAATTTACAATCAAATCGAATGTCGCGATCAAATGAATATCAAATATAAATGTAAGATAAACATGTGTATAGGGTAATGTGAATGTATTTGTGTAAGTGGAAATATGTACAAGTGCGAAATGTGAAGTTGAAGTGTATTAGGGTTTTGACCTAGATAAATGTTTTTTAGATGAATCTTGATTTTGGTATGTTTAATTATGTACAAAAGAAAAATGAAGATGTTTTGATTAAAATGTTAATTTTTAATAAAAAAGTATTTTAGTCGAAATGTTTGTGAATTTCAATATTAAAAGATGTATCGAATTATTATGTACAAAATGTATATTAACTAAAAAAGAGTTTAATTTTAATTATGTATAAACAATGTATAATATGTACAAATATGTTTCAATATGTAAAAAATATTTTCAAGTTAATTGGTATAAAAAGTATTTTGTTATTGTTATGTACAAAATGTGTATTAATCTAAAGAAAATGTTTTATATAATATGTACAAAATTAACTTTTAATATAATTATGTATGTACAAAATGTATTATCTAAAAAGTCTTAACCTTATGATAATAATAAAAAAAATATTTAGTTAAGTTAGTATTTTCTAAGGAATAAAAATATTGCTTTTACAAAATAACAAGAATGGTTAGTGTTATGTATGAAAGAATAATAAGTATTGTTTAGGTTAGTGATTAATGGGCTTAGCATAACTGGGAACGGGTCAGGCCCGCGTCAAGCGAAAATGAAATTAGGGTTAGGCAATGGTTTGTTCAATTGGAAACGCGATAGGGTTTGAACGGCGCCGCTCACTGAGTTCTGTCTCCTTCCTCGTTCATTCTTGAGTGTTTCTCTTTGCTTCGAGGCCACCAGCGCTACCCCTCCTCCTTCCAGCTCGAGTTCAAAGGCCTCAATACAGAAAGGTTCGCTTTAGATGTTTTCTGATTCTTTTCTTTTTTATGAATTGCATGCATTATTTGATTTGAATTTGATTCTTAAGTTTGTATTGCTATGGAGGTGATGGAGAATAAAGAGGGAGAAATAACTGACTACCTGACTTGGAGGAGGAAAGAGGATGTGGCGCTCAGGAGGCTCGATGGCGGAGATGGACTTGATGAGTCTTTGCTTCTGATGACCCTGGTAACTTCGTTCTTTGCTTATGTTTAGGTTTTGATGATGATACGTACTGAGAAACTTAATGTGCACTTCTTTACCTCTTCTTCTTTATGTCCCTTTGGATTCGTATGTTGCCTTGGGAATTCTGTATGTTGCTTTTGCCTATGTTGATGTTGCTTTATCTACTTCTTCTGGTTGCCTCGCTTGCTTGCATTTTTGATGCTGGGTATGGTTATTGGTACCTGTTTGAGAGGTTTGGGCTTTTGATGTAGGTATGTGGTTATGGCATTTTTGTGTTCTTGAAGGTGATGCAGGCTTGATAGCTTCGTTTTTGGTTATGTTGGACTGAGTTTTGTATTGGTTCAGGATGTTTGTGTTTGAGAATGTGTGCTTGGAGGTTTGATGCCTTTTGAGTTGCGTTTGATGCAGAGTTTTTTAAGTTTGTGGACAGTAGGCAGGTTCTTGGCTTGAGTTTTGTATGTTTAATGCAGGGTATGCTCCATGTTTTTACTGATGCAGGTTTAATGGTTTAGGGGTTAGACAGGTTTGAGGTGTTGGTATGTTATGCTGTGTGGTTTGGATATGGTTGATGATATTTGGTTATGACAGGGTATTGGTTTTGGTAGTGAAGTTTGTGTGTTATCCTTCTTTGAAACTCAGGGGCTTATATTTGTATATTGATGCAGATTTTTGGTTGGCTTTTTGTTTTCGTGCAACTACTGAGTTGTATATATTTCTTCTCTCTTCACCTTACCCCTTGAACTGCTATGCTGAGTTTGTATTATATTTTTCTATCTTTTCTTTTTGGCGCCCAATCTTTTTTCAAAGCTTTGGTCTTCTCTTTGACCCAAGTCTGCTGGATATTTTCACAAGGTTTCTTGGCATTTTTCCCCATTCGGTAACTGGCTAAGCTGTGTAATTTTTAAACAATGCCGAATTATCCTCTTTTTGTACATCTTTTCTGCCTTGCTTCTACTGTCTATGCCTGCTGAACCTGAACTAGGCTTGCTTTATCTCTCTTTCTTCTCACTTCATAGTACAATAAAGAATTTTTATATAATTTAAGTTGTACTTTTCTGAAGGGGCTATATTTATACTGGGAAATGATGACTAGCTTGCATAATATGTTTTCTGATTCTTTCTTCAGCTTTTGCGCCTTGCTCTTTTCCTTGATATCTTGGCAAAGGTCCCTTTTTGACAGCTTGTAGGCTTTGATAGCAACTTGTACTATTTTGATTTCTTTGATACCTTTGGCATTCTGACAGTAGCCTTTGCTTTTGGATAGAAAGTTTGGATTTGATTTTTCAGTTTGGATTTGAACTATATGGTTTTGAATGGGAAATTGAGATTCTTATGTAGCTTGACTTTGCAACTTATGCATTTTTGACATTTGCATTTCATGAAATAAAAATAATCTTCCCTCTCTGTGAACCGGGAGAAATCCCGTGATTTGCAGAGAGGGTCAACTGATCCCAGTCAGTGGCCCCTAATGATGAGCAACTTTTTATCTGTCCTTTAATTAAATGCTTTCTGACTTTTCTTGTTTCTTTTTGCAGATGAAAGATGGAATGCCGGAGCGGAGTGAAGAACGAAGAGTATTTAGAAAATAGGATAGTTTTTCATTCTATTGTAATATTTAAATTAAATGTAAATTATTGTTTGTAACAACAATTTGTAAATAATTCAAATATCAATAAAAATTCAAATTATCCAATTAATTCTAATTTCCTTATTATTTGTTTATTTATTTAAAATTCTTAGAATTAAAACAAATTGAAAAATAAATTCAATCATTTTAATTTCAGAATAATAAATAACTAAAATAAAACAACATTGATCCAATAAACCTGTCTTATCTCACATTCAAAGCAAAGCAGCAATTAACCCAGATAGACTGATCAAACACATGAACACTGTGAATCCAATACTGCATCTTGCATATGACCGGCCCAATCAAAACGTACTGAATTCAAAACCATTGTCTCTTTTACTGATTAAACCAAGATAATGCGAATTTTAGTCCAAATCTTGAAATAAACCGCAAAGTGCTGTGGAATTCAAATTCTTCTGAGAACATGCCCATAAAATCCTAATTCCCGATTAAATGCCAAATCACGCTCGCTTGATCAAAATTGAACCAACAATCAAACAAACCCTAAGCCCACTGTATGAAACAATTCAGAGCTCTGAAGATCAGTAAAAACCCTAGTTTTGCTTGACTGTCAAGAAAAGTCCGTTTGTCCGATTCTTGAGCCAGTTTGAGAAGTCAGGAAATGCTTGAAGCTGAGATTTCTTGGGGAAAAATGCGAGGGCAAATTTTGGGGTACAACAATGTCCTTTAGACAATGCTATCCCACTATTGATGAGTAGGTAGCACCGTCGTTGGAGTTTAAGGGTCAATTCGATTTGTGACTATAAATGTCCCTACGAATGTCCCTCAAACATCCAACGATAAGGGATACCTACTCACTAATAGTAAGATAGCATTGTCTAAAGGAAAAGAGGAGAAGAACAACCCTTTTGAGTAAAAGTAGATAGTTCCTAGATGTTATGCTCAAAACAAATTTGTACACTTACATGAAACTTCTTTCAAAAACACTTTCAAAACGCTTTATCAACACTCTTGACGACTGATACAAGAGTTATCATAAATCAAGTTGCCTTGCTATTGGCACTTCAAAAAATACTTTTCAAAACACACAAAGCACAAGGTATTTCAAAATGAGCTAAGCTTCTAAGAGCCCGTAGAAAAATACAGATAGAAAGGGTGCTAACACCTTCCCTTTGCATAATATATCCCCCTTACTCAGAAAACCCTCGAAAGGTCTTTTTCTGTTCTTTTAACCCTTTCCTTTGTTGGATAAAAGAAAAGTCAGCGGTGACTCTTGCTTACCGCAACATTTGAGAATACAAACGCAAAACCAGTATAACAGTCGTTTCTGCCACCGTATCACACTCTCCATTTTTGTGCATATTCTTTGAAACTTTCATTGGAACCCATGGTCATTCCTTGTAACTGCACTCTAGTTGGCGGCAGATCGACATTGTATTGATATTGACGATAGAAGGTTGTGGCCAAGTCTTCCTAGGTATGGATGTTGGAACCCTCTAACTGGTAAAACCACTCCAATTGAGTCCCAGACAGACTCTCATGAAATAAGTGCACCCAACACTTCTTATCAGTGGTATGTGGTTGAATTTTTCGGACGTAAGATCTCAAGTGAAGCTTCGGACAGGAAACACCATCGTACTTGGCAAAAACCAGAATCTTGAATTTGTAGGGGATTGCCACCCCAGGAACCAAACCCAAATCACCAAAATCTAGTTCGTGCACAGCTTGAACTTCCATAGCCTTCAATATGTCCTCCAGTTGCTTATACTTGTCTTCAGCCGGTGGATATTGTTCGTCAAAAAAGTCCTCATCCTCAGAGACTGGATTGTTACCACCCCCAACACTGGTGCTTCTTGCATCTTCATCCCGATTCTCATCCTCCTCGGAGGAGTATTCTACCACTTGAACTTGTCGAACGGGGCCCTTGAATCTTTTCCCCATGTTGATCAAAGCCTTCTTCTTGGTCTTCTTCTTTGCAACCAAAGTGATATCAGCTCTTGTTGCCCTTTGGCCAAGTTGAGCAAGGTTTCTTGAAATTGAGAATTTTGTGTTTGCAAGTCCTTCACAGTCTGCTCGAGATCCATCTTACTGAAATAAATAGTAGAAAGATGAGGAAACCCGTGTCGGGAAACCTGCTTATATTATGATGCATGTAATGCGAATGCAAATGTTTTCAAGGACCTTTAAGATTTAAATTTGTTTAAACAAAGAAGGAACAAACATTAATTGTATTAATAAGTGTGATACGGTGGGAAGAACTAACTGTTTTTGGAATGCTGGTTTACGTTTTGCGTTTGTTTTCGCAAAATGTCGCGGTAAGCAAGAGTCGCCACTGTCTTTTATTTTATCCAACAAGGAAAGGAAAAAAGCACAGAAAAATTCCTTTTTCGAGATGTTTCTCGGGTCCGGGGGGTAGATTATAGAAAGGGAAGGTGTTAGCACCCTTTCTATCTGTGGTTATCCACGGGCTCTTAGGTACTTTCTCGTATTGTTTTCAAAATTGCTTTTCTTTGTGTTTGTGGGTTTGAAAAGAGTTTTTGTTTGAAAGGTGTAAGTGCGAAAAGTTTTATTTTGTTTTGAGAGAGCAAGTACTTAAGAACCATCTACCTACTCGAAAAAGGAATCAATTTGTACTAATATCCTTTAGACAATGTTATCCCACTATTGATGAGTAGGTAGCACCGTCGTTGGAGTTTAAGGGTCAATTCGATTAAGGGACGTGCGGTCACTAAAGCAATGTTAGGATGCCTTAGCGGTAACCCTAATGTCTTAGATCATTTTTCCGAGGCAACCGTTTCCTAAGAGTGCGCATGTGCGAGTGTGTTGTTTTCAGTTATTTTGTCTTTGTACATGTGAGTGGTTATCTATGTTGATTTTAGGTTTAACATTTGATCTTGTCATGCATTCCCTATTATCAAACATCTAACAGTTTATAAGTTGCGCAAATTAAATTGCGGAATTTAAAACTAACTATTACAAGGCGTCGGGTATTTACATCGTCAAAAACAACCCTTGAAATTAAAATGCGGAAAATAAATAAAGCGATAAAATAATCAAAGTCCTATTAAACTATTACATTCCGGGAAACAGATACAATACTGAATAAAATAATGGATCGCGTGCGAGAAATTGAACCGGGCGAGTTTTAGGGTTTTGACCCTTTGATTATTAAAGAAAGAATTTTTTTTGTTATTTTTGAATTAAAAGAAAATTAAACTAAACTAATTATTGAATTAATGAATAAATAAATTAATAAAAATATTTTTGGATTTTTTTGATATTTAAAGAAATAAAATAAATTTGATCAAAGTTAGTAAAACCTAATTATCTAAATTAATTTTTATTATTGCAAAAGATATTAAAGTTAATTCCTAATTAGACTAAATTAATTAAATTAATATTTATTTACAAAAATAAAGTGCTGAATTTAATTTTAATAAATAAAATATATTTTTTTGGTTTTTGATTTTATGAGGAAAAAGTCTTGATTGGTTAATTAAATTAAAAATAATAACAATAATTAAATGAAATAATAAAAAAATAAAGAGAGTTAGAAATATATGGGCCTGATTTTGGGAGGTTTGCTTAGCAATTTCAGGGCCCATGAACATGCAAGCCTGTGTTGACTTTCTGATCCAGTGTGCGTCCATTGACTCATCCCTATGGTGGATATTCAACCTGAGTCATCAGATTTGGCCTGGGGGCCATCTGGCGCTTTGAGATTTGAGGACCATGGTACATCACATGCTTGAGTTTGTACTGGAATTCCTGAAAGAAAATAATAACAAAGATATTGGGGACCTGGGATTCGAACCCAGGTCTTGTTGGACTTTGCACTAACACCTTCGCCACTGAACCAACGTGCTTCAGTTGTTACAGTATTGGATAACAATTAATATATTGGAAAAACAAACAATATGCCAGAATTAAAAAAAAATAAAGCGCGAATTTTGAATCAACGAATGGGAGGGGGACGCGTCATCGTCTTCCTCGTTGAGACCTGGATATTTACCTGCGGATTTCCATCCGCGGCTAAATCCGTATGTGTCTCCTAAAATCAAATCTAGGCCATGGAAATTGATTCCAAGAACATGGTCATGTTCGTCTACCTCTCCTGATTATGTCCATGTCCATCATTTGCCCTGATTTTTCCTGAAAATAAAACGCCCAAAAACAACAAACCAAGAACCCTAGATTCGGGTATGGCACTACAGGTCATATAAACACAATTGGTTAATGCAGAAAGCTTGCAAATTAAATGGGCATCATGAATATACCAAAGATTTGTTCAAAAGATGCAAAAATATGGAGTTGTGATTTCAAGGGCAGAGCGGTTTTATGAGAGACTTACAGCGCGATTGAGAGGGTATGAGAGTGTGCTTTTGATTGCTTCTGACTCAATGGAGGTCCAGCAATTGATTCACGTTGAGATTTGGTGTTGAAACTGCCTCTAAGCACGATTTCAGATTCACACTTTTTTCAAGTTTTCTCAAGTTTGGTTTTGATGGTTCTGTAGCTTCTAACCTCTTTTTCTCGTGCCTTTCACTTGTATATGTATAAAGCAATACATTAGGTCAAGTTTTTTTGGACTGAATCTTTGTGCATTATGGCTTGAAGATATGATTTGATTCACCATTGATAACTTTCCAAATCTGTCCAAAATCCATATTTTTGTTCATGATATGGTGAGATACGAATTTGATCCACTTTATGATGATGATTAGATCCTGAAATAGCCAAAAGGAGATCCAATAATCAATGTTTGGATTTTATATGATTTAAATTGATTTAAAATGCAATAATTCATTAAAAAATCAAATTAAATAATAAAATTGATAAATGGTCATGAGGATGAAGCTAGGACACGTGTGGAGTGTGACAAGATCAAATCAAGTGAAAAAGAATGGTCCCATTTGACAAAATTTGATGTTTTGGGGATAGTTGACTTTTGGCAATTTTGCAAAAATGCCCAACTTCAACAATGCATAACTTCTTCAATTTTGAACTTTTGAAAGTCTTCTTGGACTTTTTGGAAGGCTTGAGATGTCCTCTAACCAACCCTTTTGGTCTCATCTCATTTGATTTTCCATGCTCAAGTTATAAGTTTGGCAAAAAAGGTGTTTTTGTTGACTTTCAAAAATGACCTATAATGTCCAAATTTGTAACTTTTTGTGAGTGCATTTTCTGATCTTGGGGTATGAAGATGGATTGTAGGAAATTTCATCCTCTTCAAAATGAGATTTGGATGGGTCATTTCTCATAAAGTATGAGAAAGATATGCTTGGTCAAAGTTGATGGTCAAAGTTGAGTTGACTTTTCCTGCAAAACCCTAATTTAGCAACTTTTGAGTCTTGATGAATTTTGAGCAATCCTTGATGAATCATGATCAACCCTTGATCAAATGATGAAATATCCTTCAAAATGAGAATGTTGACAAAAAATCTTGAAGTTTGACTATTTGTTGGTCACAGTTGACTTTTGCCCTAGCACAGTCGATTTTTGGACCCTTTGAGCAATTGACTGACCAAACTTCCTCTACAAGGCTTGAATTTTGACATGGATGATCTTGAGAACATCTTAGGACATTGGGGAGAACTTGAGGTCATTTGGATGCAAGGACCTTGATGCAACACAAAACCCTAATTTGGAATTGACTGCCTTAGGAGGTAGCTTGACTGTCCAACTCTTGAGCAATCTTGAACCACTTGGAGATTATTCTTGCAATGTCTTGGGAAATATGAGAGGTCAAATTTTGGGGTACAACAATAAGTTCAAACGGTTTACAAAAATGCCTATTGGGATTATAATGGAAGAATAAAAAATAATACAAAATAAACTCCTAAAATAAAAAAGGACTCAAAAAACCCATGAGCGCATCCTCTTTGGTGCAATGTAGGCGTTCAAACTTCGCTCTTCAAGAAGATGTCTGTGAGCTCCAAAACCTTCTTCTCGATTGCATAGAACTAGGTTTAAAAGGTGTCTCACTCCCCTTTGAGTTGAATCCATGATCTTTGCAATTCTTCGAGCGTAGTAGGCATGTCAAGATGAAGAATAGTGTAGGGAACATCTCCTTCGGAAATAGGTTCCATGATGATAGGTAGGATGGCCTCATATGGCATCATGAGGTTTTAAGTGTGAGCTCGCACCCACTTGAGATAAGGCTCCAAAGGAATGGATTTCTTATGCCCCAATGTCTTGCTATCAACTTTGTTCACCATGCCCCAAGCTCGTACAAATCTTTGACGATAACCTTGGACATCGTTCTCATAGTCAAATATAATTCCTTGGACAAGCGCGTCATGAGGGCCATCCCTCCGAGCATACCCAAACTTTCATAAATCCAAGCAAGGATTATAGGTTATACCTCCCCTAATGCCAAAGAAAGGGAAATTATGGAATTCTCTATAATGATCAATGATAGTGACATCCTCCAAAGATCGAGAACACTAATGAACATCTGAATGCGAGAGTGGCATTAACTTATTAGACCATCTCATGCCTTGGTCATTCTTCAAAACAGATCGAGGAAGGTGAGAAATAAACCACCTATCCAACAAAGGAGTGTAACACATAAGAATTCCCATTCTCTTCATGGTGCGAGTGTGAAGAGAGTGCAAAATGTCTCCAAGTAAGGTAGGCACCGGGTTACGAGATAGAAATTTTTTGACCGCGTTCACATCTATAAGTTAGTCTGGGTTAGGAAATTATACCATCCCATAAATTAGAAGGGACAAAACCTCTTCAAAATCTTGCAAATCTAAATCATCCCAAAAGAGCTGAGCCTTCTCAAACAGAAATTTGTCTAGAAAACCCTTAACACCACTTTTTGTTTCCCAATTTGCCATAATGTCGGACCATTGTAAATTTAAAGCTCGAGAAATCTCCTTAGGTCTCGGGTCTTTCTCAATACCGATGAAGGATAGTTGATCGAGAATAGGCACTCCTAATAACTGAGAAATCTCCTCCATGGTAGGCATTAATTGGTAATCAGGAAACGTAAAGTAATGGTGTTTAGGGTCAAAGAATTGGAAAAGCACATGTACCATGTCCTCTTCAAAGTTTGAGGTAACCAAGTTGATGAGACGACCATACTTCTTGATGAATGGAGAATCATTTGGAACCCTTGATGCTAACTCCTTGAGTTGAGGAGGCACTTTCACAAGGTTGATTTGGATGGTATTTCTTCGCATGGAAGCCATGTCCTACAAAACAGCACAAAGGTAAATCCCAAAAGTCCTTGAAATGGTTAGTGAAAAATGACATGGTATAATGTCATGATGTTATGTACAAGTAAACATATACAAGCAAAGAAAATAAGTCCTTAGGTTTAGGCTTGCATGAGGTTTCATAGGTAAGTACCCTCTTGAAGTTTAGTTGGTTCACCCTGTCCTATAAAGTAATCGGGTTCTAGGGAATCTCAATATCATTGATCTTTCTTCATTGGGCATTGTTTCAGCGCGAGCCTCTGTTTTGGCGATTGAAATATCCAAAAATTCCGATCTCAATGAGCGTAGTATCGAGAATCAACCAACTTCATAATGCACCAAAGTTGGCTATCTCACTACTTCCTAATGGCCAAGTCATTCAACAAAAGGTTCTAAGGTCAGTTAGTGTTTCATGACACCACACAACAGTCTCGTATTCTCCTTAATTCGCCATAAGGGATACTGGTACCCACAAATGTGTCACACTAACGTAGCTATTATTTGAACCATATCGATCTACGCCGTACAGTTTCCATGATCTTTGCTACTTACTTAATGATGTTCCCAGATCCGGGTAGAGGATCAATATAGAACCCAAATAAAGACCCAAAATGTAAAGCAAACAAGTCAAATAATGAAAGCATTTAAAGGTGATCTAGTCTCTAAGGTAACCCCACTTTTAAGTGATCATGTTCCCAGCAGAGTCGCCAGTTCTGTAATACAGTGAGAGAACTGACTTGGGTGTTTTGTGTTTTATCGCAATTGTTACGGATAGCAAGAGTCACCACCGAATTTTCTTTTATCCAATAAAGGAAAGGTTGAAAAGAACAGGAGAGACCTTTTGAGAATTTTCTTGAGTTCGGGGGGCAAATTATAAAAAGGGAAGGTGTTAGCACCCTTTTCATCCATAGTTATCTACAGACTCTTAGTTGCTAGCTCACTTTGAAATGCTTTGTTTGGAATGTGCTTTGTGGTTGGTTTTGAAAGTATTTTTGAAAAGTGCCTTCATTTAGGCGAACTTTGTAATGATTCTCGTCTCTATAAGAATGCATACAAAGTGTTGACTTTTGAAATTTTTCATTCGAAAGTGTTGGTGTGTTTGAAAGATGTTTTTTGAAAATGGTTGTGAGCAAACAACTATGAACGTTCTACCTACTAAAAAAGTCTTAGTTCTTTTCCTTCTCCTTTAGATATTGCTATCTTACCATTGACTGATAAGAAGCCCTATCATTGGATGTGAAGGGACGAGCGTGGGTCATTGTATAGTCATAGAAAGAAATGTTTTAGGATACCTTAGCAATTTTTGTAAGGGTCTAAGACCATTTATAAAGACAACATTTGAAGGGTCATCGAGGAGCTATGGTCTTGTTTTTGGTTGTTTTTCTAAAGTATCCCACGTTTGCGTAACATGATTATTTTTATCTTAAGCAACAAGTGAGGTCAACCCTAGAGGTACAAGTGTACAAAGTGTTTGTTTTCATGCTCTTTGTCTTTGAATTAGAGTTTTCTACTTGTTGATTTTATGTCTTGTCATACAAATCCTAATTACTAGCAATTATATTGAAAGCGATAAATTATGGAAATGTAAAATTCTACGCTATTACATCGTTTGGGGTGGGGGTACAAATTTACAAATGGGGGATGAAAGCAAATAAACCCTAATTTACTATTACAACTATATTGAATATGAACAAATAATGTACAAGAATGTATGATGATATACAAAGAAAAGGAAATTGTTCTTGTTTGAGTTTTTTGTATAAAGGGGATTAATATTATCCTAATTAAACTAACAAAGTGAGAAAATAATTAATTATGTCTAAGTGGATTAAATAAGAACTAAATCTAAATTAAATAGAAAAAGAAATTAGATTAGTTAAAAAAGAAATTTTTTAGGGTTTTTGTAAGAAAAAAGTTTTAAAGTTAACCTAATTAAACCTAATGAAGGAGATTAATTAAAATTCCTAAATTCTAAGTTAATTAAATTATAAAATAGAATTAAAACTTAATACAAATTAAATTAATTAAAAGGAAGTTGTTAAGAAAATGTTTTTAGTCACTTGCTTTAAAAGAAATTAAAAAAAAAACTAAATATTATAAATAATAAATATAAAATATTTTTGGTATTTTTTATTAATAAAAATAATAAGAATAATAACATTAATAACAATAAAAATAGAAAAAAATTATATGTCAAGGGGGTAAGAAAGTGAAAATAGTGGTTTTGAAGAAAATCGGATTTTTGTTAGGCCCAAAAGTCTGTTTTTGTTTTGTAATCAGAATAAAATAAAATAAAAAGTGGGTTGCATGTATGTAAGCAAAAGGGGGTGCTCTGAGTAAAGGAGCAAGGCCCAGTCCAGGGGAGGCCCAAGGCGCGTTGTTTCAAACAAAAAAGAAAGTGAAAACAATAGAAAAAAATGCAAAACGGATGTTGGGGCTCGAACTCAGGTCCAAGAGGTAACAGGCGCGCGCTTTAACCATGGGGTGGTGATACATTTGTTTATTAATACAAAACCATAAATATATATTTGAAAACCCGTCCTAGGCCTGTGTCATCTTCTTCCCCGCGCTAACTTCCATGAACAACATTTTTGAATTCTATAACTTGCTCATTTCTCAACCATTCTCAAAAGTGCAAACATCAAACTTGTTAGAAATTTCACCATGATTACAAATATGTAAACTAATTAACCTAAGTCTCAAAGATGAACACAAATTTTATTGGTACCAAATTTTGACCTAAATATTTCAGAAAGTTCAAGACTAAAATTCAAACTACTCAGGAAATATAAATGAATTCCAAGGACATGGTCAGTTTCAGGGCTATGATATCTATATTTTATCTTCACAAATCAAAATCAAATGATGCTTGTATGAAGAGATAGAAGTTCAGAAAACTCACCTTGCAGATGGAGATCTTGTTTTGAGTTTGATTAACTTTCAAGGTGTTGCAATGATCAGGTTAGCTTCCTTGAATCTCTAGGAAGTTAATGCAATGCTTAGCTTGAGTTGAGAATGGCTGAAATGGCCTGGAGAAGTCAAGTTGCAGACCCCTGTTCTTGAGTTTCGACAATGGTGAAAATGGTGTTATAGTTTGGAAACATGGATTGGGATGAGTTGTATTTGAGGTAAGGAAGCTTTTGAAATGATTTGGAGAGGAAACACACGAGTGGTTTAAGAGATGAAAGTTCTTGGGCAAAATTGTGGTAACAATGGATTTTTTATGCAATTTCTGGTTTTCGGGAGTTTGGGTGAGTTTGAATGCTTGCTCAATCGTGTCCATGCTTGTAGAAGGATGCTCAATTTATAGGCAAAGGCCTGGAGTACTCAAGTTGATCAAAATTCAAATTTACATGTTTAAACTCAACATGTAATTTTTTGACAAAACAAGTTTCAATGCTTTGTACTTCTTGATCAAGAGTTGTTAATCACTTTAAACACAATTTTTCTAACTTTGTGGATGGATTGTAATCAGAACAAACAAGTTAGGAGCTCAATGCATTGACTTTGGGCATAAAGCTTGCTTTACAAGAATGAAATGATTGCTTTCTTCCCAAAATGCCAACTTAGTTTGGATAATGCTTGAATCACTTGGATAAGGGCTCAATTAGTTGTGTAAACCATTAATTATGGAGTGAAACTCAAGTTTGAGGCCTGCAAAGTAAATATTATGCAGCATGGCTATGGATTTGGTCAAGTGTTCACCACAAAATTGACTTGTAATTCAAGTTTGAAACCCTAACTTCATCTCTTCGATTCTCTTAACTCAAGAATGATCTCAATGAGTTCTTGGACATTTTGGAAATCTTGTAATATCCTCTAAAACCTTCATGTTTTTCATTTTTGAATAATCCAACAGAAACTATGTGAAAAATTTCCATGAAGTTAGGTCAAAAAATTTGCCTAAACTAGTCAAATTTTCACCAAGTGTTTTTATCGAAAGTGCATGACTTTGTGGATTTACAACTTAAAATAAAATCATTTCTAGGACTTGATCAATAAAGAAAATTTGTATATATCATCAAGATCTACGACTTTCATGTTTAAAATTTTCTTTGAATCATCTTTCATCTTGGTGAAAATTTGGCATGAAGTCATTAAAAAAAGTAAGACTTAAAAACACTTAGAAAAATTCTAAGTCTTGAAAAGTTTGACTTTTTAAGATGAATTTTTACTTTCTTGATTTCTTGATGATCAAGTTTCATATTTTTGAATTTCTTGATGAAATGTGATTTTTGAAACTCAATTTTGACCAAAAAGTCAAAGTTTGACTTTTGGTGTATTAGTTGGCTTTTCATCAGTTGACTGAATTTCAATTATCAATCAATTGATCTTGAGAAATGAATTGAGATATGTAATTAGGTCAAAACTATGTATTTGAATCCTTGAGGTCATGTCTCAAACAAATAAGTCATGCATTAGGTCAAAAGTCAAAGATTATTCATTCTCAATCAAAACCCAAATTTTAACTATTTTGCCCTTTTGGTGATTTGAACAATTTTCTTGGGTAATTGAGATCTAAACTTGATCAATTGATACATATGACTTCAAAATGTTGATATTGGTCCAAAATCTTGAAGTTTGACTGTAAGTTGACCATAGTTAATTTTTCATCCAATATAGTTGATTTTGGGTCATTTGATCAATTGACTGAGCAATTTTGTGATCCAAGACTTGAAACTTGACATGAGTAATCTTGAGAGTCCTTAATGATCCATGAAAGTCATTTTAAGTATTAGAAGTCCAATTGTATTTGTGCAAACTCAAACCGTAATTTGAGGTATCAGTTGTTGAGGAGATGGCTTGATCTAGTCAACCCTTGTGCAAATTTGAGCTATTTAAGATCTTGTGAGAACTATCTTGAGAAAAGAGAGGGAAAATTTTGGGGTACAACAATTACATATACAACATTTCTCAATGATTCATGATTCAAAGATAAGCAATCACAAATACCACATATGTAACATTCACACCAGTATCACATAATTCACATCAATTCAACATTTCACATCGACACATGTGACTCAACTGAAATATACATGTGGTACTGACTGCTATCATTACCGGTCCTGTCGGGTCCACATCTCCAAGACAAATAACCACCAAAAAAGCTCGTTCTCTAAGCTTTCAAACCCCTATCTCCAGGTTTGGGATAAGTCAATAATTACCACTGAATTACCAAATGTTGTCTCTTGACACAAATGATACATGTGCAATCTCAACATAAATATGCAATTAAGACCATCTCCATATCTTAATCATACAAGCATATTTCACATAATTCAACATATTTAAATTATCTTCACCAAATTGCACAACATACATATTTCATATCATCAATCACACACAATGCATTCTCATAGCATTAATCATCTCAACACATTATTATAACATGTAGCAAACAGATTCTAATCATGTTATTCACATTCATCATAATTTCACATCATTCTCATACACAAAATCAAGTATCATATTTCTCATCAAAAGTTCTCCAAAACCAATCCAAAACACGTCGAATAAATTAAAATTCATGTAAATTAATGATAAATTATAAGCATACATAATCCAGAACAATTTCAGAAAATAATAATTTTTACATTCTAGACCGCAGTAAGCGCCCTTTACCGCGCTAAGCGGCCTCTACAAAATGCAGAAAAATTATGCTACGAATAACTTCTGCCTCCTACGAATTTGTCCATCCAAATCTCATTCAAACATATATATTTCACCAATTAAATGTATTATAACCTATATCTAACATATAACATCAAATACAAACATAAAAACATGATTTCCAACATCGATTTCATAATTCTACATTCAAACCCTAACATGTCAAAATCTAGAAATTGAAGAACAAATCCCTAATTTCATGTTACTATCCATCACATACCATTATATACACTCATAAATCAATGAATACCCACTCTTAACTTGGATGTAGATAATCTAGAGTTTTATCTTCTTCTCTTCTCCTTTTCTCCCTTTTCTCCTTTTTCTTCTCTCCTCTTGTTTTCTTCATTTTCTCTTTCTAATTCTATATTTCCTTATTTTGTTCAACTCTTACTAACTCTAAATGGGCTTAACTTCACTTACCCACTCTAATGAAACATAAGGCCCAAATGTGTATTTTGTCATTCTCACACTCAATAACCCAATAACATATAATACACACTTGTTCCAATTAAATCAATTATTCATATAATCATACAAAATACAATAATTAAATAATTTTAAAACCAAATAATAATTAACATGAAAATTAAATAATAAAATAATTAATAAAGAAAATCAAGGTGTTACACAAATCCTAAGCCGACAACAATAAATTAGGAGGGAAAATTTTTGGGTACAACATGTTTTTACAAAGTTTACATGATCAACATGTAGCTTGTGTTGTGGTGATATTCCTCTCTCCAGATTTTAGTTTTGGTCGTTTTAGCCAAAATTTGCCAAAGAGGGAGATTGTTAGTTCCATGGTTTTATAGTTGGCTAAATTTTGGCTATGTATGTTTCTAAACATGGTTCTAAGTTATTGTTAAAGAAAATGTTGCAACATCCTTATCAATTATCATAACAATTTTACTATTATGTGTTTTTTAGTCAGATGTCGAAGGCAGATGTCATGTAATCTTGATTTGATTCTGCAGTACAGCAGACACTGTTGTTTTAAATCTTGACAGATTTATTTTGATTCTGGAATATTCCTCCTGCATATGTTTAATAAATTTCGCAGGTCAAGAAGATTTTATCTGGAACAAGTTTATATCTCCAGCTATGCATTAGTTACTAAAAAATTTTATTGATACTAATTAGGAAACTTTGTGTTGGTTGTTCCAAGATTTAAGGAGATTTTGCTGCACAACACATACAATTCTCAACTTGTGGATCAAGAAACTTCTGAACTCAAAATATCGAAGCCTATGGATTGAAGAAGTGTATTTAAAGAAGACTTGGCCTAATGTATCTTTAATTTTTCAACAATTGTAAAATTAGAGGAAGAAAATAGTCTTAGGTTTTGAGAGTCTCTTGTATATTGTGTAGGTGTTTGTCACCCTCATATGAATCGATACATGTGGTTGGCTTATTGTTCTCACTCAGAAGCCTTTAGGAAATGAGTTGAGTATTGTTCTTGGAGGAAGCTTTTAAGCAACTTTACGTATTGTTCTTGGTCAAGAGTCTTGGCTAAGTATTGTAATTTGGGAGTGTGATCTTCCTATTTTTATTGTTCATATTGCTTTGATTGTAACATGTTTTATAGACAACCCCTGTGACTAGGATATGTCTTTTATCACTGTGATGATTGGAAGTGGGATGTCGATTTCTTAGACCTAGGGAGGACCTAGGTAGTAGTAGCATTGAGTAGGGATTAGGTGATAAGTTGTAAACTTGGGACTATTTTAGCTTTGAGCTAATACTTCTTATAGTGGACTTCCTTCCTGGCTTGGTAGCCCCCATAGTAGGTGAGTTAGCCTCGAACTGGGTTAACATATCGTTGTGTTCTTTATCTTTCTGTTGTTTAAGTTTCTGTTATAAAACTGTTCAGGATGTCAGAACGAATGTTCTAACATCTGTCTTGACATTTGTATGATGCTGGAATTTAAGTATTTCCATGTATTTCCTATACCAGAAAAATTTCAGAGAAGTTCGACAAGACAAAGTGAGAGGTGATGCAGGCCCAAGAAGGCCTCAGAGAATTAGACACGTGCCTGCAAGGTTGCAAGATTGTGTGATTACATTAGATGATGTGGTTGATGGTGAAGGTGAGCTGGTACATTATGCTTTCTATGCAGATGTCAAACTTGTCAATGCAACTGAGGCATTGAAAGATTTAAAGTGGGTGAAAGCAATGAATGAGGAATTAAATTCCATCGAAGTCAACAACACTTGACCCCTTATCGAATTACCTCAAGGAAAGAAGTCAGTTGATGTCAAGTGGGTATACAAGGTGAATTTGAATCCCAAAGGGGGGGTAACTCTACACAAAGCAAGGCTTGTGGCGAAAGGATTTCTTCAGAAAGAAGGAATCGACTTTGATGAGGTTTATGCACCTGTTGCTAGAATCGAAACAAATAGGTTGGTTGTTAGTATAGCATAAATGAACAATTGGATCATATGTTAGATGGACGTGAAATGTGCATTCCTGAATGGGCCCTTAGACGAAGAAGTTTATGTTGCACAACCAGTTGGATTTGTGAAACATGGAGAAGAGATAAAGGTATACAAGCTGCATAAAACCCTGTATGGACTTAATCAAACTCCAAGAACTTATAATAAGAAAATTGATAGTTTTCTAAGAGAAAAGGAATTTGTGAAGTGCACAACTGAGCATGGAGTATATGTAAGAAGAAGAAAGAGTAAATTACTTATAATATGTCTTTATGTCGATGACTTGTTAATAACAGGTAATTGTAAGAAGGAGATCGAAGACTTCAAAGGTGATCTCAACAAAGAATTCGAAATGTCAGATCTGGGTGACATTTCATATTTCCTTGGCATAAAATTCTATAAGAGTAGTAAATATTTGATGATGCATCAAAGAAGATATGCATAAGAAATTCTCAAGAGAATTGAGATGGAAGAATGCAAATCAACATCGACACCTATAGAACCAAGACTGCAACTATCAAAAGATTTAGAAGAAGATGATGTCAATCCAACTCAATACAAAAAACTTATTGGGTCATTACGATACCTTTGTCACATAAGGTCTGACTTAGCATACAATATAGATATGGTAAGTAGATTCATGCAGAAGCCAAATGTATCACATCTAGTAGCGACGAAGAGGATACTAAGGTATCAAAAAGAAACTCTGGACTATGGTGTTAGACAATGAAAATGTATCTAGACGGGGTGAATATATACCAAATGTTTATTGTTGATTCAACCCCTTCTCGTCTTTTGATCTTGAGCAAGACCAAGACACAATAGATCTCAATTGAGTTATCGACATTGCTACTTATTTGTATTCTTTATCTCCAAAGATTTCACACACGAATGATCAAATTGTACCTATTATAACACAAGACTTTATTTGTAATTCTCCTTTCTCTTGCTACTTCCTTTGAGTTATTATCTCCAAATGATCCCTTGCATTCTTTATATCCAAAGGACTTCACTTGGTCGCAATTACCTCTTGAATGTCTTGCAGAAAACCTCCAAATCAATCGATGATCTTGGAGGACAAACCCGTGATTTTTCCTGATGAAGACCCCTACAAATCTCAATCCAATATTCTCAGCTACACAAAAACCTAATCAGACGTTATGAAACCTCGTCTAGATGGAACCCCAACAGAAGATCGTTACAATGGAATGTCAGTGTGTGTGCATAGGTTAGAGGTTGAAGATGAAGAGTAAATATGGGCTTATTTTATGGTATCATCAAGTTGTAAATGATGCATGAATGATATATTTATAGTTGAATGATGTATTTAAGTTTAAACTATATGTGTCGACCTGAAGGTTTGAATGTGTAGACCGAAACAAATCAGTGGCTACATGCTTTAAAATTATAGTGAACGTGTCGACCTGAAGATCGTATGTGTCGACACATAAAATAAATTTGTCTACAATTTTATAAAAGTTCCAATATGTGTTAACCTGTATGATGCATGTATCGAACTAACCAAGTCACAGGCTAAATACTTATTTATTGAGTTGCATGTGTCGACTTGAAATGTGTATGTGTAGACACGTGCAGTTAACTTTTGTGTAAAAATACTTTTTTAATGCATGAGACTATTTTCAATATGATTCCAAACTATCCCAAGACTTCTAAATGAAAGGGATGCCACATTAAACTCAGAGACAACGTCCAATAGATGAAATTCTAGGTTCTCGTATTTTTGACATCATTCAAAACAAATATGAAGGCAAGTTTCACTCACATATAGTATTTTGTTTCCTGCAAATGATTAAGGAAAAGAATACAAGTTAGTGGGGTACACTTATTCAAGTTAGTGTAGTGACGTGGAGGATCAAAAATCCACAACAGAATATGTGTTTATGCTAGGTGGTGCACCACTTGCTTGGAGTTCAAGAAAAGAACCAATAGTGACATTATCATCGTGTGAAGCAGAGTAC
The DNA here is from genome assembly GCA_948472305.1 of Vicia faba. Lineage (NCBI taxonomy): Eukaryota > Viridiplantae > Streptophyta > Magnoliopsida > Fabales > Fabaceae > Vicia > Vicia faba. The sequence continues at coordinate 815,948,292 of OX451741.1, read as the reverse complement.
ATAATTGTTTCTCATTGTGCATGTCAAGCAACATGGGTGGTGAACTTGGTCGAAGAGATAATAGGAAAAGATCATGGGGCAATTACCATGAAGATCGACATCGTGTCAACTATCAATCTGGAAAAGAATACAATAGCACATGATCGAAGTAAGTATATCGAAATGAGGTTCCACTATCTTTGAGAGCAGGTAGCATAATGGAAGATGAAGACGGAACACTGTAGAACTGAGAATCATATTGCAGACATCATGACAAAGGGAGTGGAGGTCAATGTGTTCAGAAGACTAAGAGATATGATGGATATAGATAACTTAGACACATTGAATTAGGTGGTGTATTGAAAGTGTAATTCCTTGTGTCGAAGCAGGTTGTTGCTCGACACAAGGTGTGTCAAAATTAGTCTGTGTCGAAGTGCGTCGAGTTGTATGTAGTTGTCAAAGTGTTGTAAGCAGGTTGCTACACACAAATTCAATTTAGATCCAAAATATGTATTTTGGACTTTTGTGTTTTGAGCTTTGACTTAGGGAGAAAGATAACCTAAAATTATAAATAGGGGAGTAACCCCTATTTTAAAATCAACTCATTGTTTTCACAGAATTTGCAGTTGCAAAGTGAATAAAGTTTTTCCACAGTTTATGGGCATAGAGAAACTCTGCAAAAATCAAATCTTTTTTCTTCTTTAATTTTCTTTTCTTTTCATTGTTATTGTTTGGTGATAACAATCTTGTTCATCAAGATTGATAGAAATTCATCATAAGTTTTGGTAGATTTCCGACAAAGTCCATGTCTTCCTGAATACAATCTGTCGTATATCCAACTACAATAATACCATTAATATTCCATATTGCACATTTATATAATCATTGTCTTTTTAATTACAAATATTAATCAACTTAATAATATTTTTAAGCATATACTATTTAATATATACTATTCTTAAACATATTATTTTTGTTTTAACTATTAAAAATATACTATATATACTATTAAGCTTATTGTTTTTGTTTTAATTATTTAATATATATTACTCTTAAACATATTATTTTTCTTTTAACTATTAAGCCTATATTATATATACTATTAAATAAATACTATTAAACATATTATTTTTGTTTTAACTATTAAACATATATTATAAATAACCATAAACATATTGTTTTTGTTTTACCATAAATATATTAATCATAAACATTTTATTTTTTTAACTAAATATGTAATATATATATATATATATATATATATATATATATATATATATATATATATATATATATATATATATATATATATATATATATATATATATATATATATATATATATATATATATATATATATATATATATATATAATTAATATTTTTTATAAATAATATTTTATTTTATTTTTTAACAAAATATAATAAACATATAACAAAATATATAATAATCATATATTATTTTTTTAAAATGTTATGTTTAAAAAAAATACTATTTTATTTTTAATAATATTTAATTATAATTATGTTTTTATTAATATTTTATTTATAATTCTGTTTTTTAAAAAAATTATTTTGTTTAAATAAAATATATATTAACATTAAAAATGTTTTTATTAAATCTATTTATTATTTTTTTTTAATAATATTTATTAATCTGTTTATTAAAAAATGTATATAATATATTCTGTTTATTAAATCTATTTATTTTCTGTTTTAAAAAAGCATATATAATATATTCTGTTTTTAAATAAATATATATCATATTATAATTTTGTTTTAAAAAATTTATATATTAACATTAAATATATTTTTATTTAATCAATATATTATAAAAAAATAAAATTTCAAATTTTATTATATATTTATAAAATCTGTTTTTTATCAAATTAACAACAACTAGTAAATTAACAACAAACAACAACCCAATACAAATCTTGAAACATAAATAAATTAAATGACAAAAATACCTTTATGAAACTTGTTTGATAATACCTTTGAGTTGGGATTTTGAAGTTTGAAAAAATTTAACTTTCAAACAAAAATCAAAAACAGAAATTATTAGTAATTAATATTATAAACGAAAATAAAAAAATTAAGAACTTAGAGGTAAAATTATACTTTTGAATTGAAGATCGAAAAAAATTGAATAGAGAATTGAGTGTATGAATGGAAGAAGAGAGATGGTTGGGATGGGTGAGAAAGAAGAGAGAATAAGGGTTTTTGTAAAACCAGCGACGTGAATATCATGTCGCAATTTTGTCACGTGGTATCCATGTCACAACTTACTAAAATAATAAATTTGAGTTCAATCACCGACGTGAATATCACGTCGCAATCTTGCCACGTTATATCCACGTCGCAACCCACCAAAGGTATAAAGTCTGAAAAAAAATTTTGCATCCCATCACTTCTCTGTAAGTCTACTTTACCCTTTTGTTTTTCAACATTTCTCACTTAAAAATTGTGACGTAACATACAATTCATAAATTAAAATTTAAAGTTTTTAAATTTCTCTCCATGTGAATGTTATAGATTTTTAATTTTTAATTTGTGACGCAATTAATAATTTGTAACTTTATTTTTGAAAAATAAAATCTCTCCCTATATAAATATTACATACTTAATATTTTGATATTAAAATTAAATAATAACGTGATAATGATGTCACAATTTATTTTTTTCTCACATAATTATCACGTTACAAAATTACAGAGATTTTTTCTTATATTGAATATACAAAATTCTTGATAGTGGATACATAGAAAGTGAGTATACGAGATTGTAGATAGTGGATACATACAAAGAGTTGCCAACCCAATAATAAGTGTCCTTAGCTACAAGAAAAACGGGTGTAAATTCGGTATATAATGATATCAAGATGTGCATCAAAGATAGGAATCACACATGGGATGGTTTCGGTTCAACCCACCTTACCCAATACAGTATTATCCTAAGATGGAACTTCACACTAGAACAATGTTTTTTGGTTGTCTTCTAAAGTATGAATGGATATACAATAAAGGGAGAAGACACTGACCCAATCCTGTTTTTTGGTTGCCCTCTAAAATATGAGTAGATATACAAGAAAAGAAAGGGAGAAGACGTTGACCCAATCCAATTAATGTTAATGTCAATTTAATTAATTTGGGTTTAGTGCCTCTACCATCAACTTTTGATGAACCAACGTATACTTTACATACTATATACGGTGTATTATTTGCTTAGTTTTACAAGTTGAAATTTAAAATACTCCTTCTAAAAATAAAGTATTTGAAAAAGAATATTCAAATATGTTTGTCGAACAAAACTTAGAGTAATATTATCTCAAATTATTAAATCTACTCACTCTGCAAGATCAGCGTCTTTCGTCTTTCTCCGAGGCCAGTGCAAAAATTGAAATTGATTAGTTTAAGGAGAAGAATTCACAAATTAATGTGTCGAAAAAATACAAAATTTTAGAAAAGAAAGTAAAATAGTTTTAAGGTTGATGCATCCAAACTTGAATATATATATATATATATATATATATATATATATATATATATTACTAGTGTAGAAATGACTTTTTATATCGAGTGAAACTGACTTTTTACATCGGTTCTGGGTCCGATGTAAAGTCAGGCGATATAGTAAATCAGATACTTTTTACATCGGTTCTGGGACCGATGTAAAAAGTCTCTTTTTTATATCAGTTATAATATAAAAATCGATGTAAGAAACAATTATTTATGCACATTTTTAAAAAAAATGATATAATTTTTTACATCGGTTGGAAGTAATACCCGATGTAAATAGTCTCTTTTTTACATCGGTTATAATATAAGAACCGATGTAAGAAACAGTTATTATGCACATTTTTTTAAAAAATTGATCCAGTTTTTTACATCGGTTGAAAGTAATACCCGATGTAAAAAAGTCCCTAGTGACGCAACTTTTTACATCGGTTATTACTCCCAACCGATGTAAAAAGTCCCTTTTTTGAAAGTTTTTACATCAGTTTTGAGTAATAACCGATGTAAAATGTATGAAATTTTTTTGGAATAGATTATTTATTTTCTGGATGTTTCCATGTACAAATATAATTTGTACCCATTTTTTCATATTTTTCCAATATCACACAGACTATATTTATGTCGCTATATAGATTTCATAGCTTTCCAACATCACATATATCACATCTAGGTCGATGTTTTCATATTTTTCACAACAAACTTACAAATTGAACAATTGTATTGCAAACTTGTATTGTATTACAACAAACAAACTCACAACAAACTTACAATTACAAATTCTTCACAAAATATACAACAATATTCAACTATTTATAAGTCTTTTTCAAAACTTACAATGACATATTATTCACAAAATATACAAAAATATTCAACTATTTCTAAGTTTCCAAACTTGAATTACCAATATAAAATCTTCAGTAGACAACATCAAAATCACATTGCCTGACAATAAATAATAACAATTAACATCAGTAAAAAAAATCAAGAAACTCAATACATGTGCAAAAACCACATGTATTGTGCAAAAACCACAACTTATACAATTCTATAAAACTCACCAAGATAAACTTAATTTTCATGTAACTCAAAGAAACATTTTGCCCAACGAAGTCGCAAATCATACAAATCATCTGGTGTTAATTCTGTTGGGTCATCAAATACCTATAATACATAAATATAACAATATAGAGTTATTTTTAAAAAATTCATATTAAGTCGAAAAACAAAAAGTAAATAACAAAGTAAAGTTATTTTTAGTACCTGCATCCAATTCCCGGTTATATTAGCAGAGATAATATCCAATATATTTTTCATCACATAGTATCCACAATCATTAGAGTTATGTTGTTGCCTTGTCTACAATTGAATGACATAATTAGTGAATATTTATCATAAATTTAACTATAGAATTATAATTTACATCACACTTACATTGGGATGAAGCTATGTAGCCTTTTTTCTATTTCCATTTGCCATTTGATGAATCCCAAAAGAACTAATACAGAAAGATAAACATCACATAGCTAAATTTACTCGCCAATGAAAAATCACATAACTATTAGTTGTCAATGAAAGTCACATGAAAGATAAACTTACTTTGTAATAATTTTCTTCGTGTGATGGTCAATTTCTCGATGAAGTGAACAAAATACAACAACTAAATTGTCTCTTGGACACATGACTATTAATTGTCAATGTCTCTTGTACGTGTGTGTGGAAATATAAAAGTCACATAAAATATATATGTTATCAAAATTAAATAATATAAAACACAATTTCATAAAAATTCTTACCCATGAATTAATGGTAGTAAGTGGCACACTCTGTTTTCATCACGTAACTTTTCTAGTACGTAATTTTTAACATCTTCTTGAGATTTCGCTACATTATCATTATAAATACACCTAGCAGGATCCATAAATCCATATAATTCTGAAATGGAATTCTCAAGACAAACACGATGAATATATCTGGATAAATTTAAAATAAACATTAGAATCAAAGTGATGAGAGATATAATATATTAATATAGATTGACTTTAATAAAACAATAAAATGTACTTACGTGCACCAAATTTGCAGAATAGACACGTCAAGCCAATGACCTAAATCCACCAGTAACTCTCTGATACATTTAGCTGAAACATCAAAATTAGAGACACTCGCACAATGACTTAATTATATTGCCAAATGGTTATCATCCATTTTCAAAACCATGAGTAATAATCTTTGAACATCATCAACTTCCACGTCTTTTGTGCTCTCTTTTGTGCTTCCCTTTGCAGTTGAACAACTTCCTTTTCCACTTCCATCGATAATTTCCAATTTTTCAATGCATTTATTATCACCTGTGCTTTGTGATAAACCCATAGACTTAAGTGTCTCCATTAATGATTGTTGAAACATCTTACGCTCTTCAACCAACTTTTCTTCAAGTTCAGCTCTAAGTTTTGTTTCCAATATTGCAAGTTGTTCATTTATGTCGATATGTTGACGTGATCTTCCAAAGTAAGTGCTTTGTTTATGGTGTTTTCCAACACCACGAACACGACCTCCGTGCGCATATGTTTCAATGGCTAATGATAAGATATCGTTACGTCCATCCGAAACAATTGCACCTTTTTCAGCTTCTTGAACTAGAGAATCCTACAAAATGCAAAAACATCAATTAATCAATCACAAATATAATGATACTTGAATAATTTTTCGTTGTTTACTTACAATTTTTTCAGCAACCTCTTGTGTAGATTTTGATGTGTATTCTCCTCCTTTCTTTTGTTGTGCTCTCTTTCATAACTCATGGCGTGATGGTGGAGATGGACTATCATTATCATCTAATGTGGAATTATCTCTCGATGATGACTTTTCTTTCATAATTTTCTCCTCAAGTAAGCGATACCCTCCACGAGACAATACGTGTGGGTATACATTCTTGGCCACATTATCCTTACCCTTCTGACTTTTTTCCTATTATAAACTCAAATAAGTAATTAATCTCACTAAATATAATAAAAATGTTATGCACACAAAAACATATAACTCCTACTAACCTTAAATTCAGGGGTATCTCGAATCTTGAGAAACTCTTTCCATGCGTCTTCCGTAATAAAGTTATACTTGACATATGGAGGAGGTTCATTTTCTATGGGATGGTGAATATATATATATCTGTGAGTTATGTCTTAAAACCTCTCCATCGCTCTCCCGCATATTTAATCCATTCTTTCTTCAACCTATCCTTCTTTGGATCTTTACATTCTGGAATAGTAAAATGAGCCTACAAATATAGTATATGTCATATGTTGTTAATTAGTATATGATTATAAAATATAATAAAGTATTGTATTTAAAATACCTGAATATCAGTCCAAATAGCATCTTTTACGCCTTCATCTACTTCTTTTCAATCATTTTTCACAATACTACAATACTGTCGAGCAAGAGATGCTATATAACTCTTGAAATGTGTAGCATTTTTACCAACACCAATACATTCACGGGTTCTTGCATTAAACTCGACCTTTATCTTTTCACCTGTTTGATGAACTTTGTCAATTTGTGTCATTAAAGTGGGACCTCTAACTCTTCTTTTATTGGGGTTTGAATCACCCATGTATCTGTTTACACAAAACAAAAATAATTAGAAATAATATTATGCAAAAAATAAAAACAATTAGAAATAAAATTAAGCACAAAATAAAAATAATTAGAAATAAAATTAAGCACAAAATAAAAACAATATTAAATAAAATTAAGCACAAAATAAAAACAATTAGAAATAAAACTAAGCACAAAATAAAAACAATTAGAAATAAAATTAAGCACAAAATAAAAACAATTAGAAAATAAAGTAACGTGGAATTAAACGAATGGTTTATCTTTGTCATTGCATATAGTATCATACCTATGTGCCCTCTTAAACGAATCTTGTCCAATATCACGCATCATGTCTTCTAGACGATCATCCATTTCTACACTAACATCATCTCTTTGAGACACGTTTGACTTTGCTACTACTTCACCGTGCCATATCCATTTTGTATAACTTTGACAAATCCCTACACAAATTAGATGATCCGTGATTTCTTTCTTACTACGTTTTGGTTCTTTATTTGCACAACGAACACATGGACAGAGAAAAAGCGTAGGAAGACTTTTATCAGCATTACTTTCAGCAAACTGTAGAAATTCCATCACTCCATGTTCGTACTCGTCACTTAATCGATTAGCTCTCATCCAACTACGATCCATAACTATGTTCACAGGGAGGAAGGTCTGACGAACAGTGTGCCCGCGACTGCGCTACTTCACGGAGATTCCGAGATTGCAAGTTGCACTGCTTCGCGGAGAAAGAAAAATATAATCAAATTTCAATGGCAAGGTGATAACTCTATTAAGTTTGATAGGTTAAAGATAAACAGTGTGTTTCTGAGAGGACCTTAAGGCTCCAATGTGATAAGATTTCAAGATTCGGTTGCTAATTTGCTATGGTTGGTTGTTGGTTGGTGTTATTGACACTATATTAATTGCATTTTTAAGAGACATAAAAAAGAACGTGACAATAATGGTGGCTAGCTAGTAGTCACAAATTCTTCAAGTCGTTCCTTATCTATCTCTATCTATACAGTATTATATCTACATTATCAACAAATATATATATATATATATATATATATATATATATATATATATATATATATATATATATATATATATATATATATATATATATATATATATATATATATATATAACCAATTGCGGAAACTTTTTGAGATATCTATTCTAACACCTAATGTCAATGAATCATGTATTATATATATTGTTATAGATTATAAATTGTTTTTATAAATAATTTTGAAGAATTTCAAAAAATATTATAAATTGTTTTGATAAAATCAATTTAAATATCACGTGACAAAACTTATCTCGTTAAAAATATTATAAGTTAAAATGAATTCAAACAAAAAATTTGCATATAATGTACTGTAGCATTATCTCCTCTAGCATGTTAATCATCCCTTAGAACAAGATATCTCTATTCTCTAGGTATGTTTTCCAATATTTTCGATTATGGTTTCACAATGCATAACACCTTATCTTCTCTTAAAGATATTATTGCTTTTTTAACTCAACTCTCATGAATCTATCATATATTGTAATAAAACCTTCTATTATTCTTAAAAAACTTAGAAATTTGGATAAATAAAGTTTCTTAAAGAAAATTTTACAAGTTAAAGCGCTTGAAATGAATTTCTACCTAGTGTTAACATAAGGTATTGACTTAAATCAAGAGAACAAACATTGAATCAATAACACCAAAGTGAAGAATGTGACTTACAGTTGAAACAGCGAGCGAGGAAGGGCGTGAATCGGCTGGTGAAAAGTCGTGAAGGGTGTGAACGGCGTGAACGGCGGCGAGGAGACGTGAAACGGCGGCAAGGAGATGTGAAACGGCGGTAAGGAGACGTAATCAAATTTCAACAAACCACGTCATCTGTGTTCATCAAACAAATCTACAAATTCACAACAAACATCATCATCAATGGCGGTCGAAGCAATGAACAACGAATAGAAACCACGACGAACAGAAACGGCGATGAACAGAAACGGCGATGAACAGAAACGGTGATGAACAGAAACGGTGATAAATAGAAACAGCGACGAACAGAAACGGCGGTCGAAGACGATGAACAACGAAATGTCGGTCGAAGAACTTCAAAGACGATGAACAACGAAATGTTGATGATGGTGGCTGGGAAATGGCGGTCGATGAACTTGAAAGTCGTGAACGGAACTGCCGTATGCATACAGTAAGGCGTATGGGTTGTGAAACAACGACAATGAAAGTATTGTACAGTGGAAATATTGAAATATTGTGAATTTAGGAATTAAGGGTTTGGAACATATTACATCGGTGGAACCTATTACCCGATGTAAGGGTTTGTACAGTGGAAACATTATTACATCGGTGGAACCTATTACCCGATGTAAGGGTTTGGAACCTATTACATCGGTGGAACCTATTACCCGATGTAAGGGTGTGAGCCTAAGCAGTTTTTTACATCGGTTATTTGATGGACCGATGCAAACGTCTTTTTAATAGTTTTTTACATTGGTTAAAATTAAGCCTCGATGTAATTTTTTTAATATATTTTTGCTTGTTTTTTATTTACATTTCTACCACCTTGTTTCTTATTTACAAAAATGCCGCCGTATTTTTTTCTGAAAACCTTTTACATCGGTGGATGAGATTGCCCGATATAATAGATAGCGAAATATATTTTTTTTCTTATTTTTTATATCATTGCAAATAAATACCTGATGTAAAAAGTTTGTTAATTGTATTTTTTTACATCATATATTTTGATACCCGATGTAAAAACCTTTTCTCAAATGTCTTTTTTTTAGTAGTGTATATAGCTAATTCAAGTATATGTAATCGGTTGACATAAAGTATAATCGGTTGGTATAATATGTCAATCGGTTACACATGTAGTATTTTAGTTAAAAAATGAAGTCAGTATTAAAGTTCAATCGATTGACATAATATGTCAACTAGTTACACCTGAGAATTTTCAGTTTTATTTTGTTTGATAATTGTACCTCATCATGTAATTGTATAAATCCTCTTGAGGTATTTCATAAATGAAAAGATTAGGTATTTTCACCCTCAATTTTACTCTCTAATTCTCTCTCACTCTCTCCCTCTCCACACTCAATTATTCATCAACTTTGTGGTTCCAATTTCTAACATTTAGCATCAAGAGTATAGTTCGATCCATCAAACACCTAGTGTACAATCATGACTCATGTCTCCAATGAAAAGATTCCTGCAAATCTACCTATCTTTGATGCAAAGAACTACGACAAGTGGTGCAAGCAAATGAAAGTGTTGTTTGGCTACCAAGATGGTTTGGATGTGATCAATAACAGTTTGAATCCTCTTGTTGAAGGTGCTACTCCAGAGCAAAGAGCGTCGCACAAGAAAGAAAAAAAGAAAGATTTCAAGACATTATTTTTAATCCATCAATGCATTGATACAAATGATTTCGAGAAAGTTGGTGATTGTGAATCATCGAAGCAAGCGTGTGAAGTTTTAGAGAAGGCATGCGCAGGGGCTGACAAGTCAAGATTTTAAGGTTGCAAACTCACAAATGTCAGCTTGAGTTGATTCAAATAAAGGAGAAAGATACCCTCAACAATTTCACGACGAGAATTACTTAATTGGTGAACCAAGTAAAATCACATGGAAAAATGATTACAGAGCAATATGTTATCGTGAAAATCTTGTGTTCTTTGACGTTAAGAATTGATAATATAATCATAGTGATTAAGAAATCAAATGATCTTGTGAAGATGAGAAAATAGGATTTGTAGAGCTCTCTTGAGGCATATGAGCAGATAATGGAGGAAAGAAATGTTGATAAGGCAAAGGCAAAGATCGCTTTGCAAGACCATTTCAATGAGAGAGACAAAAGGTGAAAGGAAACTTGCCCATGAGCAAAGGTAGTGGGAAATTTTATAATTTTGGTGGAAGAAAGTCTTAAAGTTCTAATAATTCAACATTCCAAAAGGGTGAAAACAATGACAATAGGACTGCTGAATCAAACAACTCTAGAGGTGGAAATCTAAGGGGTAGATGTGGAAGAAGAATGCTTGACAAAAGCAGTATGCAGTGTTATAATTCTCAAAAGCTTAGCCATTTTGCAAGAGAATGTAATTCCAACAAGAAAGATCCCCAAGAAGAAGAAGCTATAGTTGTAAGAAAAAAGTTAAATGATGAGAACACACTCTTGGTCATGATCACAGAGGGTGAATGCAACAACAAAAATTTGCAAGACAATAACATCATCATTTTGAAAAATGATGAAAAACCAAAGTATAATTGGTTGCAGTTTTATGCCAACCAATTACATGCTGAAGAAAATGCAAGGGTGACTTTGAAGGAAGCAATGTTGTGCAATGATCAATGCTATTTGGATTTTGGATGTTCAACGCACATGACAGTGAGGAAAGAATGGCTTGATACAATCAATCGTGTCATGAAGAACAAAGTGAAGTTCACAGATGATATCACTCTAGTGACAGAAGAGATCAATGATGTATCGATCGAGAGAAGGGATGGTAAAAATTCTTTGATAAAATAAGTGTTGTATATTCTCATAATCAAATGTAACCTTCTAAGTATTGGTAAATTTCTTGAAAAAGGTTACAAGATTCATATGGAAACAAACATGGTTTTGGTCCTAAGATTATACGACAGTTGGAAAGCCACAATTTAAAACCACATGATCGACCTGATATTGTGTCAAAAGTATTCAAGATAAAGTTTGATGAACTTATGACAAATTTAATCAAATTACATGTACTTGGAAAGGTTTTGGCATGTAAGTTATCATTCTAACATTTCATAAGTTTATATCCATTTTCAATATCTGATATATATATTTATTCCATTTATTATGTTGTCTTACATTTTATGCACTTCTTTTCAATTCTTATGTTGGTATGTCTGTATTTATTTCCCTATCATGTTGACAGTCATGTATAATATTGAATTCCAAAAAAAAAAAGGGATGCCACATGCTCACATTCTTATCTTCTTGCACCCACATAGTAAATATCCAACACCTAAAGATATAGATAGCATTAGTTTTGCTGAGATTTCTAACCCCGGGGTTCACCCTAGATTATACAACTTAGTCAAGACACATATGACTCATGGTCCTTGTGGTCTATCATGGTTGTCATCACCATGAATGAAAAGTGGTAGATGTTCTATGTTCTTTCCCAATAGTTCATTAAAGAAACTATTGTTGATAGTGATGTTTATCCAAACTACAGAAGAAGATCAAAAACACATATGATTATAAAAAATGGTATCTCTTTGGACAATATACATGTAGTGCCTTATAATATAAGGTTGCTTCTAAAATATCAGGCCCATATCAATATGGAATGGTGAAACCAAAGTACTTCAATCAAGTATCTTTTCAAGTATATTTACAAGGGTTATGATAGAATTACAACAACTGTTAATCTAAATAACAGATCTACTTCAAGTGCTCAAGCACCACTTGATGAAATTAAGAAATATTTAGATTGTAGGTACATTTCATCAAGTGAGGCATGTTGGACACTTTTCTCTTACAAAATACATGGAAGAAAACCAGAGTAAAACATATGTTTTTTCATCTGATAGGATAAAAGTCTATCTACTACATGAATTTTGACAACATGGAGAATATTTTAGAGAAAACAAGTGGCATCACATCTATGGACAATATGAAGAGGCCAAACAATTGACGTCGATCAATTTGTAACCAAGTTTGTGTATGAGAAAAGAAAAATGGGGGAACTTTTTATCTCTGGATGTTGCTCACTGTTGTAAAAGGACCTACAACTTATGAAGATATCTGCAAGGTTGGTGAAACTCGATACTTATCTTTTTGAGATGCATGCTTTGCTATGGGATTTTTGGAGGATGATCGATAATTCATTGGGACATTTAAAGAAGCAAGTCAATGGGGTTCAAGACATTTTCTAAGGAAGCTCTTTGTCATAATGCTATTGTCCAAAACTATAAATAGGACTGCTCATGTTTAGAAAAGACATGGATATTATTGTATAATGGTATCCTTTACAACCACAGAGAGTTGGAAAACAATAGAGATATACATATTCACAATTTTTAATATATCTATATTGTTTGATTATGCTCGTGATGTTAACTATAATTATATTACTATTACAAAATTGTACTTGAATGACTCACAAACTCTAACTTTAATTGAGATTGAGAAATATCTTCAATCCAATCGAAGGCCACTCAAGAAATTCTAAACAACTCCATATTCAAATGGTTATGTATTGGAACAATTGGGTAATCAGCAGATTTATGATGAAAGAAACTACACCATCAAAAGTCTAAAAACAGAATTCAATAACCTCTTTGTTTCTCTAACACATTGACTTAAAAAAATATTACTTTACATTCATGTTATGTACATTGCATTATTTTCATTTTGTGTTACTCTACTATGTAGATGAACAAAGATCAATATATGACAAAATAATGAATGTTGTTACCAATAAAAAAGAAGGAGTATTTCTTACACAACTATGGAGGTACAGGGAAAACATACATGTGGAGAACCCTCGAAAGTTCTTTAAGGTCAAAACATGATATTGTTTTAATTGTTGCTTCAAGTGGTATAGCTTCTTTGTTATTACCAGATGGTAGGACTGCTCATTCGAAGTTTAAAATTTATGTTCCAACAGAAGATAACTCAACCTGCAATATTTAACATAATGATGACTTGGCGGAACTTCTAAGAAAAACAAAGTTGATCATTTGGGACGAGGCTACAATGGAACATAAACATTGTTTTGAAGCCCTTGACGGAACATTAAAGGATGTGATGAATAATTATAGCAATTGTAAACATGTTTTTGGAGGAAAAGTTGGCGTGTTTGGTGGGATTTTAGACATATTTTTCCACTCGTACCTAGAGAAAGTCATTCCAATATTGTTCACTCTTCCATTAATGCTTCTTAAATTTGGGATTTTTGTGAGGTGTTGAATTTAACAAAGAACTCCAATAACTTGAATTTCTAACATTTCACACACTAGCTATTCCATATTCAAACAATCATTCCTTTGAAATTATACTCCAAGATGGTAATTTATTCAATGACATTGTTTTAACTTTCTATTCTTATTATTACATACTTACATACTTATTTTTTTCATTCTTCTTATTTAATGTATTTTTTTACAGAAGTTGAGCGAATATTTTCGACCAAAATGGATCTGAGAGTGAAGAAATAGATAGATTCCTCTTTCATCATGTTGTATTTAGTCATATATTACATGTTTTAAGAGGGACATTTTCATGTGATGGAAGGGAATTGGAATTATGTATCACCTATTTCAATTTTATATTCATCTTATCTTACATTTGGGATTACTTTACTCAACAAACATAAAATTATTTATGATCTTTTAACAATTTTGGTTATCGCTGGATTAATTGAAGACTACATTTGTGATATATCTATCTCATATATGTGTGTTATGATACATAACAAGTAATAATCAACAATTTATAACAGCTACAATCCATAATAGTAACAGGAAACTAAAACGTCCTTAAAAGATACAAAAACTAGGTTTTAAGTTTCACCAACCTAATAATACAATTTTAAAACCTAAGATACATATTATGATACGGTGGAAGAACTAACTTGGGTGTTTTGAGTTTGATCTCAAATGTTGCGGTTAGCAAGAGTCGCCACCAACTTTTCTTTTATCCAAAAGGAAAGGTGAAAAAGCACAGGAAAGACCTTTGAGATTGTTTCTTGAGTTCGGGGGGTAGATTATGAAAAGGGAAGGTATTAACACCCTTTTCATTCATAGTTTTCCATGGGCTCTTAGTTACTTGCTAGATCACTTGCTTTTGTTTGAAATTATGCTTTGTGTTATTTTTGAAAGTATTTTGTAAAGAGGTCATTGTTTAGGCAAACTTTGTAATGATTCTCGTTCGTAAGAATGTATACAAAGTGTTTGATCTTTTGAAAATGTTTTCAAGTTTTGAAAGATATTTTGAAAGTGTTGGTGTTTGTTTTGAAAATAGCAAGGATGTTTTGTTTTGAAACTGAGCAAGTAACTAGGGGCATTCTACCTACTCAAAAGTCTTTCATGTTCATTTCCTCTTTCCTTTGACATTGTTATCTTACCATTGATTTGGTAAGTAACCCTATCTTTGGATGTAAACGGGACGAGCGTGGGTCATCGTATAACCATTATTAGCAATGTTGCAAGGTATCTTAGCATTCTCTTTAGGGACTAAGATCATTTGAAAGGCAACATGGATGGCGTCATCGAGGGAATATGATCTTTGTATTTTGTTTGTTTTTGCTAAGATACCTCACATGCGTAATATGGTCATTTTATAAGGCAACAAAGTGGATTTACCCTAAGGGTGCAAGTGTGTCTTTTTCATGCTTGGTTTTTGTCTTTAATTAGGGTTTTCTAATTGATTGGTTTTAGTTTTTCCATACAAACCCTAATTACTAGCATTTGTATATAAAACGATAAATTGCAGAATTTAAAATTACTACACTATTACAATGCTTGTGGGAGGGGGTGTACAAATTACAAATGGGGATTGCTAGAAAATAAACCTAATTATCTATTACAACCATATTGAATTTGGATAAATAATGTACAAAAATGAGTAAATATACAAGAATGTAAAATAGAAAGAAAATAGACTTTTATTTGGATTTTTTAGGAAAAATGAGGTTTTGTTTTAACCTAATTAACTAAAAGAAAAATAATTAATTAAATTAGTAAAAAGTAAAACCTAAATTTACTAGGAAAATAATTTAAATAAAACCCTAATATATTAATTGATTAAAAAAGAAATTAAGTTTATAAGAAGAATATTTTTGGTATTTTTGTCTTAAAAATAATTTATAGTATTATAAAATGTTTTTGGTCTTTTTATATTTAAAAATAATATATTTAAATTGTGTAAAAGAAAATAACTAAAAAACCTAGTTTCTAATTAAATTTACAAATCAATTAGTGAAATAAATAAAGTATGATTAAATAAAATAATTTTTGTGTAAAATAAATAAATAAACTATATCAAAATATAAATCTAATATTTTTATTTTTTCTGATTTTTTTTTAGTGTTAGATAATATATTTAAGAAAACAAATAAATGAAAATGAGAAAAAGAAAATAAAATGGGCCAGGGTGTGAATAGCCAGCAAGGGAGGTCAGAAGTAAAAAAAATAAAGCCCAAGGGGATGAGGCCCAGCGCTGCCAAAAAAAGGTCAGAATATGTGAAAAAATATGAAGAAAAAAAATCCCAAAAGAGTACCATTGGGGCTCGAACCCAGGTCCCTATAGTCACAGGCGCGCGCTTCTTATAACGCCCGTAATTCAATTAATTATTTAATTAAATTATTTTTGGAATATTGAGAAGATGTGTTGTGATTAATTGGATTTAAGTATTTTATTAAGTGCTGAAATAATATTAGAAGTATAATATTATTGATGTGAGATTGTTTTAAAGGAATAAAAGTAATAAGGGGGTGTATTAGTTTTAAGCCCAATAAGGAATAAATAATTAATAGGTTATTTTACTGTGGTTAGAAAGAATAGAAAGAGGAGGCAATAGAAGAATAAAGATTGAGAAGAAGAACATGAAGCTGCTGGAAAAAGAGGAAAAACGGCAGAACGAGGTTTTGACCGAAAGATTATAGAGCGACCTTCAATCCAAGGTAAGGGTGGGATTCTGACTCTATAATTGGGTTCATGATGATTGGTATGTGGGGTTAGAGGTGATTGTTGTCTTGTTCATGAATTTAATGTTTATGATGTTGTATGATGTGAAATTGACGAATTATAGATGACTGATGATGTTCCGATGCTGTTTATTTGATGTAGAATTATAGAATAATGGTAAGTGATGATTATCTATGATTAGATTAAGTTTTTAGGGCTTAAAATATGAAACCCGTAGTAAAAACTAAGCAATCTTTTAATTGTGTACACATATTTATATAAATCTATAATATTAATTTGAGTTGTAGTAGGCTACGGTTACACAAAACCAAACATTTAATTGGGTTCACAAACTACTTACAACACATTACCATTCATTATTACTGCCCCACACCATTTCGATTTCCAATATTTAAGACTGCATAAAGGACATTTTTTACTCTTCATACCTAGCTGTCCCATGTCATTATTGCTGCCCAACTCCATTTCGATTTCCAATCACCTAACTTAATACTCAACACTATCAATCTCTTCATTTTCTCTTTTGTTTTTTTGTTTTTTTGTTGAGACCTTTTAAATGAATCTTTTATAAATGGTATTTTTACTTAATCCTTTTAGAACTGTTAGGAGAATCTCAAAATGTATGTTATGATAACACTTTCAAGATTTTTTTTCCAACCTATACACTATCTACCCCAACCGAACTCACATCATATTTGACAATATCTTTCAACATCATTTACATCCACCATACACTACTGATCTTACACATTTGCAATTTAAAATTAATATTATAAATTGTAGCGCATACATATATGTCCATGGTTCCAATGGTTTCTTTTTGTTTTAAAAGTCATATATAATTTAATTACTCATTCTAATTTTATGATCAATTTATTTTTCACAAGCTCTACTTGCTACTAATGGTCTTAAAAAGAGAGATAAATAATTTTCAATCCAACTTTAACCTTTTTAATTAATCAAGTAATATTTATTAAAAAAATTATGATAATATTTTTTTACCTATTTATATCTGTACCCTTGATGAATGTTCTTTATACTCAAATTCTTATTATGGATGACATTTATCAATAATATCCTAAATTATATTATAGATTCTTTCAAAATCATCCATGGTGGTTCCAAACATAATACAAATACTACATGATACTTAATAAAAAATAAGTAACTCAAACTTAAAGGATAATACTTGCTAATTAAACAAAAAATTGATTCCAAACAACAACTAAAAACTCCAATTTATAACTACAACTTCAACTGAAAACTCAGAAATATACTTTGTTGAACTACCATCAGCAGTTGAGCATAGACACATAGAGTCGTTCTGGAGGATCCCAAATGGTAAATCAAAGAATATATCTTCCTCTTAGTTTCTTCTTCTTTGCATACTCATACAATCCATTTCCAAGATACTTATCCATATTGTTGCAGTTGACTATGTGAATTTCTCGATAGTACCTATCTCCATTGTCTTCATCGAACAATTCTATTGCAATTTGATTCACGTACAATATTTTTTAAGACACAAACCTTGGCAAATATTGTGTCAAATAACATGAAATCATTGATAAACTAAACAAAATTTCTTATTAAAACATTTTTGCTCGAAGTAGTTCAGAAACCTATCACCTTTTTTCACTTGAAATCTTTATCTAATCCAAACTCGAAATCAGTCCCACCATCGTCTGGTTTGGGATCTTCGCCGCTAATATCAACATCCAAGTTTGACACGTCATAAGGCGTCCTGACTCAAGTGAGCAATCACATAACAACTTCAACATCAGCTTTCGTCCAACATGATGACCTGCATCGAAACATATAGAAAATAGTGTTATCAAAATAAAAAGAAGTGCAAACGAACCATAGAATCATACATCTGCAAAATAATATACGATAGAAACTCAAGTCTTTCAGCTGAACCAAATTTTTGAGAAGTTATCATAACATTTTGAATATTCATGTTGAATATCAATGACCCTTAAACTAAAACCCTACCACTAAAACCTGTCTTGACATTTACTTTTATTTCAATAAAATATAATACTACATATATGTTAACTACTATATATATGGATACAACTTAATAGTTTACTTATTCATAAAACATGTATATGTATTTGGTTTTCATTGTCAATGAAATTTGTACATTTTATATCTATTTTTTATAATGATGTTCATTTTGATGATAAGTTTTTTTTAATGATCGACGCAACTTTATTAATAAAAACGCGTACTATACTAGAATCTATGTGTACATACGAGTTTATTATTAATTAGACTATGTACAATAATTTACATATTTAACATTTTTTTTTCTTCACTTTTTACACTTCACATCATCTTCTCTCTCTTTCACTTAATAATTCAACATTCATTCAACTTTTACTCACTACATTAGTTTTGTTTAATAAAATTCAATATCCTACTCCACCAATTTTATTTTATATTCTTATTTTCTTGGCTTAATTGTAATTTTGATCTCTCTATTATCTTTTTTTTTTTTGGGTTTTAGTCCCTCTATTTTAAAATTCGAAATTTTAGTCTATTTATTTTTAATTTTTGAGAATTTTAGTCCCCTTGTAAATTTGGAGCTCACATTGATGACATATTCAACATGAATCTTAAATAAAAATATTTTTTTTGAACAATTCACTGTTGAACCGGCACTGACACGTTATTAATATAAGCGTTGTGTCATTAAAAATTGTCTTAGAATTTGTAGGAGACTAAAATTCTCAAAAAACTAAAATATAGAGATTAATCCAGATTTTAAAATGGAGGGACTAAAATCCAAAAAAAGAGATAATAGAGGGACTGGAATTGCAATTAAGTCTATTTTCTTTTATGTTTTTTTTTAATAAAGTCAATTTTTGTGTGTCTAAATTAAATGAATCAAGTCTCTATTTATAGATAAAAAATAATAAATTTTAGTGGAAATAAAAATAAAAATAAAAATAAAATTGATTTAATATAAAATAATTAAACCCAAATACTTAAAATGAGATAAAAATTTAAACATTCACAATAATCAATAAGATTTTACAAATATTATACGTGGTCTCACTCCCTCCTCATTCAACATCTTAAATGTTTTCAATACCAATTAATTTATCTCATTTTCAATATTCAATTCAACACTCCATTGTAATAATTCAACTATTTAATAATTTTTTTAACACCCCATTATAATCTTATTAGTTATTTTAATACCTATGAATAATTGAAAAAAAAAACCTATTCTTGCATGTAAAAAACCTGGACATATGTTGGATCAATCCATCCTTTGCCTATATTTAAAACCACAAACTTTATAATCTATTGTATTAATTAAGAGTATATATAAAAACAATTTAATTTTTTTTTTTGAAATTTATATATAAACACTTACATTATAAATAAGGTGACAAAATGGATATTATAATCTGTAAATAAATTCTTTACATTGGACAAGGTCGCATTCCATCCTCTATTTAATACTCCAATTACGTCTAGACATCACCACTAATCTAGTCACAACATGCCTTATGAGTATGACCATCTCTTTTATTTTTATTAACTCAAATTGATTCAATTCATAATCCACACCCATCTTCTCTTATTTCTCTTCTTACAATAATTTGAGACATTCATGAGTCCCACGACCAAGAACCAACGTTATATTTCTACAAATTTTTCTAATCTCACTTTCCAAACCCACATCACACGGTTCACTTTTATCCCACTCGCCACTCATAAGCGCGTGAGCATACCACAATAAAACGAACGGGCGCAAAGTAAACATAAGTTAAACAAAAACATTATCGTCTTTAACCCAACAACGTCAACAACACCGTCCCTGTTTTTTTCAATACATAGGAAATGAAATCATCATACTGCAATCAAATCAAATCAAATCATTCTAACTTCCATCGCCACTATACATCTTCATCATCGTTAAAATCAAAACTCTCTGATTTCTAATCCTATGTTTAATCTAATAATCTCCGCATGTTCTGGAACCGACCCACATCATAAAAAACTGTTTGATCCTTAAAAGTCACGATTTTTCTTTCTATTCAATCCATTTTCCACAACCCCACATGGAAAAAGAGCCACTTCTTCCATATTTCAGCCCCAAAAAACGCCTTTCCCCATTGCCTTCTCATCTTTTTCCTTTACCAGAAAACGATGAAATCGTTCTTCCTGTTACCCCTTCTGAGTTCAAGGATCGTCTCATCTTTGGACCTTCATGTGCTTCACCAAGAGACCCTTCACCTTTGGCTGATGCCTTAACACTTTCACGGAATTCCCCAAAAAATTCTTCTTGTTCCTCTTCCCACGACTTTGCATCAGCAACATCCACACTTTGTGATTCATCATCACAACTCTCTCAACAACAACAATTATCCTCTTGGCTCATTGACCCTAATTATCCATGGAGGAAAACCAATTTGCATCGCTCCAAAACTGCACCGGCTATGGCCGTTATCAGTGATTTCAATCACCCAACTGTGAAAAGACCTCAATTTGGTAGCCAATCTATTGTTCATCAAGCTTTTATTCTTCTTGTTCTTTATTTGGCTTTAGGGGTTGTTATCTATTGGTTCAATCGTCATAGTTTTACAGCAACTGAGACTCACCCTATTGTAGATGCGTTGTATTTTTGTATAGTCACAATGTGCACAATAGGATATGGTGACATTACTCCTAATAGTACTGCAACCAAGATTTTCTCTATATTGTTTGTGTTAATTGGTTTTGGTTTTATTGATATATTGCTCAGTGGAATGGTTAGTTATGTTCTTGATTTGCAAGAGAATCATTTGTTAAGGGCAGTGAAGGGAAGGAGTGCGAAGGATGGAAGGTCGTATATAGTTGATGTGAAGAAAGGTAGGATGAGGATTAGGATGAAGGTGGCATTGGCATTGGGGGTTGTGGTACTTTGTATTGGAGTCGGTGTCGGGGTTATGCATTTTGTGGAAAGTCTTGGGTGGGTAGATTCCTTTTATCTTTCAGTTATGTCTGTCACAACGGTTGGGTATGGTGATCATGCTTTCAACACTATGCATGGTCGTATCTTTGCTGCAATTTGGTTGCTTGTGTCAACGCTTGCGGTTGCCCGAGCGTTCCTTTATTTGGCTGAGGCGAGAGTGGATAAACGGCATAGGAGGATGGCTAAGTGGATTCTTGGTCAGGACATGACTGTTGCCGAGTTTCTTGCTGCTGATATAGACAACAATGGATTTGTGAGGTATGGATGAATATGTTTATTCAATTGCATAAATTTGAGTTATTTTTTATACCAATAGATGTTTCTGTCTGAAAGTAGAACTTGAAATGACTTTGCATATGAAATAACTTTGTATGTAGTGTTTTTCTGTTGCCTATGCTTTCTACCGCTCCTAGAATTCAGGACTAGAATGTTTTTAATTTTGCATAGCCTACGGAAAATGTGATAGTATCAATAGTTTATGAAACCTGGCTTTGGAGATTTGTATTTGAGAGAAAAAAAAGTATGTTGAGGATGGAGTTGAAAATTTGACGGGGAAATAGAAAGGGAATTGAATTGGTTCATTGTCTGTCATAGATGGGATTAGTTCAACCTCTATGTCTTAAGGTTGGCAGCAAGTAGTTTTTCTGTATGTAGTAGTACTTGGAAGTTGATGAAACTTTTTATTTTCACTTTACCTCCTAAAAGCAGTAGATTTGGTTACTTGTTAGTGGTTGGTTGTATATTTTCACATCAACTCACTTTTAGTCAGAATCAGTTCATTCAAAATCAATTTTTGTCACGAGTTCTCTTTTTGTTAACTTAGTCTTTTGCTCTCTGCTTCTGCATGTCTCGAAACCTTTAGATGATATATCTCACTGCCATGCTCTTTCGGCAGCCTCCCACTATATTGGATAAAATTTGAATCTGACTGTCCCAAATGCAATCCGGCCCTGACTATCCCAAATGAAGTTTGATCTCAAGTCCATATTCAGTCTGGCCTGAACTATTTTAATTGTAGTGTGCCCTTGGATATAGTTCATATCAATGTCCCATTGTGAGTTATACCCATGGTGGTTTCTCCTCTCTTATTGATAAGACACGCCCTGATGAATTATCCATGGCTGTGATAATACAGATGAGCCACGGTCTCAATTTCTGTTATTATTATCGGTATACTAAATTTTCTTATGCTGTAAGGCTTCTAAATGTTGTTCTTGGTGGATTTGGGAAGTTTTAATCCTTGCCGTGTGTATCATCTTGCTAAGTTGCTTTTTTTTCTTGTAATGCTCATCTCTCTAGGGTCTCCAATGTCCGTTGCCTTTTCTAGCCATGTTTGGCCCAAATTATTTATTCATTTTCATGGATTTATTTGTAATAAGTTTTAAATTTAATAAGCTTTAGCTTTAAGAAGAAATGTTAGACGACAACGACAACAACAACCAAACCTTATCCTATTAAGTGGGGTTGGCTACATGGATCAACTTTCCCCATAATGTTCTATCCAGGACCATGCTTCTATTCAAATCGTTAATCGCGAGATCTTTCTTAATAATTTCTCTTCTAGTTTTTTTAGGCTTTCATCTACCTCTAGCTGTTTGACATCTCTCAATTTGATCTACTCTCCTTACCACAATATCTATAGCTCTTCTCTCTACGTGCCTAAACCACCTAAGTCTATTTTTTAAAAGGGAATGTTAGAATACATATAAAAGTATATTGCCATATAAACAACTTTCAGACCAGACTATAATTTATGAATTTGCAGTAAATGGCATTGGTGATGCCTATTGATTGTCTTTAACATTTGATAATGTTTCTCTTAAAAATCGTGGTTGAACCTAACTCAACCTTACAAAACCGGCTTGTAAGACGAGGATTGCTTTCTACTTATAAACAAATGCTCAGGCCATATATTGTCCGATGTGAGATTCTTAACACACCCTCTCACGTCTAGAGCGTGAATATAAATGGTGGATGACCCGATAGGGAAAACTTGATAGCAGGTGGCCCAATGAATTTTAAACCAGACTTTGATACCATCTTAAGAACTTGTGGGACTTAATAGTTTTTATATCTGTTCGGTGGTTAGTTTTGAGTAAAATGCTATTAAGAGCATTTTGAGTGGATGTTTCTATAGAACTTCACTGGCACAATTTTTCCATTCTATTTGCATTTTCTTAGAGGTTTGAATATACATGGATGGAATTCATGAAACACCTATAAAGGAAGATAGACTATAGATGAAGGAAAGTCCTAAAGTTAACAGTAAAGGCAGAATAAGAAAAGCTGCAAGTTATACTATAATATTATCAAGCATTTGGATCTTAATCGTCTTTTCTCAAAGAAGTTAGAAGCCTTGGTTGTTGACTGTTGTATGTTTATATATAAAAGTAAAAGTATATTTATGACATTTCAATATCTAAACATAAAAAGAACCAAAAGAGTTAAACAGAAAGAATGATTTCTAGTCAAATAAGGAGCAGTTTTTATTTGAATCAAATGACGTAGTTATCTTACATGCAAATTGTAAATATAAACTAATCATAATGACAAAAATGGGTAAGTACACTGAGACCATATATAGAAGTGCCTAAAGTAGTATAGATATTTCCTATGAATACACATTGTCATTTAAAGTAAGGATTATAATTACTCAAAGTGTCGAACGTTACGATCTAGGATTTAATTGTTCAGGTACCTTCACTCTTACGTATTAACCAGTAAAACCTTTTTATATAGAAAAGAAGAAGATGGAGGTACTTCCTGGATATCTAGGTTTATTGTGCCTGCATGGTATATCAGATTCTAATGACATTAGTACTTTTCCAATTTGTGTTTTTTTTTCATGTCATTTGTTAATTAGTTTTGATTGAAATTCATAACATATGTATCTTGTGCTTTCACTGAATATATTAAGATTTTTTTGTGTATACAGTAAATCAGAATATGTTATATACAAGCTGAAGGAGATGGGGAAAGTGACAGAGAAGGACATCATGCTGATCAGTGAGAAATTTGATAGACTAGATACCGGCAACTTTGGAAAAATAACACTTGGTGATCTCATGGAGGGTCATAATGGATGAGCTCGATCAGCATGGCTGGCTATCCGATGATCAAGGTTTTTTTTTGGAATAGACAAATGTTAGTGAGTTATGTTAGTTTCTAGAGTTTGAACATGAACCTCATGGTTAGTACTCCTTCGGTTCGGTGTCTCTCAACTCACCAACTGAGCTGCCTCAGATGATCAAGGTGATTCCATATCCAGTTTTGTCACACAAAGGGAGTGCCAGATTCTCAAGTTGCATGGGAACTTTTTTCATTTTCGGGCTGGGAAGGAGATAATAGATTATTAGATTATCAAGTTACATACAAGTGATTTTCCCTCTCATACCCTTTTGTCTGTCACGACAGAGACAACTTGACGAGGTAGTTTGGAATTCTGGGTTCTTTTTCCAGCATTTTGCAACTGATCTCGATGAAGTTCCAGGTATTATCAATAATCGTAGTGTTAGGTTGGATGACATGGCTTGTGGTGATGGAGGGAACAATTTTGGTTGGTTAAATAATTAATTTGTACATAATCTTTTTTGAAAATGAATAAAAGTGTATTGATTCTTTTCTTCAGATTATCTCTTGATTGTAGTTGTCATAAGACATGCATAGTCCTATTCTGAGTTGAATAAAGATACTTCATACTTGCACTATGCACATATTTCTGATGAGTTAAGCAATAAAAATAACACTTTAAGTTGTAATTTGTTTCTGAATGTTTTAAATAGTGCACTATGCACATGCCTTACAAAGCAAGTAAGATAAAACTTCGTTTTGGGCTTTTGGGCTCAAAGAAAAATAGTCATCACCATGATAGTATGTAACAGAAAAAACAGTTAGATCCTTAAAAGTCACAATTTTTCTTTTTATTCAATCGATTTTCCACATGGAAAAAGAGCCACTGCTTCCATATTTCCGCCCCAGAAACAGGCTTTCCCCATTGCCTCATATTTTTTCTTTACCAGAGAGTGATCAAATGGTTCTTCCATATCTTGTCTCTCACGATAGGCAGCTTGAAATTCTGGGTTCTTTTGCAGCCATTTTGCAGCTAGAGGTGTGCATGGATCAAAAACCAATTGGTTTAAATCTTAAAACTGTTTCTATAAAACCGGTTTGGTTTTTTGAAACTGGTTTGAATGTAGACTTGTTCGGTTTTAAATCGGTTTTATACAATAAAAAAACAGTTTATAAAAAACCAATTCTAACCAGTTTTAAACCGATTTTTCTCAAAACCAATTTTTTATTTACTTTAAAAAACCAGTTTTATAAAACAACCAAATTTGAAACCAGTTTTATAAAAAAACCAATTTTAAAATCATTTTTATAAAAAAAAATCAGTTTTAAATAAAAAATATGACAATTAAATTCAAAAAACATAATTTTTTAAAAATGAATTTCATTAAGACATCATATTAAGCTTAAATAACAAAAGAAAATGTATTAACCTTGCTATAATTAAAATTTTTGAAAATACTAAATATGACATCATGTTAAGCTATACAACGGAAAATAAAATGACACAAGACACAAAGTGAACAATCATCAATGTATCAAGTGTATAAGAGGAAATGCATAATTATGTATCAATATGTGATAAATGATCATTTGGAAAAGCTTAAGCAAATACACAATATGTGTAAACTTCCACTACTAAACTTGGAAATTAAAATTATAACTTGCATACAAAACTAGTAGAAGCAACAGTAATGCATGTTATACCACTCCAATTATCACAAATAAAGAAACCCTCATTCCAATTCAATGTCTTTGAAGGTAGAAACTTGTTCCCAAAATCAAGTAAAACCTCTCGGTCTTCAACGGGTTCACAATTTTCTTTCGACATACAAAATTAATCAGCTTTTCCAATAAGCTTAATGCTGCATAGAATGAAATGAAATTACAAGAATGTCAGCATATAAAATAGTTGTTTTTATAAAAAGCATAAACACATTTACTTCCTTATTTTGTTTACAAGAATACTTTCTTTTGGCATCAAATTAATAATCAATAGAAATAATCACAATTCTTCTTTATATAAGGAATGAACCTGACATAGGTAGCAGAAGATCCTACAAAATATTCAAACAATGACTTAGCAAAACACCCACAAGACAATATCTATGAAGTTATGATCATAAATTAACACATAGCAATAATGATACTTAGAAATATTCAGGTAAGTTTACACATCACATGTAAATGAGACAACTACCAAACCAAAATATTTCAGAACTTAGAGTTGATAATTGCAAGGATTACATAGAAACTGTTAATTGATTCAAACATTGCAGCAGAATGTAGAATTCAACAAAGGATATAGAAAACAAAATTGAGAATAGTAGAGTAAATAATAAGATAGTGACTCTTAACTATGTCAAAACTGCCAAGTGACAACTAAACTAGCAAATAAATGAAGAATAACAAGATCATGCATTAACATATAGGCCTAAATTGAGTCTAAAAAATGAACGATATTCTTTCTAACACATTATATTTGGAGCAGTTCATAATATGAAGACTTCACCAATCATAACTAATAAAATTGTGGCATAATACCACTGTCTATATTCTTTGGTACAATTGGTTCAAACCAAAATCTTCAAATTCTCAAGTGCAGAAATTAGAAAAATCACACAACAACATAAACGAAAAAGTGCAGAAAATGCATATATAAAAAAATGAGTAAAATATGTAGAAACATACTTTAGAATTCTTTACCGTTAAGTCCTCTTCGAGTGCAACATAGATTGAAGATGTTGAACAACTAGCACCATCTTCCAAATAAAGTAATTCTATAAAACATACAAATACATTTCATTATGCCTCAAGTATAATAAATAATAATACATTAGCGAATATACTTAGTTATCATACCTTGCTCAAATCTCTCAAGAATATCAAAATCTTCATTTGTAATCAATGATGAAGATGTTCCTTTGATCAAATCCTGGGTGCATATTAGTGCTTCGATAGTTGTTGGTGTTAATGAGCTGCGATATGGATCAAGCACCCTTTCTCCTGTGCTAAATGCAGATTCAGACGCCACTGTGCTTATTGGTGTAGCAAGCACGTCTCTTGAAATGCTTGCAAGGATGAGATAACGACCAGAATTTACTTTCCACCACTCGAGAACATTTATCTCCATGTTATGCTCTAACTTCTCTCAAAGATAAGTGGTTAACTCATTATCTGTATTGTCACACCCTTTTGAAAGATAAAACTCAGCAGTTCCGTATGGATGACTAACATTACCAAAAACTTGCGGCTCATGTGGATTACCTTGAGGAGGCATAAACCCAACATAATATTCCTCATAAATAGATTTCAAGCAAGACTCTAAGGTTTCTTTCAAGGCATCAACATCAACCTTATTATAATATCATCGTACCATCCAGTCAACCAATCTAACCTTGCGTCCAGGGTCAAAAACTAGAGCAATCAACAACATCATGTTAAGATTCTCATGAGGTCCCCAATACTTATCATACTTCTTTTTCATCTTTTGAGATGCCGAACGTAGATGTTCATCTTCACACGTACACATATCCACAATGCTCTTTCCAATATCCAAGACCTCAAACATATAAATATTGATTGTCAAATAAGAAGACCTTGATATATGTACAGTAGCATCATAAAACAACTTCAAGAATGGAATGGTTAAGTTGATATGCTTCCAATCATCTTTCGTCGGAACACCTTTTCCCTTTTTTGTCAACTCATTCACATACCTAGCATAACATAAAATGTTCAACATCAATTCAACTTTATATAAATTCTTTCTTAAAACAACATCGCATTTTCAAAGGAATTATCTCCAATGGATGCCATATGTTCTTTTCTAATTTCCAAAGACAAGAAGTTTTCATGCAAATTGATGGATATGGATGCATCAAGGCTATGGTATGACATGCATTCTTAGATTTAACATAATGACTGTGCACACACAACCACTTACTCACACCCACATACAACACTTGAGATCAGACAAGAGCCTTATGGACTTTATACCATCCTTTTTTGTCAATTAAGATTCAGTACACAAGAGTTGCATTATACCTCAACTTTTTCTAACTGATTTAGAAGAGTATTGCACTAAATAGTTAGGAACAATACATAAATTTTCATTAAGTCAAATAGTTTAGTCCTGTGAAGTTTCTTACTAAATGCTTGGAGAGGAAAGTATACATGGTTGACATATTATCTTCAATAACCCTTTTATAACTTATGACAATGTAATTAGCTGTTGTAGCTATTACTTGTTACACTAAGATAAATTATGTACTTGCATAATTTTATAATAGCCACGGCAATAACAACAAAGTGTTATTGTGTTAGTTTCTATTAATATATAAAGTTTTTATGACCTTTATAACTATTATAATAGAATACCTAACTAGATATATATGATTTCAAAAGTAATTCACATACCTTTTGTAACACCCCAGTTTCAATTATTTGATTTATTTAAATTGGGAAATTATTTTATTAGAATTAATAAAATAAAAAGGAATTATTTATTTTGGAATATTTGAAGAAAATAAAAGAAATAAGAAAACATTGGGTTTTTAAGTTATTGGGCTTGGATGTCGTTAGTAAAGAGTGGGGGTGCAAAAGAAATAAGGATATGTTTGGAACTCAAGTTATTTTCTCATTATTCACGATAACACAGAATTTGGGATATTTGGGAAGCTGAGCTCTGAAGGTGCGAAGAACGAAGAACATCGCTCAAAGAACTCAAGCTGCAATTTGATAAGGTAAGGGGGGCTACTACTCCATTTATATTTGCTTATGGGTTTAGATGCAATTGGTTGGGTAATCGTAGGATAATCCCATTTTCTCTGAGATTCTTAGTGATCGATAACTTTAGGGTCGAATTTCGTTAGAAAGGATTAGGTTCCCTAAAGGTTGTGAATCGATTAAGAAATTAATCCCCATTGTTGATTTAGATCGAAATTGTATGATCGTGAGTTTACCTTGGGTGTTTTAGGGATAACCCCAATGTTGTTAGAATTTCCCTAAAGGACGGGTAATATGTCACTTAAGGTCAATTTTATAAAACTTATTGTTGATGAAGGAATCGTTGATAAAATGGGATGTTTTAAAAATGAGAACTCTGAGTTTTGATTGATTTTGGAAAATGAGACCTTAAGTGAATTGACGCTGTCCTTAAGATTGGAAATTGACTAACGTAGAAGGGAATTGTGTTCCAATTGATGTGTTGCTTTAAGTTATGCATAATTGATGTTGTTATGTACCGAAATGCACGTTTTGGCTGGTATTTTTCACGTTTGGCTGCTGTTCTGAGCTGCTGCAGGTACAGGAAATTTTGGGTTCGCGCTCATCAACACCGGCCGTGTGGATTTACACGGGCACCCGTGTTGATTCACTGTATTGGCAAAAAATGTGTTTTCCAGACACATTTCAACACGGGCCGTGTTGATTCACACGGGCACCCGTGTTGATCCCCTGTATTGGCAAAATAACGGGTTTTCTGGACACATTTCCACACGGGCAGTGTTGATTTACACGGGCACCCGTGTTAAACCTCCTGTGTTGGTTTCTGAACTTTGTTTTCTGTGCTTTGTTGTGATGTACAGGAATGATTTTGTTTAATGTGCAGTGTTTGTTAGTTTTGAACATGCTGCTTAATGATATGCATAGTGTTGTGGAGGCTTGTATCGAATAATGTTGTATGTTATGATACCAACACTATGTGGATTTTATTGTCATGCTTTTAGATAATGTTATCAAGCATGAATTATGATATAACTTGATATGATTGATTGATGTTTAATAGTATGCTGAGTGATTACATGCTATTCATATCATGTTGTATTTGATATTGTTGATGTTACATGATATGGTTTATTGATGTTAATAGTATGCTGAGTGTTACATACTGTACATATCATGTTGCATTTGTTAATTCCCATTGTGTGGAATTAACATGGTGGCCAATATACGTGTCCGCGATTTAATGGAACGTTGAGGTGGTAGCCGTGTCCGCGATATAATGGAACGGTGAGTTATCCGTGACCCGAGATCTAATGGGGCGGTAAAATGGTACCACATGCATGGGTGTGTTGCATTACATTGGATATAACATGAATGGATGGTTTTCCAATGTTGTATTTAATTGATTGTGTGCATGTGTTGTTGCTGAATTGTTAATGACGTTTGACGCTAATTATAAGTATGAAAAGTAATGTATTCTGAGTATATGAGTTGTAAAGGTTTTCGTAAACTATGAAACATGCTAACTGTTTGGGTGATGCTTATGGTTTTCTGAATTGATTGTTATGGACGTATAATCAAATGTATAGTTGAGATGCTCACCCTTACTGTTGAATATTTCAGATTGAGGAGCTTCGTTCAGGTGCTTGGCGAAGGCTTGTTGTTTCTAGTTTATTTCCATTTAAGTATTGTCCGGGTCATGCTCTGATAGTTGTAACTCCGGGAACGTTTGTTTGTCGAGCTGCTTTAGTCAGACTCGTTTATTTCATTATGTTCGTTATAACATGATGTTGATATATTCCAGGTGTTAATCCCTGATGATTTTGAAAAATATTATAACATTGGCTTTGTTAATTAAATTATTCTGCTGTGTAAACATGTATGAGTTGCTTCTATGTTATGCATGACAAGAACTTGTTTTTGTTAAAAGAGAATTGTGACATCCTCGTTAATACATGTACTCTGAAAATATGATTTTAATTATTTGCAAAATTTTATTCGGGGTTTTAGAGGGTGTTACACCTTTTATTTCGAAAACCTAATTTTTCAAAGGTTCTTTCATGTTTTGATGCAGATACTAACATCAAGTAAGTTGAATTCCAACGAGTCTCAACATCTAGAGAAACTAAACCTTTATAGTCTATGCTCTCCTCATCAATACATGCCTTGAATTTAGCAAGAATCGTGGGAGAAGATCTAGCATACCAAACAACATGACGAACTCTATAAACAGAATCATCAATGTCTTTCAAACCTTCCTTCACAATTAAATTCAATATGTGTGTGCAACACCTCATATGAAAATGGTTTCCACTCATAACTAAAATATTCTTAGACAAAAGCCTTCTCTTGAGACGTTCAACCCCAACATCATTAGATGAAGCATTATCAACCGTCAAACTAAGCACGCGGTTTAAACTCCAACTGTTCAAACACATCTCTATTGTTTCACAAATGGAATCACCCTGTATGACTTGTGACTTGACAAAAAGTTAAGATCTTCTATTGTAAGTTCCAATTATTGTAAATGAAATGGGCCGTCACACACATATAGCTCAACTTGTGACAAGAAGTCCACATATCAGTGGTGAGACAAACTCTTCCACAATTCAGAGAGAGAAAGTTTTTCAAAATCCTTTTTTCCGTGTCCCATAGTTTCAAGACATCACGTGCCAATGTTGTGCGCGAACAAATCTGAAATCTTGGTGAAGCGAGAATCATAAATTCATGAAAAGACTCATGTTCAACCTTCTGAAAAGGAATCTCCATGTTAATGAACATCTTAACCATTGCTCTTCGAATAGCTTCTTGGTCAAACTTGACAATTAAAGGAGAGCCAACATGTTATTCATCACTTGTCATAGAAGATGATGTATTTTGTCTCTTGTAAACAAGGCATCTCGATAAATGAGCATGCATGAAACTAGTTCCATTATTATACTTAATTTTTGTGTCACAGTACTTGCACGAAGCTTTTTGTTCTTCTTCTGACGATATAATGAAATGATTCCAAGCCTCTGAACGATTCTTTCGCTTATTAGTGTGAGGAGGTGGCATTTCATTAGAGACGATAGGTGGAGGGGATGAAACCGTATTCTCGGATGTTGCATACATTGGCAAGTAACTAACATTAGTCATCTTGATTCTGTTAAATATAGGAAACCAATTTCATATTAGAAGAACAAGATAAAATCACAAATATTTTAGATATTGGTCTATAAATAGAAAACAAAGTGTATTCAAGATCCTTTAATTTATTATAAATAGAATTCAACACTAAATTGTGTATGCCATCATTAAAACTTCTTATAGAGGAATGAAATGTAAAACTTTTTCAATTAATAATAATAATAAAAACTTAAAAATAAAGGTCACCTTCGATTCGAGCAATAGGACGCCTTATAAGTACCCTTGGTGCATGTTTCTTCTGCTTCTTATCTATATATTTCACCTGCACATATATCACGAGCTTCATTTCACTCCAACATAAACAATTTGGTCTTTAAAAGATGTTCGTTTTACTTGTGTTGTTTTTTCCCCGAGAGTAGCAATTTTGCTAAAGAATTCACCCTTTGGTTATTCGGTATCGTTAGTGAGCCCTTGTAAATAAGTAGATGTATAATGTTATATGCACACATCTAATACTATTTTAGTATTATTATTATATTATCTTAATACCCTTATAAGTAATATTTTACACTCGCTCACTAGCACCAAATGCCAAAAGGGTGGACTGGTAACCAATTCTTGGAACCGATTTGTAGAGACACAACACAAGGGGATTAAAATAGTATAAATAAGATTTATCAAAAACCAAATTCCACCGTTATTCTAAATATAAACTACATAATATCTTTATACACTTAGATATATACAGTTCAATTAGTGTTATCAATTGAGCCATACAATACAGTTCATGTTAATGCACAAATTATAGACAGGGTATAAACCAACAAATCAGAAAACTATATCCATTGAAAACAAAGATAAAACATGATGGAAAAACCTCATATAAATACAAATTAAGGATTTCAACGGTAAAACAAAATAGTGGGAAAACCCAGATTAGCAACCATTGAAAAAATCAAAACCGATTTGAAACAAGTGTTTTTGAAATATAAACAATCCAACATAATTACTCGAGATATATATTAAATATCAAATAAATGATAAATTAAAGCATGCACTAATACAATATAATGAGTGCAAGATAAAAACATGTCCAAATACAAGATAGTTCAAACAAATTGAAATACAAAAAAAAAAAAAAGACCAAAACAAGATATTAACTCCACATTGATGAATCCAATCAATGAACTTATTCTATGACATCTCTTACCAAAATTGCATCAGACCCAGCTTATAACCTAGAATTCTTTTAACCACTCAAACACAAACGCCAGCAAGAACATCTGACAGTAAAATATGAAATCAATGCCTTACCAGCTACTAGCCAAAATTCTACAACTATACAAGATAAGAGATGAAACTTCAATGAACACTCTTAGATGCATTAAGGTCAGCAAGGATCAACATCAGAAACACAATAGAACCAAATCTCAA
Organism: Vicia faba; assembly: GCA_948472305.1. NCBI lineage: Eukaryota > Viridiplantae > Streptophyta > Magnoliopsida > Fabales > Fabaceae > Vicia > Vicia faba. The sequence continues at coordinate 815,914,148 of OX451741.1, read as the reverse complement.
AAACATTTGGCCTCTTGAAACCAACACTCACAACTCCGTCTTGAACTCATGATGGAAATCTAGTATAAATACCTCTAAACTGATACTACTACTAAAACCGATTGATCGAAAGAAAAAAGTTCAGATGAAACTAAAAAGCTTCAGTGAAGAAATTTACTTACCAGAAACACAGAAGAGGGCTTGAAGGTGTTGTCGAAGGTTGGATTTGAAAAATGATTTCGTCGATTATATAACTATTTTAATAAACCCATAATTGTAATTTGGACGATTTCGTTGAATTTGAGAATCATTTAGTCGATTTCATTAGATTTTAGGATTAAGGTTTTGAAGTTAAAGGGTTATGAAGAATGATATGATGAATTTCGTTGGAAGTAATGGAAAGAAGAAGAACATGTATTGTGCATTGCGGTCGGGAGAAAGAGAAAGAGTGTTGAATATGAAATAATATGGTAACCGGTAAGCTAAACCGATTTAAAATATGGGTACCGGTTTTTATTTTATTTTATTAAATGGACCTCCAGTTTTAAATTATAGTATTGGATTAGGTTTTAAAATTTGGATTAATTTGGATAAGAATTTGGTTTATAGTTATTGGATTCTTTGCACACCCCTATTTGCAACCGATCTTGATGAAATTCCGGGTGGTGATGGAGGGGACAATTTTGGCTGTTTAAATAGTTAATTGTATATAATCTTTTCTGAAAATGAATACATATTGTATTAATACTTTTCATTAGGTTATCTCTTGATTAATTGTATAAATCAATGTCGAACATTTTGATATTGTGGATAGGAAAAAAAAGTAGGGGATCAAATCATAGACTTATATTATAGAGAAACAAAAAGATTTTATTCCTCCACCCTCTGCTTGATCCACCTTTAGGCACATTGTGGCTATAGACACCTTTAAATTATTAAAATAATAATAAGGATTTAAATCTCTTTAAAATGATAAAAATCTGAAAAATAAAAAAAATAAAAAATAAAGTGATGGGTGTTACTTAAAAATATATTAAAGGTGTATGATGTTAATATACATCTACATAGGTGTGCATTATATATATATATATATATATATATATATATATATATATATATATATATATATATATATATATATATATATATATATATATATATATATATATATATATATATATATATATATATATATATATATATATAAATAAATAAATAAAATCTCAATTTTCTCTCCATTTAATATTTTAAAAATTGGATCGATCATCAAATCAGTGATAGTGAATTATTGGTTTATCGGCTGAATTACTAGGTCACTGGATTACTGGTCGAATTGCATGTTAATTTCATTTTTTGTCTATCAAATGAACAATCAAATTTTTCAAAAATCCAGAAAATTATAAAACATATCGAATTTATCAAAAAATCTAGAGTGTTAAATTCATTTTTCTAAAAACCGATAAAAATACCAGACTTTTTAAAATACACTGTCATTTTTTTATTCATACCAGATTTTTCAATTGCACTATCCAATTGTTCGTTCACTCTTTTTTGGTTAAATTTTGATATTGATATTTGCGCCATTTTGAAAATATGTGGAGATACCAGATCAAGGTGGGTTTGTCAGGATAAAATCTCTTAAATAAAACGTCTTAAAAATTATTAATGATTATACACCTCAGGTTAGGTTAGCATAAGTCCTTACTTTAAAATTTTGGGAAAATTTAGAAGGCTTATTTCAAGATATACTTCAAGGAGAAAATATTTTTTTAGAAGAGGATCTAAATGGACATGTAGAGAGCATGTCAAGAGGATTTGAGGGCGTCTATGTGGTTATTGGTCTCGAGGAGGTAAATGCATAGGATAAATTCATACTAGAATTATCGTTGACTTTTGATCTTACTATAACTAATACCTATTTTAGAAAAAGAGATGATATCTTATTACATATAAGAGTGAGATGACAAGTTTTCATATAGGTTTCTTTCTTTCTTATTAGAAAGTTAAATAAAAATATTTGTTTGGAATGTAAAGTTATACCAAGAGAAAGCTTGACAACCCGACATAGATTATTATTTGTGGATGTAAGAGTCAAGAGGAGTGTGAAGAGAAGAAATCACATGTGAACTCCACATATCAATTGGTGGCATTTGAAGTGTGAAAACTGTGAGATATTGGATCGAACTCTATTGGATCAAAGAGTAGCTTCTAGTTCAACATGATTTATGCATGTCATCGAAGTATGTTCACATGCTTGTGTCGAAGACCTACATATTATAGTCGAAGTGTGTTATAGTATGTGGGTGTCGAAATGCTAGAATTGTTAATATTTCGAATTGGGCTTGTTTATTATGTCCAATTATTTAAGTTATCTTGTACCCTAAGTTAGCTTGTAATGAGTATTTGTGAAAAGCCCATTAGTTTAGTATGTTAGGTTTATTATAAATAGTATACTAGTCTCTCATCAATGCATACTGCAAATCTTAATTTAGAGTGAGAGGGTTATTTGTTATTCTTGTGTACTTATAATCTTGTTTGAAGAAAAAGTAAAGAATAACAGTTAATAACCAATCCTTGTTGTTCTTCGTGTTCTTCCATCTTTTCTACCCTAATTATTTCTTGATCATAAAGAAACAATTTATATTTTGTTTCAAAGGTATCATGTTTCACAACAAATTGGCGCAGTGAGCATGAAGAATATGCCTTAAACAAAGTATGAAATTGAAAAGTTCACCGGAGTGGAAGATTTCGGCTTGTGGCGTTTGAAGATGAAAGCCCCACTAGTTCAGAAGGGTTGTTTTGAAGCGTTGAAGGGAGCGATGACCATGTGTTGCGTTAACGGAAAAGGAAAAGATGACCATGATAGAGAAAGCTCACATCGCAATCTTGTTGAGCCTTAGTGTAATACGGTGGGAAAACTGACTTGTTTTTGCAATTTATCGCAGATGTTATGGATAACTAGAGTCGCCACCGAATTTTATTTTATCCAATAAGGAAAGGGTGAAAATAATAGGAAAGGGTGAAAAGAATAGGAAATACCTCTAAGGATTTTGAGTTAGGGGGGTATGTTATGAAAAGGGAAGGTGTTAGTACCATTTTCATCTGTAGTTATCAACGGGCTCTTAATCGCTTAGATCACTTTTAAAAATTTGCTCTTTATGTCTGTGTTTGAAAATATTTAAAAAGTTTGCCAATGTAAGGTGAACTTTGTAATAACTCTTGTATCGGTCCTCAAGAGTGTATACAAAGTGTTTGAAATTTTTTTAAAAGTGTTTGTGAAATGTTTTGTTTTTTGAGAAATTTATGAGCAAGCGATTAACAGTTCTATCCATTCAAGGTTGTTCTTATACTTTTCTTTCTCCTTTAGATAGTGCTATCCATACCATTAGTTAGTAGGAAGCCCTATCGTTGGATGTGAAGGGATATGCGTAGGGTCATCGTACGATCATCGAAGGCAACTTGTTAGGACGCTTTAGCAATTTCATAAGGGACTAGATCATTTATCGAAAGGAAACGTCGAAAGGGTCATTGAGGGACTATGATCTTTTATTCGAGGGACTTTCTTAAAATGTCCCTACTTTCTAGGGATATGACAGTTTTGTTCCGAAGGCAATAAGAGAGGTTACCCTAGAGGTGCGAGTGTGCAAGTGTGTTGTATTCAGTTATTTATATTTGAATTTAGGGTTTTCTATCATTTGTTTTTATCTTTCCATACAAACCTTAGTTACTAAGCAGAAACATAGAAGTATGGTAGCAGCTGATGAAAGCATAAACGTAAACCTAGAACTATTATAATGCTTTGGGGCAGATACATAATAGAGATGCGAGAAAATAAAATGCGGAAATTAAAACCAACAACTATTACATCCCGGAGAAATTACATGATAATAAAAGAGAGCGAAAAATAAAATCTAGACTATTACATTCGTGAAACTTATACGGTCGATCTAAGAAATATAAAAGTAAGATAAAAATAAAAAAGGAAAATATTTTTAGTGATTTTTTTATGAAAAGAATGATAATTAAGTAACCCTAAAATCTAAATAATTTTAATTAATAATAAAAAAAGTGAATTAAAAAAAACTGAAAAATCTATAAACCTAATTAATTAGGATTTACAAAAAAAAGGTTTTGTTTTTTGGTTAAGTGAAAAAAATTAGGTTAAATTTGCCAAATAATAGGGTTTAAGGGAAAATGACAAACAGGGTTAGAAAATAGAGAAAACATAAAAATGCCAGGGGTGGGTGTTGAACCCACACCCCTAGCCTCCTGCACTGCAGGTTCACCACTGTATCAAACGTGCGTTGGTGTTAGCAAAACGTGTGTTATTCAAAATGTAATTAACCTGCAAGAATTAAGAAAACATGAAAAATAAAATGACAAAAGCAGAGATCGAACCCACGCCTTCTTGTACAAATGTGTTATCACGCACGCGCGCTTGCCATTGGGATGTATTGTTCATCTGGTACATAACTGGAAACAATTAAATATGATATAAACTCAAATTATTGGGCCTGAGAAGCGCCAGAGCCCTAGCTCCAATTGTGTTCTCCGACGATCACGTTCTTCAACCTGCAAAAACATGGAGTGTTAGTGATTCCCAGGGACCCTACCCCTCTAATTTGGGCCTTGCTATTTCAATGGAAGTATTAGTTTTGGCCAAATCATGCTATATTGTGAGATACGAAGAAGACAACTTAAAATGGTGTAAACATGGCAAACCCTTATTCGGTCGTTCTGGGGGCCATGCTATGGTTCAATCCTGTGTTGTTATACCTCAGAAGAACATTAGTGGTGTTAGTATGCATCAAAACATAAAGAAAATAACAATGTGAACTTCTTGCAAAAACAAAACCGGCGAGGCATATGCGTGATTCTCAGGCCTCTTGGATCATCAGGGATGATCAAATCTTACCCTACGATGCTTCTGGAAGTGATTTGAAGGATTAGTTTGCTTGGAAAGAGGTTGTAACTAGGGTTTTTGATTTGCCCTAGTTTTTTATATTTTTGGAAGTTTTGGAATAGTTTCTCTTGCAAGGGTTTCATGGATTTATTGTCTGAAATAATGAGAATATATAGTGATGAATTAGGTCAAACAAGAGTGGGCTTGGACCTTGTCATGAAACCCTTGGTTTTATCTTTTTTAATTTTTAATTTAAATTAAAAAAATAGAATAAAAATCCAAGTGGTGTATGAATTGGTTTAGAGGTTCACAATGAGGCCTAGTACACGTTTGGACTTTGAAAGGTCAGCCCACTAGCCCAAAATTCCAAGTTTACTCACTTTGGATTTCATGCACTTTCTCAAAATTTCCTAACTTGCACCAATCATAACTCTCTCAATTTTTATCATATGAAGACGATCTTGGACTTTTTGGAAGGTTCAAGATGTCTTCTACAATCTCTATTTTTATCATTTTTTCATTTGAAGACTTTATCTTGATGTAAATTGCTTTGACCAAAAGTGTCTTTTAGTTGAATTTTCACATGACCTATAATATTTTGGCGCATATCTCTCAAATGAAGCATGTTTTGGACTTGAGCTTAGAGATACTAAGTTATAGAGAATTTGAATTTCCTTCAAAATGAGCTTTGGTTGAGAAAAATCTGATGAAGTATGTGAAAGTTGTGCTTGGTCAAAGTTCAGTTGACTTCTCCTTAAGAAAACCCTAATTTGGTAATTTGGTAATTTAGTGACTCTTAACTATGTCAAAACTGCCAAGTGACAACTAAACTAGCAAATAAATGAAGAATAACAAGATCATGCATTAACATATAGGCCTAAATTGAGTCTAAAAAATGAACGATATTTCTTCTAACACATTATATTTGGAGTAGTTCATAATATGAAGACTTCACCAATCATAACTAATAAAATTGTGGCATAATACCACTGTCTATGATCTTTGGTACAATTGGTTCAAACCAAAATCTTCAAATTCTCAAGTGCAGAAATCAGAAAAATCACACAACAACATAAACGCACAAGTGCAGAAAATGCATATATAAAAAAATGAGTAAAATATGTAGAAACACACTTTAGAATTATTTACTATTAAGTCCTCTTCGAGTGCAACATAGGTTGAAGATGTTGAACAACTAGAACCATCTTCCAAATAAAGTAATTCTATAAAAGATACGAATACATTTCATTATGCCTCAAGTATGATAAATAATGATACATTAGCGAATATACTTAGTTATCATACCTTGCTCAAATCTCTCAAGAATATCAAAATCTTCATTTGTAATCAATGATGAAGATGTTCCTTTGATCAAATCCTGGGTGCATATTAGTGCTTCGATAGTTGTCAGTGTTCATGAGCTGTGATATGGATCAAGCACCCTTTCTCCTATGCTAAATGCAGATTCAGACGCCACTATGTTTATTGGTGTAGCACGCACGTCTCTTGAAATGCTTGCAAGGATGGGATAACGACCAGAATTTACTTTCCACCACTCGAGAACATTTATCTCCATGTTATGCTCTAACTTCTATCCAAGATAAGTGGTTAACTCATTATCTGTATTGTCACACCCTTTGGAAAGATAAAACTCAGCAATTCCGTATGGATGACTAACATTACCAAAAACTTGCGGCTCATGTGGATTACTTTGAGGAGGCATAAACCCAGCACAATATTCCTCATACATAGATTTCAAGCAAGACTCTAAGGTTTCTTTCAAGGCATCAGCATCAACCTTACTATAATATCATCGTACAATCCAATCAACCAATCTAACCTTGCGTCTAGGGTCAAAAACTAGAGCAATCAACAACAACATGTTAAGATTCTCATGAGGTCCCCAATACTTATCATACTTCTTTTTCATCTTTTGAGATGCTGAACGTAGATGTTCATCTTCACACGCACACATATCCACAATTCTCTTTCCAATATCCAAGACCTCAAACATATAAATATTGATTGTCAAATAAGAAGACCCTGCTATATGTACAGTAGCATCATAAAACAACTTCAAGAATGGAATGGTTAAGTTGATATGCTTCCAATCATCTTTTGTTGGAACACCTTTTCCCTTTTTTGTCAACTCATTCACATACCTAGCATAACATAAAATGTTCAACATCAATTCAACTTTATATAAATTCTTTCTTAAAACAACATCGCATTTTCAAAGGAATTATCTCCAATGGATGCCATATGTTCTTTTCTAATTTCCACAGACAAGACGTTTTCATGCCAATTGATGGATATGGATGCATCAAGGATATGGTATGACATGCATTTTTAGATTTAACATAATGACTGTGCACACATAACCACTTACTCACACCCACATACAATAATTGAGATCCGACAAGAGCCTTATGGACTTTATACCATCCTTTTTTTGTCAATTAAGATTCAATACACAAGAGTTGCGTTATACCTTAATTTTTTCTAACTGATTTAGAAGAGTATTTCACTAAATAGTTAGGAACAGTACATAAATATTTATTAAGTCAAATAATTTAGTCCTGTGAAGTTTCTTACTAAATGCTTGGAGAGGAAAGTAGACATGGTTGCCATATTGTCTTCAATAACCCTTTTATAACTTATGACAATATAATTAGCTGTTGTAGCTATTACTTGTTACACTAAGATAAATTATGTACTTGCATTATTTTAGAATATCCATGGCAATAACAATAAAGTGTTATTGTGTTAGTTTCTATTAATATATAAAGTTTTTATGACCTTTATAACTATCATAATAGAATACCTAACTAGCTATATATGATTGCAAAAGTAATTCACATACCTTTTATTTTGAAAACCTAATTTTTCAAAGGTTCTTTAATGTTTTGATGCAGATACTAACATCAAGTAAGTTGAATTCCAACGAGTCTCAACATCTAGAGAAACTAAACCTTTATATTCCATGCTCTCCTCATCAATACATGCCTTGAATTTAGCAAGCATCGCGGGAGAAGATCTAGCATACCAAACAACATGACAAACTCTATAAACAGAATCATCAATGTCTTTCAAACCTTCTGTTGTACCCCAAAATTTTCCCTCTCATTTATCAAGACTTTTCTCACAAGATTTCTTTGACTCAAGATTGGATTAGGGTTTGGTCAGCTCAAGACATCTCATCATGCACTGATGACCAAAAATTAGGGTTTGAGATTGCACAAGGATTTCTGGACTATCAATGCTTCATATGACTTTCAAACATCATTATGGACCCCTAAGATTACTCATGACAAGTTTCAAGCCTTGAACCACATTTTTGATCAGTCAATTGGACAGTTGACCTAAAAATCAACTGTATTGGGGAAAAAGTCAACAATGACCAATTTACAGTCAAACATCATAATTTTTGATCCACATCAACATTTTAGGCTCATATGCAGCATTTGGTAAAGTTTGGATCATAATTCCTCAAGAAATTTGATCAAATCACCAAAAAGGGCAAAATGGTCAAAATTAGGGTTTTGGCTAAGGAAGGGCAATTTCTGATTTTTAACCTAGAAAATGACCAATTGAGTTAAAGCATGGTTTCAAGGATTCAATTTAATCATCTTTACCTAATTACATGACTCAAAACATTTCAATTTTATTAGATTGACAGATGAAATTTGCAGTCAACTGATCAAAAGTCAACTGTACACTGAAAAATCAAACTTTGACTTTTTGGTCAAAATCAAGGGGCAAGGGTCATAATTCATCAAAATATATAAAAATGTGAAACTTTTTCATCAATAAATACAAGTTTGAAGATTAGGGTTTGAATTTGAATTTTTTCTTAACTTTGAAAATTTTCTAAGTATAGAAAATTTCTTATTTTTTCTCAACTTTAGGCCATTTTTTCACCTTGATGCATAATGATTCAAAGAAAGTTTCCAACATGAAAGTTTTAGACCTCCATGAAATATACAACTTTTCATCATACACTTTTCCCTAAAGATGCTTGGATCTCAAGATATAAATTTATGAATACATGCTCATGAACTAAATAACTTAGTGAAATTTTGCCCTAATTTAGGCAGGTTTTGGACCCAACTTCATGGAAATTTTTCACCTAGTTCCAAGAGGTATCTCAAAATTAATTTCAAAGATGAGTTATAGATCATATTGCAAGATTTCCAAAATGTCCAAGAACTCCTCAAGATCATTTTTGAGTAGGGAGAATCAAAGAGATGAAGTTGGCATTTTCTCACTTTTTGTCCAAGCCATTTCATGAAGAACAAAGTTCCTATCAATACCTATGCTGCCTAATCCATGCTTTACAGGTCCCAAACTTGTTCCTTACTCCTTAATTTAATGGTTACTCAGTTGACAAAGCTTTGAACCATGCCCTAGAGCCATTATCCAAGTTGTAATTCCATAAATGACATAAAGTAACCATTGCCATTTTGAAAAAGCTCAACTTTTGCCACTTTCCAATTCTTGAGCATTGAACCTGTCTCCATTGCACATACAAGTCTTACAGGCCTAAAGAAAGTTGTACAAGTTTATACAAACCCTAATAAAGCAAGTAAAACCATGGCAAGCCTTGTCCCTTCACTTTGCTTCAAAAGCAAGAAAGGTTGCCAAAAGGCTAGAACTGGCACATCTGTTGGAGGGCTGACTAGAAATTAATTCCATACTAATATACAAACATAATGCAACACATAACACGATTAGTTAAGGACTGAAACACTCCCTAGCTCAAAAACACCAGAGAACTGTCAAACTTGCAGTTTTTGGCATAAGCATACCGATCTCTCATTTGGCTCGTGCGTTTCCAGTTTTTATCATCAAAACACCTTACCTACTTGATATCCAACTAATCCAGACTTTCATCCCTGTAATATAACCCCTTCTCTATCATCTGCCATTTTTGTTTTCAAAGCTCGCAGGTTGACTTGGTCAAGGAGTTTCAGGCACTTTTAGAGCAAGGCAAGGGTTGGAATACATTCAGGGAAGTTCAAGGAAGCTCAAGCAAGCATCAGGCCTCCATCAAACTCACTCCAGTTCCATCCACGATTTCAACTGAAGGAGGTAAAATCTCAACTTCTATCTCCTTTTACAGGTAACCATTGGCCACTATTTATGAATAAATAATGTAGTCCTCATTGGAACGAAATTGTACATATCTTTATCTTACATTTATTTGGCCTGAGCTGAGATAATTTAGAACTTGAAGTTTCTGAAAATATTAGGTTTAAATTTAGGGATTTTAAAATTCTCTCTGATCTTTGATTGATAGCTTATATAACTTGTATGGTTAGAATCATGAGATCAAATACTACAACTTTCATGTTATGAGTTTTCATTTTCATGGAAGGTTGAGAGAGTTACAAGACATCTGGCCAAGCTTGAGGAAGAAGATGAAGTACAGGGCAAAGACTTGTTTCATGTTATATTATTTTTGTTTCACTTAAAACAATGGATGTATAGCCACCCCAGTGGCAAAGTAGCGCGCTGGTGAGACCCATGTCCTGGGTTCGAACCTGGGCGCTACTTTTGTTTTTCACACTTTTCCCATTTTTTTTCAATTTTTGCTTTTTGCAGGTTTGGGCCTCCATATTTGGGCCATGGTCTTTTTTGCTAACATGATGTCTCTAGTATGCTTACTATACCCCCCTAACCCATTATTTTCCATACATTTTTATTTAGTTTATTTTTGTTTTCATTAATGTTTTCTTTAATGTATAAAAATCCTAAAAATATAAATTTCATAATATTGCATTTTTATTTTATTTTAATTTATTTTTCACATAAAAATATATTTTATTTTTAATATATATCATATATTTTCTTAATAAACTTGTAAAATATAATTAAAATATATTTAGTTTAATTAATTTATTTATTTTTCATTCCATACTTATAAATATTTATTTTTGCATATATAAAACTTTATATTTTTATACAATATTATTTATTATTTTAATATAAAAAATACATAAAAAATGATACATATGAACTTCATTTTCTTTTAAAATAGAAATTAGGGTTAACCTTTACTAAGAATTAATTTCTTTATTTTTAGGATTAGGTTAAAATTTTCTTTTCACATGAAAAAAACAAAACATAAATCTTTTCTTACATGTACATTATATTGCATCTTTAAATATTGTATTTTATTTATTCTAATTTGTACAAATTCGATTTGGTTGTAATAATTTATTTAGGTTTACATTTTTGCAAATCCCCATTCAAATTTGTATTCCCCCCTCCCATAAAATTGTTGTAATAGCTTAGTAATATTTATATTACGCAATTTACCGCTTTACATGCCATAATTAGTAATTAGGGTTTGTATGATAAGATCAAAACAAAGCAAAAATAGAAAACCCTAAATACAAGATAAAATCAAAGCATGAAAATGATACACTTACACACAAGCATCCTTAGGGTTTCTCCACTTGGTTGCCTAAAAACAAAAATGGCCATATTACGCATGCGAAGTATCTTGGCAAAACAAACAAGTATAAGATCATAGTCCCTCGATGACACTATTCAAGGTTGCCTTACAAAAATGATCTTGGTCCCTCAAAAATTCTAAGATACTTTGCAACATTGCTAATCATGGCTATACGATGACCCACGCCCGTCCCGTTCACATCCAAAGATAGGGTTGCTTACCAAACCAATGGTAAGATAACAATCTCAAAGGAATAGAAAATGCATAAGAAAGACTTTTGAGTAGGTAGATTGCTTCTAGTTAATTGCTCTATCTTCAAACAACTATCCTTGCTATTTTTTAAAAACAAACACACATTTCAAAACATCTTCCAAACATTGAAAACATTTTCAAAAAGACAAACATCTTTGTATACATTCTTACGAACAAGAATCATTACAAAGATTGCCTAAACGAATGGTCTCTTTTACAAAATACTTTCAAAACCACACCAAACACAATTTCAAACAAACAAAAGCAAGTGATCTAGCAAGTAACTAAGAGCCCATGGAAAACCATGGATGAAAAGGGTGCTAATACCTTCCATTTTCATAATCTACCCCCCGAACTCAAGCAAACATCTCAAAGGTCTTTCCTGTGCTTTTTCACCTTTCCTTTTGGATAAAAGAAAAGTCGATGACGACTCTTGCTAACCGCAAAATTTGCGATAAAATGCAAAACCCTCAAGTCAGTTCTCCCACCGTATCAAAGAACTGGATACTCTGCTGGGGAATTTTAAATGAAAGTAGGGTTAACTTAGGGCTAGATCATATTTATTTGCTTACATTGTTTGACTTGTTTGCTTTACATTATGGTTCTTTGTTTGGGTTTAAATCCTCCACCCGGATTTGGGAAATATTATAGGTAAATAGCAATACGTTATGGAAACTGTGCGGGGTATACCGACATGGTCTAAGTAATAGCTATGTTAGTGTGACATATTTGTGGGTACCGATAGCCTTTGAGTAAATCAAAGAGAATATGGGGCCGCTGAGTGATGTCATGAAGCACTAATGAACTTCTAGAACCCTTTACTTGACCAACTTGGCATTTAAGATGTAGTGAGATGACCGACTTTGGTGTAGTCCGAAGTTGGTAGATACTCGATACTACACTCATTGAGGGTTGGTTTCTTGGGATATTTCGGTCGCCATTAAAGAAGCTTGAGCTGAAACAATGACCAAGGAAACATTCCAATGATATTGAGCTCCTTAGAACCTGGTTACTTTTATTAGGATAAGTTGAGCCAACTAAACTTCAAGAGGGTACTTACCTATAAAACCCCATGCAAGCCTAAACTAAGAACTTGTTTATTTTGCTTATGTATACATACTTATGCATAACATCATGGACATCATAAACATCATATGCATCCACTAACCATTTCAAGGATTTTGGAGATTCATCTTTGTTCTTGTTTTATAGGATATGGATTCACTTCGCAGGAAAACTACCCAAATCAACCTTGTAAGAATTCCTCCACAACTCAAGGAGCTAGCTTCAAGGATCCCTGAAAACTCTCCATTCACCGAGAGGCATGGTCGTCTACTCAACTTGGTCACCTCCAACATAGAGGAGGATATGATGAAGGTGCTCTTCCAGTTCTTTGATCCTTTACATCACTGCTTCACATTTCCCGACTATCAACTTGTGCCCATTTTGGAAGAATTTTCTCAACTCTTGAGGATTACCATTCTCAATCAACTACCTTTAAACGGTACAGAAAGAGATCCAAAGCCATAAGAGATTGCTCAAGCTCTGCACTTGCACTCATCTGATGTCACAACTCATTGGGAAACTAGAAGTGGTGTCAAAGGCTTCTTAGCAAAGTTTCTGTTTGAGAAGGCTCAAAGTTATTGGAATTCCTTAGACTTGCAAGCATTTGAGGAGATTGTGGCTCTTCTAATCTATGGGATAGTCTTGTTCCCCAATCCTGACCAACTCATAGATGTGAGCACCGTCAAAATCTTCATGTCACGCAACCCAGTGCCTACATTGCTTGGAGATATCCTACACTCTTTTCACACTTGTACAATGAGGAAAAAAGGTGTTCTTATGTGTTGCACTCCTCTCCTAGCAAGATGGTTTATTTCTCATCTTCCCCAATCATTCTTAAAAAATGAGCAAGGATTAAGGTGGTCACAAAGGTTAATGCCGCTCAAACATTCAGATATTCATTGGTGCTCCCGATCCAAAGAGAATGTTATCATTGTTGACCGTTGTGGGGAATTCCCTAATGTCCCTATACTTGGCATTAGGGGAGGCATCACCTACAACCCATGCTTGGCTATAAGACAGTTTGGTTATGCCCGAAGGGATGGCCCACATGAGATGCTGATTCAAGGCTTGGTATTCGACTATGATAACGACGATCAAGGACTTCACCAGAGATTCATCCGAGCTTGGAGGATGCTAAACAAGGTGGATAGGAAGACTTTGGGACACAAGAATTCCATCCCTCTTGAGCCTTACCTCAAGTGGGTACGAACCCGCGCTCAAAGTCTTATGATGCCTTATCCTTCCATTCTCCCGGTGATTATTGAACCTGTTAAGGAAGGAGAAGTTCCATACACTATCCTACATCCTGACATGCCCACATCTCTTGAAGACCTACAAAGGGATTGGATACAACTCAAAGAGGAGAGAGATACTTTCGAAGCCCAATTCTATGCAAGCGAGAAGAAGGTTTTGGAACTCACTAGATTACTTCATGAGGAGCAGACTCTAAATGCCTACATAGCACCAAAGAGGATGCGTACTACTTTTTTATCTTAGAGTGTTGTATTATTTTGCCCAAGGGGCATTGATGTACTCAAACTTTGTCTTATTAATATAACGTGTGCTTCTTTTTGTTTAAAACGAACTTGAATCTTTAAAAATCCTTGAAAACATTACATATGCACATATCATTCATCATGACATAAACAGGTCTTTTGCAACAAGTTTCCTCATCTCTATACTGTTTATTTCAGTAAGATGGATCTCGAACAGACAATCAAAGATCTTTAAGCTCAAAACATGCAGTTTCAACAGTTACTCACAACCCTGGCCAAAGGGCAAGAGGAGCTGAAGACTCTGTTGGCAAAAGAGAAAAAGAAGAAAGAGAAGAAACCAACTGGTGTTGTAATCATGGGGAGAAGGTTTCAAGGGCAAACTAGGAGAACCTTGAATTTCGCAGCAACATACGATGAAGGAGAAGGGAAAGGAAAAGAAACAGTAGTGCCGTCAGAATCTGAGGAGGAGGAAGAAGAGGAAGACTACTCTGAGGAACAGTACCCTCCGGCTGATGATAAGTACATACATCTTGAAGAGCGTTTGAGCGCTATGGAAATACAAAGGGTACCAGGTCTAGACTTTGAAGAATTGGGGCTAGTGTCAGGAATTGTGATCCCACCAAAGTTCAAAGTGTCGTTGTTTGCAAAATATGATGGGGTGTCATGTCCTAAAATGCACCTCCGATCATACGTGAGAAAGATTCAGCCGCACTCTTCCGATAAAGACCTGTGGGTGCATTTTTTCCAAGATAGTTTATCCGGAACACAACTCGATTGCTTTTACCAGTTAGAAAGGGCCGATGTCCACAACCGGGAAGATCTTGCCATAGCTTTCTATAAACAATACCAGTATAATGCAGATTTGGCGCCTACCCGTACTCAACTTCAGAGTATGGCTATGGCTTCAAATGAGGGTTTCAAAGATTACACACAGAAGTGGAGAGATCTAGCTGGAAGAGTGCAACCCCCTCTGTCTGAAAGGGAGTTGGTGGATATGTTCATGGGCACTCTATCTGGCCCTTTCTTCAATCATTTGATTGGAAGCTCATCTGCTGGATTTACTGAGTTAATATTAATCGAAGAAAGGGTGGAAGTTGGTATAAAAAGTGGGAAGATTCAGAAGGATTCATCTGCCTCTACAGCTGTGAAAAAACCCTTCATTGGGAAGAAAGAGGTATATGCTGTTTATCCACAAAGGAAACAAGGGAGAGTTGAACGCTGACCAATGGTAGGGGCCGTTATGATCCCAAAGCTTACATATGATCAACCAAGGAGTAATCAACCGAGGGTGGAAAGGCCAGTCAGGCAATTCACCAGAATTAATATGACTCTAGCCCAGATTTTACCACATCTGCTGAAATCTAATCTAGCAACTTTAAAAGAAGCTCCAAAGAATCCCAACACGGCGTCCCCTCATTATCACCCAAATTCTAGATGCGCATACCATTCAAAAAGTCTGGGTCACGACACTAACAACTGTTGGGCTTTGAAAAACAAATTTCAAGACCTTATAGATGCAAAAGAGATTGAGTTTGAGGCGCCCAAAAAACCAAACGTCATTTCCACTCCTATGCCTAGGCATAGTTACAACGCCAATGCTATCGAAGAAGATTTGTTTGTTACCATAATGGATGAACTCTTGACTCCGCTCCCAATCATTAAGGTAAACTTGTTGAAAGCTGGTATATTCCCAGGTTGTAATGAAGACTGCCATCTTTGCTTATCCTCACCAACTGTTTGCCCTCTGTTGAAGACAGGCATTCGACACCTGATAGACAACCAAGAGATTCTGTTTGAAAATGCTCCTGTTTCACCTATTCCTGTTGAAGATGTTTCAATCATAACCATCTCCGCCAATCCTTCCAGGGTCCCCAAAAGACCCGTTAGGATTACATCGGTTCCAAAGACTACTCCTCTTATAATCACAATGCCCGGGCCGGTCCCGTATGAATTAGACAAAATAGTACTGTGGAATTACGATGGAGACATCTACTACCATGGTATCAAACAAGATGGGCTGGCCGCCGAATAAGTGAGCTTCGAAGAAGAAGACTCCGACATTAGCAATATTGCCGGAACCAGCAAGATTACCCGTAGCCGTAGAATCTTCTCTCCAAAAATTGCCCCTCCAAAGGCAGTTTTTGGAGTCGTGGCTGTTCCAAAGGTTACCTCCATACCAATAATCATATCTACAAGTGCTCCTATTGACAAAGACGACAAAACCCCTGCTGTTATCCCTACCAACACTTCTACTGCTGAAATTCGAGGAAAAAGTATTCAAAAAGAGCCTGTCCGGACGAAGGCTCAACCACTGACTATCCCCGAAACCTCCAAGAAGGAAATGGAGGAGATCCTGAGAATAATAAAAAAGAGTGATTATGACGTGGTTGAACAGTTGGGACAAACTCCCTCCAAGATATCCATGCTAGCATTGTTGCTCTGTTCTGAGGCACATGCGAAAGCTCTGGTGAAGTTTCTAAAGACAGCCCATGTGCCACAAGAGACATCTGCTGACCAATTCCAATATTGTATGGCCAGTTTGACAGCTGATAATGGCCTAGGCTTCTCTGATGCTGATTTGACACCAAAAGGGAGAAAGCACAACGAGGCATTACATGTCTCTGTGGAGTGTGGAGGAACAACTCAGGCCCATGTCTTGGTGGACACTGGATCATCTTTGAATGTTTTACCAAAGAAAGCTCTCGACAGATTGGATTACGAAGGACTGAAATTGAAACCCAGTAACATAGTCGTAAGAGCATTTGATGGCTCAAAGAGGATGGTCCACGGGGAGGTGGACATCCCCATAAAGATGGGAACTTAGACTTTCAACTCCACTTTCTATGTAATGGACATCCACCCCTGTTACTCCTGTCTGCTAGTACGACCCTGGATCCATAATGCTGGTGCTGTCACCTCTACACTACACCAGATGCTGAAATACCCGGTCCATGGAAAGATTATCACTGTCCACAGAGAGGAAGAGTACATGATTAGCCACCTAAATTCTTTCCGGTATGTGGAGTTGGATGACGAGTTCATTGAAACTCCTTTTCTACATTTCGAAGAAGTCTCTCAAGAGGTAGCAGTAACCAAGACGGTATCCCAAATCCCCAAGATCACAAGACCTCCGCTTCGGGTGTCATCTCTAAAGGATGCCAAGGCAGTAGTAGAGGAGGATGGATGCACCATCTGGGGGAAACTTCTAGACTTTCCGTATAAATCTGACAAGTTTGGCTTAGGGTTTACTTCAAATGCTCAGAAGGCTGTGCACCTTGCCCGTACTGGAGGGCCACCTCTGAAGATTAGCAACCAAGAGGTCAACGCAGTGGAAGATGGTGAAGAAGATGGCAACTTGGAGGATTGGATATTTCCTACTGTCAATGGAGGACTTCGCAATTGGGAAGCCAGAGACTTTGTCCCAATAACTTTCATCTCTCAATAATTTATCTTTTACATTTCTGTTGGACTTGTAATATTCCCAAATAATTCGCACATTAAAAACCTCGTGTCTTACCCGAGGCACAATGGTCCATTTGTAAGGGTTTTTATTTCATCTTCATATGACATTCAATGAATCATGGACGTTTTTTCACATACAAACCTTTTGTGCTTATTGTCTTTCTTTTACATTTTATTGTTTAAAGATGGCTATACCGTTACACACACCCACACTCACAAATGCAGGTACCCCTCCATTCCGGATCCCATGGGTAACGATACTGCTATGGCCTTTAGTGACTCTGAAGATCTAATCTACCAAGCCGAAGACAAAGGTGAGGAAGATTGTGAAGTACCAGGGGAATTGGCCAGACTACTACAACAAGAGGAAAGAGCTATTCAGCCTCATGAGGAACCGTTGGATACAATCAACTTGGGTACCGAGGAAGATAAAAAGGAAATCAAAGTGGGTGCCAATCTAGAGCCGAGTTTCAAGGAGCATCTAATTCAGATATTGCATGATTATGTTGAGATCTTTTCCTGGTCATACGTAGACATGCCAAGACTTGATACAGACATCATGGTACATCATCTGCCCACAAGAGAAGATTGTCCACCAGTGAAACAAAAAGTCCGCCGCATGAGACCTGACATGTCAGAGAAGATCAAAGCGGGAGTCATGAAACAATTCAATTATGGATTCTTGGCTGTCACTTCCTATCCTTAATGGATTTCCAACATTGTTCCCGTGCCTAAAAAAGACGGAAAAGTACGAATGTGCATGGGTTATAGAGATTTAAACAGGGCCAGCCCTAAAGATGATTTTCCACTTCCCCACATCGATATCCTGGTTGACAATACAGCCCAACACAAAGTATTTTCCTTCATGGACGGATTCTCAGGTTATAACCAAATCAAAATGGCACCTGGGGACATGGAGAAAACTACATTTGTCACACAGTGGGGCATATTCTACTACAAAGTGATGCCATTCGGACTGAAGAATGCTGGGGTAACCTATCAACGCGCCATGGTAGCTTTATTTCATGATATGATACATCATGAGATAGAGGTCTATGTAGATGAAATGATAGCCCGATCACAAACTGAAGAGGAGCACCTTGGTCATTTGCAAAAGTTGTTTGAGAGATTGAAGGAGTACAAACTAAGGATGAATCCAAACAAGTGCACATTCGGAGTCCGGTCCGGTAAACTCTTAGGTTTTGTTGTCAGTAACAAAGGCATCGAGGTTGATCCTGCCAAGGTTAAACTAATACAAGAAATGCCTACTCCTCGTACTGAGAAGGAAGTCAGAGGATTCTTGGGACGCCTGAACTATATTTCCAGATTCATTTCTCACCTAACAGCTACTTGTGAACCAATCTTCAAACTATTGAAGAAAGATCAAGTAGTCAGATGGAATGATGAATGTCAGATTGCTTTTGACAAGATCAAAGAGTACTTACAAGAGCCTCCTGTTTTGATGCCACCAGTTGAGGGAAGACCACTGATCATGTATCTGACCGTTTTAGAGAACTCAATGGGGTGTGTATTGGGGCAGCATGACGAGTCTGGCCGAAAAGAGCACGCTATTTACTACCTGAGCAAAAAGTTTACCGACTGTGAAACCAGATAGTCACTGCTCGAGAAAACTTGTTGTGCTCTGGTATGGGCTGCTCGCCGGCTAAGACAGTATATGTTGACTCATACTACTTTGTTGATATCTAAGATGGATCCGATAAAGTACATCTTCGAAAAGCCTGCTCTGTCTGGGAGGATATCTAGATGGTAGATGATCCTAATAGAATATGACATACAATACACTACCCAGAAAGCTATAAAGGGCAGTGTGCTAGCTGATCATCTTGCTCATCAAGCCGTAGAAGATTATCAGTCCATGAAATTTGAATTCTCGGATGAAGACATCATGACATTAGACAACTGTGAAGAAATCAGACCATATGACGGACCTGAACAAGGATCCCGAAGGACCCTGTTCTTTGACGGGGCATCCAATGAACTTGGTAATGCTATCGGCGCTGTACTCATATCCCCGGAAGGGTGTCACACTCCCTTTACTGCCAGACTTTGCTTCAACTGTACGAACAACATGGCGGAATACGAAGCATGCATCTTTGGTCTCAAGGCTGCCATAGACTTGGGAATCAAATCTTTAGATGTGTTTGGAGATTCAGCTTTGGTTGTCAGTCAGATCAAAGGAGAATGGTACACTAAGCACCTAAACCTTATCCCTTACAAAGAACATGTTTTGACATTGCTACCACATTTTGAGTAGATTACCTTCGAGCATTTCCCGCGAGAAGAAAATCAACTAGCAGATGCTCTAGCCACAATGTCATCTATGTTTAAACTTAATTGGGATAACGAGGCTCCCCAGATCACTATCGAACGAATGGATGAACCAACACACTGTCACGAGATTAGTACTGAAGAGGTAATGGACCAGCCTTGGTTTCATGAAGTCAAGAGATATCTCGAGGCTCAAGAATATCCAGAAGGAGCTTCAACCAATGATAAAAAGTTCTTAAGGAGATTCTCTACTAAGTTCTTCCTGAGTAATGGCATCTTGTACAAACGCAACCACGACTCCATTCTGCTCCGATGTGTGGATAAGATTGAGGCTGAAAAGATCATGGCGGAATTACATGAAGGAACTTTTTGCACTCACTCTAGTGGGCATACGATGGCGAAGAAAATCCTACGGGCAGGCTATTATTGGTCTACCATGGAAGCAGATTGCTATCAACACTCTCGGACCTGTCATAAGTGTCAAATTTATGCTGAAAAGGTGCACGTACCTCTGGTTCCTCTGAATGTCTTGACGGCTCCTTGGCCCTTTGCTATGTGGGGAATCGACATGATTGGAGAGATCAAGCCTACAGCGTCCAATGGACACCGCTTCATTCTAGTGGCCATTGACTATTTCACTAAATGGGTCGAAGCAGCTTCCTTCACATCCGTTACTAAGAATGTTGTTGCCCGCTTCATCAAGCAGAATCTCATTTGCCGGTACGGTATCCCAGAAAGGATCATCACTGATAATGGTACCAACCTTAACAATACTATGATCACCGCCTTGTGCGAGCAGTTCAAGATTCAACATCACAATTCATCCCCCTATCGGCCAAAGATGAATGGTGCTGTCGAAGCTGCAAATAAAAACATTAAAAAGATTATACAGAAAATGACAGTCACCTACAAGGACTGGCATGAGATGCTACCATTCACTCTCCACGGGTATCGTACCACGGCTCGCACATCAACTGGGGAAACACCCTATTCTTTGGTTTATGGCATGGAGGCTGTCTTGCCTATTGAGTTTCAGATCCCCTCTTTGAGAATTATGAAGGATGCAAGTTTGAATGAGGACGATTGGATCCAGAATTGACTTGATCAACTAAACTTAATTGATGAAAAGAGACTTACTACTGTTTGCCATGGTCAGATGTATCAAAAACGGATGATCAAGGCTTTCAATAAGAAAGTCAGACGCCAAGTATATCAAGTTGGAGATCTAGTGATCAAGCGCATCATCTTGCCACAAAGTGATCCCAGGGGAAAATGGACTCCTACCTATGAAGGGCCATTCGTAATCAAGAACATATTCTCCGGTGGGGCAATGATACTAACCACCATGGACGATGACGACCTGCCACACCCAGTAAACGCGGACATAGTCAAAAGATACTACGCATAAGAGACCCGTTAGGTTGACCCACCTAGGCAAAACAAGGGCATCCAGGAGAACCAAAAGGGTTCAGGAAAAAATTAGGGATAAAATAAAAAAAATATGTACACCCGGCAAGTTGAAAACCTGAAAGGGCAACTTGGGCAAAAAAGGATTTCCCGGTGGACTGAAAACCCGAAAGGGCGGTCCAGGCAAAAGTTAGGGAATTAAAGCGTATGACTATGTCCCGTCGGATCACTTTGAGGACAACCACCTGACTTCCTCTAACAAAACTCGAAGTTTCTGATCAATTCAATCATCTTCGGACGAAGCAATAAATAGACAAGATATTCGGAGATACGAAGGCTATAGCAGAATGGAAACCCCATGGGATTATTACACATAGCTATCTTTCTTTGTATAACGTTTTTCTTGTTTTTTATGGCATCATTCTCTTACTAGAATGATTGTCTCCTTTGTACAAAATACTTATTCAAAGTCAATACGAAGATATCTCTTTGAAAGTACAGAAAACTATTTATCTTTTTCTTTACACTTGTGTTTTATTTGCAAAAACGTCCAATGATTCATTAATGAACATATGCATTTGAACATAATTACTGCTTACAAATAAACAAAATGAGAAAGATAATTACTGATAGGTTGAAAGGATAGGAAAACGTCTCTAGGCTATTCCATAAGCAATCCCTGCAGTACGCCATTTGAATCCCCAACAGAACAAAATTCAAATTATTAATCCCCAGTAGAAGTCGTCAAAATTCTCGAGATCCCCCAAGAAGATCTTACAAGAAATACATGGCATTGCCCTCACAACGAAATTTATTTCTCTCAAGAGGAGTTCATCAGTACTTCATTTTCAAGACATGAAAATTCAACATATCCTCAGCAGCTTTCAAGGATTTATTTTCCCCAATCAGGCAGCAATACAACAAATCAGCTTACATGCGCATACATTACATCCATATATCATAAACATTGATAAAACACATATGTTGCACCATACATTTCATACAACATAATTTTGTGTTTCAGCTAACATTTTACCCTTTTCAGGATATGATTAACAACTACCATTAACATCGTGCAATCAGACACAATACGGATACGCTCCAGACATGGATGCCATTCTGATACTCATTCAGATTCAGACTTCAGATACAATACGGATATGCTCTAGACACGGATACCATTCTGATACTCATTCAGATTCAGACTTCAGATACAATTCAGATACGCTCCAGACACGGATGCCATTCTGATACTCATTCAGATTCAACTTTCAAATACAGTACGGATACGCTTTAGACACGGATGCCATTCTGATA
This sequence comes from Vicia faba, assembly GCA_948472305.1. Lineage (NCBI taxonomy): Eukaryota > Viridiplantae > Streptophyta > Magnoliopsida > Fabales > Fabaceae > Vicia > Vicia faba. The sequence continues at coordinate 815,891,518 of OX451741.1, read as the reverse complement.
CTCATTCAGATTTCAAGGTTCAGATACAGTATGGATACGCTCCAGACATAGATGCCATTCTGATACTCATTCAGATGTCAAGTTCAGATACAGTACGGATATGCTCCAGACACGGATGCCCTTCTGTTACTCATTTAGATTCAACCTTCAGATACAACACAGATACGCTCCAGACACAGATGCCATTCTGATACTCATTCTTTAAGCTTACAATTTACAATTCAAAAAACATTCTTGGATGGCATCTAGAAGCCCATGTCCAACAGGATTCTATCACTTCTCCAAATGTCATCTTTAAGCCCATTCCCTCAACTACACATTGTCGAGTGCAAATTTATGGGCACTCTAGTGTCCAATCATCTTTCACCTTCGAGTCACGAATGACAAAGCTTGCCAATCTAACTCTTCAGGTTTAAGAGGATTGAACAGGGGCAGCTCTTGTACCCCAAAATTTTCCCTCTCATTTATCAAGACTTTTCTCACAAGATTTCTTTGACTCAAGACTGGATTAGGGTTTGGTCAGCTCAAGACATCTCATCATGCACTGATGACCCAAAATTAGGGTTTGAGATTGCACAAGGATTTTTGGACTATCAATGCTTCATATGACTTTCAAACATCATTATGGACCCCTAATATTACTCATGACAAGTTTCAAGCCTTGAACCACATTTTTGATCAGTCAATTGGACAGTTGACCTAAAAATCAGTTGTATTAGGGAAAAAGTCAACAATGACCAATTTACAGTCAAACTTCATAATTTTTGATCCAAATCAACATTTTAGGCTCATATGTATCATATTGTCAAGTTTGGATCACAATTCCTCAAGAAATTTGATCAAATCACCAAAAGGGCAAAATGGTCAAAATTAGGGTTTTGGCTAAGGAAGGGCAATTTATGATTTTTAACCTAGCAAATGACCAATTGAGTTAAAGCATGGTTTCAAGGAGTCAATTGCATCATCTTTACCTAATTACATGACTCAAAACATTTCAATTTCATTGGATTGACAAATGAAATTTGCAGTCAACTGATCAAAAGTCAACTGTACACAAAAAAGTCAAACTTTGACTTTTTGGTCAAAATCAAGGGGCAAGGGTCATAATTCATCAAAATATGTCAAAATGTGAAACTTTTTCATCAAGAAATCCAAGTTTGAAGATTAGGGTTTGAATTTGAAATTTTTCTTAACTTAGAAAATTTTCTAAGTATAAAACATTTCTTATTTTTTCTCAACTTTAGGCCATTTTTTCACCTTGATGCATAATGATTCAAAGAAAGTTCCCAAAATGAAAGTTGTAGACCTTCATGAAATATACAACTTTGCTTCATACACTTTTCCCTAAAGATGCTTGGATCTCAAGATATAAATTTATGAATACATGCTCATGAACTAAATAACTTAGTGAAATTTTGCCCTAATTTAGGCAGGTTTTGGACCCAACTTCATGGAAATTTTTCACCTAGTTCCAAGAGGTATCTCAAAATGAATTTCAAAGATGAGTTATAAAGCACATTGCAATATTTCCAAAATGTCCAAGAACTCCTCAAGATCATTTTTGAGTAGGGAGAATCGAAGAGATGAAGTTGGCATTTTCTCACTTTTTGTCCAAGCCATTTCATGAAGAACAAAGTTCCAGTCAGTACCTATGCTGCCTAATCCATGATTTACAGGTCCCAAACTTGTCCCTTAATCCTTAATTTAATGCTTACTCAGTTGACAAAGCTTTGATCCATGCCCTAGAGCCATTATCCAAGTTGTAATTTCATAAATGGCATAAAGTAACCATTGCCATTTTGAAAAAGCTCAACTTTTGCCACTTTCCAATTCTTGAGCATTGAACCTGTCTCCATTGCACATACAAGTCTTACAGGCCTAAAGCAAGTTGTACAAGTTTATACCAACCCTAAGAAAGCAAGTACAAGCATGGCAAGCCTTGTCCCTTTGCTTTGCTTCAAAAGCAAGAAAGGTTGCCAAAAGGCTAGAACTTGCACATTTGTTGGAGGGCTGGCTAGAAATTAATTCCATACTAATATACAAACATAATGCAACACATAACACGATTGGTTAAGGCCTGAAACACTCCCAAGCTCAAAAACACCAGAAAATTGTCAAACTTGCAGTTTTTGGCATAAGCATACTAATCTCTCATTTGGCTCATGCGTTTCCAGTTTTTATCATCAAAACACCTTACCTACTTGATATCCAACTAATCCAGACCTTCATCCCTATACTTTAACCCCTTCTCCATCATCTTCCATTTTTGTTTTCAAAGCTTGCAAGTTGACTTGGTCAAGGAGTTTCAGGCACTTTCAGAGCAAGGCAAGGGTTGGAATACATTCAGGGAAGTTCAAGGAAGCTCAAGCAAGCATCAGGCCTCCATCAAACTCACTCCAGTTCCATCCACGATTTAAACTGAAGGAGGTAAAATCTCAACTTCTATCTCCTTGTACAGGCAACCATTGGCCACAATTTGTGAATAAATAATGTAGTCCTCATTGCAACGAAACTGTACATATCTTTATCTTACATTTATTTGGCCTGAGCTGAGAGAATTTAGAACTTGAAGTTTCTGAAAATATTAGGTTTAAATTTAGGGCTTTTAAAATTCTCTCCGATCTTTGATTGATAGCTTACATAACTTATAAGGTTAGAATCGTGAGATCAAATACTATAACTTTCATGTTATGAGTTTTCATTTTCATGGAAGATTGAGAGAGTTACAGGACATCTGGCCAAGCTTGAGGAAGAAGATGAAGTACATAGCAAGGACTTGTTTCATGTTATATTATTTTCGTTTCACTTAAAACAATGGATGTATAGCCACCCCAATGGCAAAGTAGTGCGCTGGTGAGACCCATGTCCTGGGTTCGAACCTGGACGCTACTTTTGTTTTTCACACTTTTCCCATTTTTTTCTTCAGTTTTTGCTTTTTGCAGGTTGGGCCTCCATATTTGGGCCATGGTCTTTTTTGCTAACACGCTGTCTCTAGTCTGCTTACTATACCCCCCTGACCCATTATTTTCCATACATTTTTATTTAGTTTATTTTTGTTTTCATTAATATTTTCTTTAATGTATAAAAATCCTAAAAATATAAATGTCATAATATTGCATTTTTATTTTATTTTAGTTTATTTTTCACATAAAAATATATTTTATTTTTAATATATATCATATATTTTCTTAATAAACTTGTAAAATATAATTAAAATATATTTAGTTTAATTTATTTATTTATTTTTCATTCCATACTTATAAATATTTATTTTTGCATATATAAAAACTTTATATTTTTATACAATATTATTTATTATTTTAATATAAAAAATACATAAAAAATGATACATATGAACTTCATTTTCTTTTAAAATAGAAATTAGGATTAACCTTTACTAAGAATTAATTTCTTTATTTTTAGGATTAGGTTAAAATTTTCTTTTCACATGAAAAAAACAAAACAAAAATCTTTTCTTACATGTACATTATATTGCATCTTTAAATATTGTATTTTATTTATTCTAATTTGTACAAATTCGATTTGGTTGTAATAATTTATTTAGGTTTACATTCTTGCAAATCCCCATTCAAATTTGTATTCCCCCCTCCCATAAAATTGTTGTAATAGCTTAGTAATATTTATATTACGCAATTCACCGCTTTACATGCCATGATTAGTAATTAGGGTTTGTATGATAAGATCAAAACAAAGAAAAAATAGAAAACCCTAAATACAAGATAAAATCAAAGCATTAAAATGATACACTTGCACACAAGCATCCTTAGGGTTTCTCCACTTGGTTGCCTAAAAACAAAAATGGCCATATTACGCATGCGAAGTATCTTGGCAAAACAAACAAGTATAAGATCATAGTCCCTCGATGACGCTATTCAAGGTTGCCTTACAAAAATGATCTTGGTCCCTCAAAAATGCTAAGATACTTTGCAACATTGCTTATCATGGCTATACGATGACCCACACCCGTCTCGTTCACATCCAAAGATAGGGCTGCTTACCAAACAAATGGTAAGACAACAATGTCAAAGGAATAGAAAATGCACAAGAAAGACTTTTGAGTAGGTAGATTGCTTCTAGTTACTTGCTCTATCTTCAAACAACTATCCTTGCTATTTTTTAAAAACAAACACATATTTCAAAACATCTTCCAAACATTGAAAACATTTTCAAAAAGACAAACATCTTTGTATACATTCTTACGAACAAGAATCATTACAAAGATTTCCTAAACGAATGGTCTCTTTTATAAAATACTTTCAAAACCACACCAAACACAATTTCAAACAAACAAAAGCAAGTGATCTAGCAAGTAACTAAGAGCCAATGGAAAACCATGGATGAAAAGGGTGATAATACCTTCCCTTTTCATAATCTACCCCCCGAACTCAAGCAAACATCTCAAAGGTCTTTCCTGTGCTTTTTCACCTTTCCTTTTGGATAAAAGAAAAGTCGGTGGCGACTCTTGCTAACCGAACATTTTGGATAAAACGCAAAACCCTCAAGTCAGTTCTCCCACCGTATCACACCTTCCTTCATAATTAAATTCAATATGTGTGCGCAACACCTCATATGAAAATGGTTTCCACTCATAACTAAACTATTCTTAGACAAAAGCCTTCTCTTGATACGTTCAACCCCAACATCATTAGATGAAGCATTATCCACTGTCAAACTAAGCATGCGATTAAACCCCAACTGTTCAAACACATCTCTATTGTTTCACAAATGGAATCACCCTGTATGACTTGTGACTTGACAAAAAATTAAGATCTTCTATTGTAAGTTCCAATTATTGTCAATGAAATGGGTCGTCACACACATATAGCTCAACTTTTGACAAGAAGTCCACATATCAGTGGTGAGACAAACTCTTCCACAATTCAGAGAGAGAAAGTTTTTCAAAATCCTTTTTTCTGTGTCCCATAGTTTCAAGACATCACGTGCCAATGTTGTGCGCAAACAAATCTGAAATCTTGGTGAAGCGGGAATCATAAATTTATGAAAAGACTCATGTTAAACCTTCTGAAAAGGAATCTCCATGTTAATGAACATTTTAACCATTGCTCTTCGAATAGCTTCTTGGTCAAACTTGACAATTAAAGGAGAGCCAACATGTTCTTCATCACTTGTCATAGAAGATAATGTCAGTTGTCTCTTGTAAACAAGGCATCTCGATAAATGAGTATGCATGGAACTAGTTCCATTATTATACTTAGTTTTTGTGTCACAGTACTTGCACGAAGCTTTTTGTTCTTCTTCTGACGATATAATGAAATGATTCCAAGCCTCTGAACGATTATTTCACTTCTTAGTGTGAGGAGGTGGCATTTCATTAGAGACGATAGGTGGAGGGGTTGAAACCCTATTCTCGGATGTTGCATATATTGGCAAGTAACTAACATTAGTCATCTTGATTCTGTTAAATATAGGAAAATAATTTCATATTAGAGGAACAAGATAAAATCACAAATATTTTAGATATTGGTCTATAAATAGAAATCAAAGTGTATTCAAGATCCTTTAATTTATTATAAATATAATTCAACACTAAATTGTGTATGCCATCATTACAACTTCTTATAGAGGAATGAAATGTAAAACTCTTGCAATTAATAATAATAATAAAAACTTAAAAATAAAGGTCACCTTCGATTCGAGCAACATGACGCCTTATAAGTATCCTTGGTGCATGTTTCTTCTGCTTATTATCTATATGTTTCACCTACACATATATCACGAGCTTCATTTCACTCCAATATAAACAATTTGGTCTTTAAAAGATGTTCATTTTACTTGTGTTGTTATTTTCCCGAGAGTAGCCATTTTGCTAAAGAATTCACCCTTTGGTTATTCGCTATCGTTAGTGAGCCCTTGTAAAGAAGTAGATGTAGAATTTTATATGCATACATCTAATACTATTTTCATATTATTATTATATTATCTTAATGCCCTTATAAGTAATATTTTACACTCGCTCACTAGCACCAAATGCCAAAAGGGTGGACTGGTAACCAATTCTTGGAACCGACTTGTAGAGACACAACACAAGGGGATTAAAATAGTACAAATAATATTTATCAAAAACCAAATTCCACCGTTATTCTAAAAATAAACTACATAATGTCTTTATACACTTAGATATATACAATTTAATTAGTGTTATCAATTGAGCCATACAATACAGTTCATGTTAATGCACAAATTATAGACAAGGTATAAAACAACAAATCAGAAAACTATATCCATTGAAAAAAAAGATAAAACATGATGGAAAAACCTCATATAAATAAAAATTAAGGATTTCAACGGTAAAACAAAATAGTGGGAAAACCCAGATTAGCAACCATTGAAAAAATCAAAACCGATTTGAAACAAGTGTTTTTGAAATATAAACAATCCAACATAATTACTCGATATATATATTAAATATAAAATAAATGATAAATTAAAGCATACACTAATAAAATATAAGGAGTGCAAGATAAAAACATGTCCAAATACAAGATAGTTCAAACAAATTGAAATACAAAACAAAAATACACCAGAACAAGATATTAACTCCACATTGATGAATCCAATCAATGAACTTATTCTATGACATCTCTTACCAAACTTGCATTAGACCCAACTTATAACCTAGAAGTCTTTTGACCACTCAAACACAAACACAAGCAAGAACATCTGACAGTAAAATATGAAGTCAATGCCTTACCAGCTACTAGCCAAAATTCTACAACTATACAAGATAAGAGATGAAACTTCAATGAACACTCTTAGATGCATTAATGCCAGCAAGGATCAGCATCAGAAACATAATATAACCAACTCTCAAAAACATTTGGCCACTTGAAACCAACACTCACAACTCTGTCTTGAACTCATGATGGAAATCTAGTATAAATAACTCTAAACTGATACTACTACTAAAACCGATTGATTTTGAAAGAAAAAAGTTCAGATGAAACTAAAAAGCTTTAGTGAAGAAATTTACTTACCTGAATCACTGAAGAGGGCTTGAAGGTGTTTTCGAAGGTTGGATTTAAAAAATTATTTTGTCGATTATATAGCTATTTTAATAAACCCATAATTGTAATTTGGACGATTTCGTTGAATTTGAGAGTCATTTAGTCAATTTCATTAGATTTTAGGATTAGGGTTTTGAAGTTAAAGGGTTAGGAAGAATGATACGATAAATTTCGTTGGAAGTAATGGAAAGAAGAAGAACATGTATTGTGCATTGCGGTAGGGAGAAAGAGAAAGAGTGTTGAATCTGAAATAATATGGTAACCGATAAGCTAAACCAATTTAAAATATGGGTACCGGTTTTTATTTTATTTTATTAAATAGACCTCCAGTTTTAAATTATAGTATTGGATTAGGTTTTAAAATTTGGATAGGAATTTGGTTTATAGTTATTGGATTTTTTGCACACCCCTATTTGCAACCGATCTTGATGAAATTCCGGGTGGTGATGGAGGGGACAATTTTGGCTGCTTAAATAGTTAATCTGTATATAATCTTTTCTGAAAATGAATACATATTGTATTGATTCTTTTCTTTAGGTTATCTCTTGATTAATTGTGTAAATCAATGTCGAATATTTTGATATTGTGGATATGAAAAAAAGAGAGTAGGGGATCAAATCATAGACTTATATTATAGAGAAACAAAAAGATTTTATTCCTCCACCCTCTACTTGATCCACCTTTAGGCACACTGTGGCTATAGACACCTTTAAATTATTAAAATAATAATAAGGATTTAAATTTCTTTAAAATAATAGAAATCTGAAAAATAAAAAAAATAAAAAATAAAGTGATGGGTGTTACTTAAAAATATATTAAAGGTGTATGATGTTAATACACACCTACATAGGTGTGCATTATATATATATATATATATATATATATATATATATATATATATATATATATATATATATATATATATATATATATATATATAATCTCAATATTCTCTCCATTTAATATTTTAAAAAATGGATCGATCATCAAATCAGTGATAGTGAATTATTGGTTTATCAGCTGAATTACTAGGTCACTGGATTATTGGTCGAATCGCATGTTAATTTCATTTTTTTGTCTATCAGAAATGAACTATCATATTTTTCATAAATCCAGAAAATTATAAAACATATCGGATTTATCAAAAAATCTAGAGTGTTAAATTCATTTTTCTAAAAACCGATAAAAATACCAGACTTTTTAAAATACACTATCATTTTTTTATTCATACCAGATTTTTCTATTGCACTATCCAATTGTTCGTTCACTCTTTTTTGGTTAAATTTTGATATTGACATTTGCGCCATTTTGAAAATATGTGGAGATACCAGATCAAGGTGGGTTTGTCAGGATAAAATCTCTTAAATAAAACGTCTTAAAAATTATTAATGATTATACACCTCAGGTTAGGTTAGCATAAGTCCTTACTTTAAAATTTTGGGAAAATTTAGAAGGCTTATTTCAAGATATACTTCAAGGAGAAAATATTTTTTTAGAAGAGGATCTAAATGGACATGTAGAGAGCATGTCAAGAGGATTTGAGGGCGTCTATGTGGTTATTGGTCTCGAGGAGGTAAATGCATAGGATAAATTCATACTAGAATTATCGTTGACTTTTGATCTTACTATAACTAATACCTATTTTAGAAAAAGAGATGATATCTTATTACATATAAGAGTGAGATGACAAGTTTTCATATAGGTTTCTTTCTTTCTTATTAGAAAGTTAAATAGAAATATTTGTTTGGAATGTAAAGTTATACCAAGAGAAAGCTTGACAACCCGACATAGATTATTATTTGTGGATGTAAGAGTCAAGAGGAGTGTGAAGAGAAGAAATCACATATGAACTCCACATATTAAGTGGTGGCATTTGAAGTGTGAAAAACTGTGAGATATTGGATCAAACTCTATTGGATCGAAGATTAGCTTCTGGTTCGACAAGATTTATGCATGTCATTGAAGTATGTTCACATGCTGGTGTCGAAGACCTACATATTGTAGTCAAAGTGTGTTATAGTATGTGGGTGTCGAAATGCTAGAATTGTTAGTATTTCGACTTGGGCTTGTTTATTATGTCAAATTGTTTAAGTTATCTTGTACCCTAATTTAGCTTGTAATGAGTATTTGTGAAAAGCCCATTAGTTTAGTATGTTAGATTTATTATAAATAGTATACTAGTCTCTCATCAATGCATACTGCAAATCCTAATTTAGAGTGAGAGGGTTATTTGTTATTCTTGTGTACTTATAATCTAATTTAAAGAAAAAGTAAAGAATAACAGTTAATTACCAATCCTTGTTGTTCTTCGTGTACTTCCATCTTTTCTACCCTAATTATTTCTTGATCATAAAGAAACAATTTATAACTTGTTTCAAAGGTATCATTTTTCACAACAAATTGGCGCGGTGAGCATGAAGAAGATTCCTTCAACAAAGTATGAGATTGAAAAGTTCACTGAAGTGGACGATTCCGGCTTGTGGTGCTTGAAGATGAAAGCCCAACTAGTTCAGAAGGGTTGTTTTGAAGCGTTGAAGGGAGCGATGACCATGGATGTTGTGTTAACGGAAAAGGAAAATACGACCATGATAGAGAAATCTCACATTGCAATCTTGTTGAGCCTTAGTGTAATACGGTGGGAGAACTGACTTGTTTTTGCATTTTATGACAACTGTTGTGGATAACTAGAGTCGCCACTGACTTTTCTTTTATCCAATAAGGAAAGGGTGAAAAGAATAGGAAATACCTCTAAGGATTTTGAGTTCGGGGGGTATGTTATGAAAAGGGAAGGTGTTAGTACCCTTTTCATCCATAGTTATCAACGAGCTCTTAATCGCTTAGATCACTTTTAAAAATTTGCTTTTTGTGTGTGTGTTTGAAAATATTTAGAAAGTTTTCCAATGTAAGGAGAACTTTGTAATAACTCTTGTATCGGTCCTCAAGAGTGTATATAAAGTGTTTGAAAATATTTTAAAAGTATTTGTGAAATGTTTTGTTTTTTGAGAAATTTGTGAGCAAGCGATTAACAATTCTATCCACTCAAGGTTGTTCTTATACTTTTCCTTCTCCTTTAGATAGTTCTATCCATACCATTAGTTAGTAGGAAGCCCTATCGTTGGATGTGAAGGGATATGCGTAGGGTCATCGTACGATCATCGAAGGCAACTTGTAAGGACGCTTTAGCAATTTCGTAAGGGACTAGATCATTTATCGAAAGGAAACGTTGAAAGGGTCGTCGAGGGACTATGATCTTTTATTCGAGGGACTTTCCTAAAATGCCCCTACTTTCGAGGGACATGACCATTTTGTTCTGAAGGCAATAAGAGAGGTTACCCTAGAGGTGCGAGTGTGAAAGTTTGTTGTATTCAGTTATTTATCTTTGAATTTAGGATTTTCTATCATTCGTTTTTATCTTTCCATACAAACCCTAGTTACTAAGGAGAAACATAGAAGTATGGTAGCAGCAGATAAAATCATAAACGTAAACCTAGAACTATTACAATGCTTTGGGGCAGATGCATAATAGAGATGCGAGAAAATAAAATGCAGAAATTAAAACCTACAACTATTACATCCCAGAGAAATTACATGATAATAAAAGAGAGCGAAAAATAAAATCTAGACTATTACATTCGTGAAACTTATACGGTCGATCTAAGAAATATAAAAGTAAGATAAAAATAGAAAAGGAAAATATTTTTAGTGTTTTGTTATGAAAAGAATGATAATTAAGTAACCCTAAAACCTAATTAATTTTAATTAATTATAAAAAAGTTAATTAAAAAAACTGAAAACCTAAAAACCTGATTAATTAGGATTTACAAAAAAATGGTTTTATTTTTTGGTTAAGTGAAAAAAATTAGGTTAAATTTGCCAAATAATAGGGTTTAAGGGAAAATGACAAACAAGGTTAGAAAATAGAGAAAACATAAAAATGCCATGGGTGGGTGTTGACCCCACACCTCTAGCCTCCTGCACTGCAGGTTCACCACCGTGTCAAACATGCATTGGTATTAGCAAAATGCGTGTTAGTCAAAATGTAATTAATCTGCAAGAATTAAGAAAACATGAAAAATAAAATGACAAAAGCAGGGATCGAACCCACGCCTTCTTGTACAAATGTGTTATCACGCACGCGCTTCCTATTGGGATGTATTGTTCATCTGGTACATAACTGGAAACAATTAAATATGATATAAACTCAAATTATTGGGCCTGAGAAGCGCCAGAGCCCTAGCTCCAATCGTCTTCTCCGACGATCACGTTCTTTAACCTACAAAAACATGAAGTGTTAGTGATTCCCAGGGACCCTACCCCTCTAATTTGGGCCTTGCTATTTCAATGGAAGAATTAGTTTTGGCCAAATCATGCTATATTGTGAGATACGAAGAAGACAACTTAAAATGGTGTAAACATGGCAAACCCTTATTCGATCGTTATGGGGGCCATGCTATGGTTCAATCCTGTGTTGTTATACCTCAGAAGAACATTAGTGGTGTTAGTATGCATCAAAACATAAAGAAAATAACAATGTGAACTTCTTGCAAAAACAAAACTGGCGAGGCATATGCGTGATTCTCAGGCCTCTTAGATCATCATGGATGATCAAATTTTACCCTACGATGCTTCTGGAAGTGATTTGAAGGATTAGCTTGCTTGGAAAGAGGTTGTAACTAGGGTTTTTGATTTGCCCTAGTTTTTGATATTTTTGGAAGTTTTGGAATAGTTTCTCTTACAAGGGTTTCGTGGCTTTCTTGTCTAAAATAATGAGAATATATAGTGATGAATTAGGTCAAACAAGAGTGGGCTTGGACCTTGTCATGAAAGCCCTGGTTTTATCTTTTTTAATTTTGAATTTAAATTAAAAAAATAGAATAAAAATAAAAGTGGTGTATGAATTGGTTTAGAGGTTCACAATGAGGCCTAGTACACGTTTGGACTTTGAAAGGTCAGCCCACTAACCCAAAATTCCAAGTTTACTCACTTTGGATTTCATGCACTTTCTCAAAATTTCCTAACTTGCACCAATCATAACTCTCTCAATTTTTATCATATGAAGATGATCTTGGACTTTTAGGAAGGCTCAAGATGTCCTCTATAATCTCTATGTTTATCATTTTTTATGTGAAGACTTTATCTTGATGTAAATTGCTTTGACCAAAAGTGTCTTTTTGTTGACTTTTCACATGACCTATAATATTTTTCCCATATCTCTCAAATGATCATTTTTTGGACTTGAGCTTAGAGATACAAAGTTATAGAGAATTGAATTTCCTTCAAAATGAGATTTGGTTGAGAAAAATCTGATGAAGCATGTGAAAGTTGTGCTTGGCCGAAGTTCAGTTGACTTCTCCTTAGGAAAACCGTAATTTGGTAACTTTTGACTTTTGATGAATCTGGAGTTTTCTTGATGAATCATGATAAACCCTTGATCAAATGATGAATGTGACTTAAAAATATTGATTTTGACCAAAAATCTTTAAGTTTGACTGTATGTTGACCACAATTGACTTTTTGTCCAATGTAGTTGATTTTCAGTCATTTGAGCAATTGACTGAGCAAATTTGTGATGTAAGGTTTGAAACTTGGCATGATCATTATTTGAGACATATGAGAAACCATGGACTCCACTTTATTTATTATAAGTCCAATTTTCCTCGAGAAAAGCAAAACCCTAGTTCTAGGTCAACTGCTTAGGAGGAGAATTTGTCTGATCAATTCTTGAGCAACCTTAAGCATTCGAGAACCCTAGGAGAATGTCTTGGATAATGGGATGGAAACTTTTGGGGTACAACAACTTCCCCTGTTCAATCTTCTTAAACTTGAAGAGTTAGATTGGCATGTCTGCCATTCGTGATTTGAAGGTGGAAAATGATTGAACACTTAAGTGCCCAGAAATTTGCACTCGCATGTGCATGCAGTAACACTGTTGGTTGATAATATTGCTTGAATGGGATTAAAGATGCCATTCATGGAGGTGATATAATATCTTTGGAGATGGGCTTATAAATTCCACCCAAAGTGTCTATTGATAAGAGTGTTAGAATGAGTCTACGCTCGACTGTATTTGAAGAATGCTTTTCAGAATGAATCTATCCGATCCTATATGAGGGAAATGCTTTCCAAAATAAATCGCTGAAGGAAATCCTATGGTCATGTAGATAGTCGCTCCGTCCTGTTTCAGGAATTTATCTACAATCTATCTTTTTGTTGGTAAACCCATCTTGTTCCGGGAATTCATAACGCCTGGTCGTATAGATAGTTGCCCCGTCCTGTTTCAGGAATTAATCCATGACCTGTTTTTTGTTGGTAAACCCGTCATATTTCAGGAATTCATACCGCCTGGTCGTATAGATAGTTACCCCGTCCTGTTTCGGGAATTAATCTCTGACCTGTTTTTTGTTGATAAACCCGTCATGTTTTAGGAATTCATACCGCCTGGTCGTATAGATAGTTGCCTCGTCCTATTTTGGGAATTAATCTCTGGCCTATTTTTTATTGGTAAACCCATCCTGTTTCGGGGATTCATACCGCCTGGTTGTATAAATAGTTGCCCCAGTCCTGTTTTGAGAATTAATCTATGACCTGTTTGAATATTGCTGATGATATTCGTCTGTTTGCGGACTAACCTGGAAGAAACAAATTTAGTTGTATGTAATGCATTGCATAATGATGTTATCAAAATAAATGAGAGTGTTGTATGCGTTTCGTATGCATATGTTATGATATTTTGTAAAAGATGTATGGATATGAGATGTTGCTGATGACGGCGATAGCTTCATATAACATCTTTGACTGGGAAAAATAAATTCCTGATTGTTGCTAGGGATGAAGAATATGAACCTTCAATCTTGTCTAGAATGTCTTTACTGGGGATTTCTGCTTTCTATTTGAGGATACTCTGCTGGAGACGTTTGACTTCTGCTTAGGGATAGAAGAATTCTAGGAAAATTGGTCGTTCATCATTCTCTTGGAGGATTTAGTTCTTATATACCCTGACAGGGAATAAAAGATATGGATAACCTTCTGAGGAACTGTCAAGTTTTAGATATTGACGTCAACTCTTCTGGGGAGCACAAAGTGAAATGACATCTGGCCCGAGAATGGAATCCTGTCGGGGAATTGCGATAATCAGAGAAATACCTCTATTTGGGAAATAAACCATATTGAGGAAATAAACCCTACTGGAGAATAAAATTATGCCGGGGATTTCACAATGTTGGAGAAATAAACTCTGCTGGAGAATTAAATTCCTGTAAATTGTGTTGAGGACATAATCTCTGATGGGGATTGGAATTTCATAGGCTGTGTTGAGGAAATCTCCACTGTATGCTGGAGAAATGATGAAACTTCCTTATCCACTAGGGGAACTACTGGGGGAGATGATCATGTGAACTGCTGGAAGATGCCTCAATTTCTGTCTGAAGGCATATTATACTTGTTAGGGAATATATCTCTGTCGAGGATGAGCTTATAAAGGTAGCTCTACAGAGATTTCTCTGTGGGGATTTATGGACGACTTGAACGTTATCCCAACTCCCAGAGTCTTTACTAAATGCTAACCCTGTTTTTATTCACATATTTGTTAACAGTAATCATATTCATATGCATATGTTCACTCAATTTAGTCATTAGACGTTTTTGCAAACAAAACAGAGAGAAAAAAATGACTTTGAATTTTGAATTTGACTTGTATTGAAAGTTTGCATATAAACAGGCAATTTTGTACAAGGAGACATAGATCCTAGTAAGAGGAAATTGTCATAAAAATGAAAAAAGTAAAAAGAAAAATAAAGAAAAACAGTTATGTGGAAACAACCCCATCGGGTTTCAACTTTGTTATTGCCCCTATGTCTTCAAGCATCTCATCCCTTGCTGTCGGAAGAAGTTGACTAAATTGATCTGTACATTTGAACTTGACATTGATAGCAAAGTTTGTTGTAAGTGGATGATCCAGCGGGACATAGTCGTACGCTTTAATCCCTATCTTTTTCCTGGACCTCCCTTTCGGGTTTTCAGTCTAGCGGGGTATCCTTTTTTGCCCAAGCCGCCTTTTTCAGGTTTTCAACTTGCCGGGTGTACAATCTTTATATATATATATATACCCCTAATTTTCGCCCGAAACCTTTTGGTTCACCGGGAGGCCCTTATTTTTGCATAGGCCAGTCAACCTAGCGGGTCTCTTTTATGCGTAGTATTTTTTGACTATGTTCGCATTCAGAGGGTGCGGAAAATATTCACTGTTCATGGTGGTAAGTATCATAGCACCGCTAGAAAATATCTTCTTGATCACAAATGGCCCTTTGTATGTGGGAGTCTATTTTCCCCCGGGATCACCTTGTGGTTGGATAATGCGCTTTATCACCAAGTCACCAGCCTAATATACCCGATGCTTGACTTTCTGGTTAAAGGCTTTAATCATGCACTTCTGATACATCTGACCATGACAAACAGCCGTAAGCCTTTTCTCGTCAATCAAATTTATCTGGTCCAGCCTAGTCGGAATCCACTCGTCTTCGTCTAAACCTGCATCTTTCATGATCCTTAAGGAAGGAATCTAGACTTCGACAGGTAAGACAACCACCACACCGTAGACTAGAGAGAATGGGGTTGCCCCAGTTGATGTATGTACTGAAGTGCAATAGACATAAAGAGCAAATGGTAACATCTCAGGCCAATCTTTATATGTCACCGTCATCTTCTGTAAGATCTTCTTGATATTCTTGTTGTCGGCTTCCACTGCGCCATTCATCTCCAGTCGGTATAGAGAAGAATTGTGGTGTTTAATCTTGAACCGCATGTAGAGTTATATGATCATAGTATTGTTGATATCTGTACAATTGTCTGTGATAATCCTTTCAGGTATGCCATACCGACATATGAGATTATGCTTAATGAATCGGGTCACAACATTCTTAGTAACAGAGGCGAATGATGCTGCTTCAACCCACTTCATGAAGTAGTCAATAGCGACGAGGATGAAATGATGCCCATTGGAAGCAATAGGCTTAATCTCTCCAATCATGTCAATGTCCCACATTACAAACGGACAAGGAGCAGTCAACGCATTCAAAGGAACCAGAGGCACGTGTACTTTATCAACATAAATCCGGCATTTGTGACAAGTTCTGGAATGATGATGGTAATCAGTTTCCATGGTCGACCAATAATAACCTGCTCTCAGAATCTTCTTATTCATCGTATGCCCACTGGAGTGAGTACCAAAGACTCCTTCGTCATATCTTCGATAATTTTCTCAACTTCCTTTTTGTCCATACAACCAAACAGAGTTGAATCGTGATTGCGTTTGTACAAAATTCTGTTGCTCATAAAGAACTTGACAAATAAGCTTCATAGGAATTTCTTGTTGTTAATATATGCCCCCTCGGGATACTCTTGAGCTTTGAGGTATCTTTTCACTTCGTGGTACCAAGGCTTTTCCTCTACTCCATCAGTATCAACTTTATAACAATGTGTTAGTTTTGTCTAGTCTCTCAATAGTAATTTGAGGAGCTTCATTATCCCATCTGACTTTGAACATAGATGACATGGTAGCTATGCATCTGCCAATTGATTCTCTTCCCGTGGAATATGTTTGAAAGTGATTTCCTCGAAGTACAAAATTAATGTCAACACATGCTCTCGATAAGAAATGAGATTTGGGTGCTTCTTATCCCATTATCCCTTAATTTGACTGATCACTAGGGCTGAGTCTCCATACACATTCAAGAATTTGATTCTCATATCAATAGCAACCTTGATACCCATGATGCATGCTTCGTATTCAGCCATGTTATTGGTATAGTCAAAGCAAAGTCTAGAGGTGAAGGGCGTATGGAAACCCTTGGGAGAGATAATCACAACACCGATTACATTGCCCAACATATTTAAAGCTCCATCGAAAACAAAAGTCCATCAGGATCCTGATTCAGGTTCTTTATGCGGTCTAGGTTCTTCATAATCGGTAACTAGCATAATATTCTCATTAGGGAACTCAAAATTCATAGGTTGATAGTCATCTACCGCTTGATGAGACAAATGATCTGCCAATACACTTTCTTTGATTTCTTTCTGAGTGGTGTACTAAATATCATATTCTATTAAGACCATTTGCCATCTGGCTATCCTTCCAGAGATAGCGGGTTTCTCGAATATGTATTTTATGGGATCTGTTGTCCCCCAAAATTTGCCCTCGCATTTTTCCACAAGAAATCTCAGCTTCAGGCATTTCCTGATTTTTCAAACTGGCTCAAGAATCGGACAAACAGACTTTTCTTGTCAGTCAAGCGAAATTAGGGTTTTTTACTGATTTTCAGGACTCTGGATTGTTTCATAGTTGGCTTAGGGTTTTGGATGATTTTTGGTTCAATTTTGATCAGGCGAGCGTTATTTGGCATTTAATCAAGAATTAAGGTTTTATGGGCATATTCTCAGCAAAATTAAAATTCCACAACACTTTGCAAGATTTTCCAAGATTCGGGTTGGATTCGCATTGTTTTGACTTAATCAGTAAAAGAGGCAGTTGGGTTGAATTCATGTTGTTTTGTTGAGCCAGTCAAAGGAGATGTGCAATTTGGAATTACAGTACTTGGCAAAGAATCAGTGAAAAAAGGAATGCGCTTGATCAGTTTATTTTGGTTAACTGCTGCTTTGCTTTGGATATTGGAAAAGACGGGTTTAATTGGTCAATTACTAAAGCATTGTTTTATTTAAATTATTTATTCTTCTAAATTAAGTAATTGAAATTTATTTTTCAATTATTTTAATTCAAAGAGTTTTAAATAAATAAATAAACAATAAAGAAAGATAATTAGAATTAGTTGGATAATAAAGATTTTATTGATATTTGAATTATTTGTACAAATATTGTTTATAATTTAAATTACAAACAATAGTTTACATTAATTTAAATATTAAATAAAAAGAAAACTATCCTATTTATTTCTAATTCTTCATTCTTCACTTCGCTCCGGTGCTCCATTTTTCATCTGCAAAAGAAAAGAAAGGAAAAGTCAAAAGCAGTTGAATTAAAAAGACAGATAAAATTTGCAATCATCATTAAGGGCCACTGACTGGGATCAGTTAACCCTCTCTGCAAATCACGGGATTTCTCCCGGTTCACAAAGAGGGAAGAATTTTATCATGAATGCAAAATGTCAAAATGCCTAATTTTAAAATGTCAAACTGCATGGTTCAGAAGTAAGTTCAAACCCAACTAAAATCCAAACTCTCATTTTCTATCAAAAGCCAAAGGTACAAACTTACTGTCAAGAATACAAAATCTACCCAAGCTGTCAAAAGAAGATTTGGCAAAGATATGGAAGATATCAAAAAAAGCACACAAGCTGTCAAAGAAAGATAAAGATGCAGAGGAAATCTTATATGCAAGCAAGTTCTCTTTTATCATTTTTTCCCATCAAATAGCCCTTTCAGAAAAATAGTACAAAAAAGAATCATATTATAATATCCAACTGTACTATAGAGAGAGAAAAGGAAGAGATAGAAGCAGGTTTTTCAGGCTTAGGCAGGATAGATAAGAAGAAAAGATATACAAAAGGAAGAACAACACAGTTCAGGAAAAAAAAAGGAAAATATACCAAACTGCTAAGCAAGAACAAAAACCTGCTAAGAGTTCAAACCTAAGGCCAGTTCAGGCCTGAATATCCCAAGCCTACTGAAGCCTTTTAACCTGCTAGCACAAACATAACCAGAATCAAGGCCAAACCTGAAACTTGCTGTCTGCATTCCAACCAAGGCCAAAAAACCATTTACCAACCAAGCATACTCGCCTGAGACCTCACAAACCTAAACCTGTGAAACCTCAAAACCCACATACTGTCAAAACACATAAACATACAAACCTGTCACAAACACATAAACTGAAGCGTAAACAAATCAATGCCAAAACTGAACCAACATCAAGCCTAACCAAAACCACTACAAACACATAACCTCAAAAGCCATACTAAGGTACAAACCTGTTGAACCCCTGTCAAACAACCATTAACCTGCTAAAACTCAGAAACCAACCATAGTATAACTCCCACAAACATCTTACCTGCTAACACCACCAAGCCAACCAGAACCATTTTTCTAACCCTCTAAGCCTCAGAAACCCTTTCATCATAGGCAGTAAATATTCAAGGCAAACTCAACGAAAGTTCTAGGCAACTGTAAGAGAAGAAGAAAGAAGCATACTAATTCCAAAACCCACGAGCCCTCAGTAGAAAACATCATGGGGCAACAAATAAAACATACTCAAAAGCAAACGTTCGAGGCAACAAGCAGACAATAAAGGCAAAGAGAAGAGATAAAGAAGTGAATCTTTTTTAAGAGGGTTTTTCAGGTCAAATCATCATGAAACCCAATAAGCAGGCAAAGTAGGTAAAGAGATACAAAGATACCAGGGTCTCAAAGCAAGCTAGCGTCTTCACCGTCCCTCCGCTCGTCCCGGCCTCCTGAGCGCCACATCCCCTGTCTCTCCTCCTTCTCCAAGGTCAGGTAGTACGTTCTTCTCCCTCTCTTTTTCTCCTTCACCCATAATAACAAAAGATTAAGGTTTTAGCTCAAAGTGAATAAACATACAAATTCGTAAAAAAGGGACATAAAAAACATTGAAATCAAACCTCGTATCACAAGACCACTGGGCTCATGCCATAGAGGGAAGAGAGACTTGGGGGAGCGGCGCTGGCGGCTAGACGGAGGAATTGTAACCAGAAGATGAAGTTGAACGAAAAGTATGAACGGTGCTGTCCAAACCCTAAGCCTTTCGGTTCTCAACTGAACAACAATTCTCAAACCCTAAAATTATTCTGACCCTCAAACGGGCCTTGCCCGTTCTGCATTGCCCAAAGCCCATTAAGATTTTTACTTTTCTAACAAAACATTTTATTTAAACCTCTTTTCTTTATATTATATAAACATTTTTTTATTACAAAATCATATTAATAATAAAATACATTTTTTACATTTTTAATATTTACAATATAATTGAAAACATTCTTCTTGTCATTTAATTAAAACATTATTTCCTTTTGTACATAAATAATTAAGATACATTTTTTATTTATCATATGATTAAAATTGAAAATACTCTTTCTTATTTAATTAAGATACATCTTGGTACATAATTGAAAACACTTTCTTTTCATTAAAACATTTTTGTACATAACATATGAAAATATACTTTTTTATATACATAATGAAAACCTAGAAATATTTTCTTTTCTTAAAACATCATTTCATACACGATTTAATTAAAACTTGAACATACAATTAAAACATTTTCTTTTGTGCATATTAAAAGTATACAAATCAAAGATTCATTAAACGCTTAATTATTCTTTAGGTTAAATAAATATCCTAATACACATTAAATTCACATTCCGCACCTGTAAATAATCACATATACATCTCACACTTACACTTACACAATACATTCACATTGCTCCTACATACTTGTTTATCTTATATATTGATATTCGTCATATTACATTTGATCGCAAATTCGATTTGGTTGTAACTTATTGGATACTATGAGTCTCATCCCCATTCATACACTTGTACCCCCACTCCCGGATACTATTTTGTAATAGCGTAGATTTTACATTCCGCAATTTACAGTTTTCCAATTATACCATGGTTAGACCTAGGGTTTGCATGTACATAAAATCAAACGCTAGATAACCTAATACAAGACAAATACATGTAATCAATACACAATCACACTTGCACCCTCTAGGGTAATCCCACATGTTGCCTTCCAAAATGGGCCATGCTTGCACGTCGAGTATCTTTGGCAAAACCAAATCAAATGATCATAAGTCTCAAAGTGTTGCCTAAACGGAATGATCATAGTCCCTTCAAAGCAAATTGCCAAAGACACTTGGCACCATTGCATTCATGGTCCATACGACGACCCGCGCCCGTCCCGAATAAACTTCCTAAACGCAAGATTGTCCACCAAATTCAATGGTGGAACAAAATTGTTAAAAGGGGTTGAAAACATAGAGAAAACCTTTGAGTACAATAGGGTAGACAAAACTCTTAGTTACTTGAGATCAACTTGCAAAAAAAACACTTGCCTTCTTTTCAAAAACCCCAATCCACAACACTTTCAAACAAACTCTCAAAAACATTTGAAACATCTTTTCGAAAAGATCCACACTTTTGTAAAACACTCAAACACGAGTCAAATACATTGGTCGCCTAAGACAAGGCATCTCTTCAAAAACATTTTCAAAACACACACACACACCACATTTTCAAGCAATCGAAAAAACAAGGCAAGTGATCTAAAAAACCAAGTAACTAAGAGCCCATGGATAACCATGGATGAAAAGGGTGCTAATGCCTTCCCTTTTCATAATCTACCCCCCGAACCCACGAAATATCTCAAAAGGTTTTTGCTGTGCTTTTTTAACCTTTCCTTTAGGATAAAGTAAAAAGTCGGTGGCGACTCTTGCTCAACCGCACAAGTGCGAATACGAACGCAAAACACTAGTCAGTTCTCCCACCGTATCACAGAACTGGCGACTTTGCTGGGGAAAATTTTAAAGTGGGGTTACCTTAGGGTTTAGATCACCTTTGTTTTCAATTGATTGCTTTGTTTGCTTTACATTTGTGGGCTTTGTATCGGAGTTTCATAGATCCTAACCCGGATCTGGGGAATACCCTTTTAGGTAGCATAATCTGTGAGGGACCTGTCTGGCGTATACCGACATGGGTGAAGCAGTGGCTACGTTGGTGTGGCGTCTTGGTCTGTACCGATATCCCTCGTGTTGAAACGGGGAGAATATGGGTCTTCCAAGGAGTCATTAAGCACCAACCGACCTTAGAACCTTAAATTGACCAACTTGGCCATTAGAACAGTAGCAGTATGCTACACTCATTGAGACTAAACTCTCGAGATGGTTCCGGCCGCGAGAAAAGGTTGCGATGCTGGAGTTATGACCGATTGAGGGTAGCCAATGATATGAGATCCTCTAGAACCCGATTACTTTTGATAAGACAGGTTTTAACCAACGAACTGAAAGAGGGTAGTACCTGAACCTCATGCAAGCCTAAACCTAAGGCCTTGTGTGCTTTGTGTGAATATGTTTGTCTGTATATACACGCACTTGCTTTTGGCATACATGTACATAACATCATGACATCATACCATAGCATTTTCAATAACCATTTCAAGGATCTCGAGGGTTCTTTTGATGCAGGGTTACGTTGAACCAGACGTCTATCAAGGGGCAAGAGGTTTCTCCTCTAACCAATCCAGTCAAAGATCAAGTGCAACAACTTGAATCAGTGGCTATGACCCACTTGACATGGTGAGCTTGATTCTCGTGGAAAGACGTCCACTGATACAAAGTTCTCCAATCAAAGTTCAAGAACAACAACTCGAATCAGTGGCTATGACCCACTCGACATGGTGAGCTCGATTCTCGTGGAAAGACGTCCACCGGTGCAGAGATCTCCAATCCAAGAGCAGAGTTCAACCTCTAACATTTTCTTGTGTTTACCCCAAGAGATCCTTGAAAGCATGCATCCACATATCATGCATTGCATTTTGACAGTCTTTCCTTTTTCAGGTTTCCTTACTCTCCTGCTGTTTATTTCAGCAAGAGATGGCTCTAGAAAGGTCTGTCAAAGACATCCAAGACCAGACTGCTCAGCTGCAGGAGATGTTCCTGAACTTGTCTCTGGGGCAAGAAGAGATGAAAGCTCTCCTCACCAAGGGCTTGGGGAATTCCAACAATGCCAGGATTGATCAGCTTGCGGAGCTGCAGTTTGATCTGACAACACTGAGGACTCGAATGATGGGACTGTTGGTGGGCCAGATGGCTCTCATCCAAGACCTATCTCAAAGACAAGAGGAACTCAGAGTTCTTGTCCGCCAACTGCTTCCAAACAACCAACTGGGGCAAACATCTGAGGTCGAAGAGCAAGTCACCGCTCAACCTCCATCAACTCAAGAAGACAAGGGGAAAGCTCCTTTGCTTGCTTCAGGGTCACAAGCCCATCAACAACCTCGCCAGCGTCAACGGGGTAATCGGCGTAAGCAAGAAAAGTCGGGAAGACATTTTACAGAGACTGAAATACCATCATTCTTTATACTGAAGCGTCTGTTGGAGGTCAATTTGCTTACCGTAAAGGACCCTCCTCAGAAGCCCAATACCTCCTCTCCTCACTATAATCCCGACGCATTCTGTGTTTACCACTCCTACAGCCCGAGACACGACACCAACGACTGTTGGGCCTTGAAGAACAAGATTCAAGATCTGATTGACATTGGGGTGCTGGAATTCATGCCAGACGGCGAGATGAAGATCTTCCGTTAAAGAGTTCTCCACTTGAAGTGACAAAGCTCAAGCTGAAAGACTTTTGCTTCTTTTTGAATTTTCAAAGTTGTAATTTCTTTTGCTGTCAAACAATTATCTGTTGATGTTAAACTCTGTTTTCATTAATGCATTGCATATGTTTGTCTTGAATTTATCTATTCGTTTCACTACTCTTATGCTTTTCTTTATGATATTTGACTCTTGATAAAAAGCTATAAGCCTTTAGAGGGAGGATGACGAAACAATACCATGATCTTATACAGTATGCTTTTGAACAGACCTTGCTGATGATGTACAGGCATTTCTTTCAATTCCCAAACACTGGAGTTATAAGGAAGTTAATCCCTAGTCAACCCCTTCGAGCCAAAGAAGTAGGAGTTTTCTGTTCTAAACAATCAAAACCCTTGATATAAACCTGGGGCAGGGTAGTCTCTCAGTTAATTCAAAAGAAAATGCGCATTGAAGTCGCAAACTCTCAGTTCGTAATACAACGAACGACGTCAAAAAGAAAAAGAAAAAGAAAGCATTCCTTTGGAATCAAAAAACAAGGGTGGTTCCCTATCACATAGACAGTAAATCTCTCAAAAGAGAAAAGCCCGCCGAGCCAAAACCTATAAAGGAGGCTTAAGAAAGCTGGGGCATCCCGCTGACAATAATCTCGGAAAACGGTAACAGTCAGGCAAAAGTTAGGGATAACAAATCAAAATCAAAATAGTGAGGTCATTACAAAATCCTCAACAACATGAAAAATGTTGAAAAAGAAATGATGACTGTCTCCCAAAAATTCAAACTGGTGAACCATCGCCCAAAAGTCGTTCCAAACTCAAAACAGAGTGCGACGCACAATTAACTGAGCTTAGGTTGAAGGATATCACGAAGAGCGGGTGGGTACAAATATACTTTGAGCCTTTATCCTTTGTTTCTTAAACCGTGAACCAAGCCACGTTACAACCCTTCAAAAGTCCTAATTGAAGCATGGGTTAGTTCGAAAGCATACTGTTACAAAAGGTATCCTGACTCCTGTAGGGCTTTGCTTTAAATCTTGTGTTGACTTGTCTTATGAAAAGTTTTCTGCTAAAAACGCATTTTTTCAAAACTTCGAGACAAACATAAACTTTGCATTGCTTGAATATCACTGTCTGCATTTGGTTTTTTTGTTTGACAGCGAAGAAATTCATACAGCGAATGTTCAGAGGAACGAAAACTCTCTCAGTAAGCAAAATCACTTCAAGAGGATAACACTTCCATCAAATCTCCTATCAACAAGGGGCATGACATATCACAGTTCAATTAACCTGGGGCAGTCCAGTCAAGGTACAACAAATCTTTCAAAGTTCAGTTAACCTGGGGCAGTCCAGTCAAGATTTCAAGAAATCTCTCAATATGCAGAGTAGTCTGATTCAAGATTCCTTCTTCACCACTTGGGGCATTCGAATGTCAAAAGTGTTCAACAAATCAACTACAACAATTCCAGATTCGACTCCTGTATCCAGCCATGGCATATCTGTTGACCACATTTCCAGACTCGATTCCTGTATCTAGCCAGGGCACGTCTGAAGAGTTTGAAGATTCGATTCCTGTATCCAGCCAGGGCATATCTATCAACTATTACAATTCCAGATTCGACTCCTGTATCCAGCCAGGGCATATCTGTTGATCACCTTTCTAGACTCGATTCCTGTATCTAGCCAGGGCACGTCTGAAGAGTTTGAAGATTCGATTCTTGTATCCAGCCAGGGCATATCTATCAACTATTACAATTCCAGATTCGACTCCTGTATCCAGCCAGGGCATATCTGTTGATCACCTTTCCAGACTCGATTCCTGTATCTAGCCAGGGCACGTCTGAAGAGTTTGAAGATTCGATTCCTGTATCCAGCCAGGGCATATCTATCAACTATTATAATTCCAGATTCGACTCCTGTATCCAGCCAGGGCATATCTGTTGATCACCTTTCCAGACTCGATTCCTGTATCTAGCCAGGGCACGTTTGAAGAGTTTGAAGATTCGATTCCTGTATCCAGCCAGGGCATATCTATCAACTATTACAATTCCAGATTCGACTCCTGTATCTAGCCAGGGCATATCTGTTGACTACATTTCCAGACTCGGTTCCTGTATCTAGCCAGGGCACGTCTGAAGAGTTTTAAGATTCGATTCCTGTATCCAGCCAGGGCATATCTATCAACTATTACAATTCCAGATTCGATTCCTGTATCCAGCCAGGGCATATCTATCAACTATCACCTTTCCAAATTCGATTCCTGTATCCAGCCAGGGCATGTCTGAAGAATTCCAGATCAACACCTGTAACAAGCCAGAAAATTATCTACATCATCACTTGGGGCATTCGAATGTCAAAAGTGTTCAAAGACCGATGCAGTTTTACACAAGCTCATCATCAGGAAACCCTACACCGGTTCCTCTTCAAGATTTCTGAAAACAGTTCACGGGTTCTCCAAGTAAACGGATGTTAACCTATCGCTTGATTCAGATTCTTCTCAAGCTAACTCCACTCAGAGTCAAACTTCATTATCTCCAGCAAAGTAAAACTACACATTATCAATCCCCAGCGGAGCCAGACCATTGAACCTTCTCCCCACAGAGTTTTGGAGAGGGCAAATCTTGAGTTCCCCAGTGAAGTCGCCAGAGTTACTTCCCACCGAGCCGAGGATTCTCAATCTTACCTCCCCAGCATGAGCCTACTAGATTGGAACTCCCCCAGTAGAGGTCATCAGGAATTCTCTTCCCCAGCAGCAGCCAAGGATCTATTTTCCCCAGCAGCAGTCAAAATGCTGTTATCTTCAGCCATCTCGGATTCAGTTATCCTCAGCAAGAATAGCTCATCAGCTTACATGCGCATTCATCACATTCATGTCATAAATATTGATGTCACGTACATTGCATCATGCATCATAACATTGCATACAACTAACCCTTTTCCTTTTCAGGTAAGATCAGTCGACAGACACAGATCATCTCCCAAGATTCATCCAGAAATAGTTCAGATGTGACCCGGACACGGCGACATTCTGATACTTATTCCAGATTCATTCAGATACATCATCAGGAAACCCTACACCGGTTTCTCTTCAACTTCAAGACTTCTGAAAATAGTTTACAGATTCTTCCCTACAACGGATGTCAATCTACCGACTTATTCAGACTCTTCTCAACCTTTGAAAACAGTTTACAGATTCTTCCCTATAACGGATGTCAATCTACCGACTTGTTCAGACTCTTCTCAACCTTTGAAAACAGTTTACAGATTCTTCCCAACAACAGATGTCAATCTACCAACTTGTTCAGATGCAACCTTTGAAAACAGTTTATAGATTCTTCCCTACAACGGATGTCAATCTACCAACTTGTTCAGTTTACAGACGCTTCCTAACAACGGACGTTGCTCTTTTGCTTGTTCAATCTCAACTCCTGAAAATAGTTTACGGGTTCTCCAGACATGGACGTCAACCTGTTGCTTACTCGGACCCCTAATTCAGAGATGTTCCAAAACATGGATGCCCTTCTGATACTTGTCCACTCACCATTGACATACAGTTCGACATGTCCAGATGGCATCTATAAGCCCATCCTCCTACCAGCAGTCACCAGATGGCATCTTTAAGCCCATCACCAAATGGCATCTCTAAGCCCATTCCCCGACAAGATTTTATCGCACCAGATGGCATCTTTAAGCCCATCACCAAATGGCATCTTTAAGCCCATTCACCTCCACCATCATATCGCCGAGTGCAAATTTTCTGGGCACTTTAGTGTCCAATCTTCTTTTACCTTCAAGTCGCGAAAGGCAAACTTGCCAATCTAACTCTTCAGGTCCAAGAAGATTGAACAGGGGCAACTGTTGTACCCCAAAATTTGCCCTCGCATTTTTCCACAAGAAATCTCAGCTTCAGGCATTTCCTGATTTTTCAAACTGGCTCAAGAATCGGACAAACAGACTTTTCTTGTCAGTCAAGCGAAATTAGGGTTTTTTTACTGATTTTCAGGACTCTGGATTGTTTCACAGTTGGCTTAGGGTTTTGGATGATTTTTGGTTCAATTTTGATCAGGCGAGCGTTATTTGGCATTTAATCAAGAATTAAGGTTTTATGGGCATATTCTCAGCAAAATTAAAATTCCACAGCACTTTGCAAGATTTTCCAAGATTCGGGTTGGATTCGCATTGTTTTGACTTAATCAGTAAAAGAGGCAGTTGGGTTGAATTCATGTTGTTTTGTTGAGCCAGTCAAAGGAGATGTGCAGTTTGGAATTACAGTACTTGGCAAAGAATCAGTGAAAAAAGGAATGCGCTTGATTAGGTTATTTTGGTTAACTGCTCCTTTGCTTTGGATATTGGAAAGGACAGGTTTAATTGGTCAATTACTAAAGCATTGTTTTATTTAAATTATTTATTATTCTAAATTAAGTAATTGAAATTTATTTTTCAATTATTTTAATTCAAAGAGTTTTAAATAAATAAATAAACAATAAAGAAAGAGAATTAGAATTAGTTGGATAATAAAGATTTTATTGATATTTGAATTATTTGTACAAATATTGTTTATAATTTAAATTACAAACAATAGTTTACATTAATTTAAATATTAAATAAAAAGAAAACTATCCTATTTATTTCTAATTCTTCATTCTTCACTTCGCTCCGGTGCTCCATTTTTCATCTGCAAAAGAAAAGAAAGGAAAAGTCAAAAGCAGTTGAATTAAAAAGACAGATAAAATTTGCAATCATCATTAAGGGCCACTGACTGGGATCAGTTAACCCTCTCTGCAAATCACGGGATTTCTCCCGGTTCACAAAGAGGGAAGAATTTTATCATGAATGCAAAATGTCAAAATGCCTAATTTTAAAATGTCAAACTGTATGGTTCAGAAGTAAGTTCAAACCCAACTAAAATCCAAACTCTCATTTTCTATCAAAAGCCAAAGGTACAAACTTACTGTCAAGAATACAAAATCTACCCAAGCTGTCAAAAGAAGATTTGGCAAAGATATGGAAGATATCAAAAAAAGCACACAAGCTGTCAAAGAAAGATAAAGATGCAGAGCAAATCTTATATGCAAGCAAGTTCTCTTTTATCATTTTTCCCCATCAAATAGCCCTTTCAGAAAAATAGTACAAAAAAGAATCATATTATAATATCCAACTGTACTATAGAGAGAGAAAAGGAAGAGATAGAAGCAGGTTTTCAGGCTTAGGCAGGATAGATAAGAAGAAAAGATATACAAAAGGAAGAACAACACAGTTCAGGAAAAAAAAGGAAAATATACCAAACTGCTAAGCAAGCACAAAAACCTGCTAAGAGTTCAAACCTAAGGCCAGTTCAGGCCTGAATATCCCAAGCCTACTGAAGCCTTTTAACCTGCTAGCACAAACATAACCAGAATCAAGGCCAAACCTGAAACCTGCTGTCTGCATTCCAACCAAGGCCAAAAAACCATTTACCAACCAAGCATACTCGCCTGAGACCTCACAAACCTAAACCTGTGAAACCTCAAAACCCACATACTGTCAAAACACATAAACATACAAACCTGTCACAAACACATAAACTGAAGCGTAAACAAATCAATGCCAAAACTGAACCAACATCAAGCCTAACCAAAACCACTACAAACACATAACCTCAAAAGCCATACTAAGGTACAAACCTGTTGAACCCCTGTCAAACAACCATTAACCTGCTAAAACTCAGAAACCAACCACAGTATAACTCCCACAAACATCTTACCTGCTAACACCACCAAGCCAACCAGAACCATTTTTCTAACCCTCTAAGCCTCAGAAACCCTTTCATCATAGGCAGTAAATATTCAAGGCAAACTCAACGAAAGTTCTAGGCAACTGTAAGAGAAGAAGAAAGAAGCATACTAATTCCAAAACCCACGAGCCCTCAGTAGAAAACATCATGGGGCAACAAATCAAACATACTCAAAAGCAAACGTTCGAGGCAACAAGCAGACAGTAAAGGCAAAGAGAAGAGATAAAGAAGTGAATCTTTTTTAAGAGGGTTTTTCAGGTCAAATCATCATGAAACCCAATAAGCAGGCAAAGTAGGTAAAGAGATACAAAGATACCAGGGTCTCAAAGCAAGCTAGCGTCTTCACCGTCCCTCCGCTCGTCCCGGCCTCCTGAGCGCCACATCCCCTGTCTCTCCTCCTTCTCCAAGGTCAGGTAGTACGTTCTTCTCCCTCTCTTTTTCTCCTTCACCCATAATAACAAAAGATTAAGGTTTTAGCTCAAAGTGAATAAACATACAAATTCGTAAAAAAGGGACATAAAAAACATTGAAATCAAACCTCGTATCACAAGACCACTGGGCTCATGCCATAGAGGGAAGAGAGACTTGGGGGAGCGGCGCTGGCGGCTAGACGGAGGAATTGTAACCAGAAGATGAAGTTGAACGAAAAGTATGAACGGCGCTGTCCAAACCCTAAGCCTTTCGGTTCTCAACTGAACAACAATTCTCAAACCCTAAAATTATTCTGACCCCCAAACGGGCCTTGCCCGTTCTGCATTGCCCAAAGCCCATTAAGATTTTTACTTTTCTAACAAAACATTTTATTTAAACCTCTTTTCTTTATATTATATAAACATTTTTTTATTACAAAATCATATTAATAATAAAATACATTTTTTACATTTTTAATATTTACAATATAATTGAAAACATTCTTCTTGTCATTTAATTAAAACATTATTTCCTTTTGTACATAAATAATTAAGATACATTTTTTATTTATCATATGATTAAAATTGAAAATACTCTTTCTTATTTAATTAAGATACATCTTGGTACATAATTGAAAACACTTTCTTTTCATTAAAACATTTTTGTACATAACATATGAAAATATACTTTTTTATATACATAATGAAAACTTAGAAATATTTTCTTTTCTTAAAACATCATTTCATACACGATTTAATTAAAACTTGAGCATACAATTAAAACATTTTCTTTTGTGCATATTAAAAGTATACAAATCAAAGATTCATTAAACGCTTAATTATTCTTTAGGTTAAATAAATATCTTAATACACATTAAATTCACATTCCGCACCTGTAAATAATCACATATACATCTCACACTTACACTTACACAATACATTCACATTGCTCCTACATACTTGTTTATCTTATATATTGATATTCGTCATATTACATTTGATCGCAAATTCGATTTGGTTGTAACTTATTGGATACTATGAGTCTCATCCCCATTCATACACTTGTACCCCCACTCCCGGATACTATTTTGTAATAGCGTAGATTTTACATTCCGCAATTTACAGTTTTCCAATTATACCATGGTTAGACCTAGGGTTTGCATGTACATAAAATCAAACGCTAGATAACCTAATACAAGACAAATACATGTAATCAATACACAATCACACTTGCACCCTCTAGGGTAATCCCACATGTTGCCTTCCAAAATGGGCCATGCTTGCACGTCGAGTATCTTTGGCAAAACCAAATCAAATGATCATAAGTCTCAAAGTGTTGCCTAAACGGAATGATCATAGTCCCTTCAAAGCAAATTGCCAAAGACACTTGGCACCATTGCATTCATGGTCCATACGACGACCCGCGCCCGTCCCGAATAAACTTCCTAAACGCAAGATTGTCCACCAAATTCAATGGTGGAACAAAATTGTTAAAAGGGGTTGAAAACATAGAGAAAACCTTTGAGTACAATAGGGTAGACAAAACTCTTAGTTACTTGAGATCAACTTGCAAAAAAAACACTTGCCTTCTTTTCAAAAACCCCAATCCACAACACTTTCAAACAAACTCTCAAAAACATTTGAAACATCTTTTCGAAAAGATCCACACTTTTGTAAAACACTCAAACACGAGTCAAATACATTGGTCGCCTAAGACAAGGCATCTCTTCAAAAACATTTTCAAAACACACACACATACCACATTTTCAAGCAATCGAAAAAACAAGGCAAGTGATCTAAAAAACCAAGTAACTAAGAGCCCATGGATAACCATGGATGAAAAGGGTGCTAATACCTTCCCTTTTCATAATCTACCCCCCGAACCCACGAAATATCTCAAAAGGTTTTTGCTGTGCTTTTTTAACCTTTCCTTTAGGATAAAGTAAAAAGTCGGTGGCGACTCTTGCTCAACCGCACAAGTGCGAATACGAACGCAAAACACTAGTCAGTTCTCCCACCGTATCACATGATCCATCTTAGAGATTAACAAGGTAGTATGAGTCAACATATACTGTCTTAGTCGGCGACCATCCCATGCCAAAGTGCAGCAAGTTTTCTCGAGCAGTGAGTGTCCTGTTTCATAGTCAGTAAAGTTTTTGCTAAGGTAGTATATTGCATTCTCTTTTCGACCAAACTCCTCATGTTTCCCAAGTACACACCCCATTGAGTTCTCTAACATTGTTAGATATATGATCAAAGGTCTTCCTTCATATGGTGGCATCAAAATTAGAGGTTCTTGGAGGTATTCCTTGATCTTGTCAGAAGCTACCTGACAATCGTAGTTCCACTTTACTACTTGATCTTTCGTCAGCAACTTGAAGATCGGCTCACAAGTAGCGGTCAAATAAGAAACAAATATGGAAATATAGTTTAATCGTCCCAGAAAACCTCTGACTTCCTTCTCAGTACGGGGAGCTGACATTTCTTGAATGGCTTTGACCTTGGCAGGACCAACCTCAATACCTTTACCACTGACGATGAAACCTAGGAGTTTACCGGATCTTACCCCAAAGGTACACTTGTTTGGATTCTATCTCAGCTTGTACTTCTTCAATATCTCAAACAATTTGTGTAGGTGGTCGAGCTATTCTTTCTTAGTTTGAGATCTGGCTATCATATCATCGACGTAAACCTCTATCTCATGATGTATCATGTCATGGAACAAAGCTACCATAGCATGTTGATATGTTGCACTAGCGTTCTTTAACCCAAAAGGCATAACCTTGTACCAGAAAGTGCCCCACTGTGTGACAAAAGTAGTTTTCTCCATGTCTTCAGGTGCCATCTTGATTTGATTATAACGGGAGAAACTGTCCATGAAGGAAAACACTTTGTGCTGAGCGGTGTTGTCAACCAGAACATCAATATGTGAAAGCGGAAAGTCATCTTTGGGGCTTTCCCTATTCAGATCCTTGTAGTCTACACACATATGCAACTTGCCATCCTTCTTCGGTACTGGAACCACATTTTCAACGCACTGAGGATAAGACGTAAGAACTAAGAAACCTGTGTTGAACTACTTCATAACCTTAGCTTTGATTTTTTCAGACATCTCAGGACGCATATGATGAAATTTCTGCTTTATTAGAGAACAACCTTCTTTCATCGGTAGACGATGAACCACAATATCAATATCAATCTGTGGCATGTCTTTGTATGACCAAGCAAAGATCTCAACATAGTCACACAACATCTGGATTAATCTTATCTTGACACTATCTTCTAGGTTGGCACCTATCTTGACTTATTTCTTGTCCTCTTTAGTACCCAAGTTCACAACCCCGAGTGGCTCTTCATACGGTTGTATGGCTCTTTCGTCTTGCATTAACAACCTAGCAAGCTCTCCATGTACTTCACAATCTTCCTCA
Source organism: Vicia faba (assembly GCA_948472305.1). NCBI lineage: Eukaryota > Viridiplantae > Streptophyta > Magnoliopsida > Fabales > Fabaceae > Vicia > Vicia faba. The sequence continues at coordinate 815,858,522 of OX451741.1, read as the reverse complement.
CCTTCATCCTCGACTTGGTAGATGGGATTTTCAAAGTCATAATTGGTAATAACATAATTGTTATCAATGGGATCCATAGTGAATATGGATCTACAATTTGTTGTGTGGGTGTGTGTAAGAACACATAGCTATTTTGAAAGTAATAAAGTAAAATAAATACATAGAGCGCAAAATTTGAATGCAAACGTCCAATGTTTTATTGAATGAAAATATGCGAATGAAATGACAACCCTAACAAATGGACCGTTGTGCCCCGGGTAAGGCACAAGGCTTAAAGTTATTATTTTAAGAATTACATAGCCAAAACTTGAAGGCAAAAAGAAACAGAAAATAACATTTACTCCTGACTAAAGGAGATCGGTATAACATCTTTAGTATTCTAATTGCTGAGTCCATTGTCGGTGGTGGGAAAAATCCAGTTGTCTAGGTCATAGTCACTATCAGCATCTTCTACTGCGTTGAGTCCATTGTTGCTGACGTAGAATGCTGGTCTTCCAGCACGAGCATGACGAACAACCCTCTACAGTGAAACCCAAACCAAATTTGTCAGACTTGTAAGAAATGTCAATAATCTGACCCCAAGTAGTACAACCACCTTCTTCTATTAAAACTCTTGCATCCTTTAGAGAAGCCATTCTGGGTGAAACCCTGGTAACCTTAGGAATATCAAAAACGTCTTCAGTAGTGGTAGTTGTCCAATGAATAACTTCAAAAGTCTGGCAAGGAGTCTCGATGAATTCTCCGTCCATCTCAACATACTTAAATGAGTTTAAGTGACTTACCATGTACTCTTCTTCACCACAAATTGTGACAACCTTTCCTTTCACGAGATATTTCAGCTTTTGATGTAGAGTGGAAGTGACAACGCCTACCCTATGTATCCATAGGTATCCAAGTAAACAAGAACATGCCGGAAGAATGTCCATCCCATAGAAGGTAGATTCGAAGACCTACAAATCTACTTTGATCGGGAGAGCCCCTTCTCCATGCACCATCCTCTTTGAACAATCAAAGGCTCTGACCATAATGTCACTGGGTTTTAGCATAACCCCTTCATCGTCAAGACTGTCTAAAGCACCCTTCGGTAAAACATTTAATAAGGAAACCGTATCAACCAACACATGAGCTAAGGTAGTGCCCCTGCATTCAATAGAGACATATAGGTCCTTGTTATGGTTCCTTCCTTAGGGAGTCAAGTCAGCATCAGAAAAGCCTAGCATATTATCAGTGGTCAAACTAGAAACATAATTTTCAAATTGATCATCAGAGATTTCTTGTGGTACATGTGCAAATTTTAAGAACTGCACCAAAGCCTGAGCATGGGCTTCTGAGCACAACAATAGAGATACCATGGATATCTTGGAGGGAGTCTTCCTCAACTGTTCAACAATCTTGTAGTCACTTTTTCGGATGATTTTAGTACCTCCTCCATTTATTACCGGGAAGTATCTTCAGCGGTAACATCTTTAGGTGCCTCCGTCTAGGCATGCTCAGTCATTTGTTCTATGCCCCAAGTCTCATTAATTGACTCGTTAGTGGTAACACAAACTGGTGTGGCGACAGTCTTCAGAGAAATTTTGGGAGAGAAAATCCTTCCACTTCTAGTAACTTTACTGGTCCCAACAATATTGTCAATGTTGGAATCAGTTACTTCAATACCTTCACTTTCAACAGTCAATGGTTCTTGCTTGATGCCAAGGTAGTAGACGTCGGCCCCATGATTCCAAGGGACAGCCTTGTCAGAGGAGTATGGGATTAGTCTAGGTGGGGTGATTATCAGAGGAGCAACTCTAGGTTCAGCTATAATCTTCGTAGGGCCTTTGGCAGTGATCCTTATAGGAGTACCGAAAATTACATATACCTCTTCAAGCTCCAAGTCTTGAAACTAAATCTCAATAGAAGAAGTCTTCTCAACTAGAATTATATGGGTATCCATCAGATGCCGAATACCTTCTTTCAGTAGTTTGCAACCATTGGGTTGGGTTGCGCAGCAGTAGCATCTTTCAATGCAACCCAGAAATAATCTGGCTTGCAAAGGATTATTCTTAATAATCAGGAGTCGAGTAGTCAAGTCACTTATAATTTAAACATACAAAACATCATCAATAGCACTAACGCCTTTGTCGTACTTAGGCATAAGAGCGGTAATCACATTGAGGGTCTCAGGTGGATCAAATTCAATCTCTTAATTGTCAATCATATCTTGAATTTTATTTTTCAAAGCCCAACATCTATTTGTGTCGTGTCTGAGACTATTGGAATGATAGGCGCATCTTACATTAGGATTGTACTTGGGGGAGGAAATGTTGGGATTCTGAGGCGAATCTCTTAACTTTATCAACTCCTCCTTCAATAGATGTTGTAATATGTAACACCCCATTTTCCCATATGAATATTTATAATGAAATATATGACAAATGCATCAGAGTTCATAATGGGATGCCACATAAATCATAAAATCCATAAACTTCTCAAAATACTTTATTACTTCGTGTATCCAAAAATGGTTATTCGACAACGAAAAAGTCAACATAAAAGTAGTTCATTGACATTCTAGCCTTAACAACAATTCAAATCCATAATACATGGTCCATCACAAGTTTAAAAGAAAATGTGCAACATTTGAAATCATGCAAAACATAATGAAAATCCCAAATCCCGTGTTACATATTAGAGCGATTCCTAAGACTCAATCTGGTAACATCACTTCAAGCACTACTCGGGTACCTGATTATCTGTACTCCCGAAGAGTACAAACACAACAATACAAAATTGGTGATAATTTCATTCAATAATTACACGGTGAAATAAAACATGCTAAGGAGTAGTAAATCACAACAAACATAAAATTCATCACCAACAACCACCATCACATCATACAATATCAATTCAATGTTTATGCAATTCAATAATCCTACCTCAACATGCATGTGGTACCATCAAGGCATAACCCTTCAACTCAATGCCAATTGGGAAATAATAGAGCATAAGCCCTCAACACAACGCCAATCCAGGCCAACATCAGGGCATAAGCCCTCATCCATGAATGCATGCAATATGAACATGCAACAACGTGAAATCATACAACCACAAGGCATAATGCTTCATCACCATGGAAATTTAAGCCATCCACATCATCCTCATCATAATCACTAACATTGCCTCATACCGGCATCATCAGCAAAAGAACATCACAAGAAAACAACCCACAGTTTCAGTGTAACAACGGGGAATAATTCCTATTTTAACTTAGTTAATAGAATTATCCTTATAAATCTTTATTTCAATCCTTATAAATATATTTCATCGTGTTAGCTATCCAACGCTTCAAATGGCGTATCAAACGGAGTTACGGTTCAAAAGTTATAACCGTTACGAAATTGTCAAAAATTGGATTGCTTGAGTCGACGCATGCCCCCTTTGAGTCGACACATCGGTATTATGTCTGCCCCAGGTGTGCTCAGGTCGACCCAATGAGTCGATGCATACTGAGTTTTGAACCTGCATGAGTCGACGCATGACCTCTTTGAGTCGACGCATGCTATTTTATGCTGAAATTCTCTGCGATTTCACTAAATTTTGGGTCCTAAAACATCATCTAATCCTAGGAATTCATCATCCATTATCATCCTATGTTTCTACGTCAATTATACATCATTTGTGCATTATTATTCATCTTATATTTCATCAAATCCTCATCCAAAATCCTCAAATCCTAATTCTGATTACTTATAGGTTCTAGATTGGGGTTTTATGCAACAATCATCATAACAACGCAAATCACAACAACAATCACAACATAGCATCACATATCCATTTATAATCATATACAACACATTAATTCAATCAAACCAAACAAATTATGCATCAATCATATAAAACAACATAAGAGGGAAATGAACCCTCACTACCCTCTCATGTAAGATCACCAATTAGAGAATTCATTCACCCCCTTACCTTATGATTATTGTTAGCTTTCGATTGCTGTTCTCGTTCTATAAATTCCTCTTTGCCTCCATGTCTCCTTGTTCCCTAGCTTCTCCTTTGCTCTTCTCCCAATATCTCGACCATACCAAATGATCGTACAATTCTCTTTTTCCCTTAGTTATCAAAAGGACCCCTAATATCTTCCTCAATTGCCCTCACTTAGCATAATGCCATTTATCATCATGCCCTCACTCTTTCTACTAATTACCATCTTGTCCTTATTTTCTCTACACTTCTATTATTCTATTATTCTAATTACTTAAATCCAAATAATTCCAATTAATCACTATTAAATCTAAATAATTCCAAAATAAATATTTAAATTCCAAACCTTTTTACTAACTCATCCTACACCACACAACTCATCATCTTAAACACCTTATTCATCAAATCATCGCTATTTGTATCACAATTGCATCACGAATACACATCATATACTGTCACAAGGACTCACACAAGGCACCAAAACATCATAAATAAGCATCAAAACATCAAAACACCATCTACTTCACATAGACTCATATAATCATACTAAATTAATAAATTAAATAATTAATCTAAAATTAGGGGTGTTACAACATACTTAAAAGAATTTTCGTCCTAAAAAATTACCTGACGGAAACAACATTGGACAAAACTATCTCATCTGATCCTCGCGTTCCCAAGTCCAACTCTCACCATCTACTCTACCCTGCAACACCTTCACTAAGGAAATCTCTTTGCCTCGTAATTGCTTCACTTCTTGACCTTCTATTCACATTGGAAACATCTCAATAGTAAGGTTATCTCTCACCTGTACATCATCCATCTGAATCACATGGGAAGAATCTGCCATATACTTCCTCAATTGAGACACATGAAACACATCATGAAATTTCACAAGTGACAGTGGCTAAGTAAATCGGTAAGCCACCTCAACTACCTTCTCTGATATCTTATATGGTCCAACAAATTGCAACGTAAGTTTCCTTGATTCCAACATTCTACCGACACCGGTTACTAGAGTAACTCTCAAAAACACATGATCATCTTTCTTGAACTTAATGTCCTTTCTCCTCTTATCATGGTAAGTCTTATGACGACTTTAAGAAGCATTCATCTTCTCTTGGATCATATTTATCTTCTTATTTGTTTCTTGCACAACCTCAGGTCTGAGCACAACACTCTCACCTGACTCATACCAACACAATGGAGTTCTACACCTCCTACCATACAAGGCTTCATACGGTGCCATCCTAATACTAGAATGGAAACTATTATTATAGGTAAACTCAATCAACGACAAGTGGCTGTCCCAAGAACCTCCTTGTTCCAACACATAAGCCCTTAATAAATCTTCCAAATATTGGATAGTCCTCTCCATCTGACCGTTCATCTGCCGATGATATGCATAACTCAACCTCAACTTAGTACCAAAAGCATTCTGCAACCCGTCCAAAATTTCGAAGTAAACCTTAGATCTCTATCCGACACAATACTCGAAGGTATTCCATGCAATCTCATAATTTCTTCAATGTAAATCTCAACTATCTTCTCCACCGGATGCTCGATCTTCATCGGCAGAAAATGCACTGACTTAGTCAACCTGTCAACTATTGCCCAAATCAAATCATTGCCTCTAACAGTCTTTGGCAATCTCATCACAAATTTCATGGAAAAAATATCCCATTTCCACTCGGGAATACTCAACGGTTACATAATACCCATCGGCTTCTGATGATCATATTTCGACTCTTGACAAGTCAAACAAGCATAAACAAAATTAACAATTTCCTTTTTCATACTCGGCCACCAAAATAACTTCTTCAAATCTTGATACATTTTCGTAACACCTAGATGAGTACTCAATCCAATTCTATGTCCTTCCTCAAGAATACTCTTCTTAAGTTCTGGAACATCTAGAACATACACTTCATCACCAAACCCCATCGCACCATTCTCATCAATTCTGAACTTATCTCCTTTACCTTAGTTAATTAAAGTCAATTGATCAACTAACTTCAAATCAAACTTTTGACCTTCTCGAATTTCCTCTATTATACCACTAGTCAGCTTTAACATACTGAACTTCACACCATCAAGAGTTTCTACACACACCAAGCTCATATCTCGGAATTGTTCGATCATCTCCAATTCTCGAACCATAAGCATCGACACATATAGCGACTTCCTACTTAACGCATTGGAAACTACATTTGATTTATCAAGATGGTAACTCAAATCAAAGTCATAATTCTTCAGTCATTCAAACCACCTTCTATGTCTCATGTTTAATTCCTTCTGGTCAAACAAATACTTCAAACTCTTATGATCACTAAACACCTCAAACTTAGAACCAAAAAGATAATGTCTCCAAATATTTAACATAAACACCACCACTGCTAACTCTAAGTCACACGTAGGATAATTCCTCTCTTGACTATGAGTTGTCTAGAAGCATAGGCAACAACTTGTCCATTCAGCATTATCACACCACTAAGTCCCATCTTAGACACATTCATAATACACTACAAATGACTCACTCGGATTAGGCAAAACCAATACCGGAGAAGTCGTCAATATTTTATTTATTTCTACAAAAATTTCTTTACATGCAACATCCCATACTTGAAATGATGAGCGACTATCCTTTCGATAGAACATCAATCACTTTACACACCATCAAGCTAATAAAACAAGTCTATCCTGTCCAACATGATCCCGTCTACTATCAACAAGAGATTAAGGGTGACCAGTTCCTCAATTTGTCAATAGGTAGCTGACAATCATGATGGCGCATAAACCATCGTTGCTAAACTGGAATAGTGTTTCTTTAGAACTTATGCTCAAAGTTACCTAAAGCACCATGGTCCAATTAATCTCTCCTCAAACTATGATCTACACCTTGACAACTTAGCATAAAGTCCTTTCCTTTTCAACATTGTAATTCAAATCACAATGTTCGACATTCCCTTATTCTTACTTAGATTAACTCATAATATCATTAATAAACACCGCAACAAACTAACCCAAATATTTATAATGCCTACAAAAGTTCTAAAATTTTTCCTCTAACTATCATCACCCTTCATTTGAATCTGAAGGTAACCCTCCTTAATTTGATTATACGTAGACATACTCGCCTAACAATTGCTCCATCAAATTGCCAATCCTTTTGAAGTGGATATTTAATCTCAATCATTACTTTACTCAATGGTCGGTAATCCATACACGACCTCATTCAATTGTTGTCACAAACATACAAACCTCTAAGCCTCATATCCCAAGGGTTATCCTACTTGCTTAGCAGATACAAACACTAGTTCCCTACTGTCACTGAACTCAGATACACACTCTAGAGGTAAGTCACAAATATCTTTAGGAAAAAGATCAGGAATCACACAACACTGGCATATCACCAGCCTCACATTGCTCTCTATTCTTTGAGAAGAAAACATCAAAAATACCTGATCATTATTTCTGAAGACATCCCAACTTAACCTGCAGAAAAAAATCACGAATTCGTACTCTCTTCAGTTTCCAGAAACAACATAGACCCAACAATACTTGCGCTCTTTGTAACTCAGCAGTGTATTGCACCAACTCCCATACCTGAAACATATCAGAGAAGCAAAATCTTCTCCCCCACTTGTTTCAAACTAACCCTTGCAGATAAATAGTTAGAAAAATAAGCAAGTACCGACAGTGTTTCACACACATGTCACACACTAAGGAACAAACAACATTATTCAACCTGGCCGGACGAACCGACCTGCTCTGATACCAATTGTAACACCCCATTTTCCCATATGAATATTTATAATAAAATATACGAAAAATGTATCAAAGTTCATAATGGGATGCCACATAAATAATAAAACCCATAAACTTCTGAAAATACTTTATTACTTCATGTATCCAAAAATGGTTATTCGGCAGCGGAAAAACCAACATAAAAGTAGTTCATTGGCATTCTAGCCTTAACAACAATTCAAATACACAATGCGTGGTCCATCATAAGTTTAAAAGGAAATGTGCAACATTTGAAATCATGCAAAACATAATGAAAATCCTAAATCCCGTGTTACATATCAGAGCAACTCCTAAGACTCGATCTGGTAACATCACTTCAAGCACTACTTGGGTACCTGATTATCTGTACTCCCGAAGAGTACAAACACAACAACACAAAATGGGTGAGAATTTCATTCAATAATTACACGGTGAAATAAAACATGCTAAAGAGTAGTAAATCACAACATATAGAAAATTCATCACCAACAACCATCATCACATCATACAACATCAATTCAGTGTTTATGCAATGCAATAGTCCTACCTGAACATGCATGTGGTACCATCAAGGCATAAGCCTTTAACTCAATGCCAATTGGGCAATAATAGAGCATAAGCCCTCAGCACAACGCCAATCCATGCCAACATCAGGGCATAAGCCCTCATCCATGAATGCATGCAATATGAACATGCAAAAACGTGAAATCATACAACCACAATGCATAAGCTTTCATCACCATGGAAATTTAAGCCATCCACATCATCTCCATCATAATCACCAAATTGCCTCATATCGGCATCATCAGCAAAAGAATATCGCAAGAAAACAACCCACCGTTTCGGTGTAACAACAGGAAATAATTCCTATTTTAACTTAGTTACTAGAATTATACTTATAAATCTTTATTTTAATCCTTATAAATATAGCTCATCGCTTTAGCTATCCAACTTTTCGAACAGCGCATCAAACAGAGTTACAGTTCAAAAGTTATGACCGTTACGAAATTGTCAAAAATTGGATTGCTTGAGTTGAAGCATGCCCCCTTTGAGTCGATGCATCGGTATCATAGAAGTTCATCATCCATTATCATCCTATGCTTCTACATCAATTATATATCATTTGGGAATTATCATTCATCTTATATTTCATCAAACCCTCATCCAAAATCCTCAAATCCTAATTCTCATTATTTATAGGTTCTAGATTGGGGTTTTATGCAAAAATCATCATAACAACGCAAATCACAACAACAATCACAACATAGCATCACAGATCCATGTACAATCATATACAACACATCAATTCAATCAAACCAAACAAATTATTCATCAATCATATAAAACAACTTAAGAAGGAAAGGAACCCTCACTATCCTATCATGTAAGATCACCAATTAGAGAATCCATTCACCCCTTACCTTATGATTATTGTTAGCTTTCGATTCCTCTTATCATTCTACAAATTCCTCTTTGCCTCCATGTCTCCTTGTGCCATAGCTTCTCCTTTGCTCTTCTCCCAATATCTCGATCGTACCAAATGATCGTACAATTCTCTTTTTCCCTTAGTTATCACAAGGACCCCTGATATCTTCCTCAATTGCCATCAATTATCATTATGCCATTTACCATCACGCCCTCACTCTTTCTACTAATTACCATCTTGTCCTTATTTTCTCTACACTTCTATTATTCTATTATTCTAATTACTTAAATCTAAATAATTCCAATTAATCACTATTAAATCTAAATAATTCCAAAATAATTATTTAAATTCCAAACCTTCTTACTAACTCATCCTACACCACACAACTCATCATCTTAAATGCCTTATTCATCAAATCATCGCTATTTGCATCATAATTGCATCACAAATACACATCATATACTGTTACAAGGACTCACACAAGGCACTAAAACATCATAAATAAGCATCAAAACATCAAAACACCATCTACTTCACATAGACTCATATAATCATACTAAATTGATTAATTAAATAATTAATCTAAAATTCGGGGTGTTACATAATGCATGAGACAATGAAATGTTGATCTTAGCAAATTGTCTCCTGGGTGCGTCTGACATACGCTGATTTCCTTGTCGATGTTGTTGCACTGGTGCAGGATTAGAAATTAGCACAACTCCCACAGTCTGGTTGCGGTCATTTCTAGCACGACCCTTCTAGCCATACACAACATTAGTTTCTTTTTTACTGTTGAAATTCTTCTTCACAATATTTAAAGAGGCAACCACCTGAATTTTTCCACTCCTGAGTCTACCTTAAACCCTTTCCCCTATTAATAACAGCTCGGTGAATCCGGCTGAAGAGCTTCCGATCAGATGATTGAAGAAAGGACCTGTCTAAGTTCCCATAAACATATCAACCAACTTCCTATCAGATAAAGGAGGTTGAAATCTTCCAGCTAGATCCCTCCATTTCTGGACATACTCTTTGAAGCCTTCGTTCAAGCTCATAGTCATACTTTGTAATTGTACGCGAGTTGGTGCAAGATCAGCATTGTACTGGTAGTGTTTGTAAAAAGCAGCAACCAAGTCTTCTCAAGTACATATATTGGTCCCTTCCAGTTTATAGAACCATGCCAATTGTGTTCCTGACAAGCTTTCTTGAAAGAAATGCACCCATAACTTCCTATCAGTAGTGTGGGGTTGAATCTTCCAGACATTAGACCTTAAATGAAGCTTAGGACAAGAAACACCGTCATACTTCACAAAAGTAGAGACCTTGAATTTGTGAGAAACAACAACTCCTGAGACTAATCCCAACTCTTCAAAATCCAACCCTGGAACTCTCTAGATCTCCATAGCATTCATACGATCTTCCAGCTGTTTGTATTTGTCATTAGAAGGAGGATACTACTCATCTGAATGGTCTTCTTCTTCTTCTTCTTCATTAGAACCCTGGTTGTTATTCTCCTCAACTTTCACACTCTTATCATCTTCCTCTTGGTTATTATCTTCATTTGATAGGACCTTAAAATATAGAGCCCTCTTGATCGAACCTTTGAATATTCTACCCATATTAAGGATGATGAATGGTTTCTTAGTATTTTTCTTCCTCTCCTTTGTGATGAGGGTCTTCAGCTCTTCTTGCCCCTTGGCTAAGTCTAGGAACATTTGTTGAAATTGAGTGTTTTAAGCTTGAAGATCTTTGACGGTTTGTTCGAGAGCCATCTTTTAGTGAAATAAATAGCAAGAAGATGAGAAAGCCTATCTTGGGAAAACCTGTTATGTGATAATATGTATGGTATGTGGATGCATATGCAATGTTTTCAAGGATCTCTCGGTGTGATGAGTTGGGAGAACTGACTTGAGGGTTTTGCGTTTGATCGCAAATGTTGCGGTTAGCAAGAGTCGCCACCGACTTTTCTTTTATCCAAAAGGAAAGGTGAAAAAGCACAGGAAAGACCTTTGAGATTGTTTCTTGAGTTCGGGGGGTAGATTATGAAAAGGGAAGGTATTAGCACCCTTTTCATCCATGGTTTTCCATGGGCTCTTAGTTACTTGCTAGATCACTTGCTTTTTGTTTTGAAATTATGCTTTGTGTGGTTTTTAAAAGTATTTTGTAAAAGAGGCCATTATTTAGGCAACCTTTATAATGATTCTAGTTCGTAATAATGTATACAAAGATGTTTGTCTTTTTGAAAATGTTTTCAATGTTCGTAAAATGTTTGGAAATGTGTGTGTTTGTTTTGAAAATAGCAAAGATAGTTGTTTGGAAATAGAGCAAGTAACTAGAAGTAATCTACCTACTCAAATGTCTTTCTTGTTCATTTTCTATTCCTTTGACATTGTTGTCTTACTATTGATTTGGTAAGAAACCCTATCTTTGGATGTAAACGGGACGGGCGTGGGTCATCGTATAACCATGATTAGCAATGTTGCAAAGTAACTTAGCATTTTTGAGGGACCAAGATCATTTTGCAAGGCAACTTAGAATAGCGTCATCGAGGAACTATGATCTTATACTTGTTTGTTATGCCAAGATACATCGCATGCATAATATGACCATTTTTGTATAAGGCAACCAAGTGGGGAAACCCTAAGGATGCTTGTGTGCAAGTGTGTCATTTTCATGCTTTGATTTTGTCTTGGATTTAGGGTTTTCTATTTGATTTGCTTTTATCTTTCCATTCAAACCCTAATTACTAGCATGGTATGTAAAAATCGGTAAATTGCGTAATTTAAAGATTAATATGCTATTACAACATTTTTATGGGAGGGGGGAATACAAATTATAAGTGGAGATTTGCAATAATGTAAATCTAATTAAGCTATTACAACCAAATCGAATTCGTACAAATATTGGAATAAATAAATACAACATTTAAATATGCAATATAATGTATATGCAAGAAAGGGATTTTTGTTTTGCTTTTTATGTGAAAAGAAATTTTGAACTAAACCTAATAACTTAAGAAAAAAAAGAAATTAATCCTTGAGAACAAAACTTAACCCTAATTTCTAATTTAAAAGAAAATAAAGTTCTTTAGGTATTATTTTTTGTGTATTTTTGTATTAAAAATAATAAATAATATTTTATGAAAATATTTAGTTTTTATATGCCAAAATAAATATTTACAAGTATGAAATGAAAAGGAAATAAAAAATTAACCTAAGTCTATTTTATTTATGTTTACAAGTTTATTTAAGAAAAATGATTAATATATATATAGTTTAATAAAAATATTTTTTATGTGAAAATGAAATAAAATAAACAAAATGCAATATTTATCAATTTTTATATTTTCCATGATTTTATGTATTAAAGAAAATATTAAATAAAACAAAAAAAGAAAATAAAACAAATAAATAATAAAGATTGGGCCAAGGGTGCTGTAAGGAGACATGGAGTAGTATGTTAGCAAAAACACTAAGGCCCAAAGAACCAAGCCCACGCTGCCAGAAACCAAAAAAAGCTGAAAAAAATGAGAAAAAAATGTAAAAGGTAGCGCCAAGGTTCGAACCCACGACCTGGGCATTGCCAGCGCGCTACCTTGCCACTGGGGTGACTGTACATCAGTTAGCTTATATGAAACAATAAAAACATAAAGTAAAAAGCTTCCTGGCCCTGTACTTCATCTTCTTCCTCAAGCTGGCCAGACCTCTTGTAACTCTTTCATCTCTCAACAAAAATGGAAATTGATAACATGAATATTATAGCATTTTGTCTCACGACTCTAACCATGCGCGTAGCTAAAACTATAAGTCCAAGATTAAAGAGAATTTTAATGGCCCTAATTCTTAACCTAATTTTTACAGGAACTTCAAGCTCAAAATTCTCTCAGCTCAGGCCAAATAAATGCAAGTTATAGATATGTATAACTTCTTAGCAATGATGTCTACATTGTTTATTCACAAATCGTGGTCAATGGATGCCTGTATGAAGAGATAAAAGTTGGAGTTTTTACCTCTTTCAGTTGAGATCGTGAATGGAGTTTGAGTGATATTTATGAAGGCCTGAAGATTGCTTGAGCTTGCTTGAACCTCCCTGAGTGTGTTCCAATCCTTACCTTGCTTTGAAAGTGTCTGAAACTCTCTATCCAAGTCAACCTGCAAGCTTTGAAAACAAAAATGGCAGATGAAGAAGGAGGAGTTACAGTGCAGGGATGATGGTCTGGATCACTTAGATATGAAGTAGGTAAAGTGTTTGGATGATTAAAACTTGAAACGCACGAGCCAATTTGTGGATTGCTATGCTTATGTTCAAACTGCAAGCTTTTGACAGGTTTTTGGTGAGAGGTAATGTTTGAATGTTTTAGGCCTTTTTCAATCGTGTTCTAAGTTGTAATGTCTTTGTGTATTAGTATGGAGAAAGTCTTAAGTCAGTTTCACAACAGATCTTTTTGTTGTAGACTTTTTGCACACTTTCTTGCTTTTGAAGCAAAGTGAAGAGACAAGTCTTCTCATGCTTGTACTGGCCTGCTTGGAGTTGGTACAAGCTCTATACAAATTGCTTTAGGTCCATAGGACTTGTGTGTGCAGAGAAGACAGGTTCAATGCTCAAGAATTGAAAAGTTGCAAAAGTTAACCTTTTCCAAAATGGCAATGGCAACTTTGTGCCATTTATGGAATTAAAGCTAGGATAAAGACTTTTGGGCTTGGATTAAGGCTTTGTCAACTGAGTAAGCATTAAATTATGGAGTAAGAAACAAGTTTGGGACCTGTAAAGCATGGATTAGGCAGCATAGGTTCAGATTTGAATTTTGTTCTTCATGAAATGGCTTGAATTCAAAGTGAGAAATTGCCAACTTCATTTCTTCGATTCTCTCTACTCAAAAATGATCTCAAGGAGTTCTTGGACATTTTGGAAATCTTGCAATGTGCTCCATAACTCATCTTTGAAATGCATTACAAGATTCCTCTTGGAACTAGGTGAAAAATTACCATGAAGTTAGGTCAAAACCTGCCTAAATTAGGGTAAAATTTCACTAAGTTATTTTAGTTCATGGGCACGTATTCACAAAATTATATCTTGAGATCCAAGCATCCTTAAGGAAAAATGTGTGAGGCAAAGTTGTAGATTTCATGGAGGTATACAACTTTCATGTTGGTAACTTTCTTTGAATCATCTTGAATCATGGTGAAAAAATGGCTTAAAATTGAGAAAAAAATAAGAAATTTTCTATACTTAGAAAAATTTCTAAGTTAAGAAAATTTAAAATTTTAAAACCAAATCTTCAATCTTTGATTCCTTGATGAACAACGTTCACATTTTGACATGTTTTGATGAATTATGATCCTTGGCACTTGATTTTGACTAAAAGGTCAAAGTTTGACTTTTCAGTATACAATTGACTTTTGATCAGTTAACTACAAATTTCATCTGTCTATCCAATGTGTGATATGGTGGGAGAACTGACTTGAGGTTTTGCGTTTGTGTTTGCAAATGTTTCGGTTTAGCAAGAGTTGGCACCGTCTTTTTATTTTATCCAAAGGAAAGGTCAAAAAGCACAGGAAAGACCTTTGAGATTGTTTTTGGGTTCGGGGGGTAGATTATGAAAAGGGAAGGTGCTAACACCCTTTTCATCCATGGTTTTCCATGGGCTCTTAGTTACTTGTTTTAGATCACTTTCTTTTGCTTTTCAATTGTTTGAAATGGTGCTTTTGTGTGTGGTTTTGAAAGTATTTTGAAAAGAGGCCATCGTTGTGGCAACCTTTGTAATGATTCTTGTTTGAATGTATAAAGGTGTATTGTCTTTTGAAAAATGTTTCAATGTTTGAAAGTTTGTTTTGGGAAATGTTTTGAAATTGTGTTGTGATGTGTTTTTGAAAATAGCAAGGATGTTTGCAAATTTGATCAAGTAACTAGGAGTTGTCTACCCTACTCAAAGATATTTCCTACACATTTTTAACCCTTTGACATTGTTGTCTTACCATTGTATTTGGTAAACAACCTTGTGTTTGGATGTTAAACCGGACAGGCGCGGGTCATCGTATAGACCATGATAGCAATTGTGTTAAGTATCTTTGGAAATTTTCTTGAGGGACTTGATCATTTTTGTTTAGGAAACCAAGATAGCGTCATCGAGGGACTATGATCTTTTGTTTTGTTTTTGTTTTGCCAAAGTACCCAACATGCATACCATGGCCCATTTTTGAAGGCAACAAGTGGATTGTAACCCTAGGGGTGCAAGTGTGCATTGTGTTTGATTTGCATGCATTTTTGTCTTTGATTAGGTCAAGCTATTTGTTAATTTGGATTTTTGCATACAAACCCTAATTCTCTAATCATGGCATAATTGAAAGCGTAAAGTGCGAGAATTTAAAGTTCTAAGCTATTACAACATGATTATGGGGATGGGGGTACAATTTTTGAATAGGGGGTATTTGACAAGAAATATAAACCCTAATTTACTATTACATCCAAATTGAATCTTAAATGCATCAATATTTAAATGTACAATATTTAAATAGACAAGATAAATAAATATTAAATAATATGTATTATGCAAAAAAGGTTTTTGTTTACCTATGTATGTAAAAGTATTTTTGATGTAAAAAAAGTATAAAGAAATAAAAAAGATTAATTTCATTTGTTTTAAGGGTAAACCCTAATTTCTTTAAAAATAAGTACTATACTTTATTTATATACAAAAAATATATTAATATGTGTAAAAGTGAAATATACTTAAAAAATGGTATTTTTTAGTATAAATAATAATAAAAATAAAAATGTAATATTTTTGTATTTTTATTCTAAGTATTTAATAAAATAAAAGTATATATATATATATATATATATATATATATATATATATATATATATATATATATATATATATATATATATATATATATATATATATATATATATATATATATATATATATATATATATATATATATATATATATATATATATATATATATATATATATATATATATATATATATATATATATATATATATATATATATTAAATATGTATAATATAAAATAAAATATGTACAAAAATAAATTATATTTTTAATAATATTTTCAGTGTGAATAAAATAAGAAATAAAAATAAAAGTATAATTTACATATTATTTTCAAATTTAAGTAAATAATACAAAAGTATTTAAAATGTTTTCTATATTAGAAAAATTAAAATAAAATGCTAAATAAATGTAAAAAATTATGAAAATATTTTTTAGGCATTTTTTATATTTGGAAATAAATAAACAAAATCAGAAAAGAAAATAAAAATGCAAAAATGTTAAAATATAAGAAATTGGGCCAGGGGGTGCCAAAATGAAAGTGGGAGGTGTTAGAAGCAAGCCAGGCCAAGCCCAACCCACCACTTCATCTTCTTCCTCCAGCACTTTGAAAAAACGCACGCATGCTGTACAAACTTGGACATCCTGTATACGTGATCTTTTGCCAAAACTCACAACATCAAACTTGTAGAGAATTTTAATATGATTCTAACCATATAAAGCATTAATCTTAACTCTCAAAGACCAGAGAGAATTTATCTGGCCCTAAAATCTGACCTAGTTTTTTCAGCATGTTCATGGATGAAATTCTCCTAGCACACTTAATATAAATGAAAACTGAGCATATGTATGGCTTCCTAGCATTGAATACTACATTTTTTATTCACAAACCTAAGACTAAATGTTCCTAAATAGAGAGATAGAAAGTGAGGAAAAACCTGTTTCAGTTGGATTCGTGTAGGGTAATGCAGTGCTTCTCAACAAGTTTTGAGGTGTCTGGTAGCTTGCCTGAACTTCACTTGATCTTTTCCAATAGCTAGCTTACCTTGAAAGTCCCTGAATCAACATCTAGAACTCAACCTGCACAAGCTTGAAATGAAAATGGTGAACACTGTAAATGGAGTTACAATTGGCAATGGAGGTTTGGGATAGCTTGAGTGAGTGGAATGGAAGGTGTTTGAAGCAAAAAGGGGCAAAACGCACGAGCCAAATGAGCTGGAGAACTCAAGTTGCAACACTTGCCCTATTTTGCCAAAGAAGTGTGATTTCTGGCTATGGGAGGTTTTGAGGCTCAAGTACTCGTGTTTCTTGCTCAAAGGGTTGTGTGAAATATGTTTGAAATGTTTGTGTAAGCTAACAATGGCTGGTTTCTAAGTTGTCTAGTGTTTGGACAAATTGCTTGTTTTTGAAGTAAGAAAGTGAACTTGTGATTACAGGCCTGTACAAGCCATCAAATATTCTGCATACAATCCTCTTGGTCCCTGCAATTTGTGGATTTGATTTGGCTTCTGAGATCTTGGCCCTATGCTCAAAGATCATGGTTTGACATAAAGCACACTTTTGCAAAAATGGAAATGTGCCTTTTACCATTTAGGGATTAGTTTTGTGTACAATGTCCAAATGACCAAGATAATGCATTAGCTCAATGGATTTGCATTAAATTATGGTGTTTGAAATTGTTTAGAGGCCTGCAAACTAGTACAAGGCATGCTGGTTTGTAAATGCCACTTGTAGTGAACATGATTTTGCCATGGATACAAAGTGAGTTTTTGCCAACTTCAAGCATTCGATTCTCCATAACCACAAATGTGTTTGAGGAGTTCTTTGACAATTTGGAAAGCTTGCAAAATGATCTATAATCCATATTTGAAATGAAACTTTAGACTCCAAGTGGAACTATTTGAAAAATGGCCAAGAAGATAGGTCAAAATCCTGCCTAAACTAGGGCAAAATTTCACTAAGTTAAAAGTTTTAGGGACCCTTGTTTCAAAAATAATAACTTGAGATCCAAGCTTCTTTTGAGAAATTTTTTGAATCAAAGTTGTATACTTTGTGGAGGACTACAACTTTCATGTTGTAAGTTTTGTTTGAATCCATTTGCATCATGGTGAAAATGTGGGACAAAGTTAGGAAAAATGAAGAAAATTTCATAACTTAGAAAAATTCGAAGTTATGAAAATTTTCAATTTCAAACCCTAATTTGCAATTTTGGGTTTACTTGATGAACAAGTTTCATAGTTTGACACATCTTGATGAAAAATGACCCTTGGTACTTGATTTTGACCAAAAAGTCAAAGTTTGACTTTTCAGTGTACAGTCAAATTTTGATTAGTTGATTGAAAAATTCATTTGTCAATCCCATGCATTTGAGGTCTTTTGAACTTGTTGACTAGGTCAAGATGATGCCATTGAGTCCTTGAGTCCATGGTTGAGCCTAGTTTGCCATTGGCTAGGTCAAACAGTCAAAAATTGCCTTTGTACAATCAAAACCCTAAAAATGACCATTTTGCCCTTTTGGTGATCTGATCAAATTTCTTGTGGAATTATGGTCCAAACTTGATACAATGGTTCATGTGAGTTATTAATGTTGATGTGGGTCAAAATTCATGAGGTTTGACTGTAAATTGGCCATAATTGACTTTTTCCTCAATACAGTTGATTTATAGGTCAACTGTCCAATTGACTGGGCAAAAATTTGATTCAAGGCTTGAAAGTTGGTATGGACAAACTTAGGAGTCCAAAAAGAAGTATGAAAGTCAATTTGAGCATTGAAGGTCCAAAAATCCCTGTGCAAACTCAAACCCTGGTTTAGGTCATCAGTGCAAGGAGATGTCTTGAGCAGAGCAAACCCTAGCTTGATCTTGAGTTCCAAGAGCCTTGTGATGAGAAATGTTGATAAAATGAGAGGGAAAATTTTGGGGTACAATAGTTGCCCCTGTTCAATCTTCTTGAACCTGAAGAGTTAGATTGGCAAGTTTGCCTTTCGTGACTCAAAGGTAAAAGAGGATTGGACACTAGAGTGCCCGTAAGTTTGCACTCGTCAAAATGTATCGGAGGGAATGCGCTTAAAGATGCCATTTGGAGATGGTAGAATCTTGCTGGAGATAGGCTTAGAGATGCCATCCAAAATTGTTTGTTGAAACTCAGTAGAATGAACATCAGAATGGTATCCGTATTTGGAACGTATCTGAGTTGTATCTGGAGACTGGGTTTGTATGATCAAAGGAATGACGTATGTGTCTAGAGCATATCCGAGCTGTAACTGTATGTGATTCTTGAATGAATATCAGAATGATTGTCGTGTCTAGAGTGTACCTGTATTCTGAATGGGTGACAGATAAACATCCGTGTATGGAGCATCTATGTGCTGGAGATAAATTCTGAATGAGTGACAGAATGGCAACCGTGTCTGGAGCATATCTGGACTGTATCTGAAGTTGAGATCTGTATGAGTATCAGAATGACTTCCATGTTTGGAGTGTATCCGTACTGTAACTGGGATCCGAACAAGTGACAGAATGACTTCCGTGTCTGGAGTGTTTCTGAACTTGAAGTTGATAGTTGAATCTGAATGAGAAATAGAATGGCTTCCGTGTCTGGAGCGTATCTAGTCTGTATTTGATTGCTGAAGTCTGAATGAGTAGTAGAATGGCCGCCGTGTCTGGGGTGTATCCATACTGTATCTTGACTTGAAATTCTGAATGAGTAATATAATGACCGCCGTGTCTGGGGTATATCCATACTGTATCTGAAATCTCTGAATAGTTGTTAACGATAGCTTTTTAATCTTATCCTGAAAAGGGTAGAATGTTAGCTAAAGCGCAAAGTTATGTTGCATGATATGTATGATGCAATAAAATATGTTCTATTAATGAATGTAATGGATGTAATGGATGTGTATGTAAGCTGAGTAGCTGTCTCGCTTGAGGAAAATAAATCCTTGATAACTGGAGATAATAAAATCTTTGACTGCTGCAGGAGAAAGTAAATCCTTGACCAATGCTGAGGATTCCAAAACTCTCTGATTGTTGAGAATGAGAAATCCTGGGACCACAGCTGGTTATTGAAAATCCTTGGTGACTTGTGGGGATTAACAAGAGTTTTGACAACTTCTGCGGGGAATAAGGATTCTTCATGACCTTCCTGGGGAAATAAGGAAAAATCCGACGATCTCTACTGGGGAATTAAAACCTGGGAGGCTTCAAATGGAGAAACAGAAACTAGAATCTTCGTTCTGCCAAGAAATAACTCTGTGGGGAGAGTGTTTATTCTGCCGGGGAAATCAGGAGCTTGGGTTGTATGCCAATCTACTGGAGATTTATCCTAGTTGGGGATAAGACAAAAAGTTAACTGTTAACTGATTGATTCTCAGAATTTCAAGATAACTTGCTGGGGAAATTGGGGAAAACTGAATGGTTCCCGCTGGGGATTGATAGTTGGATATTTGACTCCGCTGGGGCAGAAGGTTTCATCTTTGCTGAGGGTCTGTAGTTCAAAGTTTTTGGGGCTCCACTGAGGATCGGGAGTTTAGGGACTTAATTCTGATGGGAACTTTGAAGCTTAACTCCGCTGGGGATATGTACTTCAAGGTTTTAGCCTTGTTGAGGATCTGAATGACATACTGCAGGGGATTTCTTCTGGAATATCCTAAAGACGTTTTCCTATACTTTCGACCTACCAGTAATTATCCTTTCTCATTTCGTTTTATTTGTAAGCAGTGATTATATTCAAATGCATATGCCTTTTTAACAAACCATTGGACGTTTTCAAACAAAACATAAGTGTAAAAAAAAGAAAAGAAAGGCAAGCAAATTTCTGCACTTTGAAGTATTTTTGTATTAACTTTTGTAAGTATCTTTGTATAAAGGAGACAGCCATCCTAGTAAGAGAATGTTGTCGTAAAAATTGAAAAATTTTATACAAAAAGAAAGATGGCTATGTGTAACAATTCCATGGGGTTCCCATTCTGCTATAGCCTTCACAACTCTGAGTATCTTGTCCATTTATTGCTTCGTCCGCGGATGATTGGATTAATCAGAAGCTTGGAGTTTGGTCGTGAAGAGATTGTCCTTAAAGTGATCCGACGAGACATAGTCATACACTTTAATTCCCTAACTTTTGCCTGGACCGCCCTTTCAGGTTTTCGATCCACCGGGAAACCCTTTTTTCCCAAGTCGCCCTTTTGGGTTTTCAACTTGCCGGGTGTACAGATTTTTTGTTTATCCCTAATTTTTGCTTGAACCTCCCTTTCGGGTTTTCGATTCACCGGGATGCCCATTTTTTCCCAAGTTGCCCTTTCGGGTTTTCAACTTGTCAGGTCGTTTTATGCATAGTATCTTTTGACTATGTCTGCGTTCATAGGGTGCGGCAGGTCGTCGCCGTCTATGGTGGTCAGAATCATTGCCCCACCAGAAAAGATGTTCTTGATCATAAATGGTCCCTCGTAAGTAGGAGTCCACTTGCCCCTGGGATCACTTTGCGGCAAGATGATCCGCTTGATTACAAGATCTCCGACTTGATATACCTGACGTCTGACTTTCTTGTTGAAGGCCTTGATCATCCGTTTTTGATACGTCTGACCATGACAAACAGTAGTAAGTCGCTTCTCGTCGATCAAATTAAGTTGATCAAGCCGGGTATGAATCCAATCGTCTTCACTCAAACCAGTATCCTTCATGATCCTCAAGGAAGGAATCTGAACTTCCATAGGTAAAACAGCTTCCATGCCATATACCAAAGAAAAGGGGGTTGCCCCAGTTGAAGTACGCGCCGTGGTACGATATCCGTGCAAAGCAAACGGTAACATCTCATGCCAGTCCTTGTAGGTGACTGTCATCTTTTGAATGATCTTATTGATATTTTTGTTTGCAGCTTCAATAACACCGTTCATCTTTGGCCGATAGGGAGATGAATTATGATGTTGAATCTTGAACTGCTCGCACAGAGGAGTGATCACATTGTTATTCAGGTTTGTAACGTTGTCTGTGATAATCATGTCGGGGATACCGTACCGGCATATGAGATTCTTCTTGATGAAGCGGGCAACCACATTCTTTGTTACTGAGGCGTAGGAAGCTGCTTCGACCCACTTGGTAAAGTAATCAATATCCACCAAGATGAAGCGATGTCCGTTGGTTGCTGTAGGCTTGATCTCTCCAATCATGTCGATTCCCCACATAGCGAATGGCCAAGGAGCTGTCAGAACATTGAGAGGAACTGTAGGAATATGTACCTTGTCAGCATAGACCTGACATTTGTGACAAGTGCGGGAATGTTGATGACAATCAGCTTCCATGGTAGACCAGTAGTAGCCTGCCCTTAGAATCTTCTTAGCCATCATATGTCTGCTCAGGTGGGTGCCAAAGGTGCCGCTATGTATTTCGGTCATGATCAACTCAGCTTCAACCTTGTCCACACAACGAAGTAGAACACAATCATGGCTGCGCTTATAAAGGATACCATTGCTCAGGAAGAACTTGGCAGCAAATCTTCTTAAGAACTTTTTGTCATTGTTTGAAGCTCCTTCAGGGTATTCTCGAGTTTGGAGATACCTTTTGATTTCATGAAACCAAGGTTGTTCCACTACTTCTTCGGTATTAATCTCATGACAGTGCACAGGTTCCTCCATTCGTTCAATGGTGATTTGGGGAGCCTCATTATCCCAGTTGAGTTTAAACATGGAAGACATTGTAGCCAGAGCATCTGCTAGCTGATTTTCTTCTCGCGGGAAATGCTTAAAGGTAATCTGCTCGAAGTGAGGCAACAATGTCAAGACATGTTCTTTGTATGGGATAAGATTAGGGTGTTTAGTGTCCCATTCTCCTTTGATTTGGCTGATAACCAAAGCCGAGTCCCCAAATACGACCAAAGATTTGATTCCCAAGTCAATAGCAGCCTTGAGACCAAAGATACAAGCTTCATATTCAGCCATGTTGTTGTTACAATTGAAGCAAAGTCGGGCAGTGAAAGGTGTATTGCAACCTTCCGGAGAAATAAGTACCGCACCGATACCGTTGCCAAGTGCATTTAAAGCACCATCAAAGTACATGGTCCATCGGGATCCTTGTTCAGGTCCGTCATACGGTCCGTTACCTTCAATGTTGTCCAATGTCATGATGTCCTCGTCAGGGAAGTCGAATCTCATAGATTGGTAATCTTCGACGGCTTGATGAGATAGATGGTCAGCTAGTACACTCCCCTTTATAGATTTTTGGGTTGTGTACTGGATATCATACTCAGTCAGATCATTTGCCATCTAGCGATTCTTCCAGATAAAGCAGGCTTCTCGAAGATGTACTTAATCGGATCCATTTTAGAAATCAGCAAAGTGGTATGTGTCAACATATACTGCCTTAGCCGGCGAGTAACCCATATCAAAGCGCAGCAAGTTTTCTCGAGCAGTGAGTAGCGAGTCTCACAGTCGGTAAAATTTTTGCTAAGGTAATAAATGGCATGCTCTTTTCGGCCAGACTCGTCATGTTGGCCCAGTACGCACCCCATTGAATTATCCAAAACAGTCAGATACATGATTAACTGCCTTCCTTCGACGGGTGACATCAAGATAGGAGGTTCCAGCAAATACTCCTTGATCTTATCAAAAACAACTTGATAATCATTGTTCCATTCAACTACCTGATCTTTCTTCAACAACTTGAAGATTGGCTCACAGGTAGATGTTAGGTGAGAGATGAACCTCGCAATATAGTTTAAGCGTCCCAAGAAACCTCTAACCTCCTTTTCAGTGCGGGGGGCAGGCATTTCTTGTATAGCTTTGACTTTAGCAGGATCAACCTCAATGCCTTTGTTACTGACAATAAATCCCAAAAGTTTACCAGACCTGACTCCAAAGGTGCACTTTCTAGGGTTCAGTCTGAGCTTATATTCCTTCAATCTGACAAACAGCTTTTGCAGATGATCAAGGTGTTCTTCTTCTGTCTGTGAACGGGCTATCATGTCGTCTATGTAGACTTTGATCTCATGATGTATCATATCATGAAAAAAAGTTACAATGGCCCGCTGATAGGTTGCCCCGACATTCTTCAGTCCGAATGGCATCACTTTGTATCAGAAGGTACCCCACTGCGTAACAAAAGTAGTATTCTCCATGTCTTCGGGGGCCATTTTGATCTGGTTGTATATCGAGAATCCA
Organism: Vicia faba; assembly: GCA_948472305.1. Taxonomy (NCBI): domain Eukaryota; kingdom Viridiplantae; phylum Streptophyta; class Magnoliopsida; order Fabales; family Fabaceae; genus Vicia; species Vicia faba. Next base: position 815,834,392 of record OX451741.1, on the reverse strand, counting down.
TCCATGAAGGAAAATACCTTGTGTTGAGCTGTGTTGTCAACCAAGATGTCAATGTGCGGTAGTGGAAAATCATCTTTAGGGCTAGCCCTGTTTAGGTCTCTGTAGTCCACACACATTCTGACTTTGCCGTCCTTCTTAGGCACGAGTACAATGTTAGCAACCCATTGTGGATAGGAAGTAACAGCCATAAAGCCAGCATTGAACTGCTTCATTACCTCAGCTTTGATCTTTTCGGACATGTCGGGCCTCATTCGGCGGACCTTTTGTTTGATCGGTGGACAATCTTCTCTTGTAGGGAGACGGTGAACCACGATATCTGTATCTAGTTCCGGCATGTCTTCATAGGACCAAGCGAAGATTTCAACAAATTCATTCAACAACTGCACTAAGCGCTCTTTGACACTTGGTTCCAGGTTGGCACCCACCTTAACCTCTTTCTTGTCTTCCTCTGTTCCCAGATTGATGGTTTCTAGCAAATCTTCATGGGGCAGAATAGCCCTCTCTTCTTGTTGCAAAAGTTTGGCTAACTCTCCAGGCACTTCACAGTCTTCATCACCTTCGTACTCGGCATGATTGACCAAATCTTCAGAATCACCGAAGGCTAAAACAGAATAGTCACCTATGGAATTCAGAGTGGATGGGTACCTGCATTTTGTGAGTGTGTGTGTGTGTAAGGGATAGACATCCTTAAACAAAACAAAATGTAAAAGGAAAGAAAATGAACACAACAATTTATAGATGAAAACGTCCAATGATTCACTTAAAAATGGCATATGATAATGAAGAAATCAAGCCCTTACAAATGGACCTATATGCCCCGGGTAAGGCATAAGGTGAAAATAGTGTACGAATTGTTTAATTATGACAGACCAAAATAGGAAATTGTTCAAAGATAAATTACTGGTTGATGAAAGTGATGGGAATGAAGTCTTTCGCTTCCCAGTTGCTTAATCCTCCTTCGACAGTTGGAAATATCCAATCTTCAAAGTTGTATTCTTCATCATCATCTTCTAAGGCATTAATTCCATGGTGAGTGATTTTTACGGGTGGTCCTCCAGCCCTGGAGCGACGCACAACTTTTTGGCTAGCAGCAGTAAAACCTAGTCCGAACTTATCCGTCTTATGAGAAAAATCAGGCAATTGCCCCCACACCCTACTCCTTCCTTCTTTGATTACAGCCTCCGCATCTTTGAGGGATGCCATCCTAGACACAGGCTTGGAAATGATAGGCACCTCAGTCATTGTCTTTGCAACTGCGACTTCAGGAGAAACTTCCTCAAAATGTTGGAAAGGCGTTTCTTTGAACTCGCCATCCAACTCCACATAGCGGAAGAAGTTGAGGTGACTTATCATGTACTCTTCCTCACCGTGCACCGTTATAATCTTACCCTGCACTGGGTACTTTAGCATTTGGTGTAAAGAGGAAGTGACTGCCCCAACATTGTGGATCCATGGCCTTCCTAACAAGCATGAATATGAAGGACGGATGTCCATCACATAAAAGGTAGAGTTGAAAATTTCTGTGCCCACTTTGATTGGAATGTCCATTTCTCCGTGAACCATCCTCTTGGAACCGTCGAAGGCTCTAACAACGATGTTACTGGGCTTTAGGGTCAGATTTTCACAGTCCAATCTGTCCAACGCCTTTTTCGGTAGCACATTTAAAGATGAATCGGTGTCAACCAGAACATGGGCAAGTGTGATCCCTCTGCATTCTACCGAGACATGCAGCGCGTCGTTGTGCTTCCTTCCCTTAGGGGTCAAATCAGCATCAGAAAAACCAAGACCATTATCAGCTATAAGGCTAGCCACGCACTCTTGAAACTGGTCAGCAGAAGTTTCTTGAGGCACGTGTGCCGTCTTTAGAAATTTGATCAAGGCTTTAGCATGAGCCTCAGAGCAGAGTAGGAGAGCCAACATGGAGATTTTGGAAGGGGTCTGCCCTAGCTGCTCGACGACATCGTAGTCGCTCTTCTTGATTATCTTTAAGATTTCTTCCATCTCTTTCTGTGTGGTCTCAGGGATTACCACAGTCTGGGCCTTCGTCCTGACAGGCGCTTCTAGTATCCCCTTACCTTTGTTGGAAGTAACATCAGAAGTTCTAGCTTTGGGTACATCAATTTCTTCAATTATCGGGCTTTGCACAGATGGTTTGACAGGTACAGAAACTCTCGAGGGTCCGAAGACTGCCCGTGGAGGAGCAATCTCCGGAGAGAATATCCTTCCGATGCGAGTTATCTTGCTCGTTCCCACAATATTCCCTATATCAGGGGTTTTATCATCGGAATTTTCTTGGACTGATTCAATCTGCTTGATACCATGGTAGAAGATTTCTCCTCCGTAGTTCCATGGTATCGTCTTGTTATATTTATACGAGACAGGCCTCGGCATGGTGATTTTTAGCGGCACAAACTTAGGATTAGGCGTAATCTTGACAGGCCTTTTGCAGGTCTTGGGAAGATTGTCGGAGATGGTTATTATGGCAATGTAATTGGTTGGAGTATCAAAGGTAATAGGAGTAACATGAGTGATAGTATCAACAGGAGTCTTTTGAAAGAGGATCTCTTGGGTATCCATCAGGCGTTGGATGCCTGATTTCAACAGGGGCAGTTAGCTTGCACGTTTGAACAGAAGTAACAGTCTTTTCCACAGCCTGGGAATATCCCGGCTTTCATCAAATTCACTTTAATCATTGGTAACAGAGTCATTAATTCATTAACGGTGGTGACATGAAGGTCCTCCATAACAGCATGGACATTATGACCGTGCTTCGGCATTGGGGTAGAAATCACATTCGGCTTTTCAGGCGCATCAAATTCTACCTCCTTGGCGTCTATCAAGTCTTGGATCTTGTTTTTAAGAGCCCAACAGTTGTTGGTATCATGCCCTACACTGTCAGAATGGTATGCACATTTTGCATTGGAGTGATAATAAGGAGAATAGGTATTAGGGTTTTTCGACGCTTCTTTCAAGTTGGTGAGATTCAGCTTTAACAGATGAGGGAGAACTTGAGCCGGTGTCATGTTGATTCGGGTGAATTGCCGTTGTGGCCTTTCTACCCTTTGCTGATTTGCTCTTGGTTGATTGTTGCGAGGTTGATCGGTTGAAGAGTTTTGGATCATCACATCCCCCACTATTGGTCGACGCTCTATTCTTCCTTGGTTTCTCTGGTTGTGAACAGTAGAAACTTCCTTCTTAGCTGAGAAGGTTTTCTTAATAGCAGTGGAAGCGGAGGCATCTTTCTGAACTTTACCACTTTTAATGCCAGCCTCGACCCTTTCACCTGTCAGTATTAATTCAGTGAACCCCGCAGATGAGCTCCCAATTAAATGATTAAAGAATGGTCCAGACAAGGTCCTTAGAAACATGTCAACCAACTCTCTATCCGACAACGGTGGCTGCACCCTTCCAGCCAGATCACGCCACTTCTGGGAATATTCCTTGAATCCCTCATTAGAAGCCATACCTATGCTCTGTAGTTGAGTATGAGTAGGCGCTAAATCTGCATTGTATTGGTATTGTCGGTAGAAAGCAGCAACTAAGTCTTCCCAGTTATGAACATCTGATCTCTCAAGTTGATAGAACCAGTCCAATTGTGTGCCTGACAAGCTATCTTGAAAAAAGTGGACCCAAAGATCCTTATCAGAGGAGTGAGGTTGGATCTTTCTGACGTAGGATCTCAGATGCATCTTCGGACATGACAAATCGTCATACTTAGCAAATGTAGGAACTTTGAACTTGGGAGGAATGACTATCCCAACGACCAACCCTAGTTCTTCGAAGTCTAAACCAGGTACCCTTTGCAACTCCATGGCTGCCAACCGATCCTCAAGATTTTTATACTTATCATCCGCAGGGGGATATTGCTGTTCGGAGTAATCTTCATCCTCTTCCTCTTCTTCTTCTTCAACTTCATATTTAGAAGGCATCGCAGCTCTTTTTCCTTTACCAATCCCTTCATCAGACGTCGAGGGGAACTCGAGAACTTTTCTAGCCTGGTTTTCAAACCTTCTTCCCATAGTGGCCATACCAGTCCTTTTCTTCTTTTTCTCTTTATCTTTCTCCAACAGTGCTTTAAGGTCCTCTTGACCCTTTGCTAAGGTCATGAGGAGTTACTGAAATTTCGAATTATGTGCTTGCAGATCCTTAACCGTCTGCTCCAAATCCATCTTGCTGAAATAAACAGTAGAAAGATAAGGAAACCTGGTGTGAAGACCTGTTTATGCATATGATGAATGATATGTTATTCATGTAATGCGTTCAAGGATTCAAAAATTCAAATTTGTTGCAAACAAAAAGAACACACGTCATATTAAGAATACATTTGTTAGTACATAAATTCCCCATGGGCAAAATATTACAAAATTCTTAATGTAAAAACGACATTGCGCATCCTCTTTGGTGCGATGTAAGTGTTGAGAGTTTCCTCTTCATGAAGTCTGCAGGTAAGCTCCAAAACCTTCTTCTCACTGGCATAGAAGCTGGCTTCAAAAGTATTTCGTTCTTCCTTGAGCTGGATCCAACTCTTTTGTAATTCTTCCAATGATGTTGGCATGTCTGGATGTAGGAGGGTGTATGGAACCTCTCCTTCCATAACAGGCTCTTTGATCACGGGGAGAATGTGAGGGTATGGCATCATAAGACTCTGGGCGCGGGTTCGTACCCACTTGAGATAAGGCTTAAGGGGGATGGAATTCTTGTACCCCAGTGTCTTACTATCCACTTTGTTGGGCATCCTCTAAGCTCTAATAAACCTTTGTCGAAGTCCTTGAGCGTCGTTGTCAAAGTCAAAAACTAGGTCAGGGATCAGCATATCATGAGGGCCATCCCTCCGGGCATATCCAAACTTCCTTAGAGCTAAACAAGGGTTGTAGGTAATGCCTCCCCTAATGCCAAGTAGAGGGACATTAGGGAATTCTCCATAACGATCAATTATGATGACATTTTCTCTGGACTGAGAACACCAATGAACATCAGAATGTGTGAGGGTCATCAACCGTTGTGACCACCTTAAACCCTACTCATTCTTCAAAACTGTTTGGGGAAGGTGAGAAATAAACCACCTTGCTAGAAGAGGAGTACATCACATGAGAACACCTCTTTTCCTCATTGTTCGTGTGTAAAATGAGTGTAGGATGTCCCCAAGCAATGTAGGCACAGGATTCCGAGATATGAAAATTTTGACAGCGTTCACATCTATAAGTTGATCAGGGTTTGGGAACAAGACCAACCCATAGATGATGAGTGCCAAAATCTCTTCAAAAGCTTGTAGATCTAGAGAAGTCCAGCAGTCTTGTGCCTTCTCAAACAGAAACTTTGCCAAGAAACCCTTGATACCACTTCTGGTTTCCCAATGACCTTTGATATCAGATGGTTGCAAGTGTAATGCTTGGGCAACATCTTCAGGATTTGGTTCTCTTTCCGTACCGTTGTAGGGTAGTTGATGAAGAATAGAAATCCTCAGGAGTTGAGAAAATTCCTCCAAAGTAGGTACTAGTTGGTAATCAGGGAATGTGAAACAGTGGTGTAGGGGGTCAAAGAACTGGAAGAGAACTTTCACCATGTCTTCTTCAATGTTGGAGTTGACCAAGTTGAGAAGTCTACCATGTCTTTCACTGAAGAGAGAATTCTCTGGAATCTTGGAAGTAAGCTCCTTGAGTTGAAGAGGGATTCTCACAAGGTTGACTTGAATTGTTTTCCTGCGAAGAGATTCCATGACCTACAAAACAAGAACAAAGGTGAAGATCCAAACCCTTGAAATGGTTAGTGGATGCATATGATGCTTTATGATGTTCATGATGTATGCACAAGCACATGTACAAACAAGTCACACAAGTTCCTAGTTTCAGGCTTGCATGAGGTTTCATAGGTAAGTATCCTCTTAAAGTTAGTTGGCTCAACCTGTCCTATAAATAGTAACCGGGTTCTAAGGAGCTCAATATCATTGGATTATTTTCTGTGTTCGTTGTTTTGGTTTAGCCACTTAACTGGCGACCAAAATATTCCAATAAAACAATCCTCAATGAGTGTAGTATCGAGTATCTACCAACTTCGAACTGCACCAAAGCCGGTCATTTCACTACCCCTAATAAGGCCAATATGGTCAAGTAAGGTTCTAAGAGTTCGTTAGTGCTTCATGACATCACTCAGCGGCCCCGTATTCTCTTTGATTGACTCAAAGGCTACCGGTACCCACAAATATGTTGCACTAACATAGCCACTGCTTCAACCATGTCGGTATACCCCGCTCAGTTCCCTCGCAGTTTATTGCTACTTACCTAAAAGGTGTCCCCAAATCCGGGTGTAGGATTTTAAAACAAACCCAAACAAGGAGCCCAACATGTAAAGCAATCAAGGCAAACAATATAAGCATGCTAAGGTGATCTAAAACCCTAAGGTAACCCCACTTTTAAAATAGTCCCCAGCAGAGTCGCCAGTTCTGTGATGTGGTGGGAGAACTGACTTGAGGTTTTGCGTTTGTTTTGCAAATGTTTCGGTTTAGCAAGAGTCGCCACCGTCTCTTTATTTTATCCAAAGGAAAGGTCAAAAAGCACAGGAAAGACCTTTGAGATTGTTTTTGGGTTCAGGGGGTAGATTATGAAAAGGGAAGGTGCTAACACCCTTTTCATCCATGGTTTTCCATGGGCTCTTAGTTACTTGTTTTAGATCACTAGCTTTTGCTTTTCAATTGTTTGAAATGGTGCTTTTGTGTGTGGTTTTGAAAGTATTTTGAAAAGAGGCCATCGTTGTGGAAACCTTTGTAATGATTCTTGTTTGAATGTATACAAAGGTGTATTGTCTTTTGAAAAATGTTTCAATGTTTGAAAGTTTGTTTTGGGAAATGTTTTGAAATTGTGTTGTGATGTGTTTTTGAAAATAGCAAGGATGTTTGCAAATTTGATCAAGTAACTAGGAGTTGTCTACCCTACTCAAAGATTTTTCCTACACATTTTTAACCCTTTGACATTGTTGTTTTACCATTGTATTTGGTAAACAACCTTGTGTTTGGATGTTAAACGGGACAGGCGTGGGTCATCGTATAGACCATGATAGCAATTGTGTTAAGTATCTTTGGAAATTTTCTTGAGGGACTTGATCATTTTTGTTTAGGCAACCAAGATAGCGTCATCGAGGGACTATGATATTTTGTTTTGTTTTTGTTTTGCCAAAGTACCCAACATGCATACCATGGCCCATTTTTGAAGGCAACAAGTGGATTGTAACCCTAGGGGTGCAAGTGTGCATTGTGTTTGATTTTCATGCATTTTTGTCTTTGATTAGGTCAAGCTATTTGTTAATTTGGATTTTTGCATACAAATCCTAATTCTCTAATCATGGCATATTTGAAAGCGTAAAATGCGAGAATTTAAAGTTCTAAGCTATTACAACATGATTATGGGGATGGGGGTACAATTTTTGAATAGGGGTATTTGACAAGAAATATAAACCCTAATTTACTATTACATCCAAATTGAATCTCAAATGCATCAATATTTAAATGTACAATATTTAAATAGACAAGATAAATAAATATTAAATAATATGTATTATGCAAAAAAAGGTTTTTGTTTACCTATGTATGTAAAAGTATTTTTGATGTAAAAAAAGTATAAAGAAATAAAAAAGATTAATTTCATTTGTTTTAAGGGTAAACCCTAATTTCTTTAAAAATAAGTACTATACATTATTTATATACAAAAAATATATTAATATGTGTAAAAATGAAATATACTTAAAAAAGGGTATTTTTTAGTATAAATAATAATAAAAATAAAAATGTAATATTTTTGTATTTTTATTCTAAGTATTTAATAAAATAAAAGTATATATATATATGTGTGTATATATATATATATTTATATATATATTTATATATATATATATATATATATATATATATATATATATATATATATATATATATATATATATATATATATATATATATATATATATATATATATATATATATATATATATATATATATATATATATATATATATATATATATATATATATATATATATATATATATATATATATTAAATATATTAAATATATTAAATATGTATAATATAAAATAAAATATGTACAAAAATAAATTATATTTTTAATAATATTTTTATTGTGAATAAAATAAGAAATAAAAATAAAAGTATAATTTACATATTATTTTCAAATTTAAGTAAATAATACAAAAGTATTTAAAATGTTTTCTATATTAGAAAAATTAAAATAAAATGCTAAATAAATGTAAAAAATCATGAAAATATTTTTTAGGCATTTTTTATATTTGGAAATAAATAAACAAAATCAGAAAAGAAAACAAAAATGCAAAAATGTGAAAATATAAGAAATTGGGCCAGGGGGTGCCAAAATGAAAGTGGGAGGTGTTATAAGCAAGCCAGGCCAAGCCCAGCCCACCACTTCATCTTCTTCCTCCAGCACTTTGAAAAAACGCGCGCCTGCTGTACAAACTTGGACATCCTGTATACGTGATCTTTTGCCAAAACTCACAACACCAAACTTGTAGAGAATTTCAATACTATTCTAACCATATATAACATTAATCCTAACTCTCAAAGACCAGAGAGAATTTCTATGGCCCTAAAATCTGACCTAGTTTTTTCAGCATGTTCATGGATGAAATTCTCCTAGCACACTTAATATAAATGAAAACTGAGCATATGTATGGCTTCCTAGCATTGAATACTGCATTTTTTATTCACAAACCTAAAGCTAAATGTTCCTAAATAGAGAGATAGAAAGTGAGTAAAAAACCGTTTCAGTTGGATTCGTGTAGGGTAATGCAGTGCTTCTCAACAAGTTTTGAGGTGTCTGGTAGCTTGCCTGAACTTCACTTGATCTTTTCCAATAACTAGCTTGCCTTGAAAGTCCCTGAATAAACCTCTAGAACTCAACCTGCACAAGCTTGAAATGAAAATGGTGAACACTGTAAATGGAGTTACAGTTGGCAATTGAGGTTTGGGATAGCTTGAGTGAGTGGAATGGAAGGTGTTTGAAGCAAAAAGGGGCAAAACGCACGAGCCAAATGAGCTGGAGAACTCAAGTTGCAGCACCTGCCCTGTTTTGCCAAAGAAGTGTGATTTCTGGCTATGGGAGGTTTTGAGGCTCAAGTACTCATGTTTATTGCTTAAAGGGTAGTGTGAAATATGTTTGAAATGTTTGTGTAAGCTAACAATGGCTGGTTTCTAAGTTGTCTAGTGTTTGGACAAATTGCTTGTTTTTGAAGTAAGAAAGTGAACTTGTGATTACATGCCTGTACAAGCCATCAAATATGCTGCATACAATCCTCTTGGTCCCTGCAATTTATGGATTTGATTTGGCTTCTGAGATCTTGGCCCTATGCTCAAAGATCATGGTTTGACATAAAGCACACTTTTGCAAAAATGGAAATGTGCCTTTTACCATTTAGGGATTAGTTTTGTTTACAATGTCCAAATGATCAAGATAATGCATTAGCTCAATGGATTTGCATTAAATTATGGTGTGTGAAATGGTTTATAGGCCTGAAAACTAGTACAAGGCATGCTGGTTTGAAAATGCCACTTGTAGTGAACATGATTTTGCCATGGATACAAAGTGAGTTTTTGCCAACTTCAAGCATTCGATTCTCCCTAACTATAAATGTGTTTAAGGAGTTCTTGGACAATTTGGAAAGATAGCAACATACTCTATAATACATCTTTGAAATGAAACTTGAGACTCCAAGTGGAACTATGTGAAAAATGGCCAATAAGATAGGTCAAAATCCTGCCTAAACTAGGGCAAAATTTCACTAAGTTAAAAGTTTTAGGGACCCTTGTTCCAAAAATCATAACTTGAGATCCAAGCTTCTTTTGAGAAAACTTTGTGAATAAAAGTTGTATACTTTGTGGAGGACTACAAATTTAATGTTGTAAGTTTGGTTTGAATCCATTTGCATCATGGTGAAAATGTGGGACACAGTTAGGAAAAATTAAGAAAATTTCATAACTTAGAAAAATTCTAAGTTATGAAACATTTCAATTTCAAACCCTAATTTGCAATTTTGGGTTTCTTGATGAACAAGTTTCATGATTTGACATATCTTGATGAAAAATGACCCTTGGTACTTGATTTTGACCAAAAAGTCAAAGTTTGACTTTTCAGTGTACAGTCAAATTTTGATCAGTTGACTGAAAAATTCATCTATCAATCCCATGCATTTGAGGTCTTTTGAACTTTTTGACTAGGTCAAGATGATTCCATTGAGTCCTTGAGTCCATGGTTGAGCCTAATTTGACATTGTCTAGGTCAAATAGTCAAAAATTGCCTTTGTACAGTCAAAACCCTAAAAATGACCATTTTGCCCTTTTGGTGATCTGATCAAATTTCTTGTGGAATTGTGGTCCAAACTTGATCCAATGGTTCATGTGAGTTCATAATGTTGATGTGGGTCAAAATTCATGAGTTTTTACTGTAAATTGGCCACAATTGACTTTTTCCCCAATACAACTGATTTCTAGGTCAACTGTCCAATTGAGTGGGCAAAATTTTGATTCAAGGCTTGAAACTTGGTATCGACAAACTTATGAGTCCAAAAAGAAGTATGAAAGTAAATTTGAGCATTGAAGGTCCAAAAATCCCTGTGCAAACTCAAACCCTAGTTTAGGTCATCAGTGCAAGGAGATGTCTTGAGCAGAGCAAACTCTAGCTTGATCTTGAGTTCCAAGAGCCTTGTGATGCGAAATGTTGATAAAATGAGAGGGACAATTTTGGGGTACAACACAATGGATTTGCAATGTTTTGAACCATGTAATTAGGTCAAGATGATGTAATTGAACCCTTGAAATCATGCTTCAAATCAATTGGTCATTTGCTAGGTCAAAAATCAGAAATTACCCTTTCTCAGTCAAAACCCTAATTTTGACCATTTTGCCCTTTTGATGATTTGATCAAATTTCTTGAGGAATTATGGTCCAAACTTGATCAAATGATACATATGAGTCTAAAATGTTGATGTGGATAAAAAGTATGCAGTTTGACTGTAATTGGCCATGGTTGACTTTTTCCCCAATACAGTTGATTTTTAGGTCAACTGTCCAATTGACTGATCAAAAATGTGATTCAAGGCTTGAAACTTGTCATGAGTAATATTAGGGGTTCATAATGATGTTTTAAAGTCATATGAAGCATTGATAGTCCAAAAATCCTTGTGCAAACTCAAACCCTAATTTTGGGTCATCAGTGTAAGATGAGATGTCTTGAGCTGATCAAACCTAATCCAATCTTGAGTCAAAGAGATCTTGTGAGAAAAGTCTTGATAAATAAGAGGGAAAATTTTGGGGTACAAAATCTGCCCCTGTTCAATCTTCTTAAACCTGAAGAGTTAGATTGGCGAGTTTTGCTATTCGTGGCTTGAAGGTGAGAGAATGATTGGACACTAGAGTGCCCAAAAATTTGCACTCGACGATGTGTAGTTTGAGGGAATGGGCTTAAAAATGCCATTTGGAGAAGTGACATAATCTTGTTAGATATGGACTTGTAGATGCCATCCAAGAATGTTTGTTGAATTGTAAGTTGTAAGCCGAAAGAATAAGTATCAGAATGGTGTCCGTGTCTGGGACGTATCTGAACTGTATCTGAAAGTTGAATCTAAATAAGTATCAGGATGGCATCCGTGTCTGGAGAGCATCTAAACTATATCTGAACTTGAAATCTGAATGAGTATCAGAATGGCATCCGCGTCTAGAGCGTATCTAAAAATTGAATCTGAATGAGTATCAGAATCGCATCCGTGTCTGGAGCGTATCCGTACTGTATCTGAAAGGTTGTATCTGAATGAGTATCAGAATGGCATCTGTGTCTGGAGCGTATCTGAACTGTATATGAAAGTTGTATCTGAATGAGTATCAGAATGACATCCGTGTCTGGAGCGTATCTGCACTGTATCTGATTGCATATTGTTAATGGTAGCTGTTAATCTTATCCTGAAAAGGGTAAAATGTTAGCTGAAATACAAAGTAATGTTGCATGAAATGTATGATGCAATGTATTTTCTTTATCATTTCCCCACCGGAGAATATGTTCTTGATTACAAATGGTCCTTCCTAGGTAGGATTCCATTTTCCCCTGGGATCACTTTGTGGAAAAATGATACGTTTGATCACTAGATCCCCAACTTGATATACTTGGCACCTGACTTTCTTATTGAAAGCCTTGATCATCCGCTTTTGATACATTTGACCATGGAAAACAACAGTAAGTCTCTTTTCATCAATTAAGTTCAGTTGATCAAGTCGAGTTTGGATCCAATAGTCTTCATTCAAACCTGCATCCTTCGTAATTCTCAGAGAAGGGATCTGAACCTCAATAGGCAAGACAACCTCCATGCCGTAAACCCAAAAATAGGGTGTTTCCCCGGTTGATGTGCGATCCTTGGTACGATACCCATGAAGGGCGAATGGTAGCATCTCATATTGTTGTTAAGATTTGTACCGTTGTCAGTGATGATCCTTTCCGAGATACCGTATCGGCAAATGAGATTTTGCTTGATGAAGCGGGCAACAACATTCTAAGTAACGCAAGCGAAGGAAGCTGCTTCAACCCACTTGGTAAAATAGTCAATGGCCACCAGGATGAAGCGGTGTCCATTGGAGGCTGTAGGCTTGATCTCTCCAATCATATCAATTCCCCACATAGCAAAGGGCCAAGGAGCCGTCAAGACATTCAGAGGAACCGGAGGTATGTGCACCTTGTCAGCATACATTTGACACTTATGATAGATCCGAGAGTGTTGATAGCAATCTGCTTCCATGGTAGACCAATAATAGTCTGCCCTTAGGATTTTCTTAGCCATCATATGCCCACTAGAGTGAGTTCCAAAAGTAACTTTATGTAATTCAGCCATGATCTTTTCCGCTTCAACCTTATCCACACACCGAAGCAGAATGGAGTCATGATTACATTTGTACAGGATGCCATTACTAAGTAAGAACTTAGTAGAGAATCTCCTTAAGAACTTCTTATCATTGATTGAAGCTCCTTCTGGATATTCTTGAGCCTCGAGATACCTCTTGACTTCATGAAACCAAGGCTGGTCCACTACCTCTCCAGTATTAATCTCATGACAGTGTGCTGGTTCGTCCATTCGTTTGATGGTGATCCGGGGAGCCTCGTTATCCCAATTAAGTTTAAACACCGATGACATTGTGGCTAGAGCATCTGCTAGATGATTTTCTTCTCGCGGGAAATGCTCGAAGGTAATCTTCTTAAAATGTGGTAGCAATGTCAAAACATGTTCTTTGTAAGGGATAAGATTTAGGTGTTTAGTGTCCCATTCCCCTTTGATCTGAATGATGACCAAAGCTAAATCTCCAAACACGTCTAAGGATTTGATTCCCAAGTTTATGGCAGCTCTGAGACCAAAGATGCATGCTTCGTATTCCGCCATGTTGTTTGTATAGTTGAAGCAAAGTCTGGCAGTAAAGGGAGTATGACACCCTTTCGGAGATATGAGTACAACGCCGATACCATTACCAAGCGCATTGGATGCCCCATCAAAGAACAGAGTCCATCGTGATCCTTGTTCAGGTCCGTCATATGGTCTGATTTCTTCACAGTTGTCTAATGTCATGATGTCTTCATCCGGGAATTCAAACTTCATGGACTGATAGTCTTCTACAGCTTGGTGAGCAAGGTGATCAGCCAATACACTGCCCTTTATAGCTTTATGGGTAGTATACTGTATGTCATATTCTGTTAGGATCGTCTTCCATCTAGCTATCCTCCCAGACAGAGCAGGTTTTTCGAAGATGTATTTTATCAGATCCATCTTAGATATCAACAAGGTAGTATGAGTCAACATATACTGTCTTAGCCAGCAAGCATCCCATGCCAGAGCGTAATAAGTTTTCTCGAGTAGTGAATATCTGGTTTCACAGTCGGTAAACTTTTTGCTCAGGTAGTAAATAGCGCGCTCTTTTTGGCCAGACTTGTCATGCTGCCCCAATACACACCCCATTGAGTTCTCTAAAACGGTCAGATACATGATCAATGGTCTTCCCTCGACTGGTGGCATCAAAACAGGAGGATCTTGTAAGTACTCTTTGATATTGTCAAAAGCAACCTGACATTCATCATTCCATCTGACTACCTGATCTTTCTTCAATAGTTTGAAGTTTGGCTCACAAGTAGCTATTAGGTGAGAAATGAATATGGAAATATAGTTCAGGTGTCCCAAGAATCCTCTGACTTCCTTCTCTGTACGAGAAGCAGGCATTTTTTGTATTGATTTAACCTTGGCAGGATCGACCTCAATGCCTTTGTTACTGACAATAAAACCTAAAAGTTTACCGGACCGTACTCCGAATGTGCACTTGTTTGGGTTCAACCTTAGTTTATACTTCTTCAACCTCTCAAATAACTTTTGCAAGTGATCAAGGTGCTCTTCTTCTGTTTGTGATCGGGCTATCATATCGTCTACGTAGACCTCTATTTCATGATGTATCATGTCATGAACCAAAGCTACCATGGCGCGCTGATAGGTTGCCCCAGCATTCTTCAGTCCAAATGGTATCACTTTGTAGTAGAATGTGCCCCACTGTGTGACAAATGTAGTTTTCTCCATGTCTTCAGATGCCATTTTGATTTGGTTATATCCTGAGAATCCATCCATGAAGGAAAAAACACTTTGTGCTGGGCCGTATTGTCAACCAAGATATCTATATGAGGGAGTGGAAAATCATCTTTAGGGATGGACCTATTCAAATCTCTATAGTCCATGCACATTCGTACTTTGCCGTCTTTTTTAGGCACGGGAACAATGTTGGCAACCCATTGGGGATTGGAAGTGACAACCAAGAATCCAGCATTGAATTGTTTCATGACTTCCGCTTTGATCTTCTCTGACATATTAGGTCTCATGCGGCAGACTTTTTGTTTTACTGGTGGACAATCTTCTCTTGTTGGCAGAAGTTGTACCACGATGCCTATATCAAGTCCTGGCATGTCTTCATATGACCAGGCAAAGATCTTAACATAATCATGCAACAGCTGAATCAGATGCTCCTTGACACTGGGCTCCAGATTGGCACCCACCTTAACTTCTTTTTTATTCTCCTCGGTACCCAGGTTGATTGTATCCACAGGTTCCTCATGAGGCTGAATAACTCTTTCCTCTTGTTGTATTAGTCTGGCCAGTTCCCCTGGTACTTCAAAATCTTCCTCACCTTCGTCTTCAGCTTGTTAAATTAGATCCTCAGAGTCATAAAAGGCCATAGCAGTATCGTTACCCATGGGATCCGAAATGGAGGGGTATCTGCATTTGTGAGTATGGGTGTGTGTAAGGGTATAACCATCCTTAAAAATAAAATGTAAAAGAAGAACAATGAGCATAAAAAGTTTGTATGTGAAAAACGTCCATGATTCATTGAGTGTCATATGAAGATGAAATAAAAACCCTTACAAATGAACCATTGTGCCTCGGGAAAGACACAAGGTTTTAAATGTGCGAATTATTTGTGAATATTACAAGTCCAATAGAAATGTAAAGATAAATTACCGAGGGATGAAAGTTATTGGGACAAAGTCTCTGGCCTCCCAATTGCGAAGTCCTCTGTTGATAGTAGGAAAGATCCAATCCTCCAAGCTGCAATCCTCTTCACCATCTTCCACCGCATTGAACTCTCGGTTGCTAATCTTCAAGGGTGGCCCTCCAGCACGGGCCCGACGCACAGCCTTCTGAGCACTTGAAGTGAACCCTAAGCCAAACTTGTCAGATTTATACGGAATATCTGGAAGTTGCCCCCAGATGGTGCATCCACCCTCCTCTACTACTGCCTTGGCGTCTTTTAGAGATGACATCCGGAGCGGAAGTCTCATAATCTTGGGAATCTAGGATACAATCTTGGTTACTGCTACCTCTTAGGGGACTTCTTCGAAATGTTGAAAAGGAGTTTTAATGAACTCGCCATCCAATTCCACATACCAGAAGGAATTGAGGTGGCTAATCATATACTCTTCCTCTCTGTGGACAATGATAATCTTTCCCTGGACCGGATATTTCAACATCTGGTGTAGTGTAGAGGTGACAACACCGATATTATGGATCCACGGTTGTCCTAGCAGTCAGGAGTAAGAAGGGCGGATGTCCATTACATAGAAGGTTGAGTTGAAAGTTTGAGTCCCAACCTTTATGGGGATATCCACATCCCCATGCACCATCCTCTTTGAGCCATCAAATGCTCTCACGACTATGTTACTGGGTTTCAACGTTAGTCCTTCGTAGTCTAGTCTGTCGAGGAATTTCTTCGGCAAAACGTTCAAAGATGAGCCGGTGTCCACCAAGACATCGGTCAGAGTTGTTCCTCTACTTTCCACAGAGACATGCAATGCCTCGTTGTGCTTTCTTCCCCCTGGTGTCAGATCAGCATCCGAGAAGCCTAGGCTATTTTCCACCGTCAAGCTGGCCACACAATCTTGAAATTGGTCAGCCGATGTCTCTTGAGGCACATGGGCTGTCTTTAGGAACTTCACTAGGACTTTTGCATGAGCCTCGGAGCACAGTAATAATTCCAGCATGGAGATTTTGGAGGGAGTTTTCCCCAACTGTTCAACTACATCATAGTCGCTCTTCTTTATTATTCTCAGGATCTCCTCCATTTCCTTCTTGTAGGTTTCGAGGATGGTCAATGGTTGAGCCTTCGTCCGGACAGGCTCTTCTTGAATACTTTTTCCTCGAGTTTCAGCAGCAGAAGTGTATGTAGGGATAACAACAGGGGTTGTATCGTCTTTGTCAATAGGAGCACTTGCAGGTATAATTATTGGTACGGAAGTAACCTTTGGAGCAGTCACGGGTCCAAAAATTTCCTTTGGGGGAAATATCTGGAGAGAAGATTCTACCGCTTCGGGTAATCTTACTGGTTCCGGCAATATTGCTAATGTCGAAGTCTTCTTCTTCGGAGTTTATTTCTTCGGCGGCCAACCCATCTTGTTTGATGCCATGGTAATAAATGTCCCCACCGTAATTCCACGTTACATTTTTGTCTGATTCATACGGGACTGGCCCAGGAATTGTGATTATAAGAGGAGTAGTTTTTGGAACCGATGTAATCCTAACGGGTCTTTTGGGGATCCTGGAAGAATTGGCGGAGATGGTGACGATTGAAACGTCTTCAACAGGAACAGGTAAAACAGGAGTACTTCCAAACATAATCTCTTTGTTGTCTATCAAGCGTTGAATTCCTATTTTCAACAAAGGGCGAACAGTTGGTGAGGATAAGCAGAGATGGCAGTCTTCATTACAACCCGAGAATACACCGGCTTTCGACAAGTTTATCTTAATGATTGGGAGTGGAGTCAAGAGTTCATCAATTATGGTAATAAACAAATCTTCTTCAACAACATTAGTGTGGTGACCATGTCTAGGCATAGGATCCAAAATGACATTTGGCTTCTCGGGCGCATCAAACTCAATCTCTTTTGCGTCTATAAGGTCTTGAATTTTGTTTATCAAGGCTCAACAGTTGTTAGTGTCATGACCTGGACTTTCGGAATGATATGCGCACCTGGCATTTGGGTGATAATGAGGGGACGCTGTGTTGGGGTTCTTGGGAGTTTCTTTCAAAGTTGCCAAATTGGATTTCAGAAGGTGCGGTAAAACCTGGGCTAGAGTCATATTGATTCTGGTGAATTTCCAGACTGGCCTTTCCACCCTCGTTTGATTACTTATGGGTTGATCAGATGTAGGCTTTGGGATCATAACAGCTCCTACCATTGGTAAGCGTTCAACTCTCCCTTGGTTCCTTTATGGATAAACAACAGATACCTCCTTCTTCCCAATGAAAGGCTTTCTCACAGCTGTAGAGACAGATGAATCCTTCTGAATCTTTCCACTTTTTATGCCATCTTCCACCCTTTCTCCAGTCAGTATTAACTCAGTAAATCCTGCAGATGA
Source organism: Vicia faba (assembly GCA_948472305.1). Lineage (NCBI taxonomy): Eukaryota > Viridiplantae > Streptophyta > Magnoliopsida > Fabales > Fabaceae > Vicia > Vicia faba. The sequence goes on along the minus strand of OX451741.1, from coordinate 815,816,453 downwards.
GCTTCTAATCAGATGGTTGAAGAAAGGGCCCGATAGAGTTCCTAAGAACATATCCATCAACTCCCTTTCAGACAAAGGGGGTTTCACTCTCCCAGCTAGATCTCTCCATTTCTGCGCGTAATCCTTGAAACCCTCATTGGAAGCCATGGCCATACTCTGAAGTTGAGTACAGGTAGGCGCCAAATATACATTATATTGGTATTGCTTATAGAAAGCTGCGACAAGATCTTCCCAGTTGTGGACGTTAGCCCTTTCCAATTGGTCAAACTAATCGAGTTGTGTTCCAGATAGGCTATCTTGGAAAAAATGCACCCACAGGTCTTTATCGGTGGAGTGTGGCTGGATCTTTCTCACATATGATCGAAGGTGCATCTTATGACATGACACCCCATCATATTTTGCAAACAATGACACTTTGAACTTCGGTGGGATCACAATTCCCGACACTAGTCCCAATTCTTCAAAGTCTAGACCTGGCACCTTTTGTATTTCCATAGCGCTCAAACGCTCTTCAAGATGTCTGTACTTATCATCTGCTAGAGGATAATGTTCCTCTGAGTAGTCTTCCTCTTCTTCCTCCTCTCCAGATTCTGACGAAACTGCTATTTTTCTTTCCTTTCCCTTCTCCTTCCCCGAAAGTGGTTGCAAAATTCAAGGTTCTTCTAGTCTGTCCCTGAAACCTTCTCCCCATGTTCAAAACCCCAGTGACCTTCTTTTTTTTCTTCTTTCTTTCTTCAGCTAACAGAGTCTTCAACTCTTCCTGCCCCTTGGCTAGGGTCATGAGTAATTGTTGAAATTGCGTATTTTCAACTTGAAGATCTTTGACTGTTTGTTTGAGATCCATCTTACTGAAATAAACAGTAGAGAGATGAGGAAACTCATTTCAAAAGACCTGTTTATGCTATGATGAATGATATATGCATATGTAATGTTTTCAAGGATTTTTAAAGATTCAAGTTCGTTTTAGACAAAAAGAAACACACTTTATATTAATAAGATAGAGTTTGAGTACATCAATGCCCCTTGGGCAAAATAATACAAAACTCTAAGATAAAAAAGTAGTGCACATCCTCTTTGGTGCTATGTAGGCATTTAGAGTCTGCTCCTCATGAAGTAGCCTAGTGAGTTCCAAAACCTTCTTCTCGCTTGTGTAGAATTGGGCTTCGAAAGTATCTCGCTCTCCTTTGAGCTGTATCCAATCCCTTTGTAATTCTTCAAGAGATGTGGGCATGTCAGGATGTAAGATAGTGTATGGAACTTCTCCCTCCTTAACAGGCTCAATGATCACCGGGAGAATGGAAGGATAAGGCATCATAAGACTTTGAGCGCGGGTTCGTACCCACTTGAGGTAAGGCTCAATAGGGATGGAATTCTTGTGTCCCAAAGTCTTTCTATCCACCTTGTTTAGCATCCTCCAAGCTTGGATGAATCTCTGGCGAAGACCTTGATCGTCGTGGTCGTAATCGAATACCAAGCCTTGAATCAACATCTCATGTGGGCCATCCCTTTGGGCATAACCAAACTGTCTTAGAGCTAAACATGGGTTGTAGGTGATGCCTCCCATAATGCCAAGTAGAGGGACATTAGGGAATTCCCCACAACGGTCAACAATGATAACATTCTCTTTGGATCGAGAGCACCAATGAATATCTGAATGTTTGAGTGTCATTAACCTTTGTGACCACCTTAATCCTTGATCATTCTTTAAGACTAATTGGGGAAGATGAGAAATAAACAATCTTTCTAGGAGAGGAGTGAAACACATAAGGACACCTCTTTTCCTCATTATGCGAGTGTGAAAAGAGTGTAGGATATCTCCTAGCAATGTAGGCACCAGATTGCGTGACATGATGATTTTGACGACACTCACATCTATGAGTTGGTCAGGATTGGGAAACAAAACCATTCCATAGATGAGGAGAGCCACAATTTCCTCAAAAGCTTGCAAGTCTAAGGAATTCCAATATCTTTAGGCTTTCTCAAACATAAACTTTGCTAAGAAGCCTTTGACATCACTTCTAGTTTCCCAATGGGTTGTGAAATCTGATGAGTGTAAGTGTAGAGCTTGAGCAATCTCTTCTGGCTTTGGGTCTCTTTCCGTACCGTTGAAAGGTAGTTGATTGAGAATAGGAATCCTCAAGAGTTGAGAGAATTCTGCCAAAGTGGGCACAAGCTGATAGTCGGGAAATGTGAAGCAATGGTGCAAAGGATCAAAGAACTGGAAGAGCACCTTCATCATATCCTCATCTGTGTTGGAGGTGACCAAGTTGATTAGACGACTATGTCTCTCGGTGAATGGAGAGTTCTCAGGGATCCTTGAAGCTATCTCCTTAAGTTGTGGAGGAATTCTTACAAGGTTGACTTGGATAGTTTTCCTGCGGAGTGAATCCATATCCTACAAAACAAGAACAAAGATGAATCTCCAAAATCCTTGAAATGGTTAGTGGATGCATATGATGTTCATGATGTCCATGATGTTATGTACAAGTATGTATATACAAGCAAAGCAAAGAAGTTCTTAGTTTAGGCTTGCATGGGGTTTTATAGGTAAGTACCCTCTTGAAGTTTTGTTGGCTTAAACCTGTCCTAACAATAGTAACCGGGTTCTAAGGAGCTCAATATCACCGAATTGTTTCCTTTGTCATTATTTCAGCTCAAGCCTCTTTAATGGAGACCGAAATATCCCAAGAAACCAACCCTCAATGAGTGTAGTATCGAGTACCTACCAACTTCGGACTGCACCAAAGCCGGTCATCTCACTACATCCTAAAGGCCAAGTTGGTCAAGTAAAGGGTTCTAGAAGTTCATTAGTGCTTCATGACATCAATCAGCGGCCCCTTATTCTCTTTGATTGACTCAAAGGCTACTGGTACCCATAAATATGTCACACTTAACATAGCTATTGCTTAGACCATGTCGGTATACCCCACACAGTTTCCACAATGTATTGCTATTTACCTATAATGTATTCCAAATATTGGTAGAGGATTTCAAACCCAAACAAAGAACCAAAATGTAAAGCATACAAGTCAAACAATGTAAGCCAATAAGTGTGATCTAGTCCTAAGGTAACCCCACTTTTATAAAAATCCCCAGCAGAGTCGCCAGTTCTGTGATACGGGGGGAGAACTGACTTGAGGGTTTTGCATTTGATTGCAAATTTTGCGATTAGCAAGAGTCGCCACCGACTTTTCTTTTATCCAAAAGGAAAGGTGAAAAAGCACAGGAAAAACCTTTGAGATTGTTTCTTGAGTTCGGGGGTAGATTATGAAAAGGGAAGGTATTAGCACCCTTTTCATCCATGGTTTTCCATGGGCTCTTAGTTACTTGCTAGATCACTTGCTTTTTGTTTTAAAATTGGGCTTTGTATGGTTGTTGAAAGTATTTTTGTAAAAGAGGCCATTATTTAGGAAACCTTTGTAATGATTCTCGTTCGTAAGAATGTATACAAAGATGTTTGTCTTTTTGAAAATGTTTTCAATGTTCGTAAAATGTTTGGAAATGTGTGTGTTTGTTTTGAAAATAGCAAGGATAGTTGTTTGGAAATAGAGCAAGTAACTAGAAGTAATCTACCTACTCAAATGTCTTTCTTGTTCATTTTCTATTCCTTTGACATTGTTGTCTTACTATCGATTTGGTAAGCAACCCTATTTTTGGATGTAAACGGGACGGGCGTGGGTCATCGTATAACCATGATTATCAATGTTGCAAAGTATCTTAGCATTTTTGAGGGACCAAGATCATTTTGCAAGGCAACTTAGAATAGCGTCATCGAGGGACTATGATCTTATACTTATTTGTTTTGCCAAGATACTTCGCATGCATAATATCGCCATTTTTGTATAAGGCAACCAAGTGGGGAAACCCTAAGGATGCTTGTGTGCAAGTGTGTCATTTTCATGCTTTGATTTTGTCTTGGATTTAGGGGTTTCTATTTGATTTGCTTTTATCTTGCCATTCAAACTCTAATTACTAGCATGGTATGTAAAAAGCGGTAAATTGCAAAATTTAAAGATTACTACACTATTACAACATTTTTATGGGAGAGGGGAATACAAATTATAAATGAGGATTTGCAATAATGTAAATCTAATTAAGCTATTATAACCAAATCGAATTCGTACAAATATTGAAATAAATAAATACAACATTTAAATATGCAATATTATGTATATGCAAGAAAGGGATTTTTGTTTTGTTTTTTATATGAAAAGAAATTTTGAACTAAACCTAATAACTTAAGAAAAAAAGAAATTAATCCTTGAGAACAAAAGTTAACCCTAATTTCTAATTTAAAAGAAAATAAAGTTCTTTAGGTATTATTTTTTTTGTATTTTTGTATTAAAAATAATAAATAATATTTTATGAAAATATTTAGTTTTTATATGCCAAAATAAATATTTACAAGTATGAAATGAAAAGGAAATAAAAAATTAATATAAGTCTATTTTATTTATGTTTACAAGTTTATTTAAGAAAAATAATTAATATATATAGTTTAATAAAAATATTTTTCATGTGAAAATGAAATAAAATAAACAAAATGCAATATTTATCAAGTTTTATATTTTCCATGATTTTATGTATTAAAGAAAATATTAAATAAAACAAAAAAAGAAAATAAAACAAATAAATAATAAAGATTGGGCCAGGGGTGCTGTAAGGAGACAATGAGTAGTATGTTAGCAAAAACACTAAGGCCAAAAGAACCAAGCCCACGCTGCCAGAAACCAAAAAAAGCTGAAAAAAATGAGAAAAAATGTAAAAGGTAGTGCCATGGTTTGAACCCACGACCTGGGCATTGCCAGCGCGCTACCTTGCCACTGGGGTGTCTGTACATCTGTTAGCTTATATGAAACAATAAAAACATAACGTAAAAAGCTTCCTGGCCCTGTACTTCATCTTCTTCCTCAATCTGGCCATACCTCCTGTAACTCTTTCATTTCTCAACAAAAATGGAAATTGATAACATGAATATTATAGCATTTTGTCTCACGATTCTAACTATGTGCGTAGATAAAACTATAAGTCCAAGATTAAAGAGAATTTTAATGGCCCTAATTCTTAACCTAATTTTTCCAAGAACTTCAAGCTCAAAATTCTCTCAACTCAGGCCAAATAAATGCAAGTTATAGATATGTACAACTTCGTAGCAATGATGTCTACATTGTTTATTCACAAATCATGGTCAATGGATGCCTGTATAAAGAGATAAAAGTTGGAGTTTTTACCTCTTTCAGTTGAGATCGTGAATGGAGTTTGAGTGATATTTATGAAGGCATGAAGATTGCTTGAGCTTGCTTGCACCTCCCTGAGTGTGTTCCAATCCTTACCTTGCTTTGAAAGTGTCTGAAACTCTCTATCCAAGTCAACCTGCAAGCTTTGAAAACAAAAATGGCAGATGAAGAAGGAGGAGTTACAGTGCAGGGATGATGGTCTGGATTACTTAGATATGAAGTAGGTAAAGTGTTTGGATGATTAAAACTTGAAACACACGAGCCAATTTGTGGATTGCTATGCTTATGCTCAAAATGCAAGCTTTTGATAGGTTTTTGGTGAGAGGGAGTGTTTGAATGTTTTAGGCCTTTTTCAATCGTGTTCTAAGTTGTAATGTCTTTGTGTATTAGTATGGAGAAAGTCTTAAGTCAGTTTCACAATAGATCTTTTTGTTGTAGACTTTTTGCACACTTTCTTGCTTTTGAAGCAAAGTGAAGAGACAAGTCTTCTCATGCTTGTACTGGCCTGCTTGGAGTTGGTACAAGCTCTATACAAATTGCTTTAGGTCTGTAGGACTTGTGTGTGCAGAGAAGACAGGTTCAATGCTCAAGAATTGAAAAGTTGCAAAAGTTAAGCTTTTCCAAAATGGCAATGGCAACTTTGTGCCATTTATGGAATTAAAGCTTGGAAAAATACTTTTGGGCTTGGATTAAGGCTTTGTCAACTGAGTAAGAATTAAATTATGGAGTAAGAAATAAGTTTGGGACCTGTAAAGCATGGATTAGGCAGCATAGGTTCAAATTTGAATTTTGTTCTTCATGAAATGGCTTGAATTCAAAGTGAGAAATTGCAAACTTCATCTCTTCGATTCTCTCTACTCAAAAATGATCTCAAGGAGTTCTTGGACATTTTTGAAAGCTTGAAATGTGCTATATAACTCATATTTGAAATGCATTTCAAGATTCCTCTTGGAAATAGGTGAAAAATTGCCATGAAGTTAGGTCAAAACCTGCCTAAATTAGGGTAAAATTTCACTAAGTTATTTTACTTCATGGGCATGTATTCACAAAATTATATCTTGAGATCCAAGCATCCTTAGGGAAAAATGTGTGAAGAAAAGTTGTAGATTTCATGGAGGTCTAAAAATTTCATGTTGGGAACTTTCTTTGAATCATCTTGTATCATGGTGAAAAAATGGCTTAAAATTGAGAGAAAAAATAAGAAATTTTCTATACTTAGAAAAATTTCTAAGTTAAGAAAATTTCAAATTTTAAAACCAAATCTTAAATCTTTGATTCCTTGATGAAAATGTTTCACGTTTTGACATGTTTTGATGAATTATGATCCTTGGCACTTGATTTTGACTAAAAGGTCAAAGTTTGACTTTTCAGTATACAACAGACTTTTGATCAGTTGACTGCAAATTTCATCTGTCTATCCAATGGATTTGCAATGTTTTGAACCATGTAACTAGGTAAAGATGATGCAATTGAACCCTTGAAATCATGCTTCAAATCAATTGGTCATTTGCTAGGTCAAAAATCAGAAATTACCCTTTCTTAGTCAAAACCCTAATTTTAACCATTTTGCTCTTTTGATGATTTGATCAAATTTCTTGAGGAATTATGGTGAAAACTTGATCAAATGATACATATGAGTCTAAAATGTTGATGTGGATAAAAAAATATGAAGTTTGACTGTAAATTGGCTATGGTTGACTTTTTCCCCAATACAACTGATTTTTAGGTCAACTGTCCAATTGACTGATCAAAAATGTGATTCAAGGCTTGAAACTTGTCATGAGTAATATTAGGGGTTAATAATGATGTTTAAAAGTAATATTAAGAATTGATAGTAAAAAAATCCTTGTGCAAACTCAAACCCTAATTTTGGGTCATCAGTGTAAGATGAGATGTCTTGAGCAGATCAAACCCTAATCCAATCTTGAGTCAAAGAGATCTTGTGAGAAAAGTCTTGATAAATAAGAGGGCAAATTTTAGGGTACAACACCAGGGATAAACAAGAAAGAGATGAAATAGTAGAAGTTGAGACTGCAGCTTTGTTTGAAGAGCTTCAGGTCTTCATCTTTGAATGTTCCTCTATAAAAATCAAGCTTACCATGTCAAGTGGGTCCTAGATTTTGACTCACGAGGACGTACTATGATCTTGATGGCATCTGGCTAGAGGAAAATAAATCCTCTTGCCCCTTGATAGAAGTCTAGTTCATGATAAACTTGTACCACACGTCCATAAGATCCTTGAAAAGGGTTAGTGAAAATGTCGTGGTATGATGTTATGATATCATGTTTAAACAAGATAGCAAACACAAATAAATCACACAAAGGCCTTAGGTTTAAAGGCTTGCATGAGGTCTATAGGTAAGTACCATTTTATATTGAAGCTCAGTTGGCTCAACCTGTCCTAAAATAGTAATCAGGTTCAAGGAATCTTATATCACAGATATTTCTCGCAGGCTTTATTTTAGCACGACAATTGACTTGCCACCAAAGCATCCTGAGAGTCGAATCTTATTAAGAATAGCTTTGAGTATCAACCAACTTTGGCATGCACCAAATCCGGCTATCTCACTACTTTCTAATGGCCAAGATGGGTCAATTAAGGTTCTAAAAGTAAGTTAGTCTTAACGACACCACACAGAAGCCTAATTTTATCCTTGACTGACTCAAGGAACATCAGTACAAACCAAAGTGTCACAATAATTGTATTTATCATGTTAACCATATCAATCTACGCCATACAATCTTTATGATCTATTGCTACTTACCTAAGGAATCCCTAGATCCGGGTGTAGGATCTTTCACAAGCAATAATACCCAAACAAGCCCTTAAAGTTAAAGCAAACAAATCAAACAATTAAAGCGAGTAAAAGTGATTTAAACTCTAAGGTAACCCCTCTTTTTTTAAGAAGATCCCCAATAGAGTCGCCAATTATGTAATACGGTGGGAGAACTGACTTGTTTTTGCGTTTTATCGCAGATGTTGTGGATAGCTAGAATCGCCACTGACTTTTCTTTTATCCAATAAAGAAAGGGTGAAAAGAATAGGAAAGACCTCTAAATATTTTGAGTTCGGGGGGGTAGGTTATGAAAAGGGAAGGTGTTATCACCCTTTTCATCCGTAGTTATCTACGACATCTTAATCGCTTAACTCACTTTTAAAATTTGCTTTTTGTGCGTGTGTTTGAAAATATTTTGAAAGTTTGCCAATGTAAGGTGAACTTTGTAATAACTCTTGTATCGGTCCTCAAGAGTGTATACAAAGTGTTTGAAAATATTTTGAAAGTGTTTGTGAAATGTTTTGTTTTTTGAGAAATTTGTGAGCAGGCGATTAACAGTTCTACCCACTCAATTTCATTTTTGTACTTTTCCTTCTCCATTAGATAGTTCTATCCATACCATTAGTTAGTAGGAAGCCCTATTGTTAGATGTGAAAGGACAGGCGTAGGGTCATCGTACGGTCATCGAAGGTAACTTGTAAGGACTCTTTAGCAATTTCATAAGGGGCTAGGTCATTTATCGAAAGGGTCATCGAGGGACTATGATCTTTTATTTCAGGGACTTTGCTAAAACGTCCCTACTTTCGAGGGACATGATCGTTTTGTTCCAAAGGCAACAAGAGAGGTTACCCTAGAGGTGTGAGTGTGTAAGTGTGTTGTATTCAGTTATTTATCTTTGAATTTAGGGTTTTCTATCGTTCGTTTTTATCTTTCTATACAAACCCTAGTTACTAAGCAGAAACATAGAAGTATGGTAGTAGCAGATGAAAGCAGAAATGTAAACCTAGAACTATTACAATGCTTTGGGGAAGATACATAATAGAGATGTGAGAAAATAAAACGCGGAAATTAAAACCTACAACTATTACATCCCAGAGAAATTACATGATAATAAAAGAGAGAGAAAAACAAAATCTAGACTATTACATTAGTTAAACTTATACAGTCGATCTAAGAAATATAAAAGTAAGATAAAAATAGAAAAGGAAAATATTTTTAGTGATCTTTTTATGAAAAGAATGATAATTAAGTAACCCTAAAAACATAATTAATTTTAATTAATAATAAAAAAATTTAACTAAAAAAATTGAAAACCTAAAAACCTAATTAATTAGGGTTTACAAAAAAAAAGGTTTTATTTTTTGGTTAAGTGAAAAAAATTAGTTAAATTTGCCAAATAATAGGGTTTAAGGGAAAATGACAAACAAGGTTAGAAAATAGAGAAAACATAAAAATGCTAGGGGTGGGTGTTGAACCCAAGCCCTTAGCCTCTTGCACTATAAAGTTCACCACTGCGCCAAGCGTGCGCTGGTGTTAGCAAAACACGCGTTATTCAAAATGTAATTAACCTGCAAGGATTAAGAAAACATGAAAAATAAAATGACAAAAGTAGGGATCGAACCCACGGCTTCTTGTACAAATACCTTATCACGTGCGCGCTTGCCATTGGGTTATGTTGTTCATCTGGTACATAACTGGAAACAATTAAATATGATATAAACTCAAATTACTGGGCCAGTGAAGCGCCAGAGCCCTAGCTCTGGTCGTCTTCTCCGACGATCACGTTCTTCAACCTGCAAAAACAAGGAGTGTTAGTGATTCCCAAGGATCCAACCCACCTAATTTTGGCCTTGCGATTTCAATAGAAGTATTAGTTTTGGCCAAATCGAGCTATATTGTGAGATACTAAGAAGACAACTTAAAACAGTGTAAACTTGGCAAACCCTTATTCGGTCGTTATGTGGGCCATGCCATGGTTCAATCCTGTGTTGTTATACCTCAAAAGAACATTAATGGTGTTAGTATGCATAAAAACATAAAGAAAATAACAATGTGAACTTCATGCAAAAACAAAACCGGCGAGGCATATGCGTGATTCTTAAGCCTCTTGAATTGTCAGGGATGATCATATCTTACCCTACGATGCTTCTGGAAGTGATTTGAAAGATTGGCTTGCTTGGGAAGAGGTTGAAACTAGGGTTTTTGATTTTCCCTAGTTTTTCATATTTTTGGAAGTTTTTGAATAGTTTCTCTTGCAAGGGTTTAATGGCTTTCTTGTCTTAAATAATGAGAATATATAGTGATGAATTAGGTCAAACAAGAGTGGCTTGGACCTTGTCATGAAAGCCTTGGTTTTATCTTTTTTAATTTTGAATTTTAAAAAAAATAGAATAAAAATCCAAGGGGTGTATGAATTGGTTTAGAGGTTCACAATGAGGCCTAATACACGTTTGGACCTTGAAAGACCAACCCACTAGCCCAAAATTCCAATTTTACTCACTTTGGGTTTCATGCATTTTCTCAAAATTGCCCAACTTGTACCAATCATAACTCTCTCAATTTTTATCATATGAATATGATCTTAGACTTTTTGGAAATCTTAAGATATCCTCTATATTATCTATTTTGATCATTTTTTCATTTGAATACTTTATCTTGATGTAAATTGCTTTGACCAAAAGTGTCTTTTTGTTGACTTTTGAAATGACCTATAATGTTTTGGCCCATATCTATCAAATGAAGCATTTTTTTGGACTTGAGCTTAGAGATACAAAGTTATAAATAATTGAATATCCTTAAAAATTATCTTTGGTTGAGAAAAATCTGATGAAGCATGTGAAATTTGTGCTTGGTCAAAGTTCAGTTGACTTCTCCTTAAGAAAACCCTAATTTGGTAACTTTTGAATTTTGAAGAATCTTTTGTTTTCTTGATGAATCATGATCAAAACTTGATCAAATTATGAATTTGACTTCAAAATATTGATATTGACCAAAAATCTTGAAGTTTGACTGTATGTTGACCACAATTGACTTTTTGTCTAATGTAGTTAATTTTTAGTCATTTGTGCAATTGATTGAGAAAAGTTGTGATGCAAGGTTTGAAACTTGGCATGTGAATTACTTGATATATATGATAAAATAATCCAATTTAGGCATTATAAGTCAAATTTTCCTTGAGAAAAGCAAAACCATAGTTGTAGGTCAACTGCTTAGGAGGAGAATTTGTCTGATCAATTCTTGAGCAACCTTGAGCATTTAAGAACCCTAGGAGAATGTCTTAGATAATGGGAGGGAAAATTTTGGGGTACAACACTTGGTGATAATGTTCTTAGATGGGTATTAAAGGAGATGACAAAATCTGGGTTATGGGTGAAACTTGAAAATTTGTACATGACCAAATCGCTGGTAAGTCGACTATACCTGAAGCAAGCTTTGTATTCATTCAAGATGATTAAAGACAAAATGTTGGCTGAGTAGTTGTATATGTTCAACAAGTTGATTCTTTATCTTGAAAATATTGATGTGAATATCGATGATAAAGATCAAGCATGGTTGTTGTTATGCGCTTTGTCTATAACACATGCTCACTTCAAATAAACTCTCTTGTATGGAAGGGAGTCCCTGACCTTTGAAGAAGTTAAATCAGCCTTGTATTCTTAAGATTTGAACTAATGAAAGGAGCATAAACCTTCTAAGGTTGGTGAAGGTTTGGGTTAAGGGAAAATTCTTGCGAAAGAATGGTAAGTTCGATAAGAAGAAAGGTAAAAGTCAGTAGAAGTATTACAGTGGTAAAACATTTGGTACTCGATGCTATCATTGTAAGAAGGAGGGTTACACAAGAAAAGTGTTCCTTAAGCGCCTGAAAGATCATATGGAGGTAAGGATAATGGCAACACAACCATTATTCAAGATGATTTCGACTCATATGATGTTCTTGTGGTATCGAGCAGTAACTCGTCGAAGGAGTGGATTATGGATTACGGGTGGACTTGGCACATGACTCCAAACAAATACTTGTTCGAAGAGCTATGTGATCAAGATGGTGGATCTGTATTGTTGGGAAATAAAAAATCTTACAAGATTGCGGGTGTTGGATCTGGGAGATTCAAGATCCATGATGAGTCAATAAAGTTAATAACTAAAGTCAGGTATTGTAACAGTAGAAATGTTGAGACTAAGCCATTGGATTGACTTAGCTCGCACATATCAAAATAAAAATCGCCACTGCGCTTTATTGTTTCCAAAGGAATGGGAAAAGAGCGAATAACCCAAAAAGAGGGGGGAAATATTCTAGGTAAGGGTGTTGGTTATGCAAAGGGAAGGTATTATCACCCTAAACATCTATGGTACTCCAGAGGAATCTCTTTGTAAAATTTGTACATTTTGGCTATAAAATGTTCTATATAAAAAAAAGATTGTGGTGATGAGAAAAGAAGTTTTTTTTTAATTTTTGCACCCGCCGCGGTTGCGAACCTTTAGTGCCTACGTACCACCTTCCCTACAATAGGGGATCAGGGTACACGTACTTCACCTTTAAAAATTTTAAAACACAAGTGTGTTGGTTAATTTTAAGAGACAAGACATCATTGTCATTGTCCGTGTGAAAAACATACTTACTACCCAAAATTATGAGAAAGGAGAATTTGCATCATCTCAAAGTGGAGGATATGGCTTGGATTTTACAATAAACAATACCTCACTCAACACCCAAGTGGAGAATATCTCACTTCACTATATATTATAGAAGTATAGTTGTTTGCATCACTACAAGGATTGACAAGAGTCCAATCTTTTTGAGAAAAGTTTAAAGATAAAAGACAAAATGGAAAAATGGTTTAAATGAGATTGATTGACTTTTAGTCTTCTCACAAAAATGTCAAAGTATTGTTAAGTTGATTGAAATTTGATTAGGAAATAATTTTTGAAAATGCATGGACATAAGTCCAAGTTTATTATGAAAGTGGTTCATGTTTTAAAACAAGAAGAGTTTTCAAAAAGGGGGGAGAAGATTTTTGAAATTAAAGAAGATGGAAGGAGATGAAGAGACTATCCTAAAACATAAGGTAAAAGCTAGGGAAAAAGAACCATCTAACCAACAAGAAGCCAAAATTTGACATAATGAGTTAATGTAGAATTTCCATCCTTTGGATTTGAAACCAAGCAAACAATTAATGAAACCTCTTAAGAAAACCAAGCTCCATTTGCATTAAGTCTTCACAAAAATTGGGCAGAGTAATGATTGTATACAGATGAATTCCAGATCACAGACAAAACATATAATCACAATAACATGCACAAAAAACATAGAAACAACCCAATGTCTTCGAGTAAACCCCAAGAACTCAAGACAAAATAACAGCCAAGGTCACAAAGTCTTCAACATAGGTCAATGTTTCTACTCCTAAGTCCAAGAAGTCCAACACTCAATAATACCAAGGATAGTAACCAAGTAGTCCAAGTAACATTAAAGCTTTTAGGGTTTGAGTTGGTTATCAGGTATCTTCAAAAATAAATGAAAAGCTCAAGTGAGCAAAATAAAAAAAGACATGAAGATAGAGGCTTAAGTGAGCAAAGATGAAAAGAGCATGAAATGTAAATGCTAAAGTAAATGGTACATAAAGTGAAAGCATAAAATAAAAGCATAAAAATAAAGTCAATTGTTAGGAATTAGTGGTTAGTTGGATGACCATCTTGAAACTTGCATTTGGAACTCATTAGAGGATTGGTAAAACCAAAGCCTCTCAACAACAAGTGGCATTTGCTTTTTGTCAAGTATATCATCCATTTAAGAATTCTCAAAATAACACTTAATGATCAATGATGTTTAAGTCATCCACTTTGACCAAAATTGATTAAGTTCGATTAGAGGATTGCTAGAACCAAAGCCTCCTAATAATGGATCTCAAGGTTATTGGATCAAAGGGTTCAAATTAACATACGTGCGCTTGCAATCATAGGTTTGGGCCACGAATGATCATTTTCTCAAACCCGGACAAAATTTAGCGCTATGTTAAGCAATTGTAAGTGGACTTATATAAAAGTCGCACCTATTTTGAGGCCGGTCAATAACAATCTATGTACTTCATGTTTGGATGAATGATATAGAGATCGTCATCCCATAACATGTAATACAATAAGAAGGGGGTAAGATGAAGAGGGAAGGGGAAATGAATAAACCACATTTGAACCAAAATTCAATCAAACTATTATTAAAATCATTCATCCATTTTTATGAAGTTAGACTCAACACCATGGATCCAATAATGTTAATAAAGTTCATGATCAAAATTTCAATCCAAGTTCAGCCAGAATATATAAAAATAAAATTGCATTTAAAAATGAAAGAAAATGGTTTTTTAAAAATGATTATAAAGTGGAGGTAAGAGAGAAAAATAGCAACTATACTCAAATTAATCAAGAAAAATAAGTAAGATCATACAAAAATCACGAATGAACTCAAATATTTATAAAATTTTTTGGTAATTTTTTAAAGTCAGAAACTATTTTTAAATCAATTTAAATTGTTCAAATAATGGGGAAAAAAGATCAAAAATAGAAAAAATTAAGATAAAATTCCATTAAAAAAATCAGAAGGTCAAAAACAATGAAAATGATTTTTATGAAAAAATTTAAAATTAAAAAATGTCAGAAAGTATTTTTAAAGCAATAAAAATAAAGCAAACAAGGAAAAAATTATAAAAATACCAAATTTCAAAATAAAAATATGAAAAAATATTCATAAAGTCAGAAATAATTCAAAGTATTTTTGTATATTTTTTTCCGTAATTTTTGTATAAAAAATAAAAGAGATATGGCTTTTTGAAATTTAAAACAATTAAAATGTAAAATCAGAAAATAAAATAAAACCAAAAAGATGTGGACCATAAGATCATTGTCAAAACACGTTAGTAAGCTGATCAAGTGGACCAGATGCGCTGTGCTTGATATGGACCTTATTTGAAAATGCATTGGATCAGGAAAAAGGCAATCAATAAAAATAAAACAATTGGCGCGCTATCATTGGTTGAGACGAGACATGTCATCATCTTCAACCTCCAGACACCCTGCAACGGAGATTTCACGAGTTTCTTCAAATGGAAAATTTAGAATCCCAGACTAGTATCACTGGATTCGTCTCTTCAAGACGATTCTAATGGTACCGTCGCGCCAAATTTATATAAACTGTGCAAGATTGTGTTTGAAGAAAATTAGAAAAAATAGAGAATATGGAAATCTGGGATATCTCAATCAAACCTCAATGATATTGCAAATTATAAAGAGCACGAGGATCAGAAGGATACAAAGAGTAGATTAGCCTTTTATTTGAATAAATTTGGCCAAGAAATCTACCTGAACAAAGTAGTGAGAAGTTGCTCTGAAACTAGACTTCTGTAGATCAATATAGGTCACGATTCTTGAGGATAATTGAATGGTTAGCTTCAGAGAAGTTCAATGAAGCTAACTAAATGGAGCTTTTGGTGCTTGAAGGTGAGAATGTAAGAAATCAGAAATTCAAATTCAGAGTTCGTATGGGATCTAAACAAGGGTCAATTGGCTATCAAAAGCTTGAAGAAATGAATGAGGGATGATCCTCTATTTATAGCAAAGTGAATGGGATCCTTAAGTGTGTGAGATGATGAAGTTTGGAGGGAAATCATGTGGGTCTGCAGCATGAACAAAGTGTGACTTGTTTAACATCAAAACTCAGTTAAATCATGCATTTTATGATTCTAAACGCCTTTGGAAAGTTTTTAAACATGATTAGAAGAAAAAAGGAGTGGAGAATTTGTGACTAGAAGCCAAAACAAAGATTTCAAAATCTGACTTGTGATGAAACTTCAGTTTCAGGTTACCAAATTCAAATCAATGGCATTCTCAACTCAAGGGGTCTTAGGGCATGATTCTTGAAGCTTTAGAAATATGAGGTTACAAGCTTTGAAATGGGAAAAGGATGGGATAAAATGGTTGCTTGAGATAAAAGTTGTAATGAGTCAAAGTTGGGAAAAAGAAGTTGACTTTCCATACTTAGGAAATTTCTAAATTTTTTCTTCAAAAATGACTTATAATGTCTTACATCCAAACATGGCCTTCCACTTGGAATTTTCTATTGACCAAAAAGATGGCATAAAGTAGACCTCTTGAATGGAATTTTGAAACTTGAACCATTCAAAATTTCCAAAAAGTGAGAGAATTATGACTTGTTGAAGTTGGCAAAAATTCAAGAAATGACCTATAAATGTTTGCATCCTTAGGGCAACTTCCATCCATTTTAAAGCCTTACACATAAAAGAAAGGTTGACGTTCACATCTTTAAGATCTTCGTGGAAAAAGAATGGGCTCAAGGTGATAAAAATTGATCAAGTTATGGTCATTTGAAGTCACATAAATGAATTTTAGGGTCCATCTGGAGGACTTGTAATATTTCTTCATCATCAAGTTTCTTACACACAAAATTTCCTTTGAACTTTTGAAGTGATTCGTTAATAAACATTTGAGGAGAAGGATGTCTTTAGAATCATTCCAAAATACCAAAAGATGAGCAAGATATACCCCTTTGAAGTTAAAAACCCTAGCTCCCAAAGCCAGAAAATGTCTTGGGGAATCTTTGCAATTTTGATCAACCTTCTTGCACCAATACCTTTATCATGTAAATAGAAGTTGTTAAGGATGATAATTAAAAGTCAAAGAAACAAACACCACTTCTATATCTTGAGAATTGAAAGAGATATGCACTTGTGAACAATGGAAACAAAGACTTGTCCCTTTGAGTCAAACTTCTTCAATCAACCCTTGTACTTTTGAATTAATTTTGACAATCTTGAGGAATGATGAATCATAAAGACTTTGTCATAATATTACTTAAAAACATCTTTAATGATGAGGCTTGAATCTCAATGAAGCTTTGTTGAGGAAGGCATGGAAATGAACTCTTGAATCCATAGATCAATCTTGATGGGAATGTATTGTGCTTTTACCTACAACATCAACAATTGGGGAAAACACTCATTGTATTTATTAGTTAAAGAATAATTAATACAAAACATGAATGATCACAAAATACAAGTCAAGGTGCTTGGTGATTCCTCCTAGAGCAAAAGCTAAAGATAGGGAGAAAAACCAAACCCTAATATGATCTTGTTGTGATTGAATTGATAGGATATGATGAATGGATCTTAGGGGCAATGATTGGGGTACAACAATTTCCCTTATTTAAGTGTCTTCTATCTGGAGATACAAAGGTTAAAATCTTCGTGTCAACGCGATTGAAGATACTTAAATATAAAACAAACCCTATTTTTGGCCCTAAGATACCATGTAATGCTTATGGTTATGAATGCAGATGAACAAATCTAAAGGGACGCAAGACACCACTGGGGATATAAAAAGGTAAAAGAGGAAACAAAAGGAAAACTTGACCAAGAAAATAAATCACTGGTGAAGAAAAGACGATAATTCTATGGGGTAATGCCCAAGATAGGATCTAAAGCATCATCAACTCAAAAATTGAGGAGAGAGAGTGAAGGATAACAGTGACCGAAAGATAATTGTGAAGTACCAACTCAATGAGGGGATAGAAAAAAAGGTAACATTAACCCTCTGGGGAAAGGAATGGTAAAATAATACCAGTAAATTTCAAGATGTATTTAGTACTCACAATTGTAAACAAATGAACTTCTTCAGAATAATAGAATCTCAATGACAAACTACCTTTTATAACGACAAGGCTACCATTCATCGGAAAAAGATCTCAATAACGAACTACCTTCCATAATGATAAGGCTACCATCCATTGGAGTAACAAAATCTCAACAACGAGCTACCTTCCATAATGACTAGGCTACCATCCATTGGAGTAACAAAATCTCAACAACGAACTACCTTACATAATGACAAGGCTACCATCCATTGGAGTATCAAAAGCTCAGCAACTAACTTTCTTCCATAATGACAAGGCTACCATCCATTAGAGTAACAAAATCTCAACAACGAACTACCTTCCATAATGACAAGGCTACCATCCATTGGAGTAACAAAATATCAACAATGAACTACCTTTCATAATGGCAAGGCTACCATCCATTGGAGTAACAAAATCTCAACAACGAACTACCTTCCATAATGACAAGGCTACCATCCATTAGAGTAACAAAATCTTAACAATGAACTAACTTCCATAATGACAAGGCTACCATCCATTGGAGTAACAAAATCTCAACAATGAACTACCTTCCATAATAACAAGGATACCATCCATTGGAGTAACAAAATCTCAACAACAAACTACCTTCCATAATGACAAGGCTACCATCCATTGGAGTAAAAACATCTGAATCTTCTCTGGGAGATATCAGATTCACCGAGGAATTACAGGTTGCTCAAATAAAGAGACCTACTTTTTGCTTCTATGAGGAGGAATTGCAATAATGATTCCTTGAAGAAAGAAGTATGGCTTCCTAGGGAAAGAGATAGAAATTCTTGGGGAGACGCCAATATAATTCCTGTTGAGGAGATAGAATCTTCTTGTGAAAAAAGAAATGCACATTCTCAAACTAAAGCTCAAAGCTTTCCGAAATCCAAATAATAATATTGCCGAGGGTACCCATTTCAACTAGAAATAAACCGAAATGAAGCAGTCAACCAAAACACATCTCCTGAGAAATAAATTCAAGAGGGAATCTCGTTCTATCCAGACAACAAGCTGAAAAGAAGGCTGAAACACCATTCTTCCATGAGGAATAACTTAGTGGGGAAATTGAAAGAATATACATTTTCTACTTAAGATTGACACTTTATTTGGGGAGAGGATAACACAACTCTGTAAAACAGGGTAATATACCAAATATTTGAAAAATGCAAATGGGAAATGATTATGCATGATGCTGATATGAAAGTATGAATGTTATCATGTATATGCTGACAAAACAGGCATAACACACCGAGGATAAACATACAAAACCCAAAATGGGTACAATCAAAACTCGGCTAAATCACATTCAGGATGGAAATTCCATGAGATAGTAAGCACCAACCGAGGAAACAAACTCTTATTTCATAGCTTAAATCCACTGGGAAAGAAAAAGTTCAATGGAAATAAATTAACACAAACATAGTGATATAACATCTTCTTCCAAGTTTCACTGGGGAATTACATAGACTTCAGCGGGGGAAATAAAATGTTTGAAGTTCACACTTCCTTCATGGTTGATTTCCTCTGAGAAAACAATATTAACTCATTGAGACATTAATTGGGGATGACATATTGACTTCATTGGGAAGGGTAATACCATATCATCAGAGGGGAAACTTATCTACATTCTTCAATACTGAGAGTGATAATTGCACCAACTTCTCTGGGGAGAAAGTACGAAAACCTCATGGGGACAACAAATTCATAGAAATACATCATCTCAACTTCACATGGGGAAATCAAGAAATCAAACACTACAACAAGAGAATTATGGGGATTTTAAATCCAATCCAGCACTCGGAGGGAGAAAACCCAAAAAGCTAATAACCATTTCAACACTTCTTCGATAATTCATTTCCCTTGCCTGACTGCCGAGCAAACAAACAATATGCTAGTACTACCGGAAGGATATGTTTCACAAATGAGTCCAACTCAACATGCATGGGGAGAAAAGACTTTTATTTATGTGAGTGAAACCTTCACTGGGGAGTTTTGGACAGAGCTATCATGCAAACCTTTGAGTTTATCTGTCCTTGAAGTCACTAATTTTGTTCCCCTTGTATCACAAAAATCTAGAGCAATAGGTAATTTGTAAATTCTTTTTCAAAAATAATTTTTGTTATTTAATCTGTTTGCTTTGATCATTACTATCAGTAATAAATGAAATCTTTATAAGCTGAATAAAATAAGAATTGTAAATAATTGGACAAAAGGCTCAAACTTTATTAATAGAATGGTAGTCTGTGAATGGCAAGACTCCATAGATATTACAAAGTTTGGAACATGGTAATATATATTTGGAAAAGACACATTGAAATATAATGACCACTATTCTCCCTAACAACTTTGAATTCCTGAGCCGAAACTTCGATCGAAGAGTAGTAAGATCCAAGCAGATTGTTGCTCCATTGTTCAAGTCTTGTCTGATGCAGTTACTCGCCAGAAAATCCCTAACTTTTTCCTAGGTCGCCCTTGCGGGTTTTTGACCTACCAGGAAAATTTATTCTGTTTGTCTCTAATTTTTTCCTAGACCGCCCTTTCGGGTTTTCTATCTACCGAGACGCTCCTTTTTTCCTATGCCGCCCTTTCAGGTTTTCGTCTTAGCGAGTTGTTCTTTTATTTTTCTAGGCGAAGTATTTCTTGACTGCATCAGCATTCGCAAGACGTGGGAACTCCTCGCCATCCATTGTTTCAAGAATCAGTGCACTTCCAGAGAAGACTTTCTTGATAACACATGGGCCTTCAAAATTGGGAGTCCACTTGCCCTTAGAATCAGCGTTAAAAGATATGATCTTCCTGAGCACAAGGTCGCCTTCTCTGAATTCACGAGGTTTGACCTTCTTATCAAAAGCTTTCTTCACTCTCTTCTAGTATAACTGACCATGACACAAGGCAGTCATTCTTTTCTCTTCAATCAAATTCAAATGGTCAAACCTGTTATGGACTCATTCAGCCTCTGACAACCTGGCTTCCATTATTACACGCAAAGAGGGAATTTCAACTTAAATGGGGAGCACTACTTCCAAGCCATATACAAGGGAGAACGAGGTTGCCCCTGTTGAAGTACGTACAAATGTTTGATATCCATGCAAAGCAAAAGGGAGCATTTCATGCCAACCTTTATAAGTAACACGCATTTTCTGGATTATCTTCTTGATGTTCTTATTGGCCGCTTCAACAACTCATTCATATTTGGTCTGTAGGGAGATGAATTATGGTGAACAATCTTAAATTCCTCATAAAGTTCAGACATCATTTTGTTATTCAGATTTGAGCCATTATCGGTGATAATCCTGCTTAGCACACCATACCGACATATGAGGTTATTCTTGATGAAGCACATTACCACCTGTTTAGTGACATTATCATACGAAGTTGCCTCCACCCAGTTGGTAAAATAATCAATTGCCACCAAGATAAAACGATGCCCATTTGCCGCCTTTGGTTCAATCATTCTGATCATGTCAATGCCCCACATAGAGAAAGGCCACGGGGAAGAAATAACCTTGAGAAGTGTCGGAGGTACATGAATTTTATCAGCATAAATCTAGAATTTATGGCACTTCTTGGAAAATTTATAACAATCAGATTCCATTGTCAACCAATAGTAACCTGCCCTAAGCATCTTTTTCGCCATTGAATATCCATTGACATGGGTACCAAATGAACCTTCATGAACCTCATGCATCAACATGTCTTCTTCATGTCTATCCACACATATGAGCAAGACCATGTCATGATTTATTTTATATAATACATCTTCATTGAGGAAAAAGTTGTCCGCTAACTTTCTCAATGTCTTTCTATCCTTATTTGATGCACCAATTGGATATTCTTGGGTTCAGAGAAAATGCTTGATATCAGAATACCAAGGTTTTTCATCTACTACATCCTCTGTTTCAAACACATGAGCCAGTCTATCCAAACATTGTACCGTAATACGAGGCACATCATTCCAAGTATTAACCTGATACATAGAAGCCAAAGTTTCCAAAGCATCCGCCATCTGATTTTTATCTCTTGGAATATGATGAAATTCAACTTTGTTGAAGAAGGGTAACAGTCTTTTAGCATAATCTTTGTAAGGGATCAAGCCAGGTTGACGAGTATCTCATTCTCCTTTAATTTGATTAACAACCAAAGCTGAATCACCATACACATCTAGAACCTTGATTCTGAGATCAATGGCCTCCTCGAGACCCATAATGCAAGCCTCATACTCTGCCATATTATTAGTACAATTAAATGTCAACCTTGTAGTAAAAGGAATGTGTGATCCATGTAGAGTTATGATCACCGCACCAATTCCTTTTCCATAAGAATTCACTGCTCCATTAAATACCATGCCCCGGTGAGATTCAGTATCTGGACCTTCTCCAGGTAAAGGCTCATCACAATCTTTCACTTTCAAGAACATCACATCCTCATCGGGGAAATCAAACTGGACAAATTGATAGTCATCTACCGGTTTGTGAGCAAGATAATTTGCCAACACACTTTCTTTTATGGCCTTCTGAGTGTGTTACTCAATGTCGTACTCGGACAATAACATTTGCTAGTGGGTAATTCTCCATGTGAGAGCAGGATTTTCAAAGATATACTTAATTGGATCCATTTTGGAAATCAACCAAGTAGTATTGTTCAACATATATTGTCGCAACCGCTTTACTGCCCAGGCCAGAGCACAACATGTCTTCTCCAACATAGAGTATCGTGACTCACAATCAGTGAATTTCTTACTGAGGTAGTATATGGCATAATCTTTCTTTCCCGTTTCATTTTGTTGTCCCAAAATACAATCCATAGAACTATCCAACACTGTTAGGTACATGATCAATGGTCTTCCTTCAACGGGAGGGAGAAAGATAGGAGGTTCAAGCAGATATTATTTGATACTTTCAAATGCCCTTAGGCAATCATCTGTCCATACACAACCTTAATCTTTCTTTAGAAACTTAAAGATCGGTTTACATGTTTCAGTCATGTGGGAGATAAATCTAGAAATATAATTCAGACGCCCAAGGAAACCTCTAACTTGCTTCTCAGTCCTTGGCACAGGGATTTCTCTGATCGCTTTGACCTTATTTAGGTCAACTTCAATCCCTTTCTGGCTGACAATGAAACCCAACAACTTCCCTGATCAGACACCGAAGGTGCATTTATTTGGTTTCAAATAGAGACGATACTTCCTCAAACACTGGAATAACTTCAACAAATCTTCCACATGCCCTTCTTCTGTATGTGATTTGGAAATCATGTCATCATATATACCTCAATTTCTTTGTGCATCAGATCATGGAATAGGGTTGTCATATCCCTCTGGTACATTGCACCAGCGTTCTTCAACCCGAAGGGCATCACTCTATAACAAAATGTTCCCCAGGGTGTGATAAATGTTATTTTTTCCATGTCCTCAGGAGCCATTCTTATTTGGTTATATCCGGAAAATCCATCCATGAACGAGAATACTTTGAAATTTTTTGTGTTATCAACCACATATCAATATACGACAATGGGAAATCATCTTTTGGACTAGCTTTATTTAGATCTCTGTAATCTACGCACACGCGGACTTTTCCATCTTTCTTTGGTACAGGCACATTGTTGGCTATCCATTGAGGATACACTGATGTCACAAGAAAACCAACATTTATTTGTTTTAAGACTTTTTCTTTGATTTTTATTGCCATATCAGGGTGAGTTCTTATTAATTTCTGCTTGACGGGCGGGCACTCTGGCTTCAAAGGCAAATGCTGCTCCACTATATCAGTATCTAGACCCGACATATCTTGGTAAGACCAAGAAAAGATGTCCACATACTCTTTCAATAGCTCAATCAACATGCTCTTCACATCAGGATGCAACAATGCTCCAATCTTGACTTCCTTTGGCTCTTCTTCTGAACTCAAATTGATTGTTTCTAATTACTCTTTATACGAATGAATGGTATTTTCCTCGTGCTCGAGCAACCATGAAACCTCTTTTGGAATCTCATTATATTCTTCTTCTTCTGTCCCAAACACAGGATATTCAAAGTTGGGAGAGGGTGCAGGGTCATTGTATTCAACATGTTTATTAATTAATTTGCACATGTGATTTTTGATTGCTTTTAGAAACTGACACATACATCAAATGATAATGCATGTTTATTTTCAATTATTATTATATTCAAAAGGATTTTTTATTAATACCATTTTCCATGAAAAAGCAGAAAAATAAAAGACACAATTTTAAGAATCAAAGACGACCTTTATTTATGATTTTAATGATCAAAGCAAACAGATAAGCCCATATAATATTAACTTTCATCTTGGGAAGAATGAAATATTTTTTCAAAGAAAAAACAAATTACTTTGAGACATGGATTCAAGAGGGAACATCATAAGTGACCCAGTTCTGGATTCTGACTCCAGGCGTCACATAACTCGGCATTTCCTGATCTTCTTCATCATCCTCAATAGCATTAACTTCAGAAACAGTTGGATGGAGGTAGCCTCCGCTGTGGTAAACATCATGATAGTTGCTCATAGTAGACTTTGGCTTCAAACTTTCTCCTTTTCCATTCTTGGTTAAGAACCCCAAACCAGCCCTGTTCTTGTTTACCAAAGGATCAACGACCTGTCCCTATACTTTACTTAGACCATTGCGCATAACCTGCTGAGCATCTTTGAATGAAGTCATAAAGTTCTCATTCCCTCTCATACTATCAATAGATAGAGCATGGAAATACGTCCCAACAACAACTTCATCTGCTTCTACAACACTGAAAGATGATATATCAGATATCAACAATGCTTGCTCTCCATTTATAATAACCACTTTTCCTTCACGCACGTACTTCAGCTTTTGGTGCAAAGTGGAGGTAATAAAACCTACTTCATGTACCCATGGTCTTACGAGTAAACAACTATATGCAGGTACAATATCCATGACATGGAAAGTGATCTGGAATAGATGCGGGCCTATGTGAATAGGCAAATCGACCTCCCCAATAACCAACTTCCTTGACCCATCAAAAGCTTTGACAATAATACCACTTGGGCGCATAAGAGCCCCCTGATATTTCAACTTCATCATCGTACTTCTCGGTATCACATTCAAGGCAGATCCATTATCAATTAGCACATTTGATAATGAATCGCTTTTACAGTTCATGGATATATGAAGATCCAAATTGCAATTTCTCCCCTCGTCAAGCAGTTCATCATTGAAAAAGCTTAGGTTATTACATATAATATCACCTACCACACTGCTGAATTGATCTAACGGCATGTCATACTCCACGAAGG
Organism: Vicia faba; assembly: GCA_948472305.1. Taxonomy (NCBI): domain Eukaryota; kingdom Viridiplantae; phylum Streptophyta; class Magnoliopsida; order Fabales; family Fabaceae; genus Vicia; species Vicia faba. The sequence continues at coordinate 815,791,462 of OX451741.1, read as the reverse complement.
CTTGGTACAACACCCTCATTAAAGATTCTCTATGGGCAGCATAATTCATCAATAATGCCAAGATATATATTTTTGAAGGAGTCTACAATAACTGATCCATAATTGGTAGTCGCTCATTTTGATTATCTTCAAAATATCATCTACGTCCTTCTCCAGGGTAGGACCACTGGATTCCCCTGCAGCCTTCTTATCTTCAACATTTTCCACAACCTTCTTACCATCATTATCATTTCCTCGAACAACTTGTGCAAACACACAACCGCTACGGGTCACTCTACTAGTCTCAACAATATTTCCAACACTAGACAAAGGTTGGATGAGAATCTCCACACCATCCTCTAAAATTGTAGCATTATACTTGTACGGTACAACCTTATCGGATTTGTAAGGAACGAGCCCCGAAAAGAAAATCACCACAGGGGAAACAACTGGCTTGCTACAGTATTCAATTTCAATAGGGGGAATCATTGAAACATGACACAATCACGTTCACACCTTCTTCAGAAAATTTTGACATCAAAGAATCATCGCCGGAGAACATACCCTCCTCTGAGGAGAAGAGTTCATCTGCGGAAGCATACTCATCATCTGACTCTCCCTCATCCAGGAAAACCTCAATCTCATTAACCTCATGGTAATCATCTCTTTACCCTGAAACCTTGATAGTTCCATTATCCAACAACAACTGAATACCTTTCCTTACAATTGAACATCCTCGGGAATCCCTAGAACAAACTTGGCAAGATCCATAGTGGTGCTCTACCTGACCAGCCATGTGGCAGAAAGTAGCATGTAATTGTACGAGATCATCATTAATATGTTCCACATCAAAGATCCTGAACTCTCCGGGACACCCAAATACCATGTTTACTCCCTCCTCATACTCTGCCCTAGGCCTGATTATATGGATGAGGCCCTCATATGTCATTTCCTGCAAATCAGCCTTTATCTTATTGCAACCTTGTATATTAGTACTACAGGTTCCACAAACAGGATGGTCATGAGTATAGTAACTAAACTCAAAAAGGTCTTCAGGCATCTTTACCAAATATCCTCTAACCAAGTTAATATCATAAATGTGGAAATCCCCTAGACAACCGGCAACTATGTTAATAGCATTCGTTCCTCCATGATTTGGGAGAGGGTTATCTTTTACATTAGGACTGACATCTTTGAAGGACAAAAGGCCAGATCTAACCATTTTCCATACCTCAGACTTTAGAGGATAACAATTTTCTACATTATGCCCTGGTGCACCCTGATGGAAAGCGTACGTCTGATATGCCTTGTAGTACCAAGGTAAAGGGGATGGTATAGAAGGAGGTGGCCTAGTCTGGACCAAAATTTTCTGGATCATGCTGGGAGTAGCTCTACATAACTCATAGGGATAGAATCAAAATGTTCTCTCCTCTGATTCTGCCCTTGACTTCCCTGAGGGGCTGGTCTTTGATAAGCAATTGTAGTCGGGGCCGCATTTATAACGGGAGTTATCGAGGCAACCTGTTGATGGAACTGATGATTTCTTCTAGAGGTATTAATCCTTCTATCTTGAATAACAACATTTGTCTCTCCCTCTTTCTTCTTAACAAATCCATACGATGGCTTCTTCACATTGCTGGAACCTTCACTTTTTATCAGACGATCTTCTCTGATAGCCTCTTCCAAACGGACGCCCATTCCCACCATTTCAGTAAAATCACTGGGTGCACTCGCCACCATTCTCTCGTAATAGAATGCACCTAGTTTCCTCAGGAAAATCTTTGTAATTTCTTTTTCTTCCATTGGAGGAATCACTTGGGCGGCTACCTCACGCCATCTCTGTGCATATTATTTAAATGATTCCCTGTCTTGCTGGACCATGGCCCCGAGCTGATCATGGTCGGGCACCATATCCATATTGTATTTGTACTGTCTGATAAATGCTTCACCTAAGTCATTAAAAAAATGAATATTGGCACTGTCCAGGCTCATGTACCATTTCAATGCTGCACCGATTAAACTGTCTTGAAAGAAATGAATTAACAAGCGCTGATCATCTGTGTGGGTAGACATTCTCCTTACATATATCACCAAGTGAGAACGAGGACAAGTGATATCCTTGTACTTTTCGAACTCTGGTACTTTAAACTTTGCAGGTATTTTCATATTTGGAACCAAGCACATATCATTCACATTCTGCCCAAACAACTCTTTTCCTCTGAGGGCCTTCAACTCTTTCTGCATTTTGTCAAACTGTTCTTGAAAATCGTCCATTCGATCATAGAAACCCAAACTTTCAGTTGGTGGGGGAATGGGGCGATACACTTCATCATTAGAAAACGAGACCAAATTCATCGAGGGAGGTGCAACATAGTGGACTTCGTTTCTAGCAGCAGGGGTAACATGCACCACAGGAGGTACGGGAGCAGTAGCAGTCTGAGTCAGTGGGGCAATTTCATAATCCTGATTATAACCTTCTGGCATAAAGTTTTCTGGAATTCCTCGAGGATATACCTGAGGCATACGATTCTGAACAACATTTGGAGTAGAAGAAACAAGAACAATCAGAGCTTCAGTAGTAACCATTTTCTGTTGAGGCTGAACAATTGGTGGATGATTCTGAGCAGCCACCAAAGATTCCATCAGAGCAGTGAGATTGGCCATACTGACTGTGATACAGTGGCATAACTGACTTTTATACTGGTTTTGCGTTTATGTTTGCAAAAGTTACGGTAGGCAAGAGTCGCCACCGACTTTTCTTTTATCCAAATTAAGGAAAGGGTGAAAAGAACAGAAAAAGACCTTTTCGAGAATTTTCTGTGTAAGGGGGGTAGATTATGGAAAGGGAAGATGTTAGCACCCTTTCGATCAGTAGTTATCTATGGGCTCTTAGATTCTTAGCTCATTTTGAAATACCTTATGTTTTGTGTGTTTTGAAAAGTATTTTTTGAAAGTGCCGTAGTGCGGAGATTAGATTTATGATAACTCTTGCATCAGTCCTCAAGAGTGTTGATAAAGCGTTTTGAAAAGGTTTTTGAAAATTGTTTTGTGTAAGTGTAAAAATTTGTTTTTGAGCAAGCATCTAGGAACTATCTTCTTTACTCGGAAGGATCGTTCTTTTCCTCTTTTCCTTTAGACAGTGCTATCCTACTATTAGTGAGTAGGTAGCTCTATCATTGGATGTTTTGAGGGACATTCGAAGGGACATTTTATAGTCACAAAGAAAAATGGGCAAGAAACCTTAGAAACTACCCTAAGATTTTAAGATCATACCGGGGCAATGTCGAAAGGGTCATCGAGGGACTTATGATCTTTTAAACCAGAGGGTAGTCACTAAAATATCTCACGTTTTCGAGAGTTGTGATTATTTCCAAAGGCAACCAAAGTAGGATACCCTAGAGGTGCACATGTGCAAATGATTAAATTCAGTTTATTTATCTTTGTTATTAAGTTTGCTGGTGTTTGATTTCAGTCTTTCTATACAAGCCTAATTACTAACAGTTAATATTTTACAGAAATTTAAAGTGCGGGAATTGTAAATCCTACGCTATTACAATGCTTCGGGGGGGGGGGGGGTATTTGAATCTCCAAATGGGAGAAAAATAAAAAAAGCGATAAAATCCTATTTTAATCTATTACATCCCATTAGCAGATACAAAAATATATAAAAAATAAAAAATAGATAGGAAAAATTGAACGGGCACGAATTGGGAAAAATACATCTAAAACCCTAAAAATTTCTAAGTAGACAAGAAAATCTTTTTTGGTTTTGTTTATTTTAAGAAAATGGTTAAACTAAATTAAATCTAAATTTAATTAAGAAAATAAATATGAAATGGAATTAAACCTAATCCTAATGTTTTTTGTATTTTTGTTAAGAAAATATTTGAATTAAATAAATCTAAGTCTAGTTGATTTTAAATTGATAAAATAAAATTAAAATAATTAATTAAATTAAATTAAAATTAATTTAAGAAAAAAAACCTAATTCTATTATTATTATTATTATTTTATTTTTTATGATTTATTAGAAAAAAGGGTAAAATGAAGTAAATAATGAAATAAAATAAAAAAGAGAAAACTAATGGGCATGGTGCTGATGAGTAACCAGGGGGTGAGGATTGAAATTTCGTTTGACCCAAAAGTGAGGGAGCCTAGGACTCTGCACATTTCCATACGGTTGGCTCTTTGAGGGTCCAGTATGGACACTTCTTCCTGAAGCGCTAGATTTGTTGCTGATGGACCCAACAATGGTGAGATGACAATGCATGATGTACGCGCCTAGCTTCAAAGCATATGATCTGCAAACAAAACTTGGAAAAAGTAATATGCAAGAGGAAGGGATCGAACCCCTATCCTTGCACATACATAACACCTTAAAACACACTCACCCAACCGTTGGGACGACCTTACATCCGTTAATGTAAATACAACAAAATGTACATAATGCAAGACAAGTGCTGATTTGGCAGACACGACGCTCCAGTGGGTCCCCCCTGTGTTTGAAATAACCAATCAAAACATTGCTTTCTGCCACGCTATGGTCCACGCCGGTCAAGCCACCGGGGGTGGTGGATCCGGTCATCCCATCGGGTTAGCCAAAGTGTCCATCCTGCAAAATATCAAGAAAAAGAAAATGAAAAGGACACTACCCCCCTAATTTTGGGTCTACGAATTCAATGGTGGTGGCTATTTGGCCTGAGACGGTCTGTATTGTCCTGTTCGTGTCTTGGCTGTTTCAAAACCCTAACAATGGTAAATCCCTAAATCTGCATTCATTCTCTCATGCTTTACATTAGGACAAATCTAGACAATAATATAAACATGAATATATGCATTGAATTTGTTAAAAATGCATGTATTGAAAGTTTGAGATCAAGGAAAAAGTTACCGATCAGAGTGATAATGTGAGGGTATTCTGGCGTGTGTTGGGCTTGCCTCACGAATGGGGAAGGCTTCTGGGACCTTCAGGAAGGAGATAAGATGCTTTCTTTTGATTGAGGAGGCCTGGATCGTATGATATGAGTTTCAACCTTTCTTTGAATTTTTGAGAATTTTCTAGGGCTTCTTGGAGGCAGGATGTGTGTGTCCTTATCTTCTTACTTTGTTGTATATATATGAGGGTGGAATTAGGTTAACACTTGTGGTAAGAATCTCCTGTAATCATAGCTTGATTTTGTTCCAAAAATATTTTTAAATCTTCCCTAATTTGAATATATATTTCCATGTATGCATTCACATGGTTTTGTCAGCTATTCATGAGCTCTTTGGGCCTCCAACATGATCAAATCTCAAACCCTACACGCCTCATAAATTACCTTTACATTTATTTAACATTTTTTGAATTTATTTGGATAAAAATCCAAAAATAAAAAATTAAACTCATGCATGGGTAAGTTTTTAGATTCTTGGATATGTCATGAATATGTTTGAATTTTAAGAATTGGGCCCATTAGTCAAAAACATAAATTTCCTCAATTTGTATTTCTTGAAATTTCTCAAACTTTCCCAATTTGGGAAAGCCATAACTTTCTCAATTTTTATATTTTGGTGATGAGCTTGGACTTTTTAGAAATCTCAAGATGTCCCCTACAATCTCTATGTTGACCATTTTTGCATTTGGAGAAATTATATTGATGTAACTTGCCTTGACAAAAAATGCCTTTTTGTTGACTTTCAAAAAGACCTGTAATGTATTAGCTCATATCTTTCCAATGATGCATTTTTTGAACTTGAGGACAAAAGAAAAGTTGTAAGGAATTGAATTTTATTCAAAATGAGCTTTGGTTTGGGAAAAATGGATGAAGTATGTGAAAGTTATGCCTGGTCAAAGTTCAGTTGACTTTTCCTATAGAAACCCTAATTTAGCAAGTTTTGACTTTTGATAGATTAGGAGCATTTCTTGAGGAATCATGATCAAACCTTGATGAAATTATGTATAATACTTCAAAATGTTGATGTTGACCAAAAAACTTGAAGTTTGACTGTACATGGGCCACAATTGACTTTTGACCTAGTACACTTGATTTTCAGGCATTGGCGCAATTGACTGAGCAAACTTGTAGTGGAAGGCATGAAATTTGTCATGGACAATCTTGAAGGAATATTAGAACAATGGAAAACATTTGATACCTTTGGATCTCACACATCTTGATGAAAAGTTAAACCCTAGTTAGAGGTTCATTGCTTAGGAGGAGAATTTATCTGGTCGATTCTTGGTCAACCTTAGGCAATTGAGGACCTCGATGAGCATGTCTTGAGTAAAAATGGGAGGGAAAATTTTGGGGTACAATAGCTTCCCCTGTTCAATCTTCTTAAACCTGGGGATTTAGATTGGCTTGTCTGCCTTTCGTGATCTGAAGGTGGAAGATGATTGAACACTAGAGTGCCCCGAAATTTGCACTCGCATGAAGTAACACTGATGGTTGAATCCGCCGGGAATGGGCTTACAGATGCCATTTGGAGGAGACGACTGAAAGTCGTAGGTGATGGGCTTAAAGATGCCATCCAAAGTATATGTTGATTTCATAAATGGTCCCTTTGGGGGTTCTTGCTCCTACTGTCTGAGGAGGGGTCCACTGGGGAATATGGGTTTATGTTGTTCTCCTGCTTGAAGAAACATTGTGTCGAATAGAGTCTAGGAACTTCAGTTGTCCAAGACTCTACTGAGGGGTTATCTCTAGAGAGATGAAAGTTTGTTATTTTCTTGTTGAAATTCAAGCTTTGCAGTAACTTGCTGGGGATAATGGAATTAACCGTTACCTAAAAATGTATTAGAAAGAGCCCGTGTAGGGCTATTTCAGGATGAGTCCGTGTTAGATTGCATCTGAAAAGTTTGAGAAGGAAATCCGTGTAAGATTGCTTCAGGATGAGTCCATGTTAGACTGCATCTGGATGATGAGAAGGAACCCGTGTAAGATTGCTTTAGGATGGTCATGTAAATAGTTTTCCTGTCTGGTTTCAAGTGTTAATCTATAATCAGTCGTTCACCGATAGTTGTCCTGTCTGGTTTTAGGTATTAATCTGAAACTTGCTTTTATTGGTCATTTGAGATAGTTGTCTTGGCTTGTTTCAGGTATTAATCTCTGACCTGACAAAGAAAGATAGTTTTCCTAGATTGTTATAGGTATTAATCTTCAATATCCTCATGTAGATGGTTCTCCTAGCTTGTTACTGGTATTAATCTACAGTCGGTCGTCCACAGATAGTTCTCCTGGCTTGTTACAGGTATTAATTTGAAACTTGAAAATTGTCGGTCATTGAGATAGTTGTCCTGGCTTGTTACAGGTATTAATCTCTGACATGAGAAATAAAGATAGTTTTCCTGGCTTGTTACAGGTATTAATCTTCAATTTCCTCATGTAGATAGTTTTCCCGGCTTGTTACAGGTATTAATCTACAATCAGTCATCCACCGATAGTTTTCCTGGCTTGTTACAGGTATTAATCCGGAACTTGTTTTGTTGGTCACATAGATAGTTTCCCAATCCGATTTCGGGCATTAATCCGTGGCCTGCTATATTTGTTGGTAAACCCGTCTTGCTTCGGGAGTTCATACCACTTAGTCGTGTAGATAGTTTCCCCGTCTGGTTTCGGGCATTAATCTTTAACCTGCTGTATAAGTTGATAGTGTTTGTCTTTCTGCAAATGCAACCTGGAAAGGTAAAGTTAGTTTCATACGATGTCATGATGTATGAGTTGCATGATGCTCTTAAAATAGATGAGATTATGATATATGAATTTATGCTGCATATGCTATGATGTTGGTAATATGATGTATGAATGCAATGTATGAACATGTCAGTTGTTTCATTGATGTATTGTTGAATTAGGGAAAATAAATCCCTGACTATTGTTGGGGGGAACAATGTAGGTCTTCAAATTTGTTGAAGTTGAAATGCTGGGAGATGAACTTCCATTGTTAGAGAAATAATCTCTGTTGGGGAAGGTAAACTCCATGAACTGTTCAGGGATTTTATTGAAATCATGTTGGGGAATCCTGAGAAGCTTGGCGACTTCACTGGGGAATTTTTCGTTGGAGCAGTAATTTGGAGATTCTTGCTCCGCCGGGGATATGAGAACCTGACACCATTAGGTTGTATATTGAGAATATGGCAGTGATCTTGTAGTAAGACGTCTTTGCCTCTGTACTTGCTAGAGAAGATATCTGCTGGAGGAGATATCTGCAGGGATTTTGTGGATGGCCCTTAGATATTGTCCAATTTCTTAAAGTCATTAGCAACTGTCTTTCTGTTTTTAGGTGTATATTTATAAGCAGTAATCACATTCAAATGTATATGTTCAAAAATAATCACTGGACGTTTTCGCACACAAAATAGAAAAATAAAAATAGAAATTTTGTACTTTCAAAGGAATAGTTGTGCATTAACTTGAATAAGCGTTTTTGTACAAGGAGACGAACATCCTAGTAAGAGAATGTCGTCGTAAGAATGAAAATTATACAAAAATAGTATACAAAGAAAAATAGCTATGTGAAATAATCCCATTGGGTTCCCATTCTGCTATTGCCTTCATGTCTTTGAGCGTCTCATCCCTTTGCTGCTTGTCCGAAGCTGACTGGATTAATTAGTACCACTTGAGCTTGACAGTTGATACTGAAGATTGGATGTAAGGTGATCCAATGAGACATAGTTATACGCTTTAAATCCCTAACTTTTGCCTGGACCTCCCTTTCAGGTTTTCAGTCCACCGGGATACCCTTTTTTTCCCAAACCGCCTTTTCAGGTTTTCGACTTGCCGGGTGTACAAATTGTTTTTTTATATATCCTTAATTTTTACCCGAACCCTTTTGGTTCGTCGGGATGCCCTAATTTTTGCCTAGGCCAGTCAACATATCGGGTCTTTGTTCATGCGTAGTATCTTTTAACTATGTTCATGTTTACAGGGTGCAGAAGGTCGTCACCGTCCATAGAGGTTAAGATCATGGCTTCACCAGAAAATATATTCTTGATCACAAATGGCCCTTCATATGTGGGAGTCCATTTTCCCCTGGGATCCCCTTATGGTAATATAATGCGCTAGATTACTAGATCATCGACCCGATATACCTGACATCTGACCTTCTTGTTAAAAGCTTTAATCATACGCTTTTGGCACATCTGACCGTGGCAGACAGTTGCGAGCCTCTTCTCGTCAATCATGTTTAATTGGTCAAGTCGAGTCTGAACCCATTCGTCTTTATTCAAACCTACATCCTTCATGATTCTCAAGGATGGGATCTGGACTACAATGGGTAGGACAACCTCCATACTGTATACCAAAGAGAAAGGGGTTGCCCCTGTTGATGTGCGCACTATGGTACGGTAACAATGAAGAGCAAACGGTAACATCTCATGCCAGTATTTGTATGTCATTGTCATCTTCTGGATGATCTTCTTGATGTTTTTATTAGCAACTTCTACAATGCCATTCATCTTCAGCCGGTAAGAAGAAGAGTTATGATGCTGGATCTTGAATTGTGTGCAGATCTCGGTGATCATAGTGTTCTTGAGATTGGTACCATTATCTGTAATGATTCTTTCTGGAATCTGTACCGACATATAAGGTTATGTTTGATGAACTGGGCCATAACATTCTTGGTAACCGAAGCAAATGAAGCTGCCTCGACCGACTTCACAAAGTAATCAATGGCCATCAGGATGAAGCGATGCCCATTAGAGGCTGTTGGTATGATTTCCCCAATCATATCGATGCCTCACATTGCGAACAACCAAGGATCAGTTAAGACATTTAGAGGAACCAGAGGCACATGCACCTTGTCATCATAGATCTGGCATTTGTGACAAGTCTGCGAATGTTGATAACAGCCTGCCTCTATAGTGGACCAGTAGTGTCCTGCCCGTAGGATCTATTTAGCCATCGAGTGCCCACTAGAATGAGTTCCAAAGGTACCTTTGTGTAAATCAGCCATAATATTCTCGGCTTCACCCTTGTCTACACACCGAAGCAAAGTAGAATCGTGGTTGCGCTTGTAGAGAATCCCGTTACTGAGGAAGAACTTAGTAGAGAACCTTCTTAGCAACTTCTTATCATTGACTGAAGCTTCCTCAGGATACTCTTGGGCTTCGAGATATCTTTTTACTTCATGGAACCAAGGCTTGTACACTACTTCTTCAGTACCAATCTCGTGACAGTATGTTGGTTCATCCATCCTTTCCATAATGATCCGAGGAGCCTCATCATCCCACCTGACTTTGGACATGGATAACATTGTAGCTAGCGCGTCCGCCAGTTGATTTTCTTCTCGTGGAAAATGCTCAAAGGTAATTTCTTCAAAGTATGGGATTAGCGTCAGCACATGCTCTTTGTACGGGATGCGATTAGGATGCTTCGTGTCCCATTCTCCTTTGATTTGACTGATTACTAAAGCTGAGTCTCCAAATACACTCATGAATTTGATCCTCAAGTCAATAGCAGCTTTGAGACCCATGATACATGCTTCATACTCAGCCATATTGTTGGTGCAATTGAAACATAGTCTGGTAGTAAAAGGAGTATGACAGTCTTCAAGAGATATTATTAAAGCGCCTATGCCATTGCCAAGAGCATTGGAAGCTCCGTCAAAAACCATAGTCCATCGTGATCCTTTTTCAGGTCCTTCATCCGGTCCAAGTTCTTCATAATCAGTTACTAACATGATGTTCTCGTCCGAGAACTCAAAATTCATGGATTGATAGTCATCCACAGCCTGATGAGCCAAACGATCGGCTAGTACACTTCCCATAATTGCTTTCTGGGTGGTATACTGAATGTCGTATTTCGTCAGGATCATTTGCTATCTTGCTATTCTTCCAGAGAGAGCGGGTTTCTCAAAGATGTACTTGATATGATCCATTTTAGATATCAACAAGGTAGTGTGAGTCAACATATACTGTCTTAGTTGGCGAGCATCCCATGCCAAAGCGCAACAAGTTTTCTCGAGCAATGAGTATCTTGTTTCACAGTCGGTAAACTTTTTGCTAAGGTAGTATATTGCATGCTCTTTTCGACCAGACTCGTCATGCTGCCCCAGCACACACCCCATTGAGTTCTCTAATACTGTTAAGTACATGATCAGAGGTCTTACTTCAACTGGAAGCATAAAGATTGGAGGCTCTTAAAGATATTCCTTGATTTTGTCAACAGCGTTCTGGAATTCATCATTCCATTTCACTGCTGGATCTTTCTTCAGTAATTTGAAGATTGGCTCACAAGTAGCCGTCAGATGTGAAATGAATCTGGAAATATAATTCAGACGTCCCAAGAATCCCCTGACCTCCTTCTCAGTGTGAGGAGTTGGCATTTCTTGTATAGCTTTGAACTTCACAGGGTCAACTTCAATACCTTTTCCAATGACAACGAAGCCTAATAGCTTACCGGATCTTACTCAAAAGGTACACTTATTAGGGTTCAACCTCATCTTATATTTCTTCAACCTTTCAAATAGTTTCTGCAGGTGATCAAGGTGCTCCTCCTCAGTCTGAGACCTAGCTATCATATCATCAACGTAGACCTCTATTTCGTGATGGATCATATCATGAAATAAAGCTATTGTGGCACGTTGATAGGTTTCCCCAGCGTTCTTTAACCCAAATGGCATTACTTTGTAACAGAAAGTGCCCCACCGTGTGACGAAGGTCATTTTCTCCATATCTACAGGTTCCATTTTGATCTGATTATACCCAGTGAAACCATCCATGAAGGAGAATACCTTATATTGTATGGTGTTATCAACTAGAACATCAATATGGGGAAGCAGAAAGTCATCCTTGGGGCTTGCCCTGTTCAAGTCTCTGTAATCCACACACATACATACCTTACCGTCCTTCTTCGGTACTGGAACCACGTTAGCAACCCATTGCTGATAAGAGGTGACGGCTAAGAAACCAACGTTGAACTATTTCATGACTTCATCCTTGATCTTTTCCGACATCTCTGGCCGCATGCGACAAACCTTTTGTTTCACTGGAGGGCAATCCCCTTTTGTAGGTAGACGATGAACCACAATATCGATGTCAAGTCCCGACATGTCTTCATATGACCAGGCAAAAACCTCAACATATCATGTAACATCTATATTAACCGCTCTTTGACACTATGCTCCAGATCGACACCTATCTTGACTTCTTTCTTGTCCTCTTCAGTACCCAGGTTAACTGTCTCAACCGACTCTTCATGAGGATGTATTGCCCTTTCTTCCTGTTGTAACAGTCTGGCAAGTTCTCCCGGTACTTCACAATCTTCCTCACCTTCATCCTTGGTTTGGTAGATCAGATTTTCAAAGTCATAACGAGCAATAATAGAACCGTTATCAATGGGATCTAGAATGGATGTGGATCTGCAGTTTGATATGTGGGTGGGTGTACGAGAATAGCTATATATTTTTTAATAAAGTAAAGAAGCAGAAAAGAAAAACAAAGAGCGTAAAATTTTCATACGAAACATCCAATGTTTTATTGACGACATATGAAAATGAAGTAATGACCCTCACAAATAAACCATTGTGCCTCGGGTAAGACACAAGGCTTTAATGTTTCAATTGTTCAAATATTACATTTCCTCAAAAATCAAAAAGACAAATTACTCTTGAATAAAAGAGACGGGAACAAATTCTTTGGCCTTCCAATTGCTGAACCCACCGCTGATGGTTGGGAAGATCCACTTGTCTAAGTCATAGATACTGTCAGAATCTTCTGTGGAAGAGACAACATCAATAACACTGACTCCCGGGCCATGCTTAGACATAGGTGCAATTATGAAGTTGGGAGTCTCAGGGGGATCAAATTCAACCTCCTTTGCATCAATAAGGTCTTACAACTTGTTATTCAAAGCCCAACAATCGTTTTTATCATGCCCCGACATTTCAGAATGGTAGGAACATCAAGCATTTGGGTTGTAGCGGGGAGATGCAGTATTAGGATTCTTTGGGGCCTCCTTCAGAGTCGCCAAATTGGATTTTAGAAAATGTGGCAAAACCTGGGATAGGGCCATGTTGGTATGAGTAAACTGTCTACTAGGCGCATCTGGTCTATGTTGATTGTTTCATTGTTGGTTTGAGGCAGGATTGGAAATTATAACAGCCCCTACCGTCGGGCGACGTTCATTGTTGTGATTTCTTTGGCCATAAATAACGTTGACCTCCTTCTTTCCAGCGAAAGGTTTCTTTGTAGTACTGGAGGATGTATCTCTCTGTATTTTACCACTTTTGATGCCAGCTTTGACCTGTTCTCCAGTCAAGATCAATTCAGTAAACCCAACAGAAGAACTTCCAATCATATGGTTAAAGAACGACCCGGATAACGTTCCCAAGAACATGTCCACCAGCTCCATATTAGACAACAGAGGATGGACTCTTCCCGCAAGGTATCTCCATTTTTGGGTATAATATTTAAAACCTTCACTGGAGCCCATGGACATACTTTGTAACTGTGTACAAGTCGGGGCGAGGTCAGCATTATATTGATACTGCTTGTAGAAAGCAGCAGCCAAATCTTCCAAATTGCGAATGTTGGTTCTCTCCAGTTGATAAAACCATTCTAGCTGAGTCCCTGACAAAATGTCCTGGAAGAAGTGGACCCACATATTCCTGTCAGTAGTGTGGGGTTGAATCTTCCTGACATACAACCTTAAATGGAGCTTAGGACAGGAGATACCGTCGTACTTAGAAAATGTAGGAACTTTGAATTTTTGTGGGATGACCAACTCTGAGATCAGTCCTAGCTCCTCAAAATCCAGCCCGGGTATCCTCTGGATCTCCATAACATTGAGTCAATCCTCTAGCTATTTGTATTTATCATCAACAGGAGGATACTGCTCCTTAGAATAATCAGATTCATCTTCCTCAGACCCTGGATTATTGTTTTCTTCCACTGGCTTCTCTTCATGATTATCCCCCTCATTTGATGAGGTTGCGAAATCTATAGCTCGCTTAACCGGTCCTCTGATCCTTCTTACCGGATTCAATACACCAGTTGGTTTCTTTTCCTTCTTGGTCTTCTCTTTGATTATAAGAGCTTTCGGGTCTTCTTGCCCATGGGCCAGAGCCAGGAACATTTGCTATAACTAAGCATTCTGAGCTTGGAGGTCTTTCACTCTCTGTTTGAGAGCCATTTCTTTTGCTGAAATAAACAGCGAAAAGAATAAGAAACCTGTTTTGACAACCATTTTATGTGATGATATGCGTGATATACTTATGCGATATTTTCAAGGGCCTTATGGGATTCAAACTCTTTTAACCAAAACAGAAACAAAGACTTTTTATTAGTAATTTCAAATGAAATCAAAGTTTACAAAGAATAACAAGTAAGAAACTTCTAAGATTCCTAAGTCTCCCAAGGACGCTTCCTTTTGGGGCTAATGTAGGCATTAAGATTCTACTCTTCGTGAAGCTGCTTTGTAAGTTCCAACACCTTTTTCTCACTGGCATAGAATTGGGACTCAAATGTATCTCGTTCTTCTTTAAGATGTATCCAAGATTTTTGCAATTCTTCGAAGTTTGTTGTAATATCAGGATGCAGAATGATGCGAGACTCGACCCCTTGAACAATAGGCTCTGAAATCACTGGTAGTATAGCAGCATACGACATCTTAAGATTTTGAGCACGAGCTCCACCCATTTGAGGTATGGCTCTAAAGGGATGAAGTTCTTGTGCCCTAGAGTCCTGATATCAGTCTTCTTAACCATTCCCCAAGCGCAGATGAACCTCTAATGATAACCTTGCAGATCATTTGAATAGTCGAACACAATACCTTGGATGAGCATATCATGAGGACCATCCCTCCGAGCATATCCGAACTGACATAAAGCTAAAGAGGGGTTGTAGGTGATGCCTCCTTTAATGCCCAGGAGTGGCACATTGGGAAATTCTCCGCAATGATCAATAAAAGCGATGTCTTCTTGATAGCAAGGGCACCAATAGATGTCAGAGTGAGAAAGAGACATTAATCTTTGGTTCCACCTTAAACTTAACTCATTCTTCATTACTGACCGAGGAAGGTGCGAAATAAACCACCTATTGAGTAGAGGTATACAACACATAAGAGTCCCTCGCTTCTTCATGGTACAGGTATGGAGTGAATGTAGAATTTCCCCGAGCAATGTAGGCACTAGATTGTGAGCAAGGAAAATGTTGATGGCACTGACATCTACAAACTAATCTGAATTAGGGAACATAACCAACCCTTAGATCAAAAGAGCTAAAACATCTTCAAATGCATGGTAACTCATAGCGCCCAGGATTACTTGGGCTTTCTTCATCAGAAAACTTGTGAGGAGGCCCTTAACTCCACTCCTTCTTTCCCAATTGGACTCAATGTCAGATGGCTTCAAGTGCAAAGCCATAGAAACATCTTCAGCAGTTGGATCTTGTTCTAAACCAGTAAAGGGTATCTGCTCCAATATGGGCAAACCGAGTATTTTGGAGAATTCTTCCAGCGTAGGCACCAACTAATAGTCTGGAAATGTGAAGTAGTGGTGCTTAGGGTCGAAGAACTAGAATAAGACACTCATCAAACCCTCGTCAAAACCGGTAGTAACCAAATTGAGCAAGTGACCATGTCTCTTGTTGAATGATGAGCTCTCAGGAACTTTTAAGACCATTTCCTTGAGTTTAGGAGGGATCTCTACAAAATTGATTCAGATGGTTTTTCTGCGAGCTGAATCCATGACCTACAGAATAGAGAAGAGATAAATCCACAGGCCCTTGAAATGGTTAGTGTACATGCCATTTTATGATGTTTATGATGTTATGATTATGCTTTAAAATCGCAGATATGTCAAACACAAACAAGTCACACAAAGACCTTAGGTTTAAAGGCTTTTATAAGTATTAAAGGTAAGTACCCTCTTGAAGTTTCACTTGGCTCAACCTGTCCTATTAATAGTAATCGGGTTCTAAGGAATCTCATATCACTAACCTTTCTTTTAGGCATTGTTCCAGCTCAAGCACCAAAGTATTGCGGCCAGAATATCCCAAAAGTCCAATCTCAATGAGTGTAGCATCGAGTATCAACCAATCTTCGGTCGGAACCAAAGTCGTCCATCTTACTACTTTATAATGGCCTAGTGTAATACAGTGGAACAACTGACTTGGGATGTTTTGCATTTGATCGCAATTGTTGCGGTTGGCAAGATTCGCCACCGACTTTTCTTTTATCTAAAAGGAAAGGTGGAAAAGAACAGGGAAGACCTTTGAGATTATTTCTTGAGTTCGGGGGGTAGATTATGAAAACGGAAGGTGTTAGCACCCTTTTCATCCATAGTTATCTATGAGCTCTTATTTGCTTGCTATATCACTTGGTTTGTTTGAAAATGTGCTTTGTTTGAAAATGTGCTTTGTGGTGGTTTTTGAAAGTATTTTGAAAAGGCGCCTTCGTTTAGGCAAACTTTATAATGGTTCTCGTTTCGTAAGAACGTATACAAAGTGTTGGACTTCTGAAAATATTTCATGTTTTGAAAGTGTTTGTTTTGAAAGTATTTGGTGTTTGCAAGGATGTTTGTTTTGAAATTGAGCAAGAAACTAAGGACGTGTCTACCTACTCAAAAGTATTTTGTTCAATTCTTCCTTCCTTTGATATTGCTATCTTACCATTGATTGGTAAGAAGCCTTATCGTTGGATATAAAGGGACGGGTGTGGGTCATCGTATAGTCATGATAGCAATATTGTAAGATATCTTGACATTTCTCTTTGAGGGACTAAGATAATTTGAAAGGCAACATTTAAAGCGTCATCGAGGGACTATGATCTTGTATTTTTTTTATTGTTTTTGCTAAGACATCCCACATGCATAAAATAACCATTTTTTATGCAACAAGTGGAGTTAACCTTAAGGGTGCATGTTTGAATAGTGTGTTTGAATTGCATGCATTTAATCTTTGATTAGGGTTATCTACTTGTTGATTTTATCTTCCCATACAAACCCTAATTACTAGCATTTATATGAAAGCGATAAATTGCGGAAAGTAAGTTTACTACGCTATTACATCATTTGGGGATGGGGTATACAAATTTACAAATGGGGATTACAAGAAATTAAACCTAATTATCTATTACAACCATATTGAATATTGAATAATGTACAAGAAATGAAAATATAATATGCAATGATGTAAATGGAAAAGAAATAGATTTTTGTTTGGTTTTTTTGAGGAAAGGGTTTGGTTTTGACCTAGTTAACTAAATAAGTAAGTAATTAAATTAATAAAATTAAACCTAAATTAATTAAGAAAATAAATTAAATTAGAAATCATTTTAGGGTTTTTTTTGGAAAAGGTTCTAAGTTTAATAAAAACAATATGGAAATTAATTAATTAAAAGAAACCTAAATTCTAAGTTAATTTTAAATAAAACAAGAAAATAACTAAACATAAATCTAAATTATTAATTTATTAAGAAAAATAAATTAAGTTTGTTTAAGAAAATATTTTTGTCTTTTTTGTTTTTTAAAGGAATAAAATATGAGTGAATATAAATATATTAGATATATAAATAAATAAACTTTTTTTTTTGGATTTTTAATAATAATAATAATAATAATAAATAAAAATAAAATAAAATAAAATATAAAAATAAAAGTCAGGGGGTGAAAATGGCATTTAGGGAGTATGTTAGAAAAAAAAACAATTTTATTTAAAGCCTGGCCCATTAATGCTTTTTGTAATCAGAAAAGAAAAATTAAAAATGGGCCTGCATGGTAAATGGAAACATGGGGGTTAGAACAAGTAAAAGTGGAAAGGCCCAGTTGTGGAGGCCCAGGCGCTGGTTGCTTGCAAAAACAAAAGGAAAATGTTGAAAAATATGACAAAAGACAGCGCTGGGACTTGAATCCATGACCTTGACCATAAACGCGCGCTGCCTTTACCACTAGGTGGCTGTACATCCGTTAACTTAAACAAAATCATAAATATATAATACAAAACAAGTTCTAGAAATGAACTTCATCTTCACCTTCCAGCCAGGGTCCCTGTAACTCATTCATTTCTCATCCATTTTCAAAACTTCCAACATCAAACTTGTTAGAAATTTCACCACGATTCTAAATATGTAAATAAATTAAACTAATTCTCAAATATGAGCATGAATTTCTAAAAGTACCAAATTCTGACCTAACTTTTTTTAGAGATTCAAACCTAAAATTCTCTAAGCTCAGGCCATATAAATGAAAACTATGAATATGTACAGCTTCAGGGCAATGATATCTACATTTTACCTTTGAAAATGAAAGCCTAACAATGCCTAAATGAAGAGATGAAAGTTCAGAAAATACCTCAAAAAATTGGAAATCGTGAAATGAGTTTGAGCTTGTTTCAAGTGATAGTGATTATCAGGTTAGCTTCCTCAAGTTCCAAGGAAGCTAATGCAATGTTTACTTGATGCTGGGAGTGCTTGAATCGTGCTAGAGAAGTCAAGATGCAAGCTCTGTTTTTTGGTTATGGAAGTTGATGAAGATAGGGTTACAGTCGTGTAACAGGGTGTGGGATTGTGTGTAGATGATGTTTAGGAACTTTTGGAAATGAAAAGCCAAGAAACGCATGAGTGGATTCTGAGTTTGGAGTTTTTTGTCAGAATATGCAACAATGGAGATCAGTTCTGAGTTTGGGAGAGTTTGAGGGCTTGTGCATTCATGTCCTAGCTTTCAAATAGTGTATATATTTATAGGCAAGAGGACTTGAGTGTTAAAACAACTCAGAATTTCAAATCTCAAGTTGTTGCAACTTTGCTTGTTTTGGAAGCAAACATGATAAACATATTCCCAAAGCTTGTACCATGATATTGTAGAGTGGTTGAACTTTAAACAAGCTTTCTCCTGACTTGTAGATGTTGTGTGTGCAGAAGGATCTATTGAGAGGCTCAAGAAGGGTTGACATTTGCAAAAGCATACTTTTCTAAAATGGAAGTCTTGCCTTTCTTCCAAAAATGGAAAGTTAACTTAGAAAAAGCTTGGATTTAATGGATAATAGCCATCAAATTTATGTAATCTTCTGATTAGGGATAGATACACAAGTTAGAGGGCCTAAAAATTCGGATTATGCAACATGGCTATGGATTTGATCAAATGTTCATCATGAAAATGACTTGAAAAACAAGTTTGAAACCCCAACTTATTGCCCTCGATTCTCTCAGCTCAAGCATGGTCTTGATGAGTTCTTGGACATTTTCGAAAGCTTGTAACATCCTATACAACCTTCATGTTGGAAATTTTTGAAAATTCAATTTGGAACTAGGTGAAAAGTTGTCATGAAGTTGGATAAAAAATTTGCCTAACTAGGACAAAATTTCACTAAGTGTTTAAGTTTCATGAGCATGTCTTCACAAATTCATAACTTGAAATCCAAGAATTTCTAGAATAAGTTCTACCCTACAATTTTTTATATCTCATTGAGATCTACAACTTTCATGTTGGAAGTTTCTCTTGAATCATCTTGCATCATGGTGGAAATTTGGCACAAAGTTCTAAAAAAAAGTTAATTTTCTAACACTTAGAAAAATTTCTAAGTCTTAGAATTTTGACTTTTCAAAGATAACTTTGACTTTTAAATTTCTTGATGAACAAGTTTCATATTTTTACATGTCTTGATTAATTGTGATCTTTGAAACTTGACTTTGATCAAAAAAAGTCAAAGTTTGACTTTTTAGTGCACAGTTGACTTTTCATCTGTTGACTGAAATTCATCTGTCAATCCAAATATCTTGAGAGGTGATTTGAATATGTAATTAGGTCAAAATGGTGTATTTGAATCCTTGAGATCATGTCTTAAACCAATAAGTCATTCTCTTGGTCAAAAGTCAAAAATTGAGCCTTCTTAGTCAAAACCCTAATTTTGACCATTTTGCCCTTTTGATGATCTGATCAAATTTCTTGAGGAATTATGATCCAAACTTGATCAATTGACATATATGAGTTCATGATGTTGATATGGTTAAAAATTTATGAAGTTTTACTGCAAATTGACCACAGATGACTTTTTCCCCAATACAGTTGATTTTAGGTCAACTGATCAACTGACTGAGCAAAAATGTGATCCAAGACTTGAAACTTGACCTGAGCAATCTTGGGGATCCAAAATGATTCGTGAAAGTCATATGGGGCATTAAAAGTCCATTTGTCCTTGTGCAAACCCAAACCCTAATTTGAGTCATCAGTGCTTGAGGAGGTGTCTTGAGCTGATCAAACCTTGTGTAGTCTTGAATCAATGGAGATCTTATGAGAGATTTCTTGAGAAATGAGAGGGAAAATTTTGGGGTACAAAAGATGCCCCTATTCAATCTTATTAAACCTAAAGAGTTAGATTGGCGGATCTGCCATTTGTGACTTGAAGGTGAAAGATGATTGAACACTAAAGTGCCCAAAAATTTGCACTCAAAGATGTATTGGGAATGGGATTTTAGATTCCATTTGGAGGAATGATGGTAAATACTGGAAGAATTATCAACACAAATATTTGGTCGATTTATACTAAAACTTGATGTTTTACCTGTGGGAAAAAAGGGTTAGTTAAATGCAGATGTATGCATGGCGTTTTCAAGATGAATGAGATTGTGCTAAATGCGTTTCATATGTATATGCTATGATGTATTAATGTGAGATGCATAAATTTCTGGGAAAATAAATCCCTGACTACTTCTGGGGAGTTCTGGGAAGCTGAATTCTGGATTACTATGGGGATGAAGAATATACATATCTTCAAATTTTGTTAAAAGAATGCTTCGGTCGGGGATTATCTCTTGAATGTTATCTGTTATCTGGTCAGATCCAGGCTTCACAACAAATTGCTGAGGATGAGGAAGTCAACTGCTATCTGGTCAGATTCTAGGTTTCACAGTAACTTACTGGGGAAGAATAAATTAACTATTATCTGGTCGGATTCAAGACTTCGCAGAAAATTGCTTGAAATTAAACTATTATCTAGTCAAATCCAGGCTTCACAGTAATTTGCTTGAAAAGATGAAGTTGAAATGATATTTGGACGGGTCCAGGCTTCACAGATTTTTGAGGTGGATGAAGTTAATTGCTATCTGGTCGGATCCAGGCTTCAAAATAACTCGCTTGGAAAGATAAAGTTGAACTAATATCTGGTCGGGTCCAAGCTTCACAGTAATTTGCTTGAAGAGATAAAGTTGAACTGATATCTAGTCGGGTCCAGGCTTCATAGTAATTTGCTTGAAGAGATAAAGTTGAACTGATATCTAGTCGGATCCAGGCTTCACAGTAACTTGCTTGAAACTAGTTGTTATCTGGTCAGATTCCAGGCTTTAGAACAAATTTCTGAGAGAATAAAGTTAATTGCTATCTGGTCAGATCCAGGCTTCACAGTAACTTGCTGGGGTAGAGGAAACTCTACTGGGGAAAAGGAGTTAAACCCTTGTCTGGTTGAGTCCAGGTTCTTCAATATATCGAAGAGTTAAACTATTATCTCGTCGGGTCCAAGTTTCATATTGTTTTGAGAAGTTAACTATTATCTGGTCGGGTCCAGGCTTCAAAGTATTGAAATTTGTACTATTATCTGGTCGGGGCCATCCTTCATAGTATTTGAAAGGTTTCACTATTATCTGGTTGGGTCCAGGCTTCATAGTAACTGAAAAGTTACACTATCATCTGGTCAGGTCCAAGCTTCATAGTGAATGAAAGTTGTACTATTATCTGGTCGGGTCCAGGCTTCATATTATTTGAAAAGTTTCACTATTATCTGGTCGGGTCCAGGATTCATAGTAACTGAAAATTGTACTATTATCTGGTCGGGGCCAGGCTTCATAGTATTTGAACGAGTGAAGTTGACTACTATCTGGTCGGATCCAGGCTTCATAACAACTTACTGAAGTTAAAACTGTTATCTGGTCGGATTCCAGGCTTCACAAAAACTTTTGGAGATAACAATGACTTTGTTTGCGATATCACTGGGGATTAGGGGTTGTGGCCCTCTGATTTGTAATAGTCTGAAAGGCAAACTCAAGCTGGAGAGGATAGACTATGCCGGGGAATTTTGATGTCCGTTGTTTGTTGTATGTTGTTTGTTGGGGAAATAAACCTTGTTGGGAAAATAAACCCTGTTGATGAACACTTGATGAACTACTAACGAGGTGGGTTCTTTTAGGAAGAGATCCACAAGGATTCTTCTTTTAGGATTAACTTATATAGAGAGAGAGCTATCAATAGATTGAGACTCTGGCTGGGGATCAACCTATGCAAAGAGACTTTGTGGGTAACTCCGTTGGGAAATGGTTTATTGTAGCCGTCCTTGTGGGGATAATGCTAATGAAATAACTCTGTGGGGGATATTCCATATACATTAAAGAGATGGTTGCTGCTGCTTAGAAGGACACGTGTGCCAAATAGTTTTAATTATGTTCACATGCATATGTTCGTTCAATTTTAGTCATTGGACATCTTTGCATTCAAAACAAAAAACAAAAAGTTTGCACTTTAAAGTATATTTGTATTGATATTTTGCCCATGAATATGCATTTTTTGTACAAAGAGACGGAGATCCTAGTAAGGGGAAATTGTCGAAAGGAAAACAAAATTTGAAAACAAAGATAATAGCCATGTGGAAGGGATCTCATTGCATTCCAACTCTACTATTTCCCCAATGTCTTCGAATGCCCCTTGCCATTGACAGAAGTTGATTAGATTGATCTTGGACTGTTTGAACTCGGACCTTGGTAATAAAGTCGATGGTGGTGATCCCACGAGACATAGTTATACGCTTTCAATCCTTAACTTTTTCCTGGACCGCCCTTTCGGGTTTTCAGCCCACCAGGATACCCATTTTTGCCCAAGTCGCCCTTTCGGGTTTTCAACTTTCCGGGTGTACAATCTTTTGCATATATCCCTAATTTTTGCCCAAACCTTTTGGTTTGTCGGGATGCTCTTATCTTTCCTAGGTGTGTCAACCTAGCAGGTCTCTTATGCATAGTATTCTTTAACCATGTCTGTGTTCACAGGATGTGGGAAATCTTCACCATCCATGGTAGTCAGCATCGTGGCACCACCAGAGAACACTCTCTTGACAACAAATGGTCCTTCGTAGGTGGGAGTACATTTTCCTCTAGGGTCGCCTTGTGGAAGAATGATGCGCTTTATTACCAAGTCGCCAGCTTGATATACTCGAGATTTGATCTTTTTGTTGAAAGCATTGATCATGCATTTTTGGTACATCTGACCGTGACAAATGGCAGCCAGTCGCTTTTCATCAATCAAGTTCAACTGATTCAATCTTGTCTGAATCCATTCGTCTTCTCCTAGGCCTGCCTCATTCATAATCCTTAGTGAGGGAATCTGAACTTCCATTGGCAAAACAACTTCCATGCCATAGACCACAGAAAATGGAGTTACCCCAATTGATGTCTGAGCTGAAGTACGGTAGCCATGAAGAGCAAAGGGTAACATCTCATGCCAATCCTTGTAGGTTACCATCATCTTCCGCACAATCTTCTTAATGTTTTTATTGGCCGCTTCGACTGCGCCATTCATTTTAGGTCTATAAGGATAAGAATTGTGATGCTTGATTTTGAACTGAGTGCAAAGTTCTGTGATCATAGAATTGTTGAGGTTAGTCCCATTGTTGGTGATGATCCTTTCGGGGATACCATAGCGGTAGATGAGGTTATGTTTGATGAATTTTTCTACCAAGTTATTTGTGACTGAGGCAAATGAAGCGGCTTTGACCCATTTGGTAAAATAATCAATAGCGACAAGAATGAAGTGACGTCCATTGGAAGCAGTGGGTTTGATCTCTCCAATCATGTCAATACCCCACATTGCAAATGGCCACGGAGCGGTCATGACGTTTAGAGGGATATGAGGCACCTGGACCTTGTCAGCATAGATTTGGAACTTGTGGCAAGTTCTTGAGTGTTGATGGTAATCGGTCTCCATTGTTGACCAATAGTAGCCAGCTCTCAGGATCTTCTTGGCCGTAGTATGTCCACTAGAGTGAGTCCCAAAGAGACCATCATGCATGTCTTCCATAATTTCCTCTGCCTCCTTCTTGTCCATACATCAGAGTAGAGTAGAGTCATGGTTGCGTTTGTACAAGATTCCATTACTTAGGAAGAATTTAGATGAAAATCTTTGTAAGAACTTTCTATCATTGATGGATGCTCCTTCAGGGTACTCTTGTGCTTCAAGGTATCTCTTCACCTCATGGTACCATGGATTTTTTGTGTCAGTCTCGAGCTCATAGCAGTGTCAGGTTCGTCGAATCTCTCAGTGGTAATCATAGGAGCTTCGTTGTCCCATCTGACCTTGAACATAGAAGACATGATGGCCAAAGCATCAGCTAACTGATTTTCTTCCCTAGGGAAGTGTTCAAAGGTGATATCTTCAAAGTAAGGAATCAGAGAGAGCACAAGCTCCTTGTAAGGGATGAGATTAGGGTTCTTAGTGTCCCAATATCCTTTTACTTGGCTAGTCACTATAGCGGAATCCCCAAACATATTCAAATGCTTGATCCTTAAATCAATGGCAGCCTTCAGACCTAAAATGCATGCTTCGTACTCAGCCATATTGTTTGTATAGTCGAAGCATAGTCTGGCAGTGAAAGGAGTGTGGAAACCTTCAGAGGATATGATCACATCACCAGTTATGCTACCTAAGGCATTGGAGCCCCATCGAAGACCATAGTCCATCAGGATCCTTGTTCAGGTCCGTCATACGGTCCAGGTTTTGCACAGTTGGTTACTAGCATGATGTTCTCATCTGGGAAGTCAAATTTCATAGACTGATAATCATCAACAGCTTGATGGGATAGATGATATGCTAGTACACTTCCTTTGATGGCCTTTTGCATTGTGTATTTAATATCTCACTCAGTCAAGATCATTTTCCATCTAGCTATCCATCCGGAAAGAGCGGGTTTCTCAAAGATGTACTTGATAGGGTCCATCTTAGAAATCAGTAGAGTGGTATGACTCAACATATACTGTCTTAGCAGGCGAGCAGCCCATTCTAGAGCACAACAAGTTTTCTCGAGTAGTGAATATCTGGTTTCATAGTCGGTAAACTTTTTGCTCAAGTAGTAAATAGCATGCTCTTTTCGGCCAGACTCGTCATGTTGGCCCAAAACACACCCCATAGAATTCTCTAGTACTGTCAAGTACATGATCAAGGGTCTTCCTTCAACTGGAGGCATGAGGATAGGAGGTTCTTGTAGATATTCTTTTATTTTGTCGAAGGCATCTTGACATTCATCATTCCATCTGACTACTTGATATTTCTTCAAGAGTTTGAAGATTGGCTCACAAGTAGCAGTTAAGTGAGATATGAAGCGAGCGATGTAGTTAAGACGACCCAAGAATACTCTAACTTCCTTTTCAGAGTGGGGGACTGGAATTTCTTGGATGGCCTTTACCTTGGCAGGATCAACTTCAATGCCTTTACCGCTGATAACAAAACCTAGAAGCTTTCCATATTGCACTCTGAATGTGCACTTATTAGGGTTAAACCTCAACTTGTACTTTTTCAACCTCTCGAATAGCTTGTACAGGTGATCGAGATGTTCCTCTTCAGTTTGTGACCTGGAAATCATATCATCCACATATACCTCTATTTCATGATGAATCATTTCATGAAACAAAGCTACCATAGCCCTTTGATATGTTGCCCCTACATTCTTTAATCCGAACGGCATGACCTTGTAACAGAAGGTGCCCCATTGTGTAACGAAATTGGTCTTCTCCATGTGTTCGGGAGCCATCCTAATTTGATTATAGCCGGAGAAACCATCCATGAAAGAGAAGACTTTATGCTGAGCAGTGTTATCGACCAAGACATCAATATGAGGTTGAGGGAAGTCATCCTTGGGGCTTGCCCTATTCAGATCCGTATAATCTACGCACATACGAACTTTTACGTCTTTCTTCGGCACTGGCACCACATTTGCAACCCATTGGAGGTAAGATTTCACAGCTAGGAATCCTGCGTCAAATTGTTTCATCACTTTAGCTTTTATCTTTTTAGACATGTCAGGCCTCATGCGACGAACTTTTTGTTTGATAGGAGGACAATCTTCCTTTATCAGCAGACGATGAACTACAATGTCGATATCCAACCCTGGCATATCTTCATATGACCAAGTAAGCACTTACACATAGTCATGCAACATCTGAACCAATCTTCTTTTGACACTACTTTCCACGTTAGCGTCGATCTTGACCTCTTTCTTGTCTGTCTCGTTACCTAGATTGATGACTTCAACTGACTCTTCGTGTGGCTGAGTAGCTTTTTCCTCTTGTAATAGAAGTCTAGCTAGTTCTCACGGTATTTCAAAATCTTCCTCGCCTTCATCTTCAGATTGCTTAATTGGACATTCGAAGTCATAGTTGACAAAAGTAAAGTCATTGACATTGAGATTCGGAGTGGATGAGGACTTGCAAGAGTGTGAGTGTGTGCATGTAAGATACATGGCTATTTTGAAAAATGTATTTGAAGGAAAAGAAAGACAATGAGCACAAAGATTTGAATGCAAAAGTACAATGATTTGTATTGAATGATCATATGATAAAATGAACATAAATAAAACCCTTGACAAATGGACCATTGTGCCCCGGGCCAGGCATATGGTTTAAAAGTCATTGTTTAATATTAAAGACAAAATGATATTGAATTAAAAGAAAGCAATAAACAAGTGACTACTCCTCAGTGAAGGATATGGAAAAGAAGTCCTTTGCGTGCCAATTGTTGAGCTTTGTTGTAGTAGGATGTACCCATTCTTCAAATGCACATTCATCATCAGAATCACCCACAATGTTAACTTCATGACTTCCAATACGGAGAGGGGGCTTCCCTGCGCGAGCGCGCCTCACTTCTTTCTGAGCCTTGATAGTGAAACCCAAACCACATTTGTCTGCTTTGAATGGGATCTCGAGGAGTTTCCCCCATGTATCACAACTTCCTTCTTCGACTGCAGCACGAGCATCTTTAAATGAAACCATCTTTGGCACGACCTTAACAACTTTTGACACATCAGAGGAAAATTTGGCAGTAGAAATCATTGGTGGCACAACTTCAAAAGCATGACATGGGGTTTCTAAAAATCCTCCATCCATCTCCACATATTTGAAAGAGTTGAGGTGGCTTACCATGAACTCCTCCTCGCCACAAACAGTGACAATTCTTCCTTTGATCGGATACTTGAGCTTTTGATGAAGAGTTGACGTTACTACCCCTGCTCCATGGATCCAAGGGCAACCCAACAAACAGGAGTAAGCAGGACGAATATCCATGATGTAGAAAGTAGAGTTGAAAATATGTGAGCCCACCTTGATTGGAAGATCCACCTCTCCATGATCTGTCCTTTTGGACCCATCGAAAGCCCTTACAATAATATCACTTGGTTTCAAAACTAGTCCTTCACAGTCTAAACGATCCAAAGCTCCCTTGGATAGCACGTTTAAAGAAGATCTAGTGTCAACCAGAATATGTGCTAGGGTAGTTCCCTTACATTCAACAGAAACATGCAGATCTTTGTTATGATTCTTTCCCAGTGGTGTCAGATCAGCATCCGAGAACCCCAAACCATTGTTGGTCATCAAGCTTGCCATACAATTTTCAAACTGGTCAGTCACGGTCTCATAAGGGACATGTGCCTTCTTCAAGAATTTGATTAACGCCCGAGCATGAGCATCGAAACAAAGTAGCAAAGATGACATGGAAATCTTGGAAGGGGTTTTCCCCAACTGCTCCACAATCTTGAAATCACTCCTTTTTATAATTTTCAAGATCTCATCCATTTCTCGAGCGGATGGCTCCTCAGCATCAATGTCTTTTGCGGGTATTTCTGTCTCTACAGGCTTAACAACTTTCTCTTTTCCCCTTGTGTCAGCACTGGGCTTAGCAGTGGTGACACGGACAGGCGCCTTTGTAACAGTTGGTGGTGAAATGTTGGGTGAAAAGATTCTCCCAGTTCGGGTCACCTTACTAGAGCCAGTAATGTTACCAATGTCATCAGCTTTACTTTCTTCAATACAAGCGTCTTGCTTTATTCCATGGTAAAACACCTTAACACCATAGTTCCATGGCACTGCTTTGTTGGAAGAGTACGGAATTGGCCCGGGGGCGGTAATTATCAGAGGATCACCAGTCGGTTCATTTGAAATCCTAATAGGACCATTGGAGGAGATCCTAAGAGGCTTGTTTGAGATTGTTATGATAGAGAGGTCTTCAATCTTATTGGTCAAGCTTTTGGTGGGAAGAGTCTTCTCAAATAGGATCTCATGGCTATTCATCAGGCGTTGAATGCCTTCCTTCATCCATTTGCATCCATTAAGTTGTTTGGTACAACAATCACAATCCTTCAAATAGCCATGGAAAATCCAGGCTTTTAACAGATTCTTTTTGATAATGGTTAACAAAGTAGTTAAGTCTTCGATGAAGGAAACAAAAATGGTGTCTTCAACAACATTGAAACCCTTGTTGTCGATTAAGTCTTGAATTTTATTCTTCAGTGCCCAACATTGGTTAGTCTCATGCCCAGGACTATTTGAGTGATATGCACACTTGGCATTCAAATTGTATTTGGGTGAAGAGGTATCTGGATTGGCCGGAGGATCATGCAGTGTCACCAGATTAGCCTTTAATAGGTGTTGCAAGGCTTGGGATAACGACATTCCTATCCTTGTGATTTGTCTTGGTGGAGCCTGAAATCGTTGATGATTGGCAGATGGTCTTTGAGCAGGAGTTGGATTGGAAATCCGGACAACATTAACACACTGACGGTCATCCTTCTTGGTATGGGCCCTTGCCTCATACACAACATTGGTTTATTTCTTCCCGGTAAAAGTTTTCTTTACGGGATTGGAAGTGGAGGCAGATTCTATGGGAATCTTCCCGCTTTTGATGCCGCTTTCAACCCTTTCACTGGTTAAGATTAGTTCGGTGAAACCAGATGAAGAACAACCAACCAACAAGTTGAAAAATGGACCAGATAAAGTGCCCATGAACATATCAATGTGCTCCCTATCAGTCAAAGGTGGTTGAACCCTACTGGCAAGGTCTCTCCACTTTTAGGCATACTCTTTGAACCCTTCATTCTTCCCCATTGCCATGTCTTGCAACTGAACTCTTATCGGTGCCAAGTCGGCATTATACTGGTATTGGTGGTAGAAATCGGTGGCTAAGTCTTCCCATGTATGGATACAGGAACCCTCCAATTGGTAAAACCACTCTAGTTGCGTCCCAGCCAAGCTTTCTTGAAAGAAGTGAACCCAAAGTTTCTTATCAGCAACGTGCAGTTGAATTTTGTGCACATAAGACTTCAGGTGAAGTTTTGGGCAGGAAACTACATCGTACTTAGCGAATACTGGTATCTTGAATTTGTGGGGAATGACAACCCCAAATATTAAACCTAAATCATCAAATTGCAAACCAGAGACGGCTTGAATCTCAATGGCCTTCAAGCTGTCTTCTAACTGCTTGTACTTAACATCGGCAGGAGGATACTACTCGTCAAAATAATCTTCATCATCAGATGCTTGATCATTGATACACCCAACTTGGGTACTCCTTGCTTCTCCAATCTGATTCTCGTCTTCCTTAGATGAGTCTTCCACTACCAGTATCTGACGGACCGACTCTCTGAATCTTCTACCCATGTTGACTAAATCGTTCCTCTTTGGTTTCTTTTTGGCTTCTAGCAACGTCATCAACTCTTGTTGCCCCTTGGCTAGGGTCAACAGAGTCTCTTGAAACTGGGAGTTTTGTGCTTGTAGGTCTTTCACTATTTTCTCGATATCCATCTTGCTGAAATAAACAGCAAAAAGATAAGGAAACCTGTCATGGAAAACCTGTTATGTTATGATGCGTGGAAGATGTGTATGCAAATGATTTCAAGGATTTATGAAATTTAAATTTCTATAGACAAAGAATGAACAAGCGTCAAATTTCATTAATTAGTTCAAAATGACTACAAAATGCCTCTTGGGCTTACAAAATAAATCTATAAGATAAAAAGGTTGAACGCATCCTCTTCGACGCAATGTAGGTGTTCAAGCTTTGTTCTTCATGGAGTTACTTTGTAAGCTCCAAAACCTTTTTCTCACTAGCATATAATTGAGCTTAGAAGGTATCTCGTTCTTCCTTTAGCCGAATCCAACCTTTTTGCAAGTCTTCAAGAAAAGTAGGCATGTCGGGATGGAGGACAGTGTACGGAACATCTTCTTCAGCCACAGATTCCAAAATAACTGGTAGGATGGAGGGATAAGGCATCACGAGCTTCTGAGCACGAGCTCATACCCACCTAAGGTAAGGCTCAAGGGGAATAGAATTCTGGTGTCTCAACATCCTACTATCCACTTTGTTTACCATCCTCCAAGCTCGTACAAACCTATGACGGTATCCTTGATCGTCGCTCTCGTAGTCGAATACCACTCCTTGGATGAACATATCACGCGGACCATCTCTTCAGGCATAACCAAACTATCGCAAGGCTAAGCAAGGGTTGTAAGTGATACCTCCCCTAATTCCAAGCAAAGGGACATTAGGGAATTCCCCACAATGATCGATGATATCAACAT
This sequence comes from Vicia faba, assembly GCA_948472305.1. Taxonomy (NCBI): domain Eukaryota; kingdom Viridiplantae; phylum Streptophyta; class Magnoliopsida; order Fabales; family Fabaceae; genus Vicia; species Vicia faba. Next base: position 815,760,974 of record OX451741.1, on the reverse strand, counting down.
TCTCCAAGGATCGAGAACACCAATGAATATTCAAATGTCTGAGCATCATTAACCTATGGGACCACCTCAAACCTTGCTCGTTCTTCAACACAGACCGGGGAAGATGCAAAATAAACCATCTAGCCAAGAGAGGAGTGCAACACATGAGTATCCCTTGTTTCCTTATAGTGCGAGAGTGAAGAGAATGTAGGATATCTCCCAACAAAGTAGGCACCGAATTGCGAGACAAAGATTTTGACAGTATTTACATCTATAAGTTAGTCAGGGTTTGGAAATAAAATCATCCCATAGATGAGAAGGGCCAAGATTTATTCAAAAGCTTGTAAATCCCAAGAGTTCCAACAATCTTGAGCTTTCTCAAACAAGAACTTGGCCAAGAACCCTTTGATACCACTCCTTGTTTTCCAATTAGTCGTGACATCAGATTGTTGCAAGTGTAGTGCTCGAGCAATATCTTCAGGTTTTGGATCTCTTTCCGTACCGTTGAAGGGTATTTGATTGAGAATGGGAATCCTCAAGGGTTGAGAGAATTCTTCTAGAGTAGGTACAAGCTGATAATCGGGAAAAGTGAAGAAATGGTGTAGAGGATCAAAGAACTGGAAAATCACCTTCATCATATCTTCATCAGTGCTCGAGGTAACCAAGTTTAGGAGGCGGCCATGTCTTTCGGTGAATGAAGAATTCTCAGGGACCCTTGATGCTAACTATTTGAGTTGAGAAGGAATTCTTACGATATTGACTTGGATAGTATTCCTGCGGATGGAATCCATGTCCTATAAATTAGAACAAAGATAAATCCCAATAATCCTTGAAATGGTTAGTGAGAATTCTTATGATGTTATGATTTTTATGATGTTATGTACAAGTAAGCATATACACACAAGGAAAACAAGCCCTTAGGTTTAGGCTTGCATGGAATTTTATAGGTAAGTACCCTCTTGAAGTTTAGTTAGCTCAAACCTATCCTAGAAATAGTAATCGGGTACTAAGGGATTTCAATATCACCGATCTTTCTCGTCGGGTATTGTTTCAGCGCAAGCCTCTTTAATAGTGACCGAAATATCCCGAGAAGTCCGATCTCAATGAGCGTAGTATCGAGTATCAACTAACTTCAGACTGCACCAAAGTCGGATATCTCACCACTTCCTAATGGCCAAGTTGGTCAAGTAAAGGTTCTAAAGTCAGTTAGTGCTTTATGACACCACACAACGGCCTCGTATTCTCCTTGACTACTCAAGGGCTACTGGTACCCATAAATGTCACACTAACGTAGCTATTACTTAGACCATGTCGGTATACCCCGCACATTTTCCACAATGTATTGTTACTTACCTATAAGGTATCCCAAATTCGGGTAGAGGATCAAAGCAAGCCCAAACAAGGAACCAAAATGTAAAGCAAGCAAGTCAAACAAATGAAAGCAAATATAGATGATCTAGCCCTAAGGTAGCCCCACTTTTAAGTTCTCCCCAGCAGAGTCTCCAGTTCTGTAATACAGTGGGAGAACTGACTTGGGATGTTTTGCGTTTGATCGCAATTGTTGCGGTTAGCAAGAGTCGTCACCGACTTTTCTTTTATCCAAAAGGAAAGGTAGAAAAGAATAGGGAAGACCTTTGATATTATTTCTTGAGTTCGGGGGTAGATTATGAAAAGGGAAGGTGTTAGCACCCTTTTCATCCATAGTTATCTATGGTCTCTTAGTTTCTTGCTAGATCACTTGCTTTGTTTGAAAATGTGCTTTATGGTGGTTTTTGAAAGTATTTTGAAAAGGCGCCTTCGTTTAGACAAACTTTGTAATGGTTCTCGTTTCATAAGAACGTATACAAAGTGTTGGACTTTTGAAAATATTTCATGTTTTGAAAATGTTTGTTTTGAAAGTGTTTGGTGTTTGCAAGGATGTTTGTTTTGAAAGTGAGCAAGCAACTAAGGACGTCTCTACCTACTCAAAAGTCTTTTGTTCATTTCTTCCTTCCTTTGATATTGCTATCTTACTATTGATTGGTAAGAAGCCTTATCTTTGGATGTAAAGGAACGGGCGTGGGTCATCGTATAGTCATGATAGCAATATTGTAAGATATCTTAGCATTTCTTTTTTAGGGACTAAGATCATTTGAAAGGCAAAATTTGAAGCGTCATCGAGGGACTATGATCTTGTATTTTTTTTATTGTTTTTGCTAAGACATCCCACATGCATAACATGACCATTTTTTAGGAAACAAGTGGAGTTAACCTTAAGGATGCATGTGTGAATAGTGTGTTTGATTTACATGCGTTTAATCTTTGATTAGGGTTATCTACTTGTTGATTTTATCTTCCCATACAAACCCTAATTAATAGCATTTATTTGAAAGCGATAAATTGCGAAAAGTAAATTTACTATGCTATTACATCATTTAGTGATGGGGTATACAAATTTACAAATGGGGATTGCAAGAAATTAAACCTAATTATCTATTACAACCATATTGAATATTAAATAATGTACAAGAAATGAAAATATAATATGCAATGATGTAAATGGAAAAGAAATGGATTTTTGTTTGGTTTTTTTGAGGAAAGGGTTTGGTTTTGACCTAATTAAATAAAGAAGTAATAAAATTTATAAAATTAAACCTAAGTTGATTAAGAAAAGAGATTAAATTAGAAAGCATTTTTAGGTTTTTTTTTTTGGAAAAGGTTCTAAGTTTAATAAAAATAGTATGGAAATTAATTAATTAGAAGAAACCTAAATTCTAAGTTAATTTTAAATAAAACAAGAAAATAACTAAACCTAAATCTAATTATTAATTTATTAAGAAAAAGAAATTAAGTTTGTTTAAGAAAATATTTTTGTCTTTTTGTTTTTTAAAGAAATAAAATATGAGTGAATATAAATATATTAGATATATCAATAAATAAACTATTTTTTTTGGATTTTTATTAATAATAATAATAATAATAATAATAATAATAATAATAATAATAATAATAAATAAAAATAAAATAAAATAAAATATAAAAATAAAAGTCAGGGGGTGAAAATGGCATTTAGGGTGTATGTTAGAAAAAAAATAATTTTATTTGAAGCCTGGCCCATTAATGCTTTTTGTAATCAGAAAAGAAAAATAAAAAATGGGCATGCGTGGTAAAATGGAAACATGGGGGTTAGAACAAGTAAAAATGGAAAGACCCAGTTGTGGAGGCCCAAGCGCTGGTTGCTTGCAAAAACAGAAGGAAAATGTTGAAAAATATGACAAAAGGCAGCGCTGAGACTTGAACCCATGACCTTGACCATAAACGCGCGCTGCCTTTACCACTGGGGTGGCTGTACATCCGTTAACTTAAACAAAATCATAAATATATAATATAAAACAAGATCTAGAAATGAACTTCATCTTCAACCTCCAGCCAGGGTCCCTGTAACTCATTCATTTCTCATCCATTTTCAAAACTTCCAACATCAAACTTGTTAGAAATTTCACCACGATTCTAAATATGTAAATAACTTAAACTAATTCTCAAACATGAGCATGAATTTCTAAAAGTACCAAATCCTGACCTAACTTTTTTCAGAGATTCAAACCTAAAATTCTCTAAGCAGGGCCATATAAATGAAAACTATGAATATGTACAGCTTCAGGGTAATGATATCTACATTTTATCTTTGAAAATGAAAGCCTAACAATGCCTAAATGAAGAGATGAAAGTTCAGAAAAATACCTCAAAAAATTGGAAATCGTGAAATGAGTTTGAGCTTGTTTTAAGTGATAGTAATTATCAGGTTAGCTTCCTCAAGTTCCTAGGAAGCTAATGCAATGCTTACTTGATGCTGAGAGTGCTTGAACCGTGCTAGAGAAGTCAAAATGCAAGCTCTATTTTTTGGTTATAGAAGTTGATGAAGATAGTGTTACAATCGTGTAACAGGGTGTGGGATTGTTTGTAGATGATGTTTAGGAACTTTTGGAAGTGAAAATCCAAGAAACGCACGAGTGGATTCTGAGTTTGGAGTTTTTGGCTAGAATATGCAATAATGGAGATTTGTTATGCAGTTCTGAGTTTGGGAGAGTTTGAGGGCTTGTGCATTCGTGTCCTAGCTTGCAAATAGTGTATATATTTATAGGCAAGAGGTTTTGAGTGTTATAACAACTCATAATTTGAAATCTTAAGTTGTGGCAACTTTACTTGTTTTTGAAGCAAACATGATAAACATCTTCCCAGAGCTTGTACCATGCTATTGTAGAGTGTTTAAAATTGAAACAAGCTTGCTTATTACTTGTAGATATTGTGTGTGCAGAAGGATCCATTGAGAGGCTCAAGAAGGGTTGACATTTGCAAAAGCATACTTTTCTAAAATGGAAGTCTTGCCTTTCTTCCAAAAATGGCAAGTTAACTTAGATAAAGCTTAGATTTAATGGATAATAGACATAAAGTTTGTGTAATATTCTTATTAGGGATAGATACACAAGTTAGAGGGCCTTAAATGTGGGATTATGCAGCATGGCTATGGATTTGATCAAATGTTCATCATGATAATGACTTGAAAAACATGTTTGAAACCCTAACTTCTTGCCTTCGATTCTCTCAGCTCAAGTATGGTCTTGATGAGTTATTGGACATTTTGGAAAGCTTGTAAAATCCTCTACAACCTTTGTGTTGGAGATTTTTGAAAATTCTATTTGGAACTAGGTGAAAAGTTTCCATGAAGTTGGATAAAAAATCTGCCTAACTAGGGAAAAATTTCACTAAGTGTTTAAGTTTCATGAGCATGTCTTCACAAATTCATAACTTGAAATACAAGTATTTCTAGAAAAATTTCTTACCTACAATGTTTTATATCTCATTGAGATATACAACTTTCATGTTGGAAGTTTCTCTTGAATCATCTTGCATCATGGTGGAAATTTGGCACAAAGTTATGAAAAAAAGTTAATTTTCTAACACTTAGACAAATTTCTAAGTCTTAGAATTTTGAATTTTCAAAGATAACTTTGACTTTTCAATTTCTTGATGAACAAGTTTCATATTTTGATATGTCTTGATGAATTGTGATCTTTGAAACTTGACTTTAATCAAAAAAGTCAAAGTTTGACTTTTCAGTGCACAATTGACTTTTCATCAGTTGACTAAAATTCATATGTCAATCCAAATATCATGAGAGGTGATTTGAACTATGTAATTAGGTCAAGATGGTGTATTTGAATCCTTGAGATGATGTCTTAAACCAATAAGTCATTCTCTTGGTCAAAAGTAAAAAACTGAGCCTTCTCAGTCAAAACCTTAATTTTGACCACTTTGCCCTTTTGATGATCTGATCAAATTTCTTGAGGAATTGTGATCCAAACTTGATCAATTGACATATATGAGTTCATGATGTTGATATGGATAAAAAATTATGAAGTTTGACTGCAAATTGACCATAATTCACTTTTTCCCCAATACAGCTTATTTTAGGTCAACTGATCAACTGACTGAGCAAAAATGTGATCCAAGACTTGAAACTTGACCTGAGTAATCTTAGGGATCCAAAATGATCCATGAAATTCATATGGGGCATTAAAAGTCCATTTGTCCTTGTGCAAACCCAAACCCTAATTTGAATCATTAGTGCTTGAGGAGGTGTCTTGAGCTGATCAAACCTTGTGTAGTCTTGAATCAATGGAGATCTTATAAGAGATTTCTTGAGAAATGATAGGGAATATTTTGGGGTACAACACTTACGATGAGTCAATTAAAGGTTCTAAAGGTCAGTTAGCGCTTAATGACACTATGGAAGCCTAATGTTATCCTTGACTGACTCAAGGAACATTAATACAAACCAAAGTATCACGCTAACGTAGATATCACTTCGTCCATATCAGTCTACACCGTACAACCTCCATGATTGATTGCTACTTACCTAATAAGGTGCCCCAGATCCGGGTATAGGATCTTTAACAATAACCCAAGCAACCCTTTAAAAATAAAGCAAGCAAAGCATACAAGTAATTTTAAAGTGATAAACTAAACTATAAGGTAACCCCACTTTTTTACAAATTTCCCCAGCAGAGTCGCCAATTCTGTGATACGCTGGCAGAACCGACAGTTATACTGGTTTTGCGTTTGTGTTCACAAATTTTGCAATAAGCAAGATTCGCCATCGAATTTTCTTTCATCCAAATTAAGGAAAGGGTGAAAAGAATAAAAAAAGACCTTTCAGAGAATTTTCTGAGTAAGGGGGGTAGATTATGGAAAGGGAAGGTGTTAGCAACCTTTCCATCCGTAGTTATATACGGGATCTTAGTGCTTAGCTCATTTTGAAATACAATGTGTTTTGTGTGTTTTGAAAAGTATTTTTTGAAAGTGCCTTAGTGCGGCGATTTGCTTTATGATAACTCTTGTATCAGTCCTCAAGAGTGTTGATAAAGCGTTTTGAAAAGGTTTTTGAAATTTTTTTTGTGTAAGTGTATAAATTTGTTTTTGAGGAAGCATCTACGAACTATCTACTTTACTTGAAAGGGTCATTCTTTTCCTCTTTTCCTTTAGACAATGCTATCCTACTATTAGTGAGTAGGTATCCCTATCATTGGATGTTTTGAGGGACATTCAAAGAGACGTTTTATAGTCACAAAGGCAACTGGGCAAGAAACCTTAGTAACTACCCTAAGATTTTAAGATCGTACCAAGGCAACGTCGAAAGGGTCATCGAGGGATTTATGATCTTTTTAAACTATAGGGTAGTCACTAAAATCTCTCACTTTTCGAGAGTTGTGACTATTTCCGAAGGCAACCGAAGTGGGATACCCTAGAGGTGCGCATGTGCAAATGATTAAATTCAGTTTATTGATCTTTGTTATTAAGTTTGCTGGCGTTTGATTTCAGTCTTTCCATATAAGCCTAATTACTAACAGTTAATATTTTGCATAAATTTAAAGTGCAGGAATTGTAAATCCTACGCTATTACAATGCTTCGGGGAGGGAGTATTTACATGTCCAAATGGGAGAAAAATAAAGAAAGCGGTAAAATCCTATTTTAATCTATTACATCCCATCAGCAGATACAAAAATATATAAAAAATAAAAAATAGAAAGGAAAATTTGAACGTGCGCGAATTGGGAAAAATACGTCTAAAACCCTAAAGATTTCTAAGTAGACAAGAAAATCTTTTTTGGTTTGTTTATTTTAAGAAAATGGTTAAACTAAATTAAATCTAAAATTAATTAAGAAAATAAATATGAAATGGAATTAAACCTAATCCTAATGTTTTTTGTATTTTTGTTAAGAAAATATTTGAATTAAATAAACCTAAGTCTAGTTGATTTTAAATTGATAAAATAAAATTCAAATAATTAATTAAATTACAATTACAATTAATTTAAGGAAAAAAAACATAAGTCTATTATTATTATTCTTTTTCGATTTTTTATGATTTATTAAGAAAAAAGGATTAAAATGAAGTAAATAATGAAATAAAAAAGAGAAAACTAATGGGCCTGGTGCTGATGAGTAACCAGGGGAGTGAGGATTGAAATTTCGTTTGGCCCAAAAGTGAGGGAGCCCAGGACTCTGCACGTTTCCATATGGCAGGATCTTTGAGGGTCCAACATGGACACTTCATCTTGAAGCGCTGATGTGTTACTGATGGATCTAACGATGGTGAGATGACAATGCATGACGTACGCGCCTAGCTTCAAAGCACAAGATCTGCAAACAAAACTTGGAAAAATAATATACAAGAGGCAGGGATCGAACCCCTCCCCTTGCACACACATAACACCTTAACACACACTCAACCAACCTTGGGATGTCTTTACATCCGTTAATGTAAATACAACAAAATGTACATAATGCAAGACAAGTGTAAGTGTTGATTTGGAAGATACGCGCGCTCCAGTGGGCCCCCATTGTTTGAAATAACCAATCAAAGCATTGCTTTTTGCCACTCTATGGTCCACATTGGTTAATCCATTGGGGGTGGTGGCTCCGGTCATCCCCTCCGGTTGGCCAAAATGTCCATCCTGCTAAAATGAAAATGAAAAGGACACTACCCCCCTAATTTAGGGTCTACGAATTCAATGGTGGTGGCTATTTGGCCTGAGACATCTTGTATTGTCCTGTTCGTGCCTTGGCCATTTCAAAACCCTAACAATGGCAAATCCCTAAATCTGCATCCATTCTCTCATGCTTTACATTAGAACAAATCAAGACAATAATATAAACATGAATATGTGCATTGAACTTATTAAAACTGCATGTATTGAAAGTTTGAAATCAAGGAAAAAGTTACCAATTGGAGTGATATTGTGAGGGTGTTCTGGTGTGTGTTGGGCTAGTCTCACGAATGGGGAAGGCTTTTGGGACCTTCAAGAAGAAGATAGGAGGTCTTGCTTTTGATTGAGGAACTCTGGATCGTATGATATGAGTTTCAACCTTTCTTTGAATATTTGAGAATTTTCTAGGGCTTGTTGGAGGCAGGTTGTGCGTGTCCTTCTCTTCTGACTATGTTGTATATATATATGAGGGTGGAATTAGGTTAACACTTGTGGCAAGAATATCCTGTAATCATAGCTTAATTTTGTTCCAAAAATCTTTTTTAAATCTTCCATAATTTGAATTTATCTTTCCATGTATGCATTCACACGGTTTTTACAGCTACTCATGAGCTCTTTGGGCCTCCAACATGATCAAATCTCAAACCCTACACGCCTCATACATTACCTTTGCATTTATTTAATTTTTTTTGAATTTATTTGTATAAAAATCTAAAATAAATAAAATAAAAAATCAAACTCATGCATGGGTGAGTTTATAGATTCTTGGATATGTCATGAATATGTTTGAATTTCAATAATTGGGCCCATTAGTCAAAAACATAAATGTACTCAATTTGTATTTCTTGAAATTTCTCAAAATTTCCCAATTTGGGTAAGCCATAACTTGCTCAATTTTTATCTTTTGGAGATTATCTTGGACTTTTTAGAAAGCTTAAGATATCCCCTATAATCTCTATGTTGACCATTTTTGCAGTTGGAGAAATTATATTGATTTAACTTGCCTTGACAAAAAATACCTTTTTGTTGACTTTCAAAAAGACCTGTAATATATTGGCTCATATCTTTCCAATGATGCTTTTTTTTGAACTTGAGGACAAAATAAAAGTTGTAGGGAATTGAATTTTATTCAATATGAGCTTTGGTTGGGGAAAAATGGATGAAGTATGTGAGAGTTATTCCTGGTAAAAGTTCAGTTGACTTTTCCTATAGAAACCCTAATTTAGTAATTTTGACTTTTGATAGATTATGAGCATTTCTTGAGGAATCATGATCAAACCTTGATCAAATGATGGATAATACTTCAAAATGTTGATATTGACCAAAAAACTTGAAGTTTGACTGTACATGGGCCACAATTGACTTTTGACTTAGTGTAGTTGATTTTCAAGCATTAGAGCAATTGACTGAGCAAACTTGTAGTGGAAGGCAGGAAATTTGTCATGGAAAATCTTGAAGGCATATTAGGATAATGGAAAACATTTGAGACCTTTGGAGCTCACACATCTTGATGAAAAGTGAAACCCTAGTTTGAGGTTCACTGCTTAGGAGGAGAATTTGTCTGGTCAATTCTTGGTCAACCTTAGGCAATTGAGGACCTCAATGAGCATGTTTTAAGTAAAAATGGGAGGGAAAATTTTAGGGTACAACACCGATCTTCAGAGCAGAAACTTCCTCGCGCATCTCGCGATTCTCTTGTTCTAGGTTATCCATCTTCCTTATGAAAATAGCTCGTGTATTGTACTGGTGAGACAACTTGCTGAACGAAGTAAAGAAGCTTAGTAAGACACCTGGATATGCACAAAAAATGCAAGAAGTATGTACAATATGATGCATGATGTGTGTGATACGGTGGGAGAACTGACTTGGGTGTTTTGCATTTTATTTCAAATGTTGCGGTTAGCAAGAGTCGCCACCGACTTTTCTTTTATCCAAAAGGAAAGGCTGAAAAGAACATAAAAGACCTTTAGAGATGTTTTCTTGAGTTCGGAGGGTAGATTATGAAAAGGGAAGGTGTTAGCACCCTTTTCATCCATACTTATTTATGGGCTCTTAGTTGCTTGCTAGATCACTTGCTTTTGTTTGAAAATGTGCTTTGTGTGGTTATTGAAAGTATTTTGAAAAGACGCTATCGTTTAGTAAAACTTTGTAATAGTTCTCGTTCGTAAGAACGTATACAAAGTGTTTATCTTTTGAAAATGTTTCATGTTTGAAAGATGTTTTGAAAGTGTTGGTGTTTGTTTTGAAAATAACAAGGATGTTTTGTTTTAAAAATGAGCAAGCAACTAGGAACATTCTACCTACCCAAAAGTCTTTCTTGTTTATTTCCTCTTTCCTTTGACATTGTTATTTTACCATGGATTGGTAAGTAACCTTATCTTTGGATGTAAAAGGGACGGGAAAGGTTCATCATATGATCATGAATAGAAATGTTGTAAGATATCTTAGCATTTTCTTTGAGGGACTAAGATCATTTGTAAGGAAACGTTTGGAGCGTCATCGAGGGACTATGATCTTATATTTTTGTTTGTTTTTGCTAAGACATCTTACATGCGTATTATAACCATTTATTTCTCAAGGCAACAAGTGGAGTTAACCCTAGAGGTGCAAAGTGTGCAAGTGTATATTTTTCATGCTTGATTTTGTCTTGTATTAGAGTTTTCTAAGCATTGATTTTATCTTTCCATACAAACCCTAATTACTAGCATGTATATAAAGCGATAAATTGCGGAAAGTAAATATTGTATGCTATTACATTATTTTGGGGATGGGGTATACATTTTTACAAATGGGGATTGCAAGAATTTTAAATCTAATTAACTATTACAACATATTGAACAATGTACAAGAATTGAAATAATATGTACAAGCATAAATAAATGGGAAAGAGTATGAATTTGTTTTGATTTTTGTTAAGAAAGGTTTTTTTGATTCAATTAATTAAGGAAATTAGTTTAATTAAACTAAGAAAAATTTAACTTAAATTAATTAAAAAAAGAAATTAATTTAATTAAACAAGCAAGTTTTTTAGGGTTTTTGTGAAAAAAAGGGTTTTAACTAAGTTAATACTTGTATAAAATTATTTAATTAAAAGAAAATCTAAGTTCTAAATTAATTTTAAATTAAAAGAAAATAAATTAACCTAAGCATACTTACTAATACATTTAACAATGGATTAAGTTTATTAAGAAAAATGTTTTTGTGTTTTTTGGTTTTAAAATAAAACATAAGTAATATTGGATATAAATGAATAAAATGTTTTTTTGGATTTTTATTGATGATGATAATAATAATAATAATAATAATAATAATAATAATAATAATAATAATAATAATAATAATAATAATAATAATAATAATAATAATAATAATAATAATAATAATAATAATAAAAGATGAAATAAAATAAAATAAAATAAGTAAAGCCAGGGGGGTTAAAGTTGAAGTTGTGAGTTTTGTTAGAAAAAAAAATAGTTTTGAAGTTGGCCCATTATTGTTTTTATAATCAGAAAAAATAAATAGAATAATAAAAAAAGAGATGGGTTGTGTGTTATAAGCAAACATGGGGGTGATGTTCATAAAAAATAGAGGAAGCCCAAAGGGGAGGCCCAATGCGGCAAAAGGGAAAGAGAAGAAAAATGTGAAAAAAGAAACAAAAGACAGCGTGCTGGATGTTGAACCCACGCCCTATTGGTTACCAACGTGTTGCCTTACCACTGGGGTGGCTATACATTCGTTTACTTATATCAAACCATAAATATATATTAGAAACTGCTTTCTGAAGACAACTTCATCTTCAACCTCGTGCCTAGCCAGACCACCTGCATCTGGTTCATTTCTCATCCATTTGCAAAAGTGTAAACATGAATCTTGTGGCAAATTTTCTCACGATTTCAGAAATGTAAAGCATTAAAACTATAGATCAAAGACAAACATGAATTTTATTGGCCCTAATCTGAAACCTAAAAATTTCAGAAACTTCAACTCCAAAATTCTCTAAGCTCAAGCCATATAAATGCAAACTATGGATATGTACAGCTTCGTGACAATGAGGTCTACATTTTATCTTTGAAAATGAAAGCTTAACAATTCCTATATGAGGAGTTCAAAAATAAAAAAACTCACCTTGCAACAGGGCTGAGGAAGCTAATGTGATGCTTGGCTTGAGCTGAAAGTGGCTGAGGAATTCTGGAGAAGTCAAGTTGCAGACCCCTGTTTTTGAAAATGGAACTTTATTATGGAGGTGTTATAGTTGGGCAAAAGTAATTTGGATGGTTTGTATTTGATGTTTAGAAGCTTTAGGAACCAAAAGGCTTGGAAACGCACGAGGGAAATGTAAGTTTCAAGTTTTTGGTCAGATTGTGCAACAATGGAGTTTTTGTGTGTGATTCTCAACTTTAGGAGGTTTCAGGGCTTGAGCATGCGTGTGGCAGCTTACAAATAACTTGTTTATTTATAGGAAAGAGGTCTTGTATGTTACAACAAGCCAGAATTTGAAATCTCAAGTTGTAGCATCTTTCTTGTTTTTGAAGCAAAGTTGAAACATCTTGTTCCAAGGCATGGTACAGGGCTGCATAGAGTGGTTAGTACTTTAGACATGCTTGCTTTTGGTTTATAGGGTTTGTGTGTGCAGAAAGAACAAGTTCAATGCTCAAGGAGAGTGGACTTTGTGATTAAAGCCACTTTTCCAAAATGGAAGTGTGAACTTTCTTTCCAAAATGGAAATACAACTTGGATAATGGCTCAAATGCTTGGACAATGGTTCTATCAGTTGTGTAACCATTTAATTAAGGAGTGAATTGCAAGTCAGAAGCCTGAAAAGTGAGATTATGCAGCATGGCTATGTGATTTGGTCCATTTAGCATCACAAAGTATGCCTTGTAAAACAACTTGAAACCCTAACTTCTTGCCTTCGATTCTCCTTGCTTAAAAATGATCTCAAGGAGTTCTTGGACATTTTAGAAAGCTTGTAATGTTCTCTACAACCCCTCTTTGAATCACTTTTCAAAATCCAATTGGAACCATGTGAAACTTGGCCCATAAGTTAGGTCAAAATCCTGACCAAAATGCTCAATATTTCACTAAGTGTTTTAGTTTCATGAACATGATTTCATTGATTAATAACTTGAAATACATGAATTTCTAGGAGGAGTTGTGTTCATCATTTTTTTAGATCTCATTGAGATCTACAACTTTCATGTTGAAAGTTTCCTTTTAATCATCTTGCATCATGATGAAAAGTTGGCTCAAAGTTGTGAAAAAATATGAAGTTTTCAACACTTAGAAAAATTTCTAAGTTTGGAAACTTTGACTTTTCAAAACGAAATCTTGAATTTTTGATTTCTTGATGAACAAGTTTCATATTTTGACATGTTTCGATGAATTTTGATCTTTGACACTTGATTTTGACCAAAAAGTCAAAGTTTGACTTTTTAGTGTATAGTTGACTTTTGATCAGTTGGCTGAAAATCAACTATCAATCAATTGATCTTGAGGGAAGTTTTTGAGTCATACCATTAGGTCAAAATGATGCATTTTAAACCTTGAGACCATGTCTTAAACCAATTAACCATTTTCTAGGTCAAAAATCAGAAATTGCCCTTTCTTAGTCAAAACCCTAATTTTGACCATTTTGCCCTTTTGATGATCTGATCAAATTTCTTGAGGAATTTTGGTCCAAACTTGATCAAATGACATATATGATTTATAATATTGACATGGATAAAAAATTATGAAGTTTGACTGTAAATTGACGACAATTGACTTTTTTTTTCCAATATAGTTGATTTTTAGGTCAACTGATCAATTGCCTGGGCAAAAATATGATCCAAAACTTGAAACTTGACATGAGAAATCTCGAGAGTCCAAAATGATACATAAAAGTCATACGAGACATTAAAAGTTAATTTTTCCTTGTGCAATCTCAAACCCTAATTTTTAGTCATCAGTGTTTAAGGAGGTGTCTTGAGCTGAACAACCCTTGTGCAGTCTTGAACCAAATGAGATCTAGTGAGAAAATACTTGACAAATGAGAGGGAAAATTTTGGGGTACAACAATGTGCAATGCACATGATTTATTTTGTTATTATTTCAAGGGACTTAAAGATTTATAAACAATTTGCAAATATAAGAGTAATAACACATTTGAAATACTGAAATTTTTTATTATAATAACTTTAAAATGGATTACAAGTTTCAAAAATTCCAAGCACAAGATGAAAATAAAGTCTAAAACCCTAAGGAAAAAAGCTGATGGAGATCACTCTACACGTTGGCGTTTCCGTGTAAGTCTGACAATTTGAGCCTTCAACCTTTGGTTTTCTTCTGCATATTTGGTAGCGACCTCCTTCCAATCATCTGAATCATAAAGTGAGCAACTAAGGCCTGATTGAGGCTTAGGGGAGAAATAAATCCCCTTTCCTTTCAATCGTCTCAATAGCCCGACTCTCAAGAATCTCAATCAAGTCGTCTTTCTCCTTTAAGTCTACTCGGTAGGAAACCTCTAGAGTCTGGCACTTATTCTTCCAAGCTTCTTTTTCCTGTTGCATCCTGACTAAAGCAATATGGAGTTATTCCACATCATCCAATAAGGGAGGAATGGTCTTCGAAAATATATCAGGCATAGGTGCTTCTCGAGAATATGGCATCTTCAACTGAATAACTCTCGCTTGTACCCACTGAAGATAAGGCTCCAAATAAACAGTCCCTCTAGGTCCCAAATCCTTCCTACTCTTCCTGTGAATGTGACGCCAAGCCTTCTAAATCTGCTCCCTAGCTTCCTTATGGTCTTCTCCCTCTTTAAGGAAGAAATTACTCAAATGGATACTATTTGGCTTATCCTTCATCGGATATCCAAGATGTCATCATGCAAGAACAGTGTTGTAATTAATTCCTCCTTGTGTACCAATAAGAGGTACATTGGGGAAACTACCTCAACTATCGATAAACTCTACATCACGATAAGCATGATGATACCAAACAATATATGAATGAGTAAGTGTCATGACCTTAGAAGCCCAACGAGGTTCCTTCTGGACATCCCATAAAGCATCAGACCGGGGAAAATGAGAAGTAAACCACTGATACAACAGAGGCGTACAACAGATGATCATCCCTCCATGATAAGAATCCCTAAGATGAATAGAGTAATAAGCATCACCCAACAATGTAGGAACTGGGTTTCCAATCATAAATATCCTGATGGCATTGATATCAACAAATTTGTCTACATTGGGAAATAAGAACAACCCATAAGCGAGTAGAGCAAAGATGGCCTCAAAAGCAACGATACTCTTCATCCTAGCAAATTAGTGAGCTTTCTCCAATAAGAAATGAGCTGGTAATCCTCTAATCCCTCCTTTAGTAGTCATGTGGACTTCAACCTCAGACTTCCCCAGATGGATCAAAGCAGCAATCACATGTGATTTTGGCTCCCCCTCTAAACCAATAAAAGGAACACGATCGGTAGTAGGCAAAACCATCAGATAAGAATACTCCTCTAGTGTAGGCATCAATTGATAATCGTGGAAAGTAAAGCATCGATACATCAGATCATAGAACTTGACCAAGGTCGAGAGAATACCCTCCTTCATCCTGAGCTTCATGAGAGAAATGATGGACCCATACTTCCTCTGAAAATTTGTAGAACACTCAATCTCGGGAATCAGACTTATCAAATCATCTATCTTAGGATCTTTGAAACTGTACTTCCCGGTCTTTCTTTTTCCAGGATCCATAGTCAAAATGTACCTGAGATATTCACAAATAGTCAACTTTTAAGTCCCTTGAAATTAAATTTCTTTAAGAGATATGATGCAACAATCACACACAAGATCACAAACATAGGGTTCATAGGTTCAATGTCATGAGCATGAGGTCGAAGGTACTACCCATAAGGTATGGTCTAAAATTTATCACCTGCCGAACAAGGTTCTAGAGGTTCCCAGAGTCTACATCCTTCCTTCGGATATTACCAACTTCCCAATTAACTCGGTAATTAGTAATATTCTCAAGAAAAACTCGTCTGAATGTAGTATCGCGTGACAACTACTTTCGGATTACTCCGTCATAGCTTTCGCACTACATCTAAAAGGCCAAGATGGGTTAGGTATTCTATGGTCCTCAATTTCAGCAGGCTCCCAGGTCGAAAGCAGTATTTCTTCCTGATTACTCGGTAAATAACACTACAGTCAAAGGGGTCTCCACTGAGTTGGGGATATCATGCCTCCTTTTTTGGGATTACTCCCTCGAAGTTAACATGACTATACCGCCAGTCCTATCTTAAGTTTGCCCAAGTCCGGGTATATGACTTATGAGAAATCACCAACCATCCTGAAAACCAGGAAAATCTTGATAAACATATATACAACATATAAGATATAACACATAATAGCACATATACAGATATAAACAAAGATAGGCTTAACCCACTTAGGGATGGACCAACAAGAGGTCAATCTTTCCCCATTAAAGTCGCCATTTTTTCTGTAGCGGTAGAAATGTTGAGACTAAGCCATTGGATTGACTTAACTCGCACAAATCAAAATAAAAATCGCCGCCACACCTTTTTGTTTCCAAAGGAATGGGAAAAGAGTGAATAACCCAAAAAGAGTGGGGAAAGATTCTAGGTAAGGGAGTTGGTTATACAAAGGGAAGGTATTAGAACCCTAAACATCTACGGTACTCTGCAGGAACCTCTTTGTAAAATCTGTACATTTTGGCTATAAAATGTTATATATAAAAAAAAGATTGTGGTGATGAGAAAAGAAGTATTTTTTTTTAATTTTTGCACCCGCCGCGGTTGCTAACCTTTAGTGCCTACGTACCACCTTCCGTGCAATAGGGGATCATGGTACACGTATTTCACCTTTAAAATTTTAAAACACAAGTGTGTTGGTTAATTTTAAGAGAAAACACATCATTGTCATTGTCCGTGTGGAAAACATACTTACTACCCACAATTATGAGAAAGGAGAATTTGCATCATCTCAAAGTGGAGGATATGGCTTAGATTTTAAAATCAACAATTCCTCACTCAACACCCAAGTGGAAAATATCTCACTTCACTACATATGTAGAAGTATAGTTATTTCCATCACTACAAGGATTGACAAGAGTCCAATATTTTTGAGAAAAGTTTAAAGATAAAAGCCAAAATTGCAAAATGGTTTAAATGAGATTGATTGACTTTTAGTCTTCTCACAAAAATGTCAAAGTATTGTTAAGTTGATTGAAATTTGATTAGGAAATTATTTTTGAAAACACATGGACATAAGTCCAAGTTTATTATGAAAGTGGTTCAAGGTTTAAAACAAGAAGAGTTTTCAAAAAGGGGGGAGAAGATTTTTGAAATTAAAGAAGATGGAAGGAGATGAAGAGACTATCCTAAAGCATAAGGTAAAAGCTAGGGAAAAATAACCATCTAACCAACAAGAAGCCAACATTTGACACAATGAGTCAATGTAGATTCACATCCTTTAGATTTGAGACCAAGCAAACAATTAATGAAACCTCTTAAGAAAATCAAGCTCCATTTGCATTAATTCTTCATAAAAATTGGGCAGAGTAACGGCTGTATACAAATGAATTCCAGATCACAGACAAAGCATATAATCACAATAATCTGCACACAAAACAAACAAATAACCCAATGTCTTGGGGTAAACCCCGAGAACTCCAGATAAAATATCAGTCAAGGTCACAAAGTCTTCAACATAGGTCAAGGTTTTTACTCCTAAGTCCAAGAAGTCCAACACTCCATAATGCCAAGGATAGTAACCAAGTAGTCCAAGTAACATTAAAGCTTTTAGGGTTTGAGTTGGTTATTAGGTATCTTCAAAAAGAAATGAAAAGATCAAGTGAGCAAAATAATAAAAGACATGAAGATAGAGGCTCAAGTGAGAAAAGCTGAAAACAACATGAAATGTAAATGCTAAAGTAAATGGTACATAAAGTAAAAGCGTAAAATAAAAGCATAAAAATAAAGTCAATTGTTAGGAATTAGTAGTTAGTTGGATGTCCATCTTGAAACTTGCATTTGGAACTCAGTAGAGGATTGGTAGAACCAAAGCCTCTCAAAAACAAGTTGCATTTGCTTTTTGTCAAGTATATCATCCATTTAAGAATTGTCAAAATAACACTTCATGATCAATGATGTTTAAGTGATCCACTTTGACCAAAATTGATGAAGTTCCATTAGAGGATTGGTAGAACCAAAGCCTCCTAATAATGGATCTCAAGGTTATTGGATCAAAGGGTTAAAATTAACATACTTGGGCTTACAAACGTAGGTTTGGTCTACGAATGATCATTTTCTCAAATCGAGACAAATTTTAGCGCTATATTAAGCAATCGTAAGTGGACTTATTTAGAAGTCACACCTATTTTGAGATCGACCAATAACAATATATGTACTTCATATTTGGATAAATGATATAGAGATCATCATCCCATAACATGTAATGCAATAAGAAAGGGGCAAGATGTAGAGGTAAGAGGAAATGAATAAACCACATTTGAACCAAAAATTTAATTAAACTATTATTAAAATCATTCATCCATTTTTTATGAAGTTAGACTAAACATCATGGATCCAATGATGTTAATAAATATCATGATCAAAATTTCAATCCAAGAACAACCAAAATATATAAAAATAAAATTGTATTTAAAAAGGAAAGAAAATGGTTTTTTAAAAATGATTATAAAATGGAGGTAAGAGAGAAAAATAGCAACTATATTCAAATTAATCAAGAAAAAAAGTAAGATCATAGAAAAATCAGGAATGAACTCAAATATTTATATGAAATTTTTTGATAATTTTTTAAAGTCGGAAACTATTTTTAAATCAATTTAAATTGTTCAAATAATGGGAAAAAAGATCAAAAATAGCAAAAATTAAGATAAAATTCCACAAAAAAATTAAAAGGTCAGAAATAATGAAAATGATTTTTATGAAAAAAATTCAGAATTAAAAAATGTCAAAAAGTATTTTTAAAGCAATAAAAATAAAGCAAACAAGGCAAAAATTATAAAAATACCAAATTTCAAAATAAAAATATGAAAAAATATTCATAAAGTCAGAAATAATTCAAAGTATTTTTGTATATTTTTTTCATAATTTTTGGATAAAAAATAAAAGAGTTATGAATTTTTGAAATTTAAAACAATTAAAATATAAAATCAGAAAATAAAATAAAACCAAAAAGATGTGGACCATCAGATCATAGTCAAAATGCGTTAGTAAGCTGATCAAGTGGACCAGACGCAATGTGCTTGATATGGACCTTATTTGAAAATGCATTGGATCAGGAAAAAGGCAACCAATGAAAATAAAACAATTGGCGCGCTATCATTGGTTGAGACGAGACATGTTATCGTCTTGAACCTCCAGACACCCTGCAATGGAGATTTCACGAGTTTCTTCAAATGGAAAAATTAGAATCCCAGACTAGTATCATTAGATTCGTCTCTTCAAGACGATTCTAATGGTACCATTGCACCAAATTTATATAAATTGTGCAAGGCTGTGTTTGAAGAAAACCACAAAAAATAGCGAATACGAAAATATGGGATATCTCACTCAAACCTCAATGATATTGTAAATTATAAAGAGCACGAGGATCAGAAGGATACAAAGAGTAGATTAGCCTTTTATTTGAATCAATTTGGCCAAGAAATCTACCTGAATAAATTAGTGAGAAGTTGTTCTGAAATTGGACTTTTGTAGATCAATATAGGTCATGATTCTTGAGGATAATTGTATGGTTAGCTTCAGAGAAGTTCAATGAAGCTAACTGAATGGAGCTTTTGGTGCTTAAAGGTGAGAATGTAAGAAATCCGAAATTCAAATTCAGAGTTTGTATGGGATCTGAACAGGGGTCAATTGGCTATCAAAAGCTTGAAGAAATGAATTAGGGATGATCATCTATTTATAGGGGAGTGAATGGGATCCTTAATCGTGTGAGATGATGAAGTTTGGAGGGAAATTGTGTGGGTCTGCAGCATGAACAAAGTGTGACTTGTTTAGCATCAAAACTCATTTAAATCGTATGTTTCATGATGCTAAACGCCTTTGGTAAGTTGCTAAACATGATTAGAAGCAAAAACGCGTGGAAATTTTGTGATTAGAAGCCAAAACAAAGATTTCAAAATCTGACTTGTGATGAAACTTCAATTTCAAGTTACCAAATTTAAATCAACGACATTCTCAACTCAAGGGGTCTTAGGGCATGATTCTTGAAGCTTTAGAAAGATGAGGTTACAAGCTTTGCAATGGGAAAATAATGGAATAAAATGGTTGCTTGAGCTGAAAGTTGCAATGAGTCAAAGTTGAGAAAAATAAGTTGACTTTCCATACTTAGGAAATTTCTAAGTTTTTTCTTCAAAAATGACTTATAATGTCTTGCATATAAATATGACATTCCACTTGGAATTTGATCTTGAAAAAAAAAGATGGCATGAAGTAGACTTATTGAATGGAATTTTGAAACTTGAACCATTTAAAATATCCAAAAATTGAGAGAGTTATGACTTGTTGAAGTTGGAAAATTTTCAAGAAATGACCTATAATCTTTTTATCCTTAGGGAACCTTCCATCCCTTTTCAATCTTTGTACATAAAATAAAGGTTGAAGTTCACATCTTCAAGATCATTGTGGAAAAATAATGGACTCAAGGTGATAAAAATTGATCAAGTTATGGTCATTTGAAGTCACATAAAGGAATTTGAGGGTCCATCTGGAGGACTTGTAATCTTTCTTCATCATCAAGTTTCTTACACACAAAATTTCCTTGGAACTTTTGAAGTGATTTGTTAATAACCCTTTAAAGAAAAGGATGTCTTTGTAATAATTCAAAAATACAAAAATATGAGCAAGATATACCCCTTTGAAGTTCAAAACCTAGCTCCCAAAGCCTGAAAGTGTCTTGGGGAATCTTTGCAATTTTTATCAACCTTATTGCACCAATACCTTTGTCATGTAAATAGAAGTTGTTGAGGATGATAATTAAAAGTCAAAGCCACCAACACCACTTTTATATCTTGATAATTGAAAGATATATGCACTTGTGATCAATGTAAACAAAGGCTTGTCTCTTTGAGTCAAACTTCTTCAATCAACCCTTGTACTTTTGAACTAATTTTGACAATCTTGAGGCATGATGAATCATAAAGAATTTGTCATGATATTAATTCAAAACATATTTAATGATGAGGCTTGAATCTCAATGAAGCTTTGTTAAGGAAGGCATTGAAATGAACTCTTGAATCTATATATCAATCTTGATGGAAATGTATTGTACTTTTACCTACAACATCAACAATTGGGGCAAACACTCATTATATTTATTAGTTAAAGAATAATTAATACAAAACATGGATGATCACAAAATACAAGCCAAGGTTCTTGGTGATTCCTCCTAGAGAAAAAGCTAAAGATAGGGAGAAAAACCAAACCCTAATGTGATCTTGTTGTGATTGAATTGATAGGATATGATGAATGGATCTTAAGGGAAAAAATTGAGGTACAACATGTATGTACCTGATTTGAAGAGAAATTTAATTTCTCTTGGTGAATTCGACAAGAAAGGATATGTTTTCCAAGGAGATAAAAGTATCCTAAGAGTAATGAATGGGTTGAAGGAAGTCTCGAGAGGCGTGAAGAACCAAGTCTTGTATACCCTTGAGGCTGAAGTTGTAAGTGATTCAGAAAATGTTACATCCACGAACCTTTGTCGAAGACATGAATTTGGAATATGAGATTGGGCCATGTCACTGAAAGGGGTTTGGTCGAATTAGGGAAACAAAATTTACTTGGTGGAGACAAAGTCGAAAATTTGAAATTTTGTGAACCTTGTGTACTTGGAAAATCTTGTAGAGTGAAGTTCAACAAAGAAAAACAAAGAATACATGGATCCCTTGATCACATCCATGCTGATCTTTGGGGCCTGCAAGGTGTCCATCACATTCAAGAGTAAGGTATTTTCTATCCATAGTTGATGATTATTCCATAAATTTATGGGTATTTATCCAGAAGACTAAGGATGAGACTTTTGAGAATTTCAAAAGTTGGAAGACTCTGGTCGAAAATCAAACTGGCAGAAAGGTCAAGAGGTTGAGAACCGACAATGGCCTTGAATTTTGCAATGAGGATTTCAATAACTTTTGTGTTGCCTCTGGTATTGTAAGGCACAAAACTATTGCATGTACTCCATAACAAAATGGTTTGGCTGAAAGGTTTAATTGAACTATTTTGGAGAGAGTTAGATGCATATTGACTAGTTGGGTTAAAGAAGGTGTTTTGGGCTGAGACTGCTTCGATAGTAACATATCTGATAAACAGATGTCCTTCGACTGAATTAGATATGAAGACACCTGAATAAGTTTGGTCGGTAAATTCACTAGATCTCGACAAACTTAGAATATTTGGCCGTGTAGCCTATGCTCATATTAGGCAAGACAAGGTCAAACCTAGAGCTATGAAATACACGTTCATGCGATACCCTAAAAGAGTCAAAGCTAATAGGCTATGGTGCCTAGAGCCAGGTCACGAGAGGTATATCACCAATCGAGATGTAGTTTTCAATGAAGCTAAAATTGTTTCACTACTACAGAAAACCCAATTAATAATGGTTGGGAAAGATATATAACAATGTGGGCCCAGGCGTTGTTATGTAGAGTGTTGTTGAATATATGATATTTATAATCATAGCCTTGTAGCCGTTGTAATAAACTGGATAACCCGCCCCTTATCACAACGGTTTTCCAAATGTCTGTTGTGATAAACTTAATGGTCCTAGATTCGATTCCCATATGTGATATTTCGATATATATATTTTTTCTGGAAAGCACGCGAGATATTATAACGGTTATGACTATAACCGTTGTTAAATATTCTGCATAATTAACAGATATTATCCTAATTTAATAATTCATCTCATTTTTAACCTGTATTATTGTTCACCATATCACAACGGAAAATAAAACTCACATTTATGATAAAGTTGTCTGAATAATATTAATTATATCATATTCATAATATCACATAACTGTATCTATTCAATTATACCATACACAAACATCCTATAATTTATCAGAACAAATAATCTACAATTTAACATTACTTAAAAACCTATAATTCATCCTACATATCACAATCTTGTCTCTTGGTGTCTTGTTTCTTGGTGTCTTGTATCTTGGTCTCTTGACTCTAAAGACCTATAATTTCAAATAATTATACTTGTTAGTAAAAATACTTGGAAACTATAACATACATGAATAAAGAATAAATTACATACTTGTTAATTTTCCCAAATTCCTTTATTGTACCCCAAAATTTTCCCTCCCATTTTTTTCAATACAAATTGAGTCAAGATGTCTTCTCATGCTCCTAGGTTTCTCAAGTATTCAAGACTACTAAAAAATGATCAGATGAATCCTCCTCGTAAGCAGCGGCCTACAATTAGGGTTTTGGTATTCTCAAATAAAATTAAGCTTATAATTCCTCAAGTTAGTTTCGTGGTTCCCCATATGCTTCAAAGAATCCTCATGTCAAGTTTCAAGCATTACATAAAAAATTTGCTTAGTCAATTGCTCAGATGATTGAAAATCAACTATATTGAACAAAAAGTCAATTATGGTCAACATACAGTCAAACTTAAAGATTTTTGGTCAACATTAACATTTTCAACTCAAATTCATCATTTTATCAAGGGTTGATCATGGGTCATCAAGAAAAATCAAGATTCATCAAAAGTCAAAAGTTGCTAAATTAGGGGTTTCCTTAGGAGAAGTCAACAGAACTTTGACCAAGCATAACTTTCGCATAATTCATCAGAAAATTTTCAACCAAGGCCTAACTTGAAGGTAATTCAATTATCTACAACTTTATCTCTCTAAGCTCAAGGCCAAAAATGCTTCATTTGAGAGATATGGGCCAAAACATTACAAGTCATTTTAAAAGTCAACAAAAAGACACTTTTTGTCATAGCAATTTACATCAAAGTAAAGTCTTCAAATGGAACAATGACAGACATGAAGGTTGAAGGGGACATCTTGAGATTTCCAAAAAATTAAAGACCACCTTCATATGACAAAAATTGCGCAAGTTATGACTTGTGCAAGTTGGGCAATTTTGAGGAAATGCATGAAATTCAATTTGAGCAAAACTTGAATTTTTGGGCTAATGGGTTTATCTTTCAAGGTCCAAATGTGTTCTTGACCTCATAATGGATCTCTAAGCCCATTCATGCGCCTATTTTAATTTTATTTTATTTATTTTGATTTTATTCATTTAAGTTCAAAGTTAAATCAAATAAACATTAAGTGGAGGTGCAAGGCTTAAAAGGCTTTTGATTCTTATCTTTTGGAGGCCCAAGATTGCGTTAGAGACTGTGTGAACATATTCTTGAAACAAATCTTTAGGGTTTTGTCTTATTCCAAGTTATTTTCAAACAAAATAAAAGATATAATTTCATGAAGATGTCCAAGCCCATCTTTGACCTAATTTCTTCTCCTATATATACTCTTCAAATTCAGAGAAGGAAAAACAGAAAAAAGCTCAAGAACACTCTCTCAAAAATATCAACTTTTATCAAAATTAAGGAAAACTTGCGATCCTAGTTCCAACCATCTTCAAGGGCTAGCAACCATTCAAATCAATTCCAGGGACATTACAAAGTAAGTTGGGATCATCCTTGATGATCAAAAGTGCTTGAAACATACCCTACATGCATCGCCAGTTTCGTGTTTTTGTCCAAATTCATATTTTATTTTCTATGTTGTTTTGATTGAAACTGATCATGCTAACGTGTTCTTGAGACAAAACAATGCAGGTCTGAACCCTTGCATGAGTCCCAAAACGCCTGGATAACCTAACACCATGATTGAACCGATTTACAATATTTTGTTCATATCTCATTATGCAGGATGATTTAGCCAAAACTAAGGCCACCAATGGATTTGCAAGGGTCAATTTAAGGGCGTAGGATCCTTCTTGTGCATTGACGTGCGTTTATTTTGCATGTTCAAAAAGAAGCTTACCGGAGAAGACGATAGGAGTTAGGGCTCCGACGCCTCTCTGGTCCATCAATTTTTGTTGATATTATATTTATTTGTTCCCATTGCATAACCGGAAGAAACAGCCACCCCAGTGGCAAGAACACGCGTGTTAAGGCTTTGGTCTCTAAGGGCGTGGGTTCGATTCCTGCCTTTTGTATATTTTTTGCTATTTTCCAATTTGAGCAGGTTTCATATATTTTATGCAGCGCCTATTTCCTAATACCAACGAGCGTTTAGCTCAGTGGAAAATGACGCAGTGCGGAAGGCTAGAGGGAGGGGGTTCAACATCCATCCCATGAAGTTTTCCTTCTTTTTTGGTTTTTACCTTATTTCATTGATTTTTCTTTCCTTAACCCTAATTTGTTTTTAATCAACCATTAAACAAACATTTTTCTAATACTCACAAATTAGGTTTAAGTTTTTAATTAACATTTAATTTTCTTATTTAATTAATTAATTAACCCTTTTTTTCTTAAATATTAAAATTAATTATAATTTAGGTTTTAATTATTATTATCACTTAAATTATTTTTCTACAAAAAAATCATAAAAAACATTCAAACATTTTCTTATTTCTTTTGCTATTTATTTTCTTAGATAAATTGTATAGGCCGCCCGACTTTTTCTTGTAATAGTTTAGGTTTACTTTTTCTCATTTTTTATATTATGTAACTGCTTACGGGATGTAATAGTTTAGGTTTAAATTCCTCACTTTACTTTCCCGCATTTTTTATGTAACTGCCCCAAAGCCCTGTAATAGCTTAGGTCGTTACTTTCCGCACCTTTAATTTTCTGTATATATTCAACTGCTAGTAACTAGGCATGTATGACAAGGTCTAAAAGCAATCGATAGATAGCCCTAATACAAGATAAATAACTGAACTGAACACATTATTCACACCTGCACCTCTAGGGTAACCTCCATTTGTTGCCTTCGAAAATAATGGTCATGTCCCTCTAAATAGGGATACTTTAGCAAACGACCCTCGAATAAAGATCATAGTCCCTCGATGAACCTTTAATGTTGCCTACAAAAATAATCTAGTCCCTTCGATAAATTGCTAAAGTATCTCTATCTGCTGCCTTCAATGACCATTTGATGACCATACGCTTGTCCCTTCACATCCAATGGATAGGGCTACCTACCAACTAATGATATAGATAGCACTATCTCTAAAGGAGAAGGAAAAGAATAAGAAAAACTTTAATGGGTAAGAAACTCCTAATTGCGCTCACAACTTTTCTCAAAACATTTTTCACACATCACTTTCAAACAAATATTTTCAAAAACACTTTATACGCATTCTTGAGGACTGATACAAGAATCATTACAAAGTCAGCCTTAAATTGGAGATTTCAAAATATTTTCAAAAAAATCACACACACAAAGTAAGTTTTCAAAAGTGATCTAAGCAATTAAGAGTTTGTAGATAACTACAGATGAAAAGGGTACTAACACCTTTCCTTTTCATAACTTACCCCCCGAAATCAAAAATCTATCAAGGTCTTTCCTGTTCTTTTAACTTTTCCTAAATATTGGATAAAAGAAAAGTCAGTGGCGACTCTAGCTATCCGCATATATGGGTAAAACCAAAAAAGTCAGTTCTTCCACCGCATGACAACCTTCTTCATGATTGATTCGAATAGCATGGAAAACATCTCCATCAACTTTATCATATGAGGTAGGAACTTGTGTTGTGTAAGAAGTTATGGATAGAATATCAAGACTTTCATCACCAAGAGGAATGTGTTTTCTTTGGAGTATGATTGGCCATTTCCCTGATATATCTGATGGGTTGATAACATATAAATTTTTTTTTCTTGGGAAGCCATGATTAATGGTTCGGTCATAAAAGATGCCTTGCCAAGGTCGACCCAGGTGATTCCTAAGTTATCAATGTGTACACCATTACTATTATTGGGAACCCATTTGCATTTAAATAAAGTCACTTTAAAAGTAGCATGATAAATCTCCCAAATTTCATCAATGACATCATAAAGTATGGTAGTTGCCAGTACAAGATTCTTATCTTTCGAACTAGAGAAATACATCGATTCGGCTTCAACCATAACCCCACTATTTTGTATTGTATTGCGGTCATACTTTGATTTTGTATAAAAGGTATAATGACCAATGTCGCATGCATTCTAAGTAATTACACAAAATTTTGGCTTGTACGACAACCATTTAAGTATCTCAGATGCACTATGATCATTAGACACACTTTTATTAAACCAATCTATAAACCTCTTGTTATTCTATATCAACAATAACTTGTCACTCATTCGGGGATATTTTTTTCTCAAAAGTCTTTTGTGAGTATCTATGAAAGGTTGAACTTCATTTATATTATTCAATATTTAGAAATATGCTTGAATAACTACATTCTGTTCCATTGACTTAACATTTAGACCTTGAATACCTCTTTCGTCTGTGTGATCAGCGTGAC
This sequence comes from Vicia faba, assembly GCA_948472305.1. NCBI lineage: Eukaryota > Viridiplantae > Streptophyta > Magnoliopsida > Fabales > Fabaceae > Vicia > Vicia faba. Next base: position 815,733,459 of record OX451741.1, on the reverse strand, counting down.
GAGACTTTGGAATGCCTATAGAATCTACTTTCGACAAATAGTTTATACAAAACTCAACAGCTTCTTAAGTGATGTACCTTTCAACAATTGATTCTTCCGGTTGGTGATGATTCTTCGTATATCCTTTAAAAATATTCATATATCACTCTATTATATATATCCACCTTAAATAAACTAGACCATAAAATTTGATTTCTCTGACTTGATGAACAAGTAAGTGGACCATAACGTCAAAAAATGATGGAGGAAAATACATCTCCAATTAACACAAGATTATGGCAGCCCCCTCTTCTAATTCATCTACTTTTTTGAAATCAAGAACTTTATTACATATGGAATTGAAGAATAAGCATAATCTCGTTATAGTTACTCTCACATTCTTTGGTAGGATCCCATGGATAGCCACTGGTAGAAGTTGTTGCAACAATACATGAAAATCATGATATTTTAAACCAATTAACTTGATATTTTTCATTGATACAAGTTTCTTGATGTTTGATGAGTAACCTTGCGGAACTTTAATACCTTGCAAACACCCGCAAAAAATTTTCTTTTCCTTTTTAGATAGAGTATGACATGTTGGAGGCATATAAGTTCTTTTTCCTTTCTCTATTGGAGCCAACTGTTTTCGGATACCCATCACCTCCTGTTGTACCCCAAAATTTGCCCTCTCATTTCACTCAAGACATACTCCTTGAGGTCCCCAACTTGCCCAAAGATGACCAAGAATTGACCAAACAAATTCTCCTCCTAAGGCAATGAACCCCCAACTAGGGTTTCAATTTTCATCAAGATGGTTGAGCTCCAATGGTCTCAAATGCTTCCCATGGTCCTAATATTCCTTCAAGATTATCCATACCAAATTTCATGCCTTGCACAATAAGTTTGCTCAGTCAATTGCTCAAATATTAGAAAATCAACTATGTTAGGTCAAAAGTCAACTATGGCCCATGTACAGTCAAACTTCAAGATTTTTGGTCAACCTCAACATTTTGAAGTGATATCCATCATTTGATCAAGGGTTGATCATTATTCCTCAAGAAATGCTCCTAATTCATCAAAAGTCAATAATTGCTAAATTAGGATTTCTATAGGAAAAGTCAACCAAACTTTGACCAAGCATAACTATCTCATACTTTATTAGAAATTTTCCCACCAAAGCTCAGTTTTAATAGAATCCAATCCCCTACAACTTATCTTCAGCATACAAGTTCAAGAGAATCACCATTTGAAAGATATGAGCTCAGACATTACATGTCATTTTACAAAAGTCAACAAAAGACACTTTTTGCCTAGACCTTTTACATCAATATAAAATCTTCAAATGCAAAATTGATCAAAAGAGAGATTAAAGTAGACATCTTGGGCTTTCCAAAAAGTACAAGATCATCATTATGAGATAATAATTGAGCAAGTTATGCCTTTCACAAGTTGGGAAAAGTTTGGAAATTTCAAGAATGGTGCATTGAGCAAATTTGGATTTTTGAGTCAATGGCCTAACTTTTTAAGATTCAAATATCTTCCTAAGGTCATAGAGGACCTCTAATCTTATTTTTTCATGTCCTTGTATTTTCTACCTATTTTTTACATATTTATTTTAATTTATTTCAAGTAAATATAAAATAAATCGTATAAAATATTTGGAATTGGGCTTAGGCATTTGGGCTATTGTTTTGACTTATCTTGAAGCCCATAACTTCGTACAAGGAGTGACCAGGTTCATTCTAACATAAAAATGCATGAAATCTCCATTTTGGTCAATTATTCAAACTTTGATCATGTGTTAAAATCCATGTTTATGGTGATGATTCTTTCCATCCAATCTTGTCTCCTCCATCCACACTATAAATACACCACCTTGGCCAGTCAAATGGACGGGCATATTGCCTCAAAAGTGCTCTCTAGAATTTGCAAAAATTTCAAAGTTGTCAAATTCCAAAACATGACTCCCAGTCGCTTTTAGTCCCAATCAACTCCCTAAACGTGTTCTTGAGGTTGCCAGTGTTCGTTTCCAACCATCACTCAAGCAAAAACATGGCCAGAACTCGCCCAGCCAAGTCACTGTTTCTTGGCAAATTTTTGAATCTCTATCTCTTAATATATATATGTTATTGAATATTTTGATGTTTTGTTTCATGCTCAGGACCTTCATTAAGACATGATACATGTGTCGCATGAGAGGTTTGGAGCCTAGAAAGTCATATGCCATTGTTAGGGCATCCATGGCTGCTAAGGTCCAAGCTCTTAATCCAGGGGTTTTCAGGCTAATCTAAGGCCAGATTCGAGACCAGGGCATGTTTTTATGTAGGATAGGGCCTTTGTTTTTATCTTAGTTCACTTGATTTGCAGGGACGGATTTTGGATTGGTCGGAGATGGTGACCGGAGTCCAACTCCGACACCTTTGATTTTCTTGGACTCTGGCGCTTGGCTGTCTCTTTCCCATTGGGCAATTTGAATTAACGCGCGTTTTTTATTTTAAATATATTTCTGAATTCGTTTATCATATAATGATATTTTGTTAGATATGTTAACGAATGAGCAGGTTGTGTAGTGGTGAGGCGCATGTTTATGAGGCTGGAGGGTCTGGGTTCGATCCCCAACCCTTGAATTTTGTTTTCTATTATATGCTTCCTGCAGATCAGATGCTGAACAAGTCCATAGGAACACCATGTGCCCTCACCCTCAGCCAGTTGATCACCACTGATTCAGATCAAACGATCCAGATCACCATGTGCCATAAAGGATCGCCCTCACTGAATCCAAGCAGTCAAGGCTCTCAAATGGGCCAAACATTTTTTTTCCAGATCAACACCCCCCTATTTTTCAAGCCTGGCCCAATTCTTTTGTTTTTTTCTTTATTTCTTTTATTTTATTAATTTCAAAATAATTTTTTATTTAATTATAAAATCACATAAAAATTTAGGATTGAGTCACTTTTTTTTAATAATTAATTTTGAGTACAATTAATTAATTAAACTTTAACTTTTTTTCTAATTAAAATGAAATAGAATTAGGATTAATTTCATTTATATAATTTCTTTTTATTATAAAAAATACCAAAAAACATTAGAACTAGGATTTGTCTCATCCAACTTTTCTTTTACTTCTCTAATTAAATTTTTAGGTATTTTATTTCACTTAGTTATCTTATTAGAAATTAGATTAAAAAAAATCAAACAAATAATTTCTTGTTTGCTTAGAATATTTCACTAGGTTTCTAGATGTTTCTTTATTCCGCGCGCGCATTTTATATTATTATGTATCTGCCTATGGATTGTAATAGCCCTAATTAGGATTTTCATTTTTTTCGCACTTTACTTTTCGTCCATTATTATGTATCTACACCAAAGCCCTGTAATAGCTGTAGGACTTTATTTCTCGCTTTTACATTCTTATTTGCTTGTATATAATTGCTAGTAAGTAGGTGTGCATGACAAGATTAATCAAATCAATCCTTAGATCACTAACATAAGATAAATATCTGAAAATTGAACACATTCCTCACACTTGCACCCTTAGGGTATACCTCACTTGGTTGCCTCGGAAAATAATGGTCATGTCCCTCGAACGTAGGGATATCTTAACAACGACCCGCGATTCTAAAGTCATCATAAAGATCATGGTCCCTTAACGTCCCTCGAGTTGCCTACGAGAAAAATTATCTTGTCCCTCGATGTTGGCTATATGATGACAGTCCCTTCGAAATGATAAGATATCCTTACATGTTGCCTTCAATGACCATAACGTCCCTTTTTTGATAGTCCCTCAACATCCAACGATAGAGCTACCTACTTATTAATAGTAAGATAGAACTATCTAAAGGAAAGGAGGAAAAAAACATCTTTTTTCGAGTAGGTAGATAGCTGTTAGATACTTGCTCAAATTTAAACTTTTTCACACTTACACACTTTTCAAAACTATTTTCAAAAAGCGCTTTATCACACTCTTGAGGACTGATAGAGGAGTTACCATAAAGCAAACAAAGACTTTCAAAACACACAAACACACAAATAATTTTCAAAATGAGCAAGTACCTAAGAGCCCGTGGAAAACCACAGATGTAAAGGGTGCTAATACCTTCCCTTTCCATAATCTACTCCCCTTACTCAGAAAATCTCTAAAAAGGTCTTTTTTTGTTATTTTCACCTTTTCATTTGTTGGATAAAAGAAAATTCGGTGGCAAATCTTGCTTACCGTGACACTTGCGAACAAAAAATGCAAAACCAATATTAAACAGTTGGTTCTGCCACTGTATCACACCTCCATATCAATACGGGAAGCCTTAATATCTTTAGTCTTTCCTAGAATATATATAAGTGTGCTAATCAAACTATCACACACATTTTTCTCCACATGCATCACATCAAGACAATGTCTAACATCAAGACTTGATCAATATGGAAGATTAAAGAAGATGGACCTATTTTTCCATATATTTTTCACAACTGCCCTTTTCTTTTTCTCTCTTCTCGAAGATAACATTAATGTGTTCCTACCGTTAATAAACTTCATCCTCGGTTAAAGGATTAGGAGCCTCATCAAACTCTTTCTCTCCATTAAAATCCTCCTGCAATCTACGATAAGGATGACTGAGTTTTAGAAACTTTCGATGCCCAAGGTAAACAATTTTTTTCTTCTAAACTCAAGTTGGTGATAACAAGTATTATCTTCACAAATAGGACACACTTTATGTCCTTTGACACTATATCCAACCAAGCTACCGTAAGCAGGAAAGTTGTTGATTGTGCAAAATAACATTACACACATCTTAAACTTTTCCCAAAATATGCATCATTAACCTCAATGCCTTCAATCCACAAGATTCATAAATCATCAATTAATGGAGCAAGATTAACATCTATGTCGTTACCAGATAATCATGGTCCAGAAATCGTCATACTTAACAATATATACTTGCGCTTCATGCACAACCAAGGAGATAGGTTATAAATGGTGAGAAGAACAAGCCCCGAAGAATGATTAGTGCTCAGATTACTAAATGGGTTCATTCCATTGGTGGCAAGCCCAAGCCTAAGGTTTCTTGGCTCAACTCCAAAAATCAGAAATTGCCCTTTCCCAATCAAAACCCTAATTTTGACCATTTTGCCCTTTTGAAGATCTGATCAAATTTCTTGAGGAATTGTGGTCCAAACTTGATAAAATGATACATATGAGTTTAAAATGTTGATGTGGATAAAAAATTATGAAGTTTGACTATAAATTGGCCATAGTAGAATTTTTTTCCAATACAGCTGATTTTTAGGTCAACTGCTCAATTGACTGAGCAAAAGTGTGATCCAAAGCTTGAAACTTGACATGAGTAATCTTGAGGGTCCATAATGATCCATGAAAGTCATATGGGGCATTGGAAGTTCAAATTTCCCTGTGCAATCTCAAACCCTAATTTTGGTCATCAGTGCTTAAGGAGGTGTCTTAAGCTGATCAACCCTAATGCAGTCTTGAGTAAAAGGAGATCTTGTGAGAAAATTATTGATAAATGAGAGGGAAAATTTTGGGGTACAACAGCTGCCCCTGTTCAATCTTCTTAAACCTGAAGAGTTAGATTGGCGGACTTGCCATTCGTGACTTAAAGGTGGAAGATGATTGGACACTAGAGTGCCCACAAATTTGCACTCGAGGATGTGATGGTTAATGGTGTGGGGAATAGGCTTAAAAGATGCCATTTGGAGAGATGATGGAAATTCGTTGGAGATGGGCTTGTAGATGCCATCCAGAAGTGATTGTTGAACCATATTTGTAAGCTGAATCAGAATGAGTGTCAGAATGGCATCCGTTTCTGGAGTGTATCTGAACTGCATCTGAAGATTGAATCAAAATGAGTAACAGGATGACATCCGTGTCTAGAGCGTATCTAAACTGTATCTGAAGATTGAGTCTGAATGAGTATCAGGATGGCATCCGTGTCTGGAGGGTATCTGAACTGTATCTGAAAGTTGAATCTGAATGAGTATCAAGATGGCATCCGTGTCTGGAGCGTATCTGAACTATATCTGAAGATTGAATCTGAATGAGTATCTGGATGGCATCCGTGTCTGAAGCATATCTGAACTGTATCTGAAAATTGAATCTGAATGAGTATCAGGATGGTATCCGTGTCTAGAGCATATCTGAATTGTATTTGAAGATTGAATCTGAATGAGTATCAGGATGGCATCTGTGTCTGGAGCGTATCTAAACTGTATCTAAAAAACCTTTGAACTTTGTTAATGGTAGCTATTGATTAACCTTATCCTGAAAAGGGTAAAATGTTAGCTAATATGCAATGTCATGCTGTATGAAATGCATGCATTTGTGTTATCAATGTTTATGATACATGGATGCGATATATTCGTATGTGAGCTAATCTGCTGCACTGCTTGTTGGATTAGGAAAATAAATCCCTGACTGCGGCTGAGGATGTGGAGTGCAATTCATCATGTTTTTGAAGTGTTGATGATTTTCCACTTAGAGATTTGACGTACTGCTTGTAAAATCCTGTTGGGGAATCCTGAGAAATTTGACGACTTCTATTGGGGATTGATAACTGGAAGCTCTGTTCCGCTGGGGATTAAACTGCACACTTCAGGGGATTTTATGGAATAAATTAAAGATATTTCCCTATCTCTTAAAGCCATTAGTGATTGCCTTTCTATTTTGTTCATTTGTAAATGGTATTTACGTTCAAATGCATATGTTCAAAAATAAATCATTGGACGTTTTCATAAACAAACACAAGAGTAAAGAAAAACAGATAGTTTTGCACTTTCAAAGGGATATCCTTGTATTGACTTTGAGTAAGTATTTTTGTACAATGAGACAAACATTCTAGTAGGATAATTCCATCATAAAAAAATGAAAATTTGATATAAAGAAAATATAGCTATGTGAAATAATCCCATGGGGTTCCCATTCTACTATAGCCTTCGTGTCTCTGAGCATCTTATCTATTTGTTGCCTTGTCCGAAGCTGATTGAATTAATTAGAATCATCGAGTTTGCAGGTTGTCCGTAAGGTGATCCAACGGGACATAGTCATACACTTTAATTCCATAACTTTTTCCTGGACCGCCCTTTCGGGTTTTCAGTCCACCGGGATACCCTTTTTTCCCAAGCCGCCCTTTCGGGTTTTCAACTTGCCGGGTGTACAGATTTTTTGTTTTATTCCTAATTTTTGCCTGAACCTTTTTAGTTCGGCGGGATTCCCTTGTTTTGCCTAGGTGTGTCAACCTAGTGGGTTTCTTATGCGTAGTATATTTTGACTCGTTTTCACGGGGTGCGGCAGGTCATCGCCATCCATAGTAGTCAAGATCATTGATCCACTAGAGAATATGATTTTGATTACAAAAGTTCCTTTGTAGGTAGGAGTCCATTTGCCCCTGGGATCACCTTGCGGAAGTATGATACATTTGATCACCAAATCTCCGACTTTATACACTTGGCGTATGACCTTTTTGTTGAAAGCCTTGATCATCCGTTTTTGATACATCTGACCATGACAGACAGCAGTAAGCCTTTTCTCATCAATCAAGTTTAGTTGATCAAGTCGAGTCTGGATCTAATCTTCTTCATTCAACACTGCATCCTTCATGATTCTCAAAGAGGGGATCTGAACCTCAATAGGAAAGACAACTTCCATGTCGTATACCAGAGAGTAGGGTGTTGCCCCGGTTGCCGTGCACGCTGTGGTACGATACCCGTGGAGAAAAAATGGTAGAATTTCATGCCAGTATTTGTATGTGATTGTCATTTTCAGTATGATCTTTTTATGTTATTATTTGCAACTTCAACAACACCATTCATCTTGGGCCGGTAAAGGGAAGAATTTTGATGCTGGATCTTGAATTGCTCACACAGGGCGGTGATCATAGTATTGTTTAGATTCATACCATTGTCTGTCATGATCTTCTCCGGGATACCGTACCGACATATGAGATTCTGTTTAATGAACCAGGCTACAACATTCTTGGTAACGAAAGCGAAAGAGGCCGCTTCAACCCACTTTGTAAAATAGTCAATGGCCACTAAGATGAAGCGGTGTCCATTAAAGGCTGTTGGTTTGATTTCCCCAATCATATCGATGCCTCACATAGAAAAGGTCCAAGGAGCCGTCAAGATATTCAGAGGAACCAGAAGTACGTGCACCTTGTTAGCATAAATCTGACACTTGTGGCAGGTTCGAGAGTGTTGATAGCAATCTGCTTCCATGGTAGACTAGTAATAGCTTGCCCGTAATATCTTCTTTGCCATCGTATGCCCATTAGAATGGGTGCCAAAAGTGCCCTCATGTAGATCAGCCATGATCTTTTCCACTTCAACCTTGTCTACGCACCAAAGTAACACAGAGTCATGGTTGCATTTTTAGAGAATGCCATTACTAAGGAAGAATTTAGCAAAGAATCTCCTTAAGAGCTTCTTATCATTGACTGAAGCTCCTTCCGGATATTCTTGAGCCTCGAGATACCTCTTGACTTCGTGAAACCAAGGCTGGTCCACTACTTCTTCAGTATTAATCTCGTGATAGAGAGTTGTTCATCCATTCGTTCAATGGTAATCTGGGGAGCGTCGTTATCCCATTTAAGTTTAAACATGGATGACATTGTGGCTAGTGCGTCCGCTAGCTAATTTTCTTCTCGCGGGAAATGCTCAAAGGTAATCTTCTCAAAATGTGGGATCAATGTCAGCACATGTTCTTTATAGGGGATAAGGTTAGGGTGTTTGGTGTCCCATTCTCCTTTGATCTGGCTGATGACCAAAGCTGAATCTCCGAATACATTTAAGGATTTGATCCCCAAGTCTATGGCAACTTTGAGACCAAAAATGCAAGCTTCTTATTCTGCCATGTTATTTGCACAATTTAAGCAGAGTCTTGCAGTAAAGGGAGTATGATACCCTTCAGGAGATATGAGTACAACACCTATACCATTGCCGAGTGCGTTGGACGTCCCATTAAAAACCAGGGTCCATCAGGATCCTTGTTCAGGTCCATCATATGGTCTGAATTCTTCACAGTTGTTTACCATCATGATGTCTTCATCTAAGAATTCAAACTTCATGGACTGGTAGTCATCCATAGCTTAATGAGCAAGGTAATCAGCTAGTATACTTCCCTTTATTGCTTTCTGGGTAGTATACTATATGTCATATTCTGTTAGGATCATCTACCATCTCGCTATTCTCCCAAAGAGAGCAAGTTTCTCGAAGATGTATTTTATTGGATCCATTTTGGATATCAATAAGGTAGTATGGGTCAATATATACTGTCTTAGCCGGCGAGCATCCCATGCCAGAGCGCAGCAAGTTTTCTCGAGTAGTGAATATCTTATTTCACAGTCGGTAAACTTTTTGCTCAGGTAATAAATAGCATGCTCTTTTTGGCCAGACTCGTCATGCTACCCCAACAAACGCCCCCATTGAATTTCTAAAACAATTAGATACATGATCAATGGTCTTCCCTCGACTAGTGGCATCAAAACAGGAGGCTCTTGAAGGTACTCTTTGATCTTGTCGAAGGTAGTTTGGCGCTCGTCATTCCATTTGACTACTTGATCCTTCTTCAGTAATTTGAAGATTTGTTCACAAGTAGATGTTAGGTGAGAAATGAACCTGGCAATGTAGTTTAACCGTCCCAAGAATCCTCTGACTTCCTTCTCAGTACGAGGAGCAGGAATCTCTTGTATTGCTTTCACCTTGGCAGGATCCACTTTAATACCTTTATTGCGGACAACAAAGCCTAGGAGTTTATCGAACCTCACCCCAAATGTGCATTTATTTGGATTCAACCTCGGCTTGTACTTCTTTAGCCTCTCAATCAGTTTCTGTAAATGATCAAGATGATATTCTTCGGTCTGATATCTAGCTATCTTGTTGTCCATATAGACCTCTATTTCGTGATGTATCATGTCGTGAAATAGAACTACCATGGCACGTTGATAGGTTTCCCCAACATTCTTCAGCCTGAATGGCATAACCTTGTAGCAGAATGTGCCCCACTGTGTGACAAAGGTTGTTTTCTCCATGTCCTCAGGCGCAATTTTGATTTGGTTGTAGCCTGAGAAACCGTCCATGAAGGAAAACACTTTGTGCTGTGCTGTATTGTCAACTAGAATATCAATGTGGGGAAGTGGGAAATCAACCTTAGGGATTGCCCGATTCAAATCTTTGTAGTCCACGCACATTCGTACCTTGCCTTCCTTTTTAGGCACGGGAACAACATTGCAACCCATTGCGGATAGGAGGTAACGGCCAAGAATCTGGCGTTGAATTGTTTCATGACTTCTACTTTTATCTTCTCTGACATGTCTGGTTGCATGCGACGAACCTTTTGCTTTACCGTTGGGCAGTCCTCTTTTATAGGTAAACGATGTACTATGATATCTGCATCAAGTCCTGGCATGTCTTCATACGACCAGGAAAAGACCTCAACATAATCATGTAGCAATTGAATCAAACGCTCTTTGACACCGGGTTCCAGATTGGCACCCACCTCGACTTCTCTTTTGTCTTCTTTGGTACCTAGGCTAATTGTGTCCACTAGTTCTTCATGGGGCTGAATGGTCCTCTCTTCTTGTTGTAGTAACCTGGCGAGTTCCCATGGCATTTCATAATCTTCCTCCCCTTCGTCTTTGGCTTGGTAGATTAGATTTTCTGAGTCATAAAAAGCCATAGAAGAACTGTTACCCATGGGATCCTGAGTGGATGTAGACCTGCATTGTGAGTGTGAGTGTGTGTAAGAGTATAACTATCTTTAAAAGAAATGAGAAATGTAAAAAAGAAAAACAATGAGTACAAAGTTTGTATGCAAAAAACGTCCATGATTCATTGATGTCATACGGAAATGAGATAATAACCCTTACAAATGGACCATTGTGTCTCGGGTAAGACACGAGGTTTTAAGAGTTTGAATTGTTTTAATATTACAGATCCGACAAAATTTAAAGACAAATTACTGTTGGATAAATGTGATCGGGATAAAATCTCTATCCTCCTAGTTGCTGAGCCCTCCAGTGACAATTGGGAAAATCCAATCCTCCAGGTTATAGCCGTCTTCGTCATCCTCCATGGCACTGACTTCGTGGTTGCTGATCTTCAAGGGTGGCCCTCTGGCACGAGCACGACGTACATCTTTCTGGGGTCCTGAAGTGAAACCCAAACCAAACTTGTCAGATTTGTATGGGATGTCTGGGAGTTGGCCCCAAATAGTACACCCACCTTCTTCTATCACTGCCTTGGCATCTTTCAAAGATGACATCTTGAGCGGAGGCCTTGTAATTTTGGGGACTTGAGACACAACCTTGGTTACTGCCACAGTCTGCGGGACTTCTTCAAAGTGCTGGAATGGAGTTTCAATAAATTCACCATCTAATTCCACATACCTGAAGGAATTTAGATGACTGACCATATACTCTTCTTCTCCATGAACAGTGATGATTTTCTCTAGAATTGGATATTTCAGCATTTGATGCAACGTAGAGGTAATGACACCAGCATTGTGAATCTACGGTCGGCCTAATAAGCAGGAATATGAAGGGCAAATATCCATTACATAAAAAGTTGAATCAAATGTTTGTGTTCCAACTTTTATGGGGATGTCTACTTCCCCATGCACCATCCCTTTTGAGCCGTCAAAGGCCCTCACTACTATGTTGCCAGGCTTCAAGATCAATCCTTCACAGTCAATCCCATCAAGAGATTCTTTAGGCAACACATTCAGAGACGAACCAGTGTCATCCAAGACATGAGCCAAAGTCGTGCCCCTGCATTCGACTGAGACATGCAATGCCTCATTATGCTTCCTCCCCCTTAGCGTTAAATCAGCATCTGAAAAATCTAAACCATTATCTGCGGTCAAGCTGGCTATGCAGTCTTGGAACTGATTGACAAATGTTTCTTGGGGTACATGGGAAGTTTTAAGGAATTTTACCAAGGCCTTTGCATGAGCCTCAGAACATAACAATAAAGCCAGCATGGAAATTTTTGATGGAGTTTTCCCCAGTTGCTCGACTACGTTGTAGTCGCTTTTTTTTTATGATCTTTAGAATTTCCTACATCTCTTTTCGGGAGGTCTCAGGGATAGCTACTGATTGTGCCTTCATCCGGACAGACTCAACCAAAATACCTTTACCTCAAGTCTCGGTTGACTCAGCAGCAGGAATGTCAGTAGGGGTGATAACATGGATTGTAACAGTTTTGCCAACATGAGTACTAACAGAGATGATTGTAGGACTGGGAATAACTTTTGGAGGAGCAACAACAACAGAAATGATTACGGGTCCATAAATAACTTTTGGAAGAGCAATTTATGGAGAGAATACCCTTCCACTGCGGGTTATCTTGCTAGTCCCTGCGATGTAACTGATATCGGAGTTAACTTTCTCAGAACTTGAATTTTCAGCAGCTGGCTAATCTTGCTTGATACCGTGATAGTAGACATCACCTCCATAATTCCACGGGTCGGTTTTGTCTGACGAATATGGTATTGGTCCAGGAATTGTAATCATCAATGGAGCTACTTTAGGAACTGATGTAATTCTAATGGGTCTTTTGGTGGAGACCATGGAAGAATTGGCAGAAATGGTCACGATGGAAACATCATTATAAGAAACAGTTGGAGTATAAGTCTTTTCAAACAAAATCTCCTTGTTATCTATGAGTCATTGAACGCCTTCTTTTAACAAATGACAGTTGGTTGGTGAGGATAAACAGAAGTGACAGCTTTCATCACAGCCTGGGAATACACCGGCATTCAACAAGTTTTTTTTTATAGTCAGGAGTGGAGTCACAAGTTCATCAACCAAAGTAACAAACATATCTTCCTCAATGGCGTTGACATTATGGCCGTGCTTGGGCATAGGGGCAGTGATTACATTGGGAATTTCTGGCGCGTCGAATTCAATCTCTTTGGCTTCAAGAAGGTCTTGTACTTTGTTTTTCAGAGCCCAACAGTTGTTAGTGTCATGGCCGGGACTCTCAGAATGGTATGCACAGTGGGCGTTAGGATGATAATGAGGAGCGATTGTGTTAGGATTCTTTGGAGCTTCTTTCAAAGTCACTAGATTGGATCTCAACAAATATGGCAATACTTGAGATAATGTCATGTTAATTCGGGTGAACTGTCTGACTTGTCTTTCTGTTCTTGGTTGATTGCTTCTTTGCTGAGCAGGTGCAGGTTTAGGAATCATGACAACCCCCACCATTGGACGAAATTCAGCATTATCTTGATTTCTATGAGGATATACAACAACAACTTATTTCTTCCCGATGAATGGTTTCCTTACAGCAGCAGAGGATGCATCTTTTTGAATCTTCCCATTCTTTATCTCGGGCTCTACTCTTTCTCTGGTTAGTATCAACTCAGTAAAGCCTGCCGATGAATTCCCAATTAAGTGATTGAAGAAAGGACCAGACAAGGTGCCCAAAAACATGTCTACCAACTCTCTTTCAGATAGGGGAGGCTGGACTCTTCCTTCTAAGTCCCTCCATTTTTGCGCGTAGTCTTTAAAGCCTTCACTTGAAACCATGGCCATACTCTAAAATTGAGTATGGGTGGGAGCAAGATCAGCATTGTATTGATATTGTTTGTAAAAGGCAGCGGCCAGATCTTCCCAGTTATGAATGTTGGCTCTTTCTAACTGAGAAAACAAATCAAGTTGAGTTCCAGACAAACTGTCTTGGAAGAAGTGTACCCATAAATCCTTGTCAGCGGTATGAGGCTGTATTTTCCTCACATATGACCAGAGATGCATTTTGGGACATGAAACTTCGTCATGTTTGGCAAACACAGGTGCTTTTAATTTTGGGGGAATGACAATCCCAGATACAAGATCCAACTCCTCAAAGTCCAATCCATGCACTTTTTAAATTTCCATTGCGCTTAACCGTTCTTCTAGATGCTTATAATTATCGTCGGCTGGAGGATATTGTTCTTCAGAATAATTTTCTTCCTCCTCTTCCTCTTCTGAATATGGCTGGACAACTGCTTCCTTGCCTTTCCCATCTTGATTGTCTTTCTCACCAGATGACGTTGCAAAGTATAGGGTCCTTCTTGCTTGTCCTTGGAATCCTCTTCCCATATTTAGAATTCCGGTTACTTTCTTTGCTTTCTTCTTTTTCTCTTCAACCAGCAAGGTCTTTAAATCTTCTTGTCCTTTGGCTAGAGTTAAGAACATCTGCTGAAACTGGGCATTTTGTGCTTGGAGGTCCTTCACCGTTTGCTCGAGATCCATCTTACTGAAATAAACAGTAGAAAGATAAGGAGACTTGTTGCAAGAAACCTGCTTATGTTATGATGAATGGTAAATGCATATGCAATGATTTCAAGGATTTTAAAGATTCAAATTTGTTTTAGACAAAAAGGAAACACACGTTATATTAATAATTTAAAGCTTGAGTACATCAATGCCTCTTTGGGAAAAACAATACAAAAACTCTAAGATAAAAAGGTCGTAAGCATCCTCTTTGGTGCGATCTAGGCATTTAGAGTCTGCTCCTCATGAAGTTGCTTAGTGAGCTCCAAAACCTTCTTCTCGCTAGCGTAGAATTGGGCTTCGAAGGTATCTCGCTCCCCCTTGAGTAGTATTCAATATCTTTGTGTGTCTTCAAAAGAGGTGGGCATGTCAGGATGTAGGATAGTGTATGGAACATCTCCTTCCATAACAGGCTCAATGATTGCCGAGAGAATGGAGTGATAAGGTATCATAAGACTTTGAGCGCGAGTTCGTACCCATTTGAGGTAAGGCTCAAGAGGGATGGAATTCTTATGCCCCAATGTCTTGCTATCTACCTTGTTCAACATCCTCCAAGCTCGGGTGAATCTCTGGCGAAGACCTTGATTGTCGTTATTGCAGTCAAATACAAAACCTTGAATGAGCATCTCATGTGGGTCATCCCTTCGGGTGTAACCAAACTGTCTTAAGGCTAAGCAGGGGTTGTAGGTGATACCTCTCCTAATGCCAAGTAAAGGGGCATTAGGGAATTCTCCATAACGGTCTACAATAGTAACATTCTCTATGGATCGGGAATACCAATGAATGTATGAATGTTTGAGCGTCATCAACCTTTGTGACCACCTTGAACCTTGATCGTTCTTCAATACAGATTGGGGAAGATGCGACATAAACTATATTTCCAAGAGAAGAGTGTAACACATAAGGATACCTCTTTTTTTCATAGTGCGAGTGTGAAAAGAATGTAGGATGTCCCCTAGCAAAGTAGGCACCGGGTTACGAGACATGAAGATCTTGACGGTGTTGACATCTATGAGTTAGTCAGGATTTGGAAACAAAATCATCCCATAGATGAGGAGAGCCACAATTTCCTCAAAAGCTTTCAAATACAAAGAGTTCCAACAGTTTTGGGCTTTCTCAAACAAGAACTTTGCTAGGAAACCCTTGACACTACTCCTTGTTTCCCAATTGGTTGTGACATCAGATGATTGCAAGTGTAGAGCTTGAGCAATATCTTTCCGCTTTGGATCTCTTTCCATACCTTTGAAAGGTAGTTGATTGAGAATGGGAATCCTCAAGAGTTGGGAGAATTCTTCCAAAGTTAGCACAAGTTGATAATCGGGAAATATGAAGCAATGGTGTAAAGGATCAAAGAACTGAAAGAGCACCTTCATCATGTCTTCGTCAGTGTTGGAGGTGACCAAGTTTAGTAGGCGACCAAGTCTTTTGGTAAATGGAGAATTTTCAGGAATCCTTGATGCTAGCTCTTTAAGTTGAGGAGGGATCCTTACAATATTGACTTGAATAGTTTTCCTGCGAATAAAATTCATGTCCTACAAAACAGAACAAAGATAAATCCCAAGATCCTTGAAATGGTTAGTGAATGAGTATGATGTTATAATGTTCATGATGTTATGTACAAGTATGTATACACAAACAAATAAAACAAGCCTTTAGGTTTAGGCTTGCATGTAGTCTCATAGGTAAGTACCCTCTTGAAGTTTAGTTGGCTCAACCTGTCCTAGTAATAGTAACCGGGTTCTAAGGAGCTCAATATCATCATTTTGTTTCCTTGGTCATTGTTTCAGCACAAGCCTCTTTAATGGCGACCGAAATATCCCAAAAAACCAAACCTCAATGAGTGTAGTATCGAGTATCTATCAACTTCGGACTGCACCAAAGTCGGTCATCTCACTACGTCCTAAAGGCCAAGTTGGTCAAGTAAAGGTTCTAAAAGTTCATTAGTGCTTAATGACATTACTCAACAGCCTCGTATTCTCCTTGATTAACTCAAAGGCTACCCGTACCCACAAATATGTCGCACTAACGTAGCTATTGCTTAGACCATGTCGGTATACCCCGCATAGTTTCCACAATGTATTGCTACTTACCTATAAGGTATCCCCAAATTCGGTTAGAGGATTCAAACCCAAACAAAGAACCATAATGTAAAGCAAACATGTCAAACAATGAAAGCAAGTAAATGTGATCTAACCCTAAGGTAACCCCACTTTTTATTAAGTCCCCATCAGAGTCGCCAGTTCTGTGATACAGTGGGAGAACTGACTTGAAGGTTTTGCGTTTATCGCAAATGTTACGATTAGCAAGAGTCGCCACCGACTTTTCTTTTATCCAAAAGGAAAGGTGAAAAAGCACAGGAAAGACCTTTGAGATTGTTTCTTGAGTTCGGGTGATAGATTATGAAACGGGAAGGTATTATCACCCTTTTCATCCATGGTTTTCCACGGACTCTTAGTTACTTTCTAGATCACTTGCTTTTGTTTGAAATTGTGCTTTGTGTGGTTTTTTGAAAGTATTTTGTAAAGATGTTATTGTTTAGGAAAACTTTGTAATAATTCTCGTTCGGAAGAATGTATACAAAGTGTTTGATCTTTTTGAAAATGTTTTCAAGTTTTGTAAGATGTTTTGAAAGTGTAGGTGTTTGTTTTGAAAATAGAAACGATGTTTTGTTTTGAAATAGAGCAAGTAATGAGGAGCATTCTACCTACTCAAAAGTCTTTCATGTTCATCTCCTCTTTCCTTTGACATTATCATCTTACCATTGATTTGGTAAGTAACCCTATCTTTGGATGTAACCGGGACGGGCGTGGGTCATCGTATAACCATAATTAGCAATGTTGCAAGGTATCTTAGCATTCTCTTTTAGGGACTAAGATCATTTGAAAGGCAACATGGATAGCGTCATCGAGGGATTATGATCTTGTATTTTGCTTGTTTTTGCTAAGATACCTCACATGCGTAATATGGCTATTTAGTAAAGGCAACCAAGTGGATTTACCCTAGGGGTGTTTGTGTGCAAGTGTATTGTTTTCATGCTTGATTTTGTCTTTGATTAGGGTTTTCTAAGCATTGGTTTTAGTCTTTCCATACAAACCCTAATTACTAGCATTTGTATATAAAAGCGATAAATTGCGGAATTTAAAATTACTACGCTATTACAATACTTGTGGGAGGGGGTGTACAAATTATAAATGGGGATTGCAAGAAAATAAAGCTAATTATCTATTACAATCATATTGAATTTGTACAAGAATTGAAATAAATAATGTACAAAATGAATAAATATACAAGGATGTAAATGTGAAGAAAATGGATATTTGTTTGGATTTTTTAGAAAGAAATGGTTTTTTTTTAACCTAATTAACTAAAGGGAAAATAATTAATTAAAAGCAAAACCTAGATTTACTAGGAAAAGAAATTAAATAAAACCCTAATCTATTAATGGATTAAAAAAAAGAAATCAAGTTTATAAGAAGAATATTTTTTATACTTCTTGTCTTAAAAATAATTTATAGTATTATAAAATATTTTTGGTCTTTTTTGGTTTTAAAATAATATATTTAAATGGTGTAAAAGAAAATAACTAAAACCCTAATTTTTAATTAAATTTACAAAACAATTAGTGAAATAAATAAAGTATGGTTAAATAAAAATACCTTTTATTGAGAAAAAATAAATAAACTATGTCAAAATATAAATCTAATTTTTTTGTGATTTTTTTAATATTAGATAAAATATTTAAGAAAATAAATAAATAAAATAAGAAAAAATAAATAAAAATGGGCCAGGGTGTGTAAGTGAAACAGGGGGTCAGAAAGTAAAAAAAACAATAAGGCCCAAGGAGGAGGCCCAGCGCTTGTCTAAAAAAAAGTCAGAATAGGAAAAATATGAAGAAAAAAAATCAAAAGGGTACCACTAGGGCTCGAACCCAGGTCCCTCAAGTCACAGGCGCGCGCTTCTACCAATGGGGTGGCTATACATCGGTTTACTTATCTGAAATAATAAATACATAATGCAAAACAAGTTCCAGAAATGAACTTCATCTTCAACCTCTAGCCATGGTTCCTGTAACTCACTCATCTCTCATCCATTCACAAAACTTAGAACATCAAACTTGTTAGAAATTTCCTCACGATTCTGAATATGTAAATAATTTAAATTAATTCTCAAAGATGAACATGAATTTTTAAAAGTACCAAATTCTGACCTAAATATTTCAGCAAGTTCAAACTCAAAATTCTCATTACTCAAGCAATATAAATGAAATCTATAGACATGTATAGTTTCAGGTCAATGATGTCTAGATTTTATCTTCACAAATGCAAGCCTAACAATGCCTAAATGAGAATATTGAAGTTCAAGAAATATACCTTAAAACTGGAAATCGTGAAATGAGTTTGAGCTTGATTCAAGATTCAGCAATGATCAGGTTAGCTTCCTTGAGTCTCTAGGAAGCTAAAGCAATGCTTAGGTCGAGTTGAGAGTGGCTGAAATGGCCTGGAGAAGTCAAGTTGCATATTCTGTTTTTTGGTTATGGAGGTTATGGTAAATGGTGTTACAATTCTAGAATAAGGATGGGGATGAGTTACACTTAATGTAAGGAAGCTTTAGAAACAAATTTGAGGGAAAACGCATGAGGGAAATGAGAGATACAAGTTTATGGTCAGAACTGTGTATTAATGGAGTTTCTTGTGTAATTTCTGGCTAGAGGGAATTTGGGAGTGTTTCAGTGTTCTAAACCTCGTCCCTTAGCTTACAAATAGTGACTCTATTTATAAGCAACAAATTTGGAGTGCTGTAGTTGATCAGAATTCAAATTTACATGTTTAAATTCAACATGTGATTTTTTTTTATAAAATAAGTTTCCATGCCTTGTACTTGGTTCATAGAGTGGTTATGCTTTAAACAAGCTTGCTTATAACTTTGTGGATGGAGTTTGATCAGAAGGAACAAGTTAGAGGCTCAAGAATGGACTTTATGCAAAAAGCTTGCTTTACAAGAATGGCAATGTTAACTTTGTGCCATTAATGGAAATGCAACTTGGATAATAGCTCAATTGCTTAGATCAAATCTATAACAGTTGTGTAAACATTTAATTATGGAGTGGAAAACAAGTTTGAGGCCTGCAAAGCAAAGATTATGCAGCCTAGCATGGATTTGGTTCATGTGTTCATCAAAAAATGACTTGTAATTCAAGTGATAAAACCCTAACTTCATCTCTTCGATTCTCCCTACTCAAAAATGATATCAAGGAGTTCTTGGACATTTTCAAAATATTGCAATGTGCTCTACAACCCATATTTGAATCACTTTTGAAAATTCCCCTTGGAACTATATGAAAAAGTGTCATGAAGTTAGGTCAAAATCCTGACCAAAACTAGGGCAAAATTTCACTAAGTGTTCAATTTCATAACCATGACTTTATGAATTAATAACTTAAGATCCAAGCATTTTAGAAGAATGTGTGTAAAGAAATGTTGTAGATATCATGGAGATCTACAACTTTCATGATGAAAGTTTCTTTTGAATTATCTTGTATCATGGTAAAAAATTGGCTTAATGTTTTAAAAAAACATGAAGTTAAAACACTTACAAAAATTTCTAAGTTAGAAAACTTTGACTTTTCAAAATGAAATCTTGACTTTTTTGATTTCTTGATGAATAAGTTTCATATGTTGACATATTTTGATGAATTGTGATCTTTGACATTGAACTTTGACCAAAAAGTCAAAGTTTGACTTTTCAGTGTACAGTTGACTTTTGATTAGTTGACTGAAAATTCACTGTCAGTCCAATTGATCTTGAGAAATGTTTTGGGTCATGTCATTAGGTCAAAATGATTCAATTGAACTCTTGAAATCATGCTTGAAACCAATTGATCATTTGCTAGGTCAAAAATCAGAAATTTCCCTTTCCTAGTCAAAACCCTAATTTTGACCGTTTTGCCCTTTTGAAGATCTGATCAAATTTATTGAGGAATTGTGGTCCAAACTTGATCAAATAATACATATGAGTTTAAAATGTTTATTTGGATCAAAATTATGAAGTTTGACTGTAAATTGGCCATAGTTGACTTTTTCCCCAATACAACTGATTTTTAGGTCAACTGCTCAATTGATTGAGCAAAAGTGTGATCTAAAGCTTGAAACTTGACATGAGTAATCTTAAGGGTCCATAATTATCCATGAAAGTCATATGGGGCATTGGAAGTTCAAATATCCTTGTGCAATCTCAAACCCTAATTTTGGTCATCAGTGCTTAAGGAGGTGTCTTGAGCTGATCAACCTTTATGCAGTCTTGAGTCAAAGGAGATCTTGTGAGAAAATTCTTGATAAATAAGAGGGAAAATTTTGGGGTACAACACTATGGTATATATGGATATGTAATAAACATGGCGTTGTTGTTTGCATATTTTGTAGTAGTGCTTTCAAGAAAACTGATGATGTTGATCGAAGTGCAGAAATATCTGACGAATGTTAGAACATAGTTTGATTATAAAACCCTTGTAATAGTTTTGATGATAACAAAAGCAAAGAACATTTATGCCCCCTAAAATTATATTATGTTTTGTAGAGAAGTTTTGATGGAAGAAGATCATAAGATAAGGTACACAGTTGTTTATGTTGTGATTGTAAATATCTCTCAAAAAGTTCTGATGAAAGAAGATTAGAAGATGCGCTAAAAGGATGTTTCAACTCTGATTATAACACTCTTTGAAAGAAGCTCTAACGCTGCAAATAGGATTTCATGGCTTTGTTCTCCAAAGTTCTGAAGCAAGCAGCAACTGATACTTCAATGTTCTGAAGCGTTACAAATCAAATATATGCATTTCAAGAGTAACGGCTGGAAGGGAACAATGATCTTTATTTTTGGAAAGCGCCTTAATTGTCATTGATCAAGTTTCCAAATTCTCACATATGCTTCACCTATTTAAACAAGCCTCGGGGATAAAACATTTATGATTCACACACGCACAACAACACTGCTATCATCTCTCATCCTCAAACGTTCAACATTTTCAAATTGTGTAAAACATCATTGTCTTGTGATACTGTTTAATTAGAAACACTAATGTAGACTATTTATTCATACATTCTTTAGTGAATTTCCATGAGAAAAACCAGGTTGTGGTTATACTCAAGAAGACTTTGGTAGTTGTCAAAGTAGATTTGTAATCAAGATTAATTAGTGGACTAAGACCTCGTTGGAGAGAGGCGAAATCACCTTGGCAGATGGACTAAAGTAGTTTGAGTTCAAACGAACCAGGATAAAAATCAATGTGTTCTTTTTCATTAAGTTTAAGATCCCAATTCAACCCCCCTTCTTGTGTTTTTCCATTCTTCAATTGGTATCAGAGCGCCTGGTTCTGAGTATAAGCACTTAGCCGTGTCATTAAAAGATCCAAGCTAAGAAAAACACTATGGCGGGACCAAGTCATAACATCAGCAATGACTACCATGATGAGAAAGACAGAATCAACGGCAAACCTCCAGTCTTTGATGGAGAGAACTTTAACTACTGGAAAGACAGAATTGAAAGTTTCTTTCAGACTCATGACGCTGATCTTTGGGATATGGTGATTGATGGGTACATACATCCTATTGATGAAAGTGGTCAGAAGATTGACAGAAAAGGAATGTCGGATCATCAAAAGCGAGACTTCAGAATTCATCACAAGGCAGTAATTATTCTCTTGAGTTCCATCTCATACTCAGAGTATGAGAAGATCACAAATAGAGAGACAACAAATCACATGTTTAATTCCTTGAGAATGACGCATGAAGGAAACACGCAAGTCAAAGAAACTAAATACCTTGCACTCATTCATAAATATGAAGCCTTCAAAGTGGAAGAAGATGAAACCATTGAAACAATGTTCTCAAGATTCAAAATTTTGGTGGTTGGGCTAAAAGTTCTGTACAAAGGGTACTCAATTATTGATCATGTAAAGAAGATCATCAGAAGTTTACCAAAAAAATGGAGACCCATGGTCACTGCTCTCAAACTGGCAAAAGATCTGAATATAATATCTCTAGAAGAACTTGTCAGCTCTCTCAGAAGTCATGAGATAGAATTAGAAGATGATGAACCCCGGAAGCAAGGTAAGCCTTTAGCCCTTAAATATAACAAAAAATTTGATTCCAAAGTTTTGCAGGCAATAGAAGAAAACTCTGGTGGTTCTTCATCAGAAGAAGATGAATTATCCCTTCTCTTCAGAAGAGTAAATCAACTGTGGAAGCACAGGCAAAGGAAGTTCAGAAATTCTAGAAGAATGGGGAATCAGTCTGAATAATCATCTGGATACAGAAAGTCTGAACCATCTTCTGAATACAGAAAGTCAAGAAATAGAGACATTGTCTGCTACGAGTGTAATGAACAAGGGCATTACAAAAGCGACTATCCAAAACTTCAGAAGGAGAAACCTAAAAAGAGGTTTGTCAAGGAGAAAAAGAAAAGTCTCATGGCAACATGGGATGACTCAGACTCTTCAGAAGCAGACACTGAATCAGAAGATAAAAGATCCAACATTTCCCTGATGGCCAACATATCAGAAGATACTGAATCATCTCGATCAGAATCAGACTCAGAGGCCAAAGAGGTATTCTCTAACTTTTCTAGATCTCAATTAGAAGAGATTCTGTCAAAAATTCTAGAAAGGTATCATAAACTTCGAGTCATAAACAAGAACCTGAAAAGGATCTAGTTTCTGACTCTGAAGAAACTAAAAATATGAGATTGGAAAACTCTGAGCTGAAAGAAAAAAAATTTCAAAACCTGAAACTGATTTACAAAATACTCAGAAGGAAACTATCTCAGAAGTTCCTAGTAACCCTGATAAGATCATAAAGGAATATGATCACATCTTTCAGAAGTTCCTCACTAAAAACATAGATAAAAGCAAGATGGCTTCAATGATCTATGGAGTTAGCAGAAATGGCAGAAAAGGTATAGAATACAAAGGTAAAGTATCCCAACCTAAGAATGTAAAGGATTTGGTTATTAAACACACTCCTCTGAACTCTCACTTTATCTATAGGCACACACATGATTTAAAATATACTAGTAATGATTTCTCTGCTAAACCAAAATTCAAACAAAATTTTGGTAACTCTAACAAACAAGGACCCAAAAAGATATGGGTACCTAAGGATAAAATTGTCTATGTAGCAGATATCTTTGACAGCAAGACTGAAACACTAATCCTGGTACCTGGACTCTGGATGCTCTCTACACATGACAGGAAGGAAGCATATGTTCCAAAGCCCGGAGCTTAAATCTGGAGGGTACGTAGGCTTCAGAGGCAATCAGAAGAGGAAGATCATTGGCTTTGGAACAATTGGTAACAATAATCTTCCTTCTATTACTAATGTTCTGCTAGTAGATGGATTAATTCATAACTTGTTATCTATAAGTCAATTAAGTGATAATGGTTATGATATAATCTTTAATCAAAAGTCTTGTAAACCAGTTAGTCAGAAAGATGGATCTATCCTCTTTAATGGAAATAGAAAGAACAACATTTGCAAAATAAAACTTTCTGAAATGAAAATTCAGAATGTAAAATGCCTAATGTCTATTAACAATGAGCAATGGGTCTGGTACAGAAGATTAGGGCATGTTAGTATGAGAAGAATATCTCAGATTAACAAACTCAATTTGGTCAGAGGACTTCCTAACCTGAAGTTCAGCTCAGATGCTCTGTGTGAAGCATGTCAGAAAGGCAAGTTTGCAAAACTCTCTTTTAAAGAAAAAAATGTTGTTTCTACCCCTAGACCATTAGAACTTCTGCATATAGATCTATTTGGGCCAGTGAAAACTGCATCCATTAGTGGCATGAAGTATGGATTAGTGATCGTAGATGACTATTGCAGATGGACATGGGTGATGTTCTTAAGACACAAGGCCGAGTCACACTCTGTGTTCTTTGCCTTCTGTAACCAAGTCCAAAATGTAAAAGATCTTAGAATTGTTAGAGTCAGAAGTGAACACGGTGGAGAATTTGAAAGAAAAAAAATTTGAACTATTTTTTAATGAGAATGGCATTTCTCATGATTTCTCTTGTCCTAGAACTCCCCAACAAAATGGAGTTGTAGAACGAAAGAACAAAACTTTACAAGAAATAGCCAGAACCATGATCAACGAGACTAAAATTGCTAAGAACTTCTGGGCAGAAGCAATTAACACAACGTGTTACATTTAGAATAGAATCTCCATAAGACATATTCTAGATAAGACTCCATATGAACTGTGGAAGAACAGAAAGCCCAACATCTCGTATTTCCATCCATTTGGATGTATTTGTTTTATTCTTAATACTAAAGAACATATGAACAAGTTTTACTCTAAAGCACAAAAGTGTATTATGTTAGAATACTCTGAACGCTCAAGAGGCTACAGAGTATACAACACAAAAACGGATTGTAGAAGAGTCAATTAGTGTTAGATTTGATGATAAGCCTGGCTCTCAAAAGTAAAATCTAGATAAATATTTTGCAGATATAAAAGTCCAATTTACAGGTACTGAAGACATTGCATCAGAAGTTCCTCACAAAGAATTACCGACAACACCAGAAGAAGCTGTCACAAATACTACAACAACATCTAAAGAACCTCTCCAAGAAAGAAAATCCAGAAGCAGATTAGCTCATCCTGAAGACAAAATTATGGGAAAGAAAGAAGACCCAACCAGAACAAGATCCACATTCTGAAACTTTGAAGAATCTCTCATGGGGTTAGTGTCTCTGATTGAGCCAACTTCCGTTGATGAAGCTCTCCTTGACAATGATTGGATACTTGCAATGCAGGAGGAATTAAACTAATTCACCAGAAACGGTCTGTGGGATCTGGTTCCCAAACCAAAAGGAATCAACATCATTGGAACCAAATGGGTATTCAGAAACAAGCTGAATGAACGAGGAGAAGTCATCAGAAATAAATCACGGATGGTTGCACAAGGTTATAGTCAGCAAGAGGGGATACACTATACAGAAACCTTTGCTCCAGTCGCGAGGTTAGAATCTATCAGAATTTTAATTTCTTTTACTGTAAATAATGGCATCACTCTCTATCAGATGGATGTCAAAAGTGCATTCTTAAATGGATACATTGATGAAGAAGTTTATGTGCATAAACCCCCTGGTTTTGAAAATTCCAAACATCCAGAATATGTTTTTAAACTAAAGAAATCACTATATGGTCTGAAACAAGCTCCTAGAGGGAATTTGGGAAACAAGCTCCTAGAGCTTGGTGGACACAACCTTATTCTGTAAGCAATTTAAAAATGATATTCTAGTTTGTTAAATTTATGTAGATGATATTATTTTTGGATCTACTAAAGCCTCTATGGGAAGAGAATTTGCTAAGTCTATGCATGCAGAGTTTGAAATGAGCTTGATGGGAGAACTCAAACTCTTTTTGGGCATTCAGATAAATCAAACTCCAGAAGGAACTTACATACACCACAACAAATACGTCAAAGAACTTCTAAATAAATTTAACCTATCAGAATGTAAGCCAGCTAAAACTCCAATGCATCCTACATGCATTCTAGAGAAGGAAGAGGTAAGTAAAAAGGTAGAACAAAAGATCTATCGAGGTATGATTGGTTCTATCTTATATCTTACAGCTTCAAGACATAATATTTTATATAGTGTATGTTTATGTGTCAGATTCTAATCAGATCTTAGAGAATCTCACTTAACAGCTGTTAAGCGAATTTTCAAGTATTTGAAAGGTACTACTAATCTTGGTCTATTTTATAGAAAAACCAATGAATACAAATTATTAGGGTATTGTGATGCTGACTTCGCTGGAGACAGAGTAGAAAGAAAAAGCACTTCTAGAAGCTGCCAGTTTTTGGGAGAAAATCTGATCTCATGGTCCAGCAAGAGGCAATCCACAATTGCACTATCAACCGCTGAAGCTGAATATATAGCAGCAGCTGGATGCAGCACACAGATGCTCTAGATGAAAAGTCAGCTTGAAGACTTCAATATTTTTGAGAGTAACATTCCTATACTTTGTGATAATACTTCTGCAATTTGTTTATCTAGAAATCCCATTTTAGTTTCTAGGGCTAAGCATATACAAATAAAACATCACTTTATTAGGGACTATATTCATAAAGGAATTCTCTCCTTAAAATTTATTAACACAGACCATCAATGGGCTGATGTCTTCACTAAACCCCTTTCTGAAGATAGGTTTAATTTCATTCTGAAACATCTCAGCATGAAATTATGTCCAGAATAGGAGTTGTATTTATGTATTCTTTAACCCTCAGAAGTTTATATTTTTTTGTGAACATCTGATCAATAATACTTTAGAAGTTAGAAGGATAATTGTATCAGGATCTATCTAAGAAGATCTAAACAGTTCTCAAACGGTTTATTTCAAAGATAGAAGCATGCAGTTCACATCATCAACATTTGTCATCCTCTCACAAGCGTTCTTCTAAGGCTGAACACACGTTCAAATTCTGAAAGGACTAAAGCTTTGATTGGATGCATTGAGACTCGTGTTGTATTGGTAACTGTTCTATATCTTCACGCCATCTCCCTATTTTTAGGATTCATTAATTCTATGTAATAATTAATTTTCACTCTTTTCTTGCTAATTAAGTTTTCTATTTCACTATATATACACCGTTCACTCTCACTGTCACTTTTTCACTCTCACTTTTTCTATCTACTATTTTCTCTCTACTGTTTGTATGAAACCTTCTTTCAAAAACCTTCACAAAGTTCGTGGGAATAATGGATTCTTCAAGCGCTCAATGTGTTCATGGCTCTTCTTCTTCAATAGCAGAAAGATATGAAGAACCTTCAAGAACTCTAATGACCCTCATTGATTCATTAGAAGTTCTCTGCGAACTCATTATACATTTTGAAAGTATGAAGGAAAATGGCTACGATCTTACCCCTGATATGGAATTTCAAGGGTGGACCAAATATTTTAATCGTCTACTGGGTCTAGTTTTTCCAAAATTGGTCAAAGAATTCTGGACTCACGCCACTACATCAAACCATCAAGTTACTTCGTATGTGATGGGGAAGAAGATTGCAATATCTGAAGATCTTATTGCAAGGTTGATAGGTCATAACGGCGGAGGAATCCACTGCAGCGACATGGAATAAAAATATTCTGACCTAACAACAATCTCAAGAGAGATTTTTACTTCTGGGAAGCTGTGATACGGTGGGAGAACTGACTTGAGGTTTTGTGTTTGTGTTCCCAAATGTTTCGGTTTAGCAAGAGTCGCCACTGACTTTTTATTTTATCCTAAGGAAAGGTCAAAAAGCACAGGAAAGACCTTTGAGATGTTTTCTTGGGTTCGGGGAGTAGATTATAGAAAGGGAAGGTATTAGCACCCTTTCTATCCATGTTTATCCATGGGCTCTTAGTTACTTGTTTAGATCACTTGCTTTGCTTTTCAATTATTTGAAATGGTGCTCTTCAATTGTTTGAAATGGTGCTTTGTGTGTGGTTTTGAAAGATGTTTTGAAAAGAGGCCATCATTGTGGCAACCTTTGTAATGATTCTTGTTTGAATGTATACAAAGGTATTTTTGTCTTTTGAAAAGTTTTCAATGTTTGAAAGGTGGGTTTTGAAGTTGTGTTGTGAAGTGTGTTTGAAAATAGAAAGGATGTTTTTGCAAGCTTTTGATCAAGTAACTAAGAGCTATCTACCCTATTTTACTCAAAGATCTTTCTTATGTTTTTAACCCTTTTAACAGTGTTGTTTCACCATTGTATTTGGTGAACAACCTTGTGTTAGGATGTTAAATGGGACAGGCGCGGCTCATCGTATAGACCATGATAGCAATTGCGTCAAGTATTTTTGGCAATTTTCTTGAGGGACTTGATCATTTTGTTTAGGCAACTCAAATAGCGTCATCGAGGGACTATGATCTTTTGTTTTATTTTTGTATTGCTAAAGTACTTAACATGCATACCAGGGCCCATTTTTGAAGGCAACAAGTGGATTGTAACCCTATGGGTGTAAGTGTGCATTGTGTTTGTTTTTCATGCATTTTTGTCTTTGATTAGGTCAAACTATTTGTTGGTTTTGATTTTGCATACAAACCTTAATTCTCTAATCATGGCATAATTGAAAGCATTTAAGTGCGTAAAAATAAATCTAAGCTATTACAACATGATTATGGGGATGGGGGTACAAGTTTTGAATAGGGGGTATTTTGCAAGAAATTTAAATCCTAAGTTATTACAACCAAATTGAATTTACAATGCATAATATTTAAATGTACAATATTTAAATAAACACAATAAATATATATAGAATAAAATGTATTATGCAAAAAAAAAGTTTTTATGTATGTAAAATATTTTCAATGTAAAGAAATATAAAGAAATAAATAAAATAAAAAAGGGTTAATTTTATTTATTTTAGGGTAAACCCTAATTCTTTTAAGAAAATAATGTTATATATTATTTATATACAAAAATATATTAATATGTACAAAAATAAAAATATATTGAAAAAAAGTGTTTTTTAGTATAAAATAACAATAAAAATAAAAATGTAATATTTTTGTATTTTTATTCTATGTTTTTAATAAAATAAAGTATATATATATATATATATATATATATATATATATATATATATATATATATATATATATATATATATATATATATATATATATATATATATATATATATATATATATATATATATATATATATATATATATATATATATATATATATATATATATATATATATATATATATATATATATATATATATATATATATATATATATATATATATATATATATATATATATATATATATATATATATATATATATATATATATATATATATATATATATATATATATTAAATATATTAAATATATATAAAAATAAAATAAAATATTTACAAAAATAAAATATATTCAAGAAAATATTTTTGGTGTGAATAAAAATAAGAAATGAAAATAAAAGTATTTTTTGCATTATAATTAAATTTAAACAAATAATATAAAAGTACAAAAATGTTTTAATGTTAGAAATAATCAAAATAAATACCAAATAAATGTAAAAAATTATGAAAATATTTTTCAAGTATTTTTTATGTTTGGAAATAAAATAATAAAGTCAGAAATGAAATTAAAATGCAAAAATAATAAAAATACAAGAAAATGGGCCAGGGGGTGCAGAAAGTAAGCTGGGAGGTGTTAGAAGCAAGAAGGCCAGGCCCAGCCCAGACTTCATCTTCAACCTCCAGAAATTTGAAAACACGCGCGCGCCTGTACAAA
Source organism: Vicia faba (assembly GCA_948472305.1). Lineage (NCBI taxonomy): Eukaryota > Viridiplantae > Streptophyta > Magnoliopsida > Fabales > Fabaceae > Vicia > Vicia faba. The sequence continues at coordinate 815,703,928 of OX451741.1, read as the reverse complement.
CTTGGGATATCCTGTATTTGTGATCTTTTGACAAAACTCAAAACATGAAACTTGTAAAGCATCAAACCACGATTTTAACCATATAAAAAACTTAATATAACTCTCAAAGACCAGAGAGAATTTCTCTGGCCCTAATTTCTAACCTAGTTTTTTCAGAAAGTTCATGGATGAAATTCTCTTAGCACGTTTAATATAAATGAAAACTGAGCATATGTATGGTTTTAGGGCAATGAGTACTACATCTTTCATTCACAAACCTAAGGCTAAATGTTCTTAAATAGAGAGATAGAAGTTGATGAAAAACCTGTTTTAGTTGGATTCGAGTTGGACAATGCAGCAACTTTCAGTGAGGCCTGAGGTTCTTTTGAGCTTGCTTGATGTTCCCTGGACCTTTCCCAATGCTTAGTTTGTTTTGAAATGGCCTGAATCCTTCTACAGAACTCAACATGTAAAGCTTCAAAACAAAAATGGTGAACACTGTAAATGGAGTTACATTTGGCAATGGAGGTTTGGGATAGCTTGAGTGAGTTGAATGGAAGGTATTGGAACTGATTGCAAGCAAAACGCACGAGTGGAATGTGATTTGGCTTGTGATTTGCAGGTTGCCCTGTTTTGGCAGAAAATGGAGTTTTTGGTGTACAAGGGTGTTTGAGAGGTTGCTAGCTCGTGTTTCTGGCTTAGTGCAATGTGAGAAACTTGTTTTGAATGTTGGCTTTAGTTGATTTTATCAGATATGCAAGCTATGGACTTTTGGCACAATGCCTTGGTTTTGAAGCAAAAAGTGAGAGTTGACAATGCAAGGGTTGTACTGGCTTGTAACCTAGCTGCACAAAGTGGTTGAGCTTTGCCTAACATTAGGGAGCCTTGTTTGCAGCAAAGGGCTTGGTGTATGGCTCAAGAAATGGAATTTGACATAAAGCATGCTTTATGTAAATGGAAGTGTTATCTTTATGCCCAAAATGGAATTATTCATTGTATAATGCACCCTTGATCAGAACAATGCCTCTAACCAATGTATTTGCATTCAATTTTTGAGTGTAAATTGGTTTAGAGACCTGTAATTAAGTACAAAGCTAGTTTGGTCAAATTTTGCAACTTGTATGAACATGCATTGGCCATGGTTACAAAGTGAGTTTTTGCCAACTTCAAGCATTCGATTCTCCCTAACCACAAATTTGTTTGAGGAGTTCTTGGACAATTTGGAAAGCTTGCAACATGTACTATAATCCATATTTGAAATGAAACTTGAGACTCCAAGTGGAACTATGAGAAAAATGGCCAAGAAGATGAGTCAAAATCCTGCCTAAACTAGGGCAAAATTTCTCTAAGTTAAAAGTTTTAGGGACCCTTGTTCCAAATATCATAACTTGAGATCCAAGCTTATTTTGAGAAAACTTTGTGAATAAAAGTTGTAGACTTTGTGGAGGACTAAAACTTTCATGTTTTAAGTTTTGTTATAATCCATTTGCATCTTGGTGAAAATATGGGACAAAGTTAGGAAAAATTTTCAATTTCAAACCCTAATTTGCAATTTTGGGTTTCTTGATGAACAAGTTTCATAATTTGACACATATTGATGAAAAATGACCCTTGGCACTTGATTTTGACCAAAAAGTCAAAGTTTGACTTTTCAGTGTATAGTTAAATTTTGATCAGTTGATTGAAAAATTCATCTGTCAATCCTATGCATTTGAGATCTTTTGAACTTGTTGAATAGGTCAAGATAATTTCATTGAGTCCTTGAGCCCATGGTTTAACTTGATTTGCCACTGGCTTGGTCAAACAGTCAAAAATTGCCTTTGTACAGTCAAAACCCTAAAAATGACCATTTTGCCCTTTTGGTGATCTGATCAAATTTCTTGTGGAATTGTGGTCCAATCTTGATCAAATGGTTCATATGAGTTCATAATGTTGATGTGGGTCAAAATTCATGAGGTTTGACTGTAAATTGGCCACAGTTGACTTTTCCCCTAATACAGCTGATTTCTAGGTCAATTGTCCAATTGACTGGGCAAAAATTTGATTCAAGGCGTGAAACTTGGTATGGACAAACTTATGAGTCCAACATGAAGTATGAAATTCAATTTGGGTATGGTAGGTCAAAATACCCCTGTGCAAACTCAAATCCTAATTTAGGTCAACAGTGCAAGGAGGTGTCTTGAGCAGAGCAAACCCTATCTTGGTCTTGGGTTCCAAGAGTCTTGTGATGAGAAATGTTGATAAAATGAGAGGGCAGATTTTGGGGTACAACAGAAGCCATCAAACAAAATTAAAGATCTGAAGGACTACTTCAAAATTTGGGCAAAAATTATATTTGGCTGCATAAACCACAGGAAGCATCAACTGACCTTAGAACCTTACTTGACCAACGTGGCCATTAGGACGTAGTGAGGTAACCGGTTTCGGTGTAGAGCTGAAAATTGGTTGATACTTGATGCTACACTCATTGAGACCAGACTTTTGGGATATCTCGGACGCAAGAAAAGATTGATTGAGCTGAGACAATGCCTAAAAGAAAGGTCAGTGATATTTTAGATCCCTTAGAACCCGGTTACTATTAACTAGGACAGGTTGAGCCAACTAAAATTCAAGAGGGTACTTACCTACAAACTCCATGCAAGCCTAAAACTAAGGATTTGTTTGCTTTGTGTGAATATGATTATTTGTATATAAACTTTCTTACCTCACATATTTGTACATAACATCATAACATCATACCATAGCATTTTCAATGACATTGAACCATAGAATTTCAAGGATCTCAAGGGTCTTTGATGCAGGGTCACGTTGAACCATACGTCTATCAAGAGGCAAGAGGATTTATTTCCCTCTAACCAAACACCGTCAAAGATCAAGTACAACAAACTTGAGTCAAGGGTTATGACCCACTTGACATGGTGAGCTTAATTCTCGTGGAAGGACATCCACCGATACGAAGTTCTCCAAACAAAGTTGTTGATCAAAGTTCAACTTCTAACATTTTCTTGTATTTACCCCGCGGGATCCTTGAAAACATGCATCCACATATCATGCATCATATCATGACAGGTTTCTCCCATACAAGTCTCCTTATTCTTCCTACTGTTTATTTCAGTAGAGATGGCTCTAGAGCAGACTATCAAGGACATCCAGGCTCAAAACGCTCAACTTCAAGAGATGTTCTTGAACCTATCTAAGGGACAAGAAGAGGTGAAGGCGCTCCTCACTAGGGGCATGATCATGGAAAATCCGGAGGGCACCAAGGATGATCAGTTGGAAAGGCTACAAACTGAAATAGCCATAATGAGGGTCCAAATGATGGGACAACTAGTGGGCCAGATGGCTCTCATCCAAAACTTGGCACAGGGACAAGAAGAGCTGAGAGTCCTCATCGACAAGCTTCGTCAAGATGGATGTAGCTAAATGGGGCAAACGGTTAGAATTGGGGATCAAGTCATCATTCAGCCTCCCATGAGACAAGAAGCTGGTTTAAGGGAGAGAAGACCTTCCCAATTTGCTTCCACGTCACAAGCCTAACAACGACTTCGTCAACATCAGCCAAAAAATCAACAAAGGAAAAGCGAGCCCAAAAGAAAGTTCACCAACATCAACATACCACTGTCTCAAGCTTTGCAACACATGCTGAGGATGAATCTAATTACACCAATAAGACCTCATTCAAATCCCAAAACTTTTTCTCCCAGCTACAATCCCGATGCCAGGTGTGCCTATCATTCTGATAGTCCTGGACATGATACAAACGATTGTTGGGCGTTGAAGTACAAGATTTAAAACCTGATCGACGAAGGAATGCTGGAGTTCACACAAGATGGCCAGACTGAATTCTTCTTCCAAAAGGCTCACCATCTAAAGTGACAAGTTCAAACAAAGAGGCTTATGTTCATTTTGAATTTTCAAGTTGTAATTTCTCTTTTGTTATTCAAACAATTATCTATTAATGTCAAACTTTGTTTCATTAATGCATTGCATATGTTTGTCTTGAATTCATCCATTCATTTTCACTATATTTAAACTATGCTTTCTACTTTCTTTATGACAATTAACTCTTGCTAAAAGTTACAAGCCTTTAAAGGGAGGATGACGAAAACAATGCCATAATCTCATACAATATGCTTTTGAGCAGACCTTGCTGACGATGTACAGGCATTCTTTCAAATCCTAAACACTGGAGTTATAAGGAAGATAATCCCTAGTCAACCCCTTCGAGCCAAAGAAGTAGAAGTTTTCCTTTTTTTCACAAAAAATTGAAACCTTTAATCAAAACCTAGGGCAGGGTAGTCTCTCAGTTAATTCAAACATGTGTTTAGCCGCAAACTCTCATCTCGTAATACAACGAATAACGTCAAGAAACATTCCTCTGAAATCAAAAGACGGTGGTGGTTCCCTACATAATAGGCAGTCATTATCTCTCAAAAAGAAAAGCCCATTAAGTCAAGACCTACAAAGGAGACTTAATAAAACTGGGGCATCCCGTTGACTGTAATCTCAAAACAAGAACAGTCAGGCAAAAATTAGGGTTAACAAATCAAAAGAAGGAGATCACTACAAATCCTCAACAACATGAAAAGAATATTGCTAGAAATGACTGCCTTCCGACAAACTTAACTTGTTTGAACCATCACCAAAATGTCATTCCAGACTCAATTGGAGTTCAAACGTACAATTAACTGAGTTTAGGACTGAAGAACATCACAAAGAACGGGTGGGTACAAATACACTTTGAGCCTTCATCCTTTTTTTCTTAAACCGTGAACCAAGCCACGTTACAACCCTTCAAAAGTCCTAATTCAAGCATGGGTTAGTTCGAAATCATACTGTTACAAAATGTATCCTGACTCCTGTAAGGCTTTACTCAAAATCCAGAGTTGAATTACAAACTTCTTTACTTGCTAAAAACACATTTTTCAGAACTTCAAGACAAGCATAAAATTTGCATTACTTGAATATCATTGTTTGCATATGGCTATTTGTTTGACAGCGGAGAAATTCACACAACGAATATCCAGTGAACGAAAGCTCTCTCAATGAACAAAATCAGCTCAAGAAGGATGATACTTCCATTGTCAAAACTCCTATCAACAAGGGGACATGACATGTCACTATCCAACACACCTGGGGCAGTCCAGTCAAGATTCCAAGAAAACTCTCAAAGTGCAGAGTAACCAGGGGCAAGTCTCCATCTCCGTCACTTGGGGCATTGAACGTCAATCTCAACAAAGGGTTACGTACAATCAAACATTTTTTGGAAATACCACAAACATTTGCTGCTAAGGGAAATGACAAGTCTCCCCAAAGTCCTTCTCATAGGATAATTTCCCAGCAAGAGTTTAGCCTCTGAAAACCTTTCCCCAGCTGAGACAACCTCAAGAGTCCTCGAGGAATTTCCCCAACAAAGACTCACCTACTCTTCAACAGCAGTCACGGATTTATTTTCCCAAACTCAGATGTGTCACAATAGAATTTCATGTTCATACATCATGACATACACATACATATCACATACAACATAGTCCCGTTTATTTTGAGAACATAATCTCACAATGCATTTCATGCATTGCATATAACTAACATTGTTATCTTTTCAGGAAAGATAGTTATCACCAATAATTCCAGCAGTTATACATGTCATATCTGCAGGCAACCAAGAGAAAATCAGTTCCCGAAACCAAACGGGTCAACTAATCTACAAGATCAAACGAAGTGACCTTACTATCCAGGTTCCTTCACCAAACCCTACTACCCAGGTTCCTTCACCAAACCTTACTACCCAGGTTTCTTCACCAATCCCTACTATCCAAGCTTTCATTTCGAAGTAACCCTACCATCCAAGTTCCTTCTCACAACCCTACTATCTAGGTTCTCATTCCGAAGTAACCCTACTATCCAGGTTCCTTCACCAAACCCTACTACCCAGGTTTCTTCACCAAGCCCTACTATCCAGGCTTTCATTTGGAAGTAACCCTACTATCCATGTTTCTTCTCACAACCCTACTATCTAGGCTCTCATTCCGAAGTAACCATACTATCCAGGTTCCTTCTCACAACCCTCCTATCCAGGCTCTCATTCCTAAGTAACCCTACTATCCAGGTTCCTTCTCACAACCCTACTATCCAGGCTCTCATTCCGAAGTAACCCTAATATCCAGGTTCCTTCTCACAACCCTAGATCCAGGCTTTCATTCTGAAGTAAACCTACTATCCAGGTTCCTTCACCAAACCCTACTACCCAGGTTTCTTCACCAAGCCCTACTATCCAGGCTTTCATTTTGAAGTAACCCTACTATCCAGGATCCTTCTCACAGCTCTACTATCTAGGCTCTCATTCCAAAGTAACCCTACTATCCAGGTTCCTTCTCACAGCCCTACTATCCAGGCTCTCATTCTGAAGTAACCCTACTACCCAGGTTCCTTCTCAAAGCCCTACTATCTAGGATTTCATTTCAAAGTAACCCTACTATCCAGGTTCCTTCCCATAAGCCTTATTATCCAGGCTTTCATTTCAAAGTAACCCTACTATCCAGGTTCCTTCTCACAGCCCTACTACCGAGGCTTTCATTTCGAAGTAACCCTACTACCCAGGTTCCTTCACCAAGCCTTACTATCCAGGCTTTCATTTTAAAGTAACCCTACTACCCAGGTTCCTTCTCACAGCCATATTACCTAGGATTTCATTTCGAATTAACCCTACTATCCAGGTTCCTTCTCACAGCCCTACTACCCAGACTTTCATTTCGAAGTAACCCTGCTACCCAGGTTCCTTCACCAAGCCTTACTATCCAGGCTTTCATTTCTAAGTAACCCTACTATCCAGGTTCCTTCTCCCTTATCTCCAAGAGGTAGTTTACAACACTGCAAGGCCTGGACCCGACCGGATATGGTCAATTTCAAATTTCCCCAGCAGAGTTCTCCTCAATAAAACAGGAAATCCCCAGTGGAAATATTCTAAGCAAGTTTGAAGACACACCTACTTTTCACCAACAATCCGGGATTTAATAACTCCCCAACACTTGTCAAGGATTTACTCTCCAAGACAAAATTACATTTCAACAACATTCATAGCATATGCATACAAAATACACATAACACAAATCTCATTTATTTTGAGAACATCATTACATAATGCATACATCATGACATTGCATACAACTAACTCTTTACCTTTTCAAGAAAGATCGATCGACAGATAAATGGTTATCATCCTTTTGGGAGTAGCAGTCGTCTCAAGATTCCTTCATCACACATCATTATCAAAAAAGACCTTCTCTGGTTAGATTTATTTCTTCCAGTTAAAACAGGCGACCAAAGACCTCCTCTGGTTAGATTTATTTCTTCTAGTTAATGACAGGCAATCAGAGACCTTCAAATACAATCTAGATATGATCCAGATTTCGATGTAATTCTGTCACTCATTCAAATATAGTCCAACAATCATTTCTGAATGGCATCTTTAAGCCCATTCCCCATATAATTAACTAACACATCTTCGAGTGCAAATTTTATGGTCACTCTAGTGTTCAATCATCTTTCACCTTCAAGTCACGAATGGTAGAATTACCAATCTAACTCTTCAGGTGTAAGAAGATTGAACAAGGGCAGCTGTTGTACCCCAAAATTTACCCTCTATTTTCTCAAAGAATCACCCTGGATCCTCAAGTTTGCTTCCATCCAATTCCAAAGCCTTGAACTGCAATTTTTCAAGAAAAGTCATTCATAAGGGAAAAATGGTCATTTGCACACTGAGAAGTCTAACTTTGACTTTTGGATCAAAATCAAATCTCAAAAATCATATTTCGTCAAGACATGTTGGAATATGAAGTTTGTTTCATCAAGAATTTCAAAAGTCAAATTTTACTTTGGAAAAGTCAAATTCTAAATACTTAGAAATTTTTCTAAGTGTTTAAGAAGCATTACAAAACTCAGAACTTCTGACCAGATTATCACCATAACACTCAGCAAATTCTGGACACTCTCAAGGTAGAGTTTGGTCAGAACTTCTGGGCAAGTTTTCACAAAGGCTCCAGTCAGAGTTTGCCAGAGTAATTCAAAAAAGGTTAAGAAGCATGCTGCAAGCTTTCTAGAAAGTCTGAAATCTCCTTCACAACATGCTGGAGCCAGAAGATAAGAGGATCAGATAATTAGATACTACGCAAGCTCAAAACTTCTAATCCAGAACTAAGCCTTGGTGTAGAGTTTCACGTTGAAGGATTTCTGGTTGTGATAAGTCTCATCATCATTTAATGCTCATTTAATGCTCACAACCACCTTCTGAGTCTTTATCCAAAGGATTTTCACCACGTGTACCTCTACTGCCTTGGGATAGCAACTTTGATACTAAGCCCATGATTTGCTTTTTTATTTTCCTTAATTCCTGCTGACAACCACCAGGCTTGCTTCAAACACAAGGCAACGCTTCAGCATATGAAGGCTATATTCAACGCTTTGGTCAGAACTTGACCAAATCCCAAAACCTTGTTTATACAACCTGCTGCAGACCTATGACCAACAACTAGCTCAGCCTACGCCTGCATCCCATAATTGCACCAAACTAGCATACGAAAACTGTGATGAAAAAGAAAAAGAGCAGGATGCCAAAAAGGTTCAAACCCCACTTGTTTTCCCCCCCAAAATCACAACAAATCCATCTATAAATACTTCGCTCCATCACACGTTCAAGGGGCTGACTTTTTGAAAGAGAGAACGATCAAGAGAGAAAAGGAAGTTGTGAAACCTTCATAAAAATCCAGATTTCTCATACACAAAAACAAACCTTTGTTCCTCCCTTTGAATCAAAGAACACAACCACTATTCTGTCTCTCTTGCTGACTCAGAACATCCAGAGGCAGCAACCCAAAGCTCCAAGCCCACGTTCCAGGTTCAAGGTAAGTCTTTCTGACTTTGCATCTTTTTCATTCAGAACATCATTAAACATGTAAATATCATAGTATTAATGTTGTACGTATCATTGCTTAAGTAGAAAAACTGTGAATCAGAACTTCTTGATTAAGGCTAGGCTCAAATTTAGGATTAGAACTTCTGTAAACTGTTGTGCTATTATCCTTTTGACTTGCTGATTGTTAGGAACTGAATAAATTGCTGATGTGCTGATTGAGTGTTGAAATATGGCATTAAAACTTCTGATGTTCATTCATAGTTTTAACATACAGAACTTTTATGATTTTTCTCACTGTTAAACACACACATAACTTCTGAGTTCTCTTCACTGTTTTAACACATGGAACTTCTATGATTTTTCTCACTGTTAATGCACACTGAACATATGATTCTTACGATATTAACACACAGAGAACCTCTGATGATTCACTCACTGTCCTAACACAACACATAACTTCTGAGTTCTCCTTGCATGTTAAATACATTGAACTTCTGATGTTTCCATTCGCTGTTTTTTACATACTCAGAGGTTCTGATTTTTACATGCTGATAACGCACTGAACTGCTGACGTTTACTTACTGTTTTAGTGTAATACGTAACTTCTGATTTGTGGCCCACTGTCTGAATGCAATCCAGGACTTCTGTGTCTATCCTTTAACATTTCTTGCAGGACCTCAGAGTGTACCAATCCAGAACTTCTGGTTCTGACACTTCCTTCTGAGTTACCATGCGGCTGACTTCAGAACTTATGATCCTTGTTGTTTTGCTTGCAGCAGCACGCTGTTCCTGTCTTTCATTTATTTTTATTTCTTATCATTTTTAATATTAAATCTTTTTTTATTAACATAAAAAAACATAAAAATATTTTCCTTTTAATTTATTTCTTTAAGACAAAAACATTTTTTAAACAAGTCCATTTCTTTCTTATATTATACATTTCAATATGGTTGTAATAATAACTTAGGGCTTATTTTTACTTGCAATCCCCATTCGTACATATGTACCCCCACCCCCTAAATATTGTAATAGCGTAGAATTTCATTTTCCGCAATTTACTATTTTCCTTATACTGTATAGTAATTAGGTGTGTATGGCAAGAGATAAAATCAAAAAGTAGATAACCCTAATCAAAGATTAAATGCATGCAAATCAAACACACTATTCACACATGCACCCTTAGGGTTAACTCCACTTGTTGCGTAAAAAATGGCCATGTTACACATGTGGGATGTCTTAGCACAAACAAAATATAAGATCATAGTCCCTCGACGATGCTATCAAAGTTGCCTTTCAAAATAATCTTAGTCCCTAAAGAAAAATGCTAATTCATCTCACAATATTGCTATCATGATCATACGATGACCCAACGCCCGTCCCTTCACATCCGATGATGCGGCTTCTTACCAAAACAATGGTAAGATAGAAACATCTAAAGGAGGAGGAAAAGCACATCTAAGACCTTATGAGTAGGTAGGTTCACTCTCAGTTACTCGCTTGCTCACAACAAAAACATTTTATACACCAACACTCTCATTTTGAAACACTTTTGAAAACAACACTTTGTACGCGTTCTTATATAAACGAGAGCCATTACAAAGAAAACCCTTTTCAAAATCACTTTCAAAAACACATCCCACAAACACCTCTTTGAACTATTTTCAAAACAACACTTTGTACGCGTTCTTGTAGAAGCGAGAGCCATTACAAAGTTACATTTTCAAAATACTTTCAAAACCCACACCACAAACACATTCAAACAAAAAGCAAGTAATCTAGAAAGTAACTAAGAGCCCATGGAAAACCATGGATGAAAAGGGTGCTAATACCTCCCCTTTTCATAATCTACCCCTCGAACTCAAGAAAACCTCTCTAAAGGTCTTTCCTGTGCTTTTTCAGCTTTCCTTTTGGATAAAAGAAAAGTCGGTGGTGACTCTTGCTAAACCGCAAAATTTGCGAATACAAACGCAAAACACCTCAAGCCAGTTCTCCCACCATATCACCAGTATCAAGACACTCTCAAACATTTTGTATATCATAACTGGTTTCTTGCTCTGAAAGTAAAACAGGAACAAAACTCTAGTAAATACAGAAGTAGATGCATCAAAAACTCCATCAAAAGCTCTGATCATAATAAACTTCAGGGAAGTATTTTGTCTATCTGAATATTCAACTCAGGGGGAGAACTTAAAATACTTTATGTTCTTTCTGTTTTTATTGAAATATCCTAGTTTTTGTCATCATCAAAAAGGGCGAGATTGTTAGAACATAGTTTGATTCTACAACACTTGTAAGAGTTTTTATGATAACAAAAGCAAAGAACATTTATGCTCTCTAAAATTATATTTTGTTTTTTAGAGAAGTTGTGATGTAAGAAGATCAAAAGGTAAGGTACAAAGTTGTTTCTGCTGTGATTGTAAACATCTCTTAAAAAGTTCTGATGAAAGAAGATCAGTAGATGCGCTAAAAAGATGTTTCAACTCTGACTATAAAACTCTTTGAGAGAAGCTCTATCGCTGCAATCAGGATTTCATGGCTTTTATCTTCAATGTTTTAAAGCAAGCAACAATGGATACTTCAATATTCTGAAGCGTTACAAATCAAATATTTCCATTCAAGAGTAACGACTGGAAGGGAACAAGGATATTTATTTTTGGAAAGCACCTTAATTGTCATTGATCAAGTTTCCAAATGCTCATCCATGCTTTGCCTATTTAAACAAGCCTTGAGGATAAATCATTTATGATTTACACACGCACAACAACGTTGCTATCATCTCTCATCCTCAAACGTTCAACATTTTTAAATTGTGTAAAACATCACTGTCTTGTGATACTAATTAACTAGAAACACTATTGTACACTCTTTATTCATACTTTATTTAGTGAATTTCCTAGAGAAAAATTGGGTTGTGGTTATACTCAAGAAGACTTTGGAATTTGTCAAAGTAGATTTGTAATCAAGATTGATTAGTGGATTAAGACCTCGTTGGAGAGAGGCGAAATCACCTTGGCGGGTGGACTGGAGTAGTTTGAGTTCAAATGAACCAGGATAAAAATCAACATGTTCTTTTTATTAAGTTTAAGATCCCAATTCAACCCCCCTTCTTGTGTTTTTCCATTCTTCAGCGAGGAGCTGGAAACACGTAGAGATTCCTGTTGAGGTGGATCATGTTAATGCTGAATTTCATATCCCAGATGTAGTCGAAAAAGCAAAAGATGCTGAGGAAGTTGAGGAAACTATTGATGACTACCTATTGGTAAGAGATAGAACGAGAAGAGTCATCAAGCCACCTCAAATAATTGGGTATGCAGATCTTATAGCTTATGCCTTAATATCTGCAGTGAGGTTCTAGACGAAGAACCTAGAGACTATAAGGAAGTTATGAGGATTCGAAATAAGTCTGAATGGATGAAGGTCATGGATGATGAGATGAAATATCTTCATGATAATAACACTTGGGAACTGATCAAGAAACCTGTTGGAGCCAGGTTAGTCAGTTGTAAATGAATTTTCAAAGTTAAGGAAGGAATCGAATGAGTAACATCGAAAAGATACAAGGCAAGGTTGGTTGCAAGGGGTTTCACTCAGAAAGAAGGTTTCGACTTCAATGATGTGTTTTCTCCTGTTGTGAAGTACATGTCCATTTGAATATTGCTTTCCATGGTGGTACAGTTCGACCTTGATGTAAGTGTTTGTTAGCAACAATTTTGGTAAAATAATGACTTGTTAATGTTTTGCTAAACGTCTTAACATTTGGAGCAAAACTGTTTTGAATGATGTCAAAGCAGATGTCTTCATGTTTAAGTTATATGTCATATTTTCATGTGTGGAATAATTGAGGATTTGTGACTCACAAGCTGCAAAAAATATGGAGGAATATTTTTCAAATTGCATGAATTTTATCTTAACCTGTTTTTATGGAAATATTCAAAATATTTGAATATTTGATTTTAAGCCCAAGCCCACAGCTGCGCATATATAAGGACTTGCTTCCTTATTCAAAGAAAAGCAACTTTTGAAGAAGAATACTTTCTTTCTGATTAGAAGTATGGGATTTTTATTTGTAATACACTCTAAGTATTAGTTTAGATACTTGAGTTGTTATTTGAGTTGTTAATTGTGTATCATTCATAAGCTTTTAAGCATTGAATGATTTAAGTGTTTCAAACTTATTAATTCTGTGAAGTTCTTCATTGTAAGTAATTGAAGGGATTTGAGGATGGCCTCATACCTAAGTGATTCTTAGGTAGAAGTTTAGCTTGGTTAGTGATTAAATGATTAGATCGTAAACTGGTTGTTTACTGAGGGTATTTGAATTGATACTATTTAGTGAACTTGTCCCTGGCTTGGTATCCCCCAGAGTAGGTGTTGTTGTACACTGAACTTGGTGAACAATCTCTTGTGTTTTTATTGCTTTTGATTTTACTTCACCTTACTTGCAAACATATATTTGTGTCGTGACATCTCATTCGACATCACATATCTGATACCAGAATTTCAATTGGTATTAGAGCAAGCATCCTGCTCTTTATCTGGGTGAGATCTAGGGAAGATACTTTATGGTACAATAGACAAGGAAGGAGGATTTGTGAACAGACCACCCATTATGGATGGAAGAAATTATGACTACTGGAAACCATGTATGGTTGCCTTTTTAAAGTCCTTAGACAGCAGGGCTTAGAAAGATATTTTAAGAGGATGGAAACACCTTATCAAATTGGGAGAAAATGGAGAACCTACTTTTGAATTAAAACTAGAATAATATTGGTCTAAGGAAGAAGATGAAATTGTTCTTGGAAATTCTAAAGCCTTGAATGCTATATTCAATGGAATTGACAAGAATATTTTTAGATTGGTGAATACATGTGAAGTTGCTAAGGATACATGGCGGATTCTTCAATCTACTTATGAAGGCACATCCAAAGTTAAGATGTCAAGACTTTAGCTGCTCACCACATAATTTGAGAATTTGGGAATGAATGATGATGAAAGTATAAATGACTTCCTTATGAACATTCTTGAAATTGCTAATGCCTCCAGTGATTTAGGAGAGAAAATACTTGAAGATAAATTGGTGAGAAAGATGCTCAGGTCTCTTCCCAAGAGATTTGATATGAAAGTAACTGCTACAGAAGAAGCTCAAGACATTGACAAAATGAAAGTGGATGACCTTGTTGGATCCCTTCTAACATTTGAATTAAGCATCAATGAAAGATCTGAAAAGAAAAACAAAAGCACAGCCTTTGTATCTAATACTGAAGATGAAGAAGAGGACTATGATCTGGATACAGATGGAGGAATATCAAATGCCTTAGCTATGCTTGGAAGATAATTTAATAAATTGATAAAAAGAATGGATCGAAACCAAAGATCAAATGTCAAGAACATCTCATCTGACATCCATAAGTAAAATGAGATGGGAAGAAAAAGAGCTAAAGAAAAATCTTCTCAAGGGAAGGGAATACAATGTCATGAATGTGAAGGCTTTGGGCACATTAGAGCTGAATGTCCTATATATCTTAAGAAACAGAAGAAGAATCTATTTGTTACTTGGTATGAAGAAGACTCAGAGAGTGATCTTGAAGAATCTGCCAAATATGTTAAAGCATTGACAAGAAAATATGTATCTGATGAAGAGTCTAGTGATGGGAAACTAACCTTTGATGAGTTAGCTGCTTCATACAAAGAATTATGTCTCAGAAATGCAGAAGTGTGTCTTGAAGGGGAGAAATAGAAAGCCATCATAACTCATCTGAAGGAGGAAAGGGAAGAGCGTCTTAAAACTATTTCTGATCTGGAAAGTGAAGTGTCCTCTCTAAATTCAAATCTTGATAGAATGGTCAAATCTCTCAAAATGTTGAATAATGGGTCCGACACATTATATGAAATTCTCCAAGCAAGAAGAGGGACATGAGATAAGAGTGGTTTAGGTTTCGATGAGAAAAAGGAACCTAACTCAGAACAGCCTGCATCTGTTTCCACATGCCAAGCCTAAACCAAAGATGTCAAATCAGATGTCTCAACATGTGGGCAAACATCATGATAAGAAAGGACATCTTGGGAAACCTCATGTGAAGAAAGGACATCATAGCAAACCTCATGGGAAGAAAAAGCTTAATCACACCAGAGAGAATCCCCAACCCTGGAGATGTCATCATTGTGGAAGGCTTGGACATATAAGGCCCTTATATTTCAAGTTCTATGGATATCCTAAAAATACTCCTCTTTCCAAAACTGATAAGATTCCCCAAAGAAGCAAAACGAAGAAATAGCGGGTTCCCAAGTCCAATGTTGGTAGTATAATTTCTCACACCTCTCTCAGAGTATCAACCAAAGATGACTGGTACTTTGATAGTGGCTGTTCTAGACACATGACATGTGTCAAGAATCTGTTGGTGGATGTCAAATCTCACTCCACCAGTTATGTGACTTTTGGTGATGGAGAAAAAGGTGAAATCAAAGGTGTTGGCAAGCTTGACTATTCAGGAGTTCCTAAGCTTGATAATGTGTTACTTGTTAAAGGGTTAAAAGCTAACCTAATAAGTATAAATCAACTATGTGATCAAGGATTCAAAGTTAACTTCACCAAGGAAGAAGGTCTTGTGTGCAATGAAAAGAATGAAGTTGTTATGAAAGGAATCGGATCTAAAGACAACTGTTATCTATGGGTTCCTCAAGAGTTGAACCTCTCCTCAACGTGTTTTATCCAAAGAGAATGAGGTTAAACTATGACATCAAAAATTGGGGCACATACATCTGAAAGGGATGAAAAGAATTATATCTGAAGAAGTAGTGAGAGGGATTCCTAAGCTCAAAATAGAAGAAGGAAGGGTATGTGGTGATTGCCAAATTAGAAAGAAGACTAAGATGTCACATCAGAAGATTAAACATCTTACTACATCAAAAGTTTTGGAACTTCTTCACATGGACTTGATGGGACCTATGCAGGTTGAAAGTCTTGGTGGTAAGAAGTATGCATATGTTGTTGTAGATGACTTTTCTAGATACACATGGATAAGCTTTATCAGAGAAAAATCAGAAACTTTTGAAGTGTTCAAAGATCTTTGTCAAAAACTTCAAAGGGAAAAGGAAAGTCATGTCATAAGAATTAGGAGTGATCATGGAAAGGAATTTGAGAACAACAAATTTGCTGAGTTTTGCTCCTTTGAAGGAATCAGCCATGAATTCTCTTCTCCCATTACTACTCAACATAATGGGATTGTAGAATGCAAGAATAGAACTCTCCAAGAATCTGCCAGAGCTATGATTCATGCTAAGAAGCTACCCTACCATTTTCGGGTTGAAGAAATGAATACTGCGTGCTATATCCATAACAGAGTCACTCTTAGGAAAGGCACTTCAGCTACTTTGTATGAAATATGGAGGGGAAGAAAACCAATCGTTAAATACTTTCATGTTTTTGGAAGTAAATTTTACATCTTAGATGATCATGAACAAAGGAGGAAGATGGATCCCAAGAGTGATGAAGGAATATTCCTGGGTTACTCTACAAACAATAGAGCATACAAAGTTTTAAACTCCATAACCAAAGTTATGATGGAGTCAATAAATGTTACTATTAATGATAGTGGATGGAATATTGAAGAAGATGTCTCAAAAGATGTTGGAACATCTTTGCCTGATAGTCCAACTGGATCAAATGACAAAAGTATTGATCCCCCTCAAAAAGATCCCCAGCCCAGTCACCTCGATAAAGGACCTTCAATTAGAACTCATAAAGATCATCATAAGGAGCTTATCATAGGAGATCCAAACAAAGGAGTTACTACCAGATCAAGAGAAGGAATATCAAACTCTTGCTTTGTATCAAAACATGAGCCTAAGAATGTTAAAGGGGCCCTAGCTAATGTGTTCTGGATTAATGCTATGCAAGAGGAGCTGGAACAACTCAGTAGGAATAAAGTTTGGGATCTGGTTCCAAGACCTGAAGGGACAACTGTGATTGGCACTAAATGGGTTTACAAGAATAAATCTGATGAAAAAGGGGTGGTCACTAGAAATAAGGAAAGTTTAGTTGCACAAGGATACACTCAAATTGAAGGAGTGGACTTTGATGAAGCCTTTGCTCCTGTGGCTAGACTTGAATCAATCAGACTACTATTGGGAGTTGCATGCATTTTGAAATTTAAATTGTTTCAAATGGATGTAAAGAGTGCCTTCTTAAATAGGTACCTAAATGAAGAAGTTTTTGTTGAACAACCAAAAGGATTTGTTAATCCAATTTTTCCTAAACATGTTTATAAACTGAAGAAAGCTCTGTATGGATTGAAGCAAGCTCCAAGAGCTTGGTATGAGAGACTGACAGAATTCCTTGGGGAGAATGGATATAGGAAAGGTGGCATAGACAAAACCCTCTTTGTCAAAGAAGAAGGGGAGATTATGATTTCTCAAATTTATGTTGATGATATTGTATTTCGTGGGATGTCAAATGAGATGGTTCAACATTTTGTCAAGAAAATGCAGTCTGAATTAAAAATGAGTCTTGTTGGTGAATTAACCTATTTTCTTGGTATGCAAGTTAAACAAATGGAAGACTCCATATTTTCATCTCAGAGAAAGTATGCCAAGAATATAGTGGAGAAGTTTTGGATGGAGAATGCCAGTCACAAAAGAACCGTTGCTCCCACACATCTGAAGTTGACTAAAGATGAAAAAGGAGTAAGTGTAGATCAAAGTCTCTACAGAAGCATGATAGGAAGTCTTCTATATCTCACAGCTAGCAGACCAGACATTTCCTTTGTTGTAGGGGTGTGTGCAAGATATCAAGATGATCCTAAAATTAGCCATCTCAACCATGTGAAGAGGATTCTTAAATATGTGAATGGGACAAGTGACTATGGTATGCTATACTCTCATGGATCAAATTCTGCCTTAAATGGTTTTTGTGATGTTGATTGGGCAGGAAGTGATGATGGTAGAAAGAGTACATAAGGAGGATTCTTATTTCTGGGAAATAATCTCATATCTTGGTTCAACAAGAAGCAAAATTATGTGTCTCTGTCCACTGTTGAGGCTGAGTACATTGCTGCAGGAAGTAGTTGTTCTAAATTGGTTTGGATGAAACAAAAGTTAACAAAATACAATGTCAAACAATATGTCATGACATTATTCTGTGACAATTTAAGCGCCATAAACATTTCAAAGAATCCCATTCAACACAGCAGGACCAAGCATATTGACATCCGTCATCACTTCATAAGAGAGCTTGTTGAAGAAAAAATTATTGCCTTAGAACATGTAGCCACTGAATTGCAATTGGCTGACATCCTCACAAAGGCTTTGGATGCTAATAAATTTAATAATTTAATAAGAAAATTAGGGATGTGTTTTTATGAGTGTTTGTAGCAATTAAAAGTGTGTGGGAATATCATTAAAGTGATATTGTATTATTTGTGTTTCAAACAAATAAATTTTAGAAAGCAATCATTACAAGACTGCCTCAAATTGTTTCCCACGCGCTACAACAATTATTTTCTCTACTTTCACAAACTCTTCATTCTCCTTCACATAAAAAGAACCCTTGCCGTTCTTCATCTCCTTGCTAGAAAATTTTCAAACATGTCTCAACATCAAACATCATCTTCCTCAAAACCTGCCAATGAAAATCTTTCCCTTGACAGAGTACTAGATGTTACTTCTCTCTCAATGATCCCTCCTCTTGAGAAAAAGGTCAAGAAACCTAGATCATCACCAGTTAAGAAATGAAGGAAACTCTTCTTCTACTACTGACAATAGAACTCAAGAAGAAAGTGTTAATATTGATAGAAGCATCAGAAGGCTAGGAGACAGAGTATTAAATGAAGGCTTTGCTATTCCTGGGATTTCTACTCCCCTTGCTCACATGCCTTATCCTTATGACAAAGGAAGTAACCCTAAAAATACTACTGCTGAATCATCCAAGAAAGATGTTGCTGAAAGAAAACTTGAGAAGCTTGCTACCTCTGCCCTAAAAGTAGTGTAAGAAGAAAATGTTGATCAAGATGTTGAGGAAAATGTTGAACAAGATGGTACTTCCTCCAAGGACGCAAAAGCTCAAAATGCTGACAATGTAGTCAATGTAGAACAATTGTCTAACAATGAGCTCATTACTAATATTGTACCTGGTATTGCAAGAAGACTAAAATCTAGGAAAATGAAGGATACAAGTGTCACACCCCCTCCCAAGACAATCAAGAAGAAAACCATGTATAGACCCCCAAAAACAGGAAATAAAGTGGTCCTCTGATACGGTGACAAAACCGACTATTATATACTGGATTTGTATTTTTTGTTCGCAAATATCGCGGTAAGCAAGAGTCACCACCGCCTTTTATTTTATCCAAAAAAGGAAAGGATGAAAAGAACAGAAAAATACCCTTTCGAGAGTTTTCTGAGTAAGGGGGTAGTGTAGCGATAAAAAATGTAGCGGGGTAAATCGGAGATCGAATTATTGATTAATTCGTCTCACAAAAGCAAGAGTCGCCACCGCGCTTTATTGTTTCCAAGGGAAAAGGGGAAAGAGCGAAATAAAACCCTAAATATGCAATGTAAATAATACTTTTTTAAAAGTAATAAAAATACAAGGCGTTTTTGAAAAGATCTATGGTTCGGGGGTTGGTTATACAATGGGAAGGTATTATCACCCAATGCATCTATAGTACTCTATAGGAACCTTTTGAAATATCTGTTTATTAAAATTGTTCGTTTGATAAAAAATAAATCGTTTTGGCCGAAAAGGGATACGGATAGGTTTTTGAAGATACGACGACCTAACGTCGAAGTTTTTGCTTAAAGGGTATAAGTTTTGAAAAGGTTGAAATTTCGAAGGCAAATTATCCTAAGTTTTAATGAAAAATGCAAATATTCGCGCGATTAGATTTGAGGACATGAAGTCAACAAATTTATCGTTTTTCCTTTGGATTTAAACGTAAACGGAGTAAACAGATAAATATGAAGTAAATAAACGAAAAAAAATATGCGGATCATGATTAAGTACAATAATTAAATGATAGACTAAATGATATAATGCATTTTGGATTTAATATTAATATTAGTAAAAAGAAAGTATTTCAATTGTTTCTCCATTTTTACGTATTTTTGATATTAATAAATGCAACGAGAATTAATTAAGGGGAATAAAGTGTTTTTTTTAAGTTTTTACGTTTCTATTTTTATGTTTTTGATATTAATATAAAAGGTTATTAATATTTTTTAGAATTATTAAATAACTAAATTAATTAAACTTAAAAAAGGTTATTAACGTAACTCTAATTAAAAGAGAATATTTAAAATTATCAAATTAACTCTTAAATGTTGAACTAATAAAATTAATTATTAAAATGATTAATTAAATTATGCTTATTAATTGAATTGCTAACTATTAAAACTAAAATCCTAAAAGGAAATAAAATGATAGAATGGGGGGTGCATTGGCAACGCGCTGGGCTTAGAGCAGGATAAGGCCCATTTGAGAATAGAAGCAGGGGGGTGTAAAAACCATTCGTTTGGGCTTTAAGGTAGTAAAACGGGTTTGGGTCCAAAACAATGCTAATTGGTTTTAGGGTTAAACAATATGTGTTTAGTTGTTAAGGGATTTAGGTTTTGGTCCTGGCCGAAACGGCGCTCATGCTCGCCTTCATCTTCTTCGTCTTCGCGCGTGATATCCTCTTCGTATGAGCTCCTGAAATCGTCCCCTGTTTCCGGCCACCAGCAACCCAATCTTCCTCTTCCCTCCAACGCGAGCTTAAGGCAAACGACGGATTCGGTAAGCTTATGTTTGGATTCGCTTAGGGTTTATTTTATTTCGTTAAGGGTTTTGCTACTGCATGCGTTTATTTTACTTTATTCTTGATCCTAATTTCATGTTATGTTAATGGTGATATGGAGGTTCTGAAAAAAATGGATGAAATGGTACCTTTGGAGCTGGAGGAGGGGATTTGAGTCTGCTTAGGAGGCCGGACGGCAACGAGGGACACACGGGATGCTTGCTTCAGTTTGGTACCCTGGTATTCGTTCTTGATTCTTTACTGTACTCTTTGCGTTGCTTTGAACATTATGTCGCCTTGAATGCTTCCTTTGATGCTTCTGAATGCTTCCTTGGCTACTGTTGAAACGCTTACTTTTGACTAGCGTGATGCTGTTGACACTTTTTCTTCTTCTTTTCTGATTTTTGTACACTTTGTGGAATTGGCTTATGATGAACTCTGAGGTTTAGGCCATGTTGTTATGGTTTGATTTTGGTTATGTTTGGATAATGCAGTAAATTTGGAAATGGTTTAATGCAGTAAGTGTTTTGAAATGGTGTAGAGGTTTGATGGTTCAGACAGTAGGAAGTGTTTTATGTGATATTGGTTTAAGTATTGCAGTAGGTTCTTGCAGGTTTGGCCATGTTTACTGGTTTGACAGTAGCAGGTTTCGGTAAAATGCAGGTTTGTGGTTTATGTAAATGCAGATTGAACGGTTTTTTTAGGTCATATTTATGGTTTTTGGAATGATTCTTGTGATATTGGCTTGGTGGCTCAATCAAGGTACTGAGGTTTAGGCCATATTGTTTTTGTTTTGAAAATGGTTCTGCTGGTTTAGCCGTATGCAGGTTTATGGTGATTGAGGTTTTTTTAAAAAACTTTTTAGGCCTTGAAATGGTTTATGCAGTTTGTTTTTGAACAATTGCTTTTGCTTTGGTAATCTTTGGTATCTGTTGTGTACTCTGAACTTGAAAGGGTTTTTTGTTCTCTTATATCAATTGCTTGGCATTTTTTATGTTTTTTGTCTCAGGTTTACGTTAGCTGGAGGTTTGAATATTTTACAAACTTCTTGGCCTTCTGCATCACACTGCTACAGCAGTTTTGTTTGTATTCTACTCTTGTGTTTCTCCTTTTACTGTAATTCTGCAGTAGCTTTGTCTTATAATTCTTTCTGCCTAAACCAAAACCTACAAAACCAATTTCTTTTCTCTCTTCTCTCTCATGGGTACATTTAATATATAAAATGATATAATGTACTATTATTCTGAAAATGCAAAGGGCTGGAATATGATGAATGAGGAAATATAGGTTGCTTGCACATTGTTTTGATACTGCATAATTCTTCTTTTGTCTTGCATGGGAGCCTATGTTATTTGGCTTCTTCTTACCTCTATGCATGTTTACGTTACACTTTGGCCTTGGTTTGTGTACATTGTATATGCTGTTTGAAAATTATGCAGATGATGCTGATTTTGAAATATGTCGTGGACTTTGAAAATGCAATTGATTTGAAAAAATGCAGTTTTTACTTTAAAACAATTTGACAAAACATGAATTTGTGCATGTTTTAAAATGTGCATTCATTTTATGAAATAAAATTCCTCCTTTTTTGTGAACCGGGAGAAATCCCGTGATTTGCAAAAAAGGGTAAACTGATTCCAGCCGTTTGCCTTTAATGATGAACATTAAATTTATTTTCCGCTTTTAATTATTTATTCAAATCTGACTTTTCTTTTAATTGTTTTTGCAGGTAAATTTAAATGAGCAGACAAGAGGCATTGGATAGAAGATGAAGATTTAGAATTTAGGAAAATAGTTTTTTTTTTTTACTTTAAGCATTTATGTAATTGCTATTATAAATATTTTGTAATAACACAATATTTAAATGATAATTGTAATAAATAGAATAAAGTGAATAAAATTCTATTATTTAAAAATTAATTCTTTTTTCTTTCCAATTATTTATCTATTGTTTATAATTCTTTAAATTATATAATAACTGAAAATCAAATCCAATCATTTAAATTCAGAATGATAAACAAATAAATAAACATCATTGGCCAATTAACAATTTTAGTTATTTAATTCATTATTCATAATATTCTAAATTATAATAATTAAAAAATAGAATTTAATTATTTAACCTAGAATGATAAAGAATTAAATAATCATTGTTGACCAATTAATAAACCCATTCTCAAAATGTTTATTTCGTTATTCATAAGTCTTTAAATTATATAACAATTGAAAATAGATTTCAATTATTTAAATTTAAGACTATAAATAATTAATAAACGTCATTTAAGTCTTGATCAGTTGATAAATTTAGCGTTCAACAAATAAATAGCACTCGACTCGAAACAGTTATGAATTTTTAAGATCAATAGATCAAAACACTTGTAATGTAATGATGCAGATGGGAGATGGTATCTTAGGTCAAAATTTGGGGTACAACAGCTGCCCCTATTTAAGTTTCTTCTATCCGGAGATATGAAGATCAAAATCTTCGTTTCGACGAGATTGAAGGTACTTAAATACATAATTACGCAAATTTTGTCCTAAGATGCCATCATCATGCAGTGATATGAATGTAGTGCTTGAATTCACAGAGAAAGATATTGTACAAAACAAGACAATGCTGGAGGAATCGAACACCAACAAAACATAGAGACATGAATTATACGCTACTGGGGAAACGAGCTATCGACTTCAAACGACAGACTCCTGATAGCGAATAAAATTGAGGGGATACGACCTCTGTCCCTAACAAAGAGGGCGCCTTGCATAGGCCGTAAAAGATTATTGACCCAAAACAGTGAGTTCACAACCCAAGGTCGAAGATAGACAAAAAGTATCAAATTTGCTGATGACGAGTTACCGACTTCTGAAGGTAAAATTCATAACAAACTTTCTCCGCGAGATTTTCGGAGAGATACCAATTAATGCTGAAGTAATAAGATTGTAGATACGCAGGTTGTTCAAATAAAGAAGCTGCCGCTTGCTGTTGTCCAAAGCAAATACCAATAACATACAAGTTGCTCAAATAAAGAGGCTGCCACTTGCTGTCGTCCAAAGAAAATACCGATAACATACAAGCTGCTCAAATAAAGAGGCTGCCACTTGCTGTCGTCCAAAGAAAATACCGATAACATACAAGCTGCTCAAATAAAGAGACTACCACTTGCTGTATTCTAGAAAAGTAATAACGTACAAGTTGCTCAAGTAAAGAGACCGCCGCTTGCCGTTTTCAAAAAGTAAATGACACACTAGTAGCTCGTGAAGAACTGCTGCTCGGCGCTTTCAAAAAGGTAAATGACGCACTAGTAGCTCATGAAGAACTGCTGCTCGGCGCTTTCAAAAGTAAATGACGCACTAGTAGCTCGTGAAGAACTGCTGCTCGGCGCTTTCAAAAAAGTAAATGACGCACTAGTAGCTCATGAAGAGCTGCTGCTCGGCGCTTTCAAAAAAGTAAATGACGCACTAGTAGCTCGTGAAGAACTGCTGCTCGGCGCTTTCAAGATATAAATGACGCACTAGTAGCTCGTGAAGAACTGCTGCTCGGCGCTTTCAAAAAAGTAAATGACGCACTAGTAGCTCGTGAAGAGCTGCTGCTCGGATCTTTCAAGAAGTAACGTACAAGTTGCTCATGAAGAGTTGCCGCTTGTCGTTTTCCAACGGTGTCTATGACGTACAAGTTGCTCATGAAGAGCTGCCGCTTGTCGTTTTCCCAAAATAATTCAGAAGGAAACTGCGAAGATATTGGCAGAGAATAAAAATCTTCGCCAAAGAGAACCCTGAATCAATCCTTCCCGAGGAGATCACATACTTAAAGGTGCAAAATAAATGTACCAACCGTCTAGGTCGCAAACTCACTGGGGAAAATTAAAGAGATAGCCCATACAAGAGGCAACAACTTCATCTAGGAATAAACCAGAGAGAACACAGTCAAACAAGACTCCACCCAATGAGAAAATAACTCGATTGGGGAATTTATTCTATCCAGAAATGGACAAGGTAAGCTGAATCAAAATCATCCACGAGGATTAGCTCAGTTGGGGAATTTAGAAAGGAAACACATTTTCTGCCTAAGCTAACCTTCTACTTGGAAGGACAAAAATGTACGTTGTTCGAATAAACAACGTACGACCCAAAATCAACGGCAAACATGGTATGCATGCTGATATGAGTGTAAATGAATAAATGAATGTTATGCTGACAAAACAGACAGATGGGATATCTTGAAGACAATATGCCATCTCAGCAAAATAGATACTCGGCCAATCCTGAGAAGACGGATTATACCCGGAACTGGAAACACAGAGCAATGTCGGAGCGTAACGCTACAAGGCTCAAGTCTTTTGAGGAGAAAAGTATTCAAATCCAAACTTACAACACCAATAAACCACTGGCATGAGACGAAGTGTACCGCACTTCAGGGTCTCCCAAACAAAGGTATCCCAAACAACACTTAACTGGAGCAACTGGGGAGTCACCAAACTTAATACCACTAGAAACACAAGTTTAACACAACCAACACCTCATGACGATTCGAAAGAAAACAGGTTCATCAAACAAGTATAAGTTACTGCACTATTTTGCATTTCATGGCTTGACCATCTTCGGAACGACTGTTAATATTCCTTTCGTTATTCACGACACTTTTTTTTTTAAAATAAGGATATTTTAAATACTTTGTTTCGAATATTGCCGTAAAAATTAAGATTTTGCCCACAGAAGGTAAATGCTCAAATTTCATTAATAAGATGGTAGTTCGCTAAGAACGCGACTCCAACGATTTACAAAAATGTGGGAAATAGTACATGAAATAAAAGGTTATACAAAAACAATGATCACTATTCTCCCTAACAACTTTGAATTCCAGAATGTGCTCAGATGCCAAGACTGATTTGACCAGAAGTTTGCCTAAGTGAAATACTTCTTGACTGCATCGGCGTTCATGGGACGCGGAAGATCTTCACCGTCCATATTGGTGAGAATCAAGGCACCTCCAGAGAAAACTTTCTTAACGACATACGGTCCTTCATAATTCGGAGCCCACTTGCCCCTAGAATCAGGTTGGAAAGGTAATATCTTCCTGAGCACAAGGTCACCTTCTCTGAACTCGCGCGATCGAACCTTCTTATCAAAAGCCTTCTTCATTCTCTGCTGATACAATTGACCGTGACACAACGCTGTCAATCTCTTCTCTTCGATTAAATTCAACTGATCATATCTACTTTGACACCATTCGGCCTCAGAAAGTTTAGCTTCCATCAACACTCTCAGAGACAGAATCTCAACCTCCACCGGGAGTACGGTTTCCATACCATAAACTAGGGAAAAAGGGGTTGCGCCTGTTGAAGTTCGAACTGAAGTAAGGTACCCGTGCAGGGCAAACGGAAGCATTTCATGCCAATCCTTATAAGTTACCACCATCTTCTGGACAATCTTCTTGATATTCTTGTTAGCAGCTTCAACAACTCCATTCATCTTCGGTCTGTAAGGAGAAGAATTATGATGTTCGATCTTGAACTCTTCACAAAGCTCTCTCATCATCTTGTTATTCAAATTCGAACCATTATCAGTGATGATCTTGCTCGGGATACCGTATCGACAAATGATCTGATTCTTGATAAATCTGACTACCACTTGTCTGGTTACATTAGCATAAGATGCTGCTTCCACCCATTTAGTAAAATAATCGATCGCTACCAAGATGAAACGATGACCATTTGAAGCTTTGGGTTCAATCATCCCAATCATATCAATGCCCCACATAGAGAAAGGCCAAGGTGAAGATATAACATTGAGGAGGGTCGGCGGCACGTGCATCCTGTCCGCATAAATTTGGCATTTATGACATTTCTTCACATACTTGCAGCAATCGGATTCCATTGTTATCCAATAGTAACCAGCTCTCAACATCTTTCTAGCCATTGCATGTCCATTGGCATGAGTGCCAAAGGATCCTTCATGCACTTCTTGCATCAGCATGTCTGCCTCACGTCTGTCTACACATCTGAGCAAGACCATGTCATAATTCCTCTTATACAAAACTTCTTCATTGAGAAAGAAACTGCTTGCTAATCTTCTCAACGTCTTCCTATCTTTACTGGATGCCCCAGGCGGATACTCTTGAGTTTGAAGAATACGTTTAATGTCGTAGAACCATGGTTGGTCGTTGGTGACCTCTTCTACTGAGAACACATCAGCAGGTTTGTCGAGACGCATAACTCGGATTGTAGGTACGTCGTTCCAATCATTCACTTGAAACATTGAAGACAAAGTAGCTAAAGCATCAGCCATTTGATTCTCGTCTCTAGGGATGTGATGTAATTCCACCTTGTTGAAGAAAGTTAACAACCTTCTAGCATAGTCTCTGTAAGGGATCAAACCAGGATGACGAGTCTCCCATTCTCCTTTGATTTGATTAATCACCAATGCCGAATCTCCGTAAATATCAATAATCTTAATCCTTAGGTCCACTGCTTCTTCGAGACCCATAATACATGCCTCATACTCCGCCATGTTGTTCGTGCAGTCAAATTTCAATCTTGCCGTGAACGGGATATGAGTACCTCGGGGAGTGACGATGATTGCCCCAATTCCATTTCCATAAGAGTTCACAGCTCCGTCAAATATCAAACCCCAACGGGATTCAGGATCAGGTCCTTCTTCAGGTACTGGCTCTTCACAATCTTTAGCTTTCAAGTACATAACATCTTCATCTGGGAAATCAAACTTGATGGATTGATAATCGTCAATTGGTTGGTGAGCCAAATGATCGGCTAAAATACTCCCATTGATTGCTTTCTGAGTGTGATACTCAATGTCATATTCAGATAACAACATCTGCCAACGGGCTATTCTTCCAGATAAGGCGGGTTTCTCAAAGATGTACTTGATCGGATCCATTTTCGAGATCAACCAAGTGGTGTGGTTAATCATATATTGGCGCAGACGGCGAGTAGCCCAAGCTAAAGCACAACAGGTTTTCTCAAGCAATGAGTATCGAGACTCACAGTCTGTGAATTTCTTACTCAAATAATATACGACATGTTCCTTTCTTCCAGTCTC
Source organism: Vicia faba (assembly GCA_948472305.1). Taxonomy (NCBI): domain Eukaryota; kingdom Viridiplantae; phylum Streptophyta; class Magnoliopsida; order Fabales; family Fabaceae; genus Vicia; species Vicia faba. The sequence goes on along the minus strand of OX451741.1, from coordinate 815,676,214 downwards.
ATCTTGTTGACCAAGCACACAACCCATGGAATCCTCCATTATAGTCAGGTACATAATCAAAGGTCTTCCTTCCACTGGAGGAATCAAAATGGGAGGTTCCAGCAAATATTCTTTGATGCTGTCAAAAGCTCTCTGACAATCTTCTGTCCACTCATATCCTTGGTTCTTTCGGAGAAGCTTGAAAATCGGCCCACAGGTAGCAGTCATATGAGATATAAATCTAGAAATGTAGTTCAGTCTCCCAAGGAATCCTCTTACTTGTTTTTCCGTCTTGGGTGCGGACATTTCCCGAATAGCTTTGACTTTATCAGGATCTACTTCAATACCTCTCTGACTGACAATGAAACCCAGAAGTCTTCCAGAACGAACACCAAAAGTGCACTTGTTGGGATTCAGACGGAGTTTGTACTTCCTCAAACGCTGGAATAACTTCAACAAATGTTCCAAGTGATCTTCCTCAGTCTGTGATTTGGCAATCATGTCATCTACATACACTTCTATCTCTTTATGCATCATATCATGGAACAAAGCAGTCATGGCCCTTTGGTATGTTGCGCTGGCATTCCTCAAACCAAACGGCATAACCCGATAACAAAATGTTCCCCACGGTGTAATGAAAGCGGTCTTCTCCATATCTTCTAGTGCCATCTTGATTTGATTGTAACCAGAGAAGCCATCCATGAAGGAAAAGACTTTGAACTTGGCGGTACTGTCGACCAATACGTCAATGTGCGGTAATGGGAAGTCATCCTTCGGACTAGCTCTATTCAGATCTCTGTAGTCTACACACATCCGAACTTTGCCATCTTTCTTAGCAACAGGCACTATATTGGCTAACCATTGAGGATTGACTGATGTAACAAGGAAACCTGCATTGATCTGCTTCTGAACCTCCTCTTTGATCTTGTCAGCCATGTCGGGACGAGTCCTTCTCAACTTCTGCTTGATCGGTGGACACTCGGGTCTTAACGGTAAACGATGCTCCACAATGTCATTGTCCAAACCTGACATATCTTGGTAGGACCAAGCAAAAACATCAACATACTCTTTGAGAAGCTCCAACATTTTCTCTTTAACTTCCGGGATAAGCAAAGCTCCGATTTTGACTTCCTTTCTATCTTCTTCATCACCCAAGTTGACCAACTCTAAAGGCTCTTCAAATGGTTGAATGAACTTCTCATCATGCTCAAGAAAACGGGAAATCTCAAAGGAATCTCTTCATCATCCTCTTCTTCGGCTCTGAACACAGGGAATTCAAAGTTGGGAGAGGGCATAGGATCATTGTTTTCGATGGTTAAGTCATGGATTAATCTGCACATATGATTATGCTTTATTTTAGAAATCGATTTGTGCAAATAAAACAAAAGGTTATTATATTTTCCTATTACTACCAATTAATTTTCATTGTTATTTTCCCAGAAAAAATGTGAAAAATAAAATAGTAGTGGACAAAATAGCATTCTCATGATTGGCAATACTTGAAACAAAGAGCCCAGACATTTCTCTTTTGCCTTGGGCAGAGCAAAAGGATTTATTTTTATCATAGCTCGACACAAAATACCTTTCGCCTTGGGCAGAGCGATTTTTTTTTCAAAAACACAACATTACTCAGAAATGTGCATCACAACAGGAACATCAACAGAAATCCAGTTCTGGCAAGCCACTCCATGCGTTAAAAAATCCAGTTTTAGAAAACATGTGAAGTGTTGGATGATGCATGATATGCAACAGAGAGTTTTTATTTGACTTTCACGGAACTCAAGATATTAAGTTGTAAACATCAAAGTGTGAAGATAGAAGAGGAATTTTGAATTGGATCAAAGCGTCGATCAAGTTATCATCAAGATCAATCATCCATTTTGGTGGATTAGGGTTTTCACCCTATCAACACCCAAGATCCATTGAGCTTGACGAAACTTGTGATGTTTACAAAGAAAGACCTCCAAATTCCTTGAAAGTCAAGGGAAAAGGGTTTTATGGATGCATGAATGCATGGCTATGCAACAACCACAAGCAAGGTCACAAACATGGGGTTTAAAGGTTCAACGTTTCATCATGGAGTCAAGGGTAAAGCCCACCCAAAGGTATGTACTAGTGGTTCAATCGCACCTGTAAGACAATTTTCTAAGAGTTCCCAGAGTCTACATTCCTCCTTCGGATATTGCCAACGTCTTGATTACTCGATAATTAGCAATATTCTCAAGAGAAACTCATCTGAGCGTAGCATCGCGTAACAACTACTTCCGAATTACTCCGTTATAGTCTCCGCGCTACACCTAAAAAGGCCAAGATGGGTTAGGGTTCTACGGTCCTCAACTTCTCGGGCTCCTAGGTCGAAAATAATAATGTCTTCCCGATTACTCGGTAAACAAATATTAAGTTCAAGAGGGCCTTCCATTGAGTGGGGGATCTCATGCCTCCTTCTTCGGGATTACTCCCTCAAAGTTAACATGACTATACCGCCCGTCCTATTCCTTAAGTGTTACTTAATCCGGGTATAGGATTCGTCCTTTGCAAAAAAACCCAAACACCCCAATTTAAACATATAATCAAGCAAATCAAATAATAGTAAAACAGATAAGACAAATTAGGCTTAACCCACTTAGGGATGGACCAGCAAGAGGTCAATCTTTCCCCAGCAGAGTCGCCAATTCTGTAGCGATAAAAAATGTAACGGGGTAAATCGGAGATCGAATTATTGATTAATTCGTCTCACAAAAGAAAGAGTCGCCACCGCGCTTTATTGTTTCCAAGGGAAAAGGGGAAAGAGCGAAATAAAACCCTAAATATGCAATGTAAATAATACTTTTTTAAAAGTAATAAAAATACAAGGCGTTTTTGAAAAGATCTATGGTTCGGGGGTTGGTTATACAATGGGAAGGTATTAGCACCCAATGCATCTATAGTACTCTATAGGAACCTTTTGAAATATCTGTTTATTAAAATTGTTTGTTTGATAAAAAATAAATCGTTTTGGCCAAAAAGGGACACAGATAGGTTTTTGAAGATACGACGACCTAACGTCGAAGTTTTTGCTTAAAGGGTATAAGTTTTGAAAAGGTTGAAATTTCGAAGGCAAATTATCCTAAGTTTTAATGAAAAATGCAAATATTCGCGCGATTAGATTTGAGGACATGAAGTCAACAAATTTATCGTTTTTCCTTTGGATTTAAACGTAAACGGAGTAAACAGATAAATATGAAGTAAATAAACGAAAAAAAATATGCAGATCATGATTAAGTACAATAATTAAATGATAGACTAAATGATATAATGCATTTTGGATTTAATATTAATATTAGTAAAAAGAAAGTATTTCAATTGTTTCTCCATTTTTACGTATTTTTTATATTAATAAATGCAACGAGAATTAATTAAGGGGAATAAAGTGTTTTTTTTAAGTTTTTACGTTTCTATTTTTATGTTTTTGATATTAATATAAAAGGTTATTAATATTTTTTAGAATTATTAAATAACTAAATTAATTAAACTTAAAAAAGGTTATTAACCTAACTCTAATTAAAAGAGAATATTTAAAATTATCAAATTAACTCTTAAATGTTGAACTAATAAAATTAATTATTAAAATGATTAATTAAACTATGCTTATTAATTGAATTCCTAACTATTAAAACTAAAATCCTAAAAGGAAAGAAAATGATAGAATGGGGGGTGCATTGGCAACGCGCTGGGCTTAGAGCAGGATAAGGCCCATTTGAGAATAGAAGCAGGGGGGTGTAAAAACCATTCGTTTGGGCTTTAAGGTAGTAAAACGGGTTTGGGTCCAAAACAATGCTAATTGGTTTTAGGGTTAAACAATATGTGTTTAGTTGTTAAGGGATTTAGGTTTTGGTCCTGGCCGAAACGGCGCTCATGCTCGCCTTCATCTTCTTCGTCTTCGCGCGTGATATCCTCTTCGTCTGAGCTCCTGAAATCGTCCCCTGTTTCCGGCCACCAGCAACCCAATCTTCCTCTTCCCTCCAACGCGAGCTTAAGGCAAACGACGGATTCGGTAAGCTTATGTTTGGATTCGCTTAGGGTTTATTTTATTTCGTTAAGGGTTTTGCTACTGCATGCGTTTATTTTACTTTATTCTTGATCCTAATTTCATGTTATGTTAATGGTGATATGGAGGTTCTGAAAAAAATGGATGAAATGGTACCTTTGGAGCTGGAGGAGGGGATTTGAGTCTACTTAGGAGGCCGGACGGCAACGAGGGACACATGGGATGCTTGCTTCAGTTTGGTACCCTGGTATTCGTTCTTGATTCTTTACTGTACTCTTTGCGTTGCTTTGAACATTATGTCGCCTTGAATGCTTCCTTTGATGCTTCTGAATGCTTCCTTGGCTACTGTTGAAACGCTTACTTTTGACTAGCGTGATGTTGTTGACACTTTTTCTTCTTCTTTTCTGATTTTTGTACGCTTTGTGGAATTGGCTTATGATGAACTCTGAGGTTTAGGCCATGTTGTTATGGTTTGATTTTGGTTATGTTTGGATAATGCAGTAAATTTGGAAATGGTTTAATGCAGTAAGTGTTTTGAAATGGTGTAGAGGTTTGATGGTTCAGACAGTAGGAAGTGTTTTATGTGATATTGGTTTAAGTATTGCAGTAGGTTCTTGCAGGTTTGGCCATGTTTACTGGTTTGACAGTAGCAGGTTTCGGTAAAATGCAAGTTTGTGGTTTATGTAAATGCAGATTGAACGGTTTTTTTAGGTCATATTTATGGTTTTTGGAATGATTCTTGTGATATTGGCTTGGTGGCTCAATCAAGGTACTGAGGTTTAGGCCATATTGTTTTTGTTTTGAAAATGGTTCTGCTGGTTTAGCCGTATGCAGGTTTATGGTGATTGAGGTTTTTTTTAAAAACTTTTTAGGCCTTGAAATGGTTTATGCAGTTTGTTTTTGAACAATTGCTTTTGCTTTGGTAATCTTTGGTATCTGTTGTGTACTCTGAACTTGAAAGGGTTTTTTGTTCTCTTATATCAATTGCTTGGCATTTTTTGTGTTTTTTGTCTCAGGTTTACGTTAGCTGGAGGTTTGAATATTTTACAAACTTCTTGGCCTTCTGCATCATACTGCTACAGCAGTTTTGTTTGTATTCTACTCTTGTGTTTCTCCTTTTACTGTAATTCTGCAGTAGCTTTGTCTTATAATTCTTTCTGCCTAAACCAAAATCTGCAAAACCAATTTCTTTTCTCTCTTCTCTCTCATGGGTACATTTGATATATAAAATGATATAATGTACTATTGTTCTGAAAATGCAAAGGGCTGGAATATGATGAATGAGGAAATATAGGTTGCTTGCACATTGTTTTGATACTGCATAATTCTTCTTTTGTCTTGCATGGGAGCCTATGTTATTTGGCTTCTTCTTACCTCTAGGCATGTTTACGTTACACTTTGGCCTTGGTTTGTGTACATTGTATATGCTGTTTGAAAATTATGCAGATGATGCTGATTTTGAAATATGTCGTGGACTTTGAAAATGCAATTGATTTGAAAAAATGCAGTTTTTACTTTAAAACAATTTGACAAAACATGAATTTGTGCATGTTTTAAAATGTGCATTCATTTTATGAAATAAAATTCCTCCTTTTTTGTGAACCGGGAGAAATCCCGTGATTTGCAAAAAAGGGTAAACTGATTCCAGCCGTTTGCTTTAATGATGAACATTAAATTTATTTTCTGCTTTTAATTATTTATTCAAATCTGACTTTTCTTTTAATTGTTTTTGCAGGTAAATTTAAATGAGCAGACAAGAGGCATTGGATAGAAGATGAAGATTTAGAATTTAGGAAAATAGTTTTTTTATTTATTTTACTTTAAGCATTTATGTAATTGCCATTATAAATATTTTGTAATAACACAATATTTAAATGATAATTGTAATAAATAGAATAAAGTGAATAAAATTCTATTATTTAAAAATTAATTCTTTTTTCTTTCCAATTATTTATCTATTGTTTATAATTCTTTAAATTATATAATAACTGAAAATCAAATCCAATCATTTAAATTCAGAATGATAAACAAATAAATAAACATCATTGGCCAATTAACAATTTTAATTATTTAATTCATTATTCATAATATTCTAAATTATAATAATTAAAAAATAGAATTTAATTATTTAACCTAGAATGATAAATAATTAAATAATCATTGTTGACCAATTAATAAACCCATTCTCAAAATGTTTATTTCATTATTCATAAGTCTTTAAATTATATAACAATTGAAAATAGATTTCAATTATTTAAATTTAAGACTATAAATAATTAATAAACATCATTTAAGTCTTGATCAGTTGATAAATTTAGCGTTCAACAAATAAATAGCTCTCGACTCGAAACAATTATGAATTTTTAAGATCAATAGATCAAAACACTTGTAATGTAATGATGCAGATGGGAGATGGTATCTTAGGTCAAAATTTGGGGTACAACAGGTAGATTATGGAAAGGGAAGGTGTTAACACCCTTTCTATCAGTGGTTTTCCACGGGCTCTTAGAGGTTTGCTCATTTTGAAATACCTTTGTGCTTTGTGTGTTTGAAAATGTTTTGAAAACGCCTTAGTACGGAAAACTTTGTAATGTTTCTCGGGATAGTGGAGAAAATATACAAAGTGTTTTGAAATTGTTTTTGTTAAGTAGTTTTCTGTGTAAGGGCAAAATATTTGAGCAAACTTCTAACGACTATCTACTTTTGTACTCGAAAAGGTCGTTCTTTTCCTCTTTTCTTTAGAAAATGTTATCCTAATATTAGTGAGTAGGTAGCCCCATCGTTGGATGTATGAGGGATATTCAAAGGGACATTACAGTCACAAAGGAAATTTGTGGAGACGCTTTAGCAATTTTCTTTTAGGGACTAGATCATTTACCGAAAGGCAACTATAGGATCATCAAGGGACTATGATCTTTTGATTTTACGGGTCTTTGCTAAAGTGTTCCTGCCTCATGACTGTTTTATTGAAAGCAACCAAAGTGGGCGTACCTTAGAGGTGCTTGTGTGCAATTGTGTTAAATTCAGTTATTTATCTTTTTATCATGTTTGCTAACGTTTGATTCCAGTCTTGTCATACAAGCCTAATTACTAGAAGTTAATATATTGCATAATATTAAAGTGCAGGAATTTAAATCTACGCTATTACAATGCTTCGGGGAGGGGATTTACATTATACAAGGATAAAGGGGGATAAAGCAGTAAATATCCTAATTTTTATATATTACACCCGGTAAACACATACAATAATAGTAAAAATACGAAATTAAATAAACGCGCGCAAAGTTGAAAACATGTCCGAAAATGTAAAAAGAAAATCTTTTTTTTGTTTTTAGTATAAAAGAAAATAAAGCCTAAGTCTATTTAATTTTAATTTTAATAAAAAAATGTTAAAATAATTAATTTATTTATTCATAAATTATTTTGATTAGTAAAACACTAACCTAATTTTTTTTTGTGATTTTGATTTTAAGATTGATTCAAATGATAAAGTAAAAAAAAAAGAACAAAGAATAGGAACATAAAAGGCCTCCTTCGATTGTAGGGAGGAGTGGGCCTTTTAATTGAAGTGAAAAATGGGGCTTCGATCCAAGGAATATTGTCTTTCGATTGAAGGGTGTCATCCTTTGATTCAGGGAGAGATTGCCTTTCAATTGAAGGGTGCCACCCTTCGATCCAGGGAGATGCTGCCTAGAAGTCCTTGCTGGAAATTGTTTGATGGGTCCCTTGTGAGGACGCTATACCTGCAAACATGCTAGCAAACAAAATATATGACCTGGGTGTCAAACCCAAGCCCTTCGATGTTGTCTAGAATGAAAAATCGAATGAAATAACAAATATGGATGTGTTATGTAAATACAAAGTTTGACATTTTGCCCTCTCTTACTGTAGCGGTGAAAATCGGAGATCAAGCTATTAATTAACTTGACTCACAAAAGCAAGATTCGCCACCGCGCTTTATTATTTCCAAGGGAAAAGGGAAAAGAGCGAAATAAAACCCTAAAACATGCAATGTAAAGTAATATTTAAAAGTAATGAAAATACAATGCGTTTTTAAAAGAGATCGAGAGTTCGGGGGTTGGTTATACAATGGGAAGGTACTAGCACCCAATGCATCTGCGGTACTCCGCAAGAACCTTTTGAAATATCTGTTTTTGGTTAAAATTGTTTGTTTGATTAAAATGGTTTGTTTGGTCAAAATGGGTATGGACGAGATTTTGAAGATACGATGACCTAGTGTCGAAGTTTTGACTTAAAAGGGGTGTGAGTTTGAAAATGGAGTCTTTTGGGAAAATTATCTTGAGTTTAGCAAAATAGTAAACAAACAAAAAAATGAAAAAAAAGGGTATTCGCACGATCGGATGAGATGTATTTGATGACGTGAAGTCAACAAATTTAAATCTTTCCCTTGGAGTTAAAACCACAGACGGATAAATAAGCTAAGAGTATATCAAACCTTAGGTGAAAATAAATCACAAGCCGACAGCATCATCAAAAAAACCTAATGTGAGATAATACTCCAAGCATCAGATAAAGCGCAAAGGCGGTGGATAAAGCTCACGGTGTCAGATAAAAATCCCTGCATCACAAGAGATATACCGACAAAATCTAACAGCACGGGAAACTTATGTGCGTCCGCACAATTTTCAGAAGTTAGTTGGAATTAAAAATAAAATCACAATGCAATGAAAATAATATCTACATAGACGGAATTTATTTACCAATGAAATGAGTAAAATATACAGTAAAAAATATTATGTACAAGTATATATTTACAGCACCAAATATTAAATCAAAATAGTAGAATACAATAGAAAGGTGAAAGGGAGAAGTTTAAGAATTGTGGACGCGCTATGTGGGAATTAATACTTGAAACGATTTTCGAAAACCTTCACAGTAAACAAACTCGTTAGTAGCATAAGCGGTATAAAAAATTAAAATGAATGAAATTGCAACAATTAAAAATGTGTCAGTAAGTATAAAATAAAAAAAAATGAAATTGTATGATGCATACGAATAAATGAATATTTACACAAATTAAAATCAAGAATTCATGACATTATTCAATGTAAACACAAAAATCAGCATTGCATTCATTATTTCAAGTGTTTTTCATCAAGTGAACTCAAAAGAAATCGTTATTTCAACCATAACGGAGAGAAAAAAAAGAATCAAAAGTTCACATTGAATTCAAAGTAAACTCAAAGATTATCATGGTTCTTAATTCAAAAAGGAAACGAAAAAACAAAGAACTCATGCCAATATTTCAAACCAAAAACCGAAACATAGAAAATTGATTTCGAAACAAACTAACTTAATCGCACCAAATCTGGGCAGCAACTAATGAATACGAAACAACGTTCAAAAACTCAATCTCAAAAATATTCAAAACAAGTGAAATGCACAATGATGCCTACAACCAAATTTTAATTTGAATTCCAAATGAATCTCGTCATAATCTCCTTCAAATTTGCTCGAATAACATGAAGAGCGAAAAAAAATCAAGTTCAGTCAAAATCTTAATCGAGCAAACTATTCCGGGCAGCATAACGGTAAACACGATTATCACATCAAAAAATGAAAACACAAATCAAGAACCAAGCAAATGATGATTATTCAATTCCAAACATGGTAAACCATGTTCTAAACAAACTTTTACTCCACCAAACCAAATCCGGGCAGCAGCTATACCATCCAAAAATGCTCCATAGAATTTACCTCAAACAATCAAGTTCAAACTCAAAGAAAAAACAATACTACCCACAAGTTAAACCTTTGAAATCCAATTGAATCGAACAACAAAATACCAACACAAACCTTCAAGTTATCTCAAATAACATGTTGTCCCAACCAAATTAGAACTCAAACAAAAAGTAACATTCAACGTTCAATCACATTAACTCAACATAGACTAATCAACAATTGTATCAAAAATTCGACATTGAAATCTCAACACAAGCTTGACACAAACATTAGCATCAAGAACTTCACTCATGTTTACCATTAAACCCTTGCATATTACAAACAAAAACATCACAGCATAACCAATTTTCAGATTTAAACTCAAGAAATAATCATGGTAGCATAATAGTTTCCCTACTCAAACAATTTTCACATAAACAACAATTTTCACAACACGACAATCATAAAATGGTGTTGAGATGTTACCGAAACTTGACAAAGTTGGAAACGGATGTACTGATGTCTCGCGTAGTAAGAGCTGGTATTGGGAACTGTTGTATCCGGAGTGGCGAAAAGAAATTGGCGCGGCAGGTTGCTTGGATGCTGCTGCTGGTTATTGTTGTTGTTGATTGGAGAACAACTATGGATGATTTTGGCGGAGATGCTATGGCATAGAAGGTGGTGGCTTGGTGATGATGAGTCGTGCCGGAAGTTGTTGAAAGGCTGGGAGAAGGGCGGATTGATGGAGGTTGTAGGTGGATGAAGAAACGTGCGGAGGAATTTGATGAGAAACAACGGAAGCTTGTGGAATGGGATGCGGTTCGATGGAGGCTAATTAATGGTTGTTGATGAACGATGATGATAAACGGAGGGAGTTGATGGTCAGTAGGTGAGGCGGATTGAATCGCGGAATTGATGAGGGATGACGGAATCGGTGATGGTGTTGATGGTTCGGTGATGGTTTAGGGGAGGTTGCGATTGTTGATACGGCGGAGGTTGAACGGACTGCTGGAATTGATGTTACGGTGAATTGATGGTGTGGATGGGTTTGCAGCGCTGTTGAATTGAAGGGTGAGTTGAGTTGCGGAGAAAGGATGGGTTATGTTGATGGAGGGGTATGTTGGTGTTTTGGAAGAGAGGAAGTGAAGGATTTATGAGAGGGAAGAATTGAATAGAAAGGGAGTATACTGGTAGTTGTATTTGTTGTGTGTGGTGTTGTTAGAATGAGGGAAGAGAAATAGAATGGTTAGAGAGAGGAAGTAAATGAAAGAGAGAAGAGGTGGAAGGATTAGGCGTGAGGAGAGAGGAATAGAGGGATGAAAAATATATACTGTGAATTGCTTTTTTTTGGTTTTGTTTTTATTTTCCTCCCTTTTTTACAAAGAACCAAGGCTACTTAAATAGGACAATGAAAAGAAAAAAAATATTATTTCAAAATGATCTGCTCCGTTCAAAATAAATTCAATTTACTGATCCGTAACTTTTGTTAGTAACCAATAGGAATCAAGCATAGTATAATCAATAATTTTTTGTGACCAAAAAGTCCCTGAATGACAAAAATAAAATAAAACCTGAAAGTATAAAAAATAACTCAATTTAAAATAATTTTTTTTGAATTTTTTCTGAATTAAAAGTAAAGACACAAAATGATCGAAAACGATAAAAAATGGACGAAAATTTATCCGATAAAATAAAATGAACACATTAAAATAAACTACATGTCACGAAGATTAAAGAAAAAATATTCAAGAAGACAAAAATCAAAAATAAAATAATAATAAAAATATCAGACTAAACAGACGTTTAAGGTTAAAAACGAGACTTCGAACTGTACCGAAAAAATAAAGCGAGCATACCGTCATAATCTACGCGAAACGCAGATTCATAAAATAATCGGTAAAAGGTGAAAACTTGAAATATTTTCTCGCTAATTTCCCGCATAGTGTCGAATCGCTTTTAACAGTCTGTCTATAAAACCGAAATATTTTTATTATCGACATATAAACAACTTGGAGCAATGCAAGAAACGAGTAAAGAGATAAAAATGCATGAAGTGAAATGTCAGGTATTTTTTAACTAAAAGACGATGCAAACTTTGATTTAAACTGACTTTTCTGGTCAACTTAAATACGACTAATGATGCAAAATATGATGAATGAAGATATTTACTAATGATTGTGACCAAATGACAAAATATGGTATGAATGTGCGACTGAAAAAATTAGGGGCGAAATTAAGGGTGCAACGGTGTGCCTTGATGAATCAGTCTTCGAGAATCCACAATCAACCGTACTTCTGGCTTGGGAGACTCAAAACCTTAATTGAGGCGCGACACCAGATGCTTTTGATTCAGACCTGTCTTTGCACATGACACAAAAGAAAACATGAACATACACCTTTGTATGCGATTAGAAATTAGTGATACATATGCTAAAAATGTTCAAAACACTTGACAATCTTCGCATAGTCAAAGCTCGAAGGTGAGACGTTAAAACCGACCGTATTTCGTGACCTTGACTTATCTTAAAAAATGCAAAAATAAAAATGGGATCTTAGGTCAAAAATTAGGGTACAACAGCTGCCCCTATTTAAGTTTCTTCTATCTGGAGATATGAAGATTGGGATCTTCATTTCGACGAGATTGAAGGGAATTAAATATAGAATACACAATTTTTGGCCTTTAGATACCGCAATTATGTTCATGATATGATATGAATGTAATGCTCTGAATTTTATGGGGAATGACGCCATATGAGACAGACTATGCTGGAGAAACCAAGCACATTATACAGTAATCCCACAGAGGAAGAGGTTGTAACTCCACTGGGGAAACAAAGTCATAGACTTCAAATGAGAGACTCTTGAATTATTTACATCAGTGTTGAGACTGGAAAAGAAATGATTTACATTAGTACTAAGACTGGAAAAAGAAATGATTTACATCAGCACTGTGGCTGGAAAAGAAATGATTTACATCAGCACTGTGGCTGGAAAAGAAATGATTTACATCAGTACTAAGACTGGAAAAAGAAATGATTTACATCAGCACTGTGGCTGGAAAAGAAATGATTTACATCAGCACTGTGGCTGGAAAAGAAATGATTTACATCAGTACGAAGACTGGAAAAAGAAATGATTTACATCAGCACTGTGGCTGGAGATAAACATCTCTGATTTCTGAATTTTACCAAGAACGGTAGCACATTTCTTCTTTAACCAAGATATCACTTGAAAAGGATAAAATAAACAAACTTCCCCACGGGACTTTTCCGAAGGGGTGCCATTTGCTGAGTAGACATTATTGTTGGGGATACACAAGCTGCTAAAATTAAGAGGCCGCTACTTGCTTCCTTTCAAAGGTGTCAATAACATACACGCTGCTCATGAAGAGACCGCCACTTGCTGTCTTCAAAGAATATTAAAGCACACAAGCTGCTCATGAAGAGTCCGCCACTTGTTTCCTTTCAAAGGTGTCAATAACATACAAGCTGCTCATGAAGAGACCGCCACTTGTTGTCTTCAAAGAATATTAAAGCACATAAGCTGCTCATGAAGAGTCCGCCACTTGTTGCCTTTCAAAGGTGTCAATAACATACAAGCTGCTCATGAAGAGACCGCCACTTGTTGTCTTCAAAGAATATTAAAGCACACAAGCTGCTCATGAAGAGTCCGCCACTTGTTGCCTTTCAAAGGTGTCAATAACATACAAGTTGCTCAAATAGATAAGCTGCCACTTACTATCTTCCAAAATACTAACGTACAAGCTGCTCATGAAGAAGCTGCCACTTGCCATTTTCTGTACAAGCTGCTCATGAAGAGACCGCCACTTGCCGTTTTCAAAAAGTGTTGATAACATACAAGTTGCCCATGAAGAGACTGCCGTTTGCTGTTTTTTTTTAAAATTGTTGATAACATACAAGTTGTCCATGAAGAGACTGCCGCTTGCTGTTTTTTTTAAAAAGTGTTGATAACATACAAGTTGTCTATGAAGAGACTGCCGCTTGCTGTTTTCTCAAAGATACCCATAAAATATCATGAAGATATTGCTGGAGGTGAGAATCAATAATTTCATCGAGGATGGACAAACTGCTCATGAAGAGACCACCATTTGTCATAACATAAAGAAATTCAGAAATAATCAAATTGCTCAAATAAAGAGTCAATTGCTTGTTGTCATGTCGATATTCCAGAAGAAGGTTGTGATAACACTACTAGGGAATAAAGTTCATCTTCAATGGGGAACCATGAGTAAGTCCTTCTTGAGGAGACCAAGTATTTACGTTGCAAAATAAATGCACTCTCCATCTAGGTTTCACAGCCTAGAGAGATCCACAGGGTATCCTTCACAAGAGACAAAGCTCAATCCAGGAATAAACTGGAGAGAAAAATAGTCAAACAAGACTCCACCCAATGAGGAAACAACTCAAATGGGGATTTATCCTATCCAGAGATGGAAAAGGAAAGCTAAAGCAAGATTCTTCCACGAGAGTTAACTCAGTGGGGAATTAGAAAAAGAGGTGCACTTTCTGCTTAAGTTGACACTCTATTTGGAAAGATCAAATACGCTATTTGAATAGACATAACCAAGGTATACGTACTCAAAGACATCAACAAATACAACTGTGCATGCATGATGCAAGTGTGAATGAATAAATGAATGTCATGTATATGGTGACAAAACAGACAGGGGAGATAGACAGAAAATGATAAGACATCACAGTACAACTCGACACTCGGCTAATTTCAACAGGATGGTAACATTACTGGAGATAGAAAACAAAAGCCATCATTGGAGCAAAGTCCTTTTACAAGGCTTAAATCTCTTTGGGGAGGAAGATATTTTCAGGTAGAAAAACCCAAAGTCCAGTCTTCTATTGTCGATAATCCATTGAAAGGATAACAACACGAACAATGCTTCAGCTGGAAAAAGTCATGCTTAGCTGGAGATATTGGGAACACCACCCTCTGATAATGTGTGCAATACATATCACATATCTTAACAGATCTGGATTGCCCCTTGGAACTAATTTTGAATGCCCCAAGTTTACTGTTGATAAGCTGCATGTTGCACGACAATTCTTGCGAATAACTTCACTTCTAAAATTCCCCAAGCTATATGGTTGATAAGGAGAAATCGTCCCAAGAGGATTTTACAAAAGACCTGACATTCACCATGCTCTGGTGTCTTCAAACTCTTAGAGAGATTCATCCAATCTCTACGTGATTACCCCGGATTGACTGTAGTCGGCACAACAAAGTCTTCGAATTTTTGCCCCAAACGAGCAAACAAGTTGGGAAAAGCATTAACTGGGAGAAGCAACATGTTCGTGCTTACGGTCTTCAGGTGACATGCCCATGGATATGATTTTTTCTTGACGTGATCCGCCAATTACTCAACATAGTTTCAGGCCTTAAAAGAATAAACTCATCACTAGTTCTTATGTGAGCTTCCTTGATATCAAACAAATGTTTTGCAGTTAGAAAAAGTTTACAATGAGAATGAAAATTCTAATGCAACAGTTATGTAAGTCTTGAAGATTTTGAAAGATATCGCACAAATTTTGCGAGTTAAAGCACCATTTATTTTTGTATAGGAAAAACATATGATACCAACATAACTATTTAGAACATTCATGGGAGTCAGGAACACTATCTCATTGAAGTATGCTTTCAAAATAACCTTGCTTCAATTAGGACTTTTGAAGGTTGTAACGTGGTCTAGTTCATGGTTTTTTTAGAAAAAAGATTTTAAGGCTCAAAATATTTGGTGCCCACCCATTCTTCATGATGTTCTCCAACCCTATGTTAAGTTAATTCAAACATGAGTGTTCATCTCTCAAAAGGATTTTGTGACGGTCGAGGAAACGACGAGGCTTTCGGAGTAGAAACCACCCTCATGTCTTCGTGTTTGTAGTCACCAATTTGTTCTTTGCTGAGGACTTTTCTTTGCAGTCCTTTTCTTTGCAATTTTTATTTTCCCTAACTTTTGCCTGAACTACCTCTTTTGAATTGATAGTCCAGCGGGATGCCTTAATTTTGCCTAAGTCACACGTTTTCATGTTTTTTTTTTACTTAGCAGGCTTTTCTTTTTCTTGATTTTTGACTTTTTGAACAAAATATGTGACATTAGCTTGTCTTTGCTTGTTGAGAGGATTGTGATTGCCTCATCTCTTGATGAATGAGGGATAACATTGTGGTTCCACATCCTCTAGATTCATAAAGGATAGCCCTCGTAGTTTCTCTTCAAAAAACATCTACCTTATGAATTTTGAACACTCAGTCAGATTAACTAAAAACTACCCTGCCCCAGGTTAAAATTCAAGGTTTTTTCGTATAGAAAAGAAACTTCTGCTTCAAAGGCTCAAAAGGGGTTAGCAAGGGATTATTTTCCTTATATCTCCGGTGTTTAGGGATTTGAAACAATGCCTGTACATCATCAGCAAGATTTTATCCAAAAGCAAACAACCAGAGATTTTGTGTTCTTTAGATCATCATCCTCCCTCCAATCTCTGCCTAGGCAAGAGAATGGGCAACAAATTGGTATCATAATGCCAAAAGAAATTTAAAATTTGAAAACAAATATGAGTGAAACGAATGAATTTCTTCAAGACAAACATACCCATTGTATTAAGATAATCATTCAGATGCAAACAAGTTCTTACATGCAAACAATGTTTTGATAAACAAGAAAAATTACAAAAAGCATGAATAAGTTAATAATCTAGGAAGGCTTTCCATCTGGACTTGAATTACCGAAAACATCCTTCAAAACTCAAAGTGACCATCAATCGTGTTTACTCTTCGGCACATGCTTGATTTGAACTTCAAAACCAACGTTCTTGAATGACAAGATACCACTTCTGACTAACTTCTGAACCTCAATCTTCAAAGCAAAGTAACCCTCCAAGTCATGCCCAGGAGCACCTTGATGAAAGGTACAAGTCAAATCAGCTTTGTAGTACCAATGTATCTTCTCAGGAACCTTCGGTGGAGGTCAGGTCTGAACCAAATTCCCCTGCATCAGGATAGGGAACAACTCTGTATAGGTAATTGGAATTGGATCAAAAATGGGTTTTCCTCTGATTAGGAACTTGCTGATTCTGTTGATGAATAGGAGGAACATGATGATTCTGACGATGAACATTTCTTCCTATGGTTCTCTTCTAGGAAAAGTTATTATCAAACGTCTTCACACCATTAGCTGAGCTACCATCTTCATATGAACATCTCTTCCCAACATCTTCTTCTAGACGCAATCCCACATTCACCTTGTCAGGAAAGTCATTTGGTGCATTAACCATCACCTTCTCATGAGAGAATGATTTCAGAGTTTCAGTGAATACTTTTATCATCGCTTCCTCCCTCCTAAAAGGATTGACTTGGGCGGCAACCAAAATTTCAACCAAACCAGTTAAGTGCTCCATACTAGCTTTCAAAATAGTCATCTCTCTACGGAGTTCAGAAACCTCTTGCTTGATATTCTCCATTGTTCTCTTAGCGCGAGTGTTGTATTGGTGAGACCAAAGGAAAAATAAGACTCGGAAAAAGACCTTTGAAAGTGAAACAAAAAATGTAGAATGATGTATGATATGCAAAAGAGAGTTTTTATTTGATTTTCAAGGAACTCAAGATATTAAGTTGTAAACATCAAAGTATGAAGATAGAAGATGAATTTTAAATTGGCTCCAAACATTGATCAAGTTATCATCAAGATCAATCATCCATTTTGGTGGATTAGGGTTTTCGCCCTATCAACACCCAAGATCCATCGAGCTTGACAAAACTTGTGATGTTTACAAAGAAAGACCTCCAAATTCCTTCAAAGTCAAGTGAAAAGGGTTTTATGGATGCATGAATGCATGGCTATGCAACAACCACAAGCAAGGTCACAAATAAAGTCGAAAGGTTCAACGTCACGAGCATGGAGTCAAGGTAAGGAACACCCCCAAGGTATGTACTAACGGTTTAATCACACCTGTAAAACAAGGTTCTAAGAGTTCCCGGAGTCTACATTCCTCCTTCGGATATTACCAACATCTTGATTACTCAATAATCAGCAATATTCTCAAGAGAAACTCATCCGAGCGTAGCATCGCGTAACAATTACTTCCGGATTACTCCGTTATAATCTTCGCGCTACACCTAAAAGGCCAAGATGGGTTAGGGTTCTATGGTTCCCAGCTTCTCTGGCTCCCAGGTCGAAAATAATAATGTCTTCCCAATTACTCGGTAAATAAATATTACGTTCAAAAGGGCCTTCCACTGAGTGGGGGATCTCATGCCTCCTTCTTCGGGATTACTCCCTCAAAGTTAACATGACTATACCGCCCGTCCTATTCCTAAGTGTAACTTAGTCCGGGTATAGGACTTGTCCTTTGTAAATATTATCAACACCCAAATAATCATAATATATACATATAATCAAACAATCAAATAATGATAAAACAGATAAAACAAATTAGGCTTAACCCACTTAGGGATGGACCAGCAAGAGGTCAATCTGTTTCCCCAGCAGAGTCGCCAATTCTGTAGCGGTGAAAATCGGAGATCAAGCTATTAATTAACTTCAATCACAAAAGCAAGAGTCGCCACCGCGCTTTATTATTTCCAAGGGAAAAGGGAAAAGAGCGAAATAAAACCCTAAAACATGCAATGTAAAGTAATATTTAAAAGTAATGAAAATACAATGCGTTTTTAAAAGAGATCGAGAGTTCGGGGGTTGGTTATACAATGGGAAGGTACTAGCACCCAATGCATCTGCGGTACTCCGCAGGAACCTTTTGAAATATCTGTTTTTGGTTAAAATTGTTTGTTTGATTAAAATGGTTTGTTTGGTCAAAATGGGTATGGACGAGATTTTGAAGATACGATGACCTAGTGTCGAAGTTTTGACTTAAAAGGGGTGTGAGTTTGAAAATGGAGTCTTTTGGGAAAATTATCTTGAGTTTAGCAAAATAGTAAACAAACAAAAAATGAAAAAAAAGGGTATTCGCACGATCGGATGAGATGTATTTGATGACGTGAAGTCAACAAATTTAAATCTTTCCCTTGGAGTTAAAACCACAGACGGATAAATAAGCTAAGAGTATATCAAACCTTAGGTGAAAATAAATCACAAGCCGACAGCATCATCAAAAAAACCTAATGTGAGATAATACTCCAAGCATCAGATAAAGCGCAAAGGCGGTGGATAAAGCTCACGGTGTCAGATAAAAATCCCTGCATCACAAGAGATATACCGACAAAATCTAACAGCACGGGAAACTTATGTGCGTCCGCACAATTTTCAGAAGTTAGTTGGAATTAAAAATAAAATCACAATGCAATGAAAATAATATCTACATAGACGGAATTTATTTACCAATGAAATGAGTAAAATATACAGTAAAAAATATTATGTACAAGTATATATTTACAGCACCAAATATTAAATCAAAATAGTAGAATACAATAGAAAGGTGAAAGGGAGAAGTTTAAGAATTGTGGACGCGCTATGTGGGAATTAATACTTGAAACGATTTTCGAAAACCTTCACAGTAAACAAACTCGTTAGTAGCATAAGCGGTATAAAAAATTAAAATGAATGAAATTGCAACAATTAAAAATGTGTCAGTAAGTATAAAATAAAAAAAATGAAATTGTATGATGCATACGAATAAATGAATATTTACACAAATTAAAATCAAGAATTCATGACATTATTCAATGTAAACACAAAAATCAGCATTGCATTCATTATTTCAAGTGTTTTTCATCAAGTGAACTCAAAAGAAATCGTTATTTCAACCATAACGGAGAGAAAAAAAAGAATCAAAAGTTCACATTGAATTCAAAGTAAACTCAAAGATTATCATGGTTCTTAATTCAAAAAGGAAACGAAAAAACAAAGAACTCATGCCAATATTTCAAACCAAAACCGAAACATAGAAAATTGATTTCGAAACAAACTAACTTAATCGCACCAAATCTGGGCAGCAACTAATGAATACGAAACAACGTTCAAAAACTCAATCTCAAAAATATTCAAAACAAGTGAAATGCACAATGATGCCTACAACCAAATTTTAATTTGAATTCCAAATGAATCTCGTCATAATCTCCTTCAAATTTGCTCGAATAACATGAAGAGTGAAAAAAAATCAAGTTCAGTCAAAATCTTAATCGAGCAAACTATTCTGGGCAGCATAACGGTAAACACGATTATCACATCAAAAAATGAAAACACAAATCAAGAACCAAGAAAATGATGATTATTCAATTCCAAACATGGTAAACCATGTTCTAAACAAACTTTTACTCCACCAAACCAAATCCGGGCAGCAGCTATACCATCCAAAAATGCTCCATAGAATTTACCTCAAACAATCAAGTTCAAACTCAAAGAAAAAACAATACTACCCACAAGTTAAACCTTTGAAATCCAATTGAATCGAACAACAAAATACCAACACAAACCTTCAAGTTATCTCAAATAACATGTTGTCCCAACCAAATTAGAACTCAAACAAAAAGTAACATTCAACGTTCAATCACATTAACTCAACATAGACTAATCAACAATTGTATCAAAAATTCGACATTGAAATCTCAACACAAGCTTGACACAAACATTAGCATCAAGAAATTCACTCATGTTTACCATTAAACCCTTGCATATTACAAACAAAAACATCACAGCATAACCAATTTTCAGATTTAAACTCAAGAAATAATCATGGTAGCATAATAGTTTCCCTACTCAAACAATTTTCACATAAACAACAATTTTCACAACACGACAATCATAAAATGGTGTTGAGATGTTACCGAAACTTGCCAAAGTTGGAAACGGATGTACTGTTGTCTCGCATAGCAAGAGCTGGTATTGGGAACTGTTGTATCCGGAGTGGCGAAAAGAAATTGGCGCGGCAGGTTGCTTGGATGCTGCTGCTGGTTGTTGTTGTTGTTGATTGGAGAACAACTATGGATGATTTTGGCGGAGATGCTATGGCATAGCAGGTGGTGGCTTGGTGATGATGAGTCGTGCCGGAAGTTGTTGAAAGGCTGGGAGAAGTGCGGATTGATGGAGGTTGTAGGTGGATGAAGAAACGTGCGGAGGAATTTGATGAGAAACAGCGGAAGCTTGTGGAATGGGATGCGGTTCGATGGAGGCTAATTAATGGTTGTTGATGAACGATGATGATAAACGGAGGGAGTTGATGGTCAGTAGGTGAGGCGGATTGAATCGCGGAATTGATGAGGGATGACGGAATCGGTGATGGTGTTGATGGTTCGGTGATGGTTTAGGGGAGGTTGCGATTGTTGATACGGTGGAGGTTGAACGGACTGCTGGAATTGATGTTACGGTGAATTGATGGTGTGGATGGGTTTGCAGCGCTGTTGAATTGAAGGGTGAGTTGAGTTGCGGAGAAAGGATGGGTTATGTTGATGGAGGGGTATGTTGGTGTTTTGGAAGAGAGGAAGTGAAGGATTTGTGAGAGGGAAGAATTGAATAGAAAGGGAGTATACTGGTAGTTGTATTTGTTGTGTGTGGTGTTGTTAGAATGAGGGAAGAGAAATAGAATGGTTAGAGAGAGGAAGTAAATGAAAGAGAGAAGAGGTGGAAGGATTAGGCGTGAGGAGAGAGGAATAGAGGGATGAAAAATATATACTGTGAATTGCTTTTTTTTGGTTTTGTTTTTATTTTCCTCCCTTTTTACAAAGAACCAAGGCTACTTAAATAGGACAATGAAAAGAAAAAAAATATGATTTCAAAATGATCTGCTCCGTTCAAAATAAATTCAATTTACTGATCCGTAACTTTTGTTAGTAACCAATAGGAATCAAGCATAGTATAATCAATAATTTTTTGTGACCAAAAAGTCCCTGAATGACAAAAATAAAATAAAGCCTGAAAGTATAAAAAATAACTCAATTTAAAATAATTTTTTTTGAATTTTTTCTGAATTAAAAGTAAAGACACAAAATGACCGAAAACGATAAAAAACGGACGAAAATTTATCCGATAAAATAAAATGAACACATTAAAATAAACTACATGTCACGAAGATTAAAGAAAAAATATTCAAGAAGTCAAAAATCAAAAATAAAATAATAATAAAAATATCAGACTAAACGGACGTTTAAGGTTAAAAACGAGACTTCGAACTGTATCGAAAAAATAAAGCGAGCATACCGTCATAATCTACGCGAAACGCAGATTCATAAAATGATCGGTAAAAGGTGAAAACTTGAAATATTTTCTCGCTAATTTCCCGCATAGTGTCGAATCGCTTTTAACAGTTTGTCTATAAAACCGAAATATTTTTATTATCGACATATAAACAACTTGGAGCAATGCAAGAAACGAGTAAAGAGATAAAATTGCATGAAGTGAAATGTCAGGTATTTTTTAACTAAAAGACGATGCAAACTTTGATTTAAACTGACTTTTCTGGTCAACTTAAATACGACTAATGATGCAAAATATGATGAATGAAGATATTTACTAATGATTGTGACCAAATGACAAAATATGGTATGAATGTGCGACTGAAAAAATTAGGGGCGAAATTAAGGGTGCAACGGTGTGCCTTGATGAATCAGTCTTCGAGAATCCATAATCAGCCGTACTTCTGGCTTGGGAGACTCAAAACCTTAATTGAGGCGCGACACCTGATGCTTTTGATTCAGACCTGTCTCTGCACATGACACAAAAGAAAACATGAACATACACCTTTGTATGCGATTAGAAATTAGTGATACATATGCTAAAAATGTTCAAAACACTTGACAATCTTCGCATAGTCAAAGCTCGAAGGTGAGACGTTAAAACCGACCGTATTTCGTGACCTTGACTTATCTTTAAAAATGCAAAAGTAAAAATGGGATCTTAGGTCAAAAATTGGGGTACAACACTTACCAATAGTTGGAACCTTCGATTTTGTACTTTCTGGATGTGGATACCTTCGATTTGGGACTTCTGGGCGTGGATACCTTTTTTGAAGGGTTGCTTTGGTTTGGATTACTTAGGAAAATTTTGACAACCTTTGGTGGGTTTGTGGGCAGCGTATCTCTAATCTCCTTTTTTTTATTTTGCTTGCAAGCATGCTGCTTATATAGAGTAAGAGGGAGGGTCCAAGAGAAGTAATGTTTGTAACAGCCATTTGAATGCCATGAATACCAAAATGTAACCTTGGCCAAAGTTAAGGTATTTTTTCCATTTTTGAATTTAGCATAAATGTGGACATACTGCCCTTCGAATGCTCTCTTTCAAATGGACTGATGGCCTCCTTAGAATGGACCCGATTCAGCTCCTTCGAACGGCTCTGATTCATTTCCTTTGAATGGGTCTGATTCAGTTCCTTCAAATGGTTATGGGTTCTGATTTGAAGTGTTCAGAACTTCCCTCTGCCTTAGTATGCCAATTGAAGGACACTTCGCTCTGATGTTCCAATTGAAGAAAGCTCTGATGCTCCAAATCGAAGGAAACTCTAATGCTCCAATCGAAGGAAGATTTGATGCTCCAAGTCGAAGGAAGCTATGATGCTCCAACCGAAGGAAGCTCTGATGCTCCAACTGAAGGAAGCTTTGATGCTCCAATCAAAGGAAGATCTGATGCTATAATCGAAGGAAGCTCTGATTCTCAAATCGAAGGAACCTTTAGGAATGCCAATCGAAGGATCATGTTGCAAGGTCAATCGAAAGGCTTTGCTGAAATGCAAATCGAAGGGCATTTTGGAGATGCCAGTCGAAGGGAACTTGAAAACACTACTCACAAATTTCCTTTTCCTTAGGCAAGGGTTTGTGACCAACCATGTAGGGGAAGACCTTGGAAAACATGAGAGGGAAAATTTTGGGGTACAACAGTTGCCCCTGTTCAATCTTCTTAAACCTGAAGATATAGATTGGCTTGTCTGCCTTTCGTGATCTGAAGGGGGAAGATGATTGAACACTAGAGTGCCCAGAAATTTGCACTCGTCTGAAGTAGCACTTCTGGTGGACAATATTTGGAATGGGCTTACAGATGCCATTTGGAAAATATGACAGAAGACTGTCGGAGATGGGCTTAAAGATTCCATCCATGGAACATGACAGAGAGTCGTCGAAGATGGACTTAAAGATTCCATCCAGATGAATGTTGATTTCATGAGATATTACTTGGTGGGAATCCCTATTCCTGTTGTCGAGGATGACTCTGTTGAGGAATGTTGATCTTTGTCTTGGAAAATAGAGTTTAGGAGCTTCAGTTGTCCACTACTCTACTGGGGAGTCATCTCTTGATTGAAGAGACAGAAGTCAACCGCTATCTGGTCAGGATCCAAGTTTCACAAAGACTTACTGAGGATGATAAGGCTGACTGCTATCTAGTCATATTCCAGGCTTCATAGTGACTTACTTGGGAAATAAGATTACATTATTATCTGGTCGTACCCAGGCTTTGCAGTTTCTTAAACTAGAATGGAAATCAGAAAAATCTTAGCGTTGATTTAACTGAACCAGAGAAACGTCTTGGATCAACTTTGACTGGAATGGAAATCAGAAGAATCTTAGGGTCGATTCAACTGAACTAGACAAAAGTCTTGGAATATCTTCAACTGGAATAGAAATCAGAGAGATCTTAGTGTCGATCTGACTGAACCAGAGAAGGTCTTGGATTAACTTTGACTGGAATGGAAATCAGAAGAATCTTAGGGTCGATTCAACTGAACCGGACAAAATTCTTGGAATTTCTTCAATTGAAATAGAAATCAGAGAGATCTTAGTGTCGATCTGACTGAACCAGAGAAAGGTCTTGGATCAACTTTGACTGGAATGGAAATCAGAAGAATCTTAGGGTCGATTCAACTGAACCAGACAAAAATCTTGGAATATCTTCAACTGGAATAGAAATCAGAGAGATCTTAGTGTCGATTTGACTGAACAAGAGAAGGTCTTGGATCAACTTTGACTGGAATGGTAATCATAAGAATCTTAGGGTCGATTCAACTGAACCAGACAAAAGTCTTGGAATATCTTCAACTAGAATAGAAATCAGAGAGATCTTAGTGTCGATCTGACTGAACCAGAGAAGGTCTTGGATCAACTTTGACTGGAATGTAAATCAGAAGAATCTTAGGGTTGATTCAACTAAACCAGACAAAAGTCTTGGCATATCTTCATCTGGAATAGAAATCAGAGAGATCTTAGTGGCGATCTGACTCAAACAGAGAAGGTCTTGCGAGGGCATATTTCTGAGGAAGATCTTGAGATAACCCTTTGTTATACATAGCTTTTGAGAAGACTACCTGGTCACATAAGTAGTCAACGGTGTTTGTTGATTATATCTTTCCCTTAAAAAGGTAAAGAATTAGTTATATGCAATGTCATGATGTATGAAATGCATTGTGATGATGTTCTCAAAATAAATGAGATTATGTTGTATGTGATGTGTATGCGCATGCCATGATGTATGAATATGGGATGCTATTGCGATATTTTCCAGTCTGGGAAAGTAAATCCCTGACTGCTACTGGAGAATATAAGGAAGTTGAATCCTTCATTTCCACTGGGGATGATGAATACAGATGATTCGCTGGGGATTGATTATGCTTGAGAATAACTTTGTGGAGGGAGGATGCTTTGTTGGAAAATCTTGCTGATGTAGAGGAATAGACTCTGTTGGGGAATGAGCTTCCGCAGTTTGCGAAATAAAATCTACCCGGGAAGAGGTTTTATGAACCGTTAAAACTTAGCTGGGGAAAATAGACTTCAGCTGGAGAAGATAATCCCTGCTTGGCAAAGAAGAGAGAAAAACTCTGGTTGTTTCTACTCTGTGGGGAACATAGACGTCACGGGGTCGTATGTAATGGTAACTTCGTTTCAAACTGTCTCTACCCCTGTACCTGCTGGATCGAGTAACTGTCGGGACTACGAATTGTTTTTTTTAATACTTTTTCCTGTTTCTTAAAGTCATCAGCAATTGTCTTTCTATTTTTTATACAAACATTTGTGAATAGTGATCATGTTCAAATGCATATGTCAAAAATAAGTCATTAAACATTTTGTTTTGCAAAAAAAAATAGAAAAAGAGAAACAAATACTTTTGTACTTTCAAAGAATGATTTGTATTTATTTTTGAAACTTGCCTATAACAGGCATTTTTTACAAAGAGACTGACGTTCTAGTAGGAGAACACCGCCGTAAGAAGTGAAAGCTATACAAAATAGTGTACAGAGAGAAAACAGCTATGTGTAATACTCCCATTGAGTTTTAACTCTGCTATTGCACTTATGTCTTCGAGTGTCTCATCACTTTGCTACTTGTCCAAAGGTAACTGGATTGATCGGTATTGTTTGAGTTTTGGTAATTGATACTGAGGTCTGGTCGCAAGGTGATCCAATGGGACATGGTTGTACGCTTCAAATCCCTAACTTTTTCCTAGACCGCCCTTTCGGGTTTTCAGTCCACCGAGATACCCTTTTCTGCCCAAGCCGCCTTTTCAGGTTTTCGACTTGCCGGGTGTACGGATTTATTTTGTTTTTTATCCCTAATTTTTTCCGGAACCCTTTTGGTTCGCCGGGATGCCCTTATTTTTGCCTAGGCCAGTCGACCTAGCGGGTCTTTATTCATGCGTAGTATCTTTTCACTATGTATGCATTAACAGGGTGAGGAAAATCGTCACCATCCATAGTGGTTAAAATCATGGCTCCACCTGAAAATACGCTTTTGATCACAAATGGCCTTTCGTACGTGGGAGTCCATTTTCCCCTGGGATCACCTTGTGGAAGTATGATGCGCTTGATTACTAGATCACCCACTTGATACACTTGACATTTGACCTTTTGTTTAAAGCCTTAATCATCCTTTTTTGATACATTTGACCATGACAGCAGTAAGCCTTTTCTCAGCAATCAGATTTAGTTGATCAAGTCGAGTCTGGATCCAATCGTCTTCGTTCAAGCCTGCATCCTTCATGATCCCCAGAGAGGGGATTTGGACCTTAATAGGCAAGAAAACCTCCACACCATATACCAGAGAATAAGGCATTGACCCCGTCGACGTGCGTGCTGAGGTACGATAGCCATGAAGAGCAAATGGTAACATCTCATGCCAGTCTTTGTATGTCACCGTCATCTTCTGTACGATTTTCTTGATATCCTTGTTAGCAGCCTCCATAGCGCCATTCATCTTCGACTGGTAAGGGGAAGAATTATGATGTTGTATCTTGAATTGCTTACAGAGTTCAGTGATCATTGTATTGTTGAGATTTACACCATTGTTAGTAATGATTCTCTCTGGAACACCATATCGACAAATCAGGTTATGCTTGATAAACCGCGCCACAACATTATTGTTAAAAGAAGCAAAAGAGGCAGCCTTAACCCACTTTGTGAAGTAATCAATGGCCACTAGGATGAAGCGATGCCCATTGGAAGCGGTAGGTCTAATCTCTCTGATCATATCAATGCCCCATATTGCAAAGGGCCATGGAGCTGTCAAGACGTTCAAAGGAACCACAGGTACATGCACCTTATCAGCATAGATCTGGAATTTGTGACAAGTTCGGGAATGCTGATAGCAGTCTACTTCTATAGTGGACCAATAGTATCCTTACCGTAGGATCTTTTTAGCCATTGTGTGTTCACTAGAATGGGTGCCGAAGGTACCTTCGTGTAGATCTGCCATAATCCTCTATGCTTCATTCTTATTTACGCACCGAAGTAAAGTAGAGTTATGATTGCGCTTATAGAGGATACCATTACTGAGGAAGAACTTTGCGGTGAACCTCCTCAGTAACTTCTTATCATTGGCAGATACCCCTTCGGGATAATCTTGAGCCTCGAGATACCTTTTCACTTCATGGAACCAAGGTTTGTCTACTATCTCTTAAGTGTCAATCTCATAGCAATATGTCGGTTCATCCAACCTCTCAATAGTGATCCGAGGGGTCTCGTTGTCCCACTTGACCTTGAACATAGATGACATGGTAGCTAGCGCGTCCGCTAACTGATTCTCTTCTCATGGGAAATATTCAAAGATGACCTCTGCAAAGTATGGAAGCAATGTTATCACATGTTCTTTATAAGGGATAAGATTCAGGTGCTTCGTATCCCACTCACCTTTGATCTGGCTTATTACCAAGGTTGAATCCCTGAATATGCTCAAGAGCTTGATCCTCAGGCTAATAACAACTTTGAGACCCATGATACATGCTTCATACTCCGCCATATTGTTGGTACAGTTGAAACATAATTGGGCGGTGAAAGGAGTGTGACATCCCTCGAGGGATATAATTACAGCACCAATGCCATTACCGAGTGCGTTCGAGGCTCCGTCAAAAACCATAGTCCATCGGGATCCTTCTTCAGGTCTTTCATCCGGTCCAAGTTCTTCACAGTCAGTCACTAACATAATATTCTCATCTGGGAACTCAAAATTCATGGACTGGTAGTCATTTACAGCCTAATGAGCCAAATGATCCGCTATTACACTTCCCTTGATTTCTTTCTAGGTCGTGTATTGGATATCGTATTCGGTCAGGATCATTTGCCATCTTGCTATTCTTCCAAAGAGAGCGGGCTTCTCGAAGATGTACTTGATCGGGTCCATCTTACATATCAACAAAGTAGTGATGGTCAACATATATTGTCTCAGTCGGCGAGTAGCCCGTGCCAAAGCGCGACAAGTTTTCTCGAGCAGTGAGTATCTTGTTTCATAGTCGGTAAACTTTTTACTAAGGTAGTATATCACATGCTCTTTTCGAGCAGACTCGTTATGCTGCCCCAGCACACACCCCATTGAGTTATCTAACAATGTTAAGTACATTATCAAAGGTATTCCTTCAATCGGAGGCATCAGAATTGGAGGCTCTTGAAGGTATTCCTTGATTCTCTCGAAGGTGGCCTGGAATTCATCATTCCACTTTACCACCTGATCTTTTTTCAGGAGTTTGAAGATTGGCTCACAAGTAGAAGTTAAATGGGAAATGAACCTGGTAATGTAATTTAGGCTTCCTAAGAAACCTATGACCTCCTTCTCAATGTGAGGAGCCGGCATCTCTTGTATAGCCTTCACTTTTGCAGGGTCTACTTGAATACCCTTGTCACTGAAAATGAAACCTAAGAGTTTACCAGACCTTACCCCGAAGGTGCACTTGTTCTAATTTAACCTCAGCTTGCACGTCTTCAACCTATCAAACAGCTTTTGTATATGATCAAGGTGCTCTTCCTCAGTTTGAGACCTGGCTATCATGTCATCAACATAAACCTCTATCTCATGGTGAATCATGTCATGAAACAAGGCTACCATGGCTTGCTGATAGGTTTCCCCAGCGTTCTTCAACCCAAACGGCATCACTTTGTAGCAGAAAGTGCCCCATTTTTTGATGAAGGTTGTCTTCTCCATGTCTTCGGGTGCCATCTTGATCTGATTGTAACCAGAGAAACCGTCCATGAAGGAAAAGATCTTATGTTGCGTGTTTTATCAACCAGAACGTCAATATGGGGAAGCGGAAAGTCATCCTTGGGGTTTGCCCTGTTCAAATCTCTGTAGCCCACATACATTCGTACCTTGCCATCCTTTTTAGGCATCGGGACCACGTTAGAAACCCATTGGGGATAAGAAGTGACAAATAGGAACCCATCATTGAACTGTTTCATAACCTCTACTTTAATCTTCTCTAACATTTCAGGGCGCATACGACGGACCTTCTGCTTTACCGGAGGATAATCTTCTTTAGTTGGCAGACGATGAACCATAATATTCGTGTCCAGTCCTAGCATGTCTTTGTACGACCAAGCAAAGATCTCGACATAATCATGCAACATCTGTATCAACTGTTGTTTGACACGAAGCTCCAAATTTGCACCTATCTTGACCTCTTTTCTGTTCTCTTATGTGCCTAAATTCGTTGTCTCAATCGGCTCTTCATAAGGCTGTATAGCCCTTTCTTCCTGTTGTAACAGAATGGCAAGTTCTCCGAGTACCTCACAATCTTCCTCACCTTCATCCTTGACTTGGTTGATCGGATTTTTAAAGTCATAATCGACAATAGCATAACTGTTATTAATGGGATCCAGAATGGATATGGATCTGCAGCTTAATATGTAGGTGTGTGTAAGAGCATAGCGTATAGACAAAGTAAAAAGCATAAGAGAAAAACAGAGAGCGCAAAATTTGTATGCATAAACATCCAATGCTTTATTAATTCCATATGAAATTGAAATATGATAGCCCTCACAAATAAACCATTGTGCCCCGGGTAAGACACATGGCCGTAAAGTTTATATTGTTTATTACATATCCAAAAACAAGAAAGACAATTACTTTTGAATAAAAGTAATTGGTACAAAGTCTTTTGCTGTCCAGTTACTGGGTCCACCATTGGTAGTAGGGAAGATCCAGTTATCCATGTCGTGGTCATTATCACTGTCTTCTAGGGCGTTGACCCCATGATTACTGATGTGTAAGGGAAGTCTTCCAGCACGAGCACGACGAACATCCCTCTGAGACCCTGAAGAGAAACCCAAACCGAACTTATCATATTTGTATGGAATGTCAGGGAGCTGGCCCCAGATGGTAGACCCACCTTCTTCAATAACTGCTTTTGCATCCTTTAGAGAAGCCATCTTCAAGGGAGGTCCGGTGATTCTTGGCAGATTTGTGACAGCTTCAGTTGCAGCCATAGTCTGAGGTACCTCTTTGAAATTATGACACGGAGTCTCGATGAACTATCCATCCATTTCTACGTACCTGAAGGAGTTCAGATGACTGGCCATGTATTCGTCTTCATTGTGCACTGTGACAATCTTTCCTTTTACCGGGTATTTCATCATCTGATGTAGAGTGGATGTAACGGCTCCTACCCCATGAATCCAAGGGCGACCCAATAAACAAGAATAAGATGGTCTGATATCCATCACGTAGAAGGTAGAGTCAAAGGTATGAGAACCAATTATGATGGGGATGTCCACCTCCCCGTGCACCCTTCTCTTCGAACAATCGAAAGCCCTTACCACTATGTTATTGGGCTTCAAGTTCAAACCTTCACAGTCTAGTATATCCAGAGCCTTATTTATCAGAACACTCAATGATGAACCAATATCTACCAGGATGTGGGCCAAAGTAGTGCTCATGCATTTGACAGAGACGTGCAGCGCATCATTGTGTTTCCTCCCTTTAGGTGTCAGATCAGCATCAGAAAATCCCAAACTGTTATCAGCTGTCAAACTAGCCACACAATCTTCGAATTGGTCAACAGAGGTTTCTTGTGGCACATGGGAAGTTTTAAGAAATTTCACCAAAGCCTTCGCATGAGCTTCGGAGCACAACAGTAAGGATAGCATATAAATCTTTGAAGGGGTCTTCCCTAGCTATTCGACTACATTGTAGTCTCTTTTGTTTATAATTTTCAAAATTTCTTCCATCTCCTTCTTGGAAGCCTCTGGGATAGATACTGACTGCGCCTTCGTCCGGACAGGCTCAACCAAAATTTCTTTGCCCCGAGTCTCGGTCCACTCGGTGATAGGGGTGTCAGCAGGGGTAATCACAGGAACGGTAGTAGTAGTATCAGTAGGAATAAAAGCAGGAATAATCACAGGACCAGTAAAACCTTTCAGAGGAGAAATCTCAGGGGAGAACACTCTTCCACTTCTGGTTATTTTGTTGGTTCCCACAATGTTGCCAATGTCGGGGTCAGCCTTCTCAAAAACCTGGTCTTCATCGACCAGCCAATCTTGCTTGACATTGTGGTAGTAGATGTGACCCCTATAATTCCAAGGAACAGTTTTGTATGAGGAGTATGGTATTGGCCCTGGCATAGTAATTATCTGTGGAGTCACCTTCAGAACAAATGTAATCCTGATGGGTCTTTTGGTGGAGACCCTGTGAGGATGTGCGGAAATGGTTATTATTGAAATATCCTTGTAAGAAATTGTTGGAACGGGAGTCTTTTCAAACAAAATCTCTTTGTCATCCATCAGGCGCTGAACACCTGCCTTCAATAAATGACAACCAGTCGGTAGAGATAAATAGAGGTGGAAACCTTCACCACAGCCTGAAAATAAACCGGCCTTCAACAGGTTCCTCTTGACGGTCAGGAGAGGATTAACAAGTTCATCAACAACAGTAACAAAGACATCATCTTCAACAGCGTTAACACCACGGCCGTACTTGGGCATAGGAGCAGTGATAACATTTTGGATCTCAGGGGCGTCAAATTCAATTTCCTTTGCCTCTAGAAGGTCTTGCACCTTGTTTTTCAAAGCCCATCAGTTGTTTGTATCATTGTTGTACCCCAAAATTTTCCCTCTCATTTTATCAACAATTATCATCACAAGACTCTTGGAACTCAAGATCAAGCTAGGGTTTGCTCTGCTCAAGACACCTCCTTGCACTGTTGACCTAAACTAGGGTTTGAGTTTGCACAGGGATGTTTTGACCCACAATGCCCAAAGTGACTTTCATACTCCATGTTGGACGCACAAGTTTGTCCATACCAAGTTTCAAGCCTTGATTCAAATTTTTGCCCAGCCAATTGGACAGTTGACCTAGAAATCAACTGTATTGGGGAAAAAGTCAATTGTGGCCAATTGATAGTCAAACCTCATGAAATTTAACCCACATAAACATAATTAACTCATATGAACCATATGATCAAGTTTGGATCATAATTCCACAAGAAATTTGATCAGATCACCAAAAGGGCAAAATGGTCATTTTTAGGGTTTTGACTGCACAAGGGAAATTTTTGACTGTTTGACCTAACAAATGGCAAACCAAGCTCAACAATAGACTCAAGGACTCAATGACATTGACTTGACCCATTCAACAAGTTCAAAAGATCTCAAATGCATAAGATTGACAGATGAATTTTTCAGTCAACTGATCAAAATTTGATTGTACACTGAAAAGTCAAACTTTGACTTTTTGGTCAAAATCAAGTGCCAAGAGTTATTTTTCATCAAGACATGTCAAATTATGAAACTTGTTCATCAAGAAACCCAAAAATGAAAATTAGGGTTTAAAATGGAAAAATTTCATAACTTAGAAATTTTCTAAGTTATGAAATTTTCTTATTTTTTTCCTAACTTTGTCCCATTTTTTAACCAAGATGCAAATGGATTCAAACAAAACTTATAACATGAACGTTATAGTCCATCACAAATTCTACAACTTTGATTCACAAAGTTTTCTCAAAAGAAGCTTGGATCTCAAGTTATGATTTTTGGAACAAGGGTACCTAAAACTTTTAACTTAGAGAAATTTTGCCCTAGTTTAGGCAGGATTTTGACCCATCTTCTTAGCCATTTTTCACATAGTTCCACTTGGAGTTTCAAGTTGCATTTCAAATATGGATCATATTACATGTTTCAAGCTTTCCAAATTGTCTAAGAACTCCTTAAACACCTTTGTGGTTAGGGAGAATCGAATGCTTGAAGTTGGCAAAAACTCACTTTGTAACCATGGCCAATACATGTTCATACCATTTGCCAAATCTGACCAAGCTAGCATAGTTCACAATTACAGGCCTCTATACCAATTCACACTCCATAATTGAATGCAAATCCCTGAGCTAATGCTTTATCTTGGCCATTTGGACATTACACACAAAACTATTCCTTAATTAGAAAAAGGTACATTACATTTTTGAAAAGATATGCTTTATGTCAAACTATGATCTTTGAAGCATGGGGCCATATCTCTGAAGCAAAATCAAATCCACAAATTGTAAGTATCAAGGAGATTGTATGCAGCATAATACATGACTGGTGCAGGCCTGTGAGAAGTAGTTACACTTTCTTGCTTCACAAAGAAGAAATTTGTCCAAATCCTCCCAACTCAAAAACCAACCATAGTCAGCTTACATAAACATTGCAAACAAGTTTGGCATACCCTAACAAGTCAGAAGCACGAGCCTTTCACCCCTAAAGCACCCTCCTACTCCAAAACCCCATTTTCTTGCAAAACAGGGCGAGTTCTGCATTTTGCAAGCCACCATCAAATTCCCTCGTGCGTTTTGTCCAAAACTACTTCAAACACATTCCAATCAACTTACCTGAGCTATCCAGACCATTCACAAGTTGTTGTAACTCCATTAACACACATTGCCATTTTTGTTTGGAAGCTTTGCAGGTTGAGTTCTGTAGCACAATTCAGGCCACTTCAAAACAAACCAAGCATTGGGAAAGGTTCAGTGGACCTCAGGCAAGCTCAAAAGAACCTTAAACACTATTAGAAGTTGCTGCATTGTCTAGCTCGAAGTCAACTGAAACAGGTATTTCATGAACTTCTATCTCTCTATTTAGGAATAGTTAGACTTAGGTTTGTGAATGAAAGATGTTGTATTCATAGCCCTGAAGCCATACATGTGCTTAGTTTTCATTTATATTAATCGTGCTAGGAAAATTTCATCCATGAACTTTCTGAAAAAGCTAGGTTAGAAATTAGGGCCAGAGAAATTCTCTCTGGTCTTTGAGAGTTAGCTTAAGTTTTTTATATGGTTAGATTCGTTGTTTGATGCTATACAAGTTTCATGTTATGAGTTTTGTCAAAAAAGCACAGAATCAGGAGATACAAGTTTGTGTGGAAAACGCGCGTTTTGGTGTTTGAACAGAGGAAGAAGATGAAGTTCTTGGGCTGAGCCTGCTTATTTTTGCTTCTAACACTTGCTTTTTCAACTTCACACCCCCCTGGCCCATTTCTTGTATTTTTATTATTTTTACATTTTTATTTCATTTCTGACTTTTATATTTTATTTTCCAACATAAAAAATGATCCAAAAATATTTTCATAATTTTTAACATTTATTTGGTATTTATTTTTATTTTTACTAGCATAAAAATGTTTATATGCTTTTATATTATTTTGTTTAAATTAAAAAATAATACAAATAATACTTTTATTTTCATTCATTATTTTTATACACATTTGAAAATATTTTCTTGAAATATATACATTTTTGTAAATAATTTATTTTTTATTTTTATACACACTTAATATACTTAATACATATATATACATATATATACTATATTTTATTAAATAATTAGAACAAAAAACACAAAAATAATACATTTTTATTTTTATTAATATTTTATATTAAAAATACCTTTTTTTCAATATACTTTTATTTTTTGTACAAATTGATGCATTATTGTATATAAATAATAAATAATACTATTTATTTAAGAAATTAGGGTTTTTGCCCTAAAAAACAAAAAAAAATAACTAAAATTGACTTTTTATTTATTTCTTTACATTTCCCATTAAAAAATACTTTTTGCATACATGAACAAATAAAAAACCTTTTTTTTTTGCATAATACATTTTATTTAATCTTTATTTATTGTATTTATTTAAATATTGTACATTTAAATATTATGCCTTGCAAATTCAATATGGTTGTAATAATTTAGGATTTAATTTCTTGCAAAATAATCCCCAATTCAAATTTGTACTCCCTTCCCTATATCATGTTGTAATAGTGTAGAATTTAAATTCTCGCACCTTTACGCTTTCAATTGTGCCATGATTAGAAAACTAGGGTTTGTATGCGAAAATCAAATTAACAAATAGTTTGACCTAATCAAAGACAAAAATTGCATGAAAAACAAACACAATGCACACTTGCACCCCTAGGGTTACAATCCACTTGTTGCCTTCAAAAATGGGCCATGATATGCATGTCAAGTACTTTGGCAAAACAAAAACAAAAGAAAAGATCATAGTCCCTCGATGACGCTATCTGAGTTGCCTAAACAAAAATGATCAAGTCCCTCAAGAAAATTGCCAAAAATACTTGACACAATTGCTATCATGGTCTATACGATGACCCGCGCCTGTCCCGTTTAACATCCTAACACAATGTTGTTCACCAAATACAATGGTGAAGCAACACTGTTAAAAAGGTTGAAAACATAAGAAATATCTTTGAGTAAAATAGGGCAGATAACTCTTAGTTACTTGATCAAAGCTTACAAAAACATCCTTGCTATCTTCAAAACACACTTCACAACACAATTTCAAAACCCTACTTTCAAAACATTGAAAAAATTTCAAAAGACTAAAACACCTTTGTATACATTTAAACAAGAATCATTACAAAGGTTGCCACAACGATGGCCTCTTTTCAAAACATCTTTCAAAATCACACACAAAGCACCATTTCAAACAATTGAAGAGCACCATTTCAAACAATTTAAAAGCAAAGCAAGTGATCTAAGTAAGTAACTAAGAGCCCGTGGATAACCATGGATAGAAAGGGTGCTAATACCTTCCCTTTCTATAATCTACTCCCCGAACCCAAGAAAACATCTCAAAGGTCTTTCCTGTGCTTTTTGACCTTTCCTTAGGATAAAATAAAAAGTCGGTGGCGACTCTTGCTAAACCGAAACATTTGCGATCACAAACGCAAAATCCCAAGTCAGTTCTCCCACCGTATCACAATCATGACCTAGAATTTTTGAATGGTAAGCACAACGAGCATTTATGTTGTAATGGGGAGAGGCAGTGTTGGGATTCTTCGGAGCTTCCCGCAAGGTTACCAGATTAGATTTCAACAAATGTGGAAAGACTTGAGATAGTGTCATATTTATCCGAGTAAACTGTCTTACTGGCCTTTCTTTTCTAGGCTGATTGTTCCTTTGTTGAGTAGGTGCAGGCTTAGAGATCATGACAGCCCCTACCGCTAGACGGTGTTCAGTTCTCTCCTGATTCCTTTGATGGTACACAGCACTAACCCCCTTCTTCCCAACAAATGGATTCCTTACTGTACTAGAGGACGCATCCTTTTGAATCTTCCCAGTCCTAATTCCAGCTTCCACCTATTCTCCTGTCAAAATAAATTTAGTGAAGCCGGCTGAGGAACTTCCAATCAGGTGATTGAAAAATGGACCAGACAGGGTCCCCAGAAACATATCCACTATCTCCCTATCAGATAGGGGAGGCTGGACTCTTCCTGCTAAATCCCTCCATTTCTGAGCATAGTCTTTAAAGCCCTCACTCAAACCCATAGACATGTTTTGGAGTTGTGTACGGGTGGGAGCAAGGTCTGCATTGTGCTAATACTGCTTGTAGAAAGCAGCAGCCGGGTCTTCCCAATTACGGATGTTGGCTCCTTCCAGTTGGTAGAATCATTCTAGTTGTGTTCCGGACAGACTATCCTGAAAGAAGTGGACCCATAAGTCCTTGTCAGCAGTGTGAGGCTGGATCTTCCTCACATAAGATCGGAGGTGCATCTTGGGACATGAAACCCCATCATGTTTGGCGAACACCGGCACCTTGAACTTTTGCAGGATGAAAATCCCAAAGACCAAACCCAACTCTTCAAAATCCAGACCCGGTACCTTCCGGACCTCCATTGCATTCAAACGATCCTCC
The DNA here is from genome assembly GCA_948472305.1 of Vicia faba. Classification (NCBI taxonomy): domain Eukaryota; kingdom Viridiplantae; phylum Streptophyta; class Magnoliopsida; order Fabales; family Fabaceae; genus Vicia; species Vicia faba. Next base: position 815,639,187 of record OX451741.1, on the reverse strand, counting down.
AGTTATTTATATTTTTCATCAATAGAAAGATATTGTTCCTCTTCATAGTCAGATTCATCATCAAATTCTTTTGGATTGGAGTTTTCCTCTCTTGTTTCCTCCTCTTGATTGTTTCCTTCCTTTGATGAAGTTATCAGTTCAGAGGCTCGCTGCACTGGTCCTCTGATCCTTCTTCCCATATTCACTAACCCAATTGTCTTCTTTGGCTTCTTCTTATCATTAACAAGCAGGGCTTTCAGTTCTTCTTGCCCCTTGGTCAGAGCCATGATCATCTGTTGAAAATGAGCATTCTGAGTATGTAGATCCTTCATTGTTTGTTCTAGAGCCATTGCTAAAATAAATAGCGGAGAAGATGAGAAACCTGCTATGAAACTTGTCCATGAAATGATATGTATGATATACGTATGCAATGATTTCAAGGATTTTGGGAAATTTAAATTTGTGAACCAAAATGAGATAAAGATTTTATTATTAGAATTCAAAATACAATTGCCTTTTAGGCGCCCAATTGAAAATTCTAAACTAAGAAATCATGTCTCTTCTGAGTGCCTCCTCTTCATACCGAGATAGACATTAAGACCCCTTTCCTCGTGAAGTTGCTTCGTGAGCTCCAAAATTTTCTTCTCATGGGCATAGAAATCATCTCTATAAGTATCCCTCTCCTTCTTCAGCTGAATACAGGATCTCTGCAGTTCCTCAAGATCAATGGGCATATCAGGATGAATAACTGTATAGGGAACATCCCCTTCGGTAACAGGCTCCACAATCTCTGGTAAAACGGCTATATATGTCATCATAAGGTTCTGAGCTCGTACCCACTGGAGACAAGGTTCCATAGGGATAAAAGTCTTAAGCCCCAAAGTCTTGATGTCAAATCTGTTTACCATGCCCCAGGCTCGTATGAACCTTTAACGATACCATTGAACATCATCCTCATAGCTAAACACAATGCCCTGGATAAGCATCTCGTGAGGATCATCCCTTTGAGGGTAACCAAATTGTCGCAATGCCAGAGAAGGATTATAGGTTATGCCTCCCCTAATGCCGAGTAGTGGGACATTAGGGAACTCCCTGCAGCGATCAATAACCAAACTTTGACTTTTTGGTCAACATTGGAATTCAAAAATCAAGAATCATCAAAACATTCAAAACTATCAAACCTTATCATCAAGAATCAAGAAATTCAACAAAAGTCAAAATTGAAAATTTTCAAACACTTAGAAAAATTCAAGTGTTTTGTACCTAAAAAACCCTAACTTCACAAGAAAGTTTCCTCAAGATACAAGTTGATTCAAGGAAAACTTTCAACATGAAAGTTGTAGGGATTAATGAATTCTATAACTTTGTTAATGTGGGATGATCCTCAAAAGTTCTTACTTTAAGAGATATAAGCCCATGAAGTTATGATGTTTTTTATCCAACACTTAGAAATTGTTTTCAACAAGTTTTGATCAGTTTTTTATCCCAAATTCTTGGTTAATTTCCACCAAGTTATCATTTGATTTAGCTAAAGTGATAAACATGATAATTGTAGACAATGTTTCAAGCTTTCCAAAATGTCCAAGAACACAAATTTATCATACTTGAGCTAGAAGTTTCAAAGAGATGAAGTTGGGTATCTAAGGTTGCATTATAGGTCATTTTTGTGACAAGTTCATAACCAATTCTCATGGCATGCTTAGAGATATCACTTTTTAGGTTCATTAACTTGCAAATATCCATATAATTGAGTGTTTACACAATTTATTGAACCATTACCCAAGTGTTTGAGCCATTGTCCAAGATAATTTTCCATTTATAGCACAAAGGCACCATTGCCATTCACATACAGCAAGATTTTACAAAAGTAAATGCATTGAGCTCCTCATTTGTTTCCTCTGATTTCACTCTATACTAAAGACAAGAAGCAACCTCCCTTCATCCAACAAACTTCATAACATTCTTGTACTTGAACCTTGAAACCATGGAAATTCATCAAAACTTGATTTTTCACTTTTCAAACCATAACTTGATATCTCAAAGACATCGTTACTTCAACCTCTCCAACCTTTTCTCTATAAATAGGTAGGCCATTTGCAAGCTAAAACATGATTTCACAAGCCCTCAAACACTCTCAAACTCATAATGACCAAGAAACCACCATTGTTGCACATTTGAAGCTTCCAACACCCAACTTCAAATCCACTCGTGCGTTTGTCTTTTTTATCATCCATACACCTTACATGCATCACATATAACACATCCAAACACCTGTTACACTTCTGTGACACCATCTTCATCATCCTCTAAACTCCATATTCGAATCTTGCACATTGACTTGCTTGGATAGATTTAGACACTTTCAGCATAAAGTAAGGATTGGAACAACTTCAGGGAGGTCCAATGAAGCTCAATCAAAGTTACTTGCTCTTGGAAGCCTCCATACGTGTTATGAGTTTTCACTTCAAGAGGTAAGTTTCTCCAACTTTGAAATCCTTATACACGCATCATTTGCTTTCAATTTCAAAAGATAAAATATATATTATTGCCCTGAAACTAACCATGTCCTTAGTTTTCATTTATGTTGACTATGTGATGAGAATTTTGGAATTAAATTTTCTGAAATATTAGGTTTCAAATTGGTACCAAGAAAAATTTGTTTCAACCTTTAACTTATAGCTTTCAAAAGTTACATGGTTGAATTCGTGGTGAAATTTAGAACAGCTTTCGTGTTTACATATTTTAAAATGATTGAGAATTGAAGGAGTTAGAAATTTGAACAATGTTGTTGTTGTTGCTGGCGTAAGGAAGAAGATGAAGTTCATATTCCAATTTTTGAATATACTTATTATTATATATTTATTGGGTGATGTTTCATAACCTGATGAAACAGCCACCCTAGTGGCAAGCGTGTGTGTGTGTGTAAGGAGTTGGTATTCCAGGGAAGGGGTTCGATCCCTGCCTCTGGTATTTTATTTTCTAACATTTCTCATGCAGATCCCATACAAGCCATCCCAATGCGCTCACCATGCATCCTCTTATCTCAACCATCGGATTTCATAACTCCAGATATAGCGCTTTAGAAAGCCACGCCCATGGTACATCCCAAAGAGCCATCACCACTGGATCACAAACAGCAACCTGGACTCCCTGATTTGAGCCTTTTTATTTTTTCTTTTCCATACCCCCCAATTGCTTTTACAAACGCAGGCCCATTTATATTTTCTTTTTTGTTTTTTAACTAACCTTTTTTATTTTCCTAAATCATTTTTTTATTTAATCAGAAAAAATCATAAAATCATAAAAAAATAGATTTTGGTTTTTTAATTAATTAATTTAATTTTTACAAATAAAAATTAATTCAATTTAATCACCTTGATTTTATTTAATTAGAATTAGGTTTCATACTTCATAAAACATCAAAATTATTTTCTAACAATTAGTCTCTTTTTTTTTAAAATTTAAATTAAGTTATTCTTTTTTTAATTAAGTCAACTAAATTTGATTTCTTTTTAATTAATTAAATTAATTGACCTTTTTTCATTTATTATTAAATTAAAGTTAGTTTCTTTAGGTTTTTACTAAACTTTTGTTAATGAAAATTAATCAAATAATTAGGTTAATCATCAAACTTTTTCCATCAAAAATCACAAAAAAGTTTCTTTTCTCTTTTCTTTATTTTACAAATCTTCGCATACTTTTATTTCCCAATTATATAATTGCTCAAAGCTTGTAATAGATAAATTAGGGTTTACTGCTTTTTCATCCCCATTCACAAATTTGTACCCCTATTCCCGAGGCCTTGTAATAGAGTAGAACATTTAATTTCTGAAATTTACTGCTTTCGTTATTATTGTTAGTAATTAGAGTTTGTATGGCAATATTAAAACCAATCATTAGAAAATCTAATCTCAAGATAAATACTTGAAATCAAAACACTTCGCACACGCACACCTTTAGGGTAACCTCACTGGTTGCCTTGGATTTAAATAGTCATGTCCCTCGAACGGGGGATGCTTTAGCAAAGACTCTCGATTAAAGAAGATCGTAGTCCCTCAATGACCCTTCGATGCTGCCTTCAGTAAACGATCTTAGTCCCTTACAAAAATTTCTAAAGCGTCCTACAAGTTGCCTTCTATGACTGCACGATGATCCGCGCCTGTCCCTCACATCCAATAATATGGCTTCCTACGAACCAATGGTAGGATAACACTATTTAAAGGAGGAGTAAAATAACAAAGACTTTTTAAGTAGGTAGATCGCTTGTAATCGCTTGCTTACAAACTAAAACAATTTTCAGACGTCACACTTGCAAACACCACTACTTTCAAAGTGATTTATAAACACTCTTGAGGATTGATACAAGGTGTAATACGATGAGAGAACTAACTTGGTTGTTTTGCGTTTAAACGCAATTGTTGCGGATAGCAAGTGTCGGCACCGACTTTTCTTTTATCCAATAAGGAAAAGGTGAAAAGAACATGAAAGACCTTTAAGATGTTTTCTTGAGTTCGGGGGGTAGATTATGAAAAGGGAAGGTGTTAGCACCCTTTTCATCCATAGTTATCTATGGGCTCTTAGTTTCTTTCTAGATCACTTTTGAAATTGCTTTGTTTGAAATGTGTTTGTGGTGGTTTTTGAAAGTATTTTTGAAAAGCGCCTTCGTTTAGGCAAACTTTGTAATGATTTTCGTCTCTATAAGAATGCATACAAAGTGTTGGAATTTTTGAAAATATTTCATGTTTTGAAAGTGTTTGGTGTGTTTGAAAAGATGATTGTTTTTTTGAAGATGGATTCTGAGCAAGCAACTAAGAACGTTCTACCTACTAAAAAGTCTTTTTGTTCATTTCTCTCTTCCTTTGATATTGCTATCTCACCATTGATTGGTAAGAAGCCTTATATTTGGATGTAAAGGGATGGGCATGGGTCATCGCATAGTCATGAATAGCAATTATGTGAGATATCTTAGCATTTCTCATGAAGGACTAAGATCATTTATAAGGCAACATTCGAAGCGTCATCGAGGAACTATGATCTTGTATTTTTTTTTAATGTTTTTGCTAAGACGTCTCACATGCATAACATAACCATTTTTCATAAGGCAGCAAGTGGAGTTAACCCTAGGGGTCAAGTGTGCAATGTTTGTATTTCATGCTTGATTTATCTTGAATTAGGGTTCTCTAAGCATTGATTTTATCTTTCCATACAAACCCTAATTTACTAGCATTGATATGAAAGCGACAAATTGCGGAAAGTAAATCTACTACGCTTTTACATCATTTGGGGAGGGGAGACAAATTTACTAATGGGGATTGTAAGAAATTAAACCTTAATTATCTATTACATCCATATTGAATTTGTACAAGAAATGACATGAATATAATGTACAAGGAATATAAAAATAAATGGATTTTGCTTTGGATTTTTTTTAGGAAAATTGTTTTGACCTAATTAACCTAAAGGGATATGATTAATAAAAAATAGGAAAACTAATCCTAAGTTAAAAGGAAATCAAATTACTGAAAAAATCATTTTTTAGGGTTTTTTAGGAAGGCTTTTGGTTAATTAAAATAAATATGAAAATAAAATATTTTTTGTGATAGTTTTTATATATTCATAAAATAGACATTGTAAATAAATAGTGTGAAAAAAATAAACTCAAAAGGAGTTGTTTTGATTGGTTGGAAAAAATGTTGAAGTTTATTAAAAAAATGAAAACAAACAAGTGATAAAAATTTGTTTTGGTCCTGCTAAGGTTTGAACCCAGGTTCTCCACACCTTCCATTCAAAACAACCAACATTCAATATGTTATAAACCTGCATGTTAGTTTGGAAAAAATGACAAAATAAATACAAAAGGTCTTGTTGGGGCTCGAACCCATGACCTTATACATAAATGCCTTACGCGCGCGTTGTATGTACCACTAGGGTGGTCTGTTTCATCCATTAGTTATCTAACTTGCACTAAATATAAAATGAATTCATTTCTGAAAATTTGAACATTGCTTCATATTTTTTCTTCACGCACGCAGGGATGTATATCACCATTTTTAAGCTTCTAAAAGCTTAATTTCTCAGCCAAATCAAAAAATGTAAACGTCAAACCTGCCTAAATTTTGAATATGAATCCAACCACATAATTTTCAATAGTTATGGATCAAAGGTTAGCATGAATTTTGTTCAGTACCAAAACTAAAACCTAACTGATCAGATATGAAATTCTCAATGTATGAGCAATGATAATCAAAACTATAGACATGGTCTGCTTCCTAGACATGATATCTATATCCTTTCTTCACAATGTATATACAAATGATGCTTGAATGAAGATTTCCAAGTTTGAAAAACATACCTCTTAGAGTGAAACTCGAATGACTTCTACAGGACTTCCAGAAATGGTTTGATGATGGATTAAGCTTACACGAACCTTCCTGGAGCTATTCCAATTGTTAGAATGTCTTGTAGCTTTCCCATTTGTTCTGGAAAAGTCATGTTGCAAAGGTGGATTTTTTTGAAAATGGTGGATGAGGAAGAAGGAATTATATAGGTGGTTTAAGGGCTGAGATAATGTCTATGTGGTGTATAGATGATGTTCGAATGGAAAAAAATGGAAAACGCAAGAATTATTTTGGAGTTGGCTCTTCAAAGTCAGAAATGGCAAGCAATGTGGCTTTGGATGCAGTCTCTGAGTTCAAGGAGTTTTGAGAGTGTTTAAGGCTGGTAATCTCCTTTTTTATGTTGCAAATAATGTCTCTGTTTATAGGGAAGAGGTTTGACATCTTGTAGTAACCAGAATCTTGAGATAACATGTTATGGTTTAGTTAAAAATGAAAAAACAAGTTGAATGGATTTTCATGGTTTCAAAGTTCAAGTACAAGCATGGCCTGAGGTTTGTTGGGTGCAGGAGACTTGATTCATGCTTTTGATGTTGTTTGAAATCAAATATAAAGGTCACAACCATCAATGCATTGACATTTTGCATAAAGCTTGCTTTTCTAAAATGGCAATGGTAACTTTGTGCCATTAAGGGAAAATTGGCTTGGACAATACTTTAAATACTTGGGTAAGAGCTTAATTCATTGCATAAACAATTAATTATGGAGTGAAACACAAGCATTGAGGCCTGCAAAGCAAGATCATGTAGCATGGCCTATGGATTTGATCAATGTTCTTCAAAATTATGTCTTCAACTTGATTCCTTCTACAAAGATCTTGAATCTCTGTATAAATTTGATCTTTTTCTTACTCTAGTTTTTGACAAGCATCTTGAATCTCTTAACGATGTCGAATACTCCGTCCTTTCGTTTTGATCACATAGATCCACAACTTTCGACCAAAATCATCAATAGACAAAACAATATTCGTTTCCACCAATTGTATGTTCTTCGAATGGACCACATTCATCTGAATGTACCACTTTGAGTATGCAAGATGATCTCATTGGCATAGTCGAAACGAAATAATTTCAGGATTGCTTTCCTACTAAACAAACTTCACAAAAAATTTGCATGCATCTCAAGACTTGGAAAACCATATCTTGAGTAATCAGTTGATTAAGTGGTTGAAAGTTTAAATGTCCAAATTTCAAATGCCACAACTAACTATCCTTATGGTCGAACAAATTTCAAACACTGAACTTCTATCGAATTGATCATTGTCTTAAATGTCCTGTTTTTCAACAATGGAGATTTTAAGACCAAATTATTCTTGGTGTCGAACGATCTCAAAACTCCATCTTTAATGACAACTAAGAAACTTTTTTTGACTAGTTGTCCAACACTTATCAAGTTGCACTTTATTCCAGGTACATAGATCACATCTTTAATCATAACTTTTCCTCCATTACTCATTTGAAAGACTATGTTGCCAGTACCTTCTTCTTGCAATGAACTATTATCAGCAAGTTTTTTTGTTAAATTGTAATTCATAGTGTCGAAACTATGTGTGTTGAAGGGTTTAGAGGTGGATCAAAGCAGGTTGCTCAAAGGAAGCCATTGCCCAGTCGAAGCTTGTGGATCGAAGTAAGCATGAAGATAGACTTGTAATTCATATTGTCTAAACTATGTGTGCCGAAGGGTTTAGAGGTGGATCGAAGCAGGTTGCTTGAAGGAAGCCATTGCCCAGTCGAAGCTTGTGGATCGAAGCAGGATGCTCGAAGGAAGCCATTGCCTAGTCAAAGCTTGTGGATCGAAGCAGGTTGCTCGAAGGACGCCATTTCCCAGTCGAAGTTTGTGGATCGAAGTAGGTTGCTCGAAGGAAGCCATTGCCTAGTCGAAGCTTGGGGATCAAAGCAAGCTTTCTCTTCTTAGACTTGTCAAAATCTTCCAACCACTCCTTTCGATCAATCATGTGGTTCAAACAGCCTAAACCAGATTTTAAATTCGACATGGTCATCTGCAACTACACACCTTTTTTTATCTGTTTTTCCCTTTCGATAGTTTCCTCTTCCTCCTTTCGAGGATTCAGAAGTTCCATCTTCGACCTGATGCTAGAGATCCCAATACGATCCATGGAAACTATGTGGGGCATTAAAAGTCAAATTGTACTTGTCCAAACCCAAACCTTAATTTAAGCCATCACTGTTGAGGAAGTTTCTTGAGCTAATCAAACCTTATGCAATTTTGAACAATGGAGATTTTGTGAGAGAATCTTTGAGAAATTGGAGAGGGAAATTTTTGGGGCACAACAGCTTCCCCTGTTCAATCTTCTTAAACCTGAAAAGCGAGAATGGCATGTCGTCGTTCGTAGCTTGAAGGTAGAAGATGATTGAACACTAAAGTTCCCATAAATTTGCACTCGACTATGTGTTAGTTGATTGTGCAGGGAATGGGCTTAAAGATGTCATTTGGAGAGAGTTGTTGGATATAGGCTTATAGATTCCACCCAAAGGTGATGGTTGATATAAATTAGACCAAGTTTAAGCTTGACTGTAACTGGGAGAAGTATCAGAATAAATCTTCGGTCGATTTAACTCTGAATGATATGCTAGAATGAGTATCAGAATAATATCCATAACTAGATCGTATCCGGACCGTTTTTGAAAGATGTGTTGAATGAGTGTCAGAATGACATCCGCGTTTGGATGGTATCTAAAATTCATTTAAAAGATGTATGGAATGAGTGTCGGGATGACATCTGCATCTAGATCGTATCTGAATTGTATTTGAAAGATGTATTGAATTAGTGTCAGAATGACATCTGCATCTGGATCGTATCTGAACTGTATTTGAAAGATGTATTGAATGAGTGTCAGAATGACATCCACATATGGATCATATCTGAACTGTATTTGAAATATGTATTGAATGAGTTTCAGAATGACATCTGCATCTGGATAGTATCTGAACTGTATTTGAAAGATGTATTGAATGAGTGTCAGAATGACATCCGCATCTGGATCGTATCTGAACTGTATTTGAAAGATGTATTGAATGGGTGTAAGAATGACATTCGCATCTGGATCGTATCTGAATTGTGAAAGATGTATTGAGTGTCAAAATGACATCCGCATCTGGATTGTATCTGAACTATATCTAGGAGAAAATCTGGAATAATTATCTAAATGACATCCGTCTCTAGATCGTATCTGAACTGTTTCTAGAATAAGTATCAGAATGTCATCCGTATCTGGATCGTATCCAAACTGTCTCTAGAGTGAATCTGGAATAAGTGTTAGAATGTCATCCGTCTCTGGATCGTATTTGAACCGTTTCTAGAGTGAATCTGGAATAAGTGTCAAAATGTCATCCGTATCTGGATCGTATCTGAACCATTTCTAGAGTGAATCTAGAATAAATATCAGAGTGTCATCCGTCTTTGGATCGTATCTGAACCGTTTCTAGAAGAGAATCTGGAATAAGTATCAGAATATCATCCGTCTTTGGATCATATCTGAACCGTTTCTAAAGGAGAATCTGGAATAAGTATCAGAATGTCTTCCGTCTCTGGATCGTATCTGAACTATTTCTGGAATAAATATAAGAATGTTATCCGTATCTGGATCATATCTGAACCATTTCTAGAGTGAATCTATAATAAGTGTCAGAATGTCATCCGTCTCTGAATCGTATCTGAACTGTTTCTAGATTGAATATGGAATAAGTATCAGAATGTCATCCGTCTTTGGATCGTATCTAAACCGTTTCTATAGAAGAATCTGGAATAAGTGTCAATATGTCATCCATCTCTGGATCGTATATGGACTGTATCTAGAAGAGAATCTTTGGCTGATTGTATTTGACAGACGATAGACTGTTGACGAGATCTACCTATTCGGGAACCGGCCTGAAAAGATAAAGTTAGTTTCGTGCAAGAGCATGATGTATGTAATGTATTGCGAAATGATGCTCTCAGAATGAATGAGAATGCTATATGCATTTCGTATGCATATGCTATGATGTATGAACGTCAAGTGTTATTTGAAGTACATCTTTTTCTGGGAAAATAAATCCTTGACAAATGCTGGTGAGCCTTAGGAAATTAAATCTCATATTGCTGTTGGGGATGCACCTCTTCAGGCATTGTTTTAGAATGTTTCCGCTGGGGATTCGTATTCTGTTGTTAAGGAGAATTCCACTGGGGGTGTTGATTTTTCTTGAGAAGACTCTGTGGAGAGTTTTGATCTCTGCTTAGGGAAAGAGTTCAGGATTTATAGTTTTCCGTTGCTCTAGTGGGGAATTATCTCTTGAAAGTTGGTTGTTATCTGGTCGGATTCTAGGCTTCACAACGACTTGCTGGAGATAAAGAAGTTAGTTATTACCTGGTTGGATCCAGGCTTTACAACAACTTATTGGGGATAGTGGAAAACTTTACTGGGGGGAGAAGGAGTTTTGTTGGTGATTTGAAAAAATTAAGCTAATATCTGGTCGGGTCCAGGCTTCAGCAATGATTGGAGAAGTTAAACTATTATCTGGTCGGGTCTAGGCTTTAGTAACTGTTGGAGACTTCACTAGGGATTAAGAGTTGTGGTCCCTTAATTTGTAATAGTCTGATAGGCAAACTCAAGCTGGGGAATCTGTAGTTTGTTGGGGAAATAAACCATGTTGAAGAGAATATTTGATTAACTGCTGGGGAGGTATTTTCTTTTGGTAGAACTCCTCGAGGATTCTTCTTGAAACCAACTCAGCTGGGGAGAGGTTTTCCGGAGACTGAAACTCTGGCTGGGTATTGCATGGATCCAATTTTATGGGGATATCCATGAATTTGGCCTTGAGGGGTTTATACCCTTATATTTGAAGATTATTTTGTGGGGATAACCTTATAGAGGTGGCTATGTGGGAACTTATCGTTGTCCATAATAGTAACTGTTGTAGCGCTTCCAGAAAATGTGTGCTTGGTCGTACATGACCCTTTGCTGGAATTCAAGTTGAATGCCCCAAGTGATTCAGATGCAGACCTGTCCCTGGCTATTCAGGACTTTATGAGAGATTTCTTGAAATTTTGACTTGACTACCACTGATGAGTTGGACAATAACATGTCATGCCCCTTGGTTATGGAGTGTTTGTCATTGGAAGTGTTTTTCCATTTGAAGTGATTCTGTTTCTTGAGAGGATTTACGTTCATTGGATATTCGTCGTGTGAATTTATCTGTTGTCAAACAAATAGCTATATGAAAACAACAGTATTCAAACAAATGCAAAGTTCATGTTTGTATTGAAGTTTTGAAAATGCATTTTTAGCAAATAGAAGAATTTTGTAAGAACATGAATTCAACTCAGGATTTACAGTAAGCCTTATAGGAGTCAGGATACCTTTTGTAACAGTATGCTTTTGAACTAAACCATGCTTCAATTAGGACTTTTAAGGGGTTGTAACGTGGCATGGTTCATGGTTTAAGAAACAAAGGATAAAGCTCAAAGTTTATTTGTACCCACCTGTTCTTCATGATGTTCTTCAGCCCTATACTCAGTTAATTGCACGCTTGGATTCCAATTGAGTCTTGGAAAGATTTTTAAGTGATGGTTCGGAAGCTTGGAGGTTTATTTGAGAAGGCAGTCATTTTTGCAACACTTTTCTGTTGTTGAGGATTTGTAACAACCTCCTTTTTTTTATTGTCCCTACTTTTTGCCTGACTATTTTTTCGTTTTTGAGACTATAGTCAGCGGGATGCCCCAGTTTTTCTTAAGTCTCCTACGTAGGTTTTGTCTTAGTGGGATTTTCTTTCTGAGATGTAAAGACTGCCTATTTCATAGGGGACCAACACCATCTTTTGATTCAGAAGGATATTTTCATTGTGAAATGACAGCTTGTGATTGAATGCGCCTTTGAATAAACTGAGAAAACTACCCTGCCCCAGGTTATGACTAGAGGTTTCAGTTTGTACAGAAAATAAAACTCCTACTTCTTTGGCTCAAAGGGGTTGACTAGGGATTATCTTTCTTATAACTCCACTGTTTTGGGTTTGAAACAACGCTTGTACATCGTCAGCAAAGTCTATTCAAAAGCATAATGTATGAGATTATGGTATTATTTTCATCATCCTCCCTCTAAAGGCTTACAACTTTTAACGAGAGTTAAATATCACAAAAGGGAGTAAAAAGCACAGTTTAAATATAGTGAAAACAAATGAATTAATTTAATACAAACATATGCAATGAATTAATTGAAACAAAGTTTGACATGATAGATAAGTGTTCGAACAAACCAAAGAAATTACAATTGAAAATTCAAAAATGAACTAGACGCTCTCAATGATTTGGCATGGGAGCAGCGATCACATTGGGAGTATCTAGAGGACCGAGTTCAATCTCCTTGGCATCAATCATATCTTGAACTTTGTTCTTCAGAGCCCAGCAACCATTCGTATCATGTCCATGACTATCAGAATGGTATGCACATATTTCATTGGGATGGTAACTAGAAGCAGAAGTATTAGGATTCCACAGAGGATCCTTTAACGAAATTAACTTTGCCTTCAACATGCACTGTAACGCTTGAGCCAGTGACATGTTAATTTTGGTAAATTTTCTTTTAGGTGCGACCTCTTTACGCTGATTCCCTTGTTGATGTTGTCCCACAGACGTAGGGTTAGAGATTAGCATAACTCCCACAGATTGGTTGTGGTTACCTCTAGCATGTCCCTCTTGGCCATATACAGTGTTGGACTCTTTCTTTCCAATGTACGTCTTCTTTTCAGCACTTAAAGATGAAGCCACTTGGATCTTTCCGCTTCTGATTCCATTCTCGACTCGTTCCTCAGTTAAAATCAGCTCAGTGAACCCGACCAAAGAACTTTCGATTATTTGATTGAAGAAAGGTCATGTCAAAGTTCCCATAAAGATATCAACCATCTCCCTGTCAGTTAAAGGTGGCTGCATCATACCGGCCAGGTCTTTCCACTTTTGCGCATACTCTTTAAAGCCTTCGTTTGAGCCCATAGTCATATTCTGCAATTGCACACGAGTTGGTGCAAGATCAACATTGTATTGGTACTTCTTGTAGAAAGCAGCAGCTAGATCTTCCCATGTGTGGATATTAGTCCTCTTAAGTTGATAGAACCACTCCAACTGCGTTCTAGATAGGCTTTCTTGGAAAAAGTGAACCCATAATTTCTGATCAGTGGTGTGTGGTTGAATCTTATGGACATAAGATCTCAGATGCATCTTAGGACAAGAGACCCCGTCATATTTGGTAAAGATAGGGATCTTGAATTTATGGGGAATGACTACTCCAGGGACCAAACCTAAGTCTCCAAAGTCTAGACCAGGTACTGCTTTGATTTCCACAGCCTTAAGTCGGTCTTCAAGTTATTTGTATTTTTCATCCGCAGGTGGATACAGTTCCTCAGAATAGTCTTCGTCCTCAGTAGCTTGGTTATCCCTAGCTCTAGTGCTTCTAGCTTCCTCTTCTTGATTGTCTTCTTCCTTAGAAGAAGCATCTTCTTTTTGAGCTAGTTGGGCAGGCCCCTTGAACTTTCTTCCCATGTTGAGGATGACAGCCTTCTTCTTAGTCTTCTTCTTGCTCCCTTTAGTGAAGAGTGTTTTCAGATCTTCCTTCCCCTTGGATAAGTTCAGGAACATTTGTTGGAACTGGGCATTCTGAGCTTGGAGATCTTTAACTGTTTGCTCTAGATCCATTTTCTTACTAAAATAAACAACGAGAAAATGAGAAACCTGTCTTGAGAATACCTGTTATGCAATGACATGCAAGATATGTAAAAATGTAATGTTTTCAAGGATCTCGTGGGGTAAACACAAGAAAATGTCAGAAGTTGAATTTTGATCACAGCTTTGAAGAACTTCGTAATGTTGGATGTCCTTCCACGAGAATCAAGCTCACCATGTCAAGTGGGTCATATCCCTTGACTCAAGTTATCATGATTTGGCCTTCGACGATGTTTGGTTAGAGGAACATAAATCCTCTTTCCCCTTGATGGACGTCAGGTTCAATATAACCCTGCTTAAAAAACCCTTGAGACCCTTGAAATGGTTATTGAAAATGTTATGGTATGATGTCATGATGTTATGTACAAGTAATCATACACAAGCAAAAGTAAACAAGTCGTTATGTACAAACAAAGCAAACAAATCCTTAGGTTTAGGCTTGTATGGAGTTTATAGGTAAGTACCCTCTTCAAGTTTAATTGGCTCAACCTATCCTATAAAGTAACCGGGTTCTAGGGAATCTCAATATCATTGATCTTTCTTCATCGAGCATTGTTTCAATGCAAGCCTCTTTATTAGCGACCGAAATATCCTGAAAGTCCGATTTTAATGAGCGTAGCATCGAGTACCAACCAGTCTTCAGCTCTACATCAAAGTCGGCTATCTCACTCCTTCCTAATGGCCAAGTTTTTCAATTAAATGTTCTAAGGTCAGTTAGTGCTTCATGACACCGCTCAGCGGCCCCGTATTCTCCTCGATTCAACACAAGGGATACCGGTACCAACAAATGTGTCACACTAACGTAGCCACTGCTTCAACCATGTCGGTATACCCCATACATTCCCCACGATCTATTGCTACTTAGCTAATGGTGTTCCCAGACCCGGGTAGAGGATCAATACAAACCCAAATAAGGACCCATAAATATAAATCAATCAAGTCAAACAATGAAAGCAATTAAATGTGATCTAGCTCTAAGGTAACCCCACTTTTAAGTAATCCCCAGCAAAGTCACCAGTTCTGTAATACGGTGGGAGAACTGACTTGTTTGTTTGGCATTTGATCGCAATTGTTGTGGATAGAAAGAGTTGCCACGGACTTTTCTTTTATCCAATAAGGAAAGGGTGAAAAGAACAGGAAAGACCTTTGAGATATTTTCTTGAATTCGGGGGGTAGATTATGAAAAGGGAGGGTGTTAGCACCCTTTTCATCCATAGTTGTCTATGGGCTCTAAGTTGCTTGCTAGATCACTTTTGAAATTGCTTTGTTTGAAATGTGTTTGTGGTGGTTTTTGAAAGTATTTTTGAAAAGCGCCTTCGTTTAGGCAAATTTTGTAATGATTCTCGTCTCTATAAGAATGCATACAAAGTGTTGGACTTTTTGAAAATATTTCATGTTTTGAAAGTGTTTGGTGTGTTTGAAAAGGTGTTTGTTTTTTTGAAGATGGATTGTGAGCAAGCAACTAAGAACGTTCTACCTACTCAAAAGTCTTTTTGTTCATTTCTCTCTTCCTTTGATATTGCCATCTCACCATTGATTGGTAAGAAGCCTTATCTTTGGATGTAAAGGTACGGGCATGGGTCATCGTATAGTCATGAATAGCAATGTTATGATATATCTTAGCATTTATTTTGAGGGACTAAAATGATTTATAAGGCAACATTCGAAGCGTCATCGAGGGACTATGATCTTGTATTTTTTATTGTTTTATCTAAGACGTCTCACATGCATAACATGACCATTTTTCATAAGGCAACAAGTGGAGTTAACCCTATAGGTGCAAGTGTGAAAGTGTTTGTATTTCATGCTTGATTTATCTTGAATTATGGTTCTCTAAGCATTGATTTTATCTTTCCATACAAACCCTAATTTACTAGCATTGATATGAAAGTGATAAATTGCGTAAAGTAAATATTTACGCTATTACATCATTTGTGGAGGGGGATACAAATTTACAAATGGGGATTGTAAGAAAATAATCCCTAATTATCTATTACAACCATATTAAATTTTTACAAGAAATGACATGAATATAATGTACAAGGAATATAAAAAGAAATGGATTTTGCTTTGGATTTTTGTTAGAAAAATTGTTTTGACCTAATTAACCTAAAGGGATATGATTAATAAAAGATAGGAAAATTAATCCTAAGTTAAAAGGAAATCAAATTAATGAAGAAATCATTTTTTAGGGTTTTTTATGGAAGGCCCTTGGTTAATTAAAATAAATATGAAAATAAAATATTTTTTGTGATGTTTTTTATATATTCATAAAATAGACATTGTAAATAAATAGTGTGCAAAAAATCAACTCAAAAGGAGTTGTTTTGATTGGTTGGAAAATTTTTTGAAGTTTGTAAAAAAAATGAAAACAAACAAGTGATAAAAATTTGTTTTGGTCCTGCCAAGGTTTGAACCCAGGTTCTCCACACCTTCCATTCAAAACAACCAACACTCAATATGTTATAAACCTGCATGTTAGTTTGGAAAAAATGACAAAATAAACACAAAAGGTCTTGTTGGGGCTCGAACCCAGGACCTTATACATAAATGCCTTACGCGCGCGCTGTATGTACCACTAGGTTGGTCTATTTCATCCATTAGTTATCTAACTTGCACTAAATATAAAATGAATTCATTTCTGATAATTTGAATATTGCTTCATCTTCTTTCTTCATGCGCGCAGGTATGTATATCACCATTGTTAAGCTTCTAAAAGCTTAATTTCTCAGCCAATTCAAAAAATGTAAACATCAAACCTGCCTAAATTTTGAATACGAATTCAACCACATAATTTTCAATAGCTATGGATCAAAAGTTAGCATGAATTTTGTTCAGTACCAAAACTAAAACCTAACTGATCATATATGAAATTATCAATGTATATGCAATGGTAATCAAAACTATGGACATGGTCAGCTTCCTAGACATGATATCTACATCTTTTCTTCACAATGTATATACAAATGATGCTTGAATGAAGAGTTCCAAGTTTGAAAAAATTACCTCTTAGAATAAAACTCGAATGACTTCTACAGGACTTCCAGAAATGGTTTGATGATGGATTAAGCTTGCCTGGACCTCCCTGAAGTTATTCCAATTGTTAGAATATCTTGTAGCTGGCCCAACTGTTCTGGACAAGTCAAGTTGCAAAGGTGGATTTTTTTGAAAATGGTGGATGAGGAAGAAGGAATTACATAGGTGTTTTAAGGGTTGGGTTAGTGTCTATGTGGTGTTTAGATGATGTTTGAATGGAAAAAATGGAAAATGCGTGAAGGATTTTGGAGTTGGCTCTTCAAAGTCAGAAATGGCAAGCAATGTGGCTTTGGATGCATATTCTGAGTTCAAGGAGTTTTGAGAGTGTTCTAGGGCTGGTAATCTCCTTTTTTATGTTGCAAATAATGTCTCTATTTATAGGTAAGAGGTTTGACATCTTGTAGTAACCAGAATCTTGAGATAACATGTTATGGTTTAGTTGAAAATGAAAAAAACAAGTTGAATGGATTTTCATGGTTCCAAAGTTCAAGTACAAGCATGGCCTGATGTTTTTTGGATGGAGGAGACATGATTCATGCTTTTGTGGTTGCTTGGAATCAGAGATAAAGGTCACAAGGCTCAATGCATTGACATTTTACATAAATCTTACTTTTCTAAAATTGCAATGGTAACTTTGTGCCATTAAGGGAAAATTGGCTTGGACGATACTTTAAATACTTGGGTAAGAGCTTAATTAATTGTGTAAACAATTAATTATGGAGTGAAACACAAGCATTAAGGCCTACAAAGCAAGATCATGTAGCATGGTTTATGGACTTGATCAATTTAATTCAAAATTTTGTCTTCAACTTGATTCCTTCTACAAAGATCTTGAATCTCTGTAGAACTTTGATCTTTTTCTTACTCTGGTTTTCGACAAGCATCTTGAATCTCTTAAGATTTCGAATACTCCACCCTTTCATTTTGATCACATAGATCCATAACTTTCGATTAAACTCATTACCAGACAAAACAATATTTGTTTCCACCAATTGTGTGTTCTTCGAATGGACCACATTCATATGAATGTACCACTTTGAGAATGCAAGATGATCTCATTAGCATAGTCAAAACAAAATAATTTCTGGATTGCTTTCCTACTAAACAAACTTCACAAAGTTTTTTCAGGCATCTCAAGACTTGGAAAACCATATCTTAAGTAATCAGTTGATTAAGTGGTCGAAAGTTCAAATGTCCAAACTTCAAATGCCACAACCAACTATCCTTGTTATCAAACAGTTTTCAAACATTGAACTTTTGTCAAATTGGTCATTGTCTTAAATGTCATTTTTTTCGATAATGGAGATTTTAAGACCAAATTATTCTTGGTGTCGAACAATCTCAAAACTCTATGTTTCATGACAACTGGGAAACTTTTTTGGACTAGTTGTCCAACACTTAGCAAGTTGCACTTTATTCCAGGTACATAGAGCACATCTTTAATCATAACTTTTCCTTCATTACTCATTTGAAAGACTATGTTGCCAGTACCTTCTTCTTGCAATGAACTATTATCAGCATGTTTTTTTGTTAAATTGTAATTCATGGTGTCGAAACTATGTGTGTCGTAGGGTTTAGAGGTGGATCGAAGCAGGTTGCTCGAAGGAAGCCATTTTCCAGTCCAAGCTTGTGGATTGAAGCAAGCATGAAGACGGACTTGTAATTCATAATGTTGAAACTATGTGCGTTGAAGGGTTTAAAGGTGGATCGAAGAAGGTTGCTCAAAGGAAGCCATTGCCCTGTCGAAGCTTGTGGATCGAAGCAGGTTGCTTGAAGGAAGCCATTGCCCAGTTGAAGCTTGTGGATCGAAGCAGGTTGCTCGAAGGAAGCCATTTCCCAGTCGAATCTTGGGGATCGAAGCAAGCTTGCTCTTCTTCAACTTGTCAAAATCTGCCAACCACTTCTTTCGATCAGTCATGTGGTTCGAACAGCCTGAACCATATTTTGAATTCGACATGGTCATCTGCAACTGTACACCTTTTTTTATCTGCTTTGCCCTTTCGACAATTTCCTCTTCCTCCTTTTGAGGATTCAGAAGTTCCATGTTCGACCTGATGCTTGAGAGCCCAATATGATCCATGGAAACTATATGGGGCATTAAAGGTCCAATTGAACTTATCCAAACCTAAACCTTAATTTTAGCCATCAGTGTTGAGGAAGTATCTTGAGCTGATCAAACCTTATGCAATTTTGAGCAATGGAGATTTTGTGATATAACCTTTGAGAAATTGGAGAGGGGAAATTTTGGGGTACAACACAACGTTTATTATAAATCAAGTTGCCTTACATTGGCAATTTTTTAACATTTCTCACAAAAAAAACACTTCCTTCACAAATATTTTCAAAAATAAACATTTTGTTCACATTCTAAACGATACGAGAATTATTACAATATTTCCGCACTTAGGCATTTTTCAAAATATTTGCGAACATACACAAACACAAATTATTTCAAAAGTGAGCTAGAAATTAAGAGCCTGTAAATAACTACAGATGAAAATGATACTAACACCTTCCCTTTTCATAACCTACCCCTCGAACTCATAAAATTCTCAAAAGGTTTTTCCTGTTCTTTTCACCCTTTCCTTTATTGGATAAAAGAAAAGTCATTGGCGACTCTTTCTATCTGCAACATTTGCAATAAAATGCAAAACCCAAAAGCCAGTTCTCCCACCGTATTATAGAACTGGAGACTCTGCTGGGGACATAGTTGAAACTAAAAGTGGGGTTACCTTTAGAGCTAGTTCATCTTTATTGCTTTACTTGCTTGCTTTATATGCTTTATATTTCAGGATATGCTTGGGTTTATTTCTTGCATAGATCCTATACCCGGATCTGGGGGCATTTTAGGTAAGTAGCATTAGATCGTGAAAATTATATGGTGTAGACCGATATGGTTGAAATGATGGCTACGTTATTGTGACATATTGATTTGTGATGGTGTCCCTTGAGTCAGTCAAAAGAATGTTGGGTTGTCGCGTGGTGTCATAAGCACTAACTGACCTTAGAACCTTAGTTTACATAACTTAGCCATTAGAAAGTAGTTAGATAGCTGGCTTTGGTGCAGACGAAAGTTAGTTGTTACTCGATGCTACACTCATTGAGATTGGACTCTCGGGATATTTCGGTCGCAATTTAGATACTTGTGCTAAAACAATTCCTAAGAGAAAGATCAGTGATATTGAGATTCTTAGAACCCAGTTACT
Source organism: Vicia faba (assembly GCA_948472305.1). NCBI lineage: Eukaryota > Viridiplantae > Streptophyta > Magnoliopsida > Fabales > Fabaceae > Vicia > Vicia faba. The sequence goes on along the minus strand of OX451741.1, from coordinate 815,618,863 downwards.
TCTTTTAGGACAGGTTGAGCCAACTAAAACTTCAAGAGGGTACTTACCTACAAACTCCATGCAAACTTACACCTAAGGCCTTGTCTGTTTTGTTTGTGTTTGATTAATTATTCGAACATGACATCATAACATCATGACATCATACCATATCATTTTCACTAACCATTTCTAGGACCTAGGGATTTATCTTTGTTCTGTTTTGTAGGTTATGGCTTCCGCTCGCAGAAACACTATCCAGATCAGTTTTGTGAGGATACCTTCTTAACTTAAGGAGTTAGTCTTAAGAGTTCCCAAAAGTTCTTCATTCATCAAAAGGCATGGTCGACTACTCAGTTTGGTTACCTCGGGTTTTAAAAAAGTCATGATGAGTGTTATATTCCATTTATTTGACCCCGTACATCACTGCTTCACCTTTCCCGATTATCAGTTGATACCAACAATGGAGGAGTTTTCTCAATTACTAGGAGTACATGTTCTCAATTAAATACCTTTCACCGGTTTAGAGAAAGATCCACAACCTGGAGAAATTGCAGCAGCCTTACATCTAAAGCGGTCCGACATTGTATCAAATTGGGAAACAAGGAGTGGAGTCAAGGGTTTTCTAGCTAAATTTCTATCAGAGAAGGCTCGACTGTTTTTGGATGCTATGAGTTTTCAAGATTTCAAAGAAATCTTGGCTTTGTTGATCTATGGTTTGGTGTTATTCCCTAATCCAGACCAACTCATAGATGTGAATTCCATCAAAATATTTTTTTCTCGTAACCCTGTGCCTACCCTACTCGAAGACATTTTGCATTCTCTTCACACTCGTACTATGAGGAAGCAGGGGACTCTTATGTGTTTCATATCTTTGCTATCTAGGTGGTTTATTTCGCACCTTCCCCGATCATTATTGAAGAATGAACAAGGATTAAGGTGGTCTCAAAGGATGATGTCACTCTCTCATTCAGATATTTATTGGTGTTCTCGATCTCTGGAAGATGTTACTATCATTAACTATTGTGGGGAATTCCCTAATGTTCCACTCTTTGGCATTAGTGGAGGTATAACTTACAACCCTTCTCTAGCTCTACGACAATTTGGTTATGCTCGAAGAGATGGTCCTCATGACGCACTTATCTAGGGTATTATGTTCAACTACGAAAATGATCCTCAAGGTTATCGTCAAAGGTTTATACGTGCTTGGGGCATGGTAAACAAGGTTGATAGCAAAACTTTAGGGCAAAAGAATTCTATCCCTATGGAGTCCTATCTCAAATGGGTACGAGCTCGTGCACAAAACCTTATGACGCCATATCCAGCTATTCTACCAATGATCTTAGATCCTGTTGTCGAAGGAGATGTTTCTCGCATCATCCTTCATCTGGACATTCCTACTGAACTCGAAGAATTGCAGAAGTCCTAGATTCAACTCAAGGAAGAACAGGACACCTTTGAATCTTAATTATATGCAAGTGAAAAGAAAGTGTTGGAGCTCACAAAGCAACTTCACGAGTAGCAAAGCCTTAATGCATACTGTGATCAGTGGGAATAGAACTGACTGTTTTGAAATGCTGGTTCGCGAAATGTCGCGGTATGCAAGAGTCGCCACCGTCTTTTATTTTCTCCAACAAGGAAAAGGACAAAAGCACAGCAAAATTCCTTTTCTAGATGTTTCTCGGGTCCGGGAGGTAGATTATAGAAAGGGAAGGTGTTAGCACCCTTTCTATCCGTGGTTATCCACGAGCTCTTAGGTCCTTGCTCACTATGTTTTCAAAAATGTTTGCTTTTCTTGTGTTTGTGGGTTTTGAAAAAGTTTAGTTTAAAAACTTCTAGGTAACTCTTGTATCTGTCCTCAAGAGTGTATGAAGTGTTTGTTTGAAAACTTTTGTTTGAAAGTGTGAGTGCGAAAAGTTTGTTTTGTTTTTGAAAGAGCAAGTACCCAGGAGAAATATACCTACTCTAAAGGAATTAAGCTGTGTAAATGTCCTTTAGACAGTACTATCCCACTATTGAGAAGTAGGTAGCACCGTCGTTGGAGTTATTCGGGTCAATTCGATTATAGGGACATGTGTGGTCACCAAAGCAATAGTAGGACGCCTTAGCAGTAACCCTAATGTCCTAGATCCTTTTTTTATCCGAGGCAACCGTTTCGAGGCAACCAAGTGAGGCGTACCCTAGGAGTGGCAAGTGCGAGTGTGTCAGATTTCATGTTAAGTTATCTTGTACATGTATCATGGTGAGCTACGAGTTGATTTTATTTTTCAGACAAGTCTTGTCATGCATAGTTAACAGTTAATAATTGTGCGGAAAGTAAATTGCGGAAAGTAAATCTACGCTATTACAAGGTGTCGGGTATTTACATCGCCAAAAACATAACCCTTGAAAAGTAAATGCGAGAAAATAAAAGAAAGCGATAAAAGTCCTAATTATCTATTACATTCTCGGAGCAATTACATAAATATAATCAAAAATAATAATGCGCGAATAGAAATTGAATCGGGAAAAAGTCTTAGGGTTTTGACCCTTTTTGAGAAAAGAATGGAATTTTGGTCCTTTTTGTGATTAATTAATATTAATACTAATTTACTAATTAATTAAATAATTAAAAGAGGATAGTATTTTTTAGTTTTTTTAATGTCTTAATGAAAATAAAAAGAAATTAAAATTGTCAAGAAAAACCCTAATTCTAGGTTGATTTTATTTATTGTGAAAAAAAGTCAAAGTTAACCTAATTAACTAAATTAATTATCCATATTTATTTACAAAAATAATAAACTAATAGTGAAATTAATAAATAATAATAATATTTTATTTTAGTTTTTCTGAATTTATTATGAAAAATATGAATTAAGTTAATTAAATAATAATAATATTAATAATAAAATAATTAGTAAAAGAAAATAAAAAGAAAGGTATGAATGAACCAGGGGGGTGCTGGGCCCTTAGGAGGTTAGAAAGCAATTCTGGCCCATTAAGCTACCAAGCCACGTTTGACTTTGGAGATCCCCCATGCGCCTGGTTGACTGGGAATATGGTGTTCTTCATCTCCTAACCATTGGATTTATGCTGGGAGACACTTGGCGCGTTGTTGGTTGGAGGCACATGGTGGAACGCTGCCTGAAACCTGCATGCAATCATGTTGAACAAAATAATATAGGAATTTTGGTGGACCTGGGACTCGAACCCAGGTCCCAATGGATACTAGCCAGCACACCGTCCACTGAGCCAACTGCCTGCATTTGTTAATATGATAAGAAACAAAGATAACATATAATAATTAATTCACATGCTGCCAAAACAAAAACACGCGCGCCCCATTTAAATACTCCAACCACATATCACCACGTCATCATCGTCTTCCCTAAACCTGCAAAATATATGTTAGATAGCGGGGGTTTTTAACCCCCACAAAACAGGATGACCAATAATAGCGAATAGCCCTACAGGCTATAGAAATATGTCGCGATGGTTCCACTAGGTTCGTCTTGTCTCAACGAATTCAACCATGTGCATTAGGGGTTCCAATTTTTCCTATATAGCAAAGCCCCAAATTCAAAGCTTGGAAACCCTAGAAAACGTTCATGGTGTCTTTGGATTCTGGGTGTTTTAATCCAATTAACCTATGCCAAAAGCTTCGTACAGTCCCTAGCAACACAAAACGATCACAAAAAGATGTTAAATATGCATGAATCAATGATTACGATTTTAGAAAAACGCTTCAAACCGTGGGTATGTTCTTAACAGTTTCTTGAGCTTTGGCGCTTGGTTTCGATTGTAACACGTTCCTCACACCTCCAGCAATGTGTTTGAATCACTATAATGCTTTGAATTGGCCTGGAATATGAAAATCAATTTTGACTTTTCTTTGAATTTTCTTGAATTGGTTATGGCCTTGTATGCAGCAATTTCACGTCCAATGCATTAGGGTTGACTTGTGTATTTATAGAGGAAGAGAATTAGGTTAAATCTTGGCCAAGAAATCCATGGAATTATGGTTTCAATATTTGATTTGCAATCATATATTTTTGAATCTTTTTGATTGGAACAACTTTCCAAACTTGGAGATTCTTGTCCCTTTGATTTGCACACGAATTGCCAGCATATCTTGAGCTTGTTTGCTTCACAAAAAGATTGAAAAAACCATATCTTTGAATTTCCTACAATTTAAATTAATTAAATGAATTAAAATCAATTAAAAATCCAATTAATTAATAAAAATAAGAAAATAAATTCAAATAGGCTTGATGGGTCGTGCATAGGCCTTGGATAAAGTTTCAAGAAGAAATTTGAGGCCCATTAGCAAAAACAAAGTGTTTTGAGCAAAGTTGACTTTTGCAAATTCATAAAAATTTCCCAACTTCTCCAATGTATATCTTGCTCAATTTTGATCATATGAACATGTTCTTGGACATTTTGGAAAGGTATTGAAGTCCTCTAACCCATGCCTTTGGTACCATGTTATTTGGATTTACCAATATCAGGTTATGGTCTTTGACTTAAAGTGAATTTTTGTTGACTTTTGAAATTGACCTATAATGTAGAAATTGATAACTTTTTGTGAGAGCATTTCTTGGACTTGGAATGTGAAGATGAGTTGTAGGAAATTTCATCCCCTTAAAAATGAGCATTGGATGGGATTTTTCTGATGAACCATGAAAAAGTTATGCCTTGGTCAAGATACAGTTGACTTTTCTACTGTCCAAAAATAGTAACTTTTGCATCTTGATGATTTTTGAGCCATTCTTGAGGAATCATGATAAAGACTTGATAAAATGATGATTGTGAACTCAAAATAAGATGTTGACCAAAAATTCTGATTTTGACTGTAAAATGACCATTTTACCCCTGTAGTTGATTGTGAAGCAAATGGAGCTTTTGACTGTGCAATATGGCATTGTGAGTCTTGAAACTTGGTATGTAGGTGCTTGACAATGTATATAGGCCTATGGGACTTGATTGAGCCATTAAAAACCTCAAATTCCATTAAAGAACCAAAACCCTAATTCTGACTGGCTTAGGAGGTATTTGGACTGTGCAATCCTTGAGAAATCTTGAACCATTTGAAGATGATTCTTGACAAACCTTGAAGAATATGGGAGGGAAAATTTTGGGGTACAACAGTTTCCCCTGTTCAATCCTCTTAGACCTGAGGATGTAGATTGGCCTTCGGGCCTTTCGTGATCCGAAGGTGGAAGATGATTGAACCTAGAGTGCCCAGAAATTTGCACTCGCATAGTGTAGTATCAGCAATGTGATGTCGGGAATGGGCTTACAGATGCCATTTGGAGAGGTAATGGATAGTTGTGGATATGGGCTTAAAGATGCCATCCAGGGCTGTCGATCGCGTAAGAGATTCCTTAGCGAGAACTTGCGTACCTGAGAAAGAAAGATAATTTCCTGGCCTGTTACAGGTGTTGATCTTCAATCTCTTCATGTAGATACTTTCCTGGCTAGTTACAGGTATAGATCTACAATCAATCGCTCACAGATATGCCCTGGATAGATACAGGTATCGAATCTGGAACTCAAAAAGGTTGGTAGAGATAGCTTTCCTGGCTGGATACAGGTGTAGACCTCTGACCTGAGAATGAAAGATAATTTCCTGGCCTGTTACAAGTGTTGATCTTCAAACTCTTCATGCAGATACTTTCCTGGCTAGTTACAGGTATAGATCTACAATCAATCGCTCACAGATATGCCCTCGCTAGATACAGGTATCAAATCTGGAACTTAAAAAGGTTTATGGGTTGTCTCTACTGACAGGTTATCTCAGAAAAATCTTTAGGAATCGATTTAACTGAACCAGGGGAGGTTTTGTCTTCTTTGACGAGTTGTCTCTTTTAACGGGTTGTCTTCATTGTCAGGTTGTCTTCAATGACGAGTTGTCTTCAATGACGGGTTGTCTTCAATGACGGGTTGTCTTCAATGACGGGTTGTCTTTATTGACGGGTTGTCTTCAATGACGGGTTGTCTTCAATGACGGGTTGTCTTTATTGACGGGTTGTCTTCAATGACGGGTTATCTTCAATGACGGGTTGTCTTCAACGACGGGTTGTCTTCAATGACGGGTTGTCTTTATTGACGGGTTGTCTTCAATGACGGGTTGTCTTCAATGACAGGTTGTCTTTATTGATGGGTTGTCTTCAATGACGGGTTGTCTTCAATGACAGGTTGTCTTTATTGACGGGTTATCTTCAATGACGGGTTGTCTTCAATGACGGTTGTCTTTATTGATGGGTTGTCTTCAATGACGGGTTGTCTTCAATGACGGGTTCGCATCAGAAAAATCTTCAGGAATCGTTTTAACTGGACTTGTCTTCTTTGACTGGATTAGCGTCAGAAAAATCTTTTAGGAATCGATTTAACTGGATTTGTCTTCTTTGACTGGATTAGCGTCAGAAAAATCTTTTAGGAATCGATTAAACTGGATTTGTCTTCTTTGACTGGATTAGCGTCAGAAAAATCTTTTAGGAATCGATTTAACTGGATTTGTCTTCTTCGACTGGATTTGTCTTCTTTGACTGGATTCGTCTCTTTTGACTGGATTTGTCTTCTTTGACAGAATTTGAGACTTTGACTGCATATTTCCTAAAAGATAAAGGTCAGTCATATGCAATGCATGATATGGATCAAGCAATGATGTTCTCATCATAAATGAGATTTGTAGGATATGATTGCGTATGTGCATGTATCATGATGTATGACAATGTGATGTTTATGAATGTATCTTCGTCTGGGAAAATAAATCCTTGACGAATGCCGGGAAGTTTGTTGAATCCTGGGCTGATGTTGAAGAGTAGAGTCCTTCATTTCCATTAGGGATGATGAACGAAGATGTTTGCCAGAATAAACCGGTAGGAGAAGATGACTCCGTTGAGAATAAACTTGATGAAGAGATTACTCTGTGGGGAATTACTCTGTGGGAAGAGATGCTTCACTGAGATTTTAATGATAACTCCGCTGGGGATACCGTTGATAAGTTCTGTTAGGAATTTTGATGAACTCCACTGGGGATAGGAAGAACTTCGCTGAGGACGATCTTTCCGTTGTAATTTGTTGAGGATAACCCAGTTAGGCTCTGGTGAGGAGTAACCTTCTGAATATGGTCGGGGAGAGATGCATTCTATAGGGGATAAGCTTCCGGAATCTACTGGGGAGATGGTTCAACTCTCATGGGGAAACTTTTTGGACTGCACTGGGGAATGGCTCCACTGGGGTGTCTGTATTCTGCCGGGGAACAATCTTATATTTCGTTGACGAATATTAAGACTGCCGGGGATGCTTGCTGAGGAATATCTGTACACTCTGCTGGAGAATATTGAGATCTTCTGGGGATACCCAACTTCCTTAGGGCTGACAGTAGCCTAACTCTGCTCGGGGGAGAGTATTGCTGACTTGCTGGAGATACCGTGCCTTTTTAGGGCTGATGAGAGACCAACTCTGCTTGGGGAGAGTGGTGTTGACTCTTGCCTTACACTGCGGGGAGTGAAGGTTTCTTAGCCATATTCTTCAGCTGGATCTACCTTTGTACCTCGGTGGACAGAGCCACTAGATCGCTTAGACAACTCATTATTGCCCCATCTTCTATGGGAGAAGGTACCTGTGGAGGTCTTGATAACTGCCGATTTGACAAATCTTCTTCTGGTAGACAAGTGACGAGATTACGGGACATAGTCGTACGCTTTGATCCCTAATTTTTGCCTGGACCTCCCTTTCGGGTTTTCAGTACACCGGGATACCCATTTTTGCCCAAGCCGCCTTTTCAGGTTTTCGACTTGCCGGGTGTACAGATTTTTTTTCATTTTCATCCCCTATTTTTGCCTGAACCCTTTTGGTTCGCCAGGAAGCCCTTATTTTTGCCTAGGCCAGTCGACCTAGCGGGTCTTTGATTATGCGTAGTATTTTTTTTCGACTATGTTCGTGCTCTCAGGATGCAGGGAGTTGTCACTGTCAGTAGTGTTGTGTTGCCATACTACCAGAAGATCTTTGTTTGATCATTGCAAGATTTGTTGCGGGAATTCATGCCCAATTCCCCAGTTGATTCAGGCGGAGATTTGCCCCTGGCTATTTGGCGTCTTGAGAGATTGCTTGAATCTTGACCGAACTGCCACAGATGACGGACCATGATCATGTCTGCCCCTTGATTGGAAGTATTTCTTTCACTTGAGATGACCCTTTGGTTGAGAAGATTTTTTTTCACTGGATATTCATCGTGCGAATTTCTCTGCTGTTTGATCAAATAGTTATATGCAAACAATGTTATTTAACAATGCAAAGATTATGTCTGTTTTGAAGTTTTTGAAAATGCATTTTTCAGTATAACAAGCAAATTTTGTAAAATGTGATGTCAACTCAAGATTTTACAGCGAGCCCTACAGGAGTCAGGATACCTTTCGTAACAGTATGCTTTCGAACTAACCCATGCTTCAGCTAGTACTTTTTAAGGATTATAATGTGGCCTGGTTCACGGTTTAAGAAACAAAGGATAAAGGCTCAAATTTTATTTGTACCCACCCGCTCTTCGTGATGTTCTTCGATCCTAAACTCAGCTAATCGTGCATTAGACCTAGTTTGAGTCTTTGCTTTGATACTCCAATGATGGTTCGGATATTGACAGTTTATTTTGAATAGGCAGTCATTTTTTTGTTGAGGGTTTGTAGAACCTCTTTCTTTTTTATTTTATTATCCGTGTCTTTTGCCTGAACTGTTTCTTTTGTAATTACAGTCAGCGGGATGCCCCAGTTTTGTAAGTCTCCTTCATAGGTTTTGACTTAATGGGCTTTTATTTCTGAGAGATAATGACTGCCTATCTTTATGATTATTCGGAACCATCACTGTCTTTTGTTTTGTAAGGACTTCTTTGGTGCCATTCGTTGTGCACTTGGATCAACTGAGAGAACTACCCTGCCCCAGGTTATAATTAAGGGTTTTAATTCTTCGAAAAGAAAACTCCAACTTCTTTGGCTCAAAGGGGTTGACGAGGGATTATCTTCCTTATAACTCCACTGTTTAGGATTTTAAATAATCCCTGTACCTCATCAGCAGGGTCTGTTCAAAAGCATACTGTAAAGATCGCGGTATCATTTTCGTCATCCTCCCTCAAAAGGCTTAGAATTTTTTTTAATCGAGAGTTTGAACATCACAAAAAATGAAAGCAATTTGAATATAGTGAATACGAATGGATTAATTCAAAACAGACATATGCGATGCATTAATGAAATAACAATGTTTGACATGAATAAATGTTTGAACAATCAAAGAAAAATACAACTTGAACATTCGAATGAACAAAAGTTTTTTCAATCCTAGCCATGTTTTGGCAAGGGAGCAGTGATCACATTGGGAGTCTCGGGCGCTTCGAACTCGGCCTCCTTTGCATCGATTAGGTCCTGAACCTTGTTCCTCAAAGTCCAACAATCATCTGTAGCATGCCCCGGGCTGTCAGAGTGATAAGCGCAGCGGGCGTTGGGATTATACCTTGAAGGTGTCTTGTTGGGATTCTTAGGAGGGTCCCTTAGAGTTACCAAATTGGTCTTCAGCAACTGTGGCAATATCTGGGACAAGGTCATGCTGAGGGGAGTGAATTTCCTTCTAGGTCTCTCTTCCCTTTGTTGGTTGCGATGTTGAGGAGCACTGGCCGGTTTTGAAATACCGCGTTGACATCTTGGCGGTGTTCGGACCTATTTTGTCCTCTTGAACCATAGACAGCACTGGATTCTTTCTTGAATGGTTTTTTCTTAGTGTTCGAGGAGTCACCCTTCTGTATTTTCCCAGACTTGATACCAGCTTCTATTCTCCCACCAGTCAAGATAAGGTCTGTAAACCCTGCAGAGGAATTCCCAATCAGATGGTTGAAGAACAGACCAGACAGGGTCCCCAGAAACATATCAACAAGTTCACGGTCAGTTAAAGGTGGCTGCACCCTTCCAGCGAGGTCTCTCCACTTTTGAGCGTACTCCTTAAATACTTCACCCGTCCCTAGTGACATACCCTGGAGTTGGGTACGCATAGGAGCGAGGTCGGAATTATACTGATACTGCTTGTAGAACGCAGTAGCCAAGTCCTCCCAGTTACGAATACTGGCTCCATCCAGCTGATAGAACCATTCGAGTTGAGTCCCTGAAAGACTATCCTGGAAGAAATGGATCCACAAATTCTTGTCAGCTGTATACGGTTGGATCTTCCTCACATATGATCGGAGATGCAGCTTAGGACAGGAAGCTCCGTCGTACTTTGCAAAAGCAGGTGCCTTGAACTTATGTGGGATCACCACCCCAGAGGATAAGCCTAGGTCTCCAAAGTCCAACCCGGGCACATGTTGAATCTCCATAGCACTTAGACGGTCCTCCAGTTGTTTGTACCTGTCCTCAGCAGGAGGGTACTGTTCATCATTGTAATCCGTCTCGTTGTCGGAGACCACGGGACTAGGAACCCTTCTATCTTGGGGATTGTCTTTGCCTACAGATGAGGTAGTCAGCTCAGCCTCATTCTGTAGTCCATTCCCAGATCTGCGTCTAGTGTTGAACAAAACAGTCCTCTTCTTCTTCTTCCTCTCTTTCAGAATCAGAGTCTTCAAATCCTGTTGACCCTGGGCTAGGCTCATAACCAACTCCTGGAACTGGGCATTCTGGGCCTGGAGGGCCTTGATAGCTTGTTCAGTGGAAGGTTCAGAAGACATGATGATTGCTGAAATAAACAACGAAGAAGATAAGTGACCTGTAAAAAGGGTACATGTAATGCAATGATATGTATGTATATGTATGCAATATTTTCAAGGATCTCGCGGGGTAAACAAGGAAATTGTTAGAATTTGAATTCAGCAGCTTGATTGAAGGAACTTCATGTTGTTGAGAGTCCTTCTTCAAGAGTCAAGGCTCACCATATCGAGTGGGTCATAGCCCCTGACTCAAGTTATCGTGCTTGGATTTCTGAACAACCTTGGCTAGAGGAAAATAAATCCTCTTTGCCCCTTGCTAGACATTTGGCTCATCCTGACCAGCATCACAAACCCTTGAGATCCTTGAAATGGTTAAGGAAATGCTATGGTATGATGTTATAATGCGTATGATGTTATGGTAATGGCACACCACAAGTATTCACAAAAGGTAAACATGGTAAGGCACACAAGTCACACAAAAGAGCCCCTTAGATTTCAGGCCAGCATGAAGTTTAGGTACTACCCTCTTTCAGTTTCAGTTGGTTAAGACCTGTCCTAGAAAATGGTAATCGGGTTCTAGAGGATCTCAATATCACTGACTACCCTCAATCGGTCATAACTCCAGCTTCGCAATCTTTTCTTGCGGACAGAACCATCGCGAGAGTTTAGCCTCAATGAGTGTAGCATACTGCTACTGTTCTATGGCCAAGTTGGGTCAATTTAAGGTTCTAAGGTCGGTTGGTGCTTAATGACTCCTCAGAAGACCCATATTCTCCTCGTTCCAACACAAGGGATATCGGTACAGACCAAGGTGTCACACCAACGTAGCTACTGCTTCACCCGTGTCGGTCTACACCGGACAGGTCCCTCACAGTTTATTGCTACCTAAAGGGTATTCCCTAGATCCGGGTTAGGATCTATGAAACTCCGATGCAAGCCCACAAATATAAAAGCAAACAAGGCACACAATTGAAAACATAAGAGTGGTCTAGTCCTAAGGTACACCTCACTTATTAAAATCTCCCCAGCAGAGTCGACAGTTCTGTGATCGGTGGGAATAGAACTGACTGTTTTGAAATGCTGGTTCGCGAAATGTCGCGGTAAGCAAGAGTCGCCACCGTCTTTTATTTTCTCCAACAAGGAAAAGGACAAAAGCACAGCAAAATTCCTTTTCGAGATGTTTCTCGGGTCCGGGAGGTAGATTATAGAAAGGGAAGGTGTTAGCACCCTTTCTATCCGTGGTTATCCACGGGCTCTTAGGTTCTTGCTCACTATGTTTTCAAAAATGTTTGCTTTTCTTGTGTTTGTGGGTTTTGAAAAAGTTTAGTTTGAAAACTTCTAGGTAACTCTTGTATCTGTCCTCAAGAGTGTATGAAGTGTTTGTTTGAAAACTTTTGTTTGAAAGTGTGAGTGCGAAAAGTTTGTTTTGTTTTTGAAAGAGCAAGTACCCAGGAGAAATCTACCTACTCTAAAGGAATTAAGCTGTGTAAATGTCCTTTAGACAGTACTATCCCACTATTGAGAAGTAGGTAGCACCGTCGTTGGAGTTATTCGGGTCAATTCGATTATAGGGACATGTGTGGTCACCAAAGCAATAGTAGGACGCCTTAGCGGTAACCCTAATGTCCTAGATCCTTTTTTTTTATCCGAGGCAACCGTTTCGAGGCAACTTGGATCTTTAGACAGTAGGGCGACCTCTAAAACACCCTATACTTAATGACCACGTCGAGGCAACCAAGTGAGGCGTACCCTAGGAGTGGCATGTGCGAGTGTGTCAGATTTCATGTTAAGTCATCTTGTACATGTATCATGGTGAGCTACGAGTTAATTTTATTTTTCAGACAAGTCTTGTCATGCATAGTTAACAGTTAATAATTATGCGGAAAGTAAATTGCGGAAAGTAAATCTACGCTATTACAAGGTGTCGGGTATTTACATCGCCAAAAACATAACCCTTGAAAAGTAAATGCGAGAAAATAAAAGAAAGCGATAAAATTCCTAATTATCTATTACATTCTCGGAGCAATTACATAAATATAATCAAAAATAATAATGCGCGAATAGAAATTGAATCGGGAAAAAGTCTTAGGGTTTTGACCCTTTTTGAGAAAAGAATGGAATTTTGGTTCTTTTTGTGATTAATTAATATTAAACCTAATTTACTAATTAATTAAATAATTAAAAGAGGATAGTATTTTTTTAGTTTTTTTAATGTCTTAATGAAAATAAAAAGAAATTAAAATTGTCAAGAAAAACCCTAATTCTAGATTGATTTTAATTATTGTGAAAAAAAGTCAAAGTTAACCTAATTAACTAAATTAATTATCCATATTTATTTACAAAAATAATAAACTAATAGTGAAATTAATAAATAATAATAATATTTTATTTTAGTTTTTCTGAATTTATTATGAAAAATATGAATTAAGTTAATTAAATAATAATAATATTAATAATAAAATAATTAGTAAAAGAAAATAAAAAGAAAGGTATGAATGAACCAGGGGGGTGCTGGGCCCTTAGGACGTTAGAAAGCAATTCTGGCCCATTAAGCTACCAAGCCACGTTTGACTTTGGAGATCCCCCATGCGCCTGGTTGACTGGGAATATGGTGTTCTTCATCTCCTGGCCATTGGATTTATGCTGGGAGACACTTGGCGCGTTGTTGGGTGGAGGCACATGGTTGAACGCTGCCTGAAACCTGCATGCAATCATGTTGAACAAAATAATATAGGAATTTTGGTGGACCTGGGACTCGAACCTAGGTCCCAATGGATACCAGCCAGCGCACCGTCCACTGAGCCAACTGCCTGCATTTGTTAATATGATAAGAAACAAAGATAACATATAATAATTAATTCACATGCTGCCAAAATGAAAACACGCGCGCCCCATTTGAATACTCCAACCACATATCACCACGTCATCATCGTCTTCCCTAAACCTGCAAAATATATGTTAGATAGCGGGGGTTTTTAACCCCCACAAAACAGGATGACCAATAATAGCGAATAGCCCTACAGGCTATAGAAATATGTCGTGATGGTTCCACTAGGTTCGTCTTGTCTCAACGAATTCAACCATGTGCATTAGGGGTTCCAATTTTTCCTATATAGCAAAGCCCCAAATTCAAAGCTTGGAAACCCTAGAAAATGTTCATGGTGTCTTTGGATTCTGGGTGTTTTAATCCAATTAACCTATGCCAAAAGCTTCGTACAGTCCCTAGCAACACAAAACGATCACAAAAAGATGTTAAATATGCATGAATCAATGATTACGATTTTGGAAAAATGCATCAAACCATGGGTCTGTTCTTGACAGTTTCTTGAGCTTTGGCGCTTGGTTTCGATTGCAACACGTTCCTCACACCTCCAGCAATGTGTTTGAATCACTATAATGCTTTGAATTGGCCTGGAATATGAAAATCAGTTTTGACTTTTCTTTGAATTTTCTTGAATTGGTTATGGCCTTGTATGCAGCAATTTCACGTCCAGTGCATTAGGGTTGACTTGTGTATTTATAGAGGAAGAGAATTAGGTTAAATCTTGGCCAAGAAATCCATGGAATTATGGTTTCAATATTTGATTTGCAATCATATATTTTTGAATATTTTTGATTGGAAAAACTTGCCAAACTTGGAGATTCTTGTCCCTTTGATTTGCACACGAATTGCCAGCATATCTTGAGCTTGTTTGCTTCACAAAAAGATTGAAAAAACCATATCTTTGAATTTCCTACAATTTAAATTAATTAAATGAATTAAAATAAATTAAAAATCCAATTAATTAATAAAAATAAGAAAATAAATTCAAATAGGCTTGATGGGTCGTGCATAGGCCTTGGATAAAGTTTCAAGAAGAAATTTGAGGCCCATTAGCAAAAACAAAGTGTTTTGAGCAAAGTTGACTTTTGCAAATTCATAAAAATTTCCCAACTTCTCCAATGCATATCTTGCTCAATTTTGATCATATGAACATGTTCTTGGACATTTTGGAAAGGTCTTGAAGTCCTCTAACCCATGCCTTTGGTCCCATGTCATTTGGATTTACCAATATCAAGTTATGGTCTTTGACTTAAAGTGCATTTTTGTTGACTTTTGAAATTGACCTATAATGTAGAAATTGATAACTTTTTGTGAGAGCATTTCTTGGACTTGGAATGTGAATATGAGTTGTAGGAAATGTCATCCCCTTCAAAATGAGCATTGGATGGGATTTTTCTGATGAACTATGAAAAAGTTATGCCTTGGTCAAGATACAGTTGACTTTTCTACTGTCCAAAAATAGTAACTTTTGCATCTTGATGATTTTTGAGCCATTCTTGAGGAATCATGATCAAGACTTGATCAAATGATGATTGTGAACTCAAAATAAGATGTTGACCAAAAATTATGACTTTTGACTGTAAAATGACCATTTTACCCCTGCAGTTGATTGTGAAGCAAATGGAGCTTTTGACTGTGCAATATGGCATTGTGAGTCTTGAAACTTGGTATGTAGGTGCTTGACAATGTATATAGGCCTATGGGACTTGATTGAGCCATTAAAAACCTCAAATTCCATTAAAGAACCAAAACCCTAATTCTGACTGGCTTAGGAGGTATTTGGACTGTGCAATCCTTGAGAAATCTTGAACCATTTGAAGATGATTCTTGACAAACCTTGAAGAATATGGGAGGGAAAATTTTAGGGTACAACACATACATTGACACAAAAAGGAAGCTTCGGTGGGAGACTTGAGTCTTAGGGTTTAGAAGTACATATTGTTGTCTCTTTGAGACTTTTTGTTTTCATTGTTAGCCTAAGAGGCAATTTGTAATCTTGAACTTACTAATCAAAAATCTTTGTTTCTATTTCCTTTTGGCTTGTAAATTTAAATCTCCTAAGATCCTTGAAAACAACGCATCCACATATCATGCATCATTTCATAAACAGGTTTTCCAATATAAATTTCCTCATTTGTTTACTATTTATTTCAGTATAAAATGGCCCTCGAACAAACTGTTAAGGATCTGCAAACTCAGCATGCACAATTTCAAGAGACTCTTTTGAATCTGGTCAAAGGGCAACAAGAGATAATGGCAATCCTCACCACGAAAAAGAAGACTAAGAAGTGAGCTGTTATTCTCAACATGGGGAGAATATTCAAAGGTCCTGCTCAACCAGTTCGAGTGAATGATGTTTCCTCTGAGGAAGACGGCAACCAAGAGGAGGATGGCAGAAGTGTCAGGGGTAAAGATAGAAGTAATCAGGTTTCTAAGGATGAAGACTACTTCGACGAACAATATCCTTCTACATATGACAAATATAAGTAGTTGGAAGACCGACTCAAAGCTGTGGAAATCTAGAAAGTGTCTGGATTAGATTTTTGATAGCTAGGTCTGATCCCGGGGTTTGTCATCTCTCACAAATTCAAGGTCCCTATCTTTGCTAAATATGATGGGGTCTTTTTCCCCAAACTTCATCTGAGGTCGTATGTTCGAAAAATCCAACCTTATACTGCTGATAGGAAATTATGGGTCCATTTCTTTCAAGAAAGTTTGGCTGGCACTCAACTGGAATGGTTCTATCAGCTGGAGGGAACCAACATTCACACATGGGAAGACTTGGCTACTATTTTTTACAAGCAGTATCAATATAATGCTGACCTTGCACTGACTCATGTGCAGTTGCAAAACATGTCGGTGGGCTCGAATGAAGGGTTCAAGGAGTATGCCCAAAAATGGAGGGACCTAGCTGGAAGGGTGCAACCTCCTTTGACTAACCGGGAATTGGTGGATATGTTCATGGGCACTCTGACGGGTCCATTCTTTAATTTGCTAATTGGGAGTTCTTCGTCCAGTTTTACAGAGTTGATTCTGACCGGGGAAAGAGTTGAAAGTGGTATTAAGAGTGAGAAGATTCTAATGGCTACATCTTCTAATGCTGTGAAGAAGTCGTTCAGTGGTAAAAAAGAAACCAATGATGTCTATGGTCAGAGGACCCGTAGTAAAACTGACTGCCATCAGTATGTAGGAGCGGTGTTGATCTCTAACTCGGAGCCTGTTCAACAACAACAACGGGGCAATCAACATAGGACAGACGCTCCGAGGAGGCAATTCACCAGGATTAATATGCCATTGGCTCAAACATTGCAACATTTGTTAAAGGTGTGCCTATCCAAATGCGAGGTGTGCCAACACAATCCTCTCCGAAGTACAACCCAAATGCGTGGTGTGCCTATCATTCAAACAGTCCTGGGCACGACACCAACAATTATTGGGCCTTGAAAAACAAAATTCAAGACATGATTGATAACAAGGAAATTGAGATTGATCCTCCGGAGACTCCAAACATGATTACTGCTCCTATGTTGAAGCATGACAAAGGCATAAGTATTGTTGAATATGTTTTGTATGTTACCTCCGTAAGTGATATGGTTACTCCTCTCTCAACACTCAAGAAAAAGTTTCTACAAGCCGGTTTATTTCCTGGTTGTGTTAAAGAATGTTATTGTTGTGCAGTTCAACCCAATGGTTGCTGGTTACTGAAGGAAGGCATTCAGCGCCTAATGGATGAACATGTAATTTTGATTGAGAAAGTTTGTATGCTGAGAATTTGTGCCGAGATTTGTCTGTCATATCTGGTACTCCTTTCAAGATCACTTCCAAGGGTCCCGTAAGGATTACTGCCAATCCAAAAGCTTCTCCTTTAAACATTACAACACCTGGGCCCCTTCCATATGCCTTGGAGAAGGCTATTCCATGGAATTATGGGTCTGATGTCTATTGCCAGGGTGTTAAATAAGAGTTGTCTGATGAAGATGATGAAGAGGATGATCCCAACATTGACAATATTGCGGGGACCAGCAAAATTACAATAAGTGGAAGGATTTTCTCTCCAGAAATCTCTCCACCTGTTCAAGTTACAGTTACCAATACAACTGTCGAGGCTCGGGCTAAAGAGCCAATGATAGAGCCTGCCCAGACGGAAGCACCAAAAGAAGCTATAGTCAAGGATACCTCTAGATAAGAAATGGAAGAGGTTTTGAAGATCATTCATAGAAGCGATTACAAAATTGTTGAATAGATGGGGCAGACCCCGTCCAAAATCTCCATGCTATCTTTACTACTGTTCTGAAGCCCATGCGCAAGCTTTAATGAAATTTTTGAAGACTGCTCATGTACCATAAGAGGTTTATGTCGATCAATTTGGAGGTTATGTTTCTAGCTTAACGACTGATAATGGATTAGGCTTCTCCGATGCTGACCTGACTCCGAAATGGAGAAATCATAATAGGGCCCTCAATGTCTCCAATGAATATAGGGTCACTACATTGGATCATGTGTTAGTTGATACTGGTTATTCTCTGAATGTTCTACCAAAGGGCGCTCTTGACAGACTGGATTATGAAGGGGTTGTGCTGAAACCTAGCGACATTATAGTTCGAGCCTTTGACGGATCCAAAAGAATGTTAAATGGAGAAGTGGACCTCCCAATCAAAGTGGGTTCATAGATCTTTGAATCCACCTTCTATGTAATGGACATCCGGTCAGCTTATTCTTGTCTATTGGGACGCCCATGGATCCATGGGGCAGGTGCTGTTACCTCCAATTTGCACCAGAAATTAAACTATCATGTGAAAGGGGAGATTGGTACTGTCCACGGAGAAGAGGAGTGTATGGTCAGTCACCTGAATGCATTCCGGTATATAGAAATGGATGGTGAATTCATTGAGACTCCTTGTCAAGCTTTTGAAGTGATTTCCCCTGCTGTTGTTTAAGATGTTTCCGCCATTCCAAATACTATCAGGGTTACGCACAAGATGGTTTCCTTGAAAGATGCCAAAGCCACTATAGAAGAAGGTGGTTGCACAATTTGGGGTCAGCTTCCTGATATCCCCTACAAATCTGACAAGTTCGGTTTGGGCTTTACTGCACAAGGTCAAAGGGTTATTCACCGTGCTCGTGCTGGAAGACCTATATTCCGTGTCAGCAACAACAAAGTCAATGCTATAGAAGATGCTAGTAGTGATTCTGATTTCGATAGCTGGATATTCCCTATCATTGGTGATGGACTCGACAATTGGAAAGTAGAAAAAATTATCTCTGTCTCCTTTGGTCAGGAGTAATAGTTATTTCTGTTTTATTGCTTTAAGAAGTTTGGTTATTTAATTTATTTTTAAAACAATGACTTTAAAACTTGTGTCTTACCCGAGGCACAATGGTCCATTTGTTAAGGGTTGTCATTTCATATTTTCATTTAATGAAAACATTAGACGTTTGCATTCAAATTTTGCGCTCTCTGTCTTTCTTTTACTTTATTGCACTTTCAAATAGCTATGTGTTCTTACACACACCCACACACTACATTCAGGATCCCCATCCACTATGGATCTCGTTGATAATGATTCTGCTATTACCGCTTATGACTTTGAAAATCCAATCTACCAAGTCGAGGACGAAGGTGAGGAAGATTGTGAAATAGTTGGAGAACTTTCCAGACTCTTAATACAAGAAGAAAAGGCTATCCAACCACACAAAAAGCTTATTGAAGTGGTAAACTTAGGTTCTGAGATAGACAGAAAAGAGAACAAGATAGGCGCCAACTTAGAGGACAATGTCAAGAACAAGTTGATTTAGATGTTGCACGACTATGTTGAGGTATTTACTTGGTCATACGAAGACATGTCAAGGCTCGATACTAATATTGTGGTTCATCGTCTGTCGATGAAATAGGGTTGTTCTCCGATTAAACAAAAGGTTCGTCGCATGCGTCTTGAGATGTTAGAGAAGATCAAGGTCGAGGTTATGAAACAATTCAATGCAGGGTTCTTAGCAGTGAAGTCATATACTTAATGGGTTGCTAATGTTGTTCTGGTACCAAAGAAAGATGGCAAGGTACGTATGTGTGTAGATTACAGGGATCTGAACAGGGTAAGCCCCAAAGATGTCTTCCCACTTCCAAATATTGATGTTCTGGTCAAAAACACTGTGCAGCAAAAGGTATTCTCTTTCATGGATGGTTTCTCAGGGTATAATCAGATCAAAATGGCACCTGAAGACATGGAGAAAACTTACCTTCGTCACATAGTGGGGCACTTTCTGTTACAAGGTCATTCCTTTTGGGTTGAAGAATGCTAGGGCAACTTATCAGTGTGCCATGGTAGCTTTATTCCATTATATATTTTATCACGAGATAGGAGTTTACGTCGACGACATGATAGATAGATCGCAGACTGAAGAAGAACATCTTGATCATTTTCCTAAATTATTTGAAAGGATGAAGACGTATAAACTAAGGTTAAAACCGAAGAAGTGCACCTTTGGGGTGAGATCCGATAAACTCCTGGGTTTCGTCGTCAGTGGTAAAGGTATCAAGGTTGATCCGGAAAAAGTTAAAGCTATTCAAGAGATGCCAGCTCCTCGTACCAAGAAGGAAGTCATAGGTTTCTTAGGACGACTAAATTATATTTCCCGATTCATTTCTCATTTGACTGCTACCTGTGAGCCAATCTTCAAGCTGCTGAAGAAAGATCAAGTAGTGAAGTGGAACGACGATGGCCAAATAGCCTTTGATAAAATCAAGGAGTACTTACAAGAACCTCTGATTCTGATGCCACCATTTGAAGGAAGACCTATAATCATGTAACTAACAGTGCTAGAGAATTCAATGGGGTGTGTACTGGGGCAACATGACGAGTCTGGTCGAAAAGAGCATGCAATATACTACCTTAGAAAAAAATTTACCGACTTTGAAACAAGATATTCACTGCTCGAGAAAACTTGCTACGCTTTGGCATGGGCTGCTCCCCGACTAAGACAGTACATGTTGACCCATACTACTTTATTGATCTCTAAAATGGATCCCATCAAATACATATTTGAGAAGCCAACTCTCTCTAGAAGAATAGTTGGATGGCAAATGGTCTTAACAGAATACGACATTCAGTACACCACTCAAAAAGAAATCAAAGGAAGTGTACTGGCAGATCATTTGGTACATCAAGTTGTAGACGACTACCAGTCTATGAATTTCGAATTCCCGGATGAGAACATCATGCTAAACAAATTGTGAAGAGCCTGGACGGTATGAAGGACTAGAGCTAGGATCCCGGTGTACTATGGTTTTCGATGGAGCCTCTAATGCACTTGGAAATGGAATTGGTGTTGTAATTATCTCTCTCCAGGGTTGGCATACGCCCTTCACTGCCATACTTTGCTTTGACTGTACCAATAATATGGCTGAATATGAAGCGTGCATCATGGGCATTAAAGCCTCTATTGACTTGAGAATCAAATTCCTAAGCGTATATGGGGATTCAGCCTTGGTAATTAGTCAGGTCAATGGAGAATGGGATACAAAGCATCTGAATCTTATCCCTTACCGAGAACATGTGCTAACCTTGATTCCGTACTTCGAAGAGATTACTTTTGATCATATACCAAGAGAAGAGAATCAGTTAGCAGATGCATTAGCTACCATGTCGTCCATGTTCAAGGTTAGATGGGACAATGAGGCTCCCAGAATTACCGTTGAAAGATTCGATGAACTGGCACATTGCTACGAAATTGACACTGATTGAGTAAAAGAAAAACCTTGGTTTCATGAAGTGAAAGAGTACCTTGAAGCTCAAGAATACCATGAAGGGGCATCGATCAATGATAAGAAGTTCCTACAAAGGTTCTCGGCTAAGTTCTTCTTGAGAAATAGAATTTTATACAAGCGTAATCATGATTCAACTGTACTTCATTGTGTTGACAAAAAGGAAGCAGGGGAAATTAAGGAAGATATGCACGAAGGCATCTTCGGTACTCACTCCAGTGGGAATACTATTTCTAAGAAGATTTTAAGAGCATGTTACTATTGGTCGACTATGGAAACTGACTGTCACCACCACTTGAGAACTTGTCATAAGTGTCAGATCTATGCTGATAAAGTTCATGTGCCTCCGGTTCCTATGAATGTTTTGACTGCTCCGTGGCCATTTGCAATGTGGGGCATTGATATGATCAGAGAAATCAAGCCTACTGCTTCTAACACACATCGCTTCATTCTCGTTGGCATTGACTACTTCACAAAATGGGTTGAAGCAGCCTTGTTCGCCTGTGTTACCAAGAATGTGGTAGCTCGATTCATCAAACATAATCTTATCTGCTGGTATGGCATCCCTGAGAGAACCATTATGGACAATGGTACCAACCTCAACAATACTATGATCACTAAAAACTGCACACAGTTAAAGTTCAAGCGCCACAACTCTTCTCCGTATCGACCAAAGATGAATGACGTAGTGGAAGCCTCCAACAAGAATATTAAGAAGATCATAAAAAATATGGTTGTGACTTACAAAGATTGGCATGAGATGTTACCATTTTCTCTTCATGGCTATCACACTTCAGCACGAACATCAACTGGGGAAACCCTATTCTCTTTGGCCTATGGTATGGAAGTTGTCCTACTTGTCGAAGTTCAGATTCCGAGGATTATAAAGGATGCAGACTTAGACAAAGACGAGTGGATTCAGACCAAGCTAGACCAGTTGAATCTGATTGACGAAAAGAGGCTTGCAGTTGTCTGTCACGGTCAGATGTGTCAAAAACATATGATCAAGGCATTCAACAAGAAAATCAAACATCAATTATATCAAGCTGGTGACTTGGTAATAAAGTGCATCGTTCTACTGCAAGGTGATCCCAGGGGAAAATGGACTCCCACCTACGAAGGGCCATTTGTTGTCAAGAAATTATTTTCGGGCGGTGCTATGATACTAACCACCATGGACGGTGAAGACTTCCCGCACCCTGTGAACGTGGACATAGTTAAAAGATATTACGCATGAAAATGACCTGCTAGGTTGACTAGCCTAGGAAAAAATAAGGGCATCCCAGCGAACCAAAAGGGTTCCGGCAAAAATTAGGGATATATATAAAATATTGTACACCCAGCAAATCGAAAACCTGAAAAGGTGGTTTGGTTAAAAAAGGGTATCCTGGTGGACTGAAAACCCGAAAGGGAGGTCCAGGAAAAATTAAGGATTAAAGTGTACGATTATGTCCCGTTGGATCACTTACTGCAAGCTTTATTACCAAAGTCAAAAAATTTAATGGTACAGATCAGTTCAATCAACTTTTTTCGACAACAAGGGATGAGATGTTCGAAGACATTGGGGCAATAGCAGAGTTGGAATCTAACGAGATCATTTCCACATAGCTATATGTTTTGTTTTCACTTTGTACTCTTTTTATTTCACGACAATTTCCTCCTACTAGGATTTATGTCTCTTTGTACAAAATTTCTTGTTTATAGGCAAGTTATCAATGCAAATACACCCTAAAATTCAAACTTTTGTTTTTTGTTTTTATTGCAAAAACGTCCAATGAATAAAATTGAACGGATATATGCATATGAACACGATTAACCGTTAACAAATATATACCTAAGAATAGGAATAAGCATTTACTCAAGACTCTAGGAATTGGGATGACATTTAAGTTATCCACAAATCCCCATAGAGCCACTTCCATAAGATTATCCCCACAGAGTAATCTTCACAAATCCATCTTCAATAAAGACACATTCCTCGCAATTTCCACGGCAGATCGTTCTAGCAGATAGAAGAATATGATCTTTTTCTCGGTAATATCACCAACCGACGAAGTTCCAATTAGTACAATTCATGGAATTTCTCTTCCCCGGCTGAGTTTATTCTTCCAAAACTATAAACTCCTTGTAGATTTCTTCTCTCCAGTAGAGCTTGTTTCCTCAGCAGAGTATTTCCTCGTCAACAAGGTTTATTTCTCTAACAAATTACAGTATCCCTAGCTTTAGTCTATTCCTCAGATTGCTATGAATCACTGGCAAAATTCCTCTCCCCAATGAAGTAACCACTATCCCCAGAGAGTTGCTACAAAACCTGGAACCGGGCTAGATATCAATTAACTTTATCCTCCCCAGACGAGTCAGAAAGTTTATTCATTTCTTTTACCCCAGTCAGGATATATAAGAATTAAACTCCCCAGATGAGTCAGGAGGTTATCCATCTCTTTTATCCCTATTCAGGGTAAATAAGAATCAAATTCCCCAGACGAGTCAGAAGGTTATCCATCTCTTATATCCCCAGTCAGGGTATATAAGAATTAAACTCCCCAGAAGAGCGATGAAAGACTAATGTTCCTGAACTCTTCTCCTCAAACAGAAGTCAACATTCTCCAGCAAAGTTTTCTCAAACAGCAAGCATGAATCCCCAGCGGAAGAAATCTAGACAAGGTTGAAGATTACACATGTTCTTCATCCCCAACACCAGTCAGGAATTCATTTTCCCCAGCAATATATCATACGGAACTATTGATACACTTCCATTAACATTTCACATTATACATCATTTACCAATATCATATCATATGAATACGAAATGCATATAGCACAATCTCATTTATTTTGAGAACATCATTACGCAATGCATTTCATACATCATGACCTTGCATACAACTAACTCTTTACCTTTTTAGGAAAGATCAATCAACAAACAAATATCATCAACTACTTATATGACCCAACAGTCTTCTCAAAGGCTACATCTGACAAAGGGTTATTTCAGCAATTTCCTCAGAGGGTCATTATCAAATAGACTTTTTCTGGCTCAGATTAAATCGACCATAGATTTATTCTAATACTTCTCCCAATTAAAGACGGACAAAGACATATTCTAGCTCAGATTAAATCTACCATAGATTTATTCTGATACTTCTTCCAATAGACTTTTTCCGGCTCGGATTAAATCGACCCTAGATTTATTCTGATACTTCTCCAAGTTAAAGATGGACAAAGACATCTTCTGGCTCATTAAATCGACCATAGATATATTCTAATACTTCTTCCAGTAGACATTTTTCTGGCTCAAATTAAATCAACCATAGATTTATTCTGATACTTCTTCTAGTTAAAGGCATACGCAGACATCTGATGGCTCAAATTAAGTCAACCATAGATTTATTTTGATACTTCTTCCAATAAACATTTTGTGGCTCAGATTAAAATGACCATAGATTTATTCTGATACTTCTTCTAGTTAAAGACAAACGTAGAGATCTTCTGGCTCAAATTAAATTGATCATAGATTTTTTCTGATACTTCTTCCAGTTAAAGACGGATGCAGACATCTTCTGGCTCAGATTAAATCAACAATAGATTTATTCTAATACTTCTTCCAGTATACATTTTCTGGCTCAGATTAAATCGACCATAGATTTATTCTGATACTTCTCCCAGTTAAAGACGGACCGAGACATTTTCTGGCTATAATTAAATCGACCATAGCTTTACTTTGATACTTCTCCCAGTTAAAGACGGACATGGACATCCCCTGGCTCAGATTAAATCAACCATAGAGTTATTCTGATACTTCTTCCAATAGACATTTTCTGGCTCAGATTAAATCAACCATAGATTTATTCTGATACTTCTTCCAGTTGAAGTCGAGCATTAGACATAATCTAAGTTCTATCAATAGTTACTTTGAATGGCATCTATAAGCCCATCTCCAACAATTCTCCATCACCTCACCAAATGGCATCTTTGAGCCCATTCCCAGTATTACATCAATCAACAGTGTTACTTCGTGCATCGATGAGTGTAAATTTTTGGGCACTTAGGTGTTCGATCGTCTTCTACCTTCAAGTCACGAATGGAAGACATGCCAATCAAACTTTTCAGGTTTAAGAAGAATGAATAGGGGCAGGTATTGTACCCTAAAATTTTCCCTCCCACTTTCTTCAAAAAACATACTCACAAAGGTCTCAAATACTCAAAGTCACTCAAGAGTTTATTGGTCAAACCTCCTCCTAAGCAGGGGTCTTCATATAGGGTTTGGTAATTCTCAGAGAAGATTGGTTTACAAGGGTCTCAAATTACTTTCATGGTTCATAATAAGTCCTCAATAATGCTTATGTCAAGTTTCAAGCCCTGCATCACAAGTTTTCTCAGTCAATTGCTAAAATGATTGAAAATCAACTTCATTGGACAAAAAGTCAACTATGGGAAACAAATAGTCAAACTTCAAAACAAACTGTCAACATCAACATTTTGAGGTGATATTCATCATTTGTTCAAGGGTTGATCATGATTCCTCAAGGAAAGCCCTCAAATCATCAAAGGTCAAAAATTGCCAAATTAGGGTTTTTACTGAAGATGATTGATCATTGACTTTTGGACTAGTGCATGACATAATGGCTTAAAGAATGATCTCAAGGGCTCAAATACAACATCTTGACCTAACTACATGGCTCAATACATTTCAAAAGATGCAAATGATTGATAGTTTAAAAAATTGAATCAATTGATAAAAGTCAACAGTCATACAAAAGTCAAACTTTGACTTTTTTGTCAACATTGGAATTCAAAAATCAAGAATCATCAAAAAATTCAAAATTATCAAACTTTGTCATCAAGAATCAAGAAATCAAACAAAAGTCAAAATTGAAAATTTTCAAACACTTAGAAAAATTCAAGTGTTTTGTACCTAAAAAACCCTAACTTCACAAGCAAGTTTCCTCAAGATACAATCTGATTCAAGGAAAACTTTCAACATGAAAGTTGTAGGGATTAATAAATTTACAACTTTGTTAATGTGGGATGATCCTCAAAAATTACTTACTTTAAGAGATATAAGCCCATGAAGTTATGATGTTTTTTATCCAACACTTAGAAATGTTTTTCAACAAGTTTTGATCAGTTTTTTATCCCAACTTCTTGGCTAATTTCCACCAAGTTCCCATTTGATTTAGCCAAAGTGATAAATATGAAAGTTGTATACAATTTTTCAAGCTTTCAAAAATGTCCAAGAACACAAATTTATCATACTTGAGCTAGAAGATTCAAAGAGATGAAGTTGGGTATCTTAGGTTTCATTATAGGTCATTTTTGTGACAAGTTCATAACCAATTCTCATGCCATGCTTAGAGATCTCACTTTTAAGGTCCACTAACTTGAAAATATCCCCATAATTGAGTGTTTACACAATTGATTGAACCATTACCCAAGTGTTTGAGCCATTGTCCAAGATTATTTTCCATTTATGGCACAAAGGCACCATTGCCATTCACATAAATCAAGCTTTTGTAAAAGTCAATGTATTGAGCTCCTCATTTGTTTCCTCTGATTGCACTCCATCCTAAAGAGAAGAAGCAACCTCCCTGCATGTAACAAACTTTAGAACATGCTTTTACTTGAACCTTGGAACCATAGAAATTCATCAAAACTTAATTTTTCACTTTTTAAACCATAACTTGCTATCTCAAAGATATGGTTACTTAAACCTCTCCAACCTTTTCTCTATAAATAGAGAGGCCATTTGCAAGCCAAAACACGATTTCACAAGCCCTCAAACACTCTTAAATTCAGAATCAGCAAGAAACCACCATTGTTACATATTTGAAGCTTCCAACACCCAACTTCAAATCCACTCGTGCGCTTGTCTTTTTATCATCCATACACCTTACATACATCACATATAACACATCCAAACACCTGTTACACTTTTTTAACACCATCTTCATCATCCTCTAAACTCCATATCTGAAGCTTGCACATTGACTTGGTTAGAGAGATTCAGACACTTTCAGTACAAAGTAAAGATTGGAACAACTTCAGGGAGGTCCAAGGAAGCTCAATTAATTATTTACTTGCACTTGGAAGCCTCCATACGCGTTCTGAGTTTTCACTTCAAGAGGTAAATTTCTCCAACTTTGAAATCCTTATACTCGCATTATTTTCTTTCAATTTCAAAAGATAAAATGTAGATATGATTACCCCGAAACTAACCATGTCCTTAGTTTTCATTTATTTTGACTATGTGATAAGAATTTTGGAATTGAAGTTTCTGAAATATTAGGTTTCAGTTTGGTACCAAGCAAAATTCGTTTTAGCCTTTAACTTATAGTTTTCAAAAGTTACATGGTTGAATTCGTGGTAAAATTTAGAATAACTTTCGTGTTTACATTTTTTAAAATGATTAAGAGTTGAAGGAGTTAGAAATTTGAACAATGTTGTTGTTGTTGCTGGCGTGAGGAAGAAGATGCAGTTCATATTCCAATTTTTGAAAACAAGTTTATTATATATTTATTGGGTGATGTTTCATAACCAGATGAAACAGCCACCCCAGTGGCAAGCGTGTGTGAGTGTGTAAGGCATTGGTGTTCCAGGGCAGGGTTCGATCCTTGCCTCTGGAATTTAATTTTCTAGCATTTCTCTTACAAATCCCATACAAGCCATCCCAATGCGCTCACCGTGCATCCTCATATCTCAACCATCAGATTTCATAACTCCAGATCTAGCACTTCAGAAAGCCACGGCCATGGTACATCCCAAAGAGCCATCACCACTTGATCACAAGCAACAACCTGGCCTCCCTGATTTGGGCCTTTTTATTTTTTCTTTTCCATACCCCCCAATTGCTTTTACAAACGCAAGCACATTTATATTTTGTTTTTTAACTAACCTTTTTTCTTTTCCTAAATCGTTTTTTATTTAATCAGAAAAATTCATAAAATCATAAAAAAATTAGATTTAGGTTTTTTAATTAATTAATTTAATTTTTATAATTAAGAATTAATTCAATTTAATCACCTTGATTTTACTTAATTTGAATTAGGTTTTATACTTCATAAAACATCAAAATTATTTTCTAACAATTAGTCTCTTTTTTTAAAATTAAAATTAATTTAGACTTCTTTTTTTAATTAAGTCAACTAAATTAGCTTAATTTTTAATTAATTAAATTAGTTTACCTTTTTTCATTTATTATTAAATTAAATTTAGTTTCTTTAGGTTTTTACTAAACTTTTGTTAATGAAAATTAATCAAATAATTAGGTTAATCATCAAACTTTTTCTATAAAAAATCATAAAACAATTTCTTTTCTCTTTTCTTTATTTTACAAATCTTTGCATACTTTATTTCCCAATCATGTAATTGCTCAAAGCTTGTAATAGATAAATTAGGGTTTACTGCTTTTTCATCCCCATTCACAAATTTGTACCCCCATTTTCGAGGCCTTGTAATAGCGTAGAACATTTAATTTCCGCAATTTACTGCTTTCCTTATTACTGTTAGTAATTAGGGTTTGTATGGCAAGATTAAAGCCAATCATTAGAAAACCTAATCTCAAGATAAATACTTGAAATCAAAACACTTCACACACGCGCACCTCTAGGCTAACCTCACTTGTTGCCTCTGATTTAAACATTCATGCCCCTCGAACGTGGTATGCTTTAGCAAAGACCCTCGATTAAAGAAGATTGTAGTCCCTCGATGACCCTTCGATGCTACCTTTAGTAAACAATCTTAGTCCCTTACAAAAACTGCTAAAGCGTCCTACAAGTTGCCTTCTATGATTGTATGACGACCCGCGCATGTCCCTCACATCCAATAATAGGGCTTCCTATTAACCAATGGTAGGATAGCAGTATCTAAAGGAGGAGGAAAAGAACAAAGACTTTTTGAGTAGGTAGATCGCTCGTAATCGCTTGCTCACAAACTAAAACAATTTTCACACCTCACACTTGCAAAACCATTACTTTCAAAGCGCTTTATAAACACTCTTGAGGATTGATACAAGGGTTATTATAAAGAAATTTGCCTTACATTGGCATTTTTTAAAAATTTCTCACAAAACAACACTTCCTTCACAAATATTTTCAAAAACAAACATTTTGTATACATTCTCAATGATACGAGAATTATTACAAAATTTTCGCACTTAGACATTTTTCAAAATATTTGCGAACATACACAAACACAAAGTATTTCAAAGGTGAGATAGCAATTAAGAGCCCATAGATAACTATGGATTAAAAGGGTGCTAACACCTTCCCTTTTCATAACCTACCCCCCGAACTCAGAAAACTCTCAAAAGGTCTTTCCTATTCTTTTCACCCTTTCCTTTATTGGATAAAAGAAAAGTCGGTGGCGACTCTTGTTATGCACAATATTTGTGATAAAATGTAAAACCCAAAAGTCAGTTCTCCGACCGCATTACACTTTGTTTCAAAGGTATCGTGTTTCATAACAAAAACAAAAAAGTTTTCAATCCACGATCTTAGAGGGAAGTTTCAGACAACAAAGAGGAAGTACAAATGATATATCGAATAAGATGGCCTAAGAGATTAGAAAACTAGTTCAAGAGACATTGGGAGAATCAATTAGACCTAGGGGTAATGAATTATGATGGTGGATGAGCGTGTTTAGAGTCAAATTAGAGTAACAAAGGAATGTTTTAAAGAATGATCCAGGTGTAAAAATGTTGAAAGTTGGGAAAAATATAAGAAAGTTAATAAAAATATCAAGAAGGCGGTGAGTGAAGTAAGAAATCGTGCTTTTTATGCTTTATACAGATCTTTATGAACTAAGGAGGGAGAAAAATATATATACATGCTTGCTAAGGGAAGACAAATAAAGACAAGCGATTTGGATCAAATGAAGTGTCTTAATGATGGAGAAGCAAAGTCTTGGTTCATGAAAAGGATATAAAATATAGGTGGAATATGCATTTCTATAACTTATTTAATGAAAGGTATGATATCTCACAAGACTCTAACAGACTTAACATTAGAAAATATTATCAAAACTATTATTACCATTGGATTAAAAAATAGGAAGTAAAAGAAGCGTTGAAAAGAAAGAGTAACAGTAATGCGGTTGGACTAGACAACTTACACATTAAATTGGAGGAAATTTATCGAGGCAGAGGAAAAAGAAATGTAAAATGAATGAAGAAGAAGCATTTTAGTTTCAAACTATAAGAACAATGGGATATACATAATTATGAAAATTATAGTGGAATCAAACTTAATAGTCATGCCATGAATTTATTGTTGGATTTGAGACTTCACGCACAATAGGGGATGAATTGTGTGGTTTGGAAAACATGGTTTTGAATAGTTTTGGCAAGTTAAATCAGAGTTTAAAAACATTTTAAAAGAATAAGCATTGGAAAATAAATAGCATAAAGTAAATAGTTAAGGGAAGAAGAAGAACACATAAAATTATAGAGGTTCGGTCAAATTAAAAGAACTTACTCGTCTCTCCAAGACTTTGTCTTGAGAGTTTCCAATAATACTTGATAGCTTTTAGTAGGAAAGGCTCATGAACCTCTTATTAAAGGAAATAATGGTTGGTGTTCATCCAAATATTACAAGACCATAGATGTGGGTGTTTGCGTCTTTTCTTCAATATAATTATGAGAGTGAAGTGACAAATCTTCCTTCTCAATAGTGGACTGAAGCAGTTAAGAACACGGACCTTGGATCCGCTAGTATTCAAGTTAGAAAATATTTGAGCTCAATTCCTCTAATTTAACAGGATAACTAAACAACCTCTGAGATTTTAATCGGGTTGATCTCTTAACTTAAGAAGATTTTAATATCAGGATAATCTTCAACCTATCTTGGTTTTAACCAGGCTAACCAAGAACCAAGGAAGATTTTAATAATGACTAATCTTGAACCTATGAATGATCACACAATCCCCAACCAAATCTTTTATCGGGTTTAGATTCTAATGAAAAATAATCTCTAATTAGACAATATTAAACCAAGGTATATATAAATGACATCCTTGGTGAACTTTTACAATTCTACCCTTGCCAAAATTACACAAATAACCTCACTCCCAAAGATACTAAATCAGGAGATAAGGTCCCTTTCTATAAGCCTTTTGTTCAATACTATCTTTGTGTTGACACTACTTTATATTACTTGAGGCTTTGGATACTTTCCATTTTGCTTGCCATTTTTGGATAGTTCATCAAACTATAAGGCTTTGCTTTTCCTTCTTTGGATGGTCAAGTTTATCAAACCATAACATCTAAGTTTGCATCTTAAATTGTTTAAGCATTGTGATTGACTCATCATTAGTTGTCTTTAGTTTTCATCATAGTTGTCCTTAGTTGTAATCATAAAAAAAACACATGTCTTGATTAAAGGTCTATTATCTGCAAAATAAGGTTCCACATTCTCCCTCTTTTTGATAATGACAACAACACTTCTCTCAAGGGAGGTGGTACAAGAAATAATATATATTTGGAGTGATAAAATTCCCCCTTGGTTAGATTGAAAATATATCCCCCTGAGAGTATACTTCTTCCCCTTTTTCTACATAAAAAAAGCGGGTAAATATGCAAAACAAGGGCATTTTAGTCTTTTAGGAGAAGAAAATCACACACTCATATTATTTCTTAAATTCAAAGTGAAAGAAGATAAAGTAAAGTACATAAAGGGAACTTTTGCTGAATTAAAAACATATGAGAAACAATAAAAATTTGTAGGACATAACTTAAGTGAGACTACTCTACATCAAGAAGGAGTGGGTTATGTGGTAGTTTTGGCTTGATGGAGTATTGATCTATAAAGTCACTGATATCTTTGATTTTGGTTGTATTAGGAAGGGATTTTCTAAGCTTGAGAGGAGGGCACTTTCTTTATTTGATGGTGGTCTTACAGTAATTTTTCAATTTATAAGCTCAAGTTTCATTGATGGTATGACATATATTCTTATTGTGGTTGTTTCTTCCTTGAACTCATCATCTCCAAAGTCAAACCATGTTTCCTCTTAAATATTTGTGACTAGATTTCCATATGGTATGTGTGTTCCTTTTGACCTGTTTTCTAGGATGTAGTCAGTTACTTGTCGGGCCCAGTTGATCTTTGACTTTGTTTTCTATTAACCAAACTGTTTCTACATCTATCACTACTACTACGTAAAAGTCATTTCACAATGGTTGGAAAGGGGATACCATAATGCCTAACCAACCGTTATGAGGTTATGAATGGTTGTATGTTTGATGCTTTCCACCACGGTCAAGCGATCATGATTATAATTCAAGTAGCATGCTTTCTATCACAATGGTTATCTAAAACAATTGTTGTGGCATATATTTATGTCATGGGTTCGAAACCCATCATCAACAATTTATCATGAAAATAATTAACATTTCACCATGGTTACAAAAGACAACCGTTGTGGTTTGTATACCTGAGTTTATTATAAAATATATAGATTGTTTGTTCTACCCTACACCTTACTAAACAAATACAACCATTCAAATTGATGAAGAAAACAATAATCTAAAAATTAAATTATTCTTGAAAAATAACTTAAACAAACCATTTTTTTCTGAATTACATACATCTCATAACTCACATCTCACTCTTTAACTTATAATTCTAAGTCCTTCATAGCATCGATTCCTTCTCTTCTAGTTTATTTTGAATAACATCAATTTGTTGACTAATTCTAACTTACCACCGTAACAATCATGATGATAGTGACGAAGATGAGTCAGAATTAGTCAACAAATTTATGATATTAAGAATAAATTAGAAGAGAATGAGTCAATGCTATGAAGTAATTAGTTCATTAAACCATATTTTATATGTTAAAGAACGGGAGATGAATTATGAGATGCATACAATTCAAAAAACATTGATTGATCTAAGTTTGTTTTCAAATATAACTTAATTTTCACATTATAATTTTCTAAATCAATTTAAATTAATGCATTTTCAATTAAGGATTAGTGAAACAAACAATCTACATACGATATAATAAACTCAATTGGATCTTCTATCAATCTGCATAAGAAATTAATGCTACAAGATTCACATAAACAAAATATTGCTAAGTCACAAGAAGTTTTTTCTTGTGACTTAGCAATGTTTTGTTCTTGTTATGAGAAACATTTATCAACGACAACAAAATACATCAAAATTTATCAAAAAAACGACAATAACAAAATACAACAACATACAACACAAAGTACAACATAAAATGTTTCAAGAACGTAACTTTTATTGAAAAGATTTGTGGAATTAATGTTGAAGTTGGTCTACTTTATTTTCTATGAAAAAATACAAGGTGGGTGAAGTTTACATAATAGTTTCATACTTCTAGTATTGTTTCTCCATAGCAACAAAAACCATATGTGAACCATAGCCAAAGTATGAACTTTCTTAAGCTAATTTACTTCATTCACTTTCCATACAAGTCAAAAAACACCATGACAAATGTAAAGAGATTTGGAAACATAAACTACAATCAGATTTGGACCAGATATCAAAACATAAAGACCATGACATTAACACCATACATGGAAAATCACCGAAATGAAAAAACAAGAATATCATGCCAAATAGAAGAAAAAAATGCTTTTTAAGAACAAATTGTGTCATACATGGAACGAATATGAAAAATGGAAGAACTTGATTACCTTTTAGTTTGAATAAGCTTATAAGGACGAATTCACTGCATGCGGAAGAGCGAGATGTTAGAGTTTTATTTTGAGTAAAATGGAAGAAAGCTTATGAAGAAGAAGAATGATAAAACATATGAACTTGATTACCTTTAAATTGGAAGAAGCTTATGAGGATGATTTCATTGCATGTGGAAGAGAGAGATGTTAGAACATAGTTTGATTCTACAACCC
The DNA here is from genome assembly GCA_948472305.1 of Vicia faba. Classification (NCBI taxonomy): domain Eukaryota; kingdom Viridiplantae; phylum Streptophyta; class Magnoliopsida; order Fabales; family Fabaceae; genus Vicia; species Vicia faba. The sequence continues at coordinate 815,584,767 of OX451741.1, read as the reverse complement.
TCATAAGAGTTTTGATGATAACAAACACAAAGAACAAATATGCACTCTAAATTTGTGTTTTATGTTGTACAGAAGTTCTGACTGAAACGGCATCAGAAGTTAAGCCACAGAAGAACTCAAGCTGAGTAATCAAAATGTTTTGAAGTATGATGATCAGAATTTGCGCTAAAGAGAAAGATATCCTGATTCTGAACAGAAGTCTAACACACTAACAGAACCTTACGTTTCTGACTTCCCAAGTTCTGAAGCAAAGCAGCATGCAAGATTCCTAAGATTTGAAGCATTACTATTCCATTAAGGCAGTATCATATGCAACCGCTACATTCAGACAAGGATCTTTTTAATATGGAAAGTGCATTAAGTGTCCATTATCATGTTTCCATTTGGACAGAATTATCACGCCTATATAAACAAGTTCAAAGGGTAAATCGTACATGATTTGATACAACTGCTATATACAATCTCAAAAAGCTGCAAAAAGTCATATTCATACTATACTCAATTTGTGTAATACATCACAGTAGTGATACAATTTTTGTAACGAAAAACAAATAGTACACAGTAAACCTTTTCTTTTGATTAAGTAATTTTCCTTGAGATAAACAGGTTTGTGGTTGTACTCAAGAAGACTTTGGCAGTTGTCAAAGTAAAATTGTGATCAGTTTGATTAGTGAATTAAATCCTCGTTGGAGAGAGGCGAAATCACCATGGCGGGTGGACTGGAGTAGTTTGAGATCAAGCGAACCAGGATAAAAATCTTGTGTCTATTACTTTTGATTTTTTAAGTTTCAATTCAAACCCCCCCCCCCCCCCCCCCTTCGTGTGTTTTTCACTTCTTCAATTGGGCGTCAAAGCGCCTGGTTCTGAGTTCATACACTTAACCGTGTCAGTACAAGATCCAAGCTTTAGAAAAAAACTATGATGGGACCAAGCCAAAACATCAACAATGACTATCACGATGACAAGGACAAATTCAGCGACAAACTTCCATTCTTTGATGGAGAAAATTTTGACTACTGGAAAGATAGAATTGAGAGCTTCTTTCTGGCTCATGATGCTGACTTATGGGATATGGTAACTGATGGATACATGCATCCATTGGATGAAAGTGGTCATAAGATAGATAGAAAAAGAATGTATGACCAACAAAAGCGTGACTTTAGAAACCATCATAAGGCCAAAACAATTCTTCTCAGTGCCATCTCATACTCAGAGTTTGAGAAGATCTCAAACAAAGAGACATCCAAAAACATGTTTGACTCTCTGATAATGACGCATGAAGGCAACATACAAGTTAAAGAAACCAAGGCCCTTGCGCTCATTCATAAATGTGAAGCTTTCAAGATGGAAGATAGTGAATCCATAGAAGCAATGTTCTCAAGATTCCAGATTCTAGTTGTTGGGTTGAGAGTTCTTGACAAAGGGTATTCTACTGCTGATCACGTAAAGAAGATCATTAGAAGTTTCCCAAAGCAATGGAAGCCAATGGTCACAGCTCTTAAGATGGCTAAAGATGTCAACAAGATATCTCTGGAGGAACTTGTTAGCTCCCTCAGAAGCCATGAGATAGAGCTAGAAGATGACGAGCCTCAGAAGCAAGGTAAGCCTTTAGCATTAAAATCTAACAAAAAAATCGATTCTAAGGTTTTGCAGGATATGGAAGAAACCTCTGATGGATCATCATCAGAAGAAGACGAATTGTCTCTTCTCTCCAAAAGGGTAAATTAGCTATGGAAGTAGAGGCAAAGAAAATTCAGAAACTCCAGAAGATCAGGGAATCAGAATGAATCCTCCTCCAGATACATAAAGTCTGAGCCCTCCTATGGACACAAAAGGTCTAAAGCTTCTTCTGGTCACAGAAAGTCAAACAACTGAGACATCATCATCTTCTATAAGTGCAATGAACAAGGGAAACATGGGATGATTCGTACATTTCTGACACAGACTCAGAGTCAGATGATGAAAGAGCCAACATTGCTCTTATGGAAAATGTGACAGAAGACAATGAAGCATCTGGGTCAGACTCAAAATCAGACACAGAAGAGGTATTTCCTGAATTCACTGTTAATTTTACCAAAGCTGAACTAGGAGAAAGTCTGAGTGAAATTCTGGAAAGGTGTCAGCAACTCAGAGTCAAATTCAAGAACCTGGAAAAGGATCTTGCTTTTGACTCTAAAGAAACTGAGAGTCTAAGATTATAAAATTATTAGTTAAAAGAAAAGATTTCAAAACTAGAAAATGATTTACAAAACTCTCAGAAAGAAATAATCTCAGGGGCTCCCAGTAGTGCTGATAAAATCATAAAAGAATATGATCACAACTTTCAGAAGTTTCTGGCTAAAAACATAGATAGAAGCAAGATGGCTTCAATGATATATGGAGTTAGCAGAAATGGAAGAAAAGGAATAGGATACCACGGTAAGGTATCTCCACCTAAGAAAGTATGGACCTAGTAATTAAACGCACACCGCTAAAATCTCAATTCACTTATGGGCACACACATGATCTGAAGTACACTAGCAATGATTATTCTGCCAAACCAAAATTCAAAATGAATTTTGGTAAAACTAACAAACCAGGACCCAAAAAGATATGGGTACCTAAGGACAAAATTATATATGTAGTAGATATCTTTAGCATCAAGGCTAAAACACCAGTCATGGTACCTGGACTCTGGATGCTCTCGACACATGATGGGAAGAAAGCATATGCTCCAAATCCTGGAACTTAAACCTGGAGGCTACGTGGGCTTTGGAGGAAATCAAAGAGGGAAGATCATTAGCTCTGGAACAGTAGGTAATGGTAATCTTCCTTCTATTAATAATGTGTTGTTAGTTGATGGATTGATGCATAACCTGTTATCCATAAGTCAATTAAGTGATAACGGTTATGATATAATCTTTAATCAAAATTCATGCAAAGCTGTTAGTCGGAAAGATGGACCTATCCTGTTTAATGGAAATAGGAAAAACAACATTTATAAGATAAAATTTTCTAAACTAAAGAGTCAGAATGTAAAATGCTTTCTTTCTGTTAACAACGACCAATGGGTCTGGCACAGAAGATTGGGGCAAGTTAGTATGAGAAGAATATCTCAGATTAACAAACTCAATCTGGTTAGAGGACTTCCTAATCTGAAGTTCAGCTCAAATGCTCTGTGTGAAGCATGTTAGAAAGGAAAATTTGCAAAACATGCTTTTAAAGCTAAAAATGTTGTTTCCACCTCTAGGCCATTAGAACTTCTGCACATAGATTTATTTGGACCAGTGAAAACTGCGTCTGTTAGTGGCAAGAAGTATGGGTTAGTGATCATAGATGACTATAACATATGGACATGGGTAAAGTTCTTAAGACACAAGGACGAGTCACACTCTATGTTCTTTGCTTTCTGTAACCAAGTTCAGAATGAAAAGGATCTTAGAATTGTCAAAGTCAGAAGTGAGCATGGTAGAGAGTTTGAAAACAAAAAATTTGAAATATTTTTTATTGAAAAAGGAATTTCGCATGATTTCTCTTGTCCTAGAACTCGCCAACAAAATGGAGTTGTAGAATGAAAGAACAGAACATTGCAAGAAATGGCCAGAACCATGATCAATGAGACTAACATTTCTAAGATATTCTGGGCAGAAGCAAGTAACACAGCGTGTTACATTCAGAATAGAATCTCTATAAGACCTATTCTGGAAAAGACTCCTTATGAATTGCGGAAGAACAGAAAGCCCAATATTTCTTATTTCCATCCTTTTGGATGTACATGTTTTATTCTGAATACTAAAGATCATCTGAACAAGTTTGACTTCAAAGCACAGAAGTGTATTATGTTAGGATACTCTGAATGCTCAAAAGGGTACAGAGTATACAATACAGAAACACAGATTGTTGAAGAGTGAATCAGTTTTAGATTTGATGATAAGCTTGACCCTCAAAATTCAAAGTGTTGTACCCCAAAATTTTCCCTCCCATATTCTTCAAGAATTGCAAAGAGCATGCTTCAAATCTCCCCAAGGGTTGCACAGTTCAAAGGCCTTGTAACAGTCAAAAACTAGGGTTTTGGTTCTGACAAAGAAAATGAAGTTTCCAAGGGTCCAATCAAGTCCCACATGCCTATAAACATGGTCAAGCACCCTCATTCCAAGTTTCAAGACTTTCAGCACAAAATTGCACAGTCAAAAACCCTAATTGCACTACAGTCAACTGTAGGGGCAAAATGGTCATTTGACAGTCAAAAGTTCAAATTTTTGGTCAACATCTCATTTTGAAGCCACAAACATCATTTGATCAATTCTTGATCATGATTCTCAAATCTTGGCTCAAAAAATCTCAAGATGCGAAAGTTTCCATATTTGGACAGTTGAAAAAGTCAACTGTAACTTGACCAGGGCATAACTTTCACATGGTTTATCAGAAAAATTCCATCCAAAGCTCATTTTTAAGAGAAAGACATTTCCTACAACTCCTCTTCACACTTCAAGTCCAAGAAATGCTCTCACAAAAAGTTATCAATTTCAACATTATAGGTCATTTTCAAAAGTCAACAAAAAGGGACTTTAAGTCAAAGACCATAACTTGAGATTGGTAAATCGAAATGACATGGGACCAAATAAATTGGTTAGAGGACTCAAAGACCTTTCCAAAATGTCCAAGAACATGAGCAAAGCTTAAAAATTGAGCAAGTTATGCCTTGTGGAAGTTGGGAAATTTTTGGATATTTTTAAAAGTCAACATTGCTTCAAATGACCTAAAAATGCTAATGGGCCTCTTTTTCTTCCACAATTCATCATCCAAGGCATGTGCACGACCATTTGGCCCAAAGGGAAGTTTTTTATCATTTTTATTTATTTATTTGGATTTTTAATTATTAATAATTCATTTAATTAAAATAAATAGGTGAAAAATATTAAACCTAATGTTTTAAATCTTTTTGTGCAAGACAATGACTCATGATTCACTAAAGATTTCGTGCCTATCAAAAGTGGAAAGAATTGGTGCAAATTGTGATGGTTCTTCATGAAGAAATATTTGAAAAGATTCTTGAAAATCAAATCTTGAAAATCATGAATGCAAAGGTTTTTGTTTGGTTTCTTTGACCTAAATCATTCACACATAAATACATAGTGCAAACCTAATGCAAAGGGCTCCCAGCTGCGCCATAGACCAAGAACCAAACTTGAGTTTTTTTGCAAAAAAGTTGAAAACTGAAAACTAAGTTTTAGGGCGATTCAAGCCAAAATCATCATTCCATTAGCTTGCCAAGGTGACCAGGAGACTATTCCAATCAAGAACATCAACTCTAACGCCTTGAATCGGTATACAGAAATCAAAAATTTTTCATATAAATGCATATTCGTGTTTTGATTTTCAGGAATTCTCATGGCATTTTGTTTATGGATTCATACTAATTAATTGATTCTGAAGCTAACCACATGGTTTGATTGAGTTTTTATATACTATACACGAATCTGCCATTGTTGTCTTTTAGGGTTTTCAAAGCTTTGAATTGGGGTTTCCCAGTTAAAGAAAAATTAGAACCTCACAGTACCATGACTGGATTCAGCGTGCTTGGACGATTCGGACACACCCCTCGCGCCTAATTTATGTGGCTCCAGGAGCTAATCGCTATTTTCAAAAATGGTGTATTTGGGGACGGTTCAAAACCATTGCTAATGATTTTTTGTTTCAGGAAAAAAACAAAGCCAAGGAAGAAGAAGGGTATGTGGCCAGCGTTGATTGGTTCATTTAAATTCGCGCGCGGAAGCCCCACTAACCATTGTTTTGTCATATATTATTTGTTTGTTATTCTCTAATCAAAACGCGCGTTTGGTTCAATTGGTCAGGCATGTGTATGGTAACCAACAGGACCTGGGTTCGATCCCAGGTCCCCCTCCCTTTCCTTATATTTTTCCTTTAAATGTCATTCTATGCAGTTTCAACACGATGGGTCCACCATACAACTCACCATCCAGCTTGCCACGCACATGCTAAGACTAATCCAAGGGGCATGGTTTGAAGATCATCATGGACACAAGTCAAAGATGTCACATGCTAGCTGAGAAGTCAACCAGGCCAAAAGCTTAATGGGCCTGATTGCTGAACTTTACCTCCCATTTGGGGACAGACCCCCCTAGGTTTGCAATTCCTTTTACATTTTTTATTTATTTCAATTATTGTTCTTTTTAATTAATTTCTTTGATTTAGTTTATTTTCATAAAAACATAAAAACAATATAAAATCAGAAAAAGGACAAAAAAATAAGTATTTTTATTTAATGTTATTTTCTTTGTAAATAAATATCATTAATGGATTTTAGTTTTAATTTAGGTTTAAATCTTAATATTTTTTCTAATAAACTTAAAATTGGTAGAATTAGGGTTTTAATTAATTTTTATTCTTTTTCTTTTCTTTTCACTAATAATTAAATATTATTTATTTTATAAATCAAATTGTATGTAAATAATTAGATTAATTTTAGGTTTAAATTTTAACATGTTTTCTAAATAAAATAAAAAAACAATTAGAATTAGGGTTAATATTTTAATTTCAATTAATCTTTCTCATTAAAACCATAAATGCAAAAAATCTCAAAAAAATAATTCCTTTTTCTTTTTAATTTCATTAATTTAATAAATAATAATTTAATTTCATTAAAGGGTCCAACGCCCTCGTTTCCAATCTTAATTCAATTCGCACCTTTATCTCGTTTCTTTTAATTATTTATGTACCTCTCCCAAAGTCGTGTAAACTTAATTTCCTGCACTTTACGTTATTACTTTATTTACTTTCTGTCAAATCGGGTCTTGGAAATTTTGGTGATGTGACCCGCGCCTTTGTAATAGCTTAGAATTTCTATATTCCGCAACTTTTTAACTGTTAAATAATGGCATGCAAGAATGAATGATAAAAATAAAAACAAACGCTTAGATCACTTTGACATGAACAAGATAAATGCAAATGTATCTGACACACAAATCACACACCACCCCTAGGGTACGCCTCACTGTTGCCTTGCCTTGAAAGGTGATCGTCGAGTAGAGGATGTCTTAGCAAGTCCTCATGATCCGGGAACCTGGCATGAGGGTAGCTTCTAAGGTATCTTCCTATTGCTCTGGTGATCACCATGTCCCGAACCTCGAATTGACCCGAACGCCTCCAACGGTGGTGCTACCTACCCCTCAATGGTGGGATGGCATTACTTTAAAGGACATTTACACAGACGAATTCCTTAGGGTAGGTAGGTTCTCGTAGATACTTGCTCTAATTTCAAAACAAATTCAAAAATACTTTTCACACCAACACATTTTCAAAAAGCTTTCGAAAGCAATTTTTTAAACACTCTTGAGGACCGATACAAGAGTCGAACTGGAATTTTCAAAGAAACTTTTTAAAACCCACAGTTGAAAAGCAAACAAAACAATTTTGAAAACACAAATGAGCAAGTATCTAAGAGCCCATGGATAACCATGGATAGAAAGGGTGCTAACACCTTCCCTTTCTATAAATCTACCTCCCGAACCGAGAGCAATCTCTATAAGGAATTTTTCTGTGCTTTTGTCCTTTCCATTTGGAGAAAATAAAAGACGGTGGCGACTCTTGCTTCCACGACATTTCGCGAACCAGCATTAAACAGTCAGTTCCAGATCCACCGATCACAGAACTGGCGACTCTGCTGGGGATCCTTTATAAAGTGAGGTGTACCTTAGGGTTAGTTCATAACTGTGTTTTCAATTGTATTGACTTGTCTGCTTTAAATTTGTGGGTTGCATGGGAGTTATATAGATCCTAACCCGGATCTGGGGATACCCTGTTTAGGTAGCATAAGTTGTGAGGGACCTGTCCGGCGTATACCGACATGGGTGAAGCAGTGGCTACGTTGGTGTGGCGCCTTGGTCTGTACCGATATCCCTCGTGTTGAAACAGGGAGAATATGGGTCTTCCAAGGAGTCATTAAGCACCAACAGACCTTAGAACCTTAAATGACACAACTTGGCCATTAGAACAGTAGCAGTATGCTACGCCCATTGAGGCTAAACTCTCGTGATGGTTTTGGCCGCAAGAAAAGATTGCGATGCTGGAGTTATGACCGATTGAGGGTAGTCAATGATATTGGGATCCTCTAAGAACCCGGTTACTTTAATAGGACAGGTTGAGCCCACCAACTTCAAGAGGGTAACACCTAGACCTCATGCTGGCCTAAACTCTAAGGGCTTCTCTTGTGTGACTTGTGTGCTTTCGTACTTGACTAATTGCATGCGTGTTATCTGACACATAAGCTACTTGCAGGTTTTGTTTATAGTCCTTAACTGGGACTCATAACAGGGTTTACTAGGTCTCTTGCAGGTTTTGTTTATAGTCCTTAATTGGGACTCATAACAAAGTATACTGAATTTCTTGCAGGGTTTGTTTATAGTCCTTAATTGGGACTCATAACAGGGTTTACCTACATCACCCCATGCATAGCATGACATCATACCATTGCATACATCCTAACCCATTTCAAGGATCTCAAGGGCTTGTGATGCAGGTCATGATAAATCAAACATCTAGCAAGGGGCAAAAGGGGATTTATTTTCCTCTAGCCAAGGTTGTCAGGGGCTATGACCCACTGGAAATGGTGAGCCTTTGACCCTTGAAGAAGGACTCTCAACAAATATGCAGTTCCTTCAATCAAGCTACCGGATCCCAACTCTAACAATTTTTTGTTTACCCTGCGAGGTCCTTGAAAACATTGCATGCATATCATACACATCATCGCATAACAGGTATCTTTGTTGCAGGTCACTTACCTTTCTCGCTGTTTATTTCAGCAATGGCTTCACAACAAGATCACCAGGACCTTCACACTCAAGAGACTCAGTTCAGGGAAATCTTCCTAAGCCTATCCAAGGGGCAGGAAGAGTTGAAGACACTCCTCATGGGGAATCTGATCAGAAAGAGTCCTGAAGATGACAAGGACGAACAGCTGAAACGTCTAAGAGCTGAGGTAGACACATTGAAAACCCAGATGTTGGGGCAAAGGGCCCTCATTCAAGGTTTAGCTCAGGAGCAAGGAGAGCTGAGAGCCATGATCAGCCAGCTTCCTCAAGGCATGAAGCAACCAGCCCAAATCAGGGACCAGGTCATGGAACAGCTTCCAAGAGGGCAAAGGTCGGGTCCAATGAATAGACCTCTCCGAGTTGCTACTACTTATCAGGTCCAACAACGACCTCGCCAAGAACAGCGGGTTGATCAGAACAGGTCGGATGATCCTAAGAGACAATTCACCTACATCAACATGTCATGGTCACGAGCTTTGCAGCACATGTTAAGGATGAACCTGATTGCGGTGATCAACCCTCCTGCAAATCCAAAGACTTCCTCTCCAAATTACAACCCAGAAGCAAGGTGCGCTTACCATTCTGGTAGCCCGGGGCACGATACTGAGGATTGTTGGGCACTGAAGTACAAGATTCAGAGCATGATCGATGCTAAAGAGATTGAGTTCGAGCCCGCCGAGACTCCCAACGTGATCACTGCTCCCTTGCCAAAACATGGCTAGGATTGAGAAATTTTTGTTCATTCGAATGTTCAAGTTGCAATTTTCTTTTGTTCAAACATTTACTCATGTTAAACATTGTTATTTCGTTAATGCATCGCATATGTCTGTTCTGAAACAATATATTCGTATTCACTAAATGCAAATTATTTTCATATTTTTTTCTGATGATCAACTCTTCGATTAATAATTCTAAGCCTCTTGAGGGAGGATGACGAAAACGATACCACGATCTTTACAGTATGCTTTTGAACAGACCCCGCTGATGAGGTACATGCATTGTTTCAATCCCTAAACACCGGAGTTATAAGGATGATAATCCCTCGTCAACCTCTCTGAGCCAAAGAAGTAGGAGTTTTTATTTTCGAAATTTAAAACCCTTAATCATAACCTGGGGCAGGGTAGTCTCTCAGTTGATCCAAGTGCATAATGAATGGCACCAAAGAGGTCCTTACAAAACAAAGAAAGACAATGACGGTTCCGAATAATCAATGAAGAAAGGCAGTCATTATCTTTCAAAATAAAAACCCATTAAGTCAAAACCTGTGAAGGAGACTTACGAAACTGGGGCATCCCGTTGACTATAATTCCAAAAAAGGAAACAGTTCAGGCAAAAAAAATAGGGATAATAAAATCAAGGAAAAAAGAGGTTCTACAAACCCTCAACAAAAAAGGAATGACTGCCTATTCAAAATAAGTTATCAACATCCGAATCATCACCGGAAAATCAGAGCAAAGACTCAAACAAGGTCTAACGTATGATCAACTGAGTTTAGGTTTGAAGAACATCACGAAGAGCGGGTGGGTACAAATAAAATTTGAGCCTTTATCCTTTGTTTCTTAAACCGTGAACCAGGCCACGTTATAACCCTTAAAAGTCCTAGCTGAAGCATGGGTTAGTTCGAAAGCGTACTGTGACGAAAGGTATCCTGACTCCTTAAGGCTTACCATAAAGAAGGAGTTGACATCACGTTTTACAAACATTCATTTGTTTTATGAAAAAAAGAATGCATTTTCAAAGCCTTCAAGACAGACATAGGCTTTGCATTTTTAACATAACTTTGTTTGCATATGACTTTTTGTTTGAACGGCATAGAAATTCGCACGACGAATGCCTAATGAACAGAAGTACTTCCAATCAAGGGGCAGACATGACCATGGTCCATTATCTGGGGCAGTCCAATCAAGATTCAGAGAATCTCTCAAAGGCCAAACAGCCTGGGGCAAATCTCCGCCTGAGTCACTTGGGGCATTCCAACAACGAATCTGGCCTGATCAAACACCTTCTGGTGGCATGGCAGAACACTTCTAACAGGGGCAACTCCCTACATCCTGAAAGCATGGACATATTCGAAAAAATACTACGCAAAATCAAAGACCCGCTAGGTTGACATACCTAGGCAAAAATTAGGGCTTCCCGGCGAACCAAAAGGGTTCGGGCAAAATGAAGGGATGAAATGAAAAAATCTGTACACCCGGAAAGTCGAAAACCTGAAAAGGCGGCTTGGGCAGAAATGGGTATCCCGGTGGACTGAAAACCCGAAAGGGCGGTCCGGGCAAAAGTTAGGGATCAAAAGCGTACGACTATGTCCAGTCATCTTGTCACCTGCCTACCAGAAGAAGGTTGGTCCATCAACAACTACCAGCACCTCACAGGTCTTCCTCTCCCACTTCAGAAACAGGGGGAAGGATGAGTTGCCCAAGTGATCTAATTGCTCCGTCCACAAGGTACTAAGATAGGTTCGGCTGAAGAACAACCAAGATATCTTAATCCCCCAGAGAGTGAGCCAGCAAGTCCATACACTCTCCCCAAGCAAAGCAGTTACAATCAAACCTTAAGGAAGTTGGGTATCCTCCCGCAGATCTCAACATTCCCCAGCAACATATATGCATTCTTAACAAGCATCCCCGGCAGTCTTGGTCTAAAGATTGTTCCCCGGCGGTATACCAGACATTCATTGGAGTCACCGCCCCGGTACAGTTCAAAACTTCCCCAGAAGAATCCAATTCAGTTCCTCAGGAAAGTTGGAATTCCTTCCCCAAGCAGTAAGCTTATCCCCAGTAGATTCTGGAAGCTTATCCTCGCAGAGTACGAACGCGTCTCCCGACTTTATTCAAAGAGTTATTTCCTTACCAGGATATAACTGGGTTATCCTCAGCCAAAAGCCACGGAAAGAGCGTCCTCGACGTAGTCTCCTTATCCCCAGCGAAGTCTATTAACACTTCCAAAAGAACAGTGGTATCCCCAGCGAAGTTACCATCAATAACCCAACAAAGTACCTCTCTCCCCACAGAGTACTGCTTCCCAGCAAGATCGTTAGAGTACTTTTCTCCCCGCAGAGTAATTCATCCGCCAAGTTTGTTCCCCAACGGAGTTATCTTCTCCTACCGGTATTCTTGCAACTATTATCCCCAGCGGAGGCAAAAATCTATTCTTCAAACATCAGCCCAGGATATGATCTCCCGGCACCCGTCAAGGATTTACTTTCCTAGACAAAAACATTCCTAAACATCACATACATCATTATAGCATGCATATACGCATCATATCTTACAAATATCATTTATGTTGAGAACATCATTGCTTGATCCATATCATGCATTGCATATGACTGACCTTTACCTTTCAGGAAAAAGCCAGTTAAAGTTCTCAGCTACATTTCAAGACCTAGACCGGTTTAGTTAAGTCGACTCCAAAGATTTCTCTGTTTCTTATCCAGTCAAAGGCCTTCTCTGGTTCAGTCAGATCGACCCTAAGATCTCCCTGTTTCTTATCCAGTTGAAGACATTTCAAGACCTAGACCGGTTCAGTTAATCGACCCTAAGATTCTCTGTGTCTTATCCAGTCCAAGGCCTTCTCTAGTCCAGCTAAATCGACCCCTAACAGATTTTCCTGATGAAGACTCAGTAGAAGTTATCCAAGATTCTCTCAATGATTACTGTTGAGGTTGTAGTCGCCTATGGTTCTCTCCCCGATACTGCGGAGGTAGTAATCATCCCCAGATTCGATCAGCGTTACTGTTGAAGTCGAAGTCGCCCAAGATTCTCTCAATGATTGCTGTCGAGGTTGTAGTCGCCTATGGTTCTCTCCCCGATACTGCGGAGGTAGTAATCATCCCCAGATTCGCTCAGCGTTAATGTTGAAGTCGAAGTCGCCCAAGATTCTCTCAATGATTGCTGTCGAGGTTGTAGTCGCCTATGGTTCTCTCCCCGATACTGCGGAGGTAGTAATCATCCCCAGATTCGCTCAGCGTTACTGTTGAAGTCGAAGTCGCCCAAGATTCTCTCAATGATTGATGTTGAGGTTGTAGTCGCCTATGGTTCTCTCCCCGATACTGCGGAGGTAGTAATCATCCTCAGATTCGCTCAGCGTTACTGTTGAAGTCGAAGTCGCCCAAGATTCTCTCAATGATTGCTGTTGAGGTTGTAGTCGCCTGTGGTTCTCTCCCCGATACTGCGGAGGTAGTAATCATCCCAAGTTTCTCTCAACAATTGCTGTTGAGGTTGAAGTTATCCAAGATTCTCTCAATGATTGCTGTTGAGGTTGTAGTCGCCTGTGGTTCTCTCCCCGATACTGCGGAGGTAGTAATCATCCCAAGTTTCTCTCAACGATTGCTGTTGAGGTTGAAGTTATCCAAGATTCTCTCAATGATTGCTGTTGAGGTTGTAGTCGCCTGTGGTTCTCTCCCCGATACTGCGGAGGTAGTAATCATCCCAAGTTTCTCTCAACGATTGCTGTTGAGGTTGAAGTTATCCAAGATTCTCTCAATGATTGCTGTTGAGGTTGTAGTCGCCTGTGGTTCTCCTCCCGATACTGCGGAGGTAGTAATCATCCCAAGTTTCTCTCAACAATTGCTGTTGAGGTTGAAGTTATCCAAGATTCTCTCAATGATACTATTGAGGTTGTAGTCGCCTGTGGTTCTCTCCCCGATACTGCGGAGGTAGTAATCATCCCAAGTTTCTCTCAACAATTGCTGTTGAGGTTGAAGTTATCCAAGATTCTCTCAATGATTGCTGTTGAGGTTGTAGTCGCCTGTGGTTCTCTCCCCGATACTGCGGAGGTAGTAATCATTCCAAGTTTCTCTCAACGATTTCTGTTGAGGTTAAAGTTATCCAAGATTCTCTCAATGATTGCTGTTGAGGTTGTAGTCGCCTGTGGTTCTCTCCCCGATACTGCGGAGGTAGTAATCATCCCAAGTTTCTCTCAACGATTGTTGTTGAGGTTGAAGTTATCCAAGATTCTCTCAACGATTGCTGTTGAGGTTGTAGTCGCTTGTGGTTCTCTCCCCGATACTGCGGAGGTAGTAATCATCCCAAGTTTCTCTCAACGATTGCTGTTGAGGTTGAAGTTATCCAAGATTCTCTCAATGATTGCTGTTGAGGTTGTGGTCGCCTGTGGTTCTCTCCCCGATACTGCAGAGGTAGTAATCATCCCAAGTTTCTCTCAACGATTGCTGTTGAGGTTGAAGTTATCCAAGATTCTCTCAATGATTGCTGTTGAGGTTGTAGTCGCCTATGGTTCTCTCCCCGATACTGCGGAGGTAGTAATCATCCCCAGATTCTCTCAATGATTGCTGTTGAGGTTGAAGTCGCCCAAGATTCTCTCAATGATTGCTGTTGAGGTTGAAGTCGCCTAAGGTTCTCTCACCGTTCCTGTTGAGGTAGTAACCACCCCTGGTTCATTCATCACCGTTTGAAGCTCCAGATTCATCTCCTGTAACCAGTCAGGACACATCTATACAAAGAATTTGAAGACCAACTCCTGTAACAGGTCAGGTAATCCTTTTCCTTTGCAGGTACGCAAGTTCTCGCTAAGGAATCTCTTACGCGATCAACATCCAGATGGCATCTATAAGCCCATCCACCACCCATTATCTCTCAGCATGGCATCTATAAGCCCATCATCCTATCCATAAATCTCCAAATGGCATCTGCAAGCCCATTCCCCACGTCACACTACTATGTGAGCGCAAATTTCTGGGCACTCTAGTGTTCAATCATCTTCCACCTTCGGATTACGAAAGGCACGTCGGCCAATCTGCATCCTCAGGTCTAAGAAGATTGAACAAGGGCAACTGTTGTACCCCAAAATTTGCCCTCCCATATTCTTCAAGAATTGCAAAGAGCATGCTTCAAATCTCCCCAAGGGTTGCACAGTTCAAAGGCCTTCTAACAGTCAAAAACTAGGGTTTTGGTTCTGACAAAGAAAATGAAGTTTCCAAGGGTCCAATCAAGTCCCACATGCCTATAAACATGGTCAAGCACCCTCATGCCAAGTTTCAAGACTTTCAGCACAAAATTGCACAGTCAAAAACCCTAATTGCACTACAGTCAACTATAGGTGCAAAATGGTCATTTGACAGTCAAAAGTTCAAATTTTTGGTCAACATCTCATTTTGAAGCCACAAAAATTATTTGATCAATGCTTGATCATGATTCTCAAAGCTTGGCTCAAAAAATCTCAAGATGCGAAAGTTTCCATATTTGGACAGTTGAAAAAGTCAACTGTAACTTGACCAGGGCATAACTTTCACATGGTTTATCAGAAAAATTCCATCCAAAGCTCATTTTGAAGAGAAAGACATTTCCTACAACTCCTATTCACACTTCAAGTCCAAGAAATGCTCTCACAAAAAGTTATCAATTTCAACATTATAGGTCATTTTCAAAAGTCAACAAAAAGGGACTTTAAGTCAAAGACCATAACTTGAGATTGGTAAATCAATATGACATGGTACCAAAGACATTGGTTAGAGGACTCAAAGACCTTTCCAAAATGTCCAAGAACATGAGCAAAGCTTAAAAATTGAGAAAGTTATGCCTTGTGGAAGTTGGGAAATTTTTGGATATTTTTAAAAGTCAACATTGCTTCAAATGACTTAAAAATGCTAATGGGCCTCTTTTTCTTCCACAATTCATCATCCAAGGCATGTGCACGACCATTTGGCCCAAAGGGAATTTTTTTTATCATTTTTATTTATTTATTTGGATTTTTAATTATTAATAATTCATTTAATTAAAATAAATAGGTGAAAAATATTAAACCTAATGTTTTAAATCTTTTTGTGCAAGACAATGACTCATGATTCACTAAAGATTTTGTGCCTATCAAAAGTGGAAAGAATTGGTGCAAATTGTGATGGTTCTTCATGAAGAAATATTTGAAAAGATTCTTGAAAATCAAATCTTGAAAATCATGAATGCAAAGGTTTTTGTTTGGTTTCTTTGACCTAAATCATTCACACATAAATACATAGTGCAAACCTAATGCAAAGGGCTCCCAGCTGCGCCATAGACCAAGAACCAAACTTGAGTTTTTTGCAAAAAAGTTGAAAACTGAAAACTAAGTTTTAGGGCGATTCAAGCCAAAATCATCATTCCATTAGCTTGCCAAGGTGACCAGGAGACTATTCCAATCAAGAACATCAACTCTAACGCCTTGAATCGGTATACAGAAATCAAAATTTTTTCATATAAATGCATATTCGTGTTTTGATTTTCAGGCATTCTCATGGCATTTTGTTTATGGATTCATACTAATTAACTGATTCTGAAGCTAACCACATGGTTTGATTGAGTTTTTATATACTATACACGAATCTGCCATTGTTGTCTTTTAGGGTTTTCAAAGCTTTGAATTGGGGTTTCCCAGTTAAAGAAAAATTAGAACCTCACAGTACCATGACTGGATTCAGCGTGCTTGGACGATTCGGACACACCCCTTGCGCCTAATTTATGTGGCTCCAGGAGCTAATCGCTATTTTCAAAAATGGTGTATTTGGGGACGGTTCAAAACCGTTGCTAATGATTTTTTGTTTCAGAAAAAAAAACAAAGCCAAGGAAGAAGAAGGGTATGTGGCCAGCGTTGATTGGTTCATTTAAATTTGCGCGCGGAAGCCCCACTAACCATTGTTTTGTCATATATTATTTGTTTGTTATTCTCTAATCAAAACGCGCGTTTGGTTCAATTGGTCAGGCATGTGTATGGTAACCAACAGGACCTGGGTTCGATCCCAGGTCCCCCTCCCTTTCCTTATATTTTTCCTTTAAATGTCATTCTATGCAGTTTCAACACAATGGGTCCACCATACAACTCACCATCCAGCTTGCCACGCACATGCTAAGACTAATCCAAGGGGCATGGTTTGAAGATCATCATGGACACAAGTCAAAGATGTCACATGCTAGCTGAGAAGTCAACCAGGCCAAAAGCTTAATGGGCCTGATTGCTTAACTTTACCTCCCATTTGGGGACAGACCCCCCTAGGTTTGCAATTCCTTTTACATTTTTTATTTATTTCAATTATTGTTCTTTTTAATTAATTTCTTTGATTTAGTTTATTTTCATAAAAACATAAAAACAATATAAAATCAGAAAAAGGACAAAAAAATAAGTATTTTTATTTAATGTTATTTTATTTGTAAATAAATATCATTAATGGATTTTAGTTTTAATTTAGGTTTAAATCTTAATATTTTTTCTAATAAACTTAAAATTGGTAGAATTAGGGTTTTAATTAATTTTTATCCTTTTTCTTTTCTTTTCACTAATAATTAAATATTATTTATTTTATAAATCAAATTGTATGTAAATAATTAGATTAATTTTAGGTTTAAATTTTAACATGTTTTCTAAATAAAATAAAAAAACAATTAGAATTAGGGTTAATATTTTAATTTCAATTAATCTTTCTCATTAAAACCATAAATGCAAAAAATCTCAAAAAAATAATTCCTTTTTCTTTTTAATTTCATTAATTTAATAAATAATAATTTAATTTCATTAAAGGGTCCAACGCCCTCGTTTCCAATCTTAATTCAATTCGCACCTTTATCTCGTTTCTTTTAATTATTTATGTACCTCTCCCAAAGCCGTGTAAACTTAATTTCCCGCACTTTACGTTATTACTTTATTTACTTTCTTTCAAATCGGGTCCTGGAAATTTTGGCGATGTGGACCCGCGCCTTTGTAATAGCTTAGAATTTTTATATTCCGCAACTTTTAACTGTTAAATAATGGCATGCAAGAATGAATGATAAAAATAAAAACAAACGCTTAGATCACTTTGACATGAACAAGATAAATGCAAATGAATCTGACACACAAATCACACACCACCCCTAGGGTACGCCTCACTGTTGCCTTGCCTCGAAAGGTGATCGTCGAGTAGAGGATGTCTTAGCAAGTCCTCATGATCTGGGAACCAAGCATGAGGGTAGCTTCTAAGGTATCTTCCTATTGCTCTGGTGATCACCATGTCCCGAACCTCGAATTGACCCGAACGCCTCCAACGGTGGTGCTACCTACCCCTCAATGGTGGGATGGCATTACTTTAAATGACATTTACACAGACGAATTCCTTAGGGTAGGTAGGTTCTCGTAGATACTTGCTCTAATTTCAAAACAAATTCAAAAATACTTTTCACACCAACACATTTTCAAAAAGCTTTCGAAAGCAATTTTTTAAACACTCTTGAGGACCGATACAAGAGTCGAACTGGAATTTTCAAAGAAACTTTTTAAAACCCACAGTTGAAAAGCAAACAAAACAATTTTGAAAACACAAATGAGCAAGTATCTAAGAGCCCATGGATAACCATGGATAGAAAGGGTGCTAACACCTTCCCTTTCTATAAATCTACCTCCCGAACCGAGAGCAATCTCTATAAGGAATTTTTCTGTGCTTTTGTCCTTTCCATTTGGAGAAAATAAAAGACGGTGGCGACTCTTGCTTCCACGACATTTCGCGAACCAGCGTTAAACAGTCAGTTCCAGATCCACCGATCACACAAAGCAGAATGAATCTTTTGCAGATATAGAAGTTGAATTTACAGGTGTTGAAGGCAACTCATCATAAGTTCCCAACAGAGACGCTTCAACAACATCAGAAAGAAATGTCACAAACATTCCAGCACCTTATGTTGATCAACTCCCGAAAAGGTTATCCAGAAGCAGCATAGCTCACCCCGAAGATAAGATTCTGGGAAAGAAGGGTGATCCAATCAGAACAAGGTCAACATTCAGAAATTCTAAAGAATCCCTCATGGGATTGGTATCTCTAATTGAACCAATAATAATTAATGAAGCTCTTCTGGACAACGACTAGATTCTGGCAATACAGGAGGAGTTAAACCAATTCACCAGAAATGACGTATGGGATCTGGTTCCCAAACCAAAAGGATTCAACATCATAATAACAAAGTGGGTGTTCAGGAACAAACTGAATGAGCAAGGAGAAGTCATCAGAAACAAGGCACGGCTGGTTGCACAAGGTTATAATTAGCAAGAGGGGATAGACTATACAGAAACCTTTGCTCCATTCGCTAGGTTAGATTCTATCAGACTCTTAATCTCTTTTGCTATAAACAATGACATCACTCTGTATCAGATGGATATCAAAAGTGCATTCTTAAATGGTTACATTGATGAAGAGGTATATGTGCACCAACCCCCTGGGTTTGAAAATTCCAAACACCCAAAATATGTTTTCGAACTAAAGAAGTCACTTTATGGTCTGAAACAAGCTCCCAGAGCTTGGTATGAAAGACTAAGTAAATTCCTATTAGAAAGGGAATTTACCAGAGGGAAAGTGGACACAACCCTGTTTTGTAAGACATTTAAGAATGACATTTTAGTTTGTTAGATTTATGTAGATGATATTATATTTGGATCTACTAAACCTTCTCTGGGAAGAGAATTTGCTAAGTGAATGCAGGCAGAGTTTGAGATGAGCTTGATGGGAGAACTTAAATTCTTTCTGGGAATTCAAATTAATCAGACTCCAGAAGGAACTTACATTCACCAGAGCAAATACGTCAGAGAACTTCTGAAGAAATTTGACCTCTCAGAATGTAAGCCATCAAAGACTCTAATGCATCCCACGTGCATTCTGGAAAAGGAAGAGGTAAGTAAAAAGGTAGAACAGAAGATCTACAGAGGTATGATTGGTTCTCTCTTTTATTTGGCGGCTTCAAGGCTTGATATTTTATTCAGCATTTTTTTATGTGCTAGATTCCAATCAGATCCTAGAGAATCTCATTTAACAGCAGTTAAGCGAATTTTCAAGTATCTGAAAGGTACTACTAACCTGGGTTTATTTTATAGAAAATTCAATGAATACAACTTTGTAGGATATTGTGATGTTGATTTTGCTGGAGACAGAGTAGAATGCAAAAGTACTTTTGGAAGCTGCCAGTTTCTGGGAGACGATCTGATCTCATGGACCAGCAAGAGGCAATCCACAATTGCGTTGTCCACAACAGAAGCTGAATACATTGCAGCTGCTGGATGCAGCACATAGATGCTCTGCATGAAAAGTTAGCTTGAAGACTTCAACATTTTTGAGAGTTACATCCCTATTTTCTGTGATAATACTTCTGCAATTTGTTTATCCAGAAATTCTATTTTACATTCTAGGGCTAAGCATATAGAAATAAAACATCATTTTATTAGGGACTATATTCAGAAAGGAATTCTCTCTTTAAAATTTATTGACACAGGCCATCAATGGGCTGATGTGTTTATAAAACCCCTTTCTGAATATAGATTTAACTTCATTCTGAAATATCTCAGCATGAAATTATGTCTAGAATAAGAAATTTTATTTTCATATTCTAACCCTCAGAATTTTATTTTTTTCTGTGAACATCTGATCAACTTGTCTTCAGAAGTTAGGAGTACAGTTGCATTAGAATCTATCTATGAAGATCTGAACCTTTCATCTCAAAGATAGAGGCATGCAATTCACACCCTCAAACAATTGTCATCCTCTCACAAGCTGCCTTTTGAGGCTGAACACGCGTTCAAATTCTGAAGGGTCTAAGGCTCTGATTAGATGCATTGAGACACTTGTCAATGGTAATTGTTGTACCCCAAAATTTGCCCTCTCATTTTTCAGGAAAAATCACCCTGGATTCTCGAAGTTTTCTCTTATATAAATCCAAGCCTTGAATTATCAGCCATTTCCAAGCAAGCCATTTATAAGGGCAAAATGGTCATTTACAAGCTAAAAAGTCAAATTTTACCTTGAAAAAGTTAAATTCTAAATACTTAGAATTTTTATAAAGTATTTAAGAAAAATGACACTTCAGAACTTCTGAACCAACCTCCAGGCAGGAGCAGTCAGAAGTTGCAAACTTGGCTCAGCACATAACATTCAGTCAGAATGTGGCTCTTCAGCGGCTACGCCAATTCAGTCAGAATATGGCTCTTCAGCAGCTACGCTAATTCAGTCAGAATGTGGCTCTTCAGCAGCTACGCAAATTGAGTCAGAATCTTCCAAGGTAAGAACAGAAGATTATAAAATAGGCTGAAAAGCCTGAAGAACCCTCAGAATTTGCTGAGGCAGCAGGATACCAAGATCAGAACTTGGGTGCGTTGTTCTAGACTATGCTGAAGTAGGAACTGCTGGCTCATATTTAAGTAATGATGCAAATCTCATATTACAAGATTTCTTATTCTTGACCAATCTCATCACCATTTAATGCTCATTAATGCTCACAACCACTTTTGAGCATTTGTCCAAAGGGTCTCTCCACGTACAGCATAGCAATGCTCTTGTGCAGATTTAGGTATGGGTTCATGTGCTACTTTTCTCTCATGGGTGTCACTTTTCCTTAATCTTCACTTACTAACCCAACCTAGGCTAAAAGCTGTCAATCATCACAACTTTCTATGAACTTTTCGTCAAGAGTAAGTCAACATCTAATGCATGATATTGGCGCCATTTAACGCTTTAAAAAACCACAAAGCTTTGCCTATAAATAGAACACCATTTTCCATTAAAAGGGGGGTCCAAGTTCAGAAAAATTGCTGAAAAGAAACAGAAAGTTTTAGCAATAAAGCACCTTGAATCTCTTCCCAAAATTCCCAGAGTTTTCAAAACAAAAAAAAACTGTAAACACAACATACCAACCATTAACTTTGAATCTCATGCTTTCAAACTCCATCTTCTCTCAAAGTATTTCTTGACTAAGAAACACCCATAATGTTTTCTGACTCATATATATACCCTCCATCCATCCATTCAAAGAACCTGTTCAGAACATCATCAGAGTTAAGGCTAACTCCAGTCCATAGATTTTTTCTAGCTGCAAGGTAAGCACTTGCTGACCCTCACCACATTGCTTAAACATCACTAGAATTGCATACTCAAAAACACAATGTAGATATCATGCTTCTGATGTTGTTCATGTTCTGAGGTTTTCACGCATATGTACACTTAAGTAGAGAACGAACCGGTTCAGAACTTGCCTCTGATTTTTGGTTCTGATTTCTGAAATGCTATGACATCTGCCGAAACTATCCTAGGCATGCCTTCTGTTTTATGGAAAAATAACCAAATTGCAGATGTTCTGACTAGCACGGAGGGAGACCAAGTTCTGACTTTGACGCCAGAACTTCTGGGGCCTGTTTTGTCATCAGTAATATCAGAACTTTTGAAAATTACTGTGTGCCCACCAGGGCCAAAACTTCTGACCCCATACATTTTCACTAATAAGTTTCTGTTTTGCAGCGTACCAGGGTAAGAACTTCTGACCTGTACACTTTCACTAACAGGTTGTTGTCCGGCAGCAGGCCAGGGTTAGAACTTCTGACTTCCTCTCAGCAGCACGCTGACTCTTTTCCTTTTTCTTTCATTCTTCCCTTTGTTATTTTCTTTATTTTTCTCGCTGGTACTCCTCATTCATAAATTTGTACCCCCACCCCCTAAATATTGTAATAGCGTAGGACTTTATATTTTCGCACTTTTATCGCTTTCAAGTGTAAATGTTAGTGGTTAGGATATGTATGGCAAGATAAAATCAATGAAAAATAGAAAATCCTAATTCAAGATAAAATCATGCATGCAATAAAACACACTTGCACACAAACACCCTTAGGGCTTCTCCACTTGGTTGCCTTATACAAAAAATAGCCATATTACACATGCAAAGTATCTTGGTAAAACAAACAATATCAAAAGATCATAGTCCCTCTATGACGCTATTCAAAGTTGCCTTACAAAATGATCTTAGTCCCTCAAGATACCAAGATACTTTGCGACATTGTTAATCACGGCTATACGATGACCCACGCCTGTCCCGTTTACATCCAAAGATAGGGTTGCTTACCAAATCAATGGTAAGATAACAATATCAAAGGAATAAAAATGCATAAGAAAGAAATTTGAGTAGGTAGATTGCTTCTAGTTACTTTCTCTATTTCCGAATAACTATCCTTGCTATTTTCGAAAATACACACATTTCCAAAACATTTTACAAACATTGAAAACATTTTCAAAAAGACAAACATCTTTGTATACATTCTTACGAACGAAAATTATTACAAAGATTGCCTAAACGAATGGCCTCTTTTTACAAAATACTTTCAAAACCACACCAAACACATTTTCAAATAACAAAAGCAAGTGATCTAGTAAGTAACTAAGATCCCATGGAAAACCATGGATGAAAAGGGTGCTAATACCTTCCCTTTTCATAATCTACCCCCCGAACTCAAGAAAACATCTCTAAAAGGTCTTTCCTATGCTTTTTCACCTTTCCTTTTGGATAAAAGAAAAGTCGGTGGCGACTCTTGCTAAACCGCAACATTAGCAAACACAAACACAAAACCTTCAAGTCAGTTCTCCCACTGTATCACAGAACTGGAGACTCTGCTGGGGATAATTATAAAAGTGGGGTTACCTTAGGGCTAGATCACATTATTTGCTTACATTGTTTGATTTGTTTGCTTTACATTATGGTTCTTTTTTTGGGTTTGAATCCTCCACCCGGATTTGGGAAACATTATAGGTAAATAGCAATACGTTGTGGAAACTGTGTGGGGTATACCGACATAGTCTAAGCAATAGCTATGTTAGTGTGACATATTTGTGGGTACCGGTAGCCCTTGAGTAATCAAGGAGAATACGGGGCCACTGAGTGATGTCGCAAAGCACTAACGAACTTTTAGAACCTTTACTTGACCAACTTGGCCTTTAGGGCGTAGTGAGATGACTGACTTTGGTGCAGTCCGAAGTTGGTAGATACTCGATACTACACTCATTAAGGGTTGGTTTCTTGGAATATTTCGATCGCCATTAAAGAGGTTTGAGCTTAAACAATGAACAAGGAAACAATCCAGTGATATTGAGCTTCTTAGAACCCGGTTACTACTGCTAGGACAGGTTTCAGCCAACTAAACTTCAAGAGGGTACTTACCTATAAAGCCCCATGCAAGCCTAAACTAAGAACTTGTTTGTCTTGTTTGTATATACATACTTGTGCATAACATAATGAACATCATGAACATCATATGCATCCTGTTGTACCCCAAAATTTTCCCTCTCATTTTATCAAGATTTCCCCTCACAAGACTCTTTGGACTCCAGACAGGATTAGGGTTGGCTCAGCTCAAGACATCTCCTTGCACTATTGACCTTAAATTAGGGTTTGAGTTTGCACAAGGGTTTTTGGACTTCCAATGCCTCATGTGACTTTCATGCTTCATGTTGGACTTCTAAGATTGCTCATACCAAGTTTCAAGCCTTGAATCAAATTTTTGCCCAGTTAATTGGACAGTTGACCGAAAAATCAGTTGTATTGGGGAAAAAGTCAACTGTGGCCAATTTATAGTCAAACCTCATAATTTTTTATCCACATCAACATTATAGACTCATATGAAGCATTTGATCATGTTTGGACCACAACTCCTCAAGAAATTTGATCAGATCATCACAAGGGCAAAATGGTCATTTTTAGGGTTTTGACTATAGAAGGGCAATTTCTGATTTTTCACCTAGCCAATGGCAAATTGGGTTCAAGCATGGTTTCAAGGACTCAATGGCACCATCTTGACCTAATCACAAGGTTCAAAAGATCTCAAATGCATTAGATTAACAGATAAATTTTCCAGTTAACTGATCAAGAATCAACTGTACTCTGAAAAGTCAAACTTTGACTTTTTGGTCAAAATCAAGTTCCAAGGGTCATTTTTCATCAAGATGTGTCAAAACATGAAACTTGTTGACCAAGAAACCAAATTTTGGAAATTAGGGTTTAAAATGGAAAATTTTCATAACTTTTCTAAGTTATGAAAATTTTTTATTTTTTCCCAATTTTGCCCAACTTTTTCACCATGATGCAATTGGATTCAAAGAAAACTTCCAACATGAACATTGTAGTCCTCTACAAAATCTACAACTTTGATGCACAAAGTTTTCCCAAAAGATGCTCTGATCTCAAGTTATAATTTTGTGAATAAGGGTCCATGAAACTTTTAACTTAGTGAAATTTTGCCCTAGTTTAGGCAGGATTTTGACCTATCTTCATGGAAACTTTTCACATAGTTCCAAGTGGAATCTCAAAATTCATTTCAAAGATGGATTGTAGAGCATTTTACAAGCTTTCCAAAATGTCAAAGAACTCTCCAAGATCATTTATGGTTAGGGAGAATCGAAAGTTTGAAAATGGAAAATCATCACTTTTGTCCAAGGCATTTTGCACCATGTTACAACTTGCAAATCTGTCCTAAGCATGCTTGTACTTGGTTTACAAGTTCTAATCTCTTCAACACTCATAAATTAAATGAAAATACAATGGTTAATGGCATTGTTTTTGTCTTGGAAGCTTTGTACAAAGGTTTAATCCAAAAATGGCAAAAAGGTTACAATACCATTTCCATAAAGCACACTTTATGCAATTTTTTTTATCTTGAACATTGAACCTAATCTCTTTGTGCAAACCAACTCCACAAATATCAGGAAAAGTGTACCAACTATGTGCAGGCCCTGAGCTAGCTTGTACAAGCTTTGGCCTTTGTCAACTCAACATTTTCTTCAAAAGCAAGTAAGCTTGCAAAAGGTCCATAACTTTGGTATCTGATAAAAACAAGTCTTGTGTTCATTTCAATCAATCTCAGCATATTATACCAAGCCTAAAACACGAGCTCAAAGCCTCTCAAACACCCTTAAGCACAAAAACCCCATTTTATGCCCAAAACAGGGCAACCACTGCAGAACCTTGGCCAAATACATATCCCTCGTGCATTTTGCTTGGAATCATTTCAAACACATTCTAAACATCACACCTAAACTATCCAAGCCATTGTTCAACAACGGTAACTTCATTTTCAAGCTTCACCATTTTCAATTTCTGAGTTTGCAGGTTGAGTTCTATAGGGAGATTCAAGCCATTTCAAAGCAAGATAAGCATTGGGAAAGGTCAAAGGAACTTCAGGCAAGATAACACAACCTTTAGGCCTCACTCACAACTTCTACATTGCCATATTCGAACTTGACTGAACAAGGTAATTTCCAACTTTCTATCTCCTTATTTAGACATCATTAGGCTTAGGTTTGTGAAGTAAAAATGTAGTCCTTAATGTCCTTGAGTTGTACATATGCATAGCTTGTATTTATATTAACTGAGCTAAGAGAATTTGGATGTTGAAGTTGTTGAAAAAACTAGGTCAGAAATTGGGGGTGATAAAATTCTCTCTGGTCTTTGAGAGTTAGATCAAGTTTTTTATATCATTAGAATCGTGTGATGATGAGCTATAACTTTCATGTTGCAAGATTTTGTTTTTAAGAACGTATGCAGGAGATACAAGTTTATACATGGCGCGCGCGTTTTCTGGTTCCAAGGACAGGGATGAAGTGAAACGTGGGCCTGGGCCTGTTTTTCCTGACTATTGACACCCTTTGTTTACTTTTTGCACCCTATTGGCCCATTTCTCTTATTTTTTATATTTTCTCATTTATTTCATATTTGCTGACTTTATTTATTTTTTCTAAATATTAAAAATTACCAAAAATATTTTCTCAATTTTCACATTTTTATTTTATTATTTTTATTATTTTTTATGACAAAAAATAGTTTATTAGGTTAAATGGAATTCATTTTCTTGAATAAATTTGTAAATAATATTGAAATACTTAAATATTTTATTTTTATTATTTATACACTTAAAATAATATTTTTATACAATACTTAATTTTTTAACATTTTTGTATATATTTTTTATTTATTTTCTTGTACATAAAAATGAATAAATAAATAATATAAACATTTTATTTTAAATCAAAAAATTAGGGTTTTCACCCCTTTCAAAAATAATCATCTTTTATTTTCTTTTTTAAGACATTAAATAAATTTATTTTACATACATAAAATAAATACAAAAACATTTCTTTGCATATTTACATATTTATTGTACATTTAAATATTTGCTTGTTTATTTATTTCTACAAATAAATTCAATATGGTTGTAATAGTTTTAGGGTTTTATTTTGAGCAATATCCCCCTATTCAAAACTTGTATCCTCTTCCCTATAATAATGTTGTAATAGTCTTAGATTTACTTTTACGCATTTTATCGCTTTCATATACCATGATAGTAAGAACTAGGGTTTGTATGGAAAAGACCAAAAATCAAAACAAATAGCATGACTTAATGCAAGACAAAAATGCATGAAAAATGACAACACAATGCACACAAGCACCCCTAGGGTTTCATCCACTTTGTTGCCTTAAAACATGGCCATGGTATGCATGCTAGGTATCTTGGCAAAACAAAACAAAACAAAAAGATCATAGTCTCTCTATGACGCTATCTTGGTTGCCTAAAAAAATGATCTAGTCCCTCAAAAAACTTGCTAAAGATACTTAGCACCACTGTTATCATGGTCATACGATGACCCACACCCGTCCCGTTTAACATCCAAAGACAAGGTTGCTTACCAAATGCAATGGTAAAACAACAATGTCAAAGGGTTAAAAATGTACAAGAAAGACTTTTGATTAGGGTAGACAACTCCTAGTTACTTGATCAATTTGAAAACATACTTGCTAATTTCAAAAAACACACACACAATTTCAAAACATTTCCCAACAACTTTCAAACATTGAAACATTTTTCAAAAGACAAACATCTTTGTATACATTCTTCAAACAAGAATCATTACAAAGATTGCCAAAATGATGGCCTCTTTTCAAAATACTTGCAAAACCACACAAAGCACCATTTCAAACAATTGAAAAAGCAAAGCAAGTGATCTAAACAAGTAACTAAGACCCCATGGAAAACCATGGATGAAAAGGGTGCTAGAACCTTCCCTCTTCATAATCTACCCCCCGAACCCAAGAAAACATCTCAAAGGTCTTTCCTGTGCTTTTTGACCTTTCCTTTGGATAAAACAAAAATTTGGTGGCGACTCTTGCTAAACCGAAACATTTGCGAACACAAACGCAAAACCTCAAGTCAGTTCTCCCACCGTATCACAGAACTGGCGACTCTGTTGGGGACAATTTAAAAGTGGGGTTACCTTAGGGTTTAGATCACCTTTACATGCTTATATTGTTTGCTTTGTTTGCTTTACATTTGGTTCTATTGTTTGGGTTTGAAATCCTCTATCCGGATTTGGGAAACATTCATAGGTAAATAGCAATACGTTGTGGAAACTATGTGGGGTACACCGACATGGTCTAAGCAATAGCTATATTAGTGCGACATATTTGTGGGTACCGATAGCTTTTGAGTTAATCAAAGAGAATACAGGGCCGTTGAGTGATGTCATGAAGCACTAATGGACTTTTAGAACCTTTACTTGACCATCTTGGCCTTTTAGGATGTAGTGAGATGATCGGCTTTGGTGCAGTTCGAAGTTGGTAGATACTCGATACTACACTCATTGAGGGTTGTTTTCTTGGAATATTTAGGTCTCCAGTAAAGTGGCTAAACTGAAACAATGAACACAGAAAATAATCCAGTGATATTGAGCTCCTTAGAACCTGGTTACTATTTATAGAACAGGTTGAGCCAACTAAACATCAAGAGGGTACTTACCTATGAAACCCCATGCAAGCCTGAAACTAGGATCTTGTGTGATTTGCTTGTACATATATACCTGTGCATAACATCATGAATATCATGAAGCATCATATGCATCCACTAACCATTTCAAGGATTTTGGATCTTCATCTTTGTTCCTATTTTGTAGGTTATGGATTCCCTTCGCATGAAAACTATTCAGGTCAATCTTGTGAGAATTCCTCCTCAACTCGAGGAGCTTGCTTCCAAGATTCCAGAATATTTTCCATTCACTGAGAGACATGGTCGACTTCTCAATTTGGACAACTCCAACACAGAGGAAGACATGGTGAAAGTTCTTTTCCAGTTCTTTGACCCCCTACACCACTGCTTCATATTTCCTGATTACCAGCTAGTGCCTACTTTGGAGGAATTTTCTCAACTCCTGAGGATTCCTATTCTCCATCAACTACCTTTCAAAGGTACGGAAAGAGATCCAAAGCCTGAAGATGTTGCCCAAGCCCTACACTTGCAACCATCTGATGTCATAGGTCATTGGGAAACTAGAAGTGGTGTCAAGGGTTTCTTGTTAAAGTTTCTGTTTGAGAAAGCTCAAGAATGTTGGAATTCTCTAGACCTGCAAGCTTTTGAGGAGATTGTAGCTCTTCTCATCTATGGGTTGGTCTTGTTCCCAAACATTGACCAGCTTATAGATGTCAATGCTGTCAAAATCTTCATGGCTCGCAACCCGGTGCCTACCCTGCTTAGAGATATCCTCCACTCTTTTCACACCCGAACAATGAGGAAAAGAGGTGTTCTCATGTGATGTACTCCTCTATTGGCAAGGTGGTTTATTTCTCACCTTCCCCAATCAGTCTTGAAGAATGAGCAAGGTTTGAGGTGGTCACAACGATTGATGACTCTTACACATTCAGATGTTCATTGGTGTTCTCGGTCCAGAGAAAATGTTATCATCATCGACCGTTGTGGGGAATTCCATAATGTCCCTCTACTTGGAATTAGGGGAGGCATCACCTACAACCCCTGCTTGGCTCTGAGACGGTTTGGGTATGCCCAAAGGGATGGCCCACATGACATGCTGATTCCAGACTTGGTTTTTGACTTCGACAATGATGCTCAAGGACTTCGACAAAGGTCCATCCGAGCTTGGAGGATGACAAACAAGGTAGACAGTAAGACCTTGGGACACAAGAATTCCATCCCCCTTGAGCCTTACCTCAAGTGGGTACGAACCCACGCCCAAAGTCTTATGATGCCTTACCCCTACATTCTCCCTGTGATTAAAGAGCCTGTTAAGGAAGGAGAGGTTCCATACACCCTCCTACATCCTGACATGCCGACATCACTCGAAGATCTACAAAGGATTTGGATACAGCTCAAGGGAGAACGCGATACTTTTGAAGCCCAATTCTACGCCAGTGAGTAAAAGGTTTTGGAACTTACTCGTCAACTTCACGAAGAGCAGACTTTCAACACCTACATTGCACCAAAGAGGATGCGCAACATCTTTTTACATTAGAATTTTGTATTATTTTGCCCATGGGGCATTGATGTACTAACAAATTCTATCTTATTAATATGATGTTTGTTCCTTTTTGTTTAAAACAAATTTGAATTTCTGAATCCTTGAATGCATTACATGAATACATATCATTCATCATATGCATAAACAGGTCTTCACACCAAGTTTCCTCATCTCTCTGCTGTTTATTTCAGCAAGATGGATATTGAACAAACGGTCAAAGACTTACAAGCTCATAATTCATAATTCCAACAGCTACTTCTGACCTTGACTAAGGGGCAGGAGGAGCTCAAAACTCTGTTAGAGAAGGAAAAGGAGAAAAAGAAGAAGAAGAGGGTTAGTGTGGCTACCTTGGATAGAAGATTTGAAGGTCAAGCCAGAAGGGTCCTAGATTTCCCATCAACATCTGAAGAGGGTGAAGGAAAGGGTAAAGGAGCGGCAGTGCCATCTGAATCTGAAGCTGAAGAAGAAGAGGATGAGGATTACTCAGAACAACAGTATCCTCCTGCAGATGAAAAATACAAAAAATTGGAAGAATGTCTGGCAGCTACGGAAATTCAAAGAGTTCCTGGGCTGGATTTTGAGGAGTTAGGTTTGGTTTCTGGAAATGTAATCCCTCCTAAATTCAAAGTACCTCTGTTTGCTAAGTACGATGGGGTGTCTTGCCCAAAGATGCACCTGCGATCTTATGTCAGGAAAATTCAACCATATTCTTCTGATAAAGACTTGTGGGTCCATTTCTTCCAGGACAGTTTGTCGGGGACACAGTTAGATTGGTTCTACCAACTAGAGAGGTCTGATGTGCACAATTAGGAGGATTTGGCTGCTGCCTTCTACAAGCAGTATCAATATAATGCGGACTTAGCACCAACCCGTACTCAATTACAGAGTATGGGCATGGTCTCCAATGAAGGCTTCAAGGAGTATGACCAGAAATGGAGAGACTTGGCGGGACGAGTACAACCACCTCTATCTGAGAGGGAGCTAGTAGATATGTTTTTGGGGACTCTGTCAGGGCCCTTCTTTAATCACCTGATAGGAAGTTCGTCTGCGGGGTTCACCGAGTTAATTCTAACTGGTGAAAGAGTTAAAGCCGGAATCAAGAGCGGTAAAATTCAAAAAGATGCATCTGCTTCCGCTGCCATCAAAAAGCCTTTTCCAGCAAAGAAAGAAGTCTCAGCTATCTACTCCTAAAGATGTCAAGGAAGAGTTGAGCGCCGGACAGCGGTGGGGGCCATTCAGAAGTCTGCAGCTGATCAGCCCAGAAACAATCAACCCAGAACCAACCAAGCAAGGGTGGAAAGGCCTGTACGGCAATTCACCCAGATAAACATGACTCCTACTCAGGTTCTACCCCATCTCTTGAAGTTAAACCTTGCCAGTCTGAAAGAGGCCCCGAAGAATCCGAATACAACTTCTCTGTACTACCATTCAAATGCCATGTGTGCTTATCATTCAGGGAGTATAGGGCACGACACCAACAATTGTTGGGCCCTCAAGAATAAAATTCAGGATTTGATAGATGCTAAAGAAGTGGAATTCAACGCCCCTGAAAAGCTGAATGTGATCTCTGCTCTGATGCCAAGGCATGGCCACAATGCCCATGCTGTTGAAGAGGATCTTTTTGTTGCTACTGTTGATGATTTGATAACTCCGTTACCGATAATCAAACTAAATTTGCTGAAGGCTGGGATTTTCCCAGGTTGTGAAGAAGATTGATGCCTTTGTTCATCCTTACCAACTGACTGTCTGTTGTTGAAGTTAGGCATCCAACGCCTAATGGATAACCAAGAGATCCTTTTTGAGAAGACTCCTGTTACACCGACTCCTGTCAATGATGTTTCGATAATTACCATATCCGCCAATCTTTCCAAGGTCTCCAAAAGACCTGTTAAGATTACATCCGATCCGAAGATTGCACCTTTGAAGATAGCCATGTCGAGGCCCATCCCGTACAAGTATGACAAATCAATACCGTGGAACTATGGTGGAGAGATCTATTACCACGGTATTAAATAAATTGAACAAATTGAAGAGAGTTCTGATGAAGAGACTTCCGGCATTGGAAACATTGCTAGAAATAGAAAAATCACCCGCAGTGGAAGAATTGTCTCTCTGGAGATTGCCCCTCCAAAGGAAATCTTCGGACCCTCAGCTACTCCTAAGGTTACCCCTGTGCCAGTCAACATATCTGCAAGAACTCCAATTATTGAAGAAATTGTTACTCCTGTGGTTGTCCCCTCTGCTGCTGCTGATGATAGAGGGAAAGGGATCCAAGAAGTGCCCGTCAGGACGAGGGCTCAGCCATTGGTCATCCCTGAGGCCTCCCAAAAATAAATGGAAGAGATTTTGAAAATAATCAAGAAAAGCGATTATGATGTTGTGGAACAACTGGGGCAAACCCCCTCAAAGATCTCTATGTTAGCCCTGCTGCTTTATTCCGAAGCTCATGCTAAAGCTCTGATCAGATTTTTGAAGACGGCCCACGCGCCACAGGAAACCTCCGTGGATCAGTTCCAGGAATGTGTATCTAGCTTAACAGCTGACAATGGTCTAGGATTCTATGATGCCGATTTAACATCTAAAGGTAGAAAGCATAATGACGCTTTGCATGTCTCGGTGGAATGCAGAGGGATTACTCTAGCACACATTCTGGTAGGCACTTGGTCGTCTTTAAATGTCTTGTCGAAGAAAGCATTGGATAGACTGGACTGTGAAGGCCTAACCCTGAAGCCCAGCAATATCATTGTCAGAGCCTTTGATGGTTCTAAAAGGATGGTCCACGGGGAGGTAGACATTCCGATTAAAGTGGGAACTGAAACCTTCAACTCCATATTCTATATGATGGACATCCGTCCGTCCTATTCTTGCTTGTTGGGAAGACTCTGGATTCACAATGCTGGAGCCGTCACTTCTTCTCTGCATCAAATGCTCAAGTACCTTGTCCAGGGGAAAATTATAACAGTTCATGGCAAAGAGGAATACATGATAAGCCATCTAAATTCTTTCCGCTATGTAGAATTGGATGGTGAATTCATAGAGACTCCTTTCCAACACTTTGAAGAGGTTTCTCATGAAATAGCAGCAACCAAGACAGTGTCTTCTGTACCCACGATTACCGAACTTGTGCCTCGGATGTCATCCCTCAAAGATGCCAAGGCTGTGATTAAAGAAGGAGGAAGCACAATCTGGGGTCAGATACCAGACTTTCCTTTCAAATTAGATAAATCCGGCTTGGGATTCACTACTTCTGCTCAAAAGGCTGTACGCCGCACCCGGGCTGGGGGACCACCAGTGAAGATCACCCATCATGGGGTCAATGCTGTGGAGGATAGTGAAGAGGAGAGCAACCTGGAAGACTGGATTTTCCCTACTGTTGAAGGAGGACTGTGCAACTGGGAGGCAAAGGACTTTGTTCTGATTACTTTCATAAATCAGTAATTTATCTTTCAAACATTTCTGTTGGTTTGTAATAATTCTCAAACAATTCATACACTTTTAACCTTATGCCTTACCCGAGGCATATAGGTCCATTTGTAAGGGTTTGATTTTTCATCTTCATATGCCATTTTAATGAATCATGGACGTTTTCACATATAAACTTTTGTGTTCATTTTCTTTATTTTTACATTTTATTTGTTTAAAGGTGGCCATCCCTTACACACACCCACACTCACAAATGCAGATACCATTCCATTCCGGATTCCATGGGTAAGAATTCTGCTATGGCCTTCAGTGACTCTGAAGATCTGGTCTACCATGCCGAATACGAAGGTGATGAAGACTGTGAAGTGCCGGGAGAGTTGGCTAGACTTCTACAACAGGAAGAAAGGGTTATTCTACCTCATGAGGAGCTGTTAGAGACAATCAACTTGGGTTCTGAGGAAGACAGAAAAGAAGTTAGAGTGGGTGCCAACCTAGAGCCAAGTGTCAAAGAGTGCTTATTTCAGCTGTTGAATGAATATATTGAGATCTTCGCCTGGTCATACGAAGACATGCCAGGACTCGATACAGATATTGTGGTTCACCGTCTCCCTACAAGAGAAGATTGTCCACCAATTAAACAGAAGGTCCGCCGCATGAGGCCCGACATGTCTGAAAAGATCAAAGCAGAAGTTATGAAGCAGTTCAATGTTGGGTTTCTTGTTGTTACTTCCTATCCATAATGGGTTGCTAACATTGCGCCCGTGCCTAAGAAGGACGACAAAGTGAGAATGTGCATGGATTACAGAGACTTAATCAGAGCTAGCCCTAAAGATGACTTTCCACTACCGCACATTGACATCTTGGTTGACAATACAGCTCAGCACAAGGTATTTTCTTTCATGGATGGATTTTCAGGTTACAACCAGATCAAAATGGCCCCTGAAGACATGGAGAAAACTACTTTTGTTACACAGTGGGGTACGTTCTGCTATAAAGTGATGCCATTCGGACTGAAGAATGTCGGGGTAACCTATCAGCGCGCCATGGTAGCTTTGTTTCATGATATGATACATCATGAGATAGAGGTCTACGTAGACGACATGATAGCCCGATCACAAACAGAAGAAGAACACCTCGACCATTTGCAAAAGTTATTTGTCAGGTTGAAGGAGTACAAGCTCAGACTAAACCCTAACAAGTGCACTTTCGGAGTCAGGTCTGGTAAACTCTTGGGTTTCATTGTCAGCAACAAAGGCATCGAGGTTGATCCTGCCAAAGTCAAAGCTATACAAGAAATGCCTTACCCTCGCACTGAGAAGGAGGTCAGAGGTTTCTTGGGATGCCTAAACTACATTTCTAGGTTCATCTCTCACCTAACATCTACCTGTGAGCCAATCTTCAAGCTGTTGAAGAAAGATCAGGTGGTTAAATGGAATGATGACTGTCAAGTTGCTTTCGGTAAAATCAAGAAGTATTTGCTAGAACCTCCTATCTTGATGCCTTCCGTCGAAGGAAGACCTCTAATCATGTATCTGACTGTTTTAGATAACTCAATGGGGTGCGTACTGGGCCAACATGACGAGTCTGGCCGAAAAGAGCATGCCATTTATTACCTTAGCAAAAAATTTACCGACTGTGAGACCCGATACTCACTGCTCGAGAAAACTTGTTGCGCTTTGGTATGGACTACTCGCCGGCTAAGGCAGTATATGTTGACTCATACCACTTTGCTGATATCTAAGATGGATCCAATCAAGTACATCTTTGAAAAGCCTGCTTTATCCGGAAGAATAGCTAGATGACAGATGATTCTGACTGAATAAGATATACAATACACGACCCAAAAAGCTATAAAGGGGAGTGTACTAGCTGACCATCTGGCTCATCAGGCTGTTGAAGATTACCAATCCATGAAGTTTGACTTCCCCGACGAAGACATTATGACATTGGATAACATTGAAGATTTCAGACCGTATGACAGACCTGAACAAGGATCCCGATGGACCTTGTACTTTGATGGTGCCTCCAACGCACTTGGTAACGGTATCGGTGTTGTGCTCATCTCACCAGAAGGTTGCCATACACCTTTCACAGCCAGACTTTGCTTTAACTGCACCAACAACATGGCAGAGTATGAAGCTTGTATCTTTGGTCTCAAGGCTGCTATAGACTTGGGAATCAAATCTTTTATTGTGTTTGGAGACTCAACTTTGGTCATCAGTCAGATCAAAGGAGAGTGGGACACTAAACATCCTAACCTCATCCCTTACAAAGAACATGTCTTGACGTTGTTACCTCATTTCGAGCAGATTACCTTCGAGCACTTCTCGCGAGAAGAAAATCAGCTAGCAGATGCTCTAGCTACAATGTCATTCATGTTTAAACTTAATTGGGATAATGAGGCTCCCCAAATCACCGTTGAGAAGATGGACGAACCTGCACATTGTCACGAGATTAATATCGAAGAAGTAGTGGACCGACCTTGGTTTCACAAAGTCAAAAGGTATCTCGAGGCTCAAGAATACCTTGAAGGAGCTTCAGTCAACGACAAAAAGTTCTTGAGGAGATTCTCTGCCAAGTTCTTCCTGAGCAATGGTATCATGTACAAGCGCAATCATGATTGCATTCTGCTCCATTGTGTGGATAAGGTTGAAGCTGAGAAGATCATGGCTGAACTGCATAATGGTACCTTCAGCACTCACTCTAGCGGACATACGATGGCTAAGAAGATTCTACGGGCAGGCTATTACTGGTCTACCATGGAAGCTGACTGCCATCAACATTCCCGTACTTGTCACAAATGTCAAATCTATGCCGACAAGGTACATATACCTTCAGTTCCTCTCAATGTCCTAACAGCTCCTTGGCCATTCGCTATGTGGGGAATCGACATGATTGGAGAGATCAATCCTACAACATCTAATGGACACCGCTTTATCCTGGTGGCCATTGATTACTTCACCAAATGGGTCGAAGTAGCTTCCTTCGCATCCGTTACAAAGAATGTTGTTGCCCGCTTCATCAAGCTGAACCTCATTTGTCGGTACGGCATCCCCAAAAGGATCATCACTGACAACGGTACAAACCTGAACAACACTATGGTCACTGCCTTGTGCGAGCAGTTCCATATTCAACATCACAATTCATCTCCCTATCGGCCAAAGATGAACGGTGTTGTCGAAGCTGCGAACAAAAATATCAAGAAGATCATACAAAAGATGACAGTCACCTACAAGGACTGGAATAAGATGTTACCGTTTGCTCTCCACGGGTACCGTACCACGGCATGAACATCAACTGGGGAAACACCCTATTCTTTGGTATACGGAATGGAAGCTGTTTTGCCTATCGAGGTTCAGATTCCCTCCTTGAGAATCATAAAGGATGCTGGTTTGAGTGAAGACGGTTGGATTCAGACCCGGCTTGATCAACTTAACTTGATTGACGAAAAGCGACTTACTGTTGTTTGCCATGGTCAGACGTATCAAAAATGGATGATCAAGGCTTTCAACAAGAAAGTCAGACGCCAGACATATCAAGTCGGGGATCCTGTAATCAAGCGGATCATCTTGCCGCAAAGTGATCCCAGGGGAAAATGGACTCCTACCTATGAAGGACCATTTGTAATCAAGAACATCTTTTCTGGTGGGGCAATGATATTAACCACCATGGACGGTGATGACCTGCCGCACCCTGCGAATGCAGACATAGTCAAAAGATACTACGCATAAATGACCCGCTAGGTTGACACACCTAGGCAAAAAAGGGGCATCCCGGTGAATCGAAAACCCAAAAGGGAGGTTCAGGCAAAAGTTAGGGATAAATAAAAAAAATTGTACACCCGGCAAGTTGAAAACCCGAAAGGGCGACTTGGGCAAAAAAGGGTTTCCCAGTGGATCGAAAACCCGAAAGGGCGGTCCAGGCAAAAATTAGGGAATTAAAGCGTATGACTATGTCTCGTCGGATCACTTTAAGGATAATCTCTTCATAGACAAGCTTCGGGCTTCTGATCAACTCAATCATCTTCGGGCAAAGCAACGAATGGACAAGACGTTCAGAGTTACGAGGGCTATAGAAGAATGGGGAACCCCATGAAATTTTTACACATAGCCATCTTTCTTTGTATAAATTTTTCTCATTTATGACAATGTTCTCTTACTAGGATGTCTGTCTCCTTTATACAAAATACTTACACAAAGTTAATATAAAATACTTCAAAGTGAAGAAAACTATTTGTCTTTTCCTTTTACACTTGTGTTTTATTTGAAAATGTCCAATGATTTATTAAATGAGCATATGCATTTGAATATAATCACTGCTTACAAATAAACAAAATGGGAAAGAATAATTACTGACAGGTTGAAAGTATAGGAAAACGTCTTTAGGCTATTCCAGGAGAAATCCCCTGCAGTACACCATCTAGGTCCCTAGTGGAGCTAAAACCTTGAAATACATATCCCCAGTGGAGCTAAATTTCAAAATCACCATCAGAGTTAAAACTTCAAACTCCCAATCCCCAACGGAGCTAAAACTTTGAACTACAAACCCTCAGCGAAGATGAATCCTTCTTCCCCAGTCAAGTCAAGACTATCAATCCCCAGCAAAAACCATTCAATTTTCCCCATATTCCCCTAGCAAGTTGTCTTAAAATCTGAGAATCAACCAGATAACAGTTAACTTTTGCTTTATCCCCAACAGAATGAAGATTCTCATTCTTGACTCCCCAGTAGATTGGCATACAACCTAAACTCCTGAACTTCTTCCAAATAGGAATTATCTTTTCCCCAGAATCCTGAACTTACTCTCTAGCAGTATAGCTACTCCCCACAGAGTTTTTCATCCCCTAACAGAATGAAGATTCTCATTCTTGATTCCCCAGTGAAGTTGTCGGAGTCTTCATTACTCCCCAGCATGAATTTATTACAATTTTTAATCCCTTGTTGATCGAAGATTCTCATTCTTGACTCCTCAGCATGAAGTCCCCAAGGATTCAAGTTCCCCTAGCAGAATGAAGATTCTCATTCTCAGTTCCCCGCAGAAGCCATCAAGAGCCTTCCTTATTCTCCAGCAGATCAAGGTTTTCCTTTTTTTGACCCCCGGTAGAGATTTCCAGAGTTTTCCTTATTCCCCAACCGAGTAAGGATTCCCATTGTGTAATCCCCAGCCATATTCATCAAAGTTCTAGGGATTCCCCAAGCAGGTTTCTCAAAAAACACTTGGCATTATTCTCACAACAGGATGTTTATCATCCTCCAACACCAAAGACTTGAAGGATCCCTATCCCCAGGAAAGTCGTGAAGAATTCTCACATCCCCACAGAAGTTGTCAAAGATTTTGAATCTCCAACAGCTGTCAAGGATTTCATTATCCCTAGCTATCAAGGATTTATTTTCCTCAGCAATACAGCAAATCAGCTTACATGCGCATACATTACATTCATATATCATAAACATTGATAAAAACACATTTATTGCATCATACATTTCATGCAACATAACTTGTGTTTCAGCTAACATTTTACCCTTTTCAGGATAAGATTAACAGTTATCATTAACGATATTCAAAGATTTCAAATACAGTACGGATACACTCCAGACACGGAAGTCATTCTGTTACTCATTCAGATCTCTTATTCAGATACAGTAAGGATACACTCCAGACACGGAAGTCATTCCTTTACTCATTTGGAATTTCAAGTCAAGATATAGTTCAGATACGCTCGAGTCACGCATGCTACTCTGTCACTCATTCAGACTTCGACAATCAGATACAGATTAGATACGCTCCAGACACGGAAGCCATTCTATTTCTCATCCAGATTCAACTATCAATTTCAAGTTCAGATACACTCCAGACACGTAAGTCATTTTGTCACTTATTCAGATCCCAGTTACAGTTTCAGATACACTCCAGACACGGAAGTCATTCTGCTACTCATACAGATCTCAACTTCAGATACAGTCCAGATACGCTCCAGACACTGTTGCCATTCTGTCACTTATTCTTACTTTTTCCCCAGCTCAGAGATGCTCCAGACACGGACGCCATTTTGTCGCTTATTCAGATTTCAGACTCAGATGCAATACAGATACACTCCAGACGCGGAAGTCATTCTGTTATTCATTCAGATTCAAATATAGTTACAGCTCGGATACGCTCCAGACACGGACGCCATTCCCTTGCTCATACAGATCCAGTCTCCAGATACAACTCAGATACGTTCCAGACACGGATACCATTTTGATGTTCATTCTCCTTATTTTCAACAAACATTCTTGGATGGCATCTTTAAGCCCATCTCCGACAAGATTCTATCACATCTCCAAATGGCATCTTTAAGCCCATTCCCTCAACTATACTTTGACGAGTGCAAATTTACGGGCACTCTAGTGTCCAATCATCTTTTACCTTCGAGTCACGAACGGAAAACTCGCCAATCTAACTCTTCAGGTTCAATAAGATTGAATAGGGGCAGCTGTTGTACCCCAAAATTTGCCCTCTTATTTTATCAAGATTTCCCCTCACATGACTCTTTGGACTCCATACAGGATTAGGGTTGGCTCAGCTCAAGACATCTCCTTGCACTGTTGACCTGAAATTAGGGTTTGATTTTGCACAAGGTTTTTGGACTTCCAATGCCTCATTATACTTTCATGCTTCATGTTGTACTTCTAAGATTGCTCATACCAAGTTCAAGCCTTGAATCAAATTTTTGCCCAGTCAATTGGACAGTTGACCTAAAAATTAGTTGTATTGGGGAAAAAGTCAATTGTGGCCAATTTACAGTCAAACCTCATACTTTTTTATCCACATCAACATTATAGACTCATATGAACCATTTGATCAAGTTTGGACCACAACTCCTCAAGAAATTTGATCAGATCATCACAAGGGCAAAATGGTCATTTTTAGGGTTTTGACGGTATAAGGGCAATTTATGATTTTTCACCTAGCCAATGGCAAATTGGGTTCAAGCATGGTTTCAAGGACTCAATGGCACCATCTTGACCTAATCACAAGGTTCAAAAGATCTCAAATGCATTAGATTAACAGATAAATTTTCCAGTCAACTGATCAAGAATCAACTGTACTCTGAAAAGTCAAACTTTGACTTTTTGGTCAAAATCAAGTTCCAAGGGTCATTTTTCATCAAGATGTGTCAAAACATGAAACTTGTTGACCAAGAAACCAAATTTTGGAAATTAGGGTTTAAAATGGAAAATTTTCATAACTTTTCTAAGTTATGAAATTTTTTTATTTTTTCCCAATTTTGCCCAACTTTTTCACCATGATGCAATTGGATTCAAAGAAAACTTCAAACATGAACATTGTAGTCCTCCACAAAATATACAACTTTGATTCACAAAGTTTTCCAAAAAGATGCTCTTATCTCAAGTTATGATTTTGTGAATAAGGGTCCATGAAACTTTTAACTTAGTGAAATTTTGCCCTAGTTTAGGCAGGATTTTGACCTATCTTCATGGAAACTTTTCACATAGTTCCAAGTGGAATCTCAAAATTCATTTCAAAGATGGATTGTAGAGCATGTTACAAGCTTTCCAAAATGTCCAAGAAATCTCCAAGATCATTTATGGTTAGGGAGAATCGAAAGTTTGAAAATGGAAAATCATCACTTTTGTCCAAGGCATTTTGCACCATGTTACAACTTGCAAATTTTTCCTAAGCATGCTTGTACTTGGTTTAAATGTTATAATCTCTTCTACACTTATAAATTAAATTCAAATACAATGGTTAATGGAATTTTTTTGTCTTGGAAGCTTTGTACAAAGGTTTAATCCAAAAATGGCAAAAATGTTACAATACCATTTCCATAAAGCACACTTTATGCAATTTTGTTTATCTTGAGCATTGAAACTAATCTATTTGTGCAAACTAACTCCACAAATATAAGGAAAAGTGTACCAACTATGTGCAGACCCTGAGCTAGCTTGTACAAGCTTTGGCCTTTGTCAACTCAACCTTTTCTTCAAAAGCAAGTAAGCTTGCAAAAGGTCCATAACTTTGGTATCTGATAAAAACAAGTCTTGTGTTCATTTCAAACAATCTCAACACATTATACCAAGCCTAAAACACGAGCTCAAAGCCTCTCAAACACCCTTAAGCACAAAAACCCCATTTTCTGCCCAAAACAGGGCAACCACTGCAGAACCTTGGCCAAATCCATATTCCCTCGTGCATTTTGCTTAGAATCATTTCAAACACATTCTAAACATCACACCTAAACTATCCAAGCCATTGTTCAGCAACTGTAACTTCCTTTTCAAGCTTCACCATTTTCAATTTCTGAGTTTGCAAGTTGAGTTCTATAGGGAGATTCAAGCCATTTCAAAGCAAGCTAAGCATTGGGAAAGGTCAAAGGAACTTCAGGCAAGCTAACACAGCCTTCAGGCCTCACTCACAACTTCTACATTGCCATATTTGAACTCGACTGAACAAGGTAATTTCCAACTTTCTATCTCCTTATTTAGACATCATTAGGCTTAGGTTTGTGAAGCAAAAATGTAGTCCTTAATGTCCTTGAGTTGTACATATGCATAGCTTGTATTTATATTAACTGAGCTAAGAGAATTTGGATGTTAAAGTTGCTGAAAAAACTAGGTCAGAAATTGGGGGTGATAAAATTCTCTCTGGTCTTTGAGAGTTAGATCAAGTTTTTTATATCATTAGAATCGTGTGATAATGAGCTATAACTTTCATGTTGCAAGATTTTGTTTTTAAGCACGTATGCAGGAGATACAAGTTTGTACATGGCGCGCGCGTTTTCTGGTTCCAAGGACAGGGATGAAGTGGAACATGGGCTTGGGCCGGTTTTGCCTGACTATTGACACCCCTTGTTTACTTTTTGCACCCCCTTGGCCCATTTCTCTTATTTTTTATATTTTCTCATTTATTTCATATTTTCTGACTTTATTTATTTTTTCTAAATATTAAAAATTACCAAAAATATTTTCTCATTTTTCACATTTTTATTTTATTATTTTTATTATTTTTTATGACAAAAAATAGTTTATTAGGTTAAATGGAATTCATTTTCTTGAATAAATTTGTAAATAATATTGAAATACTTAAATATTTTATTTTTATTATTTATACACTTAAAATAATATTTTTATACAATACTTAATTTTTTAAACATTTTTGTATATATTTTTTATTTATTTTCTTGTACATAAAAATGAATAAATAAATAATATAGAACATTTTCTTTTAAATCAAAAAATTAGGGTTTTCACCCCTTTCGAAAATAGTCATCTTTTATTTTCTTTTTTAAGACATTAAATAAATTTATTTTACATACATAAAATAAATACAAAAACATTTCTTTGCATATTTACAAATTTATTGTACATTTAAATATTTGCTTGTTTATTTATTTGTACAAATAAATTCAATATGGTTGTAATAGTTTTAGGGTTTTATTTTGAGCAATATTCCCCTATTCAAAACTTGTATCCCCTTCCCCATAATAATGTTGTAATAGTCTTAGATTTACTTTTACGCATTTTATCGCTTTCATATACCATGATAGTAAGAACTAAGGTTTGTATGCAAAAAACCAAAAATCAAAACAAATAGCATGACTTAATGCAAGACAAAAATGCATGAAAAATGATAACACAATGCACACAAGCACCCTTAGGGTTTCATCCACTTTGTTGCCTTAAAACATGGCCATGGTATGAATGCTAGGTATCTTGGCAAAACAAAATAAAACAAAAAGATCATAGTCCCTCGATGACGTTATCTTGGTTGCCTAAACAAAAATGATCTAGTCCCTCAAAAAACTTGCTAAAGATACTTAGCGCCATTGCTATCATGGTCATATGATGACCCACGCCCGTCCCGTTTAACATCCAAAGACAAGGTTGTTTACCAAATACAATGGTAAAACAATAATGTCAAAGGGTTAAAAATGTACAAGAAAGACTTTTGATTAGGGTAGACAACTCCTAGTTACTTGATCAATTTGCAAACATCCTTGCTAATTTCAAAAAACACACACACAATTTCAAAACATTTCCCAACAACTTTCAAACATTGAAACATTTTTCAAAAGATAAACATCTTTGTATACATTCTTCAAACAAGAATCATTACAAAGATTGCCAAAACGATATCCTCTTTTCAAAATACTTTCAAAACCACACAAAGCACCATTTCAAACAATTGAAAAACCAAAGCAAGTGATCTAAACAAGTAACTAAGAGCCCATGGAAAACCATGGATGAAAAGGGTGCTAGCACCTTCCCTCTTCATAATCTACCCCCCGAACCCAAGAAAACATCTCAAAGGTCTTTCCTGTGCTTTTTGACCTTTCCTTTGGATAAAACAAAAAGTCGGTGGTGACTCTTGCTAAATCGAAACATTTGCGAACACAAACGCAAAACCTCAAGTCAGTTCTCCCACCGTATCACACATCCACTAACCATTTCAAGGATTTTGGGAGATCAATCTCTGTTCTGGTTTTGTAGGATATGGATTCACTCCGCAGGAAAACTATCCAAATCAACCTTGTAAGAATTCCTCCACAACTTAAGGAGCTAGCTTCAAGGATCCCTGAGGACTCTCCATTCATCGAGAGGCATGGTCGTCTACTCAAATTGGTCACCTCCAACACAGAGGAGGACATGATGAAGGTGCTCTTCAAGTTCTTTGATCCTTTACATCATTGCTTCACATTCCCCGACTATCAGCTTGTGCCTACTTTGGAAGAATTCTCTCAACTCTTGAGGATTCCCATTCTCAATCAACTACCTTTCAACGGTACGGAAAGAGATCCAAAGCCAGAAGAGATTGCTCAAGCTCTGCACTTGCACTCATCTGATGTCACAACCCATTGGGAAACTA
Organism: Vicia faba; assembly: GCA_948472305.1. NCBI lineage: Eukaryota > Viridiplantae > Streptophyta > Magnoliopsida > Fabales > Fabaceae > Vicia > Vicia faba. The sequence goes on along the minus strand of OX451741.1, from coordinate 815,540,610 downwards.
GAAGTGGTGTCAAAGGCTTCTTAGCAAAGTTTCTGTTTGAGAAAGCCCAAAGTTGTTGGAACTCCTTAGACTTGCAAGATTTTGAGGAAATTGTGGCTCTCCTCATCTATGTGATGGTTTTGTTTCCTAATCCCGACCAACTCATAGATGTGAGTGCCGTCAAAATCTTCATGTCACGCAATTCGGTTCCTACATTGCTAGGGGATATCCTACACTATTTTCACACTCGCACAATGAGGAAAAGAGGTATCCTTATGTGTTGCACTCCACTCCTGGCAAGATGGTTTATTTCTCATCTTCCCCAACCAGTCTTAAAGAATGAGTAAGGTTTGAGGTGGTCACAAAGGTTAATGACACTCAAACATTCAGACATTCATTGGTGCTCCCGATCCAAAGAGAATGTTATCATTGTTGACCATTGTGGGGAATTCCCTAATGTCCCTCTACTTGGCATTAGGGGAGGTATCACCTACAACCCCTGCTTAGCTCTAAGATAGTTTGGTTATGCCCGAAGGGATGGCCCACATGAGATGTTGATTCAAGGCTTGGTATTCGACTACGACAACGACAATCAAGGTCTTCGCCAGAGATTCATCTGAGCATGGAGGATGCTAAACAAGGTGGATAGCAAGACTTTGGGACACAAGAATTCCATCTCTCTTTAGCCTTACCTCAAGTGGGTACGAACCCGTGCTCAAAGTCTTATGATGCCTTATCCTTCCATCCTTCCAGTGATCATTGAGCCTGTTAAGGAAGGAGAAGTTCCATACACTATCCTACATCCTGACAAGCCCACATCCCTTGAAGACCTACAAAGGGATTGGATACAGCTCAAAGGAGAGCGAGATACTTTTGAAGCCCAATTCTACGCAAGCGAGAAGAAGGTTTTGGAACTCACTAGGCTACTTCATGAGGAGCAGACTCTAAATGCCTACATAACACTAAAGAGGATGCGCACTACTTTTTTATCTTAGAGTTTTGTATTATTTAGCCCAAGGGGCATTGATGTACTCAAACTCTATGTTATTAATATAATGTGTGTTTCTTTTTGTCTAAAACAAACTTGAATTTTTTTTTAAATCCTTGAAAGCATTGCATGTGTACATATCATTCATCATAACATAAACAGGTCTTTCACAACGAGTTTCCTCATCTCTCTACTGTTTATTTCAGTAAGATGGATCTCGAACAGACAGTCAAAGATCTTCAAGCTCAAAACATGCAGTTTCAACAGTTACTCACAACCTTGGCCAAGGGGCAAGAGGAATTAAAGACTTTGTTGGCCAAAGAGAAGAAGAAGAAATAGAAGAAATCAACTGGTGTTGTAATCATGGGGAGAAGGTTTCAAGGAAAAACTAGAAGAACCTTGAATTTCACAGCAACATCTGATGAAGGAGAAGGAAAAGGGAAAGAAACAGCGGTTCCGTCAGAATCTGAGGAGGAGGAAGAAGAGGAAGACTACTCCGAGGAACAGTATCCCCCCGCAGATGATAAATACAGACATCTTGAAGAGCGTCTGAACGCTATGGAAATACAAAGGGTACCAGGTCTAGACTTTGAAGAATTAGGACTAGTGTCGGGATTTGTGATCCCACCAAAGTTCAAAGTTCTGTTGTTTGCAAAATATGATGGGGTGTCATGTCCTAAGATGGACCTCCGATCGTATGTGAGAAAGATTCAGCCGCACTCCGCTGATAAAGACTTATGGGTCCATTTTTTCCAAGATAGCCTATCTAGAACACAACTCGATTGGTTTTACCAATTGGAAAGGGCCGACGTCCACAACTGGGAAGATCTTGCCGCAGCCTTCTATAAGCAATACCAGTATAATGCAGATTTGGTGCCTACTCGTACTCAACTTCAGAGTATGGCTATGGCTTCAAATGAGGGTTTCAAAGACTACGTGCAGAAATGGAGAGATCTAGTTGGGAGATTGCAACCTCCTCTGTCTGAAAGGGAGTTGGTGGATATGTTCTTAGGCACTCTATCGGGCCCTTTCTTCAACCATTTGATTGGGAGCTCATCTGCTGGATTTACTGAGTTAATACTAACCAGAGAGAGGGTGGAAGCTGGCATAAAAAGTGGAAAGATTCAGAAGGATTCATCTGCCTCTACAGTTGTGAGAAAGCCTTTCATTGGGAAGAAGGAGGTATCTGCTGTTTATCCACAAAGGAACCAAGGGAGAGTTGGACGCCGACCAATGGTAGGGGCCGTTATGATCCCAAAGCCTACATCTGATCAACCAAGAAGTAACCAACTGAGAGTGGAAAAGCCAGTCCGGCAATTCACCAGAATCAATATGACTCTAGCCCAGGTTTTACCACATCTTCTGAAATCCAATTTGACAACTCTGAAGGAAGCTCCAAAGAACCCCAACACTGCATTCCCTCATTATCACCCAAATTCCAGATGCACATATCATTCTGAAAGTCCGAGTCATGACACTAACAACTGTTGGGCCCTGAAAAATAAAATTCAAGACCTTATAGATGCAAAAGAGATTGAGTTTGATGCACCCGAGAAGCCAAACTTCATTTCCGCTCTGATGCCTAGGCATGGTCACAACACCAATGCTATCGAAGAAGATTTGTTTGTTACCACAATTGATGAACTCTTAACTCCGCTCCCAATCATTAAGATAAACTTGTTGAAAGCTGGTGTATTCCCGGGTTGTAATGAAGGCTGCCATCTTTGCTTATCCTTACCAACTGTTTGCCCTTTTTTGAAGACATGCATTTAATGCTTGATAGACAACCAAGAGATTTTGTTTGAAAGTACTCATGTTTCACCTGTTCTTGTTAAAGACGTTTCAATCATAACCATCTCCACCAATCCTTCCAGGGTCCTCAAAAGACCCGTTAGGATTACATCGGTTCCAAAAAACTACTCCTCTTATAATCACAATGCCTGGGCCGGTCCCGTATAAATCAGACAAAACAGTGTCGTGGAATTATGGTGGAGACATCTACTACCATGGTATCAAACAAGATGGGCTAGCCGCGGAAGAAATAAGCTCCGAAGAAGAAGACCCCAACATTAGCAATATTGTCGGAACCAGTAAGATTACCCGCAGCGGTAGAATTTTCTCTCCAGAAATTGCCCCTCCAAAGGCAACTTTTGGACCTATAGCTATTCCAAAGGTTACCTCCATACCAATAATGATATCTGCAAGTTCTCCTAATAACAAAGACGACACAACCCCTGCTGTTATCCCTACCAACACCCCTACTGCTGAAATTCGTGGAAAAAGTATTCAAGAAGAGCTTGTCCGGACGAAGGCTCAACCACTGACTATCCCCGAAACCTCCAAGAAGGAAATGGAGGAGATCCTGAGAATAATAAAGAAGAGCGACTACGACGTAGTTGAACAGTTGGGGAAAACTCCGTCCAAAATCTCCATGCTAGCATTACTGTTGTGTTCCGAAGCACATGCGAAAGCCCTGGTGAAATTCCTAAAGACAACCCATATGCCTCAAGGGACGTCTGCTGACCAATTTCAAGATTGTGTGGCCAGTTTGACAGCTGATAACGGCTTAGGTTTCTCTGATGCTGATCTGACACCAAGGGGAAGAAAGTACAGTGAGGCATTGAATGTCTCTGTGGAATATAGAGGAACAACTATGGCCTATGTCTTGGTGGACACTGGCTCATCTTTGAATGTTTTATCGAAGAAAGCTCTCGACAGATTGGATTGTGAAGGACTAACGTTGAAACCCAATAACATAGTCGTGAGAGCATTTGATGGCTCAAAGAGGATGGTCCACGGGGAGGTGGACATCCCCATAAAGGTTGGGACTCAGACTTTCGACTCAACTTTTTATGTAATGGACATCTGCCCCTCTTACTCATGTCTACTAGGACGGCTGTGGATCCATAATGCCGGTGCTATCACCTCTATACTACACCAGATGCTGAAATATCCGGTTCATGGAAAGATCATCATTGTCCACAGAGAGTAAGATTATATGATTAGACACCTCAATTCCTTCCGGTATGTGGAATTGGATGGCGAGTTCATTGAAACTCCTTTTCAACATTTCAAAGAAGTCTCTCAAGAGGTAGCAGTAACCAAGACGGTGTCCCAGATCCCTAAGATTACAAGACCTCCGCTCCGGATGTCATCTCTAAAGGACGCCAAGGCAGTAATAGGGGAGGGTGGATGCACCATCTGGGGGCATCTTCTGGACATTCTGTATAAATCTGACAAGTTTGGCTTAGGGTTCACTTCAAATGCTCAGAAGGATGTGCGTCGTGCCCGTGCTGGAGAGCCACCCTTGAAGATTAGCAACCAAGAGGTCAATGCGGTGGAAGATGGTGAAGAAGATGGCAGCTTGGAGAATTGGATATTTCCTACTGTCAACGGAGGACTTCGCAATTGGGAAGCCAGAAACTTTGTTCCAATAACTTTTATCCCTCAGTAATTTATCTTTTACATTTCTGTTGGACTTGTAATATTCACAAACAATTCGCACATTTTAAACCTTGTGTCTTGCCCGAGGCACAATGGTCCATTTGTAAGGGTTTTATTTCATCTTCATATGACATTCAATGAATCATGGACTTTTTTCACATACAAACTTTATGTGCTCATTGTTTTTCTTTTACATTTTATTTTTAAGGATGGTTATACCCTTACACACACCCACGCTCACAAATGCAGGTACCCCTCCATTCCGGATCCCATGGGTAACGATACTGCTATGGCCTTTAGTGACTCTGAAGATCTAATCTACCAAGCCGAAGACGAAGGTGAGGAAGATTGTGAGGTACCAGGGGAACTGGATAGAGTACTACAACAAGAGGACGGAGCTATTCAGCCTCATGAGGAACCGATGGGTACAATCAACTTGGGTACCGAGGAAGATAAAAAGGAAATCAAGGTAGGTGCCAATCTAGAGCCGAGTGCCAAGGAGCGTCTGGTTCAGCTGTTGCCTGATTATGTTGAGATCTTTTCCTGGTCATGTGAAGACATGCCAGGACTTGATACAGACATCGTGGTACATCGTCTACCCACAAGAGAAGATTGTCCACCAGTAAAACAAAAAGTCCACCGCATGAGACCTGACATGTCAGAGAAGATCAAAGCGGAAGTCATGAAACAATTCAATGTTGGATTCTTGGTTGTTACTTCCTATCCTCAATGGGTTGCCAACATTGTTCTCGTGCCTAAAAAGGACGGAAAAGTACGAATGTGCATGGATTGTAGAGATTTGAATAGGGCCAGCCCTAAAGATGATTTTCCACTTCCCCACATCGATATCCTTGTTGACAATACGGCCCAGCACAAAGTATTTTCCTTCATGGACGGATTCTCGGGTTATAACCAAATCAAAATGGCACCTGAGGACATGGAGAAAACTACATTTTTCACACAGTGGGGCTCATTCTGCTACAAGGTGATGCCATTCGGACTGAAGAATGCTGGGGCAACCTATCAGTGCGCCATGGTAGCCTTATTTCACGACATGATACATCATGAAATAGAGGTCTACATGGACGATATGATAGCCCGATCACAAACTGAAGAGGAGCACCTTGATCACTTGCAAAAGTTGTTTGAGAGATTGAAGGAGTACAAGTTAAGGTTGAACCCAAACAAGTGCACATTCGGAGTACGGTCCGGTGAACTTTTAGGTTTTGTTGTCAGTAACAAAGGCATCGAGGTTGATCCTATCAAGGTTAAAGCGATACAAGAAATGCCTGCTCCTCGTACTGATAAGGAAGTCATAGGATTCTTGGGACGCCTGAACTATATTGCCAGATTCATTTCTCACCTAACAGCTACTTTTGAGACGATCTTCAAATTACTGAAGAAAGATCAAGTAGTCAAGTAGAATGATGAATGCCAGTTTGCTTTTGACAAGATCAAAAAGTATTTACAAGAGCCTCCTGTTTTGATGCCACCAGTCGAAGGAAGACTATTAATCATGTATCTGGCCGTTTTAGAGAACTCAATGGGGTGTGCATTGGGGCAGCATGACGAGTCTGGCCGAAAAGAGAACGCTATTTACTACTTGAGCAAAAAGTTTACCGACTGTGAAACCAGATATTCACTGCTCGAGAAAACTTGTTGCGCTCTGGCATGGGCTGCTCGCCAGCTAAGACAGTATATGCTGACTCATACTACTTTGTTGATATCTAAGATGGATCCGATAAAATACATCTTCGAGAAACCTGCTCTGTCTGGGAGGATAGCTAGATGGCAGATGATCCTAATGGAATATGACATACAGTATACTACCCAAAAAGCTATAAAGGGCAGTGTGCTAGCTGATCATCTTGCTCATCAAGCTGTAGAAGATTACCAGTCCATGAAATTTGAATTCCCTGATAAAGACATCATGACCTTAGACAACTGTGAAGAAATCAGACCATATGACGAACCTGAACAAGGATCTCGATGGACCCTGTTCTTTGATGGGGCCTCCAATGCACTTGGTAATGGTATCGGCACTGTACTCATATCTTCAGATAGGTGTCATACTCCCTTTACTGCCAGCCTTTGCTTCAATTATACAAACAACATGGCGGAGTATGAAGCATGCATCTTTGGTCTTCGAGCTGCCATAGACTTGGGAATCAAATCTTTAGATGTATTCGTAGATTCAGCTTTAGTCATCAGTCAGATCAAAGGGGAATGGGATACCAAGCATCCAAATCTTATCCCTTACAAAGAACATGTTTTGACATTGCTACCACATTCTGAGCAGATTACCTTCGAGCATTTCCCGCGAGAAGAAAATCAGCTAGCAGATGCTCTAGCCACAATGTCATCTATGTTTAAACTTAATTGGGATGACGAGGTTCCACAGATCACCATCGAACGAATGGATGAACCAGCATATAGTCACGAGATTAATACTGAAGAGGTAGTGGACCATCCTTGGTTTCATGAAATCAAGAGGTATCTCGAGGCTCCAGAATATCCGGAAGGAGCTTCAATCAATGATTAGAAGTTCTTAAGGAGATTCTTTGCCAAATTCTTCTTGAGTAATGGCATCTTGTACAAGCGCAGTCATGACTCCATTCTGCTTCGGTGTATGGATAAGATTGAGGCGGAAAAGATTATGGCTGAATTACATGAAGGTACTTTTGGCACTCACTCCAGTGGGCATACGATGGCGAAGAAAATCCTACGGGAAGGCTATTATTGGTCTACCATGGAAGCAGATTGCTATCAGCACTCTCGGACCTATCATAAATGTCAAATTTATGCTGACAAGGTACACGTACCTCCGGCTCCTCTGAATGTCTTAACGGCTCCTTGGCCCTTTTCTATGTGGGGAATTGATATGATTAGGGAGATCAAGCCTACAGCCTCCAATGGACACCGTTTCATCCTAGTGGCCATTGACTACTTTACCAAATGGGTTGAAGCAGCTTCCTTCACATCTGTTATTAAGAATGTTGTTTCCCGCTTCATCAAGCAAAATCTCATTTGCCGGTACGGTATCCCAGAAAGGATCATCACTGACAATGGTACAAATCTTAACAATACTATGATCACTGCCTTGTACGAGCAATTCAAAATTCAGCATCACAATTCTTCTCCCTACCGGCCAAAGATGAATGGTGTTGTCGAGGCGGAAAATAAAAACATTAAAAAGATCATACAAAAGACGACAGTCACGTACAAAGACTGGCATGAGATGTTACCATTCGCTCTCCACGGGTACTGTACCACGGCTCCCACATCAACTGGGGCAACACCCTATTCTTTGGTATATGGCTTGGAAGTTGTCTTGTCTATTGAAGTTCAGATCCCCTCTCTAAGGATTATGAAAGATGCGAGGTTGAACGAAGACGATTGGATCCAAACTCTACTTGATCAACTGAACTTAATTGATAAAAAAAAACATACTGCTGTTTGTCATGGTCAGATGTATCAAAAGCAAATGATCAAGGCCTTCAATAAGAAAGTCAGACGTCAAGTATATCAAGTTGGGGATCTAGTGATCACACGTATCATCCTGCCACAAAGTGATCCCAAGGGAAAATGGACTCCTACCTATGAAGGACCGTTTGTAATCAAGAACATATTCTCTGGTAGGGCATTGATCTTAACCACCATAGACGGTGACGACCTGCCACATCCTACGAACGCGGACATAGTCAAAAGATACTACGCATAAGAGACCCGTTAGGTTGACACACCTAGGCAAAACAAGGGCATCCCGGCGAACCAAAAAGGTTCGGGAAAAAATTAGGGATAAAATATTAAAAAAATTGGTACACCCGACAAGTTGAAAACCCGAAAGGGCGACTTGGGCAAAAAAGGGTTTCCCGGTGGACTGAAAACCCGAAAGGGCGGTCCAGGCAAAAGTTAGGGAATTAAAGTGTATGACTATGTCCCGTCAGATCACTTTACAGACAACCTTTGACTTCCACTGACAAACTTGGAGTTTCTGATCAATTCAATCATCTTCGAATGAAGCAACAAATAGACAAGATATTTGGAGATATGAAAGCTATAGCAGAATGGGAACCCCATAGGATTATTACACATAGCTATCTTTCTTTGTATAAATTCTTCTTGTTTTATGGCACCATTATCTTACTATAATGTTTGTCTCTTTTGTACAAAATACTTATTCAAAGTCAATACAAAGATACCCCTTTGAAAGTGAAAAAATTATTTGTCTTTTTCTTTTCTCTTGTGTTTTGTTTGCAAAAACGTCCAATGATTCATTGATGAACATATGCATTTGAACATAATAACCGTTTATAGATAAACAAAATGAGAAAGACAATTACTGATAGGTTGAAAGGACAGGAAAACATCTCTAGGCTATTATCCAGGAAATCCCCACAGTACATCATTTGAATCCCCAACGGAACTAAACTTCAAATTATTAATCCCCAGTAGAAATCGTCAAATTTCTCAAGATTTCCCAAGCAGATCTTACAAGCAGTACATGGCATTGCCCTCACAATAGAATTTACTTCTCTCAACAAGAGTTCGTCAGTACTTCAACTCCAAGACATGAAAGTTCAACATATCCTCAGCAACTTTCAAGGATTTATTTTCCTCAATCAAACAGCAATACAGCAGATCAGCTTACATGCACGTACATTACATCTACATATCATAAACATTGTTGAAGCAAATATATAGCATCATACATTTCATGCAACATAAATTTGTGTTTCAGCTAACATTTTACCCTTTTTAGAATAAGATTAAACAGCTACCATTAACAATGTGCAATCGGATACAGTACAGATACGCTCCAGACCCGGATGCCATTCTGATACTCATTCAAATTCAACTTTTGATACAGTTCGGATACGCTCCAGAGACGGAAGCCATTCTGATACTCTTTCAAACTCAATACAGATAGGCGCCAGACACGGAAGCCATTTTGATACTCATTCAAATTCAGATTTCTACCCACCTGATATAGTTCAGATACGCTCCAGACACGGAAGTCATTCTGATACTCATTCATACTCAGATTTCTACACTCCTGATACAGTTAAGATACGCTCTAGATATGGAAGTCATTATGATGTTCAAACATACAAGCTACATCTCAACAAGCATTCTTGGATGGCATCCACAAGCCCATCCCCAACAAGATCTTATTACCTCTCCAAATGGCATCTTTAAGCCCATTTCTCCTATTGTCGTTGAGCGCAAATTTTTAGGCACTCTAGTGTCCAATCATCTTCAACCTTCGAGTCGTGAATGGAAAACCTCTCCAATCTAACTCCTCAGTTTAAAGAAGATTGAACAGGGGCGGCTGTTGTACCCCAAAATTTTCCCTCTCATTTTTCAAGAAAAATCACCCTGGATTCTCAAAGTTTTCTCTTATACAAATCCAAGCCTTGAATTATCATTCCTTTCCAAGCAAGCCATTTACAAGGGCAAAATGGTCATTTACAAGCTAAAAAGTCAAATTTTACCTTGAAAAAGTTAAATTCTAAATACTTAGAATTTTTCTAAAGTATTTAAGAAAAATGACAGTTCAGAACTTCTGAACCAACCTCCAGGCAGGAGCAGTCAGAAGTTGCAAACTTGGCTCAGCACATAACATTCAGTCAGAATGTGTCTCTTCAGCGGCTACGCCAATTCAGTCATAATGTGGCTCTTCAGCAGCTACGCCAATTCAGTCAGAATGTGGCTCTTCAGCAGCTACGCAAGTTCAGTCATAATCTACCAAGGTAAGAACAGAAGATTATAAAATAGGCTGGAAATCCTGAAGAACCCTCAGAATTTGCTGAGGCAGCAAGATACCAAGATCCGAACTTGGGTGTGTTGTTTTGGACTATGCTGAAGTAGGAACTACTGGCTCAGATTTAAGTAATGATGCAAATCTCATATTACAAGATTTCTTATTCTTGACCAATCTCATCACCATTTAATGCTCATTAATGCTCACAACCACTTTTGAGCATTTGTCCAAAGGGTCTCTCCACCTACAGTGTAGCAACGCTCTTGTGCAGACTTAGGTATGGGTCCATGCGCTACTTTTCTCTCATGGGTGTCACTTTTCCTTAATCTTCGCTTACTAACCCAGCCTAGGCTAAAAGCTGTCAATCATCAGAACTTTCTATGAACTTTTCGTCAAGAGTAAGTCAGCATCTAGTGCATGGTATTGGCGCCATTTAACGTTTTAAAAAACCACAAAGCTTTGCCTATAAATAGAACACCATTGTCCATTGAAATGGGGATCCAAGTTCAGAAAAATTGCTGAAAAGAAACAGAAAGTTTTAGCAAGAAAGCACCTTGAATCTCTGCTCAAAATTCCCAGAGTTTTCAAAACAAAAAAACTGTAAACACATCATACCAACCATTAAATTTGAATCTCATGCTTTCAAACTCCATCTGCTCTCAAAGTATTTCTTGACTAAGAAACACCCATACAGTTTTCTGACTCATATTGTGATCGGTGGATCTGGAACTGACTGTTTAAAGCTGGTTCGCGAAATGTCGCGGAAGCAAGATTCACCACCGTCTTTTATTTTCTCCAAATGGAAAGGACAAAAGCACAGAAAAATTCCTTAAAGAGATTGCTCTCGGTTCGGGAGGTAGATTATAGAAAGGGAAGGTGTTAGCACCCTTTCTATCCATGGTTATCCATGGGCTCTTAGATACTTGCTCATTTGTGTGTTCAAAATTGTTTGTTTGCTTTTCAACTGTGGGTTTTAAAAAAAGTTTCTTTGAAAATTCCAGTTCGACTCTTGTATCGGTCCTCAAGAGTGTTTGAAAAATTGCTTTCGAAAGCTTTTTGAAAAGGTGTCGGTGTGAAAAGTATGTTTGAATTTTTGTTTCGAAATTAGAGCAAGTATCTAGAGTCGTCTACCTACCCTAAGGAATTCGTCTGTGTAAATGTCCTTTAAAATAATGACATCCCACCATTGAGAGGTAGGTAGCACCACCGTTGGAGGTGTTCGGGTCAATTCGAGGTTCGGGACATGGTGATCACCAGAGCAATGGGAAGACACCTTAGAAGCTACCCTCATGCCAGGTTCCCGGATCATGAGGACTTACTAAGACATCCTCTACTCGACGACCACCTTTCGAGGCAAGGCAACAATGAGGCGTACCCTAGGGGTGATGTGTGATTTGTGTGTCAGATTCATTTATTTTTGTCTAGTTCATGTCAGGTGATCTACGCGTTTGTTTTTAGTCATTCATTCTTGCATGCTATTATTAACAGTTAAAAAAAAGAGCGAGAAATGTAAAGTTCCTAAGCTATTACAAAGGCGCGGGTCCACATCGCCAAATTATATCCAGGACCCGATTTGACATAAAATAAAGAAATAAAGTAAAGTGCGAAAGATAAATATTTACACGGCTTTGGGAGAATTACATCAATATTTAAAAGAAGGAATAAATAAAATGCGCGAATTGAATTAAAATTGAAAACGAGGGCGTTGGACCCTTTTGAAGTTAAATTGAAATTAAAAATTAATTAATTATTTATTGAAATAAAAGAAGTGTTTTTTAGGTTTTTTTGTATTTATGAAATAAGAAAATTAAAATTAAAATTAAAAGAAACCCTAATTCTAAGTTATTTTTAATTATTTGAGAAAAATGTTAAAGTTTAACTTAATTTACTAAAGAATTTATGTACATGTTTATTTACAAAATAAATTAGTAATTAATAATAATAATAATAATAATGAGAAAATTATTTATTAAAAAAAATGATGAAAAAGTTAAAAACCCTAATTTCTACACATTTAATTTATTAAGAAAAATATTAAAGTTTTGAAACCTAAATTAATCTAATTAATTGTTTAAAGTTTATTTACAAAAATAATAATAGTGAAATTAATATTAATAAAATAAACATTTTTTTGATTTTTCTGTATTTTATATTTATTATGAAAATTATTTTATGGAATTAAAAGAAAACAATTAAAAAACAATTAAAAGAATAAAAAGGAGAAAAAAAATAAAAATTAAAAATTGAGCAAACCATAGGGGGTGTCTGGCCCAAGGGGAGGTTTTTTTGAAGTATTGACTCCTGAGTACCGTGGTCTGCATTCTTTGGCCATTGGATTGAGTTTCATGCATAAGTTGTTCTACTTTGGCCATTTGGCTTTTGGCTTTTGGCTTTTGGCCATTTGTGTTCTGACCTCAACGTTCCTTAATCTTCTCAGGATGTCTGTCTCGCCACGTATTGGTGTCATGTGTAAAATGTTCTGTTCTGCCCATTTGGCTTTTGGCTTTTGGCCATTTGCGTTTTGGCCTCAACGTTCCTTAATGAACCTGCATGAGATCCTGTCTAAATCTGCAGTGTTGAATCTCATGAACACATTAAATAAAATCATAAAATGCAAATAAAGCCAATATATAAAGAAATTTAATGTTTATGCACAATATGGCATGTATGAATGATTATACCCTTTTGATCATGGAGATCAAATCAATCTTATCCTTACTGGAAAATTAGTGACCGGGATGCTTTTATGTCTTACTGGAAAATTAGGATCATGGAGATCAGGCCAGCCTTATCCTTACTGAAGAAGTAGTGAGGTGTTGGTTTGTAACTGTGATGGCTTATTTGTAGTGAGAGAGGGATTTGTAATAAGGATTTCAAGGTTTTAGGGTTCTTGCAAGAATTTGATATTCTAACAGTATTGTGACAAGGTTTTTTCTCTCTTTTCCTCCTCTTCTGGTTTGTGTGAAAAGAATGTGATTATATAATGGAAATTAGGGTAAAGAAAATGGGCTTTGAATGTGCAATTGGGCCTCCAATGTTCACTTGAGTTCGTCACTTTCCAGGCTAAATCGCAGGGACTTAAGTGCAATTTTTGAAGTTGAAATGTGAAAACAAAATGTAGCCTACATCGATAACTAACTCCTGTCCGAAAATCGGCTCAATCGGATAAACGGTGAATTAGTTATGAATTTTTGAAGTTTCAGCTCAGACAAACTTATTTTGGGCTCCAGTGTCGACTCTGACACGTTCTTCAATAAAAAACTGGTATTGATAGGTGCATAATTGGGTCTCGAATTTTGAAGCAAAGTTGTAGATCTATGAGTCAGGGACCTTGTGTAAAAATATGAGCCCAATCCGATAAAAATTGACCGAGTTATGAATTTTCGAAGTTTCGGCCCAGATGAAATAATATTCAGCATTCAGGATTTTCAGCGTGTCACGCATTCTGAGCAAAAAATGAAGGCCTTTTGAATACCGTTTGAACTCAATACCTTCTGTGAAAATGTAGCCAACTCAATTTTTGAAATTTTGGCGCCAGAACCAGCTCGATACGATGAAAATCGACCAAGTTATGATTTTTTGAACATGACGCAAATAAACTTCTGTCACAAATTTTCTGCACGAAAATACTTGATAAATCCACATTTTTGAAGACCTTCTGATCGAAATTGGCTTCCATCCGTGAGAGATGAAAACGTAGATAATATCAAGACGGAATTTTGGCCACCGGAACGGGTTCAAAACGAGTCACGATCTTCAAGTTATGAATTTTTTAGCGCGTAAAAACTGCACTTTCAGCACACTTTTTCACTATATTTCTTCAAGAAAACTCACACATTCGGATACCTTCTTTAAAGAATTGACTCTTGAGCCGAACCTGAATTTGAGAATACGTTATCAGAGATATATTGGCGAAAGAATACCTGAATATGACGCGCCGGGTTGGTCTTGTGAATTTTTCTTGAAATATTTTGAGAAATATGGGAGGGCAAATTTTGGGGTACAACACATATATATACCCTCCATCCATCCATTCAAAGAACCTGTTCAGAACATCATCAGAGTTAAGACTAACTCCAGTCCATAGATTTTTTCTAGCTGCAAGGTAAGCACTTGTTGACCCTCACCATATTGCTTAAACATCACCAGAATTGCATGCTCAAAAACATAATGTAGATATCATGCTTCTGATGTTGTTCATGTTCTGAGGTTTTCACGCATCTGTACACTTAAGTAGAGAATAAATCGGTTCAGAACTTGCCTCTGATTTTCGGTTCTGATTTCTGAAATGCTATGACACCTGCTGAAACTGTCCTAGGCATGCCTTCTGTTTTGTGGAAAAATAACCAAATTGCAGATGTTCTGACTAGCACGGAGGGAGACCAAGTTCCTACTTTGACGCTAGAACTTCTGGGGCCTATTTTGTCATCAGTAATATCAGAACTTTTGAAAATTACTGTGTGCCCACCAAGGTCAAAACTTTTGACCCCATACATTTTCACTAACAGGTTTCTGTTTTGCAGCGTACCAGGGTCAGAACTTCTGACCTATACACTTTCACTAACAGGTTGTTGTCCGGCAGCAGGCCAGGGTCAGAACTTCTGACTTCCTCCCAGCAGCACGCTGACTCTTTTCCTTTTTCTTTCTTTCTTCCCATTGTTATTTTCTTTATTTTTCTCGCTGGTACTCCCCATTCATAAATTTGTACCCCCACCCCCTAAATATTGTAATAGCGTAGGACTTTATATTTTCGCATTTTTATCGCTTTCAAGTGTAAATGTTAGTGGTTAGGATATGTATGGAAAGATAAAATCAATGAAAAATAGAAAATCCTAATTCAAGATAAAAGCATGCATGCAATCAAACACACTTGCACACAAACACCCTTAGGGTTTCTCCACTTGGTTGCCTTATACAAAAAATAGCCATATTACGCATGCAAAGTATCTTGGTAAAACAAACAAAATCAAAAGATCATAGTCCGTCGATGACGCTATTCAAAGTTGCCTTACAAAATGATCTTAGTCCCTCAAAATGCCAAGATACTTTGTGACATTGCTAATCACGGCTATACGATGACCTACGCCCGTCCCGTTTACATCCAAAGATAGGGTTGCTTACCAAATCAATGGTAAGATAACAATATCAAAGGAAAAGAAAATGCATAAGAAAGACATTTGAGTAGGTAGATTGCTTCTAGTTGCTTGCTCTATTTCCGAATAACTATCCTTGCTATTTTTGAAAATACACACATTTCCAAAACATTTTACAAACATTGAAAACATTTTCAAAAAGACAAACATCTTTGTATACATTCTTATGAACGAGAATCATTACAAAGATTGCCTAAACGAATGGCCTCTTTTTACAAAATACTTTCAAAACCACACCAAACACATTTTCAAACAACAAAAGCAAGTGATCTAGTAAGTAACTAAGATCCCATGGAAAACCATGGATGAAAAGGATGCTAATACCTTCCCTTTTCATAATCTACCCCCCGAACTCAAGAAAACATCTCTAAAAGGTCTTTCATGTGCTTTTTCACCTTTCCTTTTGGATAAAAGAAAAGTCGGTGGCGACTCTTGCTAAACCGCAACATTTGCAAACACAAACGCAAAACCTTCAAGTCATTTCTCCCACCGTATCACAATAACTGTTCAGTATCTACACGCTATCCCCTAGTTTCAGGTTTCATAATTTCAGTATAATCATTACTTATTTTCTCTTTCTTACTAATTAAGTTTGCAAAAGTGTTTATAAATTCAATTTCACTATTTCATTCACTTCTTACTGCATCCATTATTCTCTCTCGCTCTCGTTTTTGCAAAAACCCCTCTCTCAGTGTTCTTCAACAAATCCGTGTGAACAATGGCATCCTCATCAAGCATCAAAAATCTCTACAGTGCTCCTGGTTCTTCTTCAATAAAACAGTATGAGGAACCTATAAGAATGTTTCTCACTCTGGTAGATAATCTTGAAGTTCTATGTGAGTTGATCATTGATTTTGAGAGTTTAAAGGAAAATGGGTTTGATTTCTATAAAGATGTGACGACTCAGGGATGGAACAGATACTTTGATCGTTTGTTGGGTCCAGTATTTCCTATTCTTGTTAAGGAATTCTGGATTCATGCTACTTCATCCAACCATCAGGTTACGTCATATGTTATGGGGAAGAAGATAGTGATTATAGAAGACTTGATTTGGAAACTTATTGGGTACAATGGCGGCGGAGTCAGATGCATTGACATGGCTGACAAGTGTTCTGACCTAAAATCTATTGCTAGGGTCATTTTCACTTCTGGACAGCCATCAAGCA
The DNA here is from genome assembly GCA_948472305.1 of Vicia faba. Taxonomy (NCBI): domain Eukaryota; kingdom Viridiplantae; phylum Streptophyta; class Magnoliopsida; order Fabales; family Fabaceae; genus Vicia; species Vicia faba. The sequence continues at coordinate 815,524,116 of OX451741.1, read as the reverse complement.
AGATAAGAGACTTGAAAGATTATTACAGAATTTGGGCCAGGATCATTCTGGATTGCATAAATCACAGGAAGCCTACAAGCTCTCCTGATTACATCAACATTGATCAGCAGTTTCTATTGTACTTCATTTCAAAGAAGACCAAAATAAACCTTCCACACCTGCTCTTCAATCATATGAGAACAAGTGTGAAGGGAACACCTCTGAGAAGATTGATTTCAGACATTCTGATGGAAAACAGGCTGATAGAAGATCTGACAGAGGCTCAGGAGATCAGCACTTTAGAAGCAAGTGCTGGAAAACCACTAAATGCCGAGAATCTGAAGAAAATAAAGATTATTGAAAGCATTAAGAAGGAACCAACAATTGCTTCTCATGAAGTCATCACGTCTAGGAGAATCCCTCTGAAGGATTTTCCACTATTTTCTGAGATAGATGCTTCTCCAGAGATTATGGTCAGATACCTTGAAGCTTGCAAGGAAGATGGAACTATTCCAGAACTCAACATTCGTGATCTGCACAAGCCATCTCCAGATGTTGTGCTGAAGAAATCCAAAAAGAGGAAGGCAGCAGGAGAAGGATCCTCTCAGAGGACACCCAAAGCTGCAAAAAATAAAGGTAACACGTCTTTTGTTTCTGTTGTAGAATATATAGTTTTCCCAACATATGAAACAATTCCCCCTCAACCAACAGAAAATCCATCACCACAAATATTTGAGGATTTTGACATAGAGTTTGATCCATCTGTAACTCTTGGCAACTTCTTAAATGAACTTCACTCCCCTAATCTAAATCCAGAACAAAATCAACCAGGACTTGCAAGAGTTATATCTGATATTGAACTTTTTGACCAAGACTTTCAATCATCAATCCCAGAAAATCCAAACCTCCACTCCTAACAACCAGAAAATCCACACCTTCATTCTCCACAACCAGAACATCCAAATCCCAACACTCTTCAACCAGAAAATGAAAACCCTCTCACTCCTCAAACTGAAAATCAAAATTCTGAAACACCTGAACCAGAAAATCAACACGCTACCACAAACCAATTAGAAGACTCTTTTACAGACTCTGATGCCACTACCCCAATTCCTAGAATAACAGAACCTCTTATGGTTCGTCTACCTCTCTCCATTCTTGATATTCCATAAATACCTTCACCATATGATTCCACACCACCAAACACTCCTCACTCACCAATTCTGATTTCTAATTCTCCTACTACCTCACCAATTAACCGTCCAACTGATCATCTCAGAACTATCATTGATCTAAAAGTGCTGGACAATCTAGCTTCAACCACAAATAAAATTGTCATTCCCAAACCCAAACCAACCTTAACCAAAACATATGTTGGTAAGAACTTGTTGATTTTTGAAACATAAATACAGGAATGGGTTACTTCTTTGAAGCAAGCAAGTCAAGAGAATTCTAATCTTGCTGCTTCTGATTCTCTTTGGGATAGATTCAGAAAATGGTTCAACTTTGAATCCCAGAGGCTGAAAGAATTGATTTATGAGATGGCTCAACAGAACTTCAATGATCAGCTGAAAGCCTTCAAAAACCAAGTTCTGAGTCACTAGGATAAGAAAGAAATTCTTCTGCTGGAAAATGCTCCCTGGAAAGAGCACCAACCTTCATAAGCCATTGAACCAGGTTCTTATAGTCACCCTTTGACTACTGCTCCAGAAAAGGAAATTGCAACAGAAGAAGTAGTTGAATCAGAAGATGTTGCAGAGTGTTCTGAATGACTTGCAACCTTTGAGGAAACACCAGTTACGTCTCTGGTCATGCAAACTCTAGAAGAGCTGAAGAAGGAGAATGCTTTAATCTATGCAAGGTTGGATAAGCAAGAAGACAAAAACAAAGAAATAAGGGATATATTGGATAAGCAAGAAGACACTACCAAATAAATCAAGGATATACTGGGAAAACAGGAAGAATCAAGCACTCAGATTAAGAGCTTGCTGGAAGCGTTGTTCACATGAATTCCCCCTCCATCTTAGATTTCTTTTAACTTGTTTTCTATATTCTTAATCTTATCTTATTTGTCTCTGAAAGATGTCATTGCAGTCTGTTTTCAATACAAATTATCATTTTTTACTCTGATAATTTATGATTATATTGCTTTTTGATACCTGACAAAAAGGGGGGAGAACGTAAGATATTTTCAATAACAACTTACCGGGACTAAGTCTCAAACATTATGAATACCTTAACTTCTTATTTGTTTTCTAAAAGCCTAAACAGGAATAAATTGACATAGACAAGAGGAGATGCATCAAAAGCTCTGATAAGAAGGAACTTCAGGGAAGTATCTTATCTCTATCTGAGTACTCAACTCAGGGGGAGACTATCTTAAGCTTTTTTATCTGTATATTTTTATTGAAAAATCCTAGTTTTTATCATCATCAAAAAGGGGGAGATTGTTAGAACATATTTTGATTCTACAACCCTCATAAGAGTTTTGATGATAACAAACACAAAGAACAAATATGCACTCTAAATTTGTGTTTTATGTTGTACAAAAGTTCTGACTGAAACGGCATCAGAAGTTAAGCCATAGAAGCACTCAAGCTGAGTAATCATAATGTTCTGAAGTATAATGATCAAAATCTACGCTAAAGAGAAAGATATCCTGATTCTGAATGGAAGTCCAACATGCTAACAGAACCTTACGTTTCTGACTTCCCAAGTTCTGAAGCAAAGCAGCATGCAAGATTCCTAAGATCTGAAGCATTGCTTTTCCATTAAGGCAATATCATATGCAACGGCTACATTCAGACAAGGATGTTCTCAGTATGGAAAGTGCATTAAGTGTCCATTATTATGTTTCCATTTGGACAGAATTGTCACGCCTATATAAACAAGTTCAAAGGGTAAATCGTACACGATTTGATACAACTGCTATATACAATCTCAAAAAGCTGTAAAAAGTCATATTCATACTATACTCAATTTGTGTAATACATTACAGTAGTGATACAGTTTTTGTAACGAAAAAAAATAGTACACAGTAAACCTTTTCTTTTGATTAACTAATTTTCCTTGAGATAAACCGGTTTGTGGTTGTACTCAAGAAGACTTTGGCAGTTGTCAAAGTAGAATTGTAATCAGTTTGATTAGTGAATTAAGTTCTCGTTGGAGAGAGGCGAAATCACCTTGGCGGGTGGACTGGAGTAGTTTGAGATCAAGCGAACCAGGATAAAAATCTCGTGTCTATTGCTTTTGATTTTTAAGTTTCAATTCAACCCCCTCCCTTCTTGTGTTTTTCACTTCTTCAAGAGATGTTAGGGTTTTATTTTGAGAGTGAAGGCTATTATGTGCTCAAGCTTATTAACTTCGCTTATATATATGTAAAATGTATCACACTGTTGTTAACAGAAATCATGATAATAAGTAAGAACTATTCACAGCGGTTTCTATTATTAATCGTGGTGATAATTATTTTTATTTTAATATATTTATAATATTATAATGGAAATTCCTTTTTGTAACTAATAGAAGAAAAAATTATTGGTACTGGGAATCGAAGCAAGTAAACTTTAATATAATACAACAATTGTGTTATAAGACCGTGATTAAATGTATTTTAATAAAATATTAAAAAATTCAGGTGCGTGAAAATGATTTATTACCACGGTTAACACGAAGGCCGTTGTAATATTATGTTACAAAAGGTCTATTTTGTAGTAGTGTATTTGAGTTAGGAGACCAAAGTTTCCTTGTCTAAGAAAGAGGATGTGAGTCATCCTACTTTCAGGGAGGATGTGTCCAACTGCGAATGGATAAGGTATGTGTGATAATGGTTTTCTCATCAAGGATAATGCATCAGTGACATAGTTATACATATTTCCTTTGTCTCCTAGTTTAGTGAGTCTATCTTCGTGAGGAAGATCTAGTAACTTTTCAAATTCTTCCACTGAGAGATTTATCTTATGGTTTCTTACTTCACTTTGAAGTATTTCATCAGTAAAATGTAGGTTTGAAAAGAACATGTTCACAAGAGAGGTATAAATCCTTTTTAAGGGTGTGAAGAGGAAGTTGATGAGGTTGAGTTCTTCAAAGTTTTTGAAGAAATTGCATTCTTTAAAATCTTCTGGAGCTAGGGTATGAATTACCATGACGGTTTGGTTGGAAAAGTGTTTGAAGTATATAATTTCTTGTTGTTTGGTTTTGAAATCATCAGTGATAGGGTGGTAGTGAAGCTTAACCTTCTAGGGTTCATGATGATTTTGCAAGAGCATTCTGACACACAAAGACAAAAGAAAAATATAGAAAAAGTATGGATGGGATGCAAGGAGAGTAAGAATGAGTTACCTATTTATAGTGTGTCTTCTAGAGGATTTGAGCGTGTAGAATGAGATATTTTTATGGGCAGATTATGCTGTCAAAAAATCAGATCCAAAATCTTCTTATTTGAGTCTCTGATCGATTATATTTTCCCTCTGATCGATTAGATTTGTCAATCTTTCTTTTTTGGCGAGATCTTCATAAATGTTGGGATTTGATTTACTTTGCGCGCAATATATGCTTGGATTTAATTTGAAAATACATTTTCCAAGTTTTTCTAATCGATTAGAAATATGTGCTAATTGATTAAGACATCATATTTCAGCCTTCTTGGTGCTTGTTGGGCCTTGTACTTAATTTTTGTCTTTATTTACCCTCATTTGTCAATATTTTCACCTTTTGATATATAGTACTAATGAAGCTCATTTTATGTGTTTGAAATATTTTAATTTAAATGAGAAGATAAATAAAATAATTTTTGATCTGAAATGATCAGTTGAATGAATAAATTTGTAATGGACTTATCCAATTATTTATCTAATAAAGAAAATTTGATTAATCCCTTAAATATTTAAATGAGCTCGGTATTGGATAAATAATTTTTGATAAATATTTTCCTAAAATAAAGACACCACATGGTGTATCCTTCTCCACACATCATTGGATAAGTCCATTACAAATTTATTCATTCAACTGATCATTTCAGATCATCAATTTTGAGATACTCTCAAAAGATATTACTTTGATCATAACAGTTGATATTCGTCATCATGGTTCATCTTTGGGATCAAAGACTTCAAATCTTGTATACTCCTAGAGTATATTGATGCTTTGTGTAGCTTCTTCAAATAACCATTTAGACTTCAAGCTGCAAACACTACTACAAAACATACTTACAGTGAAGATATATTACCACAACTACTTATTCACCGTGTTAATATCTTATTTTTTACGTGCATTATTTTATTTTATTTTAATTCATCACGGTTCTTAAACTCAATAGTGGTCATACAAAAAATCATATGCTAAATCCAAACTTAAGACAAAGATGCCAAATTTTATAAATATGGCCATTTTGCCCATAATGCTAATAAGTGTAAGATTCAAGAAAAAATTAATCAATAATGAAATTTAGACATTTTAGAGGAGTTAAAATAAAGCTTGATATCTACATTAAAAATTATCTTGCTAAATTTCGAAGAAGAAAGTAACTCTTCATCTTATAGAGAATCTTCTTATGAAGAAATTCATCAAATTAATAATTTTGAAGAGTCATATTCTAATTCTGATGCATGTTTAAGAATAGATTTTTGTAATTGTAATAGTTGTAATAAAATAATTAATTTTCTCACTAATCATCAAGTTAATACCCTAATAGGAATATTAGATAAGATGGAAGAATCTAAAAGTAAGAATGCTTTCATGAGACAAATCAAAAATATTATTGACGAGAATGATATTTGCAAAGAGCGTGTTAACAAAGTAGAATTTAAAAATGTTATGAACTTATTTAAAAAATAGTAGAGAAAATTGTTTCTATTAATGACTTAGAAGAATAAATTAAGAGTTTAAAAAAATAAAATTCAAACTCTAAAAATCTGGGATGATGTGATAGAATTTAAACTTTTAGAATTACAAGGTCACATTATTATCCAAAATCAATGTATGTTAGCTTCTTTCTAGTTAAAAACATGTGAAATTAATGAAGAAATTATTGTTTCAACTAATGAAGATCCCTATATCAATAAAACATAAATGATGATATCTCACAAATGGTATAGTAAAATAAATTTTGTTATTAAATTTTTTTTTGAAATAATTGTTCTAATAGACTCATAGACAAATTTAAACCACATTAAGAGGGGTTAATTTCAACCCAATACGAGAAGACAAAATAATTTTGACGAGGAGCAAATGGTAACAAATTACATGTGTCTTATAAACTATCCAATACTAAGATCTGCAAAGATCAAATCTGTTATAAAACTTCTTTTCTTTTAGTTAAAAATACTCAAGCTATTATTCTAAGAACCTATTTCATATATTTACTCTATCTTTTTATTGTCGATAACCTAGCCATAACTACTAATGCTTTAGGTCGTTAATTTAAGTTTGACTTTTAGACCAACATAATATTAGAGATCTTTGCTATGTCCAGAATAAAGATATATCTTTTATTAATCTTATTAATAATTAAAAAAATATTAATTTTATTAACAAAGAAATACATTTTAAAAGAATAAAAGAACAACTACAATATTCTCGCGTTCAAGAAAAAAATTAAAATTATGCAAAATAAGTTTACTAAAGATCTTTGTTCAGAACGGCCTAATGCATTCTAGAAAAGGAATATACACATTGTTTCTTTGTGCGATGAGCATGACTTTAAAGAAAAATATATTACAACTAAAGTCAGACATATACAAATGAATAAGTAGCATTTAGATTATTTTAAAAAAGAAATACAATATTATTTAGAAAAAAGGTTTGACTAGGCCGAGTAAGTCTCTCTGGAGTTGCTCTGTGTTTTATATTAATATTATTGAATTCGAAAGAAGTAGTCCCTGATTAGTGATAAACTATAAACCTTTAAACAAAACTTTATAATGGATTAGGTATCCTATACCTAATAAAAAAGATTTAATTAATTAATTACACCATAAAAGTATATTTTCTAAATTTGACCTTAAATCTAGATATTATCATATTCAATTAGAATAAATCAATAAATTTAGAACTGCTTTTGCAGTATCCTTTCGGCACTATGAATGAAATGTTTTGCCATTAGGGTTTAAAAACGCTCCCTCAAAATTTCAAAATATAATGAATTCTATTTTTAATAATTACTCCCACTTTACCATAGTCTACTTAGATGATATTTTAGTTTTCTCAAATTCTATTAATCAACATTTAGAACACCTTAATCAGTTCTATGAAATAATTAAAGACATTGGTTTAGAACTATCCAAATTATCCAAAAAGAAGTTAAACTTATTTCAAAGTAAAGTAATAGTTTTGAGTTTTGATATTATTCAGGGCATGTACCCCCTATTAGTAGGTTCTTATATTTTTTTTAGTAAATGCCTTGACAAATTAAAAGATAAAACTCAATTACAAATATTTTTAGATCGTCTTAATTATGTGTCAGACTTTATTCCTAATCCTAGAACTATTTATCTTCCTTTATTTTAAGAGACTTAGGAAGAATCCTCCACCCTGGGATGATGCCATGACCAAAAGTGTCACCCAATTAAAGCAGATAATTAAGAGATTACCTTGCCTAGAAATTCCTGATCCAAAGACTAATCTTGTTATTGAAACAAATGTCTCATACCTAGGGTTTGATGGTATATTAAAACAATTACTTCCAGGCATAAATAAGGAACAAGTTGTTATATATTATTATGGAATTTGATCTCCAACCCAATTAAATTATAGTACTATTAGAAAAGAGATTTTAGCAATTATTTTATGCATTAACAAGTGTCAAGATGATTTGCTTTCAAAATGATTTCTATTAAAAACAGATTGCAAAGCTGCTAAGAGTGTTTTAAAGAAGGATGTTAAAAATTTAGTTTCAAAACATATTTGTGATAGATGTCAATCTTTGTTATCTTGTTTTGATTTTGAAATAGAATATATTGAAGGAATTAAAAATTCTTTACCCGATTTTTTAACTCGAGAATTCTTATAAGGTAAAAATGAGCAAGAATAACAAATTTGGACCTCCACTATCATCAAATAATAAATCCATTGTTTTAAAATCACCTTCATATATTACAAAAATTACTTCTCCAATACCTTATTCCCCCGAACCTATGATTAGGTCTGCATTATTATCTCCATTATCTTTTACTTAGAAAATTACTACTCCATCGTCTTCTCAAATTAAACCCACTTCTAAATTAGCTTGTTACTCCTCCATCTTCTACAAATTCTTCTTTCATTACCAAAAATCTGTCATAACTGATTATCCCTTTGGAGCTTATGTATTGTATTTCAGATGTGTCATTAACAAGTCATTTCAAGAATTTTCCCTCCTGAATTTTTCTTTTTACCAAAATACTTATTAAAACCCGAGTATATTATGAATTTATTTTGGTTGATATTGATTCTATTTCTCTTACTCATCAGTATGTTGAGAACGATAAACCAAAAATTAAATTCTCCAAATTCAAAATTATTAAAGTTTTATCTCTAGGGAATTAAAAATAACCCCCCAAAAAAGAAAATCCTTCTCAAAGTCTTACTCCTCTCAAACATACAATTATCTAGATTATATGGACGTCTGGTTCAATTTCTTATTAATTGAACCATTTAACCACACTTGATTTATTTGATTTAATAAAGATATTTCATTAAACTTTTCCTATTGGTTTTCAATGGTTTCAACATATTGGACTCAATTGGGATATTTTCTAGATTATGCTTCTAAAGCCTTCAATGACTTTACCTCAGCTACTACTCGTCCTTCGCACAAGACTTTGTTATTATTTTGTGCATTTTTTGGGATTACTTGGATTATCTCACATACTTTTTCATCTGATCAGTTATGGAAAGATTGCCCAGCTTCTCAGTCGATTAATAAATTTTTTATGGTGAATTAAGTTTAATCCAAATATGCTAATGACAACCAATTTGGAAGCCTGGTATAAAGTTCATCCCAACCTTTACAAAAATATCAATATTAGTTTAGAAGATACTGCATTTCTTATGGATCGATCTAAGTTGCTAGCCACTTTATTAGCTGCTATCAGACATAATGACTTTTAAAATAAATTGAAAGATACTATGCCTACTTCGTCAGAAAATGATAGTGTTTCTAATACATCTGATCACTTGAATGACAATGAAGATGACTGTTATAGCCTTATTGGTTTTTGAAGATAATCATTACTTTCTAACTATAAGATTCACTTTAGCTGACATGTTACTTTATTTGTTGTGATGTAATAATTAAAAGTCATATGGGCAACCATTATCTTGGAACTATATGTTTCAAAATTAGGCCTTGTCGGCCACTTGCTTGTATAGTACTACCTCCGGTCCTATTTATAAGAAAAAGTTAACTTTTTAGATATATTGAATAACTAATGTATTTGGACAATATATAGACCAAATACATTAATTATTTAGTGAATCTAAAAAGTAAATTTTTTTCTTATAAATAAAACAAGATGGAATATTAGGTTAATTTAATTTGATTCGAAGTTCGTGTGTTGCTTCTTCCCTATAAAAGATAGTTTAGTTTGTTTATAATGACATTCGAAAATTGAGAGTCTCAATCTAAAAATTTCAAACTTGCAATCAACTCTTATAAATATTTTATCAATAACATCATGTCTTTAAATATCTTCATCTTTACTTTCACATTTATCTTAACTTTAACAATTCACTATTATTTTCTTTATATATATATATATATATATATATATATATATATATATATATATATATATATATATATATATATATATATATATATATATATATATATATATATATATATATATATATATATATATGACAACGGAAAAGTTTCCCGCATGAATAATAAACTTGGTAGGACACAAATAGAAAATACAGATTCATCTCATATTCCTCCCTGACATTGCCTCTAGGGGGAATAATATTTGATTCGTGGTTAGGTTAAACAGTGTTGATTTGAATACAACTTTTGATATTTAATAATAAATTTAAAATTCAAATTCTGTGATCTCAATTCAACTATCACTAATAAGTTGACGGTAAAAATGCATAAGATTGACTACTGCAAACAATATTAATTACCAAAAGGTTGAGGGAGTAAAAGATTTTGAGTTGTGGGCTAAATAATATATCTGAAAATGCTGACATCTTTGACAATTCCTAAACAATTCAAAAACTCAAGCCTTTTGACTTGTCCAGCTATCCCTTTAGTCCCTTACATACTTTTGAGAAACTAGATTGTTCTTCCACAACTATTTTATAAATTCACACAAACTCTATAATTAAGTTATTGTTTCATCTTTTTCTTTGTAGTGGTTTCATTTTGATTAAAGAAGCATCAAGTCAGCCACCAAACAAAGAGAAAATGACAAAAACACATAGTGCTAGTCAAAGCTATACATTATCTAAATCTTGTGCAGTCTTTTGACATTAACAAAAATATTAAAAACACATTAAACAACAAAGGCTCAAGTAAACATGTTTTGGCACCATTCTCCATGTAAATTGTTTGACAAAGTTATCTTAATTTGGCACAATTAGAAAAAAGTTAATTGGGTGAGATAAAATAATAAAACATATAAGTCATAGATTCTTAACTCGTTAAATAATCATGTGAATATGACTGATTGTTAGCATAAAGTAGTAGACTAGTTGGAATTAGGTATAAGTATTTTCATTGATCAATTGGACTATGGACTATTTTTTGGTTTGGATTCATAGTATGAAAAGGGTCTAAATTTTGTACTATAGTAGATTAGTAGATAGTAAAAAGAAAGAATTAGGTGTGGTTTTTGATTTTGTTCTCAAAAGGCTGCTTTCATTATGTTTTCTTTTAACGTTTTCTTTTTATTTGTTTTTGTTGTTTTTGTGTAAGAAACAATCATTATTTATGTTTCCATTTTGGAAAATAAACAAAATGGTAATGATAGCTTATGTGAGAATTCAACCCAATTCATTGTTGAATGGAAAGTTCTTCATAATTAAGTTTTACTAGTACATCTGTGATCTGTGACTTAGTAAAAGTTCATAATCATGTTATTATACTAGTACATGTGACTTTATTAAACGGTTGTATATTTCAAAAGCTTCTTTTGGGCCATGATCATGCTTTATCACTATGGTTGGAAATAGAAGAAATAAATGGTATGTTTATCACTAAAATGAGCATTTAAGTTTTAAGTTTATATTTAGATTCGTGTATTTAAAGAGTTGTATTATTATTTATTTCTCCTTATAAATATAATATGTAAATAATTATATAGTGTGTATAAATATCAAAATTGCTAAGTGTTTTACTCAATCAAGCATATTTAAAAAAAATGTATTCCTATTTTTCACATGGCATCAGAGCTCCTAATCTAGGAAACTCTACTTCCGCTAATCATTTTTTAGAAATCTGACTGGGCATTTTTATGCTGTCAGAGCACTTCATCTTGACTGGGCAACACTTGTTGTCATGTTTTTTTCCAATTAAACATCGTCTATATTTTTTTGGTAGTTAAACGTACAGTTTTTTGCAACCGTCGGTACCGCTTTGCACATTTTTCAGCTGCTGCTTGTACAGTTCCAACCGTTGTCCCTATATTTTCTTGGTTGATTTCTTCATGGAATCTTGTTTTCTTTGGTATCTTATACATAAATATTTGGTTGTTGCGCCTTCATGATCAATAGTATGGAAAAGTCATCAGATAATTGCAGTGTAGCGTATTCTGATAAGTTTCCACTCTCATTTGGATTTCATGTATGAGAAACAACTTCTTGTTTATTTTGGATATTAGATTTATGAGCCACAGACCACATGACACCCTCTTCGAAACTATTCTCCACATATTTCCCTTGTCCCAGTAATAAAAAGATTTTTACTGCAGATGGTACTCTTGTAACTGTAGCGGACATTGGAGATATCCAAATAAATCATTCTATAACCCTAAAAAGGGTCATCCATGTTCCAAAGCTATCCATGAACCTTGTCTCCATACAAAACCTTACAAATGATTTATCCTGTAGTGTTACTTTTCATAATGATTATTGTATATTTCAGGATAAGGAGTCGGGAAAGAGGATTGGACGTGCTAGAGAAAAGAATGGCCTTTACTATCTTGAAGAACCAGATCAGTGTACAAAAGGTCACTTGTCCCACTCATTTATATCAGAATTACTACTCTCTAAAAAGGAAAAAATATATTTCTTTTTCATTGTCGATTAGGTCATCCTTCTTTTGGATTCATTAAAGTTTTGTTTCCATCTTTATTCAATAAGGTAGATATTAAAAGTCTTCTTTGTGATGTGTGTGAGTTTGCTAAACATAAGCATTCACCTTTTCCATTAAACAACAAAAGAAGCCTTTCCCCCTTCTATCTTATTCATTCAGATGTTTGGGGTCCCTCAATCAATCCAAATGTGACGGGTGCTAGGTGGTCTGTCACTTATATAGACGGTTGTACCCGGGTTACTTGGGTGTTTTTACTCCAAAATAAGTTTGACGTCATTATTGTTTTCCCAAAGTTTTTCTACATGATTAAAAATAAATTTGGAGTAAATATCAAAAGACTTAGGTCTGATAATGGAAAAGAGTACTTCAATCATATTCTTACTTCTTTCTTTTAAAAAGAGAGAATTGTCCATGAGTCTTCTTGTGTTAAAACACCACAATAAAATGAAATTGCAGAAAGGAAAATGGGCATCTATTAGACCAAACCCAAGCATTATTTTTCATCAAAATGTTCCAAAATATTTATGGGGGGAGGTTGTTCTCACTAGTACATATCTTATTAATCGATTACCCTCTAGAGTATTAGGGTTCAAGAGTCCTATGGATGTTCTTTATTCCTTCTATCTAAATTTTTCAATAAGTAGTAATCTTAAACCTAGAATTTTTAGGTGTGTCTCATTTGTCCATGTGCATAGTCAAGACAGGAAAAAACTCGACCCTAGAGCTCTAAGATGTGTTTTTGTCGGGTATTCCTCACTCAAAAGGGATACAAGTGTTTCCATCCTCTAACTAAAATTTTCCCGTGTCGCGGGATGTTACCTTTCACGAGGAGGAACCGTATATCTTCAAGGGGAGAATTTTAAGGAAGATAAACTTGAAAATCTTGATCTTTCGGTCTTTAGTCAAATACACTCAATTTGTCTAGCATTAAGTCAAATACATCTAGTCATTCTAGTCATGAGTCAAATACACTCAATCTCTCTAGTCTCGAGTCAAATCCACCTAATTCTTCAAGTTTAGAGTCAAATAGACCCAATCTTTCTGGTCCTGAGTTAAACACACTTGTACCAGACCCATCTGAGGTTGAAGAACTAGGAGTTGAGTCACATCAATAAAATACACCACTTGCTGAACTTGGACATGAAGTGGATGTAAGATATGGAAAGAATCTGGTTTACATGAGAAAGCAAAGGTCATTCTTGAATCGACACAAGTTCAAGATTCTGACTCGACTCATTTGAATGAGGTAATTAATTCTTCTGAATTACAAGATAAAATGATGACCCAAACAATAGATGATAACCTAGACTTTCCAAATGCTATTAAAAAAGGTACTAGAAAATGCACCAAACAACCTTTATATCCTCTTTCAAACTATCTTTCTTTTAAAAAATTCTCACCTACCCATAGAGCCTTCTTTACAAACCAAAATGCTAATTCCATACCTACTAATGTTTCCGAGGCATTGTCTGATGAAAAATGGAAGCAAGCCATGAATATCGACATGGACACATTGAAGAAGAATGAAATTTGGGAGTTAGTGACTTTAATAGAATGAAAGAGGCTGGTTGAATACAAATGGGTTTACAAAGTAAAATATAGGGTTGATGGATCAATGAAAGATATAAAGCCAGATTGGTTGCCAAAGGGTTTACACAAACCTATAAAATTGACTATTCATAGAAATTTGCTCAGGTTGCAAAGATGAATACAGTGAGACTAATTTGTTCACTTGCTACCAATTATGGTTAGGATTTACAATAATTTGATGTGAAGAATTCCTTCTTACATGGGGAACTCGAAGGGGAGATTTATATGCACGTATCACCGGGGTATGAAAAAAATATGTCTGACAATACAATTTGTAGGTTGAAAAAGGCGTTATATGGTCTAAAAAATCACCTTGAGCATGGTTTGGAAGATTCACTAAGGTTGTCAAGGGGATCACACCTTGTTCATCAAACACTCGCCACAATGGGGAGTAACAGTTCTGTTAGTATATGTGGATGATATTATATGACAGGATATGATTGGAAGAAGCAACAAATCTTGAGTAAGTGTTTGGCTAAGGAGTTTGAAAAAAATCTTAGAAAGCAGAAGTAATTCTTGGGAATCGAGGTGGCATATTCCCGAAAAAGAGTTTTTATATCTCAACAAAAATACATTATAGATTTACTCAAAAATACAGGAAAAACAGCGTGTAAACCTGCAAGCGTTCCTATGGATCCAAATCTTAAACTGAGTAATACTGAAGAAGATGATGCAGTAGATAAAGAAATGTATCATCGTCTAGTTGGGAGATTAATTTACTTGTCTCACACTAGATCCGATATTGCATATGTTGTAAGTATGGTTAGTCAGTTCATGCACTGTCCTAAAGAAAACCATTTACAAGCAGTTCATAGAATCCTACAGTATCTTAAGGGAACTCCAGAAAGAGGAATTTTGTTCAAAATAAATGGAAATACAACTTTTGATGCCTACACTAATGCAGATTATGTAGGTTCAATTATTGATAGAAGATCCACTACAAGGTACTGCACCTTTCTTGGAGGAAATCTTGTGACTTGGAGGAGTAAGAAGAAAAATGTAGTATCCCGTTCTATCGTAACCGGCCTAAAATAACGAGTCGTCACTATTAACTTTTATCCTAAGATGAGAATATAACGGAATAACCCTAATTGATGATACAAAAATTCTAAGTCTTGACTTGCTTTAGACGAAGGCAAGGTGTTAGGCACCCTTCATCTACCTTGTTCACAAGGATACTAAGGTTTAGGGATAGGGTTTTAATTTTTAATTAGGGGAACTCGCCATGATTTTAAGTCGGATGCCTATGTATCCTCTTATGAGGAATCAAAGTCTCAATTCATAGTTCATAGTTGTTTGGTTAGTTTTTTTATGGACTATGGAAATATATGTATTTGAATTATGTTAATAGAAAAGGTTAGTATTTGATCAGTTAGATATTTTCGAGTATATGAAGCAATTTTAAATGAAAAATATTTAATGCAAATATATAAAAAGAGTTAGTGTTTTAAAAAGGATTTTAATTAGTTATGTTATAATTTATTAAAAATATGTTACATATCTTTTAAAATAAATAGTACAATTATTTATTAATTATGCCAAATTATAGGTTAATGTGACAGATTATAAAATGATGAAAACTAAATAAAGAAATAAATAAATTATAAAAAACAAATTAATTTTATTTTAAAAAACACAGGGGGATGTAAATTTAGTTAGCTAGTAAAATCTCGGGGATGTGAGTATCAGGGCCCTAAATCCAGATATTAGATTTAGGCCTAATTGCATAGGGGGTATGGATTTGAACTGAGGAAGTAATTATGGGGGCGCAGATAACATGGGCCCAAGTTCAGAAGTTGAACTTGTCCCAAATAGGCAGGGGGTGTAAGCTGGCGTTGAGTAGTAAAAACCAGGGGCGTGGTTAGAAATTGGGCATGGCCCAAAGTTTGGAACGTTTGGATTGTGTATGGGCGGGTATGTGGCATTATCGTGGTCTCATGGCTCTGGGGCGTTTGATCAAGATTAGAGGGTTGTGATTGAAGGCGCATGGTAAGGTGAACCGTATGGGATCCAGAAGATATTATATTTTCGTTTTTCTTTTCATTTTTACAGAACCCCTATCTCTCTCTTCTCTTTGTCTCTCTCGCTTCTTTCTCTGTCCCCAACGATAAACCCTACCTCATGAACCCCAGGCGACAGTGGTCTCTAACAACGGAGATTCTCAACAACCGTACCCCTAAGTTATGGAACCCTAACCCCTAAATCAAGCCCTAATCCCCAAATCCTCCAACAATTCGACGAAACAAAATCAAAATCGCAAAAAGCTATGTGTTTGTTACCTCTTCTGTCGTGATTTCCTTTGAATCTCTACGTAACCCGATCGCTAATCTTCCCTATTTTCTTGTTTCACAGGTGGCGATGAACGAAGATGATGATGGAGATACAGCGACGATGGATACGCGACTTGAAGGCAACAACACCACAAATCTAGGGTTTCAAAAGTTGAAATCCATATCTCTCTTCTTCTCTCCTTCTTGTACTTCTTCGTAGCGATCTCTCCCCCTGTTGAAAAACCTTCCTCTTTTTCTTTAGAAACTTAGGGGTTTATATAGTGTAGATTAGAGATTAATTTAGGAAATTTTTATGTGATTTCCGTTAGAAATTAGAAATTGATAGAATTAGATCTTAGATTAGAGGTGATTTAGGTTTAAATCTGTAATTTATTGATTGTCATCTGTATAAGATTTGTTACGATTTTTTTTTAATTGATATGATTTGATTTTGTTTGTGTAATTGATCTGTAATGTTATTTTTGGAGATTTGATTCGTTTTAATTTCTGGGCTTTTTAACATTGTTGTGATGAAGATGAAGAACGAAACGCGCCGTTGTTGAGCATTTAGGGTTTCTTTCCATAGTTGGCCTTAGTCAATGATTTAAAAATAATAATAATTAAAAATGAATTAATAATAATATTAATGATAGTTAAAACATGAAAATAATTAATGAATAATAATAGTATAGATAATAGCGATAACAATAACAAATCAGGAAAACAAAAAAAAATGAAAGTGGACTGGTTAAAAGTGAAATGGGCCTTAAAAAAAACATGATCCACTATGGGCCTTTGGACTTAGCAAAAAATTATTTAAAAACACACCTCCCTTTATTTTATTATAAATGGGCATTTAATGGGCCATCATATTACTAATTATGCAATAGCCTTTTATTAAGACACCATCTATTTACTCAATTAGGCCTCTAAAATAACTTAATGGATCATCAAATTTTGATGGTCCATTTAAAGAAATACACCTCTTTTAAATCTTTAAACTACTATACCAAATGTTTTTAAATATTATTAAGTCTCAAATCAAATGACTAAAAAGATAAATTGACTATTGACACCCTAAGACAAATTTGGGGTATGACACGTTCTAATGCAGAAGCTGGATTTCGAGCCATGGCACAAGGCATTAGTGAATTACTTTGGCTAAAAATTATTTTAGAAGATTTTAAAATCAAATGGGAAGGACCCATGAAGCTTTGTTGTGATAATAAGTCAGCTATCAGTATAACACATAATCCAGTTCAACATGATCGAATTAAGCATATTGAGGTTGATTGACACTTCATTAAGGAGAAGCTTGATAGTGAGCTGATTTGCACCACATATGTGTCCTCACAAGGGCAACTTGCAAATATTCTTACTAAAGGATTGAGTAGCACTAATTTTGAACGAATTGTATCCAAGTTGGGAATGGAGAATACTTATTCGCCAGCTTAAGGGGTAGTGTTGTAAATAGAAAAAATAAATTGTATGTTTCTCACTAAAATGAGTATTTAAGTCTTAGGTTCATGTATATTTAGATTCATGCATTTAGGGAGTTAGACTATTATTTATTTCTTGTTGTAAACATAATATATAATTAATTATATAGTGTGTATAAATATCAAGGTTGTTAAGTGTTTTACTCACTCAAGCACATTAAAAAAATTTCTTATTCCTATTTTTCACAACTATGTTATGGAGATTTATAGTTGGCTCTTTCTAAGGAATTTCTTTGTACACTCTTACACCTTCTTAGTCACCTATGGAAAAATTTTTGTTTTTATCTCCATAATTCGGAGATGTATCTCTGAACACATCATAATTTATTTGTTATGGGGTTATTTCGGATATGCATTGCCGAATCACTTTATTTTAAAGTCAGGGGTGTTTTGA
The DNA here is from genome assembly GCA_948472305.1 of Vicia faba. NCBI lineage: Eukaryota > Viridiplantae > Streptophyta > Magnoliopsida > Fabales > Fabaceae > Vicia > Vicia faba. The sequence goes on along the minus strand of OX451741.1, from coordinate 815,506,149 downwards.
AGATGCATCTCCGAATTAGGGTATAATAGAAACAAATACGAACAACCACCCCTATTTGTCAATTCTTCTAAAAAAATCTAACTCTCAAACACCCAAAAATATCTACTTTCAAAACTCATTCAAGTTAGTGTACTCATTTGCACTTGTTACAACTCATTCCAACTCTCAATTTCATCACATTTCAACAACTCTAAAAGCTTCAAATTTGAGTAAGTTCTCAAATCCATTTTAATCTTTGCATTTCTCTTTTTAGATGTTTAGATTCTGTACAAACTGTAAAAAAATTCCCTTTTATGTGTAAAAATTGGGTTTTGGTGTAAGATTGAAGTTGTTAGGTTGATGTTTGAGAATGAAATTCGCAGCTTTTTCGGAGATGCATCTCAGAAAACCCCTTTGATATGTTTCAGAGATGCATCTCCGAAAAAAGGTATGGGTTTTTTTTTATTTTTAATTTTCAAAGATGTTCTTGTTCGCTCACTTACCTTTGATTTGATTAATGATTTTTTGTTTTTTCTAGAATAATGGCAGATAACCCCAACAGATTAAGACTTGGTAGGCCTAGCCAAATTGCATTTGCTCGACGAGAAAGAGCTGAGCAGATTATGAGTCGTCGAGGACGCGGTCGAGTCTCGCGGGTGGAAGTGGAGGGAACATTGACTTTTGCTCCGAGGAGTCGAATTTCACGTGTGTCCTCCTTGTCTAGAGATTACGAGGAGGAGGAACCTGAGCGGGTTCAGGTTCCGGAACTCGAAATGGGTGATGTTACAGAATCCGAGGAGGAGGCTAACCTAGGTTTTACAGAAGGATCGTCTGACACCTCCCTCTTGATATATTACACCGATCATGTCGCTCTATATATTTAGGAGGGACATGTATTTTATTCTTTGTTACACTTTTAATTTAAATGATTTACGCACTAATATGTTAAAAATGTTATTGATTATTTATCTTTACATGAACGTCGGCCACTAGAGTGCGTGAACCACGCGCAGAAGATATCCGAGCTATATCATCCTGAGGAGGCTTGGTTTAGAGAGACCGTTTTGGCTCCGGACTTGTCGATCTTTGTTATTCTGGCTATAGCACCATCAGCCACGACATGCACGAGGCATTTATGGAGGGGTGACATAAGGAGACGTCATACCCAGATCTTCCTTTCATGCGGCTCCTGACACCATTGCCCGTCGGGAGCTCGATGGCATCTTCCAGGATTGGGAGAATCATATGGTGCCTGATGAGGGTCAGATGATGTAGGCGACCAGTAGTTGGCACTATGTTGAGGGATACATGACATGGTTCTACACAATGTCACATTCTGTCATGACACCAGATGCTCTTGGACGTCGACCTAGGCCAACACATGAAGATATCTTAGAGAACCAGTAGGCCGAGGATGACCATGTCATTGATATGTTGCCTATCTTTCACTGGATACAAATGATTGAGCGGGAGGCTTTGACATAAGTATCATTGACCGGGGCGGTTCTGAGGCGGTGATCATTGTGGAGCGGATGGTTGAGGAGGCAGAGAGTGCATCGGGATACAGCAGACAGAGGAGGGGTCATGGAGTGAGGATCAGGCATACACAGTAGGCTATGCTTTTTTATGCTTTTTTTTTTATTTCCGAACAATTTATGAACAATTATTATATTATTTTATAATGTTCAACAACTTATTTGGTCTATTGTCGTTATTTATGTCTTATTATTTTTAAATTGCATTTTTAATATCGTTTTTAACTAATTATATATCAACACATTGAGGATTTAAAAAAATCATTGTCTAGAGTTTTTGAGACGCACCTCTAAAAGAACCAAATCAGGGTGTTTCAGAGATGCATCTCCGAAAATATCACTGCATGTTTAAATACAACGTCTAATTTAAAATAAATTATTTTCGGAGATGCATCTCCGAAACACCTTGATTTAGAATGCATTCAGAGATGCATCCCCGAAGGATATTTTCGGAGTTTCAAGGATTTTCCTCACCCATAAGAGATGTACAAAAAAATTCACCTCTTTCTATTCTCGTATAACTTTGCAGAATGGGTTGGATCCATCGCATATTAATCATTTATCTTGTAAATTCTGATAGATTAAACTAAAGATTTCGAATCACGCCTTCTATTCTGCACGTTCTGCCACTCATTGTGATGCTCAGGTTAAATATTTATTTTTAAGAGTGTAAATCTGTTAAAATTGTGGAATAGTACAGAAACATTTATGTCTAGTAACAATTTTTTACATAATATTAATCTTTAAAATAATGTGATTTTCATTCATTTTAGATTTTTTACATGTTTTTTCTTTTTTTGTTTAAGGGTTTTGCACGTTATATCTTTGTGCGTTGATTGTGTAACTTAATTAATTTTATAATATTGTTTTTCCTTTAACATATACTAATTGTGCTTAATTTATCATGCTAAAATATGCAAGTGATTGAACGGATCTGCCAAATGGATCTAACATTTGCATACAACAAAAATCAAAAGAACTCAATGATTTAGTAAAAAGGCTATTTCTTTCTTGATCATGTTGCTGGGTCATAGGAGAGGATGAATACACGTCTTATAAAAAAAATTAATAATATTAAAGTGGAAAAGATTATATTAGGTAGAACAGTCAATAATATTCTTGACTTATGAAAGAATCAAATCAAAGAGAAACCTTTCACATTATTAAAGACTCAACTCTAGTGTGGAACCATTGGAAGCTATGCTGCCGTAGACAATAAACTTATATACTATTATTATACATGAAAGATTAGATAAAAATATATAATAGAAAATTATAACAAGTTAGAACATTCCATGTGAGTGTGTTTGATTGGTGAAATGGTGACTTTGGCCTTCCAGTCAATTTGGAAATAATTATTATGAAGGAAAAATAAAATGAGTTTGAGGCCAAAAAGTGATTGTGGATGTGGATTAGTTTACTACATAATATTATATTAGAAAATGTTATTTTTTATATTTATACTATATTTTATTGTTCACCGTATTATAAATTGTGAAATATTATAATATTAAAATAATAATTTTAAAAAGTTATTAAAGTAATTAATTTTATTATTTTATTAATTTTTTTTTTTTATTAACCAACTTTATTTTACTATTAAAAATTAATTTTAAAAATTTGAATAGTTTTTTAATTAATTTCATAATTTTGTTAACTAATTTTTTATATTTTATTAATCAATTTTATTTTATTATTAAAAATTATTTTTAAAATTTGGGTGTATATTAATCAATTTTATTATTTAATTAATTAATTTTTTATATTTTATTAATCAACTTTAATATTTATTAATACTGTTCACGTATTGTTTACACATTATTTATGATAGTGTTTATACTTTTTTATTTAAAAAAACACGATTCACTTTATACGATAAATAATATTTAGTGTAAGTATTCGTTTTAAATTCTTGACTATATTAATGCTGCAAGACAAAGTAATAGTCATTAATTAAAATATTTGGAATACAGAAAACTTGTTCTTTAAGTTAAATTAAATTTAGTACGTTCTTCAAGTTGAGAGAATTGGGTTGTGTGATGAAGTTTCTGACATATTGTTCAAGCTGATTTGAAGGGTGTGGGACTACATGGGAGAAATAGAATTTCTGAGTGATTAAGATGATATATTTTTTCATCCAAAAAATTACATCGTTATTGTTTTCCAGCATTGTGACATGCTCAAAAGAGGATTTATTTTCATTAAAATAATAAAAATATAAAAGAGGTTATTCTATATTTTAATGAAAATCATATAAGTAGAGATTATATGATTTTTAATGGATTTTTTAAAGATAAAAAAATTAAATTTAAAAGTGTATATGAGTTGAGATGGACTGAATTTGGTTTATCTATTATTCGATCTATTAAATTTTAATGAATTGGACTTCTTGTCTAACACATAATTTTATTATATCAAAATTAAATCAAACCAACTCAATCATTTATGAATTGAGTTAGATTGAGTCAAGAGTGATCCTATTTACATCATTATGGAGGTAGAGGCCCCTATTAAACTTTCAAATATAATAACATTACACCTAATTAAAATTATTTTATAAATCTACGCTCCTCCACAACTTATTTTTTCAACTAAAACTAATTAATAATCATTTTGTCAAGTATATGGAGTCTAGAGAGGTATTTTTAAAACTAACTAATAATTAATAACTTAAAGACATTTTACTATGAATATTTACAACAACCAAATGCACAGTTACATGAGATGAGAGATAAATAATTTATAAATTTCTTATACATACAAAAAAAATCATTTCATTAAAAAGTTTATTTTCATAAAAATGAATAAAATTTTGTCATAAATTTTTTTGTAATTTAAAAATGATGTTATATTTTTAAAAGTTGTGTTATATTTTTATCGTCATGAATTTATGCAAGAGTTTTGATTCCGTCTTTTTTTTAAGCAAGATGATTAATAACCGAGAATTAAGGGTTCTCAAACCTGATTACAAAAGAGACGAATTTGCTAACTCGACAAAACAAAAAGGAAATTGCTAACTAATTGCTCATACGATAAGAAATACAACAGATTTTTGCAAAATTCGTAAAAATTGTAATTGTGATTAACAATATCACCAATGATATACCACTTCTAAACCGAAATCTTAATGTTCCAGACAACATCATGAACGTTCCATTCCTGATTTTCGAAAATAACACTATTTCCGAGGATTCAAATGTTCCAACAAAACGCCATCCAAATATCTACAGTTTTTCCAAATTTAATTTTCTGAGTTTTACAATAAAGAAACCACCTCAAAAAACTATCCTTGATACTACTCGGATTTTTCGCAAAATCGTCCACAAAACTAATCCACTCCCTTATCTCCCCCCAAATCAACCTAACAACTTTACACAACAAAAACGTATGAACCAAAGACTCTTCAACACCTGAACAAAAAACACAGTTGTAACAATCAACTGAAGAAATAATACCTCTATTTTTCAACCTGTCCCTCGTAGGAATTCTCTCCCTAAGAAGTCTCCAACCAAAAACCTTGATTCTAGAAGGAGCTTAAGTCTTCCAAAGAAAATTCCAAACGATCTCAGAATAATTGGCAGGGACTAAAAAAGCTTTATTGTCCGAAATAATACCTACACAAGAAGAAACAGAGAACCCTGCAGCCTGATCCAGCTCCCAAACCATAGAATCACGCCTAGCCGAAACCATCCCCTTCTCCTCTAACATCTGTCATAACTCCTGCACCAGTGACAAAACCTATGGGTTGTCTACAGATTTTACCCCTAAATCTCCCCAGATCCACACCCCCTCCTCCCACCAACCCATACCAGCAACAGAAACATCCTTTAAAACCGTGAGCTGAAAAAGATTTGGAAAACATTCCTTTAACTTAAATTTCTCCATCCAAGTTGAACACCAAAAAGAAGTACGAAAGTCATTCCCTAAAATAGAACTAACATTATTCCCAAAAACTTGATACTTAAATTTATTTCCAATATTTAACAAGCCAATCCACCACTCAGATTTCAAAATTCTAGGATTATTAAAATTACCTCCATTTATCGTCTGCATACAAATGTCGCCATATCTCTCTCTCAAAAACTTGTGCCACAATGACTCCGACCCTTTTGAAATTCTCCATCTCCATTTAAGAAGGAGTGTTGCATTAAAGTCTTCAATGTTCCTAATCCCCAAACCACCTCTATCCATTAGTAAGCAAACATCCTTCCATCCCATCCAATGTATCCTTCTCCTCTCTTCTAATCTTCCCCGTAAGAAATTACTTTGCAAGCTAGTAATTCCCTTCGCTATCTTAACCGAAAATTTGTAAAAAGAAAGCATAAAAATAAACATAGAACATAATATCGACTTTAAAAGCGTAATTCTACCACGAGACTAAGATAATGACCCTTCTAATTTGATAATCGCTTCTTCATCTTATTAATCAACGGTTGCCAAGTCGATAAATACCTCGGATTTGATCCCACGGGAATGCCAAGAAAAATGAAATTGCTTTCTTCCATCCTACAAGAAAGAAAATAAGCAGCTACCTCCAAAAAATTAGATTTCGAATTAATCCCGATCAATTTACTCTCGTGAATATTGATACCCAAGCCCGATACTAATTAAAAACTCCTTAAAACCGCCTTCAAGGCCCGCCCTTGGTTCCAAGAACTCTCTCTGACTAACAAAGTATCATCGACGAATTAGAGTGTTGTTGCTGCGGTATATAGAGGAAAGAAAAAAGTAAGGTATTATTTTTACCGGGTGATATAGGTTATATCGTATCGTGTCCATATAGATTGGTTATTGAATCTCCGTTTGACAAATCTCTCGTTCATGAGTTTGGGTTAGAATGGTTTTTGTATGTAAGGTGTTGGAATTAAAAGTTATACACGCAAAAAGAATTTCATTATTCGAATAGGATAGAATTATCGAGTTTGTATTTTGTCCACCCTATCAAATACTTAAACTTACTACCCAGTTACACTTAACCTTAACTACTCGTCAATATCATCATGTATCGCTCACACAGAGATCATCTCTAACGCAGAGCAAGATATCAATTGTGTCGCTCCACATCGATGATCTCTCAGCACAACATAAAACAACACGTAGGCATTAAGAGTTGATACCTAAGTGATTACTACGCCTAAATTTATCTCTAGAATCTAAGCCTAATAGATATTCATCCTAAATCCAGATTCAATCTGTCCATCTCTGCAATGACTCAAACACAAACACTTAGCAAGCTAAAAAGGATAAACATCAATAAAGATTTATAAAGAACGTTTCATACAATATCATGAGCAATAAATATACATATAATCAAGGTAAAGTTACATACGAAATCCAACAAATAATGGTTACAAAGAGAAGAAGAGAAGAAGAAACCAAATTTCCCGCAGTGTCAAACACGATCCATCAAGCTCACGACCCTGGATCATCCATTTGTAAGCCACATTTGTTGTTTTCTAAGCTCTGAATATCAAAAATGAAGGTGATGGAATTTGGGAACAAATACCCCAAAAACCATCTACCCAAAATGAAATAAAATGAAAGTATAAAGAAGATGTGTTCCGCCATTGTCGTCCGACGACATAAAAGTGTCGCCCGACGACAACTCTTTTATACTTGGCCCAGGTTTTTCCACATCCTCAATAGGTCAAAAATATCCTCTATCGCCCGGCAACAGAAAGCTTCGACCGACGACACCATTATTCCTCGCCTGGTGATACAGCAGCAAAGCAAGGCAGAGACAACATCAAAAAATGGCTCTTCTCGCCCACTGTCGCCCGGAGACAGAAACTTGGAATGGCTTCATCTTTCGCCTTATTCTTCACTGATAAAAAATGAATCTTGTAGATTTATTCCTCTTGCTCCAACAATGCTCAAATACCTATAAAATAAATACAAAACTATCAAACAATACACTTTATACATGAAAACACATTATACACAAACTAAATATATTTATACACAAAGTTGGGTTATTCAACTGATATTAACAACCAAGAGTCGATAAGTGCAACAAAAAGTATATACAAAAATAACTATAATTTGCACTTATAAAATCTCCCCAACTTGAATAATTATTTGTCCTCAAACAAGGCCAAACAACTCAAAGAACAAAGAAACAATAATCAAAGAATCACGAAACAAAGGGTTTTTAAAAACGGAAAACAAATGTGTGGTTCAAAATAAAAATGTACACACAAGGCAAAAACTTACCACTAAACTACAACGATAACATGAAAATGAAACAACTCCTAAATACAACGCACATGTCAAAAATTCTAAAACAATACAATGTTCACAAGTGAATCACACCTAGCACACACTTCATCGGTAGATGAAAAACACAAACATGAGGTGTTCAACTTTCACCCAACAATCTTGCTAACAACAGCTAAATTATGCATTCATCAAAGCAAATTCATATTAAAAAACACAAAAGTAAAATCACAAGGGCTTCAAGGGTTGTAGTGTGGCTTGGGTAACAAAGAAGAGTTAATATATAGAGGTAATTGAAATAAACAACAATGCCTAATCCTATGGGAGTGATCAATTCACAAAGTCTCAAGCACCTCTCAATCAATTTTTTCAACTTTCCCAAATGTTACACCAACACAAAACTTTTTATTTGATATATTTTTTTTCTTTTCTTTTTCAAAACTTTTTCTCTTCCTTCTTTCTTTTTTTCTTTTTATTTTCTTTTCTCACACAATTTTTTTTCTTTTTCTTTTTCCACTATAATATTTATTTTCAACCTTAAAAAACCATCTTATAAACAAGAAACATTGCTCTCCCCAACTTAAATATGACCACACATAGTGACAAATTGCTCCCACTTTCTAAGGCAATGAAACATTCAACCACAATACATGGTTGGGGGTTAAGTACCAACAAACAACATTAGAATTCATGATGAATTATAACTAAAAGGCTCAAAGGGGTTCACAAATGATCGCTCACTCACAAGGTGAATTACTTTTGGTTAGGTAGTTTTACTCAAAATCAAACAAAATGCCTTGATAATATCATGCTTTCATACGAATCAACATAAATGAAAGATTAAACATAATAAAATTGAGTTAAGACAAAATTGTCGATTTCCCATGCATATAGTAAACAATGGAAAGCAACCTCATAAGGGATTTAGTCCTAAAGTGATTCAAAAGTGAACACAATTTGCAAAAGAATGAATGACATGAAAATTGTACAAAAGAAAAGTCTCCTAAACATGATATGTTCTAGAAAGTGATAAATAAGTACTTGACGTGTACCAACTTCAAAACACTATCATTACCATACATCCGCAAGTTGAAACATTCAAACTTAGAAAATTGCCTCTAAATTCCTCAAGATATCGGACCAAAATTGGAGTCCAACAACAAACAAAAGAGTTAGAAATATTACTATTAATTATTATACTATAAAGCCTTGGGTGAAGTGGGAAAAAGGAGATCCAAGCAAAAAATAAAAAAGAATTCACTGGCTCTGCACAGCAAGGGGCGCTAAGCGGCACAGAATGCGCTAAGCGTGCTACACCAGTTGCAGAAAAACAGGACAACTGGTGCAGCTGCTATGCAAGCTCCACTTACCAACACAATCTCAATGTACAAAATTTACACTTTTTACAACCTACAAAACTCCTCAAGCTAACACGACAAGCTTGTGGAATAAAACACAAATTGAGATAACAAAACAAACGGGTGAAAGTGAATTAAACAAGTTGAAACATGAAAATTTAAGAATTTAAAATAGGTCTAATTTCAACTTGTTTAAACAAAATTTACCACACAACATAAACAGACATATACATACTTTTTTTACGCTGTAAGCTCGACGCTTTATTGTGCAAGCTAGTAACCTCCTCTCGTCATACCATGGTATTATCACACCACTCAAACCTAAAGAAAGTGCCCTAACAAGCACACAACAAATATTACGAAAATGAGACAATTCACAATAATACGTGAAAACAAAGAAAAGCACATATATGCACAAGTATGGAAAGTAAATCCAAAACATGTTAAAGTAAAAATAGACAAGTTTATGTACACATTATATACATCATATACATTAATTACAAAACTCAAAAACAAAGAAACTATCGCAATGTGAAAACAATATAACCAATCCCCGATAGCAACACCATTTTGTTGCTGCGGAATATAACGGCAAGCAAAAAGTGAAGTATTATTTTTACCAGGTGATATAGGTTATATCGTATCGTGTCTATGGAGATTGGTTATTGAATCTCCATTCGACAAATGTCTCGTTCATGATTTTGGGTTAGAATGGTTTGTGTATGTAAGGTGATGAAATTAAAAGTTATACACACAAAAAGAATTTCATTATTTGAATAGGATAGAACTCTCGAGTTTATATTTCGTCTACCCTATCAAATACTTAAACTTACTAACCAGTTGCACTTAACCTTAACTACTCGTTAATATTATCATGTATCACTCACATAGAGGTCATCTCTAACACAAAGCGAGATATCAACCGTGTCGCTCCATGTCGACGATCTCTCAGTACAACACAAAACAACACGGAGGCATTAAGAGTCGATATCTAAGTGATTACTAAGCCTAAATCTATCTCTAGAATCTATTCCCAATAAACATTCATCCTAAATCCAAATTCAATATGTCCATCTCTGCAACGTCTCAAACCTAAACACTTATTAAGCTAAAAAGGATAAACATCAATAAAGATTTGTAAATAAAGTTTCATCTAACACCATGAGCAATAAATATACATATAATCAAAGTAAAGTTACATACAAAATCCAACAAATAATGGTTACAAAGAGAGGAAGAGGAGAAGAAAACAAATTTCCCGCAGTGTCAAACACGATCCATAAAGCTCACGACCCTGGATCATCCATCTGCAAGACACAATTGTTGTTTTCTAAGCTCTAAATATAAAAAATGAAGGTAATGGAATTTGGGAACAAATACCCCAAAAACCATCCACCCAAAATAAAACAAAATGAAAGTATAAAGAATATGTGTTCCGTCACTGATATTAACAACCAAGAGTCTATAAGTGCAATAAAAAGTATATACAAAAATAACTACAATTTGCACTTATCAAGTATCTCCACCGAAAAACTACTATCAACATAGACCCTTTCATATTCGCCTATATCCACCTCTTTTTTAACCAAACCCGCAAGCCCCTCTGCCACAAGCACCAAAAGAAACGGAGAAAAAGGATCTCGTTGTCTCAACCCCCTCTCCACCTTAAATTCCTTTGTAGGACTACCATTCACTAACACTGGCATATCACTATGGAAAATCAACAACTTCATCCACCTCATCCACCTTTCACCAAACCCTATTCTCCTCAAAATGAATCTAAGAAAATCCAAATTAACTTTGTCATAAGCTTTTTCGAAATCCACCTTGAAGAGGAGAAAAATTATTCCTTCCTTATGCGCCATGTCAACCAACTCATTAGCTACCAAGACACCATCTAAAAGTTGTCTACTCGGAGCGAAAGCAGTTTGGCTTGATGAAACAATGGAATTCAAAATTACTTTCAATATGCCTACCAACAATTTAGAAAAACTTTGTACAAGCAACCGACTAGACAAATCGGCATATACTTATCAAGGCTCACAGGATTATGCACCTTCGGGATAAGAGTAAAAAAAGACAAAGTAATCAATTTAGAAAGGGCGGTACCCGAATGAAACCGTTAAAAAAGTTAAAAAAATCTTCCTTGAGGAAATGCCAATATCTCCTAATGAACATAAGAGAAAACCCATCGGGGCCCGGACTTTTCGATCCCTCACAACTCCACACCGCCTCCCTAATCTCTTTCTTCGAAAAAATAACTTCAAGGGATGCACATTCTTCACTATTGAGACTCATGAAATGAATACTTTCCAAAGTAGGTCTATCCATAAACTCTTCCATAAATTTTCTAGAGAAATACTCTGTTACCTTTTTCCTAACCTCACTAACTGAATCCGAAGAACCATTATCTGAATTAATCATACCTATATGGTTGCTACTCCTCCTCTCTTTCATCACTCTATGAAAAAATATACTATTGTTGTCTCCATCATTATTCCACTTTATCCTCGCCTTTTGAATTAGCATATTCTCTTTTATCTTGAGATTCAACCAAAATAGGCTAGAAGCTTCCTTCCATTTCGCTAAAATGTCATCCTTTCCATTATCGTTAACAAGGTTCAATCATTCATCCGCCTCATTTAGCTCCCTCACCCCCTCATGCACTTCCAAATAAAATTTCCCGAACACCTTTATATTCCACCTTCTAAGACTAACCTTTAGTAACCTTAATTTCTCTTTAAGAACAAAATCGCTCCTCCCCACCACCTCTAACTTCCTCCACTCCGATTCTACAAATAGAACGAAAGCTTTATCAAAAAACCACTCATTATTGAATTAAAAAGGTTTCGATCCCCAATTTGACCCATATGTCACCAACCATAAGGGACAATGATCTGAAATATTGCGTAAACCAATAAATTGGCCCACAACCCCCTATCTTCTCACAATAACATCTGAAACAAGGAATCAAACTATTATGCTCATGGAATTCCCGTCTCCACTATACCAACTGAAAATTTACCCTTTGCAAGGAATATCCACCAAACTAGTCGCTTCAATTAACGAGCCAAACTTCTTCATCTCAGCACTTCTAAAATCTCCCCCTTCCTTTTCTTTCCCTAGGATTATTTATCGAATTTAAATCCCCACCTATAATCCACTCGCCATCAGAATGATTCAATTTAAAATCCAAAAGCTTTTCCCATAAAATTATTTTATGAGACGGGATACAAGAAGAATAAAGGTTGGAAATATAGTAAGTATCTCCATGCCACTTGACATTCACCCCCAGTAACCCTTCTCCTCTAAAGCTACAAAGAACCTCAACCACATCCATCTTCCACAAAATGATGAGCCCTCCGGACAAACCTCTCGAATTAGAGAACGAAAAACTAACCTCCTCATTACTCCACAAGCTCCTAACAACCTTTTCCTGCATCGAAGAAATCTTCGTTTCCTGGATAAAAAAAACATCAGCATTACCCTTTTTAATTACTTGACTGATTCTTCTCCTCTTTAACAAACTACTCCCCCCTCTAATATTCAATGATCCAATAATCATTTTAACTCATTTTTATTCGCCTTCCTTTCTAATGTCCTACTCTTATCTGCCTTTTCCAACTCTATGATCCTGTTCTTATAATCTTTCTTCGAACCTGTTTTTGAAACCCCTAAATTAGCTATAGCATTCCAAAGCCTCTCACTCATATTACTGTTGAGATTCTCCCACATCCTCAGGTTGTTGATAAAGATGTCAAAATCCTCAGATTAGTCCCTATATACCATTAAATCCATACCATTTTCTTTTATACTCATACCCATGAAAACTCCTTCTTTAGTCACTTCCTTCCCGCTCAGATCTTGAGGAAGAACAAAAGGTTGTTGCTTCTTTTTATACCTCATTCACTTTCTCAAACACACCTTTTTTTCAAAAAACCTCCTGCCTCAAAGAAGTATCTAAACTTGATTTTCCCCCTATTTTTTCCTTCTTACAACCTTATCTGATACCGGTTTCCTGAAAAGGGAATCCACAAAGTCTGAACTACAAGGGACCTTTGTTCCAGAGGAAGTTGAAACTTCAATTTCACCCACAAAATGCTCCTTCATAGACTGTCTTCCCTTAACCTTGCCTAAATCCGCGTCAAAAGAACCGTTATTAGAAAATTCTGCAGACTTATTAATATTAGCAGAGAAACCCTCCCTATTGATCTCCTTCTGCCCCAGGCCCCCATTGACTTTCGCCTCCACCTCCTGATAAGAGAATTCTTCAATACTATCATATTCACCTTCCTCTTTCAAACTGTTCTCACTAACATACCAGTCTTCCTCTGAAATCGAAGATTTAGACGAAATTGGTTTCACCTTATCATATCCATTTAGCACCCACAATGGTTTAAAAGTATCTTCCTTAAGAAATAAGGAGAAGACTACTCCATCAATCTCTACATTAAGCGATTCCTTGAGAATATTCCCTGTCGACATCCTCACCATGATCCTTCCCACATCCATATTCCTTCCTTCCTTTGTACTTTCATCGACGCACACAAAAGTACCCAAAAGATTAGCAACTTCAACAAAGAACTCCACAGTCCAAGCGTGATAAGGGACTCCATAGACCCTTACCCACATGACTATACTAATATCCACTGCCTTCTCTTCCCATACCTTAATTTCTGAAAACCATTGTTTCCACCACTGTTCTCCTTTACTGATCAAATCTAAGATAAATACTTCTTCAACCTCCTCTAAAAGGCACCATGTACATCCCAAGGTCGTTACCTTAATAGAGTAGAGACCCTCAATTTCAAAAGAAGTTTATAAATTGTAGGTCGAACCTGGAATGATGACTTTTCCCATGTAAACTTTAGAATGTTGAAACCTTCATATCCCTTTTCTTGCTCTTTGTTGTTCACTGCCTCTGTGAACATTTTGGTACCCACAAAGGTTGAACCAATTCCTCCTCTTCTAGTAACAAATTTCTGAGGATGAGAAACCCCAGAAATCGACCCCCTTTAACCTCCCTTCTAGTTGCTACACTCGTCCGTTCGAATCTCGAAAGATTTGCATGAATTTTCTTCCCATCTATCACAATATTATCTAATCTCACCACCAACAACCTCACTTCTTCCACATTTTTTAATCTAGCAAATTTGAATCTCTTTCCCAACTTGTTCCTTCTAGGTGGTGTTACCACTTCAACCACTTTTCCATTGCAGCCAAACAAGTCGAAAATGTCTCCAGCTTTAGATTATGTCCGGAATCTCAAAAAAGAAAACCGTAGTGACTCCCACTAACTCTGCACCTTCAGATCCCCTTTCACCTGAGTAAGAATTCCACCTTTGAACCTCTCTTCGAACCCCCTTTCTTCTAACCACTGACCATCCCGAATTGTTAGCCATGAACCATATTGATAAAACTAAAGAGAAGTCAGAGCGGTTGAGTCTAGAAAGAGAATCTCTAAGTTGAGTTTACAAATTGTGCATAAAATAAAAATTAATATTTTAAAAGTTTTTTTAATTAGTAAAAAATTATAACACAATTCAATATACATGTATATACATTTTCAACACTTAAATTAAATGAAACAAATTATATAATTTATAATAAAATTTATCCATATAATATTTAACACTTAATATAGTAATAAATTTCATAAAATACATAATTTTTATAAAATCTATAAGTTGAAAATAATAAAATAAATAAACAATAATATTTAATTTTAAAATTACTTAAATTCATTTGTTTATTACTGATCTAGTAATAGTATCACTAATGACGACTAATAAAAAATATTTTAAAAAAAGTTAGTAGTCATATCTTAATTTTTATTTTTCATTTAAAATAATAATAAAAATAAAAATTTATTAATGTCATCATATGAACGAGTTCAAAAACTCAAATCTAATATTACTTTGGTATTGATTGGGTCATATACAACTAAAAATGAACAGGTTTAGATGATTGATAAATTCGTGTTGAAAAAAATAAAAACAAAAAATAATTATAAATCTTTAATAAAATCAATACATAAATTTTAAATTCTTTTTATTTTATCTTATGAATTGTGTCCTAAAGACACAAATTAAAATAATCTGTTTATTAAAATTACCTCCCACAACCAAAGAGAAACTTATTTTGACATGAATTCGAAATTTGTTGGCCTAATTAAAGGTGGCGCCTGTAAGATTAACGAGTTGTACTTGCCACTACCAAACTGTATTAAGTTAAGATAGCACTTTCACAGTCTTTTCAGTTTTATTAATGGTGTATGGTACTTTGCGTGACAATCACATTTTCTTATTTGTTCATGCAACCCTTTTTAATACTAATTATAGTAGGTTGTAAGTTGGTTCACCGCCCTACCTTTACAGGATTTGATTGATTGATCATTATCATGAAGAGATAAATAAACATGTAATTTTGTGTGTAAATTAATGTGCTTGTTATAAAATTACTAATTAATTTCAGAAATTGAATATCCTATGTGTATGTGGTTTTTTATTTTATTTTTAAATTTAAGTTTATGTATGTCTCCTCCTTGGAGTTTATTCTCTACTACTACAATCAAATTTGTCACATTATAAAAATTTGTTGAGATATTTGAAAATATTAATATGTGAATTCTAAAAATAATTATTAAAAAAAACTCATAGGAGAGATTTCACACATATAGAGTGATATATGAGATTAGAGTGCACTCTAAATTATCCAAATGATTTTTAGTACCGTAAACAGGAGAGGATGCAATTAGGGGGGCAAACGGGTATCTTGGATGTAAAAATTGAGCGAGGCAGGACACACTTGGTTGAACTTGCAGATTTATAATCTTGTCTAACTCTAAAATAAAGAGTGTGGGACGGGGCGAGTCTACAGACATTATATGTTTTTAATTTAAAATTGTAATTTTTCATGTTAGTGTCTATGTCTGTAAAAAAAAAAGGTTGGGACAATTATATTAGAGAGTGTAGATCTAAAACTTTGACCCACCTAATAAAAATTGCGAGAAAAATGAACATGCTCGACGGGACAGAGTGGGACGGTCATATTAGAGGGAGCAGACCTAAATTTTGACCCATCCTACAAAAAAGTGCGGGCAAAATAACCATGCTCGATGGGACAGATCTCTTTTGTCACCCCTAGATGCAATCAACATGACCATGGCAAATAAGCATTGTGAGTGCAATATCCTCTCTTAAATATTTTGAATGATGTCAAAACTAGGTGATATGTAATATTTGTACAGTGACCGGTATCTCTCAATATCTAGGTTGCATTTTCCTCTTAGGACACCTAGTGATCAAGTCATAAGCATTTGGACATGTTAAAAACTTCAAAAATATGGATTTTTATGAAAAATCATGTTGGAGTCGACACATTCGTGTTAGGAGCCAATTCCCATTGGAATAAATTTGAAAATAAACTCTCTGGTCCAAAGGAGTCGACTCCTAGGGCCTTGGAGTCGATACACACCGCGAAGGAGTCAACTCCCTCAAGTCGTGAGTCGACTACCACTGAAAGTATTTAAAAAAATTATTTCTCTGTCAAGAAGGAGTCGACTCCAATGCTCTAGAGTCGGTACATAACATGAAGGAGCCGACTCCCACGTGTGTGTATCGACTCCCACTAAAAATGTTTTTCAAAAATTACTCTTTGTCCAAAAGGAGTCGACTTTCAGGCTGTATGGGACGACTCCCTTGCCCTTAGGAGTCGATTCCACTGCGAATGAGTTGGCTTCCACTGATAAAAATGTCCAAATTTTATAATTTTGCAACTCTATTTTCTCTATTTCATTCTTTCCCACACTCACACACACATACATATAGTCATTCAAGTGTCATTTCTCATATACGAAACCAAAAATATACAAAGATTTTTATCATCTTCATCCTCTCTCATTGCTTACATACAACAACTATACATAATCATTTTTGTTGTGTGATCAAGAGATAGTTTGATGACATTCAATTAGGATTCAGTGTAATTGACTGGGTTGAAATATCTTTGGTGGTTTCAAATCAGAAAACCAAACTAGGGTTTTCCTTTAAAATCATTGTTGATTTGAAGGTTTTGGATAAAATTACACAATTTGGATTCAGCCGAGTGAAATCTTCGAAGAATGATGGGTTCTATCGAAGGAGTAACGGTAACCGGAGGATCACTATGGTAATCTTGGGTTACGATACATTCGCAATTTGGATAAAGCCGAACGAAGGCTTTGAAGAATAGAGGTTTTGTCAAAAGAGTAACGAATCAAAGACCTCTTCTGGTTAGATTTATTTCTTCCAGTTAAAGACAGGCGAAACAAAGTCCTCTTCTTGTTAGATTTATTTCTTCCAGATTAAAGACAGACAAAACAAATACCTCTTCTGGTTAGATTTATTTCTTCCAGTTAAAGACAGGCGAAACAAAGACCTCTTCTGGTTAAATTTATTTCTTCCAGTTAAAGGCAGGCGAAACAAAGACCTCTTATGGTTAGATTTATTTCTTCCAGATTAAAAACAGGCGAATCAAAGACCTCTTCTGGTTAGATTTATTTCTTCCAGTTAAAGACAGGAGAAACAAAGACCTCTTCTGGTTAGATTTATTTCTTCCAAATTAAAGACATGAGAAACAAAGATCACTTCTGGTTAGATTTATTTCTTCCAATTAAAGACAGGCAAAACAAAGACCTCTTATGGTTAGATTTATTTCTTCCAATTAAAGACTGGCGAAACAAAGACCTCTTCTGGTTAGATTTATTTATTTCAGATTAAAGACAGGCGAAACAAATACCTCTTCTGGTTAGATTTATTTCTTCTAGTTAAAGATAGGCGAATCAAAGACCTCTTCTGGTTAGATTTATTTCATCCAGATTAAAAACAGGCGAATCAAAGACCTCTTCTGGTTAGATTTTTTTCTTCCAGTTAAAGATAGGCGGATCAAATACCTCTTCTAGTTAGATTTATTTCTTCCAGTTAAAAATAGGAAAAATACATCTGTTGTTTCAGTCTAAATCGACCAAAACATTTATTCTGATACTTCTTCCATTTTCTACCAACTGTCACTATGGGTGGCATCTGTAAGCCCATCTTCGACAAAATCTTCCTCACTTCTCCAAATGGAATTACTAAGCCCATTCCCGATAATCAACAAACAGTTCACCTCATACACAAGCGAGTGCAAATTTCTGAGCACTGAAGTGTTCAATCATCTTCCACCTTTAAGTCACGAACGACGGATCCGTCAGTCTAACTCTTCAGGTTTAAGGAGGTTGAATAGGGGCAACTGTTGTACCCCAAAATTTTCCCTCTCTTTTCTCAAGACATTTCACAAAAGGTCTCCAATGCTCAAGGATTCTCAAGAATTGATCAGTTAAAATCACCTTCAAAACACTGAGATCACAATTAGGATTTTGACTGAAAGCGACTAATCACTGATTTTTGACCTAATACATGACTTATTGGTTTGAAACATGATATCAAGAATTCAAATGCATCATTTTTTTACCTATTTTCATATCTCAAAACATTTCTCAAGATCAGTGGATTGATAGATGAAATTTGGTCAATTGATGAAAAAGTCAACTGTACACTGAAAAGTCAAATTTTGACTCTTTGGTCAACATTAAGCTTCAAAGATCAAAATTCATCAAGACATTCAAGAATATCAAACTTGATCATCAAGAAATCAAGAAAGTCCAAAGTCAATGTGAAAAGTCAAACTTTTCAAGACTTAGAAATTTTTCTAAGTGTTTTTTTATACATGATAATTTTATTTCTTCATGCCAACTTTTCACCACTATGCAAGATGATTCAAATAAAACTTCCAAAATGAAATTTGTAGATCTCAATGAGATCTAAAACTTTGTAGAGCATAAAAAGCTCTAGAAATTCTTTTATTTTGAGTTATAAATTTATAAAGTCATGACATTTTCATCTAACACTTAGAGAAATTTTCAACAGATTTTAGTCAGGATTTTATCCCAACTTCTTGGCATGTTTTCACATAGTTCCAAGATGATTTTGTCAAAATGGCCAACATGAAAGTTATAGAGGATGTTTCAAGCTTTCCAGAACATCAAAGAGCATGAATTTATCATACTTGAGCTAGGAGATTCAAGGGCATGAAGTTGAGCATCCATTCTTGAATTGCAAGTCATTTTAGTGAAGAACACATAATAAAACCCTCATGCTTTGCTGCATAATATCATGTTGCAGGCCTCCTTGCTTGCAAATCTCATCATAATTTAATGCTTACACCCACTCTTGAGCTATCACCCAAGTGTTTAAGCCATTGTCCAAAAGATCTTTCCATTTATGGCATAAAGGCACCATTGCTATTCTTGAAAAGCAAGATTTTTGTACAAAGTTTGTCTTTAGCCCATACTTTGTTTGTTTATGATTTTAATCCACCATAAATAATTGAAATTAGCCCCTATAAACCAACAACTTTGATACTTCATCTTGGGACTATGTCAAAACTTGATATTTGCAATCCAACCTAGCCATAACTCCATAGTTTGTAAACCAAATCAACTTGTTCACAAACCCTTTGCCTATAAATAGAGGGAGCATTTGCAAGAGAAAGGGGTTATAAAAATAGAGAGAAAATCCAGAAGTTTTGTTGATAAACCCTCAAAATATCATATTCACAAAAGCCATAACAGTCTACAAAACTTCCACTCTTGAATTTTGAAGTCCAAACTTTTGAACCTCTCATACTTTGCAAGTTCTGTCTAAACATCTAAGCACCCCACATACATTATATAGAAGTTGTTCAAACTCAAGAACAAGCTTCTGTAACACCTTTGTTTTTCCAAGTTCAAGAACAGTCAAGGCGGCAACTCAAGCTCAAAGCATAAATTCCATCTGCAAGGTAAGTCTTCTTGACTTTAAACCCTTCATTTCAAGCATCATTAGTTGATTCACCTTTGAAGATAAAATGTGATAACCATTCCCCTTGAAGCTAACCTTTGTTTATATTCCATTCTTGTCATTTATGTATTGAGAACTAACCCATTTATGCAGCAAAACAAAGATAGAGTGAAAAAATGACAATATAAGTCGAAACATACTTATATGAGTCGACACATAGCCTTATGAGTTGACACATACTGCTATACAGGCCCAAAACAGAAAAAAAGGGTGTATGAGTCAACACAAAGCACGTATGAGTCGACACATACCATTATGTATCTACTCATACTAAGTTGATTTGGAAATACAGGGGCAAGGGAAGGTTATGTGTTGATGCAAAAGAGCATGTGTTGACACATAATGTTCAAAAATGCATTTTTCTTTCCTTTTCCTTTGTTTTTACATGTTTCACATATTTTCTTCATGGATATTCAATATGATTGTAATATTTAAGCTCCTATCCATCCCATTTGTAAATTGTACCCCTATCCCTCTAAACAGTGTAATAACGTAGGACTTTATTTTCCGCAATTTATCGCTTTCAAATATAAATACTAGTAACTAGGGTGTGTATGGCAAGATAAAATCAATCTTAGACAACCCTAATCCAAGACAAAGTAATGCATGAAAAATAAACACTTGCACCTCTAGGGTTAACTCCACTTATTGCCTTAAAAAATGGTCATGATATGCGTGTGAGACATCTTAGCGAAAACGAACAAAATACAAGATCAAAGTCCCTCGATGACACTACGAATGTTGCCTTACAAATGATCTTAGTCCCTTAAGAAAAATGTTAAGATATCTCACTACATTGTTATCTATGACTATACAATGACTCATACCCGTCCCTTTACATCCAAAGATAAGGCTTCTTACCAATAAATGGTAAGATAGCAATGTCAAAGTAAGAGAGAAATGAACAAAAGACTTTTGAGTAGGTAGAACGTTCTTAGTTGCTTGCTCAAAATCCATCTTCAAAACAATTTTTTTTCAAAACACACCAAACACTTTCAAAACATGAAATATTTTCAAAAAGTCCAACACTTTGTATGCATTCTTATAAAGACAAGAATCATTACAATGTTTTCCTAAATGAAGACGCTTTTCAAAAATACTTTCAAAACCACCACAACACATTTCAAACAAAGCAATTACAAAAGTGATCTAGCAAGCAACTAAGAGCCCATAGATAACTATGGATGAAAAGGGTGCTAACACCTTCCCTTTTCATAAACTAACCCCCTGTTGTACCCCAAAATTTTCCCTCTCATTTCTCAAGATATTTCATACAAAGATCTTCAGTGACTCAAGTTTGCGCAAGCATCAACTAGGTCAAATAATCTCCTCAACACTAATGCCTCAAATTAGGGTCTGAGTTTGTACAAAGGCAGTTGGATTCATAATGTTTCAAATGACTTTCATGGATCATTATGGACCCTCAAGATTATTTTTGTCAAGTTTCAAGCCTTGGATCACAATTTTCCAAGAAAGTCATTCAAATTACCAAAAGGGCAAAATGGGCAAAATTAGGGTTTTGATTGAAAATGATCAAACTTTGATTTTTGACCTAATACCTGGCTTATTGGTTGGAAGCATGATCACAAGGATCTGAGCGCGTCATTTTGACCTAATTGCACATTTCAATTCATCTCCTGAGAGTAGTGGATTGATAGACAAAATTCGGTCAACTAGTGGGAAAAGTCAATTGTATACTAAAAAGCCAAACTTTGACTTTTTGACCAAAGTTGAGTCCCAAAAATCATATTTCATCAAGACATCCAAAATATGAAATTTGATCATCAAAAATCAAGAAAGTCAAGAATCCAACTTTTGCAAGACTTGGAAAGTTTCTAAGTTAAGTTCATTGCTTCATGACATCTTGTCACTACAATTCAAAATAGTTCAAGATGTTACAGATAATTCAAGTTATTACAAAGTGACATTTTTTCAAGTTTACAAATCCTAAACTTTGTATTGCTTGGACTTTATCCTTTGACTCAAAACCTTGCCACAATGCTCTGTCTTTGATACAATGTGCATAAATTGCTCCACAAACCAAACTTGTTTCATGTTGCAAAATATGTTGTCCAAGTTATTGCTGAACAAAAAATGATATGCTACTTCTATACATTGCCACAACACTCCAAAACCCTGCGCAATTGCTGTCCTACAAAACCTTGTGCTATGCTGCACCACAAACCTGTCACAAAACCTGCATATGCTGTCCTATACAGTCAAAAATTTGTCCACAAAACTAGTCTAAAACTACTATATGCAGTCTGCTCCAACCTGCATAATAACAACCACAAAATTGCACCAAAATGGTAAAAGACAATTGTATGTAAAAAGTATCAAAGCAGTAGGCAAAAAAAATTCAAAATAACTTATTTTGTTTCCCTCCTAAACCTCAGTCAAGGATCTATAAAAGGGACAGTTTCATAAGACATGGGATTTTTTGGAGAGAGAAAAGAGAGAAGAGAAAAAACAGAACTTTTGTTAAACTCTGCTCAAAAATAAAACTCAGTTCATCCATAAAACTCTGCTCATCTTCAACTCTGTTTTCACTCACAAAACAGAAAAATCCTCAACCCATTATTGTACACATTTGCAAACTTTCCCCTAAACCAACTACCCAAACACCTCATATACATCACATAAATATTGTTCTAACATAAGAACAATTTCTGTAACACCTTTATCATCACCTTCCAAGGATAAACAAAAAAAAAAATACTTTTCACCTTTGATTGGGTTGGAGCGATTCTGGAACTTTGTCACACAGAGCAAGGATTGGAGTAGCTCTAAAGAGGAGCTCGGTCATTCATCACTTTACATCCGGAGATATCCATACGTATTCCAAAGTTTTGCTTCAAGAGGTATAAGTTTTTTCCAAACTGTAATATCTTTTTTCATACATCATTTTCTGTTCGTGTTCAAAAGATATGTAAAAGATAAATAAAAAAAGGGGAAAACTCAGTAAAAAAGAGCTAAGATAAGGGATAACACAGGTGCCCGTGTCACACGACACGGCCGTGTCAGCTCATCTATTTGAAAAAATCTCACAAAAATGCAGGTCAGAGGCTGACACGGGTGCCCGTGTCACAGGACACGGCCGTGTCAGACATACTGGAACTTTACGCTAACCAAAATGCAGGTCAGGGGCAGACACGGGTGCTCATGTCACTAGACATGGCCCGTGTTAGTTTAGCTGGTACAAAAAAGGAAAAAATGTGCATGAACCATTACATAAGCTGACACGGGCGCTCGTGTCATAGGACACGGCCCGTGTCAGACCAGACAACATAAATTTTGATTTTCTTTTGACCTTTTGCTTTTATTTTCATTCAATTTGGTTGTAATAATTAGGACTTTTATTTTTTGCAACCCCCACTTATACACTTGTGTTGTACCCCAAAATTTGCCCTCCCTTTCTTCAGGAAACCATCTTAGATTCTTCAAAATCCCTTGGAACAAATCCAAGTCCTGAGTTATCCTTTTGCCCAAGCAAGTCACTTACAAGAGCAAGATGATCTCACAAACTCCAACAACAATGCTTTCATCTTGAGGAAATCAAATTCTAAGTGCTTAGAATGTTTCTTTAAAATAAGTGTTTTTTGGAAAAATCAGCGCTTCAGAACTTCTGGATCCATTCCAGATGAAGACGGTCAGAAGTTGCAAGTTTGGCTCAACATGGTCAGAAGTTGTCTCTTCAGCAGCTACATCAGTTCAATCAGAAGTTGTAAACGTGGTTCAGAGTGTAAGCCTCAAACAGAACATACCCCTTCAGCAGCTACACAAGCTCAGTCAGAACTTGCTAAAGGAATGCAAGAGAAATATGAAGGTATAAAGGCTCCTTCAGAACAGGTTGAAGTCAGAAGATGAAAGGTCAGAGGGATAGGTGTCACATTGATACAGAATCTCTAAGTCCAGATTGTCCAGAAGTAGATCCAAGGAACGTACCAGAAAACCAGGAGAATTTCCAGAGCTTGCTAAGGCAACAGGTAGCCAAGGCCAGAGCATGGTTTACGCTGCTGATTCAACAACCAGAATGTTGGTATTGACAGGTCTTGTCACCATTTAATGCCCATTAATGCTTCCAACCACTCCTGAGCGTTCACGTGTGGCTTGGAAAATGCTTTTGCACAGATTCTGGCATGGGTCTTCACGCCACCGCCCATTTCAGAGGTCACTTCCCCCAATCTACGCCTGCTGCTGCTACCTAGGCTGAAAAATAGTTGTTATCACAACTTCCCAGGAATTTCTGTCAAAGAACAAATTCAAACTCTGTTGGCGCCTTAAATGTTCAAGGTATCCACAAGAACTTTGCCTATAAATAGAAAGCTTTCACCACTACAAAAGACGTTCAAGAAGTTCAAGAAAAGAAACAGAAAAATTGCTAAGAGAGAAACGAAACTCCTAGCAACATAACATTCTGAAACTCTGCCAAAATTTCCAGCTTTGTTTCATAACTTTAAGTTTCTCACCTTCAACTTCATCAAACACCCAGCTCTTTTCTGTAAACCAAAAACGTTCTTTCCAAACTTCTGACCCTATACACGTATACACCTTCACTTCCCCTTTTCCAAATCTGTCCAGAACACCACCAGATCCAAAAGCTAACTTTCACCCACCATTTTCCAGAAAGTCAGGTAAGCACCTGCTGACCCTCACCACACTGTTAAGCATCATCAGCTGTGCATATTCAAGTAACATAATGTAAATATTCATGTTATTGCTGTTTATGTTCTGAGGACTCTCATACCTCAGAACGTTCTGAGCCAGTATAGGACTTGCCTGTGACCTTGGTGATTCTGACCTCTGAAACATTTTCGTTATTTTGTTGGATCTGTTCCAAATATGTTTCCTGTTTTGTGGAGTAACAACAGGATTGCAGATGTTCTGATTAGTACAGGAAAAAGCCAAGTGCTGACTTTGACGTTAGCACATCTGAAGCCTGTTTTGCTGTCAATAACATCAGAACCTCTGAGAGTTATTGCCTTTTCAGCAGAATCTGAACTTCTGGGTTCTCCACTAACAAACTTCTGTCTTGCAGCGCAGGGAAATCAGAACTTCTGATTTCCCCACTAACAAGGTTCTGTTTTGCAGGTGCCAGAGTCAGAAGTTCTGACTCATCCAGTTTCACCAACAGGTTGATCATCTGACAGCGGATCTGGGTCAAAACTTCTGATGGCCTCCCAACAGCGCGCGGGCTCCCTCTCTCTCTCTATATCTTGTTTTTTTTCTATTTTCTTTTTTGTCTATTTTTCTCGTTGAACCCCCCATGTACAAATGTGTATCCCCCTCCCCTAATTGTTGTAATAGCGTAGATTTTACATTTCCGCAATTTACAGTTTTCCAATTATACCATGGTTAGACCTAGGGTTTGCATGTACATAAAATCAAACGCTAGATAACCTAATACAAGACAAGTACATGTAATCAATACACAATCACACTTGCACCCCCTAGGGTAATCCCACATGTTGCCTTCCAAAATGGGCCATGCTTGCACGTCGAGTATCTTTGGCAAAACAAAATCAAATGATCATAAGTCTTAAAGTGTTGCCTAAACGGAATGATCATAGTCCCTTCAAAGCAAATTGCCAAAGACACTTGGCACCATTGCATTCATGGTCCGTACGATGACCCGCGCCTGTCTCGAATAAACTTCCTAAACACAAGATTGTCTACCAATTTCAGTGGTAGAACAAAATTGTCAAAAAAAGGGTTAAAACATAATAAAAACCTTTGAGTACAATAGGGTAGACAAAACTCCTAGTTACTTGAGATCAATTTGCAAAAACACTTGCCTTCTTTTCAAAAAACACAATCCACAACACTTTCAAACAAACTCTCAAAAACATTTGAAAACATCTTTTCGAAAAGATTCACACTTTTGTAAAACACTCAATCACGAGTCAAATACATTAGTTGCCTAAGACAAGGCATCATTTTCAAAAACAACTTTCAAAAAACAAATGAAAACCTTTTCAAAAGACATACACCTTTGTATACATCCCAACATGGATCATTACAAAGGTTGCCACTACATTGGCCTCTTTTCAAAACATTTTCAAACCCACACACACACAAGCACCATTTCAAACAATTGAAAAAGGCAAGTGATCTAAGCAAGTAACTGAGAGCCCATGGATAACCATGGATAGAAGGGGTGCTAATACCTTCCCTTTCTATAATCTACTCTCCGAACCCAAGAAAACATATCAAAGGTTTTTGCTGTGCTTTTTAAACCTTTCCTTAGGATAAAATAAAAAGTCGGTGGCGACTCTTGATCAACCGAAACATTTGCGAAAACAAACGGAAAAAACTTTTAAGTCAGTTCTCCCACCGTATCACAGAACTGGCGACTCTGCTGGGGATAATTTTTTTAAGTGGGGTTACCTTAGGGTTTAGATCACCTTTACTTTCAATTGATTGCTTTGTTTGCTTTACATTTATGGGCTTTGTATCAGAGTTTTATAGATCCTAACCCGGATCTGGGGAAACCCTTTTAGGTAGCAACAAGGCTGTGAGGGAACTGTGCGGGGTATACCGACATGGTTGAAGCAGTCTGCTACGTTGATGTGGCACTTTGGTGTGTACCGGTAACCCTTGAGTTCAGTCAAGGAGAGTACGGGGCCGCCACGTGGTGTCGTGAAGCATCAACTGACCTTAGAACCTTAATTGACCATCTTAGCCTTTTTAGGGTAGTGAGATAACTGACTTTGGTGCAGTCCGAGGTTGGTTGATACTCGATACTACACTCAATTGAGGGTTGCTTTCCTGGAATATTTCGGTCGCCAGTTCAGTGGCTAAATCGAAACGATGAACAATGAAAGCAATCCAGTGACGTTGGGACCTCTAGAACCCGGTTACTTTTGGTAGGACAGGTTTTAACCAACAAACTGAAAGAGGTTAGTACCTGAACCTCGCGCAAGCCTAAACCTAAGGACTTGTGTGCTTTGTGTGAATATGTTTGCCTGTATATATACTCACTTGCTTGTGCATGCATGTACATAACATCATGACATCATACCATAGCATTATAGCATTTTCAATAACCATTTCAAGGATCTCGAGGGTTCTTTTGATGCAGGGTTACGTTGAACCAGACGTCTATCAAGAAGCAAGGGGTTTCTCCCCTAACCAATACCATCCAAGTTCAAGTACAACAACTTGAATCAGTGGCTATGACCCACTCGACATGGTGAGCTTGATTCTAGTGGAAAGACATCCACCGATACAAAGCTCTCCAATCAAAGTTCAAGAACAACAACTTGAATCAGTGGCTATGACCCACTCGACATGGTGAGCTTGATTCTAGTGGAAAGACATCCACCGATACAAAGCTCTCCAATCAAAGTTCAAGAACAACAACTTGAATCGGTGGCTATGACCCACTCGACATGGTGAGCTTGATTCTCATGGAAGGCCGTCCACCGGTGCAGAGATCTCCCATCCAAGAGCAGAGTTCAACCTCTAACATTTTTCTTGTGTTTACCCCAAGAGATCCTTGAAAGCATGCATCCACATATCATGCATTTCATTTTAACAATCTTTCCTTTTTCAGGTTTCCTTACTCTCCTGCTGTTTATTTCAGCAAGAGATGGCTCTAGAAAGGTCTGTCAAAGACATCCAAGACCAGACTGCTCAGCTGCAGGAGATGTTCCTGAACTTGTCTCTGGGGCAAGAAGAGATGAAAGCTCTCCTCACCAAGGGCTTGGGGAATTCCAACAATGCCAGGAATGATCAGATTGCGGAGCTGCAGTTTGATCTGACAACACTGAGGACTCAAATGATGGGACAGTTGGTGGGCCAGATGGCTCTCATCCAAGACCTATCTCAAAGACAAGAGGAACTCAGAGTTCTTGTCCGCCAACTGCTTCCAAACAACCAACTGGGGCAAACATCTGAGGTCGAAGAGCAAGTCACCGCTCAGCCTCCATCAACTCAAGAAGACAAGGGGAAAGCTCCTTTGCTAGCTTCAGGGTCACAAACCCATCAACAACCTCGCCAGCGTCAACGGGGCAATCGGCGTAAACAAGAAAAGTCGGGAAGACAGTTTACGGAGACTGAAATACCATCATTCTTCATACTGAAGCGCCTGTTAGAGGTCAATTTGCTTACTGTAAAGGACCCTCCTCAGAAGCTCAATATCTCCTCTCCTCACTTTAACCCTGACGCATTCTGTGTTTACCACTCCTACAGCCCGGGACACAGCACCAACGACTGTTGGGCCTTGAAGAACAAGATTCAAGATCTGATCGACATTGGGGTGCTGGAATTCATGCCAGACGGTGAGATGAAGATCTTCCGTTAAAGGGTTCTCCGCTTGAAGTGACGAAGTTCAAGCTGAAAGACTTTTGCTTCTTTTTGAATTTTCAAAGTTGTAATTTCTTTTGCTGTCAAACAATTATCTGTTGATGTTAAACTCTGTTTTCATTAATGCATTGCATATGTTTGTCCTGAATTCATCCATTCGTTTCACTACTCTTATGCTTTTCTTTATGATATTTGACTCTTGATAAAAAGCTGCGAGCCTTTAGAGGGAGGATGACGAAACAATACCGTGATCTTATACAGTATGCTTTTGAACAGACCTTGCTGATGATGTACAGGCATTTCTTTCAATTCCCAAACACTGGAGTTATAAGGAAGTTAATCCCTAGTCAACCCCTTCGAGCCAAAGAAGTAGGAGTTTTCTGTTCTAAACAATCGAAACCCTTGATATAAACCCGGGGCAGGGTAGTATCTCAGTTAATTCAAGAGAAATGCGCATTGAAGTCGCAAACTCTCAGTTCGTAACACAACGAACGACGTCAAAAAAGAAAGCATTCCTTTGGAACCAAAAGACAAGGGTGGTTCCCTATCATATAGACAGTCAATCTCTCAGAAGAGAAAGAGCCCACTGAGCCAAAACCTATAAAGGAGGCTTAAGAAAGCTGGGGCATCCCGTTGACAGTAATCCCGAAAACGGTAACAGTCAGGCAAAAGTTAGGGATAACAAATCAAAATCAAAATAGTGAGGTCATTACAAAACCCTCAACAACAGGAAAAGTGTTGGAAAAGAAAAAGGAGATGATGACTGTCTCCCAAATTCAAACCGGTGAACCATCGCCCAAAAGTCGTTCCGAACTCAAAACAGAGTGCGACGCACGATTAACTGAGCTTAGGTTGAAGAACATCACGAAGAGCGGGTGGGTACGAATATACTTTGAGCCTTTATCCTTTGTTTCTTAAACCGTGAACCAGGCCACGTTACAACCCTTTAAAAGTCCTAATTGAAGCATGGGTTAGTTCGAAAGCATACTGTTACAAAAGGTATCCTGACTCCTGTAGGGCTTTGCTCTAAATCTTGTGTTAACTTGTCTTATGAAAAGTTTTCTGCTAAAAACGCATTTTTCAAAACTTCGAGACAAACATAAACTTTGCATTACTCGAATATCACTGTCTGCATTTGACCTTTTTGTTTGACAGCGAAGAAGTTCATACAGCGAATGTTCGGAGGAACGAAAACTCTCTCAGTAAGGCAAAATCACTTCAAGAGGATAACACTTCCATCAAATCTCCTATCAGCAAGGGGCATGACATGTCACAATTCAATTAACCTGGGGCAGTCCAGTCAAGGTCCAACAGATCTTTCAAAGTTCAGTTAACCTGGGGCAGTCCAGTCAAGATTTCAAGGAATCTCTCAATATGCAGAGTAATCTGATTCAAGATTCCTCCATCACCACTTGGGGCATTCGAATGTCAAAAGTATTCAACAAATCAACTACATCATTTCCAGACTCGACTCCTGTATCTAGCCAGGGCACGTCTGAAGAGTTCGAAGATTCGATTCCTGTATCCAGCCAGGGCATATCTGTTGACGACTATTTCCATATTCGACTCCTGTATCCAGCCAGGGCATATCTGTTGACCACATTTCCAGACTCGATTCCTGTATCTAGCCAGGGCACGTCTGAAGAGTTCGAAGATTTGATTCCTGTATCCAGCCAGGGCATATCTGTTGACGACTATTTCCAGATTCGACT
Organism: Vicia faba; assembly: GCA_948472305.1. Classification (NCBI taxonomy): domain Eukaryota; kingdom Viridiplantae; phylum Streptophyta; class Magnoliopsida; order Fabales; family Fabaceae; genus Vicia; species Vicia faba. Next base: position 815,476,123 of record OX451741.1, on the reverse strand, counting down.
CCTGTATCCAGCCAGGGCATATCTGTTGACCACATTTCCAGACTCGATTCCTGTATCTAGCCAGGGCATGTCTGAAGAGTTTGAAGATTCGACTCCTGTATCCTGCCAGGGCATATCTATCAACTATCACCTTTCCAGATTCGACTCCTGTATCCAGCCAGGGCATGTCTGAAGAATTCCAGATCAACACCTGCAACAACCCAGGAAACATCTGTGAACGACCGATTGTAGACCAACACCTGTAATAAGCCAGGATTTTATCTACATCACCACTTGGGGCATTCGAATGTCAAAAGTGTTCAAAACCCGATGCAGTTTTACACAAGCTCATCATCAGGAAACCCTACACCGGTTCCCCTTCAAGATTTCTGAAAACAGTTCACGGGTTCTCCAAGTAAACAGATGTTAACCTATCACTTGTTCAGATTCTTCCCAAGAATTCTGAAACAAGTTTACGGATTCTTCCCAACAACGGATGCCAATCTACCGACTTGTTCAGACTCTTCGCAACCTTTGAATTAGTTTACGGACGCTTCCCAACAACGGATGCGGCTCTATCGCTGATTCAACTTCAAGACTTCTGAAAACAGTTTATAGATTCTTCCCAATAACGGATGTTAATCTATCGACTTGTTCAGAGGCAACTTTTGAAAACAGTTTACAGACGCTTCCCAACAACGGATGCGGCTCTATTGCTGATTCAACTTCAAGATTTCTGAAAACAGTTCCCGGGTCCTCCAAGTAAACGGAGGTTAACCTATCGCTTGTTCAAATTCTTCTCAAGCTAACAACCACGGAAGATCGCACTCGCCAGAATTCTCCCTATCCCCAGCGGAGTTCATCAAAATTCCCCAGCAGTAACTTATTTTTGCAAATCCCCAGCCAGGGAATCCCCCGGAATTCAATTCCCCTCAGAGTTTAAGCTTCATTATCCCCAGCGAAGCTAAAACTTCAATTACCATCCCCAGCGGAGCCAGACCATTGAACCTTCTCCCCACAGAGTTTTGGGGGGACAAATCTTGAGTTCCCCAGTGAAGCCACCAGAGTTGCTTCCCATCAAGCCAAAGATTCTCAACCTGGCCTCCCCCAGCATGGGTCTCTTAGTTTGGACCCCCCCAGTAGAGGTCATCAGGGATTCTCTTCCCCAGCGACAGCCAAGGATTTATTTTCCCCGGCGGCAGTCAAGACGCTTTTATCTTCAGCCATCTCGGATTCATGTATCCTCGGCAGGATTAGCTCATCAGCTTACAAGAACATTCATTACATTCATATCATAAACATCATAAACATTAATGTCACATACATTGCATCCTGCATCATAACATTACATACAACTAACCCTTTGCCTTTTCAGGAAAGATCAGTCGACAGACACAGATCATCTCCCGAGATTCATCCAGAAATAGTTCAGATGTGACCCAGACACGGCGACATTCTGATACTTATTCCAGATTCATTCAGACGCATCAGCAGAAACCCTACACCGGTTCCTCTTCAACTTCAAGACTTCTGAATCAAGCTTACGGATTCTTCCCTACAACGGATGTCAATCTACCGATTTGTTCAGACTCTTCTCAACTTTTGAAGACAGTTTACAGACTCTTCCCTACAACGGATGTCAATCTACCAACTGATTCAGACTCTTCACAATTTTTGAAAATAGGTCACGGACGCTTCCCAACAACGGATGCTGCCCCATTGCTTGTTCAGTCCCAACTCCTGAAAATAGTTTACAGATTCTCCAAGACATGGACGTCAATCTGTCGCTTGTTCGGACCCCGATTCAGAGATGTCCCAAAACATGGATGCCCTTCTGACACTTGTCCACTCACCATTGACCTACAGTTCAACATCACCATATGGCATCTTTAAGCCCATTCTCAGATGGCATCTATAAGCCCATTCCCGACAAGGTTCTGTCACGTCTCCAGATGGCATCTATAAGCCCATCTCCCTATCTGTCACCTCTCCAAATGGCATCTGTAAGCCCATTCCTAACATCACATTGCTGATACTTCAACATGCAAGTGCAAATTTCAGGGCACTCTGGTGTCCAATCTTCTTTTACCTTCGAGTCGCGAAAGGCAAACTCGCCAATCTAACTCTTCAGGTTCAAGAAGATTGAACAGGGGCAACTGTTGTACCCCAAAATTTGCCCTCCCTTTCTTCAGGAAACCATCTTAGATTCTTCAAAATCCCTTGGAACAAATCCAAGTCCTGAGTTATCCTTTTGCCCAAGCAAGTCACTTACAAGAGCAAGATGATCTCACAAACTCCAACAACAATGCTTTCATCTTGAGGAAATCAAATTCTAAGTGCTTAGAATGTTTCTTTAAAATAAGTGTTTTTTGGAAAAATCAGCGCTTCAGAACTTCTGGATCCATTCCAGATGAAGACGGTCAGAAGTTGCAAGTTTGGCTCAGCATGGTCAGAAGTTGTCTCTTCAGCAGCTACATCAGTTCAATCAGAAGTTGTAAACGTGGTTCAGAGTGTAAGCCTCAAACAGAACATACCCCTTCAGCAGCTACACAAGCTCAGTCAGAACTTGCTAAAGGAATGCAAGAGAAATATGAAGGTATAAAGGCTCCTTCAGAACAGGTTGAAGTCAGAAGATGAAAGGTCAGAGGGATAGGTGTCACATTGATACAGAATCTCTAAGTCCAGATTGTCCAGAAGTAGATCCAAGGAACGTACCAGAAAACCAGGAGAATTTCCAGAGCTTGCTAAGGCAACAAGTAGCCAAGGCCAGAGCATGGTTTACGCTGCTGATTCAACAACCAGAATGTTGGTATTGACAGGTCTTGTCACCATTTAATGCCCATTAATGCTTCCAACCACTCCTGAGCGTTCACGTGTGGCTTGGAAAATGCTTTTGCACAGATTCTGGCATGGGTCTTCACGCCACCGCCCATTTCAGAGGTCACTTCCCCCAATCTACGCCTGCTGCTGCTACCTAGGCTGAAAAATAGCTGTTATCACAACTTCCCAGGAATTTCTGTCAAAGAACAAATTCAAACTCTGTTGGCGCCTTAAATGTTCAAGGTATCCACAAGAACTTTGCCTATAAATAGAAAGCTTTCACCACTACAAAAGACGTTCAAGAAGTTCAAGAAAAGAAACAGAAAAATTGCTAAGAGAGAAACGAAACTCCTAGCAACATAACATTCTGAAACTCTGCCAAAATTTCCAGCTTTGTTTCATAACTTTAAGTTTCTCACCTTCAACTTCATCAAACACCCAGCTCTTTTCTGTAAACCAAAAACGTTCTTTCCAAACTTCTGACCCTATACACGTATACACCTTCACTTCCCCTTTTCCAAATCTGTCCAGAACACCACCAGATCCAAAAGCTAACTTTCACCCACCATTTTCCAGAAAGTCAGGTAAGCACCTGCTGACCCTCACCACACTGTTAAGCATCATCAGCTGTGCATATTCAAGTAACATAATGTAAATATTCATGTTATTGCTGTTTATGTTCTGAGGACTCTCATACCTCAGAACGTTCTGAGCCAGTATAGGACTTGCCTGTGACCTTGGTGATTCTGACCTCTGAAACATTTTCGTTATTTTGTTGGATCTGTTCCAAATATGTTTCCTGTTTTATGGAGTAACAACAGGATTGCAGATGTTCTGATTAGTACAGGAAAAAGCCAAGTGCTGACTTTGACGTTAGCACATCTGAAGCCTGCTTTGCTGTCAATAACATCAGAACCTCTGAGAGTTATTGCCTTTTCAGCAGAATCTGAACTTCTGGGTTCTCCACTAACAAACTTCTGTCTTGCAGCGCAGGGAAATCAGAACTTCTGATTTCCCCACTAACAAGGTTCTGTTTTGCAGGTGCCAGAGTCAGAAGTTCTGACTCATCCAGTTTCACCAACAGGTTGATCATCTGACAGCGAATCTGGGTCAGAACTTCTGATGGCCTCCCAACAGCGCGCGGGCTCCCTCTCTCTCTCTATATATCTTGTTTTTTTTCTATTTTCTTTTTTGTCTATTTTTCTCGTTGAACCCCCCATGTACAAATGTGTATCCCCTCCCCTAATTGTTGTAATAGCGTAGATTTTACATTTCCGCAATTTACAGTTTTCCAATTATACCATGGTTAGACCTAGGGTTTGCATGTACATAAAATCAAACGCTAGATAACCTAATACAAGACAAATACATGTAATCAATACACAATCACACTTGCACCCCCTAGGGTAATCCCACATGTTGCCTTCCAAAATGGGCCATGCTTGCACGTCGAGTATCTTTGGCAAAACAAAATCAAATGATCATAAGTCTCAAAGTGTTGCCTAAACGGAATGATCATAGTCCCTTCAAAGCAAATTGCCAAAGACACTTGGCACCATTGCATTCATGGTCCGTACGATGACCCGCGCCCGTCTCGAATAAACTTCCTAAACACAAGATTGTCTACCAATTTCAATGGTAGAACAAAATTGTCAAAAAAAGGGTTAAAACATAATAAAAACCTTTGAGTACAATAGGGTAGACAAAACTCCTAGTTACTTGAGATCAATTTGCAAAAACACTTGCCTTCTTTTCAAAAAACACAATCCACAACACTTTCAAACAAACTCTCAAAAACATTTGAAAACATCTTTTCGAAAAGATTCACACTTTTGTAAAACACTCAATCACGAGTCAAATACATTAGTTGCCTAAGACAAGGCATCATTTTCAAAAACAACTTTCAAAAAACAAATGAAAACCTTTTCAAAAGACATACACCTTTGTATACATCCCAACATGGATCATTACAAAGGTTGCCACTACATTGGCCTCTTTTCAAAACATTTTCAAACCCACACACACACAAGCACCATTTCAAACAATTGAAAAAGGCAAGTGATCTAAGCAAGTAACTGAGAGCCCATGGATAACCATGGATAGAAGGGGTGCTAATACCTTCCCTTTCTATAATCTACTCCCCGAACCCAAGAAAACATCTCAAAGGTTTTTGCTGTGCTTTTTAAACCTTTCCTTAGGATAAAATAAAAAGTCGGTGGCGACTCTTGCTCAACCGAAACATTTGCGAAAACAAACGCAAAATTCATAAGTCAGTTCTCCCACCGTATCACAACTTGTATACCCCATCCCTCAAAAAGCATGTAATAGCGTAGGACCTTTATTTTCCGCATTTTTATTGCTTTCATAAATGTTAGTAATTAGGGTGTATGGCAAGATAAAACCAACAAGTAGACTACCCTAATCAAAGACTAAATGTATGCAATCAAACACACCACTCACACATGCACCTCTAGGGTAATCTCGTTTTGTTGCCTCAGAAAATAGTCATGTCCCTCGAATATGGGAGTTTTAGCAAAGCCCCTCGGTAAAAGATCCTAGTCCCTCGATGACCCTCAATGTTGCCTTCGATAAATGATATATTTCCTAACGACATTGATAAAACGTCCCATAAGTTTCCTTCTATAACTATACAAAAACGTCCCGTGCCCGTCCCTTCACATCCAATGACAGGGCTTCTTACCAAAACAATGGTAAGATAGAAACATCTAAAGGAGGAGGAAAATAACATTTAAGACCTTAGGTAGGTTTCTCCTAGTTTCTCGCTTGCTCACAACAAAAACATTTTTACACCAACACTTTCAAGTTGAAACATTTTCAAAAGACAACGCTTTGTATGCGTTCTTATAGAGACGAGAACCATTACAAAGACACCCTTTTCAAAATCACTTTCAAAAACACATTCCACAAACATGTCTTTGAACTATTTTCAAAACAACACTTTGTACGCGCTCTTATAGAAACGAGAACCATTACAAAGACATTTTCAAAATACATTCAAAACCCACACCACAAGCACATTTTTAAATAAAAGCAAGTGATCTAGCAAGTAACTAAGACCCCGTAGATAACTACGGATGAAAAGGGTGCTAATACCTTCTCTTTTTATAACCTACCCTCCGAACTCAAGAAATAATCTCGAAAGGTATTTCCTATTCTTTTCAACCTTTCCTTATTAGATAAAAGAAAAGTCGGTGGCGACTCTTGCTAATCGCAATAATTACAATCAAACGCAAAACACCCAACTCAGTTCTCCCACCGTGTTACACCCCCGAACTCAAGAAAATATCTCAAAGGTCTTTCCTGTTCTTTTCACCCTTTCCTTATTGGATAAAAGAAAATTCAGCGGCGACTCTTGCTATCCGCAACAATTGCGATATAACACAAAACAACCAAGTCAGTTCTCCCACCGTATTACAGAACTGGAGAATCTGTTGGGGACTTCTTAAAAGTGGGGTTACCTTAGAGCTAGATCACCTTTAGATTGATTTCATTGTTTGATTTGCTTGCTTTATATTTATGGGTCCTTGTTTGGGTTTGTATTGATCCTCTACCCTGATCGGGGGAACCTTATTAGGTAAGTAGAAATAGATCATAGAGACTATGCGGGGTATACCGACATGATTGAAGTGATGGCTACGTTAATGTGACACATTTGTTGGTACCGGTAGCCCTTGAGTCTAGTCAAGGAGAATACAGGGCCGTTGTGTGGTGTCATGAAACACTAATTGACCTTAGAATCATTAATTGAACATCTTGGCCATTAGGAAGTAATGAGATAGACGACTTTGGTGCAGTCCGAAGTTGGTTGATATCGATACTACGCTCATTGAGATTGGAATTTCGAGATATTTCGGTCGCCAATAAAGACGTTTGTGCTGAAACAATGCTCGATGAAGAAAGATCAGTGATATTGAGATTCCCTAGAACCCAATTACTTTCTAGGACAAGTTGAACCAACTAAACTTCAAGAGGGTACTTACCTATGAACCTCATGCAAGCCTAAACCTAAGGACTTATTTGCTTTGTGTGTATATGTTTGTTTGTGCATAACATCATGACATTATACCATGGCATTTTGCAATAACCATTTCAAGGACCTAGAGATTTATCTCTGTCTTATTTTGTAGGACATGGCTCCCACTCACAGGAATACTGTCCAAATCAATCTCGTCAAAATGCCTCCTCAACTTAAGGAATTCGCATCAAGGGTCCCCAATGATTATCCCTTCACTAAGAAATACAGTCGTCTCATTAACTTGGTTACAACAACCTTTGAATAGGATATGGTAAAAGTGTTATTCCAATTCTTTGACCCTAAACACCATTGCTTTATCTTTCCTAATTACCAACTTGTGCCTACTATGGAAGAATTATCTCAACTCTTGGTAATTCCTATTCTTGATTAACCACCCTTCAACGGTATTGAGAGAGACCCGTGACTTGAAGAGATTGCTCGAGCTCTACATTTACCTCGGTCCGACATTGTGGCCAATTGGGAAACAAGAAGTGGTGTCAAAGGGTTTCTAGCCAAGTTTTTGTTTGAGAGGGCTCAATATTTTTGGGATGCTCTAGATTTACAAGCCTTTGAATAAGTGTTGGCTCTTATCATCTATGGGATGGTTCTATTTCCCAATCCTGACCAACTCATAGATGTGAACACAGTAAAAAATTTTCTATCTCACAATCCGATGCCTACTTTACTTGGGGATATCTTACATTCTCTTCACACTCGCACCACGAAGAGAAGAGGATTTCTTATCAGTTGCACTCCTATGTTGGCTAGGTGGTTTATTTCACACCTACCCTGATTTGTTGTGAAGAACGAGCAAGGCTTCAGATGGTCTAGTAGGTTGATGTCACTTACAGATTCTGATATTTATTAGTGTGCTCGATCTTTGGAGGACATTACTATTATTGACCATTGTGGGAAATTCCCTAATTTACCTCTACTTGGCATTAGCGGAGGTATTACCTACAATCCTTGTTTGGCCTTACGATAGTTTGGGTATGCTAGGAGGGATGGCCCTTATGATGCACTTGTATAAGGAATTGCATTCGACTACGAGAACGGTGTCCAAGGCTATCGTCAGAGATTCATACGAGATTGGGGCATGGTTAACAAGGTTGATAGCAAGACGTTGGGGCATAAGAACTCCATTCCTTTGGAGCCTTATCTCAAGTGGGTGCGAACTCTCTCCCAAAACCTCATGATGCCTTACAAAGCCATCCTACCTATCATCATGGAGCCTGTTGCCGAAGGAGATGTTCCATATACTATCTTTTATCCTGATATGCCTACTTCTCTTGAAGATTTGCAAAGAGCTTGGATTCAGCTAAAGAGGGGGCGAGACGCCTTTGAAGCCTAGTTTAATGCAAGCGAGAAGAAGACATTGGAGCTCACGAGACAAATTCATGAGGAGAGGAGCCTGAATGCCTATATTGCTCCAATGAGGAAGCATCCATAGGAAACTTGAACCACTTTTATTGTATTTTAGTTCATTTTGTTTCTTTTGTTTAAATGTAAGACCAAGAGGTATGTTGTAATCAATTTGAACTTATTAACACAATAAATTTTTGTTCCCTTTTGTCTAAACAAATTTAAATCTTCTAAGTCCTTGAAATCATTTGTATACGCATTTTCATGCATCATAACATAAACAGGTTTTCCACAACATGTTTTCTTATCTTTCTACTGTTTATTTCAGTAAGATGGATATCGAACAAACAGTGAAGGACTTGCAAGCACAGAATTCCCAGTTCCAAGCAACCTTGCTGACCCTAGCCAAGGGACAACAACAGCTGATGACGCTGTTGGCAGCCAAAAAGAAGACTAAGAAGAAGGCTCTCATCAACATGGGGAAAAGGTTTAAAGGCCCAGTCCGCCAGGTGCAAATAGTTGAAAAGTCATCCGAGGAAGACGAGAACCAGGTGGAAGAGGCAAAGAGCACCCGTGCTGGAGGTGTAAATGATCAAGCTTCCGAGGACAAAGACTACTTTGATGAATAGTACCCACCTGCCGAGGATAAATACAAGCAGTTGGAGGATAGACTAAAGGCTGTTGAAATTCAACTCGTGCCTGGATTGGATTTTGATGATTTAGGCTTAGTACCCGGGGTCGCCATTCCCCATAAGTTCAAGATACCGGTCTTTGCCAAGTATGACAGGGTTTCCTGCCATAAACTTCATCTAAGGTCTTATGTGCGCAAGATACAGACGCACACTACCGACAAAAAGCTCTGGATTCATTTCTTCCAAGAGAGTCTAGCTGGGACTCAACTAGAATGGTTCTATCAATTGGAGGGTTCCCGCATCCATACATGGGAAGATCTAGCCACTACTTTTTATCATCAGTATCAATACAATGTCGATCTGGCACCAACCAGAGTCCAACTTAAAGGTATGACAATGGGTACTAATGAGGGGTTTAAAGAGTACACACAAAAATAGTGGGATCTTGCTGGTAGGGTCCAACCACCACTAAATGACAGAGAACTAGTTGATATTTTCATGGGTACATTAACTGGCCCATATTTCAACTTGCTCATTTGGTAGCTCATCTTCCGGTTTCACTGAGTTAATTCTGACTGGCGAAAGGGTCGAGAGTGGAATCAAGAGTGGAAAAATCCCCATGGCACCTGCTTCTACCTCAAGCACTATAAAGAAACCCTTTACTGGCAAGAAAGAAGCCAATGCTATTTATGGGTCAAGGGCCCATACCAACAAGGATCACCGTCCATCTGTTAATGTTATTTTAATCTCCAACCCTCCATCTACTCAAAGAAAATCATCCAACAATCAATGTTACGAAGTTCCTCGAAGACAGTTCATGAGGATAAGCATGTCACTATCCCAAGCCTTACAACATCTATTGAAGGCCAACTTAGTGACATTGCGTGATCCACCATCCAATCCAAATACTACATCACCGAAGTACAATCTGAATTCCAAGTGCTCCTATCACTCCAACAACCCCGGGCATGATACTGATCATTGTTGGGCTTTGAAATGCATAATTCAAGACCTAATAGACAATAAAACTATTGAGTTTGATCCACCTACAACTCCAAATATGATAACTGCACCAATGCCGAACCATGGCAAAGGTGTCAATGCGATTGATGACACTACTTTTGTTTCCTTCGTTAAGGATTTGACTACTCCATTGACTATTATGAAGAAAAATTTGCTGAGACCTGGGGTGTTCCCTGGCTGTTTAAAAGATTGTGATTGATGTGATGAACAAATAAACGGATGCAAATGGCTGAAAAAAGGTGTTCAACGCCTGATAGATAATCACGAGATCCTGTTTGAAAAAGTTCATACCATCAAGAGTTTAACCAATGAAGCTGAAGACCTTTCCATAATAACAATCTCCAACAAGCCTCTTAGAATCTCCTCAAAGGGTCCTATTAGGATTTCAAATGAATCAACAATTTCTCCTTTAATAATAACTGCCCCTGGGCTGATTCCTTACTCCTCCAGCAAAGCAGTTCCATGGAACTATGGTGCCGAGGTTTATTATCATGGGATAAAACAAGATTCTTGGATTAACGAAAACGAAGTTGATGTTAATAATATTGCAGGTTCTAGTAAAGTAACAAGAACATGAAGGATCTTTTCCCTTGATATTTCACCGCCCATTACTATAACAACTCCCGTCTGCATAACCAATGGCAAGTCTAGTGCCAACACTAGAGGCAAAGAAAAAGAAGGTGAGCCTGCTGGGATAGAGGCACCTACCAAAGATACTAATGCTGAAGAGTCCTCCACTTGAGAGATGGAGGAAATCCTGAAAATCATAAAGAAGAGAGGATTCAAAATAGTAGAGCAATTGGGGAAAACCCCCTCCAAAATCTCCATGTTGTCATTGTTACTCTGTTCGGACGCTCATGCCCAAGATCTAATCAAGTTCTTGAAGAAAGCCCATGTTCCCCAAGAAACCACAGCTGACCAGTTCGAGAACTGCATAGCAAGTTTAGCGACTGAAAATGGATTAGGGTTCTCCAACACTGATTTGACTCCTATGGGAAGGAACCACAACAAAGCCTTGCATGTCTCTATTGAATGCAAGGGAACCACCCTGGAACATATCTTAATTGATACCGGATCATCTCTAAATGTGTTACCCAAAGGTACTTTGGACCGGTTAGACTGCGAAGGCCTGGTGTTAAAACCAAGTGATATTGTTGTAAGGGCTTTCGATGGGTCTAAAAGGATGGTTCATGGAGAGGTGGATCTCCCAATTAAATTTGGCTCACAGATTTTCAACTCTACCTTCCATATAATGGACATCCGTCCCGCTTACTCCTGTTTACTTGGATGCCCTTGGATACATGGGGCATGGGTAGTAACATCCACCCTTCATCAAAAATTAAAGTATCCATTCAAAGGGAAGATCGTTACTGTTTGCGGCGAAGAAGAATTTATGGTGAGCCACCTCAATTCCTTCAAGTATGTGGAAATGGATGGCGAGTTTATAGAAACTCCGTTCCAGGCTTTCGAAGTTGTTCCTCCTATGGTTGCCGTCACCAAAATCTCCTATGACATACCAAAAGCTGATAAAGTTGTGCCAAGAATGGTTTGGCTTAAGGATGCCCGTGTCGCAGTCGAAGATGGAAGCTGTACTACCTGGGGGAAACTCCCTAAGATTCTGTTTAAAGTAGACAAATTTAGATTGGGTTTCACCATCAAGGCTCAATGAGAGGTCAGGCGCACTCGCGTGGGAAAGCCACCTCTTCGCATCAGAAATTCTGAAGTAAATGTTGTCGAAGACTCTGATGATAAATGCACTTTTGAAGAATGGATCTATCCTACTTCCGGGGGAAAGCTCAACAACTGGCATGCAAAGAATTTCACTCCCATCTCCTTCATTGAGGAGTAATTACTGTTTATTGTTTTCTGTCAATTCAAGAACTTTTGTCTATAATTTTAAATTCCAAACAATGACTTTTAAGCCATGTACCTTTCCCGGGGCACTATGGTCCATTTGTTAAGGGTTTTGTTCATGTTCATTTATCATATGATCATTTAATATAAACCATTGGACCTTTTGCATTCAAATTTTGTGTTCACTGTCTTTCTTTTTCTTTATCGCATTTTTCAGTAGCCATGTGTCTTACATGCACACACACACGCACTTGCATATCCCCATCCACTCCGGATCTCATTGCCAACGACTCTACTATTTCTAGTTATGACTTCGAGTATCCAATTAACCAAGCCGAAGACGAAGGCGAGGAAGATTGTGAAATACCAGGAGAGCTAGCAAGGCTGCTGATGCAAGAGGAGAAAGCTATTCAACCTCATGAAGAGCCATTCAAAGTTATCAACCTAGGTACCGAGACAGACAGGAAAGAAGTCAAGATTGGCACCAACCTAGAAGACGGTATCAAGAGCAGATTGGCTCAGATGCTACATGATTACATTGAAGTGTTTGCTTGGTCGTATGAAGATATGCCAGGGTTGGATACCGATATTGTGGTTCATCATATGCCAACAAAGGAAGATTGCCCTCCTATTAAGCAAAAGGTTCGTCGCATGTGGCCTGACATGTCTTAAAAGATAAACGTTGAAGTTATGAAACAATTCAATGTAGGTTTCCTAGCAGTGACATCTTATCCTCAATGGGTTGCAAACGTGGTCCCCGTGCCAAAGAAGGATGGAAAGGTTCGTATGTGCGTAGACTATAAGGATTTAAATAGGGCAAGCCCAAAAGATGATTTCCCTCTACCTCATATAGACGTCTTGGTTGACAATACCGCTCAACATAAAGTCTTCTCCTTCATGGATGGATTTTTTGGCTACAACCAAATCAAGATGGCTCCCGAAGACATGAAAAATACCACCTTTGTTACACAACGGGGCACCTTTTGTTACAAGGTCATGCCGTTTAGATTAAAGAATTCAGGGGTAACATATCAAAGAGTTATGGTAGCTTTATTTCATGATATGATACATCATGAAATAAAGGTATATATGGATGATATGATTACAAGGTCGCAAGCTGAAAAAGAGCATCTCGATCACCTACATAAGCTATTTGAGAGGCTGAAGAAGTACAAGTTGAGGTTGAACCCTAATAAGTGCATATTCGGAGTAAGGTTTGGAAAGCTTCTAGGTTTTGTCATCAGTGGTAAAGGCATCAAAGTTGATCCTGCAAAGGTAAAAACCATTCAAGAAATTCTAGTTCCCCGTTCTGAAAAGGAGGTTAGAGGATTCTTGGGTCGTCTTAATTACATTGCCCGTTTGATAGACCTGAACAAGGATCCCAATGGACTATGGTTTTCGATGGGGCTTCCAACGCTTTCGGTAATGGAATTGGTGATGTGATTAATTCTCCTGAGGGTTGCTATACTCCTTTCACTTCTAGATTGTGCTTTAATTGTACGAATAACATGTTTGAGTATGAGGCGTGTATATTGGGTTTGAAGGCTGCCATTGACTTAAGGATCAAACACTTGGATGTATTCGGAGACTCTGCTCTAGTGATCAGTCAAGTCAAAGGAGAATGGGACACTAAGCATCCTAACCTTATTCCTTACAAGGAGCTTGTGTTAATCCTGATACCATACTTCGAGGAGATCACCTTTGAACATTTCCCTAGAGAAGAAAATCAGTTGGCTGACGCCTTGGCAACAATGTCTTCCATGTTCAAAGTCAAATGGGACAACGAAGCTCCCATGATTACAATCGAAAGATTCGATGAACCCGCGCACTACTATGAGCTTGACACTGACGAAGAGAAACCATGGTACCATGAGGTGAGGAGATATCTTGAAGCACAAGAGTATCCTGGAGGAGGTCCATTAATGATAAGAAGTTCTTGCAAAGATTTTCAGCCAAATTCTTTCTAAGCAATGAAATCCTGTACAAGCGCAACCATGATTCTACTCTACTCTGGTGCATTGACAAGAAGGAGGCAGAGAAAATTACGGAAGACATGCATGATGGCCTCTTTGGGACCCATTCTAGTGGATACACTATGGCCAAGAAAATCCTGAGGGCTGGTTACTATTGGTCCACAATGGAAACTGATTGTCATCATCACTCAAGGACTTGCCACAAGTGTCAAATATATGATGACAAGGTCCATGTACCTCCTATTCCTCTAAATGTCATGACTACTCGGTGGCCATTTGCAATGTGGGGTATTGACATGATTGGAGAGATCAAACCTACTGCTTCCAACGGACACCATTTCATCCTTGTTGCTATTGATTACTTTACCAAGTGGGTCGAAGCTACCTCAGTCACCAAGAACGTTGTAGCCAGGTTTATCAAGCATAACATCATCTATCGTTATGGTATCCCCGAAAGGATCATCACTAACAATGGAACCAACCTCAACAATGCTATGATTACGGAACTTTGTACTCAGTTAAAAATCAAGCATCACAACTTTTCTCCATACAGACCCAAGATGAATGGCATCGTGGAAGATGCCAACAAAAATATCAAGAAGATTATGCAAAAGATGATGGTGACATATAAAGACTGGCATGAGATGTTACCGTTTTCTCTCCAAGGCTACCGTACTTCAGCTCGAACACTAACTGGGGTAACCTCGTTCTCCTTGGTCTATGGCATGAAGGTTGTCCTACCTGTCAAAGTTCAGATTCCTTCTCTAAGGATAATGAAATAAACAAATTTAGGTGAAGAAGAATGTATTCAGGCTAGGTTGGATCAATTGAACTTGATTGACGAGAAGCGACTGACTGCTATTTGTCATGGTCAGATGTACCAAAAACGTATGATCAAGGCTTTCAAAAAAAAGATCAAGCCTCGAGTATATCAGACTGGCGACCTGGTAATAAAGCGCATCATTCTTCCATAAGGCGACCCCAGGGGAAAATGAACTCCCACTTACGAAGGACCATTTGTTGTAAAGAAAGTTTTCTCTGGAGGTGCCATGATGCTGACTACTATGGATGGCGAAGACTTCCCACATCCTATGAACACGAACATAGTTAAAAAATACTACGCATAAAATGACCCACTAGGTTGACATACTTAGGCAAAAATAAGGGCATCCTGGCAAGCCAAAGGTTCGGGCAAAAGTTAGTGATATGTGCAAAAACAATTATACACCCGGCGAGTCGAAAACCCAAAAGGGCGATTTGGGCAAAAAAGGGTATCCTGGTGGACTGAAAAACCGAAAGGGCGGTCCAGGAAAAAGTTAAGGAATAAAGCGTATAACTATGTCCCGCAAAACCTCTACAGCCAATGTTGTTACCAAGGTCCAAGTTCAATGGTCCAAGATCATTTCAATCAATCTCTTTCAACGGCAAGGAATGCTGTTCGAAGACATAGGGGCAATAGCAGAATTGGAACACAATGAGATCACTTCCACATGGCTATTTATTTTTTTCCACTTTGTATTCCTTTCGACAAATTCCTCTTACTAGGATCTCCCTCTCTTTGTACAAAAACGCCTATTCATGGGCAAAACATCAATGTAAAATATACTTTGAAGTGTAAAACTTTTTTGTTTTTTTTTTTATTTTGAGTGCAAAAAACGTCCAACGACTAAAATTGAATGAACATGTGCTTATGAACATGATTAAAATATTTAGCAAGTGTGTGCTTGTGAACAGTAACAAGCATCTCTTTAATGCAGTTGAGATATCCCCACAGAGTTATCTCATTAACATCACCCCTACAAAGTCGGATTCATGCAATCCCCAACCAAAGTTTCAATCTCCGGAAAACCCTCTTCTCAGCTGGGTTGGTCGTAAGAAGAAGCCTTGAGGATTTCTATCAAAACAAAACACCCCCCAGTAGATCATCAAATAAATAGGGTTTATTTACCTAACAAACTACAAATTACCCAGCTCGAGCTTGCTTTCAGACTATTACAAACCAATGGACAAAACCCCTTGATCCCCGGTAGAGTCATTACAATCCCCAACGGAGTCGTTACTATCCCTAAAAGTTACTACGAAACCTGGACTCGACTAGATAATAGTTTAACTTATTCAAACCACTAACAAAACTCTTCTTCCCCAGTATAGTTTACCACTATCCCTAGTGAGTTACTATGAAGCCTGGAATCCGACCAGATAACAGTTAACTTTATTCCCCCAGCAAGTTGCTGCAAAGCCTAGATCCCGACCAGATAACAACTAACTTTCATTCTCCTAGTCGAGAGTTAATTCCCCAGTAGAGTAATGGACAACCAAAACTCCTGAACTCTATTCCCCAAGCAGAAATCGACACTCCCCACATATTTTTTCTCAAGCAAAGTCAATGTTCCCTAGTGGAGTTCTCCTCAAACAAGAAAAGCAGGAATCCCAGCGGAAATATCCTAAATGAGTTCAAAGAGACACGTACTCTTCATCCCCAGCAGCATTCTGGGATTTAACTTCCCAAAACTCTCCCAACATTTTTCAAGGATCTATTTTCCTAGACAAATATACTTCAATAAGCATATCGCATTCATACACCATATCACATACATGACAAATGCACATAGAATAATCTCATTTATTTTGAGAATATCATCACGCCGTGCATACTTATGCATGCAACTAACCCTCTTCCTTGTAGGAAAAGTCAATCGAATCAAAGACCTCTTCTGGTTAGATTTATTTCTTCCAGATTAAAAACAGGCGAATCAAAGACCTCTTCTGGTTAAATTTATATCTTCCATTTAAAGACAGGAGAAACAAAGACCACTTCTGGTTACATTTATTTCTTCCAGATTAAAGACAGGCGAAACAAAGACCTCTTTTGGTTAGATTTATTTCTTCCATATTAAATATAGGCGAAACAAAGACCTCTTCTGGTTAGATTTATTTCTTCCAGTTAAAGATAGGAAAAACAAAGACCTCTTCTGGTTAGATTTATTTCTTCCAGTTAAAGATAGGCAAAACAAATACCTCTTCTGGTTACATTTATTTCTTCCAGATTAAAAACAAGCGAATCAAAGACCTCTTCTGGTTATATTTATTTCTTCCAGTTAAAGACAGACGAAACAAAGACCACTTCTGGTTACATTTATTTCTTCCAGATTAAATACAGGCGAAACAAAGACCTCTTCTGGTTAGATTTATTTCTTCCGGTTAAAGACAGGCGAAACAAAGACCTCTTCTGGTTAGATTTATTTCTTCCAGTTAAAGACAAGCGAAACAAAGACGTCTTCTGGTTAGATTTATTTCTTCCAGATTAAAGACAGGCGAAACAAAGACGTCTTCTGGTTAGATTTATTTCTTCCAGATTAAAGACAGGCGAAACAAAGACCTCTTCTGGTTAGATTTATTTCTTCTAGATTAAAGACAAGCGAATCAAATACCTCTTATGGTCAGATTTATTTCTTCTAGTTAAAGACAAGTGAATCAAAGACCTCTTCTGGTTGGATTTATTTCTTCCAGATTAAAAACAGGCAAATCAAAGACCTCTTCTGGTTAAATTTATTTCTTCCAGTTAAAGACAGGCGAATCAAAGACCTCTTCTAGTTAGATTTATTTCTTCCAGTTAAAAACAAGCAAAAGACATCTACTTATTCAGTATAAATCGACCAAAAGATTTATTCTGATACTTCTTCCATTTTCTACCAACAATCATTATGGATGACATATGTAAGCCCATCTTCAACAAAATATTCATCACTTCTCCAAATGGCATCTCTAAGGCCATTCCCGATAATCAACAAACAGTTCATTTCATACACAAGTGAGTAAAAACTTCTAAGCACTTAAGTGTTCAATCATCTTCCACCTTTAAGTCACGAACGGCGGATCCGCCAGTCTAACTCTTCATGTTTAAGGAGATTGAACAGGGGAAGCTGTTGTACCCTAAAATTTTCCCTCTCTTTTCTCAAGACATTACACAAAGGGTCTCCAATGCTCAAGGATTCTCAATAATTGATCAGACAAAATCACCTTCAAAACACTGAGACCACAAATTAAGATTTTGACTGAAAGCGGCTGATCACTGACTTTTGACCTAATACATGACTTATTAGTTTGAAACATGATCTCAAGAATTGAAATGCATCATTTTGACCTATTTTCATATCTCAAAACATTTCTCAAGATCAGTGGATTGATAGATGAAATTTAGTCAACTGATGAAAAAGTCAACTGTACACTGAAAAGTCAAATTTTGACTCTTTGGTCAACATTAAGCTTCAAAGATCAAAATTCATCAAGAAATTCAATAATATCAAACTTGATCATCAAGAAATCATGAAATCAAGAAAGTCCAAAGTCAATGTGAATGCTGTCCATGGAGAGAGAGGCTAGGTTAAAGTTGAATGTTGTCCAACGGTAGGAGCTGTAATGATATCTAACCCTACACCAACTCAACACCAAATTAATCAGTGAAGGCGGGATGCACCTAGAAGACAATTCACCAGAATAAACATGCCGTTTTCTTAGGCATTGCAGCATTTGGTTAAAGTTGACTTGGTCACTTTGAGGGATCCTCCTCAAAACCCAAACACTTCCTCTCCCCGTTACAATCCAAATGCACGATGTGTTTACCACTCCAACAGCCCGTGGCATGATACAAATGACTGTGGGGCATTGAAGAATAAAGTTCAGGACCTTATTGATGCAAAGGAATTTGAGTTTGATCCTCTTGAGACCCCCAACATGATTACCGCACCGATGCCCAAACATGACAAGGGTATCAATGTTGTTGATGATGTTATTTTTGATTCTTTCATGAATGATCTAGCTACTCCTCTTCGAGTTGTTAAGAAGAATCTGTTACGAGCCTGTTTATTTTTGGGCTGTGGTGAATATTTTTACCTTTGTGCATCCCTGCCCAATGGTTTTATGTTGCTGAAGATAGGTGTTCAACGCCTGATGAACGACAGGGAAATTCTGTTTGAAAAGACTCCCACTGTGAAAAACTTATGTGAAGATGCAAGATGTGAAGACGTGTCAATTATTACCATTTCCAACAATCCTACAAGGATCTCCTCCAAAGTTCCTATAAGGATTACCGCCAACCCTAAAGTTTCTCCCCTGATCATTACCTCTCTAGGGCCAATACCATATTCCTCTAACAAGTCTGTTCCTTGGTGTTGTACCCCAAAATTTGCCCTCCCATATTCTTCAAGATTTGCTAAGATCATGCTTCAAAATCTCCCAAGGGTTGCATAGTCCAATGGCCTCCTAACAGTCAAAAATTAAGGTTTTGGTTATGGCAAAGAAATTGAAGCTTCCAAGGGTCCAATCAAGTCCCACATGCCTATAAACATTGTCAAGCATCCATATGCCAAGTTTCAAGACTCACAGCACAAAATTGCACAGTCAAAAACCCTAATTGCTTCACAGTCAACTGCAGGGGCAAAATGGTCATTTGACAATCAAAAGTCAAAATTTTTGGTCAAAATATTATTTTGAAGCCACAAACATCATTTGATCAATTCTTGATCACGATTCTCAAGGCATGGCTCAAAAAGTCTCAAGATGCAAAAGTTTCTATTTTTGGATAGTTGGAAAAGTCAACTGCAAATTGACCAGGGCATAACTTCCACATGGTATATCAGAAAAATTCCATCCAAAGCTCATTTTGAAGAGAATGACATTTCCTACAGCTCATCTTCACACTTAAAATCCAAGAAATGCTCTCACAAAAAGTTATCAATCTCAACATTATAGGTCATTTTCAAAAGTCAACAAAAAGGCACTTTAAGTCAAAGACCATAACTTGAGATTGGTAAATCAAAATGACATGGGACCAAAGGCATTGGTTAGAGGACTTCAAGAACTTTCCAAAATGTCCAAGAACATGATCAAAGCTTAAAAATTGAGCAAGATATGCCTTGTGGAGGTTGGGAAATTTTTGGGAATTTTGAAAAGTCAACTTTGCTTCAAATGCCTCAAAATTGCTAATGGGCCTCAATTTCTTCCATGAATCATCACCCAAAGGCCATGCACGACCCATTGACCCAAAGGGGAGTTATTTTCTTATTTTTAATTAATTAATTGAGTTTTTAATCCTATTAATTCATTTAATTAAAATTAATTATGAAAAAAATACTAAAATAAAGGTTTTGAATCTTTTTGTGCAGCATATTCTCCCATTAAGAGCTCAATATTTCGTGCATCCCTCAAAAGGAAAGAATCTTCAATGATTGGCATAAGAAAGGCATGAAAAAGATTGAAAAAGATCATGAAAAATCAAATATGCAAAATCATCAATGCAAAGGATTATGGGCTTGTTTTGCCTGACCTAATCATGCTACATACATATGCAAACATAACCTAATGCAAAGAGACACAGAAGCTGCGCCTCAAACACAAGAACAACTTTGCACTTTTTTCCTAAAAATCTCAAAACTGAAAACCTAGCTAGAGCATAATTCAAGACTGCAAAACCATTCCACTACACTCCTGACACTACCAGGAAGCTATTCCAATTGAAATCAGGTCTCCACGCACAAGGAATTGGTAGAACAGATTCACTTTTCTTTCAAAATTATTCATAATCGTATTTTGAATTCCATGCATGATTAATGTCTTTTAATTGTTGAGTTATACTAACGTGATCTCTCTGAAGCTATTGGTACCATCCAATTGAATTATTAAGCCCTGTACACGAATCCACCATGAAAGCTGCTTAGGGTTTCAGAGCTCCAATTTTGGGGTTTCATTCATCTGGAAAAATTGGACAATAAGACCAGTACCATTGGAATCAGGAGATCCAAACGAATTAATCTCACTATTCACGGCCAATTTATATTGCCATATATGCTAATCACTATTTTCAGGTTCTGCACTTAGTGGGGGTTTAAAACCCCCGCTATCCATTTGTTAATTTCAGGAAAACGAAGAAGAAGGTGGACGTGTCCATACGAGACTGGGAAATTCAAATTATTCGCGCGTGTTTTTGTGTTCTACCACTAGCATCTATTCTCTCTCATAATATTCACGTCCCACTATAATATCAAGATAACGCGTTGGCTCAGCTGGTTGGTGTGTTGTCCTTCAGGTATTGGGACCTGGGTTCGATTCCCAGGTCCCCCACTTCTTCCATAATTTTTCTTGTAACATGTTTCTACGCAGCGCTTCATCAAGAGACCACCATACAACTCCATCTCCTGGTTTTCCATGTGCCCATAAATTCAATCTGATGGCTACCAACAAGCGTCCACCATGTGCCTCAGTCCATGAAGGAGCGTTCAAGCTGGAAAAGTCAATGTGGCCAGCTTTCTAATGGGCCTAAATTCCTTGCATACACCTCCAAATTGGGCAGAAACCCCCCCTTGTTTGTATTTTCTTTCTCTCATTTTTTCTCTATTATTTATTTTAATTGTTTTTCTTTTGTTTTATTTAATTCACAAAATAATTTTTATAACACAAAAAATCAGAAAAGTCAAAAATAAAATATGTTTATTTAATTTTTAATTCATTAATAGTTTTTGTAAATAAATCTTAATAATCAAATTAGTTTAATTTTAGGTTTTCAACTTTAAGGTTTTTTTCTTAAATAAACTAAAAATGTAGAAATTAGGGTTTTAGTATTTTTATTCTTTTTCTTAATAAATAACCTTTTTATTCTTATCATTATTAATTATTAATTATTTTGTAAATAAATATGCAATTAATTAATTAGGGTAAATTAGGTTAAAACTTAAACATTTTTCTTTAATAATTAAAAGCAATTTAGAACTAGGGTTTTATTTAATTTCAAATTTTAATTAATTCTCTTTATTTCCATTAAATACAAAAAACATAAAAAGTAATGTCCTTTCTTCGTTAAATAATTAATTCACTTCCAATTTCAATTTAATTTCTTTAAAGGGTCCAACGCCCTCGCACTCGATTCTAATTTCTTTTCGCACGTTTATTTTTATTTCCTTTTTTTAATATAATGTATTTGCCCCAAAGCTTTGTAATAATAATTAGGACTCCATTTATTTTCTGCATTTATTCAAAATCGGGTCTTTGTTAATTTGGCGATGTATAGACCCGCGCCTTGTAATAGCGTAGGACCTTTATTTTTCCGCATTTTAATTTCCGCACCTTTTAACTGCTAATCACATGAAAGAATGAATGGCCCAAATAAAAATCAAAGCGTAGCTCACCCCAATGCATGATCAAGATAAAACATAATTGAAAATGACACACAATTCACACACCACTCTTAAGGTACGCCTCATTGTTGCCTTGCCCCTCGAAACGTGGTCGTCGAGTATAGGACGTCTTAGTGAGTCCTTATGTCCATTGATCTAGTTGCCTCGAAACGGTTGCCTCGGAATAGTTGCCTCGGAATAAAAAGATCAATGGCATAAGGGTAGCTTCTAAGGTGTCCTACTGTTACTCTGGTGACCACACTGTCCCTACAAACGAATTGACCCGAACACCTCCAACGGTGGTGCTACCTACCTCTCAATGGTGGGATGGCACTACCTTAAGGACATTTACCCAGCCTAATTCCTTAGGGTAGGTAGATGACTCATAGATACTTGCTCTTTTCAAAAACGAAACAAAACATCTTTTCACACCGACACTTTTCAAAAAGCTTTCAAAACAACTTTTCAAACACTCTTGAGGACTGATACAAGAGTCGATCTGAAACTTTCAAAGAAAATTTTTCAAAGCCCACTCACCTTGAAAAGCAAACAAACAATTTTGAAAACACAAATGAGCAAGTATCTAAGAGCCCATGGATAACCATGGATAGAAATGGTGCTAACACCTTCCCTTTCTATAAATCTACCTCCCGAACCGAGAACAATCTCATAAGGAATTTTTCTGTGCTTTTGTCCTTTCCATATTGGAGAAAATAAAAGACGGTGGCGACTCTTGCTTCCACGACATTTCGCGAACTAGCGTTAAACAGTCAGTTCCAGATCCACCGATCACAGAACTGGCGACTCTGCTGGGGAAACTTTATAAAGTGAGGTGTACCTTAGGACTAAGATCACTTGTGTTTTCAATTGTTGTGCTTGTTTGCTTTATTATTGTGGGCTGCATCGGAGTTACATAGATCCTAACCCGGATCTGGGGATACCCTGTTAGGTAGCATAAGCTGTGAGGGACCTGTCCGGCGTAGACCGACATGGGTGAAGCAGTGGCTACGTTGGTGTGGCACCTTGGTCTGTACCGATATCCCTTGTGTCGCAACGAGGAGAATATGGGTCTTCTGAGGAGTCATTAAGCACCAACCGACCTTAGAACCTTAAATGACCCAACTTGGCCAATAGAACAGTAGCAGTATGCTACGCCCATTGAGGCTAAACTCTCGTGATGGTTCTGGCCGCAAGAAAAGATTGCGATGCTGGAGTTATGACCGACTGAGGGTAGTCAGTGATATTGGGATCCTCTAGAACCCGGTTACTTCTGATAGGACAGGTCTTAACCAACAAACTGAAAGAGGGTAATACCTAGACCCCATGCTGGCCTAAAATCTAAGGGCTCTTTTGTGTGACTTGTGTGCCTTCGTACTTGACTACTTGCATGCTTGTTATCTGACACTTGAGTTTCTTGCAGGTTTTGTTTATAGTCCTTAATTGGGACTCATAACAGGGTTTACCTACATTACCCCATGCATAGCATAACATCATACCATTGCATGCATCCCGCATAAGGACTAACCCGTTTCAAGGATCTCAAGGGCTTGTGATGCAGGTCATGATGAACCAGCATGTCTAGCAAGGGGCAAAGGGGATTTATTTTCC
The DNA here is from genome assembly GCA_948472305.1 of Vicia faba. Taxonomy (NCBI): domain Eukaryota; kingdom Viridiplantae; phylum Streptophyta; class Magnoliopsida; order Fabales; family Fabaceae; genus Vicia; species Vicia faba. Next base: position 815,452,668 of record OX451741.1, on the reverse strand, counting down.
TCTAGCCAAGGTTGTCAGGGGCTATGACCCACTCGATATGGTGAGCCTTGACACTTGAAGAAGGCCTCTCAACAATACACAGTGCCTTTCATCAAGCTACAAAATGCAGATTCTAACAAAGTTTCTTGTTTATCCCGTGAGGTCCTTGAAAACATTGCATGCATATCATACATATCATTGCATTACAGGTACCCTTGTTGCAGGTCACTTACCCCTTTTTCGCTGTTCATTTCAGCAATGGCTTCCCAACAAGATAACCAGGGCCTTCACGCTCAAGAGACTCAGTTCAAGGAGATCTTCCTAAGCCTATCCAAGGGGCAGGAAGAGTTAAGGACACTCCTCATGGGGAATCTGGCCAAGAAAAGTCCCGAAGATGACAAAGACGAACGACTGAAACGTCTACAAGCTGAGGTAGACACATTGAAAACCCAGATGCTGGGGCAAAGGGACCTTATCCAAGGCTTAGCTCGGGAGCAAGAAGAGTTGAGAATTGTGATCAACCAGCTTCAGCAAGATAGTATGAAGCAAGTAATCAAGGCTGGAGACCAAACCGGTAATCAGCCCCCAAGAAGTCAAAGGTCTGGTCCAATGAATAGACCTCTCCAAGCTGCTACCGCTTCACAGGTCCAACAACGACCTCGCCAAGAACAACGGGATGACCAGAGCAAGCCAGACAAGCCTAAAAGGCAGTTCACCAAGCTCAACGTGTCACCGTCTCAAGCTTTACAACAATTGTTGAGGTTGAATCTGGTGACGTTAAGGGACCCTCCTAAGAATCTCAACACAACCTCCCTAAAGTACAATCCTGAGGAAAGATGTGCATACCACTCTGACAGTCCAGGACATGACACCGATGACTGCTGGGCTCTGAAAAATAAGATCCAAGATCTGATTAATGAAAGAGCTGCGGATTTCACCCAGATGGGCCAGGCTGAATGCTCCTGCCATCCCTACAAGATGCACCAGTCGAAGTAACAAACCCTGAGACTAGAAGACTTGTGTTCATTAGAATTTTTCAAGTTGTGATTTTCTTTTGATTGTTCAAACATCTATTCATGTTAAACATTATTATTTCATTAGTGCACTACACATGTCTGTTTTGAAGTAATTATTTCGTATTCACTATTTAAAATTGCTTTCATTTTTGTGATGATTCAATGCTCGATTAATAATTCTAAGCCTCGTGAGGGAGGATGACGAAAACGATACCACGATCTTTACAGTATGCTTTTGAACAGACCCCGCTGATGAAGTACATGCATTGTTTCAAATCCCTAAACACTGGAGTTATAAGGAAGATAATCCCTCGTCAACCCCCCTGAGCCAAAGAAGTAGGAGTTTTTCTTTTCGAAATTTAAAACCCTTAATCATAACCTGGGGCAGGGTAGTCTCTCAGTTGATCCAAGTGCATAACAAATGGCACCAAAGAGATCCTTACAAAAAAAAGAAGACAGTGATGATTCCGAATAATCATAAGGATAGGCAGTCATTATATCTCAAAAATAAAAACCCAATAAGTCAAAACCTATGAAGGAGACTTACAAAACTGGGGCATCCCGCTGACTGTAACCACAAAAGAAACAATTCAGGTAAAATTTAGGGATAATAAAATCAAAAAAGAAAGAGGTCTTACAAACCTTAAACTAAACAAAAATGACGGCCTATTCAAAATAAATTGTCAAATATCCGAACCATCACTGGAATATCCGAGCAAAGACTCAAACAAGGTCTAACGCACGATCAGCTGAGTTTAGGTTTGAAGAACATCACGAAGAACGGGTGGGTACAGATAATTTGAGCCTTTATCCTTTGTTTCTTAAACCATGAACCAGGCCACGCTACAACCTTTAAAAAGTCCTAGCTGAAGCATGGGCTAGTTCAAAAGCATACTGTTACAAAGGTATCCTGACTCCTTAAGGCTTGCGGTAAAATAACGAGTTGACATCACTGTTTACAAAAAAAAAATCACTGGTTTTACTGAAAAATACATTTTTCAAAAACTTCAAGACAGACATAAGCGTTGCATTTTTAACATAACCTTGTCTGCATATGACTTCTTGTTTGAACAGTAGAGAGATTTGCACGACGAATATCCAGTGAACAAAATCTTCTCAACAAAAGCTCAAACGGAAGAAGCACTTCCAATCAAGGGGCAGACATGACCATGGTCTATTATCTGGGGCAGTCCAATCAAGATTCGGAGAATCTCTCAAAGGCCAAACAGCCTGGGGCAAATCTCCGCCTAGATCACTTGGGGCACTCCAGCAACGAATCTTGCCTGATTAAACATCTTCTGGGGTATGGCAAAACACTTCTAACAGGGGTAACTCCCTACATTCTGAGAGCGTGGATATAGTCAAACAAAATACTACGCATAATCAAAGACCCGCTAGATTGACACACCTAGGCAAAAATAAGGGCTTCCCGGTGAACCAAAAGGGTTCGGGCAAAATAAGGGATGAAATAAAAAAATCTGTACACCCGGCAAGTCGAAAACCTGAAAAGGCGGCTTGGGCAAAAATGGGTATCCCGGTGGACTGAAAACCCGAAAGGGCGGTCCAGGCAAAAGTTAGGGATCAAAAGCGTACGACTATGTCCCGGTATCTCGTCACTTGCCTACCAGAAGAAGGTTCATTAATCAGCAGTTATCAAGCACCTCCTAGGTCTTTTCTCCCACATTAGAAACAGGGGCAGTAATGAATTGTCTAAGCGATCTAATTGCTCTGTCCACAAAATACCAAGGTAAGTTCAGCCGAAGAACATAACCAATATACCTTAATTCCCCAGAGAGTGAGCCAGCAAGTCAATGCACTCTCCCCAAGCAAAGCTATATTATCAGCCTTAAGGAAGTTGGGTATCCCCAGCAGGTCTCAACATTCCTCAGCGTAATATACGAACATTCCTAACAAGCATCCCTGACAGTCTTGGTCTAAGATTGTTCCCCGGCGGTATATCAGACATTCAGCGGAGTCACTTCCCCAGTACATATCAAAAACTTTCCCCAGGAAAGTCCAGTCTGAAGATTTCCCCAGGAAAGCTGAATCATCTCCCCAGCAGGAAGCTCATCCCCAGTAGATTCTGGAAGCTTCCCCCCTGCAGAGTACGAACGCTCTCCCCCGGCTTTATTTAAAGGTTATTTCCCTACCAGGATATAACTGGGTTATCCTCAGCCAAAAGCCACAGAAAGATCGTCCCCGACGAAGTCTTCCTATCCCCAGCGGAGTCTATCAAAACTTCCAACATAACAACGGTATCCCCATCGAAGTTATCATCAACATCCCAGCAAAGTACCTCTCTTCCCACAGAGTATTGTTCCCCAGCAAGGTCGCTAGGATAATTTTCCCCTGCAGAGTATTCTATTAGCCAAGTTTATTCCCCAACAGAGTCATCTTCTCCTACCGGTATCCTTGCAACCATCACTCCCCAGTGGATACAAAAGTGCTACATCAGCCCAGGATTTAACTCCCGACATTCGTCAAGGATATATTCTCCTAGACGAAAATACATTCATAAACATCACATCACATACATCATGATACATGCATAAACGCATCACACCATACAATCTCATTTATATTGAGAACATCATTGCTTGATCCATATCATGCATCGCATATGACTGACCTTTACCTTTCAGGAAAGATCCAGTTAAGTTCTCAGCTATGTTCAAGACCTCCTCTGGTTCGGTTAAATCGATTCCTAAAGATTTTTATGATGCCGATCCAGTCAAAGGCCTTCTCTGGTCCAGTTAAATCGATTCCTAAAGATTTTCCTGATGAAGATCCAGTTGAAGATTCCAAGACCTTGCCTGGTTCAGTCAAATCGATTTCTAAAGATTTTTCTGATGCCGATCCAGTCAAAGGCCTTCTCTGGTCCAGTTAAATCGATTCCTAAAGATTTTTCCTGATGAAGACCCAGTTGAAGATTCCAAGACCTCGCCTGGTTCAATTAAATCGACTCCTAAAGATTTTTCTGATGCCGATCCAGTCAAAGGCCTTCTCTAGTCCAGTTAAATCGGTTCCTAAAGATTTTCTTGATGAAGACTCAGTAGAAGACATCCAAGGTTCTCTCATCGTTACTGTTGAGGTAGTAATCGCCCAAGGTTCTCTCATCGTTACTGTTGAGGTAGTAATCACCCAAGGTTCTCTCATCGTTACTGTTGAGGTAGTAATCGCCCAAGATTCTCTCATCGTTACTGTTGAGGTAGTAATCGCCCAAGGTTCTCTCATTGTTACTGTTGAGGTAGTAATCGCCTAAGGTTCTCTCATCGTTACTTTTGAGGTAGTAATCGCCCAAGGTTCTCTCATCGTTACTGTTGAGGTAGTAATCGCCCAAGGTTCTCTCATCGTTACTGTTGAGGTAGTAATCGCCCAAGATTCTCTCATCGTTACTGTTGAGGTAGTAATCGCCCAAGGTTCTCTCATCATTACTGTTGAGGTAGTAATCGCCCAAGGTTCTCTCATCGTTACTGTTGAGGTAGTAATCGCCCAAGGTTCTCTCATCGTTACTGTTGAGGTAGTAATCGCCCAAGGTTCTCTCATCGTTACTGTTGAGGTAGTAATCGCCCAAGGTTCTCTCATCGCTACTGTTGAGGTAGTAATCGTCCAAGGTTCTCTCATCGTCCCATTGAGGTAGTAACCATCCCTGATTCATTCATCACCTTTTGAAGCTCCAGACTCGATTCCTGTATCTCGCCAGGGCATGTCCGAAGAGTTCAAAGATTCGATGCCTATATCCAGCCAGGGCGCGTCTATATAAAGAATTTTAAGGTCAACTCCTGTAACAGGCCAGGTAATTATCTTTCTTTTTTCAGGTACGCAAGTTCTCGCTAAGGAATCTCTTACGCGATCGATAAGCCCATCTCCACAACTATCTATTGTAGTTCCAAATGGCATCTATAAGCCCATTCCCGACAAGGTTTTGTCACACTTTCAGATGGCATCTATAAGCCCATCCTCCTATCCATCATCTCTTCCAAATGGCATCTATAAGCCCATTCCCATCATCACACTGCTAACATGTGAGCGCAAATTTCTGGGCACTCTAGTGTTCAATCATCTTCCACCTTCGGCTTACGAAAGGCACGCCAGCCAATCTACATCCTCAGGTCTAAGAAGATTGAACAGGGGCAACTGTTGTACCCCAAAATTTTCCCTCCCATATTCTTCAAGATTTGCTAAGATCATGCTTCAAAATCTCCCAAGGGTTGCATAGTCCAATGGCCTCCTAACAGTCAAAAATTAGGGTTTTGGTTCTGGCAAAGAAATTGAAGCTTCCAAGGGTCCAATCAAGTCCCACATGCCTATAAACATCGCCAATCATCCATATGCCAAGTTTCAAGACTCACAGCACAAAATTGCACAGTCAAAAACCCTAATTGCTTCACAGTAAACTATAGGGGCAAAATGGTCATTTGACAGTCAAAAGTCAAAATTTTTGGTCAACATCTTATTTTGAAGCCACAAACATCATTTTATCAATTCTTGATCATGATTCTCAAGGCATGGCTCAAAAGTCTCAAGATGCAAAAGTTTCTATTTTTGGACAGTTGGAAAAGTCAACTGCAAATTGACCAGGGCATAACTTCCACATGGTTTATCAGAAAAATTCCATCCAAAGCTCATTTTGAATAGAATGACATTTCCTACAACTCATCTTCATACTTCAAATCCAAGAAATTCTCTCACAAAAAGTTATCAATCTCAACATTATAGGTCATTTTCAAAAGTCAACAAAAAGGCACTTTAAGTCAAAGACCATAACTTGAGATTGGTAAATCTAAATGACATGGGACCAAAGGCATTGGTTAGAGGACTTCAAGACCTTTCCAAAATGTCCAAGAACATGATCAAAGCTTAAAAATTGAGCAATATATGCCTTGTGGAGGTTGGGAAATTTTTGGGAATTTTGAAAAGTCAACTTTGCTTCAAATGCCTCAAAATTGCTAATGGGCCTCAATTTCTTCCATGAATCATCACCCAAAGTCCATGCACGACCCATTGACCCAAAGGGGAGTTATTTTCTTATTTTTAATTAATTAATTGAGTTTTTAATCCTATTAATTCATTTAATTAAAATTAATTATGAAAAAAAATACTAAAATAAAGGTTTTGAATCTTTTTGTGCAGCATATTTTCCCATTAAGAGCTCAATATTTCGTGCATCCCTCAAAAGGAAAGAATCTTCAGTGATTGGCATAAGAAAGGCATAAAAAAGATTGAAAAAGATCATGAAAAATCAAATATGCAAAATCATCAATGCAAAGGATTATGGGCTTGTTTTGCTTGACCTAATCATGCTACATACATATGCAAACATAACCTAATGCAAAGAGACACAGAAGCTGCGCCTCAAACACAAGAACAACTTTGCACTTTTTTCCTAAAAATCTCAAAACTGAAAACCTAGCTAGAGCATAATTCAAGACTGCAAAACCATTCCACTACACACCTGACACTACCAGGAAGCTATTCCAATTGAAATCAGGTCTCCACGCACAAGGAATTCGTAGAACAGATTCACTTTTCTTTCAAAATTATTCATAATCGTATTTTGAATTCCATGCATGATTAATGTCTTTTAATTGTTGAGTTATACTAACGTGATCTCTCTGAAGCTATTGGTACCATCCAATTGAATTATTAAGCCCTGTACACGAATCCACCATGAAAGCTGCTTAGAGTTTCAGAGCTCCAATTTTGGGGTTTCATTCATCTGGAAAAATTGGACAATAAGACCAGTACCATTGGAATCAGGAGATCCAAACGAATTAATCTCACTATTCGCGCCCAATTTATATTACCATATATGCTAATCGCTATTTTCAGGTTCTGCACTTAGTGGGGGTTTAAAACCCCCGCTATCCATTTGTTAATTTCAGGCAAACGAAGAAGAAGGTAGACGTGTCCATACGTGACTGGAAAATTCAAATCATTCGCGCGTGTTTTTGTGTTCTACCACTAGCATCTATTCTCTCTCATAATATTCACGTCCCACTATAATATCAAGATAACGCGTTGGCTCAGCTGGTTGGTGTGTTGTCCTTCAGGTATTGGGACCTGGGTTCGATTCCCAGGTCCCCCACTTCTTCCATAATTTTTCTTGTAACATGTTTCTACGCAACGCTTCATCAAGAGACCACCATACAACTCCATCTCCTGGTTTGCCACGCGCCCAGAAATTCAATCTGATGGCTACCAACAAGCGTCCACCATGTGCCTCAGTCCATGAAGGAGCGTTCAAGCTGGAAAAGTCAACGTGGCCAGCTTTCTAATGGGCCTAAATTCCTTGCATACACCTCCAAATTGGGCAGAAACCCCCCCTTGTTTGTATTTTCTTTCTCTCATTTTTTCTCTATTATTTATTTTAATTGTTTTTCTTTTGTTTTATTTAATTCACAAAATAATTTTTATAACATAAAAAATCAGAAAAGTCAAAAATAAAATATGTTTATTTAATTTTTAATTCATTAATAGTTTTTGTAAATAAATCTTAATAATCAAATTAGTTTAATTTTAGGTTTTCAACTTTAAGGTTTTTTTCTTAAATAAACTAAAAATGTAGAAATTAGGGTTTTAGTATTTTTATTCTTTTTCTTAATAAATAACCTTTTTATTCTTATCATTATTAATTATTAATTATTTTGTAAATAAATATGCAATTAATTAATTAGGGTAAATTAGGTTAAAACTTAAACATTTTTCTTTAATAATTAAAAGCAATTTAGAACTAGGGTTTTATTTAATTTCAAATTTTAATTAATTCTCTTTATTTCCATTAAATACAAAAAACATAAAAAGTAATGTCCTTTCTTCGTTAAATAATTAATTCACTTCCAATTTCAATTTAATTTCTTTAAAGGGTCCAACGCCCTTGCACTCGATTCTAATTTCTTTTCGCACGTTTATTTTTATTTCCTTTTTTTAATATAATGTATTTTCCCCAAAGCTTTGTAATAATAATTAGGACTCCATTTATTTTCTGCATTTATTCAAAATCGGGTCTTTGTTAATTTGGCGATGTATAGACCCGCGCCTTGTAATAGCGTAAGACCTTTATTTTTCCGCATTTTAATTTCCGCACCTTTTAACTGCTAATCACATGAAAGAATGAATGGCCCAAATAAAAATCAAAGCGTAGCTCACCCCAATGCATGATCAAGATAAAACATAATTGAAAATGACACACAATTCACACACCACTCTTAAGGTACGCCTCATTGTTGCCTTGCCCCTCGAAACGTGGTCGTCGAGTATAGGACGTCTTAGTGAGTCCTTATGTCCATTGATCTAGTTGCCTCGAAACGGTTGCCTCGGAATAGTTGCCTCGGAATAAAAAGATCAATGGCATAAGGGTAGCTTCTAAGGTGTCCTACTGTTACTCTGGTGACCACACTGTCCCTACAAACGAAATGACCCGAACACCTCCAACGGTGGTGCTACCTACCTCTCAATGGTGGGATGGCACTACCTTAAGGACATTTACCCAGCCTAATTCCTTAGGGTAGGTAGATGACTCATAGATACTTGCTCTTTTCAAAAACGAAACAAAACATCTTTTCACACCGACACTTTTCAAAAAGCTTTCAAAACAACTTTTCAAACACTCTTGAGGACTGATACAAGAGTCGATCTGAAACTTTCAAAGAAACTTTTTCAAAGCCCACTCACCTTGAAAAGCAAACAAACAATTTTGAAAACACAAATGAGCAAGTATCTAAGAGCCCATGGATAACCATGGATAGAAAGGGTGCTAACACCTTCCCTTTCTATAAATCTACCTCCAGAACCGAGAACAATCTCATAAGGAATTTTTCTGTGCTTTTGTCCTTTCCATATTGGAGAAAATAAAAGACGGTGGCGACTCTTGCTTCCGCGACATTTCGTGAACCAGCGTTAAACAGTCAGTTCCAGATCCAGCGATCACACTTGGAATTATGGAGCTGACGTATACTACCATGGCATCAAGCAGGATCTATTGGCTATCAAGAATGAAGTTACTGAATATATTGATCCTAACATTGACAATATTGTTGGGACCAGTAAGGTTACCAGAAGTGGAAGGATTTTCTCTCCAGAAATCTCTCCAAAGACTATTGCTACTCCTGTTGCTACCCCTGCTGCTGAGTCAACTGAGGCTCGGGGAAAAGAAGTACTGAGTGGGCCTGCCCGGATGGAGGCACCAAAAGAAACCATTCCCGAGGCCTCCAAGCAAGAAATGGAGGAAATTTTAAAGATCATACGAAAAAGTGACTACAATGTTGTGGAATAGTTTGGGAAAACCCCCTCCAAAATTCAATGCTAGCTTTGTTGTTGTGCTCTGAAGCCTATGCTAAAGCTTTGGTGAAGTTTCTGAAGTCTGCTCATGTGCCACAAGAGACTTCTGCCAACCAATTTGAGAACTGTGTTGCCAGTCTGACTGCTGATAATGGACTAGGCTTCTCCGATGCTGATCTGACTCCTGAGGGAAGAAAACATAACAAGGCCCTACATGTCTCCATCGAATGCAGGGGCACTACTCTATCTCATGTGTTAGTTGACACCGGTTCATCTCTGAATGTCCTACCCAAGGGTGCCTTAGATATATTAGATTGTGAAGGTCTTACATTGAAACCCAGTAACATTGTGTGAGGGATTTTGAAGGTTCTAAAAAAGTGGTACATGGGAGGTGGACATCCCAATTAAAGTTGGTTCCCAAATCTTTGACTCCACTTTCTATGTGATGGACATTCTCCCGACTTACTCCTATTTACTTGGACACCCTTGGATTCACGGGGCAGGTGTTGTCACCTCCATATTGCATCAAATGTTGAAATATCCTGTAAACAGAAATATTGTTACAGTCTGCGGTGAAGAGGAGTATATGGTGAGCCACCTGAATTATTTTAGGTATGTCGAGATGGACGGCGAATTAGTTAAAACTTCGGGTCATGATTTTGAAGAGGTTCCTCAAACGATTGCTGTTACCAAAGCTGCTAATGTTGTTCCATAGAGTACCAGGCCTCCACTGAAGATGGCTTCTCTGAAGGATGCCAAGGTCGCGGTTGAAGAAGGTGGAGGTACTATTTGAGGCCAACTCCCTGACATTCCCTATAAGTCTGGAAAGTTTGGTTTTGGTTTCACTTCAGGAGCTCAAAGGGTGGTCCGTCGTGCTTGCGCCGAAAAACTACCACTACGCATCAACAACCATGGAGTCAATGTTGTGGAAGACGCTGACGCTGGCAGTAATTGTGACTTGGATAGTTAGATCTTCCCTACTACCAACAGTGGACTCAATAATTGGACGGCTAGAGAATTTGTGCGAATCTATTTTATCCAGGAGTAAATGTTCTTTTATGTTATTGGGATATGTAATTTTTGAACAAATTAAACTCTAAGCCTTGTGTCTTACCCGAGGCAGAATGGTCTATTTGTGAGGGTTATCATACTTCATTTTCGTATGTCATTTTAATAAATCATTGGACGTTTTGCATTCAAAGCTTGCACTCTCTGCTTTTCTTTTTGCTTTATTTTTCAAAATAGCTATGTGCCCTTACACACACCGATATATCAAATTGCAGATACACATCCACCATGGATTCCATTGATAACAGTTCTGATATTGCCAGTTATGACTTTGAAAATCCGATCTACCAAGCCGAGGACGAAGGTGAGGAATATTGTGAAGTACTGGGAGAGCTTGCTAGACTATTACAGTAAGAGGAAAGAGAAATACAACCTCATGAAGATCCAGTCGAGGTAGTAAACTTAGGTACGGAGGAGAACAAAAAGGAAGTCAAGATAGGTGCCAACTTGGAGAGTGGTGTCAAAGAACGGTTAATCCAGATGTTATGCAACTATGTCGAGATATTTTCTTGGTCATACAAAGACATGCCGAGGCTTGATACTGATATTGTAGTTCATCGTCTGCCAACAAAAGAAGAATTCCTTCCAGTGAAGCAAAAGGTTCGTTGTATGCGTCCTAAAATGTCAGAAAAGATCAAGGCTGAAGTCATGAAATAGTTTAATGCTGGGATTTTAGCTGTTACTTCCTATCCATAATGGGTTACAAACATGGTGCCAGTACCCAAGAAGGACGATAAGGTACACATGTGTGTGGACTACAGGGATTTGAATAGGGCGATCCCCAAATATGACTTTCCACTTCCTCATATTGACAGTCTGGTTGACAACACCTCTCAGCATAAGATATTCTCCTTCATGGATGGCTTCTCCGGTTATAATCAGATTAAAATGACACCTGAGGACATGTAGAAGACTACCTTCGTTACACATTGGGGCACCTTCTATTACAAGGTTATGCCATTTTGATTGAAGAACATCAGGGTAACCTATCAGCATGCTATGGTAGCATTGTTCGATGATATGATCCATCACGAAATAGAGGTCTATGTTGACGACATGATATCCAGGTCTCAGACTGAAGAAGAGCACCTTTATCACTTGTAAAAACTGTTCGAAAGGCTGAAGATGTACAAGTTAAGACTGGACCCGAACAAGTGCACCTTTGGAGTAAAATCTGGTAAGCTCCTAGATTTCGTAGTCAGTGGCAAAGGTATTGAGGTAGATCCTGCAAAAGTTAAAGATATTCAAGAGATGCCAACTCCCCACACCGAGAAGGAAGTTAGAGGTTTCTTGGGATGTCTAAAATACATTTCCAGATTCATTTCCCACCTAACTGTTACTTGTGAACCAATCTTCAAGCTACTGAAGAAAGGCCAAGTAGTGAAATGGAATGACGATTGTCATATAGCCTTTGACAGAATCAAGGAATATCTTCAAGAACCTCTAATTTTGATGCCACCAGTTGAAGGAAGACCTCTAATCATGTATCTAATAGTGTTAGAGAATTCAATGGGGTGTGTGTTGGGGAAACATGACGAGTCTGGTGGAAAAGAGCATGCAATATACTACCTTAGCAAAAAGTTCACCGACTGTAAAACAAGATACTCACTACTCGAGAAAACTTGTTGCGCTTTGGCATGCTCTGCTCGCCAAGTATACATATACTCTACCTTGGTAATCAACCAGATTAAGGGAGATTGGGATATGAAGCATCCTAATCTCATTCCTTACCGAGAGCATGTGTTGGAATTGATCCCGTATTTTGAAGAAATTACCTTTGAACATATTCCACGAGAAGAAAATCAGTTAGCAGACGCGCTAGCTACTAAGTCATCCATGTTCAAGGTCAGATGGGATAACGAAGCCCCTCAGATCACTATTGAAAGATTATAAGAACCGACATACTATTGTGAGGTTGATACCGAGGGAGTAGAGGAAAAGCCTTGGTTCCACGAGGTGAAAATGTATCTCGAAGCCCAAGAATACCCTGAGGGGGCACCCATCAATGACAAGAAGTTTCTAAGAAGGTTCTCTTCCAAGTTCTTCCTTAGTAATGAAATTCTCTATAAACGCAACCATGACTCAACTCTGCTTCATTGTGTAGACAAGAAATAAGCTGAGAAGATCATGAAGGATATGCATGAAGGTATATTTGGTACCCATTCTAATGGGCACACAATGGCTAAGAAGATTCTAAGGGTAGGTTAATAATGGTCCACTATGTAAATAAATTGTCATCATCACTCCCAGACTTATCACAAATGCCAAATCTGTGCTGACAAAGTATATGTGCTTCTGGTTCCTTTAAACATCTTGACTACTCCTTGGCCGTTCGCAATATGGGGAATTGACATGGTTGGAGATATTAGACCTACTGCTTCTAATGGACATCGCTTCATCCTTGTTGCCATCGATTACTTCACGAAGTGGGTCGAGGCAGCCTCATTCGCTTCTGTTACCAAGAATGTTGTGGCTCGGTTCATCAGACATAACCTAATTTGTCGGTATGGTATGCCATAAAGAAGCATCACATATAATAGTACCAATCTCAATAGTACTATGATCACCGAGATCTGTATGCAATTTAAGATCCAACATCATAACTCTTTTCCTTACCGATCGAAGATGAATGGCACTGTGAAAGCCGCCAATAAGAATATAAAGAGGATTATACAGAAGATGACGGTAACATATAAAGACTGGTATGAGATGTTACTATTTTATCTTCATGGCTACCGTACCTTAGTACACACGTCAACAGGGGCAACCCCATTTTCTCTCGTCTACGGTATGGAAGCTATTTTACCTGTCGAAGTCCAGATTCCTTCCCTGAGAATTATGAAGGATGCAGGTTTAAACAAAGACGAATGGATTCAGACTCGACTTGACCAATTGAACCTGATTGATGAGAAGAGGCTCGCGGCTGTTTGTCATGGTCAGATGTACCAGAAACGTATGATCAAAGCTTTTAACAACACTACGCCAAAAAAGACCTATGAAAGCGCTTTTTTTTGCACTTTAGCAGCGCTTAAAAACGCTGCCTATGGTGGCGCTTCCGTAGGTATAGACAACGTTTTTTTAACGAAAAAGCGCTGCCTATGATGGCCCTGCTGTAGGTATAGACAACGCTTTTTTTATTATGAAAAAGCGCTGCCATATGTATTCTTTAGCAACGCCTTTCCCTGGAAAAACGCTTTCTAAGGTAGGCCTCTAGCAGCGCTTTTTCCTTAAAAAACGCTTTCTATTGACCCCTGTTGTACCCCAAAATTTGACCTCCCATATTTCTTAAAACATTGCAAGAAAGATCTCCAAGTAGTTCAAGGTAGTCCAAGGGTTGACCAAACAAACTCTCTCCTAAGGCAGTCTACCCCAAATTAGGGTTTCATGTTGCATCAAGATACTGGAGTCCAAGTGGTCCCAAATGCTCAACATTGTCCTAATATGTTCTCAAGGTCATCCATGTCAAGTTTCAAGCCTTGCAGAGGAAGTTTGCTCAGTCAATTGCTCAAAAGTCCAAAAAATCGACTGTGCTAGGGCAAAAGTCAACTGTGTCCCACATACAGTCAAACTTCAAGATTTTTTGTCAACATCCTCATTTTGAAGTATATTTCATCATTTGATCAAGGGTTGATCATGATTCATCAAGGATTTCTCACAATTCATCAAGATTCAAAAGTTGCTAAATTAGGGTTTTGTAGGAAAAGTCAACTCAACTTTGACCAAGCATAACTTTCTCATACTTTATGATAAATGACCCATACAAATCTCATTTTTAAGAGTATGAAATTCCCTACAATCCATCTTCATCTCCCAAGTTAAAAATATGCACTCACAAGAAGTTATGAATTCGGACATTATAGGTCATTTTTGAAAAGTCAACAAAAACACCTTTTTTGTCAAAGCTTCATACCTGAGAATGGAATATAAATATGAGACGAAACCAAACGGTTGATTAGATGACATCTCAAGATTTCTAAAAAGTCCAAGAACACCTCCAAAGAGTCAAAATTGAGGAAGTTATGCATTGTTGAAGTTGGACTTTTTTGCAAAATTGCCAAAAGTCAGCTATCCCCAAAACATCAAATTTTGCCAAATGGGCCCATTCTTTTTCACTTGTTTTGAGTTGGAATTGTAGCCCACGTGCTCCAACCTTGGCCATGTGTCCATATCATATTTTTATTAATTATTTTGATTTTATTTGAATTAATTTGATTTAAATCAAAATAAATCAAATAAAAATCCAAAAGCATTGATAACAAAGATTTTATGGTGATTTCAAGTTTCATTATACAGCTTGCCATCATCAAACTCGTATCAAGGCATAAGTGTACAAAAAGATGGGAATTGGATCAAATTTGGAAGGTTGTTAAAGGAGGATCAAATCAAATTCAAAGTCATTAATGGAGAGAGATTTGGACAGAGTTTGCTACCCTAATACATTGTACATTACATAAGGGTCGTGTGCATATCAAAATAAGGGTAAGAGATTAGATAGAGAGCAAGAACAAAATTTGCAAAAATACCAAAAAAGTGTGAGATCGAAACAGGACTTAGAAGCAGTTTCAAGGCTTGGCAATTGTCCCAATCGTCTCCTGGCAATCTCCACAAGCGAAAACAAGCAAAACCACGCGTTTTCAAGCCTCCCAATGCACTGTAAGTCGCTCACGGAACCACCATCTTCTTGATTTCGAAAAGCTTCATTCTTGCATCTATAATGAAAAATAATTGCATATTCTGGATCACCATATCATTTGCTAGCTTTTTGTAATAACCAATTTCATTCATATGCCTTATATCGTGAATCACCATGGTTATGGTTTCTTGGAGTTTTTTAGGGGTTTTGTTTTCAGGTACAATTAGCCTACATAATGGACATGGTTGTGATCAGAAGAAGGAGAGGAACTCAACCATGGTCTTAGAGTTCATTTACATGGCTTGTACGAGATTTTAAGGATGCTTGGTTTGTAGTGACGGACATCTGTCCGTGGGTATAGCCCCTTTGATTTTTAGCAACGGTTCAAGGAAGGGGACAATGAGTTGTCATCCCCCCATTCGTCCATTCAAACAGCGCGCGCTTTTTTATTATTTTCTGTCCATTGGATTTTGTTTTATATGTTATGTTTTATTTATATTATACTAACAAATAGAAGCATGTGATCCAGTGGCAAGCGTGGAGTGGATATCCCTTCAGGACCTGGGTTCGAATCCCAGGTCCCCATGTTTTTCTCTATAATATTTTCTTTCAAATAATCATATGCATGCAGGAACTTGATGTCTACCATATGCCTTCCTCATCAATGTGCCAGATGGCCAGATGGCCAGATCTGGTGGTCAAGCATTGAAGGCACACCATAGGCAGGTCAACGCACATACACTGGATTACAAAAAGTCCAATGGACCAGCATCAAATGGGCCAGAATAATTGCTGTTGACACCCTCAAAATCAGGCCCATCTCACTCTTTCTCTTATATTTTGTTTATTTTATTTAATTATTCTATTTTATTTAATTTGTTTACTAACCAATAAATTAATTTTCTTTTCTA
The DNA here is from genome assembly GCA_948472305.1 of Vicia faba. Taxonomy (NCBI): domain Eukaryota; kingdom Viridiplantae; phylum Streptophyta; class Magnoliopsida; order Fabales; family Fabaceae; genus Vicia; species Vicia faba. The sequence goes on along the minus strand of OX451741.1, from coordinate 815,436,781 downwards.
TCAAAATCACAAAAAATATTTTTTTTCCAATTAAAATAAGAACTTTTATTTTTTCATTAATAAATATTAACTAATTTAATTAGGATATTAATTAGGCAACTTTAATTTACTTTGCAAATATTTAAAATTAATTAGAAATCATTAGGTTTTAACTCTAATTTAATTATTTTATTTTCTTTCCTAAATTAACAAAAACTCCAAAAATATGTCATTAATTATTTTTCATTAATTAATTAATTTAATATTTAATTTAGAACTTAATTTTAGGTTTTAATTCCTTTTCTTAAAAATAAAAACAACGAAAACATTTTCTTTAATTAAAAGGGTCAAAACCCTAATTTCTCATTCGATTTAATTTTGCATCGCGCGTTTTATTTACCCAATTGATGTATCAGCTTTTATTTTATTTTTAAAGGGTTGTTTTTGGCGATGTAAATACCCGACGCCTTGTAATAGTTAGTTTAAATTCCGCACTTTAATTTATGCAAATATTCAACTGCTAGATGTTTGATAATAGGGTTTGCATGACAAGAATGAATGTTTAATCTTAAAACAGTTAGATCACCTTAAACATGTGCAAAGATAAAATAATCTGAAATCAACACACTCGCACATGCGCACTCCTAGGGTACACTCCCACTTGGTCGCCTTTGTAAACGGTCATTGAGTATAGGTTGTTTTAGAGGTCGCCCTCTTGTCTAAAAGATCATAAGTTGCCTCGGAAAGGTTGCCTCGAATATTGTTGCCTCAGACAAATGATCTAAGACATTAGGATTACCGCTAAGCCAATCTAACATTGCTTTAGTGACTGTATGCCCCCCTTTCGAATTGACCCTCAAACTCCAACGACGGTGCTACCCACTCACTAATAGTGGGATAACATTGTCTAAAGGAATTTAGCATAGAACGATTCCTTTTTCGAGTAGGTAGATTAGTTCTTAGATACTTGCTCAAATAAAACAAAACTTTTTCACACTTACACTTTTACAAACAAGTTTTCAAAAACACTTCATTACACTCTTGAGGACAGAAGCAAGAGTTAAATTGAAGTTAAAACAAAAACTTTTCAAAATCCACAAACACAAAGAAAACAATTTTGAAAACAATGAGCAAGTACCTAAGAGCCCGTAGATAACTACGGATAGAAAGGGTGCTAATACCTTCCCTTTCTATAATCTACCCCCCGTACTCAGAAACATCTCGAAAAAGGAATTTTTCTGTGCTTTTTTCCTTTCCTTGTTGGATAAAATAAAAGACAGTGGCGACTCTTACTTACCGCGACATTTTGCAAAAACAAACGCAAAGCACAAACCAGTATTCCAAAAACAGTCAGTTCTTCCCACCGTATCACAACCCCCTTTAGACAGCGCTTCTAAAAGCGCTGTCTAATGTATTTTTTAAGGCATCTTTAGGCAACACTTTTCTAGGAAAAGCGCTTTCTAAAGTAGGCGTTTAGCAGTGCTTTTTCCTAATAAGCACTTTCGTTCCTTCACGTAAATTTAAGCATTTTTTATGTAAAAACGCTGCGTGTTCTTTCTTTTTTAGAAGGCATATTTTTGGGAATAATCCCATAAACCTGTACTTCAAGCCTTATATTTCAACGACCCTTTATTTCAACAAAGAAGTCGTTACATACACAAAAAAAGCATTATATACTATTATAATACCATTATATACCATTATATACCAAAATATAAACACCATTATAATTCAATTCACATGTTTGCTACTAAGTAGGAGGAGGATGCACTATAATAAGGATAAATTTATGACTATTTCGAACAACAAATTTACGACTATTACAAGAAAACCTTCTCTTATAAGAGGCAAAACAAACTCCAAGAATTTCGTATAAAGGTGATAGTACTCAAGTACAACAAAACCTTCTATTCGAATCCGCTTATATATGATATGTGCCAAATTCGTTTCAGCCTGAAATCGCCAATATCCGACGAGCGGACGGTCCTGGTCCTGCAAATAAGGTATGAACAGAACAACACAGTCAATTAAACTAACTTGGGTCCAACACAATTAAAAATTTTCATAACACTTTTCAACTTCCAATACCTTATATGATTCTTTTCTGAATAAAGTATTCACACAATTCCTCCTTGATTTCTTCCAATTGATTTCTCATGTAATGAGCACACTTGCATTCATTAAAGAACTACATAACAAAACATAATATGCATGATTTATTTAAAAGTAATAAATTATATGAAATATCCGATAAATATTAAAATAAATCCTAAGTTATAAATCCATACCATGATTAGAATCTCTATTCGATTCAAAAGAAGGATTTCTTTCATAAACCTCAAAACAAAGTATCCACAATCTATACTGTTACGCTGTTTAGCACACTACATAGAAAAATAAATAAGAATGTATAGTTGTCTTGTTTTATCAAGTAGCATCACTATTATAAGCAAAATTGTGAAAATTAATGTACCTCCACTTTGATCCATGTAATGTTGCTTGATCTAGACCGTGATACTTGAGCTTCTCTTTGAGAGCGGAATACTTGTATTGATCTAACAATGAAGAAAAAAATAAAAATGAAATGACAAATATAAAAATCCACTAAGGAAATCTAAAAAAATGAAATGGTAAACACCCTTATTTTTTTCACTAACATCTCTTTCTTTTCTTGGTAGGAATATGTTCTACTCGTCTCTTAACAACGCGGATGGTTGGATTGATCCAAATAGCATCATTATGATCATTTCTAATATATGATTCATTCACTATAATATTCTCATCATCATCATTTCTAGTAAACGATTCCATCTCAACATCAATATCACCTTGATCTTTAATGTTTTCATCAATTACTTTGTTAGATAAAAGCACTATAGACCATTTTGTTCTTGTCAGATCAGTGACATAGAACACTTGTTTAGCTTGAGAGGCTAGAATAAAAGGCTTATCTTTGTACCCCACCCTATTAAGATTCACTTGCAAAAATCCTGACTTATCCATTCGTATGCCATTATTATTTTCAACCCACTTGAAATAAAATATAGGAATCTGAAACTTCTCATAATCAAACACCCAAATGCGCTCGATAACCCCAAAATATGACAGATTTGCAAATTTAGGGTTTAAGTCCTTCACACTTGATATGTGCATTGCTTTAGCTACCAAGGTGACACCACTATTTTTCATAGTACTTTTATCATCTTGTTCTTTGGTATAAAATGTGTATCTATTAATTGCGTATGCGCTATAAGAAAACACAACCAAACTTGGACCATATGCTAAACATCTCAACCTTTTGGTTATTGAAGCAGGATCTGAATGATACTTTGAATAAATATGTTCCTTAAACCATGGTATGAAACTTCGATTGTACTCTCGTACTATCCAATTCTCATTTATATTCGGATTTAAACCTTGGAGAACACCCTTGTGCATTTCAACATAAGGCTCAACCTCAATCTCATTGTGCAGAACATGCAAATGCACTTGATCCCGTTCGACCCTTGATACTGTCACAACTTGATTTCCAATTAACTTTTTACCTTCTTTTTTTTTCAACAATATGAGATTTTGGGAGTCCAATTGATCGAACATTTGACAGATATTCAGTACAAAACTCAACCGCTTCTTCAACAATGTATCATTCGGAAATACAACCCTCTGGTCGACTTCGGTTTTTCACATACCCTTTTAAAATTTTCATATAACGTTCAGCAGGGTACATCCATCTCATATAAGCTGGTCCACACAATTGTGTCTCTTTCACAAGATAAACAACTAGATGAACCATTATGTCAAAAAACGATGGAGGAAAATACATTTCAAGATCACACACATTAATAACTATTTCTTTTTGTAATGTTGGTAAGATCGCAGGATCTATCACCTTATTGCAAATTAAATTGAAGAAAAAACACAGTTTAGTTGTTGCGCTTCTTACTTTTTCTGGCAGAATAGAACATATACCTATTGGTAGAAAATGTTCCATTATAACATGGCAATCATGTGTCTTTAAACTCTTTAACTCGAGGTCTTTCATAGACACAAGTCTTCTAATATCTGATGAGTAGCCTTCTGAAACTTTAACTTCACTCAGAAACTTACACAATATTTTTTCTCCTTTCTATATAGAGTATAAACAGCAGGTGGTAGATATGTTTGTCTTCCTTTCTTCACGGGTCCCAATTCAGTTCTCATTCCCATGTTTACCATGTCCTTCCTTACTTTAAGGCGATCCTTAAACTTTCCTTGTATTGAGTAACGTACCAATAACACTGTCAAATACATTTTTTTCAATATGTATAACATCGAGAAAATGTTTTACATACAACGACTTCCAATATGGCAGTTCAAAAAAAATTGACCTCTTCTTCAACCCACTCTTGACAAGTGTATATGCAAAAGGCTTGCCAAACTGAGTACTCACATCTTTCACCTTTTCAAAAATTTGATCACCTGTCAATATAGGTGGAGCTCTACATTGTTCTGCCTTTCCATTGAATGATTTTCTCCACCCACATTAGTGATGATTAGAATTTAAGAATCTATGATGACCGAGAAAGACATTCTTCTGACAAAGGTCTAGTCGCGTTGTATCGGTTTCATCTTCACAAACAGGACACACTTTTTGACCTTTAATGCTGTACCCTGATAGGTTTCCGTATGCTAGAAAATCATTAATTATTCTAAACAACATCACCCTCAAGTTGAAACTTTCTTTCCTATGCCCATCATAAACATCCACATTGTTCTCCCACAAAAACTTTAAATCTTTGATTAAGGGTGTCAAGTATACATCTATGTCATTCCCTGGTTGTTTAGGCCCATAAATTAACATAGATAACATCATGTACTTACGCATCATACATAGCCACAAATGTAGGTTATAAATCACAATAATCACAAGCCATGTGCTATGCGAGATACTTTGAATATCGTGTGGGTTCATTCCATCAGTAGATAATGCCAAGCGAAGGTTTCTTGCTTCTTTTCCAAATTCAGGATACTCATTATCAATTTTCATCCACTGGGGTGAATCTACCAGATGTCGAAGCTTTCCATCAATAATTCTTTCATCTGCATGCCAAGTCAGGTGTCTTGAATCGGTTTCACTACAATAAATGCGCCTAAATCTCAGAATTATAGAAAAATACCATAATACTTTTGATGGAGACAACTTTTTCTTATATCGAGAGACACCATATTTAGGACACTCATTTAACGATGCATACTCATTTTGAAACAAAACGCAATCGTTTGGACAAGCATGTATCTTATCATAGCTCATGCCAATAGAGCACAACATCTTTTTGGCCTCATATGTTCGATTGGGAAGAAGATTATCCTCTGGTAGCATATCTTTCATAAGGGCTAATAACTCCGTGAAACTTTTATCCGATCATCCATTGCCCACCTTTAAGTTGTACAACTTTAATACCGTAGACAATCTTGTGAATTTTGTACAACCATTATACAATGGTTTCTCTGCATCACTTACCAACCTCTCAAACATTTTGGGACAATCCTTAAGGTATTCTTCAAGTGCTTCTGCAATCTCTTCGACTCAATCATAATCGTATGTATCTGTGCCATTGTCATTTGAAGCATAGGTCTTTTTATCCCCTGATTCAACATTCCCGTTACTTTTCTCACCATGCAAATTCCAACATGTATAACTTCTATCAATTCTATGCCTCTTTAAATGCGATGCTAACTGAACCCCGTCAACCTGACTCCCATAGCAGCAACTCAAGCAAGGACATGTCATTCACCTGGGGTCTTTGGCGTGCGCCACAACAAAATTAACGAATTCTAATACCCCATTCTCGTACTCTTTCGTCAATCGACTAGAAGACATCCATTTCTTATCCATGGTATTACTAATTAAGCTAAGCAAAAACAAAATATAAAAAATTTACCTGTAGGGAAACATTCCGAATTTCACACTTTGATCACAAGTAACCCCTATATATAGCAAATTCAATAAGTTAGTTCCCAATCATTACAATCAATGCTCATCCATCATAGCAGTTCATTCAAATGGTTTTACTAATTAAGCTAAACAAAAACGTTAATTATTCACGTAAATATAGCAAAAGAACAACTAATTACCTGTAGAGAAGTAATCAACTTCTGGACCCACACAATGTAAGATTCATGTAAACAATCAGACTTTCACTCTGTACCTGTAAAACAACCATACTATCAATATCAATCCAACTTTTCACTTTTCAATGTCTCTTCAACAAGATTTTAATTTACTTATTCAAAACAACAATAAAATTTTAATTTATTCTTAAAACACTCTGTTTATTAATGATATAGTGATAATATCACATCTCTCATTAGTTCTTAGTAATGACTAAACTACTTTTTTGTACATCAAAAGTAATGAATATGTTTGCTATGAAAGAGTATGTTACTTCATTTTAATCCAAAATAGTTTTTCCTTCTAAGAATAACTTTCTTAACCAAGCATTTTTCAACAAACAATCCCTTGGGAATCCCAGACTTTGTAAACGACTCTACCACCTAATCACACAATTATTATACAATTGCGACGACACTAGGTGCAATGATATGTATCTTAAATAGGAAATAATTTAGATTCATTTAATTGAGACCACAAACCCAAGTACATATGTATCATCTACCTGCTTCAAGCACTAGGTTATAGCCTATAACTCATTCTGTTCATACTTTGTTTGTCATTGAATTAATTGGAATGTTAAGTACATGTTTCATTGAAACTCTTTATACAAACAAGGTCTGTGTAACCATCTCTCTCTTGCTTTGCAAATTCTTAACTTGCACATTTTGACACATCAGAATTAAATGGGACAGGACAGTATTAGAAGAACGAAATTATTCATCTAACACATGGTTTGGTTTAATTTCTTTATACAAAATAGGTTGCACCTTAAAGAAGAACCTAAAGAAAATTTCATTTGCATTAAAATAAAGGTAGGATATTTAAGGTGTATTAGTATAAATTTGATGTAATGCTAATTCAAATCAAACATTATTAGAAGAGTAAGTACTTTCAAAAGGGAAAAGAAACTACTAATCTAACAATAGATAAACAATAATGTATTTGATAGCGATATTTAGTTGATTGCTGTTATTTCTATGAAATCAAAGGCAAAAAACCCTTGAGATTGAAATCAAAGAACAATGTTACAAAAGAATGACGTACCTGAACTACGGCGGTCTACGGCAAGAAATAGTCGGAGAAGGAACGTTTAGGAATGGCCAGAGAAGAATCAGTCGGAGAAGAAATGGTCGGAGAAGAAACGATTAGGAACGGTCAAAGAAGAAATGGTCGAAGAAGAAGACAATGATTAGAAATGAATGAATAAGGTTATGAAATTTTTATATTTTCTTTTTATAATTTGACCTAAGACAACGCTTTTTAAAAGCGCTTTCTATCATACAAGATCTAGCAGCGCTTTCACGAGAAAGCGCTTTCTTAACTGGGGAAATTTTATATTTTAATTTTATAATTTGACCTAAGCCAGTGCTTTTTAAAAGCGCTTTCTATCATATAAGATCTAGCAGCGCTTTCATGAGAAAGCGCTTTCTTAAGTGGGGCGAATTTAAGGCCTTTAACAACGCTTTTTAAAAGCGCTTTCTAAAGGCTGTCTGTAGCAGCGCTTTTTTTATAAATTTTTTTAAAAGACCTACAATAGTGTTTTCTCAATAAAGCGCTTTATAAGGTAGGGCATTTAGTAGCGCTTTTAAAAAGCACTTTCTAAAGGCTGTCTGTAGCAGCGCTTTTTTTAGTGAATTTTTTAAAAGACCTACATCAACGTTTTCTCATTAAAGCGCTGTCTTTTTGGTGATGCCAAAAGTCAATTTTGGCATAGTGCAAGATGGTCAAACGTCAGGTATATCGGGTTGGTGAATTAGTAATCAAGAGAATCATCCTACCACAGGGGGATCCCAGGGGAAAATAGACTCCTACATACGAAGGACCACTTATAATCAAAAACATATTTTCCAGTGGACCCATGATATTGACCATCATGGATGGTGACGACCTCTTGCACCCTGTAAATGCGGACATAGTTAAAAGATACTACGCATGAAAAAAGACACGCTGGATTGACTGGCCTAGGAAAAAACAAGGGCATCCCAGAAAACCAAAAGGGTTCGGGCAAAAATTAGGGATATATATGAAAAATTTGTACACCCGACAAGTCGAAAACTTGAAAAGGAGGCTTGGGCAAAAAAGGGTATCCCGATGGACCGAAAACCCGAAATGGTGGTCCAAGAAAAAATTAGGGATCAAAAGCATATGACTATGTCCGGTTGGATCACGATACAGTCAAACTGCTTTACCAAGTGCGAACAACACAAATCAATCCAGTCAACTTCTTCTAAACGACAAAGTGATGAGACGCTCAAAGATATGAAGGCGATAGAAGAATTGAAACACAATGGGATTATTTCACATAGCTATTTTTCTTTGTGTACCACTTTGTATATTTCTCATTTTTACGACGACTTCCTCTTACTAGGATGTCCGTCTCTTTGTATAAAAGCGTCGATTTATAGGAGAAACTTTCTCAAATTAATACAAAATTTATCTCTAAAAGTTCAAAACTTTTTGTTTTTTTTTCTATTTTGTTTGCAAAAATGTCCAGTGATTATTTTAAATGAACATATGCAAATGTATGCATTAAACAGGAAAGACAATTACTAGCGACTCTATGAGTTGGGACAATGTTGAAAGCTGTCCATAATTCCCCACAGAGAAATCACATCTAAAGGACTATTTTCACAAGTTTACCCTCAACGAAGATATGTTCCCCAACAAGTCCAAAAACAGGGGCATCTTCCCGCAGCTCACCGACATATCTTCAGCATATAGCCTAATGGTTTCAGTTGCTCCAACAACTCCTAACAGATAAGGAAGTTTCAGTTATTTTCCCTGGCATATTGGAGAATTCTCTAGCATGATCTATGTATTTCTTGGGTTCCCCAACAAAGTTTCATAAAATCCCCAAGCAGTGTATGAAGCTTCGTTCCTTGGTAGAGTTTATTTCTCTAGCTATGAAAGTCCATTCCCCAGTGAAGTTTATTTCTCCAAATTGGTAAATTCTTTCGAAAAAATTATTTTCTCCAGCAGGTTTAGCCTTTTCTAGAAGAGTACCTACTCACATTAAAGGAATATTTTTCCATCCCTTCATCCCCAGTTAGAGTGCATGTAATCCATCCGTTTCAAAGACCATGACAGGTTATCAACTCTCCTTGAAGGCTTCTATCCTTAGGCAGAAGTCAAAAGTCTCCAGCAGAATATCCTCGGACAGAAAGCAGGAATCCCCAACAAAATTAACTCTAACAAAATGTGGGGTTTACATTCTCCATCTCCAGTAGCAGTCAGGGATTTATTTTCCCTAGTTCAACGAACCACAAGGAGCAACTGACACACTCACATATTACAGTTATACAACATTTCACATTCATACATCATTTACAAGTGTGATAACATATGCATATAAACCACATATAACACAATCTCATTTATTTTAAGAACATCATTCCGCAATGCATTTCATACATCATGACATTGCATAAAGCTAACTCTTTACCTTTTCAGGAGAAGATCAATCAACAGACCAACATCATCAACTACTGGTATGACCGAACAATCTTCTCAAAGACAACATCTTCTGGCTTATCTTAGATCGAGCATAGATCTATTCTGATACTTCTCCCAGTTGAAAAAAAGCGCGAATATCTTCTGGCTCAGTTTAAATCACGCCAAGATTTATTCTGATACTTCTTCCAGTTGAAGACAGTCGTAGACATTTTCTGGATCATATTAAATCAAGTGAAGATTTATTCTGATACTTCTTCCAGATTAAGTCAAGCATAAATATCTACTGGATCAGTTTAAATCAACCGTAAGTTTTATTCTGATACTTCTTCCAGTAGACATTCTTCTGGCTCAGCTTAGGTCGAGCGTAGATCTATTCTGATACTTCTTCCAGTTGAAGACCCTTTTCTGGATCATATTAAATTAACCAAAGATCTATTATGATACTTCCTCCAGTCAAAGTCAAGCATAAATATCTGCTGGCTCAGTTTAGATCAAGCATATATCTATTATGATACATCTTCCGGTAGACTTTCTTCTAGCTCAACTTAGATCGGGTGTAGATCTATTATGATACTTATTCCAGTTGAAGAAAGTTTCTAGCTCAGGTAAAACCGAGTATAAGTTTAAGTTTGATACTTCTCCTAGATAAAAACAAGCATAAATATTTTTTGGCTCAGGGTAAATCTACCAAAGATTTATTCTGATACTTCTTCCAGCAGATATTTTTTTCTGGCTCAAATTAAATCGACCAAAGATTTATTCTGATACTTCTCCTAGTGAAAGACAAAGATACCTCTTCTGTCTCAGATTAAATCGACCAAATATTTATTCTGATGTTTCTTCCAGTCAAAGTCGGGCACAAACATCCCCTGACTCAGATTAAGTCGACCATAGACTTATTCTGATACTTCTTCCAATTTGAAGTCAAAAGTTACTTTGGGTGGCATCTATAAGCCCATCTCCGACGACTCTCCATCACTTCTCTAAATGGAATCTATAAGCCCATTCCATGTATATTCAACCAACAATGTTACCTCTTACACAGGCGAGTGCAAATATTTGGGCACTTTAGTGTTCAATCATCTTCCACCTTCAGATCACGAATGGCAGACAAACCAATATAACTCATCAGGTTTAAGAAGATTGAACAGGGGCAGCTGTTGCACCCCAAAATTTTCCCTCTCATTTTATTTAAGACATACTCCTAGGGTTCACAAATGCTCAAGGTTGACCAAGAATTGACCAGACAAATTCGCCTCTTAAGCAGTGAACTTCTAACTAGGGTTTCACTTGTCACAAAGATGTTTGGGTTTAAAAGGCATCAAATAGTCTACATGGTTTCTTACATGTCCTCAAGAATACTCATACCAAGTTTCATGCCTTGCATCACAAGTTTGCTCAGTCAATTACTCAGATGACTGAAAATCAGCTGTGTTAAGTCAAAAGTCAACTTTGGTCAACATACAGTTAAAATTCAAGATTTTTGGTCAACATCAACATTTTGAAGTAACATTCAAGATTTTATCAAGGTTTGATCATGATTTCTAAAGAAAAGCTTTCAAATCATCAAGAATCAAAAGTTACTAAATTAGGGTTTTATTAGGAGAAGTTAACTGAACTTTGACATGAATAACTTTCACATGCTTCATCCATTTTGCCCCAACCAAATCTCATTTTGAAGAGAATTCGATCCTCTACAACTTTGTTGTTATTCCCAAGTCCAAAAAATGCATCATTGGAAAGATATGAGCCAATTTGTTACAGGTCTTTTTAAAAAGTCAACAAAAAGGCATTTTTTGTCAAGACAAATTACATCAAGATAAAATCTCCAAATGCAAAATTGATCAAAAGAGAGATTGTAGAGGACATCTTGAGATTTACAAAAAGTCCAATATCACCTTCAAAATATGAAAATTGAGAAAGTTATAATTTGCAAAAGTTTGATACGGTGGGAAGAACTGACTGTTTTTAAGAATGCTGGTTTGCGTTTCACGTTTGTGTTCGCAAAATGTCGCGGTAAGCAAGAGTCGCCACCGACTTTTATTTTATCCAACAAGGAAAGGAAAAAAGCACAAAAAAATTCCTTTTTCGAGATAGTTCTCGGGTTTGGGGGGTAGATTATAGAAAGGGAAGGTGTTAGCACCCTTTCTATCCGTGGTTATCCACGGGCTCTTAGGTACTTGCTCAATTGTTTTAAAAATTGCTTTCTTTGTGCTTGTGGGTTTGAAAAAGTTTTTATTTTGAAACATTGGTTTAACTCTTGCTTCTGTTCTCAAGAGTGTAATGAAGTGTTTTAAAAACTTTGTTTGAAAAGGAGTGTAAGTGTGAAAGAGTTTTGTTTTGAAAAGAGCAAGTATCTAAGAACTATCTACCTACTCGAAAAAGGAATCGTTCTATGCTAATTTTATTTAGACAATGCTATCCCACTATTAATGAGTAGGTAGCACCGTCGTTTGGAGTTTGAGGGTCAATTCGAATGAGGGACTTACGGTCACTAAAGCAATGTTAGGACGCTTTAGCGGTAACCCTAATATCTTAGATCATTTGTTTGAGGCAACAATATCCGAGACAACCATTTCGAGGTGACTATGATCTTTTAGACAAGAGGACGACCTCTAAAATGACCTATACTCAATGACTGTGTACGAAAGCAACCAAGTGGGGTGTGCCCTAGGAGTGCGCATGTGCGAGTGTGTTGTTTTCAGTTATTTTTATCTTTGTACATGTTAAGGGTGATCTAAGTTGATTTTAGGTTAAAACATTCAGTCTTGTCATGTAACCCTATTATCAAACATCTAACAGTTATACTTTGCGTAAATAAAATGCGGAATTTAAATTACAAGGCGTCGGGTATTTACATCGCCAAAGACAAACCCTTTGAAAATAAATAAAGCGATAAAAATAAATAAAAGTCCTATTTAACTATTACAATCCGGGAGCAAGTACATATTAGATAAAAATAAGTAAATCACGTGCGGGAAATTAAATCGAGCGAATGGTTAGGGTTTTGACCCTTTTTGGTTAAAGAAAATATCTTTTTTTTTTGGTTTTTGTTGTATTTAAATTAAGAAAGAAATAAATCCTAAATTTATTGCTAAATTAAATTAATAAATTAATTAAATGAAAAATAAATTATTTTTTGGAGTTTTTTATTATTTTAAGAAAGAAAATAAAATTAATTGAATTAGTAATTAAAACCTAATTAAATCTAGTTAATTTTAATTATTTGCAAAATAGGTTAAAATTATTCTAGAATTAAAACCTAAATTAATTAATTAGTGTTTATTAAGAAAAATAAAAGTTTAAAGTTTAATTAAATATAAAAAATATTTTTGTGATTTTTATTTTAATAAAAGAGGAGTTTTATGATTGGTTAGTAAATCAAATGAAAATAATAAAACAATTAAAATAAAATAAAATGAGTGAAAGAGAGAGTTTGGGCCTGAATTTGAGAGTATGAATAGCAATTTGAAGGCCCAAAAACGCTGGCCTTTGTTGACTTTTTGGAATCCAGTATGCACGCTTGGACTTGACCTATGGTGGACCTTCAGCTTTGGACCCTCGGATTTGGCCTTTGGCCATCTGGCAATTAGATAGGTGATGGCACACGGTAGGCTGCATGCTTGAGCAAACACATGATTATCTGAAAAGCAAAATTATTAAGGAAGTGGGGGACCTGGGATTCGAACCCAGGTCCTGAGGGAGATTTGCACGCTTGCCTTGCCAACACACCACACTATTTTGTTTGTCATAGTAATAAGCATTAATAATAATATATCAAAACAACACGAATGCCAGCAAAACAAAAAAATACGCGAAATAATTTGAACTGGCCAACAGGAGGATGACACGAGTTCATCCCTGTCCTCCAAAACCTGTAAAAATACCTGTGGATTTGAATCCGCAGCTAAATGCGCAAGCCTGTTCTAAAATTCATTCCAGGCCATGAAAACATATTCCACGAGCATGGTTGAACTCGTCTTGGCTACTTGATCAACACCATGCCCTTCTTGAGTCATAATTTTTCCTGAAACAAAAAACCCTAAAAGACAAACGAAGAACCCTAGCTATGGTGGTTCTTCATTCAGGCCAGATAAACGCAATTGAATAATACCAATCGCTTGCAAATGTTATGTAGATTCAAAATATGGTATTGATTCATGAAAAGGATGCTTAAATTCAGAGTTGCGAAATCAAGAACAGGGGTGGTTATCGTGACACTTACAGCGCGTTTGGACGTCTGAACAAGCTTGCTTTGGATCCAGGTGGATTGAGTGAATGCCCAGGAAGCGATTGAGATATGTCTCGGCTCTTGAAAACACCTCTAACTATGATTTCGATCTCAAGCTTTTTTGTGTATTTTTCAAATCATGTTCTGCCTCTCTCTACACTTGCCCACCCTGATCTTATCTCCTTTGGCTTGCTTATGTAATGTGCTTTGTATTAGGTCAACAAAATTGATCCAAATCTTCTCCCATCAATGCTTGCATATTTGATTTTATCTCCCTTTACAAACTTGCCAATTTTGCCTAATCTCAATCTTTTCGCACATGATTTGGTTTGATTCGAGTTTGATGATGATAATGATGGTAATCAAAGCCTGAAACAACCAAAAAATCTTATGTTATCAAAGTTTTGGATTTTATATGATTTTATTTGATTTAAAATGAATAAATTCAATTAAAAATCAAATTAAATAATAAAAATAAAATATGGGCTCATGGCTGAAGCTAGAACACGTGGACAACTATGCAAGCTCAAATCAAATGGAAAAGAATGGGCCCATTTGACAAAATTTGAAGTTTTGGGGATAATTGACTTTTGGCAATTTTGCAAAAAAGTCCAACTTCAACAATGCATAACTTCTTCAATTTTGAACTTTTGGAAGTGTTCTTGGACTTTTTAGAAATATTGAGATGTCCTCTAACCAATACTTTTGGTCTCATCTCATTTTGATATTCCATGCTCAAGTTATAAGCTTTGGAAAAAAGGTGTTTTTGTTGACTTTAAAAAATGACCTATAATGTCCAAATTTATAACTTCTTGTGAGTGCATTTTGTGATCTTGGGGTATGAATATCTATTGTAGGAAATTGCATCCTATTCAAAATGAGATTTGGATGGGTCATTTCTCATAAAGTATGAGAACGTTATGCTTGGTCAAAGTTGAGTTGACTTTTCCTACAAAACCCTATTTTAGCAACTTTTGAGTCTTGATGAATTTTGAGCAATCCTTGATGAATCATGATCAAACCTTGATAAAATGATGAAATATCCTTCAAAATTAGAATGTTGACAAAAAATATTGAAGTTTGACTGTTTATAGGTCACAGTTGACTTTTGCCCTAGCACAGTCGATTTTTGGACCCTTTAGCAATTGACTGAGCAAACTTCCTCTACAAGGCTTGAAATTTGACATGGATGATCTTGAGAACATATTAGGACATTGGGGAGCACTTGAGGTCATATGGATTCAAAGATCTTGATGCAACACAAAACCCTAATTTGGGGTTGACTGCCTTAAGAGTAGCTTGTCTGTCCAACTCTTGAGCAACCTTGAGCCACTTGGAGATTTTCCTTGCAATGTTTTGAGAAATATGAGAGGGCAAATTTTGGGGTACAACACCAAGGACCTCTAAACCTATTCATGCACTATTGTGTTTTTTTATTTATTTTATTTAAATTTTTATTCATTTAATACAAATCAAATCAAATAAAAATGAAAGATAGGGTGCAATGTGTGTAAGCTTTTGTTTCCATCAGGTTGGGGGCCCAAATA
The DNA here is from genome assembly GCA_948472305.1 of Vicia faba. Taxonomy (NCBI): domain Eukaryota; kingdom Viridiplantae; phylum Streptophyta; class Magnoliopsida; order Fabales; family Fabaceae; genus Vicia; species Vicia faba. Next base: position 815,421,417 of record OX451741.1, on the reverse strand, counting down.
GCTCATAGCAAGCTGTCAAATTCGTGAAAACCAAGCAAATACCATATTTAAACTAAAATGTTCAAAATTGAAAAGTTTTTCAAGTGAATCTTTGAAACAAGTCATGTACAATATCAGACCCCAAGGATTCTCACTCCTTTTGTTGACCTAATGTGATATGCTATATAAGCATAACAATATCAGACCCCAAGGATATGCGCAGATGCCTCTAAACAAACCCTAGAAAAATTCCATAAAATTCAAAGAGAAGGTGCAACTTGTATTGTACTATCCAACCATTCTCCAACAAATCCTAGCACTCCATCACGCTCCTGAAGGTCCCAGGAGTCCATCCCTATCATTCTTGAAGCTCATGGCACCCAAAATCATTGTAACCAAGTGCCACCAGTTTAGTAAGGTTTGATAAATCCAAAATTAATAATTCATGCATTGTTGACATGTTTGATGTGTTGGTTTGTGTTTAGGACATACATTAGAACTGGTTGGACATTTCGTGTGAAAGCTTTGATGCTTGAATCATAGGATGCCATTGTTAGGGCATCACAAACTGAAACCTTCAAACCTTACAATACAGGGACTTTTAGACCAAATGGACACCACCATTGGTTTCTTGGGGAAATATTAAGGGGGATAGGATGTTTTATGTGCTTTGATATCGCGTATTTTGCAGGGTCTGATTTTGATATCTCCGGAGAAGATGAACGTGACCATCGTGGCTGGTGGTTTGACCTGTCTCAGGCGGTGGTCCAAGATGGCGTGGCCCTTTCCCCTCTTCCCATTGGTTGATTCAAAATATTAGTTCCCTCTCTCCACTCTTGATTGGTCCACCCAAACACCAGGGTCCCACCTACGTTTAATTGTTTTTTTAATTTAAAATAATTGCATTTATTTATAATATATATCTATGGTTACGTTTAGGCTAATGGAAGTATCACCGTCCCAATGGTAGAGGCAGCGTGTTTAAGGCTTTGTGATGTGTAAGGGCAGGGGTTTGAACCCTGCCTCTTGCATTTTTATTTTTCTAGCATTTATATTGTAGATCTAGCGTTTCAAGCTACAACGTGCACACCGTGTGTCCTTAGATCAGCACCATCAAAGAATCATAGAATCAGATCCAACGTTCTAGATCCAGGCGCTCATGATAGACCTTCAAAGGAACAACACCACTGAATCAAACACATGAGTCTGGGCTTGTGTATTTGGGCCTTAGAAAATTTCAAACATGCACCCCTAGTCTGCTTCACAACATCAGACCCAATTTCTATTTTCTTTATTTTATTCTTATTTATTTAATTGTTCTTATATTACTTTTAAAACCAATTTTATTTTTATAATAAAATCAGAAAATGACAAAATGATAGACTTATGTTTTTTTCTAATTAATTTAATTTTTGACTTATTTCATTAATTAAAATTAATTAGAATAAGGTCAAAATTTCAAATCTTTTTCTCAATAAAATACCAAAAAATATTTTATCAAATAATGAGATTCTTTAGGGTTTCAAGCTTTTGCCTGTTTCATCGCACGTTTGTTATTTTCTGTATTCTTATTTTTTTCCAAATATTGTATCTGCACACAGTCTGTAATAGTTTTAAACTAGGGTTTATTTATTGTCTTTTCCCCAATTTTTTATGGTTTGTATCCCCCTTCCCGAAGCTCTGTAATAGGGTAGGACGTTAATTTCCGCTTTACTATTTTACTGTTATTATAACTGCTTAGAATAATAGGATTGTTTGGCAAGACATAAAAGAAGTAATTAGCAAACCCTAATTGCAAGATAAATGAACTGAATTGAATCACTTGCACACTTCACCTCTAGGGTAACCTCTCTCATTGCCTCGGAAAAACAATGGTCACGTCCCTCAAACATAGGGATGCCATTAGCAAAAACCCTAAATTACAAATCATCATAAAGATCATAGTCCCTCGATGTCCCTTGAAGTTGCCTACGGTATATGATCTCGTCCTTCGATGTTGCCTATGAATATATGATAACAGTCCCTTCAAATTGCTAAAGGTACTCCTACATGTTACCTTCAATGACCATAACGACGACCCTACGCTTGTCCCTCAAACATCCAACGGTAGGGCTACCTACTAACTAATGGTAGGGTAGTACTATCTTAAGGAAGAGGAAAATAACGCGAAAGACTTTTGAGTAAGGGTAGAATACTATTAATCGCTTGCTCATACAAAACATTTCTTCACACCTCACACTTTCAAAAACATTTTCAAAATGCCTTATCAACACTCTTGAGGACTGATACAAGAGTTATCATAAAGTAAATTGCCTTGCTATTTAGTATTTCAATACTTTTTCAAAAGCATACACATAAAACAAATAAAGTGAGCAAGCGATTAAGAGCCCGTTGATAACTACGGATGAAAAGGGTGATAACACTTTCCCTTTTCATAACTTACCCCCCGTATTCAGAAAATTCTCAAAGGTCTTTCATGTTCTTTTCAACCTTTCCTTTATAGGATAAAAGAAAAGTCGGTGGCGACTCTTGCTAACCGCAACATTTGCGATAAAAATGCAAAACCAGTAAAGTAAGTTCTCCCACCGTATTACACATTCCCAATATGGATATTGGACACATACAAAGATATCAAAAGATAGAGAACACTTGAATCAACAACGAACTCAAATAGAAAAAGGCCCATTGTAAAGACATTAGATAAGGATTGCCAACTCAGGTTGGACTTTAAAAGGTTGCAAATACACAAGAACTGCAATATCCCTCAGGCCTAAGGCGGGGTGCAATTCCTCAAGAGTGGCAATTATCTGAATTACCACACACCAAGTATGGATACTCAAATACTTGAGAAATTAGAAAGGTTACACACCCGCTCTTACTCGCACTCTGACGGCAAGGCAAACAAGGGTAAAATAACCAAAGGCTTGCAAGAGAAAGGAAAAACCACGAATCAATGGGGAAATGGGAGACATCAAAGACCCAAATGGTGGTAAACCAACTATAGACTCCGTTGGGGAAACGGGGTAGAATCACCCTAGAGGCTTGCTGTGGAAGTAATTCAAATCTTAGCACATAACAATTCTGGTTGCTTCAAGTAAACATAATTGGCTTATAATTATGAATGTTTGAATTTTTCTTTTTGTTTTGGTAAATGCAATGTAATTATGCATGTTTAGCGATGCACTAAGGAAAAATATGGAAATAGCGGACCGTTGAGAAGACAATGAACTTTCGAACAATTATCCTTGCACATATGATATTATGTAGGGAATAATCAATCTAAACTTCAATGGGCAATCGGGTTTCAGAAACATCAACTTCTAAAGATCGATATCACTAGGGAAGTAACTTCTTGGGGAGCAATACTGCAAAAATAAATTGCAGCTTAGATAAAAACGTGAATTCTGATCCACCTCTTCGACTTCGTGGGGAATAAATTCCTTATCTTCTATTAGAATGGGGAGAGCTTTGTTGGGGATGGAAACTTCCTCGTGTAGAATCTCTTGATGAAGATAACTTCTACTAGGGATCATAGAATCTCTTAAATAAAAATAATTCTACTAAGACCACACTAAGGATAACACCGCCGGGGGTAAAAATCTTCACTTGAGGAAGAAACAAGCATCCTGAGATAGAAATTCCACTGGGGAATTTTTCAACAGAATATTTTATCATCGGAGATGAAAAGAGTTATGACTTGCACTCCCATGTACACCACAATGGGGTAACAGGACACTTGCTCTACTAGGGAAAGAAAACTTGCTGGTCCATCTTCAAGGTATGACAATGGGTACTAATGAGGGGTTTAAGGAGTACACGTAAAAATTATGGGATCTTGCTGGTAGGGTCCAACCACCACTAACTGATAGAGTGACATGCTCATGGGTACATTAACTGACCCATTTTTTCAACCTATTGTTGTCAGTTCTTCGTCTGGTTTCACCGAGTTGATCCTAACTAGTGAAAGGGTCGAAAGTGGCATTAAGAGCGGAAAAATTCCCATGACATCTTCTTCGCATCCAACGTTGTAAAGAAGCCTTTCACTAAAAAGAAATAAACAAATGTTGTGTATAGGTAAAGGGCCCATACCAAGAAGGATCATAGACATTCTGTTAATGATGTGTTAATTTCCAACCCTCCATCTGCTTAAAGGCAATCATCCAACAATCAACAATCCGAAGTTCCTCGAAGACAGTTCACGAGGATAAGCATGTCTTTATCCCAAGCCTTACAACATTTGTTGAAGGCCAACTTAGTGACATTGCGTGATCCACCATCCAATCCAAACATTTCATCACCTAAGTACAATCCAAATGCCAAATGTGCGTATCATTCCAACAGCCTCGGGCATGAAACTGATCAATGTTGGGCTCTGAAGAATAAAATTCAAGATCTGATAGAAAATAAAATTATTGAATTTGATCCACCTGCTACTCCAAATGTGATAAGCGCGCCAATGTCGAATCATGGCAAAGGTGTTAACCCAATTGATGATACTACTTTCGTCTCTTCCATTGAAGTTTTAACGACCACATTAACTACTGTGAAGGTTAATTTTCTAAGAGCTGGGGTGTTCCCTGGCTATTCTAAAGATTGTGTTTTATGTTATCAACAAGTAAATGGGTGCAAGCGGCTGAAGGAAGGTGTACAACGCCTGATAGATAGCAGCGAGATTCTGTTTGAGAAGATTCCTACCATCAAGAGTTTGACCAACAAAGCTGAAGACCTGTCCATAATAACAATTTCTAACAAGCCTTTTAGGATCCCCTCAAAGGGTCCTATTAGAATTTCAAATGAACCAACCATTTCTCCTTTAATAATCACTTTCGCTGGGCCTATTCCCTACTCCTCTGATAAAGCGGTTCCATGGAACTATGGTGCCGAGGTTTATTATCATGGTATAAAACAAGATTCTTGGATCAACAAAGACGAAGCTGATGTCACTAATATTGTAGGTTCCACTAAAGTAACAAGAACAGGGAGAATCGTTTCCCCTGATATTTCACCACCCACTACTATAATAACTCCCGTCCGCATAACTAATGACAAGTCTAGTGTCAACACTAGAGGAAAAGAGAAAGAAGGTGAGCTTGTTGGGATAGAGGCACCTACCAAAGATACTGACACCGAAGAACCCTCCACTCAAGAGATGGAGGAAATACTAAAAATCATAAAGAAGAGTGACTTCAAAATAGTTGAGTAACTGGGGAAAACCCCCTCCAAAATTTCCATGCTGTCATTGTTACTCTGTTCGGACGTTCATGCCCAGGCTCTAATCAAGTTCTTGAAGAAATCCCATATGCCCCAAGAAACCACCACTGAACAATTCGAGAACAGTGTAGCAGGTTTAACGACTGACAATGGATTAGGGTTCTCCGATGCTGATTTGACTCCTAGGGGAAGGAACCACAACAAAGCTTGCATATCTCTGTTCAATGCAAGGGGACCACCCTGGCCCATGTCCTAATTGATACTGGCTCATCTTTAAATGTGTTACCCAAAGGTGATTTGGACCGACTAGATTGTGAAGGCCTAGTATTGAAACCAAGTGATATTGTTGTAAGGGCTTTTGATGGGTCTAAAAGGATGGTTCATGGAGAGGTGGATCTCCCAATTAAAGTTGGCTCACAAATTTTTAACTCCACTTTTTATATAATGGACATACGTCCCTCCTATTCTTGTTTGCTTGGGCGACCTTGGATCCATGGGGCAGGGGAAGTAACATCCACCCTTCATCAAAAGTTAAAGTATCCAGTCAAAGGGAAGATTGTTACTGTTTGTGGTGAAGAAGAATTTATGGTGAGCCATCTTAATTCCTTCAAGTATGTGGAAATGAATGGTGAATTCATAGAGACTTTATGCCAGGATTTCGAAATTGTTCTTCCTATGGTTTCCGCCACCAAAATCTCCTCCAACATATCAAAAGCTGATGAAGTTATACCAAGAATGGTTTCACTTAAGAATGTCTGTGCCGTGGTCGAAGATGGAAACTGTACTATCTGGGGACAACTTCCCGACATTCCATTTAAAGCAGAAAAATTTGGATTGGGTTTCACCATCAAAGCTCAAAAAGAAGTAAGGCGCACTCTCATGGGAAATCCACCTCTCCGCATCGGGAATCATGAAGTGAACACTGTAGAAGACTCTGATGATGAAAATAATTTTGAAGATTTGATCTATCTTACTGTCAAAGGAAAGCTCAACAACTGGCATGTAAAGGATTTCACTCCCATCTCCTTCATTGAGGAGTAATTACTGCTTACTATTTTCTGTCAATTCAAGAACTTTTTTCTGTAATCTTAAATTCCAAACAATGACTTTTAAGCCACGTGCCTTGCCCGGGGCACTATGGTCCATTTGTTAAGGGTTTTGTTCATGTTCATTTAACATATGATCATTTAATATAAACCATTGGACCTTGTGCATTCAAATTTTTGTGTTCATTGTCTTTGTTTTTCTTTATTACATTTTTTCAATAGCCATGTATCTTACATGCACACACACACACACACACACACACACACACACACACACACACACACACACACACACTTGCAGATATTCATCCACTCCGGATCTCATTTCCAACGACTCTACTATTGCCAGTTATGACTCTGAACATCCAGTTAACCAAGCCGAAGACGAAGGCGAGGAAGATTGTGAAATACCAGGAGAATTACCCAGACTTCTAATGCAAGAAGATAAAGCTATTCAACCTCATGAAGAGTCAGTCGAGGTTATCAACTTAGGTACTGGGACAAATAAGAAAGAAGTCAAGAACGGTGCCAACCTAGAAGATGGTATTAAGAACAGATTGGTTCAGATGTTACATGACTATGTTGAGGTGTTTGCTTAGTCATATAAAGATATGCCAGGGTTGGATACCGACATTGTGGTTCATCGTCTACCAAAAAAGGACGATTACCCTCCCGTTAAGCAAAAGGTTCACCGTATGCGGCCAGACATGTCTGAAAAGATAAAGGATGAGGTAATGATGCAATTTGATGTGGGTTTTCTGGCCGTCACATCTTATCCTTAATGGGTTGCAAACGTGTTCCCCGTGTCAAAGAAATATGGAAAGGTTCGCATGTGTGTATATTATAGGGATCTGAATAGCGCAAACCCCAAATATGATTTCCCTTTACCATATATTGACGTCTTGGTTGACAATACCGCTCAACATAAAGTCTTCTCCTTCATGGATGGATTTTCTGGCTATAACCAAATCAAGATGGCTCCCGAGGACATGGAAAAGACTACCTTTGTTATGCAATGGGGCATCTTTTGTTACAAGGTCATGCTGTTCGGATTAAAGAATGCAGGGCAACATATCAAAGGAATGTGGTAGCTTTATTTCATGATATGATCCATCATGAAATAGAGGTATATATGGATGATATGATTACAAGGTCGCAAACTGAAGAAGAGCATCTCGATCACCTACAGAATCTATTTGAGAGGCTGAAGAAGTATAAGTTAAGGTTGAACCCTAATAAGTGCACATTCGGAGTAAGGTATGGAAAACTTCTAGGTTTTGTCGCCAGTGGTAAAGGCATCGTAGTTGATCCTGCAAAGGTAAAAGCCATTCAAGAAATTCCAGTTCCCCTCTCTAAAAAAGAGTTTAGAGGATTATTGGGTCGTCTTTACTACATTGACCGTTTCATATCTCACTTAACTGCTACTTGCGAGCCAATCTTCAAACTCTTAAAGAAAGATCAAGTAGTCAGATGGAACGACGACTGTCAAGCCTCCTTTGACAAGTTCAAAGAATATTTGCAAGAACCTCCTATCCTTATGCCTCCAGTGGAAGGAAGACCGTTGATCATGTACTTGACTGTGCTAGAGAACTCTATGGGGTGTGTGTTGGGCCAACATGACGAGTCTGGAAGAAAAGAGCATGCAATATACTACCTGAGCAAAAATTTTACCGACTGTTGTTGTACCCCAATTTTTGCTTTTAAGATCCCTTCATCATACCATGTTTAGTCATTCACAATAAGATCACATTAGGATTCTTGGTTCCCCTCCCTATATTTAGCTTTGTTCTTTGATGAATCACCAAGAACCTTGACTTGTGTTCTTTTGTGATCATGAATATTTTTGTCTTTATTTCTTCTCTTAATTAATAAAATGCAATTTGGGTTTGTCTTACCTATTAATAATGTAGGTAAAGGCAATGTGGCTTAGCAAGTTGATCCATGGGTTCATGAGTTTATTTCCATGCCCTAGTCAATAAAGCTTGAGAAGTTCAAACCTCACCATTGAAGTTATTTTGGAATAAATGGCATGGCAAGGTTATTTTGGTTCACCACATTTCAAGGTTATCAAATTTGATCCAAAAAAGTGCAAGGGGGTTGATTGAATAAAAATAGTCATGTTTGGAGAAGACTTTGTTCCATTTGGTCACAAGTTAATATCTTTCATTTCTCAGGATATGGAAGTGGTTATGGTTTCTATGAGTTCTCATTATCATCCTCAACAACTTATATTTACAAAGCATTTGTATTGGTACAAGAAGTTGGTTCAAAATTGTCAAAATTCCCCAAGGCATTTTTCTTGATCTATGAGCTAGGGTTTTGAATTTAAATGAAGTATATCTTGCTCATCTTTTGGTATTTTTGAGTTATTCCAAAGGAATCCTTCTCTTCAAAGGGTTATCAACAAATCACTTTAAAAGTTCCAAGGAGTTTTCATTTGGAAGAAACTTGATGAAGAAGAAATATTACAAGTCCTCTAGATGAATCCCCAATTTCTCATGTGTGACTTCAAATGATCATAACTTGGTCAATTATTATCACCTTGAGCCCATTATTTTTCCAAAATGATCTTGAGGATGTTAAATTTATGCCTTCTTTTATGTGCAAAATGAGAAAATGGATGGAAGTTTCCTTAAGGATACAAAAGATTATAGGTCATTTCATGTTTTTTTGCCAACTTTAACAATTCATAACTCTCTCAATTTTTTTTGAGATTTTGAATGGATCAAGTCCAAAAATGTCATTCAAAAGGTCTATTTCATCACAAGTCAGATTTTGAAGTTGGTAACTTGGAAATGAAGTTTCATCACAAGTCAGATTTTGAAATCTTTGTTTTGGCTTCTAATCACAAGTTTTCCACGCGTTTTTGCCTCTAAACATGTTTAGTGAAGTTCCAAAATTGATTAGCATAACAAAACGCGCGTTTTGGATGAGTTTTGATCAAATTAGAAATCACACTTTTCTTGTTTGCAACTTCACACGATTTCCCTCCAAACTTCATCATTTCACATGCTTGGATATTCCATTTTATTCCCTATAAATAGAGGGTCATCCCTCATTCATTTTCTCAAGCTTGGATAGCCAGAATCACCCTGCCAAACTTGCTCCATAACTCAAAATTCAGCAACTTCGAAATCTATTCTCAAGCCTTTTTCAATCCAATTTTTCCATCAATTCACCTTCCTTGATCTTCTCTGAAGCTAACCATATAATTACATTCAATAATCGTGCCATATATTGCTCCATAGAAGTCCAGTTTCAGAGCTCTGTAAATCAACTTCAATAGGTAGATTCCTCCATCAATTCTTCAAAACTTTGATATCATTGTGATGCTCTCATTTCCCTGGTTCTAGTCGCAACACTTTCTTTTTACTGGAAACACGTTTTGACCATGAAATTTCAAATCTCTTTTCAAAACTTTCCTTCCAAATTGCTTGAGCGATAGTTTATATAAATTTGCCGCGAAGGTGTGGTTGTCTTCGTCTTGAAGAGACGAAGCGAATGGCATAGGTCTCATGCTCTAATTTCATAGATTGAGCATCCTGGTTTTGGAACTGGCTGGAGGTTGAAAATGACCAACGTGTCATCTTCCAACCAATGAAGGCGCGCCATATGTGTTTTTCAAAAATCTGATTTAATTAATGATCCTATGTATTATTCACTAAAGTCCATAACATGCACAACACGCCAGGTCCACTTGATCTGTTTACTAACGCGTTTTGACATTGATCAGATGACCCATATTTTTTTGGTTTTTATTTTCTTTTCTGATTTTTATATTTAATTGTTTTAAACTTCAAAAAATCATAGAAAATTCATTTTTAGTCCAAAAAATCTGGAAAAATTATGAAAAATATTTTTGATTATTCTCTTTCTGATTTTTATATTATCACAATTTAATTTTGTGTTTTGATATTTTTTATAAATTTTCACTTTATTTGAATAGTTTTAAATGTTTAAAAATACTTTTATGCATTTTTAAATTCTGAAAAAAATATGGAATGATCCAATGATATTGTGACAAATATTAGTGACCTTATTTAAATTTTGTTTCCGACTTTGTTATTTTTTTTATCATTTTGGGTTTATTTTACTCATTTCTTTTAATATTTAAAAATAGTTATGACTTTAAAAAATCACCAAAAAATTTATAAAAATATTTGAGTCCATTTCTGATTTTTCTATGGTCTTACATTTTATTTTTTGATTAATCTGAACATAATTGATATTTTTCTCTTTTATTTCTATTTTAAAAACATTTTTAAAAAAACCTTTTTGTATATATTAAATGTAATATTATTTTGTGACTATTTTCTGGCTGATCTTGGGTTAAATTTTGGATCATGAACTTTATTAACATCATTGGATCCATGGTGTTGAGTCTAATTCCACAAAAATAGATGAATGATTTTAATAATAGTTTGATTAAATTTAATTCAAAAGTGGTTTGTATATTCTCTCCCATTCCTCTTCATCCCATCCCTTTCCTATTGCACTAAGTGTTATTGGAGCATGATCCCTATATCATGTCTCAAAATAAATGGTGCATAGATTGCTATTGACCGGGCTCAAAATAGGTGCGACTTCTATATAAGTCCACTTACGATTGCTTAACATAGCGCTAAATTTTGTCCCGATTCAAATAAAAGATCATTCGTGGCCCAAACTTATATTTGCAAGCCCAAGTATGTTAATTTTATTTTTGATCCAATAACCTTGAGATTCATTGTGTGGAGGCTTTGGTTCTACCAATCCTCTAATGCATCTACAACACCTTTGGTCAACGCGGATCACTTAAACATTTTTGATCATTAAATGGTACTTATGAGGATTCCAAATGTATGACATACTTGACAAAAAGCAAATGCAACTTGTTGTGTGGAGGCTTTGGTTCTACCAATCCTCTAATGAGTTGCAAATGCAAGTTTCAAGATGATCATCCAACTAACCACTAATCACTAATAATTAACTTTATCCTGTATTTTTATTATATACCCCTTTTATTTTTTATGCACTATTTACTTTTAGCATTTACATTTCATGCCATTTTCATCTTTGCTCACTTGAGCACTTACTTTCTTGTCATTTTTATTTTGCTCACTTGAGCTTTTTCTTTTCTTTTCTTTTCTTAAGATACTTAATAATCAATATGAACCATAAAATCCTTAATGATACTTGGACTATTTGGTTACTATCTTTGGTATTATGGAGCATTTGACTTCTTAGACTTATGATTAGAAACCTTAGCCTATGATTGGAGAACTTGTGACCTTATCTGATTATTTTGTCTGGAGCTCTTGAGGTTTACCTCAAGACATTGGTTTGCTTGTTTGTTTTGTGTGCATGTTATTGTGATTACACTCTTTGTTTATAATCTGGAATTCACCTGTATACAGCCGTTACTCTGCCCGATTTTTGTGAAGACTTAATACACTTGAAGTTTGGTTCTTTCTAGAGGTCTTGTATCTTTGCTTGCTTGGTTTCAATCCAAAGAATGGGAATTATATCTTGACTCATAATGTCAAGTGTTGGATTCTTGTCGGTTAGATGGTTCTTATCCTTAGCTTTTACCTTATGCTTTAGGATAGTCTCTTCTTCTCCTCCCATCTTCTTTAATTTCAAAAATATTCTTCCTCCTTTTGAAAACTCCTCTTGTTTTGGAACTTGAATGACTTTCATAATAAACTTGGATTTAGGTCCATGCCTTTTCAAAAACAATTTCATGAATAAACTTCAATCAACTTAATAATATTTTGACATCATTTTTTTTGTGAGAAGACTAAAAGTCAATCAATCTCATTTCAAATCATTTTTTCCACTTTGGCTTTCTTATTTTAAAAACCTTTCTCAAAATATTAGACTCTTGTCAATCCTTGTAGTGATGCAAACAACTATACTTCTACAATATGTAGTGAAGAGAGATATTTTCCACTTGGGTGTTGAGTGAGGCATTGTTGATTTTAAAATCCAAGCCATATCCTACACTTTGAGATGATGCAAATTCTCCTTTCTCATGATTGTGGGTAGTAAGTATGTTTTCCACACGGACAATGACGATGATGTTTTATCTCATAAAAATTAACCAACACACTTACACTTTAAAATTTTTAAAGAGGAACTACATGTACCCTGATCCCCTATTGCACGGAAGGTGGTACATAGGCACTAAAGGTTCACAACCGCGGCGGATGCAAAAATCATAAAAAATATATTTCTTTTCTCACCTCCACCATCTATTTTTATACAACATTCCTCATAGCCAAAATATACAGATTTTACAAAGAGGTTCATGCGGTTTACCGTATATGTTTAGGGTGCTAATACCTTCCCTTTGCACAACCAACCCCCTTACCTTGAATCTTTACCCCCTATTTTTGGGTTATTTCCTCTTTTCCCATTCCTTTGGAAACAATAAAGCGCGGTATCGATTTTTATTTTGATCTGTGTAAGTCTAGTCAATCCAATGGCTTAGTCTTGAACATTTCTACCACTACAACTGTGAAACTAGATATTCACTGCTCGAGAAAACTTGTGGCGCTCTGGCATGAGCTACTCGCCGGCTAAGAAAATATATTTTGACTCATACCACTTTATTGATTTCTAAGATGGACCATATCAAGTACATCTTCGAGAAGCCCACTCTCTCCGGACGAATAGCTAGATGGAAAATGATTCTGATTGAATACAATATTCAATATACAACACAAAAGGCCATCAAAGGAAGTTTATTGGTAGATCATTTGGCCCATCAAGCTGTTGATGATTATCAATCTATGAACTTTGACTTCTCGGATGAGAATATCATGTTAGTGACTGACTGTGCAAAACCTGGACCGTATGACGGACCTGAATAAGGATCCCGATGGTCTGTGGTTTTTGATGGAGATTCCAACGCTTTGGGTAATGGAATTGGTGATGTGATAATTTCTTCTGAAGGTTGTCGCACTCCTTTCACTGCTAGATTATGCTTCGATTGTACGAAAAACATGGATGAGTATGAAGCATGCATCTTGGGTATGAAGTCTACCATTGACTTAAGGATCAAGTATTTGGATGTATACATAGATTCTGCTCTAGTGATCAGCCAAGTAAAGGGAGAATGGGACACTAAGCATCCTAACCTGAATCCTTAAAAGGATCTTGTGTTAACTATGATTCCATGCTTCTAGGAGATCACCTTTGAGCATTTCCCTAGGGAGGAAAATCAGTTAGCTGATGCTTTGGCCACAATGTCTTCCATGTTCAAAGTCAAATGGGACAACGAAGCTCCTATGATTACAATTAAGAGATTTGACGAACCTGTGCATTGCTACAAGCTTGACATTGACGAAGATAAGCCACGGTACCATGAGGTGAGGAGATATCTTGAGGCACAAGAATATCCCGAAGGAGCTTCCATTAATGATAAGAAATTCTTGTGAAGATTTTCATCCAAATTCTTTCTAAGCAACGAAATCCTGTACAAGCGCAACCATGATTCTACTCTGTTTCGATGTATGGACAAGAAGGAGGCAGAGAAAATTATGGAAGACATGAATGATAGCGTTTTTGGGACCCATTCTAGTGGACACACTATGGCCAAGAAAATCCTGAGGGCTGGTTACTATTGGTCCACAATGGAAACTGATTGTCATCATTACTCAAGGACTTGCCACAAGTGTCAAATCTATGCTGACAAGATACATGTATCTCCTATTCCTCTAAATGTCATGACTGCTCTGTGGCCGTTTGCAATGTGGGGCATTGATATTATTGGAGAGATCAAACCTACTGCCTCAAATGGACACCGTTTCATACTTGTTTTCATTGATTACTTTACCAAGTCAGTCGAAGCTTCCTCATATGCCTCAGTCACCAAGAACGTTATAGCCAAGTTTATCAAGCATAATCTCATCTGCCGTTACGATATCCTCGAAAGGATTATCACCGACACTAGAACTAATCTCAGCAATGCTATGATTACGGAACTTTGCACTCAATTTAAAATCAAGCATCACGATTCTTCTTCGTACAGGCCCAAGATGAATGGCACAGTGGAAGCTGCCAATAAAAATATCAAGAAGATTATGCAAAATATGGTGGTAACCTACAAAGACTGGCATGAGATGTTACCGTTTGTTCTCCAAGGCTATCGTACTTTGGCTTGTACGTCAACTGGGGAAACTCCTTTCTCCTTGGTCTATGGCATGGAAGCCGTCTTACATGTCGAAGTTTAGATTCCCTCTCTAAGGACAATGAAGGAAGCAGATTTAGGTGAAGACGAATGGATTCAAACTAGGTTGGATCAGTTGAAGTTAATTAACGAGAAGCGAATGGCTGCTGTTTGTCATGGTCAGATGTATCAAAAGCGTATGATCAAGGCTTTCAACAAAAATATCAAGCCTCGAGTATATCAGACTAGCGACTTAGTAATAAAGCGTATCATTCTTCCACAAGGCGACCCCAGGGGCAAATGGACTCCCACTTACGAAGGACCATTTGTTGTAAAGAAAGTTTTCTCTGGTGGTGCCAAGATGCCGACCACTATGGATGGCGAGTACTTCCCACATCCTATGAATACGGACATAGTTAAAAAATACTACGCATAAAATGACCCGCTAGGTTGAGACACCTAGGAAAAAATAAGGACATTCTGGCGAACCAAAAAGGTTCGGGCAAAAATTAGGGATATATGCAAAAGATTGTACAACCGGCAAGTCGAAAACCTGAAAGGGCCACTTGGGCAAAAATGGGTATCCTGGTGGGCTGAAAACTCGAAAGGGCGGTCTAGGAAAAAGTTAAGGATTAAAGCGTATGATATGTCTCGTGGGATCTTTGTAGCCAATTTTATTACTAAGATCCAAATAGTCCAAGATCAATCCAATCAACTTCTATTTAACGGAAAGGGATAATGTTCGAAGACATAGGGGCAATAGTGGGTTTGGAACACAATGAGATCAATTTCACATGGCTATTATTTTTTGTTTTCACTTTGTATTCTTTCCATTCTTTCAACGATTTCCTCTCACTAGGATCTCGGTCTCTTTGTACAAAAACGCCTAATTCATGGGCAAAACATCAATACAAATATACTTTGAAGTGCAAACTTTTTTGTTTTTCCTGTTTTAAGTGAAAAAGTGTCCAATGACTAAAATTGAATGAACGTATGCATATGAACATGATTAAACTTTTAAAAAATGCATGCTTAAAAAAAGTGACAAGCATCTCCTTAATTGCATTTGAGATATCCCCACAGAGTTATTTCAATATCATTATCCCCACAAATTTAGATTCATAAAATCCCCAGCCAGAGTTTCAATCTCTGGAAGATCCTCTGCCCAACTAAGTTGGTCTTAAAAGGAAGCCTTATGGAATTCTTCTTAAAAATATCCTCCCCAGTAGTTCGTCAAATACCCTCTTTAACATGGTGTATTTTTCCAACAAACTACAGATTCCCCAGTTTGGGTTTGCCTCGCAGACTATTACAAATCAAGGGACCGCAACCCCTGATCACCAGTGAAGTCGTCAACAGAGTCATTACTATCTCCGAAAGTTATTGTAAATCTTGGAACCCGACCAGATAACAGTCAACTGCATCCTTTCAAGCAAGTTACTATGAAGCCTGGACCCGACTAGATACTAGTTCAACTTCATCCTACTATCAACTTACTGCGAAGACTGGACCCGACCAGATAACATTAAATCTCAAATTTAGTTGCAAAAGCCTGGACCTGACCATATATTAGTTTAAATTCTCAAATTGCTTAAGCCTGGACCCGACCAGTAAATAGTTCAAGCCTGGATCCGACTAGATACCAGTTAAACATTCTGAAGCCTGGACCCGACCAAATAACAGCTCCAATTTCTGAATCCTAGACCCAACCAGATAACAGTAAATCTCAAATTTAATTGCTAAAGCCTGGACCCGAGAAAATATTAGTTTAACTCCTTTAACTGCATAACCTGGACCCGACCCATTAACAATTCGAGTTACTGAAACTGGACCCGACCAGATAATAGTTGATCTCAAGTTCAAATTGCTGAAGACTGGACCCGACCAGATAATAGTAAACCTCAATATCAAGTTGCTAGAGCCTGGACCCGACCAAATAGTAACTTAAATTCTCCATCTATTGCAAATCCTGGACCCGACCAGTTAATAATTCGAGTTGCTGAAACCTGGACCTGGCCAGATAACAGTTTAATTCTTACAGATCACTAATAAAACTCCTCTTCCCTAGTAGAGTTTTCCACTATCCCAGCGAGTTGCTACAAAGCCTGGAATCTGACCAGATAACAGTTAACTTTTTTATCCCCGATAAGTTATTGAGAAGCCTGGAATCCAACCAAATAACAACTAAATTTCAATAGATAATTCCTCACCAGAGCAATGGACGACTAAAACTCATGAATTCTGGTTCCCAAGCAGAAATCAACACTCTCCACAGAGTCTTCTCAAGCAAAGTCAATATTCCTTAGTCGAGTTTCTTCTCAACAAAGCAGGAATCCCCAGCGGAAGCATTGTTAACAAAGTCTAAAGATACATATACTCTTAATCCCCAACAACAGTCCGAGATTTAACTTCTCAAAGCTCCCCAGTATCTGTCAAGGATACACTTCGATAACATGTCACATTCTTACATCATAACATATACATACAACATAAATCTCATTTATTTTGAGAAACATCATTACACCATGCATACATTCTCATACGGCTAACTCCTTTTGTTCCTTGCAGAAAAAGTCATTAATCCAAAGACATCTTCTGGATCAGAATTGATTCTTCCAGTACAAGACAGACAAGACACCTAGTTTTCAGCACAAATCGACTAAAGATTTATGGTGATGTTTCTCCCAGTTTCTATCATCATCTCTCCAAATGACATGCGTAAGCCCATTTTAGGATCAATACATCATCGAGTGCAAATTTCTAGGCACTCTAGTGTTCAATCATATTTCACCTTCAAGTCACGAATGGAGGACCCGACAATCTAACTCTTCAGGTTTAAGAAGATTGAATAGGGGCAACTGTTGTACCCCAAAATTTTCCCTCTCAATTTCTCAAGAATTCTCTCACAAGACCTCCATTGATTCAAGACTGCACATGGTTTGATAAACTCAAGACACCTCCTCAAGCACTGATGACTCAAGATTAGGGTTTGAGTTTGTATAAGGACAATTGGACTTTTAATGCTTCATATGACTTCCATGGATCATTTTGGACTCCCAAGATTGCTCATGTCATGTTTCAAGCTTTGGATCACATTCTTGCTCAATCAATTGATCAGTTGACCTAAAATCAACTGTATTGGGGAAAAGTCAAATATGGTAAATTTACAATAAAACTTCATAATTTTTTATCCATATCAACATTTTGAACTCATATATGGAAATTTATCAAGTTTGGATCATAATTCCTCAAGAAATTTGATCAGATCATCAAAAGGGCAAAATGGTTAAAATTAGGGTTTTTGACTGAGAAGGTTCAATTTTAACTTTTGACCTAACACATGACTTGTCGGTTTGAGACATGATATCAAGGATTCAAATGCATCATTTGGTCCTAATGGCATGTCTTAAAACATTCCTCAAAGATCAATTGATTGATAGTTGAAATTCAGTCAACTGATGAAAAGTCAACTAATACACTGAAAAATCAAACTTTGACTTTTTGATCAAAGTCAAGTTTCAAAAATCATATTTCTTAAAGACATGTCAAAATATGAATATTTTTCATCAAGAAATCAAAAATTCAAAATTATCTTTGAAATGTCAAAATTCTCAGACTTAGGAATTTTTCTAAGTGTTGGAAAGTTAACCTTTTTTCATATTTTGTGCCAAATTTTCACCATGATGCAAGATGATTCAAGGAAAACTTCCAACATGAAAGTTGTAGATATTAATGAGATCTAAAAAATTGTAGGATATAACTTTTTTTTATAAATGCTTGGATTTTAAGTTATAAATTCATAAAGACATGTCCATGAAACAAAAACACATGGTGAAATTTTGCCCTAGTTAGGCAGATTTTTGACCTAACTTCTTCGCCAAGTTTCACATAGTTCCAAATTGAATTTTCAAAAGTGCCAAACATTAAAGTTTTAGATAATGTTACAAGATTTCTAAAAATTCCAAGAACTCCTTAAGATCATTCTTGAGCAAGGAGAATCGAAGGCAAGAAGTTAGGGTTTCATTCTTGTTTTACAAGGCAGATTTTTAGGATGAATATGAACCAAATCCATGCTAGGTTGCATAATATTTGCTTTTCAGACCTCAAACTTGTTTATCACTCCATAATTAATGGTTTACACAACTGATTAGGCCTTTATCCAAGTGCTTGAAGCTTTGTCCAAATTGTTTTTCCATTTATGGTACAAAGTTGCCATTTCCATTTTGATAAAGCATTAATTTTGCAATTGTCAACTTCTTGAGCCTCTCAATTGTTTTCTTTGCACACAAGC
Source organism: Vicia faba (assembly GCA_948472305.1). NCBI lineage: Eukaryota > Viridiplantae > Streptophyta > Magnoliopsida > Fabales > Fabaceae > Vicia > Vicia faba. The sequence continues at coordinate 815,402,738 of OX451741.1, read as the reverse complement.
AAAATCAAAACAAAAAGCAACATGTCTAATGCCTCTACCAACTCAGACCAAGCTTGTACAACACTTTGGGACCTGTCTTCTCACTTTTCTTCAAAAACAAGTTATAGAGCCAAAAGGTTAAAACTCAGAAAGCTTGAGTGCAGTTGATCTCTAACATTTTCCATACATATACACAAGTCTATTGCAACATAAGACACGAATTCTTAAGCCCTGGAACAATACATATCCATAGATTTCATTTATATGGCCTGAGTAGGGAGAATTTTTGACCTGAACTTTCTGAAAAAATTAGGTTAAATTTGGTACCATTCAAAATTCATGCTTGTTTTTGATTTATAGTTTTAATGCTTTAAATTTCTGGAATTGTTATGAAATTTGCCACAAGTTTCATGTTTACATTTTTCATTTTGGTTGAGAAATGAATAAGATGCAAATGGTCTGGCTGGCATAAGGTTGAAGATGAAGTTCAGGGATAGGAAGGGTTTTCAAATATATATTTATGGTTTGATATAAGTAAACATATGTATAACCATCCCAGTGATACAAGCGCACGCCTGTTTCATCTTGGAGCTGGGTTCGAGCCCCAACGTCTGCTTTGGCATTTTTCTTTGTTTTCATTACCTTTTTGTTTGAAACAACCAGCGTGTTGGGCCTCCCTTTTAGCTTGATTCCTCATTTACTCAATCTCACCCCCTGCTCACTTATAACTACATAGGCCCATTGTTTATTTTATTTCTTTTGGTGACTAACAAACAAAAAAAAACCTTAATGGGTCAGGCTTAGTATAAAAACTTTTTTTACTACAAAACACCCCAAAATCATTTTTACACCATTTCTGACTTTTATTTTATTTTTCTATTTTTATTTTATTTATTATTAATATTATTATTATTATTATCATAATTTATTTTTATTAACAAAAATCTAAAAAATATTTTCTTAAACAAATTTAATTCTTTTCTTATATAAATTAGTATTTAGACTTATGTAATTTATTTTCTTTTAATTAAAATTAACTTAGAACTTCGGTTTTTCTTTTGATTTAATAATTTTTATAGTAGTTTAATTTAATTAAAACTTTTTTTACAAACAAAACCCTAAACAACTTATTTTCTTTAATAAATTAATCACTTGTTTAACTTAATTTTAATTTTCTTATTTTAGTTAATTATTTTCTTTTAAGTTAATTAGGTCAAAACTATTTTTATTAACAAAAATCCAAATAAAATATATTCCTTATCCATTTATATATTTGTACATTCATTCACTCTTGTACGTTTAACTCTTGTAAATATTCATTATGGTTGTAATAGGTAATTAGAATTTAAATTCTTGTAATCCCCATTTGTAAATATGTATACCCCATTCCCAAATGATGTAATAGCGTAGGATATTTACTTTTCGCAATTTATCACTTTCATATAAATGCTAGTAAATTAGGGTTTGAATGGAAAGATAAAATCAATACTAGAAAACCCTAATTCGAGACAAAACAAATGCATGAAATCAAAACACTTGCACACTTGTACCTCTAGGGTTTAACTCCACTTTGTTTCCTTGAGAAAAATGGTCATGTTATACATGTGAGACATCTTAGCCAAAATAAATAAAAAATACAAGATCAAAGTCCCTCGATGACGCTACGGATGTTGCCTTACAAATGATATTAGTTCCTTAAGATAAATGCTAAGATATCTCACAACATTGCTATCCATGACTATACGATGACCCATGTCTATCCCTTTACATCCAAAGATAGGGTTACTTACCAATCAATGGTGAGATAACAATATCAAAGGATGAGAGAAATGAACAAAAGACTTTTGAGTAGGTAGAACGTTCTTAGTTGCTTGCTCTCAATCCATCTTCAAAAACAAACATCTTTTTTAAAAACACCAAACACTTCCAAACATGAAATATTTTCAAAATCCCAACATTTTATATGCATTCTTATAGAGACGAGAATCATTACAAAGTTTTCCTAAACGAAGGCGCTTTTCAAAAATACTTTCAAAACCCATCACAAACATATTTCAAACAAAATAATTTTCATGTGATCTAGCAAGCAACTAAGATCCCATAGATAACTATGGATGAAAAGGGTGCTAACACCTTCCCTTTTCATAACCTACCCCCCGAACTCAAGAAAATATCTCAAAGGTCTTTCCTGTTCTTTTCACCCTTTCCTTATTGGATAAAAGAAAAGTCGGTGGCGACTCTTGCTATCCGCAACAATTGCGACCAAACGTAAAAACACCCAAGCCAGTTCTCCCACCATATTACAATAGGCATCTGTTCCAGAGCTTCAACAAAAGGGATGTTAATTTCAAATTTCTTGAAAAATTCCAAGAATTTCTCAAAATTTTTCTCATTAAGATCTTTCTTCCTTGTTCTTGAAGGATAAGGAAGACTAATTTTAGGCTTAGGATCCTTCTGTTTTTCCTTCTCAACCACTGGCTCTATAACCACTTCCTCAGCCTAGTTTAGATCATCTCGTATTTCTAGATCCACTTCTATCAAGCCTTTATCCGATATTTCCTCTGTTTCAACATTCTCAATTGACTTACCTCTTCTGGTCACAACTGCATTCACAATATGATTAACTCTAGGGTTTGTAACTGTTCCACTAGGAAGAGTTCTTGGTGCTTGAGCGTTAGCCAGCTGTTGTGCTATTTGACCCATCTGTAACTCCAAATTTTTAATGGAGGAAGCTGTGTTCTTATGATTATATCTTGTTTCTTCTTAGAATTGAATATTGTGAGCTGCCATCTTTTTAATAGCCAATTCCCAGTCTTCCTTCTTAGGAACCTGTTGCTGTTGTTGCTGCTGATATTGGTTCTAATGTTTGTTTTGTCCTTGTTGTTGAACATTTCCTTTTTGATTTCTCCACCCAAAGTTTGGATGATTCTTCCACCCCGGATTGTAGGTGTTTGAATAAGGATTATCCTGCTTCAAGAACTTAATATCTTCAATTTGTTATGGAGAAGCTAAGAAGTGCATCGTAATCTGCATCCGATTACAGATTTCACACACATCATTTTGTGCTTGTTGGACTTGGGCAATTTGATGAGTACTTAAATTCAGTTCTTTAAGCTTCTTGTCTACCTCTAAAACAATTATTTCTTCAATTTTTAATTGTCTGTTTGGCTCCAACTTTAAATTAATGACTCGTTCAGACTTGCTGACAACCCTGTCATATAACTCCAAATGCTCATTTGCAGTAATTGCTTCTATTATCTTCTTCACACCAGTAGCTATTGAGAAATTTGATAAGCCACTGGCTGCTGTGTCTATCAGCTGCTCTGTCTTAATTCTTAGACCATTTACAAACGTTTGCATTTGATTAGTCTGGTCCAGATTATAAGTAGGGCAGGCCACTAGGAGTCTTTTGAACCTTTTATAGGCATCCCCCAGCGATTCTCCCTCTTTTTTGCTTGAAATTCAGTATATCATACCTTTTTCTTATGAACACTAAGGATGGAAAATACTCCTTTAGAAAAGCTGTCTCCATCTCTTCCTAGGTTGTGATACTATTTGTTGGCAAAGAAAAGAACTAGTCTTCAGCTTCGTCAGGTAAAGTAAAACGGAACATTCTCAACTTTTTCTGTTCCTTGGTATGCCCATCTATCTTCAGAGTTGTGCTCATGGTTAAAAATCTTTGCAAGTGCTTGTTAGCATCTTCATTTACCCTTCCCAAAAAAGATCTCCTCTCGAGCCGAGTGATAGTATTGGGATACTGCTGAAAGTATGGTACATTCACCGGGTGGTTCAAAATTATCAATCTACTAGCCGGTGTATTTGTCCCTCCATAACCACCAAGGATTCTCTCAGGTCGTGGCAGATTTTCACCCATGGTTTATGGCTTTGAATATGTCTCTTTATGCTTTGATCGGTGTTCTGAATCAGAATCAGAATTATCTGAGATAAGTGCCTCTTCAGATGCCAGTCTAGCTAATATCGCTTCTCTTCATCTGGAGTGAGAAGTTCTTTCAATCTCTGCATCAAAAGCAAATTCAGCCGAGGCCTTACCTCGCATGAAAGATTAGAAAGAAATTAGTAATGTAATATAAAATAATAAAAACTATATAACAAAAAAATAAAATTTTAATTGCATAGGAATAAAATTTCAATTGCATAACAATGAAACTCTTTATTTTGGCAGTCCCCGACAACCACACCAAAAACTTGATCGGAAAAATAACAAGTGTACTATTTTCACCGATGTAGTAATAATGGGATTTTCCTAAAGTATCGATCTCGAGGACTACGTAGGAAATATTGAGTTTTATTATTAATTCAATCAAACAAAAACAATAGTTTTGGGTTTGATTGGAATAAATCCTTGGGAAAGATTAAATGACCGAATGTAAAATATGACTTTTTCTGTTTGATTAAAAGATACTAGGGTTGAGTGTATGATTTGCCATGAAATAACCTTCACTCTTTGATCTTTTTAACAAGTTCATCAACCTCAATTATTGATTCTTAAGATTATCTTTCCCTAAGTCCTCAGTGAAAAACCTTTAACCTTCTACCCTAATTTCAATGTCCATTTAAATTAGTCATTAGGTTAATCATTCAATTATCAAGAACTATTCTGGTTATCATAGGATTGCCCTAGTCCTAGGTGAAATCATCTATAATATCATTATTTAGAAAATCTTAACATGACCGTTCGACTTTAATGTGTTAATAATAGTGAAACCCTATGGTCCCATAGGGTAAAACTATAAATTCTTCTAAACAATCAAATTGATGCATAAAAACTATTATGTTGAATAAAACAAAGAGATCAGTATTCTTAACATTGCAAATCAAGGACACCCCCTAGCATTGGGGGATTTAGCATCTCATATAGTTCAAAAGTAAAATAAAACTGGTATTAGATGTAGGAATTACAATAACTTTGGATGGTTTGATCTTCAATTGCTATCGCGCGTGAAGAGTTCTCTGTTCCCCAAAGCTCCTCTCGATCTCCCATATTCTATCGTGAAATTATTTAATCATTCAAAATGTCCTTTTTCCTTCTTCAAATTAGGTTTAAGTAGTCTCGTCCCTCCTAGGTGATGTAAAAAGTCCAAAGTAGCCTCCAGGGTTCAAAAACACTAGAAATTCCCAAAATTCAGAATTATCAACACCTGAGTTGACACGGGTCGTGTTAGTGGACACATGAACCCATGTCAGCGCCTGTGATCCTTCCTCCAAAATCTTATGCTTCAGCTGACTTGACACGGGCCATGTCAGCTTCTGTCTTCAGCTTCTTTTCCTTCTTCTCCTGACACGGCCCGTGTCAGGTGACACGGGTGACCGTGTCCGGGCCCCTGCAACTTCACGTTTGCACAAATCCTCTAGATATTTTTACATGCACCTGAGATTACCAAACCAAACCATCAAAAGCATCTAAAAAACATGAAATTAAAATAAAATAAACACAAAGATACATTTTCGAAAAGTCACATAACTAAAACAAAAAGATTAAAAGAAAACCAAAGTGTTACAAATTTGATGAACTTATACCGAATAAGTGACACAAACAAAGTATAAATGGTGACCGATCAACTTCCTGTGACTAATATTTTTCAATCTCTTCTCGTCAATGAAATTCAATTGATCAAATCTATTCTGAATCCATTCGGCTTCATCTAACTGTACATCTGTCATTATCCTTAAAGAAGGAATCTCGACTTCCACATGCAGGACTGCTTTCATGCCATATACCAAAGAAAATAGGGTTTCCCCAGTCTAAGTGTGCACCAAAGTGTGATAACTACGCAAAGAAAATGGCAACATCTCATGCCAATCTTTATAGGTGACAACCATCTTTTGCTTAATCTTATTAATATTCTTGTTTGCTGTCTCGACGACACCATTCATCTTTAGATGATATGGAGAAGAATTGTGATGCTTTATGTTGAAGCTTTTGCATAACTCTTTCATCATTTTATTATTGAGATTCAACCCATTATCAATGATGATCTTTTTGGGAACCCTATAGCAACAAATAATATTCTGCTTGATGAAACGAGTAACCACTTGTTTGGTGACATTGGCATAAGATGCTGCTTCGACCCACTTGGTGAAGTAGTCAATAGTCACCAGAATAAAGCGTTTTCCATTGGAAGAAATCAGTTCAATCCGGCCAATCATATCGATGCCCCACGTTGTAAAGGGCCAAGGAGAAGTCAAAAGATTCAGTGGATTGGGCGGCACGTGCATTGTCGGCATAAATTTGACATTTGTAACAGATTATGGAATGATTGTATGATACGGTGGAAGAACTGACTGTTTTCTGTTACTACTGGTTTTGCGTTTTTTGTTTGCAAATGTACGGTAAGCAAGAGTCGCCACCATCTTTTATTTCATCCAACAAAGGAAAAGGGAAAAAGAATAGAAAAAACCTTTTTCGAGATGTTTCTGAGTACGGGGGGTAGGTTATAGAAAGGGAAGGTGTTATCACCCTTTCTATCCATGGTTTCCCATGGGCTCTTAGGTACTTGCTCATTCTTAAATTGCTTTTGTGTGTTTGTGTGTTTGAAAAAAGTTTTGAAATTTTCCTTAGTGCGGTGTTTCACTTTATGGTAACCCTTGTATCAGTCCTCAAGGGTGTGATAAAATGTTTTTGAAAACTTTGTTTGAAAAGCTTGTTTGAAAGTGTATGTGTAAAAATTTGTTGTTTTGAGCAAGTACTTAAGAGTTTCTACCTAGTCGAAAAAGGCTGTTCATTTTCTTATTTCCTTTGGACAACGCTATCCTACTATTAAGGATTAGGTAGCTTCGTCGTTGGAGTTTAAGGGACAATCGAAAGGGACGAGTACGATCACTAAAGAAATAGTTAGGAAACCTTAGTAGTTACCCTAGAGTCCTAAAGATCTTTTCGAGGCAACATTCAAATGGGTCATTTTTTTAATCTTTTGGGAGTAGAGGGAAACAACTAAAACTCCCTATGCTTCATGACCGTTTACCGAAGGTAACCAAAGTGGGGAAAACCCCAGGAGTGAGCATGTGCAAGTGTTTATTTTTCAGTTTATTTAATCTTTGCACAGTTAGGGTTTTCTACCGTTTTAAGTTATGATCTTTTTCACAGAATCCTATTATCAATCATCTAACAGTTTATAATGACGGAAAGGAAAAGCGCGAGAAATTTAGACCTAGCTATTACAAGGCTTTGGGGAGGGGGATTACATAAGCAAAAACCGGGGAAAACAGTAAATGAAAATAATAATAAACCTAAGTTAAAACTATTACAAACTCGGAGCAATTACATTAATTGGAAAAATAATAAAATAAATACGCGTGATGAAATTAAATACGAGGAATTAAAGTTAAATTCAAAAAACATTTAACTAGTGAATAAAGAGAAAATATTTTTTGGATTTCTTTTGGAGAAAGTAATTAATTTTAAAAATTAACCTAATTTCTAATTGATTTTAATTATGAGAAAAATAATTTAAGTTATTCTAATTAACTTAATTAATTAATGAAATTAAATATTTTATATAAAAAGAACCTAATTCTAATTTTTTGTGATTTTGTGATTTTAAGATTTAATTAAAAAAAGATATATAAAACAATTAAAAATAAATAGAAACAATAAAAAAGGGTTAAAGAAATTAAAAATAAAATAAAAGGGGCCTGATGAAAAGTAATTTTGGGGGTGTATGGCTGAAATTCTCCAGGCCCAGAAAGTTGGCCCAAGGCTGCGTCTGATCCAATGGGAAGCTTTCCAAGAGAGTCCACCACGCACCTGCATGCATGAGGCGTGAGATCTGGATACAAATTGATCCAATGATGAGATATTGAGGTGCATGGTGAATGCTTTTGGAACGGTACTACTGGATCTGCAGTTAAACGTTAAGAAAAATATTATGTAGGAGGCAGGGATCGAACCCTGACCTCCTACACGCGCGCGCCTTGAAACCTTTCCTGCTTGCCACTGGGCCAATTGGACTTTTGTTAATAGAAACAAACAACAAATAATATAATTAAACATGGGTTAGTGTTATAAGAAAAACGTGCGAGATTCAAATTGACCACTTAGGTATTGACACGCCTTCATCTTCCTCGTTAGAATTGTCGTTTTAGGTAACGACCTTTACATACGGTCTAACGTCTGTAGCTGTAAACCTGCCAACTTCAAAAATGCAGCACAAACACCATAAATTCAAATGAAGACCATGGATCAACTGGGTTTGAGGCCCTGAACACCATGGTACCCATAATCAAACTTAATTTTGCCTATATCAAAAAAACCTAAAACGTGCTTTGAAACCCTAAGAATGGTGTTTCACAATTCCTGCGCGTAAACTCAAATTAAATCATCCCCACATATTGCATACATGATAATAAGCATGAATAAATGATTAAAACATGTTGATAATGCCAGAATTAAGGAAAACGATTTTCAAAAACAGGGCAAACCGTGACTGTCTTACGCTTGGTTCTTGATGCTTTGAGGCTCAGGAATGATTGGGATAGCTTCAGTGAAGGTCCAGGAGTGTTGTTGTGTCCTTGGAATTGCTTGAAAAAGCCTGTAGAAAGGAATCTGATCTGCACTTTTTGTCCAAAATTTGATACTTTGTTCTTGCTCTTAGGGAGGTAGGCTGCGCATGAATTCCTCTCCTCTAGGGTTGCAATGCCTTGTGTATATGTACTGAATTAAATTAGGTCATTATAATTGGAAAGAATCAAAAGATTGATGGCATGATTTTAAGAAGAAATCAAATCTTGAATAGTTGCCATGTATGAAGATTTTGTGTCCATTTGACCTTGCACGATTTCCTTGGCTTTTTGACAGCATATAAGATCTTCATTCAATGCAAAAATCAATCCTAAAACAAATTATATGATTTATTTGGATTTATTTGATTTTATTTAATTTTTAAAAAGAATAAAAATCAAAATAAATTAAATAAATGAGTGAATAAGGCATGGGGGGTCCCATAGGTCGTGGACCATGCTAGGACTGAGATTTAATCTTGAAAATATGGGCCCATGTGGAGAAAATGAAATTTTGAGCATTGTTGACTTTGGGCAAATTTCCAAAAATGGCCAACTTTGACAATGCATATCGCTCTCAATTTTGACCCTAAGAGGATGTTCTTGGACTTTTTAGAAAGCTTAGGATGTTCTCTAAAAAAAATTATTGGTTTTATCTCCATTGGGTCTTCCATGTTCATGTAAGAAGCTTTGACCCAAAAGGTGTTTTTGTTGACTTTTTGAAATGACCTATAATGTCTGAATTTATATCTTTTCATGAGTGCATTTCTTAAACTTAAGGGATGAAGATGAGTTGTACGTAATTATATTCTATTCAAAATGAGCCTTGGATGAGAAATTTTTGATAAAGTATGAGAAAGTTATGCCTGGTCAAAGTTTGGTTGACTTTTCCTATAGAAACCCTAATTTAGCAACTTTTGAGTTTTGATGAATTGGGAGAATTCCTTGAGAAATCATGGTCAACCCTTGATCAAATGATGGATATTACCTAAAAATGTTGATGTTGACCAAAAATCTTGAAGTTTGACTGTATGTGGGTTACAGTTGACTTTTGACCTTGTATAGTTGACTTTCAGGCATTTGAGCAGTTGACTGAGCAAACTTCTTGTGCAAGGCATGAAACTTGGCATAGATGATCTTGAGAACATATTAGGGAAATGTAAACCATTTAGGACCCTTGGAACTCAAACATCTTGATGAGGAGTGAAACCCTAGTTTGAGGCTCATTGTCTTAGGAGGAGGATTTGTCTGGTCAATCCTCAATCATCTTTAGCAATTGAGGATCTCTAGGAGTATGTTTTGTGTGAAAATGGGAGGGAAAATTTTGAGGTACAATATATTGTAGCAATATTTTTCCATTGTATACCAATAATAACCTGCTCTCAATATTTTCTTGGCCATAGTATGCCCACTGGAATGCGTCCCATAGGAAACATCGTGAATCTCTTCTACGATCTTGTTTGCTTCATGTCTATCCATGCATCTGAGCAAAACAAAGTCATAGTTTCTCTTATACAAAACCCCTCTGTTTTACCCTAAAATTTTCCCTCTCTATTCTCAAGACATTCCTCATAAAAGATCTCAAATGCTCAAGAAGTTTCAAAGGTTTGATCAGACAAGTTCACCTCCTAAGCACTGAGCCCACAAATTAAGGTTTTGGTTTTCTCAAGAAAAATTGGACTTTTGATGCCTCAAAAAACTTTCATGGTTCATTATAGGTCTCCAAGATTTCTCATACCAAGTTTCAAGTCCTGCATCATAAATTTTCTCAGTCAATTGCTCAGATGATTGAAAATCAGCTATATTGGATAAAAAGTCAATTGTTGTCAGTATACAGTAAAACTTCATGATTTTTGGCCAACATCAACATGCTAAAGTCATATTCATCAATTGATCAAGTTTTGATCATAATTCTTCAAAAAAAATTCAAATCATCAAAGGGGCAAAATGGTCAAAATTAGGGTTTTGACTGAGAATGGCTGATTGTCGTAACCCAAATTTGTCCTACCCTGATGATTTTACTTTCCAAGATTAAAATAATAAAGAAACATTTAACTAAGGATGGTACAACAATATCTGATGGCCCATTCTTAATATTTAAGCCAAACGGGGGTGTATTTTAATTCAGGAGAATGGGGCTATCTAAATCAGAGAGACTCATGTATCCGTGAATCCACTCGCAAGGCATGTTGGCCATTGGCCCATGCGATCCGTAAATGGAAATTATTGGAGTAACTATATAGTTTTAAATTATTAAATAGTTGCTAGTAAAAGGGAGGTTGAAATTAAATTAAGCCCGCTCAAGTTTAAATTGTATAAGCTTATTTAGGTTAAGTTGACTTTATTAAAAATAGGGGGTGTAGTTACAAATAACAGGCCCACTGAGGTTTATGAAATCGATCCATCTGTCATTGCTATTGTTGATTTATTGTAGAAAATTAGTACGAAGTGTTTGCTGTTATCATCACCTTTTTAAGGAAATTCTTCTTTGCAACCGGTTAAAAGAAATTTATTTTAGTTGTTACTAAAAAGGGGGTAAACTATTTTGTTAAGAATTATTTGTTTATTAAAAGTCTTGTTTTGGATCTGTTACAAATTATAGGCCCATTACGTTTTGAGCCCATTAGATATTGTGGTTCTATTTTGTTTAGAAAAAAGAAAGCATTATTATTAAAACTGTTGATAGTATATATATTTATTTATAAAAAAATGTGACACTTTATTTGTTGATGAACTTTTTGTTATAAGGTTTTTATTTATTAATAACAACTATAATTTGTTTATTAAGGGAAAAACTGTTGGATCATTTTTTTTAGAAATGCAAAGCCCAGTTCAATTAACTAATGTTGGCCAAAAATCATAAAAAAACAATCACTGTGCAAATCAACCAAAAAAACATAATTAAGTTCTTCAATAAACAATCATTGTGTAGATTTAAGACTAAAATCAGATTAAATTAGAACGCAGTATCTGCAAATCAGATTAAATTAAATCTTCATCAATCAAATCTTACAACATCTCATTACCGTACAAAATCAAATCAATATCAAACCAAATCAAATCCATTATAATCCAGAAATTACTAATACAATCTAAGTCTCCAAATTACAGTATCCTGTATTACAATGAACAAATATGGTTACAGAATCACAAAATCAAATCTAAAAAACTAATAAAATCTGGGAAACCTAAGCTTACAAAACCAAATTAATTACAATAAAGTTTCCAATCCCTAATTGAAGCTAAATCTAATGGTAACAACTTATAACAAAATCAAAACCCTAAATTTCCAAAGCTATAAATACAGAAGAAAATTAGATACAGGAGAGGGGGATTTTTCACAGAAAAATAGGGAGAAGAAATTCCGAGACAAAGAGATTGAGAGAAGAAAATCTTGAAACAAACCCTTGTTGTTGAAGACCCAAAAGAGGAGGCGATTAGAGCTTCCAGATCAGAAACCCTAATCGTGTTCTTAAACCACCTTCACCGTCACCATCTTCAACCAATCGCAACCTGCAAAAAGAAGCAAGCGAAGCAAGTTTAGAAATCTCAACACTCAAGAATTCAAAACACAGAAATCGCAAGAAGGGTAAAAACACTTAGCTCTCATTTATTTTTGATTGTTTGATTTGGGAAGGGTTTTGGGGTGGTCTGATTCGTGTTTGGGGTTTAGTGAGTGTTGCCGTGAGGTTAGCGGTGCTAGGGTTTTGTAGAAAGAGAGAGAGAAGAACGGCGAGAGAAGATGACGAGGTTACTGTAAAAGTTGTAAGAATGAAAAATGAAAATAAAAAATGAGAAAAACAATATTATGTTGTGTTACAATCCCGTACTTGCGCGTATACGACATTATAGTGCACCCCTTAAAATCTCATCCACATGATCATCAGTGGAAGGCCGTAAGGCCAAGTCCACCATAAACCTATACTCCCTCGCCACACACGATCACCCTCAAACGGTAACGGGCCTAAGCCCAATGATATCCACACCCCCTTTTTAACTATTTGTTAAATCATAAAACTGTTTACACCCCCCTCCGCCTGAACTATTCTGGGCCCAGCCAGTTTCTTAGAAACACCCCCCTTATTTTACTTAGTAACTAGAAAATGCACCCCCTGGTTTTAATTAAATTAAATTATTTTTTACTTTTAATTCCATTTTCCCGTACTACTTATTTATTATTATTATATTATATTATTATTATCATATTATATTATTATCTTTTTATTATTATTATTTTTATTATTATTAGTTATAATTATTATTATCATTAATAGTGATTTATATTTAAATATTATTACGTGATGAAACAAATTATTTTCATTCAAAAATTGACATATTATTTTATATATATTCTTCACATTAAATCTTTTTTATCATGTATTAATCAAGATCTTCGCAAATGATACGATTAAAAAACACAAACAAATCTTAAAATCATTTTCGCAATAAACTAAACTAACCAACAGTCTTTTTGCAAATGGGTTTCAAACTAGTTTTGACTTACTATGCACTCAGTCAAAGTATCCGCAATCACTACTCTCGACCGAGTGCGAAGTGATTCAAAATATGTTTGCAAACCCCTAAAAAACACCAACCCATACGAACTACGAATTGGAACTCTGATTCCTCATAAGAGGATACGTAGGCATACAATCAAAAATAGTAGCGAGTTCCCCTATTAAAAAATTAAGACACTTTTCCCCTAATAAAATTTAAAGCCTATTTTACCCAAACCTAAACCTAGAGTCTAATATCCTTGTGAACAAGGTGGATGAGAGGTGTCTAACACCTTCCTTTCGTCCAATTGAGTCCGAAACCTAGAATCTCTGTCTGCGAGTTAGGGTTTTCTGTTAGATTCCCTTCCCTAGGATAAAAACTAATAGTGGCGACTCTTGACTAAAAAACCAGTCGCTACAGCTAGCGACTCTGCTGGGGACTCTCCTTAACCCTAGGTTTAGGTATTTTGGGGTTTCTTATTTTTTATATGTTTATTTATTTATCGATTTTATTGCATTTATTCATCTACTGTCAATTTTCTCGTATTACCATATATATTTACTGCGTGGCGGGATTTCTCTATCTCAAAAATATTTTCCATATAACCCTTAGAAAGAAGGTTCGTCTATTAGCTTAGGGGGTACATTATCCCTGCGATTTTATGTGACGACTTCGCCTAGAGTCGGTGAACTTCCGAAAAAGGAATACTTATCAAGGGATATCCTCTTGACGAGTAGGACTTTGGAAGGTCACCCATGACTCTTTGTAACAGCCTTAACCTAAAATCTCATGACGAGACCTTTCACGACTTTGAGACGAAGGTCTCAGTCCTTAAAGAGGCTCCACCTAAGGGAGTCCCTTGTGCCCTTTCCCTCTGGCGTTATTCATGAAACCCTTAAGGAAGCCACATTTTGAAAGGGTAGATCAAATGTAGGTCCAGACTAAGGAACCTACCTTATATGGGTACTTATTACAACAAGTCCCGTCACTCAACCTTACACCAACACATTCATATATTTCATGTATTCTTCATACATTCATCATATATTCGTCACCCGTTTCTTTGTCTTATTCACGGGGTAAAAAAGAATGATAAAATCAAGATCTCGGTGACTGTCTTTAAAAATGGATACCAAAGGAAACAACTTGTCCGCGTTAACACGCCAAACATGTCTGAAATCAAAGCCACGAAAAGGAAATAATGTGCTTAAGATTTTCTCAAGCTTTGACATGTCAAGGTGGATGAATTCCAGATCAGATATCTGCAGGCGCACCTAGAAGACTTATTTCCTTGTGCTTGATTTCACGCAAATAAAGTTTTGGTTTAAGATTGTAATATTTTTCAATGTCTGAATTACGTTACTTTCAATAAAGGCATTTTGTTTCCACATGTCATTTGCATATCTATTTTAAAGATTGTCGTTAAGTAAAATAATAAGCAAAAGACGCATACATACCCAAGTGAATAAGACAAGTAACCATTTCATATTCATACGTATTCATTCATACACATGCATTCACGAACACCTAGATATAATGTCGAAACTCATTTTTCAAAAAACATCTCTCCATTTGAACCATTGGTAGAAGAAGATCTCCACCTCCTTGGCCTCCATATCAAACAAGGACTTATCAACAAAAAGCAATGGAGAAAATTGAGGAAACTCAGACTGCATTCAAAGAGGATCTTGACCAAGTAAAGGGCGACGTAAGTTCAATGAAAGGGTACCTGAGTCAAGTTCTCCTAGCTTTGAAAAACAATATTGACCGGCAAGACCAGATTCCCATGTCAGCTTTCGAAGAGGTAGCCTAGACTATTGGTACATCAAGCGGTCACCAACTAAAGAAAGAGTCAGAGGCAGGACCCCAGAAGTCCGTCATGGCCCTAAAAGAAGCTGAAACCGAAGGGTTTGTCCTACCGCCGCCAAAAGTAGGGGCATCTCATACCCTATAGATTCCGACCAATGATGCAGACAATTACTTGGACCTGCAATACGGAGACCACGAACCAGAGAATACCAACCAAGCGGCCTCAAAGACGACAGGTATTCATGTTGTTGATAATCCATTAGTGATGAATCAGTACAACGCTCTGGAGGAAAGACTAAAAGCTGTGGAGGGTTTCGATGCTTTCGAGGTAGACGCTCTTGAAATGGGTCTAGTTCCTGATGTGGTGATTCCACCAAAGTTCAAAGTACCTGACTTTTAAAATACAAGGGTCTCACTTGTCCAATAAATCATCTTCTTATGTATTGCAAGAAGATGCATGCCCATGCCCACGATCAGAAGCTGATGATTCACTATTTTCAAGATAGCTTGAGTGGGGCATCTTTAGATTGGTATATGCAATTGGAACGAACACATATTCAAACCCGGGAAGATCTTGCTAATTCTTTCCTAAAGCATTACAAATATAACCCGGACATGGCGCCTACCCGCATGCAACTCTAGAATCTGTCCCAAAAGAAAGAAGAGTCCTTCAAGGAGTGTGCTCAGAGATGGAGAGAGTTGGCATCCCGTGTACAACCACCATTGTTGGAGAAAGAGCTCGTAGACATGTTCATGGGAACCTTACAAGGGCTGTATTATGAGATAATGGTTGGAAGCATCTCTTCTGGGTTCTCAGACCTAGTAACCATCAGAGAAAGAATCGAGACGGGGATAAAAAGCGAGAAGATATCAGGGGGACCATCGAGTGCTCCCTACAATTAAAAGCGGCCTGCTTCAAACTTCACCAAAGGAAAGGAGGGAGAGATTAATGCCGTAGAACCACAACCCAGGGTTCAACAACCATTAGTGATCCCCCTAGGGCAGCAACAAGGCTGAAGGACACCCAGGAAATTTGATCCACTCCCTATGCCACCTAGCTAGTTATTGCAACAGCTAGGTAAGGCATCCTTAGTGGAACTCAAGCCTCTAGCCCCTCCAGTCGGGCCACTCCCATGAAGATACGATGCCAACGCCAGATGCGAATATCATGCTAATTCTCCTGGACATAGAATAATGTTGGCCTTTCAAACACAAGGTGCAGGATTTGTTGGATTCTCAAGACATCACTTTCGAGAAGCCCGACATCACACCAGACCCTACACCGTCGCACGATGGGCTAACGATAAATGCAATTGAAGTAGTCACTGACTCTGGAGAAAGTAGACAAGCAAAGACCCCGATAAAATTGCTGAAAGAATATCAGTTGGAATATGGACTCCCACTATAACACCTTGAAGCTTTCGGAAGAGCTCTACAAAGGCTAGGGGAGCAGGGGATACTCCAGTTTGTACAATACCCTGAAGGAAAATATAAATATGCTCTGAAGGGCGAAGCACATTTTCCTCCAATCCAAGAGACTGTTGTCAACAAACAGTGGACTACTGCATGGTAGACACGGGGAAAAAATATTCAACGGAGTGTTGGCTCCTAAATTCGACACCTTTGTTTTGATTGATGAAAGCCATTAAAGCTGAAGAATGTCTTCGACTGGCTAAGTCTGTCGAAATGCCTGTCGAAAGATGGCAAAATACTTAGAAGATTTCTTCCAAGGAAGAAGGCTGATTGCCTTCGACGTCGAAGGAGTTTCTCGTCGAAGATGTCTCTTGACGAACGTGTTCGATGGTCCAGAGTGGAGCAGTTTGAAATTCAAGCTTTTTGGAGGGAAAACGGTTTCCAGCAGTTACTACGTGCAAACGTGCAAGGATCTGGAGCGTCAAGCATGGAGAACGTGCCAAGTGGATTGATCTCGAAGCAGTGTAACTGCCCGACGGTTACTTGGAATGTTTTAGTATAAATAGGAGTAGACATGTAGTTTCTCGCGTGTGTTCACAATTCTATACAAAGTCACTCATATAGATTCGAGTACCCAGCGTGTGAGAAAGAATTGTTGAGAAATGTATGTGTGAAACACCAATTTTATCAATTAAAGTCATTTACTTCCCCAGAATTTTACTTGCTTTTCTCTTTACATTTCCTGTCGAACCTTTACTTTAAAGCCTTGTTTATTTTACCAAGTCTTTCCTTTATGCAATTTACTTGAAACCTTTTATTTAAAGCCTTATCCAACTTAATCAAACTTCAAAATCAACCTATGTCCATAGGATCAATCTGATCGATCCTGCGAGTAACCAAATAAGTAACCATTTGGAGGATCAGCGGTTGTTTACCAAAACCCAAGGTAAACAAATTGGCACACCTGGTGGGACTGTGTGTTGATTGTTGAAAATAATCTCATCTTTTCGAGTTGTATGTTATTGAGGAGTGGTAGAATATACACTAACGATAACAATACTTCCAGAAGGAGGGAAGAGATGGCGAATCCGCCAAACAATAACGAAATCCCACAAACGAGTGTGGGAGCAACGGTTAGTATGACCGTAAGTGAAGCGACAAACGTTGGTTCGACACCAGCAGTATCGGTCACAACCACAGGGCCAATAACTTCGTTAACAGGCCCCAGAATACCTTTGGGAACTCCCCCACCAAGGGGAAATTTAGGCACAAGGCCTTTGGTTCCCCCAGGATTTATTCCATTCTATGGTATGCCAACTTCTGAAGTGGCAAGCCTGACGAATGCTGCGTCCACTTATTCAGACCCTTTCGTGAGTGCCTCTTCGCCACTCCAAGGCTCTGGAGTAGGCATGGGGAATAGAAATAGGACCCGACTCCTAGGAGGAACGTCCCAAGTAGCCCATGGCCTTACAAATGCCTCGACAGCAGTCTTGAGGCAACAAATGGACGAAAGCAACCATGATATGGTGCAAATGTTGGCACAAACTTTGAGTACAGTGCTAAATCCTCTAATACAAAACACTACTCAATCGAATCAGCAAGTTACAGCGCAAATGACGCGTTTGGCTGATTTCTTTGGAGTACCCCCACCTATTCGACAGCCCCAAAGGGCACAAATAAGGGGAAATCAGGGGATATTTGTAGAGGAAGAAACCACCATTAACCAGGCTCAACAGCCCGTCGAAGAAAACCTTAGGGCACGATTGGAACAACCTGTCGAAGAACCTAGGGTAATAACCCCAGAGGTAAGGTTAGTTAACAGAAACCAAAATGCTGACGAAGTGGTTCAGCATGTCCAATACCAAAACATGGGTTTGGAAAACAATCTGGCAACCATGATTGAAAGGATCATGACTCAGAATGGGATGAACATGGGCTTTCGAAGGCCCAACTTTACATCTCCATTGTCAGAATATGTGTTACAAACGGACTTACCTCCTAGATGCAAAGTCCCCAAATTTACTAAGTTCTCTGGGGACACGACAGAATCTACTGTCGAGCATGTGGCAAGATATTTGATCGAAGCAGGAGACATTTCGAATAACGAAAACCTAAGGATCAAATACTTCCCAAGTTCTTTAACCAAGAACGCTTTTACTTGGTTTACAACTCTCCCCCCCAATTCGATCCATCATTGGACCCAGTTGGAAAGATTGTTCCATGAACAATTCTACATGGGGCAAACCAAGATAAGCCTGAAAGAACTGGCCAGCGTGAAGAGACGTTTCACTGAACCTATAGACGAATATCTAAATAGGTTTAGGTTGCTCAAGGCGAGATGTTTTACACAAGTGCCAGAACATGAGTTAGTCGAAATAGCCGCAGGCGGTTTAGATTATTCCATTAGGAAGAAGCTAGACACCCAATACCTAAGAGACATGGCCCAACTGGCCGATAGAGTTCGACAGGTCGAATGCCTCAAAGCTGAAAAAGCTAAGGCAACGAAAACTCACAAAAGAGAAAGAATAGCGTACGTTGAGATGGACGACGAAGATCTAGAATCCTTCGACGATACTTTAACTGTCGAAGAAGGAGAAGTCGATTTAGCAGAACTAAAACAAGGGCCACCATACTCTTGTAAACAGTTAGTCCCCTCAAATGGGAAAAATCCCATTGGTCCAGAAAAGACCAACGATAGGTTCCCAAAAAAGACTTATAGTTTTGACATCACAAAATGTGATGAAATATTCGACTTGCTAGTTAAAGATGGCCAAATGATAGTACCCCCTGGGGTAAAAGTGCCTCCTCTTGATCAAAGAAAGAAGAGAGGTTTTTGCAAATATCATAATTTTTTGGGCCATAAAACTTCTCAATGTTTTCTTTTCAGGAATCTTGTGCAAGACGCTATTGAGGAAGGGAGATTAAAGTTTGCTGACAAATCCCCCATGGCTGTCGACTCCAATCCACTGAAGGCTGAAGCCCACTATGCAGAACCCTCTGAGGTGAACATGATAGAGGCAACCAGGATCCAGTCGAAGAAGCCAGGCATTACCATGGTCGAAGTCTCAAAGGACCACATCAACATGCCAATCTTTGGCAGTTTTTCTGGAAATTTATCCAGGAAGACAATTGAAGCTGTCCAGAAAGCGGTCGAGAACCCGAAGTCGGAGACTGCTGAAGCACAAAAAACTGGATCAAAGCCCAGTTCCCACTTGGCCACTGTTCAAGGCCAGACGGAGAATCTGGAGACACAAATGAAGCAGTTAACTCTTGCTAGCAAAGATACAATGAATATCAACATGGTTGAACTTTCTGACCCAAAAGCATCAGAAGAGGCCATAAGGCAAGAGCAGGCTAATAAGACGGCTTTCCCTCGGGAAAACGAAAACTTGGCAGATTTTTTACAAAGATGCCAGAAGAAGAAATCAGAGGTGATGCTGTGTCCAAGATGAAGTTCGATCTTTGATAAGAAAGCTGCTGAGCACATTCAAGGCGTGAGAGCAGCGAATAAGAGAAGGGAGAATGCTGACCGTCGACATGATCCCAGAAGGGGTTCTAATCAAGACAAGAGGCCATTGACTTTTAGGCCTCCAACAAATGTGCCAGTAGACACTTGGTACAAAACCTCTGGCCGGAAAAGGCCAAGTGAGGAGAAATGGCATTCCTTCGATGTGCCAAGAGGTTCCTCTTTGACTCAGAAGAAAGAGCCTCAAGTTGCTGCACCTAAGGTTGCACAAGTGTCCAGCAACTACAAGGGTAAAAATCCTATGTCTCGATCTCAGTGGAGGAGATATCAAAGGAGACGAAAAGCTGAAAGGGAGGCTGCCAACGAACCTAAGGCAGAAACTAGTTCGAATGTTCCTCAAAGGAAACAAAGAAAGCCTCTAGAGAGAGAGCCAGTTACCAACAGGCTAGTTTGGCCTAACCAGAGCGAAGTCGAAGACGAAGAAGATGCTGAGTCTGACGATACTTTGGATATAATGGTGAATATTGTTTCAGTGCTGCCCAGGGAGTTCAATCGACAGGTAGAAGTCGAAGCAAGTGACTGGGAAGTGGAACAAGAAATGGCCAAACATAGGCCAGTGTGCTATTTTGTCATGGACAATGGCACTACTGAGGAACAAAATGGCTTCTTCGAGCCACCTACAGAGGCGATGAAGAATCACCTCAAGCCTTTGTTCATAAGGGCTAAGCTCGAAGAAACTACTGTGAATAAAATATTGGTCGACTGTGGGGAAACTATCAATATTATCCCTCATTCTATGCTAAGGAAGATTGGCAAAAGGGATGAGGAAATCAAACCTCACAATATGGTCCTGTCGAACTATGAGGGCGGCATTGGGACCACCATGGGAGTGATCCAGCTAGATATCAAAGTTGGGTCTATCCTTCGACCAACGATGTTCATGGTCATATCGGCCAAACCTAACTACAACCTTTTGTTAGGCCGTGAATGGATTCATGGTGTTGGCGATGTGCCTTCATCGATGCATCAAAGACTGTTGCTATGGCGTCCAGATGGGATGGTCGAAAACATAGAGGCAGATCAAAGCTACTACCTTGGCGAAGTGAATCACTTGGGTGTGGCAAATTTCGACAAAAACTTGGCTCACATAGGGCCATGTCCAACACCTGACTTCGACATGGCGCCAGCGCCAAACACCTTTTGTTCCCTATACCTGCATCCTGAGCATGGTTTCCAATGGGACAGAGAAGACTTGTCCCACATAGACTTCAGTGGGTTAACTGATATCCAACCAACTGGTTGGGGAAGTGAATTCAGTGATAATGACTGAGTCACAATCTTTGAAGCGAATTTCGGCTTATGTAGCCGAAACCAAGATGATAACGGCTCTCGAAGCCGAAGTAAAGTACATGGCCACACAGGCCAATGATCAACAAATATCTGCTGTTGGCCCAGGAAAGGATTTCGATCCAAAACCTCCTGATATCATGCCAGAAGAAATGCAGGAACAGAGGCTCGACGCTATCTATGACGATGAGCCTTTGGGCTTCGAAAAGGATCCCTTGGCGAACAACATTAAAATGTTAGCACAAGACCCTTTAGAAGAAATCAACTTAGGCGAAGGATCAGAGACAAGGCCAACTTACATCAGCGCCAAAATCGATCCAGAACTTAGGTTGGAAGTAATCCAATTGCTGAAAGAGTTTAAAGACTGTTTTGCATGGGATTATGACGAAATGCCTGGTCTCGACAGAGGATTGGTAGAACTTCAGTTGCCAATCAAACCTGGGAAGAAGCCAATCAAGCAAAATCCAAGGCGCTTCGCTCCAGAAATACTGTCGAAGATCAAAACGGAGGTCGAAAGACTTCTGAAATGCAAATTCATCCGTGTTACAAGGTATGTCGAATGGATTGCAAATATTGTGCCAGTAATTAAGAAGAATGGTACATTAAGGGTGTGCATAGATTTCAGAGACTTGAATGCTGCCACCCCCAAAGATGAATATCCTATGCCTGTGGCGGAAATGCTAGTAGATTCTGCCGCTGGCTATGAATACCTGAGTATGCTCGATGGTTATTCAGGATATAATCAAATATTCATTGCTGAAGAGGATGTGTCGAAAACAGCTTTTCGATGCCCTGGGGCCTTAGGCACTTACGAATGGGTAGTGATACCTTTTGGCCTAAAGAACGCTGGGGCAACGTACCAGCGAGCAATGAATACTATCTTCCATGATTTTATTAACACTTTTATGCAAGTTTATATTGACGATATTGTTATAAAATCTGTTTCCAGGAAGAACCATATTGACCACCTTCGACAATCATTCGAAAGAATGAGAGAACATGGTCTGAAGATGAACCCTTTGAAGTGTGCGTTCTGTGTGAAAGCTGGAGATTTCTTGGGCTTCGTTGTCCACAAGAAAGGAATCGAAATCAACCAGAACAAGACGAAGGCAATTCTGGAAGCGAAAGCGCCATCGAATAAGAAGGAATTGCAATCTCTCTTAGGCAAGATAAATTTCTTAAGAAGGTTTATATCTAATCTAAGTGGGAAAGCTCAGGCCTTTTCACCCTTACTTCGACTGAATAAAGAGGGGTTCGAATGGGGGCAGGAGCAACAAGAAGCCTTCGACAAAATCAAAGGGTACCTCACTAAGCCACCTATTTTGGTGCCTCCTTGTAGCAATAGGAGTATGAGATTGTACATAGCTGCATCCGACAAAACTCTGGGAAGTATGTTAGCCCAAGAGGATGAGAATGGAGTCGAAAGACCCATTTATTATCTCAGTCGAGTTTTGAATGATGCAGAAACTAGATATAGCGAAGTTGAAAAATTGTGTCTATGTCTGTATTTTTCTTGTACAAAACTCAAGCAATATATAAAACCAGTTGATGTTTATGTTTCGTCTCATTTTGATGTTTTCAAATATATGTTGTCGAAACCTATCTTGCATAGTCGAATTGGCAAGTGGGCATTAGCATTAACTGAATACTCCTTAACCTTTATGCCTCTTAAGGCAGTAAAAGGACAAGTGGTTGCAGACTTCATAGTCGACCACTCAATTCAAGTCGAGGATATTAACTATGTGGAGATAGAGCCTTGGAAATTCTACTTCGATGGTTCCAGCCATAAAGATGGAACAGGGGTAGGAGTCTTGATTATTTCTCCAGATAAAATTCCAACAACATTCAAGTACAAAATAGCAGGTTCTTGTTCGAACAATGAGGCTGAGTATGAAGCTCTAATTACTGGCCTTGAGATATTGTTGGAATTGGGGGCAACT
This sequence comes from Vicia faba, assembly GCA_948472305.1. Classification (NCBI taxonomy): domain Eukaryota; kingdom Viridiplantae; phylum Streptophyta; class Magnoliopsida; order Fabales; family Fabaceae; genus Vicia; species Vicia faba. Next base: position 815,379,770 of record OX451741.1, on the reverse strand, counting down.
CGAGTTGAAATAATGGGAGACTCAGAGTTAGTCATTAAGCAAGTCACAAAGGAATATAAATGCATAAGAGAGAATCTCATTATGTACTTTGTGATAGCAAATCGTTTATTGAAACAATTTGAAAGTGTCAATATTCGACACATACCCAGAGTCGAAAATCAAATAGCCAATGACTTGGCACAAATCGCATCTGGGTATAAAATTTCAAAAACGAGATTACAAAGAGCAATCGAAGTTCGAGAGAAGATAAAAGCAACTTGTCTATCCCCAACAGACTTGGAATCGACGAGACTAGGATATGCTGATCACAGTAACTTCGAGATTTCGTTCATTGATAATTTGTCAGAGCAAGATTGGAGGAAACCCATTGTGGACTATCTTCAAAATCCAGGAGCTTCGACAGAACGAAAAACAAAATACAGGGCGTTGAGTTTTGTACTCATGGGTAATGAGTTATTCAAGAAGACGCCTGAAGGGGTGTTGCTAAAGTGTTTAAGTGAAACTGAAGCATACATAGCCCTTTCGACGACGCATGTTGGGGCATGTAGGGCTCGCCAAGCAGGCCATAAGATGAAATGGTTGTTGTTTCGACAAGGACTATATTGGCCCACTATGCTGAAAGATTGTGTTGAGTTCGCCAAAGGTTGTCAAGAGTGCCAAGTTCATACAGGCATCCAACATGTACCAGCAAGCGAACTTCACTCGATAGTGAAGCCTTGGCCCTTTAGAGGATGGGCGTTGGATCTTATTGGAGAGATTCGACCAGCATCATCAAAGAGTCAGAAATACATATTGGTAGGCATTGACTACTTTACCAAGTGGATCGAAGCTATCCCTTTAGTCAATGTAGACCAGGAAAATGTCATTGAATTTATTCAAAAGAACATTATCTTTAGGTATGGAATCCCTGAGACAATAACAACTGATCAAGGGTCAGTTTTCACTGGTCGAAAGATGCAGGAATTTGCTCAGGAAACAGGTTTCAAACTCCTAACATCCACGCCTTATTATGCACAGGCGAATGGTCAAGTCGAAGCAGCTAACAAAGTGGTGATTGGCTTGATAAAGAAACATGTTGGGAAGAAACCAAAGAATTGGCATAAGACGTTAGACCAGATTTTATGGGCTTGTCGAACGTCCCCAAAAGAAGCCATTGGTACAACACCGTATAGGCTAACTTTTGGCCATGATGCAGTGTTACCAGCAGAAATTTGTCTTCAATCTGCAAGGGTTCAGAGGCATTATGATATTCCTTCTGAAGTTTATTGGAACATGATGTTAGATGAACTGGTGGATTTAGACGAAGAGAGATTACACACTCTCGACCTACTCAGGCTTCAGAAGAAAAGAGTAGAAGACTCTTATAATAGAAAGGTAAAACCTAAGGTATTTTTGCCTGAAGAACTAGTTTGGAAGGTAATTCTTCCCATGGATCGAAGGGATCGAAGCATGGGGAAATGGTCACCCAAATGGGAAGGACCCTTCAGAGTTATCCAAACTTTTTCTGGTGGAGCCTATGGAGTCGAAGAGTTAAGTGGAGATAAAAGGCTCTTGAGAGTAAATGGTAAATATTTGAAAAAATACAAACCTATACTTCAAGAGATAAAAATAAAATAATAAAAGAACAAGTCTAAATTAACCATAAAAATGCCAAAATTGAAATTTTATTAATTTCAGCCAAGATGGCAATTGTTGTCGAATAACGATTACAGAATGTGGTTACAAAAGAGAATCAATCAAAAGGTAAGAGAGTTCCCGAGTCGAAGATACTTGGCGTGCTGCAGCTCCAACCTCTTCTTGCACCAGGAGTTTTCCTGCACTAGTTTGGCAATTTGAGCGTCGAGGCTTTGGGCCCTCTCAGCGAATTCCAGGCCTTGTTTGATCTCAGTCTGGCTCTCAGTGTCTGAGATGGTAGAAAGAATTTCCTCCTTGAGTACAGTGTTGGCGTTTATCTTCGCCTCTATTTCTGCGATTTGTGCCCGGAAGGAAACATTCTCTCGATCAATGGCATCGACTCTTTCCTGTGCAGACGCTTTTTGTTTCGACAACTCAATAATTCGAGAAGTCGAATCTGAGACAGCAGTCCACGCAGAGGAGCTTCTGCCATACAACACCTCAAGCTGACTGTTAAACCCTCTTTGGCGCCTGTAATCTGCTGAAACTTGATCAATCATAGAATGTAATTCCATGATCAAGTCTGAGATTTCTGGGGCTACGGCTTCAAAGTCGACAGCATTCAAGACCTCTTTTAAGCACGATGGAGCAGTGGGGTCCCCCTCTAAAGTCTTCATCAAGTCCCTCTTGAAGAACTGGGCCTTAACCTTCGCCAAAGCATCATCAAGAGGAGAAGTTTCAGTAGACTTCCCCGACAGGGTAGGAATTTCCTGACTAGTGTCAGACGAACTCTTACTCTCGATGATTGCATTGAGGTAGCTGACAGGGTCAGTTTGTTTCAAGAGTTCCAAGTCCTCTTTTGACCTGTGCTTCGAGGAGGTAACCCTTGCCACAGTATTATCTTGGGCTTGAGGCTGTTGAATACTAAGTGTCTCGACTGGTTGCTCTTCGACTCGGACTGAGGCGGTACCAGCGTCGACTTGTGGTTCTTCGTTAGCATCACCTTGGGGTCCTTCGCCAGCGTCATTTTGTGGCTCTTCGCTAGCGTCACCCTGGTGTCCTTCGCCAGTACCACCTTGGTTCTCTTCGTTAGCAGCATCTTGATTTTCTTCGCCATTGCCCTGGTCCCTTTCTTCATGATTCTCTTCTGACAAATCCACCACCTGAACCGTTTCTGGCTGTTGTTCCTCCACCATAGGTTCCTCTGTTGGTTTCTCTACTGTTTCAGCATTGGCCTCATTCTCAGTATGGGCTTCGTCATTGCCCAAGCCTTTTTCCTGAGGCCTGCTAAGTTCAGCAGATTCCAGCGTTTCTGAAGTCCTTGGCGGAGAACTTTCAGTAGTGTCCTGAAGAAGGAAAGAAGACAAATCTTCAGAGATCGAAAGAGACACAATCGAATATGGGTATCTATGCCTAAATTATAAAAGGGTCTAATAGATTACCTGTGGATTAACTTCAGCCCCAGGGCTGGAATTGTCACTTTCGACGGGCTTGTTAAGAAGAACGTTCAGTTCCTCTTCAGTTGGCTCCTCGATGATCACTGGAGGTGGCCTAGGCTTTCTCACAGCAACCTTTATTCTGACGGTTCGACCTTCAGGAGCAGGAGCAGGAACAGAAGCATCCTTCGTTAACTTTCGCCTCTTTAAGGGGGCAGGAGGAGAATCGCTTTCTTCATCACTCCCAGATTCGACCACCAGTCCTGGCCGTTTCTTGGGCGAAGGTGCCTAGAAAACCAATAGGAATTCGATTGGATAATTACATCGAAAATCAAAATCGAAAGCCAGAAGGAAAAATGAAGAAAATCTGGTTACCGATATAGGAGGCCTCTTCGAAGAGCCTTCCCCCTGTTGGTTGCCTGTGGTCTTCGCCGACGCTGTAGTCTTCACCGGCGGTGGAGGTTTTGTTGTAGGGACTCCTCCCTGTTGGCCTTCTGTAGCCTTCTTGGCTACAGGCTTTCTAACAACTGGAAGCAAATAAAAAGTTAACAGGCTAGCAGTCGAAGAGAAAGACAAAAAGTAATGTGAGAGCATGAACTTACATTTCTTTACTTTGTCCAACACAAGGACAAAAGACTTCTGCAACTCATCCATGAAGTCCTTCTCGTCGAAGAAGTACTCAGCATAATAGCTTCTCCACCACTCCTCGAAGGATGGTGAGCAAAGGAAATTAAGCTGGTAGTCAAACAACGAGAGGATTGTTCGACCAGCATATCTTCCGATATGCTTGATGGCAGCTTCTTCTGTATAATCGTTGCAGAAGTACAACATTGACTTCTCTCTTTGAAAAATCGGAGAAGGTAGGGTTTGGATAATACCAAACTGGCGAGATACCAGATTTGGTTGGTAGGCAAGCAGACTCAAATGAGTCTTAGAACTCTTAAATCGAAGAGGCATGATCCTCGGTGTAAGGAACGCCTCCCACAGTATTGTGTGTTCATCAACATTGGGACCACTCGACTCCTTTGGATGTGGCCTTGTGAACCATGCTGGCCCCACCCGCCGTTGAGCAAATGGAGCCATAGTTGAAACAAACACCTTCCTTCGAGCAAACATGAGAACGAAGTTGGTGAAGGTTTGTTGAAACTCCAGGCCATCTTCCACAGGTGTCAGCAGAGCCAGCCTGATTCCTTCGATGCGTCTATTCGCTATCGCCGGAGCCTGTTCATTTATCTGAGCCTTCTTGGGCAAGAAAGATTCTAAAGTGGCGTTGAGCCACAGTTGAAGTAGCCAAAAAGGCCGAGCGAGTAGCAAACTGGCCCTGTCCTCGATATGTTTCAGAAGAGTTGCCCCATTGCTGATCGAATCGTAGAGGCTAGCCAGAATCAGTTCTGCCAAACAGATGTTTTGGCGGTGATGCAGTTGGGTAGCAAGAGTGACCATCTTTTTGGTCACTTGTAGAGACTTCGAGCAAAACACAAAGCGAGTTAGCCATAAGGCTAGAAACGCTATGTGTTCGACATCCGACACAGTATCTGTCGACCTGTCGTGATAATGGTTGATGAAAGTGGTGTATGTTGGCTTGGTCTCAGAGAAGCCAATTTGGTCCTCCGATATCTCCTCCGGATCGAAGTAATCTCCGGTTGGTCGAAGGCCAGTAATAGCTGCCACATCGAAGAGTGTGGGGGTTAGCATCCCACATGGAAGATGAAAAGTAAAATGGGAGTAGTCCCAGAACAACAGTGAAGCTATAAGCATCTCCGGGGAGTAGTTTAAGCCTGTCTTCGACAGCATCACTAGGTCGAAGATTCCCATATCCTTCCAGATTGGAGTTTGATGCTTCTCCAACTTTGTTAGCCAAGCAACATAATCTGAGGTAAGGTTAGGGCAAGACCTGAAGACCCTGACACCTCTGTTGAAGAAGCGGAGGTCGATTTTTTCACGTGTAGGGTCTTCGTTGTCTTCTGCGTCTTTCTTGGCGCATGCTACTGGTTTGAGTTTCTCGACTATTGGGAAATAGCTCTTGATCTTCAGAGCTTCAGAGATACTTGGATTCATGGGGCCAGACATTGCGAAGATCTGGTTGGAGTATCCAACCGGGATCATCAAGTGGCGCGAGTAAGCATCGCGAACGGCGATGTCAGAAGGTTCAGGAACCCTTCGTTTGCCTGTAGAGTTTACTACTGGGGCAGTGACGAAAACCTTGGGTTTCACTTGTTCAGTTGGTGTCTTAGCACTAGGGGCAGTAGAACCAGATGCCATGGATGTAGTGTTGAGTTTGAAGCGAGGTTGAAGATGAAGTGAAAGAGGAGGAGTTTTCTGCAAAGATAGCAAACTTATGTGAAAACAAGGAAGTTTGAAGGCTAGTTGGCGTAAAAAGTCCCACAATGGGATATTCACTACTATTTATAGTAGTGGGAGAAATCCCCAATAACGAGGACATTAAATGCCATTTAATGCTGCAGGAATTAGTGGGACGCGTGGCAGCCCCTTGTTGTTTTGGCCGTTTCTGCAGAAGTAGAGAGACGCAGCGTGCGTCCTCGTTTTTGAGAATTGTCATAATGACAAATTCTGAAGTGACGTTTGGTACTGCACGCCGTACTGAAAGTGACGTCCTAGGATCAAATCAATGATGGTTTTCTTGGGATTGCTAATAGTTGGTAAAAAGCAACAAAAAGTGCACAAGTTAACTTGTGACTAAGCGTGGAAAGACAGGTGTCGAATGGCGTTTCAAAGAATGCCTTTTTCTTTCAGAGTCGAAATAAGGCATTCTTGGGGGGCAATTTGTTGGCTCCTAAATTCGACACCTTTGTTTTGATTGATGAAAGCCATTAAAGCTGAAGAATGTCTTCGACTGGCTAAGTCTGTCGAAATGCCTGTCGAAAGATGGCAAAATACTTAGAAGATTTCTTCCAAGGAAGAAGGGTGATTGCCTTCGACGTCGAAGGAGTTTCTCGTCGAAGATGTCTCTTGACGAACGTGTTCGATGGTCCAGAGTGGAGCAGTTTGAAATTCAAGCTTTTTGGAGGGAAAACGGTTTCCAGCAGTTACTACGTGCAAACGTGCAAGGATCTGGAGCGTCAAGCATGGAGAACGTGCCAAGTGGATTGATCTCGAAGCAGTGTAACTGCCCGACGGTTACTTGGAATGTTTTAGTATAAATAGGAGTAGACATGTAGTTTCTCGCGTGTGTTCACAATTCTATACAAAGTCACTCATATAGATTCGAGTACCCAGCGTGTGAGAAAGAATTGTTGAGAAATGTATGTGTGAAACACCAATTTTATCAATTAAAGTCATTTACTTCCCCAGAATTTTACTTGCTTTTCTCTTTACATTTCCTGTCGAACCTTTACTTTAAAGCCTTGTTTATTTTACCAAGTCTTTCCTTTATGCAATTTACTTGAAACCTTTTATTTAAAGCCTTATCCAACTTAATCAAACTTCAAAATCAACCTATGTCCATAGGATCAATCTGATCGATCCTGCGAGTAACCAAATAAGTAACCATTTGGAGGATCAGCGGTTGTTTACCAAAACCCAAGGTAAACACGGAGCCAACACCAAAGGGGAAACTGAATTCATCCAAGAATGCGCCCTAGGAGAAAAAACTCAAAAGATGGACGACCATGGAGATTCCTGAGATCTTTTTCTTTCCAAATTAATTTTTCTTGTTTTCGAAAGAACCTATGTTAAGCCCGAGGCATAGGGGTTGCTTGTAAGGGTTTCCGTGTTTTGTTTCAGACAATATTTACGATTAAGAAAAGTTATGTTTTGTTTTTAATCAAGATTCATGTCTTTCTCTTGCATTTATGTCTTAAATTCAAAAAAATGGCAATACTTTCCCTGCACATGCATTTTCAAATATTCATATACTAAATCTGCACCAAAACATGATAAAGGTGCAAATTCATGCCCAAAACCACTGATAATGCTACTGCTATGATCCGATATAATTTTATTGCTCCTATCAACCAAGCTAAATATGAAGATGATAAATATCTTGAACTCTATGAGAAAATGGAAAGGGAAATCAAAAGAAAAGATAATAATACACAACCATATCAAGAGGCTGTTAAGGCCATTAATCTGAGCACATGGGAAGACCCGGAAGAAACCAAGCTAGGGGGCAATGTTAGAGCGGAGCCACAAAGAAGTTGATCAACTTATTGTGCATATCTACGGAAACAGGCCAAACCCAAATACATACATTGCTGTAAAAATAAGCAACTACGAAATACCAAGACTTAACAAAGGACTCGAGCCAGGGGCACGTTGGATATCCATGTTCGACGAGGCTTCAAATGCACCGGGGCATGATATAGGGGCAGTACTGACTTCTCCAAACAATGTTCACAATCCATATACCAAGTCAACAATGAATGGGATACTAAACATCTGAAACTGGTTCCCTATCAAGATCATGTTTTAAAACTGACTGCGGGATTCACACATATCATTTTCAGTCATGTCCCACGAAAAGGAAATCAAATGACATACGGCTTGGTAACTATATCGTCTATATTCAAAGTAACTTGGTCAAACCATGAATCGCGCATCACAAACAGACACTTCAAAGAGCCCACACATTGCCTTGCTATTAAAAAATGATAATATAACAAGCCTTGGTTTCACGACATCCGGAAAATGCCTCTAGCATTGGAAAACAAACCCTACGAGAATTATCCGCGGAATTCTTTCAAAGTAACGGTATACTGTACAAGATAAACCACAACATGGTCTAATACTCAAGAATATTCTGCTACCTCGCCTCAACTCACGTGATAAATGGACACCTAATCACGAAGGTCCATACATAGTTAAAACAACATTCTCCGGTGGTGGTCTTATCTCCACAACAATGGATGGGGAAGAACTGCCGCATTTGGCAAATTCAGACGTAGTCAAAAATACTATGTATAAGAAGCTCACTAAGCTCGAACCTTAAACAAGCGACTTAGGAAAAAAGGAGCGTCCCGGTGGATCGAAAACCCTAAAGGGCGATCCAGGGAAAAATTAGGGGCATATAAACAAAAAATTATCCCGGTGGATTGAAAACCCGAAAGGGCAATCCAGGCAAAAGTTAGGGATTCCATACAAAGAAATAAAGAACAAAAATATTGTGATCTAAGAACTGCGACTACGAACCACGAAGGGAGAGATAGATCCGAATCATACAATTCAGAAGCAAAGGAGATAAGATCATTAAAAGGATATTGGGGAACAACAGTTGCAATTATCATTTTTATTGCCATTTACAGTTTTAAAACCTTCTGTAATTACCTCTTTCTAGGAATTGCATCTCGTGTTATCGCCTATTAAGAGGAATATAAATAAAACAATTGCTTTCTTTGCATCTCTCAAACTGCATTTTTCTTTTCTCTGACTTGTTTACAAAATACTACGATCATTACTCGTGAATATTATCTTGAAATCATTTCGGGGAATTAACTAAATAAAAGAATTTGACAAAACATCGAAAAAATGTTTTGGTTAGAAAAATATCAAAAGAAAATCCACGTCTACGTCCACGCACATGGCTACTCCTACTTCTTACAAATCTATACACATGTCTACGCCTGTATCTATGCATGTCTACGCGCCCGTACACGAAGTCTACGTCCATACACATTTCCGCGCCTATGCTTGCACTCAACAATACAAAGTCTATACATATATCTACGCGTCCCTACGCAAAGTCTACATCCATGTCAGCGCCTATGCCTACACCTGCAACACAAGGTCTACGTTCGCACGCGTCCACGCACATGTGTAGTCCTGCTAATTCTATACATATGTCTACGCGTACGCCTGCGCTCACAACATATGAATCGACATACGCCTACGCTTACGCCTGCACTTATAACAAAAAGGCCACACCTATGCCGATACATACGTCTGCGCCTGCGCTTACAACATACAAATCTACGCATAGACCATTAACTACATCTACATCTACGTCTAAGCCCGCGCTCACTATACAAAATCAATGTCAAATTTTGCAAACATTATCCATTGCATTCAAGTTCAACAATGCTACGACGACACAACATACAACGCCAAGGGATTGGTAACTCTAAGCCAATGGTTTAAAGGAGAGAATACAAGAAATAGTCTGCATAATATTTCGAGGCATACACGCATCTTACGCACATTGCATACATACACACATCTTGCATATCTCAAGCATACATACCCTATACATTCCAATATTTAATACACTCATGGTTCCATATCAAACATCACACATTTTGCATACATACAAACATTCAATACGCGTGCATACACATGTATCACATAGCCAACAAACAATAATTTCACCCTCGATTCAACTATCTAAGGGTCGACCAACGCAATACTCCTCCTACGATTCAACCCGTCACCTCAGTCTTCATGCCGTGGCGCGTTCAGCCCATCACCTAAGTTTTCCTGCATTGATGAGTTCCTTACAAGCCCAATACGTTGCCTCTAAGTCGCAATGTATTATCAAGACCCATTACATTGCCTCTAAGCCGCAATGTATTCTCAAAACTCAGTATGTTGCCTGTAAGCCACAACATATTCTCAAAACCCATTACATTGTCTCTAAGCTGCAATGTATCCCCAAAAATGAACACTTTGCCTCTAAGCCACAATATATTACCCAAACTCAACACATTTCCTCTAAGCCGCAATGTATTATCCAAGCCAACACATTACCTCTAAGTCGCATTGTATTCTCAAAAGTCGGTGCATTTCCTCTAAGCCGCAATGTATTATCACAACTCATTACATTTCCTCTAAGCCGCAATGTTTTTGCAAAACCTAGATCACCGCCTCAGACTTCATGCAGTGGCGTTCGAAACAAAATTCAGCTTATCACATCAGACTTCACTCAGTGATTCGCGGACCTAATCCATTGCGTCAGACTTCATGGAGCAACGCATTTTATTATGCCAAGTTCCAGACCATCGTCTCAAACTTCATGAAACGATGTTCGAAACCAAATTTAGCTTATCAAATCAGACTTCACGCAGTGATTTGCGAACCTAACCCATTTCCTCAAACTTCATGCAGCAATGTGTTTCTTATTCTACGACACAGATCATTACCTTATACTTCATGCAGTGGTGTTCGAAACTAAATTTAGCTTGTCACATCATACTTCATGCAGTGATTCACGAACCTAATCCATTTCCTCAAACTTCATGCAGCAATGTGTTCTAAACTCCAGACCATCTTCTCAGACTTCATGCCAGCGATGTCCGAAACCAAATTTAGCTTATCACATCAGACTTCACGCAGTGATTTGCGAACCTAACCCATTGGATCAGACTTCATGCAGCAATGTGTTTCTTCATTCCATAAAATTCAGCCTATCACATCAGACTTCCTGCAGCGGTTTGCAAACCAAACCCATTGCCTCATACTTCATGCAGCAATGAGTTTCCTTATCTCGCGACCTAGACCACTGCCTCAGACTTCATGCAGCGATGCTCGAAAACCAAGATTTAGCTTATCGCCTCAGACGTCATGCAGCGATTCGCGAATATAACCTATGGCCTTAGTTTTCAAGCAGCCATGCGTCATCAATTATTGTTGTATTCTTCCTCCAAATGGGTGAATGATCAAAAGTAAAACCGAGACATACAAAATTGCGATGTTAAAACCATCTGCCTAGTAATCAAATCCGGGTAAGCGATATATCATCAGCTTTACCTACTTCCTTGAGACTCGTAAGGGTATGCTATATCAGTGTAACCTTATGCTTGTTGGACAAATTATGGTACACTTCAAGTATTCAATAAACTTCCAATTAAAATGCGTAAGACTCGAGTTTTCTCACGCTATTCAATTGAATGATAATTGAGTATGGGCAGCTGTCGTAACCCAAATTTGTCCTACCCCGATGATTTTATTTTTCAAGATTAAAATAATAAAGAAACGTTTAACTAAGGATGGTACAACAATATCTGATGGCCTATTCTTAATATTTAAGCCAAATGGGGGTGTATTTTAATTCAGGAGAATGGGGCTATCTAAATCAGAGAGACTCATGTATCAGTGAATCCATTCGCAAGGCATGTTGGCCATTGGCCCATGCGATTCGTAAATGGAAATTATTGGAGTAACTATAAAGTTCTAAATTATTAAATAGTTGCTAGTAAAAGGGAGGTTGAAATTAAATTAAGCCCGCTCAAGTTTAAATTGTATAAGCTTATTTAGGTTAAGTTGATTTTAGTAAAAATAGAGGGTGTAGTTAGAAATAATAGGCCCACTGAGGTTTCTGAAATCGATCCATCTGTCATTGCTGTTGTTGATTTATTATAGAAAATTAGTACGAAGTGTTTGCTGTTATCATCACCTTTTTAAGGAATTCTTCTTTGCAACCGGTTAAACGAAATTTATTTCAGTTGTTACTAAAAAGGGGGTAAAATGTTTTGTTAAGAATTATTTGTTTATTAAAAGTCTTGTTTTGGATCTGTTACAAATTATAGGCCCATTACGTTTTGAGCCCATTAGATATTGTGGTGCTGTTTTGTTTAGTAAAAAGAAAGCATTATTATTAAAACTGTTGATAGTGTGTGTGTATATATATATATATATATATATATATATATATATATATATATATATATATATATATATATATATATATATATATATATATATATATATATATATATATATATATATATATATATATATATATATATATATATATATATATATATATATATATATATATATATATATATATATATATATATATATATATATATATATATATATATATATATATATATATATATATTTCTTTATAAAAAAACGCGACACTTCATTTGTTGATGAACTTTTTGTTATAAGGTTTTTATTTATTATTAATAACTATAATTTGTTTATTAAGGGAAAAATTGTTGGATCATTTTTTTTAGAAATGCAAAGCCCAGTTCAATTAACTAATATTGGCCCAAAATCACAAAATAAAAACGATCACTGTATAAATCAACCAAAAAAACATAATTGAGTTCTTCAATAAACAATCACTGTGTAGATTTAAGACTAAAATCAGATTAAATTAGAACGCAGTATCTGCAAATCAGATTAAATCAAATCTTCATCAATCAAATATTACAACCTCTCATTACAGTACAAAATCAAATCATTATCAAATCCATTATAATCCAGAAATCACTAATACAATCTAAGTCTCCAAATTACAGAATCGTGTATTACAATGAACAAATATCATTACAAAATCACAAAACCAAATCTAAAAAACTAAGAAAATCTGGGAAACCTAAGCTTACAGAACCAAATCAATTACAATAAAGTTTCCAATCCCTAATTGAAGCTAAATCTAATGGTAACAGCTTATAACGAAATCAAAACCCTAAATTTCTAAAGCTATAAATACAGAAGAAAATTCGATACAAGAGAGGGGTATTTTTCACAGAAAAACAGGGAGAAGAAATTCTGAGACGAAGAGATTGAGAGAAGAAAATCTTGAAACAAGCCCTTGCTGTTGAAGACCCAAAAGAGGAGGAGATTAGAGCTTCCAGATCGGAAACTCTAATCGCGTGCTTGAACCACCTTCACCATCACCATCTTCAACCAATTGCAACCTGCAAAACGAAGCAAGCGAAGCAAGTTTAGAAATCTCAACGCTCAAGAATTTAAAACACAGAAATCGCAAGAAGGGTAAAAATACTTAGCTCTCGTTTCTTTTTGATTGTTTGATTTGGGTAGGGTTTTGGGGTGGTCTGATTCGTGTTTGGGGTTTGGTGAGTGCCTCCGTGAGGTTAGCAGCGTTAGGGTTTTGGAGAAAGAGAGAGAGAAGAACGGCGAGAGAAGATGATGAGGTTACTGTAAAAGTTGTAAGAATGAAAATTGAAAACAAAAAATGAGAAAACCAATATTATGTTGTGTTACAATCACGTACTTGCGCGTATACGACATTATAGTGCACCCCTTAAAATCTCATCCACATGATCATCAGCTGACGGCCGTAAGGCCAAGTCTACCATAAGCCTATACTCCCTCGCCACACACGATCACCCTCAAACGGTAACGGGCCTAAGCCCACTGATATCCACACCCCCCTTTTTAACTATTTGCTAAATCATAAAACCGTTTACACCCCCCTCCGCCTGAACTATTCTGGGCCCAACCAATTTCTTATCAACACCCCCTTATTTTACTTAGTAACTAGAAAATGCACCCCCTTGGTTTTAATTAAATTAAATCATTTTTTACTTTTAATTCCATTTTTCCCATACTATTTATTTATTATTATTATATTATATTATTATTATCATTTTATATTATTATCTTTTTTTAATTATTATTTTTATTATTATTAGTTATAATTATTATTATAATTAATAGTGATTTTTATTTAAATATTATGACATGATCAAACAAATTATTTTCATTAAAAAATTCACATATTATTTATATATATTATTCACATTAAATCATTTTTATCATGCATTAATAAAGATCTTCGCAATTGATACGATTAAAAAACACAAACAAATCTTAAAATCATTTTCGCAATAAACTAAACTAACCAACCGTATTTTTACAGGTTTCAAACTAGTTTTGACTTACTACACACTCAGTCAAAGTATCCGCAATCACTATTCCCGACCGAGTGCGAAGTGATTCAAAATATGTTTGTAAACCCCTAAAAAACACCAACTCATACGAACTACGAATTGGACTCTGATTCCTCATAAGAGGATACGTAGGAATACAATAAAAAATCGTAGCGAGTTCCCCTATTAAAAAATTAAGACACTTTTCCCCTAATAAAATTTAAATCCTATTTTACCCAAACCTAAACCTAGAGTCTAATATCCTTGTGAACAAGGTGGATGAAAGGTGCCTAACACCTTCCTTTCATCCAATTGAATCCGAAACCTATAATCTCTGTCTGCAAGTTAGGGTTTTCTGTTAGATTCCCTTCCCTAGGATAAAAACTAATAGTGGCGACTCTTGATTAAAAAACCAGTCGCAACACTGATCATTGACTTTTGACCTAGTACATGACCTAATGGCTTGAAGCATGATCTTATTGATTCAAACACAATACCTTGACCTAATTTCATGGCTCAAATCACTTCTGAAGATCATTGGATTGATAGTTGAAATTTGATCAACTGATACATAAAAAGTCAATCTTTGACTTTTTGGTCAACATTGAATTTCAAAGGTCAAGATTCATCAAGATACTCAAAAATATCAAACTTGATCATCAAGAATCAAGAAAGTCCACAAAAACTCAGTTTTCAATACTTAGAAAATTTCTAAGTATTTTTAACCTTGATAATTTCATTACTTCATGACAATTTTTCACCAAGATGCAAGATGATTCAAGGAAAACTTTCAACATTAAAGTTGTATATCTTGATGAACTCTAAAACTTTGTATTAGATGGTTGATGTCCAAAAAATGCTTATATTTGAAGATATAGGCTCATGAAGTCATGACATTTTTCATAAAACACTTAGTGAAATTTTCAACCAGTTTAGACATTTTTTTGACCTAACTTCTTGACCAATTTTCACCTAGTTCCAAGATGAAGATGATTTAGCCATAGTGGTCAACATGAAGGTTGTATAAAATGTTTCAAGCTTTCCAAAATTTCCAAGAACTTGAAGAAATCACACTTGAGCTAGGAGAATCAAAGAGAAGAAGTTGGGCATCCATTCTTGAATTACAAGTCATGTTCTTGATGAACACATGATCCAATCTCACAACTATGCTGCATAATATTGCTTTGTAGGCCTCTTGACTTGAAAATATATCCATAATCAGATGTTTACTTAACTAATTGAGCTATTATCAAAGATCTTGAGCCTTTATCCAAGTGATCATGCCATTTAGGGAAGAAAGTTCATACTTCCATTTTTGAAAAGTGACTTTAATCACAAAGTCAACTTGTCTTGAGCCTCTAACTTATTTGTTTTGATCACACTCAACATTTATGCTCATAAGCAACATGTTTAAAGCCTCTAGCCACCCTACAAACCCTTGTAATATGCATTGAAACCATATTTGTCAAGCTTGCTTCAAAATCATGTTTCAATACCATAACATGTGATCTTTTGTTTCTGATCCCTTCAAGCTTCCAAACCTCTTACCTATAAATAGAGAGGTTATTTGCAATCTAAGACAAATTCACAAGCCTGGAAACACCCATAAACTCCCTCAATCTCAGAACTGCATCCAAACCTCCATAACTTGTCATTTATGGCCAAAAACTTCAATCTCATAATCCACTCATGCGTTATCCCTCTAAATCATTCTCAAAGCTTCCATGTATCAAATATAACTCATCCTCATCCCTGTTTCACAATGTAACATCATCTTTCCCATTTTCCAAACTAAAAAACAGAGCTCTACATATTGACTTCTACAGGAAGTTTCAGCCACTCTCAATCCAAAGTAAGAGATGCATTAGCTTCCTAGGAGTCCATTGAAGCTATTCAGATCATCACAACACATCCAGGAGTGCTCAAACTTAAAACACGATTTCCAGTTTTGAGGTAAGTTTTTTCAACTTTGAACTTCTCATACAATCATCATTAACGGTTACTTTGTAAATAAAAAATGTAGACATCATAACTCTGAAGCTAACCATGCCCTTAGTTTTCACTTATGTTGCCTGAGTGATGCGAATTTTGAGTTTGAACTTTCTGAAAAAATTAGGTTTTTATTTGGTACAAGTAAAATTCTCATTCATCTTTGATTTATAGCTCATCAAATTTATATGGTTGAATTCGTGTTGAAAAATAGAGCAAGTTTCATGTTTTCATTTTCTGATTTGGTTGAGAAATGAGGAAGTTACAAAATTCAAAAATGGTGATGAAGAAGCTGGCACGAGGTTAGGGATGAAGTGCAATCAGGACCGAGTTTATTTTAAATTTAGTGCAAGTGGTATTACTACCGAATGTAACAACCACCCTAGTGGTAAAGAAGCACACGCTAAGTCACTTGTCCAAAGGGGTCTGGTTTTGAGCCCTAACGACACCCTTTTGTTTATTTCATAATTTGTCATTTCTGATTCAATGCAAGCAGGTTAGGAGTTCCTATCATGCACCTTTCATCCATACCACATGATCATCATATGATCTCATCCCACACACCACATGTGCAGTCTATGATGCACCTCAAGAAATCAGTAACACTGAATCAAATGAAGCGTTGGGCCTCCTAGATCATGGGCCTCCTTCCTTTTTTTTGCTTCCATATACCCCCTCTTTTACTAAAAACCATGCAGGCCCATATACATTTTTTATTTTATCATTTTTCTAATTACAAACAAAAACATCTCGGGCCTAACTCTTTTTGCTACATTTGACCCCCATTTTCATTTTTCAACCCCCAACCCAACTATTTTCATTTCTTTTATATTTTATTTATTTTCATTTATATATTTATTTTACCTAAACCAAAAACCACCAAAAAAATATATTTTATTCATTAAATTAAAAATATTTTAATTTAGGCATTTTATTTTATTTTTTAAATCAAATTTTTATCATTTCTTTTATATTATAGAACATTTTCTTTATTAACCTTAACAAAAATCATTTTCTAAACAAAGTTAAATTAGACTTGGGTTTTATTTTAATGAACTTAGATTTAGGGTTTGTTAATAATCAATTAACCTTTCTTGTAATTAAATTAATTAATTCAACTAGGTTAATCCCTAAACTTTTTCATCAAAAACCTTAAAAAGACATTTTTTTTATTTCTTCTTCATCTCTACATTTTGTGCCTAATTATTATTGTAATTAATATTCAATGTTTTGTAATAGTAATTAGGGCTTTATTGCTTTCCTCCCCCATTTGTAAATTTGTATCCCCCATTCCCAAAAGTATTGTAATAGCGTAGGACATTTAAATTCCGCAATTTATCGATTTCCATATTATTGCTAGTAATCAAGGTTTATATCGCAAGATTTAAAATCAACATTAGACAACCCTAATTCCAAGATAATATACATGAAAACAAAATACCTTACCTACATGCCCCTCTAGGGTAACCTATATTTGTTGCCTCGGATAAAAAATAGTCATGTTCCTCGAACGTGAGATGGTTTTAGCAAAGACCCTAGATTAAACGATCATAGTCCCTCGATGACCCTTTAATGTTGCCTTCAGTAAATGATCTTAGTCCCTCACGAAAATTGCTAAAACATCTTACAAGTTGCCTTTTATGACTGTACGATGACCCATGCCTGTCCCTTCACATCCAATGATAAGGCTCTCTATCAATCAATAGTAGATAAGTATTATCTAAAGGAGGAGGAAAAGAATAAAGACTTTTTGAGTAGGTAAGGCTTCCCTTTTCATAACCTACCCCCCAAACTCAAGAAAATTCTCAAGAAGTATTTCCTGTTCTTTTCACCCTTCCTTTATTGGATAAAAGAAAAGTCGACGGTGAATCTTTCTATCCACAACATTTGCGATCAAACGCAAAACACCTAAGTTAGTTCTCCCGTTGTATCACAGAACTGGCGAATATGTTAGGGAGTTTAATTCTAAAAGTGGGGCTACCTTAAGAGCTAGATCACATTTATTTTCTTTATTTGTTTGATTTGTTTTCTTTACACTTATGGGTTATGTTTGGGTTTATTACTTGTAAAGATCCTATACCCGGATCTGGGGCATATTAGGTAAGTAGCAAGAGATCATGAAAACTATATGGTGTAGACCGATATGGTTGAAGCGATGGCTATGTTAGTGTGACACATTTGTTGGTACCCGTGACCCTTGAGTTAAATGAAGGAGAATACGGGGCCACTGTGTGGTGTCATGAAGCACTAACTGACCATAGAATCTTAGTTGAACAACTTGGCCATTATAAAGTAGTGAGATAGCTGACTTATGTGTAAGACTGAAGTTGGTTGATACTCGATACTACACTCATTGAGATCAGACTTTCAGGATATTTTGGCCGCAAGAAAAGATTGATTATGCTGAAACAATGCTCGATGAAAAAAGATCAATGATATTGAGATTCCTTAGAACGCTGTTACTTTCTTTTAGGACATGTTGAACCAACTAAGGCTTCAAGAGGGTACTTACTTATAAAACTCATGCAAGCCTATACCTAAGGCCTTGTGTGCTTTATGTGTATATTATTATTTGTTAATAACATCATAAACATCATGACATCATGCCATAACATTTCCACTAAACATTTGAAGGACATATGGATTTATCTTTGTCCTATTTTGTAGGATATGACTTCCACTCGTAGAAATACCATCCGAATCAGCTTTGTAAAAGTTCCTCCTCAACTCCAAGAGTTAGCATCAAGGGTTCCTGAATATTTTCCGTTCATCAAAAGATATGGTCAACTTCTCAATCTGGTTACCTCAAGATTTAAAGAAGAAATGACGTGTGTGCTCTTTCAATTATTTGATCCTAAACATCATTGTTTCACCTTTCCCCATTATCAATTGGTGCCCACAATGGAAGAGTTCTCTCAACTGTTAGGAGTACCAGCCCTTGATCAAATGCCATTCACTGGTTTAGAGGAAACTCCAAAACTTGAAGTTATTGCCAAGGCCTTACATTTGAAGAAGTCTGACATTATAGATAATTGGGAAACAAGGAGCGGAATCAAGGGTTTTCTAGCTAAGTTTCTGTTGGAGAAGGCTCGACTGTTTTGGGAGACTATGGATTTGTGAGCTTTTGAAGAAGTCTTGGCTCTTCTAATATATGGGCTAGTACTGTTCCCTAATCCAGACTAGCTCATAGATGTGACTGCTGTCAAGATCTTCCTTTCTCGTAACCCTGTGCCTACTTTACTCTGAGACATTTTACATACTCTTCACACTCGCACCATGAGGAAGAGAGTAGCTCTTATGTGTTGCATCCCGTTACTGTCTAGTTGGTTTATTTTGCACCTTCCTCGGTCAGTTTTGAAGAACGAACAAGGTCTGAATTGGTCGCAAATAATAATGTCTCTTTCTTATACAAATATCCATTGGTGCTCTCGATCTCTAGAGGACATTACTAACATTGACCATTATGGGGAGTTCCCTAATGTTCCTTTTTTGGGCATTAGGGGAGGTATTACTTATAACCATTCACTGGCTCTACGACAATTTGGCTATGCTCTAAGAGATGGTCCTCATGACGCACTTATCCAAGGTATTGTATTTAACTATGAGAATGATGTCCAAGGTTATCGTCAAAGGTTTGTACGAGCTTGAGGCATGGTGAACAAGGTTGATAGCAAGAATTTGGGGCATAAGAACTATGTTCCTTTGGATCCTTATCTCAAATGGGTGCGAGCTCGTGCTCAAAATCTCATGATGCCATATCCGGCTATCCTACCAATAGTTGTGGAGCCTGTTACCGAGGGAGATATTCCTTATACCATTCTCCATCCTGACATGCCTACCAACATCGAAGAATTGCAAAGATCGTGGATTCAACTCAAGGGGGAACGAGACACCTTTGAAGCTCGATTATATGTGTTATACCCCAAAGTTTGCCCTCCCATTTTCACTTAAGACATGCCTCTAGAGGTCCTCAATTGCTCAAGGATGACCAAGAATTGACCATACAAATTCTCCTCCTAAGGCAATGTATCTCAAATTAGGGTTTCAATTTCAAGTAAGATGTATGAGTCCAAAGGATCCTAAATTTTCTCCATTGTCCTAATATGTCCTCAAAATCACCCATGCCAAGTTTCATGCCTTGCTCAATAAATTTTCTCAGTCAACTGCTCAAATGCCTGAAAATTAACTATACTACGTCAAAAGTCAACTGTGGCCAAAATACAGTCAAACTTCAAGATTTTTGGTCAACATCAACATTTTCAAGTAATATACATCATTTGATCAAGGGTTTATCATGATTCCACAAGAAATGCTCCTAACTCATCAAAAGTAAAAAATGGCAAATTAGGGTTTCTATAGGAAAAGTCAACCAAACTTTGACCAAGCATAACTTTCTCATACTTTATCATAAATTTTCCAACCAAGGCTCATTTTGAAGAGAATCCAATTCCCTATAACTCTTCTTCAGCCATCAAGGTCAAGAAATGCCTTAATCAAAAGATACAAGTTCATACATCATAGGTCCTTTGAAAAAGTCAACAAAACACCTTTTGGGTCAAAGCTCCTTACATGACCTTGGAAGACCCAATTGAGATGAAAACAAAAGTGTTCTTTAGAGGACATCCTAAGCTCTCTAAAAAGTCTAGGAACACCCTCTTAGGGTTAAAAATGAGATAGATATGCAATGATAAAGTTGACCAATTTTTGGAAATGTGCATTGAAGCAAATAATGACCAAACTTGATTTTTTTTCCAAATGGGCCCATGTTTTCATGCTTGAAACTTGTTCCTAACATGGCCCACGACCCCTGAGCTCACTCATACATTATTTCACTATTTGTATTATTTGTTTTGATTTTTATTCATTAAAATCAAAATAAATCAAATAAAATAGTGAAATAATAAAATAAAATCCAAGATTTGTTTTTATGACCACATAATGAGTCTAGAATTAGCTGGAAAATCAAATACTTCGTGCAAGGGGTGATTGGAATGAAAAGAGCATGATTTGGCCTATTTTAGAAACTTAAAATATCCATGGCAAATCAAATATTTTCTCCATAATTCTTCAAGATTGCATCCAGTTTTGTTAACCTAATGCACTCTCATATATATGGACAACATTTCCAGACCAAAGAGAGGAGGATTGGCCACACGGAATTACCACAAGAAACTCCAAATTTTTGACAAAATGTGGCAATCAGATTTTGATTTACAAGGAGATTCAAAGTATTCTGCAGGTTGCAATCAATTCCTGGGCACATTTGGAAGCTAATGAAGAAGTGAAAAAACACAAGAAGGGGGGTTGAATTGAAACTTAAAATCAAAAGCACAGTAGACACGATATTTTTATCCTGGTTCATTTGACCTCAAACTACTCCAGTCCATCCGCCAAGGTGATTTCTCCTCTCTCCAACGAGGACTTAATTCACTAATCAAAAACTGATTACAACACAACTTTGACAACTGCCAATGTCTTCTTGAGTACAACCACAACCCGGTCTATCTCAAGGAAAACTAGATTAATCACAATGAACTAATATACTGTGTACTGTTGGTTTTCCTTACAAAAACTGTATCACAACTGTGATATTTTACACAATTTCTAGCATATATATGAATATGTAAGAATGCAGCGTTTGAGAGGTATATTGCAGTAGTCGTCAAAATCGTAAAGGATTTGTCCTCTTAATCTTGTTTATATAGGCATGGAAATCTTGTCCAACATAAAGCGTGATAATGGACATTCAATGTTGTTTCCATATTGAGAAGATTCTTATCTGAATGAAGCCATTGCATATGATGTTGTCTTGAATGAAAAGTAACGCTTTAGAACTTAGAATCTTGCATGCTGCAATTGCTTCAGAACATTGATGACTCAGAGATGTGAGGGTCTGATGGTATATTGAACTTCTGTTCAGAATCAGAGTATTCTTCACTTCAGCGCAGATTTTGATCATCATTCTTCAGTGCAGATTCTGATTACCTCAGCTTGAAAGCTTCTGTTGCTTAATTTCTGATGCTGTTTTGGTCAGAACTTCTGCATACAAAATAACACAAATTTAGAGTGCATATTTGTTCTTTGTGTTTGTTATCATCAAAACTCTAATTAAGGGTTGTAGAATCAAACTATGTTCTAACAATCTCCCCCTTTTTGATGATGACAAAAACTAGGATTTTCAATGAAAAATATAGAACAAAAAGCTTTAAGAGAGTCTCCCCCCTTAGTTGATTACTCATATAGAGATGAGTTACTTCCCTGAAGTTCCTTCTCGTCAGAGCTTTTGATGCATCTCCTTCTGTCCTTATCAGAATATGTTCCTGTTCAAGCTTTTCAGAAAAACATAGAGGTTAATATATTCAGAATGTTTGAGACTTTGTCCTGGTATACTGTTATTGAAAAGATCTTACTTTCTCCCCCTTTTTGTCAGGTATCAAAAATCAATATAATCAGAGTCCAAAAAAGGATGATTTATATTGAAAACAAAATGCAATGACAATTTTCAGAAACAAGGAGGATAAGATGAAAAAAATAAAAATACGGATAAACATTTAAAGAAAATCTAAGAAGGAGGGGGAAGACATGTGAACAACGCTTCTAACAAGCTGTTAATCTGAGTGCTTGATTCTTCCTGCTTTCCTAGAATGTCTTTGATTTCTTTTGTTGTATCTTCTTGTTTATCTAATATATCCTTGATCTCTTTGTTTGTGTCCTCTTGCTTATCCAGTATGGCATGGATTAAGGCATTCTCCTTCTTCAACTCTTCCAGAGTTTGTATGACTAGAGACGAAGCTGGTGTATCTTCAGGGGTTGCATGACGTTTAGAACACTCTGCAACCTCTTCTAATTGAACAACTTCTTCTATTGCAATCACTTTTTCTGGAGCAGTAGTCAGAGGGTGACTATGAGAATCTGGTTCAGTGACTTCTGAAGGTTGGTGCTCTTTCTAGGGAGCATTATCCAGCGGAAGAATTTCTTTCTTATACCATTGGCTCAGAACTTGATCTTGGAAGGCTTTCAGCTAATAACTGAAGTTCTGCTGAGCCCTTTCATAGCTCAATTCTTTCAGCTTTTGAGTTTCAGAGTTGAGCCATTTTCTGAATCTTTCCCACAGAGAATCAGAAGCACCAGGATTAGAAATCTCTTGACTTGCTTGCTTCAAAGAAGTAATCCATTCCTATATTTCTGCTTCAAAAATCAACAGATTCGTACCAACATCTGATTTGATAGAGGTTGGTTTAGGTTTGAGAGTGGAAATTTTGTTTGAGGTGGAAGCTAGTTGGTCCAGCACTTGTGGATCAATTACAAGTCTGAGTTGGTCAGTTGGACGGTTGATAGGTGAGGGAGTGGAAGAGTCAAAAATCAGGATTGGTGAGTGAGGGGTGTTTGGTGGTGTAGATTCATATGGTGAAGGGATTTCTGGAATATCATGAATAGTGAGAGGTAAACAAACCGTAAGAGGTTCTGCGATCCCAGGAATTGGGGTAGTGGTATCAGAGTCTGAAAGGGAGTCTTCTGATTGGTTTTCGGTAGCGTGTTGAATATCTGGTTCAGGTATTTCAGAAGATGGATTTTCAGATTGAGGAGTGAGAGGGTTTTCATTTTCTGGTTGAGGTGAGTTGAGGTTTTGATGTTCTGGTTGAGGAGAGTGTGGTTGTGGATTTTCTGGTTGAGGAGAGTGTGGTTGTGGATTTTTGGGTTCAGGAGAGCGTGGTTGTGGATTTTCTGGTTGTTGAGTTTGAGTGTTTGGATTTTCTGGGAGTGGTGAGGAAAAGTCTTGATCAAACAGTTCAATATCAGATAGAACTCTAGCAAGTTCTAGTTGATGTTGTTCTGGATTTGGATTTAGATTGGGGGAGTGAGGTTCATTCAAGAAATTTCCAAGAGTTACAGACGGGTCAAACTCTATGTCAAAATCCTCAAATGTTTGGGGTGAAGGATTTTCTATTTGTTGAGGTGGAATGGTTTCAGATGTTGGAATAGCTATTGATTCTACAAAAGAAACAAAAGATGGGTTACCTTTCTTTTTTAAAGCCTTGGGTGTCCTTTGAGAGGATCCTTCTCCTGCTGCCTTCCTCTTTTTGGATTTCTTTAGCACAACCTCTGGAGCTGGCTTGTGCAGATCTTGGATGTTGATTTCTGGAATAGTCCCATCATCCTTGCAAGCTTCAAGGTATCTGACTATGATTTCTGGAGAGGAATCTATTTCAAAAAATAGTGGAAAATCCTTCAGAGGGATTCTCCTAGTTGTGATGACCTCATGAGAAGCAGTTGTTGGTTCCTTCTTAATGTTCTCAATAATTTTCATTTTCTTCAGATTCTTGGCACTTAAAGGTTTCCCAGCAGTTGCTTCCAGAGTACTAATTTCTTGAGCGTCTATCAGATGTTCTATCAGCCTGTTTTCTGTTAGAATATCTGAAATCAATATTCCTAGAGGAATCCAGTCCCTCTTAGTTCTTTATTCTTCTATTGTCTCTTTCACACTTGTTCTGAGATGGTTGAAGAGCAAATGTGGAAGGTTTATCTTGGTCTTCTTTGCAATGAAGTAAATCAGAAACTACTGATCAATATTGATGTAATCAGGGGAGCTTGTAGGCTTCATGTGATTGATACATCCCATAATTATTCTGGCCCAAATTTTGTAATGATCCTTCAAGTCTCTGATCTTGTTGGATGGCTGTCCAGAAGTGAAGATTTCCCTAGCAATAGATTTTAGGTCAGAGCACTTATCAACCATATCAATGCATCTGACTCCACCGCCATTGTATCCAATGAGTTTCCCAATCAAATCTTCGGTAATCACTATCTTCTTCCCCATAACATATGATGTGACCTGGTGGTTGGATGAGGTAGCATGAATCTAAAACTCTTTAACAAGAATGGGAAAAATTGGTCCCAACAGACGATTAAAGTATTTGTTCCATCCCCGTGCAGTTACATCTTCATACATATTAAACCCATTTTCTTGTAAGCTTTCAAAATCAATGATCAATTCACAGAGAACTTTAAGGTTGTCAACATGAGTGAGTAGCGTTCTAATGGGCTCTTCATACTGTTCAGTGGGTGAAGATTCAGGAGCACTGTTGAGATTCTTAAGACTTGATGATGACGCCATTGTTCACACGGATTCTTTGAAGAAAATTGACATAAAGGGTTTTTGAAAAAGAAACTAGAATAAGAGTGAATAATGAAGATGGTAAAACGTGAATGAATGAAATAGTAAATTGAGTTTAAATAGGTTCTTTTAGAAAATGAAATCAGTAAGAAAGAAAACAAGTAATGATTATATGCATTAATGAAACCTGAAATTAGGGGATTTAGAGAGATATTGAATAGTTACCAATGACAAGTGTCTCAATGCATCCAATCAGAGCCTTGGAACCTTCAGAATTTGAACGTGTGTTCAGCCTCAGAAGTTATCTTTTGAGAAGATGACAGATGTTTGAGGGTGTGAACTACACGCCTCTTTCCTTGAAATAAACCGTTCAGATCTTCATAGATAGATTATGAGGCAACTGTACTTCTAACTTTTGAAGACAAGTTGATCAGATGTTCACAGAAAACAATAAAGTTCTGAGGGTTAGGATATGCAAATAAAACATTTTATTCTGGAAACAATTTCATGCTGAGATGTTTCAGAATGAAATTGAATCTATCTTCAGAAAGGGATTTAGTAAATACATCAGACCATTGATGGTCTGTGTCAATAAATTTCAAATTAAGAATTTATTTCTGAATATAATCCCTAATAAAGTGATGTTTCATTTCTATACGCTTAGCCCTAGAATGCAAAATGGTATTTTTAGAGAGACATATGGAAGAAGTGTTATCACAGAAGATATGAATGTTACTCTAAAAAATGTTGAAGTCTTCAAGTTGAATTTTCATCCAGAGCATTTGTGTGCTACATCTAACAACTGCTATATATTCAGCTTCTGTTGTTGACAATGCTATTGTGGACTGTCTCTTGTTGGTCCATGAGATCATATTGTCTCCCAGAAACTGGCAGCTTCCAGAAGTGCTTCTATGCTCTACTCTGTCTCCAACAAAGTCAGCGTCACAGTATCCTACTACGCTGTATTCATTGGATTTTCTATAAAACAAACCCAGATTAGTAGTACCTTTCCGATACTTGAATATTCGCTTAACTGCTGTTAAGTGAGATTCTCTAGGATCTGATTAGAATCTAGCACATAAGAAAACAATGAATAAAATATCAGGCCTTGAAGCCATCAGATAAAGGAGAGATCCAATCATACCTCTGTGGATTTTCTGTTCAACCTTTTTACTTACCTCTTCCTTTTCCAGAATGCATATGGGATGCATTGGAGTCTTTGAGGGATTACATTCTAAGAGGTAAAATTTCTTCAGAAGTTATCTAACATATTTGCTCTGATGAATGTAAGTTCCTTCTGGAGTTTGGTTTATCTGAATGCCCAGAAAGAATTTTAGTTCCCCCATTAAGCTCATCTCAAACTCTGCCTGCATGCACTTAGCAAATTCTCTTCCCAGAAAAGGTTTAGTGGATCCAAAAATGATATCATCAACGTAAATCTAACAAACTAAAATGTCATTCTTAAATGTCTTACAGAACAATGTTATGTCCACTTTCCCTCTGGTGAATTCTTTTTCTAACACGAAGTTGCTTAATCTTTCATACCAAGCTCTTGGAGCTTGTTTCAGACCATAAAGTGACTTCTTGAGTTTGAAAACATATTCTGGGTGTTTGGAATTTTCAAACCCAGGGGGTTGGTGCACATATACCTCTTCATCTATGTAACCATTTAAGAATGCACTTTTGACATCCATCTGATATAGAGTGATGCCATTGTTTACAACAAAGGAGATTAATAGTCTGATAGATTCTAACCTGGCGACTGGAGCAAAGGTTTCTGTATAGTATATCCCCTATTGCAGACTATAACCTTGTGCCACTAGCCGTGCTTTGTTTCTGATGACTTCTCCTTGCTCATTCAGTTTTTTTCTGAACACCCACTTTGTTCCAATGACGTTGAATCCTTTTGGTTTGGGAACCAGATCCCATACGTCATTTCTGGTGAACTGATTTAATTCCTCCTGCATTGCCCGAATCCAGTCATTGTCCATAAGCGCTTCATCAATTGTTGTTGGTTCAATTAGAGAGACCAGTCCCATGAGGGATTCTTTAGAGTTTATGAATGTTGATCTTGTTCTGATTGGATCATCCATCTTTCCCAGAATCTTATCTTTTGGGTGAGCTATGCTGCTTCTGGATAACCTTTTCTGGAGTTGATCAACAGAAGATACAAGATCACTTGTAATATTTATTTCTGAAGTTGTTGGAGCGTCTCTGTTGGGAAATTCTGATGGGTTGTCTTTAGTACCTGTGAACTCAACTTCTTTATCTGCAAAAGATTCATTCTGCTTTGACTTTTGAGGGTCAAGCTTATCATCAAATCTAACACTGATTGAATCTTCAACAATCTGTGTTTCTGTATTGTATATTCTGTACCCTCTTGAGCGTTCAGAGTATCCTAACATAATACACTTTTGTGCTATAGAGTCAAACTTGTTCAGATGATATTTAGTATTTAGAATAAAACAGGTGCATCCAAATGGATGGAAATAAGAAATGTTGGGCTTTCTGTTCTTCCACAATTCATATGGAGTCTTTTTCAGAATAGGTCTTATAGAGATTCTATTATGAATGTAACACGATGTGTTAATTGCTTCTTCCCAGAAGATCTTAGCAATGTTAGTCTCATTGATCATGGTTTTGGCCATTTCTTGCAATGTTCTGTTCTTTCGTTCTACAACTCCATTTTGTTAGGGAGTTCTAGGACAAGAGAAGTCATGCAATATGCCTTTTTCATTAAAAAATGTTTCAAATTTTTTATTTTCAAATTCTCCACCATGATCACTTCTGACTTTGACAATTCTAAGATCCTTTTCATTCTGAACTTGGTTACAGAATGCAACGAACACAAAATATGACTCGTCCTTGTGTCTTAAGAACTCTACCCATGTCCATCTGTTATAGTCATATACGATCATTAACCCATACTTCTTGCCACTAACAGACGCAATTTTCACTGGTCCAAATAAGTCTATGTGCAAAAGTTCTAATGGCTTAGAGGTGGAAACAACATTTTTAGATTTAAAAGCAGGTTTTTCAAATTTGCCTTTCTGACATGCTTCACACAGAGCATCTGAGCTGAACTTCAGATTAGGAAGTCCTCTGACCAGATTGAGTTTTTTTAGTCTGAGATATTCTTCTCATACTAACATGCCCCAATATTTTATGCCAGACCCATTGCTCGTTGTTAACAGAGAGAAGACATTTTACATTATGACTTTTTAGTTCAGAAAGTTTTATCTTATAAATGTTGTTTTTCCTCTTTCCATTAAAAAGGATAGTTCCAGCTTTCTGACTAACAGCTTTTCATGAATTTTGATTAAAGATTATATCATAACTGTTGTACCCCAAAATTTTCCCTCTCACTTATCAAGAATTTGCTCACAAGATCTCCTTGGGCTCAAGACTGCACTAGGGTTTGATCAGCTCAAGACACCCCCTCAAGCACTGATGACTAAAATTAGGGTTCGAGTTTGCAAAAGGATTTTTGAACTTTCTATGCCTCATATGACTTTCATAGACCATTATGGACCCCAAGATTACTCATGTCAAGTTTCAAGCCTTGGATCACACTTTTGATCAGTCAATTGAACAGTGGACCTAAAAATCAGCTATATTGGGGAAAAAGTCAAACATGGCCAATTTACAGTCAAATCTCATACTTTTTTATCCACATCAACATTTTAAACTCATATGTATCATTTGATCAAGTTTGGACCACAATCCCTCAAGAAATT
Source organism: Vicia faba (assembly GCA_948472305.1). Taxonomy (NCBI): domain Eukaryota; kingdom Viridiplantae; phylum Streptophyta; class Magnoliopsida; order Fabales; family Fabaceae; genus Vicia; species Vicia faba. The sequence continues at coordinate 815,351,299 of OX451741.1, read as the reverse complement.
TGATCAAATCTCCAAAAGGGCAAAATGGTCAAAATTAGGGTTTTGACTTGGAAAGGGCAATTTCTGATTTTTTACCCAGCAAATGGTCAATTGGTTTAAGGCATGATCTCAAGAGTACAATTGAATCATTTTGAACTATTTACATGGTTCAAAACATTTCAAATCCACTGGGTTGACAGATGAATTTTGCAGTAATTGATCAAAAGTCAACTGTATACTGAAAAGTCAAACTTTGACTTTTTGGTCAAATTCAAGTGCCAAAAATCATAATTCATCAAAACATGTCAAAATATGAAACTTATTCATCAAGAAATCAAAAATTTAATATTTCATTTTGAAAAGTCAAAATTTCTAAACTCAGAAATTTTTCTAAGTGTTGGAAATTTCATGTTTTTTCATAACTTTGAGCCAAATTTTCACCATGATGCAAGATGATTCAAGATAAACTTCCAAAATTAAAGTTGAAGATATCCATGAAATATAAAACTTTGCTTCACACAACTTCTTCCAAAAGTGCTTGGATCTCAAGTTATAATTTCAAGAACATAGGATCATAAAACTAAACACTTAGTGAAATTTTGCCCTAATTTGGTCAGGATTTTGACTCAACTTCATGGAACTTTTTCATATAGTTCCAAGGTGAATCTTTGAAATAAATTCAAAGATGGGTTTTAGAGCACATTGCAATATTTCCAAAATGTCCAAGAACTCCTTGAGACCATTCTTGAGTAGGGAGAATCGAAGAGATGAAGTTGGTGTTTTGTCACTTGAATTACAAGGAATTTTGTGATGAACAAGAATCCAATTTCAAACCTAGGCTGCATAATCTTGCTTTTCAGGCCTCCTAACTTGTGTATCTATCCATCATTAATGGATTACAAAAACTTTTGAGCTTTAATCCAAGTGGTTTAAGCTTTATCCAATCTACATTTCCATTAATGACACAAAGTGAACACTTCCATTTTAGAAAAGCAAGCTTTTGTGTAAATTCAATTCTTGAGCCTCTAACTTGTTCCCTCTGATCACACTCCATCCACAAAGTCATAAGCAAGCTTGTTTAAAGCATAACCACTCTATCTTAGCAAGTACACAATGCTTGGAAACTTGAAATTCTCAAAAATCACATGTTATGCATAAACTTGTGATTTTGAATTCTGATAAACAACAAGTCTCTAAACTTGTTGCTTATAAATAGAGGCACTATTTATGAGCTAGGGGACGAGCTTGAGCATCCTGAAATACACCAAAACTCTCTCAAATAAGAAATTGCCCAAAAACTCCATTGTTGCACAGTTTCTGACCTTGAACCTCAAACTCACATTTCCCTCGTGCGTTTCTTGGCCTTTTAGTTTCTAAAGCTTCCTTGCATCAAGGGTAACTCATTCCTGTACCTGTTTCACTTCTGTAACACCATTTTCCCTGTCTTCCATAACCAAAAACAGAGCATCATAGTTGGACTTCTCCAGACTATTCCATCCACCCTCAACTTAAGCCAGCCATTCCATTAGCTTCCTAGAGGTCCAAGGAAGCTAATATGATCATCAGCACTGCCTGAAACAAGCTCAAATCCATTTCACGATTTCCAGTTTTGAGGTATTTTTATTGAACTTCTATCTCATTACTTAGGCATTGTTAGGCTTGCATTTGTGAAGATAAAATGTAGACATCATTGCCCTGAAGTTGTACATGTCCATAGATTTCATTTATTTTGATTGAGCTAGGAGAATTTTGAGTTTGAACTTTCTGAAATATTTAGGTGAGAATTTGGTAATTTTAAAAATTCTCTTTCATCTTTGATTTATAGTTTATGATATTTATATGGTTGGATTTGTGTGACAAAATAGAGCAATTTCATGTTTACATTTTTGCAAATGGATGAGAAATGAGCAAGTTACAAATCCTTTAGCTGGAGGTTGAAGATGAAGTACAGTCAGTGCGTGTTTTGTGTTATGTATTTATCATTTCATACAAGTTAACATATGTATAGCCACCCCAGTGGTAAAGAGCGTGCTTGTTCACCCCATGGTCCTGGGTTCAAGCCCCAGCTTGACCATTTTGTGACTCTTTTTTTGTTCTTTTTTCGCAGCATTTGGGCTCTTCATTGGGCTTAGTTTATTTTTGCTCATGAATACTCTTTTGTTTACTAATGAACCCCCCTGACTTTTTATTTATTTTATTTTCTTTTTCATTTTATTTATTAATATTAATATTTATTTTATTAAAAAAATATTAAAAAAATATATTTTTATTTATACTATATACATTTATTTTATTTTCTAGACTAAAACATCAAAAATATTTTTGTTACAAACTTAACTTTTTTTAATTAAATAGATTTAGGCTTATTTTATTTTCTTAAAATAAACATAGAATTTATACTTTTCCTAATTTAATTAATTTTCATAATATTTAGTTTAATGTTAAAATCTTATTCATAAAACTTAAAAATATTTTCTCTTTTAAATTAAATTAGTTTATTTTTTATTAAGCACTTTTTTAGTTCATTAGGTTAAGAAAAACAAACTTTTTTAACAAGGACAAAACCAAATAAAATCCATTCTTTTTTTTTATTCATTACTTTATACATTATTACTTTTCATATTTTGTACATTTATTTATTCAATACAATATGGTTGTAATAGATTAATTAGGGTTTAATTTCTTGCAATCCCCATTTATACTTTGTACACCCCTTCCCAAAAATCATGTAATAGCTTAGTATTTTTATCTTACGCAATTTAAATGCTTCATATTCACATGCTAGTAACTAGGGTTTGTATGGAAAGAATAAAATTAATCAAATAGAAAACCATAATTCAAGACAAAAATAAGCATGAAAACAATACACTGGCACACAAGCACCCCTAGGGTAAAATCCACTTGGTTGCCTTACAAAATGGCCATATGCATGTGAGGTATCTTGGCAAAAACAAACGAATACGAGATCATAGTCCCTCAATGACGCTATCTAAGTTGTCTTACAAATTATCTTAGTCCCTAAAAGAGAATGCTAAGATGCCTTGCAACATTGCTAATGATGGTTATACGATAACCCACGCCCGTCCCATTTACATCCAAAGGTAGGGTTACTTACCAAATCAATGGTAAGATAACAATATCAAAGGAAAAGGAAATGTACAAGAAAGACTTTTGAGTAGGTAGAATTCTCCTAATTACTTGCTCCATTTCAAAACAAACATCCTTGCTATTTTCAAAACAATCACATACACTTTCAAACATCTTACAAAATTGAAAACATTTTCAAAAGATCAAACATCTTTGTATACATTCTTACGAACGAGAGTCATTACAAAGATTGCCTGAACAATGGCCTCTTTACAAAAAACCACACAAAGCATAATTTAAAACAAAAAAGCTAGTGATCTAGCAAGTAACTAAGAGCCCATGGAAAACCATGGATGAAAAGGGTGTTAATACCTCCCCTTTTCATAATCTACCCCCCAAACTCAATAAATAATCTCAAAGGTCTTTCCTGTTCTTTTTTTCACCTTTCCTTTTGGATAAAAGAAAATCTGGTGGAGACTCTTGCTAACCGCAACATTTGCAATGAAACACAAAACCTTCAAGTCAGTTCTCCTACCGTATCACAGAACTGGCGACTTTGCTGGGAAAAATTCTAAAAGTGGGGTTACCTTAGGGTTAGATAACATTTACTTGCTTACATTGTTTGACTTGTATGATTTACATTATGGTTCTTTGTTTGGGTTTGAATCCTCTACCCGAATTTGGGATACATTATAGGTAAGTAGCAATACATTGTGGAAACTGTGCGGGGTATACCGACATGGTCTAAGAAATAGCTACGTCAGTTCGACATATTTATGGGTACCGATAGCTTTTGAGTTAATCAAAGAGAATACGAGGCCGCTGAGTGATGTCATGAAGCACTAATGAACTTTTAGAGCCTTTACTTGACCAACTTGGCCTTTAGGATGTAATGAGATGACCGACTTTGGTGCAGTCCAAAGTTGGTAGATACTGGATACTGCACTGATTAAGGTTTGGTTTCTTGGGATATTTTGGTCGCCATTAAAGAGGCTTGTGCTGAAACAATGACCAAGGAAACAAACCAGTGATATTGAGCTCCTTAGAACCCGGTTACTATTACTAGGACAGGTTTAAGCTAACTAAACTTCAAGAGGGTACTTACCTATAAAACTCCATGCAAGCCTAAACCTAAGGATTTGTTTTTTTTTTGTTTATACATACTTGTACATAACATCATGAACATAATGAACATCATATACATCCACTAACCATTTCAAGGATTTTTGGATTCATCTTTGTTCTTATTTTCTAGGATATGGATTCACTTTGCAGGAAAACTATTCACGTCAATCTTGTAAGGATCCCTCCATAACTCAGGGAGCTAGCTTCAAGGATTCCTGAAAACTCTCCATTCACGGAGAGACATGGTCGTCTACTCAACTTGGTCACCTCCAACACAGATGAGGACATGATGAATGTGCTCTTTCAGTTCTTTGATCCTTTACACCATTGCTTCATATTTCCCGACTATCAACTTGTGCCTACTTTGGAAGAATTCTCCCGACTCTTGAAGAGACCCATTCTCATCTGATGTCACAACTCATTGGGAAACAAGGAGTTGTTTCAAGGGTTTCCTAGCAAAGTTCCTATTTGAGAAAGCCCAAAGTTGTTGGAATTCCTTGAATCTACAAGCCTTTGAGGAAATTGTGGCTCCCCTCATCTATGGGATGGTGTTGTTTCCAAATCCTGATCAACTCATAGATGTGAACGCCCTCAAAATCTTCATATCCCGCAACCTGGTGCCTACATTACTAGGGGATATCCTACACTCTTTTCACACTCGCACAATGAGGAAAAGAGGTGTCCTTATGTGTTGCACTCCTCTCTTGGAAAGATGGTTTATTTCGCATCTTCCCCAATCTGTATTAAAGAATGAGCAAGGTTCAAGGTGGTCACAAAGGTTGATGACGCTCAAAAATTCAGACATTCATTGGTGCTCCGGATCCATAGAGAATGCTACTATTTTCAATCGTTGTGGAGAATTTCCTAATGTCCCTTTACTTGGAATTAGGGGAGGTATCACCTACAACCCCATGCTTAGCCTTAAGACAGTTTGGTTATGCCTGGAGGGATGGCCCGCACGAGATGCTGATTCAAGGTTTGGTATTTGACTACGACAACGACGATCAAGGTCTTCGCCAGAGATTTATCTGAGCTTGGAGGATGTTAAATAGGTAGATAGCAATACTTTGGGGCATAAAAATTCCATCCCTCTTGAGCCTTACCTCAAATGGGTACGAACTCGTGCTCAGAGTCTTATGATGCCTTACCCCTCCATTCTCCCAGTAATCATTGAGCCTGTAATGGAAGGGAATGTCCCATACACTATCCTACATCCTGACATGCCTACCTCTCTTGAATACCTACAAAGGGATTGGATACAACTCAATGGAGAGAGAGATACCTTCGAAGCCCAATTCTACGCAAGCGAGAAGAAGGTTTTGGAACTTACTAGGCTACTTCATGAGGAGCAGACTCTGAATGCCTACATTGCACTAAAGAGGATGCGCACTACCTTTTTATCTCATATTTTCTTGTAATTGTTTTGCCCAAGAAGGAATTGATGTACTCAAAAGCTTTAATTTATTAATATAACATGTGTTTCCTTTTTTGTCTAAAACGAATTTGAATCTTAAAATCCTTGAAATCATTGTATACACATTTATCATTCATCATAACATAAGCAGGTTTCCTGCAACAAGTCTCCTCATCTCTCTACTATTTATTTCAGTAAGATAGATCTCGAGTAAACAGTGAAGGACCTCCAAGCTCAGAATGTACAGTTTCAACAGTTTCTCTTAACTCTGGCCAAAGGACAAGAAGAGTTGAAAACTTTGCTAGGTGAGGAAAAGAAAAAGAAGAGAAATAAGGTAACCGGAGTCCTAAACATTGGAAGAAGATTTCATGGGAAGACAAGAAGGACCCTAGACTTTGTAACGACATCCGGTGAGAGAGACAATCAAGATGGGAAAGGCAAGGAAACAATTGTCCCATCAGAATCAGAAGAGGAAGAGGAAGAAGAAGACTATTCTGAAGAACAATACGCTCCAGCTGATGACAAGTATAAACAACTCGAAGAGCGATTGAGTGCAATGGAAATCCAAAAAGTGTCTGGCTTGGACTTTAAGGAATTGGGGTTAGTGTCGGGGATTGTCATTCCTCCCAAATTCAAAGCACCTATGTTCACCAAATATGACGAAGTTCCATGTCCTAAAATGAATCTCCGGTCTTATGTGAGGAAAATCCAGCCCCATACCGCTGACAAAGATTTATGGGTACACTTCTTCCAAGACAATCTGTCTGGAGCTCAACTTGATTGGTTTTATCAGTTAGAAAGAGCCAATGTTCATAACTGGGAAGATCTTACTGCATCCTTTTACAAACAATACCAATACAATGCTGATCTTGCGCCTACCCATACTCAACTCCAGAGTATGTCCATGGTTTTCAATGAAGGTTTCAAGGACTATGCGCAAAAATGGAGAGACTTGGCTGGAAGATTTCAACCTCCCCTATCTGAAAGAGAATTAATAGACATGTTTTTGGACACCTTGTCTGGTCCCTTCTTCAATCACCTAATTGGGAGTTTATCGGTAGGTTTTACTGAACTGATATTGACCGAAGAAAGGGTAGAAGCCGGGATAAAGAGTGGAAAGATTCAAAAGGATACATCCTCTGCTGCTATGAGAAAGCCATTTATCAGAAAGAAAGAAGTGGTTGCCGTTTATCCTCAGAGAAATCAAGATAGGGCCGAACGCCGTCCAATGGTGGGGGACTGTTATGATTCCTAAACCTGTGCCTGATCAGCAGAGAAACAACCAACCAAGGATGGAAAGGCCAGTCAGACAATTCACCAGAATTAACATGACCTTATCTCAAGTATTACCATATCTGTTAAGATCCAACCTGGTGACCTTGAAAGAAGCTCCAAAGAATCCTAATACATCATCTCCTAACTATCATCCTAATGCTCGCTGTGCTTACCACTCTGAGAGTCCCGACCATGACACTAATAACTGTTGGGCTCTAAAGAACAAAATACAAGACCTCATTGAAGCAAAAGAGATTGAATTCGATGTGCCCGAAAAGCCAAATGTCATTTCTGCCCCTATGCTTAAACATGGCCATAATACCAATGCCATTGAAGAAGAAATGTTTCTTACTTTAGTTGATGAACTTATGACCCAACTCATGACTATTAAAGTGAACTTGTTGAATGCTGGTGTGTTCCCGAGCTGTGATGAAGGATGTCATTTCTATTTGTCCTCACCAACTAGCTGTCCTTTGTTGAAAACAGGCGTTCAGTGCCTAATAGATAACAAAGAAATTTTGTTTGAAAAGACTTCTGTTCCACATGTTCCTTTTAAAGATGTTTCTATCATTACCATTTCCGCCAATTCTTCCAGGGTCTCCACCAAAAGACCCCTTAGAATTACATCAGTTTCGAAAGCAACTCCTTTGATAATTACAATGCCTGGACCAGTCCCATATTCGTCAGACAAAATGATACCATGGAATTATGGAGGGGATGTCTACTACCACTGTATCAAGCAGGATTGGCCAGCTGCCGAAGATTCGAGTTCCGAGAAATTCAACTCCAACATCAGTAATATTGCAGGAACTAGCAAGATTACCCGAAGAGGAAGGATATTCTCTCCAGAAATTTCTCCCCCAAAAGCAGTTTCTGGACCCGTAATCATTCCTGTTGTTGCTCCCCCAAAGGCTATTCCCAGTCCTACAATTTTCTCCACCAATTCTCCAACTGACAAAGTTGTTACAATCCCTGTTATCATTCCTACTGACACTCCTGCTACCGGGTTAACCGAGACTCGAGGAAAAGGTGTTATGGTTGAGTTTGTCAAGATGAAGACACAATCATTGGCTATCCCTGAGACCTCCAGGAAAGAGATGGAGGAAATTCTAAAAATCATAAAAAGAAGCGACTACGATGTAGTTGAGCAACTGGGGCAAAATCCATCTAAAATTTCATGCTAGCTTTACTACTATGTTCCGAGGCGCATGCAAAAGCCTTGGTAAAATTCCTGAAAACTGCCCATGTACCCTAAGAGACATCTTCCGATCAGTTCCAAGACTGCGTAGCTAGCTTAACTGCATATAATAGTCCAGGTTTTTCAGATGCTGATTTAACACCAAGAGGAAGGAAGCATAATGAGGCATTGCATGTCTCAGTTAAATGTATGGGCACAACCATGGCTCATGTTTTGGGGTACATTGGCTCATCTCTGAATGTATTGCCTAAAAAAGCTCTTGATAGGCTTGACTGTGAGGGATTGATATTGAAGCCAAGTAACATAGTAGTAAGGGCTTTTGACAGCTCGAAAAGGATGGTACACGGGGAAGTGGATATCCCCATAAAGGTTAGAACTCAAACATTTGATTCAACTTTTTATGTAATGGATATCCGTCCCTCATATTCCTGCTTGCTAGGCCGACCATGGATTCACAATGCTAGCGCTGTCACTTCTACGTTCCACCAAATGCTGAAGTATCCAATTCAAGGGAAGATTATCACCGTTCATAGAGAAGAAGAGCATATGATCAACCATCTCAATTCCTTAATATATGTGGAATTGGATGGTGAATTTATTGAAACTCCATTCCAAGACTTTGAAGAAGTCCCGCAAGATATGGCAGTAACCAAAGCTGTTCCCAAGATCACAAGGCCTCCACTCAGGATGTCATCTTTGAAGGATGCAAAGGCAGTAATAGAAGAAGGTGGGTGCATTATCTGGGGACAACTCCTGGATATCCCATACAAGTTAGATAAGTTCGGTTTGGGTTTCTCTTCAAGTGCTCAGAAGGCTGTACGCCACGCTCGTGCTGGAGGACCACCCCTGAAGATCAGTGTAACACCCCAATTCTACCCCGACAATTATAAAAATAAATCAGAGTTATAAAATTCATATCATGCAAACAAATCGGGACGTCACAAATTCTTTTATCAAAATTCATTGCATTCATCGTGGATATATAACATTTTCTAAAACATCGGATGAACCATCAACATAACATCTTTAATCAAATAATTCAACATCTACGCAGCGAAATTCTTAATAACATCTCTAACAACAAAACAACAACTTCGAAGCATCACATATTTAATAATAGTCAATTTATAGTTCAACAACGGAAAAATCAACAATCAAAACAACAATGTTTATCCCCCCGAGTGTTACATATCAGAGCAATGACACCGACTCGAACTACTGAAGGTATACAGCCTTCACTCTCGATTACCTGCACGTTACCAACATAAGGGCAACATTCAATCAAAAGGGGTGAGATATCTAACAATATCATAAAGCGCATGATAATTAATATATTAAATTAGATCAATAACATCACCACTTCTCATCTCATAATCAATAATAATTACAATGTATACACACATTTATCAACACAAAATACACTTCTTTAGGCAGTCATAAAATGAGACTCAATACTATGCAAATGCATGTGGTACCATTGGAGCAGAACTCCCATCTCATAAATTTGCCAATTAATAGAGGCATCAACAAGGCATAGCCTTCATCTCAAAATTCGCCAATACGGGCCATCTCAACGAGCATAAGCTCCATCTCAAAAATTCAATGTATGCGACACAACCATGAATGTAATAACAACACCCAAGTTAACGACATCTCAAATTAATAACATCTTAAAAACATCTCAAATCAACAACATCTCAAAAGCATCTCAATGTCTCGTCATCAACATCTCATATCATCATAATCATTCATCAAACATCATTTATTTATTATAAATCATCAACACAATATTATTAATAACTTCTCAATAGCAACTCAGCTGTACATTAAATCCACAGTAATTCATACTGCTATTCTGTAACTCTTACGTCATTACTGTCACTATCCTACTGCTATAGTTCAAACAACAACTTCTAAGCATCTAACTTCCATATTCTGTACGAAAACAACGTAAAAGCCAACACAACTTCTGACCAGAACAACTTCTGACCAACTCAACTTCTAACCAACACAACTTCTAATAACACAACTTCTAATAACACAACTTTTGACCAATACAACTTCTGACCAACTCAACTTCTGACCAATACAACTTTTTGCCAACTCAACTTCTGACCGATATAACTTCTGATCAACTCAACTTCTGACCCATACAACTTCTGACGATGCAATCTTCTGACAACGTAACTTCTAACTAACACCGCTTATATTATCAAAACTTATACTTTCTAATAGTCAAACGCAACTCCTAACATCAGAACTTCTACCATTAGAGCTGCTACTTTTATTAATCCTAGTATTTTAATTCTTAGCCTGATATCAACCTAACTAAGAACATTACGACTAACTCTATCTTCAAATTAATTCATTGTTCTAAAACAGTAGCGCCTGATATCAATTTTCCTAATTCTGCATTTTCTCTTCCCTGCAATATTCTGCGTTTTCATCACTGCAATTTTCTACGTTTTCACCACTGCAATATTTTACGTTTTCTTCCAAGCATCTCACTACGGTTCCATAACTAAAGCTCTGAGACTTAATATAATCATGACAATTCATCACCACAATTACCTTATAATTCTACATCAATCGAACAACATCAAGACATCAATATTCATCTAAAATTCATCAATTCTCATCATACAACAATCATGTATTTTCAATTCAAGAACAAGACAACAATCACCTCTAACCCCACATACAAATTATCATAAACCCAATTATAGAGTCAGAACTCCACCCTTATCTGAATATGATATCGAGTACCTCACTCAAAAGGCTATTAAAAGTAGTGTGTTGGCAGATTACCTTGCTCACCAGCCGGTGGAGGATCATCAGTCTGCAGAGTATGAATTCCCCGATGAGGATGTGATGTTCTTGAAAGTGAAAGATTATGATGAACCGTTGCCTCAGGAGGGCCCCGACCCTGAATCTGGCTGGAGTATGGTATTTGATGGAGCTGTGAATGCTTATGGTAAAGGAATTAGTGTTGTGATTGTTACTCCTCATGGATCGCACATTCCTTTTACTGCAAGATTAACATTTGATTGCACTAATAATATGGCGGAATATGAGGCTTGCATCATGGGTCTTGAGGAAGCTATTGATCTCAGAATCAAAATTCAAGATGTTTATGGCGATTCAACTTTGGTAATAAATCAGATTAAAGGAGAATAGGACACTCATCACTCTGGCTTGATCCCTTACAAATATTATGCTAGAAGATTCCTACCCTTCTTCAATAAAGTTGAATTCCATTACATTCCTAGGGATGAAAATCAAATGGCAGATGCTCTGGAAACTCTGGCTTCCATGTACCAAGTGAATGTTTGGAATGATATACCCCGAATTACAGTTCAACGGCTAGATAGGCATGCTCATGTGTTTACGACAAAGGAGGTAGCAGATGAAAAACCTTGGTATTATGATATCAAGCATTTTCTTCAGACTCAGAAATACCCGTTTGGTGCGTCAAAGAAAGATAGAAAGACATTGAGAAGATTGGCAGGAAATTTCTTCCTCAGTGAAAATGTGTTATACAAGAGTAATTTTGACATGGTCTTGCTCAGATGCGTGGATAGACACGAAGCAGACATGTTGATGCATGAGATCCATGAAGGTTCATTTGGCACTCATGCTAATGGACATTCAATGGCTAAAAGGATGCTAAGAGCAGGTTATTATTGGTTGACAATGGAATTTGATTGTTACAAGTTTGTAAAGAAGTGCCATAAATGCCAGATTTACGCAGATAAGATCCATGTACCTCCGACACTTCTCAATGTGATTTCCTCCCCGTGGCCTTTCTCCATGTGGGGTATTGACATGACCGGGATGATAGAACCCAAAGCTTTGAATGGACACCGTTTCATCTTGGTAGCAATTGACTACTTTACCTAATGGGTAGAGGCAGCTTCATATGCCAATGTTACTAAGCAGGTGGTTGTGCGATTAATAAAGAATAACCTTATATGTCGGTATGGTGTGCCGAGCAGAATCATCACTGACAATGGCTCGAATTTGAACAACAAGATGATGACTAAACTGTGCGAAGAATTCAAGATTGTCCATCACAATTCATCTCCATACAGGCCAAAGATGAATGGGGATGTTGAAGCTGCTAATAAGAATATCAAGAAGATTATCCAGAAAATGGTTGTTACTTATAAGGATTGGCATGAAATGCTCCCTTTTGCTCTTTATGGATATCGAACATCTGTTCGCACTTCAACAGGAGAAACCCTGTTTTCTCTAGTGTATGGAATGGAAGTTGTACTCCCTGTCGAGGTAGAGATTCCCTCCTTGCGTGTGATAATGGAAGCCGAATTGACAGAGGCTGAATGGGTCCAGAACAGGTTTGACCAATTGAATTTGATTGAAGAGAAGAGAATGACAACTTTATGTCATGGGCAGTTATATCAGAAACGAATGAAGAAAGCATTTGACAAAAAGGTCAAACCTCGTGAATTCAGAGAAGGCGACCTCGTGCTCAGGAAGATCATGTCTTTCAACACTGATTCTAGGGATAAGTGGACTCCTAATTTTGAAGGCCCGTATGTTGTCAAGAAAGCCTTCTCTGGTGGTGCATTAATTCTTGAAACTATGGATGGCGAGGAGTTCCCACGTACCATGAATGCTGACACAGTCAAGAAATACTTTGCCTAAAGAAGTAAAATAACAGCTCGCTAAGTTGAAAACCGGAAAGGGCGGATTAGGCAAAAAGGAGCGTCTCGGTAGGCCGAAAACCCGAAAGGGCGGTCTAGGCAAAAATTAGAGACATAAACAGAATAAAATTCCCGCTAAGTTGAAAACCCATGAGGGCAGCTTAGGCAAACGTTAGGGACTTTCTTGGCAAGTAACTACGTCAGACGAGACTTGATCGCTGAAGCAACAATCTTCTCGGATCCTCACCATACTTCAACAGAAGCTGATGCTCAGGATTTCAAAAGTTGTTAGGGGGGATAGTGGTCATTGTATCTCAATGTATCTTTTCCATTATGTATTACCATTTCCCAAACTTTGTAATCATCCATGGAGTCTCGCCATTCGCAGACTACCATTCTATTAATGAAATTCGAGCTTTTGCCCAACTTTTTGTGTTCTTATTTTTATTTAGCTTGCAAAGACATCATTTATTACTGATAATAACTGTTAAAGCAAAAGGATTAAAAAGCAAAATTAACTTTTAAAAAATAAGAGAGATCTTTACAAATCAATTTACTTTGGGATTTGTGATGAAACAATGACAACAAGAATGGTGGTCCCAAGGACGAACAAACTCCAGTTGCTTTAGGAAGATTTACTCCCTTCATGAAAGTTTTCTCAGGTTATTTTATTGGTAGGTGCGCAATCTTTGTGTGTTTCTCAGATAGTTCAAGACGATATCAGTGGGTGCAAGCTACAGTATTGGGTTTGTGATCCCGTTATCCCCAGTCAAGTCTTAGTTCGCTTTTGATTTTGGATTTGCATGGTCAGAAGTCTTCATCTCAGATTCCCCAACAAGTTTTCCCTCATATGATGAAAGTTTTGGCATTAATATTGACTTCTTGATTTCCCAAGAAGGTTATCCCAGGGCATATCTTGTTTGGAAGGAGTATTCATGATGAAAGTTTTCTCCAGGGAGGTAGGCTTAAATCCCCCAATGAGGTTTGGTTGTTTCGGCATCAGTCTTCTTTATTTGAGGCTGGTCTCGCAATCTCTAGTAGGCATGTTGCTTTTGGAAAACCGTTTTCTCCGATGAAACTGGAAGAAAGATGTTCTATCCCGATATTTGTTTGATTTGGCTACATCCGGATTATGTTTCTCCTCAGTAAAGTTAAGGCAGACTATGGGTTTGGTTTCCACAGTTGCTTTTACTTTTCTTGGATTGATCTTTCTAGTTGAAGTTTAGCCCATTGTTGTTAGTACCTGAGGCGGTTTTGGTTTGTTTGTACTGATTAAGTATCCTTTTACCAGTATATGCACGATATCACTCATACATTCATACATACATCATGCACGACTGAAATCCATCGTTCATTAAATTGATGTTCTGACTTTTCCTGCAGCGCTCGTTGCTTAGTTGAATTTGGTTTTCCCTCTTGAGTTTATTTCTCAAAATATGTATCTACACTGGCCGTCTTGCTCTAGTTTATTTCCGAATTGGATTTGTGGTTTTCTGAAAACTTTGAGTTTTGGTTTATGCATTTATTTTGCACAGGAAGACTTTATCTCTTCAGCAGGAATATCGTGGCATGTCCCCGGGAAGTCATATTTCTATTCCCAGAAAGTCATTTCTCTTTGCAATTCCCCTAGACAATAAATGGAAGTCTCTTTATTTGAGACATATTACGTATTACCCTTTCCAGGCAGATTTCCTTGGTTGAAGAAGAAGTTGAGGCCCGTTCTTGGCAAAACACCAGAATCTTGGAGAAACTTGATATATTTTCTCTTTCTACCTCCAGTGAACGTTGGTAGTACATCGGCAGTGAACTTCAGTGTTTGTTATCTTTTTGCTATCTTTAGTGAACGTTGATAGTTCATCGTCAGTGAACGGCGGTGATATGATATATTTTCTCTTTCTACCTCCAGTGAACGTTGGTAGTACATCGGCAGTGAACGTCGGTGTTTCTTATCTTTTTGCTATCTTCAGTGCATGTTGATAGTTCATCGTCAGTGAACGACGGTGATATGATATATTTTCTCTTTCTACCTCCAGCGAACGTTGGTAGTACATCAGCAGCGAACGTCGGTGTTTGTTATCTTTTTTCTATCTTCAGTGAACATTGATAGTTCATCGTCAGTGAACGACGATGATATGATATATTTTCTCTTTCTACCTTCAGTGAACGTTGGTAGTACATCGGCAGTGAACGTCGATGCTTGTTATCCTCCTCTCTGATTCTTTTCTTGTGGTTTACCAGTGATTTATTTTCCTGGTGGGATTGCTCTTTTGTTTCTACATTTCATGTTGCATCCCCAATGCTACTTTGCATCTCTTTTGTTCCATTCATATGCATTCATATGCATAAATGTTTTCATGACATCTTAGGGCCAAAAACAAGGTTTGTTTTATATTTAAGTGTCTTCAATCACGTCGACACGAAGATTTTTAACCTTCGTATCTCCGGAAGGAAGAAACTTAAATAAGGGCAGCCGTTGTACCCCAATTTTTGCCCCTAAGATCCCTTTATCATACTGTTGTACCCCAAAATTTGCCCTCTCATGTTTTCAAAAGTCTTCCCTTACATGGTTGGTCACAAACATTTTCCTAACGAAAATAAAGTTTTTTGAAGATGAACAAAGTGTCTTTCGATTGGCATATGGGAAAAGTCTTCGATTGGGTATCCAAAATCCTTCGATACAGGCTTGACTCACCAGTCTTCGATTGGGCATTTGGCACTCTTCGATCAGGCTTTGATTAGTAAGCTTCAATTAGGTGTTTGGAACCCTTCGATCAAGCTTTGGTGTGCAAGTCTTCGATTGAGCGCTGGAACCCTTCGATCAAGTCAATTTCATAATGCTTCGACTAGTACTTCAGAGGGTCCTTCGATTGGAACTTCATACTTTACCTCAATCAGAACATCAGAATGAAATGACCTTCGAATGGCATTTCAGTGCAGAGTTTCTCTTAATCTAAGATGCTCTGATGAAGGAAGTTCTGGACACTTCGAATCAGAACTTAGACTCATCACAAGGCCAAGGGTTGGTCAAAGTTGTCTAATTGGGAATGTTCTAAATAGATTCAAATTGGACTTTGCAGCTGGCAAAGAAGGAAGATTCGAAGGAATGACGTAGGCTGGCATGACTAAGCAAAAACACATATCCTAACCTGTCCAGGTTCACCCAAAATTCACAATGGCATGTGTCCCTTGCAAATATAGAAATAATTAAATGCTAATTGTGGACTCAATTATTTGAATTAAAGGCCATATTCTTTCCTTGTTTGCTCCCAACCCTACAAGAGCTGATTCGACCAGGGTGATCCTTTTCGAATCAAGCAATAGAAGCATTCAGAAGGCCCATTCGAAGGGCACATAAGAAGCCCATTCGAAGGAGGCAACTCAAGACCAATCGAAGAACATGGCCTGGAGGCATTCGAAAATCAAAAGTGTCTAGGTTCATTCAAGATTCCAAAGAGACATGAATATTTCAAAAAGGAAATCTTTTAATATGTCTGATTCTTGTCTCATGGCTTTAAAGGCCTGTTTAATTGGTTGTCTCTTTCCGTTACTATACCATCATACTCCTATAAATACAAGGGCCAACATACAGTGCAAGGGGGTAAAAAGAGAAAAAAAAGAGAAAACGGAGGATTTGGAGATACGCTGCCCACAAACCCACCAAAGGTTGTCAACATTTTCAGAAGTAATCCAAGCCAAAGCAGCCATTCAGCAAACATCTCCACACCCAGATCCACAGATCATACATCTTTAATTGGTAAGGGTTTGCAAAACCAAAATTGCACCTTCATGACATTTAAATACACATTGCATATGTATTCTTGTTATTACTAATTATAGTGCATGTAAGCTACAACACAAAGATGAGATCGTGCCTTTGCTTGGGCACGATCTGAGTTTCTCCTTCGAATCTCAGGATAAAACAAACCCAGACCCAGATTCAACAAGTTCAAATTGAGGAAGGTTTCGAATTGGGAGGAGATTCGAATCAGGGGGGTAAAGTCCCCCCTGGATCTTTAACATTTGTCTCGTTTTGCAGGAAATATCTTCTCAGAATCTTGTTCAGAGCTTCGAAGCTTAGCAGCTTAGCTTCGAACTGGATCCAGGGTTCCCAGATCGAAGGATGACATATCCAGATCGAACACCCCCAAAGTGCAGCCCCTCATGCACCTTCGATCAAGCCTCTTCACTGGATCGAAAGACAGCCCACACCTCTTTCGATCCAGGCTTCCAGAATTATACCTTTCTTGATTTACTGCCTGTTCCTTCAATTTCATCTTTGTTTTAACTATTATATTTCTTTTTTTTAATCAACATAAAATCAATTAAAAAAAACACAAAAACATTAGGCTAGTTTTTTCTATTAAATTAACTTTGTTAATTAATATTTTAATTATCTTAACATTTTCTCAAAACTAAAATTAAGAAGATTTAGATAATTTTCCCAAAATAAAATAAAACAACAAAAATATTTTATTTCTTAGGATTTTTAGAGGTTATTTTCAGATTCGCGCGCGTTTATTTTATTATAACTGCCTACTGGTTTGTAATAGCTTAACTAAGACTTTTACACTTTACTGCTTTATTCCCACAATTTTGGACATGTAAATAATCCCCCTCCTCGAAGCCTTGTAATAGCGTAGCATTTACAATTCCCGCACTTTAAATTCCTATACATATATTAACTGTTTAGATGTATGCTAACTAGGATTGCATGACAAGATCTGAAAACAAACAGTAGAACACCTAAATATACAAAGATAATATAAACTGAAAATTGACACACTCGCACATGCCACTCTTAGGGTACGACTCACTTGGTTGCCTCAAACGTGGTCATTGAGTATAGGAAGTTTTAGAGGTCGCCCTCTTGTCCAAAGATCATAAGTTGCCTCGAAACGGTTTCCTCGGATAAAATGATCTAAGACATTAGGGTTACCACTAAGGCGTTCTAACATTGCTTTAGTGACCACACGTCCCTTAAATCGAATTGACCCGAAAACTCCAACGACGATGCTACCTACTCCTCAATAGTGGGATAGAATTGTCTAAAGGACATTAGCACAATTTAATTCCTTTTTGAGTAGGTAGATGTTCTTAAGTACTTACTCCTTTTAAAACAAAAAAAAACTTTTCGCACTTACACTCTCTTTTAAACAAAAAACTCTTTTCAAACCCACAAACACAAAGAAAAGCAAATTTTTGAAAACATAGTGAGCAAGTACGTAAGAGCTCGTGGATAATCACGGATAGAAAGGGTGCTAACACCTTCACTTTCTATAATCTACCTCCCGAACCCGAGAAACATCTCGAAAAGGAATTTTTCTGTGCTTTTGTCCTTTCCTTGTTGGATAAAATAAAAGACGGTGGCGACTCTTGCTTACCGCGACATTTTGCGAAAACAAACGCAAACGCGAACCAGCATTCCAAAACAGTCAGTTCTCATTCCCACCGATCACAGAACTGGCGACTCTGCTGGGTAATATATAAGTGGGGTGTACCTTAGGATTAGATCACTATGTTTTCAATTGTATGATTTGTATGCTTTAATTTTGTGGGCTTGTATCGGAGTTTTATAGATCCTAACCTGGATCTGGGGATACCCTTTAGGTAAGTAGCAATAAACTGCGAGGGATCTGTCCGGCGTATACCGACACGGATGAAGCAGTAGCTACGTTGGTGTGGCACCTTAGTCTGTACCAATATCCCTTGTGTTGAAACGAGGAGAATATGGGTCTTCTAAGGAGTCATTAAGCACCAACTAACCTTAGAACCTTAAATTGACCAACTTGGCCATAGAACAGTAGCAATATGCTACACTCATTGAGACTAAACTCTCGCGATGATTCCGCCCGCAAGAAAAGGTTTCTAAACTGGAATTATGACCGATTGAGGATAGTCAGTGATATTGAGATCCTCTAGAACCCGGTTACTATTTTTAGGACAGGTTTTAAACCAACTAAACTAAAAGAGGGTAATGCCTAAACTCCATGCCAGCCTAAACTTAAGGCTATATGTGTGACTTGTGTGCCTTCAAACTTGAACTACTTGCACATTCTTGTTATCTGACAACATGAGTTCCTTGCAGGTTTTTGTTTACAGTCCTTATCCGATAATTTGGATTTATTGCAGGGTTTACTTACATCACTTCACACTTTTGCTTAAACGCATATCATACACATCATAACATCATGCCTTAACATTTCCTTAACCATTTCAAGGATCTCAAGGGCTTGTGATGCAGGTTATGGTAAATCAAATGTCCAGCAAGGGGAAAATGGGATTTATTTTCCTCTAGCCAAGGTTGTTTAGAAATCAAAACACGATAACTTGAGTCAGGGGCTATGACCCACTCGATATGGTGAGCTTGACTCTTGAAGAAGGACTCTTAACGACACAAAGTTTCTTCTATCAAATTCTAACAAGTTTCTTGTTTACCCCGCGAGATCCTTGAAAACATTGCATACATATATCATACATATCATTGCATAACAGGTCATCCGATACAGGTCTCTCATGTTCTCGCTGTTTATTTCAGCAATGGCTCTCCAACAAGACAACCAAGATCTTCATACTCAAGAGACTCAGTTCAGGGAAATTTTCCTAAACCTATCCAAGGGGCAGGAAGAGTTGAGAACACTCCTTGTTGGGGACTTGGTCAGGAAAAGTCCTGAAGACAATAAGGACGAACGGCTGGAACAACTACACGCTGAGTTCAGTGCCATGAAAACCCATATGGTAGGGCAGATGGCTCTTATCCAAGGCTTAGCTCGGGAACAAGAAGAGCTGAGAACTATTATCAACCAGCTTCTTCAAGACAGATACAAAAGTATGAAGCAAACGGTCAAGGCTGGGGATCAAATCATTAATCAGCCTCTAAGAAGACAAGAGTTTGGTATGGTGAAGAATGGACCTCTCCAAGTTGCTACTACCTCACGGGTCCAACAACAACCTTGCCTTAAACAACAGGTTAATCAGAGGCAGTTTACCAAGCTCAACATGCCGTTGTCCCAAGCTTTACAACACCTGTTGAGATTGAATCTGGTGACATTGGTAGGACCTCATCCGAATCCTAAGACTTCTTCACCCAATTACAATCCTGATGCAAGGTGTGCATACCATTCTAACAGCCCGGGGCATGATACTGACGGCTGTTGGAAGTTGAAGTACAAAATTCAAAACCTGATTGATGAAGGAGCATTGGAATTCACACAAGATGGTCAGGCTGAGTTCTTTTGCCATCCCCCAAGGTTCACCATCTGAAGTGACAAGTACTGAGACGAGAAGACTTTTTGCTCATTAGAATTTTCAAGTTGTAATTTTCTTTTGATTGTTCGAACATTTATTCATGTCAAACTTTGTTACTTTATCAATGCATTGCATATGTCTGTTTTGAATCAGTTCATTCGTATTCACTATATTCAAATTGCTTTCATTTTTATGATGTTCAACTCTCGATTAAAAAAAATTCTAAGCCTTTTGAGGGAGGATGACGAAAACAATACCATAATCTCTACAATATGCTTTTGAACAGACCCCGCTGACAATGTACATGCATTGTTTCAAATCCTAAACAGTGGAGTTATAAGGAAGATAATCCCTCGTCAACCCCTTAAATCGAAAGGGGTCCTGACTCCTGTAGGGCTTGCTGTAAAATCCTGAGTTGACATCACATTTTACAAAAAATCGCTTATTTTACTGGAAAAATGCATTTTTCAAAAACATCAAGACAAACATAAGCTTTGCATTCTTAAAATAACATTGTTTGCATATGACTATTTGTTCAAACATCAGAGAAGTTCGCATGAAGAATATCTAGTGAACAAAAACCTTCTTAATAAAAAGGGTCACCTCAAGTGGAAAAAACACTTCCAACCATGGGGCACGGCATGATCATTGTCCATCATCTGGGGCAGTCAAGTCAATATTCAAGGAATCTCTCAAAATGCCAAATAGCCAGGGGAAAATCTCCATCTGAGTCACTCGGGGCATTAGACATGGATTCCAGCAACGAATCTTGCATGATCAAACAAAGATCTTCTGGTATTATGGCAACACAACACTACCGACAGTGACACCTCCCTACATCCTGAGAGTGTGGACATAGTCAAAAAATACTGCGCATGAACAAAGACCCGCTAGGTTGACACACCTAGGAAAAAATAAGGGCTTCCCGGCGAACCAAAAAGGTTCGGGAAAAATTAGGGATAAAAACAAAAAGATTTGTACACCTGGCAAGTCGAAAACCTGAAAAGGCGGCTTGGGAAAGAATGGGTATCCCGATGGACTAAAAATCTGAAAAGGCAGTCCAGGCTAAAGTTAGGGATTAAAGCGTACAACTATGTCCCGTCATCTCGTCACTTGCCTACCAGAAGAAGATTTGTCATTTCAATTGGCAATTACCAAGCACCTCATAGGTTGGAAAAATACTCGATCCACAAGGCCTCCGCAGGCACCTTCTCCCGCTGATACAGGGGCAGAAAAGTCTCGATGCAAAGTCATTGTCATATCCTTATTCCGCATACCAGTAACATCTACACTCCCCACAGAGTAAGAAAATGACAGTGGTGTTAATTCTCCGCAGCTGAGGCTCGCAACCACGAACGGGTCGGTAAGATTCTCCCCAAGCAGAGTTTATCTATCACCAGCACTGGAAGATTATCCCCAGTGGAGTCTGGAAGATTATCCCCAGTAGAGTCTAAAAGATTATCCCTAGTGAAGTCGCCATTGGAAAATCGTCCCCAGTGGAGTTCATTCCTTTCATAGACAGAAATTCAATCCCCAATAGGGTTCACTGTCACAAGCAACAGTAATTCATCCCCAGCTGAGTTTTATTTCTCTAAATCAGCAGATTTTCCAGCAGATTATGTCCTCCCCACAGAGACACTTCCTCGTCAGCTTATTCCCCATCGGAGTTATCCTCTCCTGCAGGTTTATCCTCACAATCATCTTCATTCACTATCCCCAATGGAAACAAAGAATTCAACGCTTTTCCTCCAGCAGCTACCCGGGATTTATTTTCCCTAGCTAAAAACATCACATCTTCATACATCATGACATGCATACGCATCATACAACACAAATCTCATTTTTTTAGAACATCATTGCCTGATGCATATCATGCATTACATACGGCTAACTTTTACCTTTCAGGAAAGATACAATCAAATTCTCACAAAATTCAAGCTAAACAGCCTTACCTAGGTTTCTTCCCGGTTCAGATGCAGTTTTACCTAAACTCCTCATGAAGCAGCCTTACCTAGGTTTCTTCCCGGTTCAGATGCAATTTTACCTAAACTCCTCATGAAGCAGCCTTACCTAGGTTTCTTCCTGGTTCAAATTCAGTTTTACCTAAACTCCTCATGAAGTAGCCTCACCTAGGTTCCTTCTCAGTTCAGATGTAGTTTCACCTAGACTCATCCTGGAGAAACCTTACCTAGGTTCCTTCTCTTTCCTGATGTAGTTTCACCTAGACTCATCCTGGAGCAACCTTACCCAGGTTCCTTCTCTTTCCCGATGTAGTTTTACCTAGACTCATCCTGGAGCAACCTTACCTAGGTTCCTTCTCTTTCCAGATGTAGTTTTACCTAGACTCATCCTGGAGCAACCTTACCTAGGTTCCTTCTCTTTCCTAATGTAAGTTTCACCTAGACTCATCCTGGAGCAACCTTACCTAGGTTCCTTCTCTTTCCCGATGTAGTTTTACCTAGACTCATCCTGGAGCAACCTTACCTAGGTTCCTTCTCTTTCCCGATGTAGTTTTACCTAGACTCATCCTGGAGCAACCTTACCTAGGTTCCTTCTCTTTCCTGATGTAAGTTTTACCTAGACTCATCCCGGAGCAACCTTACCTAGGTTCCTTCTCTTTCCTGATGTAGTTTTACCTAGACTCATCTTGGAGCAACCTTACCTAGGTTCCTTCTCTTTCCTGATGTAGTTTCACCTAGACTCATCTTGGAGAAACCTTACCTAGGTTCCTTCTCTTTCCTGATGTAAGTTTTACCTAGACTCATCCTGGAGCAACCTTACCTAGGTTCCTTCTCTTTCCCGATGTATTTTTACCTAGACTCATCCTGGAGCAACCTTAACTAGGTTCCTTCTCTTTCCTGATGTAGTTTCACCTAGACTCATCTTGGAGCAACCTTACCTAGGTTCCTTCTCTTTCCCGATGTAGTCTCACCTAGACTCATCCTGGAGCAACCTTACCTAGGTTCCTTCTCTTTCCCGATGTAGTTTCACCTAAACCCATCATGGAGCAACCTTACCCAGGTTCCTTCTCGGTTCAGACGCAGTTTTACCCAAACTCCTCACGAAGCAACCTTACTCAGGTTCCTTCTCCTACCAACAATCTCCAAATGGCATCTGTAAGCCCATTCCCGACATCACAATGATGATACTACACCATGCGAGTGCAAATTTCTGGGCACTCTAGTATTCAATCATCTTCCACCTTCGGATCACGAAAGGCACGCAAGCTAATCTACATCCTCAGGTTTAAGAAGATTGAACAGGGGCAACTGTTGTACCCCAAAATTTGCCCTCTCATGTTTTCAAAAGTCTTCCCTTACATGGTTGGTCATAAACATTTGCCTAACGAAAATAAAGTTTTTTGAAGATGAACAAAGTGACTTTCGATTGGCATATGGGAAAAGTCTTCGATTGGGTATCCAAAATCCTTCGATACAGGCTTGACTCACCAGTCTTCGATTGGGCATTTGGCACTCTTCGATAAGGCTTTGATTAGTAAGCTTCGATTAGGTGTTTGGAACCCTTCGATTAAGCTTTAGTGTGCAAGTCTTCGATTGAGCGCTGGACCCCTTCGATCAAGTCAATTTCACAATGTTTCGACTAGTACTTCAGAGGGTCCTTCGACTGGAACTTCATACTTTACCTCAATCAGAACATCAGAACGAAATGACCTTCGAATGGCATTTCAGTGCAGAGTTTCTCTTAATCTAAGATGCTCTGATGAAGGAAGTTATGGACACTTCGAATCAGAACTTAGACTCATCACAAGGCCAAGGGCTGGTCTAAGTTGTCTAATAGGGAATGTTCTAAATAGATTCGAATTGGACTTTGAAGCTGGCAAAGAAGGCAGATTCAAAGGAATGAAGTAGGCTGGCATGACTAAGCAAAAACACATATCCTAACCTGTCCAAGTTCACCCAAAGTTCACAATGGCATGCGTCCCTTGCAAATATAGAAATAATTAAATGCTGATTGTGGACTCAATTATTTGAATTAAAGGCCAGATTCTTGCCTTGTTTGCTCCCAACCCTACAAGAGCTGATTCGACCAGGATGATCCTTTTCGAATCAAGCAATATAAGCATTCAAAAGGCCCATTCGGAGGGCACATAAGAAGTCCATTCGAAGAAGGCAACTCAAGACCAATCGAAGAACATGGCATGGAGGCATTCGAAAATCAAAAGTGTCCAGGTTCATTCAAGATTCCAAAGAGACATGAATATTTCAAAAAAGGAAATCTTTTAATATGTCTGATTCTTGTCTCATGGCTTTAAAGGCCTGTTTAATTGGTTGTCTCTTGCCGTTACTAGACCATCATACTCCTATAAATACAAGGGCCAACATACAGTGCAAGGGGGGAAAAAGAGAAAAAAAAGAGAAAACGGAGGATTTGGAGATATGCTGCCCACAAACCCACCAAAGGTTGTCAACATTTTCAGAAGTAATCCAAGCCAAAGCAGCCATTCAGCAAACATCTCCACACCCAGAGCCACAGATCATACATCTTTAATTGGTAAGGGTTTGCAAAACCAAAATTTCACCTTCATTACATTTAAATACACATTGCATATGTATTCTTGTTATTACTGATTATGTTGCATGTAAGCTACAACGCAAAGATGAGATCGTGCCATTGCTTGGGCACGATCTGAGTTTCTCCTTCGAATCTCAGGATAAAACAAACCCAGACCCAGATTCAGCGGGTTCAAATTGAGGAAGGTTTCGAATTGGGAGGAGATTCGAATCAGGGGGTAAAGTCCCCCCTGGATCTTTAACATTTGTCTCGTTTTGCAGGAAATATCTTCTCAGAATCTTGTTCAGAGCTTCGAAGCTTAGCAGCTTAGCTTCGAACTGGATCCAGGGTTCCCAGATTGAAGGATGACATATCCAGATCGAACACCCCCAAAGTTCAGCCCCTCATGCACCTTCGATCAAGCCTCTTCACTAGATCGAAAGACAACCCACGCCTCTTTCGATCCAGGCCTCCAGAATTATACCTTTATTGATTTACTGCCTATTCCTTCGATTTCATCTTTGTTTTAACTATTTTATTTCTTTTTTTTAATCAACATAAAATCAATTAAAAAAAACCACAAAAACATTAGGCTAGTTTCTTTTCTATTAAATTAACTTTGTTAATTAATCTTTTAATTATCTTAACATTTTCTCAAAACTAAAATTAAGAAGATTTAGATCATTTTCCCAAAATAAAATAAAACAACAAAAATATTTTATTTCTTAGGATTTTTAGAGGTTATTTTCAGATTCGCGCGCGTTTATTTTATTATAACTGCCTACTGGTTTGTAATAGCTTAACTAAGACTTTTACACTTTACTGCTTTATTCCCACAATTTTGGACATGTAAATAATCCCCCTCCTCGAAGCCTTGTAATAGCGTAGCATTTACAATTCCCGCACTTTAAATTCCTATACATATATTAACTGTTTAGATGTATGCTAACTAGGATTGCATGACAAGATCTGAAAACAAACAGTAGAACACCTAAATATACAAAGATAATATAAACTGAAAATTGACACACTCGCACATGCCACTCTTAGGGTACGACTCACTTGGTTGCCTCAAACGTGGTCATTGAGTATAGGATGTTTTAGAGGTCGCCCTCTTGTCCAAAGATCATAAGTTGCCTCGAAACGGTTGCCTCTGATAAAATGATCTAAGACATTAGGGTTACCACTAAGGCGTCCTAACATTGCTTTAGTGACCACACGTCCCTTAAATCGAATTGACCCGAAAACTCCAACGACGATGCTACCTACTCCTCAATAGTGGGATAGCATTGTCTAAATTACATTAGCACAGTTTAATTCCTTTTTGAGTAGGTAGATGTTCTTAAGTACTTGCTCCTTTTAAAACAGAACAAAACTTTTCGCACTTACACTCTCTTTCAAACAAAAAACTCTTTTCAAACCCACAAACACAAAGAAAAGCAAATTTTTGAAAACATAGTGAGCAAGTACCTAAGATCTCGTGGATAACCACGGATAGAAAGGGTGCTAACAACTTCCCTTTCTATAATCTACCTCCCGAACCCGAGAAACATCTCGAAAAGGAATTTTTCTGTGCTTTTGTCCTTTCCTTGTTGGATAAAATAAAAGACGGTGGCGACTCTTGCATACCGTGACATTTTGCGAAAACAAACGCAAACGCGGACCAGCATTCCAAAACAGTCAGTTCTCATTCCCACCGATCACACATACCATATTGTTTCAATCACAACAAAATCACATTAGGGCTTTTGGTTCTTCTCCTTATCTTTAGCTTTGCTCTTTGAGGAATTACCAAGCACCTTGACTTATTTTCTTTTGTGATCATAAATATTTTGCTTTGATTTTCTCTATAAATTAACAAATACAATATTTGTTTGTCTTACTTGTTAATAATTTAGGTGAAGGCAATGAGGTTTAGCAAGTTGCATCATGGGTTCATGAGTTTATTTCCATGCCCTAGTTAAAAGCCTAAGAGATCCAAACCTCACCATTGGAGTTGTTTTGAAGTTGGTATGGAAGTAGTTTTGGTGGCCACGAGTCCTCATCATCATCCTCAACAAATCCTATTCACAAAGGAAGAATATTGGCACAAAAAGTTTGTTCAAATTTGGCAAAGTTCCACCAAGCACTCTCTTGATCTAGAAGCTAGGGTTTTAGACTTCAGAGGGGCATATCTTGCTCATCTTTTGGTATTTTTAAGTGATTCCAAAAAAATTCTTCTCTTCAAATAGTTACCAACAAATCACTTCAAAAGTTCTAAGGAGTTTTCATGTGGAAGGAACTTAGTGAAGAAGAAAGATTACAAGTCATCCAGATGAATCCCTCATTTCTCATAATGTGATTTCAAATGATCATAACTTGGTAAATTTTTATCACCTTGAGCCCATTATTTTTTCATGATGACTCTAAGGATGTGTACTTCATTCCTTATTTTATGTGCAAAGTAATAAAATGGATGGAAGTTGCCTTAAGAATGCAAGAGATTATAGGTCATTTCATGATTTTTGGCCAACTTCAACAAGTTATAACTTGCTCAATTTTTGGAGATTTTGAATGGTTCAAATTGAAAAGTGTCATTCAAAAGGTCTACTTCATTACATCTTGTTTGGTCAAGAGCAAATTCTAAGTGTAAGGCCATGTTTGGATGCAAAAGATTATAGGTCATTTTTAAAGAAGAGTTTGAAATTTTTCTAAGTATGAAAAGTCAACTCTTTTTCTTCAACTTTGACTCCATGTAAATATCAGCTCAAGCATCCAATTGATTTCATTCTTTTTCCATTGCAAAGTTTGTAACCTCATCTTTCCAAAGAATCAAGAATTATACCCTAAGACCCCTTGAGGTGGAAATGCCATAGATTTGAATTTTGTAATTTGAAACTGAATTTTGCACAAAATCAGAATTTTGAAATCTTTGTTTTGGCTTCTAATCACAGGATTTCCATGCGTTTTTGTTTCTAATCATGTTTAGAAACTTGCCAGAAGTGATTAGCATCATGAAACGCACGATTTGGCTGAGTTTTGATCAAGTTTGAGTCACATTTTCTTCATGATGCAGACCCACACGAATTCCCTCCAAAATGCATGATTTGCTATTCCTTTTGATCCCATTTGATTCCCTATAAATAGAGGGTCATCCACCATTCAATTTTCCAAGTTTAGAGAGCCAAGAATACCCTGCCAAAACTTCACACGAACCCACTTTTGTTGAATTCAGTTTTTGAAATTTAAGCTTCCTTTTCCAAAATTGTTTGCGCATTCATCATCCTTGAACTTCATACAAAATCTCCAGCACTTAAAATCAAAATGAGCCATAATCCAAGCTACATAAGTCCAGTTTCAGAGCTTCTTACTTGAACTTCGAAAAGGTAGAATTCTCCACCAATTGGATCCAAATCAAGCACTAATTTGTTCTACTCCTTTGTCTGATTCTAATGTTTCTTACAATTTTTAAATCCATTGAGAATTGAGAGAGAAATCTCAAATTGAAGGTGCTCGCTATTTTTCTGTGTTTTGATTCATATCTCTTTCCATACATTACATAAATTTGGCACGATTGTTGTGTTAGAATCGTCTTGAAGAGACGAGTTCAATGATGCTAGCCAGGGATCCTAATTTTTCCATTTGAAGGATCTCACAAAATCCCCATTGCAGGGTGTCTGGAGGTTGAAGACGATGACATGTCTCGTCTCAGCCAATGATAGCGTGCCAAGCGTTTTAGTTTCATTGGTTTCCCTTTTTCTGATCACATGTGTGTTTCACTATGATCCACATCAAGCACAACGCGTCTGGTCCATTGGATTAGCTTACTAACGTGTTTTGACTTTGATCTGATGGTCCACATCTTTTTGGTTTTATTTTATTTTCTGATTTTATATTTTATTTGATTAAATTTTCAAAAATTCATAACTCTTTTATTTTTTATCCAAAAATTATGAAAAATTCACAAAAAATACTTTGAATTATTTCTGATCTCATGAATATTTTTTTACATTTTTATTTTAACATTTGGTATTTTTTATATTTTTTGTATTATTTTCTTTCTTTTAATTACTTAAAAAAATACTTTCTAACATTTTTTAATTCTGAAAAAATTCATAAATATTATTTTGCATATTTTCGACTTTCTGGAATTTTTATGGAATTTTATGTTGAGGCTTACTATTTTTGATATATTTTATGTTTGTTTTAGCAATTTTAAATGGTTTAAAAATAGTTTCTGACTTTTAAAAATTACCAAATTTTTTATAAAAATATTTGGATCCATTTCTGATTTTTCTATGGTCTTATTTTTCATTTCTTGATTAATTTGAACATAATTGATATTTTCCTCATTATTTTCTATTTTTAAACATTTTTTTACCCCTTTTAATGTATATATTAAATATATTGTTATTTGGTGGTTATTTTTTGGCTGTCTTGAGTTGATTTTTTGATCATGACTTTATTAACATCATTGGATCTTGGGTGTTGATTTCAACTCCACCAAAATGGATGAATGATTTTAATAATAGTTTGATTAAATTTTTAATTCAAAAGTGGTTTATTCATCTTTTTTGCCCTAATCCCCTTCATCTCATCCCCTTCTCATTGCACTAAATGTTATTGGAGAATGATCTCTATATCATGTCTCAAAACAAATGGTGCATAGATTGATATTGGCCGGCCTCAAAATAGGTGCGACTTATATATAAGTCCACTTACGATTGCTTAACATAGCGCTAAATTTTGTCCCGATTTGAATAAATGATCATTCGTGGCCCAAACTTATGATTGCAAACCCAAGTATGTTGATTAGATCTCTTTGATACAATAACCTTGAGATTCATTGTGTGGAGGCTTTGGTTCTACCAATCCTCTAATGGATCTACAACACCTTTGGTCAACGCGAATCACTTAAACATCATTGCTCGTTAAATGGTACTTGTGAGAATTCCAAATGGATGATATACTTGACAAAAAGCAAATGCAACTTATTATGTGGAGGCTTTGATTCTACCAATCCTCTAATGAGTTCCAAATGCGAGTTTTAAGATGGTCATCCAACTAACCACTAATTATTGACTTGTTTTATTTTATGCTTTTATTCTATTATGATTTATGTACTATTTATTTTTAGCATTTTTCATTTCATGCCATTTTCTTCTTTGCTCATTTGAGCATTTATATTCTTGCCATTTTTACTTTGCTCACTTGAGCTTTTCTTTTTCTTTTTC
Source organism: Vicia faba (assembly GCA_948472305.1). Taxonomy (NCBI): domain Eukaryota; kingdom Viridiplantae; phylum Streptophyta; class Magnoliopsida; order Fabales; family Fabaceae; genus Vicia; species Vicia faba. The sequence continues at coordinate 815,321,587 of OX451741.1, read as the reverse complement.
TAAGATACTTAATAACCAACTTAAACCCTAAAAAACTCTTTAATGGCACTTGGACTATTTGGTTACTATCCTTGGCATGATGGAGCAATGGACTTTTTCTTGGACTTAGGATTAGAAACCTTGGCCTATCTTGGAGACCTTGTGATCATTCTAATTATTTTATCTGGAGTTCTTGAGGTTTACCTCAAGACATTGGGTTGCTTGTTTGTTTTTGTGTACATGTTTTTGGTGATTACATCCGTTGTTTGTAATCCGAAATTCACCCGCATACAACTGTTACTCTGCCCAATTTTTGTGAAGACTTAATACACTTGAAGTTTTGTTCTCTCAAGAGGTCTAGTATATTTGCTTGCTTGGTTTCAATCCAAAAAATTGGAATTCTATCTTGGCTCATAATGTCAAGTTTTGGCTTCTTGTTGGTTAGATGGTCCTTATCCTTAGCTTTTACCTTATGCTTTAGGATAGTCTCTTCTCCTCCTCCCATCTTCTTTAATTTCCAAAATCTTCTCCCTCCTTTTGAAAACTCTTCTTGTTTTGAAACTTGAAACACTTTCAAAATAAACTTGGACTTAGGTCCATGCATTTTCAAAACATTTTCATCAATAAACTTCAATCAATTTAATAATACTTTGACACTTTTTTTGTGAGAAGACTAAAAGTCAATCAATCTCATTTCAAACCATTTTTCCACTTTGGCTTTTATCTTTAAAATTTTCTCAAAAGGTTAGACTCTTGTCAATCCTTGTAGTGATGCAAACAACTATACTTCTACCAAATGTAGTGAAGTGAGATATTTTCCACTTGGGTATTGAGTGAGGCATTGTTGATTTTAAAATCCAAGCCATTATCCTCCACTTTGAGATGATGCAAATTCTCCTTTCTCATGATTGTGGGTAGTAAGTATGTTTTTTCACACGGACAATGACGATGATGTCTTATCTCTTAAAATCAACCAACACACTTGTGTTTCAAAATTTTAAAAGAGGAACTACGTGTACCCTGATCCCCTATTGCACGAAAGGTGGTACGTATGGACTAAAGTTTCGCAACCGCGGTGGGTGCAAAATTCATAAAAAATACTTCTTTTCTCACCTCCACGATCCATTTTATATACAAAACATTTTTATAGCCAAAATGTACAGATTTTACAAAGAGGTTCCTGCGGAGTACCATAGATGTTTAGGGTACTAATACCTTCCCTTTGCATAACCAACCCCCTTACCTTGAATCTTTCCCCCTTTTTTGGGTTATTCGCTATTTTCCCATTCCTTTGGAAACAATAAAGCGCGGTGGCGATTTTTATTTTTGATTTGTATAAAGGCTAGTCAATCCAATGGCTTAGTCTTGAACATTTCTACAACTAAAGAAAAATGGCGACTTCACTGGGGAAAGATTGACCTCTTGCTGGTCCATACCTAAGTGGGTTGAGCCTATCTTTATTTATTATCTGTATATGTGCTATTGTTGTTTATATGTTATATTTTTGTATATATGTTTGTCTGGACTTTCCTGGTTTTCAGGGTGGTTGGTGATTACTCATAAGTCCTATACCCGGACTTGGGAAAACTTTAAGATAGGATGAGTGGTATAGTCATGTTAACTTTGAGGGAGTAATCCCAAAAAAGGAGGCATGAGATCCCTCACTCAGTGGAGGCCCCTTTGACTGTAGTGTTGTTTACCGAGTAATCGGGAAGACGTACTGCTCTCGACCTGGGAGCCTACTGAAACTGAGGACCGTAGAATACCAAACCCATATTGGCCTTTTAGGTGTAGTGCGGAAGCTATGATGGAGAAATTCGGAAATAGTTGTCATGCGATACTATGCTCGAACGAGTTTTTCTTGAGAATATTACTAATTACCGAGTTAATCGAGAAGTTGGTAATATTCGAAGGTAGGATGTAGACTCTGGGAACCTCTAGAACCTTGTTTGGCAGGTAAGAATTCTTAGACCAACACCTTATGGGTAGTACCTTTGACCTCATGCTCGTGGCGTTGAACCTATGATCCCTATATGTGTGATCTTGTGTGTGATTGTTGCATCATGCATCCATGCACTCATAAGCATCTTTTGAAGAAAATAATATTTCAAGGGATTTAAAGGTTGACTATTTGTGAATATCTCAGGTACTGTTAACCATGGATTCTGGAAAGAGAAAGACCGGGAAATACAGTTTCAAGGATCCCAAGATAGATGAGTTAGTCAGTCTAATTCTAGAGATCAAGTGTCCTGCAGACTTTCGGAAGAAGTATGGATCCATTATTCCTCTTATGAAGCTGAAGATGAAGGAGGGTATTCTCTCGACCCTGGTCCAGTTCTATGATCCGATGTATCACTGCTTTACTTTTCCCGATTATCAGTTGATACCTACACTGGAGGAGTATTCTCATCTATTGGATTTACCTGTTACCGATCGTGTTCCTTTTACTGGTTTGGAGGGTGAGCCAAAACCACATGAGATTTCTACTTTGATTCATCTGGGGAAGTCCAAGGTGGAAGCCGATATGAGTACCAAAGGAGGGATTATAGGATTACCAACTCAGTTCTTATTGGAGAAAGCTCGTTACTTTGCCAGGATGAAGAGTACGGTTGCTTTTGAGGCCATCTTTGCTTTACTTGCTTATGGATTATTCTTATTTCCTAATGTGGACAAGTTTGTCGACATTAACGCTATCAGGATTTTCATGATTGGAAACCCAGTTCCTACACTGTTGGGTGATGCTTATTACTCTGTTCATCTTCGGAGTTCTTATCATGGGGGAATGATTATCTGTTGCACGCCTTTGTTGTACCGGTGGTTCATCTCTCATATGCCTCAGTCTGATGCTTTTTGGGATGTCAAGAAGGAACCACGTTGGGCTCCTAAGATCATGGCACTTACTCACTCGGATATTGATTTGTATCATTGAGCTTATCAGGATATAGAGATTATTGACAGTTGTGGTAGTTTCCCCAATGTACCTCTTCTTGGTACAAAGGGAGGAATTAACTATAACCATGTTCTTGCACGGCAACATCTTGGTTATCCGACGAGGGATAAACCGAATATCATTCATTTGAGTAGTTTCTTTCTGAAGGAAGGAGAAGACCACATGGAAGCTAGGGAGCAGATTGCGAAGGCCTGGCGCCACATTCATAAGAAGAGTAGGAAGGATTTGAGACCTAGGGGCGCTGTTTCTTTGGAGCCGTATCTTCAGTGGGTCCGATCGAGAGCCATTCAATTGAAGATTCCGTATACTCGGGAGACACCTATGCCTGACCTATTTATGAAGACAACTCCTACCTTATTAGATGATCAAGAAGAGATGCAGCTTTCTTTAGTTAGTATGCAACTGGAAAGGGATGCTTGGAAGAACAAGTTCCAGACTTTAGAGAGTTCCTACAAAGCAGACTTGAAGGAGAAAGAAAATTTGACCGAGATCCTTGAGAGTCGAGCGATAGAGTCTATGGAGAGGCAAGGGAATTTATTTTCTCCTAAGTCTCAAACAGGTGCTGATTACTCACTTTCTGCTTCAGATGATTGGAAGGAGATTGCCATCAGACAGGTGGAAGAAAACCAGAGGTTGAGGGCTCAGATTGCCAAGCTCACAAGGAAGCGCCAGCGTACAAATTGATCTTGTGATACGGTGGGAGAACTGACTTGATGTTTTGCGTTTCGATCTCATTTATGCGGATAGCAAGAGTCACCACCGACTTTTCTTTTATCCAAAAGGAAAGGTAAAAAAGCACAGGAAAGACCTTTCGAGATTATTTCTCGGGTTCGGGTGGTAGATTATGAAAAGGGAAGGTATTAACACCCTTTTCATCCATAGTTTTCCATGGGCTCTTAGTTACTCGTTTAGATCACTTGCTTTCATTTGACAGTGTGCTTGTGATGTGGGTTTTGAAAGAATTTTGAAAATATAACTTTGTAATGATTCTCATTTCTATAAAAATGCATACGAAGGGTTTGTTTCGAAAATGTTTTCAAGAAAGTGTTTGTGATATGTGTTTTTGAAAGTGATTTTGAAAAGGGTTTTCTTTGTAATGGCTATCGTTTCTATAAGAACACGTACAAAGTGTTATTTTCAAAAGTGTTTAAAAAATGAGAGTGTTGGTGTATAAAATGTTTTTGTTGTGAGCAAGTGAGTAACTGAGAGCGAATCTACCTACTCGAAAGGTCTTAAATGTTCTTTTCTTCCTCCTTTAGATGTTGCTATCTTACCATTGTTTTGGTGAGAATCCCCATCGTTGGATGTGAAGGGACTGACGTTGGGACGTTTGTATAGTCATAGAAGGCAACATATGGGATGTTTTAGCAATGTCGTTTTAGGGACTAGATCGTTTACCAAAGGCAACATCGAGGGACTATGATCTCTTATCGAGGGTCTTTTGCTAAAACACCCATGTTCGAGGGACATGACTATTTTCCTATAGGAAACAAGTGGAATTACCCTAAGGGTGTACGTGTGCAAATGTGTTTATTTACATGCATTTAGTATTTGATAAGGGTGTACTATTTGTTGGTTTTATCTTACCATACATTCTAGTTACTAACATTTGTATAAAGCAATAAAAATGTAGGAAATAAATATCCTACACTATTACAACCATATTGAAAGGCAAGAAAATATAAAGGAAAAATACCAAAAAAAAAAAAAGGAAAATAAGCTATTCGACCCAGGAAGTAGCACCCTTCGACTTGCATCTTCATGGCCCCTTTCGAATCTGCCTTTTTTTTGTTTCCTTCGACTTAGAGATGGAATCAAGATGGTCACGCTTTTCGATTCTGCCTTGAAATCATTGTAGTTCTGCCTTTCGGTTGAGGCCCAGAAGCGACAACATTCATACTTTGCCACAAGCTCCTTGCTGGCCCTTTGTATGCATATTGGGTCTTCAGAGCAAGATTCGAAGGGCTTATGCAAAAGCCAATCGAAGAGTACAACCAACCTGTCTTACAGTCTAAAAATATAGTACCCAGATACAACTACGATCCAGGGGTTAGCATGAAAATTTATGGGTTTCAAAGTCCAATCCATAACTAGACTAAGGCTGATTCTTTTTTGACACACAGACAGTCAGAATCGAAAACATAATCTAGAAATGTCTATGTTTATCCTATACGCATTCAGAATCAAAGGCTAAAACAGTAGTTTGGAGATGTCTATATTTTTTTTTATATTGGCATATGTACATGATATTAAAATAAAATGGACTTAAGATTGAAAGAAAACTTACCTCTTGAGGTTCTTAAATCGAAGGGAGAGGTATTGGCTTTCTCTGATGGAAAATGAGGGTTCGTTGGGAGTCCCCTGAGGCTAGTCCAATTACTACTTGTTGAAAGTGGCGACTGGATTGAAAAGGGTGGTATGAATGGGTTGGAATATATTTTATCACAAGTGATGGAACAAACCCAAAAGCCTATTGTATGATAGTTGGGTGAGTGGGTCGAATGGTGATTTGACGGTCACTTGGAGAATGAATCAGAGGTTTCCTCTTAGTGTGTAATAAAAATGTTGAGAAGTGTTTGAGGATTTTGAGAGATTTCAAAAGTATTTTCTTGCAAAAGATTTCCAGGCCCTTTGTACGTGTGTTGATGCCTCCTTTTTATAGGTAACTTGAGTTGATGCTTTGGGGGGGAAAACAAAAAAGTTCAAACAAAAGGGGTATACTGCATTTGTGGCTTTCGAGGGATAGTCTTTTATAGCCATTTTGGTGCAAGGAATAGGGCAGCAATGCATGACTAGTTTGTAGCAGTTTTGGATTGTTGTGGCCAGTGCAACAAATTTGTACCTGATACTACTAGCATCTGGAATACTTCTCCTTTGTTTTGACCAACTGGCTCTAGCTTTCGACTGGACTTCTTTTAAGATAATAATGTTTCTTTCAAAATGTCCTTCGAATGGACCACATATGCGTCTTGCAATTCTTCAGATGGGCCACCAAGGTATAACCTTCGATTGGAACATCCAGACATGTCATGGTATAGAGGCTATGCATGTGTCAAAGGGAAGCTGCAGGAGGCCAGTAGGAATCCACCAAGTTCTGAATCGAAGGACATTAACAGGGGGCTTTTCTCTCTTTGAGTCGAAAAAGGCTATAAGAGGCTCTTCTTCCTGGAGTCGAAAAAGGATACAAGAGGCCCTTCTTGTTTGAGTCGAAGGAGGCTACCAGAGACTCTTCCTCTTTGAGTCGAAGGAGAACGCTCCAAAGGGAACCAAACTCAATCGAAGCTAAAATGGAGGAGCAACTTTTGTCTAAGTTAAGCACTAGTCGAAGCAAACTTATTTTCTTTGATTTTTTCCAAAACAGTCAAATTTATCTGCTTTGCTCTTTCAATAGCTTCCTCCTTGATCTAATGCTTGAAGATCCAATATGATCCATGGCGACTTGAGCTGATCAAACCTTGTGCAGTTTTGGCCCAGTAGAAATATTGTGAGTGGATTCTTGAAAAAGTGAGAGGGAAAATTTTGGGGTACAACAACTGCCCCTGTTTAATCTTCTTAAACTTGAAAAGCGAGATTGACGTGTTTGTCGTTCGCGGCTTGAAAGTAGAAGATGATTGAACACTAGAGTGCCTAGAAATTTGCACTTGATGACGCGCTGGTTTGACCGTGTATGGAAATGGGCTTAAAGATGCCATTTGGAGAAATAGAGGAGAATTTCCAGAGATGGTCTTGTAGATACCATCCAAAGGTAATTGTTGGCGGAAAGTTTGAACTGGATCTGAACAGAGAACGAATCAGAATAAATCGTTGAGAGATTTTTTATGAAATAGTAAAATCTGGAAATGCATCAGAATAAACCGTTGAGAGATTTATCTGAACCAGTAAAAATCAGGAGATGAATCAGAATAAACTGTTGAGAGATTTATCTGAAACAGTAAAAATATGGCGACGAATCAGAATAAACCGTTGAGAGATTTATCTGAAGCAGTAAAAATCTGGAGACAAATCAGAATAAACCATTGAGAGATTTATCTGAACCAGTAAAAATCAGGCGACGAATCAGAATGAACCATTGAGAGACTTATCTGAACCAGTAAAAATATGGAGACGAATCAGAATAAACCATTGAGAGATTTATCTGAACTAGTAAAAATCTGGAGACGAATCATAATAAACCGTTGAGAGATTTATCTGAACCAGTAAAAATCTGGAGATGAATCAGAATAAACTGTTTGAGAGATTTATCTGAATCAGTAAAAATCTAGAGACGAATCAGAATAAACTGTTGAGAGATTTATTTGAACCAGTAAAAATATGGCGACGAATCAGAATAACCGTTGAGAGATTTATCTGAACCAGTAAAAATCCGAAGACGAATCAGAATAAACTGTTGAGAGATTTATCTAAACCAGTAAAAATCTGGAGACGAATCAGAATAAACCGTTTGAGAGATTTATCTGAACCAGTATAAATCTGGAGACGAATCAGAATAAACCGTTTGAGAGATTTATCTGAACCAGTAAAAATATGGAGACGAATCAGAATAAACCGTTGAGATATTTATCTGTACCAGTAAAAATCTGGAGATGAATCAGAATAAACCGTTGAGAGATTTATCTGAAACAGTAAAAATCTGGCGACGAATCAGAATAAACCGTTGAGAGATTTATCTGAACCAGTAAAAATCTGGATTTTCTCGGAAACTGATATGTATTTGACTTGTTGAAAATTTGTGTATGTCGGAAGTTTGTTGATAGTAACTGTCCAAAGGCTCTTTCCTGTAAAAGGTGAAGAGTTAATTGCATGCAATGCGATGACGTATGTGATGCATGGTGTGATTTTTGCCTCTCAAAATAAATGAGATTGCACTGTATGCACTTGAGTTGTCAATGTTATTATGGATGGATGCAAATGTATGGAAATTAAAGATTGTTTGTGCTGTAGCATTGCTGGAAGAGGGGAAAATAAATCCCCTTTGAAGCACTGATGGGTGAGTTTCCAAGTGTAAACTCAGTTGTAGAAGGGAAAAGCCAGACATTGCTTGTGATCTTCGTGATATCCTGCTGGGGAAATCTGAGAAGTTGGGAAACTTGCTGGGGACATTTTGGACCAGTGGTTGTAAATTTTTTGCTCTGGCTGGAGAAAGTACATGCGGGGGTGTTATGGAATGGCTTATAGATATTATTCTATTTCTTAAAGTCATTAGTAATTGTCTTTCCATTTTTTTTATTTATTTGTAACAATAATCACGTTCGAATGCATATGTTCAAAAATAAATCATTGGACATTTTTTGTAAATAAAATAAAGAAAAACAGATGGTTTTGCACTTTCAAAAGGGATATCTTTGTATTAACTTGAACAAGTGTTTTTGTACAATGAGACAAGCATTATAGTAAGAGAATGTCATTGTAAGAAAATGAAAATTGATAGAAAGAAAAGATAGCTATGTGGTTTAATCCCAAGGGGTTCCCGTTCTACTATAGCCTTCATGTCTCTGAATGTCTTGTCCGCTGGTCGCCTCGACGAAGTCGATTGGATTGATTTAGAGCCAATTGAGTTGATTGGTTGATGTTGAAGATTGTTTTCCAGATGATCCAACGAGACATAGTCATACGCTTTAATCCCTAACTTTTGCCTGGACCGCCCTCTTGGGTTTTCAGTCCACCGGGATACCCTTTTTTGCCCAAGCCGCCCTTTCGGGCTTTCGACTTGCCGGGTGTATAGATTTTTTATTTTCATCCCTTATTTTTGCCCGAACACTTTTGGTTCACCGGGAAGCCCTTATTTTTGCCTAGGCCAGTCAACCTAGCAGGTCTTTGATCATGCGTAGTATCTTTTAACTATGTCCGTATTTATAGGGTGCGGGAGGTCGTCGCCATCCATAGTAGTCAAGATCATTGCTCCACCATAGAAAATGCTTTTGATTACAAATGGCCCTTCATATGTAGGGGTCCATTGTCCCCTAGGATCACCTTGTGGCAAAATGATACGCTTGATTACCAAGTCACCGACCCGATATACCTGACGTTTGACCTTTTTATTAAAAGCTTTGATCATGCGTTTTTGGTACATCTGACCATGACAAATAGCTGTAAGACTCTTCTCATCAATCAAGTTTAGTTGGTCAAACCGAGTATGAATCCAATCTTCTTCATTCAAACCAACATCCTTCATGATTCTTAGAGAAGGGATCTGGACCTCAATAGGCAAGACAACTTCCATGCCGTATACGAGAGAATAAGGTGTTGCCCCAATTGATGTGCGAGCTGTGGTACGATACCCATGGAGAGAGAATGGTAGCATCTCATGCCAGTCTTTGTATGTGACTGTCATTTTCTGAATGATCTTCTTAATGTTTTTGTTAGCAGCTTCTACAACACCATTCATCTTTGGCCGGTAAGGGGAAGAATTGTGATATTGAATCTTGAATTGCTCGCACAAGGCGATGATCATAGTATTATTCAGATTTGTACCATTATCAGTGAGGATTCTCTATGGGATACCGTACCAACAGATGAGGTTTTGTTTGATGAACCGGGCGACCATATTCTTAGTAATGGAAGCAAAGGAAGCTGCCTCAACCCACTTTGTAAAATAGACGATGGCCACTAAGATAAAGCGGTGTCCATTGGAGGTTATTGGCTTGATTTCCCCGATCATATCAATTCCCCACATAGAAAAAGGCCAAGGAGCCGTCAAGACATTCAGAGGAACCGGAGGTACATGTACTTTGTCGGCATAGATTTGGCACTTATGGCAAGTCCGAGAGTATTGATAGCAATCTGCCTCCATGATAGACCAAAAATAGCCTGCCCGTAGGATTTTCTTTGCCATGGTATGCCCACTGGAATATGTACCAAAAGTGCCTTCGTGTAGTTCACCCATGATCCTTTCAGGCTTAACCTTGTCTACGCACCGAAGCAATACAGAGTCATGACTGCGTTTGTACATAATGCAGTTACTAAGGAAGAATTTAGCCGAGAACCTTCTTAGGAACTTCTTGTCATTCACCGAAGCTCCTTCTGGATATTCCTGAGACTCGAGATACCTCTTGACTTCATGAAACCAAGGCTGGTCCACTACTTCTTCAGTATTAATCTCGTGACAGTAGGCTAGTTCGTCCATCTGCTCAATGGTGATTTGAGGAGCCTCGTTATCCCAATTAAGTTTAAAAATAGATTACATTGTGGCTAGAGCGTCTACTAGGTGATTTTCTTCTCGCGGGAAATGCTTGAAGGTAATCTTCTCGAAATGCGACAACAATGTCAATACATGTTCTTTATAAGGGATAAGATTGGGGTGCTTGGTATCCCATTCCCCTTTGACTTGACTGATGACCGAGGTTGAATCTCCAAATACATCCAAATGTTTGATCCCCAAGTCTATGGCAGCCTTGAGACCAAAGATGCATGCTTCATATTCTGCCATGTTGTTTGTATAATTGAAGCAAAGTCTGGAAGTAAAGGGAGTATGACATTCTTCTGGAGATATGAGTATGGCTCCGACACCATTTCCAAGTGAGATGGATGCCCCATCAAAGAACAGGGTCCATCGGGATCCTTATTCAGGTCTGTCATATGGTCTGATTTCCTCACAGTTGTCTAACGTCATGATGTCTTCATCCGGGAATTCAAACTTTATGGACTGATAGTCTTCTACAGCTTAGTGAGCAAGATGATCAGCCAATACACTGCCCTTTATAGATTTCTGGGTAGTATATTGTATGTCATATTCTGTCAGGATCATCTGCCATCTTGCTATTCTCCCAGAAAGAGCAGGCTTCTCAAAGATGTACTTTATCGGATCCATTTTAGATATCAACAAAGTAGTGTGGGTTAACATATACTGTCTCAGCCGGCGAGCAGCCCATTCCAGAGCGCAACAAGTTTTCTCGAGCAGTGAATATCTTGTTTCACAGTCGGTAAACTTTTTGCTCAGGTAATAAATAGTATGCTCTTTTCGGCCAGACTCATCATGCTTCCCCAACACACACCCCATTGAGTTTTCTAAAACAGTTAGATATAAGATCAATGGCCTTCCCTCGATAGGTGGCAACAACACAGGAGGTTCTTGCAGGTATTCCTTGATTTTGTCAAAAGCAACTTGGCATTCGTCGTCCCATCTGACTACTTGATCTTTCTTCAAGAGTTTGAAGATTGGTTCACAAGTAGCTGTCAGGTGAGAAATAAACCTGGCTATGTAATTCAGACGTCCCAAGAATCCTCTTACTTCTTTCTCTGTACGAGGAGACGACATTTCTTGTATCGCTTTAACCTTAGCAGGATTAACTTCGATACCCTTGCTGCTGACGACAAAACCTAGGAGTTTACTAGACCGTACTCCGAATGTGCACTTGTTTGGATTCAATCTCAACTTGTACTTCTTCAACCATTCAAACAGCTTCTGTAGGTGATCAATGTGCTCTTCTTCCGTCTGCGATCTGGCTATCATATCGTCTATGTAGACCTCTATCTCATGGTGTATCATGTCATGAAATAAAGCTACCATAGCCCGTTGATATGTTGCCAACATTCTTCAGTCCGAATGGCATGACCTTATAGCAGAAAGTGCCCCACTGTGTAACAAAAGTCGTTTTCTCCATATCCTCAGGCGCCATTTTGATTTGGTTGTAGCCCGAGAAGCCATCCATGAAGGAAAACACTTTGTATTGCACCGTATTGTCAACTAAGATGTCGATGTGGGGAAGTGGTAAATCATATTTGGGGCTTTCCCTATTCAAATCTCTGTAGTCCACACACATCCACACTTTACCGTCTTTCTTAGGTACAAGAACAACATTGGCCACCCATTGGGGATAAGAGGTGACAACTAAAAATCCAGCATTGAATTGCTTCAAAACTTCTGCTTTGATCTTTTCAGACATATCAGGCCTTATACGGCCAACCTTTTGCTTTACTGGGGGACAATCTTCCTTTGTAGGCAGACGATGTACCACAATGTCTGCATCCAGTCCTGGCATTTCTTCGTATGACCAGGAGAAGATCTCAACATAATCGTGCAATAACTGAATCAGACGCTACTTGACATTAGGTTCCAAGTTGGCACCCACCTTGACCTCTTTCTTATCTTCTCCAGTTCCTAAGTTAATTGTTTCGACCGAATCTTTGTGCGGCTGAATGGTCCTGTCTTCTTGTTGCAACAACCTGGCCAACTCTCCTGGCACTTCATAATCTTCATCACCTTCGTTGTCGGCTTGGTAGATCGGATTTTCAAAGTCACAATTGGCCATAACAGAACTGTTACCCCTGGGATCCTGAGTGGACGTAGATATGCATTTTCAATATGTGAGTGTGTGTAAGAGCATAGCTACCTTTGAAAGAAATAAAATGTAAGAAATAAAAGACAAAGAAAAACAAAATTTGATATAAAAACGTCCATGATTCATTAATGACATATGAGAATGAAGTGACAACCCTTACAGATGGACCATTGTGCCTCGGGTAAGACACAAGGTTTAAAAAAGAGTCTGAATTGTTTAAATATTACAAGCCTGAAAATATTAAAAGACAATTACTCTTGAATAAAAGTAATAGGAATGAAATCCTTCGCCTCCTCATTATTAAGCCCTCCGCCGATATTTGGAAAAATCCATTCATCCATGTCATAGCTGCCATCATTATCTTCTATTGCATTGACTCCTTGATTGCTGATATGCAGAGGTGGCCCCCCTGCGCGAGAATGTCGGACAGTTTTCTGAGCCTCTAAAGTGAACCCTAACCCAAATTTGACGGACTTGTAGGGAATATCCGGAAGCTGACCCCAGATAATACATTCTCCCTCTTCGACTACTGCTCAAGCATCTTTCAATGAAGCCATCTTTAGCAGAGGTATGGTAATCTTCGGGACCTTTGGAGTAGACTTGGTTGCTGCGACCGTTGCTGGAACCTCCTCAAAGTTCTGACAGGGAGTCTTTATGAATTCACCATCCATTTCAACATACCTGAAAGAGTTCAAATGGCTAATGTCATACGGTGGGAAGAACTGACTGTTTTTTTGGAATGCTGGTTTGCGTTTTGCGTTTGTTTTCGAAAAATGTCTGCGGTAAGCAAGAGTCGCCACCGAATTTTATTTTATCCAACAAGGAAAGGAAAAAAGCACAAAAAAATTCCTTTTTCGAGATATTTATCGGGTTCGGGGGGTAGATTATAGAAAGGGAAGGTGTTAGCAACCTTTCTATCAGTGATTATCCACGGGCTCTTAAGTACTTGTTCATTGTTTTCAAAATTGCTTTCTTTGTGCTTGTGGGTTTGAAAAATTTTTTGTTTAAAAACTTCGATTTAACTCTTGCTTCTGTCCTCAAGAGCGTATGAAGTGTTTTTGGAAAACTTTGTTCGAAAAAGTGTAAGTGTGAAAAGTTTTTATTTTTTGAAAGAGCAAGTATCTAAGAACCATCTACCTACTTGAAAAAGGAATCATTCTATGCTAATTTCCTTTAGACAATGCTATCCTACTATTGATGAGTAGGTAGCACCATCGTTGGAGTTTGAGGGTCAATTCGAATTAGGGACTTATGGTCACCAAAGCAATGTTAGGACGTCTTAGCGGTAACCCTAATGTCTTAGATAATTTGTTTTGAGGCAACAATATCCGAGGCAACCGTTTAGAGGCGACTATGATCTTTTAGACAAGAGGGCGACCTCTAAAACACCCTATACTCAATGACCGTGTACGAAGGCAACCAAGTGGGATGTACCCTAAGAGTGCGCATGTGCGAGTGTGTCGTTTTCAATTTATTTTTATCTTTGTACATGTTAAAGGTGATCTAATTTTATTTTAAGATTAACATTCAGTTTTGTCATGCAACCCTATTATCAAACATCTAACAGTTATACTTTGCGGAAATAAAATGCGGAATTTAAATTACAAGGCATCAAGTATTTACATCGCCAAAGATAAACCCTTTAAAAATAAATAAAGCGATAAAAATAAATAAAAGTCCTAATTACTATTACAATCCGGGAGCAAGTACATTATTAGATAAAAAAAGTAAATCGCGTGCGGGAAATTAAATCGAGCGCATGGTTAGGGTTTTGACCCTTTTGATTAAAGAAAATATCTTTTTGTTGTTTTTTATTTTAAGAAAGAAATAACCTAAATTAATCACCAAATTAAATAAAATAAATAAATTAATAAAAATAAATTATTTTTTAGTTTTTGGTATTTTAAGAAAGAAATAATAATAATTAAATTAATGGTAAAAACCTAATTAAATCTAATTAATTTTAATTATTTGCAAAATAGGTTAAAATCATTCTAGAATTAAAACCTAAATTAATTAATCAGTATTTATTAATAAAAAAAGTTAAAATTTGATTGAATAAAGATATTTTTTGTGATTTTATTTTAATAAGAAAAAGAATTTTGATTGGTTAGGAATTAAATAAAATAATAAAAACAATTAATAAAACAAAGTAAATAAAATAAAAGAGAGAGGGGTTTGGGCCTGTTTGTGGGAGTATGAGAAGCAATGCTGAGGCCCAAAACACTGGTCTTTATTGACTTTTTGAGATTTTGTAGGCATGCGTGGACCAACGCCTATGGTGGACCTTCAGCTTGGACTCTCAGATCTGGCCTTTGGCCATCTGTCTCTTGGATGCCTGAGGGAGCATGGTAGTTCTCAAACCCAAGCGTGCACCTGATTGCCTGCAAGAAATTGGAAAAATGCAAATTGCTGGAGGCAGGGATCGAACCCCTGACCTTCAGCCTTTGGGTCTCTAAGCGCTTATGTGGCCACCACTGGGACGCTTTATTGTCTTTGTTATTATAATGCAAAACATATATTATACAAAAACAAAATCCTTGCCAGAAGTTAAAAAAAATGCGTGCGTGGTTTGAATGGTCTAATGATGCGACACCATACATCATCTTCGACATGTCGTCTGTGGCCAAAAGTGCACAGACCTATACCAACAGACAGAAGTCCGTAGCTACAACGTTGTTCATCTCAAAATCCTTCTCCGGCCACAAAAATGAATTCCAAGGGCATGGTTGTGTTTGTCTCACCATCCCGGTCACAACCATACCCTTCTTGGTGGTCAATAATTCCTGAAATAAAAACGCCCAAAAATATCCAAGAAATCCTAGCTATGGCGTTTTGCAATGCAGACCATATAAATGAAATTAAATAATGCAAAAGGCTTGGAAATGTTCTGGTGATTACAAATATGCCAATAGTTTTCTCAAACGATGCAAGAATAAGCCAAATCGATTTCAAGAACAGGGGTGGTTATCGTGACTCTTACAGCGTGTTATGGAGTCTGATGAGGCTTGGTTTTGATCCAAGTAGCTTGAGTGAACGCCCAAGAAGCGATTGGGACAAGTCTTGGCTTCTGAAAATGCCTCTAGGTATGATTTTGATCTCAAGCTTTTTGATGAATTTTCCAACTTTTTTTCTGCCTCTGCCTGCACTTTCCAACCCTTGTTTCGTCCCCTTTGGCTTGCTTATGTAACATGCTTTGCATTAGGGTAGAAATCATGGACTGAATCCCTCCAAATCAATGTACATGAATATGATTTGATTCCCATTTACAAACTTGCCAAATTTGATTTGATTCAATCTTTTTGCACATGATTTGGCTTGATTCGATTTTGATGATGTTAATGATGGTAATCAAAGCCTGAAATAGCAAAAAGATCTTGTGTTATCAAAGTATTGGATATTGTATCATTTTATTTGATTTAAAATGAATAAATTCAATTAAAAATCAAACTAAATAATAAAAATAAAATATGGGCTCATGGCTGAAGCTAGGACACGTGGGAAATGATGCAAGTTCAAATCAAGTGGAAAAGAATGGGCCCATTTGACAAAATTTGATGTTTTGGGGATAGTTGACTTTTGGCAATTTTGCAAAAAGTCCAACTTCAACAATTCATAACTTATTCAATTTTGAACTTTTTGATATGTTATTGGACTTTTTAGAAAGCTTGAGATGTCCTATAACCAACCCTTTTGGTATCATCTCATTTTGATATTCCATGCTCAAGTTATAAGCTTTGACAAAAAAAGTGTTTTTGTTGACTTTTAAAAATGACCTATAATGTCCAAATTCATAACTTCTTGTGAGTGCATTTTTTGATCTTGCGGTATGAAGATGGATTGTAGGAAATTTCATCCTCTTAAAAATTAGCTTTGGATGGGTCATTTATCATAAAGTATGAGAAAGATATGCTTGGTCAAAGTTGAGTTGACTTTTCCTGCAAAACCCTAATTTAGCAACTTTTGAGTCTTGATGAATTTTGAGAAATCCTTGATTAATCATGATCAAACCTTTATCAAATGATGAAATATACTTCAAAATGAGAATTTTGACAAAAAATCTTTAAGCTTGACTGTATTTGGGTCACAGTTGAATTTTGCCCTAGCAGAATCGATTTTTGGACCTTTGAGCAATTGACTGAGCAAACTTCCTCTGCAAGGCTTGAAACTTGACATGGATGACCTTGAGAACATATTAGGACATTTGGGAGAACTTGAGGTGATTTGGATTCAAGGATCTTGATGCAACACAAAACCCTAATTTGGGGTTGACTGCCTTAAGAGATAGCTTGTCTGTCCAACTCTTGAGCAAACTTGAGCAACTTGGAGATTTTTCTTGCAATGTTTTGAGAAATATGAGAGGGAAAATTTTGGGGTACAACAGCTTCCCCTGTTCAATCTTCTTAAACCTGAGGATGTAGATTGGCTTTCGTGCCTTTCGTGATCCGAAGGTGGAAGATGATTGAACACTAGAGTGCCCAGAAATATGCACTCGCATGAAATGGTATCAGTCTGGTGACGTCGGGAATGGGCTTACATATGCCATTTGGATATTGCTGGCGGGAGGATGGGCTTAAAGATGCCATCTGCAGGAGTGTCGATCGCATAAGAGATTCCTTAGCGAGAATTTGCATACCTGTTGTTGTAGAAGATTCCGCTGGGAAAGCATGATCTTTGTTGAGATTTAGGAACTTGCCTGTACTTCAACTGAGAGAAAATCTCTGCTGAGTTTTAAGAACTTGTCCGTAATTCAACTGGGGGGAAACATCTTCATCGAGATTTAGGAACTGTCTGTAATTCAACCAAGGATAATTCATTTGAGATTTAAGAACTCGTCCATACTTCGACAGAGGAAAATTGTCGAGATTTAGAACCTTATCTGTAATTCAACCGAGGATAATTCAGTTGAGATTTAAGAACCGGTCAGTACTTCGACTGAGGAGAATTGCCGAGATTTAGAACCTTATCTGTAATTCAACCGAGACTAATTCAGTTGAGATTTAAGAATCGGTCAGTACTTCGACTGAGGGAAACATCTTCATCGAGATCTAGGAACTGTCTGTACTTCAACGGAGGATAATTCTGTTGAGATTTAAGAACTCGTCCACACTTTGACGGAGGAAAATTGTCGAGATTTAGAACCTTATATGTAATTCAATCGAGACTAATTCAGTTGAGATTTAAGAACCGGTCAGTACTTCGACTGAGGAGAATTGCCGATATTTAGAACCTTATCTGTAATTCAACCGAGACTAATTCAGTTGAGATTTAAGAACCGGTCAGTACTTCGACTGAGGGAAACATCTTCATCGAGATCTAGTAACTGTCTGTACTTCAATGGAGGATAATTCTGTTGAGATTTAAGAACTCGTCCACACTTCGACGGAGGAAAATTGTCGAGATTTAGAACCTTATATGTAATTCAACCGAGACTAATTCAGTTGAGATTTAAGAAACGGTCAGTACTTCGACTGAGGGAAACATCTTCATCGAGATCTTGGACTTTCCTGTAATTCAACCGAGGATAATTCTGTTGAGATTTAAGAACTCGTCCACACTTCGGCGGAGGAACTTTGCCGATATTTAGAACCTTATCTGTAATTCAACCGAGACTAATTCAGTTGAGATTTAAGAACCGGTCAGTACTTCGACTGAGGGAAACATCTTCATCGAGATCTAGGACTTGTCTGTAATTAAACTGAGGATAATTCTGTTGAGATTTAAGAACTCGTCCACACTTCGACGGAGAAACTTTGCCGAGATTTAGAACCTTATCTGTAATTCAACCAAGACTAATTCAGTTGAGATTTAAGAACCGGTCAGTACTTCGACTGAGTGAAAAGCTTCATAGCTGAGAACTTAACTCCATCCTTCCTGAAAGGTAAAGGTCAGTCGTATGCATCAAAATAAATGAGATTGTGTTGTATGATGCGTATATGCGTGTATCATGATGTATGGAAATGTAATGTTTCTAGCTGGGGAAAATAAATCCCGGATAGCCGCTGGAGAAAAGAGTTGAATTCTTCGTTTCCACTGGGGATAACGAATGAAGACGATTGTAAGAATAAACCTGCAAGAGAGGATAACTCCGTTGGGGAATAAAGTGATGAGGAGAGTACTCTATGGGGAAAATATGCTCTACTGAGGATTCCACCGATAAATTCAGCTGGGGATGAATTACCGTTGCTGGTGATACTGAATCCTGTTGGGGGTTGAATTTCTTGTTTGTGAAAGGAAAGAACTCCACTGGGGATGATCTTTCAGTTGCGACTTCACTCGGGATAACCTTTTAGACTCTAATGGGGATAATCCTTTGAGTTCAGCTGGGGACAATCTTCCAAAGTCTATTGGGGATGATTCTCCAAACTCCACTAGGGAAGCTTTTTCAGACTACACTGGGAAAAATTTCAAACTCCACTGGGGATATTTTGTATTCTGTCAGGGAATATTCTTATACTCCACTGGGGAATATTAAGACCTTTCAGTGTTGATGGTAGATAAACTCTGCGTTGGGGAGAATATCGCCAATTCATTCACAGTTGTGAGTCTCAGCCGGGGAGAGCTATCATTACTGTCTTTTCTTACTCTACGGGGAGTGGATGTTACTGGGACGCGTGCTGAGGATATGACGATGGCTTTGCATCGAGACTTTTCTGCCTCTGTATCTGCGGGAGAAGGTGGTTGCGGAGGCTTTGCGGATCGAGTATTATCCCAACCTATGTGGTGGTTGGTAACTTTCGATTGAAATGACAAGTCTTCTTCTGGTAGGCAAGTGACAAGATGACGGAACATAGTCGTACGCTTTGATCCCTAATTTTTTCCTGGACCGCCCTTTCGGGTTTTCAGTCCACCGGGATACCCTTTTTTGCCTAAGCCGCCTTTTCAGGTTTTTGACTTGCCGGGTGTACATATTTTTTTATTTTCATCCCTTATTTTTGCCCGAACCCTTTTGGTTCACCGGGAAGCCCTTATTTTTGCCTAAGCCAGTCGACCTAACGGGTCTTTGATTATGCGTAGTACTTTTTTGACTATGTCTACGATCTCAAGGTGTAGGGAGTTATCACTGTCGGTAGTGTTGTGTTGCCATACTACCAGAAGATGTTCGTTTGATCATGCAAGATTCATTGCTGGAATTTATGTCTAATGCCCCAAGTGATTCAGATGGACATTTGCCCCAGGCTATTTTGGCATCTTTGAGAGATTCCTTGAATCTTGACTTAACTGCCCCAGATGATGGACAATGATCATGTCACGCCCTTTGATTGGAAGTGTTTTTTCCACTTGAGGTGATCCTTTTTATTGAGAAGGTTTTTTTTTCACTAGATATTCGTCGTGCGAATTTCTCTGCTGTTGAACAAATAGTCATATGCAAACAATATTATTTTAAGAATGCAAAGCTTATGTCTGTTTTGAAGTTCTTGAAAATGCATTTTTCAGTAAAACAAGCAAATTTTTTTTGTAAAATATGATGTCAACTCAGGATTTATAGCAAGCCCTACAGGAGTCAGGATACCTTTTGTAACAGTATGCTTTCGAACTAACCCATGCTTCAACTAGGACTTTTAAGGGTTATAACGTGGTCTGGTTCATGGTTTAAGAAACAAAGGATAAAGGCTTAAATTTTATTTGTACCCACCCGTTCTTCGTGATGTTCTTCGATCCTAAACTCAGCTAATTGTGCATTTAGATCCCATTTTGAGTCTTTGCTCTGATATTCCAGTGATGGTTCGGATACTCGCAGATTATTTTGAACAAGGAGTCATTTTGTTGAGAGTTTGTAGGATCTCTTTCTTTTTGATTTCGTTATCCCTGTCTTTTGCCTGAACTGTTTATTTTTGTGATTACAGTCAGCGGGATGCCCCAGTTTTGTAAGTCTCCTTAATAGGTTTTGACTTAATGGGCTTTTATTTCTGAGAGATAATGACTGCATGTCTTGATGGTTATAAGGAACCATCACCGTCTCTTGTTTTGGAAGGACCTTTTTGATGCCATTCATTGTGCACCTAGATTAACTGAGAAAACTACCCTGCCCCAGGTTGTGATTAAGGGTTTTAATTTGTGTGAAAAGAAAAACTCTTACTTCTTTAGATCAAAGGGGTTGACGAGGGATTATCTTTCTTATAACTCCATTATTTAGGATTTGAAACAATGCCTGTACATCGTCAGCGGGGTTTGTTCAAAAGCGTACTGTAGAGATTTTTGATATCATTTTCGTCATCCTCCTTCTAAAGGCTTAGAATTTTTTTAATCGAGAGTTGAACATCACAAAAATGAAAGCAATTTAAATATAGTGAATACTAATGGATTGATTCAAAACAGACATATGCAATGCATTGATGAAGTAACAAAGTTTGACATGAATAAATGTCTAAACAATCAAAAGAAAATTACAAATTGAAAATTCTAATGAACAAAAAGTCTTCTCGTCTCGGGACTTGTCACTTCAAATGGTGAGCCTTGGAGGGATGGTAGAAGAACTCAGCCTGACCATCTTGCGTGAATTCCAATGCTCCTTCATCAATTAGGTTTTTAATTTTGTACTTCAACTTCCAACAGTCGTCAGTGTCATGCCCCAGGCTGTTAGAATGGTATGCACACCTTGTATCAGGATTGTAGTTGGGTGATGAAGTCTTAGGATTCAGATGAGGTCCTACCAACATGACCAAATTCAATCTCAACAGGTGTTGCAAAGCTTGGGACAACGACGTGTTAAGCTTGGTAAATGGCCTCTGATTAACCCGTTGTTTATGGCAAGGTTGTTGTTGGACCCGTGAGGTAGTAGCAACTTGGAGAGGTCTATTCTTCATCAAACCAAACCTTTGACTTCTCGGAAGTTGATTAATGACTTGTTCCCTGGACTTGACTATTTGCTTCATGCTGTTGTATCTGTCTTGATGAAGCTGGTTGATAATGGTTCTCAGCTCTTCTTGTTACCGAGCTAAGCCTTGGATAAGAGCCATCTTCCCTAGCATCTGGGTTTTCATGGCACTGAACTCAGCTTGCAGTTATTCCAGCCGTTCGTCCTTATTGTCTTCAGGACTTTTCTTGACCAAGTTCCCAACAAGGAGTGTTTTCAACTCTTCCTGCCCCTTGGATAGGTTTAGGAATACGTCCCTGAATTAAGCTTCTCGAGTTTGAAGATCTTGGTTGTCTGGTTGGAAAGCCATTGCTGAAATAAACAGCGAGAACATGAGAGACCTGTACTGGTAGACTTGTTATGCAATGATATGTATGATATATGTATGCAATGTTTCAAGGATCTCGCAGGGTAAACAAGAAACTGTTAGAATTTGATTGCGACTTGATTGAAGAACATCGTGTCGTTGAGAATCTTCCTTCAAGAGTCAAGCTCACCATATCGAGTGGGTCATAGCCACCTACTCAAATCATCGTGTTTTGATCTCTAGACGACATTAGTTAGAGGAAAATGAATCCCCTTGTCCCCTTGCTAGACA
Organism: Vicia faba; assembly: GCA_948472305.1. Taxonomy (NCBI): domain Eukaryota; kingdom Viridiplantae; phylum Streptophyta; class Magnoliopsida; order Fabales; family Fabaceae; genus Vicia; species Vicia faba. The sequence goes on along the minus strand of OX451741.1, from coordinate 815,299,925 downwards.
TTTGATTTGCCAAAACCTGCATCACAAACCCTTGATATCCTTGAAATGGTTAAGGAAATGTTAAGGCATGATGTTATGATGTGTATGCTATGCGTTTAAGCAAAAGTGTGAGGTGATGTAAGTGAACCCTGCAATAAATCCAGATTATTGGATAAAGACTTTAAACAAAACCTGCAAGGAACTCATGTTGTCAGATAACAAGAATGCGCAAGTAGTTCAAGTTTGAAAGCACACAAGTCACACAATAGCCCTTAAATTTCAGGCTGGCATGGAGTTTAGGTATTACCCTCTTTCAGTTTAGTTGGTTTAACTTGTCCTAGTAATAATAACCGGGTTCTAGAGGATCTCAATATCACTGACCACCCTCGACCGGTCATAATTCCAGTTTAGCAACCTTTTCTTGCGGCCAGAATCATCGCGAGAGTTTGGTCTCAATGAGTGTAGCATACTGCTACTGTTCTATGGCCGAGTTGGTCAATTATAGGTTCTAAGGTCAGTTGGTGCTTAATGACCCCTTAGAAGACCCATATTCTCCTCGTTGCGCCACAAAGGATATCGGTACAATTTAAAGTGCCACACCAATGTAGCTACTGCTTCAACCGTATCAGTCTACGCCGTACAGTTCCCTCACAGTTTATTGCTACTTACCTAAAGGGTATCCCCCAGATCCGGGTTAGGATCTATAGTAACTCCGATACAAACCCACAAAGATCAAGCATACAAGTCAAACAATTGAAAATAACATGAACTATTCCTAAGGTACACCCCACTTATTAAGCGTCCCCAACAGAGTCACCAGTTATGTGATATGGTGGGAAGAACTGACTGTTTTTTTTGGAATGCTGGTTTGCGTTTTGCGTTTGTTTTTGCAAAATGTCGCAGTAAGCAAGAGTCGCCGCCGACTTTTATTTTATCCAACAAGGAAAGGAAAAAACCACAGAAAAATTCCTTTTTCGAGATATTTCTCGGGTTCGGGGGGTAGATTATAGAAAGGGAAGGTGTTAGCACCCTTTCTATCAGTGGTTATCCACGGGCTCTTAGGTACTTGCTCATTGTTTTCAAATTGCTTTCTTTGTGCCATTGGGTTTGAAAAAGTTTTTGTTTGAAAACTTCGATTTAACTCTTGCTTCTGCCCTTAAGAGCGTATGAAGTGTTTTTGGAAAACTTTGTTCGAAAAAGTGTAAGTGTGAAAAGTTTTTTATTTTTTGAAAAAGCAAGTATCTAAGAACCATCTACCTACTCGAAAAAGGAATCATTCTATGCTAATTTCCTTTAGACAATGCTATCCTACTATTGATGAGTAGGTAGCACCGTCGTTGGAGTTTGAGGGTCAATTCGAATTAGGGACTTACGGTCACCAAAGCAATGTTAGGACGTCTTAGCAGTAACCCTAATGTCTTAGATCATTTATTTTGAGGCAACAATATCCGATGCAACCGTTTCGAGGTGACTATGATCTTTTAGAAAAGAGGGCGACCTCTAAAACAACCTATACTCAATGAACGTGTACGAAGGAAACCAAGTGGGGTGTACCCTAAGAGTGCGCATGTGCGAGTGTATCGTTTTCAATTAATTTTTATCTTTGTACATGTTAAAGGTGATCTAATTTGATTTTAAGATTAACAATCAGTTTTGTCATGCAACCCTATTATCAAACATCTAACAGTTATAATTTGTGGAAATAAAATGCGGAATTTAAATTACAAGGCATCGGGTATTTACATCGCCAAAGACAAACCCTTTAAAAATAAATAAAGCGATAAAATAAATAAAAGTTCTAATTACTATTACAATCCGGGAGCAAGTACATTATTAGATAAAAAATGTAAATCGCGTGCGGGAAATTAAATCGAGCGCATGGTTAGGGTTTTGACCCTTTTGATTAAAGAAAATATATTTTTGTTGTTTTTTATTTTAAGAAAGAAATAACCTAAATTAATCACCAAATTAAATTAAATAAATTAATTAATAAAAATAAATTATTTTTGAGTTTTTGGTATTTTAAGAAAGAAATAATAATAATTAAATTAATGGTTAAAACCTAATTAAATCTAACTAATTTTAATTATTTTCAAAATAGGTTAAAATCATTCTAGAATTAAAACCTAAATTAATTAATCAGTATTTATTAATAAAAAAAGTTAAAATTTGATTGAATAAAGATATTTTTTGTGATTTTATTTTAATAAGAAAAAGAATTTTGATTGGTTAGGAATTAAATAAAAATAATAAAAACAATTAATAAAACAAAGTAAATAAAATAAAAGAGAGAGAGGTTTGAGCCTCTTTGTGGGAGTATGAGAAGCAATGCTGAGGCCCAAAAACGCTGGCCTTTATTGACTTTTTGAGATCTGGTAGGCATGCATGGACCAACACCTATGGTGAACCTTCAGCTTGGACTCTCAGATCTGGCCTTTGGCCATCTGTCACTTGGATGCCTTAGGGAGCATGGTAGTTCTCAAACCCAAGCGTGCACCTGATTGCCTGCAAGAAATTGGAAAAATGCAAATTGCTGGAGGCAGGGATCGAACCCCTGACCTCCAGCCTTTGAGTCTCTAAGCGCTTATGTGGCCACCACTGGGACGCTTTATTGTCTTTTTTATTATAATGCAAAACATATACTATATAAAAAACAAAAATCCTTGCCAGAAGTTAAAAAAAACGCGCGCGTGGTTTGAATGGTCTAATGATGGGACACCACACATCATCTTCAACCTGTCGTCTGTGGCCAAAAGTGCACAGACCTATTCCAATAGACAGAAGTCCGTAGCTACAACGTTGTTCATCTCAAAATCCTTCTCCGGCCATAAAAATGAATTCCAAGGGCATGGTTGTGTTTGTCTCACCATCCCGGTCACAACCATACCCTTCTTGGTGGTCAATTATTCCTGAAATAAAAACGCCCAAAAATATCAAAGAAACCCTAGCTATGGCGTTTTGCAATGCATACCATATAAATGAAATTAAATAATGCAAAAGGCTTGGAAATGTTTTGGTGATTACAAATATGCCAATAGTTTTCTCAAACGATGCAAGAATAAGCCAAATCAATTTCAAGAACAGGGGTGGTTATCGTGACACTTACAGCGTGTTATGGAGTCTGAAGAGGCTTGGTTTTGATCCAGGTAGCTTGCGTGAACGTCCAGGAAGCGATTGGGACAAGTCTTGGCTTCTGAATATGCCTATAGCTATAATTTCGATCTCAAGCTTTTTGATGAATTTTCCAACTTTTGTTCTGCCTCTGCCTGCACTTTCCAACCCTTGTTTCATCCCCTTTGGCTTGCTTATGTAACATGCTTTGCATTCGGGTAGAAATCATGGACTGAATCCCTCCGAATCAATGTAGATGAATATGATTTGATTCCCATTTACAAACTTGCCAAATTTGATTTGATTCAATCTTTTTGCACATGATTTGGCTTGATTCTATTTTGATGATGTTAATGATGGTAATCAAAGCCTGAAATAGCAAAAAGATCTTGTGTTATCAAAGTATTGGATTTTGTATGATTTTATTTGATTTAAAATGAATAAATTCAATTAAAAATCAAATTAAATAATAAAAATAAAATATGGGCTCATGGCTGAATCTAGGACACGTGGGCAATGATGCAAGTTCAAATCAAGTGGAAAAGAATGGGCCCATTTGACAATATTCAAAGTTTTGGGGATAGTTGACTTTTGGCAATTTTGTAAAAATGTCCAACTTCAACAATGCACAACTTCTTAAATTTTGAACTTTTTGAGGTGTTATTGGACTTTTTAGATTTCCTGAGATGTCCTCTAACCAACCCCTTTGGTCTCATCTTATTTTGATATTCCATGCTCAAGTTATAAGCTTTGACAAAAAAGGTGTTTTTGTTGACTTTTAAAAATGACCTATAATGTCCAAATTCATAACTTCTTGTGAGTGCATTTTTTGATCTTGGGGTATGAATATGGATTGTAGGAAATTGCATCCTCCTCAAAATGATCTTTGTATGGTTCATTTCTCATAAAGTATGGGCAAGTTATGCTTGGTCAAAGTTGAGTTGACTTTTCCTACAAAACCCTAATTTAGCAACTTTTGAGTCTTGATGAATTTTGAGCAATCCTTGATGAATCATGATCAACCCTTTATCAAATGATGAAATATACTTCAAAATGAGAATGTTGACAAAAAATCTTGATGCTTGACTGTATTTGGGTCACAATTGACTTTTGCCATAGCACAATCGATTTTTGGACCTTTGAGCAATTGACTGAGCAAACTTCCTCTACAAGGCTTGAAACTTGACATGGATGACCTTGAGAACATATTAGGACATTGAGGAGCACTTGATTTCATTTGGATTCAAGGATCTTGATGCAACACAAAACCCTAATTTGGGGTTGATTGACTTAGGAGATAACTTGTCTGTCCAACTCTTGAGCAAACTTGAACAACTTGGATATTTTTCTTGCAATGTTTTGAGAAATATGAGAGGGGAAATTTTGGGGTACAACAGCTAACCATGTATTCCTATTCTCCGTGAACTGTGACAATCTTCCCTATGGTCGAGTATTTTAGCATTTGGTGTAGGGTGGAAGTGACTGCACTAGCTCCATGGATCCAGGGTCGACCCAACAGACAAGAGTACGAATGGCGGATGTCCATTACATAGAAAATTGAGTCAAAGGTCTGAGTCCTAATTTTTATGGGGATACTTGTTAGAACATAGTTTGATTCTACAACCCTTGATTAGAGTTTTTATTATAACAAAATACAAAGAACAAATAAATTGTAAGATTTATATATAAGACAAATATGCTTCTTAAAATTATGTCTTGTTTATACAGAAGTTCTGATGGAATCAGCATCAGCATCAGAAGCATCAGAAGATCAGTAATATGTCAGCATCAGATGATCAGTAACATGTGCTACACGCTGAAGCTACCAGATCATACGCTGAAGCCTGATGACCAGAACCTGCGCATAAAACACTCTGACTCTGATCAAAGATCTTTGCCAAGTCATCAGCACTCAGAAGCGTCAGCATAAGTTTAAAGCAGAACACTCTGAAGCGTTACTATGTATTCAAGACAGAATTAATTACCAACGGCTTTATTCAAGACAAGATCTTCTCAAAAAGGAAAGAGAGTTATTATCATTGAAAGTACTTTATGGACAACAACGTATCTTTGCCTTGGATATATAAACAAGTCTGTGTGTGAAAAGACTACGCACATAATACGCACGCACTCATAATTTGCAAAGCCTTCAACACCAAGCTTACTCAAATGCTTTAGCAAATTCATTTTTATTCTAAGCTTAAATTGTGTATTATCACAGTTGTGATATAGTGTTTTATTAGAAAACGTTAACACATTCTTTGTTCATACTATTTGTAAAATATTTCCTTGAAATAAACTGGTTTGTGGTTATACTCAAGAAGGCTTTAACAATTGTTAAAGTGGCTGTGTAATCCTTTGAATATAGTGGATTAAGACCTCGTTGGAGAGAGGCGAAATCACCTTGACGGGTGGACTGGAGTAGTTTGAGATCAAACGAACCAGGATAAAAATACAGTGTTATCTATGCATTTTGATTTAAGTTTTACAATTCAACCCCCCTTCTTGTGTTTTTCACATCTTCAATTGGTATCAGAGCGCCTGGTTCTGAGCTTAAAACACTTAACCGTGTCAGTACAAGATCCAGCGTCAGAAAAACACAATGGCAGGACCAAATCAAAACATCAGCAATGACAACAATGAAGAAAGAGACAGATTCAGTGGCAAACCTCCAGTCTTTGATGGAGAGAACTTTGACTACTGCAAAGACATAATTGAGAGTTTCTTTTTGGCCCATGATGCTGATCTGTGGGACATGGTGACTGATGGATACACGCACCCAGTGGATGGAAGTGGTCAGAAGATTGACAGGAAAACAATGTCTGATCAGCAAAAGCGTGAGTTCATAAATCATCACAAGGCCATAACAATTCTTCTCAGCGCCATCTCTTATTCAGAATATGAAAAGATATCAAACAGAGACACTGCAAAGAATATGTTTGAATCTCTGAGAATGACGCATGAAGGCAACATTCAAGTCAAAGAAACCAAAGCCCTTGCACTTATTCAGAAGTATGAGGCATTCAAGATGGAAGAGAGTGAATCAATAGAAACTATGTTTTCAAGATTTCAAATTCTTGTTTTTGCTCTAAAAGTTCTTGACAAAGGGTATTCCACTACTGATCACGTTAAGAAGATCATCAGAAGCTTGCCAAAACAGTGGAGGCCAACGGTCACAGCGCTTAAGCTAGCCAAGGATCTCAACAAAATCTCTCTGGAGGAACTTATCAGCTCCCTCAGAAGTCACGAGATAGAGCTAGAAGCAGATGAACCTCAAAAACATGGTAAGCCATTAGCTTTAAAATCTAACAAAATCTAACTCCAAAGTTTTGCAGGCTGTGGAAGAAACCTCTGGTGGGTCTTCATCAGAAGAAGATGAACTATCTCTCCTCTCCATAAGGGTGAACCAATTGTGGAAGCAAAGGCAAAGGAATTTCAGGAATCCTAGAAGATCAGAAAATCAGAATGAATCCTTCTCCAGATACAGAAGGTCAGAATCCTCCTCTGGACACAGAAGATCTGAAGGTTCTTCAGGAAACAGAAAGCCAAACAACAAAGACATCATCTGCTATGAATGTAACGAGCAAGGGCACTACAAAAGTGATTGCCCAAAGCTTCAGAAGGAAAAGCCCAAAAAGAAGTTTGGCAAGGAAAAGAAGAAAAGTCTCATGGCTACATGGGATGATTCTGACACATCTGAAGCTGACTCAGAATCAGATGATGAAAGATCAAACATAGCTCTCATGGCAAACATAACAGAAGACAGTGAAGCTTCTGAGTCAGAATATGAATCAGATACAGAAGAGGTATTCCCTGACTTTACTATAAACTTTACTAAGGCTGAACTAGCTGAAAGCCTTAATGAAATTCCGGAAAGATATCAGCAGATCAGAGTCAAATTCAGAAACCTGAAAAGGAATATTGCTTATGACTCTGATAAGACTGAGAGTCTCAAATTGGAGAATTCTGAGTTAAAAGATAAATTTTCAAAATTATAAAACCAATTGCAAAACTCTCAGAAGGAAACAATCCCTGAAACTCCCAGCAATGCTGATGAGATCATCAAGGAGTATGATCACAGCTTTCAGAAGTTTCTAGCTAAAAACATAGACAGAAACAAAATGGCTTCAATGATCTATGGAGTTAGCAGAAATGGCAGAAAAGGGATAGGATATCAAGGTAAGTAACCTACACCAAAGAATGCCATGGATTTAGTTATAAAACGTACTCCACTTGATTCAGACTTTATATATGGGCGCACACATGACATAAAATATACAAGTAGTGATTACTCTGTCAAACCAAAATTCAACCAGAGTTTTGGTAAAACTAACAAATCAGGACCCAAGAAAATATGGGTACTTAAGGATAAAATAATACATGTGGCAGATATCTTTAGCAGCAAAGCAAAAACACCAATCATGGTACCTGGACTCTGGCTGCTCACGACACATGACGGGAAAAAGGCATATGTTCCAAAGCCTGGAGGCCACATAGGCTTTGGAGGCAATAAGAGAGGAAAGATCATTGGCTCTGGAACAGTAGGTAATGGAAATCTTCCCTCTATAAGTAATGTTTTACTAGTTGATGGATTAATGCATAATCTGTTATCCATAAGTAAATTAAGTGATAACGGTTATGATATAATCTTCAATCAAAATTCATGCAAAGCTGTTAGTCAGAAAGATGGGACTATCCTATTTAATGGAAAGAGGAGAAACAACATTTATAAAATAAAACTTTCTGAACTAAAAAGTCAGAATGTAAAGTGTCTTCTTTCTGTTAACAACGAGCAATGGATCTGGCACAGAAGATTGGGACATGTTAGTATGAGAAGAATATCTCAGATTAACAAACTCAATCTGGTCAGAGGACTTCCTAACCTGAAGTTCAATTCAGATGCTCTGTGTGAAGCATGTCAGAAAGGCAAGTTTGCAAAACCAGCTTTCAAATCCAAAAACGTTGTTTCCACCTCCAAGCCATTAGAACTTCTGCACATTGACTTATTTGGACCAGTTAAAACTGCTTCAGTCAGTGGCAAGAAGTATGGGTTAGTAATCATAGATGACTATAGCAGATGGACATGGGTAAAGTTCTTAAGGCACAAGGACGAGTCACACTCTGTGTTTGTCACCTTCTGCAACCAAGTTCAGAATGAAAAGGATCTTAGAATCGTCAAAGTCAGAAGTGATCATGGTGGAGAATTTGAAAACAAATATTTTGAGTTATTCTTTAATGACAGAGGCATTCTGCATGATTTCTCTTGTCCTAGAACTCCCCAGCAAAATGGAGTTGTAGAACGAAAGAACAGAACATTGCAAGAAATGGCCAGAACCATGATCAACGAGACTATCATTGCTAAGATCTTCTGGGCAGAGGCAATAAACACAGCGTGTTACATTCAAAATAGAATCTCTATAAGATCTATTCTGGAAAAGACTCCATATGAATTGTGGAAGAATAGAAAGCCCAACATTTCCTATTTTCACCCATTTGGATGTACATGTTTTATTCTGAATACAAAAAAATTATTTGAACAAGTTTGACTCTAAAGCACAAAAGTGTATTATGTTAGGATATTATGAACGCTCAAGAGGGTACAGAGTATACAATACAGAAACACATATTGTGGAAGAGTCAATCAGTGTTCGTTTTGATGATAAGCTTGACTCTCAAAAGTCAAAGCAGAATGAATTCCTTGCAGGTATGGAAGTCGAACTCACAGGTACTGAAGAAAAATCATCAGAAGCTCTCAACAGAGACACTCCCTCAACATCAGAAAGAGGCACTGTAAGCAATCCAGCACCTTCTGTTGATCAACTCCAGAAAAGACCATCCAGAAGCAGCACAGATCACCCAGAAGAAACAATCTTAGGAAGAAAGGAAGATCCAATCAGAACACTATCTAGCTTCAGAAACTCTGAAGAATCCCTCATGGGACTGGTTTCTCTAATTGAACCAACAACAATTGATGAAGCACTTCTGGACAATGACTGGATTCTAACAATGCAAGAGGAGCTAAATCAATTCACAAGAAATGACGTATGGGATCTAGTTCCCAAACCAAAAGGATTCAACGTCATTGGAACAAAATGGGTGTTCAGAAACAAACTGAACGAACAAGGTGAAGTCATCAGAAACAAAGCACGATTGGTAGCACAAGGTTATAGTCAGCAAGAGGGAATAAACTATACAGAAACCTTTGCTCCAGTCGCTAGGTTAGAATCTATCAGACTCTTAATTTCATTTGTTGTTAATAAAGGCATCACTCTGTATCAGATGGATGTCAAGAGTGCATTCTTAAATGGCTATATAGAAGAAGAGGTATATGTGCACCAACCCCCTGGTTTTGAAAGTTCCTAAAATCCAGAATATGTTTTCAAACTAAAGAAGTCACTGTATGGTCTAAAACAAGCTCCCAGAGCTTGGTATGAAAGACTAAGTAACTTCCTGTTAGAAAAGGAATTCACCAGAGGGAAAGTGGACACAACCTTGTTCTGTAAGACAGTTAAGAATGACATTTTAGTATGTCAGATTTATGTTGATGACATCATATTTGGATCTACTAAACCCTCTCTGGGAAGAAAGTTTGCTAAATGTATGCAGGCAGAATTTGAGATGAGCCTAATGGGGGAACTAAAATTCTTTCTGGGCATTCAGATTAATCAAACCCCAGAAGGAACTTACATTCATCAGAGCAAATATGTCAGAGAACTTCTGAAGAAATTTGATCTCTCAGAATGTAAGCCATCAAAGATTCCAATGCATCCCACGTGCATTCTGGAAAGATAAGAGGTAAGTAAAAAGGTAGAATAGAAGGTCTACAGAGGTATGATTGGTTCTCTTCTCTATCTGATGGCTTCAAGGCCTGACATTTTATTCAGTGTTTGCATTTGTGCTAGATTCCAATCAGATCCTAGAGAATCTCACTTAACAACAGTTAAGCGAATTTTCAAGTATCTGAAAGGTACTACTAATCTGGATTTGTTTTATAGAAAATCAAGTGATTACAGCTTAGTAGGATACTGTGATGCTGATTTTGCTGGAGACAGAGTAGAATGTAAAAGCACTTCTGGAAGCTGCCAGTTTTTGGGAGAAAATCTGATCTCATGGTCCAGCAAAAGACAATCCACAATTGCTTTATCAATAGCAGAAGCTGAATACATAGCAGCAGATGGATGCAGCACACAAATACTCTGGATGAAAAGTCAACTTGAGGACTTTCAGATATTTGAGATTAACATTCCTATCCTATGTGACAATACTTCTGCTATTTGTCTCAGGAAAAATCCTATTTTGCATTCTAGGGCTAAGCATATAGAAATAAAACATCATTTTATTAGGGACTATATTCAGAAAGGGATTTTAAATTTTAAATTTATTAACACAGACCATCAATGGGCTGATATTTTTACAAAACCTCTTTCTGAAGATAGGTTCAACTTCACTCTGAAACATCTCAGCAAGAAGCTCTGCCCAGAATAAAACTGTTTTGATTCCATATCTTAACCTTTAGAACTTTGTTTATTTTTCTGTGAACTACTGATCAATCTTTCTTCAGATCTTTAGAAGTACAGATTGTATCAGAATCTATCCATGAAGATCTGAGCGCTTCATTTCAAGGATAGAAATATGCTGTTCACTCAAGAAAACAAGTGTCATCCAGTCATCAGCTATTTTCTAAGGCTGGACACGCATTCACATTTCTGAAAAGGCAAAAACGCTGATTGGATGCATTGAGACACATGTCATGGGTAACCGTTCCAATATCTTTATGAATCCCCTAAAATCAGCTATCATTAAATGCTAATAATCATTATTAATTTCTCTCTCTTTCCGTTTATGTTTTCAAAATTGTTTAGAAATCTATTTAAACACACTTCACACCATTTACACTCTTTTACCTTCACTTTCATTTTTCTCTCAAACTTACTGATTTCAGTTTTCATACTTTCTCAAAACCCTTTCAATTTCTTCAATACCTTCGTGTGAACATGGCTTCTTCCAGCGTTCCTACTTCAAGTTCCCAGAAAACAGTTTCATATGAACAATACGAAGAACCCTACAGAACACTTCTCACACCAGTCAAAAATCTTGAAGTTCTGTTAGAATTGATCATGGATTTCAACAGTCTTCAGGAGAATGGGTTCGATCTATCTGAAGAAGTTAAAGCTCAAGGCTTGGAAAAATACTTTGACAGACTGGTGGGTCCAACATTCCCAATTCTGGTAAAGGAATTTTGGATTCACGCTTCTTCTTCCAACCATCAAGTTACTTCTTACATAATGGGGAAGAAGATTGTTATTACTGAGGACCTCATTGCACGTTTAATAGGCTACAATGGTGGTGGTGTTCGTTGCATTGACATGGCTGAAAGGTGCGCTGATGCTGCCCTAATTGCAAGGGAAATCTTCACTCTGGGGCTTCCCTCCAGCAAGATAAGGGATTTAAAAGATCAACACAGAATTTGGGCCAAGATCATTCTGGGGTGCATAAACCACAAGAAGCCTACCAGCTCTCCTGGTTACATTAATATTGATCATCAATTTCTAGTGTACTTCATCTCTCAGAAGGTCAAGGTGAATCTGGCTCATCTTCTGTTTAACCATCTGAAGACCAGTGTTAAGGAAACCAGAGAAGAGGAGCAAACAAAAAGGGATTGGATACCCCTAGGAAGACTTATATCAGATATTCTAACAGAGAATAAGATGATTGATCATCTCACAGAGGCTCAGGAAATCAGCTCTTTGGAAGCTACTGTTGGCAAACAGCTGAATGCAAAGAATCTGAAGAAGATGAAGTTGATTGAGAACATCAAGAAGGAACCCAGTGTCACTCCTTTTGCAGCTATCTCCAGCAGAAGAGTTCCTCTAGATAACTTCCCTCTGTTCTCAGAGATTGATTCTAAACCAGATATAATTGTCAGATATCTGGATGCTTGCAAGGCGGATGGTACATCACCTAATCTAAACATTCAAGATATGCAGTAGAAGGCTCCAGAAGTTGTGCTGAAGAAAACCAAGAAAAGGAAAGCTGTAGCAGAAGGATCATCCCAGCAGACTCTTAAAAAGAGAGGTAATCCTTCTTCTGTAACTGTTTTAGATTCAATTGTTGTATCAACATCTATACCAATGCCCACTCAATCTGAAAACCCAACACCACAAACTTTTGATGACTTTAACATTGATTTTGATCCCTCTGAATCCCTAACTCTTAGAAGATCTCGCTCCCAACCTCAAAATCCAAACATTGAAGCAACCCAACAAGAACTTGCAAAATTTCTTTCAGATATAGACCAACATACTTCTGCTCCCATACTAGAAAATCCAAATCCTGAAACCACCACAGAACCACAACCAGAAATTCCCATCTCACCACAACCAGAAATTCCCCTCTCTCCAGAACCAGAAATCCCACTACCTTGATCTCCTCAACCAGAAATTAATCCACCTTCTCCACAACCTGAACCATTTCATCCAGAAGTTCAAACTTCTGAAACTCAACCTTCTGAATCCCCTGAACCAGAACCTCAGAATCAAACTGTTGATTCTGATACCATTCCCATTCCTGGAATCACACAACCTCTGGCCATGCATATGCCCCTTGGTACAATTGTGAATTTTCCCCAACTTCCCTCTTCACCAGAATTAACTCCACCAAATTCCCCATCAAGTCCAATCATAATTCCTGACTCTCCCACTCCCTTACCAAAGAACAATCCAGAAGAAAACATCAAGATTGTCATTGACTTAAAAGTTTTTGAACGTCTTGCTGCCATAAACCATAAAACAGCTATCCCAAAACCAAAACATCCAGATGTTGGTACCAGCTTATTGACATTTGAAACAAAAGTACAGAAGTGGATCACTTCTCTGAAACAAGCTAGTCTTGAGCTGGTTGATCCTGCTGCATTAGACTACCTTTGGACAAAGTTCAGAAGATGGGTATGCTCTGAAACCTTTAAGTTGCAAGAACAGAGCTACTGACAAGCTCAATAGAACTTCAGCAATCTGCTGAAAGAAATTGAAGGTCCAGTTCTGAGCATGCTGCTTAAGGAAGAAGTTCTCCCTCTGGACATTGCTCCCTGGTCTGAACATCGTCCAACATCCAAAGTTCAACCTGATACTCAAGATATGATGATTCCTACTGAAGCACTAGGTCAAGAAGAAGATATTACAGAAATCTCTAAGAAGCATCTTGTTTCTGAAGATCCTCAAGCTTCCTCCCTTGACAGGCAGACTCTAGAAGACCTGAAAAGATCTGATATGCTGATGAAGGAAAGAATGGATAAGCAGGACAACAAAATTGATGCAATAGCAAGCATGTTAACCCAGCAACAGGAAACCAACACCCAGATCAAGAGCATGTTGGAGGCTTTGTTCACACGTCTACCTCCTCCTTCTTAGATTTTCCTTGTTTTTATAACTTGTTTATCTGTAATATTTTTACATTGTTTTGAACTTATCATTGCTTCTGTTTTTTAATATAAATGCATTTTGACTCTGATTATTTGTGCTTTTTGATAACTGACAAAAAGGGGGAGAAAAGAATGATATTTTTCAATAACGGATTACTGAGACATAAGTCTCAAACATTCTGATCTATTTAAATTTTTTCTTCTGAAAAGCTTACATGTACAAAACTCTTGGGAAAGATACAGTAAAGTTCTGATGCTCAAAGACTCATGGAATTAAAGGGAAGTAATCAACTCAGGGGGAGTTTTTCTCTTCTTAATTCTATACTTTTTATTCTTTATTCTTAATTGAAAAATCTGGTTTTTGTCATCATCAAAAAGGGGGAGATTGTTAGAACATAGTTTAATTCTACAACCCTTGATTAGAGTTTTGATGATAACAAAATACAAAGAATAAATAAATTGTAAGATTTATATATAAGACAAATATGCTTCTTAAAATTATGTCTTGTTTATACAGAATTTCTGATGGAATCAGCATCAGCATCAGTAGCATCAGAAGATCAGTAATAGGTCAGCATCAGATGATCAGTAACATGTGCTACACGCTGAAGCTACCAGATCATACGCTAAAGCCTGATGACCAGAACCTACGCATAAAACACTCTGACTCTGATCAAAGATCTTTACCAAGTCATCAGCACTCAGAAGTGTCAACATAAGTTTAAAGCAGAACACTCTGAAGCGTTACTATGTATTCCAGACAGAATTAATTACCAACGGCTTTATTCAAGACAAGATCTTCTCAAAAAGGAAAGAGCGTTATTATCATTGAAAGTTCTTTATGGAAAACAACGTATCTTTGCATTGGCTATATAAACAAGTCTGTGTGAGAAAAGACTACGCACATAATACGCACGCACTCATAATTTGCAAAGCCTTCAACACCAAGCTTACTCAAATGCTTTGGCAAATTCATCTTTATTCTAAGCTTAAATTGTGTATTATCACAGTTGTGATATAGTGTTTTAATAGAAAACGTTAACACATTCTTTGTTCATACTATTTGTAAAAGATTTCCTTGAGATAAACCGGTTTGTGGTTATACTCAAGAAGGCTTTAACAGTTGTTAAAGTGGCTGTGTAATACTTTGAATATAGTGGATTAAGACCTCGTTGGAGAGAGGCGAAATCACCTTGACGGGTGGACTAGAGTAGTTTGAGATTAAACGAACCAGGATAAAAATACAGTGTTGTCTAAGCATTTTGATTTAAGTTTTACAATTCAACCCCCCTTCTTGTGTTTTTCACATCTTCAATACTAACTTCTCCGTGCACTATCCTCTTGGAACCATCAAAGGCCCTTACTATGATGTTGCTAGGTTTCAAGATGAATCCCTTGCAATCCAGCCGATCGAGGGCATTTTTGGGCAAGACATTCAATGATGAACCGGTATCCACCAAAACATGGGCAAGTGTGGTGCCCATGCATTCAATGGAAATATGTAAGGCATCGTTGTGCTTCCTTCCCTTAGAGGTTAAATCAACATTGGAAAAGCCCAATTTGTTATCAGTAGTTAGAATGGACACACAATCTTCAAATTGGTCGATGGAGGTCTCCTGGGGCACGTGAGCAGTCTTAAGAAACTTTACCAAGGCTTTGGCGTGAGTTTTAGAGCACAAAAGTAAGGATAACAATGATATCTTCGAGGGGGTCTTACCCAATTGTTCTACAATGTTGTAGTCACTTTTCTTGATTATCTTTAGGATTTATTCTATTTCTTTTCTAGAAGCTTCAAGGATGACTTCGGGACGTTCTCTTGCTTGGGTAGGCTCAACCAAAGCCTCTTTACCCCTGGTATCAGCAGTAGGGATAACAGCAGGAGTATCACTGGCGATGTCGGTAGGAGTGGAAGTAGTGATGATCACAGGAGTAGCAACGGTCTTTGGAGAAATCTTAGGTGAGAAGACTCTTCCACTTCTTGTTATTTTGCTGGTTCCAGTGATGTTACCGATATCAGGATCAATATATCTCGCAACTTCATTTGTGACAGCCAACTGATCTTGCTTCACGCCGTAGTAATAAACGTCAGCCTCATAACTCTAGGGAACAACTTTATTTGAGGAGTATGGTATTGGTCTTGGCATAGTGATGATCAATGGTGCAGATCTAGGAGCAGATGTAATCTTGACGGGTCTTTTGGTGGAGACCCTAGGAGGATTGTCGGAAATGGTGATTATCGAAACATCTTGATAAGAGCTTTTGATAAGAGGTAGCTTTTCAAATAGGTTTTATTTACTAGTCATCAGGCGTTAGACGCCTATCTTTAGTAACAAACAACCGTTCGACAGAGATTTGCAAAGGTGGCAATTTTCATCGCAACCTGGGAACAAGCCAGCATGCAGTAGATTTTTTTAACGGTCAACAGAGGAGTAACCAAGTTATTAATGGAGGAAACAAAACGATCATCATCAATGGCATTGATACCTTGGCCATGTCTGGCCATTGGTGCCGTTATTACATTAGGCGTTTCTGGGGACTCAAATTCAAGCTCCTTCGCATCGATAAGGTCTTGCACCATATTCTTTAAGGCCCAACAGTCATTTGTATCGTGCCCGGGGCTTCCAGAATGATAGGCACATCGGGTGTTCGGGTTGTTGCGAGGATAAGCAGTAATGGGGTTCTTGGGAGCTTCCTTTAAAATTTCCAGATTGGTCCTTCGAAGGTGTGGCAAAACTTGAGACATGGTCATGTTAATCCGGGTGAATCGTCTCATGGGCGCTTCTGGTTTGCGCTGATAATTTCGCTGTTGATTTGGTGCAGGATTAGAAACCATGACAGACCCTACTGCCGGACGACGGTCAGTTTTATTTTAATTCCTATGGTCATACGCAACACTTGAAGGGGTGAAAAACACAAGAAGGGGGGGTTGAATTGTAAAACTGAAATCTTAAAGCAATTGACAAGATATTTTTATCCTGGTTCGTTTGATCTCAAACTACTCCAGTCCACCCGTCAAGGTGATTTCGCCTCTCTCCAACGAGGTCTTAATTCACTATATTCAACTGAATATTACAGACTGCTTTAACAACTGCTAAAGCCTTCTTGATTCAAACCACAATCCGGTTTGTCAAGGCAACACTTTCTTACAAAGGTACAAAACAAATGTGTGTGAATGTTTTCTACAAAACTTTATCACAACTGTGATGTATACACAAATGAAGCTTAGAAACTTAGATTGCTAAACACTAATGGAGTATCAGAGTTTGTGGTTTAGCAAAACTGGTAGATGAAGATTATTGTTCAGCTTTTTGCGTGTAGATAATTGGAGAGCATTAGCCATTATAATCTTCGAAGCCTTGTTTATATAGCACTTGAGAAGATGAACGTTGAATGCAATATTCTTGATTCAATGCTAATAACAAGCTTTCCTTTTTGAGTAGATCTTGTCTAGAATGATGCCGTTGGAATTAATTAGCGTTCAATGCACAGTACCGTTGCCTCTTCAATGCACATTCTGGCTTGGCTCATTCTGATTCTGCTTCGCTGCTGATGAACTATTTGATTCTGTATCAGAGTGTTTACGCGCAGTTCTGTTCATCAAGCTTCAGCATGTACAAGAGTTGATCATCTGATCTTGACGTTCTGATTCAGCAACTTCTGATGCTGGTGTATCAAATCAAATTCTGATGCTGAAGAAGTGATCTTGCTTATTTTAATCAGCGTATCTGCAAGTCAGAGCATAGTAATTTTAGGTAGCATATAGTTCAAACATGAAACATATAAATACTATATCTTTTCACTTTGTTATCATCAAAACTTAAATATAGGGTACTAGATTCAAACATTGTTCTAACAATCTCCCCCTTTTTGATGATGACAAAAACTAGATATTTTAAATAAAAAAATAACGTGAAAAGGTATCTAGGAAATGTTTCAGAGTTAAGAAGTAAGGAGAAATCAGAGTTAAGAGATACTCCCCCTGAGTTTGTTACTTCCCTTTGATATACGTGTTCTTCAGGATCAGATCTTTTTCTATCTTTGAGCATCAGATTATAGGTCTTTGACTTATCAGAGAGCAGAGCTTCAGAGCTTTTCCTGTCAGAGCTTTGCTTCGGATCAGAGTGTTAGGTCGATCAGAACTTCATATTTGATCAGAGCAACATGAGCTTCTACATTTTGATCAGAGCTTCTAGCTTCTAGTCTTCATAGTGTTCAGGAGCTTCCTTGTGCCTGTAGACTTAAAAACAAAACAGAAAAACATTTCAAGTAATAGAGTTAGAATGTTTGAGAATTTCTGTCTAGTTAGCCGTTATTGATTTTAAATATCATTCTTGTTCTCCCCCTTTTTGTCAGCAATCAAAAAGTGTTGGTGATGTGCTAAAACAATTTAGATCAGAAAAACAAATTATATTAAAATAGTTCATAATTAGAGCAAAAGAACATTACAAAACATAGTCAAAACAGTACATCAGAAAATGAAGAAAACATAGAGAATGTCATGCATGAAAAAAAATTTAAGGTTGTGGGGGCATGCGTGAGAACAGGCTTTCCAGCATCGCTTGAATCTTTTCAGAAGTTTCATTCTGCTTCTGAACCATGTTGACAACAGTGTCAATCTTGCTGTCCTGTACATCCATTCTTGCTTTCATCTTCTGATCATTCTCTTCCATCCGCTGCTGTAGACGCAAGTCATTCAACCTTAATTCTTCCAGAGCCTGCCTGTCCAAGGCAGCTGGAGAAGGGTCAGAAGGAGGAAGCTTCTCAGAACTTTCAGCTACATCTTCTGCTGGATTTTCTTCAGCCTGAATGGTCTTGTCTTCTTCTGATGGTTGCACCTGTGCAGCTTGCTCTTTCTCAGACCAGGATTCACTGTCCAGAGGGAGCACAACTTCTTGAGGCAGCTGACTCTCAACTTCTTTCAGCAGCTTGCTGAAGTTCTGTTGAGCCTGCTCATAGTTGACGTCCTGCAGCTTGAGGGCTTCAGCACGTACCCATAGTCTGAACTGTGACCAGAGCTGATCAGAAGCAGCTGGGTCGATCATTCCCGGACAGACTTGCTTCAAAGAAGCAATCCATTGCAGCATACCTGTTTCAAAATTCAAAATACCAGAGCCAACATCTGGTTGCTTTGGTTTGGGTATGGCAATTTTGTGTCTTAGATCAGCAAGACGTTCAAGACTTGTTAAGTCAATGAAGGTTCTGCTGGGGTTTTCAGCGGTTTTCTGAGAGGTTGTTTGTTTTGGAGGAGGGTTATCAGAATCAGAGTCAGATATTTCTATTGGAGTGGTTGGAGTTTTTGGAGGTGTTGATTCCTCTGAAGATGGCAACTGGGGCCTGACAATAGTGGTTCCACATGGCAACTGGATTGCCAGCGGTGAAGGTTGAGGTGAGTGGGGGTCAGAATGATGAGGAGAAGGGGTTTCATAGCGGTGAAACTCTGTTTGTGGTGAAGGTGGATTATTTTCTGGTTGAGGAGGTGGAATCTCTGATTGCTCAGGGATCAGAGGTTCTTCTGTGAGTGGTTGTTGTGATTGTGGTTCTGGTTCTGGTTCTGGTTGATGTTGAATTTCTGGTTCAGGTTGTGGTTCTGGTTCAGGTTGTTGTTCTGGTTGTGGAGGAGGAATATTTAGTGGTTCAGAATGTGGTTGAGCAGAAGCATGTTCACGCTCAATATCAGCTAGCACTCTATCAAGTGCTGGTGTTGTTGAAACAGTTGGTTGTTTGGGAATCTTAGTTCTGGGTCTTCTGAGTAGTAAGGCCTCAGAAGGGTCTTCTGGTATGGTTTCATCAATAGTAGGGATTGGGATTGAAATTATGTGAGAGGTTTTAGGAGGGGCAGCAGATGTTGGAATAGTAGATGAAATTGAAATAGGGGCAGCAGATGAAATACCTCTTTTCTTTGGAGTCTGATGAGATGATCCTTCTGCTTTCCTCTTCTTTGTCTTCTTCTGAGTCACTTCAGGTTGGGGTTGACTCAGATCTTTGATCTTCAACTTTGAGACTGTATCTTCTTCCTTGTATGAATCTGGATACTTGAGAAACATATCAGGTTTGGATTCCATTTCAGAAAATTTTGGGAAATCACTCAGAGGCACTCTTCTGCTGGAGATGTCAGCAGTTGAAGTAGCTCTGGGTTCCTTCTTAATATTTTCTATCAGCTTCATCTTTTTCAGGTTCTTAGCGTTCAGCGGTTTTCCAACAGTTGGTTCAAGGGTGCTCAGCACTTGAGCTTCGCTCAGATAATCTATCAGCTTATTCTCTGTCAGAATATCTGATATGAGCCTTCCAAACGGTATCCAGTCCCTTTTGGTCCTTTCTTCTTCTCTAGTCTCTTTCACACTGGTCTTGAGATGGTTGAACAGAAAGTGTGCCAGATTGATCTTCACCCTCTGATCAATAAAGTAAATCAGAAATTGCTGATCCACGTTTATATAATCAGGAGAACTTGTTGGTTTCCTGTGATTGAAGCATCCAAGAACAATCTTGGCCCATACTCTGCAGTGATCCTTCAGATCCTTAATTTTGCTGCTGGGAAAACCAAGAGTGAAAATGCTGTTGGCTACCACACCTATATCAGGGCATCTGTCAGCCATGTCCACACAACGGACTCCACCACCACTTTGACCGATTAACCTAGCAATGAGGTCTTCAGAAATTACTATCTTCTTTCCCATGACAGAAGAGATGACTAGATGTTTATAAATCTTGGCGTGAATCCAAAATTCCTTGACAAGCTCTGGGAATGTTGGTCCAACCAACCTATCGAAATACCTCTCCCACTTTTGAGCCCTAATTTCTTCAGTTAGGTCAAATCCATTTTCCTTCAAACTTTCAAAGTCGATGATTAACTCAGAGAGAACCTCAAGATTCTTTACCGGTGTGAGAAGAGTTCTGAGGGGCACCTGATATTGTTCAGAGGTTTCTTTCTTCTGATTGCCTGCAGAAATGCTGGAGGATGCCATTGTTCTCACACAACAAAGCTTTGAGAATGATTTGAGAAAAAAAGGTTTGGGAGATAAACTCAGAAATATGCAGAAAATACTTGAATGATTATGAGTAAGCGTAAAGAATAAGAATGAAGGATTAATGTGTTTAAATAGAGTTTTCAAAAATTATTTTGAAAAATTAAACGTTTTTAAGAGAGAGAAAAAATAATGATTGCCATTAACAAGCGTGATTACTTTTCATTAAATGCTTGCTGATTTTGGGGGATTTGAGAAAGATACTTAAAAACGGTTACCAGACATGTGTCTCAATGCACCCAATCAGCGCTTTGCCTTCTCAGAAGCGTGCACGCGTTCTGCTTCAGAGATTTGCTGATGATTGGATGACACTTGTTTGATGTAGTGATCAGCACGTCTGTCTTTGAGATTAGACTCTCAGATCTTTAGACTTGCATCTGATACAATCTGCATGTTCTATCTTTCCGAAAGGAGATTGATCAGAAGTTCACAGTAATATAATTACATTCTGAAGATAAATACATGGAATTAAAACATTTTCATTCTGGGCATACTTTCATGCTGAGATGTTTCAGAATGAAATTAAACCTATCTTCTGAAAGGGGTTTAGTAAAGATATCAGCCCATTGATGGTCTGTATCTATAAATTTCAAGTTTAAAATACCTTTCTGAATATAGTCCCTAATGAAATGATGTTTTATTTCTATATGCTTAGCTCTAG
The DNA here is from genome assembly GCA_948472305.1 of Vicia faba. Lineage (NCBI taxonomy): Eukaryota > Viridiplantae > Streptophyta > Magnoliopsida > Fabales > Fabaceae > Vicia > Vicia faba. The sequence goes on along the minus strand of OX451741.1, from coordinate 815,278,735 downwards.
AATGTAAAATAGGATTCTTACTTAAGCAAATAGCAGAAGTATTATCACAAAGAATAGGAATGTTACTCTCAAAAATCTGGAAGTCTTCAAGCTGACTTTTCATCCAGAGCATTTGTGTGCTACATCCTGCTGCTGCTATGTACTCAGCTTCTGCTGTTGACAGAGCAATTGTTGATTGCCTTTTGCTGGACCACGAGATCAGATTTTCTCCCAGAAACTGGCAGCTTCCAGAAGTACTTTTACGTTCCACTCTGTCTCCAGCAAAATCAGCATCACAGTAGCCTACTAAGCTGTAATCACTAGATTTTCTATAAAACAAACCCAGATTAGTAGTACCTTTCAGATACTTGAAAATTCGCTTAACAGCTGTTAAGTGAGATTCTCTAGGATCTGATTGGAATCTAGCACAAATACATACGCTGAATAAGATATCAGGTCTTGAAGCTGTCAGATAAAGGAGAGAACCAATCATACCTCTGTAGACCTTCTGTTCTACACTTTTGCTTACCTCTTCTCTTTCCAGAATGCACGTGGGATGCATTGGAATCTTTGATGGCTTACATTCTGAGAGGTCAAATTTCTTCAGAAGATCTCTGATGTATTTGCTCTGATGAATGTAAGTTCCCTCTGGAGTTTGATTGATCTGAATTCCTAGAAAGAATTTCAGTTCCCCCATGAGGCTCATCTCAAATTCTGCCTGCATACACTTAGCAAATTTTCTTCCAAGAGAAGGATTAGTAGAACCAAAAATAATATCATCAACATAAATTTGAAGACTAAAATGTCACTCTTAACTGTTTTACAGAATAGAGTAGTGTCCACTTTCCCTCTGGTGAATTCATTTTCAAGCAGAAAGTTACTTAGCCTTTCATACCAAGCTCTGGGAGCTTGTTTCAGACCATACAGTGACTTTTTCAGTTTGAACACATGTTCTGGATGTTTTGTATTTTCAAAACCTGGGGGTTGGTGAACATAAACTTCTTCTTCTATATAACCATTTAAGAATGCACTTTTGACATCCATCTGATACAGAGTGATGCCTCTATTAACAGCAAATGAAATTAAAAGTCTGATAGATTCTAACCTGGCGACTGGGGCAAAGGTTTCTGTATAGTCTATCCCCTCTTGCTGACTATAACCTTGTGCAACCAGTCGTGCCTTGTTTCTGACGACTTCACCTTGTTCATTTAACTTGTTTCTGAACACCCATCTTGTTCCAATGACGTTGAATCCTTTTGGTCTGGGAACGAGATCCCATACGTCGTTTCTGGTGAATTGATTCAACTCTTCTTGCATTGCCAGAATCCAGTCGTTGTCCAGAAGTGCTTCATCAATAGAAGAAGGTTCAATCAGAGACACAAGTCCCATAAGAGTTTCTTCAGAGTTTCTGAAGCTTGCTCTTGTTCTGATTGGATCTTCCTTTCTTCCTAGGATAGTTTCTTCTGGGTGATCCAAACTGCTTCTGGGTAATCTCTTCTGAGGTTGATCAGCAGCAGTTGTAGGATTTCTAGCATTGCTTCTTTCAGACGTTGAAGGAATGTCTGTGTTGAGAGCTTCTGATGACTTGTCTTCAGAACCTGCAAATTCAATTTCTATACCTGCAAGATTTTCATTCTGCTTTGACTTTTTAGAGTCAAGCTTGTCATCAAAACGAACACTGATTGATTCTTCCACAATCTGTGTTTCTGTATTGTATACTCTGTACCCTCTTGAGCATTCAGAGTATCCTAACATAATACACTTCTGTGCCTTAGAATCAAACTTGTTCAAATAATTCTTTGTATTTAACATAAAGCAAGTACATCCAAATGGATGAAAATACGAAATGTTGGGCTTTCTGTTCTTCCACAATTCATATGGAGTCTTTTCCAGAATAGGTCTTATTGAGATTCTATTCTGAATGTAGCACGCTGTGTTTATTGCTTCTGCCCAGAAAGTCTTAGCAACCTTTGTCTCGTTGATCATGGTTCTGGCCATTTCTTGCAATGTTCTGTTCTTTCGTTCTACAACTCCATTTTGTTGGGGAGTTCTAGGACAAGAGAAATCATGCAGAATGCCTTTGTCATTAAAGAATGACTCAAAATCTTTATTTTCAAATTCTCCACCATGATCACTTCTGACTTTAACGATTCTAAGATCTTTTTCATTCTGAACTTGGTTACAGAAGGTAACAAACACAGAGTGTGACTCGTCCTTGTGTCTTAAGAACTTTACCCATGTCCATCTGCTATAGTCATCTACGATTACTAACCCATACTTCTTGCCACTGACTGAAGCAGTTTTAACTGGTCCAAATAAGTCAATGTGCAGAAGTTCTAATGGCTTAGAGGTAGAAACAACATTTTTGGATTTAAAAGAAGGTTTTGCAAATTTGCCTTTCTGACATGCTTCACACAGAGCATCTGAATTGAACTTCAAATTAGGAAGTCCTCTGACCAGATTGAGTTTGTTAATCTGAGATATTCTTCTCATACTAACATGCCCCAATCTTCTGTGCCAGATCCACTGCTCGTTGTTAACAGACAGAAGACATTTTACGTTCTGACTCTTTAGTTCAGAAAGTTTGATTTTGTAAATGTTGTTTTTCCTCTTTCCATTAAACAGGATAGTCCCATCTTTCAGACTAACAGCTTTACATGATTTTTGATTAAAGATTATATCATAACCGTTATCACTTAATTGACTTATGGATAACAGATTATGCATCAATCCATCTACAAGCAGAACATTATTAATAGAGGGAAGATTTCCGTTACCTACAGTTCCAGAGCCAATTATCTTTCCCCTCTGATTGCCTCCAAAGCCAACGTGGCCTCCAGGCTTAAGTTCCAGGCTTTGGAACATATGCCTTCTTCCCGTCATGTGTCGTGAGCAGCCAGAGTCCAGGTACCATGATTGGTGTTTCTGACTTGCTGCTAAAGATATCTGCAACATGTATTATTTTATCCTTAGGTACCCAGATCTTCTTGGGTCTTGATTTGTTAGTTTTACCAAAACTCTGGTTGAATTTTGGTTTCACAGAGTGCTTACTGCTAGTATATTTGATGTCATGTGTGTGACCATACACAAAGTGTGAATTTAGAGGAGTGTGTTTAATGGTTAAATCCATGACATTCTTAGGTGTAGGAACCTTACCTTGGTATCCTATTCCTTTCCTGCCGTTTCTGCTAACTCCATAGATCATTGAAGCCATTCTGCTTCTATCTATGCTTTTAGCAAGGAACTTCTGGAAACTGTGATCATACTCCTTGATGATCTCATCAGCGTTGCTGGGAGTTTCAGAAATTGGTTCCTTCTGAGAGTTTTGTAAAGAGTTTTCTAATTTTGAAATTTTATCTCTCAGCTCAGAGTTTTCCAATTTGAGACTCTCAGACTTATTAGAGTCAGATTCAAGATTCCTTTTCAGGTCTCTGAATTTAGCTCTAATCTGCTGATAGCGTTCCAGAATTTCATTGAGGCTTTCAGCAAGTTCAGCCTTTGTAAAATTAACAGCGAAGTTAGGGAATACCTCTTCTGTGTCTGATTCTGAGTCTGATTCAGAAGCTTCACTATCATCTGGAATGTTAGCCATGAGCGCTATGTTTGCCCTTTCATCATCTGATTCTGAGTCAGCTTCAGACGAGTCAGAGTCATCCCATGTGGCCATGAGACTTTTCTTCTTCTCTCTTCCAAACTTCTTTTTGGGCTTTTCCCTCTGAAGCTTTGGGCAGTCACTCTTGTAGTGTCCTTGCTCATTGCACTCGTAGCAGATGATGTCTTTTGTGTTTGGCTTCTTGCTACTGGAGGAGCCTTCAGATCTTCTGTATCCAGAGGAAGAATCTGTCCTTCTGTATCTGGAAGAAGACTCGTTCTGATCAGATCTTCTGGGATTCCTGAACTTCCTTTGTCTTTGCTTCCACAGTTGATTTACTCTTCTGGAGAGAAGGGAAAGTTCGTCTTCTTCTGATGAGGATCCATCAGATGTTTCTTCAACTACCTGCAAAACTTTAGATTCAGATTTTCTGTTAGATTTTAAAGCTAAAGGCTTACCTTGCTTCTGAGGCTCATCAGCTTCTAGCTCTATCTCATGACTTCTGAGGGAGCTTATAAGTTCCTCCAGAGTGATTTTGTTGAGATCCTTCGCTAGCTTCAGAGCAGTAACCATAGGCCTCCACTGCTTGGGTAAACTTCTGATTATCTTCTTGACATGGTCAGCAGTAGAGTATCCTTTGTCCAGAACTTTGAGACCAGCTACCAGAATCTGGAATCTAGAGAACATAGTTTCAATGGATTCAGATTCTTCCATTTTGAACGCCTCATACTTCTGAATGAGCGCCAGAGCTTTTGTTTCTTTGACTTGAACGTTGCCCTCATGCGTCATTCTGAGAGAATCAAAGATGTTCTTAGCTGTGTCTCTGTTGGAGATCTTTTCATACTCAGTATAGGAGATGGCACTGAGGAGGATGGTTCTGGCCTTATGGTGATTCTTGAAATCACGCTTTTGTTGATCAGTCATTGATTTTCTATCAATCTTCTGACCAGTTGCATTCACAGGGTGCGTGTATCCATCTGTCACCATATCCCACAGATCAGCATCATGTGCTAGAAAGAAGCTTTCAATTCTGTCTTTCCAGTAATCAAAGTTTTCTCCATCAAAGACTGGAGGTTTGCCGCTGAATCTGTCTCTGTCCTCATTGTTGTCATTGCTGAAATGAGAGTTGTTTCCTGCCATTGTGTTTTTCTGACGCTGGATCTTGTACTGACACGGTTAAGTGTTTTAGCTCAGAACCAGGCGCTCTGATGCCAATTGAAGGGGTGAAAAACACAAGAAGGGGGGGGTTGAATTGTAAAACTGAAATCTTAAAGCAATTGACAAGATATTTTTATCCTGGTTCGTTTGATCTCAAACTACTCCAGTCCACCCGTCAAGGTGATTTCGCCTCTCTCCAACGAGGTCTTAATTCACTATATTCAACTGAATATTACAGACTGCTTTAACAACTGCTAAAGCCTTCTTGATTCAAACCACAATCCGGTTTGTCAAGGCAACACTTTCTTACAAAGGTACAAAACAAATGTGTGTGAATGTTTTCTACAAAACTTTATCACAACTGTGATGTATACACAAATGAAGCTTAGAAACTTAGGTTGCTAAACACTAATGGAGTATCAGAGTTTGTGGTTTAGCAAAACTGGTAGATGAAGATTATTGTTCAGCTTTTTGCGTGTAGAGAATTGGAGAGCATTAGCCATTATAATCTTCGAAGCCTTGTTTATATAGCACTTGAGAAGATGAACGTTGAATGCAATATTCTTGATTCAATGCTAATAACAAGCTTTCCTTTTTGAGCAGATCTTGTCTAGAATGATGCCGTTGGAATTAATTAGCGTTCAATGCACAGTACCGTTGCCTCTTCAATGCACATTCTGGCTTGGCTCATTCTGATTCTGCTTCGCTGCTGATGAACTATTTGATTCTGTATCAGAGTGTTTACGCGCAGTTCTGTTCATCAAGCTTCAGCATGTACAAGAGTTGATCATCTGATCTTGACGTTCTGATTCAGCAACTTCTGATGCTGGTGTATCAAATCAAATTCTGATGCTGAAGAAGTGATCTTGCTTATTTTAATCAGCGTATCTGCAAGTCAGAGCATAGTAATTTTAGGTAGCATATAGTTCAAACATGAAACATATAAATACTATATCTTTTCACTTTGTTATCATCAAAACTTAAATATAGGGTACTAGATTCAAACATTGTTCTAACAACACTAACCTCCTTCTTTCCAACGAAATGTTTCTTCACCAAACTTGAGGATGCATCTCTTTGAATTTTGCCGCTTTTTATACCGGCTTCGACCCGCTCACCCGTCATGATTAATTTGGTAAACCCAGATGAAGAACTCCCAATCAGGTGATTGAAAAATGGTCCTGACAAGGTGCCAAGGAACATATCTACTAATTCTCTGTCGGATAGAGGGGGCTGGACTCTGCCTGCGAGATCCCTCCATTTTTGAGCATAGGTTTTGAAACCCTCATCTGTTCCCATAGACATAATTTGTAACTGTGTCCTAGTCGGGGCCAAATAAGCATTATACTGATACTGTTTGTAGAAAGCATCAGCCAACTCTTCCCAGTTACGGACATTAGACCCTTCTAATTGGTAGAACCAATCCAACTGAGTCCCCGATAAGCTCTCCTGGAAGAAATGCACCCACAGATTTTTGTCAATCGTGTAGGGTTGAATTTTCTGACATATGACCTCAGATGTAGTTTTGGGCAAGAGATACCATCATACTTGGAGAAAGTTGGGACTTTGAATTTCTGTGGGATGACAACCCCTGAGATGAGTCCTAATTATTCAAAGTCCAAACCGGGTACCCTTTGAATCTCCATGGCATTCAAATGATCCTCTAGCTGTTTGTATTTATCATCAGCAGGAGGATATTGTTCCTTAGAGTAATCAGGCTCTTCCTCTCCTTAGGATATTGGGTCATTGTTCACTTCCTGCGTCTCGGCTCCTTGATTATATCCTTCACCCGATGATGTTGCAAAGTCCAAAGTTTGCCTGGTCTGTCCTTTAAACCTTCTTCCCATGATCACAACTCCGGTTGGTTTCTTCGTTTTCTTCTTCTTCTCTTTGGATAGCAGAGTCTTCAACTCCTCTTGCCCTTTTGTCAGAGCCATGAGCATTTATTGAAACTGGGCATTCTGCGCCTGAAGATCTTTTACAGTCTGTTCAACATCCATCTCACTGAAATAAACAGTAGAAGGATAAGGTGACCTGTTATGAGAAACCTGTATGATGTCATGATGAATGAAGATGCAATATGCAAATGATTTCAAGGAAATTTAGAGATTTAAACTTATCCAAACCAAAAAAGAACACACGTTATATTAAATAAAACCAAGTTTGAATACATCATGCCTCCTTGGGCATAGAAAGAAAGAAACAAAATACAGCAAAAATTCTTAAGACAAAAAGACCGAACGCATCCTCTTTGGAGCAATGTAGGTATTCAAATTTTTCTCTTCATGAAGCAGTTTGGTGAGCTCTAAAACCTTCTTTTCACTGGCGTAGTACTGGGTTTCAAAGGTGTCTCGCTCTTCCTTTAACTGAATCCAAGCTTTCTGCAGGTCTTCGAAAGAGGTAGGAATGTCCGGATGAAGAACGATGTATGGGACGTCTCCTTCAATAATAGGTTTGATGATGACAGGAAGGATGGAAGGGTAAGGCATTAAGAGATTCTGAGCATGAGCCCGTACCCACTTAAGATAAGGCTCGAGAGGGATAGAGTTTTTATGTCCCAAAGTCCTACTGTCCACCTTGTTCACCATTCCCCAAGCACGTGCAAACCTCTGGCGATAACCTTGATCTTTTTTGTCGTAGTCGAAGACCAAACCCTGAACGAGCATCTCATGAGGGCCGTCTCTTCGGGCATACCCAAACTGACGAAGAGCTAAACATGGGTTGTAGGTGATACCTCCCATAATACCTAGTAGAGGTACATTAGGGAACTCCCCACATCGGTCAATGATAGAAATATCTTCCAAGGATCTCGAGCACCAACGGATATCAGCGTGGGAGAGAGACATCATCCTTTAAGACCAAGTCAATCTTTGCTTGTTCTTCAATGCTGACTGAGGCAGGTGTGAAGTGAACCACTTAGCGAGTAGGGGTATACAACACAAAAGGGTACCTTTTTTCTTCATGGTACGTGTATGAAGGCAATGCAAGATGTCTCCTAGCAAGGTGGGTATAGGATTGCGAGAGAGAAAGACTTTGATGGAATTAACGTCTATGAATTGGTCCGAGTTAGGAAACAGAACCAAACCATAAATGAGGAGAGCTAGCACGTCTTTGAAAGCTTGGAAATCCATGTCATCCCAGAATGAACAAGCTTTTTCCAATAGAAACTTAGCTAAAAAACCTTTAACCCCACTTCTTGTCTCCCAATTGGCTATGACGTCGGCCCTCTTCACATGTAAAGCTTTGGCGATGACATCAGGCTTTGGAATCCCTTCTAGACCGGTGAACGGTATCTGATTAAGCACGGGAACTCCTAAGAGCAGAGAAAACTCTTCTAGTGTAGGTACCAACTGATAGTCCGGGAAAGTGAAAAATGATGTACGGGATCAAAGAATTGGAATAGTATACACATCATCTCTTCTTGGAAGTTGGATGTAGCCAAATTGAGGAGTCGACCATACTTCTTGGTAAAAGGAGAATCCCCAGGAACTCTTGAATCTAGCTCTTGAAGTTGAGGATGTGCTTTTACAAAGCTGATTCGGATGGTGTTTCTTCGGAGAGAATTCATATCCTACAAAACAAAAACAAAGATAAATTTCTAAATCCTTGAAATGGTTAGTGAGCATGCATATGATGTTAATGATTTTTATGATGTTTATGTACAAGCAAACATATATACACACAACAAATAGATCCTTATGTTTTAGGCTTGCATGAGTTTGTAGTTAAGTACCCTCTTGAAGTCTAGTAGGCTTAACCTTTCCTAGAAATAATGATCAAGTTCTAAAGGATCTCAATATCACCGACCTTTCTCTTAGGCATTGTCTCAGCACAACAATCTTTTCTTACGGTCGAGATATCCCAAAAGTCTAGCCTCAATGAGTGTAGTATCGAGTATCAATCAATTTTCAGCTTTACACCGAAACCGGCTACCTCACTACATCCTAATGGAAAAGTTTGTTCAATTAGGGTTCTAAGGTTAATTAGTGCTTCATGACGCCACTCAGCGGCCCCGTATTCTCCTTGATTTACCACGAGGGATACCGGTACCCACAAATGTGTCACACTAACATAGCCATTGTCTCAACCATATCGGTCTACGTCGTACAGTCTCCACAATCTATTGCTATTTACCTAAAAAGGTTCCCCAAATCCGGGTGGAGGATCAAAGCAAGCCCAATACAAAGAACTAAATATAAAGCACACAAATCAAATAATGAAAGCGAGTAAAGGTGATATATCCCTAAGGTAACCCCACTTTTTTTATTTTTCCCCAGCAGAGTCGCCAGTTCTGTGATACGGTGGGAGAATTGACTTGATGTTTTGCATTTCGATCGCATTTGTACGGATAGCAAGAGTCTCCACCGACTTTTCTTTTATCCAAAAGGAAAGTTAAAAAAGCACAGGAAAGACCTTTCTAGATTATTTCTCGGGTTCGGGGGGTAGATTATGAAAAGGGAAGGTATTAGCACCCTTTTCATCCATGGTTTTCCATGGGCTCTTAGTTACTCGTTTAGATCACTTGCTTTCATTTGACAGTGTGCTTGTGATGTGGGTTTTGAAAGAATTTTGAAAATATAACTTTGTAATGATTCTCATTTCTATAAAAATGCATACGAAGTGTTTGTTTCGAAAATGTTTTCAAGAAAGTGTTTGTGAGATGTGTTTTTAAAAGTGATTTTGAAAAGGGTTTTGTTTGTAATGGCTCTCGTTTCTATAAGAACGCGTACAAAGTATTGTTTTCAAAAGTGTTTCAAAAATGAGAGTGTTGGTGTATAAAATGTTTTTTTTGTGAGAAAGCGAGTAACTGAGAGCGAATCTACCTACTCGAAAGGTCTCAAATGTTCTTTTCTTCCTCCTTTAGATGTTGCTATCTTACCATTGTTTTGGTGAGAAGCCCCATCGTTGGATGTGAAGGGAATGGCGTTGGGACGTTTGTATAGTCATAGAAGGCAATATATGGGATGTTTTAGCAATGTCGTTTTAGGGACTAGATCGTTTACCGAAGGGAACATCGAGGGTCATCGAGGGACTACGATCTCTTATCGAGGGTCTTTTTCTAAAACGCCCATGTTCGAGGGACATGACTTTTTTCCTATAGGCAACAAGTGGAATTACCCTAAGGGTGTATGTGTTCAAATGTGTTTTATTTACATGCATTTAGTCTTTGATTAGGGTGTACTATTTGTTGGTTTTATCTTACCATACATCCTAGTTACTAACATTTGTATAAAGCAATAAAAATGCAGGAAATAAATATCCTACACTATTACAACCATATTGAAAGGCAAGAAAATATAAAGGCAAAAAACAAAAATAAAAAAAAGGAAAATAAGCTATTCGACCCAGGCAGTAGCACCCTTCGACTTGCATCTTCATGGCCCCTTTTGAATCTGCCTTTTTTTTGTTTCCTTCGACTGAGAGCTGGAATCAAGATGGTCACACTTTTCGATTCTGCCTTGAAATCACTGTAGTTCTGCCTTTCGGTTGAGGCCCAGAAGTGACAACATTCATACTTTGCCACAAGCTCCTTGCTGGCCCTTTGTATGCATATTGGGTCTTCAGAGCAAGATTCGAAGGGCTTATGCAAAAGCCAATCGAAGAGTACAACCAACCTGTCTTACAGTCTAAAAATATAGTATCCAGATACAACTACGATCCAGGGGTTAGCATGAAAATTTATGGGTTTCAAAGTCCAATCCATAACTAGACTAAGGCTGATTCTTTTTTGACACACAGACAGTCAGAATCGAAAACATAATCTAGAAATGTCTATGTTTATCCTACAGGTATTCAGAATCAAAGGCTAAAACAGTAGTTTGGAGATGTCTATATTTTTTTTATATTGGCATATGTACATGATATTAAAATAAAATGGACTTAAGCTTGAAAGAAAACTTACCTCTTGAGGTTCTTAAATCGAAGGGAGAGGTATTGGCTTTCTCTTATGGAAAATGAGGGTTTGTTGGGAGTCCCCTGAGGCTAGTCTAGTTACTACTTGGTGAAAGTGGCGATTGGATTGAAAAGGGTGGTATGAATGGGTCAGAAGATATTTTATCATAAGTGATGGAACAAACCTAAAAGCCTATTGTATGATAGTTGGGCGAGTGGGTCGAATGGTGATTTGACGGTCACTTGGAGAATGAATCAGAGGTTTCCTCTTAGTGTGTGTTGTACCCCAAAATTTTCCCTCCCATATTCCTCAAGATATGTCAAGAATCACCTCCAAAAGGTTCAAAATGGCTCAAGGGTTGGACAGTCAAACCACCTCCTAAAGCAGTCAAGTCAAAATTAGGGTTTTGTGTTACATCAAGGTACTTACATCCAAATGGCCTCAAGTTCTTCCCAATGTCTTAATACATTCTCAAGCACCTATATGCCAAGTTTCAAGACTCACAGTGCCAATTTACACGGTCAAAAGCTCCATTTGATCTACAGTCGACTGCAAGGGCAAAATGGTCATTTTACAGTCAAAAGTCAGAATTCTTGGTCAACATCTTATTTTGAGTTCACAATCATCATTTGATCAAGTCTTGATCATGATTTCACAAGAATAGCTCAAAAATCATCAAGGTGTAAAAGTTACTATTTTTTGACAGCAGAAAAGTCAACTGTACCTTGACCAGGGCATAACTCTTTCATGGTTTGTCAGAAAAATTCCATTCAAAGCTCATTTTGAAGAGGATACAATCTCCTACAATCCATCTTCACACTCCAAGATCAAGAAATGCTCTCACAAGAAGTTACAAGTTTTTACATTATAGGTCAATTCCAAAAGTCAACAAAAGTACACTTTGAGTCAAAGGCCATAACTTGAGATTGGTAAATCCAAATGACATGGGACCAAAGGAATTGGTTAGAGGACTTCAAGGGCTTTCCAAAATGTCCAAGAATATGGTCATATGATCAAAATTGAGCAAGTTGTGCATTGGAGAAGTTGGGAAATTTTCATGAATTTGCAAAAGTCAACTATCCTCAAAACTCCAATTTTTGACAAAAGGGCCCACTTTATTCCACTTGATTCAGCCTTGTCATGCCACACACGTGTCCCATGCTTGATTTCATGACCAAACATTTATTTTTCTATTTTATTTAATTTTTATTGATTTAATTAATTTTAAATCTATAATAATTCAAATAAAATCTAAAAATCAATGGAATAGTATCTTTGTGATTTGTACAGCTTTCATATATCATGTGACAACTAACCAATTCGTACTAGGGCTTATTTGTGCATAAAATCTCAGATTTGGCCATATTTGGAAAGTGTGTCAATGGTGAAAAAGTGCAAACCTAATTCTCCCATATACATGGATAAAAGCCCAAATTTTGACCTAGACTGATTGCCATATATGCAAGCAAGCCTCCTAAACCTAATTCACGACCCTAAGAACTGTTAAAACGGCCATACAAAAACTGAAAAATTCTTGGAAAAGTGGGAGATCAAGAACGATATTGGAGGTGTTTTCAGACAAAAAGAAGAACGTAGCTCCCTTCCTTGCCATCCACTGAAGCTAAAGCGATCAAAACCACGTCCAGAAACCCCCTACAACACGCTGTAAGTTGTCTCGAACCTTGCTCTGAACATGGAATCTCAACCTCCAATTCTTGCGCCTTTTCTTTAAAATCTTGGCATGTTTGTGTTTATCATTCAATTTAGAACAATTTGGCATTATTCAATTTTGTTTTTGGAACCTCTAACGTAATACCCGAACCTAGGGTTCCAAGCTTTGTTTTTTAGGCGTTTCTGGTACAGGTACAATCAAGGCCAATCATGGATATATTCATGCTCAGGGAAGAGGGACGATCACATTGATACCCTTAGTGTACGTTTATATGACCTAGAAGAGATTTTAGGAATGAGCCACGGAACCTCCTGCGGATAAAAATCCACAGGTAATAAAACTAGGAATTTGGAGAAGACGACCACACGTCGCTCTCCTATTGGCTCCTTTGAAAATCGCGCGCTTTTATTTTTTTTTCCAGGCATAATAATTGTTTTGCTAATATATTCATTATTGTCTAATCCACTAACGAATGACGCAAATTGGTTGAGTGGCTGGGCGTTGGCTTGTGAACATTGGGGCCTGGGTTCGAGTCCCAGGTCCCCCAAAACAATTATTTGATTTTTTTCTGCAGGTGATCCCTTGTACTCTCCAACGCGTGATCCACCATACACCTCAGAGATCCACATGCCAAGTGGCTCCTGGCCAAATCTGAAGGCCAGGATTGAAGGACTATCATACTCCCTGGTCAACATACGTGTGGACGATCCAGAAAAGTCAAAAAGGCTTGCAGCAATTGGGCCTTGAGAATTCCAAATACACCTCCAAAGTTGGCCCAACACCCCCTGGGTTTGCCTTTTATTTTCTTTCATTTATATTTTTTTTTATTTACTTGATTTATTTTCTTGATTTAATTACTAACAAAATAGTTAACATTTTCATAATAAAAATCAAAAAATACAAAAACATTATTTTTATTAAATTCATCACTTTTATTATTTTTGTAAATAAATAATTTAATTGATTTAGTTTTTTTAATTAGGCATAATTTTAACCTTTTTTCACAAAATAAAATTAACATCGAATATTAGGGGTTTATTTATTTATTTATTATTTTCTTAAACATTCAAAAACCAAAAAATATTTCTTTCTATTAATTAATTAGTTTAGGCTTAATTTAATTAAATACACAAAAATAGCAAAAATCTCCTTCTTTCTCAAAAAAGGGTCAAAACCCTAAAAACTCTCCGATTTAATTTTTTTTTCTCGCGTGTGTGATTATTCTTGATTCATATTTTGATCCATATAATTGTATTTGCTCCGAGGATGTAATAGCTTTAATTAGGACCCTTTTTTATCGCTTTCATTTAAATTCCCGCAATTTACTTTTTCAAGGGTTTGTTTTTGGCGATGTAAATACCCGACGCCTTGTAATAGCTTAGTTTTATTTTCCGCAACTATTAACCACTAGATGTATGCTAACTAGGCTATGCATGACAAGACTTATCTTGAAATAAAATTAATCGTAGCTCACCATAACATGTACAAAGATAACATAACTGAAACCTGACACACTTGCACATGCCACTCCTAGGGACGCCTCACTTGGTTGCCTCGACGTGGTCATTGAGTATAGGGTGTTTTAGAGGTTGCCCTCCTGTCTAAAGATCAAAGTTGCCTCGAAACGATTGCCTCGATAAAAAATGATCTAAGACATTAGGGTTACCGCTAAGGCGTCCTACCATTGCTTTAGTGACCACATGTCCCTTTAATCGAATTGACCCGAAAAGTCCAACGACGGGGCTACCTACTTCTCAATAGTGGGATAACACTGTCTAAAGGACATTTACACAACTTAATTTCTTTTGACTAGGTAGAGGTTCTCAGGTACTTGCTCTTTCAAAATAAAAATACTTTTCGCACTTACACTTTTTCAAACAAAGTCTTCAAACAAACACTTCATACACTCTTGAGGACAGATACAAGAGTTAAATCAGAGTTTTCGAACAAAACTTTTTCAAAACCCACAAACACAAGAAAAGCAAAAAACCTTTTGAAAACATAGTGAGCAAGTACCTAAGAGCCCGTGGATAACCACGGATAGAAAGGGTGCTAACACCTTCCCTTTCTATAATCGACCTCCCTAACCCGAGAAACATCTTGAAAAGGAATTTTGATGTGCTTTTGTCCTTCCTTGTTGGAGAAAATAAAAGACGGTGACGACTCTTGCTTACCGCGACATTTTGCGAAAACAAACGCAAACACGAACCAGCATTCCAAAACAGTCAGTTCTATTTCCACCGATCACAGAACTGGCGACTCTGCTGGGGATATTAATAAGTGAGGTGTACCTTAGGATTAGATCACTATGTTTTCAAATGTATGCCTTGTATGCTTTAAACTTTGTGGGCTTGTATTGGAGTTTTATAGATCCTAACCAGGATCTGGGGGTACCCTTTTAGGTAAGTAGCAATAAACTATGAGGGACCTGTCCGGCGTAGACCGACACGGGTGAAGCAGTAGCTACGTTGGTGTGACACCTTGGTCTGTACCGATATCCCTTGTGTTGGAACAAGGAGAATATGGGTCTTCTGAGGAGTCATTAAGCACCAACTGACCTTAGAACCTTAAATTGACCAACTTGGCCATAGAACAGTAGCAATATGCTACACTCATTGAGACTAAAATCTCACGATGGTTCCAGCTGCAAGAAAAGGTTGCCAAACTGGAATTATGACCGATTGAGGGTAGTCAATGATATCGAGATCCTCTAGAACCCGGTTACTATTTTCTAGGACAGGTCTTAACCAACTGAAATTGAAAGAGGGTACTACCTAAACTCCATGCTAGCCTAAAATCTAAGGGCTCTCTGTGTGACTTGTGTGCCATCAAACTTGAACTACTTGCGCATTCTTGTTATCTGACATCATGAGTTCCTTGCAGGTTTTATTTACAGTCCTTATCCAACAATTTGGATTTATTGCAGGGCTTACTTACATCACCTCACACTTTTGCTTAAACGCATGGCATACACATCATAACATCATACCATAGCATCTTCCTTAACCATTTCAAGGATCTCAAGGGCTTGTGATGCAGGTTAGGATAAATCAATTGTCCAGCAAAGGGGATTTATTTTCCTCTAGCCAATGTCATCTAGAAATCAAAACATGATGACTTGAGTCAGGGGCTATGACCCACTCGATATGGTGAGCTTGACTCTTGAAGAAGGACTCTCAGCAACATGAAGTTCCTTCAATCAAGCTACCAGATTCAAATTCTAACAGTTTCTTGTTTACCCCGCGAGATCCTTGAAAACATTGCATACATATATCATACATATCATTGCATTATAGGTTCCATTACAGGTCTCTTATCTTCTTTGCTGTTTATTTCAGCAATCATCATGTCTACTGAACCTTCCACTGAACAAGCTATCAAGGCCCTCCAGGCCCAGAACGCCCAGTTCCAAGAGTTGGTTATGAGCCTAGCCCAGGGTCAACAGGATTTGAAGACTGATTCTGAAAGAGAGGAAGAAGAAGAAGAAGAGGACCGTCTTGTTCAACACTGGACGCAGGTTTGGAAATGGACTGCAAAACGAAGTTGATCTGGCTACCTCATCTGTAGGGAAAGACAGTCCACAAGACAGAAGGGTTCCTAGCCCCGTGGTCTCCGACAACGAGACAGATTATGATGAAGAACAGTACCCTCCTGTTGAGGATAGGTACAAAAAGTTGGAAGACCGCTTGAGCTCTATGGAGATACAGAACGTGCTTGGGCTGGACTTTGGAGACCTATGTCTATCTTCTGGGGTGGTGATTCCCCATAAGTTCAAGGCACCTGCTTTTGCCAAATATGACGGAGCCTCCTGCCCAAAGCTGCACCTCCGGTCATATGTAAGGAAGATCCAACCTTACACTGCTGACAAGAATTTGTGGATCCATTTCTTTCAAGATAGTCTTTCAGGGGCTCAACTTGAATGGTTCTATCAGCTGGATGGAGCCAGTATCTGTACCTGGGAGTTTTGTGCTACTGCGTTCTATAAGCAGTATCAATATAATTCCGACCTCGCTCCTACGCGTACCCAACTCCAGGGTATGTCAATAGGGACGGGTGAAGGATTTAAGGAGTATGCTCAAAAGTGGAGAGACCTTGCCGGAAGGGTGCAGCCACCTTTAACTGATCGTGAACTCGTCGATATGTTTCTGGGGACCCTGTCTGGTCCATTATTTAATCATTTGATTGGAAACTCTTCAGTCGGGTTTACAGACCTTATCTTGACTGGGGAGAGAATTGAAGTTGACATCAAAAGTGGGAAGATTCAAGAAGCTACACCTTTTGATGCTAAAAAAAAGCCTTACAGTGGGACGAAAGAGTCCAATGCTGTGTACTGTCAAAAGAGTCGTCGGGACCAACACGTAGGGGCAGTCTTGATCTCTGGTTCTGCGTCACACCGACAACAGCAAAAGGGAAATGAACGAAGGCCAGACGAGCCTAAAAGACAGTTCACCAACATCAACATGCCATTGTCACAAGCATTGCAGCACATGTTGAAGATGAATCTTGTTGTACCCCAAAATTTTCCCTCCCATATTCCTCAAGATTTATCAAGAATCATCTCCAAATGGTCCAAGATTGCTCAAGGGTTGCACAGTCCAACCATCTCCTAAGACAGATGAAATTAGGGTTTTGGCTCTTTCAAGGAATTTGAGGTTTTCATTGTCTCAATAAAGTCTCATGTGCCCATATACATTCTCAAGCCCCTACATGCCAAGTTTCAAGACTCACAGTACCAATTTGCACAGTCAAAAGCCTCATTTGACCTACAGTCAACTGCAAGGGAAAAATGGTCATTTTGCAGTCAAAAGTCAGAATTTTTTGTCAGCATCTTATTTTGAGTCCACAATCATCATTTGATCAAGTCTTGATCATGATTCCACAAGGATAGCTCAAAAATCATCAAGATGCAAAAAGTTACTATTTTTGGACAGTAGAAAAGTCAACTGTATCTTGACCAGGGCATAACTTTTTCATGGTTTGTCAGAAAAATTCCATCCAATGCTCATTTTGAAGGGGATGACATGTCCTACAAACCATCTTCACATTCCAAGTCCAAGAAATGCTCTCATAAAATGTTATCAATTTCTACATTATAGGTCAATTTCAAATGTCAACAAAAATGCACTTTAAGTCAAAGGCCATAACTTGAGATTGGTAAATCCAAATGACATGGGACCAAAGGAATTGGTTAGAGGACTTCAAGACCTTTCCAAAATGTCCAAGAACATGGTCATATGATCAAAATTGAGCATGATATGCATTGGAGAAGTTGGGAAATTTTTGTGCATTTGCAAAAGTCAACTTTGATCAAAACACCTTGTTTTTGCTAATGGGCCTCAAATCTCTTCTTGAAACTTCATCCATGGCCTATGCACGACCCATCAAGCTTAATGGAATTTATTTTCTTATTTTTATTAATTAATTGGATTTTTAATTGATATTAATTCATTTAATTAATTTAAATTGTAGGAAAATACAAAGATTTGATTTTTCAATCTTTTTGTGAAGCAAATATGGTCAAGATATGCTGGCAATTTCGTGTACAAATCAAAGATGCAAAAATCTCCAAAATTGGCAACTTTTTCCAATCATGAAAATGCAAAAAGATTTGATTTTCAATCAAATATTCAATCATCAATTCAATGGATTTTGGCTCAAGATTGTGACCTAATTTCATTCCTCTATAAATATGCAAGCCAACCCTGATGCACACACGTGAAGAAAGCTGCAGAAAAGCCATAGCCATATTGATAAATTTCAAGAAAAACTCAAAACTGATTTTCATATTCCAGGACAATTCAAGGCATTTTATTTATTCTAACACCTTGCAGGAGTTCCCAGGAACGTGTGGCAATCAAATTCACACACTAAAGCTCAAGGAATCGTCCTAAACAGAACCACAGTTTGAAGCTTTTTTTAAAAATCGTAACTCTTAATTCATGAGCATTTAACGTGATTTTTTTATTGTTTTACATTACTAGTAATCATATGAAGCTAATGGCATAAGTCAATTGAATTATAATGCACAGAATCACAAGATGCCATGGTTGAATTTTAGGGTTCATGAGCTTTGAAATTGGGGATTCCTAAACCAGGAAAAATTAGGACTCCTAAGATAGATGGTTGGAATCGTTGAACCAAGACGAACAAGACTGACTATTCGCGAAATATTTATATTAACCACAGTTCTATTCACTATTTTTCGTCACTGTAGTTTGTGGGGGTTAAAAACCCCCGCTATCTAATGTTTGTTTTACAGGGCAAAGGAAGAAGACGAGGACATGTTAATGTCCCATTGGTCAGTTCAAAAAAGGCGCGTGTGTTTTTGTTTTTACAACATATGGATTAATTATCTAATATAATGATTACTTGTTATTTTAAATATGAATGAAGCATGATGGTGGAGTGGTTAAGGCATTGTCTTGGAAGCATTGGGACCTGGGTTCGAATCCCAGGTCCCCCAAACGCTTATATTATTTTTCTTAACATGATCATATGCAGGCTTCCAAAGGTGATCCACCATGTACCTCACTTATCAACACTCCAAGTGGCCACAAACTTGCATCTAATGGCCATGAGATGATGGTCACCGTACCCCTCAGTCAATGCATGCGTGGACAATCTCAAAAGTCAAAGAGGCTTGCATGTTGTTGGGCCTGGAAATTGCTAACGTACCTCCTAATTAGGCCAGCACCCCCTGGGTTCATTCTCTTTTCTTTTATATTTTTTTCACTTAAATTGTTTTTTTTAATTATTATTATTATTATTTAATTAACTCACAAATTAATTTTTTTCATAATAAAATTCATAAAACTAAAAATGTAATATTATTATTGTTATTATTATTTATTAATTTCACCTTTAATTTATTATTTTTGTAAATAAATTCTAATGTAATTAATTTAGTTAATTACGTTCATTTTGACTTTTTTCACAATAAATAAAATTAGCATAGAATTAGGGTTTTGACAATTTTAATCATCTTTTTATTTTATTTTATTTTCCTTAAAAACATAAAAATATTTCTTTTTAATTAATTAATTAGTTTTAGGTTTAATTTAATTCATTAAATTCCAAGACTTCTTTCTTTCTCAAAAAAGGGTCAAAACCCTAAGGACTTCTCCGATTCAATTTCTCTCGCGCGCATATTTTTTGATTCATATTTATGTAATTGCTCCGAGGATGTAATAGCTTTAATTAGGACCTTTTTATCGCTTTTATTTATTTTTCCGCATTTATTTTCAAGGGTTTGTTTTTGGCGATGTAAATACCCGACGCCTTGTAATAGCGTAGTGTTATTTTCCGCAACTATTAACTGCTAGATGTATGCTAACTAGGCTATGCATGACAAGACTTCTCTTAAAATAAAATCAATCGTAGCTCACCATAACATGTACAAAGATAACATAACTGAAACCTGACACACTCGCACATGCCACTCCTAGGGTACGCCTCACTTGGTTGCCTCGACGTGGTCATTGAGTATAGGGTGTTTTAGAGGTCGCCCTCTTGTCTAAAGATCCAAGTTGCCTCGAAACTGTTGCCTTGGATAAAAAGGATCTAGGACATTAGGGTTACCTCTAAGGCGTCCTACTATTGCTTTGGTGACCACATGTCCCTATAATCGAATTGACCCGAATAACTCCAACGAAGGTGCTACCTACTTCTCAATAGTGGGATAGTACTGTCTAAAGGACATTTACACAGCTTAATTTCTTTTGAGTAGGTAGAGGTTCTTAGATACTTGCTCTTTCAAAAAAATAAAAATACTTTTCGCACTTACACTTTTCTGATAAAAGTTTTCAAACAAACACTTCAGACACTCTTGAGGACAGATACAAGAGTTAAATCGAAGTTTTCAAACAAACTTTTTCAAAACCCACAAACACAAGAAAAGCGAAACATTTTTGAAAACATAGTGAGCAAGTATCTAAGAGCCCGTGGATAACCACAGATAGAAAGGGTGCTAACACCTTCCCTTTCTATAATCTACCTCCCGAACCCGAGAAACATCTCGAAAAGGAATTTTTCTGTGCTTTTGTCCTTTCCTTGTTGGAGAAAATAAAAGACGGTGGCGACTCTTTCTTACCGCGACGTTTTGCAAAACGCAAACGCGAGCCAGCATTCCAAAACAGTCAGTTCTATTTCCACCGATCACAGAACTGGCGACTCTGCTGGGGACTTTATAAGTGAGGTGTACCTTAGGATTAGATCACTATGTTTTCAATTGTATACCTTGTATGCTTTAATTTTGTGGGCTTGTATCGGAGTTTTATAGATCCTAACCCGGATTTGGGGATACCCTTTAGAAGTAGCAACAAACTGTGAGGGAACTGTGCAGGGTATACCGACATGGTTGAAGCAGTTGCTACGTTGATGTGGCACTTTGGTGAGTACCGGTAACCCTTGAGTCAAGTCAAGGAGAGTACGGGGCCGCCGCGTGGTGTCGTGAAGCATCAACTGACCTTAGAACCTTACTTGACCATCCTGGCCTCTTTAGGGGTAGTGAGATGACCGACTTTGGTGCAGTCCGAAGTTGGTAGATAATCGATACTACACTCATTGAGGGTTGTTTTCTTGGAATATTTTGGTCGCCAGTTAAGTGGCTAAATCAAAACAATGAATATAGAAAACAATCCAATGATATTGAGCTCCTTAGAACCCGGTTACTATTCATAGGACAGGTTTTGAGCACACTAACTTCAAGAGGGTAGTACCTAAACTTCATGCTGGCCTAAACTCTAAGGGTTGTCTGGTGTGACTTGTGTGCCTTTACCATGTTTGCCTTTTGTGAATACTTGTGGTGTGCCTTTATCATAACATCATAACATCATAAAGCATCATGTGCATTTGCTAACCACTTCAAGGGTTCGAATCTTCATCTTTGTTCTTGTTTTGTAGGACATGGAGTCTCTCCGCAGAAAAAAAATTCAGGTCAACCTTGTAAGGATCCCTCCTCAGCTCAAGGAGCTGACATCCAGGATTCCCGAGAGCTCTCCCTTCAGTGAAAGACATGGTAGACTACTCAGCTTGGTCAACACCAACATTGAAGAAGATATGATAAAAGTTCTCTTCCAGTTCTTTGACCCCCCGCACCACTGCTTTACATTCCCTGATTATCAATTGGTACCTACTTTGGAAGAGTTTTCTCAACTTCTGAAAATTCCTATTCTTAGTCAACTACCATACAACGGTACGGAAAAGGAACCAAAACTTGAAGAGGTTGCTCAAGCATTACGTCTGCAACCATCTGACATCAAGGGACATTGGGAAATCAGAAGTGGTATTAATGGATTCTTGGCAAAGTTCCTGTTTGAGAAAGCACAAAAATTTTGGAATTCTCTCGACCTACAAGCCTTTGAAGAGATTGTGGCACTCCTTGTATATGGGTTGGTGTTGTTCCTGAATCCTGATCAACTTATAGATATAAATGTTGTCAAGATTTTCATGTCCAGGAATCCCATACCTACATTTCTTGGGGACATCCTCCACTCATTTTACACTCGAACAATGAGAAAAAGAGGTGTTCTCATGTGATGCACTCCTCTCCTGGAAAGGTGGTTTATTTCGCACCTTCCACAATCAGTTTTGAAGAACGAGCGGGGTTTAAGGTGGTCACAACGGCTGATGACCCTCACACATTCTGGTATACATTGGTGTTCTCGGTCCAGAGAAAATGTCACTATCATTGACCGTTGCGGAGAATTTCCTAATGTTCCTTTACTTGGAATTAGAGGAGGCATCACTTACAACCCCTGTTTAGCTTTGAGGCAATTTGGATATGCTCGGAGGGATGGCCCTCATGACATGCTGATTCCTGACATAGTTTTTGACTTCGACAACGATGCGCAAGGACTTCGCCAAAGGTTCATCAGAGCTTGGAGGATGCCTAACAAGGTAGATAGTAAGACACTGGGGCACAAGAATTCCATCCCCCTTGAGCCTTACCTCAAGTGTGTACGAACCCGCTCCCAGAAGCTTATGATGCCATATCTTCACATTCTCCCCGTGATCAAAGAGCCAGTTATGGAAGGAGAGGTTCCATACACCATCCTACATCCTGACATGCCAACATCATGGGAAGAAATGCAAAAGAGCTGGATCTAACTCAAGGAAGAGCGGAATTCTCTTGAAGCCAGTTTACATGCCAGCGAGAAGAAGGTCTTGGAGCTCACCCTCCTACTTCACGAGGAAAAGACTCTCAACACTTACATCGCTCCAAAGAGGATGCACAGTGTATTTTGGCATTAAGTATTTTGTAATATTTCGCCCATGAGGCACTGATGTACTAAACAAATTACTTCTTAATATGACGTGTGTTCCTTTTTTGTTTACAACGAATTTGAATTTTCGAAACCTTGAATGCATTGCATAAATCATACGCATTTCATGCCATCATATGCATAACAGGTACACTTTTTACAGGTCACTTATCTTCTTCGCTGTTTATTTCAGCAATCATCATGACTTCTGAACCTTCCACTGAACAAGCTATCAAGGCACTCCAGGCCCAGAATGCCCAGTTCCAAGAGTTGGTTATGAGCCTAGCCCAGGGTCAACAGGAGTTGAAGGCCCTGATTCTGAAGAAGAAGAAGAAGAGGATCGTCTTTTTCAACACTGGACGCAGATTTGGGAATGGAGTACAAAATGAGGTTGATCTGACTACTTCCTCTGTAGGGAAAGACAGTCCCCAAGAGAGAAGGGTTCCTAGTCCCGTGTTCTCCGACAACGAGACAAATTATAATGATGAACAGTACCCTCCTGCTGAGGACAGGTACAAACAACTGGAGGACCGCTTAAGTGCTATGGAGATTCAAAATGTGCCCGGGTTGGAATTTGGAGACCTAGGCTTATCTTCTGGGGTGTTGATTCCCCATAAGTTCAAGGCACCTGCTTTTGCAAAATACGACGGAGCTTCCTGTCCTAAGCCGCACCTCGAATCGTATGTAAGGAAGATCCAACCTTATACAGCTGACAAGAATTTGTGGATCCATTTCTTCCAGGATAGTCTTTCAGGGACTCAACTCGAATGGTTCTATCAGTTGGATGAAGCCAGTATTCGTAACTGGGAGGACTTGGCTACTGCGTTCTATAAGCAGTATCAGTATAATTCCGACCTCGCTCCTACGCGTACCCAACTCTAGGTTATGTCACTAGGGACGGGTGAAGGATTTAAGGAGTATGCTCAAAAGTGGAGAGATCTGGCTGGAAGGGTGCAGCCACCTTTAACTGACCGTGAGCTTGTTGATATGTTCTTGGGGACCCTGTCTGGTCCGTTCTTCAACCATTTGATTGGAAATTCTTCTTCCGGGTTTATAGACCTTATCTTGACTGGTGAGAGAATAGAAGTTGGTATCAAGTCTGGGAAGATACAGAAAGGTGCCTCCTCGAGCATTGAAAAGAAGCCATTCAATAAAGAATCTAGTGTTGTCTATGGTTCAAGGAGACAGAATAGACCGGAACGCCGCCAAGCTGTCAACGTGGTGGTAATTTCAAAACCTGTTGCTGCTCCTCAGCATCATAACCAGCAAAGGGGTGAGAGACCCAGAAGGCAGTTCACTCGACTCAGCATGACCTTGTCCCAGATATTGCCGCAGTTACTGACAACCAATCTGGTGACCATAAAAGAAGCTCCGAAGGTTGTAAACACAACATCCCCAAAGTACAATCCTAACGCCCATTGCGCTTATCACTCCGATAGCCCGGGGCATACTACGGATGATTGTTGGCCTCTGAAGAATAAGGTTCAGGACCTAATTGATGTTAAAGAGATAAAGTTCGAGGCGCCCGAAAGGCCCAATGTTGTGACTGCTCCCATGCCCAAGCATGGAGTGAATGCTGTAGAGGAAGACCTGTATGTAGCCTCTGTGGATGATATTGTTACTCCGCTGTTGACCGTCAAGAGGAACCTGTTTCTAGCCGGTTTATTTTCGGGATGTAGTAAAGGTTGCCATCTATGTTCTATTTCACCTGCTGGTTGTCTATCTTTGAAGTCAGGTATCCAAAGCCTGATGGATAATAAAGAGATCTTGTTTGAGAATATTGTTGTTCCTGCTACCCCTACTGAAGAAGTGTCCATTGTTACTATTTTCAACAATTCTACCAAGGCTCCCTCAAGGAAGCCTGTCAAAATCATGCCTGCTCAGAAGATTGCACCTATAATCATCACGGTTCCGGGGCCCATCCCATATACATCCGACAAAGCTGTCCCTTGGCACTATGGGGAAGATGTTTATGTTCTTGGAGTAAAACAAGAGTTTGATACTAGTAACGGCATCAGCAACATCACCGGGCCTGCTAAATTCACCCGCAGTGGCAGACTTTTCTCACCAGATATTACGCCACCAATGATCCAGAGACCTATTGTCAGTTCACCTGCAAATGTACCTATCTCCCTTCCTGATCAAGTTCCTATTTCTACCCCTGCTTCCGAGTCATCTAACACTCGGGGCAAAGGGATCGCTACTGATATGCCTGCCCAGACGGAGGCACCGAAGACAACCACTGTTGAAGCTTCCAAGCACGAGATGGAAGAGATTCTTAAGATTATCAAGAAGAGTGATTTTAATGTAGTTGAGAAGTTGGGGCACACCCCATCAAAAATTTCTATGCTATCACTGTTGTTGTGTTCAGAGGCCCATGCCAAGGCCCTGATCACCTTCCTGAAGACGGCCCACGTTCCATAAGAGACATCAGCTGATCAATTTACCGATTGTGTGGCCAACTTAACTGCTGATAATGGTTTGGGTTTCTCCGACGCTGATTTGACTGCTAAGGGGAAGAACCATAACGATGCCCTACATGTCTCCATTGAATGCAGGGGCACCACTCTTGCACATGTGTTGGTTGACACTGGTTCCTCGTTGAACGTATTACCCAAGAAAGCTCTAGACAGGTTGGATTGCGAGGGTTTAGAACTAAAGCCAAGTAACATTGTTGTCCGGGCCTTTGATGGGTCTAAAAGGATGGTGCATGGTGAGGTCGACATTCCAATCAGAGTTGGTTCTCAGGTCTTCGAGTCTACATTCTATGTGATGGACATTCGGACGTCCTATTCTTGTTTGCTGGGTCGTCCATGGATCCACAAGGCTGGAGCTGTGACCTCCACACTACATCAGAAGCTGAAATACCCGGTCAGAGGGAAGATTGTGAAAGTTCAGGGGGAGGAAGAATACATGGTCAGCCACCTCAACTCGTTCGGGTACATAGAGATGGATGGGGAATTCATTGAGACTCCATTCCAGCACTTTGAAGAGGTTCCTCAGACACTGGAATCAGCTGAAACTGTGATTGAAGATTCTCCTTTGAAGATGGCTTCCTTAAAGGATGCCCGAGCTGTTATTGAGAAGGGTGAGTATGCAAACTGGGGCCGACTTCCTGATTTCACTCAGAAGGCTGACAAGTTTGGTTTGGGTTTCACTGCAGAAGCTCAGAAGGCTGTTCGTAGGGCAAGGATTGGAAGACCTCTTGTGTTCATCAGCAACTCGGGAGTAAATGCCATTGAGGATGAGGTAGAAGAATCTGAATTCGACAGCTGGATCTACCCTACGACCAACGGTGGACCAAACAACTGGACAGCGAAAGATTTCACCCCTATTACTTTTGTGACTCAGTAATGAACTCCTTTGTTTTGAATTTGTAAACAGACAATATTGTGAAACTTTATGGCCCGGTGTCTTACCCGGGGCACCGTGGCTTCATTTGTGAGGGCTTTTGTGTGTCATTTTCATATATCATTAATAAAAGCATTGGACGTTTTTTGCATTTCAAATCTTGCGCTCCTTGTCTTTCTTTATTATATATTGCAAAACAGCTATATTTACACACGCTCACATATACAGGTTCTAATCCACTCTGGATCTCACTGGTAACGACTCTACTACTGCCAGTTATGACTTCGAAAATCCGATCAACTTAGCCGAAGACGAAGGTGAAGATGATTGCGAAGTGCCTGGTGAGCTTGCAAGACTACTACTACAGGAAGAGAGGGTCATTCAGCCACATGAAGAGCCAGTGGAAACAGTGAATCTGGGTACTGAGACAGACAGAAAGGAAGTCAAGATTGGTGCCAATTTGGAGTCTAGTGTGAAACAACGGTTGATCCAGATGTTGCATGACTACGTGGAAATCTTTGCCTAGTCTTACGAAGACATGCCTGGGTTGGATACCGACATTGTGGTTCATCACCTCCCTACCAAAGAAGACTGTCCTCCAGTAAAACAGAAGGTCCGCCGTAGGCGCCCAGAGATGTCCGAGAAAATCAAAGCTGAGGTTATGAAACAATTCGACGCCGGTTTTCTAGCAGTGACTTCTTACCCTCAGTGGGTTGCCAACATGGTTCCAGTGCCGAAGAAGGATGGTAAGGTCCGAATGTGTGTTGACTACAGGGATTTGAACAGGGCGAGCCCTAAAGATGACTTCCCTCTGCCTCATATCGATGTTCTAGTTGACAACACTGCTCAGCATAAGGTATTCTCCTTCATGGACGGGTTCTCCGGTTATAATCAGATCAAAATGGCTCCTGAAGACATGGAGAAGACCACTTTTGTTACTCAGTGGGGTACCTTTTGCTACAAGGTCATGCCGTTTGGGTTGAAAAATGCTGCGGAAACCTACCAACGTGCCATGGTTGCTTTGTTTCACGACATGATCCATCACGAGATCGAAGTATATGTCGAAGACATGATTGCAAGGTCCCAAACTGAGGAGGAACACCTTGGCCATCTACAAAAGCTGTTTGACCGGTTGAAGTTGTACAAGCTGAGGTTGAACCCGAACAAGTGCACCTTCGGGGTGAGATCTGGAAAACTAATGGGCTTCGTCGTGAGCGACAAAGGTATTCAAGTGGACCCTGCCAAAGTGAAAGCCATACAAGAGATGCCAACTCCCAAGACAGAGAAAGAAGTCAGAGGCTTTCTAGGACAGTTGAACTACATTGCCCGATTCATCTCACACCTAACTACTACCTGTGAACCAATCTTCAAGCTACTGAAGAAAGATCAAGTAGTACGTTGGAACGATGAATGTCAGGCCGCTTTCGAAAGAATCAAAGAGTATCTCCAAGAGCCGCCTATTCTTATGCCACCGGTTGAAGGGAGACCTCTAATATTATACCTGACAGTATTGGACAACTCGATGGGGTGTGTGTTGGGGCAGCATGATGAGTCTGGCCAAAAAGAGCATGCTATTTATTACCTTAGCAAAAAGTTTACCGAATGTGAGACCTGATACTCACTGCTTGAGAAAACTTGTTGCGCTTTGGTATGGGATGCTCGCCGGCTGAGATAGTATATGTTGACTCATACAACTCTGTTGATTTCAAAAATGGATCCAATCAAGTACATCTTCAAAAAGCCTGCTCTGTCCGGAAGAATAGCAAGATGGCAGATGATCTTGACTGAATATGACATCCAGTACACAACCCAAAAAGCAATCAAGGGAAGTGTGTTGGCAGACCATTTGGCACATCAGGCAATGGATGATTACCAATCTATGAACTTTGAATTTCCAGACGAGAATATCATGGTAGTGACTGATTGTGAAGTACCTGGACCGGATGAAGGACCTGAGGAAGGATCCCGATGGTCTATGCACTTTGATGGAGCCTCAAACGCTTTGGGTAACGGTATCGGCGCTGTGATCATATCCCCTAAGGGCTCTCATACTCCACTTACCACCCGGCTATGTTTCAACTGCACCAACAACATGGCGGAGTATGAAGCATGCATCATTGGTCTTCGAGCTGCAATTGACCTAAGAATCAAGTTTCTGAGTGTCTTTGGAGATTCTGCTCTCGTGATCAGTCAGATCAAAGGCGAGTGGGATATGAAACACCCAAATATTATTCCTTACAAGGAGTATGTGTTAGCGTTGATTCCCCATTTCGAGGAGATAACCTTTGAACACTTCCCAAGAGAGGAGAATCATTTGGCGGATGCGCTAGATACAATGTCTTCTATGTTCAAAGTCAAATGGGACAACGAGGCTCCCCGAATCATTATTTGGAAATTGGACGAACCTGCACATTGCTGTGATCTTGAGACCGAAGAGGTAACAGAAAAACCATGGTATCACGAATTAAAGAGGTACCTTGAAGCTCAAGAATACCCCAAAGGTGCATCCGTTAATGACAAGAAGTTTCTGAGAAGATTCGCGGCAAAGTTCTTCCTCAGCAATGACATCCTTTACAAATGAAACCATGATTTAACCTTACTGCGTTGTGTGTATAAAATTGAAGCAAAAAGGATCATGGCAGAACTGCATGAAGGTACCTTCGGAACGCATTCCAGTGGACATACCATGGCAAAGAAAATCCTTTGGGAAGGATATTATTGGTCCACAATGGAAGCCGACTGTTATCAACATTCTCGGACATGTCACAAATGCCAGATCTATGCTGATAAGGTGCACATTGCTCCAGTTCCTTTGAACGTCTTGACAGCACCTTGGCCTTTTGCAATGTGGGGCATTGATATGATCGGCGAGATCAGACCTACGGCATCCAACGGGCATCGTTTCATCCTGGTAGCAATTGATTACTTTACGAAGTGGGTTGAAGCAACTTCCTTCGCTACCGTAACCAAGAACGTCGTGGCACGGTTCATTCGGCATAACCTGATTTGTCGATACGGTGTACCTGAGAGGATCATTACGGATAATGGTACCAATCTTAACAACAAGATCATCACTGAGCTCTGCGAGCAATTCAAGATACAACATCACAACTCTTCTCCCTACCGGCCCAAGATGAATGGGGCTGTAGAAGCGGCTAATAAGAACATCAAGAAGATTGTGCAGAAGATGACAGTGACCTACAAAGATTGGCACGAGATGTTACCATTTGCTCTTCATGGGTACCGTACCTCAACACGGACGTCAACAGGGGCAACACCCTTTTCCTTGGTCTATGGCATGGAAGCAGTCATGCCCATTGAAGTTCAGATACCCTCTCTCCGGATCATGAAGGATGCAGGTTTGAGCGAAGATGACTGGATCTAGACTCGGCTTGATCAACTAAACCTAATCGACGAAAAGAGACTCACCACTATTTGCCATGCTCAGACGTACCAAAAATAGATGATCAGGGCATTTAACAAGAAAGTCAGACAACAAGAGTATCAAGTTGGGGACCTGGTAATCAAGCGCATCATTCTACCTCAAGGTGATCCCAGGGGCAAATGGACCCCTACATACGAAGGACCATTTATGGTTAAGAACATCTTCTCAGGAGGAGCGATGATATTAACCACCATGGATGGTGACGACCTTCCTCACCCCGCCAATGCAGACATAGTAAAAAGATATTACGCATGATTAAAGACCCACTAGGTCGACTGGCCTAGGAAAAAATAAGGGCTTCCCGGCGAACCAAAAGGGTTCGGGCAAAAATAAGGGATGAAATAAAAAAAATTTGTACACCCGGCAAGTCGAAAACCTGAAAAGGCGGCTTGGGCAAAAATGGGTATCCCGGTGGACTGAAAACCCGAAAGGGCGGTCCAGGCAAAAGTTAGGGATTAAAGCATAATACTATGTCTCATTGGATCACCCTGCATCCAGACTTCGGTATCGACCATCAGGCTCGGACGGCACCAATCAATCAGCTTCATCTCCAACTAAGCAGCAAGGTGATGAGACGCTCAAAGACATAAAGGCGATAGCAGAGTTGGAACCCAGTGGGATTTTTCATATAGCTGTTTTGTTTTCCTTTTCACAAATTGTATAAACTCTATTTTGTTCGGCGGCGTTCTCTTACTAGGACGTTAGCCTCTTGTATACAAAACGCGTATTTACAGGCAAATTTCAAAATCAATACAAACTCACTTTTCAGACAAATTGCCAATTGTTTTTCCTTTATCTGTTTCGTTTTGCAAGGAACGTCCAATGTTCATTTTTGATATATGCATTTGACATTAATTGTTGTTCATAAATATTTTCATGCGAAACAAAGGACTAATTACGGGTGACATCGGAAGTAGGGGCAATAAGAATTGTCTAAGCGATCTAGTTGCTCTGTCCACCAAGGTACCAAGGTAGGTTCAGCTGAAGAATATGACCAAGATACCTTCACTCCTCGCAGAGTAAGACAAGAATCAGCAATACTCTCCCCAAATAGAGTTGGTCTCCCATCAGCCCTAAAAAGGCACAGTATCCCCAACAAGTCAGCAATACTCTCCCCCGAGCAGAGTTGGTCTACCATCAGTCCTAAAAAAGATGGGTATCCCCAGAAGATCTTAATATTCCCTAGCAGAATATACAGATATCCTCAGCAAGCATCCCCGACAGTCTTAATATTCCTCGACAGAATATAATATTGTTCCCCGGTGGAATACAAGATACCCCCAGCGGAGTCATTTCCCAACGCAGTCTGAAAAAGTTCCCCATGAGAGTTGAATCATCTCCCCAGTAGATTCTGGAAGCTTGTCCCCCGCAGAGTACAAATATCTCTCCCTAGCCATATTCAGAGGTTATCCCCACCAGAGTCTAACTGGGTTATCCTCAGCAAATTGCAACGGAAAGATCGTCCTCAGCGAAGTTCTTCCTATCCCCAGCGGAGTTCATCAAATTCCCCAACAGAGCTTATCAACGGAATCCCCAACAGAGTTTATCGTTCAAATCTCAGCAAAGCATCTCTTCCCACAGAGTAATTCCCCGCAGAGTAATGTCTTCGCCATGTTTATTCCCCAACGGAGTCATCTTCTCTTACCGGTTTATTTGTGCAATCATCTTCGCTCATCATCCCCAGCGGAAACGAAGAATTCAACATCATTCTCCAGCAGCTATCCGGAATTTATTTTCCCTAGCTAAAACATCACATTTTCATACATCATGATACATGCATATACGCATCATATCATACAATCTCATTTTGAGAACATCATGCATTTCATACATCATGACATTGCATACAGCTAACGTTTGGCCCTTTTTCAGGAAAAGGTCAATCAAAAGATGATTACCATCAACCCTTCTTAAGTTCCAGATCAACACCTGTAACTAGCCAGGAAATATCTGTGAATGACCGATTGTAGATCTATACCTGAAACCAGACAGGAAAGTTATCTACATAAAGAGATTGAAGATTAACACCTGTAACAGGCCAGGAAACCATCTTTCTTTCTCAAGTCAGAGATTAATACCTAAAACCAGACAGGAAAACTATCTCGTCAGCCAGCCTTCCTAAGTTCCAGATCAACACCTGTAACTAGCCAGGAAATATCTGTGAACGATTGATTGTGGATCTATACCTGTAACTAGCCAGGAAAGTTATCTACATTGAAGAGACTGAAGATTAATACCTGTAGCAAGCCAGGAAAACTATCTTTCTTTCTCAGGTCAGAGATTAATACCTGAAACCAGACAGGAAAACTATCTCATCGGCAAGCCTTCTCAAGTTCCAGATAAACACCTGCAACAAGCCAAGAAATATCTGTGGACGGCGGATTGTAGATTAACACCTGAAACCAGACAGGACAACTATCTACTTGACCATCATGAAGCAACCCTACACCGGTTCCTTCTCTTCCAAGATGCAGTTTTACACGGACTCATCTTCAGGCAACCCTACACAGGTTCCTTCTTTCAACCTACCAAATTACAATTCAACCAACAACCTCCAGATGGCATCTATAAGCCCATCCTCCTTTCCAAATGGCATCTGTAATCCCATTCCCGACATCACATTTCTAGTACTACACCATGCAAGTGCAAATTTCTGGGCACTCTAGTGTTCAATCATCTCCCACCTTCGGATCACGAAAGGCACGCAAGCCAATCTACATCCTCAGGTTTAAGAAGATTGAACAGGGGCAACTGTTGTACCCCAAAATTTTCCCTCCCATATTCCTCAAGATTTATCAAGAATCATCTCCAAATGGTCCAAGATTGCTCAAGGGTTGCACAGTCCAACCATCTCCTAAGACAACTGAAATTAGGATTTTGGATCTTTCAAGGAATTTGAGGTTTTCATTGGCTCAATCAAGTATCATGTGCCCATATACATTCTCAAGCACCTACATGCCAAGTTTCAAGACTCATAATACCAATTTGCACAGTCAAAAGCCTCATTTGACCTACAGTCAACTGCAAGGGCAAAATGGTCATTTTGCAGTCAAAAGTCAGAATTTTTGGTCAACATCTTATTTTGAGTCCAAAATCATCATTTGATCAAGTCTTGATCATGATTCCACAAGGATGGCTCAAAAATCATCAAGATGCAAAAAGTTACTATTTTTGGACAGCAGAAAAGTCAACAGTATCTTGACCAGGGCATAAATTTTTCATGGTTTGTCATAAAAATTCCATCCAATGCTCATTTTGAAGGGGATGACATGTCCTAAAAACCATCTTCACATTCCAAGTCCAAGAAATGCTCTCATAAAAAGTTATCAATTTCTACATTATAGGTCAATTTCAAAAGTTAACAAAAATGCACTTTAAGTCAAAGGCCATAACTTGAGATTGGTAAATCCAAATGACATGGGACCAAAGGCATTGGTTAGAGGACTTCAAGACCTTTCCAAAATGTCCAAGAACATGGTCATATGATCAAAATTGAGCAAGATATGCATTGGAGAAGTTGGGAAATTTTTGTGAATTTGCAAAAGTCAACTTTGCTCAAAACACCTTGTTTTTGCTAATGGGCCTCAAATCTCTTCTTGAAACTTCATCCATGGCCTATTCACGACCCATCAAGCTTAATGGAATTTATTTTCTTATTTTTATTAATTAATTGGATTTTTAATTGATATTAATTCATTTAATTAATTTAAATTGTAGGAAAATACAAAGATTTGATTTTTCAATCTTTTTGTGACGCAAATATGGTCAAGATATGCTGGCAATTTCGTGTACAAATCAAAGATGCAAAAATCTCCAAAATTGGCAACTTTTTCCAATCATGAAAATGCAAAAAGATTTGATTTTCAATCAAATATTCAATCATCAATTCAATGGATTTTGGCTCAAGATTGTGACCTAATTTCATTCCTCTATAAATATGCAAGCCAACCTTGATGCACACACGTGAAGAAAGCTGCAGAAAAGCCATAGCCATATTGAGAAATTTTAAGAAAAAACTCAAAACTGATTTTCATATTCCAGGATAATTCAAGGCATTTTATTTATTCTAACACCTTGCAGGAGTTCCCAGGAACGTGTGGCAATCAAATTCACACGCTAAAGCTCAAGGAATCGTCCTAAACAGAACCACGGTTTGAAGCTTTTTTTCAAAATCGTAACTCTTAATTCATGAGCATTTAACGTGATTTTTTTATTGTTTTGCATTGCTAGTAATCATATGAAGCTAATGGCATAAGTCTATTGAATTATAATGCACAGAATCACAAGATGCCATGGTTGAATTTTAGGGTTCATGAGCTTTGAAATTGGGGATTCCTAAACAAGGAAAAATTAGGACTCCTAAGATAGATGGTTGGAATCGTTGAACCAAGACGAACAAGACTGACTATTCGCGAAATATTTATATTAACCACAGTTCTATTCGCTATTTTTCGTCACTGTAGTTTGTGGGGGTTAAAAAACCCCGCTATCTAATGTTTGTTTTACAAGGCAAAGGAAGAAGACGAGGACGTGTTAATGTCCCATTGGTCAGTTCAAAAAAGGCGCGTGTGTTTTTGTTTTTACAGCATATGGATTAATTATCTAATATAATGATTACTTGTTATTTTAAATATAAATGAAGCGTGATGGTGGAGTGGTTAAGGCATTGGCTTGGAAGCATTGGGACCTGGGTTCGAATCTCAGGTCCCCCAAAATGCTTATATTATTTTTCTTAACATGATCATATGCAGGCTTCCAAAGGTGATCCACCATGTACCTCACTTATCAACACTCCAAGTGGCCACAAACTTGCATCTAATGGCCATGAGATGATGGTCACCATACCCCTCAGTCAATGCATGCGTGGACAATCTCAAAAGTCAAAGAGGCTTGCATGTTGTTGGGCCTGGAAATTGCTAACGTACCTCCTAATTGGGCCAGCACCCCCTGGGTTCATTCTCTTTTCTTTTATATTTTTTTCACTTAAATTCTTTTTTTAAATTATTATTATTATTATTTAATTAACTCACAAATTAATTTTTTTCATAATAAAATTCAGAAAACTAAAAATGTAATATTATTATTGTTATTATTATTTATTAATTTCACCTTTAATTTATTATTTTTGTAAATAAATTCTAATGTAATTAATTTAGTTAATTAGGTTCATTTTGACTTTTTTCACAATAAATAAAATTAGCATAGAATTAGGGTTTTGACAATTTTAATCATCTTTTTATTTTATTTTATTTTCCTTAA
This sequence comes from Vicia faba, assembly GCA_948472305.1. Lineage (NCBI taxonomy): Eukaryota > Viridiplantae > Streptophyta > Magnoliopsida > Fabales > Fabaceae > Vicia > Vicia faba. Next base: position 815,244,124 of record OX451741.1, on the reverse strand, counting down.
AAACATAAAAATATTTCTTTTTAATTAATTAATTAGTTTTAGGTTTAATTTAATTCATTAAATTCCAAGACTTCTTTCTTTCTCCAAAAAGGGTCAAAACCCTAAGGACTTCTCCGATTCAATTTCTCTCGCGCGCATATTTTTTGATTCATATTTATGTAATTGCTCTGAGGATGTAATAGCTTTAATTAGGACCTTTTTATCGCTTTTATTTATTTTTCCGCATTTATTTTCAAGGGTTTGTTTTTAGCGATGTAAATACCCGACGCCTTGTAATAGCGTAGTTTTATTTTCCGCAACTATTAACTGCTAGATGTATGCTAACTAGGCTATGCATGACAAGACTTCTCTTAAAATAAAATCAATCGTAGCTCACCATAACATGTACAAAGATAACATAACTGAAACCTGACACACTCGCACATGCCATTCCTAGGGTACACCTCACTTGGTTGCCTCGACGTGGTCATTGAGTATAGGGTGTTTTAGAGGTCGCCCTCTTGTCTAAAGATCCAAGTTGCCTCGAAACGGTTGCCTCGGATAAAAAGGATCTAGGACATTAGGGTTACCGCTAAGGCGTCCTACTATTGCTTTGGTGACCACATGTCCCTATAATCGAATTGACCCGAATAACTCCAACGACGGTGCTACCTACTTCTCAATAGTGGGATAGTACTGTCTAAAGGACATTTACACAGCTTAATTTCTTTTGAGTAGGTAGAGGTTCTTAGATACTTGCTCTTTTAAAAAAACAAAAATACTTTTCGCACTTACACTTTTCTGACAAAAGTTTTCAAACAAACACTTCAGACACTCTTGAGGACAGATACAAGAGTTAAATCGACGTTTTCAAACAAACTTTTTCAAAACCCACAAACACAAGAAAAGCGAAACATTTTTGAAAACATAGTGAGCAAGTACCTAAGAGCCCGTGGATAGCCACAAATAGAAAGGGTACTAACACCTTCCCTTTCTATAATCTACCTCCCGAACCCGAGAAACATCTCGAAAAGGAATTTTTCTGTGCTTTTGTCCTTTCCTTGTTGGAGAAAATAAAAGACGGTGGCGACTCTTGCTTACCGCGACGTTTTGCGAAACGCAAACGCGAGCCAGCATTCCAAAACAGTCAGTTCTATTTCCACCGATCACAAATCTGATTAAGGTGATAAACCCTCCTCCGAGCCCTAAGACTTCTTCTCCCAACTACAACCCGGATGCAAGGTGCGCTTATCATTCCGGTAGCCCAGGGCACGATACTGACGATTGTTGGGCGCTGAAATACAAGATTCAGAATATGATTGACGCTAAGGAGATCGAATTCGAGCCTCCTGAGACTCCCAATGTGATCACTTCTCCCTTGCCAAAACATGGCTAGGATGGAGAGATTTTTGTTTATTTTAATTCTGAAGCTGTATTTTTCTTTGCTTATTCAAACAATTATCATGTCAAACTCTTTTATTTCATTAATGCATTGCACGTGTCTGTTTTGAATTAATTTTTTTCTCTATGCTTAAATTGCTTCATATCTCCTTTTGTGATGTTCAAACTCTCGATTAAAAAATTCTAAGCCTTTAGAGGGAGGATGACGAAAACGATACCACGATCTTTACAGTATGCTTTTGAATAGACCCCGCTGATGAGGTACATGCATTGTTTCAAATCCTAAATAGTGGAGTTATAAGGAAGATAATCCCTCATCAACCCCTTTGAGCCAAATAAGTTGGAGTTTTTCTTTTCACAAATTAAAACCCTTAATTATAACCTGGGGCAGGGTAGTTCTCTCAGTTGATCCAGGTGCACAATGAATGGCATCAAAGGAGTCCTTCCACAACAAAAGACAGTGATGGTTCCCTATAATCGTCAAGACAGGCAATCATTATCTCTCAAAATAAAAGCCCAATAAGTTAAAACCTATGAAGGAGACTTACAAAACTGGGGCATCCCGCTGACTGTAATCATAAAAGAAACAGTTCAGGCAAAAAGACAGGGATAATAAAATCGAAAAGAAAGAGGTCCTACAAACCCTCAACAAAAAAGAAATGACTGCCTATTCAAAATAAATTGTAAGTATCTGAACCATCACTGAAATATCAGGGCAAAGACTCAAACAAGATCTAATGCACGATTAGCTGAGTTTAGGATCGAAGAACATCACGAAGAGCGGGTGGGTACAAATATACTTTGAGCCTTTATCCTTTGTTTCTTAAACCGTGAACCAGGCTACGTTATAACCCTTAAAAGTTCTAGCTGAAGCATGGGTTAGTTCGAAAGCATACTGTTACAAAAGGTATCCTGACTCCTGTAGGGCTTGCTGTAAAATCCTGAGTTGACATCACATTTTACAAAAATTCACTTGTTTTATTTAAAACTGCATTTTCAAAAAACTTCAAGACAGACATAAGCTTTGCATTCTTAAAATAACATTGTTTGCATATGACTATTTATTCGAACAGTAGAGAAATTCGCACGATGAATATCTTATGAACAAAAACCTTTCCAATAAAAAAGATCACCTCAAGTGGAACAACACTTCCAACCAGGGGGAAGACATAACCATTGTCCATCATCTGGGGAAGTCAAGTCAAGATTCAAGGAATCTCTCAAGACGCCAAATAGCCAGGGGCAAATCTCCGCCTGAGTCACTTGGGGCATTGGACATGAATTCCAGCAACGAATCTTGCATGATCAAACATCTTCTGGTGGTATGGAAACACAATACTACCGACAGTGACACCTCCCTACATCCTGAGAGCATGGACATAGTCAAAAAAAGTACTACGCATAATCAAAGACCCGTTAGATTGACTGGCCTAGGCAAAAATAAGGGCTTCCCGGCGAACCAAAAGGGTTCAGGAAAAAATAAGGGATGAAAATAAAAAAATTTGTACACCCGGCAAGTCGAAAACCTGAAAAGGTGGCTTGGGAAAAAAGGGGTATCCCGATAGACTGAAAACCCGAAAGGGCGGTCCAGGCAAAAATTAGGGATCAAAGTGTACGACTATGTCCCGTCATCTTGTCACTTGCCTACCAGAAGAAGATTTGTCAATCGGCAGTTATCAAGCACCTCATAGGCCTTCTTCTCCTGCAGAAACTGGGGAAATAAGAATTGTCCGAACTGTACAGTCGCTCTGTCCACCAGGTACCAAGGTAGATTCAGCTGAAGAATATGGCTAAGATACCTTCACTCCCCGCAGAGTAAGACAGTAATGATAACTCTCTCAGCTGAGACTTGCAACTATGAACGAATCAGCCATACTCTCCCCCAAGCAGAGTTGGTCTACCACCAGCCTTAAAAAGATTAGGTATCCCAAGAAGGTCTCAATATTCCCCAGTGGAGTATAAGGATATTCCCCAACAAGCATAAGAGTATCCCTAGCAGTCTTAATATTCCTCAACGGAATATAAGAATGTTCCCTGGTGGAATACAAGATACCCCCAGTAGAGCCATTTCCCCAGCGCAGTCTAAAAAAGGGCTTCCCCAATAGAGAGTTGAATCATCTTCCCCAGTAGATTCTGGAAGCTTGTCCCCTATAGAATACAAATGCATCTCCTCAGCTAAATTCAGAGGTTACACCCACAAGAGTCTAACTGGGTTATCCTTAGCAAGTTGCAACTGAAAGATCATCCCCAGCGAAGTTCTTTCTATCCCCAGCGGAGTTCATCATCAAAATTCCCAACAGAGCTTATCAACGGAGTCCCCAGCGGAGTTATCGTTAAAATCTCAGCGAAGTACCTCTTCCCCATAAAGTAATGCCCCGCAGAGTAATCTCTTCACCAGGTTTATTCCCCAACGGAGTCATCTTCTCCTACAGGTTTATTCCTGCAATCATCTTCGTGCATCATCCCCAGTGGAAACGAAGAATTCAACCAGACTCTTCAATATCAGCCTAGGATTTAACAAACTCCTCGGCATTTGTCAAGGATTTATTTTCCCAGACGAAAATACATTCATAAACATATCACATTTCACATCTCATATTTACATACATGATAAAGTGCATACGACACGACCTCATTTATTCTGGAGAACATCATGACATCATGCATCTCATACATCATGATATTGCATACAGCTTACGTTTTGCCTTTTCAGGAAAAGGTCAATCAAAATATGGCTACCATTAACCTTTTCAAGTCCCAGATCAATACCTGTAACAAGCCAGGAAGACTTTCTTTCTCAGGTCAGAGATCAATACCTGAAACCAGCCAGGACAGATATCTCCTTGACCAACCTTTTCAAGTCCCAGTTGAATACCTGTAGCAAGCCAGGAAAAACATCTGTGGACGATTGATTCCAGATTAATACCTGTAACAAGCCAGGAAAAGCATTTGTGGACGACTAATTCCAGATTAATACCTGTAACAAGCCAGGAAAATTCTGTGGACGACTGATCGTAGGTTAATACCTGAAACCAGACAGGACAATTATCTACTTGACAATCATGAAGCAACCCTACACCGGTTCCGTCTATTTCAGATGAAGTTTTACACGAACTCATCATCAGGCAACCCTACACTGGTTCCTTCTCAACTTCAGATGTAGTTTTACACGGACTCATCATCAGGAAACCCTACACCGGTTCCTTCTCAATTTCAGATGAAGTTTCACACGGACTCATCATCAGGAAAGCCTACACCGTTTCCTTCTCAATTTCAGATGAAGTTTCACACGGACTCATCATCAGGCAACCCTACACCGGTTCCTTCTCATTTCCAAGATGAAGTTTTACACGGACTCCTCATCAGGAAACCCTACACCGGTTCCTTCTATTTCAGATGAAGTTTTACACGGACTCATCATCAAAGTAAACCTACACAGGTTCCTCCTCCCTTCCAAGACGAAGTTTTACACGGACTCGTCCTCAGGCAACCCTACACCGGTTCCTCCTCAGTTCGAAGACGAAGTTTTACACGGACTTATAACAGTAACCTTACTCAGGTTCCTCCAGAAGTTTCACACAAACTTATCCCGAAACAACCCTACATAGGTTTCCTTCCTTCCAAGATGCAGTTTCACACGGACTCATCATCAGTCAACCCTACACAGGTTTCCTTCCTTCCAAAATGCAGTTTTACACGGACTCATCATCAGGCAACCCTACACAGGTTCCTTCTTTCAACTTACAAGATCACAATTCAACAAACAATCTCCAGATGGCATCTGTAGGCCCATCCTCCTACCAACAATCTCCAAATGGCATCTGTAAGCCCATTCTCGACATCACATTGCTGATACTACACCATGCGAGTGCAAATTTCTGGGCATTCTAGTGTTCAATTATCTTCCACCTTCGGATCACGAAAGGCTCGAAAGCCAATCCATATCCTCAGGTTTAAGAAAATTAAACAGGGGCAACTGTTGTACCCCAAAATTTTCCCTCCCATATTCCTCAAGATATGTCAAGAATCACCTCTAAATGGTTCAAAATGGCTCAAGGGTTGGACAGTCAAACCACCTCCTAAAGCAATCAAGTCAAAATTAGGGTTTTGTGTTGCATCAAGGTCCTTACATCCAAATAGACTCAAGTGCTTCCCAATGTCTTAATACATTCTCAAGCACCTATATGCCAAGTTTCAAGACTCACAGTGCCAATTTACACAGTCAAAAGCTCCATTTGATCTACAATCGACTGCAAGGGCAAAATGGTCATTTTACAGTCAAAAGTCAGAATTCTTGGTCAACATCTTATTTTGAGTTCACAATCATCATTTGATCAAGTCTTGATCATGATTTCACAAGAATAGCTCAAAAATCATCAAGGTGCAAAAGTTACTATTTTTGGACAGCAGAAAAGTCAACTGTACCTTGACCAGGGCATAACTCTTTCATGGTTTGTCAGAAAAATTCCATCCAAAGCTCATTTTTAAGAGGATGTAATCTCCTACAATCCATATTCACACTCCACGATCAATAAATGCTCTCACAAGAAGTTACAAGTTTTTACATTATAGGTCAATTCCAAAAGTCAACAAAAGTACACTTTGAGTCAAAGGCCATAACTTGAGATTGGTAAATCCAAATGACATGGGACAAAAGGCATTGGTTAGAGGACTTCAAGGGCTTTCCAAAATGTCCAAGAACATGGTCATATGATAAAAATTGAGCAAGTTGTGCATTGGAGAAGTTGGGAAATTTTCATGAATTTGCAAAAGTCAACTATCCTCAAAACTCCAATTTTTGACAAAAGGGCCCACTTTCTTCCACTTTATTCAGCCTTGTCATGCCACACACGTGTCCCATGATTGATATCATGACCATACATTTATTTTTCTATTTTATTTTATTTTTATTGATTTAATTCATTTTAAATCTATAATAATTCAAATAAAATCTAAAAATCAATGGAATAGTATCTTTGTGATTTGTACAGCTTTCATATATCATGTGACAACTAACCAATTCGTGCTAGGGCTTATTTGTGCACAAAATCTCAGATTTGGCCATATTTGGAAAGTGTGTCAATGGTGAAAAAGTGCAAACCTAATTCTCCCATATACATGGATAAAAGCCCAAATTTTGACCTAGACTGATTGCCATATATGCAAGCAAGCCTCCTAAACCTAATTCACGACCCTAAGAACTGTTAAAATGGACATAGAAAAACTGAAAATTTTTTGGAAAAGTGGGAGATCAAGAACGATATTGGAGGTGTTTTCAGACAAAAAGAAGAACGTAGCTCCCTTCCTTGCCATCCACTGAAGCTAAAGCGATCAAAACCACGTCCAGAAACCCCCTACAACGCGCTGTAAGTTGTCTCGAACCTTGCTTTGAACATGGAATCTCAACCTCCAATTCTTGCGCCTTTTCTTTAAAATATTGGCATATTTGTGTTTATCATTCAATTTAGAACAATTTGGCATTATTCAATTTTTTTTTTGGAACCTCTAACGTAATACCCGAACCTAGGGTTCCAAGCTTTATTTTTTAGGCATTTCTGGTACAGGTACAATCAAGGCCAATCATGGATATATTCATGCTCAGGGAAGAGGGACGATCACATTGATACCCTTAGTGTGCGTTTATATGACCTGGAAGAGATTTTAGGAATGAGCCACGGAACCTCCTGCGGATAAAAATCCGCAGGTAATAAAACCAGGAATTTGGAGAAGACGACCACACGTCGCTCTCCTATTGGCTCCTTTGAAAATCGTGCGCTTTTATTTTTTTTCCAGGCATAATAATTATTTTGCTAATATATTCATTATTGTCTAATCCACTAACGAATGACGCAAATTGGTTGAGTGGCTGGGGCGTTGGCTTGTGAACATTGGGGCCTGGGTTCGAGTCCCAGGTACCCCAAAACAATTATTTGATTTTTTTCTGCAGGTGATCCCTTGTACTCTCCAACGCGTGATCCACCATACACCTCAGAGATCCACATGCCAAGTGGCTCCTGGCCAAATCTGAAGGCTAGGATTGAAGGACTATCATACTCCCTGGTCAACATACGTGTGGACGATCCAGAAAAGTCAAAAAGGCTTGCATCAATTGGCCCTTGAGAATTCCAAATACACGTCCAAAGTTGGCCCAACACCCCCTGGGTTTGCCTTTTATTTTCTTTCATTTATATATATTTTTTATTTACTTGATTTATTTACTTGATTTAATTACTAACAAAATAGTTAACATTTTCATAATAAAAATCAAAAAATACAAAATCATTATTTTTATTAAATTCATCACTTTTATTATTTTTGTAAATAAATAATTTAATTGATTTAGTTTTTTTAATTAGGCATAATTTTAACCTTTTTTCACAAAATAAAATTAACATAGAATATTATGGTTTTTTTTATTTATTTATTATTTTCTTAAACATTCAAAAACCAAAAAATATTTCTTTCTATTAATTAATTAGTTTGGGTTTAATTTAATTAAATACACAAAAATAGCAAAAATCTCATTCTTTCTCAAAAAAAGGGTCAAAACCCTAAAAACTCTCCGATTCAATTTTTTTTCTCGCGCGTGTGATTATTATTGATTCATATTTTGATCCATATAATTGTATTTGTTCCAAGGATGTAATAGCTTTAATTAGGACCCTTTTTTATCGCTTTCATTTAAATTCCCGCAATTTACTTTTTCAAGGGTTTGTTTTTGGCGATGTAAATACCCGACGCCTTGTAATAGCTTAGTTTTATTTTCCGCAACTATTAACCACTAGATGTATGCTAACTAGGCTATGCATGACAAGACTTATCTTGAATTAAAATTAATTATAGCTGACCATAACATGTACAAAGATAACATAACTGAAACATGACACACTTGCACATGCCACTCCTAGGTTACGCCTCACTTGGTTGCCTCGACGTGGTCATTGAGTATAGGGTGTTTTAGAGATCGCCCTCCTGTCTAAAGATCAAAGTTGCCTCGAAACGGTTGCCTCGATAAAAAATGATCTAAGACATTAGGGTTACCGCTAAGGCGTCCTACCATTGCTTTAGTGACCACATGTCCCTATTATCGAATTGACCCGAAAAGTCCAACGACGGGGCTACCTACTTCTCAATAGTGGGATAACACTGTCTAAAGGACATTTACACAGCTTAATTTCTTTTGAGTAGGTAGAGGTTCTCAGGTACTTGCTCTTTCAAAATAAAAATACTTTTCGCACTTACACTTTTTCAAACAAAGTATTCAAACAAACACTTCATACACTCTTGAGGACAGATACAAGAGTTAAATCGGAGTTTTCGAACAAAACTTTTTCAAAAACCCACAAACACAAGAAAAGCAAAAAACCTTTTGAAAACATAGTGAGCCAGTACCTAAGAGCCCATGGATAACCACGGATAGAAAGGGTTCTAACACCTTCCCTTTCTATAATCTACCTCCAGAACCCGAGAAACATCTCGAAAAGGAATTTTGCTGTGCTTTTGTCCTTTCCTTGTTGGAGAAAATAAAAGACGGTGGCGACTCTTGCTTACCGCGACATTTTGCGAAAACAAACGCAAACGCGAACCAGCATTCCAAAACATTCAATTCTATTTGCACCGATCACAGTGTGTAATAAAAATGTTGAGAAGTGTTTGAGGATTTTGAGAGATTTCACAAGTATTTTCTTGCAAAAGATTTCCAGGCCCTTTGTACGTGTGATGATGCCTCCTTTTTATAGGTAGCTTGAGTTTATGCTTTGGGAGGGAAAACAAAAAAGTTCAAACAAAAGGGGTATATTGCATTTGTGGCTTTCGAGGGATAGTCTTTTATTGCCATTTTGGTGCAAGGAATAGGGCATCAATGCAGGACTGGTTTGTAGCAGTTTTGGAACGTAGTGGCCAGTGCAACAGATTTGTACCTGATACTACTAGCATCTGGACTACTTATTCTTTGTTTTGACCAACTGGCTCTAGCTTTCGACTGGACTTCTTTTCAGATAACAATGTTTCTTTCAAAATGTCCTTCGAATGGACCACATCCAGACAAGTCATGGTATAACCTTCGATTGGAACATCCAGACATGTCATGGTATAGAGGCTATGCATGTGTCGAAGGGAAGCTGCAGGAGGCCAGTAGGAATCCACCAAGTTCTGAATCGAAGGACATTAATAGGGGGCTTTTCTCTCTTTTAGTCGAAAAAGGCTATAAGAGGCTCTTCTTCCTGGATTCGAAAAAGGATACAAGAGGCCCTTCCTTTTTTGAGTCGAAGGAGGCTACCAGAGACTCTTCCTCTTTGAGTCGAAGGAGAACATTCCAAAGGGAACCAAACTCAGTCGAAGCTAAAATGTAGGAGCAACTTTTGTCGAAGTTAAGCACCAGTCGAAGCAAACTTATTTTATTTGATTTTATCAAAAATAGTCAAATTCATCTGCTTTGCTCTTTCAATAGTTTCCTCCTTGATCTAATGCTTGAAGATCCAATATGATCCATGGCGACTTGAGGTGATCAAACTTTGTGCAGTTTTGGCCCAGTAGAAATCTTGTGAGGGGATTCTTAAAAAAGTGAGAGGGCAAATTTTGGGGTACAGCAGATCTCTTTCAGTTTCTTTCTCTCAGGATTTTTAGATTGTATTCTCATCTTGTACTTGGGATCATTGAAACTTGTAACCCATTTTGAAGTTATTATAATAATAGTTTTCAGTATTTGAAATGCGTTATTATTTTGATGTTTGCAATATGTCTATAAACGTTAAATCCTTTGAAATACTAAATGATAAAGTAAAAATAATCATGTGCATTGCATATCATGCATCATATTGCACATATTTCTTGCATTTATTATGCATATCCAGGTGCCTTACCCACCTTTTTGCTTCGTCCACCAAGCTGACTCATCACTATAACACTCGGGCTAACTTCAAAAAGAAGATGGACAACTTAGAACAGGAGAATCACGAGCTGCGCGAAGAAGTTTCATCTTTGAAGGATGGTTTGGACAATTTGACTACTCTGATGGAAGCTCTGGTGGTTGCTCACAATCAGCCACCGAGTGTTCAACCTCAACCAACAAGGGAAAATGCTGAAGTTCCTACTGTTCCCGCATCCGCTACTCCGACAATTGTTCAAAACCGCATGCCTCAGGGTTATCCGTGGGGAATGCCGGAGAATTTTGCACCTGAAGGTTTCAATTTGGGCCCCCAATATGCTCTAGTGGTTCCAAATACTGTTCCTACTGCACCTCCTTCGGTGAATTTGGTTCCGTTTGTTAATGAAGATGTGCGTCGTCCTTTCCCTCCACCGAGTGAAGACTTGGGTCTTTATGACAGAATGGATGATTTCGAAGAGAAGTTTGATAGAATACAAAGAGAGATGAAGGCTCTTAGGGGAAAAGAGTTATTTGGGAAGAATGTGAAAGAGCTGTGTTTGGTCCCGAATGTTAAAGTTCCTGCTAAGTTCAAGGTCCCAGAGTTTGAGAAGTACAAGGGCAACACTTACCCTCGTGCTCACTTGGTGATGTATGCAAGGAGAATGTCTACCCACACCGGTGATCAGCGTCTGCTGATTCACTTTTTCCAGGATAGTCTGACCGGCACAGCGTTGAAATGGTACATGAGTTTCGACATCGCCAACATCCATACCTTTAATTATTTGGGAGAAGCATTCATTAAACAATACAAGTACAATGTGGACATGGCGCCTGACTGTGACCAGCTTAGGGCCATGGTTCAGAAAGACAAAGAATCGTTTAAAGAGTACACGCAGAGATGGCACGAAGTGGCTGCACAAGTGATTCCTCCCATGGAGGAGAAGGAAATGACTAAAATTTTTCTAAAGACGCTAAGCGCTTTCTACTATAAAAGAATGGTAGCAAGTGCCCCAAGTGATTTTACAGAGATGGTAGGAATGGGTGTCCGCCTAGAAGAGGCAATAAGAGAAGGCCGTTTGACAAAGGGTGAAGGATCCAGAGGTGTGAAAAAGCCAGCTTATGGGTTTACAAAGAAGAAAGAGGGGAATACAAATGCTGTCATACAAGAGAGGAGAGTGAAAACTCCTAGAAGGAATTATCAGCGCCACCAGCAAGTTGCCTCAGTTACTCCTGTTATGAATGCCGCTCCAACTACCATTGCTTATCAAAGATAGTCCCAGCAGGGGAACCAAGGGAATAATCAGAGAAGGGAGAACTATGACCCTATTCCCCTGAGTTATGCAGAGCTGCTACCAGCATTGATTCAGAAGAAGTTGGTCCAAACACGACCACCTCCAGCAGTGCCATCACCATTGCCTTGGTATTACAAAGTAGACAAGACGTGTGCCTTTCATCAGGGAGCACCAGGGAATAGTGTTGAAAATTGTTATCCTTTGAGGACTGAAGTGCAAAGATTGGTGAAGTCTGGAATTTTATCTTTCAAAGACATGGGACCTAATGTGAAAGACAATCCTCTACCCAAGCACAGGGGAGTGAATGCTGTGAATATGGTGGCCGGTTGTCCAGGTGAATTCCGGATTTTTGACACCAATTTAATTAGACGGGATTTGGTAAAGATGCACGCAGACCTCTATGAATTCAGTTATTATACGCATGACCACACCAGTTGTGCTATTTGCAGTACAAACATACATGGTTGCGAGAAGATAAAGTTGATTTACAGGAGATGATGGACGAAGGTCTAATTCATATAATCAGGCCTAGGGAAGAGTATGAAGAGGAAGTGAATATGGTTTTTGGATGTCCGGGTGAATTCAGAATTTTTAATGTGGAGTATTTGAATGAAGATCTCGTACAGTTGCATGCTACCTGCTGCCATACTGCTGGTCAGGTGGAACACCAATATGGATCTTGCATAGTTTTCTATCGAGATCCCCAAGGATGTTCTATTGCGAGAGAGGGTGTTCAATTGTTGTTAGATAATGGAACTATCAAGATCACAGGTCAGAGAGATGATTATCACGAGGTTGATATGGTTGAAGTTTGTTTGGTGGGAGAAGAGTCAAAAGAAGAATATGCCTCCGCGGATGAGTATTTCTCTTCAAACGAAGATTTGTTTTCCATAAATGGTCTTTTGAGGGCTGATTGTGTCGAGGAAGGTGTAAATGTCATTGTACCTTGTTTTGGTGCACCCACTCACCTTGAGGTGGAGTACCATAGCAAACCAGCTGTTACCCCATTGGTAATTAGTCTGCCAGGACCTCTTCCCTATAAATCAGATAAGGCTTTGTCTTACAAATACAACGCTACAATCTTGGAATATGGGGTGGAAGTTCCGTTCCAGCCCATGCCAGATGTTGGAAATATAGCTGATAATAGCAGGGTGACCCGTAGTGGTCGTGTGTTTGCGCCGGTTATTCGAAGAGACGTTGTTGCTGGAAAGAAAATTGCTGAGAATGATGAGCCAAAAAAGACTGCAGGAGAGACTAGTGGAGCCACATTGGAGAAAGAAGTGGATGATATCCTGAAGATAATTAAGATGAGCGACTACAAAATTGTGGACCAGCTATTATAGACTCCTTCAAAGATATCCATCTTAGATTTATTGATGAATTCCTCCGCTCATAGAGAATTACTGATGAGAGTACTAGACCAAGCTTTTGTTGAGAATGACATGCCATTAGATTAATTCAGCAGCGTAATTGGAAACATTACGTCATGTAACAACTTGAGTTTCTTCGATGATGAGTTACCAAATGAAGGGAGGAATCACAACCTGGCCCTCCACATATCTATGAACTGTAAGAATGATTCGCTATCCAATGTGCTAATTGATAACGGATCCCTGTTGAATGTTATACCGATAAGTACTCTCATGAAGTTAAAGTATCAGGGAACACCTATGCGCTCGAGTGGAATCATTGTGAAGGCTTTCGATGGGTCGAGGAAATCTGTCATCGGTGAAGTGGACTTGCCCATCCATATAGGACCACACTTGTTCTTGATAACTTTCCAGGTAATGGACATTATTCCCGCGTATAGTTGTTTGTTAGGACGGCCATGGATACACGAAGCAGGGGATGTCACTTCAACTCTGCATCAGAAGCTAAAATTTGTGTGTGAAGGGAAGGTAGTGATCATAAATGGGGAGCAGGAGTTGTTGATATCCCATCTATCCTCTTTTAGTATTGTAGAAGCGGATGAGGCTGCTGTTGGAACCCAGTTCCAAGCCCTATCCATTGACAACATAAGGAAGAATGAGAATTCTGTGGTTTCGCTGAAGGATGCGCAGGTGGTGCACAATGGTCATAATGCAGTTTGGGGACGAATTGTGGATCCACCCGTGAACAAGAACATAGCTGGTTTGGGTTTCTCTTCGAGGAATGGCAAAGGCGGAAGTTTGAAGTTAAAGTCTTTTGTGAATAGTTATCATGATGTTTTCCGCAGCGGAGGCTACCTCTATCCAATTGGTTCTTGAATTAATGTTGTTGAATAGAATAAAGCAGAGCAGGAAGCACCGAATTATGTGACGCATGGAGTCCAAGTTCAGAACTGGGTCACCATTGATATTCCTTCTTGCATACATGTTTCAAAGTAATTTGTTTTGTTAATCTGATTCTTTCTTTTGAAAAGCTTTCACTCTGCCCAAGGTGGAAGTATTAATGTTGTAGGGCATATATGTTTGCTATAATTGTTAAGATCATTAATAAAAGTTATCTTTGCTTCCAAAAATATGTCTTTTATTTTTAGCCTTTTTCTTGGGAAATGGTAATAATAATAAAAAACCTTTCAAAATAAACAATAACTGAAAATTAATCTGCATGATCACTTGTTATATGTGTCATTTTCTAAAAACAATCATAAATCACATGTGCAGATTAATTAAAAAACCCGTTGAGTACAATGACCCTGCACCCTCTCCCAACTTTGATTGTCCTATGTTTAGGGCTGAAGAAGAAGATTATGATGAGATTCCATAAGTGGTCTCACGTTTGCTTGAGCACTAGGAAAATACCATTCATCCATATAAGGAGCCTTTGGAAGTGATTAATTTAGGTTCAGAAGAAGACCCGAAGGAAGTCAAGATTGGAGCATTATTGCATCTTGATGTAAGGAGCGGGCTGATTGAGCTGTTGAAAGAGTATGTGGATATTTTTGAACCGTTGATTGAGCTGTTGAAAGAGTATGAAAGAGCTGTTGATTGAGTCGTGGTATTCCATGCTATAAAAAACATGTTGTGCTTTGGCCTGGGCGGCAAAGCGTTTGCGGCAGTATATGTTGAATCATACTACTTGGTTGATCTCCAAAATGGATCCAATCAAGTATATTTTTGAAAAGCCTGCTCTTACTGGGAGAATTGCCCGCTGGAAGATCTTGTTATCTGAATATAATATCGAGTACCTCACCCAAAAGGCTATTAAAAGTAGTGTGTTGGCAGATTACCTTGCTCACCAGCCGGTGGAGGATCATCAGTCTACAGAGTATGAATTCCCCGATGAGGATGTGATGTTCTTGAAAGTGAAATATTATGATGAACTGTTGCTTGAGGAGGGCCCCGACCCTGAATCTCGCTGGAGTATGGTATTTTATGGAGTTGTGAATGCTTATGGTAAAGGGATTGGTGTTGTGATTGTTACTCCTCATGGATCACATATTCCTTTTACTGCAAGGTTAACATTTGATTGCACTAATAATATGGCGGAATATGAGGCTTGCATCATGGGTCTTGAGGAAGCTATTGATCTCAGAATCAAAATTCTAGATGTTTATGGCGATTCAGCTTTGGTAATAAATCAGATTAAAGGAGAATGGACACTCGTCACCCTGGCTTGATCCCTTGCAAAGATTATGCTAGAATATTACTACCCTTCTTCAATAAAGTTGAATTCCATCACATTCCTAGGGATGGAAATCAAATGGAAGATGCTCTGGAAACTCTGGCTTCCATGTACCAAGTGAATGTTTGGAATGATATACCCTGAATTACAGTTCGACGGCTAGATAGGCCTTCTCATATGTTTACGACAGAGGAGGTAGCAGATGAAAAACCTTGGTATTATGATATCAAGCATTTTCTTTAGACTCAGGAATACCCGTTTGGTGCATCAAAGAAAGATAGAAAGACACTGAGAAGATTGGCAGGCAGTTTCTTCCTCAGTGAAAATGTGTTATACAAGAGGAATTTTGACATGGTCTTGCTCAGATGCGTGGATAGACACGAAGCAAACATGTTGATGCATGAGATCCATGAAGGTTCATTTGGCACTCATGCTAATGGACATTCAATGTCTAAAAGGATGCTAAGGGAGGGTTATTATTGGTTGAAAATGGAATCTGATTGTTACCAATTTGCAAAGAAGTGCCATAAATTCCAGATTTACGCAAATAAGATCCATGTACCTCCGACACTTCTCAATGTGATTTCCTTCCCGTGGACTTTCTCCATGTGGGGTATTGATATGATCGGGATGATAGAACCCAAAGCTTCGATTGGACACTGTTTCATCTTGGTAGCAATTGACTACTTTACCTAATGGTTAGAGGCTGCTTCATATGCCAATGTTACTAAGCAGGTGGTTGTGCGCTTCATAAAGAATAACCTTATATGTCGGTATGGTGTGCCGAGCAGAATTATCACTGACAATGGCTCGAATTTGAACAACAAGATGATGACTGAACTGTGCGAAGAATTCAAGATTGTCCATCATAATTCATCTCCATACAGGCCAAAGATGAATGAGGCTATTGAAGCTGCTAATAAGAATATCAAGAAGATTATCCAGAAAATGGTTGTTACTTATAAGGATTGGCATGAAATGCTCCCTTTTGCTCTGCATGGATATCGAACATCTGTTCGCACTTCAACAGGAGAAACCCTGTTTTCTCTAGTGTATGGAATGGGAGTTGTACTCCCTGTCGAGGTAGAGATTCCCTCATTGCGTGTGATAATGGAAGCCGAATTGACAGAGGCTGAATGGGTCTAGAACAGGTTTGACCAATTGAATTTGATTGAAGAGAAGAGAATGACAGTTTTATGTCATGGGCAGTTATATCAGAAAAGAATGAAGAAAGCATTTGACAAAAAGGTCAAACCTCGTGAATTCAGAGAAGGCAACCTCGTTCTCAGGAAGATCATGTCTTTCAACACTGATTCTAGGGGCAAGTGGACTCCCAATTTTAAAGGCCCGTATGTTGTAAAGAAAGCCTTCTCTAGTGGTTCATTAATTCTTGAAACTATGGATGGTGAGGAGTTCCCACGTCCCATGAATGCTGACACAGTCAAGAAATACTTTGCCTAAAGAAGTAAAATAACAGCTCGCTAAGTTGAAAACCCGAAAGTGCGGCTTAGGCAAAAAGGAGCGTCTCGGTAGGCCGAAAACCCGAAAGGGCGATCTAGGAAAAAATTAGAGACATAAACAGAATAAATTTCCCGCTAAGTTGAAAACCCGTGAGGGAAGCTTAGGCAAAAGTTAGGGACTTTCTTGGCACGTAACTACGTTAGACGAGACTTGATAGCTGAAGCAACAATCTTCTCGGATCCTTACCATACTTCAACAGAAGCTGCTGCTCAGGATTTCAAAAGTTGTTAGGGGGGATAGTGGTCATTGTATCTCAATGTATCTTTTCCATTATGTACTACCATTTCCCAAACTTTGTAATCATCCATGGAGTCTCGCCATTCGCAGACTACCATTCTATTAATGAAATTCGAGCTTTTGCCCAACTTTTTGTGTTCTTATTTTTATTTAGCTTGCAAAGACATCATTTATTACTGATAATAACTGTTAAAGCAAAAAGATTAAAAAGCAAAATTAACTTTTCAAAAATAAGAGAGATCTTTACAAATCAATTTACTTTGGGATTTGTGATGAAACAATGACAACAAGAATGGTGGTCCCAAGGACGAACAAACTCTGGTTGCTTTAGGAAGATTTACTCCCTTCATGAAAGTTTTCTCAAGTCATTTTGCTGGTAGGTGTGCAATCTTTGTGTGTTTCTCAGATAGTTAAAGACGATATCAGTGGGTGCAAGCTACAGTATTGGGTTTGTGATCCCGTTATCCCCAGTCAAGTCTTGGTTCGCTTTTGATTTTGGGTTTGCATGGTCAGAAGTCTTCGTCTCAGATTCCCCAGCAAGTTTTCCCTCATATGATGGAAGTTTGGCATTAATATTGACTTCTTGATTTCCCAAGAAGGTTATCCCAGGGAATCTCTTGTTTGGAAGGAGTATTCATGATGAAATTTTTCTCCAGGGAGGTAGGCTTGAATCCCCCAATGAGGTTTGGTTATGTCGGCATCATTCTTCTTTATTTGAGGATGGTCTCGCAATCTCTAGTAGGCATGTTGCTTTTGGAAAACTGTTTTCTCCGATGAAACTGGAAGAAAGATGTTTTATCCCGATATTTGTTTGATTTGGCTACATCCGAATTATGTTTCTCTTCAGTAAAGTTAAGGCCGGCAATGGGTTTGGTTTCCACAGTTGCTTTTACTTTTCTTGGATTGATCTTTCTGGTTGAAGTTTAGCCCATTGTTGTTAGTACCTGAGGCCATTTTGGTTTGTTTGTACTGATTAAGTATCCTTTTACCAGCATATGCACGATATCACTCATACATTCATACATACATCATGCACGACTAAAAACCATCGTTCACTAAATTGATGTTCTGACTTTTCCTGCAGCGCTCGTTGCTTAGTTGAATTTGGTTTTCCCTCTTGAGTTTATTTCTCAAAAGATGTATCTGCACTGGCCGTCTTGCTCCAGTTTATTTCTGAATTGGATTTATGGTTTTCAGAAAACTTTGAGTTTTGGTTTATGCATTTATTTTGCAAAGGAAGACTTTATATCCTCAGCAGGAATATCGTGACATGTCCCCGGGAAGTCATATTGCTATTCCCAGAAAGTCATTTCTCTTTGCAATTCCCCTAGACAATAAGTGGAAGTCTCTTTATTTGAGACAAATTACGTATTACCCTTTCCAGGAAGATTTCCTTGGTTGAAGAAGAAGTTGAGGCCCGTTCTTGGCAAAACACCAGAATCTTGGAGAAACTTGATATATTTTCTCTTTCTACCTCCAGTGAACGTTGGTAGTACATTGGCAGTGAACTTCAGTGTTTGTTATCTTTTTGCTATCTTTAGTAAACGCTGATAGTTCATCGTCAGTGAACGGCAGTGATATGATATATTTTCTCTTTCTACCTCCAGTGAACGTTGGTAGTACATCGGTAGTGAATGTCGATGTTTGTTATCTTTTTTCTATCTTCAGTGCACATTGACAGTTCATCGTCAGTGAACGGCGGTGATATGATATATTTTCTCTTTCTACCTCCAGTGAACGTTGGTAGTACATCGGCAGTGAACATCAGTGTTTGTTATCTTTTTGCTATCTTCAGTGAACATGATAGTATATCGTCAGTGAACGGCGGTGATACAATATATTTTCTCTTTCTAACTTCAGTGAACATTGGTAGTACATCGTCAGTGAACGTCGATGCTTGTTATCCTCCTCTCTGATTCTTTTCTTGTGGTTTACCAGTGATTTATTTTCCTGGTGGGATTGCTCTTTTGTTTCTACATTTCATGTTGCATCCCCAATGCTACTTTGCATCTCTTTTGTTCCATTCATATGCATTCATATGCATAAATGTTTGCATGGCATCTTAGGGCCAAAAACAAGGTTTGTTTTATATTTAAGTGTCTTCAATCACATCGACACAAAGATTTTTTAACCTTCGTATCTCCGGATGGAAGAAACTTAAATAAGGGCAGCTGTTGTACCCCAATTTTTGCCCCTAAGATCCCTTCATCATACCAAATTGTTTCAATCACAACAAAATCACATTAGGGCTTTTGGTTCTTCTCCTTATCTTTAGCTTTGCCCTTTGAGGAATTACCAAGCACCTTGACTTGTTTTATTTTGTGATCATAGATATTTTGCTTTGATTTTCTCTCTAAATTAACAAATACAATATTTGTTTGTCTTACTTGTTAATAATTTAGGTGAAGGCAATTAGGTTTAGCAAGTTGCATCATGGGTTCATGAGTTTACTTCCATGCCCTAGTCAAAAGCTTAAGAGATCCAAACCTCACCATTGAAGTTGTTTTGAAGTTGGTATGGAAGTAATTTTGGTGGCCAAGAGTCCTCATCGTCATCCTTAACAAATCCTATTCACAAAGGAAGAATATTGGCATAAAAAGTTTGTTCAAATTTGGCAAAGTTCCACCAAGCATTCTCTTGATCTAGAAGCTAGGGTTTTGGACTTCAGAGGGGAATATCTTGCTCATCTTTTGGTATTTTTAAGTGATTCCAAAAACATTCTTCTCTTCAAAGAGTTACCAACGAATCACTTCAAAAATTCCAAGGAGTTTTCATGTAGAAGGAACTTAGTGAAGAAGAAAGATTACAAGTCATCCAGATGAATCCCTCATTTTTCATAATGTGATTTCAAATGATCATAACTTGGTCAATTTTTATCACCTTAAGCCCATTATTTTTTCTTTATGACTCTAAGGATGTGTACTTCATGCCTTCTTTTATGTGCAAAGTAAGAAAATGGATGGAAGTTGCCTTAAGAATGCAAGAGATTATAGGTCATTTCATGATTTTTGGACAACTTCAACAAGTCATAACTTCCTTAATTTTTGGAGATTTTGAGTGGTTCAAATTACAAAGTGTCATTCAAGAGGTCTACTTCATTCCATCTTTTTTGGTCAAGAGCAAATTCTAAGTGGAAGGCCATGTTTGGATGAAAAAGATTATAGGTCATTTTTAAAGAAGAGTTTGAAATATTTCTAAGTATGGAAAGTCAACTCTTTTTCTTCAACTTTGACTCCATGTAACTTTCAGCTCAAGCATCCATTTGATTCCATTATTTTTCCATTGCAAAGCTTGTAACCTCATATTTCCAAAGCATCAAGAATTATGCCCTAAGACCCCTTGAAGTGGAAATGCCATAGATTTGAATTTGGTAGTTTGAAACTGAATTTTACACAAAGTCAGAATTTTGAAATCTTTGTTTTGGCTTTTAATCACAGGATTTCCACGCGTTTTTGTTTCTAATCATGTTTAGCAACTTGCCAGAAGTGATTAGCATCATGAAACGCATGATTTGGCTGAGTTTTGATCAAGTTTGAGTCACACTTTCTTCATGATGCAGACCCACATGAATTCCCTCCAAAACGCGTCATTTTCTATTCTTTTTTATCCCATTTGCTTCCCTATAAATAGAGGGTCATCCCCCATTCAATTTCCCAAGCTTAGAGAGCCAAGAACACCCTGCCAAAACTTCACACGAAACCAGTTTTGTTGAATTCAGTTTTTGAAATTTAAGCTTCCTTTTCCAAAATTCTTTGCGCATTCATCATCCTTGAACTTCATACAAACTCTCCAGCACTTAAACCAATCAAAACGAGCCATAATCCAAGCTACAGAAGTCTAGTTTCAGAGCTTCTTACTTGAACTTCGAAAAGGTAGAATTCTCCACCAATTGGATCCAAATCAAGCACTAATCTGTTCTACTCCTTTGTCTGATTCTAATGCTGCTTACAATTTTTAAATCCATTGAGAATTGAGAGAGAAATCTCAAATTGAAGGTGCTCGTTATTTTTCTGTATTTTGATTCATATCTCTTCCATACTTTACATAAATTTGGTGCGATTGTTGTGTTAGAATCGTCTTGAAGAGACGAGTTCAATGATGCTAGCCAGGGATCCTAATTTTTCCATTTGAAGGATCTCACAAAATCCCCATTGCAGGGTGTCTGGAGGTTGAAGATGGTGACATGTCTCATCTAAGCCAATGATAGCGTGCCAAGCGTTTTAATTTCATTGGTTGCCCTTTTTCTGATCGCATGTGTGTTTCACTATGGTCTATATCAAGCACAACGCATCTGGTCCATTGGATTAGCTTACTAACGCGTTTTGACTTTGATCTGATGGTCCACATCTTTTTGGTTTTATTTTATTTTATGATTTTATATTTTATTTGATTAAATTTTCAAAAAATCATAACTCTTGTATTTTTTATCCAAAAATTATGAAAAATTCACAAAAAATACTTTGAATTATTTCTGATCTCATGAATATTTTTTTACATTTTTATTTTAACATTTGGTATTTTTTATATTTTTTTTATTATTTTATTTCTTTTAATTACTTAAAAAAATACTTTCTAACATTTTTTAATTCTGAAAAATTCATAAATATTATTTTGCATATTTTTGACTTTCTGGAAATTTTATGGAATTTTATGTGGAGGTTTACTATTTTTGATCTATTTTATGTTTATTTTATCAATTTTAAATGGTTTAAAAATAGTTTCTGACTTTTAAAAATTACCAAAAATTTTATAAAAATATTTTGATCCATTTATGATTTTTCTATGGTCTTATTTTTTATTTCTTGATTAATTTGAACATAATTGCTATTTTCTTCATTATTTTCTATTTTTAAACTTTTTTTTACCCCTTTTAATGTATATATTAAATATATTGTTATTTTGTGATTATTTTCTGGCTGTCTTGAGTTGAATTTTTGATCATAACTTTATTAGCATCATTGGATCTTGGGTGTTGAGTTCAACTCCACCAAAATGGATGAATGATTTTAATAATAGTTTGATTAAATTTTTAATTCAAAAGTGGTTTATTCATCTTTTTTTCCCTAATCCCCTTCATCTCATCCCCTTCTCATTGCACTAAATGTTGTTGGAGCATGATCTCTATATCATGTCTCAAAACAAATGGTGCATAGATTGATATTAACCGGCCTCAAAATAGGTGCGACTTCTATATAAGTCCACTTACGATTGCTTAACATAGCGCTAAATTTTGTCCCGGTTCGAATAAATGATCATTCATGGCCCAAACTCCTGATTGCAAGCCCAAGTATGTTGATTTGATCTCTTTGATCCAATAACCTTGAGATTCATTGTGTGGAGGCTTTGGTTCTACCAATCCTCTAATGGATCTACAACACCTTTGGTCAACGCAGATCACTTAAACATCGTTCATCATTAAATGGTACTTGTGAGAATTCCAAATGGATGATATACTTGACAAAAAGCAAATGCAACTTGTTGTGTGGAGGCTTTGGTTCTACCAATCCTCTAATGAGTTCCAAATGCAAGTTTCAAGATGGTCATCCAACTAACCACTAATTATTGACTTGTTTTATTTTATGCTTTTATTCTATTATGCTTTATGTACTATTTATTTTTAGCATTTTTTCATTTCATGCCATTTTCTTCTTTGCTCATTTGAGCATTTATATTCTTGTCATTTTTACTTTGCTCACTTGAGCTTTTCTTTTTATTTTTCTAAGATACTTAATAACCAACTTAAACCCTAAAAAACTCTTTAATGGCACTTGGACTATTTGGTTACTATCCTTGGCATGATGGAGCGGTGGACTTTTTCTTGGACTTAGGATTAGAAACATTGGCTTATCTTGGAGACCTTGTGATCTTTTCTGATTATTTTGTCTGGAGTTCTTGAGGTTTACCTCAAGACATTGGGTTGCTTGTTTGTTTTTGTGTCCAGGTTTTTGGTGATTACATGCTTTGTTTGTAATCCGAAATTCACCCGCATACATCCGTTACTCTGCCCATTTTTTGTGAAGACTTAATACACTTGAAGTTTGGTTCTCTCAAGAGGTCTAGTATCTTTGCTTGCTTGGTTTCAATCCAAAGAATGAGAATTCTATATTGGATCATAATGTCAAGTTTTGGCTTCTTGTTGGTTAGATGGTCCTTATCCTTAGATTTTACCTTATACTTTAGGATAGTCTCTTCTTCTCCTCCCATCTTCTTTAATTTCAAAAATATTCTCCCTCCTTTTGAAAACTCTTCTTGTTTTGAAACTTGAAACACTTTCATAATAAACTTGGACTTAGGTCCATGCATTTTCAAAACATTTTCATCAATAAACTTCAATCAATTTAATAATACTTTGACACTTTTTTGTGAGACGACTAAAAGTAAATCAATCTCATTTCAAACCATTTTTCCACTTTGGCTTTTATCTTTAAACTTTTCTCAAAAGGTTAGACTCTTGTCAATCCTTGTAGTGATGCAAACAACTATACTTCTACAAAATGTAGTGAAGTGAGATATTTCCCACTTGGGTGTCGAGTGAGGCATTGTTGATTTTAAAATCCAAGCCATTATCCTCCACTTTCAGATGATGCAAATTCTCCTTTCTCATGATTGTGGGTAGTAAGTATGTTTTTCCACACGGACAATGACGATGATGTCTTATCTCTTAAAATCAACCAACATACTTGTGTTTCAAAATTTTAAAAGAGGAACTACGTGTACCCTGATCCCCTATTGCACGGAAGGTGGTACGTGGGTACTAAAGGTTCGCAACCGCGGTGGGTGCAAAATTCATAAAAAATACTTCTTTTCTCACCTCCACTATCCATTTTATATACAACACATTTTTATAGACAAAATGTACAAATTTTACAAAGAGGTTCCCGCGGAATATCGTAGATGTTTAGGGTGCTAATACCTTCCCTTTGCATAACCAACCCCCTTACCTTGAATCTTTCCCCCTTTTTTGGGTTATTCGCTCTTTTCCCATTCCTTTGGAAACAATAAAGCGCGGTGGCGATTTTTATTTTTGATTTGTATAAAGGCTAGTCAATCCAATGGCTTAGTCTTGAACATTTCTACCGCTACAAGTACGACTAACTCTATCTTCAAATTAATTCATTGTTCTAAAACTGTAGCGCCTGATATCAATTTGCCTAATTCTGCGTTTTCTCTTCCCTGCAATATTCTGCATTTTCATCTCTGTAATATTCTACATTTTCACCACTGAAATATTCTACGTTTTCCTCCCTGTATCTCACTACGGTTCCATAACTAAAGCCTGAGACTTAATATAATCATGGCAACTCATCACTCACAATCACCTTATAATTCTACATCAATCGAACAACAACAAGACATCAATATTCATCTAAAATTCATCAATTATCATCATACAACAATCATGTATTTTCAATTCAAGAACAAGACATCAATCACCTCTAACCCCACATACCAATTATCATAAACCCAATTATAGAGTCAGAACCCCATCCTTACCTTGGATTGAAGGTTGCTCTACAATTTTCGGTTGAATTCTCGTTCTTGCCGTTTTCCACTTTCTCTAGCAGCTTGCACGTTCTTTCTCAATCCTTATTCTTCTAATGCCTCTTCTTTCTATTCTATTCCAAAAACAATAAAATAACCCTATTATTCTATTTATTCCTTATTGGGCTTAAAACCAATACACCCCCTTATTACTTCTATTCCTTTAAAAACAAGCCCATATCAAATAATAATATTATACTTCTAATATTATTTCACCACTTAATAATATAATTAAATCCAATTAATTATAACACATCTTCTCAAATATTCCAAAAATAATTTAATTAAATAATTAATTAAATTACGGGCATTACAACTCTCCCCCACTTAGAATATTTTCGTCCTCGAAAATTTACCTCAATCAAACAATTCAGGATATGAGTCTCGCATCTTGCTCTCCAACTCCCAAGTCATGCTTTCACCAGCAGCCCCTAGCCAAACCACTTTAACCAAGGCAATCTCTTTTCCCCTCAGAGTCTTCATTTCATGATCCGCAACCTGTACAGGCATCGTCTCCACCGTAAGATTATCCCGTACTTGCACATCGTCCATATGAATCACATGAGATGGATCTGAAATATACTTTGGAAGTTGCGACACATGAAACACATCATGAAAATTCGAAAGATTAGGCGGTAAAGCCACTATATAAGCAACATTCCCCACTCTCTCCGAAATCTGACACGGTCCAATAAAACGAGAAATGGGCTTCTTAGACTTCAATGCTCGCCCAACACCAGTCACAGGTGTAACTCTCAAAAACACATGATCACCAGCTTGAAATTCTAAATCCTTCCTTCACTTGTCATGATAACTCTTCTGTCTACTTTGTGAAGCTTTCATCTTTTCTCGAATCAACTTCACCTTCTCAGTAGTTTCATGAACAAGTTCAAGTCCAAGTACTACACTTTCACCAGATTCATGCCAACATAACGGGGTTCTACATCTTCGACCACATAATGCTTCAAAAGGTGCCATCCCAATACTAGAATGGTAACTTTTATTATACGTGAACTCTATCAACGGAAGATAAGTATGCCACAAACCTCCCTTCTCAAGAACACATGCCTTCAACAAGTCTTCTAACGATTGAATCGCCCATTCAGTCTGTCCATCTATTTGAGGATGATACGCTGAACTCAACCTAAACATAGAACCAAACGTTTCTTACAAACTCTTCCAAAAATCAGAAGTAAATCGTGGATCTCTATCTGACACAATGCACAAAGGAACACCATGCAACTTCACAAGCACACTAGTGTAAATCTCATCCAACTTCGACACTGGAAAACTGATGTTAATAGGAATAAAATGAGCTGACTTCGTAAGCCTATCAACAATCACCCAAATCGAATCATGTCCTCTTAAAGTATTAGGCAACCCGATCACAAAGTCCATTGAAATGCTATCCCATTTCCATTCTGGAACTTCTAACGGTTGCATCAATCCTACAGGCTTCTGATGTTCAACTTTCGACTTCTGACAAGTCAAACATGCATACACAAAACGAGCCACATTACTCTTCATCCCAGGCCACCAAAACAAGCCTTTCAAATCTTGATACATCTTTGTAGCTTCTGGATGAATACTCAACTTACTTCTATGACTCTCTTCAAGTATCACTTTCTTCATCTAAGCATCCTCAGGAATATAAATCCGGTTACGAAATCTCAACATACCTTGCACATCTAGCTTAAAATCATTGTTGTCAGACTGATCAACCCCAACCATCAAATCTACCAGTTTCACATCCAACTTCTGGGCTTCTCTGATACTGTCTAGAAATTCATTATTAATCTTCAACATACCCAACATAACACTCTGCGGAGTAACCTCGCAAACTAAGCTCATATCTCTGAACTGCTCAATCAATTCCAACTCTTTAATCATCATTGTTAACATATGTAAAGTCTTTCGACTCAACACATCAGCTACCACATTCGCTTTTCGTGGATGATAATTCAAACCGAAATCATAATCCTTTAACAATTCCAACCATCTTCGTTGCCTCATATTCAGCTCCTTCTGATCAAATAAATACTTTAAGCTCTTATGGTCACTAAACACTTCAAATCTAGAACCATAAAGATAATGCCTCCAAATCTTCAATGCAAAAAACAACTGCAGCAAGCTCTAAATCAAGCGTAGGATAGTTCTTCTCATGAGTCCTTAACTGCCTTGACGCATAAGCAACTACCTTACCATTCTGCATAAGAACACCTCCCAAAACCATCTTAGAAGCATCACAATACACAACAAAAGGCTCTCCTGGATTAGGCAACATCAAAATCGGAGCCGACGTCAACCTCTTCTTCAATTCTGTAAAACTTTCTTCACACTGAACATCCCACACAAAATCTCTACCTTTATAAGTCAACTTAGCCAACGGGAGTGACAACTTAGAAAACCCTTTGATAAACCATCTATAATAACCAACTAATCCAAAGAAGCTTCTAATCTCAATAGTTGACCTTGGAGTTTCCCATTGCAACACAACATCAACCTTCGATGAATCTACAATAATGCCACTACCTGAAATCACATGACCAAGAAAACTAACCTCTTTTAACCAGAATTCACACTTGGATAGCTTTGCATACAACTTCTTCTCTTTCAAAATTTGCAATACTACTCTTAAGTGTTCAACATGCTCTTCTTCTGACTTAGAGTAAATCCAAATATCATCAATGAACACCACTACGAACCGATCCAAATAAGTGTGAAAGATAAGATTCATATATTCCATGAATACTCTCAGCGCATTAGTAATACCAAAAGGCATCACTGAATACTCGTAATGTTCATAACATGTTATGAAAGCCGTCTTCTGAATATCTTCATCCTTCATTTTAATCTGATGGTAACCCGACCTCAAATCAATCTTACTAAACACACAGGCATCCACCAATTGGTCCATCAATTCATCTATTCTTGGAAGCGGATACTTGTTCTAAATCGTCACCTTATTCAACTGTCTATAATCAACACAAAGCCTGATACTTCCATCTTTCTTCTTCACTAACAACATTGGAGCACCCCATGATGATACACTTGGTCTTACAAGCCTCTTCTCAAGTAACTCTTCCAATTGCTTCTTTAAATCTGACAATTCAGATGCAGACATCCTGTATGGTTCCATAGACACAGGTCTGGTACCAGGTTCAAGATCAATTGCAACTTTAACTTCCCTCTCTGGCGGTACATCAGGAATCTCATCAGGGAAAACTTCAGGAAATTCACACACCACCTGCAATTCCTCAATTATAGCTTGAGTCTCTATAGATAGCGTCGCCACCAACGAAAACATCTGTACTTCCTCCTGCATCAACTTCCTCAACTATCTAGCAGACATCAGACCATCTTCCTCTTCCTCAGGAGTAGAAAACTTAACCGACTTGTCATAAAAGTTAATATGAACACAGTTAGCTCTAACCAGTTCATACCCAAAATCACATCCAAACCTCTTAATGGTAAACGAACCAAATCAACAAAAAAGTCTATGTCGAAGATCGACAAGGGACACTTAGAACACACAAAAGAAGTAGTCACCGACCCCTTGGCTAGAGTGTCGATGACCATTTCTCCATTCAAAGAAGACAACATAAGACCCAATCTTTCAACACAATCAGCAACAATAAAACAATGCGTAGCACCAGTATCAATAATAATGATTAAAGGAGTACTATTAATGAAAATGTACCTCTGATAAGTCCGTCCTCCACAGTTGTCTGATCCTCAACCAAAGCAAACACCTTACCACTTAACTGAGCCCTCTTCTGTTTCGGACACTGACTACCAATGTTCCCTTCTTCTCTACAGTTGAAACAAAACACATTCTTGTGTTCACACTGGGATACAACATGTTCTTTCTTGCCACAACAGAAACACCTATTCACTTCAGCAGTGCACACATTACTCTTGTGCCAAGACTTTCCACACTTAAAACAAATCACACCAGCAGGAGCATCTCTCCCACTAGTCCTCTGGCTCTGAGAAACTTTCTGTTTACCTTTACCAATTGGGGCATCATAAGGCTTACCACGATTCTTTTGGTGCTTACCTCTCTTCTCACTGATAATCTTGTAATGAGCATTATTATCCTCCTCATAAATCCTGCAGCTATCGACCAAATCAGCAAAGACACAAATTTTCGGGTATCCAACTTCCTTCTTAATCTCCGGGCTCAACCCGTTCTCAAACTTAATACACTTTGAAAACTCAGCATTTTCCTCAGCGTAATGCGGATAAAACTTGGCCAACTCAGCAAACTTGGAAGCATACTCAACAACTGACAGATTTCCTAGCTTCAGCTCAAGGAATTCAATTTCCTTCTTACCACGGACATCTTCAGGAAAATACTTTCTCAAAAACTCCGTAAGGAACACAGCCCAAGTGACATTCTCACCTGTAGCTTCCAACTTCTGACAAGTCTCTAGCCAGTAGGCATCAGCCTCGACTGCTAGCATATGAGTCCCATAATGAACCTTCTGCGCTGGAGTGCAGTCCATCACGCGAAAGATTCTCTCTATCTCCTTCAACCATTCCAATACCCCGTAAGGATCATACTTTCCCTTGAACGTAGGTGGATTCTCTCTCTGGAAAGTCGCCAAGCTACGAGATCCAACATTCCCGTCAGCATTCAGCTGATTTTCCATCGCATGAGCCATTGCTTCTAAAGCAGCAGCAAGTGCAACATCATTCCTTTGAAAAGAGGCCTTGTCTAGGCAACCTTTGTAACAATTCTTGTTTGAATGTTTTAAAAAGATGTTTGTCTTTTGAAAATATGTTTCAATGTTTGAAAGTTTGTTTTAGGAAATTGTTTTGAAATTGTGTGTTTTTAAAATTAGCAAGGATGTTTGCAAGAGATCAAGTAACTAGGAGTTGTCTACCCTACTCAAAGATCTTTCCTACACATTTTTAACCCTTTGACATTGTTGTTTTACCATTGTATTTGGTAAGCAACCTTGTGTTTGGATGTTAAACGGGACAGGCGCGGGTCATCGTATGGCCATGATAACAATATTGCCAAGTATCTTAGCAAGTTTTTGTTGGACTAGATCATTTTTGTATAGGCAACCAAGATAGCGTCATCGAGGGACTATGATATTTTTGTTTTGATTTTGTTTTGCCAAGATACCTAGCATGCATACCATGGCCATTTTAAAGGCAACAAGTGGATGAAACCCTAAAGGTTCTTGTGTGCATTGTGTTGTCATTTTCATGCTTTTTGTCTTGTGTTTAGTCAAGCTATTTGTTTGATTTTGGATTTTTTGCATACAAACCCTAATCTCTATCATGGCATACTTGAAAGCAATAAAAGCGTAAAAGAAAATCTAATACTATTACAACATGATTATGGGGAGGGAATACAAGTTTGAATAAGGGATATTTGCAAGAAATTAAAACCCTAAATCAACTATTACAACCAAATTGAATTAATTTGTAAAAATAGGCAATATTTAAATGGACAATTAAATAGATATGCAATATATTATAAATATGCAAAAAATGTTTTTTATTTTTATTTTTATGTATGTAAAAATAAATTATTTAATGTGTCAAAAATAAGAAAAATATTATTGATTAATTTTGTTAAGGGTGGAAACTCTAATTTGTTTTAAGAAAATATATATGTTATGCTATTTATTTATGTACAAGAAAATAAATAAAATATATACAAATGTTTAGAAAATTAAATATATGAGAAAAATATTATTTAAGTATATAAATAATAAAAATAAAAATATGATATTTTTTTTGTATTATTTACAAGTTTTTATTTAAGAAAATAAAGGTATATTATTTAATAAACTATTTTTATGCTAGAAAAAATAATAAAAATAATAAAATAAAATATGAAAATTCATGAAAATATTTTTGGTAATTTTTTAATGTTTAGAAAAATAAAATAAAGTCAGAAATGAAAAAGAAATAGAAAAATATGCAAAAAATAAACAAATGGGCTGAGGGGTGCAAATAACAGAAATGGGGGTGTCAAAAGCAAGCCAGGACCAAGCCCAACCCAGATCACTTCATCTCTAACCTCTGGCCAAACAAAAACGCGCGCTTGTACTCAAAACTGAAAATCCTGCATTTGTGCTTAAAAATAAAAACTTGCAACATGAAAGTTATAGAGCATGATCATACGATTCTAACCATATAAAAACTTAATCTAACTCTCAAAGACCAGAGAGAATTTCTCTGGCCCTAATTCCTAACCTAGTTTTTTCAGAAAGTTCATCATTCAAATTCTCCCAACACAGTTAACTTAAATGAAACCTATGCATATGTGCAGCTTAAGGGCAATGAGTACTACATTTTTTATTCACAAACCTAAGCCTAATGTTTCCTAAATAGAGAGATAGAAGTTTGAACTTTACCCGTTTTAGTTGAGCTCGAGTATGGCAATGTAGGGGTTTTCAGTGAGGCCTGAGATGCTGGTGAGCTTGCTTGAAGTTCCTTTGAGCTTTCCCAATGCCTAGCTAGCTTTAAACTTGCTTGAATAAGCTTGTAGAAGTCAACCTGCAGAGTCAGAATTCAAGAATGGTGATGCTTGAAAACAAGGTTACAGTTGCTGGCCAATGGTTGGGATAGCTTAGGTAGGTTGTATGGAGTGTGTTGGAAGAGGTTTGGGGCAAAACGCACGAGTGGTTTGTGATTTGGAAACCAAAATGCAGAAGCTTCCCTGTTTTGCAAGAAAATGTGATTTTGGTGTTTTGGAAGGTTTGAGAAGTGGTTAGCTCATGCTTTTGACTTAGTGTGATATACAAAACTTGTTTGAAATGGTTATAACACTTGGTTATATCAGATTGCAAAGATGTTGACCTTTTGCAAGGTTTCTTGGTTTTGAAGCAAAAGTGTGAAGTGACCAAGGGCAGGCCTGTACAGGCTAGCTTCAAGCATGCACAAAGTT
The DNA here is from genome assembly GCA_948472305.1 of Vicia faba. Taxonomy (NCBI): domain Eukaryota; kingdom Viridiplantae; phylum Streptophyta; class Magnoliopsida; order Fabales; family Fabaceae; genus Vicia; species Vicia faba. The sequence continues at coordinate 815,212,767 of OX451741.1, read as the reverse complement.
GTTGTACCTTTTCCTAATTTTATGGAGTTGGTTTGCTGAAAAGGAATGGGTTCAAGGCTCAAGGGAAACAAAAATGCATAAAGTGAACTTTATCAAAATGGCATTGTTAACTTTTTGCCATTTTTGGATTAACCCTTTGTGTAATCTTCCATTGATCAGAACAATACATTAATCCATTGATTTTGCATTCAATTTTTGAGTGTGGAAGGGTTTAGATACCTGTAAGCAAGTACAAACAAAGCTGGACAGAAATTGCAACTTGTAGCAACATGAAAAATGCCATGGATCAAAGTGATATTTTTCCAAATTCAAACCTTCGATTCTCCTTAACCACAAATGATTTTGGAGAGTTCTTAGACATTTTGGAAAGATTGTAACATGCTCTACAATCCATATTTGAAATTCATTTTGAAATTAAAATTGGAACTAGGTGAAAAATTTCCATGAAGATAGGTCAAAATCCTGCCTAAACTAGGGCAAAATTTCACTAAGTTAAAAGTTTCATGGACCCTTATTCCCAAAATCATAACATGAGATCCAAGCATCTTTTGGAAAACTTTGTGAATCAAAGTTGTAGATTTTGTGGAGTACTACAACTTTCATGTTGGAAGTTTTGTTTGAATCCAATTGTATCATGGTGAAAATGTTGGGCAAAGTTGGGAAAAAATAAGAAATTTTCATAACTTAGAAAATTTCTAAGTTATGAAAATTTTCCGTTTTAAACCCTAATTTGCAAAATTAGGTTTCTTGGTGAACAGGTTTCATGTTTTGACACATCTTGATGAAAAATGACCCTTGGCACTTGATTTTGACCAAAAAGTCAAAGTTTGACTCTTCAATGTACAGTTGATTTTTGATCAGTTGATTGGAAAATTCATCTGTCAATCCAATGCCTTTGAGATCTTTTAAACCTTGTGATTAGGTCAAGATGGTGCAATTGAGTCCTTTAATCCATTCTTGAACCCAATTTGCCATTGGCTAGGTTAAAAATCAGAAATTGCCCTTCTATAGTCAAAACCCTAAAAATGACCATTTTGCCCTTTTGATGATCTGATCAAATTTCTTGAGGAGTTGTGGTCCAAACTTTATCAAATGGTTCATATAAGTCTATAATGTTGATGTGGATAAACAATTATGAGGTTTGACTGTAAATTGGCCAGAGTTGACTTTTTCCCCAATATAGTTGATTTTTAGGTCAACTGTCCAATTGACTGGGCAAAAATTTGATTCAAGGCTTGAAACTTGGTATGAGTAATCTTAGGAGTCCAAAATGAAGTATGAAAGTCACATTGAGCATTTAAAGTCCAAAAATCCTTGTGCAAACTCAAACCCTAATTTCAGGTCAACATTGCAAGGAGATGTCTTGAGTAGAGCAAACCTTAGCTTGGTCTTTAGTTCAAAGAGTCTTGTGAGGGGAAATCTTGATAAAATGAGAGGGAAAATTTTGGGGTACAACAGCTGCCCCTGTTCAATCTTCTTGAACCTGAAGAGTTAGATTGGCGAGTTTGCCTTTCGTGACTCGAAGGTAAAAGAGGATTGGACACTAGAGTGCCCATAAATTTGCACTCGTTAGAGTATAATTGAGGGAATGGGCTTAAAGATGCCATTTGGAGATGTGATAGAATCTTGTCAGAGATGGGCTTAAAGATGCCATCCAAGAATGTTTGTTGAATTGTAAGTTATAGGTGAGCGTCAGAATGGTATCCGTGTCTGGAGCATCTCTGAGTTGGGGATCTGAATAAGCAATATAATAGCATTCGTGTCTGGAGCATCTATAAACTGTTTTCTGAGCCTTGAATTTGAATAATCAATAGATTAGCATCCATGTCTAGAGCATCTCTAGGTTGTTTTCTGAAGCTGAATCTGAACAAGCAATAGATTAGCATCCATGTCTGGAGCATCTATAAACTTTTTTCATGATCCTTGTATTTGAATAAGAAATAGATTAGCATCCGTGTCTGGAGCATCTCTAGGCTGTTTTATGAGGCTGAATCTGAACAAGCGATACATTAGCATCCATGTCTGGAGCATCTATAAACTGTTTTCATGATCCTTGAATTTGAATAAGCAATAGATTAGCATCCGTGTCTGGAGCATATCTAGGCTGTTTTCTAAAGCTGAATCTGAACAAGCGATAGATTAGCATCCATGTATGGAGCATCTGTAAACTGTTTTCATGATCCTTGAATTTGAATAAGCAATAGATTAGCATCTGTGTCTGGAGCATCTCTAGGCTGTTTTCAGATTGTATACTGGTAGCTTGTTAATCTTATCCTGAAAAGGGTAAAATATTAGTTGAAACACAAAGTTAGGTTGCATGAAATGTATGATGCAATATATGTGTTTTATCAATGTTTACGATATATGATTGTAATCTATGCGCATGTAAGCTAATTAGCTGTCTTGCTAAGGAAAATAAATCCTTGATAGTTGGAGATAATAAAATCTTTGACTGCTGTCAGGGAAAATAAATCCTTGACCACTGATGGAGATTCAAAATCTTTGACTGCTGAAGATGAGAAATCCTTGCTGACTGCTTGGGGATAGAGACTCCTTGGAAGCTCGTGGGGATTATCAAAACTTTGACAACCTTCGTGGGGATGTGAGAATCCTTCACGACTTTCCTGGGGGTTATACGATGAGAATCCTTACTCGGTTGGGGAATAAGGGAAACTCTGGAGATCTCTATCGGGAATTACACAAAGGAAAACCTTGATCTGCTGGAGAATAAGGAAGACTCTGATGGCTTCTGCGAAGAAATGAGAATCTTCAATCTGCTAGGGGAATTAAAAATCTGATGAATTCATGTTGAGTAGCAATGAAGACTCTGGCAATTTCACTGGGGAATTCAGAATGAGAATCTTCATTCTGTTGGGGAGTAAAAGCTCTGTGGGGAGTAGTTATACTGCTGGAGAGTAAGCTATCCTGTTGGAGAGTAAGTTCTAGACCCTGGGGGATTATCCTAGGTTGTATGCTAATCTACTGGGGAGTTATCCTAGGTTGGGGACAAGACAAAAGTTAACTGTTATCTGGTTAATTCTAAGACTTTAAGACAACTTGCTGGAGAATCTGGAGACGTTGAATGGTTTCCGTTGTGGATTGATAGTTTGACTCTGCTGGGGAAGACGGTTTTAAGATAACTCTCTGGGGAATTATATGGTTTTAAAGCGATTCTTCGAGGAATTTGGAGGAAACTGGATGGTTTCCACTGGGGTTTAAAGGTTGAAGATTTGACTCCGTTGGGGAAGAAAGTTTCATCTTCACCGAGGATCTGTAATTCAATGTTTTGGCTCCGCTGGAATTGGGAGTTTGAAGAATTTACTCTGATGGAGATTTTGAATTTTAACTCCGTTGGGGATATGTGTTTCAAGGTTGTAGCTCTGCTGGGGATCTAGATGATGTACTGCAGGCGATTTCTCCTGGAATAGCCTAAAGACATTTTCCTATACTTTCAACCTGTCAGTAATTATTCTTTCGCATTTTATTTATTTGTAAGCAGTGATTATATTCAAATGCATATGCTCATTTAATAAATCATTGGACGTTTTCAAATAAAACATAAGTGTAAAAAAGAAAGAAAAGGCAAATAATTTTCTGCACTTTGAAGTATCTTTGTATTAACTTTGTGTAAGTATTTTGTGCAAAGGAAACAGACATCCTAGTAAGAGAATGTTGTCAAAAAAATGAGAAAAAATTATATAAAGAAAGGTGGTTATGTGTAAAAATTCCATGGGGTTCCCATTCTGTTATAGCCTTCGTAACTCTGAACATCTTGTTCCTTTGTTGCTTCGCTCGAAGATGATTGAGTTGATCAGAAGCCAGGAGCTTGTCTGTGAAGAGATTGTCCTTAAAGTGGTCCGACGAGACATAGTCATACGCTTTAATTCCCTAACTTTTTCCTGGACCTCCCTTTTGGGTTTTCGATCCACCGGGAAACCCTTTTTTGCCCAAGTCTCCCTTTCGGGTTTTCAACTTGCCGGGTGTACAAATTTTTTTGTTTATCCCTAATTTTTGCCTGAACCGCCCTTTCGGGTTTTCGATTCACCGGGATGCCCATTTTTTCCCAAGTCTCCCTTTCGAGTTTTCAACTTGCCGGGTCGTTTATGCGTAGTATCTTTTGACTATGTTTGCGTTCGCAGGGTGCGGCAGGTCATCTCCGTCCATGGTGGTTAATATCATTGCCCACCAGAAAAGATGTTTTTGATCACAAATGGTCCTTTGTAGATAGGAGTCCATTTTGCCTCTGGGATCACTTTGCGGCAAGATGATCCGTAAGATCCCCGACTTGATATACCTTGCGCCTGACTTTCTTGTTGAAAGCCTTGATCATCCATTTTTGATACGTCTGACTGTGGCAAATAGCAGTAAGTCACTTTTCATCAATCAAGTTGAGTTGATCAAGTAGGGTCTGAATCCAATCGTCTTCACTCAAACCAGCATCCTTCATGATTCTCAAGAAGGGAATCTAAACCTCGATAGGTAAAACAGCTTCCATGCCGTATACCAAAGAATAGGGTGTTCCCCAGTTGATGTACGTGCCGTGGTACGGTACCCGTGCAGAGCAAACGGTAACATCTCATGCCAGTCCTTATAGGTGACTGTCATCTTTTGTATGATCTTCTTGATATTTTTGTTCGCAGCTTCGACATCACCGTTCATCTTTGGCCGATAGGGAGATGAATTGTGATGTTGAATCTGGAACTGCTCGCACAACGCAGTGATCATAGTGTTGTTCAGGTTTGTACCGTTGTCAGTGATGATCCTGTCGGGGATACCGTACCGGCATATGAGGTTCTGCTTGATGAAGCAGGCAACCACATTCTTTGTAACGAAGGCGAAGGAAGCTTCTTCTACCCACTTGGTAAAGTAGTCAATGGCCACCAGGATGAAGTGGTGTCCATTGGATGTTATAGGCTTGATCTCTCCAATCATGTCGATTCCCCACATTGCGAATGGCCAAGGAGCTGTTAGGACATTGAGAGAAACTGGAGGTATGTGTACCTTGTCAGCATAGATTTGACATTTGTGACAAGTACGGGAATGTTGATGACAATCAGCTTCCATGGTAGACCAGTAATAGCCTGCCCGTAGAATCTTTGTAGCCATCGTATGTCTGCTCGAGTGGGTGCCAAATGTACCATTGTGCAGTTCAGCCATGATCTGCTCAGCTTCAACCTTGTCCACACAACGAAGCAGAACACAATCATGATTGCGCTTGTATAGGATACCATTGCTCAGGAAGAACTTGGCAGAGAATCTTCTTAAGAACTTTTTGTCGTTGACTGAAGCTCCTTCATGGTATTCTCGCGTCTCGAGATACATTTTGACATCGTGAAACCAAGGTCGGTCCACTACTTCTTCGGTATTAATCTCATGAAAATGTGCAGGTTCTTCCATCCGCTCGACAGTGATTTGGGGAGCCTCATTATCCCAGTTAAATTTAAACATGGATGACATTGTAGCTAGAGCATCTGCTAGCTGATTTTCTTCTCGTGGGAAGTGCTCGAAGGTAATCTGCTCGAAATCTGGTAACAATGCCAGTACATGTTCTTTGTAACGGATGAGGTTTGGATGTTTAGTATCCCACTCTCCTTTGATTTGACTAATAACCAAAGCTGAGTCCCCAAATACAATCAAAGATTTGATTCCCAGGTCTATTGCAGCCTTGAGACCAAAGATACAAGCTTCATACTCGGCCATGTTGTTGGTGCAGCTGAAGCAGAGTCTGGCGGTGAAAGGTGTATGGCAACCTTCTGGTGAGATGAGCACAGCACCGATACCGTTTCCGAGTGCGTTGGAGGCACCATCAAAGTACAGGGTCCATCGGGATCCTTGTTCAGGTCCGTCATTCGGTCCATTATCTTCAATGTTGTCCAATGTCATAGTGTCTTCGTCGGGGAAGTCAAACTTCATGTATTGGTAATCTTCGACAGCTTGATGAGCTAGATTGTCAGCTAGTACACTCCCCTTTATAGCTTTTTGGGTCGTGTACTAGATATCGTACTCATTCATGATCATTTGCCATCTAGCTATTCTTCCAGATAAAGCAGGCTTTTCGAAGATGTACTTGATCGGATCCATTTTAGAAATCAGTAGAGTGGTATGAGTCAACATGTACTGCCTTAGCCGGCGAGCATCCCATACCAAAGCGCAACAAGTTTTCTCGAGCAGTGAGTAGTGAGTCTCACAGTCGGTAAAATTTTTGCTAAGGTAATAAATGGCATGCTCTTTTTGGCCAGACTCGTCATGTTGGCCCAATATGCACCACATTGAATTATCCAAAATAGTCAGGTACATGATTAGCGGTCTTCCTTCGACGGGAGGCATCAAGATAGGAGGTTCTAGAAAATACTCCTTGATTTTATCGAAAGCAACTTGAAAGTCATCATTCCATTTAATCACCTGATCTTTCTTCAACAGCTTGAAGATTGGCTCACAGGTAGATGTAAGGTGAGAAATGAACCTTGCAATGTAGTTTAGGCGTCCCAAGAAACCTCTGACCTCCTTCTTAGTGCGAGGGGAAGACATTTCTCGTATAGCTTTGAATTTAGCAGGATCAACCTCGATGCCTTTGTTGCTGACGATGAATCCCAAGAGTTTACCAGACTTGACTCCGAAAGTGCACTTGTTAGGGTTCAGTCTGAGCTTGTACTCTTTCAACCTGACAAACAGCTTTTGCAGATGGTTGAGGTGTTCTTCTTTTGTCTGTGAATGGGCTATCATGTCGTCTACGTAGACTTCAATCTCATGATGTATCATATCATGAAACAAAGCTACCATGGCTCGCTGATAGGTTGCCCCGGCATTCTTCAGTCCGAATGGCATCACTTTATAGCAGAAGGTACCCCATTGTGTAACAAAAGTAGTCTTCTCCATGTCTTCAGGGGCCATTTTGATCCGGTTGTACCCTGAAAATCCATCCATGAAAGGAAATACCTTGTGCTGAGCTGTATTGTCGACCAAGATGTCAATGTGCGGTAGTGGAAAGTCATCTTTAGGGCTAGCCCTGTTTAAGTCTCTGTAATCCACGCAAATTCTCACTTTGCCGTCCTTCTTAGGCATGGGCACAATGTTAGCAACCCATTGTGGATAGGAAGTAACAACAAGAAATCCAGCATTGAACTGCTTCATCACTTCAGCTTTGATCTTTTTAGACATATCAGGCCTCATTCGGCGGACTTTTTGTTTAATTGGCGGACTGTCTTCTCTTGTAGGGAGACGGTGAACCACAATATTTGTATCGAGTCCCGACATGTCTTCATAGGACCAGGCGAAGATCTCAACATATTCATTCAATAGCTGAACTAAACACTCTTTCACCTAGTTCCAAGAGGAATCTTGAAATGAATTTCAAAGATGAGTTATAGAGCATATTGCAAGCTTTCAAAAATTTCCAAGAACTCCTTGAGATCATTTTTGGGTAGGGATAATCGAAGAGATGAAATTGGAAATTTCTCACTTTGAATTCAAGCCATTTCATGAAGAACAAAATTCAAATCTGAACCTATGCTACCTAATTCTTGCTTTACAGGTCGCAAACTTGTTTCTCACTTTATAATTTAATTCTTACTCAGTTGATAAAGCCTTAATCCAAGCCCAATGGTCTTTGTCCAAGCTTTAATTCCATAAATGGCACAAAGTTTCCATTGCCATTTTGGAAAAGCTTAACTTTTGCAACTTTTTTCAATTCTTGAGCATTGGATTTGTCTTCTCTGCACACACAAGTCCTAGAAACCTAAAGCAATTTGTATAGAGCTTGTACCAACTCCAAGCAGGCCAGTACAAGCATGTAGAGACTTGTCCCTTCACTTTGCTTCAAAAGAAAGAAAGAGTGCCAAAAGGCTAAAACTCAGAAATCTGTTGAGGATTGGATTGGAAACTTTCTCCATACTAATACACAAACATATTACAGCTTAGAACATGATTGATCAAGGCCAGAAATACTCCAAAACTCCCTATCACCAAAAACCTATCAAAAACTTGCAGTTTGTGGCCAAGCATGGCAATCCACAAATTGGCTCGTGAGTTTCAAGTTTTAATCACTCAAACACTTTACCTACCTCCTATCTAAGTGTTCCATACCATCACCCCTTCATTGTAACACCTCCTTCTCCATCTGCCATTTTTGTTCTTCAAGCTTGCAGGTTGAATTGGATAGAGAGTTCCAGGCACTTCCAAAGGAAGGCGATGATTGGAACGCACTCAGGGAGGTTCAAGCAAGCTAAAGGAACCTTCAGGCCTTCTTAAATCTCACTCAAACTCCATTCACGATCTCAGCTGAAAGAGGTAAGAATTCTAACTTTTATCTCTTCATACAGGCATCCATTGGCCATGATTTGTGAAAGAAAAATGTAGATATTATAGTGCTGAAGCCAACCATGTGCATAGATTCCATTTCTGTTCATTATGTGTAGAGAATTTTAGAGTTCAAATTTCTGTAAAATTTAGGTTTAAAATTAGGGCCTTTAAAATTCATTTTGATCTTTGATTGTTAGCTTACATGATTTACATGGTTGAAAACGTGGGAATGAGTACTACCGTTTTCATGTTGGAAGTTTTCATTTTCATGGAGAAATGAGAAAGATACAAAGCTTATGGCCAGCTTGAGGAAGAAGATGAAGTACAAGGCAAGGAAGATTTTTACGTTATGTTTTTATTGTTTCATATAAACTAACCGATGTACAGCGACCTCAGTGGCAAGGTAGCGCGCTGGCAATGCCCAGGTCATAGGTTCGAACCTTGGCGCTACCTTTTACATTTTTATCATTTTTTCAGCTTCAGTTTTAGCATTTTTGGCAGTATGGGCTTGGTTCTTGGGCCTTCTATTTTTTTGTCTAACACACTACCCCCTGTTTGCTTGCAGCACCCTTGGCCCAATCTTTTTATTATTTATTTTATTTTCATATTTGTTTTATTAAAATATTTTCTTTAACACATAAAAATCATAAAAATGATAAATATTGCATTTTTATTTTATTTTATTTTCACATAAAAAATATATATTTTAAATATATACTAACTATCTTCCTTAAATAAATTTGTAAAAATAAATTAAACTTAGATATATTCTTATCTTTTTTTATATATATATTTGTAAATATTTATTTTAATATATAAAAAGACTAAATATTTTCACCAAATATTATTTATTATGTTAATACCAAGAATACACAAAAATAATAATTAAAGAACTTTATTTTCCCTTTAATTAGAAATTAGGGTTAACCATTTTTCTCAAGAAATAATTTCCTTTTTTTAATATTTTTAGGATTAGGTTAAAACTCTTTTTCACATAAAAATAAAACAATTTCTTTTCCTTGCAAATACATAATATTGCACATTTAATTTATATTGTACCTTATTGATTCAAATATTTGTACAAATTCGATTTGATTGTAATAGCTTAATTAGATTTACATTATGGCAAATCCCCATTCACAATTTGTATCCCCTCCTCCCATAAAATGTTGTAATAGCGTAGTAATCTTTAAATTACACAATTTACCGCTTTTATATACCATGTTAGTACTTAGGGTTTGTATGGAAAGATCAAAATAAATCAAATAGAAAATCCTAATCCAAGACAAAATCAAAGCATGAAAACAACACACTTGCACACAAGCATCCTTAGGGTTTCTCCACTTGGTTGCCTTATATAAAATAGCCATATTACGCATGTGAAGTATCTTGGCAAAACAAACAAATATAATATCATAGTCCCTCGATGACGCTATTCTAAGTTGCCTTACAAAATGATCTTAGTCCCTAAATAAAATGCTAAGATACTTTGCAACATTGCTAATCATGGATATACGATGACCCACGCCCGTCCCGTTTACATCCAAAGATAGGGTTGCTTACCACATCAATGATAAGACAACAATGTCAAAGGAACAGAAAATGAACAAGAAAGACATTTGAGTAGGTAGATTGCTTCTAGTTACTTGCTCTATTTTCAAACAACTATCCTTGCTATTTTCCAAAACAAACACACGTATTTCAAAAACATCTTACAAACATTGAATTTTTTTTTCTTTCAAAAATACAAATATGTTTGTATACATTCTTACAAACGAGAATCATTACAAAGATTGCCTAAACAATGGCCTCTTTTACAAAATACTTTCAAAACCACACCAAACACAATTTAAAACAACAAAAGCAAGTGATCAAGCAAGTAACTAAGAGCCCATTGAAAACCATGGATGGAAAGGGTGCTAACACGTTCCCTTTTCATAATCTACCCCCCGAACTCAAGAAACAATCTCAAAGGTATTTCCTGTGCTTTTTCACCTTTCGTTTTGGATAAAAGAAATGTAGGTGGCGACTCTTGCTAACCGCAACATTTGCGATAAAACGCAAAACCCTCAAGTCAGTTCTCCCACCGTATCACAGAACTGGCGACTCTGCTGGAGAATTTTATAAAAGTGGGGTTACCTTAGGGATAAATCACAATTATTTGCTTATTTTGTTTGAGTTGTTTGCTTTACATTATGGTTCTTTGTTTGGGTTTGAATCCTCTACCCGAATTTGGGATACATTATAGGCAAATAGCAATACATTGTGGAAACTGTGCGGGGTATACCGACATGGTCTAAGAAATAGCTATGTTAGTGTGACATATTTGTGGGTACTGGTAGCCTTTGAGTTAATCAAAGAGAATACGGGCCCACTGAGTGATGTCATGAAGCACTAATGAACTTCTAGAACCCTTTACTTGACCAACTTGGTCTTTAGGATGTAGTGAGATGACCGGCTTTGGTGAAGTCCAAAGTTGGTAGATACTCGATACTACACTCATTGAGGGTTGGTTTCTTGGGATGTTTCGGTCGCCATTAAAGAGGCTTGAGCTGAAACAATGATGAAGGAAACAATCTGGTGATATTGAGCTCCTTAGAACCCGGTTACTATTACTAGGACAGGTTTAAGCCAACTAAACTTCAAGAGGGTACTTACCTATAAAACCCCATATAAGCCTAAACTAAGAACTTGTTTTTTTGCTTGTATATGCATACTTGTACATAACATCATGGACATCATGAATATCATATGCATTCACTAACCATTTCAAGGATTTTGGAGATTCATCTTTGTTCTTGTTTTGTAGGATATGGATTCACTTTGCAGGAAAACTATCCAAGTCAACCTTGTAAGAATTCCTCCACAACTTAAGGAGCTAGCTTCAAGGATCCCTGAGAACGCTCCATTCACTGAGAGGCATGGTCGTCTACTCAACTTGGTCACCTCCAACACATATGAGGATATGATAAAGGTGCTCTTCCAGTTCTTTGATCCATTGCACCATTGCTTCATATTTCCCGACTATCAGCTTGTGCCTACTTTGGAAGAATTCTCTCAACTCTTGAGGTTTCCCATTCTCAATCAACTACCTTTCAACGGTACGAAAAGAGACCCAAAGCCAGAAGATATTGCTCAAGCTCTGCACTTGCACTCATCTGATGTCACAACTCATTGGGAAACTATAAGTGGTGTCAAAGGCTTCTTAGCAAAGTTCCTGTTTGAGAAAGCCCAAAGCTGTTGGAATTCCTTAGACTTGCAAGATTTTGAGGAAATTGTGGCTCTCCTCATCTATGGGATGGTTTTGTTTCCCAATCCTGACCAACTCATAAATGTGAGTGCCATCAAAATCTTCATGTCACGCAATCGGGTGCCTACATTGCTAGGGGATATCCTACACTCTTTTCACACTCGCACAATGAGGAAAAGAGGTGTCCTTATGTGTTGCACTCCTCTCTTGGAAAGATGGTTTATTTCTCATCTTCCCCAATCAGTCTTAAAGAATGAGCAAGGATTAAGGTGGTCACAACGGTTAATGACGCTCAAACATTCAGATATTCATTGGTGCTCCCGATCCAAAGAAAATGTTATCATTGTTGACCGTTATGGGGAATTACCTAATGTCCCTCTTCTTAGAATTAGGGGAGGCATCACCTACAACCCATGCTTAGCTCTAAGATAGTTTGGTTACACTCGAAGGGATGGCCCACACGAGTTGCTGATTCAAGGTTTGATATTCGAATACGACAACGACGATCAAGGTCTTCTCCAGAGACTCATCCGAGCTTGGAGGATGCTAAACAAGGTGGATAGCAAGACTTTAGGACACAAGAATTCCATCCCTCTTGAGCCTTACTTCAAGTGGGTACGAACCCGCGCTTAAAGTCTTATGATGCCTTATCCTTCCATTCTCCCGGTGATCATTGAGCCTGTTAAGGAGGGAGAAGTTCCATACACTATCCTACATCCTGACATGCCCAGATCTCTTGAAGACCTACAGAGGGATTGGATACATCTCAAAGGAGAGTGAGATACTTTCGAATCCCAATTCTACGCATGCGAGAAGAAGGTTTTGGAACTCACTAGGCTACTTCATGAGGAGCAGGCTCTAAATGCCTACATTGCACCAAAGAGGATGCGCACTACGTTTTTATCTTAGAGTGTTGTATTATTTTGCCCAAGGGGCATTGATGTACTCAAAGTCTATCTTATTAATATAACGTGTGTTTCTTCTTATCTAAAATGAACTTGAATCTTTGAAAATCCTTGAAAACATTACATATGCACATATCATTCATCATAACATAAATAGGTCTTTTGCAACGAGTTTCCTCATCTCTCTACTGTTTATTTCAGTAAGATGGATCTCGAACAGACAATCAAAGATATTCAAGTTCAAAACACGCAATTCCAACAGTTACTCATGACCCTAGCCAAGGGGAAAGAAGAGTTGAAGACTCTGTTAGCTGAAGAAAGAAAGAAGAATACAAAGAAGGTCATTGGGGTTTTGAACATGGGGAGAAGGTTTCAAGGGCAGACTAGAAGAACCTTGAATTTTGCAACCACTTTCGAGGAAGGAGAAGGGAAAGGAAAAGAAACAGCGGTTCCGTCATAATATAAAGAGGAGGAAGAAGAGGAAGACTACTCTGAGGAACAGTATCCTCCAGCAGATGATAAGTACAGACATCTTGAAGAGCGTTTGAGCGCTATTGAAATACAAAAGGTGCCAGGTCTAGAATTTAAAGAATTGGGACTAGTGTCGAGGATCTTGATTCCTCCAAAATTCAAAGTACCGTTGTTTGCAAAATATGATGGGGTGTCATGTCCTAAGATGCATCTCCGATCTTATGTGAGAAAGATCCAACCACATTCCGCCAATAAAGACTTGTGGGTGCATTTTTTCCAAGATAGCCTATGTGGAACACAACTCGATTGGTTTTACCAATTGGAAAGGGCCAACGTCCACAACTGGGAAGACTTTGCCGCAGAGTATGGCTATCGCTTCCAATGAGGGTTTCAAGGATTACGCGTAGAAATGGAGAGATCTAGCTGGGAGAGTGCAACCCCCTCTGTCTGAAAGGGAGTTGGTGGATATGTTCTTAGTCACTCTATCGGGCCCTTTCTTCAACCATCTGATTGGAAGCTCGTCTGCAGGATTTACTGAGTTAATACTGACCGGAGAAAGGGTGGAAGCTGGCATAAAAAGTGGAAAGATTCAAAAGGATTCATTTGCCTCTACAGTTGTGAGGAAACCTTTCATTGGGAAGAAAGAAGTAGCTGCTCTATAACCACAAAGGAACCAAGGGAGAGCCGAGCGCCGACCAATGGTGGGGGCTGTCATGATCCCAAAGCCTACATCTAATTAACCAAGAAGTAATCAACCAAGGGTGGAGAGGCCAGTCCGGTAATTCACCAGAATCAATATGACTATGTCCCAAGTATTACCGCATCTTCTGAAATCCAATTTGGAAACTTTAAAGGAAGCTCAAAAAAACCCCAACACAGTGTCCCCTCATTATCACCCAAATGCCTGTTGCGCATATCATTCTGAAAGTCCGGGTTACGACACTAACAACTGTTGGGCTTTGAAAAACAAAATTCAATACCTTATAGAGGCAAAAGAGATTGAGTTTGATGCACCCGAGAAGCCAAACGCCATTTCTACTTCTATGCCCAGGCATGGTCACAACACCAATGTAATTGAAGAAGATTTGTTTATTACCACAGTTGATGAACTCTTGACTCCACTCCCGATCATTAAGATAAAATTGTTAAAAGGCGGTGTATTCCCAGGTTGTAATAAAGACTACCATTTCTGCTTATCCTCACCAACTGTTTGCCCTTTGTTGAAAACAGGAATTCAACGCTTGATAGACAACAAAGAGGTTTTGTTCGAAAGTACTCCCATTTCACTTGTTCCCATTGAAGACGTTTCAATCATCACCATCTCCGCCAATTCTTCCAGGGTCCCCAAAAGACCGTTAGAATTACATCGGTTCCAAAAGCTACTCCTCTTATAATCATAATGCCTGGGCCAGTCCCATATGAATCAGATAAAACTGTGCCGTGGAATTACGGTGGGGACATCTACTACCATGGCATCAAACAAGATGGGTTGGCCACCGAAGAGATGAGCTCGGAAGAAGAAAACTCCGACATTAGCAATATTTCCGGAACCAGTAAGATTACCCGAAGTGGTAGAATCTTCTCTCTAGAAATTGCCCCCCAAAGGAAGTTTTTGGACATGTGGCTGCTCCAAAGGTTACTTCCGTACCAATAATTATAACTGCAAGTGCTCCTATTGAAAAAGACGATACAACTCCTGCTGTCATTCCTACCAACACTCCTATTGCTAAAACTCGAGGAAAAAGTACTCAAGAAGAGCCTGTCTGGACGAAGGCTCAATCACTGACTATCCCCGAGACCTCCAAGAAGGAAATGGAGGAGATACTGAGAACAATAAAGAGGAGCGACTATAACGTAGTTGAACAGTTGGGGCAAACTCCCTCCAAAATATCCATGCTGGCATTGTTACTGTGTTCTGAGGCACATGCGAAAGCCCTAGTAAAGTTTCTAAAGACAGCCCATGTGCCTCAAGAGACATCTGCTGACCAATTTCAAGATTACGTGGCCAACTTGACGGCGGATAATGGCCTGGGCTTCTCGGATGCTGATCTGACACCAAGGGGAAGAAAGCACAACCATGCATTGCATGTCTTTGTGAATGTTTTCCCGAAGAAAGCTCTTGACAGACTAGACTGCGAAGGATTGACGTTGAATTCCAGTAACATAGTTGTAAGGGCATTTGTTGGCTCAAAGAGGATGTTGCACGGGGAGGTGGATATCCCCATAATGGTTGGGACTCAAACTTTCAACTCAACCTTCTATGTAATGGACATCTGCCCCTCTTACTCCTATCTGCTAGGACGTCCGTGGATCCATAATGTCGGTGCTGTCACCTCTACACTGCACCAGATGTTGAAATATCTGGTCCAGAGAAATATTATCACTGTCCACGGAGAGGAAGAATATATGATTCGCCACCTCAATTCCTTCAGGTATATGGAATTGGACGGCAAGTTCATCGAAACTCCTTTTCAACATTTCGAAGAAGTCCCCCAAGAGGTAGCATTAACCAAAACTGTGTCCCAGATTCTTGAGATTACAAGACCTCCACTATGGATGTCATATCTGAAGGACGCCAAGGCAGTAGTAGAGGAGGGTGGATGCACCATCTGGGGGAAACTTCCGGATATTCCGTATAAATCTGACAAGTTTGGTTTAGGGTTCACTTCAAGTGCTTAGAAGGCTGTGCGTCGTGCTTGTGCTGGAGGGCCACCCTTGAAGATTAGCAACCGAGTGGTAAATGCGGTAGAAGATGGTGAAGAGGATTGCAGCTTGGAGGATTGGATCTTTCCTACGATCAACGGAGGACTTCACAATTGGGAAGCCAGAGACTTTGTCCCAATAACTTTCATCCCTCAGTAATTTGTCTTTGCATTTTTGTTGGACTTGTAATATTCATAAACAATTCACACATTTAAAACCTTGTGTCTTTCCCGAGGCACAATGGTCCATTTGTAAGGGTTATTATTTCATATTCATATGACATTCAATGAATCATGGACATTTTTCACATAGAAACTTTTGTGCTCATTTTTTTTCTTTTACATTTTTTTTAAGGATGGCTATACCCTTAAACACACCCACACTAAAAAATGCAGGTACCCCTCCATTCCGGATCCCATGGGTAACGATACTGCTATGGCCTTTTATGACTCTGAGGATCTAATCTACCAAGCCGAGGACTAAGGTGAGGAAGATTGTGAAGTACCAGGGGAACTGGCCAGACTACTACAACAAGAGGAAAGATCTATTCAGCCTCATGAGGAACCGGTGGATACAATCAACTTGGGTACCAAGGAGGATAAAAAAGAAATCAAGGTGGGTGCCAATCTAGAGCCTAGTGTCAAGGAGCGTCTGATTCAGCTATTGCGTGATTATGTTGAGATCTTTTCCTGGTCATATGAAGACATGCCGAGACTCGATACAGACATCGTGGTACATCGTCTACCTACAAGAGAAGACTGCCTACCAGTAAAACAAAAAGTCTGCCGCATGAGACCTGATATGTCAGAGAAGATCAAAGCGGGGGTCATGAAACAATTCAATGCTGGATTCTTGGTTGTCACTTCCTATCCTCAATGGGTTGCCAATATTGTTCCTGTACCTAAAAAGGAAGGCAAAGTACGAATGTGCATGGACTATAGAGATTTGAATAGGGCCAGCCCTCAAGATGATTTTCCACTCCCCCACATTGATATCTTGGTTGACAATACGGCCCAGCACAAAGTGTTTTCCTTCATGGATGGATTCTCGGGTTATAACCAAATCAAAATGGCACCTGCAGACATGGAGAAAACTACATTTGTCACACAGTGGGGCACATTCTACTACAAGGTGATGCCATTCGGACTGAAGAATGTTGGGGCAACCTATCAACGCACCATGGTAGCTTTATTCCATGACATGATACATCATGAAATAGAGGTCTACGTAGACGATATGATAGCCAGATCATAAACATAAGAAGAGCACTTGGATCACTTATAAAAGTTGTTTGAGAGGCTAATGAAATACAAGCTAAGGTTGAATCCAAACAAGTGCACATTCGGAGTACGGTCTGGTAAACTCGTAGGCTTTGTCTTCAGCAACAAGGGTATTGAGGTCGATCCTACCAAGGTTAAAGCAATACAAGAAATGCCTGCTCCTCGTACTGAGAAGGAAGTCAGAGGATTCTTGGGGCGCCTGAACTATATTGCCAGATTCATTTCTCACCTAACAGCTACTTGTGAGCCAATCTTTAAACTATTGAAGATAAATCAAGTAGTCAGATGGAACAATGAATTCCAAGTTGCTTTTGACAAGATCAAAGAGTACTTACAAGAGCCTCCTGTTTTGATGCCACCAGTCGAGGGAAGACCACTGATCATGTATCTGACAATTTTAGAGAACTCAATGGGGTGTGTATTGGGGAAGCATGACGAGTCTGGCCGAAAAGAGCACACTATTTACTACCTGAGCAAAAAGTTTACCGACTGTGAAACCAGATATTCACTGCTCGAGAAAACTTGTTGCGCTCTGGCATGGGCTGCTCGCCGGCTAAGACAGTATATGCTGACTCATACTACCTTGTTGATATCTAAGATGGGTCCGATAAAGTACATCTTCAAAAAGCTTGCTCTGTCTGGGAGAATAGCTAGGTGGAAGATGATCCTGACAGAATACGACATACAATATACTACCCAGAAAGCTATAAAGGGCAGTTTGCTAGCTGATCATCTTGCTCATCAAGCTTTAGAAGACTATCAGTCCATGAATTTTGAATTCCCGGATGAAGACATCATGACATTAAACAACTTTGAAGAAATCAGACCATATGACAGACCTGAACAAGGATCCCTATGGACCCTGTTCTTTGATGGGGCATCCAATGCACTTGGTAATGGTATTGGCGTTGTACTCATATCTCCGGAAGGGTGTCATACTCCTTTTACTGCCAAACTTTGCTTCAACTGTACAAACAACATGGCGGAGTGCGAAGCGTGCATCTTCGATCTCAAGGCTGCCATAGACTTGGGAATCAAAGCTTTAGATGTGTTTGGAGATTCAGATTTGGTCATCAATCAGATCAAAGGGGAATGGGACACTAAGAACCCAAATCGTATCCCTTACAAAGAATATGTTTTGACATTGCTACCACATTTTGAGAAGATTACCTTCAAGCAATTCCCGCGAGAAGAAAATCAGCTAGCAGACACTCTAGCCACAATGTCATCTATGTTTAAACTTAATTGGGATAATGACGCTCCCCAAATCACCATCGAACCAATGGATGAACCAACACATTGTCACGAGATTAATACTGAAGAAGTAGTGGACCAACCTTGGTTTCATGAGGTCAAGAGGTATCTCGAGGCTCAAGAATATCCAGAAGGAGCTTCAATTAATGATAAAAAGTTCTTAAGGAGATTTTCGGCTAAGTTCTTCCTTAGTAATGACATCTTGTACAAACGCAATCATGACTTCATTCTGCTCCGGTGTATGGATAAGATTGAGGCTAAAAAGATCATGGTTGAATTACATTAAGGTACTTTTGGCACCCACTCTAGTGCGCATACGATTGCAAAGAAAATCCTACGGGTAGGCTATTATTGGTCTACCATGGAAGCATATTGCTATCAACACTCTCGGACTTGTCATAAGTGTCAAATTTATGCTGACAAGGTGCACGTACCCCCGGTTCCTATGAATGTCTTGACGGCTCCTTGGCTCTTCTCTATGTGGGGAATTGATATGATTGGATAGATCAAGCCTACAACCTCCAATGGACACCGTTTCATCCTAGTGGCCATTGACTAGTTTACCAAGTGGGTCTAAGCGGCTTCCTTCGCTTCCGTTACTAAGAATGTTGTTGCCCTCTTCATCAAGCAAAATCTCATTTGCCGGTATGGTATCCTAGAAAGGATCATCACTGAAAATGGTACAAATATTAACAACACTATGATCATCGCCTTGTGCGAGCAATTCAAGATTCAGCATCACAATTCTTCTCCCTATCGGCCAAAGATGAATGGTGTTGTCGAAGCTGCAAATTAAAACATTAAAAATATCATACAAAAGATGAAAGTCACGTACAAAGACTGGCATGAGATGCTACCATTTTCTCTCCACGGGTACCGTACCACGGCTCGCACATCAACCGGGGCAACACCTTATTCTTTGGTTTACGACATGGAGGTTGTCTTGCCTATTGAGGTTCAGTTCCCCTCTCTGAGAATTATGAAGGATGCAGGATTGAATTAAAATGATTGGATCCAGATTTGACTTGATCAACTGAACTTAATTGATGAAAAGATACTTACTGCTGTTTGCCATGGTCAGATGTATCAAAAACGGATGATCAAGGCTTTCAACAAGAAAGTCAGGCGCCAAGTATATCAAGTTGGGGATCTAGTGATTAAACGTATCATTTTGCCACAAAGTGATCCCAGGGGAAAATGGACTCCTACCTATGAAGGACAATTTGTAATTAAAAGCATATTCTCTGGTGGGGCAATGATCTTGACCACCATGGATGGCGACGACCTGGCACACCCTACAAACGCAGACATAGTCAAAAGATACTACGCATAAGAGACCCGTTAGGTTGACATACCTAGGCAAAAATTAGGGATAAAATAAAAAAATTCTGTACACCTGGAAAGTTGAAAACCCGAAAGGGTGACTTGGGAAAAAAAGGGTTTCTCGGTGGGCTGAAAACCCGAAAGGGCGGTCCAGGCAAAAGTTAGGGAATTAAAGTGTATGAATATGTCCCGTCGGATCACTTAACAGACAACATTTGACTTCCCCTGACAAACTCGGAGTTTCTGATCAATTCAATCATCTTCGGACGAAGCAACAAATAGACAAGATATTATGAGATATAAAGGCTATAGAAGATTGGGAACCCCATGGAATTATTACACATGGTTATCTTTCTTTGTATAAATTTTTTCTTATTTTATGGCACCATTCTCTTACTAGAATATTTGTCTCCTTTGTACAAAATACTTATTCAAAGTCAATACAAAGATATCTCTTTGAAAGTAAAAAAAAAACTATTTGCCTTTTGTTGTACCCCAATTTCCCCCCCTAAGATTCCCCTATCATATCATGTCAACTTGATCATAACAAGATCACATTAGGTTTGGTTCTTCATCTTGCTCTATCTCCTATCTTTAAGTTTTCTCTTGAGGAATCTCCAAGCACCTTGGTTGTGTATCTTGTATATGTGTTGTTGACTAACTTATAACCAAAATACAAAAAATATTTGTCTTTGCCTTTGCACAATTTATGTTTTGTAGGTACCAAGTTGAAGCATCCAACAAATAAGGCTTTCCAAGTTGCTTTGATCCTATATTGTGGTGAATAACAGCATGCATCGACCCATAAAGGTATGCATCGACTCATTTTGTTGTGCATAACTTGCATGTGTCGACACATGCATGTATGTATCGACTCATCCAGCTTGAAAAAACTAGCATGTGTTGACACATGCATGTATGTATCGACTCATCCTGCTTGTAAAACTAGCATGTGTCGACACATACATGTTATGTATCGACTCATGCACTTTGTGTGGTTCTGTAATGAGTTGAAACAACAGTATGTATCGACACATAGAGGCATGTATCGACACATGTTGTGTTATACAACTAGGATGTATCGATGCATACCCCTTATGTATTGACTCATAATGGAAAAATGCACGTGTTTTTTTAAAAAAGCCATCAAATTCAAATTGTTATCATTTTGGCTCCAATTTTTTCTGCATAATTTGAAATTATATCATTAATTCAAATTTGGCTCCAAGAATAAATTACCAAATTACCACTAATCCCAATCCTAAAACTCTATAAATGGAGACCTCATTTCATTCAAATCACAAGCTTTTGATAGCCAAAATCATCTTGCTAAAAAATCTCTCAATTCTCTCCATTTTACCAAATTCACTCAAAGCTCCATTTTCAAAAAGTTAGTAAGCTTTGCATTGAAGCTTACTAATATTTGAGATAAACCTTGGTCCAAACCCTTTTTCTCCATCAATTCTCTACATCCAAGCTTTGGTGATTGATTCTTGTTGTTGAATTGAAGCAAATTCTGAAGTTGTTTGATAATTCTCAAATTCTACCTTTGGTAAGTTGGATCATCATCTTTCACAATGTGATCTCTTATGGATTTCTGGTTTTGATTCATTGAGCACTATTTTTATAACTCCATTAGTGCTATTTTCTCAAAATTTGCTGGAATTTTCATGTTCAATTGGATCCATGATCATAAGGTGTTTGATGAAAAGTTGGAACAAGAATTTGATCTTTAAAATGCTGTTTTCTACTGATTTTTAACAGGTTGCAATCAATTGTTGTAACATTGCATTTGATTGTCACAGCAAATTGATTTGATAAAAAACTGCACTGATGCAATAGGTTGTTGTCTAGGCACAATTGATTGTAACAATGCCAAAAATGCTTTTGCTGCCTTATTTTGGGACTGTTTTGACTCAAATATTTTTCTGCACTCTCTTTGATGGATAGTTTGGATTGCAATTTTAAATGTCCAATTTTTTTTTTAAACTCAATGAACTTTTTTATGTAGATGAAGTTGGATAAATGTTCATCAATTCAAATCTACCTAAGAATAAATTATTTAATTCATTTTTGGTGCTTTGGATTTATGATATGTTTAATACTTTAATCCATCTAGAGGAGTGGTTGAATTTAAAGATGAAAGAATTTTGAAATGGTAATCCAAATTAGCTTATCATTCCCTTCCCTCTTCATCTTACCCCTTTCTTTTTTTAATTGTGCTACATGTTAAAGGATGGTGATCTCTATATCATTTATCCAAACATGAAGTACATAGATTGCTATTGACCGACCTCAAAATAGGTGCGACTTCTACATAAGTCCACTTACGATCGCTTAACATAGCGCTAAATTTTGTCCCGATTCGAATAAATGATTATTCGTGGCCCAAACGTATGATTGCAAGCCCAAGTATGTTAATTTGATCTCTTTGATCCAATAACCTTGAGATTCATTGTGTGGAGGCTTTGGTTCTACCAATCCTCTAATGGATCTACAACACCTTTGGTCAACGCAGATCACTTAAACATCGTTGATCATTAAATGTTACCCTTTTGAGAATTCCAAAATGGATGATATACTTGACAAAAAGCAAATGCAACTTGTTGTGTGGAGGCTTTGGTTCTACCAATCCTCTAATGAGTTCCAAATGCAAGTTTCAAGATGGTCATCCAATTAACCACTAATTTCTAAAAATTGACTTTATTGTATGCTTTTTATTTTTTATGCTTTATGTACCATTTAATTTGAGCATTTACATTCCATGCCATTTTATTTTTGCTCACTTGAGTATTTATTTTTATGTCATTTTCATTTTTGCTTACTTGAGCTTTTCTTTTCCTTTTTAAAGACACCTAATAATCAACATGAACCATAAAAATCTTTAATGATACTTGGACTATTTGGTTACTATCCTTGGAATTATGGAGCATTGGACTTCTTGGACTTAGGATTAGAGACCTTGCCCTATCTTGGAGACTTTGTGACCTTAATTCATTATTTTGTCTGGAGTTCTTGAGGTTTACCTCGAGACATTGGGTTGCTTGTTTGTTTTGTATGCAAGTTATTGTGATTACATACTTTGTTTGTAATTTGGAATTCACCTGTATACAACCGTTACTCTGCCCAATTTTCGCGAAGACTTAATATACTTGAAGTTTGTTTCTCTCAAGAGGTCTAGTATCTTTGCATGCTTGGTTTCAATCCAAAGAATGATAATTCTATATTGACTCATAATGTCAAACTTTGGCTCCTTGTTGGTTAGATGGTTCTTATCCCTAACTTTTACCTTATGCTTTAGGATAATCTCTTCATCTCCTCCCACCTTCTTTAATTTCAAAAAATCTGCTCCCTCCTTTTGAAAACTTTTCTTGTTTTGAAACTTGAACTACTTTCATAATAAACTTGGACTTAGGTCCATGCATTTTCAAAACATTTTCATGAATAAATTTCAATAAATTTAATAATACCTTGACATTTTTTATGAGAAGACTAAAAGTCAATCAATCTCATTTCAAACCATTTTTGCCATTTTGGCTTTTATCTTTAAAATTTCCTCAAAAGATTAGACTCTTGTCAATCCTTGTAGTGATGCAAACAACTATACTTCTACAATATGTAGTGAAGTGATATATTTTCCACTCGGGTGTTGAGTGAGGCATTGTTGATTTTAAAATCCAAGCCATACCTTCCACTTTGATATGATGCAAATTATCCATTCTCATGATTGTGGGTTGTAAGTATGTTTTCCACACGGACAATGACGATGATGTCTTATCTCATAAAATTAACCAACACACTTGTGTTTCAAATTTTTAAAAGAGGAACTACGTGTACCCTGATCCCCTATTGCACGAAAGGTGGTACGTAGGCACTAAAGGTTTGCAACCGCGGCGGGTGCAAAAATCATAAAAAATATATATTTCTATTCTCACCTCCACCATCCATTTTACATAACATATTTTCATAACCAAAATATACAGATTTTTACAAAGAGGTTTCTGCGAAATACCGTAGAAGTTTAGGGTGCTAATATCTTCCCTTTGCATAACCAACACCCTTACCTTGAATCTTTCCCCCTTTTTGGGTTATTCGCTCTTTTCCCATTCCTTTGGAAACAATAAAGCGCGGTGACGATTTTTATTTTGATTTGTATAAAGTCTAGTCAATCCAATGGCTTAGTCTTGAACATTTCTACCGCTGCACCTTTACTCTTGTGTTTAGTTTGCAAAAACGTCCAATGATTAATTGATGAACATATGCATTTGAACATAATTATTGTCTACAAATAAACAAAATGAGAAAGACAATTACTAATAGGTTGGAAGGACATGAAAACGTCTCTAGGCTATTCCATAAGTAATCCCCACAAACTTCATTTAAATCCCCACCGGAACAAATTTCAAATTATTAATCCCCAGTAGAAATCGTCAAATTTCTCAGGATTCCCCAAGAAAATCTTATAAGCAGTACATGGCGTCGCCCTCACAACAAAATTTACTTCCCTTAACAAGAGTTTGTCAGTAATTCAACTTCAAGACATGAAAATTCAACATATCCTCAGCAGCATTCAAGGATTTATTTTCCTCAATCGAACAACAATACAGCAAATCAACTTACATGCACATACATTACATCCCCATATCATAAACATTAATAAAGAAAATACATTGCATCATACATTTCATGCAACATAACTTTGTGTTTCAGCTAACACCTTACCATTTTAAGGATAAGATTAACAGTCCAAATACAGTCCAAATGCAATCAGAATACAGTCCAAATACACTTCAGACACTGATGCCATTCTGATACTCATTCAGATTCAGACATTCAGATACGGTGTGGATACGCTCCAGACACGGATGCCATTCTGTTACTCATTCAGATTCAGATTTCAGATACAGTGGATACGCTCCAAACACGGATGCCATTCTGTTACTCATTCAGATACAACTTTCAGATACAGTATGGATACGCTCCAGGCACGGATGCCATTTTGTTACTCATTCAGATATAACTTTCAGATATAGTATGGATACGCTCCAGGCACAGATGCCATTCTGATACTCATTCAAATACAACTTTTGATACAATTCAGATACGCTCTAGACACGGATGCCATTCTGATACTCATTCAAATACAGTACAGATACGTTCCAGACACGGACACTATTCTGATAGTTATTCTTTCAGCTTACAACTTACAATTCAATAAACATTTTTGGATGGCATCTACAAGCCCATCTCCAACAAGATTCTACCACTTCTCCAAATGGCATATTTAAGCCCATTCCCTCAACTACACATCGTCGAGTGCAAATTTATGGGCACTCTAGTATCCAATCATCTTTCACCTTCGAGTCACGAATGGCAAAGCTCACCAATCTAACTCTTCAGGTTTAAGAAGATTGAACAGGGGTAGCTGTTGTACCCCAAAATTTTCCCTCTCATTTATCAAGACTTTTCTCACAAGATCTCTTTAACTCAAGACTGGATTAGAGTTTGATCAGCTCAAGACATCCCATCAAGCACTAATCACCCAAAATTAGGGTTTGAGATTGTAAAAGAATTTTTGGGCTATCAATTCTTCATATGACTTTAAAACATCATTGTGGACCCCTAAGATTACTCATGACAAGTTTCAAGCTTTGAACCACTTTTTTTATCAGTCAATTGGACAATTGACCTAAAAATCAGTTGTATTGGGGAAAAATTCATCCATGGCCAATTTATAGTCAAACTTCATAATTTTTAATCCACATCAACATTCTAGACTTATATGTATCATTTGATCAAGTTTGGACCATAATTCCTCAAGAAATATGATCAAATCATCAAAAGGGCAAAATGGTCAAAATTAGGGTTTTGACTGAGAAAGGGCAATTTATGATTTTTGACCTAGCAAATGACTATTTGGTTTGAAGCATGACTAAAAGACCTCAATTTCATCATCTTTACCTAATGACATTGTTCAAAACATTGCATTTTCATTGGATTGATAGATGAAATTTGCAGTCAATTGATCAAAAGTCAACTTTATAATGAAAAGTCAAACTTTGACTTTTTGGTCAAATTCAAGTGTCAAGAATCACAATTCATCAAAACATGTCAAAATATGAAACTTGTTCATCAATGAATCAAAGATTGAATATTTGGTTTTGAAATTTGAATTTTTCTTAACTTAGAAAATTTTCTAAGTATAGAAAATTTCTTATTTTTTCTCAACTTTAGGCCAATTTTCTACCATGATACAAGATGATTCAAAGAAAGTTCCAAACATGAAAGTTGTAGACCTCCATGAAATCTACAAATTTTCTTTACACATTTTTTCCTAAAGATGCTTGGATCTCAAGATATAATTTTGTGAATACATGCCCATGAACTAAAATAACTTAGTGAAATTTTGCCCTAATTTAGGCAGGTTTTTGACCCAACTTCTTGGCAACTTTTCACCTAGTTCCAAGAGGAATATTGAAATGCATTTCAAAGATGAGTCATAGAGCACATTGCAATATTTACAAAATGTCCAAGAACTCCTTGAGATCATTTTTGAGTAGGGAGAACCGAAGAGATGAAATTGGCAATTCCTCACTTTGAATTCAAGCCATTTCCTGAAGAACAAAATTGAAATATGAACCCATGCTTCCTAATTCTTGCTTTACAGGCCTCAAACTTTTTTCTCCCTTCATAATTTAATGCTTACTCAGTTGACAAGGCCTTAATCCAAGGCGAAGGGTCTTTGTCCAAGCTTTAACTCCATAAATGGCACAAAGTTGCCATTGCCATTTTGGAAAAGCTTAACTTTTGCAACTTTTCAATTCTTGGGCATTGGACCTGTCTTATCTGCACACACAAGTCCTACAAACCCAAAGAAATTTGTATAGAGCTTGTACCAACTCCAAGCAGGCCAGTACAAGCATGTAGAGACTTGTCCCTTGATTTTGCTTCAAAAGCAAGAAAGAGTGCAAAAAGGCTACAACTCAGAAATCTGTTGAGGATTCGATTGGAATCTTTCTCCATACTAATACACAAACATATTACAGCTTAGAACACGATTTCTCAAGGCCAGAAATACTCCAAAACTCCATATCACCAAAAACTTGCAGTTTGAGGCCAAGCATAACAATCCATAAATTGGCTCGTGCGTTTAAAGTTTTAATCACTCAAACACTTTACCTACCTCCTATCTAAGTGTTCCAGACCATCACCCCTTCACTGTAACACCTCCTTCTCCATCTTCCATTTTTGTTCTTTAAGCTTGCAGGTTGACTTGGATAGAGAGTTCCAGGAACTTCCAAAGCAAGGCAAGGATTGGAACACACTCAGGGAGGTTCAAGCAAGCTAAAGGAACCTTTAGGCCTTCCTAAATCTCACTCAAAATCCATTCACGATCTCAGCTGAAAGAGGTAAGAATTCCAACTTTTATCTCTTCATACAGGCATGCATTGGCCACGATCTGTGAAAGAAAAATGTAGATATTATTGTGCTGAAGCCAACCATGTGCATATATTCCATTTCTGTTCATTATGTGTAGAGAAGTTTGGAGTTCAAATTTCTGTAAAATTTAGGTTTAAAATCAGGGCCTTTAATATTTGTTTTGATCTTTGATTGTTAGCTTACATGATTTACATGGTTGAAATCGTGGGAATGAGTACTACCATTTTCATGTTGGAAGTTTTCATTTTCATGGATAAATGAGAAAGATACAGAGCTTCTGGCCAGCTTGAGGAAGAAGATGAAGTACAGGGCAAGGAAGCTTTTTACGTTATGTTTTTATTGTTTCATATAAACTAACGGGTGTACAGCCACCCCAGTGGCAAGGTAGTGCACTGACAATGCTCAGGTCATAGGTTTGAACCTTGGCGCTACCTTTTACATTGTTCTCATTTTTTCAACTTCAGTTTTAGCATTTTTGGCAGTATGAGCTTGGTTCTTGGGCCTTCTATTTTTTTTCTAACACACTACCCCCTGTTTGCTTGCAGCACCCCTGGCCCAATCTTTTTATTATTTATTTTATTTTCATATTTGTTTTGTTAAAATATTTTCTTTAACACATAAAAATCATAAATATGATAAATATTGCATTTTTATTTTATTTTATTTTATTTTCACATAAAAATATATATATTTTAAATATATACTAACTATCTTCCTTAAAATAAATTTGTAAAAATAAATTAAACTTAGATATATTCTTATCTTTTTTTATATATATATACTTGTAAATATTTATTTTAATATATAAAAAGACTAAATATTTCACCAAATATTATTTATTATGTTAATACAAAGAATACATAAAAATAATACTTAAAGAACTTTATTTTCCCTTTAATTAGAAATTAGGGTTAACCATTTTTCTCAAAAAATAATTTCATTTTTTTAATATTTTTAGGATTAGGTTAAAACTCTTTTTCACATAAAAATAAAACAATTTCTTTTCCTTGCATATACATAATATTGCACATTTAATTTATCTTGTACCTTATTGATTCAAATATTTGTACAAATTCGATTTAGTTGTAATAACTTAATTAGATTTACATTATGGCAAATCCCCATTCACAATTTGTATCCCCTCCTCCCATAAAATGTTGTAATAGCATAGTAATATTTAAATTACGCAATTTACCGCTTTTATATACCATGTTAGTAATTAGGGTTTGTATGGCAAGATCAAAATAAATCAAATAGAAAACCATAATCCAAGACAAAATCAAAGCATGAAAACAACACACTTGCACACAAGCATCCTTAGGGTTTCTCCACTTGGTTGCCTTATATAAAATATCCATATTACACATGCGAAGTATCTTGGCAAAACAAACATATATAAGATCATAGTCCCTCGATGACACTATTCTAAGTTGCCTTACCAAATGATCTTAGTCCCTCAAAAAAAATTGCTAAGATACTTTGCAACATTGCTAATCATGGATATATGATGACCCACGCCTGTCCTGTTTACATCCAAAGATAGGGTTTCTTACCAAATCAATGATAAGACAACAATGTCAAAGGAAAAGTGTAAGTGTTTGCTTGTTGGCATTAATTTTTGGTAAAACCATATTTGCGAATGTCATGACTGATGTCATAACATTATGGGATAAAGACAAATTCTGCAGAAGGAATGTTCTACAGGAACAACTCAGTATGAGTGAATATCATGATGATTAAGCTATGATCATATGTACTGAATTCTACCAAAATCAGTGAGCAGTATACATGATGTCATAACCAATGTTAAGACATCCTGTAGTGATCAAGTTGTTGTGCAGATTTATTGTTCCTGAGAATTTTCAGGAATCTGGTGTGCTATTCTGAGTTGAATTATATTGACTAGATCAGATGCTCACGTGGATATTAGGTTAACCTTGCTTAACCCTAATATGTTATGATGAAAGCCCAAGACCAAGTCTTTAGGTTAACTTTGGTTAACCCTAGCTATTTTTATGGAAACCCAAAATGAAGAATAAACTGCATATATATTTCTCACGAATCCTAATGGTGTGCAGCCCTTTAAAAAAGAAGATCAATAAGGCATTTTGTAGTTGTGATAGTTTTAGTAATTAATGTGAGCCAAGCAATTATCACTTGATAAGTGACTTTGAGTCGGATTTGGTTGTAAGGGTTGTTTATCACTCAAATCTTTGAAGCACGGGTGTTGTGTCTCTTGATTAAAGATTTGAAGCAAAATCAAGCGTGTGTATTGAAGAATGTCTTTATAATCTTATTAATCAGTAGATTAGTATCACTGCTGTGATTGAGGGGGAGTGAGTATGAACTTAGGTTTAAGTAGGACTTAGATTGAAGTTGCATTGGGTAGGTCTTAAGTGAAGGAGATAAACTGGTTGGTTTATTCCTAAATTAATACCACTTATAGTGAATTTCCTCCCTGGCTTGGTAGCCCCCAGATGTAGGTGTTGTTATACACTGAACTGGGTTAACAATTGATTGTGTTCTTTACTGTCTTTTAAATTACTGTTTGGTTTGTGTACAATTTGTCGAATACGGTGTCATAACATTCACTGTGACATTAAGTATCTATTGCCAGAATTTCAATTGGCATCAGAGCAGGCACCCTGCCTGTCTTTCTGGGTGAGATCTAGGGATATTATTTTCTGGCGCTATGGACAAGGAAGGAGGATTTGGGAACAGGCCACCTATTCTGGATGGATAAAACTATGACTATTGGAAACCTTGTATGATTGCCTTCTTGAAGTCACTGGACAATAAAGCTTGGAGGGCTGCTGACAAAGGATGGAACCATCCCACCATAATTGGGAAAGATGGGACAACTAGTCTGAAACCTGAGGAAGAATGGAGCAAAGAAGAAGAAGAGTTAGCCCTGGGTAACTCTAAAGCATTGAATTCCTTGTTCAATGGAATTGATAGAAACATATTCAGACTAGTACATTAATGTGAACTGACCAAGGATGTTTGGGACACTCTCAAGACCACCCATGAGGGTACATCCAAAGTAAAAATGTCAAGACTTCAGATGCTCACTACCAAATTTGAGAATCTAAGGATGAAGGAAGATGAGACTATTCATTAGTTTCACATGAACATCTTGAAAATTGCCAACACCTCAGGAGCATTGGGAGAAAAGATGTCAGAAGAAAATTTGGTGAGAAAGATTCTCAGATCCTTGCCTAAAAGGTTTGCAATGAAAGTGACTGCTATAGAGGAAGCTCATGATATCTGCAACTTGAAGGTTGATGAATTCATTGGGTCACTTCAGACATTTGAGATGGGGATCAGTGACAATGTTGACAAGAAAAACAAGAGCATAGCCCTTGTATCCAATACTGAAGATGAAAGCAAAGAGAGTGATGAAGAGAATATATCAGAAGCTATAGCTATTCTTGGAAGGCGGTTCAACAAACTCATCAAGAGAATGTACCCAAAGTCAAGGTCAAATGTCAAGAACATTTCCTCTGACATTAGCAGATCCTATGACTCCTGCAGAAGAACTAAGTCTGAAGAAAAGGGAAATCAAAGCAGAGGAATCCAATGCCATGGATGTGAAGGATATGGGCACATTCGAGCTGAATGTCCTACCTTTCTAAAGAAACAAAAGAAAGGAATGTCTGTTACTTGGTCTGATGGTGACTCAGAAAGTGACTCTGAAGAAGAATCTGCTAAACTAGTTACTGCACTATCTGGTGTTTGTAACTCTGATAATGATTCTAGTGATGAGGAAGTGACATTTGAAGAACTTGCTGACTCATACAAGAAGCTATGTATCAGAAGTGCTGAAGTATGTCAGCAAAATGAGAAACAGAAAAAGCTCATAGTGAAGTTGGAGGCTGAGAAGAAGGCAGACATTGCTACTATAAGCCATCTCAAAGGTGAAGTTCTAATGTTGAAATCCAAACTTGATCAGATGACTAAGTCTGTCAAGATGTTAACAACTGGAACTGACAAGTTGGAAGAAATCCTTCGGGCTGGACAAAATGCAGGAAACATGTCTGGTCTAGGATTTGTGGCTGCAAAGAAATCTGTTGTTGACAAGAAGAAGACCAGGCCTGATAAACAAATGTCAAAGCAGATGTCACAACATAGGACTCAACATCAAGAATAGAGAAATATGAAGAAAAAGTATCAAAGATGGAGATGTCATTATCGTGGGAGGTTTGGTCACATAAAGCCATTCTGCTTCAGATTATATGGATATCCTAATCAGACCCCATATGTCAAACCTAAGACTAACAAGGCACCATATACTCAACAGTGGAAGAAAAAGACTGCAGCCCTGATAGCTCACACCTCCCTTAGAGTTTTTGCCAAGGAAGACTGGTACTTTGACAGTGGATGCTCTAAACACATGACTGGAATCAAGAATCTGTTGAATGATGTCAAACCTCATACTACTAGTTATGTCACTTTTGGAGATGGTGCTAGAGGAGAAATCAAAGGAGTTGGAAACTTGGACTGCCCTGGAGTTCCAAACCTAAATGAAGTGTTGCTGGTAAATGGTTTGACTGCTAATCTCATAAGTATCAGTCAATTATGTGATCTAGGATTCAAGGTCAACTTCACCAAGTCTGAATGTCTTGTAACTAATGAAAAACAAGAAGTTGTAATGAGAGGAGTCAGATCAAAAGACAACTGTTACTTATGGAAGTCTGAGAACACTAACTACTCTTCTGTGTGCTCTATAGCCAAAGAAGAAAAGGAAGTGAAACTGTGGCACCAAAAACTTGGTCATTTACATCTTAGAGGGATGAAAAATATCATATCCATATAGGCTGTCAGAGGGATTCCAAGGCTTCATATTGATGAAGGGAGAGTCTGTGGTGAATGTCAGGTTGGAAAGCAAACTAGAATGTCACATCCAAAGACAAGACATCTGACCACCTCTAAGGTGCTAGAACTTCTACATATGGATCTGATGGGTCCCATGCAGGTGGAAAGTCTTGGTGGAAAGAGATATGCCTATGTTGTTGTGGATGATTTTTCCAGATTCACCTGGATAAACTTCATTAGGGAAAATTCTGATGCATTTGATGTATTTAAAGAATTGTGTAAAAGAATTCAAAGAGAAAAAGAAGGATGCATTGTCAGAATCAGAAGTGATCATGGTAAGGAATTTGAAAATAGTAAGTTTGATGAGTTATGTTCCTCAGAAGGAGTCAATCCTGAGTTCTCTTCACCTATAACTCCTTAACAAAATGGAGTTGTGGAAAGGAAAAATAGGACTATACAGGAATCTGCCAGAGCAATGATACATGCCAAGAAGCTTCCTATTCATTTTTGGGCTGAAGCTATGAATACAGCCTGTTATGTCCACAACAGGGTCACCTTGAGAAAGGGAACATCATCCACCCTTTATGAACTATGGAAAGGAAGAAAGCCTACAGTGAAGTACTTCCATGTCTTTGGGAGCAAATTCTATATTCTGAAAGATCGTGAACAAAGGAGAAAGATGGACCCTAAAAGTGATGAAGGAATATTCCTAGGATACTCTACCAACAGCAGAGCATATAGGGTGTTAAATTCCAGGACCAAAGTTATGATGGAGTCTATAAATGTCATAGTTGATGATCACCATGAGGAAATAAATGTCCCATATGATGTTGAGACATTCCTTGAGACTTCAACACAAGTGTCTAAAAAGGATGATGTGCCTAATCCTACTCCATCAGAGTCTAAATCAAAGGAATCTAACAAAGATCCTTCCATCAGAATTCAGAAAGATCATCCTAAGGAACTCATCATAGGAGATCCTAACAGTGGAGTCACTAAAGATCTAGAGAAATCATCACAAACTCTTGTTTTATGTCTAAGATTGAACTAAAAAAATGTTAAAGAGGCTTTGACTGATGAATACTGGATTGGAGCAATGCAAGATGAATTGAACCAGTTCAAGCAACATGAAGTATGGGAGTTTGTTCCTAGACCAGAAGGAACAAACATCATTGGCACAAAGTGGATCTACAAGAACAAGTCAGATGCTGAAGGAGTTGTCACCAAGAATAACGCAAGGCTGGTTGCTCAAGGAACACTCAAGTTGAAGGGGTTGATTTTGATGAGACTTTTGCTCCTGTAGCCAGACTGGAATCAATCAGACTTCTATTGGGAGTTGCTTGTCTCCTTAAGTTTAAGCTGTTTCAGATGGATGTGAAGAGTGCCTTCCTAAATGGGTACTTAAATGAGGAAGTGTATGTGGAACAGCCTAAAGGATTTATGGATCCAAACTATCCTGATCATGTCTACAAATTGAGGAAAGCATTATATAGTCTGAAACAAGCTCCTAGAGCTTGGTATGAAAGGTTGACAAAGTTCCTCACTGACAAAGGATACAGGAAAGGAGGTTTGGATAAAACTCTTTTTGTCAAGGATGAAGGAGGAAAGATAATGGTAGCTCAAATTTATGTTGATGACATAGTGTTTGGAGGAATGTCAGATAAAATGGTTAAACATTTTTCTAACCATATGCAAGCTGAATTTGAAATGACCCTCATGGGAGAATTGACCTAATTTCTTGGACTACAAGTCACACAGATGGAAGACTCAATTTTTCTGTCTCAAAGCAAGTATGCAAAGAATATTGTCAAGAAGTTTGGGATGGAGAATGCCAGTCAAAAAAGGACTCCTGCACCTACTCATTTAAAGTTGTCCAAAGACACAAGTGGGGCAAATGTGGATCAAAGCTTGTATAGAAGCATGATAGGAAGTCTGCTATACTTAACAGCCAGCAGACCTGACATTGCCTTTTCAGTTGGAGTATGTGCAAGATACCAGGCTGAACCCAAAGTAAGTCACATCAACCAGGTGAAAAGAATTCTGAATTATGTGAGTGGAACTTACAATTATGGCATGCTGTACTCTCATGGATGTGAACCAATTCTGTCTGGTTATTGTGATGTTGATTGGGCTGGTAGTGCTGATGATAGAAAGAGCACCTCTGGAGGATGCTTCTTTTTGGGAAATAATCTTGTTTCTTGGTTCAGCAAGAAATAAAGTTGTGTGTCTCGATCTACTGCTGAAGCTGAATACATAGCAGTTGGTAGCAGCTGTTCTCAAATGATATGGATGAAACCGATGTTGACTGAGTATAATGTCACACAAGATGTCATGACATTGTACTGTGACAATTTGAGCACTATTAACATATCCAAGAATCCTATACAGCACAGCAGGACTAAGCATATTGACATTAGACATCACTTCATCAGAGATCTTGTGGAGGAGAAGGTGATTAAGCTGGAACATGTTGCCACTGAACTACAACTGGCTGATATTTTTACCAAGGCACTTGATGCTAGTCAGTTTGAGATTTTAAGGGGCAAGCTGGGTATTTGCCAATATGAAGAGATGTAGCAATTAATTTTTCCTAATAGGGAAGGTTCTGGTTATGTGCATCAAGCTATTGCCAGACTAGTCACTAGGATTCTTAATAAGAATCACTCTGTTCCTGGTGTATCTGTACCATTGAACTAATAAACTGCTAGCCCTAATTTAGAAAGTGATCCCAATGTCACTCAGAATGTTGAGACACCTGATGACAACATTGAGAAATCTCCAGAGAAACCTGATGATCACCAGGCCCCTACTGACAAGGCTGTTGAACCTCCTGTCATTAATGTTGATGAAGAATTTTCTGACAATGATTTAATTGCTAATGTCAACCCTAGCATAGCAATAAGGATGATGAGTAGAAAAGAAAAGCAGGGTGCTGCCCAAAGCCCCTCCAAAGAGAAGGCTACTGAAGTTGTTCATGAGAAAGCTAGGCCTGAGAACAAGGCTAGAGAAGAAGCTGAGAAGGATCAAAAGGCTAGAACTTCCAAAGGGAAGGGTAAGATAAAAGCTAGGGTATCTGTTAGTAGTCTCTCAAAACCCTTGAGACAACCTATAGCCAAGAAAAGAAATGATCTTGAACCCTCTGAATCTGATGAGGAATCAGACTTTGATTTTGATGTTGAGAGCAATGTTCCAGACATTCCTCTTAGGAAGAAACCCTCTTCTAGCAAACTCCTAAGGTTCCTGAGGTTGCCATTGACAACATCTCCTTTCACCATCCAGAAAATGCAAGCAGGTGGAAGTATGTGTTTCTGAAAAGGATTGCCTTAGAGAGGGAGCTGAACAGAAGTGCTATTGAGTGTAAGGAAGTCATGGATCTCATCAAGGCTGCTGGCCTGATGAAAACAGCGGTCAAGTTTTCCAACTGCTATGAGATTCTTGTCAAAGAATTCATAGTAAATTTGTCTGGTGGATGTGCTGATGGAAAGTCAACTGATTTTAAGAGTGTTTATGTGAGAGGAAGGAAGGTAAATTTCTCTCCTACTGTGATAAACAAATGAGGGAAGAGGATGCTGATGAAGAACAACATGATGGTTCTACAAGAAGCTCACCAGAAGATGCTGCTGAAAATAGTGCTTCCTCAGGGGATGACAGTACCTGAAGGTCTGTGTTTGCTGAGTTGTAAAGATTGATGCTGGAACTTGCTGCTGCTATTTGATACCTTCTCTTTGTTTCTGTGTATTTTGGATTTCCTTTTGATGACTGTATAACTTGAAGTACTAGATCCTTTGGCCTCTTTATGGCTAAAAAGGGGGAGAAGTAATTGTGGTAATTTTGGTAGAATTGGATATTGGTAGTTAGATTAGTTGTTATTAAAAATTCTGCTGCATTCTAATCTCTGATTATTTAGGGGTTTTAGCCAAAAATTTGCCAAAGGGGGAGTTTGTAAGTGTTTGCTTGTTGGCATTAATTTTTTGTAAAACCAGATTTGCGAATGTCATGACTGATGTCATAACATTCTGGGATAAAGACAAATTCTGCAGAAGGAATGTTCTATAGGAACAACTCAGTATGAGTGAATATCATGATGATTAAGCTATGATCATATGTACTAAATTCTACCAAAATCAGTGAGCAGGATACATGATGTCATAACCAATGTTAAGACATCCTGTACTGATCAAGTTGTTGTGCAGATTTATTATTCCTGAGAATTTTCAGGAATCTGGTGTGCTATTCTGAGTTGAAGTATATTGACTAGATCAGATGCTCACGTAGATATTAGGTTAACCTTGCTTAACCCTAATCTGTTATGATGAAAGCCCAAGACCAAGTCTTTAGGTTAACTTTGGTTAACCCTAGCTATTTTTATGGAAGCCCAAAATGAAGAATAGACTGCATATATATTTCTCACGAATCCTAATGGTGTGCATCCCTTTAAAAAAGAAGATCAATAATGCATTTTGTAGTTGTGATAGTTTTAGTAATTAATGTGAGCCAAGCAATTATCACTTGATAAGTGACTTGGAGTAGGATTTGGTTGTAAGGGTTGTTTATCACTCAAAGCTTTGAAGCACGAGTGTTATGTCTCTTGATTAAAGCTTTGAAGCAAAATCAAGCGTGTGTATTGAAGAATATCTTCATAATCTTATTAATCAGTAGATTAGTATCACTGTTGTGATTGAGGGGGAGTGAGTAGGAACTCAGGTTTAAGTAGGACTTAGATTGAAGTTGCATTGGGTAGGTCTTAAGTGAAGGAGATAAACTAGTTGGTTTATTCCTAAATTAATACCTCTTATAGTGAATTTCCTCCCTGGCTTGGTAGCCCCCAGATGTAGGTGTTGTTATACACTGAACTGGGTTAACAATTGATTGTGTTCTTTACTGTCTTTTAAATTACTGTTTGGTTTGTGTACAATTTGTCAGATACGGTGTCATAACAGTCACTGTGACATTAAGTATATGTTGCCAGAATTTCAAATAGAAAAGGAACAAGAAAGACATATGAGTAGGTAGATTGCTTCTAGTTACTTGCTCTATTTTCAAACAACTATCCTTGCTATTTTCCAAAACAAACACACACATTTCAAAAACATCTTACAAACATTGAAAACATTTTTTCAAAAAGACAAACATCTTTGTATACATTCTTACGAACGAGAATCATTACAAAGATTGCCTAAACAATGCCCTCTTTTACAAAATACTTTCAAAACCACACCAAACACAATTTCAAACAACAAAAGCAAGTGATCTAGCAAGTAACTAAGAGCCCATGGAAAACCATGGATGGAAAGGGTTCTAACACATTCCCTTTTCATAATCTACCCCCCGAACTCAAGAAACAATCTCAAAGGTCTTTCCTGTGATTTTTCACCTTTCCTTTTGGATAAAAGAAAAGTCAGTGGCGACTCTTACTAACCGCAACATTTGCGATAAAACGTAAAACCCTCAAGTCAGTTCTCCCACCGTATCACAGAACTGGCGACTCTGCTGGGGAATTTTATAAAAGTGGGGTTACCTTAGGGTTAGATCACATTTATTTGCTTATTTTGTTTGACTTGTTTGATTTACATTATGGTTCTTTGTTTGGGTTTGAATCCTCTACCCGGATTTGGGATACATTATAGGTAAATAGCAATACGTTGTGGAAATTGTGTGGGGTATACCGACATGGTCTAAGCAATAACTATGTTAGTGTGACATATTTGTGGGTACCGGTAGCCTTTGAGTCAATCAAAGAGAATACGGGGCCGCTGAGTGATGTCATAAAGAACTAATGAACTTCTAGAACCCTATACTTGACCAACTTGGCCTTTAGGATGTAGTGAGATGACCGACTTTGGTTTAGTCCAAAGTTGGTAGATACTCGATACTACACCCATTGAGGGTTGGTTTCTTGGGATATTTCGGTCGCCATTAATGAGGCTTGATCTGAAACAATGACCAAGGAAATAATCCGGTGATATTGAGCTCCTTAGAACCCGATTACTATTACTAGGACAGGTTTAAGCCAACTAAACTTCAATAGGGTACTTACCTATAAAACCCCATGCAAGCCTAAACTAAGAACTTGTTTGTTTTGCTTGTATATGCATACTTGTACATAATATCATGGACACCATGAACATCATATGCATTCACTAACCATTTCAAGGATTTTGGAGATTCATCTTTGTTCTTGTTTTGTAGGATATGGATTCACTTCGCAGGAAAGCTATCCAACTCAACCTTGTAAGAATTCCTCCACAAATTAAGGAGCTAGCTTCAAGGATCCCTTAGAACTATCCATTCACTGAGAAGGCATGGTCGTCTACTCAACTTGGTCACCTCCAACACAGATGAGGATATGATGAAGGTGCTGTTCCAGTTCTTTGATCCATTGCACCATTGCTTCACATTTCCCGCTTATCAGCTTGTGCCTACTTTTGAAGAATTCTCTCAACTCTTGAGGGTTCCCATTCTCAATCAACTACCTTTCAACGGTACAAAAAGAGACCCAAATCTAGAAGAGATTGCTCAAGCTCTGCACTTGCACTCATCTGATGTCACAACTCATTGGGAAACTAGAAGTGGTGTCAAAGGCTTCTTAGAAAAGTTCCTGTTTGAGAAAGCCCAAAGCTGTTGGAATTCCTTAGACTTGCAAGATTTTGAGGAAATTGTGGCTCTCCTAATCTATGGGATGGTTTTTTTTCCCAATCCTGACCAACTCATAGATGTGAGTGCCGTCAAAATCTTCATGTCACGCAATCCGGTGCCTACATTGCTAGGGGATATCCTACACTCTTTTCACACTCGCACAATGAGGAAAAGAGGTGTCCTTATGTGTTGCACTCCTCTCCTGGAAAGATGGTTTATTTCTCATCTTCCCCAATCAGTCTTAAAGAATGAGCAAGGATTAAGGTGGTCACAAAGGTTAATGACGCTCAAACATTCAGATATTCAGTGGTGCTCCTGATCCAAAGAAAATGTTATCATTGTTGACCGTTGTGGGGAATTCCCTAATGTCCCTCTGCTTGGCATTAGGGGAGGCATCACCTACAACCCATGCTTAGATCTAAGACAGTTTGGTTACGCCCGAAGGGATGGCCCGCACGAGATACTGATTCAAGGTTTGGTATTCGACTACGACAACGACGATCAAGGTCTTCGCCAGAGATTCATCTGAGCTTGGAGGATGCTAAACAAGTTGGTTAGCAAGACTTTGGGACACAAGAATTCCATCCCTCTTGAGGCTTACCTCAAGTGGGTACGAACCCGCGCTCAAAGTCTTATGATGCCTTATCCTTCTATTCTCCTAGTGATCATTGAGCCTGTTAAGGAGGGAGAAGTTCCATACACTATCCTACATCCCTACATGCCCATATCTCTTGAAGACCTACAAAGGGATTAGATACAACTCAAAGGAGAGCGAGATACTTTCGAAGCCCAATTCTACGCAAGCGAGAAGAAGGTTTTGGAACTCACTAGGCTACTTCATGAGGAGCAGACTCTAAATGCCTACATTGCACCAAAGAGGATGCGCACTACTTTTTTATCTTAGAGTGTTATATTATTTTGCCCAATGGCCATTGATGTACTCAAACTCTATCTTATTAATATAACATGTGTTTCTTCTTGTCTAAAACGAACTTGAATCTTTAAAAATCCTTGAAAACATTACATATGCACATATCATTCATCATAACATAAACATGTCTTTTGCAACAATTTTCCTCATCTCTCTACTATTTATTTCAGTAAGATGGATCTCGAACAGACAGTCAAAGATCTTCAAGTTCAAAACACACAATTTCAACAGTTACTCATGACCCTAGCCAAGGGGCAAGAAGAGTTGAAGACTCTGTTAGCTGAATAAAGAAAGAAGAAAACAAAGAAGGTCACTAGGGTTTTGAACATGGGGAGAAGGTTTCAAGGGAAGACTAGAAGAACCTTGAATTTTTCAACCACTTCCAGGGAAGGAGAAAGGAAAGGAAAAGAAACAGCGGTTCCGTCAGAATCTGAAGAGGAGGAAGAAGAGGAAGACTACTCCGAGGAATAGTATCCTCCAGCAGATGATAAGTACAGACATCTTGAAGAGCGTTTGAGCACTATGGAAATACAAAAGGTGCCAGGTCTAGACTTTGAAGAATTGGGACTAGTTTCGGGGATCGTGATTCCTCCGAAATTTAAAGTACCGTTGTTTTTAAAATATGATGGGGTGTCATGTCCTAAGATGCATCTCCGATCTTATGTGAGAAAGATCCAACCACACTCCACCGATAAAGACTTGTGGGTGCATTTTTTCCAAGATAGCCTATCTGGAACACAACTCGATTGGTTTTACCAATTGGAAAGGGCCAACGTCCACAACTGGGAAGACCTTGCCACAACTTTCTATAAGCAATATCAATATAATGCTGATTTGGCACCTACCCATACTCAACTTCAGAGTATGGCTATGGCTTCCAATGAGGGTTTCAAGGATTACGCGCAGAAATAGAGAGATCTAGCTGGGAGAGTGCAACCCTCTCTGTCTGAAAGGGAGTTGGTGGATATGTTCTTAGGCACTCTATCGGGCCCTTTCTTCAACCATCTGATTGGAAGCTCATCTACAGGATTTACTGAGGTAATACTGATCGGAGAAAGGGTGGAAGCTGGCATAAAAAGTGGAAAGATTCAGAAGGATTCATCTGCCTTGACAACTATGAGGAAACCTTTCATTTGGAAGAAAGAAGTAGCTATTGTATATCCACAAAGCAACCAAGGGAGAGCTGAGAGCCGACCTATGGTTGGGGCTGTCATGATCCCAAAGCCTACATCTGATCGACCAAGAAGTAATCAACCGAGGGTGGAGAGGCCAGTCCGGCAATTCACCAGAATCAATATGACTCTGTCCCAAGTATTACCGCATCTTCTAAAATCCAATTTGGTAACTTTAAAGGAAGCTCCAAAAAACCCCAACACAACATCCCCTCATTATCACCCAAATGCCCGTTGCGCATATCATTTCGAAAGTCCGGGTCACGAAACTAACAAATGTTGGGCTTTGAAAAACAAAATTCAAGACCTTATAGAGGCAAAAGAGATTGAGTTTGATGCGCCCGAGAATCTAAACGTCATTTCTGCTCCTATGCGCAGGTGTGATACGGTGGGAGAACTGACTTGAGGTTTTGTGTTTGTTTTCGCAAATGTTTCGGTTGAGCAAGAGTCGCCACCGACTTTTTATTTTATCCTAAGGAAAGGTTAAAAAGAACAGCAAAAACCTTTGAGATGTTTTCTTGGGTTCGGGGAGTAGATTATAGAAAGGGAAGGTATTATCACCCTTTCTATCCATGGTTATCCATGGGCTCTTAGTTACTTGCTTAGATCAACTTGCCTTGGTTTTCAATTGTTTGAAATGGTGCTTTGTGTGTGTGGGTTTGAAAATGTTTTTGAAAAGAGGCCAATGTGGTGGCAACCTTGGTAATGATCCATGTCGGGATGTATACAAAGGTGTATGTCTTTTGAAAAGGTTTCAATGTTTTTGAAAGTTGTTTTTGAAAGTGTAGTGATGTGTGGTTTGAAAAATAGGCAAGTGTTTTGTTTTGCAAGTTTGATTCAAGTAACTAAGAGTTTGTCTACTCCTAAATTTCTCAAGATTTCTCCTATGTTTTTAACCCTTTTAACAATTTTGTTCCACCATTGCATTTGGTGGACAATCTTGTGTTAGGATGTGAAAGGGACAGGCGCGGGTCATCGTTTAGACCATAATTGCAATGGTGCCAAGTATCTTTGGGCAATTTTTCCTTGGAGGGACTTGATCATTTTTTAGGCAACTTTCGAAAGCGTCATCGAGGGACTATGATCATTTGAATTGTTTTTGTTTTGCCCAAAGAGACCTAACATGCAATATGGCCCATTATTGAAGGCAACAAGTGGAATACCCTAGGGGTGCAAGTGTGATTAGTGTTGTCCATTTTCATGCTTGTTTATCTTGAAGTTAGGTCAAACTATTTTGGTTAATTGATTTGCATACAAACCCTAATTCTAGCATGGAATATTTAGAAAGCATTGAAGTGCGAAAAATAAAGTTCCTAAGTTATTACAACACAATATATGGGAAGGGGGTACAAATGTTCAAATGGGGATATTTTGACAAGGAATTTAAACCTAACTATTCCATCAAAATTGAATTATACAAATTATTTAATATACAATAATTAAATAAAAATGGAATAAATATGCAAGATGCAAAAAAAATGTTTTTTATATGTATGAAAAAAGTGTTTTTTATATGTCAAATAAACAAAATAAAAAGTATTAATTTTTGGAGTTTTTATGTATTTAGGGCAAAACCCTAATTTTGCAAATAAAAGGTATTTATTATTTAATATATACAATGTTTATTAATTATGTACAAAAAATAAATAAAAGAGAAGTATATTTGTCAAAAGGTATTTTTTAATGTTAAATATTAATAAAAATAAAAATGTATAAATTTTGTATTTTTAACCTAAATATACTAATATATATATGTATGTATTTGTATTATTTACCAAATATATTGAATATGTACAAAATAATAATATTTAATATTTATAAAAAAATATATATATTTTATATAAAATATTTTCAGAAGATAAAATAAAATAAAAATTAGAAAATAAATGTATTTGGTAATATTCCTAATATTCTAAACAAAAAAACATTATGTATTTATTTATGTATATAACTAACTAAAACAAATAAATATCAAATAAAAATGCAAAAAAATGTGGAAAAATGTTTTTTAATATTTTTATGCTTTAATGAAAAATAATAAATCAGAATCAAAAGGAAAAAATTAAAAATAGCAAATGAAACTCAAAATGGGCCAGGGGGGTTCAAAAGTAAAAACAAGGTGTGAAAAGAAAAAAAAAACATTTCAGGCCCAGCCCAGAACCTATCTTCTTCAACCTCCAGCAAACCTTGTTCAAAAAACGCGCGCTTTGTACATTGATTCAAACATCCTGATTCCTGGACTTTTAATGAAAACTCATAACACAAAACATGTAAAGCATCATCTCACGAGTTCATACATATAAAGAACATGATTTAACTCTCAGAAATGAGAGAGAATTTCTTCTCCCCCAATTCCTAACCTAGTTTTTGTTCCATGTTC
Organism: Vicia faba; assembly: GCA_948472305.1. Lineage (NCBI taxonomy): Eukaryota > Viridiplantae > Streptophyta > Magnoliopsida > Fabales > Fabaceae > Vicia > Vicia faba. The sequence goes on along the minus strand of OX451741.1, from coordinate 815,169,909 downwards.
AGACATCAAATTCTCATAGCACACATAACATAAATGAAAACTAATTATATGGGCATGTTCAGGGCTATGAATGTGACATAATCTCTTCACAAATCTAAACCTAACAATGCCTGGATAGAGAGATGAGAGTTCATGAACTTACCTGTTCAGTTGGAATCGTATCTGGTGATGGAGGTGTTTTCAATGCAAGGTGATGATTGGTACAGCTTCCTTGATGTCCAGGGATGCTATTCCAAGCTTTACTTTGCTTGGAAACCAAGAGAATCGTGCTATGGTACCTCAACTGCAAAACAGAAAAATGAAAATGGTGATGTTAGCTAGGGATGTTATAGGTCGAGTTTGAGGCTTGGAATAGTTTCAAGGGATGATGTGGGAAATGTTTGAAGTGGTTTTAGCAAGAATGCATAAATGAATGGTGTTATGGAACTCAATCTGCAGCAGGTGCCCTGTTTTGGCCAGTTCTATGGTGTTTTGAGGTTTGATGAGGTTTGGAAGGTGGTTGGCTTGTGTTTTTGCTTAGGTTTGATGATTAGAAAGTGTTTGATAACTTTGCTTAAGCTCTGGTTTACAGGAATGAGAGTTGTGTATTGTTATGCTAGGTTACTTCAACTTTAAGCAAGAAAATGTCAAGTGGTCTTTCTAGCTTGTACAGGCCCCCAATCTATGCTGCATACTTTGGCCTTGATCAGTGTAATTAGTTCATAAACTTGTGCCAAAAGGATCTGCCTTGTACTTGCTTGGATTTGCATTTGACATAAAGTTTAACTTTTCTAAAATGGCAAAAATGCTTTATCTAAAAATGGCTTAATCTTGCATATAATGTTTGAACACACAAAATAAGGCCTTGGCACAATGAGTTAGCATTAAATTATTGAGTGCAAATGGGATATAGGACCTGTAATCAAGGAAAGAAAGCTGAATTCAAAATGGCACAAATGTATGAACATGTAAATTGGCCAAATCAAAAGTGAGTTTTTCCCAACTTGCCAAATTCGATTCTCCCTAACCATGAGGTTGTTTGATGAGTTCTTGGACATTTTGGAAAGATTGGAATGTGTACTACAATCCATCTTTGAAATGCAAATTGAAATTCCAAGTGGAAGCATGTGAAAAGTGGTCTTGAAGTTAGGCAAAAATCCTGCCTAAAATGGTTCAAAATTTCTCTAAGTTAAGAATGGTTTGGTACCCTAGTTCCAAAAATTGTAACTTGAGCTACAAGCTTCTTTTGGGAAAACTTTGTGAATCAAAGTTGTAGATTTTGCAATGAACTACAACTTTCATGTTTTGAGTTTTGTTTGAATTCAAATGAATCTTGGTGAGAAAGTGGAACAAAGTTAGGAAAAAAATTAGGGTTTTTCATAACTTTGAAAAATTCTAAGTTATGAAAAATCTTCATTTCAAACCCTAATTTGCAATTCTTGATTTCTTGATGAACAAGTTTCATGATTTGGCATGTTTTGATGAAAAATGAATCTTGACACTTGATTTTGACCAAAAAGTCAAAGTTTGACTTTTCAGTATACAGTCAAAATTGATCAATTGACTGGGAAATTCAACTGTCAACCTTGTGCATTTGGGATCTTTTGAACTTGTTGAGTATGCCAAGACAATTCCATGGGGTCCTTGAGTCCATATGTGGGTTTGGTTTGCCATTGGCTAGGTCAAACAGTCAAAAATTGCCTTTGTGCAGTCAAAACCCTAAAAATGACCATTTTGTCTTTTTGGTGATCTGATCAAATTTCTTGTGGAATTGTGATCCAAACATGATCAAATGGTACATGTGAGTTCATAATGTTGATGTGGGTCAATTTTCATGAGATTTGACTATCAATTGGTCACAGTTGACTTTTTCCCCAATACAGTTGATTTCTAGGTCAACTGTCCAATTGACTGGGCAAAATTTGGAATCAAGACTTAAAACTTGGTATGGATAAACTTGGGAGTCCAACATGAAGCATGAAAGTCATCGTAGGCATTTTAGGTCAAAATATCTTTGTGCAAACACAAACCCTAATTTGGGTCAACAGTGCAAGGAGAAGTCTTGAGCAGAGGAAACCCTAACTGGAACTTGAGCTTCAAGGGTCTTGTGATGAGAAAATGTTGAGGAAATGGGAGGGAAAATTTTGGGGTACAACAGTTGCCCCTGTTCAATCTTCTTGGACCTGAAGAGTTAGATTGGCAAGTTTGCCTTTCATGACTCGAGGGTAAAAGGAGATTGGACACTAGAGTGCCCTGAAATTTGCACTCGCATGTTAGAGTATCAGCAAATGTGATGTCGGGAATGGGCTTATAGATGCCATTTGGAGAGATGGTGGATAGGGAGATGGGCTTATAGATGCCATCTGAAGGCGTGACAGAATCTTGTCGGGAATGGGCTTATAGATGCCATTTGGAGGTGTTGATCGCATAAGAGATTCCTTAGCGAGAACTTGTGTATTTTGAGAAAGACAGATGTTTTCCTGGCTTGTTACAGGTGTTGATCTTCAATCTCTTCATGCAGACATGCCCTGGCTAGATACAGGTGTTGAATCTACAATCGGTTGCTCGCAGATATGCCCTGGCTGGATACAGGTATCGAATCTGGAATTAATCGTCAACAGATATGCCCTGGCTGGATACAGGAATCGAATCTTCGAACTCTTTAGATGTGCCCTGGCTGGATACAGGAATCGAATCCGAAATTGTGACAGTTGATAGATATGCCCTGACTGGATACAGGAATCGAATCTTCAAACTCTTCAGACGTGCCCTGGCTAGATACAGGAATCGAGTCTAGAAATAGTCGTCAACAGATATGCCTTGGCTGGATACAGGAATCGAATCTTCAAACTCTTCAGATGTGCCCTGGCTAGATACAGGAATCGAATCTGGAAACTGATCACTCACAGATGTGCCCTGGCTAGATACAGGAATCGAGTCTGGAATTGTGACAGTTGAAAGTAGTTGTCTTTTGGGTTGTCTTTTTCCTGAAAAGGCAAAACGTCAGTTGTATGCAATGTCATGATGTATGAAATGCATGATGTCATGATGTTCAAAATGAGATAGTGTTGTATGCACTTTATCATGTATGTAAACAAGATGTGTGAAATGTTTATGAATGTATTTTCGTCTAGGAAAATAAATCCTTGATGACCGTCCGGGGAATTAAATCCTGGGCTGACGTTGAAGAGTAGAGCTCTTTGCTTCCGCTGGGGATTACGGTTGCAAGAATACACCGGTAGGAGAAGATGACTCTGTTGGGGAATAAACTTGTTGGAGAGATTACTCTGAGGGGAATTACTCTGTGGGAAGAGATACTTCGCTGAAGTTTGATGGGAGCTCCGCCGAGGATTTCAATGATGGACTCCGCTGGGGATAACAATGTTAAACTCCGCTGGGGATTGTGTTGATAAGTTATGTTGGGGAACTTTGATGAACTCCGCTGGGGATTGAAAGAACTTCGCGGAGGGCGATCTTCCGTGGCAATTAGCTAAGGATAACCCAGTTATAAGCCCTTTGTGAGGAATAACTTTGAATAAAGCTCGAGAGAGACGTCCGTACTCTACAGGGGACGAGCTTCCAGAATCTACCGGGGATAAGCTTCAAGACCTGCTGGGGATATGAATTCCACTTTCCTGGGGAAACCTTCAGACTGTACTGGTAAATGGTTCCACTGGGGTGTCTGCATTCCACCGGGGAACAATCTTAGATCAAGACTGTCGGGGATGCTTGCTGATGAATGCCTACACTCCGCTGGGGAATGTTGATATCTTCTGGGGCTACCCAACTTCCTTTAGGCTGACCGTAGACCAACTCTTCTGGAGGAGAGTATTGCTGACTTGCTAGGGGAACAGGGTGCCTATTATAGGGCTGATGATAGACTAAAACTTCCCTGTGAGGGTATTGCTGATTCTTGTCTTACTCTGTGGGGAGTTGAGATAACTTGGTCACATTCTTCAGTTGAATCTACCTTGGTACCCTGGCGGACAAAGCAACTAGACTGCCTGGACAACTCTATATTTCCCCTACTTCTGATGTCACCTGTAATTAGTCTTTTGTTTCATATGCAAGTATTTATGAATTAGCAATTTAATGTCAAATACATATATCAAAAATGAACATTGGACGTTCTTCGCAAGACAAAACAGAAAAAGGAAAAACAATTGGCAATTTGTTTGGAAAAGTGAACTTGTATTGATTTTGAAATTTGCCTGTAAATAGGCGTTTTTTGTGCAAGAGGCTGACGTCCTAGTAAGAGAACGCCGCCAAATAACATAAAGTTTATACAATTTCGAAAAGGAAACAAAACAGCTATGTGCACAATATTCCCACTGGGTTCCAACTCTACTATCGCCTTTATGTTTTCAAGTGTCTCATCACTTTGCTGCTTAGTTGAAGATGAAGCCGATTGATCGATGCCGAAGTCTGAGCCAGATAGTTGATGCCGAATTCTGGATGCAAGGTGATCCAATGAGACATAGTGTTACGCTGTATCCCTAACTTTTGCCTGGACCGCCCTTTCGGGTTTTCAGTCCACCGGGATACCCATTTTTGCCCAAGCCGCCTTTTCAGGTTTTCGACTTGCCGGGTGTACAGATTTTTTTCATTTCATCCCTTATTTTTGCCCGAACCCTTTTGGTCCGCCGGGAAGCCCTTATTTTTTCCTAGGTATGTTAACCTAGCGGGTCTTTTATTTCATGCGTAGTATCTTTTTACTATGTCTGCATTGGCGGGGTGAGGAAGGTCGTCACCATCCATGGTGGTCAGAATCATGGCTCCTCCTGAGAACACATGCTTAACCACAAATGGCCCTTCGTATGTAGGGGTCCATTTGCCCCGGGGATCACTTTGAGGAAGAATGATGCGTTTGATTAACAGGTCCCCAATTTGATACTCTTGTGGTCTGACTTTCTTGTTAAATGCCCTGATCATCCGTTTTTGATACGTCTGACCATGACAGATAGCAGTGAGTCTCTTTTCGTCAATTAGGTTTAATTGATCAAGTCGAGTCTGGATCCAGTCATCTTCACTTAAGTCTGCATCCTTCATTATCCGGAGAGAGGGTATCTGGACTTCAATTGGCAAGACTGCCTCCATGCCATAAACCAAGGAAAAGGGTGTTGCCCCGGTTGACGTACTTGCTGAGGTACGGTACCCATGAAGAGCAAATGGTAACATTTCGTGCCAATCTTTGTAGGTCACTGTCATCTTCTGCACAATTTTCTTGATGTTTTTATTAGCCGCTTCGACAACCCCATTCATCTTCGGCCGGTAGGGAGAAGAGTTGTGGTGCTGTATCTTGAATTGCTCGCAGAGCTCAGTGATCATCTTGTTATCGAGATTGGTACCATTGTCTGTAATGATTCTTTCCGGGACGCCGTACCGACAGATCAGGTTATGCCGAATGAAACGTGCAACGACGCTCTTGGTTACGGTGGCATAGGAAGCTGCCTCAACCCACTTTGTAAAGTAATCAATCGCTACCAAGATGAAGCGATGCCCGTTGGATGCTGTCGGTCGGATCTCACCGATCATATCGATGCCCCACATTGCAAAAGGCCAAGGTGCCGTCAGGACGTTCAGAGGAACCGGAGGGATGTGCACCTTATCAGCATAGATCTGGCATTTATGACAAGTTCGATAATGTTGGTAACAGTCGGCTTCCATTGTGGACCAGAAATATCCCGCCCGAAGGATTTTCTTTGCCATGGTATGTCCACTGGAATGTGTTCCGAATGTACCTTCATACAGCTCTGCCATGATCTTTTCTGCTTCAGTCTTATCTACACAACGCAGTAGAGTTGAATCATGATTTCGTTTGTAGAGAATGCCGTTGCTGAGGAAGAATTTTGCCGCAAACCTTCTCAGAAACTTCTTATCGTTGACAGACGCACCTTCAGGGTATTCCTGAGCTTCCAAGTATCTCTTCACCTCATGATACCAGGGTTTTTCAGTCACCTCTTCGGCCTCAAGATCACAGCAGTATGCAGGTTCATCTAACTTCCAGATAATGATCCGGGGAGCCTCATTGTCCCATTTGACTTTGAACATTGAAGACATCGTAGCTAGTGCGTCCGCTAACTGATTCTCCTCTCTCGGGAAGTGCTCAAAAGTTATCTCTTCAAAGTGGGGAAGCAAAGTCAACACATACTCCTTGTAAGGAATAAGATTTGGGTGTTTCGTATCCCACTCGCATTTGATCTGATTGATCACGAGAGCGGAATCTCCAAAGACACTCGGAAACTTGATCCTTAAGTCGATTGCAGCTTGAAGACCCATGATACATGCCTCATATTCTGCCATGTTGTTGGTGCAGTTGAAACACAGCCGGGTGGTAAGTGGAGTATGAGTTCCTTTGGGGGATATGATCACAGCGCCGATGCTGTTACCCAAAGCGTTTGAGGCTCCGTCAAAATGCATAGACCATCGGGATCCTTCCTCAGGTCCTTCATCCGGTCCAGGTACTTCACAATCAGTTACTACCATGATATCTTCGTCCGGATATTCAAAGTTCAATGACTGGTAATCGTCCACAGGTTGATGTGCCAAATGATCTGCCAATACACTTCACTTGATTGCTTTCTGAGTTGTGTACTGGATGTCATATTCTGTCAAGATCATTTGCCATCTTGCTATTCTTCCAGATAGAGCAGGCTTTTCGAATATGTACTTGATGGGATCCATCTTTGAAATCAACAGAGTAGTGTAAGTCAACATATACTGTCTCAGCCGGCGAGCAGCCCATACCAGAGCGCAGCAAGTTTTCTCGAGCAGTGAGTACCGAGACTCACAGTCGGTAAACTTTTTGCTCAAGTAATAAATAGCGTGCTCTTTTCGGCCAGACTCGTCATGCTGCCCCAGCACACACCCCATTGAATTGTCAAGTACTGTCAAGTATAGTATTAGAGGTCTCCCTTCCACTGGAGGCATAAGAATGGGTGGCTCTTGGAGATACTCTTTTATCTTTTCGAAAGCAGCCTGACATTCATCGTTCCAACGTACTACTTGATATTTCTTCAGCAATTTGAAGATTGGCTCACAGGTAGCAGTTAGATGTGAGATGAATCGGGAAATATAATTCAGTCGTCCTAGAAAGCCTCGGACTTCATTCTCTGTCCTTGGAGGCGGCATCTCTTGTATGGCTTTCACCTTGGCAGGGTCCACGTGAATACCTTTATCGCTTACAATGAAACCTAGTAATTTTCCAGACCTCACCCCAAAGGGGCATTTGTTTGGATTCAACCTCAGCTTGTATAACTTCAGTCGGTCAAACAGCTTCCGCAGATGGTCAAGGTGTTCCTCCTCAGTTTGGGACCTTGCAATCATATCATCGACGTACACTTCAATCTCATGATGGATCATATCATGAAATAAAGCAACCATGGCACGTTGGTAGGTTGCCCCAACATTTTTCAACCCGAATGGCATGACCTTGTAGCAGAAGGTGCCCCACTGAGTAACAAAGGTAGTCTTTTCCATATCTTCGGGAGCCATCTTGATCTAATTATACCCTGAAAAACCATCCATGAAGGAGAACACCTTGTGTTGAGCAGTATTGTCAACAAGAACGTCGATGTGAGGCAGAGGGAAATCATCCTTAGGGCTGGCCCTGTTCAAATCCCTGTAGTCGACACACATTCTGACTTTACCATCCTTCTTTGGCACTGGCACCACGTTGGCAACCCACTGAGGGTAAGAAGTCACTGCTAGAAACCCGGCATCGAATTGCTTCATAACCTCAGCTTTGATCTTTTCAAACATCTCTGGACGCATACGGCGGACCTTTTGCTTTACCGGAGGGCAGTCTTCCTTGGTAGGCAGGTGATGAACCACAATGTCGGCATCCAAACCAGGCATGTCTTCGTAAGACCAAGCAAAGATCTCCATGTAATTATGTAGCATCTGGATCAATCGTTGCTTCACACTGAGCTCTAGATTGGCACCAATCTTGACTTCTTTTCTATCTGTCTCAGTACCCAGGTTCACTGTTTCCACCGGCTCTTCATGCGGCTGAATGGCCCTCTCTTCCTGGAGTAGCAGTCTCGCGAGTTCACCAGGCACTTCGCAATCATCTTCACCTTCGTCTTCGGCCAAGTTGATCGTATTTTCGAAATCATAACTGGCAGTAGCAGAGCTGTTACCAGTGAGATCCAGAGTGGATTGGAACCTGTATAAGTGAGTGTGTGTAAATATAGCTGTTTTGCAATATATAACACAGAAAGAAAAAGAGCACAAGATTTGAAATGCAATAACGTCCAATGTTTTTGATTAATGATATATGGAAATGTCATACAAAAAGCCCTCACAAATGGAGCCACGGTGCCCCGGGTAGGACACCGAGCCAATAAACGTTTCAACATATTGTTTGTTACAAATTGAAAATCAAAAGAGTTCATTACTGCGTGACAAATGTAATAGGTGTAAAATCCTTTGCCGTCTAGTTGCTTGGTCCGTTGCTGGTTGTTGGATAGATCCAACTGTCAAATTCTGCTTCCTCTATGCCCTCCTCGATAGCATTCACCCTTGGGTTGGTGATGAACACCGGAGCCTTTCTGATCCTTTCCTTGCGAACAGCCCTCTGAGCCTCTGCAGTGAAGCCCAGCCCAAACTTGTCGGTCTTTTGAGTGAAGTCAGGAAGCTGACCCCAGTTTGCACACTTGCCTTTCTCGATCACAGCCCGGGCATCCTTCAAGGAAGCCATCTTCAAAGGAAAGTCCTCTTCAACCACTGTCTCAGCTGACGCCAATGTTGGAGGAACCTCCTCAAAATGTTGAAAGGGGTTTTCAATAAACTCCTCGTCCATCTCTATATACCGGAATGAATTCAAGTGACTAACTATGTATTCCTCCTCACCCTGCACCGTAACAATTTTCCCTTTGACAGGGTATTTGAGCTTTTGGTGTAGAGTGGATGTTACCGCCCCAACCTTGTGAATCCAGGGTCGACCCAACAAGCAGGAATAAGATGGACGAATATCCATCACATAGAACGTTGAGTCGAAGACTTGGGAACCCAGACGAATAGGAATGTCTACCTCACCGTGCACCATCCTCTTAGAACCGTCGAAGGCTCTAACAATGATGTTACTAGGTTTCAATTCCAGGCCTTCACAATCCAACCGATCTAAGGCCTTCTTGGGCAATACATTCAGGGAAGAACCGGTGTCCACCAACACGTGTGCGAGAGTAGTGCCCCTGCATTCTATAGAGACGTGCAGGGCATCATTGTGGTTTTTCCCCTTGGCGGTAAGGTCTGCATCCGAGAACCCCAAACCATTGTCAGCTGTCAAATTAGCCACACAGTCAATGAATTGATCTGCAGAGGTCTCTTGCGGCACATGAGCCGTTTTCAGAAATGAAATCAGGGCCTTGGCGTGGGCCTCTGAGCACAGCAGCAATGATAGCATAGAGATTTTGGAGGGGGTATGCCCCAGCTGTTCAACGACATTGAAGTCACTCTTTTTAATGATTTTAAGGATTTCCTCCATCTCTTGCTGGGAGGCTTCAACAGCGGTCTTTTTTGGTGCCTCCGTCCGGGCAGGCAAATCGGTAGCAACTTCTTTGCCCCGAGCATCAGAGGACTCGGCGGCAGTAGTAGACACAGGAACTTAATTTGAAACATGCACACTTGCGGGTGTGATGATAAGAGGTTTTCGGATAACTAGCGGTGCAATGTCAGGCGAGAAGAGCCTGCCACTGCGAGTAATCTTGGCGGGACCAGTGATGTTACTGATACTGGTACCGGTGTTGAACTCCTGCTTCACTCCAAGCACATACACGTCTGCCCCATAGTGCCATGGGACAGCCTTGTCAGATTCATAGGGGAGGGGCCCCGGAACAGTAATGGTAATGGGTGCAACAGACATAATTTTGACTGGCTTCCTTGGGAGAGCCTTGGTAGGATTATTGAAAATTGTGACGACAGATACTTCTTCAGCGGAAACAAACGGAACAACAGTTTTCTTGAACAGAATTTCTTTGCTATCCATCAGGCTTTGGGTGCCTGATTTCAGCAGCGGACAACCGGTAGGGATAACAGCACACAGGAGGCAACCCTTTCTACAACCCAGAAATAAATCGGCTAGCAGTAGGTTCCTCTTAACAGTCAATAGAGGGGTAGCAACATCATTCACCGAAACAGCATACAAATCTTCCTCAATGGCATTTACTCTATGCTGGGGCATAGGAGCAGTTACAACATTTGGCCTCTCAGGCGCCTCAAACTGAATTTCCTTCGCGTCAATAAGGTCTTGAACTTTATTTCTCAGGGCCCAACAATCATCAGTAATATGCCTGGGGCTATCAGAATGATAAGCACAACGGGCATTTGGGTTATACTTAGGAGATGCCGTATTCACGACCTTCGGAGCCTCTTTGACGGTCAACAAGTTGGTTGATAATAGTTGCGGTAAGATTTGTGACAAGGTCATACTCAGCCGAGTGTATTGCCTCTTGGGCCTCTCACCCCTTTGTTGATTGTACTGCTGAGGAGCAGCAACAGGTTTTGAAATTACCAAGGCATTGACGGCTTGGCGGTGTTCTGGCTTGACTTGTCTTCTAGGACCATAGACGACACTAGCTTCCTTCTTGAAAGGTTTCTTCTCAATACTTGCGAAGGCGCCCTTCTGTATCTTTCCTGACCTGATGCCAGCTTCTATCCTTTCGCCCGTCAGGATCAAATATGTAAACCCAGCGGAGGAATTACCAACCAGATGATTGAAGAATGGACCAGACAATGTCCCTAGAAACATGTCAACCAGTTCACGATCAGTCAAAGGAGGTTGCACCATGCCAGCCAAATCCCTCCATTTTTGCGCATATTCTTTGAACCCTTCGCTTGTTCCTAGTGACATACCCTGAAGTTGGGTACGCGTAGGAGCGAGGTCAGAATTGTATTGATATTGTCTATAAAATGCGGTAGCCAAATCTTCCCAATGTCGGATACTGGTTCCATCTAGCTGATAGAACCACTCAAGTTGTGACCCCGAAAGGCTATCTTGGAAGAAGTGGATCCAAAGATTTTTGTCTGCCGTGTAAGGTTGGATCTTCCTTACGTACGACCTGAGGTGCAGCTTTGTACAGGAAGCCCCGTCGTATTTGGCAAAGGCAGACGCCTTGAACTTGTGTGGGATTACCACCCCAGAAGATAACCCTAAATCTCCGAAATCCAGCCCCGGCACATTTTGAATCTCCATGGCACTCAAGCGGTCCTCTAATTGCTTGTATCTGTCAGCAGCGGGAGGGTATTGTTCGTCATTGTAATCCGTCTCGTTGTCAGAGACTGCCGGACTAGGAGCTCCTCCCCCTTGGGGACTGTCTTTCTCTGCAGAGGAAGTAGTTGGATCAGCCTCGTTATGGAGTGTGTTCCCAAATATGCGTCCAGTATTGAACAACGCAGTCCTCTTCTTCTTCTTCTTCTTCTTTAGGAGTAGAGCCTTCAACTCTTGCTGACCTTGGGCCAGGCTCATGACCATTTCTTGAAACTGTGCATTCTGGGCCTGGAGGGCCTTGATTGCTTGCTCACTGGATGATTTTGGATTCATGATGACTGTTAAAAATAAACAGCGAAGAAGATTAAGCAACCTGTAGAAAAAAGGGTACCTGTTATGCACATGATGCATGAGATGCTATTTATGCAATGCATTCAAGGATTTTTAGAAATTCACAATTGTTGCAGACAAAAAGAACGCACGTCATATTAATAAGAAAAGATTTGTTAGTACATAAATGCCCCATGGGCCAAATATTACAAAAACAACTTCTCAAGGTAAAAAGACGTTGCGCATCCTCTTTGGCGCAATGTAGGTGTTGAGGGCCTCTTGCTCATGGAGTCGGCGGGTGAGCTCTAGAACCTTCTTCTCGCTGGCGTAGAAGCTGGCTTCAAAAGTGTTCTGTTCCTCCTTGAGCTGGATCCAACTCTTTTGCATCTCCTCCCACGATGTAGGCATGTCAAGATGTAGGATGGTGTAGGGAACCTCTCCTTCCTTGAAGGGCTCTTTAATCACAGGGAGAACATGAGGATAAGGCATCATTAGACTCTGGGCTCTGGTTCGTACCCACTTGAGATAAGGTTCAAGAGGAATGGAGTTCTTGTGTCCCAGTGTCTTGCTATCAACCTTGTTGGGCATCCTCCAAGCTCTGATGAATCTTTGGCGAAGTCCTTGCGCATCGTTGTCAAAGTCAAAAACTAGGTCAGGAATCAACATGTCGTGAGGGCCATCCCTCCGTGCATATCCAAATTGCCTCAAAGCTAGGCAACGGTTGTAGGTGATACCTCCTCTGATTCCAAGTAAAGGAACATTAGGAAACTCTCCACAACGATCGACGATGATGACATTTTCTCTGGACCGAGAACACCAATGTACATCAGAGTGAGTAAGAGTCATCAACCGTTGGGACCACCTTGAGCCTTGGTCATTCTTCAAGACAGATTGTGGAAGGTGCGAAATAAACCACCTTGTAAGGAGAGGAGTACAGCACATGAGAACACCCCTCTTTCTCATTGTTCGTGTGTAAAATGAGTGAAGAATGTCCCCAAGCAATGTTGGTATTGGATTTCTGGATAAGAAGATTTTAACGGCATTGACATCTACCAGCTGGTCAGGATTTGGGAACAAGACCAACCCATAGATAAGGAGTGCCACAATTTCTTCAAAGGCTTGTAGGTCCAATGAATTCCAACATTCTTGTGCCTTCTCAAACAAGAATTTTGCTAAGAAACCTTTGACGCCGCTTCTAGTTTCCCAATGCCCCTTGATGTCAGATGGCTGTAGATGTAGTGCTCGAGCAACATCTTCAGGCTTTGGCTCCTTTTCCGTACCGTTGAAAGGTAGTTGATTAAGGATAGGAATTCTCAGGAGTTGAGAAAATTCCTCCAAAGTGGGTACCAACTGGTAATCAGGGAAAGTGAAACAGTGATGAAGAGGGTCAAAGAACTGGAATAGCACTTTCATCATGTCCTCTTCAATGTTGGTGTTGACTAGGCTGAGCAGTCTACCATGTCTTTCACTGAAGGATGAGCTTTCCGGAATTCATGAGGTGAGCTCCTTGAGTTGAGGAGAGATTCTCACAAGGTTGACTTGGATGGTTTTTCTGCGAGGAATTTCCATGACCTACAAAACAAGAACAAAGATGAAAATCTAAACCCTTGAAGTGGTTAGTAAATGCATATGATGTTTTATGATGTTCATGATGTATGCACAAACATATGTACAAGCAATTCACACCAAACCCTAGTTTCAGGCTTGCATGGGGTTTCATAGGTAAGTACCCTCTTGAGTGTAGTTGGCTTAAAAAACCTGTCCTATAAATAGTAACCGGGTTCTAAGGAGCTCAATATCATTGGATTGTTTTCATTGTTCATTGTTTTGGTTTAGCCACTTAACTAGCGACCAAAATATTCCAAGAAAATAACCCTCAATGAGTGTAGTATCGAGTATCTACCAACTTCGGACTGCACCAAAGCCGGTCATCTCACTACCCCTAATAAAAGGCCAAGATGGTCAAGTAAGGTTCTAGGTCATTAGTGCTTAGTGACATCACTCAGCGGCCCTGTACTCTCCTTGATTGAACTCAAGGGTTACCGGTACTCACAAATATGTCGCACTAATATAGCTATTGCTTCGACCGTGTCGGTATACCCCACACAGTTTCCACAACGTATTGCTATCTATGAATGTTTCCCAAAATCCGGGTGTAGGATTGCAAACCCAAACAAGAGAGCCAATATATAAAGCAATCAAGATAAACAATTAATCATGCAAGAGGGTGATCTAAGCCCTAAGGTTACTCCACTTAAAAGTTTGTCCCCAGCAGAGTCGCCAGTTCTGTGATACGGTGGGAGAACTGACTTGAGGTTTTGCGTTTGTTTTTGCAAATGTTTCGGTTGAGCAAGAGTCGCCACCGACTTTTTATTTTATCCTAAGGAAAGGTTAAAAAGAACAGCAAAAACCTTTGAGATGTTTTCTTGGGTTCGGGGAGTAGATTATAGAAAGGGAAGGTATTAGCACCCTTTCTATCCATGGTTATCCATGGGCTCTTAGTTACTTGCTTAGATCAACTTGCCTTGGTTTTCAATTGTTTGAAATGGTGCTTTGTGTGTGTGGGTTTGAAAATGTTTTTGAAAAGAGGCCAATGTGGTGGCAACCTTGGTAATGATCCATGTCGGGATGTATACAAAGGTGTATGTCTTTTGAAAAGGTTTCAATGTTTTTGAAAGTTGTTTTTGAAAGTGTAGTGATGTGTGGTTTGAAAAATAGGCAAGTGTTTTGTTTTGCAAGTTTGATTCAAGTAACTAAGAATTTGTCTACTCCTAAATTTCTCAAGATTTCTCCTATGTTTTTAACCCTTTTAACAATTTTGTTCCACCATTGCATTTGGTGGACAATCTTGTGTTAGGATGTGAAAGGGACGGGCGCGGGTCATCGTTTAGACCATAATTGCAATGGTGCCAAGTATCTTTGGGCAATTTTTCCTTGGAGGGACTTGATCATTTTTTAGGCAACTTTCGAAAGCGTCATCGAGGGACTATGATCATTTGAATTGTTTTTGTTTTGCCCAAAGAGACCTAACATGCAATATGGCCCATTATTGAAGGCAACAAGTGGAATACCCTAGGGGTGCAAGTGTGATTAGTGTTGTCCATTTTCATGCTTGTTTATCTTGAAGTTAGGTCAAACTATTTTGGTTAATTGATTTGCATACAAACCCTAATTCTAGCATGGCATATTTAGAAAGCATTGAAGTGCGAAAAATAAAGTTCCTAAGTTATTACAACACAATATATGGGAAGGGGGTACAAATGTTCAAATGGGGATATTTTGACAAGGAATTTAAACCTAACTATTACATCAAAATTGAATTATACAAATTATTTAATATACAATAATTAAATAAAAATGGAATAAATATGCAAGATGCAAAAGAAATGTTTTTTATATGTATGAAAAAAGTGTTTTTTATATGTCAAATAAACAAAATAAAAAGTATTAATTTTTGGAGTTTTTATGTATTTAGGGCAAAACCCTAATTTTGCAAATAAAAGGTATTTATTATTTAATATATACAATGTTTATTAATTATGTACAAAAAATAAATAAAAGAGAAGTATATTTGTCAAAAGGTATTTTTTAATGTTAAATATTAATAAAAATAAAAATGTATAAATTTTGTATTTTTTAACCTAAATAAACTAATATATATGTATGTATTTGTATTATTTACCAAATATATTGAATATGTACAAAATAATAATATTTAATATTTATAAAAAAATATATATATTTTATATAAAATATTTTCAGAAGATAAAATAAAATAAAAATTAGAAAATAAATGTATTTGGTAATATTCCTAATATTCTAAACAAAAAAACATTATGTATTTATTTATGTATATAACTAACTAAAACAAATAAATATCAAATAAAAATGCAAAAAAATGTGGAAAAATGTTTTTTAATATTTTTATGCTTTAATGAAAAATAATAAATCAGAATCAAAAGGAAAAAATTAAAAATAGCAAATGAAACTCAAAATGGGCCAGGGGGTTCAAAAGTAAAAACAAGGTGTGAAAAGAAAAAAAAACATTCCAGGCCCAGCCCAGAACCTATCTTCTTCAACCTCCAGCAAACCTTGTTCAAAAAACGCGCGCTTTGTACATTAATTCAAACATCCTGATTCCTGGACTTTTAATGAAAACTCACAACACAAAACATGTAAAGCATCATCTCACGAGTTCATACTGTGATCGGTGGATCTGGAACTGACTGTTTAACGCTGGTTCGCGAAATGTCGCGGAAGTAAGAGTCGCCACCGTCTTTTATTTTCTCCAAATGGAAAGGACAAAAGCACAGAAAAATTCCTTAAAGAGATTGCTCTCGGTTCGGGAGGTAGATTATAGAAAGGGAAGGTGTTAGCACCCTTTCTATCCATGGTTATCCATGGGCTCTTAGATATTTGCTCATTGTGTTTTCAAAAATGGTTTGTTTGCTTTTCAATTGTGGGTTTTAAAAAGTTTCTTTGAAAATTTCAGTTCGACTCTTGTATCGGTCCTCAAAAGTGTTTGAAAAATTTGCTTTCGAAAGCTTTTCGAAAATGTGTTGGTGTGAAAAGTATTTTTGATTTGTTTTTGAAATTAGAGCAAGTATCTAGAGTCGTCTACCTACCCTAAGGAATTCGTCTGTGTAGATGTCCTTTAAAGTAGTGCCATCCCACCATTGAGAGGTAGGTAGCACCACCGTTGGAGGTGTTCGGGTCAATTCGAGGTTCGGGACATGGTGATCACCAGAGAAATGGGAAGACACCTTAGAAGCTACCCTCATGCCAGGTTCCCGGATCATGAGGACTTACTAAGACATCCTCTACTCAACGATCACCTTCCGAGGCAAGGCAACAGTGAGGCGTACCCTAGGGGTGGTGTGTGATTTGTGTGTCAGATTCATTTATTTTTGTCTTGTCAGGTTATGGGTGATCTATGCGTTTGTTTTTATTTTGTCCATACATTCTTTCGTGCCATTTGTTAACAGTTAAAAATGCGAGGAAAGTAAAAGTCTAAAGCTATTACAAAAGGCGCGGGTCCACATCGCCAAAATTAACCAGGACCCGATTTGACAGAAAAATAAAGAAAGTAAAGAAAGGTATTAAAAGTGTGAGTAATTAAATACATGGCTTCGGGAGAGATACATGAATATTTAAACGGAATAAAATAAATATGCGAATTAATAAGAAATTAAGAACGAGGGCGTTGGACCCTTTTTGCAAAATTAAATTACATGATGAAATTAATTAATTAATTAATTAATTAAAGTTAAAAGAAAGAAAGGACTTGTTTTTGGCGTTTTTTAGTATTTTAGGATTTAATAGAAAAGGAATTAATTGAAATTAAAATAAGATGTAAACCCTAACCCTAATTATTTTTAATTTATTAAAAAAATATTGAAGTTTTTTAACCTAAATTAACCCTAAGTTATTTTCATGCAATTTAATTATAAAAAATAAAAAATTTAATTATTTAATTATTTATGAAAGAAAAATAAAAAGGATGAAAATTATTAATTAAACCTATTTCTACATTTTTTAGATTTTTGTTAAAAGTATTAAAATTAAAACCCTAATTTAAAACTAATTAATTTACATGCATTTATTTATGAAAATACTAGAAACAAAAATATTTATTATTTTTTCTCTTTTTTCTGATTTTTAGGTATTTTGTGGTTTTATGAAAATAAATAAATCAAAGAAATAAATGAAATTAATTAAAATAAAGAAAAGAAAAATATAGGAAAAGAATAGAGAAAGCAAACCCTAGGGGGTTCAGTCCCACATTGGGAGGTATGACCTTTAGCAATCTGGCCCATTTAGCAAGGCCTGGTGGACTTTTTGAGTAACATGTGGCGCGTTGACTGGGACTCACCATGTGCCTTGGATCTGGACCCTTGATTTGATGCAACTGGCATGTGGATGGATAGATGATGAGGGAATATGATGGTCCTTAATATTATGCCTGCATGTGATTGTGAATTGAAAAATAACATGGGAAATAATGAAGACCTGGGGCTCGAACCCAGGTCATGCACTTTACCAGCCAACACCTATGCCACTGGACCAATTCACGCGTTTAGTATATTAAATAAACGAAGAACAATATAATAAGAAACAATGGTTAGTGGTTCAAAACGCGCGAAATTTAAACCTTCCAATCAGCGCTTCACACATTATCGTCTTCCTCGTGTGGTTTTTATTTTCCTGAAACAAAAGAAACATAGGCAACGGTTTTTGATGTGTTCTCTTAGGCCAGTTTTGGAAAAATAGCGATTAGCCATTAGGTGCTCATAAATTGAGCACGAGTATGGGTTCTTCTTCGTCCAAGTGCGCTAGTTCTAATGGTGATACTCAGAGGTTTCAATTTTTCCATATCACGAAACGCCCAATTTCAAGCTTCATGAACCCTAATCTGCATCAATGGCATAATAGCATATAGTACACGAAAACACAATTAAGATAAACGGTCAGCTTCAGAACACCTTAGTTAGCATGAATCCATTAACAATATGCAATAAGAATGCCTAAATCTTGAAATACGATTATGCAAAAAAGTAAGAAAAGTGGGACTTTTGTACAGCGTTTCAAGAGGTTATCTTTGATGTTTGTGATTGGAATACGTCCTACAATGCTTGAGGAAGCTAATGGAATAGGTTTTGAGACTTGAATCGCCTTGGAATGTGGTTTTCAGAATTGAGTTTTTTTGCCAAATTTTTCAAGTTTGATGATTAGGTTTCTGAGCAGCTGCGTGTGTCCAAGCATTAGGGTTGTGTTCCTTGTTTATGTATGAATCAATTAGGTCAACAAACTTGATCGGAATCTCTTGCAATCATGGTTTTAGAGATTTGATTTTTCAAGATTTTTTCCAATCTTTTTTCATGCTATTTTTGCACAAATCATATCCAATTGCTCCAATTCTTTCCATATTGAATTATGCACGAAATCTTGAGGGTAAAACATGCACAAAAAGATTTAAAACTTTAGGTTAAGTATTTTTCATATATTTAATTTGATTTAAATGAATTAATATAAAAAATTCAAATAAATAAATAAAAAATGAAGAAATACTTCCCTTTGGGCCAAGTGGTCGTGCACATGCCTTGGATAGTTAATTGTGGAAGAAAAATGGGCCCATTAGCAATTTTAGGTCATTTGAATCAATGTTGACTTTTCAAAATATCCAAAAATTTCCCAACTTCTACAAGGCATAACTTGCTCAAATTTTAAGCTTTTCTCATGTTCTTGGACATTTTGGAAAGGTCTTTGAGTCCTCTAACCAATGCCTTTGGTCCCATGTCATTTTGATTTACCAATCTCAAGTTATGGCCTTTGACTTAAAGTCCCTTTTTGTTGACTTTTGAAAATGACCTATAATGTTGAAATTGATAACTTTTTGTGAGAGCATTTCTTGGACTTGAAGTATGCAGATGAGTTGTAGGAAATGTCTTTCTCTTCAAAATGAGCTTTGGATGGAATTTTTCTGATAATCCATGTGAAAGTTATGCCCTGGTCAATTTCAGTTGACTTTTCCAACTGTCCAAATAAGGAAACTTTTGCATTTTGATGATTTTTGAGCCAAGCTTTGAGAATCATGATCAAGCATTGATCAAATGATGTTTGTGGCTTCAAAATGATATGTTGACCAAAAATTTGAACTTTTGACTGTCAAATGACCATTTTGCCCCTACAGTTGACTGTAGTGCAATTAGGGTTTTTTGACTGTGCAATTTTGTGCTGAAAGCCTTGAAACTTGATATGAGGATGCTTGACCATACTTGTAGGTATATGAGACTTGATTGGACCTCTGAAAACTTCATTTTCTTGATCAGAACACAAACCCTAATTTTGACTGCTTAGGAGGCTCTTGCACTGTGCAACCCTTGGGGAATTTTGAAGCATGTCTTGGCAAATCTTTGAAGAATATGGGAGGGAAAATTTTGGGGTACAACAGTTGCCCCTGTTCAATCTTCTTAGACCTGAGGATGCAGATTGGCTGACATGCCTTTCGTAATCCGAGGGTAGAAGATGATTGAACACTAGAGTGCCCAGAAATTTGCGCTCACATAGTAGCAGTGATGGTGGAAATGGGCTTACAAATGCCATTTGGAGGTTGATGAACAGGATGATGGGCTTATAGATGCCATCTGGATGTTGATTGCGTAAGAGATTCCTTAGCGAGAACCTATATACCTGCAAAATAGGAAATGATTACCTGACACGTTGCAGGAGCTGATTTTCAGATGCTTTTGTGTAGATATGTCCTGACTGTTTACAGGAATCGGATCTTCGGATTCTTCAGACGTGCCCTGGCGAGATACAGGAATCGAGTCTGGTAATATTAGGTTGGTGAGTTGTCTCTACTGACAGGTTATCCTCATGGATGAGTGGTCTTTAACGACGAGTGTCTAAAACGACGAGTGTCTATGACTACGAGTGTCTCTGACGACGAGTATCTATAACGACGAGTTTCTATAACGACGGGTGTCTATCACGACGAGTGTCTATCACGACGAGTGTCTATAACGACTAGTGTCTATAACGACGAGTTTCTATAACGACGGGTGTCTATAACGACGAGTGTCTATCACGACGAGTGTCTATCACGACGAGTGTCTATAACGACGAGTGTCTATAATGACGAGTGTCTATAACGACGAGTGTCTATAACGACGAGTGTCTATCACGACGAGTGTCTATAACGACGAGTGTCTATAACGACGAGTGTCTATAACGACGAGTGTCTATAACGACGAGTGTCTATCACGACGAGTGTCTATAACGACGAGTGTCTATCACGACGAGTGTCTATAACGACGAGTGTCTATAACGACGAGTGTCTATAACGACGAGTGTCTATCACGACGAGTGTCTATAACGACGAGTGTCTATAACGACGAGTGTCTATAACGACGAATGTCTATAACGACGAGTGTCTATCACGACGAGTGTCTATAACGACGAGTGTCTATAACGACGAGTGTCTATCACGACGATTGTCTATAACGACGAGTGTCTATAACGACGAGTGTCTATAACGACGAGTGTCTATAACGACGAGTGTCTATCACGACGAGTGTCTATAACGACGAGTGTCTATAACGACGAGTGTCTATCACGACGAGTGTCTATAACGACGAGTGTCTATAACGACGAGTGTCTATAACGACGAGTGTCTATAACGACGAGTGTCTATCACGACGAGTGTCTATAACGACGAGTGTCTATAACGACGAGTGTCTATAACGACGAGTGTCTATCACGACGAGTGTCTATAACGACGAGTGTCTATAACGACGAGTGTCTATAACGACGAGTGTCTATCACGACGAGTGTCTATCACGACGAGTGTCTATAACGACGAGTGTCTATAACGGCGAGTGTCTATAACGACGAGTGTCTATAACGACGAGTGTCTATAACGACGAGTAATTTTAACTGGATTTGTCTTCTTTGACGAGTTGTCTTTAATGACCAGATGTCTTCAACGACGGGTGTCTATACTGACGAGATGTCTTCAATGACGGGTGTTTTCTTTGACTTTAGGAAGTAGTTTAACTGGACATGTCTTCTTTGACTGGATGGGCATCAGAAAAAAACCTTTGGGATTTAACTGGGCTTGTCTTCTTTGACTGGGTTTGTCTACTTTGACTGAATTTGTCTCTTTGACTGAATTGGTCTCTTTTGGCTATATTTGTCTACTCTGACGTAGCTGATCATTTAACTGTATCCTTCCTGAAAGGTAAAGATCAATCATATGCAGTGCATGATATGGATCAAGCAACGACATAAATGAGATTGTATGACATGACGCACATATGCATGTATCATGATGTATGAAAATGTGATGTGTATGAATGTATTTTTTCGTCTAGGAAAATGAATCCTTGACGGGTGCCGGGAAGTCATGTCCTGGGCTGTTATGGGCAAGTAGATCTTTGCTTCCGCTGGAGATGATAGCTGCAAGAATACCGGTAGGAGAAGATGACTCTGTTGGGGAACAAACTTGGCGAATAGATTACTCTTCGGAGAGTGAACTTTGTGGGGAAATAGAAGTACTTTGCTGAGGTTTGATGATAACTCCGCTGGGGATACCATTGTTGTACTGGAAGTATTGATAGACTTCGCTGGGGATAAGAAGGCTTCGTCGAGGACGATCTTTCCGTGGCTTTTGGCTGAGGATAACCCAGTTATATCCTGTTAAGGAAATAACTCTTTGAATAAAGTCGGACGACGCGTTCGCTCGTGGTCGTATTCTTCAGCTGAACTTACCTTGGCCCTTCGGTGGACAGAGCAACCAGATCATTTTAGACAACTCAATATTGCCCCAGTTTCTATGGGGGAGGCACATGTGGGATGCTGATAGTTGTTGATGGACCAACCTCCTTCTGGTAAGCAGGTGACAAGATGACAGTACATAGTCGTACGCTTTGATCCCTAACTTTTGCCTGGACCGCCCTTTCGGGTTTTCAGTCCACCGGGATACCCATTTTTGCCCAAGCCTCCTTTTCAGGTTTTCGACTTGCCGGGTGTATAAATTTTTTCATTTTATCCCTTATTTTTGCCCGAACCCTTTTGGTTCGCCGGGAAGCCCTTATTTTTGCTTAGGTGTGTCAACCTAGCGGGTCTTTGATTGTGCGTAGTGTTTTTTCGACTATGTCCGTTCTCGGAAAGTAGGGAGTTGCCCCTGTTAGAAGTGTTTTGTCATGCCACCAGAAGGTATTTGATCAGGCAAGATTCGGTGCTGGGGTCCCCCAAGTGACTCAGGCGGAGATTTGCCCCAGGCTATTTGGCCTTTGAGAGATTCTCCGAATCTTGACTGAACTGCCCCAGATGACGGACCATGATCATGCCATGCCCCTTGATTGGAAGTGCTTCTGTTCATTAGGCATTCATCGTGCAAATTTCTCTGTTGTTCAAACAAAAGTCATATGCAAATAAGGTTATATCAGGAATGCAAAGCTTATGTCTGTCTTGACGTTTTTGAAAATGCATTTTTTCATAAAAACAAGTGAATGTTTGTAAAACGTGATGTCAACTCCGTATTTACTATAAGCCTTAAGGAGTCAGGATACCTTTCGTAATAGTATGCTTTCGAACTAACCCATGCTTCAGCTAGGACTTTTAAGGGTTATAACGTGGCCTGGTTCACGGTTTAAGAAACAAAGGATAAAGGCTCAAATTATTTGTACCCACCCACTCTTCGTGATGTTCTCCAAACCTAAACTCAGTTGATCATACGTTAGACCTTGTTTGAGTCTTTGTTCTGATTTTCCGGTGATGGTTCGGATGTTGATAACTTATTTTGAATAGGCAGTCATTCCTTTTTTTTTTGTTGAGAGTTTGTAAGACCTCTTTCTTGTCTGATTTTTGTTATCCCTTTCTTTTTTGCCTGAACTGTTTCCCTTTTTTTTTGGAATTACAGTCAGCGGGATGCCCCAGTTTTATAAGTCTCCTTCATAGGTTTTGACTTATTGGGTTTTCATTTTTTGGATAATGACTGCCTTTCTTTATTGATTATTCGGAACCATCACTGTTTTTCTTCGTTTTGTAAGGATTTCTTTGGTGCCATTCGTTATGCACTTGGATCAACTGAGAGAACTACCCTGCCCCAGGTTATGATTAAGGGTTTTAAATTTCGAAAAGAAAAACTCCTACTTCTTTGGCTCAGAGGGGTTGACGAGGGAATATCATCCTTATAACTCCAGTGTTTAGGAATTGAAACAATGCCTGTACCTCATCAGCGGGGTCTGTTCAAAAGCATACTGTAGATTATGGTATCGTTTTCGTCATCCTCCCTCAAGAGGCTTAGAATTATTAATCGAGAGTTGACATCAGAAAAAATATGAAAATAATTTGCACATAGTGAATACGAAATAATTACTTCAAAACAGACATGTATAGTGCATTAATGAAATAACAATGTTTGACATGAAACAAGATGTCTGAACCATTGAAAGAAGATTACAAATTGAACATTCGAATGAACAAAAAAAATCCAATCCTAGCCATGTCTTGGCAAGGGAGCAGTCGTCACATTGGGAGTCTCTGGAGAGTCAAGTTGGACTTCCTTTGCATCAATCAGATCTTGAACCCTATTCCTCAAAGTCCAACAGTCATCTGTAGCATGCCCCGGGCTGTCAGAATGATAGGCGCAACGAACATTGGGATTGTACCTTGAAGGTGTCCTGTTAGGATTCTTCGGGGGATCCATGAGAGTTACCAACTTGGTTTCCAGCAGTTGTGGCAATATCTGTGACAAGGTCATGCCGAGGGGAGTAAATTGCCTCTTGGGTCTCTCTTCCCTTTGTTGATTGTGACGCTGAGGAGCACCGGCCGGCTTTGCAATAGTTACTGCGTTGACAACACTAGATTCCCTCTTGGATGGTTTCTTCTCAGTGTTCGAGGAGTCACCATTCTGTATTTTCCCTGACTTGATGCCAGCTTCTATTCTTTCCCCAGTTAAGATCAGATCTGTAAACCCAGCAGCAGAATTCCCAATCAGGTGGTTGAAGAATGGACCAGACAGGGTCCCCAAGAACATGTCGACGAGCTCGCGGTCGGTTAGAGGTGGCTGTACCCTTCCAGCAAGGTCCCTCCACTTTTGAGCATATTCTTTGAAACCTTCACCTGCACCCATAGACATTCCTTGAAGTTGAGTGCGTGTGGGAGCAAGGTCAGCGTTATACTGGTATTGCTTGTAAAATGCAGTGGCTAAGTCTTCCCAGGTACGGATGTTGGCTCCATTCAGCTGATAGAACCACTCGAGCTGAGTCCCTGAAAGACTCTCCTGGAAGAAATGGATCCATAAGTTCCTGTCGGCCGTGTAGGGCTGGATCCTCCTCATGTATGACCTGAGATGCAGCTTTGGACAGGATGCCCCGTCGTACTTTGCAAAGGCAGGTGCCTTGAATTTGTGCGGGATCACTACCCCAGAAGACAGACCTAGCTCCTCGAAGTCCAGGCCAGGCACTTTTTGTATCTCCATAGCACTTAACCGGTCTTCCAACTGTTTGTACCTATTCTCAGCCGGAGGGTACTGTTCGTCGCTAAAATCTGTCTCATTGTCGGAGACCACTGGACTGGAAACCCTTTCCTCTTGATGACTGCCTTTCCCCACAGATGGAGTTGTCCTCTCAGCTTAATCCTGCAGGGTATTCCCAGATCTGCGTCTAGGGCTGAACAAAACAGTCCTCTTCTTCTTCTTTTCCTTCTTCAAGAGCAGAGCCTTCAGATCTTGTTGCCCCTGGGTCAAATTCATGATCAGCCCTTGGAACTGGGCGTTCTGAGCCTGGAGGGCCTTAATAGTGTGCTCGGTTGAGGATTCAGGATTCATGACGGGACTGCTGAAAGAAACAGCGAAGAAGGTAAGTAACCTGCAGAGAAAGGGTACCTGTTATGCAATGATATGTATGATATGCATGCAATGATTTCAAGGACCTCGAGGGGTAAACAAATTGTTAGAGTTGGAAACTGGTAACTTGATTGAAGGTACTTCATGTTGTTGAGAGTCCTTCTTCAAGGGTCAAAGGCTCACCATATCCAGTGGGTCATAGCCCCTGACAACCTTGTCTAGAGGAAAATAAATCCCCTTTGCCCCTTGCTGGACAGTTGGTTCATCATGACCTGCATCACAAGCCCTTGAGATCCTTGAAATGGGTTAGGATGTATGCAATGGTATGATGTTATGGTATGCATGGGGTAATGTAGGTAAACCCTGTTATGAGTCCAGATTAAGGACTGCAAGCCAAAACCTGCAAGAAACTTAAGTAAAACCTATTATGAGTCCTAATTAAGGACTATAAACGAAACCTGCAAGAAACTTAGCAAACCCTGTTATGAGTCCTAATTAAGGACTACAAACTAAAACCTGCAAGAAACAAGTGTCAGGTAACAAGCATGCAGATAGTCAAGTACGAAGGCACACAAGTCACACAAGAGAAGCCCTTAGAGTTTAGGCCAGCATGGGGTCTAGGTATTACCCTCTTTCAGTTTGTTGGTTAAGACCTGTCCTATTAGAAGTAACCGGGTTCTAGAGGATCCCAATATCACTGACTACCCTCAATCGGTCATAACTCCTGCATCGCAATCTTTTCTTGCGGCCAGAACCATCACGAGAGTTTAGCCTCAATGGGCGTAGCATACTGCTACTGTTCTATTGGCCAAGTTGGGTCATTTAAGGTTCTAAGGTTGTTGGTGCTTAATGACTCCTTGGAAGACCCATATTCTCCCCGTTTCAACACGAGGGATATCGGTACAGACCAAGGCGCCACACCAACGTAGCCACTGCTTCACCCATGTCGTTATACGCCGGACAGGTCCCTCACAGCTTATGCTACCTAAACAGGGTATCCCCAGATCCGGGTTAGGATCTATGTAACTCCGATGCAACCCACAATAGTAAAGCAAGCAAATCAGTACAATTGAAAACACAGTTATGAACTAGCCCTAAGGTACACCTCACTTTAAGTTTGTATCCCCAGCAGAGTCTCCAGTTCAGTGATCGGTGGATCTGGAACTGACTGTTTAACGCTGGTTCGCGAAATGTCGCGGAAGCAAGAGTCGCCACCGTCTTTTATTTTCTCCAAATGGAAAGGACAAAAGCACAGAAAAATTCCTTAAAGAGATTGCTCTCGGTTCGGGAGGTAGATTATAGAAAGGGAAGGTGTTAGCACCATTTCTATCCATGGTTATCCATGGGCTCTTAGATATTTGCTCATTGTGTTTTCAAAAATGGTTTGTTTGCTTTTCAATTGTGGGTTTTAAAAAGTTTCTTTGAAAATTTCAGTTCGACTCTTGTATCGGTCCTCAAAAGTGTTTGAAAAATTTGCTTTCGAAAGCTTTTCGAAAATGTGTTGGTGTGAAAAGTATTTTTGATTTGTTTTTGAAATTAGAGCAAGTATCTAGAGTCGTCTACCTACCCTAAGGAATTCGTCTGTGTAGATGTCCTTTAAAGTAGTGCCATCCCACCATTGAGAGGTAGGTAGCACCACCGTTGGAGGTGTTCGGGTCAATTCGAGGTTCGGGACATGGTGATCACCAGAGCAATGGGAAGACACCTTAGAAGCTACCCTCATGCCAGGTTCCCGGATCATGAGGACTTACTAAGACATCCTCTACTCAACGATCACCTTTCGAGGCAAGGCAACAGTGAGGCGTACCCTAGGGGTGGTGTGTGATTTGTGTGTCAGATTCATTTATTTTTGTCTTGTCAGGTTATGGGTGATCTATGCGTTTGTTTTTATTTTGTCCATACATTCTTTCGTGCCATTTGTTAACAGTTAAAAATGCGAGGAAAGTAAAAGTCTAAAGCTATTACAAAAGGCGCGGGTCCACATCGCCAAAATTAACCAGGACCCGATTTGACAGAAAAATAAAGAAAGTAAAGAAAGGTATTAAAAGTGCGAGTAATTAAATACATGGCTTCGGGAGAGATACATGAATATTTAAACGGAATAAAATAAATATGCGAATTAATAAGAAATTAAGAACGAGGGCGTTGGACCCTTTTTGCAAAATTAAATTACATGATGAAATTAATTAATTAATTAAAGTTAAAAGAAAGAAAGGACTTGTTTTTGGCGTTTTTTAGTATTTTAGGATTTAATAGAAAAGGAATTAATTGAAATTAAAATAAGATGTAAACCCTAACCCTAATTATTTTTAATTTATTAAAAAAATATTGAAGTTTTTTAACCTAAATTAACCATAAGTTATTTTCGTGCAATTTAATTATAAAAAATAAAATATTTAATTATTTAATTATTTATGAAAGAAAAATAAAAAGGATGAAAATTATTAATTAAACCTATTTCTACATTTTTTAGATTTTTGTTAAAAGTATTAAAATTAAAACCCTAATTTAAAACTAATTAATTTACATGCATTTATTTATGAAAATACTAGAAACAAAAATATTTATTATTTTTTCTCTTTTTTCTGATTTTTAGGTATTTTGTGGTTTTATGAAAATAAATAAATCAAAGAAATAAATGAAATTAATTAAAATAAAGAAAAGAAAAATATAGGAAAAGAATAGAGAAAGCAAACCCTAGGGGGTTCAGTCCCACATTGGGAGGTATGGCCTTTAGCAATCTGGCCCATTTAGCAAGGCCTGGTGGACTTTTTGAGTAACATGTGGCGCGTTGATTGGGACTCACCATGTGCCTTGGATCTGGACCCTTGATTTGATGCAACTGGCATGTGGATGGATAGATGATGAGGGAATATGATGGTCCTTAATATTATGCCTGCATGTGATTGTGAATTGAAAAATAACATGGGAAATAATGAAGACCTGGGGCTCGAACCCAGGTCATGCACTTTACCAGCCAACACCTATGCCACTGGACCAATTCACGCGTTTAGTATATTAAATAAACGAAGAACAATATAATAAGAAACAATGGTTAGTGGTTCAAAACGCGCGAAATTTAAACCTTTCAATCAACGCTTCACACGTTATCGTCTTCCTCGCGTGGTTTTTATTTTCCTGAAACAAAAGAAACATAGGCAACGGTTTTTGATGTGTTCTCTTAGGCCAGTTTTGGAAAAATAGCGATTAGCCATTAGGTGCTCATAAATTGAGCGCGAGTATGGGTTCTTCTTCGTCCAAGTGCGCTAGTTCTAATGGTGATACTCAGAGGTTTCAATTTTTCCATATCACGAAACGCCCAATTTCAAGCTTCATGAACCCTAATCTGCATCAATGGCATAATAGCATATAGTACACGAAAACACAATTAAGATAAACGGTTAGCTTCAGAACACCTTAGTTAGCATGAATCCATTAACAATATGCAATAAGAATGCCTAAATCTTGAAATACGATTATGCAAAAAAGTAAGAAAAGTGGGACTTCTGTACAGCGTTTCAAGAGGTTATCTTTGATGTTTGTGATTGGAATACGTCCTACAATGCTTGAGGAAGCTAATGGAATAGGTTTTGAGACTTGAATCGCCTTGGAATGTGGTTTTCAGAATTGAGTTTTTTTGCCAAATTTTTCAAGTTTGATGATTAGGTTTCTGAGCAGCTGCGTGTGTCCAAGCATTAGGGTTGTGTTCCTTGTTTATGTATGAATCAATTAGGTCAACAAACTTGATCAGAATCTCTTGCAATCATGGTTTTAGAGATTTGATTTTTCAAGATTTTTTCCAATCTTTTTTCATGCTATTTTTGCACAAATCATATCCAATTGCTACAATTCTTTCCATATTGAATTATGCACGAAATCTTGAGGGTAAAACATGCACAAAAAGATTTAAAACTTTAGGTTAAGTATTTTTCATATATTTAATTTGATTTAAATGAATTAATATAAATAAAAATTCAAATAAATAAATAAAAAATGAAGAAATACTTCCCTTTGGGCCAAGTGGTCGTGCACATGCCTTGGATAGTGAATTGTGGAAGAAAAATGGGCCCATTGGCAATTTTAGGTCATTTGAATCAATGTTGACTTTTCAAAATATCCAAAAATTTCCTAACTTCTACAAGGCATAACTTGCTCAATTTTTAAGCTTTTCTCATGTTCTTGGACATTTTGGAAAGGTCTTTGAGTCCTCTAACCAATGCCTTTAGTCCCATGTCATTTTTATTTACCAATCTCAAGTTATGGCCTTTGACTTAAAGTCCCTTTTTGTTGACTTTTGAAAATGACCTATAATGTTGAAATTGATAACTTTTTGTGAGAGCATTTCTTGGACTTGAAGTATGAAGATGAGTTGTAGGAAATGTCTTTCTCTTCAAAATGAGCTTTGGATGGAATTTTTCTGATAATCCATGTGAAAGTTATGCCCTGGTCAATTTCAGTTGACTTTTCCAGCTGTCCAAATAAGGAAACTTTTGCATTTTGATGATTTTTGAGCCAAGCTTTGAGAATCATGATCAAGCATTGATCAAATGATGTTTGTGGCTTCAAAATGATATGTTGACCAAAAATTTGAACTTTTGACTGTCAAATGACCATTTTGCCCCTACAATTGACTGTTGTGCAATTAGGGTTTTTTGATTGTGCAATTTTATGCTGAAAGCCTTGAAACTTGATATGAGGATGCTTGACCATACTTGTAGGTATATGAGACTTGATTGGACCTCTGAAAACTTCATTTTCTTGATCAGAACACAAACCCTAATTTTGACTGCTTAGGAGGCTCTTGCACTGTGCAACCCTTGGGGAATTTTGAAGCATGTCTTGGAAAATCTTTGAAGAATATGGGAGGGCAAATTTTGGGGTACAACACATACATATAAAGAACATGATTTAACTCTCAGAAATGAGAGAGAATTTCTTCTCCCCCAATTCCTAACCTAGTTTTTGTTCCATGTTCAGACATCAAATTCTCATAGCACACATAACATAAATAAAAACTAATTATATGGGCATGTTCAGGGCTATGAATGTGACATAATCTCTTCAAAAATCTAAACCTAACAATGCCTGGAAAGAGAGATTAGACTTCATGAACTTACCTGTTCAGTTGGAATCGTATCTGGTGATGGAGGTGTTTTCAATGCAAGGTGATGATTGGTACATCTTCCTTGATGTCCAGGGATGCTATTCCAAGCTTTACTTTGCTTGGAAACCAAGAGAATCGTGCTATGGTACCTCAACTGCAAAACAGAAAAATGAAAATGGTGATGTTAGCTAGGGATGTTACAGGTCGTGTTTGAGGCTTGGAATAGTTTCAAGGGATGATGTGGGATATGTTTGAAGTGGTTTTAGCAAGAATGCATGAATGGACGGTGTTATGGAACTCAATCTGCAGCAGGTGCCCTGTTTTGGGCAGTTCTATGGTGTTTTGAGGTTTGATGAGGTTTGGAAGGTGGTTGGCTTGTGTTTTTGCTTAGGTTTGATGATTAGAAAGTGTTTGATAACTTTGCTTAAGCTCTGGTTTACAGGAATGAGAGTTGTGTATTGTTATGCTAGGTTACTTCAACTTTAAGCAAGAAAATGTCAAGTGGTCTTTCTAGCTTGTACAGGCCCCCAATCTATGCTGCATACTTTGGCCTTGATCAGTGTAATTAGTTCATAAACTTGTGCCAAAAGGATCTGCCTTGTACTTGCTTGGATTTGCATTTGACATAAAGTTTAACTTTTCTAAAATGGCAAAAATGCTTTATCTAAAAATGGCTTAATCTTGCATATAATGTTTGAACACACAAAATAAGGCCTTGGCACAATGAGTTAGCATTAAATTATTGAGTGCAAATGGGATATAAGACCTGTAATCAAGGAAAGAAAGCTGAATTCAAAATGGCACAAATGTATGAACATGTAAATTGGCCAAATCAAAAGTGAGTTTTTCCCGACTTGCCAAATTCGATTCTCCCTAACCATGAGGTTTTTTGATGAGTTCTTGGACATTTTGGAAAGCTTGAAATGTGTACTACAATCCATCTTTGAAATGCAAATTGAAATTCCAAGTGGAAGCATGTGAAAAGTGGTCTTGAAGTTAGGCAAAAATCCTGCCTAAAATGGTTCAAAATTTCTCTAAGTTAAGAATGGTTTGGTACCCTTGTTCCAAAAATTGTAACTTGAGCTACAAGCTTCTTTTGGGAAAACTTTGTGAATAAAAGTTGTAGATTTTTCAATGGAATACAACTTTCATGTTTTGAGTTTTGTTTGAATCCAAATGAATCTTGGTGAGAAAGTGGGACAAAGTTAGGAAAAAATTAGGTTTTTTCATAACTTAGAAAAATTCTAAGTTATGAAAAATCTTCATTTCAAACCCTAATTAGCAATTCTTGATTTCTTGATGAACAAGTTTCATGATTTGGCATGTTTTGATGAAAAATGAATCTTGACACTTGATTTTGACCAAAAAGTCAAAGTTTGACTTTTCAGTATACAGTCAAAATTGATCAATTGACTGGGAAATTCAACTGTCAACCTTGTGCATTTGGGATCTTTTGAACTTGTTGAGTATGACAAGACAATTCCATGGGGTCCTTGAGTCCATATGTGGGTTTGGTTTGCCATTGGCTAGGTCAAACAGTCAAAAATTGCCTTTGTGCAGTCAAAACCCTAAAAATGACCATTTTGCCCTTTTGGTGATCTGATCAAATTTCTTATGGAATTGTGATCCAAACTTGATCAAATGGTCCATGTGAGTTCATAATGTTGATGTGGGTCAATTTGCATGAGATTTGACTATCAATTGGCCACAGTTGACTTTTTCCCCAATACAACTGATTTCTAGGTCAACTGTCCAATTGACTGGGCAAAATTTGGAATCAAGACTTAAAACTTGGTATGGATAAACTTGGGAGTCCAACATGAAGCATGAAAGTCATCTTAGGCATTTTAGGTCAAAATATCTTTGTGCAAACACAAACCCTAATTTGGGTCAATAGTGTAAGGAGAAGTCTTGAGCAGAGGAAACCCTAACTGGAACTTGAGCTTCAAGGGTCTTGTGATGAGAAAATGTTGAGAAAATGGGAGGGCAAATTTTGGGGTATAACAGCAGGCATGGTCACAACACCAATGCAATTGAATAAGATTTGTTTATTACCACAGTTGATGAACTTTTGACTCCACTCCCGATCATTAAGATAAACTTGTTAAAAGCCGGTGTATTCCCGGGTTATAATGAAGCCTGCCATTTTTGCTTATCCTCACCAACTGTTTGCCCTTTGTTGAAAACAGGAATTCAACGCTTGATAGACAACAAAGAGGTTCTGTTTGAAAGTACTCCCATTTCACTTGTTCCCATTAAAGACGTTTCAATCATCACCATCTCCGCCAATTCTTCCAGGGTCCCCAAAAGACCCATTAGAATTACATCGGTTCCAAAAGCTACTCCTCTTATAATCACAATACCTGGGCCAGTCCCATATGAATCAGATAAAAATGTGATGTGGAATTACGGTGGGGACATCTACTACCATGACATCAAACAAGATGGGCTGGCCACCGAAGAGATGAGCTCCGAAGAAGAAAACTCCGACATTAGCAATATTGTCAGAACAAGTAAGATTACCCGAAGTGGTAGAATCTTCTCTCCAGAAATTGCCCCCCCCCCCCCCCCCCAAAGGCAGTTTTTGGACCCGTGGCTGCTCCAAAGGTTACTTCTGTACAAATAATTATACCTACAAGTGCTCCTATTGACGAAGACGATATAACTCCTGCTGTCATTCCTACTAACACTTCTGTTGCTGAAACTCGAGGAATAAGTACTCAAGAAGAGCATGTCCGGATGAAGGCTCAATCACTGACTATCCCTGAGACCTCTAAGAAGGAAATGGAGGAGATCCTGAGAATAATAAAGAGGAGAACCTATGACGTAGTTGAACAATTGGGGAAAACTCCCTCCAAAATCTCCATGCTGGCATTGTTACTGTGTTCCGAGGCACATGCGAAAGCCCTAGTAAAGTTTCTAAAGACAGCCCATGTGCCTCAAGAGACATCTGCTGACCAATTTCAAGATTGCGTGGCCAGCTTGACGATGGATAATGGCCTGGGCTTCTCAGATGATGATCTAACACCAAGGGGAAGAAAGCACAAAGAGGCATTGCATGTCTCTGTGGAATGTAGAGAAACAACTCTGGCCAATGTGTTGGTGGACACCGGCTCATCTTTGAATGTTTTTCCGAAGAAAGCTCTTGAAAGACTAGACAACGAAGGACTGACATTGAAACCCAGTAACATAGTTGTAAGGGCATTTGATGGCTCAAAGAGGATGGTGCACGGGGAGGTGGATATCCCCATAAAGGTTGGGACTCAAACTTTCAACTTAACCTTCTATGTAATGGACATTCGCCCCTCTTACTCCTGTCTGCTAGGACGGTCGTGGATCCATAATGCCGGCGCTGTCACCTCTACACTGCACCAGATGTTGAAATATCCAATCCAGGGAAATATTATCACTGTCCACGGAGAGGAAGAATATATGATTAGCCACATCAATTCCTTCAGGTATGTGGAATTGGACTGCGAGTTCATCGAAACTCCTTTTAAACATTTCGAAGAAGTCACCCAAGAGATAGCAGTAACCAAAACTGTGTCCCAGATTCCCGAGATTAGAAGACCTCCACTCCGGATGTCATCTCTGAAGGACGCCAAGGAAGTAGTAGAGGAGGGTGGATGCACCATCTGGGGGCAACTTCTGGATATTACGTATAAATCTGACAAGTTTGGTTTAGGGTTCACTTCAAGTGCTCAGAAGGCTGTGCGACGTGCCTGTGTGGAGGGCCACCCTTGAAGATTAGCAACCGAGAGGTCAATGTGGTAGAATATGGTGAAAAGGATTGCAGCTTGGAGGATTGGATCTTTCCTACTGTCAACGGAGGACTTCACAATTGGGAAGCCAGAGACTTTATCCCAGTAACTTTCATCCCTCATTAATTTATCTTTGCATTTTTATTGGTCTTGTAATATTCATCACAAACAATTCTCACATTTAAAACCTTGTGTCTTGCCCGAGGCACAATGGTCCATTTGTAAGGGTTATTATTTCATCTTCATATGACATTCAATGAATCATGGACGTTTTTCACATACAAACTTTTATGCTCATTGTTTTTTACATTTTATTTTTTTTAAGGATGACTATACCCTTACACACACCCACACTCACAAATGCAGGTACCCCTCCATTCCGAATCTCATGGGTAACGATACTGCTATGGCCTTTTATGACTTTGAGGATCTATTCTACCAAGCCGAGGACGAAGGTGAGGAAGATTGTGAAGTACCAGGGGAACTGGCCAGACTACTACAACAAGAGGAAAGAGCTATTCAGCCTCATGAGGAACCGATGGATACAATCAACTTGGGTACCGAGGAGGATAAAAAATAAATCAAGGTGGGTGCCAATCTAGAGCCCAGTGTCAAGGAGCGCCTGATTTAGCTATTGCGTGATTATGTTCAGATCTGTTCCTGGTCATATAAAGACATGCTTGGACTCGATACAGACATCGTGGTACATCGTCTACCTACAAGAGAAGATTGTCCACAAGTAAAACAAAAAGTCTGCCGCATGAGACCTGACATGTCAGAGAAGATCGAAGCGGAGGTCATGAAACAATTCAATGTTGGATTCTTGGCTGTCACTTCCTATCCTCAATGGGTTTCCAATATTGTTCCCGTACCTAAAAAGGACAACAAAGTACGAATGTGCGTGGACTATAGAGATTTGAATAGGGCCAGCCCTAAAAATGATTTTCCACTCCCCCACATTGATATCCTGGTTGACGATACGGCCCATCACAAAGTGTTTTCCTTCATGGACGGATTCTAGGGTTATAACCAAATCAAAATGGCACCTGAAGACATGGAGAAAACTACATTTGTCACCCAGTGGGGCACATTCTGCTACAAGATGATGCCATTCGGACTGGAAAATGTTGGGGCAACCTATCAACGCGCCATGGTAGCTTTATTCCATGACACGATACATCATGAAATAGAGGTCTACGTAGACGATATGATAGCCAGATCACAAACAAAAGAAGAGCACTTGGATCACTTACAAAAGTTGTTTGAGAGGCTAATGAAATACAAGCTAAGGTTGAATCCAAACAAGTGCACATTCGGATTACGGTCCGGTAAACTCCTAGGCTTTGTCGTCAGCAACAAG
Organism: Vicia faba; assembly: GCA_948472305.1. Classification (NCBI taxonomy): domain Eukaryota; kingdom Viridiplantae; phylum Streptophyta; class Magnoliopsida; order Fabales; family Fabaceae; genus Vicia; species Vicia faba. The sequence goes on along the minus strand of OX451741.1, from coordinate 815,134,815 downwards.
GGTATTGAGGTTGATCCTGCCAAGGTTAAATCAATACAAGAAATGCCTGCTCCTCATACTGAGAAGGAAGTCATAGGATTCTTGGGGCGCCTGAACTATATTGCCAGATTCATTTCTCACCTAACAACTACTTGTGAGCCAATCTTCAAACTATTGAAGAAAGATCAAGTAGTCAGATGGAACGATGAATGCCAAGTTGCTTTTGACAAGATCAAATAGTACTTACAAGAGCCTCCTATTTTGATGCCACAAGTCGAGGGAAGACCACTGATCATGTATCTGACCGTTTTAGAGAACTCAATGGGGTGTGTATTGGGGCAGCATGACGAGTCTGGCCGAAAATAGCATGTTATTTACTACCTGAGCAAAAAGTTTACCGACTGTGAAACCAGATATTCACTTCTCGTGAAAACTTGTTGCGCTCTGGCATGGGCTACTCGCCGGCTAAGACAGTACATGCTGACTCATACTACCTTGTTGATATCTAAGATGGATCTGATAAAGTACATCTTCGAAAAGCCTGCTCTGTCTGGGAGAATAGCTAGGTGGAAGATGATCCTGACAGAATACGACATATAGTATATTACCCAGAAAGCTATAAAGGGCAGTGTGCTAGCTGATCATCTTGCTCATCAAGCTGTATAAGACTATCAGTCCATGAAGTTTGAATTCCTGGATGAAGACATCATGCCATTAGACAACTGTGAAGAAATCAAACCATATGACAGACCTGAACAAGGAACCCGATGGACCCTATTCTTTGATGGGGCATCCAATGAACTTGGTAATGGTATCAATGTTGTACTCATATCTCCGGAAGGGTGTCATACTCCTTTTACTACCAGACTTTGCTTCAACTGTACAAACAACATGGCGGAGTACGAAGCTTGCATCTTTGGTCTCCGGGCTGCCATAGACTTGGGAATCAAAGCTTCAGATGTGTTTGGAGATTAAGCTTTGGTCATCATTCAGATCAAAGGGGAATGGGACACTAAGCACCCAAACCTTATCCCTTACAAAGAACATTTTTTGACATTGCTACCACATTTTGAGAAGATTACCTTCGAGTATTTCCCGCGAGAAGAAAATCAGCTAGCAGACGCTCTAGCCACAACGTCATCTATGTTTAAACTTAATTGGGATAATGAGGCTCCACAGATCACCATTGAACGAATGGATGAACCAACACCTTTTCACGAGATTAATACTGAAGGAGCTTCAATCAATGATAAAAAGTTCTTAAGGAGATTTTCTGCTAAGTTCTTCCTTAGTAATGGCATCTTGTACAAACGCAATCATGACTCCATTCTGCTTCAGTGTGTGGATAAGATTGAGGCTGAAAAGATCATGGCTGAATTACATTAAGGTACTTTTGGCATTCACTCCAGTGGGCATACGATTGCAAAGAAAATCCTAAGGGCAAGCTATTATTGGTCTACCATGGAAGCATATTGCTATCAACACTCTCGGACTTGTCTTAAGTGTCAAATTTATGCTAACAAGGTGCACGTACCCCCGGTTCCTCTGAATGTCTTGACGGCTCCTTGGCCCTTCTCTATGTGGGGAATTGATATGATTGGAGAGATCAAGCCTACAACCTCCAATGGACACCGTTTCATCCTAGTGGCCATTGACTATTTTACCAAGTGGCTCGAAGCGGCTTCCTTCACTTCCGTTACTAAGAACGTTGTTGCCCTATTCATCAAGAAAAATCTCATTTGCCGGTATGGTATCCTAGAAAGGATCATCACTGACAATGGTACACATCTCAACAACACTATGATCATCGCCTTGTGCGAGCAATTCAAGATTCAGCATCACAATTCTTCTCCCTATCGGCCAAAGATGAATGGTGTTGTCGAAGCTGCAAATAAAAACATTAAAAAGATCATACAAAAGACGATAGTCACGTACAAAGACTGGCATTAGATGCTACCATTCGCTCTCCACGGGTACCGTACCACGGATCGCACATCAACCGGGGTAACACCCTATTCTTTGGTTTATGGCATGGAGGCTGTCTTGCCTATTGAGGTTCAGATCCCCTCTCTGAGAATTATGAAGGATGCAGGATTGAATGAAAACGATTGGTTCCAGATTCGACTTAATCAACTGAACTTAATTGATGAAAAGAGACTTACTGTTGTTTGCCATGGTCAGATGTATCAAAAACGAATGATCAAGGCTTTCAACAAGAAAGTCAGGTGCCAAGTATATCAAGTTGGGGATCTAGTGATTAAACGTATCATTTTGCCACAAAGTGATCCCAGGGGAAAATGGACTCCTACCTATGAAGGACCATTTGTAATCAAAAGCATATTCCCTGGTGGGGCAATGATCTTGACCACCATGGATGGCGACGACCTTCCACACCCTACGAACGCGGACATAGTCAAAAGATACTACGCATAAGAAACCTTCTAGGTTGACATATCTAGGCAAAAATTAGGGATAAAATAAAAAAAAATTGTACACCCCGCAAGTTGAAAACCCGAAAGGGCGACTTGGGCAAAAAAGGGTTTCTCGGTGGACTGAAAACCCGAAAGGGCGGTCCAGGAAAAAGTTAGGGAATTAAAGCGTATGACTATGTCCCGTTGGATCACTTAACGGACAACATTTGACTTCCACTGACAAACTTGGAGTTTTTGATCAATTCAATCATCTTCAGACGAAGCAACAAATAGACAAGATATTCGGAGATATAAAGGCTATAGCAGAATGGGAACCCCGTGAAATTATTACACATGGCTATCTTTCTTTGTATAAAATTTTTCTTGTTTTATGGCACCATTCTCTTACTAGAATGTTTGTCTCCTTTGTACAAAATACTTATTCAAATTCAATACAAAGATATCTCTTTGAAAGTAAAAAAAAAACTATTTGCCTTTACTCTCGTGTTTTGTTTGCAAAAACGTCCAATGATTCACTGATGAACATATGCATTTGAACATAATTATTGTATACAAATAAACAAAATGAGAAAGACAATTAATGATAGGTTGGAAGGACAAGAAAACTTCTCTAGGCTATTCCATAAGTAATCCCCACAACACGTCATTTAAATCCCCACCGGAACAAATTTCAAATTATTAATCCCCAGTAGAAATCGTCAAATTTCTCAGGATTCCCCAAGCAATCTTATAAGCAGTACATGGCGTCGCCCTCACAACAGAATTTACTTCCCTTAACAAGAGTTTGTCAGTACTTCAACTTCAAGACATGAAAATTCAACATATCCTCAGCAGTATTCAAGGATTTATTTTCCTCAATCGAACAACAATACAGCAAATCAGCTTACATGCGCATACATTACATCCCCATATCATAAACATTAATAAAGAAAATACATTGCATCATATATTTCATGCAACATAACTTTGTGTTTCAGCTAACACTTTACCATTTTCAGGATAAGATTAACAGCTATCGTTAACAATATGCAATCAGGATACAGTCCAGATACGCTCCTGACATTGATGCCATTCTGATACTCATTCAGATTCAGACTTTCAGATACAGTGTGGATACGCTCCAGACACGGATGCCATTCTGTTACTCATTCGAATTCAGATTTTAGATACAGTGGATACGCTCCAAACACGGATGCCATTATGTTACTCATTCAGATACAACTTTCAGATACAGTATGGATACGCTCCAGGCACGGATGCCATTTTGTTACTCATTTAGATACAACTTTCAGATATATTATGGATACGCTCTAGGCACGGATGCCATTCTGATACTCATTCAGATACAACTTTTGATACAATTCAGATATGCTCTAGACACGGATTCCATTCTGATACTCATTCAGATACAGTACAAATACGTTTCAGACACTGACACCATTCTGATACTTATTATTTCAGCTTACAACTTACAATTCAACAAACATTTTTGGATGGCATCTACAAGCCCATCTCTAACAAGATTCTACCACTTCTCCAAATGGCATCTTTAATCCCATTCCCTCAACTACACATCATCGAGTGCAAATTTATGGGTACTCTAGTGTCCGATCATCTTTCACCTTCGAGTAATGAATGGAAAAGCTCGCCAATCTAACTCTTCAGGTTTAAGAAGATTAAACAGGGGCAGTTGTTGTACTCCAAAATTTTCCCTCTCATTTATCAAGACTTTTCTCACAAGATCTCTTTAATTCAAGACTGGATTAGGGTTTGATCAGCTCAAGACATCCCATCAAGCACTGATCACCCAAAATTATGGTTTGAGATTGTACAAGAATTTTTGGGCTATCAATGCTTCATATGACTTTCAAACATCATTGTGAACCCCTAAGATTACTCATGACAAGTTTGAAGCTTTGAACCACTTTTTTGATCAGACAATTGGACAGTTGACCTAAAAATCAGTTGTATTGGGGGAAAAGTTAGCCATGGCCAATTTACAGTCAAACTTCATAATTTTTAATCCACATCAAAATTCTAGACTCATATGTATCATTTGATCATGTTTAGACAACAATTCCTCAAGAAATTTGATCAAATCATCAAAAGGGCAAAATGGTCAAAATTAGGGTTTTGACTGAGAAAGGGCAATTTCTGATTTTTGACCTAGAAAATGACTATTTGGTTTGAAGCATGACATAAAGAGCTCAATTTCATAATATTTACATAATGACATGGTTCAAAACATTGCATTTTCAGTGGATTGGTAGATGAAATTTGCAGTCAACTGATCAAAAGTCAATTGTATATTGAAAAGTCAAACTTTGACTTTTTGGTCAAATTCAAGTGTCACGAATCACAATTCATCAAAACATATCAAAATATGAAACTTGTTCATCAAGGAATCAAAGATTGAATATTTGGTTTTGAAATTTGAATTTTTCTTAACTTAGAAAATTTTCTAAGTATAAAAAATTTCGTATTTTTTCTCAACTTTAGGCCAATTTTCTACCATGATACAAGATGATTCAAAGAAAGTTCCCAACATGAAAGTTGTAGAACTCCATAAAATCTACAACTTTTATTCACACATTTTTTCCTAAATATGCTTGGATATCAAGATATAATTTTGTGAATACATGCCCATGAACTAAAATAACTTAGTGAAATTTTGCCCTAATTTAGACAGGTTTTTGACCCAACTTCGTGGCAACTTTTCACCTAGTTCCAAGAGGAATCTTGAAATTAATTTCAAAGATGAGTTATATAGTACATTGCAAGATTTCCAAAATGTTCAAGAACTCCTTGATATCATTTTTGAGTAGGGAGAATCAAAGAAATGAAATTGGCAATTTCTCACTTTGAATTCAAGCCATTTCATGAAGAACAAAATTCAAATCTGAACCTATGCTGCCTAATTCTTGCTTTAGAAGTCTCAAACTTGTTTCTAACTTCATAATTTAATGCTTACTCAGTTGACAAAGCCTTAATCCAAGCCCAAGGGTCTTTGTCCAAGCTTTAATTCCATAAATGGCACAAAGTTGTCATTGCCATTTTGGAAAAGCTTAACTTTTGCAAATTTTCAATTCTTGAGCATTGGACCTGTCTTCTCTGCACACACAAGTCCTACAAACCTAAAGCAATTTGTATAGAGCTTGTACCAAATCCAAGCAGGCCAGTACAAGCATGTAGAGACTTGACCCTTCACTTTGCTTCAAAAGCAAGAAAGAGTGCAAAAAGGCTACAACTCAGAAATCTGTTGAGGATTGGATTGGAAACTTTCTTCATACTAATACACAAACATATTACAGCTTAGAACACGATTGCTCAAGGACAGAAATACTCCAAAACTCCCTATCACCAAAAACTTGTCAAAAACTTGCAATTTGCGGCCAAGCATAGCAATCCATAAATTGGCTCGTGTGTCTCAAGTTTTAATCACTCAAACACTTTACCTACTTCTTATCTAAGTGTTCCAGACCATCACCCCTTCATTGTAACACCTCCTTCTCCATCTGTCATTTTTGTTCTTCAAGCTTGCAGGTTGACTTGGATAGAGAGTTCTAGGCACTTCCAAAGCAAGGCAAGGATTGGAACACACTCGGAGAGGTTCAAGCAAGCTAAAGGAACCTTCAGGCCTTCCTAAATCTCACTCAAACTCCATTCACGATCTCAGCTGAAAGAGGTAAGAATTCCAACTTTTATCTCTTCATACAGGCATGCATTGGCCACGATTTGTGAAAGAAAAATGTAGATATTATAGTGTTGAAGCCAACCATGTGCATAGATTCCATTTCTGTTCATTATGTGTAGAGAAATTTGGAGTTCAAATTTCTGTAAAATTTAGGTTTAAAATTAGGGCCTTTAAAATTTGTTTTGATCTTTGATTGTTAGCTTACATGATTTACATGGTTGAAATCATGGGAATGAGTACTACCATTTTCATGTTGGAAGTTTTCATTTTCATGGAGAAATGAGAAAGATACAGGGCTTCTGGCCAGCTTGAGGAAGAATATGAAGTACAGGGCAAGGAAGCTTTTTACGTTATGTTTTTATTATTTCATACAAACTAACGAATGTACAGCCACCCCAGTGGCAAGGTAGCGCGCTGGCAATGCTCAGGTCATAGGTTCGAACCTTGGGCCTTATATTTTTTTTCTAACACACTACCCCCTGTTTTCTTGCAGCAACCCTGGCCCAATCTTTTTATTATTTATTTTATTTTCATTTTTTTTATTATAATATTTTCTTTAACACAAAAATCATAAATATGATAAATATTGCATTTTTATTTTATTTTATTTTATTTTCACATACAAAAATATATTTTAAATATATACTAACTATCTTCCTTAAATAAATTTGTAAAAATAAATTAAACTTAGATATATTCTTATCGTTTTTTATATATATACTTGTAAATATTTATTTTAATATATAAAAAGACTAAATATTTTCACCAAATATTATTTATTATGTTAATACAAAGAATACACAAAAATAATACTTAAAGAACTTTATTTTCGCTTTAATTAGAAATTAGGGTTAACCATTTTTCTCAAAAAATAATTTCCTTTTTTAAATATTTTTAGGATTAGGTTAAAACTCCTTTTCACATAAAAATAAAACAATTTCTTTTCCTTGCATATACATAATATTGCATATTTAATTTATATTGTACCTTATTGATTCAAATATTTGTACAAATTCGATTTGGTTATAATAGCTTAATTAGATTTACATAATGGCAAATCCCCATTCACAATTTGTATCCCCTCCTCCCATAAAATATTGTAATAGTGTAGTAATCTTTAAATTACGCAATTTACCGCTTTTATATACCATGTTAGTAATTAGGGTTTGTATGGCAAGATCAAAATAAATCAAATAGAAAACCATAATCCAAGACAAAATCAGAGCATGAAAACAACACACTTGCAGACAAGCATCCTTAGGGTTTCTCTACTTGGTTGCCTTATATAAAATATCCATATTACGCATGCGAAGTATCTTGGCAAAACAAACAAATATAAGATCATATTCCCTCGATGACGCTATTCTAAGTTGCCTTACAAAATGATCTTAGTCCCTAAAAAAAATTACTAAGATACATTGCAACATTGCTAATCATGGATATACGATGACCCACGCCCGTACCGTTTACATCCAAAGATAGGGTTGCTTACCAAATCAATGATAAGACAACAATGCCAAAGGAATAGAAAATGAACAATAAAGACATTTGAGTAGGTAGATTGCTTATAGTTACTTGCTCTATTTTCAAACAACTATCCTTGCTATTTTCCAAAACAAACACACACATTTCAAAAACATCTTACAATCATTGAAAACATTTTTTCAAAAAGAGAAACATCTTTGTATACATTCTTACGAACGAGAATCATTACAAAGATTGCCTAAACAATGGCCTCTTTTACAAAATACTTTCAAAACCACACCAAACACAATTTCAAACAACAAAATCAAGTGATCTAGCAAGTAACTAAGAGCCCATGGAAAACGATTGATGGAAAGAGTGCTAACACCTTCCCTTTTCATAATCTACCTCCCGAACTCAAGAAACAATCTCAAAGGTCTTTCCTGTGCTTTTTAACCTTTCCTTTTAGATAAAAGAAAAGTCGGTGGTGACTCTTGCTAACCGCAACATTTACGATAAAATGCAAAACCCTCAAGTCAGTTCTCCCACCGTATCACAAAAGTGTATTAGCTGATCATTTGGCTCATCAGGCCATGGATGACTACCAGTCTATGAACTTTGAATTCCCGGATGAGAATATTATGTTAGTGACTTACTATAGAGAACCTGGACCGGATGAAGGACCTGAAGAAGGATCCCAATGGATTATGGTTTTTGACAGAGCCTCGAACGCACTCGGCAATGGCATTGATGCCGTAATTATATCTCCTGAAGGCTGTCATACTCCTTTCACCTCCAGATTATGTTTCAATTGTACCAAAAATATGGCGGAGTATGAAGCATGCATCACAGGTCTCAAAGCTGCTATTTACCTGAGGATTAAGCTCTTCAGCGTATTCAGGGATTCAGCCTTGGTAATAAGTCAGATCAAAGGAGAGTGGGATACGAAGCACCCAAATCTCATCTCGTTCAAAGAGCACGTGCAGACGTTGCTTCCACACCTTGAAGAGGTCACCTTTGAACATTTTTCGCGAGAAGAGAATCAGTTAGCGGACCCGCTAGCTACCATATCATCTATGTTCAAGGTCAAGTGGGACAGTGAAGCTCCCATAATCACTATTGAGAGGTTAGATGAACCAGCATACTGCTACAAGATTAACACTAAGGGAGTAGTAGACAAACCTTGGTTTCATGAAGTGAAAAGGTATCTTGAGGCTCAAGAATATCCTGAAGGGGCATCTGTCAATAATAAGAAGTTTCTGAGAAGGTTCGCCGCAAAGTTCTTCCTTAGTAATGGAACCCTCTATAAGCGCAACCATGACTCTACTTTACTTTGGTGCGTAGACAAGAGCGAAGCAGAGAGGATTATGGCCGATTTACACGAAGGTACCTTTGGAACCCATTCTAGTGGACATACCATGGCTAAAAAGATCATATTGGCATGATACTATTGGTCCACTATGGAAGCAGTCTGCTATCAACATTCTCGAACTTGTCACAAATTCTAGATCTACGCTGATAAGGTGCATGTACCTTAGATTCCTTTGAACGTCTTGACGGCTCCATGGCCCTTCACACTGTGGGGTATTTATATGATCGGAGAGATTAAACCTATTGCTTCTAATGGGAATCACTTCATCCTAGTTGCCATTGATTACTTTACAAAGTGGGTTGAGGCTGCTTCTTTTTCTATTGTTACCAAGAACATTGTGGCGCGGTTTATCAAGCATAACCTGATTTGTCGGTATGGTGTCCCTAAAAGAATAATCAAAAACAATGGTACAAATATCAACAATACAATGATCACCGAACTCTATAAATAATTCAATATCCAGCATCATAATTCTTCCCCTTACCGACCGAAAATGAATGGCGTTGTGGAGGTTGCTAACAAGAATATCAAGAAAATCATACAGAAGATGACGGTGACGTACAAAGACTGGCATGAGATGTTACCATTTTCTCTCCATGGTTACCGCTCCTCAGCATGAAAGTCGACAGGGGCAACGCCTTACTCTCTTGTATATGGTATGAAGTTTGTCCTACCTATTGAGGTCCACATTCCTTCTCTGAGAATCATGAAGGACGCGGGTTTGAACGAATACAATTGGATCCATACTCGAGTTGATCAACTGAATCTGATTGATGAGAAAAGGTTTACTACTGTCTGTCATGGTCAAATATATCAAAAACGGATGATCAAGGCTTTCAACAAAAGGTCAGACGTCAAGTATATCAAGTCGGTGATCTAGTGATCAAGCGCATCATACGGCCGCAAGGAGATCCCAGGGGTAAATGGACTCCCACGTACGAAGTGCCATTTGTGATCAAAAACATATTTTCAGGTGGAGCCATGATTTTGACCACCATGGATGGTGACGACCTTCCTCACCCTGTTAATGCGGACATAGTGAAAAGATACTACGCATGAATAAAGACCCGCTAGGTTGACTGACCTAGGCAAAAATAAGGGCATCCCGGCGAACCAAAAGGGTTCGGGAAAAAATTAAGGATAAAAACAAAAGAATCTCTACACCCGACAAGTCGAAAACCTGAAAAGGCGGCTTGGGATGGACTGAAAACCCGAAAGGGAGGTCCAGGAAAAAGTTAGGGATTTGAAGCGTATCGCTATATCCATATTGGATTACTTTGTGAACAGACTTCAGTATCAACTATTAAGCTCAAACGGCACCGATCAATCCAGCTAACTTCAGACGAGTAGCAAAGTGATGAGACGCTCGAAGACATAAGGGCAATAGCCGAATTGAAACTCAATGTGAATATTACACATAGCTGTTTTCTTCTCTTTGTACATTATTTTGTATAGTTTTCACTCTCACAGAGGTGTTCTCCTACTAGAACGTCAGCCTCTTTGTACAAAATTCTTGTTATAGGCAAACTTCAGAAATCAATACAAATCATTTCTTTGGAATTACAAAATTGTTTGTTTTTCTTTTTTCTGTTTTGTTTCTCAAAAAACGTCCAATGATTTATTCTTGACATATGCATTTGAACATGATTTCTATTCATAAATATTTGCATAAGAAACAAAAAGACAATTGCTCATGACTGTAAGGAACATGGCAAAGTCTAAAAAACCATTTTAGTCCCGACAGTTACTCCTTCTAGCAGGTACAGGGGCAGAAACAGTTTTGAGACGAAGTCTCCACTACGTATGACCTCGTGATATCTATGTTCCCCAGAGTAGAAACAACCAAAGTTTCGATCTCTTCTTCCCCCAAGCAGGAATTGTCTCCCTCAACAAAGTTCCTTCTCCAGCTGTAACCTGTATTCCCCAGCCGAGCTTTATAATTTCAAACAGTTATAAAACTTCCTCCCGGTTAGAGTTTATTTCTCAGACTGTGGAAGTTCATTCCCCAACAGAGTTTATTTCTCTACAACGGAAAAATCTTCCAATAAAGTGTCTCCCTCTATAGTTATTCTCAAGCAGAGTCAATCCTCGACAGAACATCGTCAAACAGGAAGAGAAAATCCACGGTAAATTATATACATTCATCATCCTTAGTGGAAACAAGAATTTAGCCTCCTTATACTCTTCGGCAGCAGTCCGAGATTTACTTTCCCAGACTAAGAAACATCACAATAGCATTCCATATTCATACATTATGGCATACACATACCTATCGCATACAACATAATCTCGTTTATTTTGAGAACATCGCCAATGCCTTTCATACATCATGACATTGCATAGGACTAACTCTTTGGTTTGAAAAGATAAAATCAATAAACACCGTCGGCCACTTATGTGACTGGTAGTTGCAGTTTTCTCAAAAGCTATGAGCTATTTCAGCAACTTCCTCAGAACGAAGTTCTCAGAAGACCTTCTCTGGTTCAGTCAGATCGCCACTAAGATCTCTCTGATTCTTATTCCAGTTGAAGATATCCCAAGACTTTTGTCTAGTTCAGTCAAATTGATCCTAAGATTCTTCTGATTGCCGTTCTATTCAAAGTTGATTAAAGACCTTCTCTGGTTCATTCAGATCGCCACTAAGATCTCCCTGATTCTTATTCTAGTTGAAGATATCCCAAGAATTTTGTCTGGTTCATACGAATCGATCCTAAGATTCTTCTGATTGTCGTTCCAGTCAAAGTTGATTAAAGACATTCTCTAGTTTAGTCAGATTGCCACTAAGATATCCCTGATTCTTATTCTAATTGAAGATATCTCAAGACTTTTGTCTGGTTCAGTCGAATTGATCTTAAGATTCTTCTGATTATCGTTCCAGTCAAAGTTGATTAAAGACCTTCTCTAGTTCAGTCAAATTGCCACTAAGATCTCCCTGATTCTTATTCTAGTTGAAGATTGACCCAAGACTTTTTTCTTGTTCAGTTGAATCGCTCCTAAGATTCTTCTGATTGTCGTTCCAATAAAAGTTGATTAAAGACCTTCTCTGGTTCTGTCAGATTTCCACTAAGATCTCTCTAATTCTTATTCCATTTGAAGTTTGATCCAAGACTTTTACTTGGTTCAGTTGAATAAATCCTAAGATTCTTCTGATTGCGGTTCCAGTCAAAGTTGATTAAAGACCTTCTCTTGTTCAGTCAGAACGCCACTAAGATCTCCATGATTCTTATTCCAGTTGAATATTGACCCAAGACTTTTGTCTGGTTCAGTTCAATCGATCCTAAGATTCTTCTGATTTTCGTTCCAGTTAAAGTTAATTGAAGACCTTTCTCTGGTTCAGTTGAATAGACCCTATAATTCTTCTGATTTCTATTCAAGTTAAAGAAACCGCAAATCCTGGAGCACGACCAGATAACAACTTAATCTCATTCCCCCATTAAGTCGCTGTGAAGACGACCAGATAGCAGTCAGCCTTATTATCCTCAGCAAGTTACTGTGAAGCTTGGATCCTGACCAAATCGCAGTTCATTTCCGCCTCTTCAATTAAGAGATGACCCCCCAATAGAGTAATGGATAACTGATGCTCCTAAACTCTATTTCCCAAGAGGAGACCAACATTCCTCAGTGAAGTCCACCTCAATAACAGGCATAGGTTCCCACAAAGGAATATCTCATGAAATCAACATTGTTCCGGATGGCATCTTTAAGCCCATCTCTGACAACTCTCTGTCATATTCCCTGGATGGCATCTTTAAGCCTATCTCCGATGATCTCCCGTCACCTTCTCCAAATGGAGTTTGTAATCCCATTCCTGATATTACCTACACAATCAAGTATCGTTTCAAACGGGTGCAAATTTATGGGCACTCTAGTGTTCAATCATCTTCCGCCTTCAGATCATGAAAGGCAAATTGGCCAATCAACATCTTTAGGTTTAAGAAGATTGAACAGGTTCAACTATTGTACCCCAAAATTTACCCTCCCATTTTCACTCAAGACATGCCTCTAGAGGTCCTTAATTGCTCAAGGATGACCAAGAATTGACCAAACAAATTCTCCTCCTAAGGCAATGAATCTCAAATTAGGGTTTCAATTTCAAGCAAGATGTATGAGTCAAAAGGATCCCAAATGTTCTCCATTATCCTAATATGTCCTCAAAATCACCCATGCCAAGTTTCATGCCTTGCTCAATAAATTTGCTCAGTCAACTGCTCAAATGCCTGAAAATTAACTATACTAGGTCAAAAGTCAATTGTGGCCCAAATACAGTCAAACTTCAAGATTTTTGGACAACATAAACATTTTGAATTAATATCCATCATTTGATCATGATTCCTCAAGAAATGCTCCTAACTCATCAAAAGTCAAAAATGGCAAATTAGGGTTTCTATAGGAAAAGTCAACCAAACTTTGACCAAGCATGACTTTCTCATACTTTATCAGAAATTTTCCATCCAAGGCTCATCTTGAAGAGAATCCAATTCCCTACAACTCCTCTTCATCCCTAAAGGTTAATAAATGCCTCAATCAAAATATACAAGTTCATACATTATAGGTCCTTTCAAAAAGTCAACAAAAACACCTTTTGGGTCAAAGCTCCTTATATGAACATGGAAGATCCAATTGAGATGAAACCAAAAGGGTTGTTTAGAGGACATCCTAAGCTCTCTAAAAAGTCCAAGAAAATCCTCTTAGGGTTAAAAATGAGAGAGATATGCATTGCTGAAGTTGACTAGTTTTTGGAAATATGCATGAAGCAAATAATGACCAAACTTGAATTTTTCCAAATGGGCCCATGTTTTCATGCTTGAAACTTGTTCCTAACATGGCCCACGACTCCTGATCTCACTCATACATTATTTCATTATTTTTATTATTTGTTTTGATTTTTTATTAATTAAAATCAAAATAAACCAAATAAAATAGTGAAATAATAAAATAAAATCCAAGATTTGTTTTTATGACCATATAATGGGTCTATAATCAGCTGGCAAATCAAATACTTCGTGCAAGGGGTGATTGGAATGAAAACAACGTGATTTGGCCTATTTTAGAAACTTAAAATATCCATGGAAAATTAAATCTTTTCTCCATAATTCTTCAATATTGCATCCATATTTGTTAACCTAATGCACTCTCATATATATGGACAACATTTCCTGATCAAAGAGAGGAGGATTGGCCGCATGAAATTGACACAAGAGACTCCAAATTTTTGACCAAAAGTGGCAATCGAATTTTGATTTACAGGGAGATTCAAAGCATTTTGCAGGTTCCAATCAATTCCCGGGCACATTTGGAAGCTAACTGCATCGTTCTCACGCATCAAAGCATCCAGAACAAGCATCTACAACATCATGTTTTCCTCTTGTTCTTAAATTCGATTCTGATAATATACGCATTATAAATGAATTTTGAGTATGAATTCATGTTTATATGATCATTTAGAACATGTTTGAATGATTAATTGCTTGTTTTGATGCGTGTATGACTAATTGCCATTGTTAGGGTTTTGAGGTTTTTTTAGGGTTTTTCATTACAGACAAAATTAGGAGAAAAGAAGAATACTATTGTATTCACGAGATCAAACCCAGTTGATCCATGTATTTACATTAAATTTATATTTCCTGTTGTGAGTTTTGGAAATTTACAGATCCTTTAGTGACGGTTTTGTCCGTAGGTAAAAGTTTCTGAGCTAAAACGACAACCACTGAAGAAGACGATGACGTGGCATCTCAGGATTGGATCATTTGAATTGCGCGTGTTTTTGTCTTACATACTGACGCTTTATTAAATATATTATATTATGTTTGTTTTATATAATGAATGACAAGTTGGCTCAGATGGCAAAGGTGAAGGACTAAAGGTGCGCGCGTGTGGGAGGTCAGGGGTTCGACCCCTGCCCCCAGCATATTATTTTTCCTAACATTTATTTACATATCCCATGTGTTGTTGCTCAACGTGCATAGCGTAAGCCTCATCATCATCACCATCATATCTGCATGGCGCCAGATCCAACGCTCCTAACAGGAAGTCCCCACCATGAACCTCAAAGAGGCAGCAACATTGTATCACAGAATTGGCGACTCTGCTGGGGACTAATAAAAGTGGGGTTTTAACTTAGGGTCTAGATCATTTTGCTTCTTTGTTTGTTTGTTTGCTTTTCTTTTAAGGGTATTTATTTGGGTACTATATATCCTACACTCGGATCTGGGGAACCTGTTAGGTAAGTAGAAATAGATTGTGGAAACTCTATACCGACACGGTTGAAGCGATGGCTACATTGATGTGACACTTTGGTTGGTACCGGTAGCCCTTGAGTTAACCATGGAGAATACAGGGCCGCTGCATGGTGTCATGAAGCGTCAACTGACCTTAGAACTTTTAAATGAACAACTTGGCCATTAGGACGTAGTGAGATGGCCATCTTTGGTATATTCCCAAAGTCGGCAGATACTCGATGCTACACTCATTGAGACTCAACTCCTGAGTTTTTTTTGGTTGCGAGTCAGTCGCCTATCGAATGAAACTTGTGGGAAAGGATAATGATATTGAGATCCCTTAGAACCCGGTTACTATTATAGGACATGTTGAGCCAATCCAACTTCAAGAGGGTATTACCTTACAATCCATGCAAGCTTTAAACCTAAGGTCTTGGTGTGATTTACCTGTTACTTTCTATATATGTGATTTTTTAGCATAATCATGACATCATAACATGGCATATCATAACTAACCATTTCACGGATTTTCTAGGGCTTATCTTTGTTTTATTTTATAGGACATTGCATCCGCTCGCAGGAACACTATCCAAATCAACCTCGTGAAAGTACCACATCAGCTCAAAGACTTAGCATCAAGGATTCATGAAAGTTTTTCCTTCACTGAAAAACATGGTAGACTTCTCAACTTGGTCACTTCAACCCCTGATGAATAAATGTTAAAGGTGCTCTTTCAGTTCTTTGATCTGTTGCACCACTGCTTCACCTTCCCTGATTACTAGTTAGTTCCTACTATGGAGGAGTTTTCTCAGTTATTGTGGGTATCTATCCTTAATCAGCTACCATTCAATGGTACAGAAAGAAACCCAAAGCCTGAAGAGATTGCTCAAGCCCTATCTTTGCAACGGACTGATGTAGTGGCAAACTGGGAAACTGGAAAAGCTGTCCAAGGATTTCCAGCTAAGTTTATATTTGAGAAAGCCCAATATTTTTGGGATAGCCTGGATTTACAAGCTTTGGAGGAGGTGTTAGCCCTTCTCATCTATGGGATGGTACTATTCCCTAACACAGACCAACTCATAGATGTGAATGCGGTTAAGATTTCTCTGTCACATAATCTGGTGCCCACCTTACTTGGGGATGTTCTACATTCTTTGCATGCTCACACTCTAAAGAGAAGAGGGACCCTTCTGTGTTGCACTCCTTTATTGGCTCGGTGGTTTATTTCGCACCTATCTCGATATGTCCTGAAGAATGAGCAGGGTATGAGATGGTCTCGTAGGCTGGTGTCCCTTACACATTTGGATATTCATTGGTGTTCGCGATCCTCGGAAAATGTTACCATCATTGATCATTGTGGGGAATTCCCTAATGTCCCTCTCTTAGTCATTAGTGGAGGAATCACTTATAATCCTTGTTTGGCGTTGCGAAAGTTTTGGTTATGCTAGAAAGGATGGTTCTCACGACACACTCGTCCAAGGAATCACATTTGACTATGAGAATGATATTCAGGGTTATCGCAAGAGTTTCATTCGAGCTTGGGGCATGATAAATAGAGTTGATAGCAAGACACTAAGGGACAAGAATTCCATCCCTATTGAGCCTTACCTCAAATGGGTGTAAGCTTGTGCTCAATGTCTTATGATGCCTTACCTCACCATCTTACCTATTATTATGGAGCCAGTTGCAGAGGGAGACATTCCTTACGTTGTTCTTCATCCTGACATGCCAACTGATCTTGAAGAGTTAGAGGTCCTGGATCCAACTCAAAGAAGAAAGAGACACTTTCGAAACCTAATTCAACGCCAGCAAGAAGAAGGTTCTAGAGCTCACCCGACTACTTCACGAGGAGAGGAGTATAAATGCTTATATTGCACCAAAAAGGATGCATCTGTGGGAAGCTTGAGTTCTCTTTAGCTTGGATAGTTTTACTTTGCTTTGTTCCCTTGTGAGCCCAAAAGGAATTAATGTGACCAATAAAACATTTTAATAAAATTAACGTTTGTTCTCTTTTTATTTAAGCAAATTTGATTCTTAGAAATCCTTTAAAACATTGCGTACATATATCATATATATCATTGCATAAACAGGTTTCAAAGGATGTTTCTCATCCTCTTCGCTGTTTATTTCATCAATGGATCTAGAACAAACAGTGAAGGACTTGCAGACTCAGAATGCATAATTTCAACAGATGATTATGGTTGTAGCAAAGGGGCAAGAGGAACTGAAAGCCCTGATTGTTAAAGACAAGACCAAGAAGCCAAGAAGGGCAGCTGGTGTGGTAAATCTAGGAAGGATATTCAAAGGACCTCTAAGGCAAGCGGTTGAGCTAACATATTTATCAAAAGAAGGAGATAACCAAGAGGGTGAGACAAGAGAGGAAAACCCTAGTCCGAGGAAATATGACAATGAGACTGATTATAATGAAGAACAGTATCCTTCGACCGACGAAAAGTACAAACAGTTAGAAGAACGTCTGAGTGTAATGGAGATTCAGAAAGTGCCTGGGTTGGACTTTGAAGAGTTGGGTTTGGTGTCTGGGATTGTCACCCCGCCAAAGTTCAAGGTGCCAGTGTTTGCCAAATATGATGGGGTTTCATGTCACAAAATGCACCTCCGATCTTATGTGAGGAAGAGACAACCTCACACTACTGACAGGGACTTATGGGTCAACTTCTTTCAGGATAGTCTATCCGGAACTCAGTTAGATTGGTTCTACCAGCTGGAAAGGACCAACATTCATAATTTGGATGACCTGGCCGTTGCTTTTTATAAGCAATATCAATTAGACACAGACCTTGCTCCCATCCGTACTCAACTCCAAATATGGCTATGGGATCAAGCGAGGGCTTTAAAGACTATGCTCAGAAGTAGAGGGACTTAGCAGGAAGAGTCCATCCTCCCCTGTCTGATAGGGAGCTAATGGATATGTTTCTGGGTACCCTGTCTGGTCCATTCTTTAATCACCTGATTGGAAGCTCTTCAGTCGACTTTATTGAATTGATCTTGACAGGGTAAAGAGTGGAAGCTAGAATTAGGAGTTGTAAGATTCAAAAGGATGCATCCTCCAGTGCAGTAAGGAAGACATTTGTTGGGAAGAAAGAGGTTAGTGTTGTGTAAAATAAAAGGAATCAGGACATAACTGAACGCCATCCGGTGGTAGGGGCTGTGTTGATCTCTAAACCTGCACCTATTCAACAAAGGAACAATCAGTCTAGAACATAAAGTCCAGTAAGACAGTATACCCAGATAAACATGACTATGTCTCAAGTCTTGCCACATTTACCAAAGTATAATCTGAGAACCTTGAAGGAAGCTCCGAAGAATCCCAACACTGCCTCTTCCTGCTACAATCCAAATGCCCGTTGTGCATATCATTCAGAAAGTCCAGGTCATGATACAAAGGACTGATGGGCTTTGAAAAACAAGGTTCAAGACCTTCTCGAGGAAAAGGAAATTGAATTTGACGCCCCTGGGATTCCAAATGTTATCACTGCTCCTATGCCCAAGCACGTCCGTGGTGTTAACGCTATTGAAGATGACGTGTTTGTTACTACTGTTGAAGAGCTTGTTACTCCTCTTATGATCGTTAAGTGGAACTTATTGAAGGCCGGTTTATTTATGGGCTCTGGAGAAGGTTTCAACTTCTGTTTATCTCTACCGACTGGTTGTCATTTGTTGAAGACAGGTGTTCAGCGCCTGATGGATGATAGAGAGATTTTGTTTGAGAAGAATCCCGTTCCAACCATTTCGTATAAGGATGTTTCAATAATAACCATTTCTGCCAATCCTCCCAGGGTATCCACCAAAAGACCCGTTAGGATTACATCTGTTCCGAAGGTTACCCCACTGATATTTACTATGCCAGGGCCAATCCCATACTCCTCGGACAAAACTGTTCCTTGGAACTATGGGGGTGACGTCTACTACCACGACGTCAAGCAAGATTGGCTGGATGATGAAGACCAGGTTTCCGAGAAGGCTGACCCCGACATTGGAAACATTATGGGAACCAGCAAAATAACCAGAAGTGGAAGAGTGTTCTCCTCTGAGATTTCTCCTCAAAAAGATGTTACTGGTCCTATGATTATTCCTACTTTTGTTCCTGCTCCTCCTACTACTACAATTCCTGTGATTACCCTTGCTGACACCCCTATCATCGAGTCGACCGAGACTCGGGGCAAAGACATAATGATTGAGCCTGTCCAGACAAAGGCACATTCAATATCTATTCCAGAGGCTTCCAAGAAGGAGATGGAAGAAATTCTGAAAATTATCAAGAAAGGCGACTACAATGTGGTTGAACAGCTGGGGCTGACCCCTTCAAAGATATCTATGCTAGCCTTCTTGTTATTCTCTGAAGATCCTGTGAAGGTTATAGTAAAATTTCCTAAAACTGCCTATGTGCCACAGGAAACCTCTGCTGACCAATTTGAAGATTGTGTGGCCAGTTTGACGGCTGATAATGGTTTGGACTTTTCTGATACTGATCTGACTCCTAAGGGGAGGAAACACAATGATGCATTGCATGTCTCTGTCGAATGCAAGGGCACTACTTTGGCCCATGTCCTAGTAGATACTGGTTCATCATTGAATGTGCTACCTAAGAAAGCTCTAGATAGACTAGACTGTGAAGGTTTGGCCTTGAAGCCCAGCAACATTGTAGTGAGGGCTTTTGATGGTTCAAAGAGAATGGTGCACGGGGAGGTGGACATCCCCATCAAAGTTGGTTCTCAGACCTTTGACTCCACCTTCTACGTGATGGATATCAGGCCGTCTTATTCTTGTCTATTGGGTCACCCTTGGATTCATGGGGCGGGAGCGGTTATGTCCACTCTGCATCAAATGATGAAATACCCGGTCAAAGGAATAATTTTCACTATACATGGGGAAGATGAGTACATGCTAAGTCACCTAAATTCCTTCAGATATTAAGAAATGGATGGTGATTTCATCGAGACTCCGTGTCAGAATTTCGAAGAGGTACCTCAGAGACTGCCTATAACTGAAACTGTCACCAATATGCCGAAGATCACCAGACCTCCCTTGAAGATGGATCCTCTCAAGGATGCAAAAGCGGTTATTGAAGAAGGTGGGTCTACCATCTGGGGTCAGCTCCCTGTTCCATACAAGTCTCATAAATTTGGTTTGGGTTTCTCTTCAGGGGCTCAAAGGGTTGTTCGACGTGCTCGTGCTGGAAGACCTACCCTGCGCATCAGCAATCATGGGGTCAACGCTTTAGAAGACGTAGACGGTGATAATGACATAAACAACTAGAACTTCCCTACTACCAACAGTGGACCCAGTAACTGGACAGAAAAATATTTTGTACCAATTACTTTTGTTCATAAGTAATAACCTTTCTTGTTTTTTTTGGGATATGTAATAAACAATATAACTTTATGTCCATGTGTCTTACCTGGGGCACATCGGTTTATTTGTGAGGGATATTGTTGTACCCCAAAATTTTCTCTCTCATTTTTCAACATTTCTCATCACAAGGCTCTTTGAACTCAAGACCAGATTAGGGTTTTGCACTGCTCAAGACATCTCCTTGCACTGTTGACCTGAATTAAGGTTTGAGTTTGAACAGGGATTTTTGGACTTACAATGCTCAAAATGACTTTCATACTTCATGTTGGACTTATAAGATTGTCCATACCAAGTTTCAAGCCTTGAATCAAATTTTTGCCCAATCAATTGGACAGTTGGCCTAGAAATCAACTGTATTGGGGAAAAAGTCAACTGTGGCCAATTTACAGTCAAACTTCATAAATTTTGACCCACATCAACCTTATGAACTCATATGAACCATTTGATCAAGTTTGGATCACAACTCCACAAGAAATTTGATCAAATCACCAAAAGGGCAAAATGGTCATTTCTAGGGTTTTTGACTGCACAAGGGCAATTTATGATTGTTGACCTAGCCAATGGAAAATTGAGTTCAAGCATGGATTCAAGGACTCAATGGCATCATCTTGACCTATTCACAAGGTTCAAAAGATCTCAAATGCATTGGATTGACAGATGAATTTTTCAGTCAACTGATCAAAATTTGATTGTACACTGAAAAGTCAAACTTTGACTTTTTGGTCAAAATCAAGTGCCAAGAGTCATTTTTCATCAATATGTGTCAAAACATGAAACTTGTTCATCAAGAAACCCAATTTTGCAAATTAGGGTTTAAAGTTGAAAATTTTCATAACTTGGAATTTTTCTAAGTTATGAAATTTTCTTAATTTTTCCTAACTTTGCCCAACATTTTCACCATGATACAATTGGATTAAAACAAAACTTCCAACATGAACGTTATAGTCCTCCACAAATTCTACAACTTTTATTCACAAAGTTTTCTCAAAAGAAGCTTAGATCTCAAGTTATGATTTTTGGAACAAGGGTCCGTGAAACTTTTAACTTAGTGGAATTTTGCCCTAGTTTAGGCAGGATTTTGACCTATCTTCATGGCCATTTTTCACATATTTCCACTTGGAATCTCAAATTTCATTTCAAATATGGAATGTAAATAATGTTGAAAGCTTTCTAAAAATTCCAAGAACTCTCCAAACTCATTTATGTTTAGGGATAATCGAAGGCTTGAAGTTGGCAAAAACACACTTTTCATCCATGGCATGTTCATATTGATACAAGTTACAAATTCAAATCAGCTTGCTTTACACTAGATTACAGGCCTCAAAATCATTCCATACTCAATAATTAAATGCAAATCTATGGTCTAAGGTTTTGTTTTGCTCATTAGAGCATTGCACACAAGATTAATCCTTAAATAGAAAAAGCAACATTGCCATTTTTGCTTAATTTTTGCTTTATGTCAAAACAACATCCTTGAGCATTGAGCCATATCTTGTGCAGCAAATCAAATCCACCAACTTGAGGGGCCAAGAGCATAGTATGCTAGCTGATGGATAGCCTGTACAGGCCTGCTTTGCATCACTTATCCACGTTTGCTTCATATACAAGAAACATGTCCAATATCACACAACTGGAACATCTGTGAAAACCAACTTTTGCAAACATATGGAACATTTTCTCACATCCCTTTGAGCCAGAAACATGACCCTTTGAGCCTTCAAACCTGCCATAGCACAAAATCATCTTCATTTGGCAAAACAGGGCACTCCCTGCAGTTTGATTTCCACAACTCAAATCCCTCATGCGTTTTGTCTCAAACTAGTTCAAACACCTTCCATACAACATATCCAAGCTATCCCAGCCCTTAAACACTAACTATAACTCCATTTACAAGGTTTGCCATTTTTGATTTCAGCTTGTGCATGTTGAGTTATGTAGGCTTGTTCAAGCACATTGAAGGCAAGCTAGGCATTGGAGAAGGTCAGGGGAAGTTCAAGCAAGCTCCCAAACATCTCAAGCCTCATTGAAAAGCTCCACATTGTTAGACACGAAGTCAACTGAAACAGGTTTTTGTCAACTTCCTATCTCTCTATTTAGGAACAATTAGGTTTAGGTTTGTGAATAAGAAATGTAGTATTCATAGCCATGAAGCTGTACATATGCTCAGTTTTCATTTTAGTTAAGCATGCTAAGAGAATTTGGTCCATGAACATCCTGAAAAAAATAGGTTAAGATTTAGGGCCAGATAAATTCTCTCTGATCTTTGAGAGTTAGGACAAGTTTTTTATATGGTTGAATTCGTCTTGGAAAACCCTACAACTTTGATGTTATGTGTTTTTGCATTAGAGCTCGTATGCAGGTTGTTCATGTTTGGTACAGGGCACGCGAAATTTTGAAGAGAGGTTGAAGATGAAGTCTGGCTTGGGCTGGGCTTTGGTTCTTTTGTTTCTAACACCCCCCTTTTGCTGAATGCACCCCGTGGCCCCATTTCTTTATACTTTTATATTTTTTATTTTATTTTCATTTTCTGATTTTTATTTTATATTTTCCCAAACATAAAAATACCCCAAAATATTTTCATAAATTTTCATATTTATTTTTATTATTTTATTATTTTTTAGACATGAAAATAATAATTTAATAATATATACTTTTATTTATTGAAAACTTGAAAATAAATATATAATAACAATTATACTTTTATTTTTTATTCTTTATTTTATTTACAATAAAAAAAATATTGTTCTAAATATATTTTGTCTTGTATATATTTTATTTTATTTTTATTATACATAATTAATGTAATTAATATACATATACATATTTTTATAAACACTTGAAAATAAAAACATAAAAATATTATACTTTTATTCTTTATTATTATTTATACTTAAAATAATACTTTCTCTAAATATATTTTATTTTTGTATATACATTATTTTATTTTATTATATATAAATAATATAGTCAATATATTTACATTCTTAAAAGAAAATAAGGGTTTTACCCTTAATAAAAAAAAAAATAATATTTTATTTATTTCTTTATTTTTACATTAAACATTTTTTACATACGTAAAAAATAAACATAAACATTTTTTGCATATTCATAATATTTTGTATTTATTTAATTTGTTTATTTAAATATTATTCATTTATTATTTATGCCATTGATTCAATTTGGATGTAATAGTAAAATTAGGATTTTAATTTCTTGCCAAATAATCCTCATTCAAAAATTGTATCCCCCTCCCCATAATCATGTTGTAATAGTGGTAGATTTACTTTTACGCATTTATGCTTTCAATTATGCCATGAATAGAGATTAGGGTTTGTATGCAAAAATCCAAAATCAAACAAATAGCTTGACTAATACAAAGACAAAAAGCATGTAAAATGACAACACAATGCACACATAACACCCCTAGGGTTTCATCCACTTGTTGCCTTTAAAATTGGCCATGTTATGCATGTTAAGTACTTTGGCAAAACAAAAATAAAACAAAAGATCATAGTCCCTCGATGACGCTATCTTGGTTGCCTATACAAAATGATCTAGTCCCTCAAAAATTTGCTAAAGATACTTGACAATATTGCTATCATGGTCAATACGATGACCCGCGCCTGTCCCGTTTAACATCCTAATACAAGGTTGTTTACCAAATACAATGGTAAAACAACAATGTCAAAAGGGTTAAAAATGTGTAGGAAATACCTTTTAGTAAAATAGGGTAGACAACTCTTAGTTACTTGATCAAAAACTTGCAAAACATCCTTGCTATTTTCAAACACACCTCACAACACAATTTCAAAACATTTCCCAAATCAAACTCTCAAACATTGAAAAATATTTTCAAAAGACAATACACCTTTGTATATATTCAAACAAGAATTATTACAAAGGTTGCCACAATGATGGACTCTTTTCAAAACATTTTCAAAACCACACACACAAAGCACCATTTCAAACAATTGGAAAAGCAAAAGCAAGTGATCAAAACAAGTAACTAAGAGCCCATGGATAACCATGGATGAAAAGGGGTACTTGCACCTTCACTTTTCATAATCTACTCCCCGAACCCAAGCAATCATCTCAAAGGTCTTTCCTGTGCTTTTTGACTTTTCCTTTGGATAAAATAAAAAGTCAGTGGCGACTCTTGCTAAACCGAAACATTTGCAAACACAAACACAAAACCTCAAGTTAGTTCTCCCACCGTATTTCCAGAACTGGCGACTCTGCTGGGGAAATTTGTGAAAGTGGAGTAACCTTAGGGTTTAGATCACCTTTACATGCTTATCTTGTTTGATTTGATTGATTTACATTTGGTTCTCTTGTTTGGGTTTGAATCCTCCACCCGGATTTTTGGGAAACATTCATAGGTAAATAGTAATACGTTGTGGAAACAGTGCGGGGTATACCGACATGGTTGAAGCAATAGCTATATTAGTGCGACATATTTGTGAGTACCGGTAGCCTTTGAGTCAATCAAAGAGAATACGGGGCCGCTGAGTGATGTCATGAAGCACTAATGAACTCTTAGAAGCTTTACTTGACCATCTTGGCCTTTTTAGGTGTAGTGAGATGAGCGGCTTTGGTACAGTCCGAAGTTGGTAGATACTCGATACTACACTCATTGAGGGTTGTTTTCTTGGAATATTTCGGTCGCCAGTTAAGTGGCTAAACTGAAACAATGAACACAGAAAATAATCAAGTGATATTGAACTCCTTAGAACCCAGTTACTATTTATAGGACAGGTTGAGCCAACTAAATTCAAGAGGGTACTTACCTATGAAACCCCATGCAAGCCTGAAACTAGGATCTTGTGTGATTTGCTTGTACATATACTTGTGCATACATAATGAACATCATAAAGCATCATATGCATCTACTAACTATTTCAAGGGTTTGGATCTTCATCTTTGTTCCTGTTTTGTAGGTTATGGAATCTCTTCGCAGGAAAACAATCCAGGTCAACCTTGTGAGAATCCCTCCTCAACTCAAGGAGCTTAATTCCAAGATTCCAGAGAATTCCCCCTTCAGTGAAAGACATGGTAGACTTCTCAGCTTGGTCAACTCCAACATTGAAGAAGACATGGTGAAAGTTCTCTTCCAGTTCTTTGACCCCATACACCATTGCTTTACATTTCCTGATTACCAACTAGTGCCTACTTTGGAGGAATTTTCTCAACTCCTGAGGATTCCTATTCTCCATCAACTACCCTACAACCGTACGAAAAGAGAACCAAAGCCTGAAGATTTTGCTCAAGCCCTACACTTGTAACCATCTGATATCAAAGGTCATTGGGAAACCAGAAGTGGTGTCAAGGGTTTCTTGTCAAAGTTTATGTTTGAGAAGGCACAAGACTGCTGGAATTCTCTAGATCTGCAAGCTTTTGAGGAGATTGTAGCACTTCTCATCTATGGGTTGGTCTTGTTCCCAAACCCTGATCAGCTTATAGATGTGAATGCTGTCAAGATTTTCATATCTCTGAATCCTATACCTACATTGCTTGGGGACATCCTACACTCATTTCACACACGAACAATGAGGAAAAAAGGTGTTATCATGTGTTGTACTCCTCTTCTAGCAAGGTGGTTTATTTCTCACCTTCCCCAATCAGTCTTGAAGAATGAACAAGGCTTGAGGTTGTCACAATGATTGATGACCCTTACATATTCTGATGTTCATTGGTGTTCTCGGTCCAGAGAAAATGTCATCATCATCGATCATTGCGGAGAATTCCCTAATGTCCCATTACTTGGCATTAGGGGAGGCATTACCTACAACCCCTGTTTAGCTCTGAGACAATTTGGGTATGCCCGAAGGGATGGCCCTCATGACATGCTGATTCCAGACTTGGTTTTTGACTTCGACAACAACGCTTAAGGACTTCGACAAAGGTTTATCCGAGCTTGGAGGATGCCTAACAAAGTGGATAGTAAGACACTGGGGCAGAAAAATTACATCCCCCTTGAGCCTTATCTCAAGTGGGTACGAACCCGTGCCCAGAGTCTTATGATGCCCTACCCCTACACTCTGCCTATGATCAAAGAGCCTGTTACAAAAGGAGAGGTTCCATACACCCTCCTACATCCAGACATGCCAACATCATTGGAAGAACTGCAAGAGAGTTGGAGACAGCTTAAGGAAGAACAGAATACTTTTGAAGCCAACTTCTATGCCAGTGAGAAGAAGGTTTTGGAACTTACCCTTCAACTCCATGAAGAGCAGAATCTCAACACCTACATCGCACCAAAGAGGATGCGCAACGTCTTTTTACATTAAGAATTTTGTAATATTTTGCCCATGGGGCATTTATGTACTAACAAATTTCTTCTTATTAATATGACATGTGTTCTTTTTGTTTGCAACAACTTTGAATTTCTGAATCCTTGAATGCATTACATGAATACATATCATTCATCATATGCATAAACAGGTCTTCACACCAGGTTTCCTTATCTTTCTGCTGTTTATTTCAGTAAGATGGATATAGAGCAGACAATCAAAGATCTGCAAGCACAGAATTCCCAATTCCAACAACTCCTCATGACCTTGGAAAAGGGTTGAGAGGACCTTAAAGCATTGTTAGAGAAGGAAAAGGAAAAAGAAAAGAAGAAAAAGAAAAGAGTTGGTGTGGCCACTATGGGAAGGAGATTTGAGAACCAGGCTAGAAGGGTCCTCGATTTCCCCTCGACGTCTGACGAAGGGGTTGGTAAAGGAAAGGGAGTTTCAATGCCCTCCGAGTCTGAAGCTGAAGAAGAAGAAGAAGAGGAAGAGGATGAAGATTACTCCGAACAGTAGTACCCTCCGACGAACGATAAGTATAAGAATCTAGAAGACCGGCTGGCAGCCATGGAGGTACAAAGGGTACCCGGACTAGATTTCGAAGAACTAGGGTTGGTAGTTGGGATCGTAATTCCCCCCAAGTTCAAGGTACCTACATTTTCTAAATACGATGGTTTGTCTTGCTCGAAGATGCATCTGCGGTCTTACGTCAGAAAGATCCAACCTCACTCTTCTGATAAGGATCTATGGGTCCATTTTTTTCAAGATAGTTTGTCGGCTACGCAATTGGACTGGTTCTACCAACTTGAAAGATCTGATGTACATAAATGGGAGGATTTGGCTGCTGCTTTCTACCGACAATATCAGTATAACGCATATTTAGCCCCTACTCGTACTCAACTACAGAGTATGGGTATGGTTTCTAATGAAGGCTTTAAGGAGTATGCCCAAAAGTGGCGGGATTTGGCTGGAAGGGTGCAGCCACCATTGTCTGAAAGGGAACTTGTTGATATGTTTTTGGGGACCCTGTCAGGTCCATTCTTTAATCACTTGATCGGGAGCTCATCTGCAGGGTTCACCGAATTAATTATGACAAGTGAAAGGGTCGAAGCTGGCATTAAGAGTGGTAAAATTCAGAAGGATGCATCGACTTCCACTGCTATCAAGAAGACCTTCCCAGCCAATAAAGAAGCTTCTGCTGTTTACACCCAGAGAAATCAGGGAAGAATGGAGCGCCGACCAGCGGTAGGGGCTGTGATGATCCAAAACTCCTCAGTTGATCAACCTCTAAGCAGTCAACTTAGAGCTAACTAAACCAGGTTAGAAAGGCCACAACGGAAATTCACTCGGATCAATATGATGCCTGCCCAGGTCCTCCCCCATCTCTTGAAGCTGAACCTTGCAACCTTGAAAGATCCACCACAAAATCCAAATACAACTTCCCCTCTTTATCATGCCAATGCTAAGTGTGCCTATCATTCGGACAGTGTGGGGCACGACACCTATAACTGTTGGTCCCTCAAAAACAAGATCCAAGATTTAATAGATGCCAAGGAGGTAGAATTCTATGCACCCGAAAAACCTAATGTGATATCCGCTCCTATGCCAAAACATGGTCACAATGTCCATGCCATTGTAGAAGATCTTCATGTTACTGCTAATGATGACCTAATGACTCTGTTGCCAATGATCAAGATGAATCTGTTGAAGGCCGGGATTTTTCCAAGCTGTGGAAAAGATTGTTACCTATGTTCAACCTTGCAATCCAACTGTACACTGTTGAAATCAGGCATCCAACGCCTGATGGATACTCAAGAAATCCTCTTCAAGAAGGCTCTTGTCACTCTTGGTACTCATGTTACTCCTGTTACTCCAACCAATGATGTTGCTATAATCACCATTTCCGACAATCTTTCCAAGGTCCCTAAAAGACCTGTTAGGATTACACCCGATCCAAAGTTTGTACCGCTGAAGATTACTATGCCGGGGCCTATCCCATATAAGTCCAACAATACAATACCATGGAATTATGGAGGAGAGATCTTCTACCACGGTGTTAAGCAGATCGAATCAGTCGAAGAAAGTTCCAATGAAGAAACTCCGGACATAGGAAACATTGCGAGGACAAGTAAGATCACTCGTAGCGGAAGAATCTTCTCTCTGGAGATTGCTCCTCCAAGGGCAATCTTCGGACCCTCAAGTGCTCCTGTGCCAGTCAAGATATCTGTGCGAAGTCCAGTGATTGATGAAATTGTTACTCCCGAAGTTATACCCTCTGTTGTTACTACTGATAAAGGTAAGGGGATCCAAGAAGTGCCCGTCAGGACGAGGGCTCAGACTTTGGTTATCCCCGAGACCACCCAAAAGGAGATGGAGGAGATTTTAAAGATAATTAAGAAAAGCGACTATGACGTCGTAGAGCAGCTGGGGCAAACCCCTTCAAAAATCTCTATGTTGGCTCTATTGCTCTGCTCCGAG
Source organism: Vicia faba (assembly GCA_948472305.1). Taxonomy (NCBI): domain Eukaryota; kingdom Viridiplantae; phylum Streptophyta; class Magnoliopsida; order Fabales; family Fabaceae; genus Vicia; species Vicia faba. Next base: position 815,105,515 of record OX451741.1, on the reverse strand, counting down.
GCTCATGCCAAAGCCTTGATCAAATTCCTAAAGACGGCGCACGTGCCTCAAGAAACTTCTGCAGATCAGTTTCAAGAGTGTGTAGCCAGCCTTACAGCCGACAATGGTCTCGGCTTTTCTGATGCCGATCTAACATCTAAGGGAATAAAGCATAATGATGCGCTGCATGTCTCGGTGGAGTGCAGAGGGAACACTCTTGCTCACGTTCTAGTTGATACCGGTTCATCTTTAAATGTCCTACCAAAGAAAGCATTGGACAGATTGGACTGTGAAGGTTTGGCCCTAAAGCCCAGTAATATCATTGTTAGAGCTTTTGACGGTTCTAAGCGGATGGTTCACGGAGAGGTGGACATCCCAATTAAGGTGGGAATGGAAATTTTCAACTCTACTTTTTATGTGATGGACATCCGTCCTTCATATTCATGTTTGTTGGGAAGGCCATGGATCCACAACGTTGGGGCAGTCACTTCTTCTCTACACCAAATTCTCAAATACCCAGTCCAGGGTAAGATCATAACAGTTCATGGTGAGGAGGAGTATATGATAAGCCACCTTAACTCTTTCCGCTACGTGGAGTTAGATGGTGAATTCATAGAAACACCTTTCCAACACTTTGAAGAGGTTTCTCCTGAAGTTGCGGTAGCCAAGACAATGACTGATGTGCCAATCATTACCAAACTTGTGTCTCGGATGTCATCCCTTAAAGATGCGGAGGCTGTGATCAAGGAAGGAGGAAGGACAATATGGGGTCAACTGCCAGATTTTTCTGTCAAGACAGATAAGTTCGGTTTGGGTTTCACTGTTGCTAGTCAGAAATATGTGCGCCGCTCTCAGGCTAGAGGACCGCCACTGAAAATCACTCATCATGGAGTTCATGCTTTAGAGGATGATGAAGAAGAAAGCAATTTTGAAGACTGGATCTTTCCAACCATTGAAGGAGGACTGAGCAACTGGGAGGCGAAAGACTTCGTTCCCATTACTTTCATCAATCAGTAATTTATCTTTTGAACATTTCCTATTTGGTCTGTTATAACTTTTAAACAATTCGTACACTTTTTGCCTTATGCCTTACCCGGGGCATATAGGTCCATTTGTAAGGGCTTTGATTCTTCATTTTCATATGCCATTTTTAATGAATCATGGACGTTTTCATCTATAAACTTTTGTGTTCATTTTCTTTCTTTTTTACATTTCATTTTGTTTAAATGTGGCTATCCCTTACACACACCCACACTCACAAAATGCAGGTACCCATCCACTCTGGATTCCATGGGTAACCATTCTACTATGGCCTTCAGTGACTCTGAAGATCTGGTCAATCAAGCCAAATACGAAGGTGATGAAGACTGTGAAGTGCCTGGAGAGTTGGCTAGGCTTTTACAACAAGAAGAAAGGGCTATTCTTCCCCATGAAGAGTTGTTAGAGACTGTCAATTTGGAAACAGAGGAAGACAAAAAAGAAGTTAAAGTAGGTGCCAACATGGAGCCAAGTGTCAAAGAGCGCTTAGTTCAGCTGTTGAATGAATATGTTGAAATCTTCGCCTAGTTCTATGAAGACATGTCGGGACTGGATACAGATATTGTGGTTCACCGTCTCCCTACAAGAGAAGACTGTCCACCAATCAAACAGAAAGTCCGCCGAATGAGACCCGACATGTCTGAAAAGATCAAAGCTGAAGTGATAAAACAGTTCAATGCTGGCTTTCTGGCTGTTACTTCCTATCCACAATGGGTTGCTAACATTGTTCCCATGCCTAAGAAGGACGGCAAAGTCAGAATGTGTGTGGACTACAAAGACTTAAATAGGGCTAGCCCTAAAGATGATTTTCCACTACCACACATTGACGTCTTGGTTGACAACACAGCTCAACACAAGGTATTCTCTTTCATGGACGGATTTTCAGGGTACAACCAGATCAAAATGTCCCCCGAAGACATGGAGAAGACTACTTTTGTTACGCAGTGGGGTACCTTCTGCTATAAAGTGATGCCATTCAGACTGAACAATGTCGGGGCAACCTATCAGCGAGCCATGGTAGCTTTGTTTCATGACATGATACATCATGAGATTGAAGTGTACGTAGACGACATGATAGCTCGTTCATAGACAGAAGAAGAACACCTCGACCATCTGTAGAAGTTGTTTGTCGGGTTAAAGGAATATAAACTCAGACTGAACCCTATCAAGTGCACTTTCAGAGTCAGGTCCGGTAAACTCTTGGGATTCATCGTCAGCAATAAAGGCATTGAGGTCGATCCTACCAAAGTCAAAGCTATACAAGAAATGCCTTCCCCTCACAATGAGAAAGATGTCAGAGGTTTCTTGGGATGCCTAAACTACATTGCAAGGTTCATCTCTCACCTAACATCTACCTGTGAACCAATCTTCAAGTTGTTGAAGAAAGATCAGGTGGTTGAATGGAATGATGAATGTCAAGCTTCTTTCCATAAGATCAAGGAGTATTTGCTGGAACGTCCTATCTTTATGCCACTCATCGAAGGAAGGCCTTTAATCATGTATCTGACTGTCTTAGATAATTCAATGGGGTGCGTACTGGGCCAACATGACGAGTCTGGCCGAAAAGAGCATTCCATTTATTACCTTAGCAAAAAGTTTACCGACTGTGAGACTCGCTACTCACTGCTCGAGAAAACTTTCTGCACTTTGGTATGGGCTGCTCGCCGGATAAGGCAGTATATGTTGACACATACCACTCTGTTGATTTCTAAAATGGATCCGATCAAGTACATCTTCGAGAAGCCTGCTCTATCCGGAAGAATCGCTAGATGGCAGATGATCCTCACTGAATATGATATACAGTACACGGCCCAAAAAGCTATAAAGGGGAGTGTACTAGCTGACCATCTAGCTCATCAAGTCGTCGAAGATTACCAATCTATGAGGTTCGACTTTCCTGACGAGGATATCATGACATTGGACAAAATTAAAGGTAACAGATAGTATGACGGACCTGAACAAGGATCCCGATGGACTCTGTACTTTGATGGTGCCTCGAACGCACATGGGAATGGTATCGGAACGGTACTTATCTCTCTAGAAGGTTGCCATACACCTTTCATCGCTAGACTCTGTTTCAACTGCACCAACAACATGGTCGAGTATGAAGCTTGTATCTTTGGTCTCAAGGATGCTATAGACTTGGGAATCAAATCTTTGATTGTATTTGGGGACTCAGATTTGGTTATCAGTCAAATCAAAGGAGAGTGGGATACTAAACACCCTAACCTCATCCCTTACAAAGAACATGTCCTGACATTGTTACCACACTTCGAGCAGATTACCTTCGAGCACTTCCCGCGAGAAGAGAATCAGTTGGCAGATGCGCTAGCTACAATGTCTTCCATGTTTAAACTAAACTGGGATAATAAGGCACCTCAAATCACCATTGAACAAAGGGACGAACCTGCACATTGTCACGAGATTAATACCGAAGAAGTGGTGGACTGACCTAGGTTTCATGACGTCAAAAGGTATCTCGAAGAACAAGAATACCCTGAAGGAGCTTTCGTCAACAGCAAAAAGTTCTTAAGGAGGTTCGCTGCCAAGTTCTTTCTGAGCAATGGTATTCGATACAAGCGCAATCTTGATTGTGTCCTACTCCATTATGTGGACAAAGTCGAAGCTGAGCAGATCATGGATGAACTACATAATGGCACCTTTGGCACCCACTCAAGTGGCCATACGATGGCTAAGAAGATTCTACGGGCATGCTATTACTGGTCTACTATGAAAGCTGATTATCTTCAACATTCTCGTAATTGTCACAAATGCCAAATCTATGCCGAAAAAGTACATATCCCTCCAGTTCCTCTCAATGTCCTAATAGCTCCTTGGCCATTCGCGATGTGGGGTATCGACATGATTGGAGAGATCAAGCCTACAACATCCAATGGACACCGTTTCATCCTGGTGGTTATTGATTACTTTACCAAGTGGTTCGGAGCAGCTTCCTTCACCTCCGTTACAAAGAATGTGGTTGCCCGCTTCATCAAGCAGAACCTCATATGCCGGTATGGTATCCCCGACAGGATCATTACTGACAACGGTACAAATTTGAACAATATTATGATCATCGCTCTTTGTGAGCAGTTCAAGATTCAACATCACAATTCATCTCCCTATAGGCCAAAGATGAACGGTGCTGTCGAAGCTACGAACAAAAATATCAAGAAGATCATTCAAAAGATGACAGTCACCTACAAGGACTGGCATGAAATGTTACCGTTTGCTTTGCACGGGTACCGTACCACGACACGCACTTCAACTGGGGTAACCCCATTTTCTTTAGTATATGGCATGGAAGTTGTTTTACCTATGGTATTTCAGATTCCTTCCTTGAGAATCATGAAGGATGCTAGTTTGAGTGAAGACGATTGGATTCAGACTCGGCTTGATCAACTTAACTTGATTGACGAAAAACGACTTACTACTGTTTGTCATGGTCAGGCGTATCAAAAACGTATGATCAAGGCTTTCAACAAGAAAGTCAAGAGGCGAGTATATCAAGTCGGGGACCTTGTAATCAAGCGGATCATCTTGCCGCAGAGTGATCCCAGGGGAAAATGGACTCCTACTTACGAAGGACCATTTGTGATCAAAAACATCTTTTCTGGTGGGGCAATGATTCTGACCACCACGGACGATGACGACCTGCCGCACCCTGCGAATGCAAACATAGTCAAAAGATACTACGCATAAATGACCCGGCAAGTTGAAAACCCGAAAGGGCGACTTGGGAAAAAATGGGCATCCCGGTGAATCGAAAACCCGAAAGGGCGGTTCAGGCAAAAATTAGGGATAAATAAGAAAATTTGTACACCCGGTAAGTTGAAAACCCGAAAGGGAGACTTGGGAAAAAAGGGGTTTCCTAGTGGATCGAAAACCCGAAAGGGCGGTCCAGGCAAAAGTTAGGGAATTAAAGCGTATGACTGTGTCTCGTCGGATCACTTTAAGGACAATCTCTTCACGGACAAGCTCCAAGCTTCTGATCAATCCAATCATTTACGGACAAAGCAACGAATGGACAAGATACTCAGAGTTACGAAGGCTATAGAAGAATGGGAACCCCATGGAATTGTTACACATAGCCATTTTTCTTTGTATAAAATTTTTCTCATTTTTATAACAACATTCTCTTACTAGGATGTTTGTCTCCTTTGTACAAAATACTTACACGATGTTAATACAATGATACTTCAAAGTGTAGAAAATTGTTTGCCTTCCTTTTCTTTTCTTTTTTTTATATATATACACTTATGTTTTGTTTGAAAACGTCCAATGATTTATTAAATGAGCATATGCATTTGAATATAATCACTGCTTACAAATAAAACAGAATGAGAAAAAAATAATTACTAATAGGATGAAAGTATAGGAAGATGTCTTTAGGCTATTCCAGGAGGAGTCCCCTGCAGCACATCATCCATATCCCCATCGGAGTTAAGTCTCAAAAAAAATGCCATCAGAGTTGAGTTTTCAAACTCCCAATCCCCAGCGGAGCAAAACTTTAAACTACAAACTTTCAGTAAGAATGAAGCTTTCTTCCCCAAAGGAGTCAAACCTTCGACCTTTAAACACCAGTGGAGACCATCCAGTTTCCTCCCTTTTCCCCAGAGAGTTATTCTTCCCCAGTGAAGTCGCCACGATCAAATTGGAACGTCATTAAGATCCCCAACGGAAACCATTCAGTTTTCCCCTGATACCCCCAACGAAACAGAGATTCTCGAGGTCCCCAGTAGATTGGTATACAGCCTAAACTCTTGATCTCCCCCAGCGGTATAGTTTCTCCTCAAAGAGGTTGCCAAAGATTTCGAAATCTCCAACAGCGGTCAAAGATTTCATTATCCCCAGCTATCCAGGATTTATTTTCCTCAACAAAACAGCCAATCAGCTTACATGCGCGTACATTACATTCATATATCATAGACAGTTGATAAAACACATCTTACAACATCATACAACACAATCTCATTTATTTTGAGAACCTCATCGCTTGATACATGTCATGCATTACATACAACTAACCTTTACCTTTCAGGAAAGATTCTCACAAAATTCAAGCGACAAATCTTTTTCTCAGTTGAATTACGGACAAGTTCCTAAATCTCAGCATAGATGTTTCCTCGGTTGAATTACGGACAAGTTCCTAAATCTCAGCATAGGTGTTTTCTCAGTTGAATTACGGGCAAGTTCCTAAATCTCAACAGGGATGTTTTCTTAGTTGAATTACGGGCAAGTTCCTAAATCGCAGCAGGGATGTTTTCTTCAGTCGAATTACGGACAAGTTCCTAAATCTCGACAAAGTTGTTTTATCAGTTGAATTACGGACAGGTTCCTAAATCTCAGCAGGGATGTTTTCTCAGTCGAATTACAGACAAGTTCCTAAATCTCAACAAAGCTTTTCTTCAGTCGAATTACGGACAAGTTCCTAAATCTCAACAAAGCTTTTACTTCAGTTGAATTACGGACGGGTTCCTAAATCTCAGCATAGATGTTTCCTCAGTTGAATTACATACGAGTTCCTAAATCTCAGCAGAAACGACCCACCAGCAGAATGACGGATGACGAAGCTCCTAAAATTCTATTACTCTCAATAAAGATCAGCTTTCTCCAGCAGGATCTTCCTCAATAACACATATACAAGCTCTCGCTAAGGAATCTCTTACACGATCGACACTCCTTAGGATGGCATCTTTAAGCCCATCCCCTCGTCAGCAATTTCCAAATGGCATTTGTAATCCCATTCCCGATATCACAAGGCAATCACCACTTCATGCGAGCGCAAATTTACGGGCATTCTAGTGTCCAATCCTCTTTTACCTTTGAGTCACGAAAGGCAAACTCCCCAATCTACTCTTCAGGTTCAAGAAGATTGAACAGGGGCAGCTATTGTACCCCAAAATTTTCCCTCTCATTTTTCAACATTTCTCATCACAAGGCTCTTTGAACTCAAGACCAGATTAGGGTTTTGCACTGCTCAAGACATCTCCTTGCACTGTTGACCTGAATTAGGGTTTGGTTTGCACAGGGATTTTTGGACTTACAATGCTCAAAATTACTTCCATACTTCATGTTGGACTTATAATATTGTCCATACCAAGTTTCAAGCCTTGAATCAAATTTTTGCCCAGTCAATTCGACAATTGACCTAGAAATCAACTATATTGGGGAAAAAGTCAACTGTGGCCAATTTACAGTCAAACTTCATAAATTTTGACCCACATCAACCTTATGAACTCATATGAACCATTTGATCAAGTTTGGACCACAACTCCACAAGAAATTTGATCAGATCACCAAAAGGGCAAAATGGTCATTTTTAAGGTTTTTGACTGCACAAGGGCAATTTCTGATTTTTGACCTAGCCAATGGCAAATTGAGTTCAAGAATGGATTCAAGGACTCAATGGCATCATATTGACCTATTCACAAGGTTCAAAAGATCTCAAATGCATTGGATTGACAAATGAATTTTTCAGTCAACTAATCAAAATTTGATTGTACACTGAAAAGTCAAACTTTGACTTTTTGGTCAAAATCAAGTGCCAAGAGTCATTTTTCATCAAGATGTGTCAAAAAATGAAACTTGTTCATCAAGAAACCCAATTTTGCAAATTAGGGTTTAAAGTTGAAAAATTTCATAACTTAGAATTTTTCTAAGTTATGAAATTTGCTTAATTTTGCCTAACTTTGCCCAACATTTTCACCATGATGTAATTGGATTCAAACAAAACTTCCAACATGAAAGTTGTAGTCCTCCACAAAGTATACAACTTTGATACACAAAGTTTTCTCAAAAGAAGCTTGGATCTCAAGTTATGATTTTTGGAACAAGGGTCCATGAAACTTTTAACTTAGTGAAATTTTGCCCTAGTTTAGGCAGGATTTTGACCTATCTTCATGGCCATTTTTCACATAGTTCCACTTGGAATCTCAAATTTCACTTCAAAGATGGAATGTAGATCAAGTTGCAAGCTTTCTAAAAAGTCCCAGAACTCTCCAAACTAATTTGTGGTTAGGGAGAATCGAAAGCTTGAAGTTGGAAAAAACTCATTTTTCATCCATGGCATGTTCATATTGATACAAGTTGCAAATTCAAATCAGTTTGCTTTACACTATATTACAGGCCTCAAAACCATTCCATACTCAATAATTAAATGAAAATCCATTGGTCTAAGGTTTTGTTTTGGTCATTAGAGCATTGCACACAAGATTAATCCTTAAATAGAAAAAGCAACATTGCCATTTTTGCTTAATTTGTGCTTTATGTCAAAACAGCATCCTTGAGCATTGAGCCATATCTTGTGCAGCAAATCAAATCCACCAACTTGAGGGGCCAAGAGCATAGTATTCTAGCTGATGAATAACCTGTACAGGCCTGCTTTGCATCACTTGTCCACTTTTGCTTCATATACAAGAAACATGTCTAATATCACACAACTGGAACATCTTTGAAAACCAACTTTGGCAAACATTTGGAACATTTTTATCACATCCCTTTGAGCCAGAAACACAACCCTTTGAGCCTTCAAACCTCCCATAGCACAAAATCATCTTCATTTGGCAAAACAGGGCACTCCCTGCAGTTTGATTTCCACAACTCAAATCCCTCGTGCGTTTTGTCTCAAACTAGTTCAAACATCTTCCATACAACATATCCAAGATATCTGAGCCCTTAAACACTAACTGTAACTCCATTTACAAGGTTTGCCATTTTTGATTTCAGCTTGTGCGGGTTGAGTTCTGTAGGCTTGTTCAAGCACATTCAAGGCAAGCTAGGCATTGGAGAAGGTCAGGGAAAGTTGAAGCAAGCTCCCAAACATCTCAGGCCTCATTTAAAAGCTTCACATTGTCAGACACGAAGTCAACTGAAACAGGTTTTTGTCAACTTCATATCTCTCTATTTAGGAACAATTAGGTTTAGGTTTGTGAATAAGAAATGTAGTATTCATAGCCATGAAGCTGTACATATGCTCAGTTTTCATTTTAGTTAAGCATGCTAAGAGAATTTGGTCCATGAACATCCTGAAAAAAATAGGTTAAGATTTAGGGCCAGAGAAATTCTCTCTGGTCTTTGAGAGTTAGGACAAGTTTTTTATATGGTTGAATTCGTCTTGGAAAACTCTACAACTTTGATGTTATGTGTTTTTGCATTAGAGCTCGTATGCAGGTTGTTCATGTTTGGTATAGGGCGTGTGAAAATTTGAAGAGAGGTTGAAGATGAAGTCTAGCTTGGGCTGGGCTTTGGTTCTTTAGTTTCTAACACCCCCCTTTTGCTGAATGCACCCCCCTGGCCCAATTTCTTTATACTTTTATATTTTTTATTTTATTTTCATTTTCTGATTTTATTTTATATTTTCCCAAACATAAAAATACCCCAAAATAGTTTCATAAATTTTCATATTTATTTTTATTATTTTATTATTTTTTAGACATGAAAATAATAATTTAATAATATATACTTTTATTTATTGAAAACTTGAAAATAAATATATAATAACCATTATACTTTTATTTTTTATTCTTTATTTTATTTACAATAAAAAAAATATTGTTCTAAATATATTTTGTCTTGTATATATTTTATTTTATTTTTATTATACATAATTAATGTAATTAATATACATATACATATTTTTATAAACACTTGAAAATAAAAACATAAAAATATTATACTTTTATTCTTTATTATTATTTATACTTAAAATAATACTTTCTCTAAATATATTTTATTTTTGTATATACATTATTTTATTTTATTGTATATAAATAATATAGTCAATATATTTACATTCTTAAAAGAAAATTAGGGTTTTACCCTTAATAAAAAAAATAATAATAATCTTTTATTTATTTCTTTATTTTTACATTAAACATTTTTTACATACATAAAAAATAAACATAAACATTTTTTGCATATTCATAATATTTTGTATTTCTTTAATTTCTTTATTTAAATATTATTCATTTATTATTTATGCCATTGATTCAATTTGGATGTAATAGTAAAATTAGGATTTTAATTTCTTGCCAAATAATCCACATTCAAAAATTGTATCCCCCTCCCCATAATCATGTTGTAATAGTGGTAGATTTATTTTTACGCATTTATGCTTTCAATTATGCCATGATTAGAGATTAGGGTTTTTATGCAAAAATCCAAAATCAAACAAATAGCTTGACTGATACAAAGACAAAAAACATGTAAAATGACAACACAATGCACACATAACACCCCTAGGGTTTCATCCACTTGTTGCCTTTAAAATAGGCCATGTTATACATGTTAAGTACTTTGGCAAAACAAAAACAAAACAAAAGATCATAGTCCCTCGATGATGCTATCTTGGTTGCCTATACAAAATGATCTAGTCCCTCAAAAATTTGCTAAAGATACTTGACAATATTGCTATCATGGTCAATACGATGACCCGCGCCTGTCCCGTTTAACATCCTAATACAAGGTTGTTTACCAAATAGAATGGTAAAACAACACTGTCAAAAGGGTTAAAAATGTGTAGGAAATACCTTTGAGTAAAATAGGGTAGACAACTCTTAGTTACTTGATCAAAAACCTGTAAAACATCCTTGCTATTTTCAAACACACCTCACAACACAATTTCAAAACATTTCCCAAATCAAACTCTCAAACATTGAAAAATATTTTCAAAAGACAATACACCTTTGTATATGTTCAAACAAAAATCATTACAAAGGTTGCCACAACGATGGCCTCTTTTCAAAACATTTTCAAAACCACACACACAAAGCACCATTTCAAACAATTGGAAACGAAAAAGCAAGTGATCTAAACAAGTAACTAAGAGCCCATGGATAACCATGGATTAAAAGGGGTGCTTGCACCTTCCCTTTTCATAATCTACTCCCCGAACCCAAGAAAATATCTCAAAGGTATTTCCTGTGCTTTTTGACCTTTCCTTTGGATAAAATAAAAAGTCGGTGGCGACTCTTGCTAAACCAAAACATTTGCGAACACAAATGCAAAACCTCAAGTCAGTTCTCCCACCGTATCACAAATATCATGTTTCATTTTCATATGGAATTAATAAAGCATTGGACATTTACGCATAAAAATTTTGCGCTCTCTATTTTTCTTTTCTACTTTTACTTTGTCTATACAACTATGCTCTTACACATACTCACGTATCAAACTACAGAACCATATCCACTATGGATCCCATTGATAATAGTTCTGCTATCGCCAGTTATGACTTTAAAAATACGATCAACCAAGCCGAGGACGAAGGTAAGGAAGATTGTGAGGTACCTGAAGAACTTGCTAGGCTGTTACAACAGGAAGAGAGGGCTATACATCCTCATGAAGAGCCAGTTGAGATAATAAACTTGGGCATAGAGGAAGACCGAGAAGAAGTCAAGATCGGTGCAAATCTGGGGCTTAATGTCAAACAGCGGTTGATACAGATGTTGCATGATTATGTCGAGATCTTTGCCTGGTCATATAAAGACATGCCAGGACTGGATACGGATATTGTGGTTCACTGTCAGCCAACTAAAGAAGATTTCCCTCCGGTAAAGCAAAAGGTTCGTCGCATGCACCTTGAAATGTCAGAGAAGATCAAAGCAGGGGTTATGAAGCAGTTCATTGCTGGTTTCTTAGCCGTCACCTCTTATCCCCAATGGGTTGCCAACGTAGTTCTGGTGCCTAAAAAAGACGGCAAGGTACGGATGTGTGTGGACTACAGAGATTTGAATAGGGCAAGCCCCAAAGATGACTTTCCGCTCCCCCACATCGACGTTCTGGTTGACAACACCATGCATCACAAGATTTTTTCCTTTATGGATGGTTTCTCTAGTTACAATCAAATCAAGATGGCAACGAAAGATATGGAAAAGACATCCTTCGTCACGCAATGGAGCACTTTCTTCTACAAAGTCATGTTGTTTGGATTAAAGAATGTTGGGGCAACCTATCAGCGAGACATGGTAGCTTTGTTTCATGACATGATTCACCATGAGATAGAGGTCTATGTGGATGGCATGATATCCAAGTATCAAACTAAGGAAGAACACCTCGATCATCTACAAAAGTTGTTTGATAGGTTGAATACATACAAGCTGAGGTTGAATCCAAACAAGTGCACATTCGGGGGTAAGGTCTGGTAAACTGCTAGGTTTCATTGTCAATGACCAGGGAATTCAGGTAGATCCTGCAAAAGTAAAGGCTATGCAAGAGATGTCGGCTCCTCACACTAAGAAGGAGGTCAGAGGCTTTTTGGGACGACTAAATTATATTGCCAAGTTCATTTCCCATTTAACTACTACTTGTGAGCTGATCTTCAAACTCCTGAAGAAAGATCAAGTGGTAAAGTCGAATGGCGAATTCCAGACTGCCTTCAAAAGAATCAAGGAATACCTTCAAGAACCACCAATTATGATGCCTCCGATTGAAGGAAGACCTTTAATAATATACTTAACAGTGTTAGATAATTCAACGGGGTATGTGCTGGGGCAGCATGACGAGTCTGGTTGAAAAGAGTATGCAATATACTACCTTAGCAAAAAATTTACTGACTGTGAAACAAGATACTCACTGCTCGAGAAAACTTGTTGCGCTTTGGCATGGGCTGCTCGCCGACTGATACAATATATGTTGACCCACACTACTTTGCTGATAACCAAGATGGACCCAATCAAGTACATCTTTGAGAAGCCCGCCCTCTCCGGAAGAATAGCAAGATGGCAAATGATCTTGACCGAATACGATATCTAAAACATGACCAGAAAGCAATCAAGGGAAGTGTATTAGATAATCATTTGGCTCATCAGGCCGTGGATGACTACCAGTCCATGAAATTTTAATTACCGAATGAGAATATTATGTTAGTAACTGACTATGAAGAACCTGGATCGGATGAAGGACATGAAGAAGGATCCCGATGGATTATGGTTTTTGACGAAGTCTCGAACGTACTCGGAAATGGCATTGGTTCCATAATTATATCTCCTGGAGGATGTCATACTCCTTTCACCATCAGATTATGTTTCAACTGTACCAACAATATGTCGGAGTATGAAGCATGCATCATGGGTCTCAAAGCTGCTATTGACCTGAGGATCAAGCTCTTGAGCATATTCGGGGATTCAACCTTGGTAATAAAACAGATCAAAGGATAGTGGGATACGAAGCACCCGAATCTCATCCCTTACAAAGAGCACTTGCTGACTATGCTTCCACACTTTGAAGAGGTCACCTTTGAACATTTTCCGCGAGAAGAGAATCAGTTAGCGGACGCGCTAGCTACCATGTCATCTATGTTTAAGGCCAAGTGGGACAATGAAGCTCTCCGAATCACTATTGAGATGTTGGATGAACCAGCATACTGCTATGAGATTGACACTGAGGAAGTAGCAGACAAACCTTGGTTTCATGAAGTGAAAAGGTATCTCGAGGCTCAAGAATATCTTGAAGGGGCATCTGTCAATGATAATAAGTTTCTGAGAAGGTTCGCCGAAAAGTTCTTCCTCAGTAATGGAACCCTCTACAAGCACAACCATGACTCTACTTTACTTCGGTGCATAGACAAAAGTGAAGCAGAGAGGACTATGGCCGATTTACACGAAGGTACCTTTGGAACCTATTCTAGTGGACATACCATGGCTAAAAATATCCTACGGGCAGGATACTATTGGTCCACTATAGAAGCAGACTGCTATCAACATTCCCGAACTTGTCACAAATGCCAGATCTATGCTGATAAGGTGCATGTACCTCTGGTTCCTTTGAACGTCTTGACGGCTCTATGGCCCTTCGAAATGTGGGGCATTGATATGATCAGAGATATTAGACCTACCGCTTCCAATGGGCATCGCTTCATCCTAGTTGCCATTGATTACTTCATGAAGTGGGTTGAGGCTGCTTCTTTTGCTACTGTTACCAAGAATGTTGTGGCGCGGTTTATCAAGCATGACCTGATTTGTCGGTATGGTGTCCCTGAAAGAATCATCACAGACAATGGTACAAATCTCAATAATACAATGATCACCGAACTCTGTAAACAATTCAAGATCCAACATCATAATTCTTCCCCTTGTCGGCCGAAGATGAATGGCACTGTGGAGGCTACTAACAAGAATATCAAGAAAATCATATAGAAGATGATGGTGACATACAAAGACTGGCATGAGATGTTACCATTTTATCTCCATGGTTACCACACCTCAGCATGAACGTCGACAGGGGCAACACCCTACTCTCTGGTATGGGGTATGGAGGTCGTCCTGCCTATTGAGGTCCAGATCCCTTCTTTGAGAATCATGAAGGTCACGGGTTTGAACGAAGACGATTGGATCCAAACTCGACTTGATCAACTGAATTTGATTGATGAGAAAAGGCATATTAATGTCTGTCATGGTCAAATGTATCAAAAACAGATGATTAAGGCTTTCAACAAAAAGGTCAGACGTCAAGTATATCAAGTATGTGATCTAGTGATTAAGCGCGTCGTACTGCCGCAAGGAGATCCCATGGGAAAATAGACTCCCACGTACGAAGGGCCATTTGTGATTAAAAACATATTTTCAAGTGGAGCCATGATTTTGACCACCATGGATGGTGACGACCTTCCTCACCCTGTTAATGCGGACATAGTGAAAATATATTACGCATGAATAAAGACTCGCTAGGTTGACTGGCCTAGGAAAAAATAAGGGCATCCCGGCGAACCAAAAGGGTCTGGGTAAAAATTAGGGATAAAAACAAAAGAATATGTACACCCGACAAGTCGAAAACCTGAAAAGGCGGCTTGGGCAAAAAAGGGTATCCATGTGGACTGAAAACCCGAAAGGGCGGTCCAGGCAAAAGTTAGGTATTTGAAGCGTATCACTTTGTCCCCATTGGATCACTTTGCGACCAAACTTCAGTATCAACTATTAAACTCAAACAGTACCGATCAATCCAGTCAGCTTCAGACAAGTAGCAAAGTGATGAGACGCTCGAAGACATAAGGGCAATAGTAGAATTGAAACTCAAGGGGATTATTACACATATCTGTTTTCTTCTCTTTGTACACTATTTTGTATAGTTTTCACTCTCACGGCGGTGTTCTCCTACTAGAACGTTAGTCTCTTTGTACAAAATGCTTGTTATAGGCAAACTTCATAAATTAATACAAATCATTTCTTTGGAAGTACAAAACTCTTTGTTTTTCTTTTTTCTGTTTTGTTTTGCAAAAAAATGTCCAATGATTTATTCATGACATATGCATTTGAACATGATTGCTATTCATAAATATTTGCATAAGAAACAGAAAGACAGTTGCTCATGACTTTAAGGAATAGGGCAAAGTCTAAAAAACCATTTTAGTCCCGATAGTTACTCCTTCCAGCAGGTACAGGGGCCGAAACAGTTTTGAGACTAAGTCGCCACTATGTGTTACCTCATGATATCAATGTTCCCCACAGAGTAAAAACAACCCAAGTTTCGATCTCTTCTTCCGCCAACAGGAATTCTCTCCTTCAGCAAAGTTCCTTCTCCAACTGTAACCTGTATTTCCAAGTTGGGCTTCATAATTTCAAACAGTTATAAAACCTCCTCCCTGTTAGAGTTTATTTCTCATACTGTGGAAGTTCATTCCCAAACAGAGTTTATTTCTCTACAACGGAAAAATCTTCCAATAAAGCGTCTCCCTCCAGAGTTATTCTCAAGCAGAGTTAATCCCCGGCAGAACATCCTCCAACAAGAAGAGGAAATCCCCAGCCAATTATATCCATTCATCATCCATAGTGGAAACAAGAATTCAGCCTCCTTATACTCTTCATCAACAGTGTGGGGTTTACTTTCCTAGACTGAGAAACATCACAATAGCATTCCATATTCATACATTATGGCATACACATACATATCACATACAGCATAATATCATTTATTTTGAGAACATCACCAATGCCTTTCATACATCATGATATTGCATATGACTAACTCTTTGCCTTTTTCAGGGAAAAGATAAAATCAATAAACACCGTCGTCCACTTATGTGACCTGGTAGTTTTCTCTAAAGCTACAGGCTATTTCAGCATCTTCCTCAGAACGACGTTCTCAGAAGACCTTCTCTGGTTAAGTCAAATCGCCACTAAGATCTCCATGATTCTTATTCCAGTTGAAGATATATTAAAACTTTTGTCTGGTTCAGTCGAATCGATCTTAAGATTCTTCTGATTGTCGTTCTAGTCAAAGTTGATTAAAGACCTTCTCTAGTTCAGTCAGATCTCCACTAAGATCTCCCTGATTCTTATTCCAGTTGAAGATATCCCTAGACTCTTGTCTGGTTCAGTCGAGTCAATCCTAAGATTCTTCTGATTGTCGGTCCAGTCAAAGTTGATTAAAGACCTTCTCTGGTTCAGTCAGATCGCCACTAAGATCTCCCTGATTCTTATTCCAGTTGAAGATATCCCAAGAATTTTGTCTGGTTCAGTCGAACCAATCCTAAGATTCTTCTGATTGTCATTCCAGTCAAAGTTGATTAAAGACCTTCTCTGGTTCAATCAGATCTCCACTAAGATCTCCCTGATTCTTATTCTAGTTGAAGATTGACCCAAGACTTTTGTATGGTTCATTTGAATCGATCCTAAGATTCTTCTGATTTCCGTTCCAGTCAAAGTTGATTAAAGACCTTCTCTGGTTTGTTCAGATCACCACTAAGATCTCCCTGATTCTTATTCCAGATGAAGATTGATCCAAGACTTTTGTCTGGTTCAATTGAATCAATCCTAAGATTCTTCTGATTGTCGTTCCAATCAAAGTTGATTAAAGACCTTCTCTGGTTCAGTAAGATCGCCACTAAAATCTCCCTGATTCTTATTCCAGTTGAAGATTGACCCAAGACTTTTGTCTGGTTCAGTTGAATCGATCCTAAGATTCTTCTGATTTTCGTTCCAGTCAAAGTTAATTGAAGACCTTTCTCTAGTTTAGTTGAATCGACCCTAAGATTCTACTGATTTCTATTCCAGTTAAAGAAACCCCAAAGCCTTGAGCACGACCAGATAACAACTTAATCTCATTCCCCCATTAAGTCGCTGTGAATACGACCAGATAGCAGTCAGCCTTATTATCCTCAGCAAGTCACTGTGAAGCCTGGATCATGACCTTATCACAGTTCACTTCTGCCTCTTCAATCAACAGATGACCCTCCAGTAGAGTAATAGACAACTGAAGCTCCTAAACTATATTTCCCAAGCAGATACCAACATTCCTCAGCGGAGTCCACCTCAATAGCATGCATAGGTTCCCACAAAGGAATATCTCATGAAATCAACATTGTTCCTGATCGCATCTTTAAGCCCATCCCCGACAACTCTCTGTGATATTCCCTGGATGGAATCTTTAAGCCCATCTCCGACGATCTCCCGTCACCTTCTCCAAATGGCTTCCGTAAGCCCATTCCCGATATTAACTACACAATCAAGTATCGTTTCAAATGGGTGCAAATTTCTGGGCACTCTAGTGTTCAATCATCTTCCACCTTCAGATCATGAAAGGATAATCACCCAATCTACATCCTCAGGTTTAATAAGATTGAACAAGGACAACTGTTGTACCCCCAAAAATTTCCCTCCTATTTTCACTCAAGACATGCCTCTAGAGGTCCTCAATTGCTCAAGGATGACCAAGAATTGACCAGACAAATTCTCCTCCTAAGGCAATGAATCTCAAATTAGGGTTTCAATTTCAAGCAAGATGTATGAGTCCAAAGGATCCCAAATGTTCTCCATTGTCCTAATATGTCCTAAAAATCATCCATGCCAAGTTTCATACCTTGCTCAATAAATTTGCTCAGTCAACTGCTAAAATGCCTAAAAATTAACTATACAAGGTCAAAAGTCAATTGTGGCCCAAATACAGTCAAACTTCAAGATTTTTGGTCAACATCAACATTTTGAAGTAATATCCATCATTTGATCAAAGGTTGATCATGATTCCTCAAGAAATGCTCCTAACTCATCAAAAGTCAAAAATGGCAAATTAGGGTTTCTATAGGAAAAGTCAACCAAACTTTGACCAAGCATAACTTTCTCATATTTTATCAGAAATTTTCCAACCAAAGCTCATTTTGAATAGAATCCAATTCCATAAAACTCCTCTTCAACCCTCCAGGTCAAGAAATGCCTCAATCAAAAGATACAAGTTCAAACATTATAGGTCCTTTCAAAAACTCAACAAAAACACCTTTTGGATCAAAGCTCCTTACATGAACATGGAAGATCCAATTGAGATGAAACCAAAAGGGTTGTTTATAGGTCATTCTAAGTTATCTAAAAAGTCAAAGAACATCCTCTTAGGGTTAAAAATGAGAGAGATATGCATAGCTAAAGTTGACCAATTTTTGGAAATGTGCACGAAGCAAATAATGACCAAACTTGAATTTTTTCCAAATGGGCCCATGTTTTCATGCTTGAAACTTGTTCCTACCTTGTCCCACGACCCCTGAGCTCACGCATACATTATTTCATTATTTTTATAATTTGTTTTGATTTTTTATTCATTAAAATCAAAATAAATCAAATAAAATAGTGAAATAATAAAAAAAATCCAAGATTTGTGTTTATGACCAGATAATGAGTCTAGAATCAGCTGGCAAACCAAATACTTCGTGCAAGGGGTGATTGGAATGAAAAGAGCATAATTTGGCCTATTTTAGAAACTTAAAATATCCATGTCAAATCAAATCTTTTCTCCATAATTCTTCAAGCTTTCATCCAGTTTTGTTAATCTAATTCACTCTCATATATATGGACAACATTTCCAGACCAAAGAGAGGAGGATTGCCGCACGAAATTGACACAAGAAACTCCAATTTTTTGACAAAAAGTGGCAATCGGATTTTTATTTACAAGGAGATTCAAAGCATTCTACAGGTTGCAATCAATTCCTGGGCATATTTGGAAGCTAACTGGATCGTTCTCACGCATCAAAGCATCCAGAACAAGCATCTACAGCATCACGGTTTTCCTCTTGTTCTTGAATTTGATTCTGATGATATACGCATTATAAATGAATTTTGAGTATGCATTCATGTATATATGATCATTTAGAACATGTTTGAATGATTAATTGCTTGTTTTGATGCGTGTATGACTAATTGCCATTGTTAGGGTTTTGAGGTTGGTTTTAGGGTTTTTCATTACAGGCAAAATTAGGCCAAAAGAACAATACCATTGTATTCACGAGATCAAACCCAGTTGATCCATGTATTTACATTAAATTTATATTGCCTGTTGTGAGTTTTGGAAATTTGCAGGTCCTTTAGTGATGATTTTGTCCGTAGGAAAACGTTTCTGGGCTAAAACGACAGCCACTAAAGAAGACGATGGTGTGGCATCTCAGGATTGGATCATTTGAATTGCACACGTTTTTGTCTTGCATACTGACCCTTTATTAAATATATTATATTCTCTTTGTTTTATATAATGAATGACAAGCTGGCTCAGATGGCAAAGGTGAAGGACTTGAGGCGTGCGCGTGTGGGAGGTAAGGGGTTCGACCCCTGCCTCCTGCATATTATTTTTCCTAAAATTTATTTCTAGATCCTATGTGTTGTTGCTTAACGTGCATACCATAAGCCTCATCATCATCACCATCAGATGTGCATGGCACCAGATCCAATGCTCCCAATAGGCAGTCCCCACCATGGACCTCCAAGAGGTAGCAACACCATATCACAATACACAAGCGAGAAGAAAGTGTTGGAGCTCACGAGGAGTAGAGCCTAAATGCATACATTGCACCAAAGGGGCAGTTGTAATCTTTTAAATCTCTTGAGGTCCTTGAAAACATTGCATCCATAAAGCATGCATCATATCATAAACAGGTTTCCCAATACAAGTCTCCTCATCTTTTTATTGTTTATTTCATTATAAGATGGTTGTTGTACCCCAAAATTTTCCCTCTCATTTCTCAAAGGATCACCCTGGACCCTCAGGTTTGTTTCCATCCAATTCCAAGCCTTGAATTAAATTTTTTTTCCAAGAAAGACATTCACAAGGGTAAAATGGTCATTTGCACACTGAAAAGTCAAACTTTGACTTTTAGATCAAAAATCAAGTTTCAAGGATCATATTTCATCAAGACATGTTGAAATATGAAGTTTATTTCATCAATAAATTCAAAAGTCAAAATTGCTTTGGAAAAGTCAAATTTTAAATACTTAGAATTTTTCTATGTGTTTAAGAAATATGACAAGCTCAGAACTTCTGACCAAAGCCATCCATACAGTTTTTGATATACATTCAAAATCCATCCTAACTTCTATAGTCAAACTATAACATACTCTCCATCAATATCCACCTCAAAGAAGTAAGAACTTTGCTCCTTGGCTGTTCCAAAATTTTTCAATCATTCATAGCCCAAGTTGAAAGTTTCCAGCCTACTGGGCACGTCAGGAAGCTGGTCAAAACATCACAAGCGGTCATATCCAAACTCCATCTCATTGAACATTTTCCATCTGCAAGGTAAGCTTCTGTTGACTCTCGTCATATTACTTAGGCATTGTTAGACTTGCATGTTCAAAATACAATGTAGACATCCTGATTCTGCTGCTGTACATATTCTGAGGTTTCATGTATTTGCCTGCCTAAGTAGGGAGAATTTCAGTTCAAAACTTTTTTGAATAAATTAGGACTCAGAATTAGGATGAGCAAATTCATGCTTGCTTCTGATTTATAGTTCTGATATCTCTTGTTTCAGAAACATTACAAAACTTTCCATAACTGTTATGTGTGCCTCTTCTGTTTTGTTGAGAAATGACTAAGTTGCAGATGTTCTAACTAGAATGGACAGGGAGACGAAGTTCTGCCAGTGGCATCAGAACTTCTAAAATCTTCTTTGTTCCCAGCGGACCCAGAACTTCTAACTTTACCTATTTCTACTAATATGATTTATGTTTTTGCAGCACGCCAGAGTCAGAACTTCTGATCTCTTTTAGTTCAGCAATACACTGATTCTATTTTCTTTTTGCTTTCTATTTTTGCTATCACTTCTATTTTCACTAATAAAAAATACCAAAAACATTTTACATTTTACATGATTTATTTTATTTCTTAAAACAAAAAGACCAAAAATATTTTCTTAAACAAAACTTATTTCTTTTCTTAAATAAAACAAGTCCATTTCACATTTTCTTGTACGTTCTTATCCATTTAATATGGTTGTAATAGTAACTTAGGATTTAATTTTATTTGCAATCCCCATTTGTAAATCTTTACACCCCATCCCCCTAATGATTGTAATAGCGTAGGATATTTACTTTCCGCACTTTTTATTGCTTTCATATATTGCTAGTAATTAGGGTGTGTATGGCAAGACATGAAATCAACAAATAGATCACCCTAATCAAGACTAAATGCATGCAATCAAACACATATTGCACACACGCACCCTTAGAGTAATCTCACTTGTTTCCCATCGAAAATTAGTCATGTTCCTCGAACATGGGCATTTTAGCAAAAGACCCTCAATAAAAGATCGTAGTCGCTCGATGACCCTCGATGTTGCCTTCGGTAAACGATCTAGTCCCTAAAATGACATTTCTAAAACATTTCATGGGTTGCCTTCTATGACTATATAAACGTCCCGCACCCATCCCTTCACATCCAACGATGGGGCTTCTTACCAAAATCAATGGTAAGATAGCAATATCTAAAGGAGGAAGAAAATAACACTTAAGACCTTTTGAGTAGGTAGATTCGCTCCTAGTTGCTCGCTTGCTCACCACAAAACATTTTACACCAACACTCTCAATTGAAATATTTTGAAAAGACAACACTTTGCATGCGTTCTTATCGAAACGAGATCCATTACAAAGAAAACCCTTTTCAAAATCACTTTCAAAAAACACAAACACCTCTTTGAACTATTTTCGAAACAAACACTTTGTACGCGTTCTTATAGAAACGAGAACCATTACAAAGACATTTTCAAAATACTTTAAAAACCCACACCACAAGCACATTCAAACAAAAGCAAGTGATCTAGCAAGTAACTAAGAGCCCATTGAAAACCATGGATGAAAAGGGTGCTAATACCTTCCCTTTTCATAATCTACCCTCCGAACTCAAGAAATAATCTCAAAGGTCTTTCCAGTGCTTTTTCACCTTTCCTTTTGGATAAAAGAAAATTCGCTGGCGACTCTTGCTAACTGCAACATTTGAGATCAAACACAAAACCTTCAATTCAGTTCTCCCATCGTATCACAAAACTGGCGACTCTGCTGGGGAAAATTCTAAAAGTGGGGTTACCTTAGGGTTAGATCACATTTACTTGCTTGCATTGTTTGAATTGTATGCTTTATATTATGGTTCTTTGTTTGGGTTTGAATCCTCTATCCGAATTTGGGATACATTATAGGTAAGTAGCAATACATTGTGGAAACTATACGGGGTATACCGGCATGGTCTAAGCAATAGCTACGTTAGTGCGACATATTTGTGAGTACCTATAGCCTTTGAGTTAATCAAAGAGAATACGGGGCCGCTTAGTGATGTCATGAAGCACTAATGAACTTTTAGAACCTTTACTTGACCAACTTGGCCTTTAGGACGTAGTGAGATGACCGGCTTTGGTGCAGTCCGAAGTTGGTAGATACTCGATACTACACTCATTGAGGTTTGGATTTTTGAGATATTTTGGATGCCATTAAAGAGGCTTGTGCTGAGACAATGCTCAAGGAAACAAATCAGTGATATTGAGATCCCTTAGAACCCAGTTACTACTTCTAGGACAGGTTGAGCCAACTAAACTTCAAGAGGGTACTTACCTATGAGACTCCATGCAAGCCTAAACCTAAGGACTTGTCTGCTTTGTGTGCATATGATTATTTGTATATAAACTTGCTTACTTTGCATACTTTGTACATAACATCATGACATCATACCATAGCATTTTCAATAACATTGAACCATAGCATTTCAAGGATCTCAAGGGTCTTTGATGCAGGGTCACGTTGAACCAGACGTATATCAAGGGGCAAGAGGATTTATTTTCCTCTAACCAAATGCCTTCAAAAATTAAGTACAACAAACTTGAGTCAAGGGATACAACCCACTTGGCATGGTGACCTTAATTCTCTTGGAAGGACATCCACCGATACAAAGTTCTCCAATAAAAGCTGTTGATCAAAGTTCAACGTCTAACTTTTTCTTGTGTTTACCCCGCGAGATCCTTAAAGACATGCATCCACATATCATGCATCATATCATGACAGGTTTCTCCCATATAGGTCTCCTTATCTTCCCGCTGTTTGTTTCAGTAAGATGGATATAGAATAGACAGTGAAAGATCTCCAAGCTCAAAACACTCAATTCCAACAAATGTTCCTGGCTATGGCTAAGGGGCAAGAGGACCTGGAGACTCTTCTTCTCAAAGACAAGAAGAAAAAGTCCAAGAAGTCAGTAGGCGTCCTAAACTTGGCAAGAAGACCTAGAGGGCCAGTCAAGAGAGCTCTAGATCTTCCAAATCCATCCAACATGGGGGATAGTCATGAAGAAGATAATAGTCTGGAGATTGATGAAGTTGAAGCTGGCTACTCTGAAGAACAATATCCTCCTGCTGTTGACAAGTACAAACAGTTGGAGGATCGCCTCAGCACTATGGAGATTCAACAGATACCTAGCTTGGATTTAGGAGACATGGGTTTGATTTTTGGAGTGGTCATCCCGCCAAAGTTCAAAATCCCTACCTTTGCCCTGTACGATGGAGTCTCTTTCCCTAAGATGCACTTAAAGTCTTATGTCCGCAAGATTCAACCATATAAAAATTGATTTGAAGCTTTGGATCCATTTCTTCCAAGAGATCCTAGTAGGGACTCAACTCGAATGGTTCTATCAATTGGAGAGTTCTCGCGTCCACACCTGGGAGGATTTAGCTTCCGCTTTCTACAAGCAGTATCAGTACAACTCTGATCTTGCACCAACTCGTGTGCAATTGCAGAACATGACAATGGGTTCCAATGAGAGTTTCAAATGATAGGCCAAAATGTGGAGAGATCTGGCTGGTAGGGTGCAACCCCCTTTAACTGACAGGGAGCTGATTGACATCTTCATGGGAACTTTGATAGGGCCTTTCTTCAAATACCTAATCGGAAGCTCCTCATCCAGGTTCACCGAGCTAATACTGACCGGCGAAAGGGTCGAAGCTGGCATCAAAAGTGGAAATATCCAAGGAGCTACACCTTCTGATGCTTAGAAAAAGCCATATAGTAGGAAGAAAGAGTTCAATGCTGTGTATGGTCAAAAGAGTCGTCATGATCAACATGTAGGGGAAATCCTGATCTCTAATACTACACTTGTTCAACAAAGACAAAGCAATAGGCGTAGGGTAAGATATCAAGAAAGGCAGTACACTAACATCAACATGCCTTTGTCTCAAGCCTTACAACATTTGCTGAAGTTGAAGCTGATCACGCCAAAGGATCCTCCTCAAAATCCCGATACCTCCTCTTCTAAGTACAATCCAAGCGTAAGATGTGCCTACCATTATGATAGTCTCGGACATGACACTACAAGCTGTTGGACTTTGTAGAACAAGATTCAATATTTGATTGACGCTAAGGAGATCGAGTTTGACCCTCCGGAGACTCCAAACATGATCACTGCTCCTATGCCAAATCATTGAGAGTGTCTTGTTCATTTTGAAATTTTCATTTGTAATTCCTCTTGCTATTCAAACAATTATCTATTAATGTCAAACTCTGTTTCATTAATGCATTGCATATGTTTATATTGAATTGATTCATTCGTTTTCATTACATTTAAACTATGCTTTATGACATTCAACTCTTGCTAAAAGTGACAAGCCTTTAGAGGGAGGATGACGAAAACAATGCCATAATCTCATACAGTATGCTTTTGAATAGACCTTGTTGACAATGTATAGGCGTTCTTTCAAATCCTAAACAGTGGATTTATAAGGAAGATAATCCCTAGTCAACCCCTTTGAGCCAAAGAAGTAGAAGTTTTCTTTCTTACACAAATTGAAACCTTTAATCAAAAGGTGGGGCAGGGTAGTCTCTCAGTTAATTCAAATGCGCGTTTATCTGCAAACTCTCATCTCGTAATACAACGAATGACATCAAAAACATTCCTTCCAAACCAAAAGATGGTGACTTATTCCCTATCAAATAGGAAGTCACTATCTCTCAAAAGAAAAGCCCACTGAGTCAAAACCTACAAAAGAGACTTAAAGAAAACTGGGGCATCCCGCTGACTGTAATCTCAAAAACAAGAACAGTCAGATAAAAATCAGGGATGATAAATCAAAAGAAATAGGTCACTACAAATCCTCAACAACATGAAAAATGTTGCAAAAATCACTGCCTTCCGACAAACTTAACTTGTTTGAACCATCACTAAATCGCCATTCCAGACTCAATTGGAGTTCAAACACACAATTAACTGAGTTTAGGACTGAAGAACATCACGAAGAACGGGTGGGTACAAATACACTTTGAGCCTTTATCCTTTGTTTCTTAAACCGTGAACCAAGCCACATTACAACCCTTCAAAAGTCCTAATTGAAGCATGGGTTAGTTCGAAATCATATTGTTACAAAAGGTATCCTGACTCTTGTAGGGCTTTACTCTAAATCCTGAGTTGAATTTTTCTTACAAAATTTCTTTACTTGCTAAAATGCATTTTCAAAAATTTCAAGAAAAACATAAACTTTGCATTACTTGAATATCACTGTTTGCATATGGCTATTTGTTTGACAGCGGAGAAATTCACACAATGAATATCTAGTGAACGAAAGCTCTCTCAGTGAACAAAATCACTTCAATTGGGATGACATTTCCAATGACAAACCTCTCATGATCAAGGAGGCATGACATGTCACTATCCCAACACACCTAGGGAAGTCCAGTAAGGATTCAAAGAAATCTCTCACGAAGTACAGAATAACCAAGGGCGAGTCTCCATCTCCTTTACTTGGGGCATTGAACGCCAATCCCGACAAAGGGTTACGTAAAGTCAAACATTTCCTAGCAGTGCCACAAACACTCGTTACTAGGGGCAGTGACAAATCTCCCCAAAATCCTTCTCATAGGATGATTCCCCAGCCATATTTTCAATCTATGAAAACCTCTTCCCAACTGAGTCGACTTCAAGAATCCTCGAGGATTTCTGCCAGTGAAGTCACCGCCTCTCCAACAGACTGAGCAACAGGGTTTATTTCCCCAACAAATGGCAGGATTCCCCAGCTTGAGGTGGCCTCCCCGACTACTACAAATCAAAGGAACACAACTCCTCTTCCCCCATAGACTACTCTACAATCCCCAACAAGTTACTGTGAAGCCTGGACCCGACCAGATATCAGTTCAAATTCGTTCATCAAGAGATAACTCTCAGTAGAGCAATAGGAAACCGAGACTCCTAATCTCTTTTCCCCAATCAGGAATCAATACTCTCTAACATAGTATTCTCAAACAAAGTCAATATTCCCTAAGGGACTTCTGCTCAACAAAACAGGAATCCTCAGTGGAAACATTCTAGGAAAAGTTTGAAGACACACCTACTCTTCAACAGCAGTCCAAGATTTAATGACTCCCCAACACTTGTAAAGGACTTATTTTCCAAGACAAAATTACATTTCAACAACATGCATAGCATATGCATACAAAATACACATATCTTATTTATTTTAAGAACATCATTACGCAATGCATACATCATGTCATTGGATACAACTAACTCTTTATCTTTTCAGGAAAGATCACTCAACAGATAAAGGTCATCATATTGCTGAGGTAGTAATCATCGAAGATTCCTTCCTCATCCTGCTGAGGTAGTAATCGTCCAAGATTCCTTCATCATCCTGTTGAGGTAGTAATCGTCCAAGATTCCTTCATCATTCTACTAAGGTAGTAAGCGTCCAACATTCATTCATCATCATGCTGAGGTAGTAATCGTCCCTGATTCCTTCATCATCCTGCTGAGGTAGTAATCGTCCAAGATTCCTTCATCATCTTGCTGAGGTAGTAATTGTCCAAGATTCCTTCATCATCCTGCTGAGGTAGTAATCGTCCAATATTCCTTCATCATCCTACTGAGGTAGTAATCGTCCCAGATTCCTTCATTATCCTGCTGAGGTAGTAATCGTCCAAGATTCCTTCATCATCCTGCTGATGTAGTAATCGTCCAAGATACCTTCATCATCCTGTTGAGGTAGTAATCGTCCCAGATTCCTTCATCATCCTGTTGAGGTAGTAGTCATCCAAGATTCCTTCATCATCCTGCTGAGGTAGTAATCATCTAAGATTCCTTCATCATCCTGCTGAGGTAGTAATCGTCTCAGATTCCTTCATCATCCTGCTGGGGTAGTAGTCGTCCCAGATTCCTTCATCATCATGCTGAGGTAGTAGTCGTCCAAGATTCCTTTATCATCCTGCTGAGGTAGCAATCGTCCCAGATTCCTTCATCATCCTGTTAAGGTAGTAATCGTCCCAGATTCCTTCATCATCCTGCTGAGGTAGTAATCGTCCAAGATTCCTTCATCATCCTGTTAAGGTAGTAATCTTCCAAGATTCCTCCATCATCGTGCTAAGGTAGTAATCATCCAAGATTCCTTCATCGTCCTACTGAGGTAGTAATCGGCCCAAATTCCTTCATCATCCTGCTGAGGTAGTAATCGTCCCAGATTCCTTCATCATCCTGCTGAGGTAGTAATCGTCCCAGATTCCTTCATCATCCTGCTGAGGTTGTAATCGTCCAAGATTCCTTCATCATTCTGCTGAGGTAGTAATCGTCCAAGATTCCTTCATTATCCTGCTGAGGTAGTAATCGTCCAATATTCCTTCACCATCCCCCTGAGGTAGTAATCCTCACAGATTCCTTCATCATTATGATGAGGTAGTAATCGTCCCAGATTCCTTCATCATCCTGCTGAGGTATTAATTGTCCAATATTCCTTCATCATCTTTTTGGAGTAGTAATCGTCAAAGATTCCTTCAACACTCATTCAAATACAGTCCAGATACGATCCAGATGCGAATGTCATTCTGTCACTCAAATACAGTCCAAATACAATCACCTTCGGATGGCATCTTTAAGCCCATCTCCAACAACTCTCCATCATTCCTCCAAATGGCATATATAAGCCCATTCATAATTCATCATCGAGTGCAAATTTCTAGGTACTCTAGTGTTCAATCATCTTCCACCTACCAATCACGACTGGCAGATTTGCCAATCTAACTCTTCAGGTGCAAGAAGATTGAACAGGGGTAGTTGTTGTACCCCAAAATTTTCCCTCTCATTTCTCAAAGGTTCACCTTGGACCCTCAGGTTTGTTTCCATCTAATTCCAAGCCTTGTATTAAAAAAATTTCTAAGAAAGTCATTCACAAGGGTAAAATGGTCATTTGCACACTAAAAAGTCAAACTTTGACTTTTAAATCAAAAATCAAGTTTGAAGGATCATATTTCATCAAGACATGTTAAAATATGAAGTTGTTTTCATCAAGAAATTCAAAAGTCAAAATTGCTTTGGAAAAGTCAAAATTCTAAATACTTAGAATTTTTCTAAGTGTTTAAGAAATATGACAAGCTCAAAACTTCTGATCAGATTAT
Organism: Vicia faba; assembly: GCA_948472305.1. Taxonomy (NCBI): domain Eukaryota; kingdom Viridiplantae; phylum Streptophyta; class Magnoliopsida; order Fabales; family Fabaceae; genus Vicia; species Vicia faba. The sequence continues at coordinate 815,076,903 of OX451741.1, read as the reverse complement.
CACCATGATGCAAGCTGATTCTAGAAGAACTTCTAACACAAGAGCTGTAGACTTCAACAAGATCTGAAACATTGCAGAATGGAACTTCTCCTAGAAATGCTGGGATTTCAAGTTATAAATGTCCAAAGACACGTCTATGAAACTGAAGCACTCAGCAAATTCTGGACACTTTCAAGACAGAGTTTGGTTAGGACTTTTGGGCGAGTTTTCACATAGGTTGTGTTAGAAGTTGCAAGAGCAATTCAAAGAAGGTTTACAAAGCGTGTTGCAAGTTTCCTGGAAAGTCTGAGAGCTCCTTCAGAACATGCTAGAGCAAGGAGATACAAAGATCAGAAGTTGGATGTCTATTCTAAGTTATGCTGAAGCTGAACTTCTGATCCAGAATTAAGCAATGATGCAGAATCTCACATTGCAAGATTTTTTGTTTGATCAATCTCATCATCATTTAATACTCATAACCACTCTTGGGTCTTTGTCCAAAGGATTTCCCCACGCGTGGCATAGAAGTACCATTATTGTCTTGGAAAAGCAAACTTTTGTACAAGAGGGTGTTAGGCCCATGCGTTTCTTTTTCTTTTGAGGTTACCTTTCCTTAATTCCTGCTTACAAATCCGGTGTAGGCATGGCTAAAGCTGTTAACCACCATACATATTTGAACTTGCTTCAAGAACAAGTCAGCGCCTAGCATACGAGGGTTGTACCCTTGACCTCTCCAAGCTACTGAACCTTTGCCTATAAATTGAACTTCATTGGAAACTGTAAAAGGTGTCGGAAATTTGATAAAGAAAAAGCCTTGAACCCCTGCTAAAATTCCAATAGTCCAAAACTGCAAACACAAAAATACAAAACCTGTTAGCTTTTGATTCTTGCATTCAGACTCCATTTTTCCTCAAGTGTTTCTTGACCAAAGTCATCCATACAGTTTTTGATATACATTCAGAAGCCATCCTAACTTCTATAGTCTAACTTTAACATACTCTCCATCAATATCCACCTCAAAGAAGTCAGAACTTTGCTCCTTGGCTGTTCCAGAATTTTCCAATCATTCATAACCCAAGTTAAAAGTTTCCAGCCTGCTGGGCACGTGAGGAAGCTGGTCAGAACATCACAAGCGGTCAGAGCCATACTCCAGCTCACAACATATTTTCCAGCTGCAAGGTAAGCTTCTGCTGACTCTCGTCATATTACTTAGGCATTGTTAGACTTGCATGTTCAAAATACAATGCAGACATCCTGATTCTGATGTTGTACATATTCTGAGGTTTCATGTATTTGCCTGCCTAAGTAGGGAGAATTTCAGTTTATAACTTTTTTGAATAAATTAGGACTCAGAATTAGGATGAGCAAATTCATGCTTGCTTCTGATTTATAGTTATGATATCTCTTGTTTCTCAAACATTACGAAACTTTCCATAACTGCTATGTGCGCCTCTTCTGTTTTTGTTAAGAAATGACTAAGTTGCATATGTTCTGACTAGCATGGAGAGGGAGACGAAGTTCTTCTAGTGGCATCAGAACTTCTGAAATCTTCTTTGTTCCCAGAGGACCCAGAACTTCTGACTTTACCTATTTCTACTAATATGATTTCTCTTTTTGCAGCACGCCAAAGTCAGAACTTCTGATCTCTTTTAGTTCAGCAATACGCTGATTCTATTTTATTTTTCCTTACTATTTTTGCTATCACTTCTATTTTCACTAATAAAAAACACCAAAAACATTTTACATTTTACTTGCTTTAGTTTATTTCTTAAAACAAAAAGATCAAAAATATTTTCTTAAACAAAACTTATTTTTTTCTTACACAAAACAAGTCCATTTCAAATTTTCTTGTACGTTCTTATCCATTCAATATGGTTGTAATAGTAACTTAGGATTTAATTTTATTTGCATTCCCCATTTATAAGTCTGTACACCCCACCCCCCTAATGATTGTAATAGCATAGGATATTTACTTTTCGCACTTTTTATTGCTTTCATATATAGCTAGTAATTAGGGTGTGTATGGCAAGACATGAAATCAATAAATAGATCACCCTAATCAAGACTAAATGCATGCAATCAAACACACTTTGCACACACACACCCTTAGAGTAATCTCACTTGTTTCCTATCGGAAATTAGTCATATCCCTTGAACATGGGCGTTTTAGAAAAAGACCCTCGATAAAAGATCGTAGTCCCTCGATGACCCTCGATGTTGCCTTCGGTAAACGATCTAGTCCCTAAAACCATATTGCTAAAACGTTCCATGTGTTTCCTTCTATGACTATATAAACTTCCGGCACCCGTCCCTTCACATCCAACGATGGGGCTTCTTACCAAAATCAATGGTAAGATAAAAATATCTAAAGGAGGAAGAAAAGAACACTTAAGACCTTTTGAGTAGGTAGATTCGCTCCTAGTTGCTCGCTTGCTCACAACAAAACATTTTTACACCAACACTCTCATTTGAAATATTTTCAAAATACAACACTTTGTACGCGTTCTTTTAGAAACGAGAGCCATTACAAAGAAAACCCTTTTCAAAATCACTTTCAAAAAACACAAACACCTCTTTGAACTATTTCCGAAACAAACACTTTGTACGCGTTCTTATAGAAAAGAGAACCATTACAAAGTCATTTTCAAGATACTTTCAAAATCCACACCACAAGCACATTCAAACAAAAGCAAGTGATCTATAAAGTAACTAAGAACCCATGGAAAACTATGGATGAAAAGAGTGCTAATACCTTCCCTTTTCATAATCTACCCCCCGAACTTAAGAAATAATATCAAAGGTCTTTCCTGTGCTTTTTCACCTTTCCTTTTGGATAAAAGATAAGTCGGTGGCGACTCTTGCTAACAGCAACATTTGCGATCAAACGCAAAATCTTCAAGTCAGTTCTCCCACCGTATCACAATGGCTCTAGAGTAAATTGTCAAAAATCTGCAAACTCAACATGCATAGTTCCAAGAGACTCTCCTCAACCTAGCTAAAGCCCGACAAGAGATGATGGCACTCCTTGCCATCAAGAAGAAGACCAAGAAGAGGGTTTTTATTCTCAAAATGGTAAGAAGGTTCAAGGGGCCCGCCCGACTGGCTCAAATAGAAGAGGCGTCTTCCGAGGAAGAAGACAATCAAGAAGAGGAAGTTAGAAGCACCATAGCTGGGGGTGGAAATAACCAGATTACTGAGGACGAAGACTATTCCAAAGAGCAGTATCCATCGGCGGATGAGAAGTACAAACAACTAGAAGACTGACTTAAGGCTGTAGAGATCCAAGTAGTGTCTGGTTTGGACTTTGGATATTTAGGTATGGTCCCTGGGGTGGTATTCCCCCGTAGGTTCAAGATCCAGGTCTTCGCCAAGTATGATGGGGTCTCCTGTCCAAAGATGCATATGGGGTCTTATGTCCGAAAAATTCAACCACACACCGCCGATAGGAAGTTATGGATACACTTCTTCCAAGAAAGCTTATTTGGGACACAGTTAGAGTGGTTCTATCAACTAGAGGGGACTAATATCCACACACGGGAGGATCTGGATGCTGCTTTCTACATACAATACCAATACAATGCTGATCTTGCACCAACTCGCATGCAATTACAAAATATGACAATGGGTTCAAATGAAGGCTTTAAGGAGTATGCTAAAAAATGGAGGGACCTGGCTGGAAGGGTGGAACCCCCGTTGACTGACAGAGAATTAGTAGACATGTTTATGGGTACCTTGGCGGGTCAATTCTTTAATTTGTTAATTGGGAGTTCTTCATTAGGGTTTACTGAGTTGATTATGACTGGTGAACGAGTTGAAAGTGGAATCAAAAGCGGAAAGATCCCCATGGCCTCAACCTTTACTACTGTAAATAAACCATTTGTTGGTAAGAAGGAAACTAATGTTGTTTATGGAAAAAGGAGTCGTATCAAGAACGATCGTCACCACTCAGTAGGAGCTGTATTGATTTCAAATCCAACCCCAGTTCAACAACCATAACAATCAAACAATCAACAAAGGCCTGAAATCTCAAGGAGGCAATTTACTAGAATCAACATGCCACTGTCTCAACCTTTACAACATATGTTGAAGGCAGATTTGGTAACACTACGAGACCCTCCTCCAAATCCTAATACTACCTCTCCCAAATATAATTCGAACGTGAAATGCGCCTATCATTCAAATAGTCCCGGCCATGACACCAACAATTGTTGGCCGTTGAAGAACAAGATACAATATTTGATTGATAACGAGGTGATCGAGTTTGACCCCCCACAAACCCCTAATGTCATTATTGCTCCCATGGCCAGTCATGGTGAAGGTGTCAATGCTATTGACGATGCCTCCTTTGTCTGCACCATTAATGAGTTGACTACTCCATTATTGACCGTTAAGAAGAATCTGCTGAGAGTCGGTTTATCTCCTGGCTGCCTTGAAAATTGTTACCATTGTGCTTCCCAAACCAATGGTTGTATGTGGCTGAAGAAAGGTATTCAACGCCGGATTGATAGCCATGAAATTTTGTTCGAGAAAACTCTGTCTGTGAAGAGTTTGCCTGAAAGTACTTTCCTAAAGTTGAGACTTGAAGATATTTCCATAATCACCATTTCCAATAATCCTATTAGGATCACCTATAAAGGTCTTATAAGGATTCCTGCTGAGCCAAGAGTAGCTCCCCTAATTATCACTATACAGGGGCCAGTCCCTTATTCATTTGACAAAGAAGTACCTTGGAACTATGGGGAAGACGTTTATTATCATGGTGTCAAGCAAGAGCCATGGATTAATGAAAATGAAGAGCATGAAATTACAAACATTGTCGGAACTAGTAAGGTCACTAGGACAGGAATGGTCTTCTCTCCGGAGATCTCTCCTCCAACAACTACTACAACACATGTTCGCATTCCTGCTACTAGACCAACTGCTGATACCTGAGGTAAAGAGAAAGTTGTTGAGCTTGCCCTGAAAGAGATACCCTCAAAAGAAGTGACAATTAAAGACCCATCTAGACAAGAGATGGAATAAATTTTGAAGATCATTCGAAAAAGTGATTTCAAAATAGTGGAACAATTGAGGCAGACACCCTCAAAAAGATATCGATGTTGTCCTTGTTGTTATGCTCTGATGCACATGCCCAAGCTTTGCTGAAATTCTTGAAGAATACCCATGTACCACAAGAGACCATTGCTGATCAATTTGAGAATTGTGTCGCAATACTAACTGCTAACAATGGCTTGGGATTTTCTGATGTAGATTTAACTCTAGAGGGGAAGAATTACAACAAATCTCTCAGCATCTCTATTGAATGCAAAGGCACCACTCTGGAGCATGTGTTGGTAGATATTGGATCCTCCCTTAATGTTTTACCTAAAGGTGATTTGGATTGACTATATTGTGAGGGTTGGTGCTGAAACCTAGCGATATTATGGTAAGAGCCTTCGATGGGTCAAAGAGGATGGTCCATGGAGAGGTTGATCTCCCGATCAAGGTAGGATCTCAAGTTTTCAATTCAACTTTTTATGTAACGAATATCCGCTTGGCCTATTATTGCTTGCTCAGATGCCCATGGATTCACTGGACAAGTGCGGTTACCTCTATATTACATCAAATGCTGAAATACCCAGTGAAAAGGAAGGTTGTCAGTCTGTGGAGAGGAAGAATATATGGTCAGTCATTTGAATTATTTCAAATACGTTGATATGGATAGAGAATTCATTGAAACCCCCCCAATGGTTGTTGTTGCTACTCCCGCTACTCCTGAAATCTCTAAAGGCACACCAAGAATGGCCTCTCTGAAGGATGTTAGGGTTGTTATAGAAGATGAGGGTTGCATTATCCGGGGAAAACTTCCTGACAACTCCTACAAATCTGACAAATTTGGGTTGGGTTTTACTTCAAAGGTTCAGCAAAAGGTTCGACGTGCTCGTGCTGGTGGACCACCTTTCTGTATTAGCAATAAAGAAGTCAATGAACTAGAAGACATTGATAGTTATGGCAACTTGGATGAATGGATATTCCAAACTGCTGACGGTGGGCTCAACAACTAGAAGGCCAAAGATTTCATCTCAATCTCATTTAACCAGGAGTAATGGCTATTTCCTGTTTTTATTTCTTTAAGAACTCTGTCTGTATAATTTCCTTCAAAACAATGACTTTAAACCATGTGCCTTGCCCGAGGCACAATGGTCCATTTGGTAAGGGTTTGTCAATTCATATATCATATCCTCATTTAATGAAAATATTGGACAATTTTGCATTCAAATTTTGTGCTCTTTGTCTTTCTTTTACTTTAATGCATTTTCAAATAGCCATATAACCTTACATGCACACACACACATTTGCAGATCCATATCAACTTCGGGTCTCATTGATAACAATTATGCTATTTCCATATATTGTACCCCAAAATTTTCCCTCTCATTTTATCAAGATTTTCCTCACAAGACTCTTTGGACTCAAGACCAGATTAGAGTTTGCTCTACTTAAGACATCTCCTTGCACTGATGACCTGAAATTAGGGTTTGAGTTTGCACAAGAATTTTTGGACTTCCAATTCTCAATGTGACTTTCATACTTCATGTTGTAATTCTAAGATTGCTCATACCAAGTTTCAAGCTTTGAATCAAATTTTTGCCCAGTCAATTGGGCAGTTGACCTAAAAATCAGTTGTATTGGGGATAAAGTCAATTGTGGCCAATTTACAGTCAAACCTCATAATTTTTGATCCACAACAACATTATAGACTCATATGAACCATTTGACCAAGTTTGGACCACAACTCCTCAAGAAATTTGATCAGATCATCAAAAGGGCAAAATGGTCATTTTTAGGGTTTTGACTGTAGAAGGGCAATTTCTGATTTTTAACTTAGCCAATGGCAAATTGGGTTCAAACATAGCTTCAAGGACTCAATGGCATCATCTTGACCTAATCACAAGGTTCAAAAGATCTCAAATGCATTGGATTGACAGATGAATTTTCCACTCAACTGATCAAAATCAACTGTACACTGAAAAGTCAAACTTTGACTTTTTGGTCAAAATCAAGTGTCAAGGGTCATTTTTCATCAAGATGTGTCAAAACATGAAACTTGTTGACCAAGAAACCTAATTTTCAAAATTAGGGTTTAAAATGGAAAATTTTCATAACTTGGAATTTTTCTAAGTTATGAAAATTTCTTATTTTTTCCTAACTTTGCCCAACTTTTTCACCATGATGCAATTGGATTCAAACAAAACTTCCAACATGAAAGCTGTAGTACTCCACAAAATATACAACTTTTATTCACAAAGTTTTCCCAAAAGATGCTTGGATCTCAAGTTATGATTTTGTGAATCAGAATCCATGAAACTTTTAACTTAGTGAAAGTTTGCCCTAGTTTAGGCAGGATTCTGACCTATCTTCATGGCCACTTTTCACCTAGTTCCAAGTGGAATCTCAAAATTCATTTCAAAGATGGATTGTAGAGAATTTTACAAGCTTTCTAAAATGTCGACCAACTCTCCAAGATCATTTGTGGTTAGGGAGAATCGAAGGATTGAAAATGGCAAATTATCACTCTTGGCCAAGGCATTTTGCAAATTGATACAACTTGCAAATCTGTCCAAACCTTGCTTGTACTTGGTTTACAGGTTCTAATCTTTTCTACACTCATAAATTAAATGAAAACACATTGGATTAAGGCTTTGTTCTGAGCTTTAGAACATTACACATTGAATTAATCCATTTTTGGCAAAAAGATAACAATGCCATTTCCATAAAGCACACTTTATGCAATTTTGTTTTCCTTGAGCCTTGAACCAAAGCTTTTGCAGCAAACAAAGTCCATGAATATCAGGAAATTGGTACCAACTATGTGCAGGCCTTGAGATAGCAAGTACAACCTTGGCATTGTCACTTCTCACCTTTTACTTCAAAAACAAGCAAGTGTGCAAAAACTCCACAACTTTGGTATCTGATAAAACCAAGCTTTGTAAACATTTCAAACAACTTCAGCATATCACACCAAGCCTAGAACACAATTCCATAAGCTCTCAAACACCCAAATACACAAAAACTCCATTTTCTGCCCAAAACAGGGCAAGCCAAGCAGAACTAAAGCCATCTTCACATTGCCTCGTGCGTTTTGTCCCAAACCACTTCAAACACTTTCCAAATAGTACACCTAGACTATCCAAGCACCTGTCCAGCCACTGTAACTCCATTTTCACACTTCACCATTTTTAAATTCTGAGTTTGCAGGTTGAGTTCTATAGGGAGATTCAAACCATTTCAAAGCAAGCTAAGCATTGGGAAAGGTTAAGGGAACATAAAGCAAGCTCAAAAGTCCTTCAGGCCTCACTAAAAGTTGCTACATTGCCATACTCGAGCTTGACTGAAACATGTAATTTTCAAACTTCTATCTCCTTATTTAGGAATCATTAGGCTTAGGTTTGTGAAACAAAAATGTAGCCCTTAATGTCCTTGAACTGTACATATGCATAGAATTCATTTATGTTAGCTGAGCTAGGAGAATTTGGATGTTGAAGTTGCTGAATTTTTTAGGTTAGAAATTGGGGGTGATAAAATTCTCCCTGGTTTCTTAGAGTTAGATCAAGTTTTTTATATGGTTAGAATCGTGTGATGATGAGCTATAACTTTCATGTTGCAAGTTTTTTGTTTTTAAGCACGTATGCAGGAGTTACCAGTTTGAACAAGGAGCGCGCATTTTTTTTGTCTCAAGGACAGGGATGAAGCTGGAACGTGGGCTGGGCTTGTTTGCTTTTGCTTTTGACACCCCCTAGCTTACTATTTGCACCCCCTGGCCCATTTTCCTTATTTGTGCATATTTTTCATTTCTTTTTTATTTTCTGACTTTATTATTTTTTCTTGAACATTTAAAATCACAAAAATTATTTTCTTTATTTTTGACATTTTATCATATTTTTATTTTATTTTTATTTGCATAATAAATAATTATTAGGTTAATATTACTTTATTTTTTTAATTAAAATTTGTAAATAATATTGAAATACTTAAATATTTTATTTTTATTATTTATACACTTAAAATAATATTTTCTCACACAATTTATTTTTTAACATTTTTTGTATGTATTTTATTTATTTTCTTGTACATAAAAAATGAATAAATAAATAGTATTAGAATGTATTTTCTATTAAACCAAAACTAGGGTTTTCACCCTTTCCAAAAATAATCATATTATTTTCCTTTTTTTAAGACATTAAATAATCTCATTTTTTTATATACATAAAATAAATACAAAAATATTTTGCATATTTATATTTAATTATCCATTTAAATATTTTCTTATTCATTTATTTGTACAAATAAATTCGATATGGTTGTAATAGTCTTAGGGTTTTATTTTTTGTGCAAATATCCCCCTATTCAAACTTGTATCCCCCTTCCCATATCAATGTTGTAATAGTCTTAGATTTACTTTTACGCACTTTATTGCTTTCAAATATGCATGATAGTAAGATTAGGGTTTGTATGCAAAAGACCAAAATCAAACAAATAGCATGACTAAACACAAGATAAAAATGCATGAAAAAAGACAACACAATGCACACAAGCACCCCTAGGGTTTCACCCACTATGTTTCCTTAAAACATGGCCATGGTATGCATGCTAGGTATCTTGGAAAAACAAAACAAAACAAAAGATCATAGTCCCTCGATGACGCTATCTTGGTTGCCTAAACAAAAATGATTTAGTCCCTCAAAAAACTTGCTAAGATACTTGGCAACATTGTTATCATGGTCATACAATGACCCACGCCCGTCCCGTTTAACATCCAAATACAAGGTTGTTTAACAAATACAATGGTAAAACAACAATGTCAAAAGGGTTAAAAATATGTAGGAAAGATCTTTGAGTAGGGTAGACAACTCCTAGTTACTTGATCAATTTGCAAACATCCTTGCTAATTTCAAAAACACACACAATTTCAAAACATTTCCCAAAATAAATTTTCAAACATTGAAACATTTTTCAGAAGACAAACACCTTTGTATACATTCAAACAAGAATCATTACAAAGGTTGCCTAGACAAATGCCTCTTTTCAAAATACTTTCAAAACCACACACAAAAGCACCATTTCAAACAATTAGAAAAGCAAAGCAAGTGATCTAAACAAGTAACTAAGAACCCATGGATAACCATGGATGAAAAGGGTGCTAGCACCTTCCCTTTTCATAATCTACTCCCCGAACCCAAGAAAACATCTCAAAGGTCTTTCCTGTGCTTTTTGACCTTTCCTTTGGATAAAATAAAAAGTCGGTGGTGACTCTTACTAAACTGAAACATTTGCGAATACAAACACAAAACCTCAAGTCAGTTCTCCCACTATATCACACTATCTATGACTTCGAGAATCCAATCTATCAAGTTGAAAATGAAGGTGAAAAAGATTGTGAGATACTTGGAGAACTGACCAAACTCCTGATACAAGAGGAAAAGGCCATCAAACTGTACAAAGAACCGGTTGAAGTGATAAACTTGGGTACAAAGACAGATAAGAAAGAAGTCAAGATCGGCACCAACTTGGAAGACAGTGTCAAGAGAAGATTGGTTCAGATGTTGCATAAATATGTTGAGGTCTTAGCTTGGTCATACGAATACATGCCAGGGCTCGACACTGATATCGTGGTTCATCGTCTGCCAATGAAAGAAGGTTGTTCTTCATTCAAACAAAAAGTTTGTCACATGCAACCTGATATGTCCGAGAAGATCAAGGCTGAGGTAATGAAACAATTCAATGCAGGTTTCTTTGCAGTAACTTCGTATCCCCAATGGGTTTCTAATGTTGTTCTAATGCCGAAGAAAGACGGTAAGATCCGTATGTGTGTAGACTACAAGGATTTAAATAGGGAAAGCCCCAAAGACGACTTCCCACTACCATATATTGATGTCTTAGTTGACAAAACTGCTCAACACAACGTGTTTTCCTTGATGGATGGCTTCTCGGGTTACAACCAAATCAAAATGGCGCCCAAAGACATGGAGAAGACTACTTTTGTCACACAGAGGGGCACCTTCTGTTATAAAGTCATGCCTTTTGGGCCGAAGAATGCAGGCACAACTTATCAACGGGCTATGGTGGCTTTATTTCATGATATGATTCATCATGAGATAGAAGTCTATGTTGATGACATCATAGCAAGATCACCTTGATCATCTGCACAAGCTGTTTGAAAGTTTGAAGAAGTACAAGCTGAGGTTGAATCCCAACAAATGCATCTTCGGGGTAAGGTCTGGAAAGCTCCTAGGTTTTATCGTCAATGGCAAAGGTATTGAAGTCGATCCTTCAAAAGTCAAAGAAATCTAAAAAATTCCAGCTCCTCGTACTGAGAAGGAGGTTAGAGGTTTTCTAGGATGACTCAATTACATTTCCCGATTCATCTCTCACCTGACTGTTACTTGTGAACCACTCTTCGAGCCGCTGAAGAAAGATCAAGTGGTAAGATGGAATGACGACTGCCAAATAGGTTTTGAGAAGATCAAGGAATATTTGCAAGAACCACTAATTTTGATGCAACCAGTTGAAGGAAGACCTTTGATCATGTACTTAACTGTTTTAGAGGATTCAATGGGGTGTGTGATGGGGTAACATGAAGAGTCTGGTCGAAAAGAGCATGCAATATACTACCTTAGCAAAAAATTTACCGACTGTGAAATAAGATATTCACTGCTCGAGAAAACTTGTTGTGCTTTGGCATGGGCTGCTCGTCGGTTAAGACAGTATATGTTGACTCATACCACTCTATTGATCTCTAAGATGGATCCCATCAAGTACATCTTCGAGAATCCAGCTCTTGCTGGAAGGATAACTCGATGGCAAATGATCTTAACTGAATATGATATCGAGTACACTACACAAAAATAAATAAAAGGAAGTGTATTGGCGGATCATTTAGTGCATCAAGCTGTAGATGACTACCAATATATGAACTTTGAATTCCCGAATGAGAATATAATGCTCATTATAGATTGTGAAAAGCCTGGACCATATGAAGGACCTGAGCAAGGATTCCGATGGACTATGGTTTTTGATGGAGCTTCCAACGCACTAGGTAACCGAACTGGTGTTGTGATCATTTCTCCTGAAGGTTTTGATACTCCTTTCATTGTCAGACTCTGCTTTGACTGTACCAACAATATGGCCGAATACGAAGCGTGGATCCTGGGTCTTAAAGTTGCTATTGACCTAAGAATCAAATTCCAAGTGTATATGGAGACTCAGCTTTGGTCATCAGTCAAGTTAAAGGAGAGTGGGATACAAAACATCCAAATCTTATCCCTTATAAAGAGCTTGTGCTAACCTTGATCCCATACTTTGAAGAGGTTAATTTTGAGCATATTTCGAGTGAAGAAAGTCAGTTGGAAGATGATTTAGCTATCATGTCTTCTATGTTCATGGTCAGATGGGACAATGAAGCTCCCAATATTACTATCGAAAGATTTGATGATCCAACACACTGCTATGAGATTGACACTGATGGTGTAGAGGATAAGCCTTGGTTTCATGAGGTGAAAAGATATCTCGAAGCTTAAGAGTATCCTGAAGGGGCATCAGTCAACAACAAAAAATTCTTATGGAAGTTCTCGGCCAAGTTCTTTCTGGGAAATGGGATCTTATACAAGCGCAACCATGATTCAATGCTGCTCTATTATATGGACAAGATGGAAGCCGAGAAGATCATGGAGGATATGTATGAAGGTATCTTTGGTACCCATTCTAGAGGACATACTATGGCCAATAGGATTCTAAGAGCTGGTTATTATTAGTCGACTATGGAAACCGATTGTCATCACCACTCAAGGACTTGCCATAATTTCCAAATTTATGCTGATAAGGTCCATGTGCCTCCAATTCCTTTGAACGTCATGACTGCTCCTTGGCCATTTGAAATGTGGGGCATTCACATGATCAGAGAAATCAAACCTACTTCCTCTAATGGACATCGTTTCATTCTTGTCGCCATCGACTACTTTACCAAGTGGGTTTAAGCAGCTTCATTTGTCTCAGTTACCAAGAACATCGTAGCCCAGTTCATCAAACATAACCTCATCTGTCGGTATGACATCCATGATAGGATCATCACCGACAATGGCACCAACCTTAACAATGCCATGATCACTGAACTTTGTATGTAGTTCAAGATCAAACATCACAACTCTTCTCCATATAGACCTAAGATGAATGGCGCAGTGGAAGATGCTAACAAGAATATAAAGAAGATTGCGCAAAAAATGGTGGTGACCTATAAAGACTACCATGAGATGCTACCATTTTCTCTTCATGGCTACTGTACTTCAGCACGAACATGAACTGGGACAACCCCTTTCTCTTTGGTCTATGGCATGGAAGTTGTCCTGCCTGTCGAAGCTTAGATTCATTCTCTAAGGATTATGAAAGAAGTAGACCTAGACGGAGACGAATAGATTCAGATAAGGTTGGATCAGCTGAATTTGATTGACAAGAAGAGGCTGGCTACTACCTGTCATGGTCAGATTTACCAGAAGCGCGTGATAAAAGCTTTCAATAAAACGATCAAGCATCGAGTATATCAGGCTGGTAACTTGGTAATAAAGTGCATCATTCTTCCACAAGGAGATCCCAGGGGAAAATGGACTCCCACTTATGAAGGGCCATTTGTTGTCAAGAAAGTATTCTCGGGCGGCGCTATGATGTTAACCACTATGGATGGTGAAAATTTCCTGCACCCTGTGAATGCGGACATAGTCAAAAAATACTACGCATAAAAGCGACCCGCTAGGTTGACACACCTAGGCAAAAATAAGGGCATCCTGGTAAACCAAAATGGTTCGGGAAAAAATAAGGGATATATATAAAAAATTATACACCCGGCAAGTCGAAAACCTAAAAGGGCGGCTTGGGTAAAAAAGGGTATCCTGGTGGACTAAAAACCTGAAAGGGCGGTCCAGGCAAAAATATATATTCGTACGACTATGTCCCGTTGGATCACTTACATGCAAGCTTTATTACCAAAGTCGAAAATTCAAATGATTTAATCAACTTCTTCCAATGGCAATGAACGAGATGCTCGAAGGCATAGGGTCAATAGCAGATTTTGGAACCCAATGAGATCACTTCCACATGGCTATATATATATATATATATATATAATTAATATGTTTTCACTTTGTACTTTTGCATTTCACGACGACTTCCTCTTACAAGGATTTTCGTCTCTTCGTACAAACTCACCTGTTTATAGGAAAATTATCAATACAAATATACTTTAAAGTCCAAACTTTTTTTTTCTGTTTTGCTTGCAAAAACGTCCAATGACTAAAACTGAATGAGCATATGCATGTGAACATGATTAACTGTTAACAAATAAATGCATAAGAACGGGAATAAACATTTACTCAAAATTCTAGGAGTTGGGACGATACTCAAGCTGTCTGTAAATCCCCAGAGTCCTTTTCATAAGATTATCCCCAGTGAAGTCACTAGAGCCACTTCTATGAGGTTATCCCCACAGAATAGTTTTCACAAATAAGAGCACATTCCCCATAATCTCCCTGACAGATCACTTTAACAAATAAAGGAGCATAATCTCTTCTCCGTTAAATCTCCCCACAGAGTCTCAATCAGTACAATTTATGGAAATTCTCTTTCTCAACTGATTTTGTTCCTCTAAAAATGAAGAAAGAGACCCTACAGAGTTTCTTCTCTTTAGCAAATTTAATTTCCCCAAGAAAGTTAGTTTCCTCAACAGAGCACTTCTCCATCAACAAGGGTTTATTTCCCCAACAGGGTTTATTTCCCCAACAAGTCTACAATTTCCCCACTCGAGTCTATTCCCCGGGCTACTACAAATCACTAACAAAACTCTTCTCCCCAGTAAAGTTGCCACTATCCCTAGAAAGTTGCTACAAATCTTGGAATCTAACCAGATAACAGTTAACTTTATCCTCCCCAAACAAGTCGGAAGATTGTCCATCTCTTTATTCCCCAGTCAGGGTATATAAGAATTATCTTCCCTAAACGAGTTGGAAGTTTAACCATCTATTTTATCCCCATTTAGGGTACATAAGAAATAAATTCCCCAGTAGAGCAACAGACGAACAATGTTCTTAAACTCTACTCCCCAAACATAAATCAATACATGCCCTGCATATTTTCCTCAAACAAGTAACCATGAATCCCCAACAGAAGCATTTTAGACAAGATTGAAGATACACATACTCTTCATCCCCGACAATAGTGAGGGATTTATTTCCCAAGACAAATAGACTTCAACAACATTGCACATTCATTCATCATAATATATGCATATGAAACGCATATAGCACAATTTCATTTATTTTGAGAACATCATTACACAATGCATTTCATACATCATGATATTGCATACAACTAACTTTTTACCTTTTCAAGAAAAGATAAATCAACAGACATATGTCACCAACTACTCATATGACCCAACAGTCTTCTCAAAGGCTACATCTAACAAAGGGCTATTTCCCCCGAGGGTCATTCCAAAACATGACATCTGCTGGTTCAGCTTAAATCGCCTAAAGATTTATTCTGACTCTTTTCTGGTTGACACTATTTCTGGTTCAGATTTATTCTGATTCTTATCCAGTCAAAGGCAAATATAAGACATATGTTGGTTCAGTTTAAATCGCATAAATATTTATTCTGATTCTTTTCAAGTAGACACTTTTTCTGGTTCAGGTTTATTTTGATTCTTATCCAGTTAAAAACAAAGGCAGACATCTACTGGTTCAGTTTAAATCGCCTAAAGATTTATTCTGATTCTATTCTGGTAGATACTTTTCTAGTTCAGATTTATTCTGATTCTTATCCAGTCAAAAGCAAATATAAAACATCTGTTGGTTCAACTTAAATCGCCTAAAGATTTATTCTGATTCTTTTCTGTTAGATACTTTTCGGGTTCATATTTATTCTGATTCTTATCCAGTCAAAGACAAACACAAGATAACTGCTGGTTCAGTTTAAACCGCCCAAATATTTTTTCTAATTCTTTTCCAGTCAAAGACAAACATGGACATCTCCTGGTTCAGTTTAAATTGATTCAAGATTTATTCGAATGCTTCTTCCGGTTGAAGTCAAGCTTATACTTAGTTAAATTCTATCAACAATCACCTTTGGATCGCATCTATAAGCCCATCTCTGAAATTTCTCCATCATATTTAAAAATGGAATCTTTAAGCCTATTCTCAACATAATCAACAAACAGTTTTCACTCCGTGCACAAGCGAGTACAAATTTCTGGGCAATTTAGTGTTCAATCCTCTTCTACATTCAAGTCACGAATGGTGAACATGTCAATCTAACTCTTCAGGTTTAAGAAGATTGAACATGGGCAGATGTTGTACCCTAAAATTTTTCCTCTCTATTCTCAAGGCATTTCTCACAAAATATCTCAAATGCTCAAGAAGTTTCAAAGGTTTGATCAGACAAGTTCACCTCCTAAGCACTGAGTCCACAAATTAGGGTTTTGGTTTTCTCAAGGACAATTGGACTTTTGATGCCTCGAATAAATTTCATGGTTCACCATAGGTCTCCAAGATTTCTCATACCAAGTTCCAAGTCATGAATCACAAATTTGCTCATTCAATTGCTCAAATGACTGAAAATCAACTAGATTGGGTAAAAAGTCAACTATGGTCAATATATAGTTAAACTTCATGACTTTTTGCCAACATAAACATATTAAAGTCATATTTATCAATTGATCATTTTTTTATCACAATTCTTCGAGAAAAACATTCAAATCATCAAAGGGGCAAAATGGTCAAAATTAGGGTTTTGATGAGAATGACTGGTCATTGACTTTTGACCTAGTACATGAACTAATAACTTGAAGCATGATCTTAATGATTCAAACGCAATACCTTGACCTAATTTCATGGCTCAAATAACTTCTCAAGATCATTAGACTGATAGTTGAAATTTGATCAACTGATGAAAAGTCAACTGATACATAAAAAGTCAATCTTTGAATTTTTGGTCAACATTGAATTTCAAAGGTCAAGATACTCAAAAATATCAAACTTGATCATCAATAATAATACAAGAAAGTCCATAAAAAGTCAAAGTTTTCAATATTTAGAAAATTTCTAAGTATTTTTAACCTTGATAATTTCATTACTTCCTGATAATTTTTCACCAAGATACAAGATGATTCAAGGAAAACTTTCAAAATGAAAGTTGTAGATCTTGATGAACTCTAAAAATTTGTATTAGATGGTTTATGTCCAAACAATGCTTAGATTTTAAGATATGGGCTCATGAAGTCATGACATTTTTCATAAAACACAATGAAATTTTCAACTAGTTTAGGCAGATTTTTGACCTAACTTCTTGAACAATTTTCACCTAATTCTAATATGATTTAGCCAAAGTGGTCAACATGAAGGTTATATACAATGTTTAAAGCTTTCCAAAATGTCCAAGAACTTGAAGAAATCACACTTGAGCTAGGAGAATCGAAGAGAAGAAGTTGGGCATCCATTCTTGAATTACAAGTCATGTTCTTGATGAACACATGATCCAATCTCACAACTATGCTGCATAATCGTGCTTTGCAGGCCTCTTGACTTTCAAATCTATCCATAATCATATGTTTACATAACTAATTGAGCTATGATCCAAGAACTTGAGCCTTTGTCCAAGTGATCATGCCATTTAGGGAAGAAAGTTCACACTTACATTTTGGAAAAGTGACTTTAATCACAAAGTCAACTTGTCTTGAGCCTCTAACTTGTTTGTTCTGATCACACTCAACATGTATGCTTAGAAGCAACATGTTTAAAGCCTCTATCCACCCTACAAGCCCTTGTACTATGCATTGAAACCATGTTTTTCAAGCTTGCTTCAAAATCAAGTTTCAATACCATAACATGTGATCTTTTGTTTATCATCCCTTCAAGCTTCCAAACCTCTTGCCTATAAATAGAGAGGTTATTTTCAACCTAAGACAAACTCACAATCCTAGAAACACCCTGAAACTCCATCAAACTCAGAACTGCATCCAAAACTCCATGACTTGTCATTTCTGGCCAAAAACTTCAATCTCACAATCCACTCGTGTGTTCTCCCTCTAAATCATTCTCAAAGCTTCCATACACCAAATATAACTCATCCTCATCCCTATTTCACAACTGTAACACCATCTTCCCCATTTTCTAAACTTAAAAATAGAGCTCTGCAAATTTACTCCTATAGTAAGTTTCAGCTACTCTCAATCCAAAGTAAGAGTTGCATTAGCTTCTTAGGAGTCCACTGAAGCTATTCAGATCATCACCACACATTCAGGAGTGCTCAAACTCAAAACACGATTTCCAGTTTTTAGATAAGTTTTCTCAACTTTGAAATTCTCATACAAACATCATTAATAGTTACTTTGTAAATAAAAAATGTAGACATCATAGCTCTGAAGCTAACCATGTCCTTAGTTTTTATTTATGTTGCCTGAGTGATGCGAATTTTGAGTTTGGACTTTCTGCAAAAATTAGTTTTTTATTTGGTACCAGTAAAATTCTCATTCATCTTTGATTTATAGCTCATGAAATTTATATGGTTGAATTCGTCTTGAAAAATAGAGCAAGTTTCATGTTTACATTTTCTGATTTGGTTGAGAAATGAGGAAGTTACAAAATTCAAAAATGGTGATGAAGAAGCTGGCACGAGGTTAGGGATGAAGTGCAATCAGGATTGGGTTTATTTTAAATTTAGTGCAAGTGGTATTACTACCGGATGTAACAGCCACCCCAGTGGTAAAGCAGCGCACTAAGTCACTTGTCCATAGGGGCCTGGGATCGAGCCCTAACGGCACCCTTTTGTTTATTTCATAACTTGTCATTTATGATTCAATGAAAGCAGGTTGGAAGCGCCTATCATGTACCTCTCATCCACAACACATGATCATCATATGATCTCATCCCATGCACCACATGTGCAGTCCATGATGCACCTCAAGAAATCAACAACACTGAATCAAATGAAGCGCTGGGCCTCTCAGATCACGGGCCTCTCTTACTAAAAACCAAGCAGGCCCATATAAATTTTTTATTTTATCATTTTTCTGATTACAAACAAAAACATCTTGGGCCTAACTCTTTTTGCTACATTTGACCCCCATTTTCATTTCTCAACCCCCAGCCAAACTATTTTCATTTCTTTTATATTTTATTTATTTTCATTTATATATTAATTTTACCTAAACCAAAAACCACCAAAAAATATATTTTCTTTATAAAATTAAAAATATTTTAATTTAGGCATTTTATTTTATTTTGTTAAATTAAATTTTTATCATTTCTTTTATATTATAGAACATTTTCTTTATTAACCTTAACAAAAATCAATTTCTAAACAAAGTTAAATTAGACTTAGGTTTTTATTTTAATAAACTTAGATTTAGGGTTTGTTAATAATCAATTAACCTTTTTTGTAATTAAATTAATTAATTCAACTAGGTTAATCCCTAAACTTTCTCATCAAAAACCTTAAAAGGACTTTTTTTTTATTTCTTCTTCATCTCTATATTTTGTATCTAATTATTGTTGTAATTCATATTTAATGGTTTGTAATAGTAATTAGGGCTTAATTGCTTTCCTCCCCCATTTGTAAATTTGTATCCCCCATTCCCAAAAGTATTGTAATAGCGTAGGACATTTAAATTCCGCAATTTATCGCTTTCCATATTATTGCTAGTAATCAGGATTTGTATGGCAAGATTCAAAATCAACATTAGACAACCCTAATTCAAAGATAATATACATGAAAACAAAACACCTTGCACACATGCCCCTTTATGGTAACGTGCACTTGTTGCCTCTAATAAAAAACAGTCATGTCCCTCGAATGTGAGATGATTTTAGAAAAGACCCTCGATTAAAAGATCATAGTCCCTCGATGACCCTTCAATGTTGCCTTTGGTAAATGATCTTAGTTTACGACAATTGCTAAAACATCGTACAAGTTTCTTTCTATGACTGTACGATAACCCACGCATGTCCCTTCACATCCAATGATAAGGCTCTCTATCAATCAATGGTAGATAAGCATTATCTAAAGAAGGAGGAAAAGAACAAAGACTTTTGAGTAGGTAGATTTCTCGTAATTGCTTTCTCACAAACAAAACCATTTACACCTAACACTTTCAAAAACACTTTTCAAACAAACATTTTGTATACATTCTCAATGATACAAGAATCATTATAAAATGGCCTTACATTGGCATTTTCAAACATCTTTCCAAAACACTTCCTTTCAACAAATATTTCAAAAACCAACACTTTGTATACATTCTAAACGATGCGAGAATCATTGCAAAGTTTGTCGTACAAAGGCGTTTTCAAAATATTTTCAAACTTCCACAAAACACAAAGCAATTTCAAAGTGAGCTAGCAATTAAGAGCCCGTAAATAACTATAGATGAAAAGGGTGTTAATACATTCCCTTTTCATAACCTACTCCCCGAACTCAAGAAAATTCTCAAAAGGTCATTCCTATTCTTTTCACCCTTTCCTTTATTGGATAAAAGAAAAGTCGGTGGCGACTCTTGCTATCCGCAACATTTGTGATCAAATGCAAAACACCCAAGTCAGTTCTCACACTGTATCACAACCTTCATTAAGGAAAAACTTGGATGCATACTTCCAGAGTCTTCTTATCAGTGTCAGAAATATCCTCTAGATATTCTTTCGTTTCAAGATATCTTTTGATATCATAGAACCACGATTTTTCATCAGCAACATCTTCTTCTATTTTGTAACTGAAGGCTGGCTCATCCAACCTCAAAATGGTGATAAAGGGGGCTTCATTTTTCCATATGACTTTAAACATGGATGACATAGTAGCCAAGGTGTCTGCCAAGTTATTCTCTTCTCTTGGAATATGATTGAAAGAAATCTCATCAGAGTTCAGGATCAACTTCAAAATATGCTCACGATAGAGAATCAAATTTGGGCGACGAGTCTCCCAATCTCCGTTGATCTGACTAATCACAAGAGAAAAATCTCCATATACTTCAACGATCTTGATTCACAAATCAATAGAAGCTTATAACCCAAAGATGCAAGCTTCATACTCAGCCATATTGTTAGTGCAATCAAAGCAAATTCTGGTGTTGAGAGCAGTATGGAAACCTTCAGAGCAGTAATTACAACACCGACACCATTACCCAAAGCATTAGAGGCACCATTGAACACCATATTCCATCTTGATCCTGGTTTGAGTCCTTCTTCTGGGCCAGATATATTACAATCATATATATTGTACTCCAAAATTTTCCCTCTCTTTTCTCAACATAATTCCTCGAAAAGGATCTCCAATGCTCAAGGATTCTCAAGAATTGATCAGACAAAATCACCTCTGAAACACTGAGACCACAATCTATTGGTTTGAAACATAATTTCAAGGATTCAAACACCACATGTTGACCTAATTTCATGACTCAAGTCACTTTTTCAGATCAAAAGGTCGATAGTTGAATTTTTTATCAACTGACGAAAAGTCAACCGATACACGAAAAGTCAAACTTTGACTTTTTGGTCAACATTGAATTTCAAAAATCAAAATTCATCAAGACATTCAAAAATATGAAGCTTTATCATCAAGAAATCAAGAAAGTCAAAAGTCAATTAAAAAAGTCAAACTTTTCAAGACTTAGAAATTTTTCCAAGTGTTTTGTACAAGATAAATTCATTACATGACATTTTTTCACCAAGATGCAAGATGATTCAAAGAAAACTTTCAACATGAAAGTTGTAGATCTTGATGAATTCTATAATTTTTTATTAGAGGGTTGATGTCCAAAAAATGCTTAGATTTGAAGATACAAGCCCCTGAAGTCATGACATTTTGTTCAGGTTTTTGTCCCAACTTCTTGGCTAATTTTCATCAAGTTCCAATTTTATTTATCCAAAATGGTCGACATGAAAGTTGAAGACAATGTTTCAAGATTTCCAAAACATTCAAGAGCACGAATTTATCATACTTGAGCTAGGAGATCCGAAGGCATGAAGTTGGGCATCCATTCTTGAATTGCAAGTATTTTTGGTGAAGAGCACATAATCCAATCTATATGCTATGCTGCATAATCTTGTGTTAAATACCTTCTAACTTTCAAATCTCACCATAATTTAATGCTTACACCTACCCTTGAGCTATTACCCAAGTGTTTGAGCCATTATCCAAAAGATCTTTCCATTTTGTGGCATAAAGACACCATTGCTATTCTTGAAAAGAAAGCTTTTTGGTACAAAATTTGTCTTGAGCCCATACCTTGCTTACTTCTGATTATACTCCACCATAAATAATGGAAAGTAGCCCCCTATACTAGCAAATTTGGTACTTCATCTTGGAACCATGGAAGACTTGACATAACTTGATATTGGCCTTCCAACCAAACCATAATTTGTTATCTTCCAAATTTGATTACTTTAACCTACCAAACCTCTTGCCTATAAATAGAGAGATCAATTGTAAAAGAAGGAGGTAAAAAAAAGGGGGCCAAATTCTTGTATGTTGAAAAATCCTCATAACCCCCTATACTCTAAAAAGCAAGAATTGTCCACAAAAAAACCTCCATTTCTGAGCTTTGAAACCCAAATCTTTAAATCTCTCATACCTTGCATGTTTTACCCAAACAAACCATCCAAATTTCTCACATACATCATATAAAAATTATTCAAACACAAGAACAATTTATGTAATACCATTATCACAATCTTCCAAACTCAGAAACAATACTTTGCACTTTGACTTGTTTGGAGTGATTCAGTAACTTTCAGCACAAAGAAAGGATTGGAGAAACTTCAAGAAGGTCCAAAAGAGCTCGATAAATCACCACTTTGCACCCAGAAACATCCATACATGTTCTAAATTTTTCGCTTCAAGGGGTAAACTTTCTCAAACTATAACATCTTTATCCATACATCATTTGCTTTTGCTTTCAAAAAAATATAAAAAAAGACAAATCAAAGAAGAAAACTCAGTAAAAAACTAGGCCAAGAGCTGACCCGGGCGGCCTGTCAAATGACACGGCCCGTGCCAGCTCAGCTGGTTGAAAATTTAACAAAAAATGCAGGGCAGGTCCTGACACGGGTGCCTATGTCACACGACATGGCTTGTGTCAACTCCACTGGTTTAGATACCTGCAGAAAACAGAAGGACAGGGACTGACACGGGTGCCCGTGTCACATTACATGGCCCGTGTCACTTCATCTGGGACAGAAAAATGCGTATGAGCATTGTGCAGGCTCTGACACGGGTGCCCGTGTCCACTGACATGGCCCGTGTCAGCTAAGGCACTAAAAACCCTAGTTATGAGATTTGTTTTGCTGCGATTTTGAATCATTATGGATACCTTGGACATTTAACACCATAAAACCTTTTTCTAAATGGAACATCAAAAATATTTTTATAAATAATTAGTTTTCTTTTTTAAAGTTAACTTAGACCTAGGTTTTTTTGCTTCAATTAAATAAACTACAAAACTTTTTCCATCAAAACCCCTAAAAAAGAAATATTTTTCTTCATCTTTACATTTTCGCGTATTTTACCCTTTCACATTTCAATTTATGTAATTATCAACGCCTTGCAATAGTAACTAGGATCTTATTTACTTTCCATCCCCATTTGTAAATATGTATCCTCCATCCCCTCAAGTATTTTAATAGTGTAGGACATTTAATTTCCGCAATTTATCGCTTTCCGTATTATTGCTAGTAATTAGGGTTTGTATGGCAAGACTTAAAATCAAAAAGTAGACAACCCTAAATTCAAGAAAAATGCATGAAAACAAAAAACACTTTGCACAGTTACACCTCTAGGGTTAACCCACACTTGTTGCCTTAGAATTAAACAGTCATGTCCCTCGAACGTGGGATACTTTAGCAAAGACCCTCGAATACAAGATCTTATTCCCTCGATGACCCTTCAATTTTGCCTTCGGTAAACGATCTTAGACCCTTACGAAAAATTGCTAAGGTATTCTACAAGGTTTCCTTCTATGACTGTACGATGACCCACACTTGTCCCTTCACATCCAATGATAGGGCTTCTTACTAATTAATGGTAAGATAGCAATATATAAAGGAAGAGGAAAAGAACAAAGACTTTTTGAGTAGGTAGAATGCTCGTAGTTGCTTGCTCACAAACATTTCCAAACATCTTTCAAACCCACCAACACTTTCCTGAAATATTTTCAAAAGTCAACACTTTGTATACATTCTTATAGAGATGAGAATCATTACAAATTTCTCCTAAATAAAGGCACTTTTCAAAAATAATTTCAAACAAATCACAAATACATTTCAAACAAAGCATTTCAAAGTGAGCTAGCAACTAAGAGCCCGTAGATAACTACGGATAAAAAGGGTGCTAACACCTTCCCTTTTCATAACCTTCCCCCTGAACTCAAGAAAATTCTCAAGAGGTCTTTCCTATTCTTTTCACCCTTCCGTTTATTGGATAAAAGAAAAGTCGGTGGTGATTCTTTCTATTCGCGACAATTGCGATAAAATGAAAAACACCAAAGTTAGTTCTCCCACCGTATTACAGAACTGGCAACTCTGTTTGGGGAGAAAATTAAAAATGGGGTTACCTTAGAGATTAGATCACCTTTAAATGCTTTCATTATTTTACTTTCTTGATTTACTCTTAAAAGGGTGTTTGGGTTTTGTATAGATCCTCTATCCGGATCTGCGAGCACCATTAGGTAAGTAGAAATAGATTGTGGAGACTGTACGACATAGACCGATATGGTTGAAACAATGGCTATGTTAGTGTGACACATTTGTTGGTACTGGTATCCCTTGTGTTGAATCGAGGAGAATATGGGGCTGCTGTGTGGTGTCATGAAGCACTAATTGACCATAGAACCTTTAGTTGAACAACTTGGCCATTAGGAAGTAGTGAGATAGCCGAATTTGGTGCAAAGCTGGAGATTGGTTGATACTCGATACTACACTCATTGAGATCGGACTTTTGAGATATTTTTGGCGGCAAGAAAATATTGATTATGCTAAAACAATGCCCAATGAAGAAAGATCAATGATATTGAGATTCCTTAGAACCCATTTACTTTATAGAACAGGTTGAACCAACTAAACTTCAAGAGGGTACTTACCTATGAAACCCATGCAAGCCTAAACCTAAGGTCTTTATGTGCTTTGTTTGTGATTAATTATTCATGACATAATAAACATCATAACATCATAAGCATTCTCACTAACCATTTCAAGGATTTAGGAATTTATCTTTGTTCTGTCTTGTAGGACATGGCTTCCACTCGTAGAAATACCATCGAGTAAACTTTGTGAAAGTACTTCCTCAACTTCAAAAGTTAGCATCAAGGGTGCCTGGAGATTCTCCCTTCACCAAGAAATATGGTGACTTCTCAACTTGGCTACCTCAAACTTCCAAGAAGAAATGATATGTGTGCTCTTCCAATTCTTTAATCCTATGCATCATTGCTTCACATTTCCCGACTACCAATTGGTGCCAACATTATAAGAATTCTCTCAACTGCTAGGAGTGTTTGTGCTTGATAAAATACCATTCACCGGCTTAGAAGAAACTCCAAAGCCTGAGGTTATTGCCAAAGCCTTGCATTTGAAGAGATCCAGCATTATGGCAAATTGGGAAACAAGGAGTGGAGTTAAGGGTTTCTTAGCCAAGTTTCTGTTGGAAAAGGCTCGTTTGCTTTGGGAAGATCTAGAGTATCAAGCTTTTGAGGATATCTTGGACCTTCTAGTCTATGGTTTGTTTTTATTTCCCAATCCAGATCAACTCGTAGATGTGAATGCCGTCAAGGTTTTTCTCTCTCGTAATCTCGTACCTACTTTGCTTGGAGACATTTTATATTGTTTCCATACTCTCACTATGAAGAAGAGGGGGACTCTTTTGTGTTGCATTCCATTGTTGTCTAGGTGGTTTATTTCGCACCTACCTCGATCGACATTGAAGAATGAGCAAGGCTTGACATGGTCTCAAAGGATGATGTCACTCTCACACTCGGATATTCATTGGTGTTCCCGATATTTGGAAGATATTACCATCATTTACCGTTGTAGGGAGTTCCCCAATGTTCCACTCTTGGGAATTATGGGAGGAATTACCTATAAACCTTCTCTTGCCTTACGACAGTTTGGGTATGCGCGAAGAGATGGTCCCCATGATGCACTCATCCAAGGTTTGGTATTCGACTACGAAGGTGACATCTAAGGTTATCGTCAAAGGTTCATACGAGCTTAGAGAATGGTAAACAAGGTGGAGAGAAATACCCTGGGGTATAAAAATTCCATCCCTCTTGAGCCTTACCTCAAGTGGGTAAGAACTCGTGCTCAAAGGCTCGTGATGCCTTACCCAAACATCCTACCTGTGATTATGGAGCCTGTTGCAGAGGGAGACCCCCTTACACTCTACTCCATCCTGACATGCCTACCGACTTTAAATAATTGCAGAGATTATGGATTCAACTCAAAAGGGAACATGACACCTTTGAAACACAGTTCTACGCAAGCGGGAAGAAGGTTTTGGAGCTCACGGGGGAACTTCATGAAGAGCGGAGTTTGAATGCCTACATTGCACGAAAGAGGATGTGCTCTTAGGAAGCTTGAGTCATTTCTATATTAAGAGTTTATTTATATCATTTGTGTTTTCCATTGTAAGCCAAAGAGGAATTTGTAATTCATGAACTTATTAATGCAATTAGTGTTTGTTGTCTTCTCTTTGTCTAGCAAATTTAAATTCCATAAAATCCTTGAAAACATTGCATTCGCATAACATGCATCATATCATAAGCAGGTTTTTTGACACACGTTTCCTCATCTTTATACTGTTTATTTCAGTACAAGATGGATCTCGAGAAAACTGTGAAGGATTTGCAGACTCAAAACTCTTGATTTCAAGAAACTCTGCTCAACTTAGCAAAGGGGCAGCAAGAAATGATGTCACTTCTGGTTACGAAGAAAAAGACCAAGAAGAATGTTGTAATCAACATGGGGAAGAGATTCAAGGGCCCCGTCAGACAAGTCCAAGTTGAAGAGGTTTCCTCCGAAGAGGATGATAATCAAGATGAAGATGCTAGGAGCACCCGTGCTGGGGGGTGGAAACAATCAAATCTCTGAAGACGAGGATTATTTTGACGAGCAATACCCACCGGCCCATGATAAGTATAAGCAACTACAAGACAAATTAAAGGTTGTAGAAATCCAAGTTGTGCCTGGCTTGGACTTTAGAGACTCGGGTTTGGTTCCTAGGGTAGTCATTCCCCACAAATTAAAGATCCCCATTTTCTCCAAGTACGATGGTGTCTCATGTCTGAAGCTTCACCTAAGATCTCACGCCCACAAAATTCAACTATATATTATTGATAAGAAATTGTGGGTGCATTTTTTCAAGAAAGTCTATCTGGGACACAGTTGGAGTGGTTTTACTAATTGGAAGAGACTAACATCCATACTTAGGAAGATTTGGCCACTGCCTTTTACAACGAATATTAATATAACTCTGATCTTGTGCCAACTAGGGTGCAATTACAAGGAATGACCATGGGTTCCAACAAGGGCTTCAAAGAATACGCTCAAAAATGGAGAGACCTGGCCGGCAGGGTACAACCACCCTTAACTGATAGAGAGTTGGTAGACATGTTTATGGGAACATTGACTGGACCATTTTTCAACTTGTTGATTGGAATTTCATCATCCGGATTCACTGAATTGATCTTGACTGGTGAGAGGGTTGAAAGCGGGATTAAAAGAGGAAAGATACCCATGGCCTCCACCTCTAATGTTGTGAAAAAACCATTTATTGGTAAAAAATAGACTAATGCTTGTGTGGGTCAAGAAGCCATGCTAGGACTGACCGCCATCACTCAGTGGGGGCAGTATTAATCTCCGACCCAACTCCAACTCAACAACCGCGTCAATCAAACAACCAACAAAGACCAAACATCCCGAGGAGACAATTCACCAAAATCAACATGATGCTATCACAAGCTCTCAAACATCTACTGAAAGTGGATTTGGTGACCTTGCAAGAACCTCATCCAAACCACAATACTACTTCTCCAAAATATAATCTGAATATGAAATGTGCTTACCACTCAAATAGTCCTGGCCATGATACAAACAACTGTTGGGAATTGAATAATAAAATCCAATACCTAATTGATAAAAAGACAATTGAATTCGATCCTCCACCAACTCCTAACGTGATCACTGCACCCATGCCAACTCATGGTAACGGTGTCAATGCCATTGAAGATTTTTCTTTTGTTTCCTCCCTAAGTGATTTGACCACTCCTTTGAAGACTATTAAAAAGATTTTGCTAAAAGTCGGGGTTTTCCCTGGTTGCCTTGTAAACTGTTGATGATGTATTGTGAAAATTAATGGTTGTGAATGGCTGAAGAAAGGTGTCCAACACCTGATAAATAGCCATGAGATTATATTTGAGAAAATTCCACCTGTGAAAAGTCTGACCAAAAGTGTATCTCAAGAAGTTGAAGACATATCCATCATTACTATCTCAAACAAACCTATTAGGATCACCTCTAAAGGTCCTATTAGGATTCCCGTTGAACCGAGAATGGATCCACTAATAATCACCATACCGGGGCCAACCCCCTATTCTTCTGATAAGGCAGTACCCTGGAATTATGGGGTGGAAGTGTACTACCATGGTATCAAACAAGATTCATGGATTTATGAAGATGAAACTGCTGACATTACAAACATTGTTGGATCAAGTAAAGTTACTAGGACGGGGAGGATCTTTTCTCCAGTGATTTCGCCTCCTACAACCACAACTCCACATGTTCGCATTACTGCTGTCAAACCTATTGTTGATACTCGAGGAAAGGAAAAAATGACTGAGCCTGCCAGGACGGAGGCACCCACAAAAGATATTACCATTGAAGACCCGTCTACCCAAGAGATGGAGGAGATTCTAAAAATCATCAGAAAAAGTGATTATAAGATAGTAGAACAGTTGGGGAAAACACCCTCGAAGATTTCTATGTTATCTTTGTTGCTATGTTCTAAGGCGCATGCTCAAGCACTGATAAAATTCCTGAAAAGGGCATATGTCCCTCAAGAAACTACGACCGACCAATTTGAAAACTATGTAGCCAGTTTGACTGCTGACAATGGTTTGGGATTTTCAGATGCAGATTTGACCCCAGCCGGGAAAAATCACAACAAAGCTCTGCATGTGTCCATTGAGTGTAAAGGAACCACTTTAGCCCATGTGTTGGTGGATATTGGGTCCTCCCTCAATGTCTTACCCAAAGTTGCTCTAGATTGATTGGACTATGAAGGTTTGGTACTTAAGCCTAGTGACATTGTAATGAGAGCTTTTGATGGATCTAAGAGGATAATCCATGGAGAGGTTGATCTCCCTATCAAAGTGGGGTCTCAAGTCTTCAACTCAATATTCTATGTGATGGATATCCGTCCTGCTTATTCTTGCCTGCTTTGACACCCCTGGATACATGGGGTAGGTGCGGTGACTTCCACCCTACATCAAAAGTTGAAATATCTGGTCAACGGAAAAATTGTTACCGTTTGTGGTGAAGAGTTTATGATTAGTCATCTAAATTTATTCAAATATGTTGAAATGGATAGCGAGTTCATTGAAACTCCTGGTCAAGCTTTTGAAGTGGTCTCTCCCATGGTCGCTATTGCCAAAGCCACTCCTGACACTCACGAAGCAGCTAAAGATACACCAAGGATGCCTTCACTCAAAGATGCTTGTGATGTTATTGAAGAAGGTGGTTGCACCATTTGGGTTCAACTTCCTGATTTCCCTTTCAAGTCAGACAAATTTGGATTGGGCTTCACTTCCAAAGCTCAAAAGGAGTTTCGACGTGCTTGCGTAGGGAAACCACCTCTCCGCATTAGTAACCATGAGATTAATGCCCTTGAAGAGTATGATGTTGATTGTGACTTTGATGATTGGATCTACCCAACTGCTGATGAGGCGCTCAACAAGTGGCAGACCAAGGACTTCATCCCAATCTTCTTCAACCAGGAGTAATTTCCATTTACTATTTTTATTATTTTGAGAAATTTGTCTGTAATTTCCATTAAAACAATGAGTTTAAGCCATGTGCCTTTCCCGATGCACGTTGGTCCATTTGTTAAGGGTTTGTCATTTTCATATGCTATATGCTCATTTTAATGAAAAACATTGGACTATTTTGCATTCAAATTTTGCGCTCAATTATTTCTTTACTTTATTGCATTTTCAAAAATAGTTATGTGACCTTACATGTACACACACAAATTTGCAGATCCACATCCACTCCGGATCTCATTGACAATGATTATGCTATTTCCATCTAGGATTTTAAACATCCAATCTATCAAGCTGAAGACGAAGGTGAAGAAGATTGTGAAATACCTGGGGAACTCGCCAGACTTATGATACAAGAGGAAAAGGCTATTCAACCACACAAAGAGCCAGTTGAAGTGATAAACCTAGGTACTGAGGCAGACAAGAAAGAAGTCAAGATCGGTGCCAATTTGGAATACAATGTCAAGAGAAGATTGGTCAAGATGTTGCATGTCTACGTGGAAGTGTTCTCTTGGTCATATGAAGATATGTTAGGGCTTGATGCTGATATTGTGGTTCATCGTCTGCCAATGAAGGAAGGATGTTCTCCGGTCAAGCCAAAGGTTCATCGCATGCGGCCAGATATGTCTGAGAAGATAAATGCTGAGGTAATTAAACAATTTGATATAGGTTTCCTGGCAGTGATGTCATATCCCCAATGGGTCGCAAATGTGGTCCCAGTGCCAAAGAAAGATGGAAAAGTCAGTATGTGTGTAGACTACAGGGATTTGAATATGGCAAGCTCCAAAGACGATTTCTCGCTACCACATATCGATGTCTTGGTTTACAACACAGCTCAACACAAAGTCTTCTCTTTCATGGATGGCTTCTCCGGATACAATCAAATTAAAATGGCACTCGAAGACAGGGAGAAAATCACTTTTGCTACACAGTGAGGGAACCTTCTATTATAAGGGCATGCCTTTCGTTTTGAAGAATGCGGGCGCAACCTATTAATGGGCTATGGTAGCTTTATTTCACGATATAATCCATCATGAGATATAAGTGTACATTGATGACATGATTGCAAGGTCGCAAACTGAGGAAGAACACCTTGATCATTTACACAAGCTATTTGAAAGGTTGAAGAAATACAAGCTGAGGCTGAATCCAAACAAATGCACCTTCAGGGTGAGGTCTGGAAAACTTCTAGGGTTTGTTGTTAGTGTCAAAGGTATTGAGGTTGATCTAGAAAACGTCAAAGCCATACAAGAGATGCTAACTCCCTGTACTGAGAAGGAGGTCAGGGGTTTCTTAGGTCGACTCAACTACATCGCCTGATTCATCTCTCACTTAACTGCTACATGTGAGCCAATCTTCAAACTGTTGAAGAAAGATCAAGTAATCGGATGGAATGACGATTACCAAGTAGCTTTTTACAAGATTTAAGAGTACTTACAAGAACCTCCAATCCTAATGCCTCCAGTTGAAGGAATACCTCTAGTTATGTACTTGACTGTATTAGAGAATTTAATGGGGTGTGTGCTAGGTCAACATGAAGAGTCTGGCCAAAAAGAGCATACAATATACTACCTTAGCAAAAAGTTTACGGACTATGAAACCAGATATTTGTTGCTCGAGAAAACTTGTTGCACTTTAGCATGGGCTGCTCGCCAGCTAAGATAGTATATGTTGACTCATACTACCTTATTGATTTCTAAGATGGATCCCATCAAGTATATCTTCGAGAAACCAGCTCTTTCGGGACGAATAGCTAGATGACAAATGATCTTGACAGAATATGACATCCAATACACTACACATAAAGAAATCAAGGGAAGTGTGTTGGCGTATCATTTGGCCATCAAGCTGTTGATGACTACCAATCCATGAACTTTGAATTCCCAAACGATAATATCATACTGATAACCGACTGTGAAAATCCTGGACCGTATGAAGGACCTGAACAAGGATCCCGATGTACTATGGTTTTTGATGGAGCTTCCAATGCATTGGGTAACGAAATTGGTGTTGTGATCATTTCTTCCGAAGGTTGCCACACACCTTTCACTGCCAGACTGTGCTTCGACTGTAAAAATAACATTCCCGAGTATGAAGCATGCATCTTGAGTCTAAAGCCTTCCATTGACCTCGGAATCAAATTCTTAAGTGTATACGAAGATTCAGCCCTGGTAATCAATCAATTTAAAGGAGAATGGGATACCAAACATCCAAATTTGATCCCCTACAAAGAGATTGTGCTAACTTTGATCCCTTACTTCGAAGAGGTCACCTTTGAACACTTTTCAAGGGAAGAAAACAGGTTGGCAGATGCCTTAGCAACTATGTCATCTATGTTCAAGGTCAATTGGGACAATGAAGCTCCCATAATTACTATTGAAAGATTTGACGAACCTACGCACTGTTATGAGATCGACAAAGATTAGGAGAAGCCTTGGTACCATGAAGTAAAGAGGTACCTTGAATCACGAGAGTATCCTGAAGGCGCTTCAATCAACGGCAAAAAATTCCTGCGAAGGTTCTCAGCCAAATTCTTCCTAAGCAATGGGATCCTGTACAAGCGCAACCATGATTCTACTCTACTTTGTTATGTGGACAAGAAGGAAATAGAAAAGATCATGGAAGAAATTCATGAGGGTATCTTCGGAACTCACTCTAGCGGGCACACTATGGCCAAGAAGATTCTGAGGGCTGGTTATTATTGGTCGACTATGGAAACTGATTGTCACCATCACGCGAGGACTTGCCATAAGTGTAAAATCTATGCCGACAAGGTTCATGTGTCTCCAATTCCTTTGAACATCATGACTAATCCGTGGCCGTTTGCAATGTGGGGGAATTGACATGATCTGAGAGATCAAACTCATTACCTCCAACGAACACCGTTTCATCCTTGTCGCCGTTGACCACTTCAATAAATGGGTCAAAGCTGCTTCATTTTCCTCAGTTACCAAGAATGTTGTATCCTAGTTCATCAAACATAACCTCATCTGTCGATAAGGCATCCCTAAAAGGATCATCACCGACAACAGAACCAACCTCAACAATGCTATGATCACTGAGCTCTGCATGCACTTCAAGATCAAACACCACAATTCTTCTCCATACAGACCTAAGATGAATGGCACAGTGGAAGCCGCCAACAAAAACATAAAGAAGATTATGCAAAAGATGATGGTGACTATAAAGACTGGCATGAGATGTTACCTTTTACTCTTCATGGCTACCGTACTTCAGCACGAACATCAACTAGGGCAACCCCATTCTCTTTAGTCTATGGCATGGAAGTTGTCCTACCTGTTGAAGTTCAGATTCCTTCTTTGAGGATTATGAAACAAGCAAGCTTAGGTGAAGATGAATGGATTCATACTAGATTGGACCAGTTGAACTTGATCAATGAAAAGAGACTGGATGTTGTCTGTCATGGTCAAGTGTATCAAAAGTGTATGATTAAGACATTCAACAAAAAGATCAAACCTCGAGTATACCAGGCTGGTGAGTTGGTAATAAAGCACATCATTCTACCACAAGGCGATCCCAGGGGAAAATGGACTCCTACATACGACGGGACATTTATGGTTAAGAAAGTATTCTCAGGCAGTGCTATGATGCTTGGACGGCGAAGATTTCCCACATCCCGTGAATGCGAACATAGTAAAAAAATACTACGCATAAAGGGTGACCCGCTAGGTTGGCACACCTAGGAAAAAATAAGGGCATCCCGGCGAACCAAAAGTTTCGGGAAAAAGTTAGGGATATATACAAAATATTGTACACCCGACAAGTTGAAAACCCGAAAGGGAGGCTTGGGCAAAAATGGGGTATCCTGGTAGACTGAAAACATGAAAGGGCGGCAGGCAAAATTTAAGGATTAAAGCGTACGACTATGTCCCATTGGATCACTAACAGTCAGCCTTATTACTAAGGTCAAAATTTCAAATGGTATAAGATCATTTCAATCAACTTTTTCCGACAGCAAGAGAGGATGTTTGAAGACATAGGGGCAATAGCAAAGTTGGAACCCAATGAGATCACTTCCACATGGCTATACATTTTTGTTCTTACTTTGTATTCTTTTTCATTTTTCAACGACTTCCTCTTACTAGGATTTCCGTATCTCTATACAAAAATGCCTGTTTATAGGAAAATTATCAATACAAATATAATTTGAAGTACAAACTTTTTGTTTTTCTATTTTGATTACAAAAACATCCGATGACTAAAATTGAATGAACATATGCATATGAACATGATTAATTGTTAATAAATATACACATAAGAACAATGATAAACATTTAGTTAAGGTTCTAGGAATTGGGATATCCCCACTGAGTCACTTCAATAAATATCCCCATGGAGTGAATTCATAGATTCTCCACAAATCCCAATTAGCATATCTTCTGTAAATTCTCTTTCCCATTCGAGCTTGGCCTTCCTAAACTGAAAGAGAAACCTTGCATAGTTCTTCTAGGAGAATTTGTTTCCCCAATGAAGTTACTAGAGCCACCTCTATAAAGTTATCTCCACAAGATAATCTTCACAAATAAGGGTGCAGTCCTCACAATCGCTCCGACAAATTATTTTTACAAACAAAAGAATATAACCTCTCCCTCATTAAGTCCCCCCACGGAGTCTCAATCAGTATAATTTGTGGAAATTCTCTTCCCCGGTCGGGTTTGGACTTCCAAAACTGGAGAAGAAACTTCATAAAGTTCTTTCCCAGATAGATTCATTTCCGCGGTAAGGACGCCGAAATACTCTCCTCAATAGGTTTTACTTCCCTAACATACTACAATCTCCCCAGCTTGAGTCTATTACTACAAATCACTAACAGAACTCCTCTTCCCCAGTGGAGTTGATACTACCCCCATAGAGGTGCTATAAAACCTGGAATTCGACCAGATACCAGTTAACTTCATTCTCCCTGGAAAATCGGAAGTTTAATCATCTCTTTTATCCCCAGTCAGGGTATAAAAGAATTAAATTCCCCAGTAGAGTAATGGTCAACTAAATTTTCTGAATTCTACTCCTCAAGTAGAAGCCAACATTCCCTGTAGAGTTTCATCAAACAAAAAACAGGAATTCCCAGCAGAAGCACTCTAAACAAAGTTAAAGATACACATAATTTTCGTCTCCGGAAGTAATCTGGGATTTAGCTTCCCAAAACTCTCCAACAGTAGTCAGGGATTTATTTTCCAAGACAAAGATACATTTCAACAACATTCATAACATATGCCTACGAAAAACATATAGCATAATCTCATTTATTTTGAGAACATCATTAAGCAATTCATTTCATACATCATGGCATTGCATAAAACTAACTCTTTACCTTTTCAGGAAAGATCAGTCAATAGATGAATATCATCAACAACTTTCAAGCAGTTCCAAATTAATTCCTGAAACAAGATAGGGCAACTATCTGTGAACAACAGATTGAAGATTAACTCCCGAAACAAGATGGGGAAGCCATCTTTATTTCTCTTTGGTCATATTAAACATCAATTCCCGAAACAGGACGAGGAAATTATCATTATCACCAATGGTATGAAATTTCGAAACAGGACAGGTTTACCAACAAACTGATTGTAGATCAATTCTCGAAACAGGTTGGGGAGACTATCTAAGTGAACAACATATTGAAAATTAACTCCTGGAATAGGATGGGGAAACCATATTTCTTTCTCTTTGGTCAGATTAAAGATCAATTCCTGGAACACGATGGGGCAACTATCTTTATCACCATTGGTATGAACTTCCGAAATAGGAAGGGTTTACCAGCAAATGAATTATAGATCAATTCCCGGAACAGGACAGGGCGACTATCTACGTGAACAGATTGAAGATTAACTCCCGAAATAGGACGGGGAAACTACCTTTCTTTCTCTTTGATCGGATAAAGATTAATTCCCGAAACAGGACAGGAAAACTATATGTATCACCAATGGTATAAACTCTCGAAACAAGACGAGTTTACTAGCAAACTGATAATGGATCAATTCCCGAAGCAGGACGGGGCGACTATCTACATGAGAATCAGTTATTCAAATAAATTTCCCAGAGGTTCATTATGGAAAGCACTCTTTAGATACAGTCGAGCATAGACTCATTATGATACTTATATCAACAATTACCTATGGATGGAATCTATAAGCCCATCTCTGACAACTCTCCATCATTTCTCCAAATGGCATCTTTAAGCCCATTCTTGATATAATCAACAAAACAGATTTACTTCATGCTCAAACAAGTGCAAATTTCTGGGCACTTAAAGTGTTCAATCATCTTCCACCATCAAGTCACGAATGGCAGACAAGTCAATCTAAATCTTTAGGTTTAAGAAGATTGAACAGGGGCAGCTGTTGTACCCCAAAATTTACCCTCTCTTTTCTTAAGATAATTCTTCACAAAGGATCTCCAATGCTCAAGGATTCTCAAGAATTGATAAGACAAAATCACCTCTGAAACACTAAGACCATAATCTATTGATTTGAAACACAATTTCAAGGCCTCAAACACCACATGTTGACCTAATTTCGTGACTCAAGTCATTTTTCCATATCAAAAGGTCGATTGTTGAATTTTTTTATCAACTGACGAAAAGTCAATCGATACACGAAAAGTCAAACTTTTACTTTTTGGTCAACATTGAATTTCAAAAATCAAAATTCATCAAGACATTCAAAAATATGAAGCTTGATCATCAAGAAATCAAGAAAGTTAAAAGTCAATAAAAAAAGTCAAACTTTTCAAGACTTAAAAATTTTTCTAGGTGTTTTGTACATGATAAATTCATTACTTCATGACATGTTTTTACCAAGATGTAAGATGATTCAAAGAAAACTTTCAACATGAAAGTTGTAGATCTTGATGAATTCTATAACTAGGTATTAGAGGGTTTATGTCCAAAAAATGCTTAAATTTGAAGATACAGGCCTCTGAAGTGATGACATTTTCATCTAACACTTAGAGAAATTTTCAACAGGTTTTTGTCCCAACTTCTTGACCAATTTTCATCAAGTTCCAATTTGATTTATCCAAAATGGTCAACATAGAAGTTGTAGACAATATTTCAAACTTTCCAAAACATCCAAGAGCACGGATTTATCATACTTAGGCTAGGAGATCCAAAGGCATGAAGTTGGGCATCCATTCTTGAATTGCAGGTCTTTTTGGTGAAGAACACATAATCCAATCTATATGTTATGCTTCATAATCTTGTGTTGAAGGCCTTCTAACTTGAAAATCTCACCATAATTTAATGCTTACAGGTACCCTTGAGCTATTACCCAAGTGTTTGAGCCATTGTCTAAAAGATCTTTCCATTTACGGCATAAAGGCCCCATTGTTATTCTTGAAAAGCAAGCTTTTTGGTACAAAATTTTTCTGGAGCCCATACCTTGCTTACTTCTTCTTATACTCCACCATAAATCATGAAAAGTAGCCCCTCTATACTAGCAACTTTG
Organism: Vicia faba; assembly: GCA_948472305.1. Lineage (NCBI taxonomy): Eukaryota > Viridiplantae > Streptophyta > Magnoliopsida > Fabales > Fabaceae > Vicia > Vicia faba. The sequence continues at coordinate 815,039,364 of OX451741.1, read as the reverse complement.
GTACTTCATCTTGGGACCATGGAAGACTTGACATAACTTGATATTTGCATTCCAATCAAACCATAATTTGTTATCTTGCTAATCTGATTACTTCAACCTCCCAAACCTCTTGCCTATAAATAGAGAGATCAATTGTAAAAGAAGGAGGTCAGAAAAAAAAGAGGGGCCAAATTCTTGTGTGTTTAAAAATCCTCAAAACCCCCTATACTCTAAAAAACCAGAATTATCCTAAAAAAACTTCAATTTCTGAGCTTTGAAACCCAAATCTTTGAATCTCTCATACCTTGCAAGTTTTTCCCAAACAAACTATCCAAATACTTCACATACATCATATAGAAATTGTTCATACACAAGAATAATTTATGTAATACCACTATCACCATCTTCTAAACTCAGAAACAATACTTTGCAACTTGACTTGTTTCAGCAACTTTCAGCACAAAGAAACGATTGGAGCAACTTCAAGAAGGTCCAAAGGAGCTCGATTAGTCACCACTTTGCACCCGGAAACATCTGAACGTGTTCTAAAAATTTTTCTTCAAGGGGTAAACTTTCTCAACCTATAACATCTTTATACATACATCATTTGCTTTTGCTTTCAAAAAAAAATATAAAAAGACAGATCATAGAAGAAAACTCAGCAAAAAACCAGGCCAGGGGCTGACACGGGCGCCCGTGTCACACGGCATGGCCCGTGTCAGCTCAGTTGGTTGAAAATTTAATAAAAAATGCAGGGAAGGTCCTCACACGGGCACCTGTGTCAACTCCACTAGTTCAGATACGTGCAGAAAACAGAAGGATAGGGGCTAACATGGGTGCTCGTGTCACATGACACAGCCCGTGTCATTTCATCTGGAATAGAAAAATGCAGGAGCATTGGGCAGGCTCTGACACGGGTGCTTGTGTCCACTGACACGGCCCGTGTTAGCTAAGGCACTAAAAACCCTAGTTTTGAGATTTGTTTTTCTTCGATTTTGAATCATTATGGATACCTTGAACATTTTTTATGACCTAACACCATAAAACTTTTTTCTAAATGAAACATCAAAAATATTTTTCTAAACAATTAGTTTTATTTTTTAAAGTTAACTTAGACCTAGGTTTTTTTGCTTCAATTAAATGAACTACATAACCTTTTCCATCAAAAACCCTAAAAAAGCAATCTTTTTCTTCATCTTTACATTTTCGCGCATTTTATCCTTTCACATTGCAATTTATGTAATTATCAAACCCTTGTAATAGTAATTAGGATCTTATTTACTTGCCATCCCCATTTGTAAATCTGTATCCCCCATCCCCTCAAGTATTGTAATAGCGTATGACATTTAATTTCCGCAATTTACTGCTTTCCGTATTATTGCTAGTAATTAGGGTTTGTATGGAAAGACTTAAAATCAAAAATTAGATAACCCTAAATTCAAGATAAATGCATGAAAACAAAAAACACTTTGCACACTTATACCTCTAGGGTTAACCCACACTTGTTGCCTTAGAATTAAACAGTCATGTCCCTCGAACGTGAGATACTTTTGCAAAGACCCTCGAATACAAGATTGTAGTCCCTCGATGACCCTTCAATGTTTCCTTCAGTAAACGATCTTAGACCCTTACGACAAATTTCTAAGGTATCCTACAATATTGCCTTCTATGACTATACGACGACCCACGCCTGTCTCTTCACATCCAACGATAGGGCTTCTTACCAATCAATGGTAATATAGCAATATCTAAAGGAGGAGGAAAAGAAAAAAGACTTTTTGAGTAGGTAGAATGCTCGTAGGTTCTTGATCATAAACATTTCCAAACATCTTTCAAACCCACCAACACTTTCCATGAAATATTTTCAAAAAGTCAACATTTTGTATACATTCTTATAGAGACGAGAATCATTATAAAGTTCGCCTAAACAAAGGCACTTTTCAAAAATACTCTCAAACAAATCACAAACACATTTCAAATAAAGCATTTCAATGTGAGCTAGAAACTAAGAGCCCGTAGATAACTACGGATGAAAAGCGTGCTAACACCTTCCCTTTTCATAACCTTCCCCCCGAACTCAAGAAAATTCTCAAGAGGTCTTTCCTGTTCTTTTCACCCTTTCCTTTATTGGATAAAAGAAATGTCAGTGGAGACTCTTGTTATCCGCAACAATTATTGTAAAACGCAAAACACACAAGTCAGTTCTCCCACCGTATTATAATATATATGCATGATGTCCTCATCCGAAAATTCAAACTTCACTGGCTGATAGTCGCCTTCCACAGGCCGGTGAGCAAGATAATCTGCCAATACACTACTTTTAATGGATTTTCGGGTAGTATACTGGATATCATATTATGTTAAAATCATCTTCCAATGGGATACTCTTCCCGTGACAGCTGGCTTTTCAAAAATATACTTGATTGGATCCATCTTGGATATCAAGAGAGTTGTATGAGTCAACATGTATTGTCTGAGACGCTTTTCTGCCCACGCGAGTGCACAATAAGTATTTTACAACAATGAATATCTTGACTCACAGTTAATAAACTTCTTACTCAAGTAGTAGACAACATGCTCTTTCCTACCAGACTCATTATGTTAACCGAGTACATAGCCTATGGAGTTTTCCAACACTGTCAGACACATTATCAAGGGACTGCCTTCCACTAGAGGCGATAGAATTGGAGGTTCCTGCAAATACTCTTGTATTATATCAAATGCCACTTGTCAATCATCATTCCACCTGGCCGTTTGATCTTTTTTCAAGAGCTTGAATATCGGTTCACAAGTGGCTGTAAGATGAGAGATGAATCTAGAAATGTAGTTCAACCTCCCGAGAAAACCACATACCACTTTTTCTGTTCTTGGCTCAGGCATTTGTTGTATTGCTTTTATTTTGGCAAGATCAACCTGAATCCCTATTTCACTTAATATGAAGCCCAATAAGTTCTATGATCTCACCCCGAAGGTGCACTTGTTAAGGTTCAACCTCAACTTGAATTTCATTAACCTTTCAAACAATTTCAATAAGTGGACAAGATGTTCCTCTTCAGTCTAGGACTTGGCAATCATGTCGTCAACGTATACTTCAATCTATTTATGCATCATATCATGAAAGTGAGTGATTATTGCATGCTGATACGTTTCCCCTATATTCTTCAATCCAAAAGGCATCACTTTGTAGAAAAATGTTCCCCAAGGTGTAATGAAAGTTGTCTTCTCCATGTCTTCCGGCGCCATCTTAATATGATTGTAACCAAAAAAAACATCCATGAAGGAAAACACTTTAGCTTGAGCAGTTTGTCAACCAGAATATCAATATGTAGGAGAAAAAAATCATCTTTAGGGCTTTCTCTGTTCAAGTCCCTATAGTCCACATACATTCTGACCTTTCCATCCTTCTTAGGCACTGGTACTATATTTGCAATCCACATCGGATAAGAAATCACCTTCAAGAAACCCACATCAAACTGTTTTTGAAACTCTTCTTTGATCTTCTTAGACATCTCAGGATGAGTTCTTTGAAGCTTCTGTTAAACATGAGGACACTTTTCTCTTAGAGGTAGCTTGTGCACAATAATATCCATATCCAACACAAGCATATCTTCATAAGACCAAGCAAGGATGTCCACATACTCACGGAGCATTTCAACCAATCTTAACTTGACACTGTCTTCTAAAGCATCCCCAATCTTGACTTCCTTTCTGACCTACACAGTAACCAAGTTTATCACTTCAATAATCTCTTGGTGCGGATGAATGAAATTTTCCTCTTGCCTCAACAATCTAAATAACTCATGAGGAAGTTCACAATCTTCTTCAGCTTCCTCATTAGCTTGATAGATTGGATTTTCAAAGTCATAGAGAGCCATAACGGAACCGTTTTCAACAAATTTCGGGATTAATGGGGGATATAATCTACATGATTCTTTTTATTTTTATTTTAGTTTTAGATTATAAAAGAAAATAAAAACACATTGCCAAATGCTTTGAAAAATAAAAAGAAAGACAAGAAGTGAAATATTTGAATGCAAAAAAGACGTCCTTTATTGATGATAATTTTGAAAATTGAAAATATTGTGGCCCTACAACATGTTCACTATTTCTTGGGCAGAACGTAGGTGTAATACGGTGGGAGAACTGACTTTTTTGGTTTTATCCAAATGTGCAGATAGCAAGAGCCGCCATCGACTTTTCTTTTATCCAATAAGGAAAGGGTGAAAAGAACAAGACCTTGATAGATTTTGGGTTTGGGGGCAAGTTATGAAAAGGAAAGGTGTTAGCACCCTTTTCATCCGCAGTTATCTATGGGCTCTTAATCGCTAGCTCACTTTTGAAAATTTTCTTTTTGTGTATATGATTTGAAAATATTTTGAAAAGCCAAAATACGGTTAACTTTGTAATGGTTCTTATATCAGTCCTCAAGGACGCGTACAAAGTGTTTTAGAAAATACTTTGAAAGTGTGATGTGTAAAAATGTTTTGTTTGTGAAAAATGGTGAGCAAGCGATTAAAAGTTCCTTACCCAATAAAGGTAGTTCTTATGCTTTTACTTCTCCTTTAGAGATAGTTCTATCCATACCATTAGTTGGTAGGTAGCCCCATCTATTGGATGTGAAGGGACATGTGTAGGGTCATTGAATGGTCATTGAAGGCAACATGTAAGGATACTTTAGAAATTTATCGGAGAGACTAGATCATTTTTCTTAGGCAACATCAAAGGGTCATCAAGGAACTATCATCTTTATTCGAAGGGACTTTGCTAAAGTATCCCTATTTTTGAGGGACATGACCATGTTTTCGAAGGCAACAAAGAGAGTTTATGTTAGATGTACGAGTGTGAATAGTGTATTCAGTTCAGTTATTTATATTGAATTGGGGTTTACTAACGATTGTTTTAGATCTTTCTATACATGCCTAGTTACTAGAAGTATAAAATATAGCGGGAAAAGTAAAGGTTCCGAAAGTAAAGCATAAGCTATTACAGGGCTTTGAGACAATTACATAATAGGTAAAAAAAATATGGAAAAATAAATCTAAACTATTACAAGAAAAATGCGTGCGACCTATACAATCGTCTAAGAATTTAAGTGTAATAAGAAATTAAAAAATGTTGAAAAATGTTTGAATGTGATTTTTTATGAAATTAATTAGACATTAATTAAATAGTTAAAACCCTGAATCTAATTAATTTTAATTAATAAAAAATCCTAAAGTCTAATTAATTTTAATTTTAAGAAAATATTAATTAACCTAATTAATTAGCAAACAAAAATTGTCAAAATTAATTATTGATTAAAAACCTAAACCTAATTTATTAGTATTAAGAAAATATTAGGTTAGTCTAATGATTAATTAAAAAGGTTATTAGGGTTAGGGAAAGAAAAATCAATGAAAAGGTTAAAACCAAATAAATAAGTAAAATTGCATGAGGTGGGTGTTGAACCCACACCCTCCTGCTTTCTTCCTTGCCTTGCTTGCCACTGAGTCAAGTGCTCGTTGGTGTTTGGAGAATAGGCATTACAAATAATACATGAAACATGTGTGTTAATTGTAAAAATAACAACAACAAAAAATGGTGAAGCGCCAGGATCGAACCCACGCCTTTACGCTCACAACTCAACGCCTTGACCAGCAGTCCTACACCCTCATCCGTGTACCAAATAGAAACGAAAAAATATATTTTAAAAGTGGACCGGAGAGGCGGAGGAGCCCTAGCTCCGGTCGTCTTCTCCGGTGAGTTGTTTTTTGAAACTTGTAAAATAGAACATGTTAATACACAAAAAGGACCCTACCCCCCTAAATTGAACCTTGTGAATCCATTGTTGGCCTTAGTTTTGGCTAAATCGTCATGTACAAAGAGATATGAACAAGATAAGAAAAATCGGTGTAAGAATGTGATGCAGGATTCTGGCATCAAGAGACTCATGCAAGGGTTCATACCTGTATTGTTATGTCTCAGAAACACAATGCAAACATTAGTTTTAATCATATCATAGTGTAATATGGTGGAAAAAATGACTTGTTTTTGCATTTTATCACAAATGTCCCAGATAGCAAGAGTCGCCATCGACTTTTCTTTTATCTGATAAGGAAATGGTGAAAAGAACAGGAAAGACCTTTGAGAATTTTGAGTTCAGACGGTAGGTTATGAAAAGGGAAGGTGTTAGCACCCTCTTCATCCGTAGTTATCTATGAGATCTTAATCGTTAGCTCACTTTGTTTTGAAAATGCTTTATGAATGTGCGTTTGAAAATATTTTGAAAAAAATGCCTAAGTACAACAAATTTGTAATGATTCTTGTATCAATTAAGAATGCATACAAAGTGTTTGTCTTTGAAAATATTTCATAGAAAGTGTTTGTGAAACAGATGTTTTGGAATGTTCACGAGCAAGCGATGAAGAACTATCTACCTAATCAAAAGTATTTTGTGTTATTTTCCTCCTCCTTTAGATAGTGTTATCCTACCATTAGTTAGTAGGAAGCCCTATCGTTAGATGTGAAGGTACAGGAACGGGTCATCATACAATCATAAAGCCAACTCGTAGGGGCGCTTTAGCAAATTATCGTAAGGGACTAATATCATTTATCGAAGGCAGCATTGAAGGGTCATAGAGGGACTACGATCTTTTTAACCGAGGGTCTTTGCTAAAGCGTCCCCACGTTCGAGGGACATGATTTTGTTTCTAAAAGAAACAAGTGAGGTTACCCTAGAGGTGCGTGTGTGAAGACTGATTCATGTTCAGTTATTTTAGTCTTGTAATTAGGGTTAGCTACGATTGTTTTTACATCTTTCCATACAAACTCTAATTACTAGCACAATAATATAGCAATAATGAAAAGCAATAAAATGCGGGAAATAAAATTCTATGCTATTACAAGACTTCAGAAGTGGGGGTACAAAATAGTAATAACGGGGGAAAATAGAAAAACCCTAATTAAACTATTACAACTGTAAGCAGTTACATAATTGGAAAAAGAATGCGAAAGTAATGAAGTACACGTAGCGGTAAAAAGAAAAAGAAAAGAGAAAATTGTCTTGTAATTGTTTCGATGAAATTTTTTTGATGATTAACTTAAAACCTAATTGATTTTAATTAATTAAGAAATTTTAGTTAATTAAACAAAACCCTAAAATCTAAGTTGATTTTAGTTTAATTAAGAACTCCTAAAAAATCAAATTAGGGTTAATTTTAATTAAAAACGTAAAACTAAATTAGGGTTTGTTAAGAAAAATCAAAGGTATGTGAAAAATGTTAGGTTTTATGAAAAAGATAAAGAATTGTAAGAAAAAAACCAAGAGTGGTAGGGGTGGGTGTTGAACCCACACCCTCAAGACTTTCCAGCAAGACAATCACAACCAGACATGGCGTGCCTTGGTGATGGATAACAGGTTTAACACGTTATGTACTGAACCTGCAAAACATGAAAATAATTGAAAAATAAAGTGGCAAAAGGTTGGATCAAACCCAGGGCCTTTGACACAAATGAATTATCGCGCGCACTTCTACCACTGGGGAGGATATACATCTGTTTATTTAAATGAAACCATAAATATATATTATAAACATGAATGTATTGACTGGAGAGGCGCCAGAGCCCTAGCTCCGTTTGTTTTATCTGGTAGCTTGTTTCTTCCAAAACCTGCAAAATCAAGGACGTTAGCACAACAAAAGCACCCTACCCCCTAAATCGAGGGCTGCGAATCTAATGGAAGGATTATTGTGGTCTAAAACTGGATGGTTTAAGATATATGAGAAAAAACACATGGAACGGTGCTAACATGGTGATCTACAATTTAGCATGCATGAGATTACTATGATGATCCAAACGTGTTCAGAGACATCTCAAAAGTATGGTAGTAACATCAATGTGACTTAAATCAAAACAAAATTAAAAATATGAATTTTGCAAGAATGTGAAATCGAATATTCCATGCGACGGGGTTTCATGTGTTTTGGAACATCAAAGTCGACCATCCTTACTCTGTATGACTGTTAGGAGTGAATGGGACAGTTGCTTTGTAGTCGAAGGGTTTGTAACAAGGGTTTGAAAATTTTATGGTTCTTAAAATTCTTTGATATTTTTTGACAAGTTTGTAAGGCAAGGGTTTCGTGTTTTGTATGAGAATGAATGGGAGAATATATAGGTTGAAATTAGGGCAAAGATATGGGCTTGGTCTTTGTGTAAGAAGGCCTTGTCTTATTTCTATTAATTTTGACTTTTAAATGAATAAAAAAAATCAAAGGGAGGTGTATAAATAAGTCTTAAGGTGCACATGAGATATATAACACGCTTGGACTCTAAAATAATTGCCCAATATCCTAAAATATCAAGTTTGCTCAATTTAAACTTCATGCATTTGCTCAAAATATCCCAACTTGCACTAGTCATAACTCTCTCAATTTTCATCTTTTGAAGGTGATATAGGACGTTTCGGAAAGCTTAAGATGTCCTCTACAATATCTATGTTGATCATATTTTTCTTTTGGAGATTTATCTTGATGTAAGTTTCCTTGACAAAAAGTGTCTTTTTGTTGACTTTTGAAATGACTTGTAATGTATTGGCTTATACCTCTCAAATGACGCACTTTTTGGACTTGAGCTTAGAGATAAAAAGTTGTAGATAATTGAATTTCTTTCAAAATGAGCTTTGGTTGGGTAAAAGCTGATGAAGCATGTGAAAGTTATGCTTGGTCAAAGTTCAGTTGACTTCTCCTAAGGAAACCCTAATTTGGCAACTTTTGACTATTGATGATTTGAGGGATTTTCTTGAGGAATCATGATCAACCCTTGATCAAATGATGAATGTCACTTCAAAATGTTGATGTTGACGAAAAATCTTGAAGTTTGACTGTATGTTGATCATAGTTGACTTTTTGCCCAATACAGTTCATTTTCCGTCATTTGAGCAATTGACTGAGCAAACTTGTGATGCAAGACTTGAAATTTTGCATGAGCATTCTTAGGGACATATGAAGGATCATAAAAACCACTTGAGACCTTGGAAACCCAATATTTCTTGAGAAATATAAAACCCTAGTTGTGGACCCATTGCTTAGGAGGAGAATTTGTCTGATCAATTCTTAGGCAACCTTGAGCAAATGAGAATCTTAGGAGAATGTATTGAATAAAAATGGGAGGGAAAATTTTGGGGTACAACACATAGTAAAAATAAAAACACAAAATTCACAAAAACATGTAAACCAGTCATGCTTGGGATGCTTGTTTCATGCACTTTTGATCATCAAACATGATCCCAACTTACTTTATAATGTCTCAAGAAGCGATTTGGATGGTTAGTTTGCTTTGAGAGGTTGGAAATAGGATTTCAAGTTTTCCCTAATTTTGACAAAATTTTATATTTTTGATAGAGTTCTTGTAGGGTTTTTTTCATATACTTTGTCTGAAGATAATTAGCATATGTATAGGAAGAGATTAGGTCAAGAAAAATGGGCTTGGACCTCTTGTAAAAAAACCTTTGTTTCTTGTTTGAAAATAGAATTGGAATAAGACAAAACATGAATTTTGTTTCAAGTAAGCTTCACACGGTTTCTAATGAAATCTTGGGACTCCGAAAGATTTGAAACAAAAGCCTTTTAAGCCTTATACGTCCACTTACTATTTATTTGATTTAATTTGCATTTAAATGAATAAAAATTCAAATAAAAGAAATGAAAATCGTAAAAAATATAAGAGTGGTTTTGGGGGTCCTCTAATATGTTATGAACACGTTTGAACTTCAAAAGTTAGGCCCATTAGTCCAACAACCCAAAATTGTTCAATTGAGGTTTCATGAAATCTCATAAAATTACCCAACTTCTGTAACTCATAACTTGCTCAGTTTTTGTCATGTAAAATGATCTTGGACTTTCTAGAAAGATAAAGATGTCCCTACAATCTATATGTTGGTCATTTTTCCATTTGAATATTTTAACTTGATGTAAATTGCTTTGACAAAAAGTGTCTTTTTGTTGACTTTTAAAATAACTTGTAATATTTTGGCTCATACCTCTCAAATGAAGCATTTTTGGGTCTTGAGCTTAGAAAGTCAAAATTGTAGAGAATTGAATTTCCATCAAAATGGGATTTGGTTGAGAATTTTCCAATCAAGCATTTGAAATTTATGCTTGGTCAAAGTTAAGTTGACTTCTCATAAAGAAAACCCTAATTTAGCAACTCATGGCTTTTGATGAATCTTGAGTTTTCTTGATGAGTTATGATAAACACTTGATCAAATGATGAATTTGACCTTAAAATCTTGATGTTGACCAAAAATCTTGAAGTTTGACTATATGATGACCATAATTGACTTTTTACCCAATACAGTTGATTCTCAATCATCTGAGCAATTGACTGAACAAATTTGTGATGTAAGGCTTAAAACTTGACATGAGGATTCTTTTAAACATATGAGGAACCATCTAACTCATTTGAGACATTAGAAGCTCAATTTCCTCTAATAAAACCAAAAGCCTAATTATAGGCAACTGCTTAGGAGGAGGACTCATCTGATCATTATTAAGTAGTCTTGAATACTTGATAACCTTAAGAGAATGAGTAATTCTTTTGAAAATGAGAGGGAAAATTTTGGGGTACAACAGCTTACCCTGTTCAATCTTCTTAAACCTGAAGAGTTAGATTGTCATGCTCGCCATTCGGGATCTGAAGGTGGAAGAGGATTGAACACCTAAGTGACCAGAAATTTGCACTCGCATGTGCACAAAGTAACGATTGCTGGTTGATTGTATTGTTTGAATGGGCTTAAAGATGCCATTCAGAGAAGTGATAGAGTTTCATCAGAGATGGGCTCATAGATTCCATCCATAGTAATTGTTGATAGGAGTATCATAATTAGTCTACGCTTGATTGTATCTGAAGAAGGCATTTCAGAAAAATCTATGAAGAAAAATGCTTTTCAGAACAAAGGCGCTGAAGGAGATGCTTTTCAAAATTCCGTCTTTGAAGGGGAAATGCTTTTCAGAACGAAGTACTGAAGGAGAAATGCTTTTCAGAACTCCTCTGAAGGAAATGCTCGCCAGAACTCGGTCTCTGGGAGGAATGCTTTTCCGGATTTCGTCTCTGAGGGGAAATGCTTTTCAGAACGAAATGCTGAAGCAGATGCTTTTTAGAGTAAACTTCTGAAGAAAATGCTTTTCAGAATGAAGCGTTGAAGGGGAAATGCGTTTCAGAACTCCTCTGAAGGAAATGCTCGCTAGAACTCGGTCTCAGGGGGTAATGCTTTTCACGATTCCGTCTCTGAAGGGGAAATGCTTTTCAGAACGAAACACTGAAGGAGATGCTTTTCAGAATAAACTTCTGAAGGAAATGCTTTTCAGAATGAAGTGCTGAAGGGGAAATGTGTTTCAGAACTGATCTGAAGAAAATGCTCGCCAGAACTCAGTCTTTGGGGGGAATGCTTTTCAGGATTCCGTCTCTGAAGAGGAAATGCTTTCCAAAATGAAGCGCTAAAGGAGATTATTTTCATAATAGACTTCTGAAAGAAATGCTTTTCAGAATGAAGTGCTAAAGGGGAAATGAATTTTAGAACTCCTCTGAAGGAAATGCTCGCCAGAACTCAGTCTCTGGGGGAAATGCTTTTTAGGATTCGGTTTCTGAAGGGAATCACTTAGTCATGTAGATAGTCGCCCTATTTTGATTCGGGAGTTGGTCCATAATTTGTCTATTAATTATTGGTAGTATTTTTCTATTTTTGATCTTAACCTAAAAAAGGAAAATTAGTTTTGTGCAGTGTCATGATGTATGTGATGCATATGTCATGATTTTTTGTGAATGATGTATAGGTGCAATATGTCGTTTAAGCGTATCAGTATCTTTGTATAATAATGTCTGGTTGGGGAAAAATAAATCCCTGACTGTTGTTGGGGATGAATACAATAGTTCTTCAATTTTTTTATAGAATGCCTCTATTGGGGATTTCTGCTTTCCGTTTGAGAATAATCTGCTGGGGATCTTCAACTTCTGCTTGGGGATAAAAGCATTCAAGAAGGGTCGACCGTTCATCGTTCTTTGTAAGATTGGTATTCTGATCGGGGATGAAGAGCTGAAATTCTATAATGTGCTATTTGATCGGGTTTCAGATATGAATATAGACTCTTCTGGGGAGGATAACGTTGAATTTCGTCTGGTCGGAGAAGAGAGTCTTGTCGAGGAAGTTTTTTGCAATGTTGGAGAAATAAACTCCCTTGGGGAAATAAACCCTATAGACTGTGGTGACTTCAATGGGGAAATAATATTTGATGGGGATTAACTTGTGGAGAAAGATATGAGGAATTTGCTCTATGGGAATTTATGGTCAATTTCAAATATTTATCCCAACTCCTGGAGTCTCTCGCAAATGTTAATCCTATTTTTGTGCATATATTTGTAAACAGTAATCATATTAAAATGAATATGTTTATTCAATATATCATCGGACGATTTTGCAAACAAAATAGAAGAAGTAAAAATAACTTCGAATTCTGAAGTATATTTGTATTAATTTGAAAAAAAATTCTATAAACAGGTAGTTTTGTACAAGGAGACATAAATCCTAGTAAGAGGAAATCGTCGTAAAATAAAAGGTGTACAAAGAGAAAAAAGAAAAAGAAAAATAGCTATGTGGGGATGATCCCATCGAGTTTCAACTCTGCTATTGCCCATATGTCTTCAAGCATCTCATCCCTTGTTCTTGGAAGAAGTTGATTGAACTAATTTGTACCCTTTGAACATGATGTTGGTAATGATGCTAGAAATAAGTAGATGGGTGATCCAAATGGGACATATTCATACACTTTATTCCCTAACTTTTTCCTGGACCACCCTTTCGAGTTTTCAGTCCACCGGGATATCCTTTTTTGCCAAAGCCGCCTTTTCAGATTTTTGACTTGCCGGATGTACATTTTTTTATATATATCCCTAATTTTTGCCCGAACCCTTTTGGTTCGATGGAATGTCCTTATTTTTTCCTAGGATAGTCAACCTAACGGGTCTCTTTTATGCGTAGTATTTTTTAACTATGTCCGCGTTTACAGGGTATGAAAGATCTTCACCTTCCATGGTGGTAACTATCATAGCACCCCAGAAAATATCCTCTTGATCATAAATGGCCCTTTGTATGTGGGATTCCATTTACCCATGGGATTTCCTTATGGTAGGATGATGCGCTTTATGGCCAAATCACCAACCTGATACACCTGATGTTTGAATTTCTTATTGAAGGCCTTGATCATGCGCTTCTGATACATCTGACCATGACAAATAGCCCAAGCCTTTTATCATCAATCAAATTTATCTAGTCCAAACTAGTCTGAATCAATCTGTCATCATCTAAACCTGGGTATTTTAGAATCCTTAGGGAAGGGATATGGACTTTGATAGGTACGATAATAAGCTATTACAGGGCTTTGCGGAAATTACATAATAGGTACAAAAATGTGGAAAAATAAATCTACTCTATTACAAGAAAAAGTCGTGCGACCTATACAATCGTCTAAGAATTTAAATGCAATAAGAAATAATAAAAAAATGTTGAAAAATGTTTGAATGTGATTTTTTATGAAATTAATTTAACGTTAATTAAATAGTTAAAACCCTAAATCTAATTAATTTTAATTTATAAAAAATCCTGAAGTCTAATTAAGTTTAATTTTAAGAAAATATTAATTAACCTAATTAATTAGCAAACAAAAAAATATCAAAATTAATTATTGGTTAAAAACCTAAACCTAATTTATTAGTGTTAAGAAAATATTAGGTTAGTTTAATGGTTAATTAAAAAGATTATTAGGGTTAGGGAAAGAAAAATCAATGAAAAGGTTAAAACCAAAAAAAGGAAAATTGCATGGGGTGGGTGTTGAACCCACGCCCTCCTGCTTTCTGCCTTGCCTTGCTTGCCACTGAGTCAAGCGCTTGTTGGTGTTTGGAAAATAGGTGTTGCACATAATATATGAAACCCGCGTGTCAATTGTAAAAATAACAAAAAAATATGGTGAAGTGCCAAGATCGAACTCAACGCCTTGACCAGCAGTACTACGCTCTCATCTGTGTACCAAATAGAAACAAAACAATATATTTTAAAAGTGGACCAGAGAGGCGTCGGAGCCCTAGCTCCGGTCGTCTTCTCCAGTGAGTTATATTTTGAAACCTACAAAATAGAACGCGCTAATACACAAAAAGAACCTTATCCCATAAATTGACCCTTGTGAATCCATTGGTGACCTTAGTTTTGGCTAAATCGTCTTGTACAAAGAGATATGAACAAGATAAGGCAAATTGATGTAAGAATGGTGATGCACGATTCTGGCATCATGGGACTCATGCAAGGTTTCAGACCTGCATTGTTATGTCTCAGAAACACAGTGCAAACATTAGTTTTAATCCAAGCATAGTAAAAAGAAAAACACGAAATTCACAAAACATGTAAAACGACCATGCTTGGGATGCTTGTTTCATGCACTTTGATCATCAAGCATAATCCCAACTTACTCTGTAATGTCTCAAGAATTGATTTGGATGGTTAGTTTGCTTTGAGAGAGGTTGGAAATAGGATTGCAAGTTTGCCCTAATTTTGACAAAAGTTGATATTTTTGAGAGAGTTCTTGCAGGGTTTTTTTTCCCGTGTCCTTTTTCGGAAGATAATGAGCATATATATAGGAAGAGATTAGGTCAAGAAAAATGGACTTGGACCTCTTGTAAAATAACCTTTGATTCTTGTTTGAAAATATAATTGGAATAAGACAAAACATAAATATTTGTTTTGCCAATATGCTTCACCAGTTTCTAATTCAATCTTGGGCCTCCAAAAGATTTGAAATAAAAGCCTTTTAAGCCTTATACCTCCACTTACTATTTATTTGATTTAATTTGCATTTAAATAAATAAAAATTCAAATAAGAGAAATAAAAATCATAAAAAATATAAGAATGGTTTTAGGGGTCCTCTAATTAGTTATAAACACGTTTGAACTTCAAAAGTTAGGCCCGTTAGTCCAACAACCCAAAATTGTTCAGTTGAGGTTTCATGCAATTTCACAAAATTACCCAACTTGTGAAACTCATAAGTTGCTCAATTTTTTTCATGTAAAAATGATCTTGGACTTTTTGGAAATCTAAATATGTCCCCTACATTCTATATGCTAATAATTTTCCCATTTGAATATTTTAACTTGGCGTAAATTCCTTTGACAAAAAGTGTCTTTTTGTTGAGTTTTTAAAATAACCTGTAATATTTTGGCTCATATCTCTCAAATGAAGCATTTTTGGGCCTTGAGCTTAGATATTCAAAGTTGTAGAGAATTAAATTTCCATCAAAATGGTATTTGGTTGAGAGTTTTCTGATGAAGCATGTGAAAGTTATGCTTGGTCAAAGTTCAGTTGACTTCTCATAAAGAAAACCCTAATTTGGCAACTTTTGACTTTTGATGAATCTTGAGTTTTCTTGATGAGTTAAGATCAACACTTGATCAAATGATGAATGTGACCAAAAAAATTTCATTTTTACCAAAAATATTGAAGTTTGACTATATGTTGACCACAATTGAATTTTTACCCAATATAGTTAATTCTCAATCATCTGAGCAAATTACTGAGCAAATTTGTGATGTAAGGCTTGAAACTTGACATGATGATTATTTGAAGCATATGAGGAACCATGAAACTCATTTGAGATATTAGAAGCTCAAATTCATCTGAGAAGACAAAAACCCTAGTTATAGGCAACTACTTAGGAAGAGGACACATCTTATCATTCTTGAGTAGTCTTGAATACTTGATAACCTTCAGAGCATGAGGAAGTCTTTTGAAAATGAGAGGGAAAATTTTGGGTTACAACGGTAGGAATTATTGCATGATAAAAATAAAATAACTCTTTAAAGCGGGTGACTTCAATGACGTCTTTGGAAAACCAATTAACAGGCTCTTTACTGAGAATGGTAGGATGGATCCATTTTTCCATTTCACAGTCACTATCCCCTTCCTCGCTCACAGCATGATCCTATTCATGAATAATACCACCACTGATAAACTTAATCAGCAGAGGGATACCTTGAACCTTCAGAATAATTTTAAGTGCACTTCGATCAGCCACAGAGCCTAAACCTTTCTTATCCATTTGTGTGGGGAGATCTAGCACTCTGCCCCAGCCCTCAGGATGACCAGATTGAATAAATGCTTGTGCTTGGCGATAAGACACCATAAAGGCTTCCAACTTCTTAACCTCTTAACGAGAAGTTCTAACAACCTACATGGTTTCAAATGCTTGGCACAAAGTCTCATGTATTTCTCCCTCTACTTCAACATAGATAAAGGATCTGAGATGACTAACAATGTAATCCTCTAAACTGCAAATGGTGACCACCTTTCCATTCAACATGAATTTTAACTTTTGATGCAAGGTGGAGGTGACAGCACCAACCCCATGAATCCCCAGACAGCCTAGTAGACAATAATAAGAAGGATTAATATCCATGATGAAGAAAGTGACATAAAATACCTGGGGACCTATCTTGATAGGCAAGTCAATCTCCCCAAACATAGTCCTTTTAGACCCATCAAACACCTTGAAAATCAAATCACTTGGCCTTAGCATGAGCCCATCATAATCAAGCTACATAAGAGCAGACTTTGGCAGCACATTGAGAGAGGAACCCGTGTCAACCAGCACACGGGATAGAGTGGTATTCACAATCTCTATGGAGATATGTAGCACTTTATTATGTTTCCTCCCCTCATGGGGTACATCAAAATTTGTAAAGTTGATTCTATTACTTGCAGAAATACTATTCACAATCCCTTTAAATTGATTCACTAAGATCTCTTGAGGAATAAAAGAAGTCCCCAACAACTTCATCAGTGCATTTCTATGGGATTCAGAATCTATGAGCAAATCCAAAATTGAGATCTTTGAGGGCGTCTAGCTCAGCTGGTCAATAAACTTGTAGTAACTTTTCTTTATGTATCACATCAACTCTGCCACATCCTTGGCCAAATCTACATCCACACTTATAACAGGAGGATTCTACCCCGACTTTTCACCATAAACCACAATTTACTTTCCTTTAGTCTTAGTTGTGGCATCTGCATTACTTTCGGGTTTTTCAGGAGGAGAGAAGATCTGACCATTATGGGTAATCTGACTCTCTCTAAAAATATCATGCACTGCATGCTTCTCTTCTTCAGACTTGTTTTCCTCAGGCTTTTGAGTGACAAGCTTTTGCCCCTGATAATAAATCTCATCATCGTAACTTAAAGGGACGGCCTTATCACTGGCATATGGTACTAGACCAGGTACAATAATGGTTACTGGTGACTTTTTTGCTGGAACTGGAATTGTAACAGGCACATGGATTGTATTTGACTTGATAGGAATGGTTATCAAATCAACTTCATCATCATTAACCTTAGGCTTAACAACCTTGCGGTCAAACTGGAGAGTTCCCTTGGTAATCAAATTTTGCATGGCATCCTTCAGACACTGGTAACCCTATGGCTGAATCAAACAATTTACACAGTCTATACCCCAACCTAAGAACACACCATTATGTTCCAACTACTCTTTCACAAATGAGAGGGGTGTAGTCAGCTAATTAACATTAATGACCAAGTTCAAACTTTCATCTTCCATGATGGTATTTACAGTGGTGCTGCCATGAGGTGGCAAAAATTGATTAGTAATGTTGGGTACTAGAACAAAATTAATATTATAAGAATCCAACAAGTCTTGCACCTTATGCTTAAACGCGATACAATTCTCGATAGTATATCCTTGTCCGCCGGAATGAAATTCACACTTAGCATTTGCATCAAAATTGAGTGGCAACTTTTCAGGGTTGATATACAAGGTACGCTTCTCAACCAACTTCAACTCGAGTAACTGCGGTAATAACTCAGTGTAGGAAATAGGAAGCGTATCTATCTTTCGGGGAGGTTTCTTCTTCCCTTATTGATTGCTCTGCCTAGGTGCATACGGCTGTCGTTGAGGTGTAGTGATTGAGATTGTCATGGCATCAATTTGGTGATCAGACTCTTGACGAGCCCTACCTTTACCTTTCTGATCATAGAGCGCACTGGCCTCACTGTCTTTCATCTTCTGGTAACCGCCAAAAGACATTTTGGTGTTACCAACATTGGTTCCGGAGACATCCCAAATCTTTCCTAATTTGATTCCAAATTCAATTTTTTCCCGTATGTCCCCATCTTAGCAAACGAATTAGAAGTATTACAGCTTATGTAATACTGCCCTTGTAAAGTTCTAGTGAACATATCCACCTTTCACGCTCCATCATAGGGGGTTGGATCCTGGAAGCCATCTCACGCCACCTCTGTGCATACTCCTTAAAGGATTCATTCTGTTTCTGAGATAAATTCGGCAGTTGGGTTCTCGTGGGTACCATATCAGTATTGTATCGATAGTGTTGGATGAAAGTTTCAACCAACTCTCTCCATGTACGAATACGAGTACCATCCAATTGAATAAGAAGCTTTTCATCGTCAGAGTACACATACATCCTCCTATAGTAGGATTTAACATGTGTCCTAGAACAAGAGGTGCCCTTATACTTTACAAAATTTTCCACTTTAAACTTGGGAGGGATCTTCACTCCTGGGGACCAAGCCCAAATCAGACATATCAAGGCCCATAGCGCCCTAATTCTCAAATGCTTGCATATGCTCCTCGAGCATACACAGCTTTTTGTCTGCCTCAGTTGGCTCATCAGGATTGGACATCGAATCATCATAGTTATCCTCCTCAACTTAACGATCAGGAATATGCACATGCCTAGGTTTGACAAAATGTTTCTCATTATTGTGTCTGGCAGGAGTGGGTGGGGGAGGGTTCCTTACGACTTAGACCACAGGCATACCTTGATTACCAGCAGGATTACCAAGGTTAACAGCTTGACCATTCTAAATATTCAGACCAGCATTTGCATTAAGATTCAAATTCTGAGCACCACCTGGATTTGCATTCACATTCTGTGCACCAATCAAATTATCAACAACTTGGTTGTCATTCAGATTCTGAGCACCATTCACATTCTGCCCACCTGGATTATAGGCTGGATTATTGAAAACAAACCCTTAAGGATTGACAATCAAATTCTCATTCCCATTGTTCACAGTCTCAACAGGCCTCATAATCAAGTCTCTCATCTCTTCCTACTAACGAGCCATGTGCTAGATAATCTCCATTAGGTGTTCTACACGAGTGTCTTTCTTGACACCTATAGCAACAATGTCTTCCTGAATTTGTTCCATCTGTTTGCGGGAATTACTTCGAGTGTTGTAGCGGTGAGAATTTGCAGCAGCAGTCTTCTGAAAATAAACCCAAAACAACAATAAGAAAGCCTGCGGGAACTACCTGTTATGATATGATATGCATGAATGCATGATTATGCATGTAATGTTTCACTATTTCCAGGAAAATCCTATATTTTTCATCAAGAACAAAAGGCAACAAGATATAAACAAATAATAAATAAAGAAAGAGACTTCTCATATCATAAGAATAAATCATCATCCATACAAATATATCTCAACAATGAGTTCATACAGATAAAGTCAAAAGGAACTCGTCCAACAAAATTGGCGGTGAACTAAACAAATACAAAGAGATCAACAAAAATTGAGAACTGCAATCAAAATTCGAACCGAGCTTTGAGCTTTGCCAATTCCTCAATCACTTGAGCCAATTGGGTACTTCTCCCCTTCAACTGGGCTTCAGCCGCTAGCTTTTGATCATCTTTCTTCTTGAGATGAATCTTGAGCTCGTCAATCTGTGCTTGTTGACTTTGAACCTTCTGTTCCAATATCTCTTGCTACTTGCAAGCTTCTTGAGATTTGAATTCTTCCTCTCGAAGGTGCTTCTTCAAGGTTTTGATTTCTTCTTTTTGATTTGCTTGCATTTTGTCTTTGGACACCCGAAGACTCTTAAGCTTCTGCTTACTTTTCGCGAGATCGGCTTAGGCCTTCACCAAAGCTTCTGTCTTATTAGAAGTGTGAGAACTGTTGTACCCCAAAATTTTCCCTCCCATATTCTTCAAAATTTGCAAAGAGCATGCTTCAAAATTCCCCAAGGGTTGCACAGTTCAAGGGCCTCCTAACAGTCAAAAACTAGGGTTTTGGTTCTGGCAAAGAAAATGAAGTTTCCAAGGGCCCAATCAAGTCCCACATGCCTACAAACATGGTCAAGTATCCTCATGTCAAGTTTCAAGACTTACAGCACAAAATTGCACAGTCAAAAACCCTAATTGCTCTACAGTCAACTGCAGGGGCAAAATGGTCATTTGACAGTCAAAAGTTCAAATTTTTGGTCAACATATTATTTTGAAGCCACAAACATCATTTGATCAATTCTTGATCATGATTCTCAAGGCATGGCTCAAAAAGTCTCAAGATGCAAAGGTTTCTATTTTTGGACAGTTGAAAAAGTCAACTGCAAATTGACCAAGGCATAACTTCCACATGGATTATCATAAAAATTCCATCCAAAGCTCATTTTGAAGAGAAAGACATTTCCTGCAACTCCTTTTCACACTTCAAGTCCAAGAAATGCTCTCACAAAAAGTTATCAATTTCAACATTATAGGTCATTTTCAAAAGTCAACAAAAAGGGACTTTAAGTCAAAGGCCATAACTTGAGATTGGTAAATCAAAATGACATGGGACCAAAGGCATTGGTTAGAGGACTTCAAGACCTTTCCAAAATGTCCAAGAACATGATCAAAGCTTAAACATTGAGCAAGATATGCCTTGTGGAAGTTGGGAAATTTTTGGGTATTTTGAAAAGTCAACTTTGCTTCAAATGCCTTAAAATTGCTAATGGGCCTCATTTCCTTCCAAGATTCATCATCCAAAGCATATGCACGACCATTTTGCCCAAAGGGGGATTTATTCTCATTTTTATTTATTTATTTGAATTTTCAATTACAATTAATTCATTTAAATTAAATAAAATATGGAAAAATACTAAACCAATGCATTTGAATCTTTTTATGCACTGTAATCATTCATTAAAAGCTCAAGATTCGTGCATAACCAAAATTGGAAGGTTTTGCCATGATTAGAATCAAAAACATGTGAAAAAGATTTGAAAGAATATGCATGAAAATCAAATATTCATTCCATCAATACAAGGATTGTTTTGGTTCAAAACTCAACCCTAATCCATCCTCATATAAGACTGATCAAAACCCTAGTGCAAGAGACCTGAATGCTGCGCCCAAAAGCCATAAACAACTTTTCACTTTTTTCAAGAAAATTCCAAAACTGAAAACACGATTTCAAGGAGTTTCAAGGCAAAACATTGATTCCATTGCATTCCTGAGGCTTCAAGGAAGGTTTCTGGATCAAAACCATCATCTCTAACGCAAAGAATTGGTAGCACGATCTTGTCCTGTTCATGCTCTTTTTCGTATTCTTGTATCATAATTCATGCATTGTTTGCAATTTTTAATGTTGGATTTGTATTCAGTGGATCATTCTAAAGCTAACCATATGTTTTGATTGAGTTTTTGTGCATCACACGCGAAATCACCATTAAAGCTCGCTAGGGTTCTTCAAGCTCCAAATTGGGCGTTTACGTATACGGTAAAATTAAGACATCCCAGTACCATGGCCAGAATCAGGATGCTTGGACGAACTTAACCAACTAATCGCGCCTAATTTATATAGCAAGACGAGCTATTCGCTATTTTTGAAAAGGGTACATTTTGGGGGGGTTCAAAACCCCCGCTAATTCTTTTTTGTTTCAGGGACAACGAAGAAGAAGATTATGTGGCAAGCTATGGTTGGGTAATTTGAATTCAGCGCGCATTTTTTTTGCTTCTAGGCCACTAACGCTAATTTGTTTTATATTATTTATTCTTCATTCCATGTACAACGCGCGCAGTTAGCACAATTGGCAGGGCATCAGTGTGGTAAACGTTAGGACCTGGGTTCGAACCCCAGGTCCCCCTTCTTATTTCCATATTTTTCTTCTAAACGTGTTTCTATGTAGCTCGTTCCCTGAGGAATACCATGCAGCCCCTTAATCTGCCATGCCACGCGCCCCATGATCCCAATCCAAAGGTCCAGATTTGAAGAATATCATAGGCATCAGTCAACGCGTACACACGCTTCCAGGAAAAGTCAAAAAGGCCTTGAAACAAATGGGCCTGATTGCTACAACCTAACCTCCAGTTTGGGGACAGAACCCCCCATTGGTTTGCTCTTTCATCCTTTTTGTATTTTTTCTACTTTTATTTGTTTTAATTAATTTTAATTTAATTCTTTAAATCAATATTTTCATAACATAAAAAATATAATAAAAAAAAATCAGAAAGTCACAAAAATAAACTATATTTTATTTAAATGCTATTTTGTAAATAAATGTCATCAATTAGTTTTAAATTCTAGGATTAATTTTAATATTTTCTTAATAAAAGTTAAAAAATGTAGAATTAGGGTTTTGATTATTTTTATCCTTTTTTCTTTTTCACCATATTAATTATTAATTATTTATTTTTGTAAATAAAATTGAATTAATTAATTAGGTTGATTTTAGGTTTAACTTTAACACTTTTTATAAATTAAAAATAACTAGAATTAGGTTTTAAATTCCTTTAATTCTTATTAAAAATCCATAAATACAAAAACTCAAAAATCTTTTCTTTTTATTTTAATTAATTTGTTAATCATAATTTAATTTCATTAAAAAGGGTCCAATGCCCTCGCTTTCGATTATTAGTTCGTTTCGCGCATTCTTGTCCTTTCTTATAATATTCATGTAATTCTCCCAAAGCCGTGTAAATCAGACATTTATATTTCTCGCATTCTTTATTTTATTTTAAATCGGGTCCTGGACTTAATTTGGCGATGTGGACCCGCGCCTTTGTAATAGCGTAGGAATTTTAATTTCCGCACTTTTTTAACTGTTAATAAATTTGCATGCAAGAATGAATGTTAAAATAAAAACAAAAGTGTAGATCGCCAATACATGATAAGACAAAAATATCTGAATATGACACACAAATCACACACCCCCCCTAGGGTACGCCTCATTATTGCCTTGCCCCTCGAAAGGTGATCGTCGAGTAGAGGATGTTTTAGTAAGTCCTCATGATCCGGGAACCTGGCATGAGGGTAGCTTCTAAGGTATCTTCCTATTGCTCTGGTGATCACCACGTCCCGAACCTTCGAATTGACCCGAACACCTCCAACGGTCGTGCTACCTACCTCTCAATGGTGGGATGGCACTACTTCAAGGACATTTACACAGACAAATTCCTTAGGGTAGGTAGACGACTCTAGATACTTGCTCTAATTTCAAAAACAAATTCAAAAATACTTTTCACACCGACACCTTTTCAAAAAGCTTTCGAAAGCAATTTTTTCAAACACTCTTGAGGACCGATACAAGAGTCGAACTGAAATTTTCAAAGAAACTTTTTAAACCCACAGTTGAAAAGCAAACAAAAAATTTTTGAAAACACAAATGAGCAAGTATCTAAGAGCCCATGGATAACCATGGATAGAAAGGGTGCTAACACCTTCCCTTTCTATAACCTACCTCCCGAACCGAGAGAATCTCTATAAGGAATTTTTCTGTGCTTTTGTCCTTTCCATTTGGAGAAAATAAAAGACGGTGGCGACTCTTGCTTCCGTGACATTTCACGAACCAGCGTTAAACAGTCAGTTCCAGATCCACCGATCACAGAACTGGCGACTCTGCTGGGGAAAATACTCTAAAGTGAGGTGTACCTTAGGATAGCTCATACTTATGTTTTCAATTGCCTGATTTGTGTGCTTTAATATTGTGGGCACTGTCTTGGAAGTTCTATAGATCCTAACCCGGATCTGGGGGATACCTTCTGAGAAAGTAGCAACAAGGCTGTGAGGGAACTGTGCGGGGTATACCGACATGGTTGAAACAGTCTGCTACGTTGATGTGGCACTTTGGTGTGTACCGGTAACCCTTGAGTTCAGTCAAGGAGAGTACGGGGCCTCCGCGTGGTGTCGTGAAGCATCAACAGACCTTAGGAACCTTAATTGAACTATCTTGGCCTCTTTAGGGTAGTGAGATAACTGACTTTGGTGCAGTCCGAGGTTGGTTGATACTCGATACTACACTCAATTGAGGGTTGCTTTCCTGGAATATTTCGGTCGCCAGTTCAGTGGCTAAATCGAAACGATGAACAATGAAAGCAATCCCGTGATATTGGGACCCTTAGAACCCGGTTACTTCTAATAGGACAGGTTGAGCCCACCAACTTCAAGAGGGTAATACCCAGACCCCATGTTGGCCTTAAACTCTAAGGGCTTGTCTTGTGTGACTTGTGTGCCTTACATGTTTGCCTTTGTAAATATCTGTGGTGTGTTAATCATAGCATCATGACATCATCCAGCATCATATACATTAACTAACCATTTCAGGGGTTCGAATCTTCATCTTTGTTTTTGTTTTGTAGGACATGGAAACTGTTCGCAGAAAGACAATTCAAATCAGCCTTGTAAGGGTCCCTCCTCAGCTTAAGGAGCTTATATCCAGGATTCCCGAGAGCTCTTCATTCAGTGAAAGACATGGAAGACTCATCAGCTTGGTCAATACCAACATTGAGGAAGATATGATAAAGGTCTTGTTCCAGTTCTTTGACCCTCTGCATCACTGTTTCACTTTCCTGGATTATCAGCTGGTACCTACATTGGAGGAGTTCTCCCGGCTCCTGAAGATCCCTATCCTTGATCAACTACCCTACAACGGTATAGAAAAGGAACCCAAGCTTGAAGAGATTGCTAAAGCCTTGCACCTACAATCATCTGACCTCAAGGGACATTGGGAAGTTAGAAGTGGTATCAAAGGATTCTTAGCCAGGTTTCTGTTTGAAAAGGCCCATGAATGTTGGAACTCCCTTGACTTACAAGCTTTTGAAGAAGTTGTGGCCCTCGTTGTCTATGGTTTGGTGTTGTTCCCTAACCAAGATCAGCTTATAGATATCAGTGCTGTCCAGATCTTCATGTCCAGGAATCCTATACCTACGTTGCTGGGGGACATCCTTCACTCATGTTACACTCGAACCATGAGAAAAAGAGGTGTTCTTATGTGCTGCACTCCTCTCCTGGGAAGGTGGTTTATTTCGCACCTTCCACAATCAGTTTTGAAGAACGAGCGGGGTTTGAGATGGTCACAACGGTTGATGACTCTTACACATGCAGATATACATTGGTGCCCTCGGTCCCGAGAGGATGTCACTATCATTGATCGTTGCGGGGAGTACCCTAATGTTCCTTTACTTGGAATCAGAGGAGGTATTACTTACAGCCCATGCCTGGCTTGGAGACAGTTTGGTTATGCTCGGAGGGATGGCCCTCATGACATGTTAATTCCTGACATAGTTTTTGACTTCGACAACGATGCACAAGGACTTCGCCAGAGATTTATCAGAGCTTGGAGGATGCCCAGTAGGATAGACAGCAAGACACTAGGGCACAGGAACTCCATCCCATTGGAACCCTATCTCAAGTGGGTACGAGCCCGCTCCCAGAAGTTAGTGATGCCATATCCTCATATGCTCCCTGTGATCAAAGAGCCAGTCTTGGAAGGAGAAGTGTCCTACACCATTCAACATCCTGACATGCCCACGTCTTGGGAAGAGATGCAGAAGAGATGGATCCAGCTTAAGGAAGAACGGAATTCTCTTGAGACCAGTCCACATGCTAGTGAAAAGAAGGTCCTGGAGCTCACCCGCCTGTTGCATGAGGAGAGGAATCTCAACACCTACATAGCTCCAAAGAGGATGCGTAGTGTCTTTTGGGATTGATTTGCTTTTGTATTATGTGCCCATGAGGCTTTGATGTATCAAACAATTGTTTCCTTAATAATAACGTGTGTTCCTTTTTGTCTACAACAAATTTGAACTTTCGAACCCTTGAATGCATTGCATAAACACATATCATTCATCATGTGCATAGCAGGTTTTCTTCTTTTCAGGTTGCTTACCGTTATTCGCTGTTTATTTCAGCATCATGAATCCTGACTCATCATCAACCGAGATGTCCATCAAGGCTCTTCAGGCGCAGAATGCGCAATTTCAGGAACTAATCATGGGTTTGGCTCAGGGCCAAGAAGAGCTGAAGGCTCTGCTCCTGAAGAAAGAGAAGAAGAAGAAGAGAACTGTTCTTTTCAACTCGGGCCGAAGGTTTGGCAACACTCTGCAGAATGAAGAGGCTGGTTCTTCTATAGGCAAGAGCAGTCCCCAAGAGGGAAAAGGTCCTAGTCCGGTAGTCTCTGACAACGAGACTGATTTCGATGAGGAACAGTATCTTCCGGCTGAAGACCGGTACAAGCAGTTGGAGGACAGACTGAATGCAATGGAGATCCAACAAGTGCCTGGGCTGGATTTTGGAGACTTGGGTTTGTCCACTGGTGTGATCATTCCTCATAAGTTCAAAGCACCATCTTTCACCAAGTACGACGGGGCGTCTTGTCCCAAGCTACATCTCAGATCCTACGTGCGGAAGATTCAACCGTACTCAGTGGACAAAAACTTGTGGATCCACTTCTTCCAGGAGAGTCTTTCAGGGACTCATCTCGAATGGTTCTATCAGCTAGATGGGACCAAGGTTCGTAACTGGGAGGAGTTGGCTACTGCTTTTTACAAGCAGTATCAATATAATGCCGACCTTGCCCCTACACGTACCCAACTCTAGGGTATGTCGCTAGGGTCAAGCGAAGGTTTTAAAGAGTACGCACAGAAGTGGAGGGATCTGGCTGGCAGGATGCAGCCTCCGTTGACTGACCGGGAGTTGGTAGACATGTTCTTGGGGACCCTATCTGGGCCATTTTTCAACCATCTCATTGGTAATTCGTCTGCAGGGTTCACTGATCTTATTCTGATTGGAGAGAGAATAAAGGCTGGGATGAAGTCTGGTAAAATTCAGAAGGGTGCATCGTCAAGTTCTGAGAAGAAGCCTTTTAAAAAGGAGGCCAGTGCTGTATATGGGTCTAGAAGACAAGAGAAACCCGAGCGCCGCCAATTTGTCAACACGGTGATGATTGCCAAACCTGTTGCCGCTCCTCGGCAAACCAATCCTCAAAGGGCTGAAAGACCTAGAAGAGAGTTCACCCGTTTGAGTATGACTCTATCACAAATCTTGCCACAGTTGCTTTCCACCAACCTAGTGACTGTTAGAGAGGCCCCGAAAGTTTTGAATACGGCTTCTCCCAAATACAATCCAAATGCCCGCTGTGCTTATCACTCCGATAGCCCGGGGCATTCCACTGATGACTGTTGGGCCTTAAGGAACAAGCTGCAGGACCTTATTGACGCCAAGGAGGTACAATTTGAGGCATCTGAGAAGCCTAATGTAGTGACAGCTCCCCTTCCTGCTCATGGAGTGAATGCTATTGGGGAGGATGATGAAGTGGATGAAGCTGAGTTCGACAGCTGGATTTACCCGGCAACCGACAGTGAACCTAGCAATTGGATTGCAAAAGACAACCTACTTGTTTCTCTTGTTACTGAGTAATGAATTCTTTGTTTTGTTATTTGTAATAAACAATTAAAACTCTATGGCCCGGTGTCTTACCCGAGGCACCGTGGCTTCATTTGTGAGGGCATATAAATTGTCCTTTCATATATCATGAATAAAGATCTTGGACGTTTTCTCGCATTTCAAATCTTATGCTCCTTTTCTTTCGTTCCTTCCTTTATATATTTCAAAACAGCTGTATTTACACACACTCACTCATACAGGTTTCAATCCACTCTGGATCTCACTGGTAACAACTCTGCTACTACCAGTTATGACTTCGAAAATCCGATCAACTTAGCCGAAGACGAAGGTGAAGATGATTGCGAAGTTCCTGGCAAGCTTGCAAGACTGTTACTTCAGGAAGAGAGGGCAATTCAACCACATGAGGAGCCAGTGGAAACAATAAATCTGGGTACTGATACAGACAGAAAGGAGGTAAAGATTGGTGCCAACCTAGAGCTCAGCGTGAAGCAACGGTTGACTCAGATGCTACATGATTATATGGAGATCTTTGCCTGGTCCTACGAAGACATGCCCGGGTTGGACACCGATATTGTGGTCTATCACTTGCCTACTAAGGAAGACTGCCCTCCAGTTAAGCAAAAGGTCCGTCGTATGCGTCCAGAGATGTCCGAGAAGATCAAAGCCGAGGTTATGAAACAGTTTGATGCTGGGTTCCTTGCAGTGACTTCTTACCCTCAGTGGGTTGCTAATGTGGTGCCAGTACCAAAGAAAGACGGAAAGGTCAGAATGTGTGTCGACTACAGGGATCTGAACAGGGCCAGCCCCAAAGATGACTTCCCCTACCTCACATTGATGTCCTTGTTGACAATACAGCTCAGCATAAGGTGTTCTCTTTCATGGATGGTTTTTCAGGTTACAATCAGATCAAGATGGCACCTGAAGACATGGAAAAAACTACCTTTGTTACTCAGTGGGGCACCTTCTGCTACAAGGTCATGCCTTTTGGACTGAAAAACGCTGGGGCAACCTACCAACGTGCCATGGTTGCTTTATTTCATGACATGATCCATCATGAGATAGAAGTGTATGTTGACGACATGATCGCAAGGTCCCAAACGGAGGAAGAACACCTTGATCATCTGCAGAAATTGTTTGACCGACTGAAGTTGTACAAGCTGAGGTTGAACCCGAACAAGTGCACCTTCGGGGTAAGATCTGGGAAATTGCTAGGCTTCGTTGTAAGGTACAAGGGTATTCAAGTGGACCCTGCCAAGGTCAAAGCTATTCAAGAGATGCCAGTTCCTAAGACAGAGAAGGAGGTCAGAGGCTTTCTAGGACGTCTGAATTACATTGCTCGGTTCATCTCGCACCTGACTGCTACCTGTGAGCCAATCTTCAAGCTGCTGAAGAAAGATCAGGTAGTACGTTGGAATGATGAATGTCAGGCTGCTTTTGACAAAATCAAAGAGTATCTCCAAGAACCACCCATCCTTATGCCACCGGTTGAGGGGAGACCTCTGATACTATACCTAACAGTACTTGACAACTCAATGGGGTGTGTGCTGGGGCAGCATGACGAGTCTGGCCGAAAAGAGCATGCCATTTATTACCTTAGCAAAAAGTTTACCGACTGTGAGACCCGATACTCACTGCTTGAGAAAACTTGCTGCGCTTTGGTATGGGCTGCTCGCCGACTGAGACAGTATATGCTGACTCACACTACCTTGTTGATCTCAAAGATGGATCCCATAAAGTACATATTTGAAAAGCCTGCTCTGTCTGGGAGAATAGCAAGATGGCAGATGATCTTGACAGAATACGACATTCAATACACGACTCAAAAAGCCATCAAGGGAAATGTATTGGCAGACCACTTGGCACATCAGGCAGTAGACGACTATCAGTCAATGAACTTTGAGTTTCCCGACGAGAGTATCATGATAGTGACTGATTGTGAAGTACCTGGACCGGATGAAGGACCCGAGGAAGGATCCCGATGGTCTATGCACTTTGACAGAGCCTCCAATGCTTTGGGTAACGGCATCGGCGCTGTAATCATATCCCCTCAAGGAACTCATACTCCACTCACTGCCCGGCTATGTTTCAACTGCACTAACAACATGGCGGAGTATGAGGCATGCATCATGGGTCTTCAAGCTGCGATCGACTTAAGGATCAAGTTTCTGAGTGTCTTCGGAGATTCCGCTCTTGTGATCAATCAGATCAAAGGAGAGTGGGATACGAAACATCCGAATCTTATTCCTTACAGAGAATGTGTGTTGACATTGATCCCCCACTTCACGAAGATAACTTTCGAACATTTCCCGAGAGAGGAGAATCAGTTAGCGGACGCGTTAGCCACGATGTCTTCTATGTTCAAGGTCAAATGGGATAATGAGGCTCCCCGGATCATCATCTGGAAACTGGATGAACCGGCATACTGTTGTGATCTCGAGACTGAATTGGTGACTGAGAAGCCTTGGTACCATGAGGTGAAGAGATATTTGGAAGCTCAGGAATACCCTGAAGGTGCATCTGTCAATGATAAGAAGTTTCTGAGAAGGTTCGCAGCGAAATTCTTCCTTAGCAACGGCATCATGTACAAGCGAAACCATGATTCGACCTTACTGCATTGTGTGGATAAGACTGAAGCAGAAAGGATCATGGAAGAGTTACATGAAGGGACCTTCGGAACACATTCCAGTGGACACACTATGGCGAAGAAAATCCTTCGGGCAGGGTATTTCTGGTCCACCATGGAAGCCGACTGTTACCAACATTCTCGGACATGCCACAAATGCCAGATATATGCAGACAAGGTGCACGTTCCTCCAGTTCCTCTAAATGTTCTGACTGCGCCTTGGCCGTTTGCAATGTGGGGCATAGATATGATCGGTGAGATTAAACCTACGGCATCCAATGGGCATCGCTTCATCCTGGTAGCAATTGATTACTTTACGAAGTGGGTTGAAGTAGCATCCTACGCTACGGTAACCAAGACTGTTGTGGCACGGTTCATTCGGCATAACCTGATCTGTCGATATGGCGTCCTAGAAAGAATTATTACAGAAAACGGTACCAATCTCAATAACAAGATGATCACTGAGCTCTGCGAGCAGTTTAAGATACAGCACCATAACTCTTCTCCTTACAGACCGAAGATGAATGGGGCTGTAGAAGCAGCAAATAAGAACATTAAGAAAATTGTGCAGAAGATGACAGTGACTTATAAAGATTGGCACGAGATGTTACCGTTCGCTCTACATGGGTATCGTACCTCAGCCAGGACGTCAACCGGGGCAACTCCTTTCTCCTTGGTCTACGGTATGGAGGCAGTCTTACCGATCAAAGTGCAAATACCCTCTCTCCGGATAATGAAGGATGCAGATCTGAACGAAGATGATTGGATCCAGACACGACTTGATCAGTTAAACCTCATTGATGAAAAGAGACTTGCTGCTATCTGTCATGGTCAGACGTATCAGAAACGGATGATCAGGGCATTTAACAAAAAGTCAGACCACAAGAATATCAAGTTGGGGATCTGGTAATCAAGCGAATCATCCTTCCTCAGAGTGATCCAAGGGGCAAATGGACCCCTACGTACGAAGGGCCATTTGTGGTTAAACATGTGTTCTCAGGAGGAGCCATGATTCTAACCAACATGGATGGTGACGACCTTCCTCACCCCGCCAATGCAGACATAGTAAAAAGATACTACGCATAATAGAGACCCGCTAGGCTAACATGCCTAGGCAAAAATTAGGGCTTCCCGGCGAACCAAAAGGGTTCGGGCAAAATGAAGGGATGAAATGAAAAAATCTGTACACCCGGCAAGTCGAAAACCTGAAAAGGCGGCTTGGGCAAAAATGGGTATCCCGGTGGACTGAAAACCCGAAAGGGCGGTCCAGGCAAAAGTTAGGGATAAAGCGTAATACTATGTCTCATTGGATCACTTTGCATCCAGAATCCGGTATCTACATCAAGTTCAGACGGCATCGATCGACCAGCTTCATCTTCAACTAAGGTCATCAAGTGATGAGACGCTCAGAGATATAAAGGCAATAGCAGAGTTGAAACCCAGTGGGATCGTTCATTTCACACAGCTGTTTTATTTTCTCTTGTACAAATTTGTATAAACTCTTTTGTTCGGCGGCGTCCTCTTACTAGGACGTCAACATCTTGTACATAAACGCCTATTTACAAGCAAATTCAAAATCAATACAAAAATCACTTTTCAGTTAAAATTGCCAATTGTTTTTCCTTTTCTGTTTTGTTTTGCGAAGAACGTCCAAGGTTCAATTTGTGATATATGCATTGACAATAATTTGCTAGCTCATGAATATTTGCATACGAAACAAAGGATTAATTACAGGTAACATTAGAAGCAGGGGCAATAAAGAGTTGTCTAAGCAATCTAATTGTTTTGTCCTTCAAGGTACCAAGGTAGGTTCAGCTAAAGAACATAACCAGATATCTTAACTCCCCAGAGAGTGAGCCAGAAAGTCAGTGCACTCTCCCCAAGAAAAGCTACTATCATACTTAAGGAAGTTGTGTATCCTCCCGCAGATCTCAACATTCCCCAACATATACGGATATTCCTAACAAGCATCCCCGGCAGTCTTGGTCTAAAGATTGTTCCCCGGCGGTATATCAAACATCCAATGGAGTTACTTCCCCGATACAGTTCAAAACTTCCCCAGGAGAGTCCAATCTAGTTCCCAAGGAAAGTTGGAATCCATCTCCCCAAGCAGTAAGCTTATCCCCAGTAGATTCTGGAAGCTTATCCTCGCAGAGCACGAATGCGTCTCCCGGCTTTATTCAAAGAGTTATTTCCTTACCAGGATATAACTGGGTTATCCTCAGCCAAAAGCCACGGAAAGATCGTCCTCGGCGAAGTCTTCTTATCCCCAGCGAAGTCTACTAACACTTCCAATATAACAATGGTATCCCCAGTGAAGTTACCATCAACATTTCAGCAAAGTACCTCTCTCCCTACAGAGTATTGTTTCCCAGCAAGATCGTTAGAGTACTTCTCTCCCCGCAGAGTAATCCATTCGCCAAGCTTATTCCCCAATGGAGTTATCTTCTCCTACCGGTATTCTTGCAACTATCATCCCCAGTGGAAGCAAAGAACTATTCTTCAACATCAGCCCAAGAGTGACTTCCCGGCACCCGTCAAGGATTTACTTTCCTAGACGAAAAGACACATTCATAAACATCGCACTTTCATACATTATAGCATGCATATACGCATCATATCTTACAAATCTCATTTATGTTGAGAACATCATTGCTTGATCCATATCATGCATTGCATATGACTGACCTTTACCTTTTAGGAAAGATCCAGTTAAGTTCTCAGCTATATTCAAGACCTTGACCGGTTCAGTTAAATCGACCCTAAGATTTTCCTGTTTCTTATCCAGTCAAAGGCCTTCTCTGGTTCAGTCAGATCGACCCTAAGATCTCCCTGATTCTTATCCAGTTGAAGATTTCAAGACCTAGACTGGTTCAGTTAAATCGCCCCTAAGATTTTTCTGTTTCTTATCCAGTCAAAGGCCTTCTCTGGTTCAATCAGATCGACCCTAAGATCTCCCTGATTCTTATCCAGTTGAAGATTTCAAGACCTAGACTGGTTCAGTTAAATCGCCCCTAAGATTTTTCTATTTCTTATCCAGTCCAAGGCCTTCTCTGGTTCAGTCAGATCGACCCTAAGATCTCCCTGTTTCTTATCTAGTTGAAGATATTTCAAGACCTAGACTGGTTCAGTTAAATCGCCCCTAAGATTTTTCTGTTTCTTATCCAGTCCAAGGCCTTCTCTGGTTCAGTCAGATCGACCCTAAGATCTCTCTGTTTCTTATCCAGTTGAAGACATTCCAAGACCTTGACCGGTTCAGTTAAATCGACCCTAAGATTTTTCTGTTTCTTATCCAGTCAAAGGCCTTCTCTGGTTCAGTCAGATCGACCCTAAGATCTCCCTGATTCTTATCCAGTTGAAGATTTCAAGACCTAGACCGGTTCAGTTAAATCGACCCTAAGATTTTTCTGTTTCTTATCCAGTCAAAGGCCTTCTCTAGTCCAGCTAAATTGACCCCTAACAGATTTTCCTGATAAAGACTCAGTAGAAGATATCCAAAGATTCTCTCAGCGTTATTGTTGAGGTTGAAGTCGTCCAAGATTCTCTCAGCGTTCCTGTTGAGGTAGTAATCGTCCCCAGATTCTCTCAGTGTTCCTGTTGAGGTAGTAATCGTCTAAGATTCTCTCAGCGTTACTGTTGAGGTTGAAGTCGCCCAAGATTCTCTCAGCGTCACTGTTGAGATTGAAGTCGCCCAAGGTTCTCTCAGTGTTCCTGTTGAGGTAGTAATCATCCAAGGTTCTCTCACCGTCCCTGTTGAGGTAGTAACCATCCCTAGTTCATTCATCACCTTTTTTGAAGCTCCAGATTCAATTCCTGTAACTAGTCAGGACTCATCTATACAAAGAGTTTGAAGACCAGCTCCTGTAACAGGCCAGGTAATCATTTTCTTTTGCAGGTACGCAAGTTCTCGCTAAGGGATTTCTTACGCGATCGACGCCCAGATGGCATCTATAAGCCCATCATCCCATCCACCATCTCTCAGCATGGCATCTATAAGCCCATCATCCTATCCATCAATCTCCAAATGGCATCTATAAGCCCATTCCCATCATCACACTACTATGTGAGCGCAAATTTCTGGGCACTCTAGTGTTCAATCATCTTCCACCTTCGGATTACGAAAGGCACGTCAGCCAATCTGCATCCTCAGATCTAAGAAGATTGAACAGGGGCAATTGTTGTACCCCAAAATTTGCCCTCCCATATTCTTCAAAATTTGCAAAGAGCATGCTTCAAAATTCCCCAAGGGTTGCACAGTTCAAGGGCCTCCTAACAGTCAAAAACTAGGGTTTTGGTTCTGGCAAAGAAAATGAAGTTTCCAAGGGCCCAATCAAGTCCCACATGCCTACAAACATGGTCAAGTATCCTCATGTCAAGTTTCAAGACTTACAGCACAAAATTGCACAGTCAAAAACCCTAATTGCTCTACAGTCAACTGCAGGGGCAAAATGGTCATTTGACTGTCAAAAGTTCAAATTTTTGGTCAACATCTTATTTTGAAGCCACAAACATCATTTGATCAATTCTTGATCATGATTCTCAAGGCATGGCTCAAAAAGTCTCAAGATGCAAAGGTTTCTATTTTTGGACAGTTGAAAAAGTCAACTGCAAATTGACCAAGGCATAACTTCCACGTGGATTATCAAAAAAATTCCATCCAAATCTCATTTTTAAGAGAAAGACATTTCCTACAACTCCTCTTCACACTTCAAGTCCAAGAAATGCTCTCACAAAAAGTTATCAATTTCAACATTATAGGTCATTTTCAAAAGTCAACAAAAAGGGACTTTAAGTCAAAGGCCATAACTTGAGATTGGTAAATCAAAATGACATGGCACCAAAGGCATTGGTTAGAGGACTTCTAGACCTTTCCAAAATGTCCAAGAACATGATCAAAGCTTAAAAATTGAGCAAGATATGCCTTGTGGAAGTTGGGAAATTTTTGGGTATTTTGAAAAGTCAACTTTGCTTCAAATGCCTTAAAATTGCTAATGGGCCTCATTTCCTTCCAAGATTCATCATCCAAAGCATATGCACGACCATTTGGCCCAAAGGGGGATTTATTCATCATTTTTATTTATTTATTTGAATTTTTAATTACAATTAATTCATTTAAATTAAATAAAATATGGAAAAATACTAAACCAATGCATTTGAATCTTTTTATGCAGTGTAATCATTCATTAAAAGCTCAAGATTCGTGCATAACCAAAATTGGAAGGTTTTGCCATGATTAGAATCAAAAACATGTGAAAAAGATTTGAAAGAATATGCATGAAAATCAAATATTCATTCCATCAATGCAAGGATTGTTTTGGTTCAAAACTCAACCCTAATCCATCCTCATATAAGACTGATCAAAACCCTAGTGCAAGAGACCTGAATGCTGCGCCCAAAAGCCATAAACAACTTTGCACTTTTTTCAAGAAAATTCCAAAACTGAAAACACGATTTCAAGGAGTTTCAAGGCAAAACATTGATTCCATTGCATTCCTGAGGCTTCAAGGAAGGTTTCTGGATCAAAACCATCATCTCTAACGCAAAGAATTGGTAGCACGATCTTGTCCTGTTCATGCTCTTTTTCGTATTCTTGTATCATAATTCATGCATTGTTTGCAATTTTTAATGTTGGATTTGTATTCAGTGGATCATTCTAAAGCTAACCATATGTTTTGATTGAGTTTTTGTGCATCACACGCGAAATCACCATTAAAGCTCGCTAGGGTTCTTCAAGCTCCAAATTGGGCGTTTACGTATACGGTAAAATTAAGACATCCCAGTACCATGGCCAGAATCAGGATGCTTGGACGAACTTAACCAACTAATCACGCCTAATTTATATAGCAAGACGAGCTATTCGCTATTTTTGAAAAGGGTACATTTTGGGGGGGTTCAAAACCCCCGCTAATTCTTTTTTGTTTCAGGGACAACGAAGAAGAAGATTATGTGGCAAGCTATGGTTGGGTAATTTGAATTCAGCGCGCATTTTTTTTGCTTCTAGGCCACTAACGCTAATTTGTTTTATATTATTTATTCTTCATTCCATGTACAACGCGCGCAGTTAGCACAATTGGCAGGGCATCAGTGTGGTAAACATTAGGACCTGGGTTCGAACCCCAGGTCCCCCTTCTTATTTCCATATTTTTCTTCTAAACGTGTTTCTATGTAGCTCGTTCCCTGAGGAATACCATGCAGCCCCATAATCTGCCATGCCACGCGCCCCATGATCCCAATCCAAAGGTCCATATTTGAAGAATATCATAGGCATCAGTCAACGCGTACACACGCTTCCAGGAAAAGTCAAAAAGGCCTTGAAACAAATGGGCCTGATTGCTACAACCTAACCTCCAGTTTGGGGACAGAACCCCCCATTGGTTTGCTCTTTAATCCTTTTTGTATTTTTTCTACTTTTATTTGTTTTAATTAATTTTAATTTAATTCTTTAAATCAATATTTTCATAGCATAAAAAATATAATAAAAAAAAATCAGAAAGTCACAAAAATAAACTATATTTTATTTAAATGCTATTTTGTAAATAAATGTCATCAATTAGTTTTAAATTCTAGGATTAATTTTAATATTTTCTTAATAAAAGTTTAAAAATGTAGAATTAGGGTTTTGATTATTTTTATCCTTTTTTCTTTTTCACCATATTAATTATTAATTATTTATTTTTGTAAATAAAATTGAATTAATTAATTAGGTTGATTTTAGGTTTAACTTTAACACTTTTTATAAATTAAAAATAACTAGAATTAGGTTTTAAATTCCTTTAATTCTTATTAAAAATCCATAAATACAAAAACTCAAAAATCTTTTCTTTTTATTTTAATTAATTTGTTAATCGTAATTTAATTTCATTAAAAAGGGTCCAATGCCCTCGCTTTCGATTATTAGTTCGTTTCGCGCATTCTTGTCCTTTCTTATAATATTCATGTAATTCTCCCAAAGCCGTGTAAATCAGACATTTATATTTCTCGCATTCTTTATTTTATTTTAAATCGGGTCCTGGACTTAATTTGGCGATGTGGACCCGCGCCTTTGTAATAGCGTAGGAATTTTAATTTCTGCACTTTTTTAACTGTTAATAAATTTGCATGCAAGAAAGAATGTTAAAATAAAAACAAAAGCGTAGATCGCCAATACATGATAAGACAAAAATATCTGAACATGACACACAAATCACACCCCCCCCCTAGGGTACGCCTCACTGTTGCCTTGCCCCTCGAAAGGTGATCGTCGAGTAGAGGATGTTTTAGTAAGTCCTCATGATCCGGGAACCTGGCATGAGGGTAGCTTCTAAGGTATCTTCCTATTGCTCTGGTGATCACCACATCCCAAACCTTCGAATTGACCCGAACACCTCCAACGGTGGTGCTACCTATCTCTCAATGGTGGGATAGCACTACTTCAAGGACATTTACACAGACGAATTCATTAGGGTAGGTAGACGACTCTAGATACTTGCTCTAATTTCAAAAACAAATTCAAAAATACTTTTCACATCGACACCTTTTCAAAAAGCTTTCGAAAGCAATTTTTTCAAACACTCTTGAGGACCGATACAAGAGTCGAACTGAAATTTTCAAAGAAACTTTTTAAACCCACAGTTGAAAATCAAACAAACAATTTTTGAAAACACAAATGAGCAAGTATCTAAGAGCCCATGGGTAACCATGGATAGAAAGGGTGCTAACACCTTCCCTTTCTATAACCTACCTCCCGAACCGAGAGCAATCTCTATAAGGAATTTTTCTGTGCTTTTGTCCTTTCCATTTGGAGAAAATAAAAGACGGTGGCGACTCTTGCTTCCGCGAAATTTTGAGAACCAACGTTAAACAGTCAGTTCCAGATCCACCGATCACAAGAACCTTCAACCCTTGGTCTCTTCAAACTTTCTAACAAACTGTGCTCTTCTAACATTTTGTCCTTCATTTTATCTTCATGCAACACTTTCTTCTTTTCTTGAACAGCGAAAGAAATCTCCATATTCTGCTCTTACTCTTCCAGTTCCATCTTGAGACTATCAGCTTTGACTTGTTTATAGAACTCCATTTCAATAAATTTGGGTACATCCATAATTGACTATCGAATGGATGATCCTTGAGGAAGTGATTGGTTGGCTGCAGTATCTTGTGCTTATTTACCTCTAACTGCTGGATCAAAAGTAGGTTATGGATACATTGGCGCTTCTTTCTGAAAGGAAACATCAACATTTTCACTTG
Source organism: Vicia faba (assembly GCA_948472305.1). Lineage (NCBI taxonomy): Eukaryota > Viridiplantae > Streptophyta > Magnoliopsida > Fabales > Fabaceae > Vicia > Vicia faba. The sequence goes on along the minus strand of OX451741.1, from coordinate 815,001,042 downwards.
ATTCCTAACCCACTACACATATGGATCAAGGGATAGATATCCCTTATGACCAAAGAAAGACGTCTGTTTTTGATGAACAAGACTCCAGGCTCCTCTTATCCATGCTAACAAGATAGGGTCTTCACCTTTACTGAAATAAACGGTTTCCTCTACTTCGAGATCAGTAGGCTTATCACTCATAATGTACCCCAGCTGACGACGTGCTAGGATAGGATTATAATTGATACAACCTTTAGCCCCCATAATCGGAACTTTGGGAAATGTTAAACAACTGGTAATGATTTCTCTTACACCCCTTACATTTTTCCAGATGACATCGTAAGAAGTAAGAGCCATGATTCTTTGAGACCAGAAGAGAGTATCTGCAGAGTCAACAAAGGGTCCTTTGGTAGGCATGTGAATCATAAACCATTTGTAAAGAAAAGGAATGCAACAGACAACACATCCTTTCTTGCCATGTTGGAAGTGAATGGCACAGTAAGTGTCGACAAGATTAGTTGGCATCGAGTTTCTATTCATGAGGAAAAAAATGACTGAGAAGTCTACAAAGTCTTCCACATTGGGTAAAAGGACAATACCATAAATCATGGCAGCCAACAATGCGTTAAACATGACCCAATCCTAACTTTCTGCAAAGTCTTTAGCTTTGGAAATCAAGAACGCCAAATGAAGATCGGATGCACGGTCCTATTTTTCCAATTACTTTTCACACTGTTAAGGTTCAAATAAAGAGCCTTAGTGATTGCCGTATAGTCAGGAATCTCGGGTATAGTGACAAAAGGAACACAGCTGGTGATCCTAATATCTATGATGTAAGCATATTCTTCGAGCGCCAGTGCTAGCTGATAATCTTGGAACGTAAAGCAACATAGCTGTGAATCATAAAATTGCAACAGTGAAACCATATCCCGCTTTTCATATCCATCATTCAGTAATAGGAACAAGTTCCTGATCGATCTCGGAAAATATTCCCATTAAGCCTGGTCACAAGAACCCCTACTTATCTTAGTGGAGCCAAAGTGAACCCATGAAAACTATAGCAATATGTATTCCTAAGAATCTCTTTGCCTATATTTATGCTATTATCCATTTATGATGAAAAGATGATCTCAGATTAACCTAGAAATGGTATGCACATGCAGATTAGTTTTTTTTCACACATTTCTTTTGTAAAAAGTAAATATTCTATGATGCAAGTGCAATACTCATGGAATCAATGCTTCCAGAAAAACTGGATGTTATGCTGTACTGAACACACCAAGAATACCAGAGCGATAAATCTAAAACATAACCATAGAATCGTAGAACCTCAGTCACCAACAGAACCAATACAGAACAAAAACCATCTGAACACCATAGTCATCATCTGTACCTGTAAAGAATATTACCTCCCCACTCACGGGTCAAGACTAGGTCAAGGTAAATTCAATGGTAACCCAGAATCACGGGTACGCTTGAGAATACTATCATCGTACACCTACTTGATAATGATATCACCTCATTAAAACCTCATTTGAGCATGGACGACACAACCGTCTAGGGTAGTCTACATCCCCTATCCATAGTGTTCCACTCTATTCCTAGTGTTCCTATTGTTTGTCACTTGGCCTAGGTATTAGGCCTTTTACCTCATAGTAACACCCACCCATCCTGATAAACCAACAAATCCAACACAACAACAGTATACGGAAAACAATAAAGATGCAATGCAAACATATGCTCAGATAATCAAGTACAAATAAATAAATTGAAAGCATAAAAAGAAACACCCAAAGAAAATAAAACAAGAGCTATGGACGACTTCGGGATGGACCAACAATTGGTTAATATTTCCCTAGTGAAATCACCAGATGAAACAACCATAAGAAATATCATCGAAATAAAATCAATGAAGTCGCCATCGAACATTTTTTATCCCACAGGAACGAAAAGGTAAACATCTAGTAAACTTGATAAAGGTGAAATCACGATCAAACGACCGAGAGATATGGGTAAGGGAGTCGATTACGCGAGGGGAAGGTATTAGCACCCCACACGTCCGTAGTACTCTACGGGATCCGCTCTTTCTGTTCTAATCAAAGGGTGTGTTCAAATCTAAATTTACGCGCTAAAACAAAAATGCATGAAAAATAAAACCACGGGGAAAAGAAGGAAATACTTACAAAGTTTCACTCGGCTGAGCTCCGCGACCAGATGCCTACGTATCCCTTTTAAGGAATCAGAGCGCCGTAGTTCGGCTCACATGTTTCTATTTGTTTTTTATTTTTTATGAACAATATTAATTTCTCCTTCTGCCATAGCTCGACCTTTGGAGACTCACACGTCAACACAAAAATGAATTAACATGTTCTTTTTGAAATTTTGAAAGAAAAGAAAAGGCCTGAAGGCTGAAAAAGAGTTTGCATTGGTTGATACTTTTTACCTTGAAAAAGGATTTGAAAGTTGTAGATGTTTTATGCATTTGCCAAGAAAAAGAAAGTTTTAGTTTTAAGGATGCAAAAAGAAAAGAAAACATCTAAGGGAAACTAACCTAAGTTTAATCCCTAATTTTATCATACAATGATGGTCCTAAGGTCGAGTTTGAAAGGAAAATCTCTACCTATGTTAGCATGCATGGATTACAATCCTAATGTCTAACTTGCATCAAAAACGAAACAAACGAATCCTAAGGGAGCATACGATGGTTCAAAATCTAAGGGAACATGGTATATACAATTATAAAAATAAAACAAGCAATCAACAAGCTCAAGAGAACACACACGTCATAAGTAGCACACACTAACTCAAATAAAAAGGCCTAACCAAGACATTGAATCATCGAGGTAGGTAAAAGGGGGAACTTCCTGACCATAAATATCTCATCTAGGCAAGAAGGGGTCTTGAAAGCTACTCTTAACCAAGGTATCATGTCACCAAGGCAAGAAGTATATAGTGGGGGAAGTGAATATCCAAGGCGACTACGCACCTAAACAAGATATCGAGTATCAAGGTAGGAGATAAAAGGAAATATGAACAAACACAGAGCATCAATGTTGCCTAACGTGAGCTCAAGACAAAGTGCGGGGGAATTATTGCAAATCCCTTTTCCATGTGGACGACTCGATAATGAGAGTAGCACATTCTAAAGCATCAGCGTACAACGCGAGCTAAGGATGACACAAACTGAAATTGCGGGGGTTAATTGTGAACCTTACTCTGCTTGCCTTCTTTGAGGACTTAACAATGGGGAATGTGAATGGGACACCTCTTTGAGGTCTTTGGGCATAAATGTAAACACATAACATAATGCCTACTTCGAGGCAGGTCTTTAAACATTCAACAAACACAATTAGCAAACAAGTGTGGAATGCCTTCTAAAGGACTTTAAACAGCGACTTCGAACGAAAGCTCTTTATTATCTTACTTCTCATGATATCTAGAAAGCGATAAAATGAGGAAAGATAAACCAAACAGTTAAGTAATACCAAACGGATAAAATGTTCGTTATACAGCAAGCAAAGCAAAAATGCTCTGGAAAACTTTGAGCAAGCTAGCATCAACGAAGTGAAACAGTCAGAAATCATGCGCTTAACATAAACATCAAAGTATCCGCAATGTGAAAATAAATCACATATGATGTGTGCATCAAATACAATTGTATCACAAACAATACACATGCATAAAAAAACCACAACCAGACAAAAACGCAAGCAGTGTATATTTCTCATAGAATGAGAATCAATAATAAAGCGCATCGGATGCGGCCATAAATCCAAAGCCTTTAAATCAAATAAACAACACTTTTGTTATATGATTGAAGGCTCTCACAAAGTACCCTGCACAAATTAATAAACACGTCAAAAATGAAGAGGAAATCAAAATTGGAGTTATACACTTCCATCACAATTGAATTTACCAATTAAGCACGAAGAAAGCAAAAATATAAAAGCATTAGAAAGTGAAAAAGTTATTTGCATTTATCAACCGAATTTGAATTTCGATGTCAGAATAATAAAATCAAACATTAATAATTAAAATCCATCTGGAAACAAAATTATTGATGCTTTCGGAAAATCACAGAAACCTTGAATTTGATTCTGACATCGAAATGAATCGTAATTGATAATTGCAAAATCATTTAACAGTTAATCAACCAATTCCAATTTTCATCGTTAACAACAAATTATTCTAAATCAAATTCTTAAGGTTCACTAGTTCAAAAATATTCCAACGTATCAACACAAATCACATCGTGAACCTTTAAATCCATAACTCAATTCAAACATCATTTCGTGAACAATTCACAGTTCAAAAATAATACGACGCACAAATCTCAAACTCTCTTTATTTCAAGAATCAACATAATTATCAGTCAATTTAAACAAATCTAACCTATTACACATGCTTCTATCATTGAAATTAAGAAAATAAATCCACAGATTCAATTCACATTAATTCACATATTTCTCAATTAAGCACTTATCCAAGCAAAATCACTTAACAAAAGTAGTTAATCAAATGAAGTTAGAAATGACCAGATTGAAGCTTTGACCGGTGAAGTTGGATTGAAGTGAAAAGTGTGGCGGTTGTTTGATGAAGTGTGGCGGTCGGCACATGCGAGGTGGAGGACGACTAGTAGTGAAGGGAAGGGTGGCATCGGCTAGGAGATTATGTGGCGGTTGCGACAAAGGAACTAGTGGCGGATGCCACTACAGAAAGGGTGGCAGGAAGCCATACAAGGTGGAATGCACTACTTGAAGAAAGAAGGGAGTATTGGTTGGTTGTGTGGTGTGTGCCACATGGAGAGGAGAGAAGGAGATTTGTGTGCGAAAAAAAGAGAGAGCTCTTATTTGAATTCTGTGAAATTTTTGAGAGAAAACCTTGCAAATGATTTTTCGTCCTTGATTTTTGAAGAGAATATTGATATATAGCTCCACTAATTGTGCCTTGGATTTGTATTTGAATTGAGCCTTGTTTTGACAGTGTGAGCAAATTTAATACCCAATGCGATTACAAAATGCCATGTCATCATCGGTGCAAAATCTTGACTCGATCTCAACATCAAAATTGAAGCTTGCAAAATTTGTAACGCAAAGCCGAAAGAACAGGCTCAATCAGATAAACAACGAGAAAGTTATGAATTTTTGAACACGCACTGAAACAGATCATATTTAGCTAATGTAGATTTTTCTTAGTTAATTTCACCGTTCAGTTTTGAAAGAACGCCACGAACAAAATCCTCTAATCAAAATCCAAACTCAGGGTCTGAAGCAAATTTGTAGCTGACATCATTTATGAAATTATTCCAAAAGAATCATCTAGATATGATAAAAATCAAATAAGTTATGAATTTTTGAATATCGAGAAACAGTGGAATAGAAATCCGCTTCAGTTTGTAAATTTCTCTGGTAATTTGCACTTTCGGGGACCTTCCTCAAGGAATTAGCACTCGGCTCGAACGTACAAGTCGAAGATAAAATCAAGACTGATTTTTTGCCCACAGAACGACTCAAAAACAAAGATCCAGACAAAAGTTATGAATTTTTGAACGTCGGAAAAATAACAATTCAGCATAATATTTTTCACTGTTTAGCTTCAAAGTACTCGCGCATTCAGAGATCTTTCTCAAAGAATTGGTTGTCGATCCGAACACGAAAGTTGGAGGAAATAACAAGACGATTCAAATGATCTAAGAGAAACTCAAAGATGGTACTTTAGTCAAAAGTTATGAATTTTTAAGCGTCTGAAAACCAGAGAAACGGTAAATATATTGTATACCGCAATTCAAGTATTTTGCGCTTTAGAAAATCCTCCCCACAAAATTAGCCTTCAACATGAACAGATGAAATAAGGAAGACCTCAAGGCTGTTCTGACGACTGAAGAATCAATCCTAAACCATCTTCTGAACTCAAGTTATGAAATTTTGAGCTTGAAATGTATCATACTGAATTTTTGTCTGCACTCTCTCAAATCAACTGAAATACTTGACTTTCTGCACAATTCAGAGCGTGTTGAAACACTCAAGAGCTTGACATGTTGATGACTTATTTGGTTGTTGATTGGATAGCTTGGAAAACATGCAGATCATATTAAAATGCGAAAAACCCTGAGTTCTGCTTCACAGTACTGCTTAACGGAATAATCATTTTTTCAATTCTTTCTCACAAAGAAATACCTCGAGTCCATGAGCATTGACCCTATGATATGAGTGTATGCACATGATAATGAAATATAATCCAATTAGGATTAAAATAAAGAGGGAAAAATTTTGGGTACAACATATGTCGAACCGAATTTGAAGTTGGAGAAACATGGAGAGGAAGACAAAGTCGATGCTACTTTGTTCAAACAAATTGTGGGATCTCTGAGGTATGTGTGAAACAATCAACCTGATATAGGTTTCATAGTCGGATTAGTAAGCAGATACATGAGTGAACCAAAGATATCACACATGAAGGCAACAAGATAAATTCTGAGATACTTAAAAGGATCGATAAACTATAGAATTCTATTTCGAAAAGACTCTAAAAACAAAGAAGTTACAATTACTTGTTTTTCAGGTGCTGATTGGTGTGGAGATAAGGAAGATCGAAGAAGTACAACTGGTTATTTCTTTCAAGTATTTGGTGCCCCAATCTCATGATGCTCGAGAAAGTAACATGTGGTGGCATTGTCATTGTGTGAGGTTGAATATATAGCAGGATCATATGATACATGTCAAGCAATTTGGATCAGATATGTGTTGGAAGAGATCGAGGTCGAAGTGATGAAACCTCTAGTGTTGCAGATCGACAACAAGTCAACCATTAATCTTGCAAATAATCCAGTTTTGCACGGAAGGAGTAAACATATCGAAACTAGATTTCACTTCCTAAGGGAAAAGGTAAATCAAGGTGAACTTGAAGTAAGATATTGCTCAAGTGAAACACAGTTGACCAACATTTTCACCAAAGAATTGAAGATTGACATACTCTTGAATTTGAGAAGAAAAAAATTAGGAATAGTTCAGATCGACTATTATTAGCCTAGGTTTGACAACTTGAATTATGGGAGGTACGTTGAAATATTAGATATAATCTAAGTTATGAAATATTAGCCCAATTAGTGTTTGTTAGCCTACTTAGTATACAAGTTAGTTGTATATAAATAAACTAGTTTGTAAATTATTTTGTAACAATTTAATTCAATAATACAATCCTTAATTTCTTATTCTCTCTTTCTCTCCTCACTAAAAGTGTCTCATGCACTAACGCAAATCTCGACCTTGAGTTAGAACTTGAAATGGGTAGAATGAGGTAAGAGAAAGTTGGGTATTCTGAAAAATGAACAAGGAGAAGAGGGAGAGTCTGGCGTGATCTTTAAATAAGCTCAACTACATCAGAGATGCATCTCCAAAATATTTTTTTAAATTTAAAAAAAAAGATGTATTAGGAGATGTATTTCTGAACACCCCTTAAAATAACTTCGATTGCGCATCTGAGAATTTAATTTTCAAAAAAATAGAATTCGGTGCGTCCTAATATATATCTTCGAAAACATGAACATTTTAGAAATTTTACACAAGATCTAGGAAAATATATAAAAGTGCAATGAAAAATAATCTTAGAAAAATATGATTTTCTTAATGTACTCTAAATGTTTCTTAGCCATTCGCGTGAATTTCAAAAAATATCTTCGAAAATGTATTTCCGATACGCATTATTTTTTGAGATTTATCCTACATTAAAATTGGAAATACATTTCCAATATAGTTTTATATTATAAAATTTAAAGATGTATTTCGAAAATATATTCTCAGAGAATATTTTTAGTTTCTCGTAGACTTTTTCTCCCTTATCTATACTGCCTTAAGAAATTCTAAAAAAAAATGACATCGATCATTGCAACAAGATGGGCCTTTAACCATGTGAAGTGCAACGTGACCCACATCCAACTTCTCTTAAATTTCTTCCTTCAATATTATACTCCAGCAGCAGCTTGACTTTGAAACATACATCCCTTACCATAATCTTTATTTCTATATAATTAATATTCATGCTGTACCAAACCAACATTCTGTACATTTTGCTGCATCATCATCACATTACGCCTCTAAAATTTCCACCTGAAAATTAAACCCCTCACAGCTAGCATCTCATATTCATTTCATCATGTACAACGTGTACCACCTATTATTATTGGTTCATACCCTAACACGTGTTTATTGACATATAATTCACTTCACTAAAACATCAACCCTAAACTTGGACCATGAATGTGACTTATCAATGCCTTAAGTTTGGGGGGCTGGAGTGCGTCGACATCTCAAACAACCTAACAAATAACCTGCCCTTTCAATATTGATAACGACTTCCATCATCACCTATATCACCAAATACTTAATATTTTAATATGTCACTTATAAACTAATTTTGGTCAACAATCTCATGTTTCTTAATTCTATTTTAATCATTTTATTTAAAACAATACCAAGTCAATTATTTCTTTTTGAAATTTTGTAAAAAGATAAAAAGGGGAATATGGTGTCCCCTTTAAGCAACCTCTCTTTCATTTGTCTTTTCTCTTTAAGCAGTCATGTACATAAGCTTTCCATAATTGACGTATTTTGTGTTTTACTCACTTTTTCACTACCAATCATATTGCCTAATTAATCTTCTAGATGTTTAAGAAAATTGACTATTTCTCTCTATTTTCATAGATTTACTTAAGAAAATGTGAAAGGAGTTGCCCATGGAGTGAGCCTCCATAGAAAGATGGTATAGGAGAAGAAATAGTGGGAGCTATAAATGCTGCACAATTTTGAATTTAAATACAGAAAATTAGAATCTTGTTTTTGAGTGACAAAATGACAACTAAATTACAAGAGTGAAATTAAGAAAAATATCAAATTTTTTGAAATATGTCCTCCCCTACTAATGAAGTCACCCTTTCCAAAAATTTCATAATACTCTTTCGTACAGATGTCAATAGGGCTGGGGAGAGACGGTCCGCATCACAAGGGAATTGATCTCCTATCCCCATCCTCGTAGATCCCTTAATTCTCGCAGATTTCCATAGATATTCATAAACATAATGAAATAAAAAATAAAATGAAAATATTATTTTTTTATCAAATTAATGATAAATTTTTTTTTAAAAACTTACAAATAAATGTAGAAACTAATCCGATAAATTTATTGTTTTTGAGAATAATTAATCCATATTCATGATGGTCTTTGCCACTAAAAATTTTTAACTTTTAAAAGTTAAAAAAAAATTATTTCGATCTCTCTCTTTTATTAATATTACATGTATATTTTAATTTTTGTTCAAAAAATAATATGAAAAGATAAATAAAATAACATGTAAATTTAAAGTCATATTTTTATAAAGATATATTCCTCAACCCCATCCCCGGAATGCATTTGTGAGGTGTAGAAGCGATAAAACGACAAACAAAAAGTAAATATTATTGTACCGGATGATATTTAGGTTATAATGTGTCGTGTCCATAAAGATTGACCTATCGAGTCGACGTTCGACAAATCTCTCGTTAATGAGTTTAGAGGATAAATGGGTTGCAAGGAAAGATGAAAATTATCAATAGAAAATAAATGTATAAAAAGGAAAGACAAACTTATTCGACTCAAATGTACTCTACTTGTCACAATCTTAAACCTATCGACCAATTATACTCAACCTACAATACTCGTCAATGTCACCATGTATCACTTACAACCTATGTTATTTTCAACCCAAATTGAGAGGCCGACTATATCACCTCGGTAACGATCTCTCAACCACCTCAACAACACAAAAGTCAATCATGTTAATCGCGTCGACAATCTCTCATAGCGACACAATCAACACAGAGGCATTAATCATAGACACCCAAGTGAATGCCAGCTCTAAATATATCTCTAGAATCCAGAAACCAACAGATAATCATCCTAGATAAGAATTCAAGCAGTATATGTCTATAGCAACTCAAATCCCTAACACAGTAAAAATCGAGGACAATAATCGACAAAGATTTGTAAAGCAAGTTTTATACAACGCCATGAGCGACAAATATACATGAGTTCAAAGTGAAAATACATACAAAATCCAATAAAAGTGAAACACATAGAGAGGAGAAGAGATAAACCACAAATCTTCTGGTTTTCAGTGCCGATTGATGAGAAATCCACCTCCAATCATCCATAAGCAAAGCCCTAGTATTTTTTTCTAAACTAATCTAACAAAAAATAAGGGTTAATGAATTTGGGAGAAAAAATTATCCCCAAAAACATAGCCTAACAAATGCAATGGAAAGAAAAATATATACACAAAATCTATCCCATAAGCACTGCCCGGTGTCAAAATTGCACTGCCCGACGCTGCTCCTCAAATACTTGGCCCAGCCTGCACCATACAGACAAAAGGGCGAAAATATCTCAAGTCGCCCGGCGCTCAAATCCACCGTCTGAAGACGGCTTCTAAACTCTCCTGACAATAAGACGCGAGAAAAAGTTAGTAGCAACATGGTTTTCCTCTTTCTGCACCGCCACTGCCTCTCCCGAAACTGGTCTCAGCGCTTACAACGCTCTGACAACACCCCAACAATGCTTGGCATTGGCTCCAAAACAACAACTCTTTGCTTCTTTCACTGGCTTTTTTTCTTTGCCTTATTCATCTCTTGCTCCAAAAATGCACCTTGGAGCCTTTATTCCTCATAGCTCCAATAATGCTCAAATACCTACAAAATGAATAGAAAATTATCAAACGATATACAAATGAATCAAAAACTCAATTATGTACAAACTAAACATATTTACGAATAAAAGTCAGGTTTATTCATAAAATATTAATAAAAGAACCGATAAGTGCAACAAAACTTATATACAAAAATAGTTACAGTTTTCACTTATCAGGGGGGGACTTTATTCTCCATCCTCCTCCATGCAAGAGAAATTCCACATCTTTGGGACACTAAATAGGGAAATCAACGCAAGACCCATACTAATGGATGTAAGGTGACATATCTACTCTTTTGTGATCTACTGGTCAACCACATTACAATGTTAAATTTAACAAACAAAAAATATTGAATTAAGTAAATCCCCCAAATACTAAATGAGAGAAAATGGCACATGAGACTACATCGTGTTTATAAGTAGGTAGCTATTGAGACAAGTTTACCCCCAAAAGAATTTCAAAACATGTAAAGTTAACATAAGAGATCTAAAAACCTCAAGGATGTGAATATTTTTCCTATCTGCCACCCGTTTTCTAATGTTAGTGATGATGTTCATGCAATTTATATTACCAGCACTAATAAATTAACCAAATTACAATTTGATGAAAACCTTCATCCCATAAAAATCATCTTAGAAAATTGATTGAGATGGTACAATTGTGTAAAGGTTATCATGTGATAAGTGAAAATTGTAGTTATTTTTGTATATATTTTTTGTTGTACTTATCGACTCTTTGTTGTTAATATCGGTTGAATAAACTCGATTTTTGTGTAAATACGTTTAATTTGTGTTTATTTGTGTTTTTGTGTACATAGTGTACCATTTGATGTTTTTCCATTCATTTTGTAGATATTTGTTACATTTTGGAGCATCAAGGAATAAGGTGTCGAAGGCACAGCACTAGATGCACGTTTTTTTGAATAAAAGACTTAGTTTTAAGTTCTGCTCAGAGGACCGCACAAATCACATCCTCAAGCGTGCTACACGCAATTTTGAAAGATTTGACAGAAGTGATTTTTTGAGCCCGCTTAGCGCGCAGGTCCCGCTTAGCACGGTTTAGGTCGAGTTAAGGTGTAAATATCGTGCAGCCCGCTTAGCGCAGTCTGTTAAAATTTGTTTTATAACTTCATTTTATGTTCATTTTTTGTTATGGTTTTGAGGAAGTTTTTGCTCCCAACTCCATCAACCTCCAATTTTGTTAGGATTAGCTTAGATAAGAACTATGGATCTTGCATACGGATGATCTGGGGTGGATTGCTCTTCGATCGACATTGACAAACCGGTAGATCTATGGTTCATTTCTCTTTTTCTTTGTGTATTCTCTTTTGTTTGAGTGTGTATATGTATTTTCTTTAAAATCATGTATATTTATCGCCCTTGGCGTTATATAAAACTTGCTTTACAAATCTTTGTCGATTGTTATCCTTGATTTTTGCTCCGTGCTAGGTATTTGAGTTGCTCTAGACATATACTTTTTGAATTCTTATCTAGGATGATTATCCTTTAGTTTCTGGATTTTAGAAATAGATTTAGCACTGACATTCACTTAGGGTGTCTGTGATTAATGCCTCTATATTGTTTGTGTCGCTCTGAGAGATCGTAGATGCAAGCGAGCACGGTTGACTTTTGTGTTGTTGAGGTGGTTAAGAGATCTCTGCCAAGGTGATACAGTGGGTGTTGTGTTTGACATGTGATGACATTGATGAATATTGTAGGTTTAGTATAACAGGTCGATAGGTTTAAGTCTGTGAGAAGTAGTATATATGCATGGTTGATAAGTTATTCCTTTTTCCTTTTTATATATTTATTTTCTGTTGATACTTTTCCTTTCAACCCATTTATCCCCCAAACTTAAATAATGAAAGATTTATCGAACGACAATTCAATACACCAATCTCTATGGATACGATACAATATAACCTAAATATCACTCGGTAAAATGATACTTTACTTTTTGCTTTCCGCTTTACCGCTTCCAGCAAAACGGCGCTGTTTTCGGGGATTGGTGTTTATTGTTTTGTATTGCGATAGTTTCTTTTTTTTTTTAGTTTTGTAATTAATGTATATGTTGTATAGAATGTGTACATAAACTTGTGTATTTTTACTTGTACATGTTGTGTTTATTTTCCATACTTGTGCATATATGTGTTTTTTTTTGTTTTCACGTATTGTTGTGAATTGTCTCATTTTTTTAATGTTTGTTGTATGGTTGTTAAGACACTTTATTTAGGTTTGTGCGCGTGGCAATACCATGGCATGACGAGAGGAGGTTACTAGCTTGCACAATAAAGATGTCAGACTTACGACGTAAAACAAGCATGTTTATTTTGTATTTGTTTATGTATGTGTTGACTTGTGTTTTAACAAGTTCAAATTGGACTTGTTTTATATTCTCAAATTTTCACTTTTCAACTTGTTAATTCACTTTCAATCGTTTGTTTCATTATATGAATTTGTGTTTTTCTGCAAACTTGTCGTGTTTAGCTTGAGCAAGTTTGTGTGTTGTAAATATTATATGTTTGAGGTTGTGTATGTGTAAGTGGAGCTTGCATAGAAGCTGCAATAGCTGCCCTATTTTCCTGCAATTGGTGTAGCGCCCTTAGCACGCTCTGTGTCGCTTAGCTCCCACTACTCTGCAGAGCCAGTGAATTATTTTTAATTTTTCGCTTCGCACTCCTTTTTCCCACTTCACCCAAGGCTTTATAATATAGTAATTAATAGTAATATTTTTTATTCTTTGTTTTGTTGTCTGGACTTAAATTTTGGTTAGATAGCTTGAAGTCGCATTTGGTGATTTTCTTATTTTGAGTGTGATAACTTGTGAATGTATGGTAATGATAGTTTTTGAAGTTGGTACTCGCTAGGTACTCGTTTATCACTTTCTATAACATAACATGTTTAGGAAATTTATCATTTTTATAATTACCACACCATTCATTCTTTTTGCATTATTTGCTCATGACTTGAATCACTTTAGTTCTCTTTTTACCCATAAATGTGATGAATCTTTCCATTGTTCATATAAGATGGATGCCACAATTCTTGTTTTAACTGAATTTTATTATGTTTAATCTTTTGTTTGTGTTGATTGTATGAAAGCATGAACAGGATCAAGACATTTTTTGTTTCATTTTGAGCATAACTACCTTGGCCAAATAGTCAATTTACCTTGTCAGTGAGTGATCATTAGTAACCCCTTTTGAGATTTTTGTCGATATCCATGTTGTTTTTCCTAAATGCTTGTCTATGAGTGTCTGGTTTATCTTTTTGTATGAATATTGATTCTTTGTTTTCTTGAACCCTCAACTATGGTTTATGGTTTGAATTTTTACCTTGCCTTAGAAAGTAGGGAGTATTCACATTATGATATGGTTGAATTCAAGTTGGGGATAGAAATTTTTATGTGCTTGTGTGTATTACTATGAGGTTGAGAAAAAGAAAAAAAAAGAAAAAAAAGAAAAGAAAAAGAAAGAAAATAATTGAAAAATCTTTAAAAAAGAAAAACAATAAGAGTTCGAACAATGTTGTGATAATAAGTGATGAGTGTTGGTTTGAAATTTGGAATGAAGAAGAAGTTTGATTGAAATTATTTTACTTGAGTCTTTGTGAGTTGATCACTCCATTAGGTTAAGACAAGTTTATGTTTCGATTAGCTTTAGGACTTATCCCTTGTTTGTTAACCAAGCCACAATACAAACTAAAAAGCCCATTGTGATTATTGCCTTTGTATTTTCAATATGAGCTTTTGGATGAATGCGTAATTTATTCTATTGTTTGCAAGATTATGGATGAGTGTTTTTTGTCCCTCACTTTTGTGTGTTCTTCATCAATCGATGAATGTTTACTAGATTTGATTCATGATTGAGCTTGTTTTGTTTTAGAATGTTTAGTATTATTTTTGTACTTAGGATTTATTTTGTTTACATGTTGTCGTTGTAGGATTGTGGTAAGTATTTACCTTGTGTGTGCATTTTTGTTTGAATCATACATTTGTTTTATATTTTAAAACTTGTTGATTTATGATATTTTGGTTTATTACTTTGGGTTCTTTGATTTGTTCGGTCTTGTTTGAGGACAAATAAGTTCAAGTTGGGGAGCGTTTGATAAGTGAAAATAGTAGTTATTTTTTGTAGGCTTAATTGTAACTTTGGTCCCTCTATTTTGTATTTTTTTTTTCAATTTTGGTCCCTCCATTTTAAAAACCACTATTCTAGTCTCCTTTTTAAGTTTTCTATGCAATTTTTGTCCCCCTATTTTGCTTTTTTCTACAACTTTAGTCCCTATTTTTGTTCATTTTTCAACATAAAATTCAAAAGGGGGACCAAAATCGTGGTTTTTAAAATAGGGGGACCAAAATCGAAAATAAAATAAAATAGAGGGACCAAAGTTGCAATTAAGACTTTTTTGTATATACTTTTTGTTGCACTTATCGACTCTTTGTTGCTAATATCGGTTGAATAAACCCGACTTTTGTGTAAATACGTTTAGGTTGTGTTTATTTATGTTTTTGTGCATATAGTGCATCATTTGATATTTTTCCATTCATTTTGTAGGTATTTGTTACATTTTGGAGCATAGAGGAATAAGGTGTCGAAGGCACAACTCCATATGCACGTTTTTGAAATAAAATGATGGTGTGAAGAAAACGCAAGAAAGGGGGGTTTGAATTGGGTTTTTCTTTCTTAGCAAACTTTTGTTTCTTAAAATTGTTGTATTGAGTGATGCTTTTGAATATATTATAGACGCATAAACAATTAAGCATAAGCAAATGTAACAAACACATGATATATCCAGGTTCATTTGAGAACCCTCAAGCTAGTCCAGTCCACCCTACCAAGGTGATTTCACCTTGAACTCAAGGACTTAATTCACTATAACCAAAATTATTACAATCTGTACAGACAACTGTTGTGACTAACAACCATTAAGACCACCATCTTATTCTTCTCAAAGCTTCTGATTTAACTGGTACTTTGAAGAACATGTTACCTTCTAAAGCTTCCTACCTAACTGGTCATTTAAAAGAAACACAAAAATCCTTCCTAAAGCTTTTGACCTAACCGGTCCTTTAGAAGGAACAAACGATTGTTTGTTTTTACAAGGTTTGTTTACAAGAGAATGCTTTTATACAAGCAAGTGCAAACTCAATTAAGTACATCAGAAGATCCTAATACACACTAAAAATATTACACTGCCTTGTAGTTTAATGTGTGGTCTTCTTTTCTTCAAGTAGCTTCTTCATGGACAACAACCCAAAGCACTTGAATCGCTGAAGTCTTCTTCTTCATAAGCTTCCAAAAGCTTTGTTGATTTTGATATAGTAAAGAGAAGTACTTCTTTATATTGATTCATCCTATAACATTATGGACAACAACCCTTGTTCTATTTAATTCGATGATCACTTTAAGGCACAACATTCATGTTGTGGATTTGTAATTGGATCTTCCATGATCATCTTCATTATCTTCTGCGGCTTAGCAAGCTTCTTGCAGTATATGAAATTAAGCACGTTGTGAATCAATAACTCCATTGTTATCTTGTAATCATCAACAACATGATTCAAGAATCATTTTGATAACAATTATTCTTGTTATTGCTTTAATGGTTGATCATTTTTGGTTGTGTTCCAATATTGACAGCTTTCATTTGAACATTGAACACTAACAACATTTTAAGCAAATGGTCTTTTCTTATATAGCCAAGCAAAATAGATTTGTTGGCTGTTGAAAAAAAGTCGTTATACAATGATGAAAATAGTACTGCCACTTCTTTTTCTTTTCCATAATTCAAGCTAGTGGAGAGGTAGTGGGATAAGGATTTTTCGTACTGTGTACTTATCATTGCTAATGATAACATTTGTCTTCAAAACATCAGAGACTTCTGATGGTAAATGATTGAAGCATGAGTAGAATCGTGACATTTGAATCTCTAAATAATCAAGTCTTTAGTCGTCGAAACTTGTTCGCTCAGAACCTTGTCTTTGAAACTTCAGCACTTGGTCTTGAGATCCTTTTATAGAACCTTGAGTCTTTATAACTTCAAGTCTTCGGAGTCTTTAAAACTTTTGTCTTCTGAGTCTTCAACACTTAGTCTTTATAACCCTTTTCTTAGAACCACGAGTCTTTAGAAACTTGAGTCTTTAGCATTTGGACTTAAGTAGAACTTCTGTCTTCAGATATTCTGGTTGTTTCTTTAGAACCTGTTGTCTTCAGAAACATGAGTATTTAGCATCTGGACTTAAGTAGAACTTCTGTCTTTAGATACTCTGACTTGTTTCTTTAGAACACCTTGTCTTTAGAAGCATGAGTCTTCACCATCTGAACCTAAGTAGAACTTCTGTCTTCAGATCTTCTAACTTGTTTCTTTAAACAAACATCAGAGCCTACACTTCAGAAGCTTCTAGAGTGTCTTACCACTATTTATTATAACTTGTGTAGCGCAAAAGCGAAACTAATTCTCTTCTAATGTCTTGGCCACGCCATCTATCAGAAGCAGAACCTGTTTGTTAAATACTCAAAAATAACAAACATTAGAGTATCAAAATTATTCATACAAACATACTTATTTGTTATCATGAAAACACAGAGATAGTATTGCAGAACCAAATCTTGTTCTAACATAAAAGACCTAGTTTTGATAAGTTCTGCTCAGTGGACCACACTAAGCGCATCCTCTAACGCGCTTTGCGCAATTTTGACAGATTTGGCAGAAGTGATTTATTTGAGCCCGCTTAGCGCAAAAGTCTTTCTTAATGCGATTTAGGTCAGTTTAATGTGTAAAAATCGTGCAGCCCGTTTAGCGCGGTCTGCTGAGATTTGGTTTATAACTTCATTTTCAGTTCATGTTTTGTTATGATTTTGGGGAACATTTTGCTCCCAACTCCATCAACCTCTAATTTTGTTAGGATGAGCTTATATAACAACTATGAATCTTGCAGACAAATGATCTAGGGTGGATTTCTCTTTGATCGACACTGATAAACCAATAGATTTGTGGTTCATTTCTATTTTTCTTTGTGTATTCTCTTTTCGTTGGGTTTATATATGTATTTTCTTTGAACTCATGTATGTTTGTCGCCCTTGGCGTTATATAAAACTTGCTTTATAAATCTTGGTCAATTGTTATCCTTGATTTTTGCTCTGTGCTAGGGATTTGAGTTTCTATAGACATATACTGCTTGAGTTCTTATCTAGGATGATTATCTGTTAGTTTATGGATTCTAGAGATAGATTTAAAGCAGACATTAACTTAGGGTGTCTGTGATTAATGCCTTTGTGTTGTTTGTGTCGCTTTGAGAGATCGTCGAGACAAGTACGATTGACTTCTGTGTTGTTGAGGTGCTTGAGAGATCACCTCCGAGTTGATAGAGTGGGTGTTATGTTTGACATGTGATGGAATTGATGAATATTGTAGGATTAGTATAACATGTCGATAGCTTTAAGTCTGTGAGAAGTAATACAATGCATGTTTGATAAGTTATTCATTTTTCCTTATATATATATATATATATATATATATATATATATATATATATATATATATATATATATATATATATATATATATATATATATATATATATATATATATATATATATATATATATTATGTTGATACTTTTCCTTTTAACCCATTTATCACCCCGGTAAAATAATACTTTACTTTTTGCTTTCCGCTTTACCATCTTCCAGCAAAATGGCGTTGTTGCAGAGGATTGGTGTTTATTTTTTGCATTGCAATAGTTTCTTTATTTTTGAGTTTTGTAATTAATGTATATATTATATAGAATGTGTACATAAACTTTTCTATTTTTACTTGAACATGTTTTATGTTTACTTTCCATACTTGTGTGTGTGTATATATATATATATATATATATATATATATATATATATATATATATATATATATATATATATATATATATATATATGTGTGTGTGTGTGTGTGTGTGTGTGTGTGTGTGTGTGTGTGTGTGTGTGTGTGTGTGTGTGTGTGTGTGTGTGTGTGTGTGTGTGTGTGTGTGTGTGTGTGTGTGTGTGTGTGTGTGTGTGTGTGTGTGTGTGTGTGTGTGTGTGTGTGTGTGTGTGTGTGTGTGTGTGTGTGTGTGTGTGTGTGTGTGTGTGTGTGTGTGTGTGTGTGTGTGTGTGTGTGTGTGTGTGTGTGTGTGTGTGTGTGTTTCTTTGTTCTCACGTATTATTGTGAATTGTCTCATTTTTGGAACATTTGTTGTGTGGTTGTTAGGTCACTTTCTTTAGGTTTGCATGTTGTGACAATACCATGGCATAACGATAAGAGGTTACTAGCTCCCACAATAAAGGCGTCAAGCTTACTACGTAAAATAAGCATGTTTTATTTGTATTACGTATGTGTTCACTTGTGTTTTAACAAGTTGAAATTGGTGTTGCTTTAAATTCTCAAATTTTCACTTTTCAATTTGTTAATTCACTTCCAACTGTTTGCTTCGTTATGTCAATTTGTGTTTTTCCGCAAGCTTGTCATCTTTAGCTTGAGGAAGTTTGTGTGTTTTAAATATTGTATGTTTGTGGTTGTGTAGCTTTAAGTGAAGTTTTCATAGCAGCTGCACCAGCTGCCCTATTTTTCTGCAACGGCTGTAACGCGCTTAGTGTACTCTATGCCACTTAGTGCGCTCTGCTGTGCAGAGCCAGTGAATTCTTTTTAATTTTTCGTTTGGCTCTCCCTTTTCCCACTTCTCCCAATACTTTCAAGTATAGTAATTAATAGTAATATTTTTAATTCTTTGTTTTGTTGTTTGGACTCAAATTTTAGTTAGATAGGTTGAAGTTGCATTTGGTGATTTTTTATTTTAAGTGTGTCAACTTGTGGATGTATGGTAATGATAGTTTTTAAAGTTGGTACTCTTCAAGTACTCGTTTATCGCTTTCTATAACATAACATGTTTAGGAAATTTATCATTTGTATAATTACCATATCATTCATTCTTTTTGCATTACTTGCTCATGACTTGAATCACTTTAGTTCCCTTTTTACCCATAAATGTGAGGAAGCTTTCCATTATTCATATATATTGGAGGCCACAATTCTTGTTTTAATTGAATTTATTATGTTTAATATTTTGTTTGTATTTATTGTATGAAAGCATGAACATAATCAAGGCATTTTTGTTTCATTTTGAGCACAACTGCCTTGACCAAATAGTTAATTTACTTTGTGAGTGTGTGATCATTAGTAACCCCTTTTGAGCTTTTTGTTGATATCCATGTTGTTTTTTCTAAATTCTTGTCTATGAGTGTTTGGTTCATATTTTTGTATGGATATTAATTCTTTGTTTTCTTGAACCCTCAACTATGATTTATGGTTTGAATTTTTACCTTAACTTATTCACATTATGATATGGTTGAATTTAAGTTGGGGAGAGAAATGTTTATGTGCTTGTTTGTATTACTATGAGGTTGACAAAAAGAAAAAGAAAGAAAAAAGTAAAAGAAAAAGAAAGAAAAAAAATTGAAAAATCTTTGAAAAATAAAAACAAAAAGAGTTCGAATAATGTTATGATAATAAGTAACGTGTGCTGGTACTAAATTTGGAATGGAGAAGAAGTTTAATTGAAAATATTTTGATTGAGACTTTGTGAGTTGATCACTCTCTTAGGTTAAGGCAAGTTTTTGTTTCGATTAACTTTAGGACTTATCCCCTGTTTGTTAACCAAGCCACATTACAACCTTAAAAATCCCTTGTGATTCTTGCCTTTGTATTTTCAATATGAGTTTTTCATGAATGCATAATTTAGTCTATTGTTTGCAAAATTCTGGATGAGTGTTTTTGTCCCTCACTTTTGTGTGTTATTCATCTATCGATGAATTTTTACTAGGTGTGATTCATGATTGAGATTGTTTTGTTTTAGAATTTTTAGTATGATTTATGTATTTAGGATTCGTTTCATTTATATGTTGTCGTTGTAGGATTGTGGTAAGTTTTTACCTTGTGGGTGCTTTTTTGTTTGAACCATACATTTGTTTTCTGTTTTAAAACTTGTTGATTCTTGATATTTTGGTTGATTACTTTTGGTTCTTTGAGTTGTTTGGCCTTGTTTGAGGACAAACAAGTTCATTTTGGGGAGTTTGATAAGTGCAAATTGTAGTTATTTTTGTATAAACTTTTTGTTGCACTTATCGACTCTTTGTTGTTAATATCAGTTGAATAAACCCGACTTTTGGGTAAATACGTTTAGTTTGTGTTTATTTGTGTACATAATATACTGTTTAATATTTTTCCATTTATTTTGTAGGTATTTGTTGTATTTTGGAGCATCGAGGAATAAGGTGTCGAAGGCACATCTTCAGATGCGCGTTTTCAGAATAAAAGACCCAATTTTGAGAAGTTTTACTCAGGGGAGCGCACTTAGCACATCCTCTAGCGTGCTACGCGCAATTTTCACAGATTTGGCAGAAGTTATTTTTTGAGCCTGCTTAGCGCGCAAGTCCCGCTTAGGGTGGTTTAGGTCGGCTTGATGTGTAAATATCGTGCAGCCCGCTTAGCACAGTGAGTTCGTTAAATGCGGTCTGCTGAGATTTGTTTTATAACTTCATTTTTACTTTATTTTTTTTATGGTTTTGAGGATGTTTTTGCTCCCAACTCCATCAACCTCCAATTTTGTTAGGATTATCTTAGATAACAACTATGGAGCTTGCATACTGATGATCTAGGGTGGATTGCTCTTTGATCGGCACTGATAAATCGATAGATTTGTGGTTCAATTCTCTTTTTCTTTTTGTATTCACTTTTTGTTGGGTTTGTATATGTATTTTCTTTGAACTCATGTATATTTGTCGTCCTTGGCGTTATATATAAAACTTGCTTTACAAATCTTTGTCGATTGCTATCCTTAATTTTTTCTCCGTGCTAGGGATCTGAGTTGCTATAGACATATACTGCTTGAATTCTTATCTAGGATGATTATATGTGAGTTTTAGGATTCTAGAGATAGATTTAGAGCTGACATTGACTTAGGGTGTATGTAATTAATGTCTTTGTGTTGTTTGTATCGCTATGAGAGATCGTCAATGCAAGCGAGCATGGTTGACTTATGTGTTGTTAAGGTGGTTAAGAGATTGCCGCAGAGGTGATGGAGTGGGTGTTGTGTTTGACATGTGATGACATTGATGAATATTGTAGGTTTAGTATAACATGTCGATAGGTTTAATCTGTGAAAAGTAGTATATATGGATGCTTGATAAGTTATTCCATTTTCTTTTTTATATATATTTATTTTTTGTTGATATTTTTCCTTTCAACCCATTTATCTCCCAAACTCATTAACGAGAGATTTGTTGAACGACAATTCAATACACCAATCTATATGAACACGATACGATATAACCTAAATATAACTCGATAAAATAATACTTTACTTTTTACTTGTCGCTTTACCGCTTCCAACAACATGCGAATATAATATACAACCCACATGTTCTTATGCTATAAAAAAAAAAGACAATCCACGATGAATCCTAAGTTACATACATCTGTCTTTAAGTGAAATAAAAAAAGGAAATACTAAAGGGAGTGAAAAGTAGAAATTTCCTTAGATTGAGAGTTATAAATAGTAATCCACTTCTTACTTGTTTGTTTTACCCTTTACTATGATTCTTGCACCTAAGGAGAAGAATGAGGCTCATATCCATATTTCCCCCAGGTACAATAGCCTAAATATATGTAATGCTATCAATATCTTTTTGAACAACCTCTTTAAGAGTTCCCCCAGGTACAATAGCCTAAATATGTGTAATGCTATCAATATCTTTTTGAACAACCTCTTTAAGAGTCTTATTATTCTCATCCACTATAAATTGAGTCCTACGAATACTGTTCTCTAACGAGTATGCACTGACCTACACAGTTGTCATGAGAAATGGATAGAACATACAATTTCTCTTCATTAGCGTGACACTTTTTACTACATCTACTTGACTCGTGAATTTTGTGTCAATTTCGTTCAACATATGAGGAACCTTTGGAGCGAAATCTTATAGTTAAAGGAGTCAAAGTTCCATACGACAGTACAACCATCAATGTATATTTTAGAAACTTCTAGATGAATTTGATGACTATACCAAAATAAAATTCATAATTATTATTTCTTTGAAATTATGATTGACATTAATTTTAGTAAAACTAACTTTGCAGTAACATGTTGAATAAAATGTTTCAACTTGCATATTCAACATGTCGAATATGATATCTTAACCAAAAATGTAGGACATATGCTCTCTTACAGTTTTGTATTTTGAAATATGTTTCAACTTGCAGTTTCAATATGTCGAATGAGATGTCCTAACTAGAAGAGCATGACATCTGGTTTGTTACAGTTTTGTAGTTTGGAAGATGTTTCAACTTGTTGTTTGAACATGTCGAATGGGGTGTCCTAACCAGAAGCATAAGACATCTGATTTGTTATAGCTGACAGGTTGAATTCAGTTGGTGTTTGTTAATTACTGAACATTATGGGAACATTTGGTGATCATATGTTGTGTCAAAGAAGAAGAACTCAAAGATGTTGTTCAAGATGGTCTGTCATGCAGAGAGACAAACATGTCGAATGAATATGTCCTATCAAGAGTCATTTGACATCGTACATGTGACCAGCTGGACAGTTGGATTTAATTGATATATTTCAGATGCAGAATATTCTAGAATATTGTGTAATTCTATGTGGCACATAATTTGAAGATTGAATAAATTTAAGCTGAAATTAAGAAGTTAAATTAATATATAATTAAGGAGATAAATTAGGGAACTAATGATTGAAATTCTATGATTTAGGAGATTCTTCTGATGCTTCATATGCAACAAGTCAACCGTGATTTGAAGCCCAAATCCCAATGGGAAAAGGGTTATATATAGAAGGGTATTAACCTAAAGTTTGTACGAGTCTAGTATGTAAAAGTATTAGGGTTTCATATGTGTTCCACTCTCTATGAGAGTTGGTCTATGTTATTTGTGAGTCTCTCTAATATCAAGTTGATAGAAGAGTATGGCTATTGTTAGTTGAGTTGTAACTATGTATCACTCATAAGCTTTTAAGCATATAGTTGATTATTGTTCTTGGAGGAAACTTGTAAGCAACTCTAAGTATTGTTCTTAGTCAAGAGTCTTGGCTAGGTTGTGTCTTTGAAGAGTATTATTCTAAGTGATTATTGTCTAATAAGTTGATATCACTGTGGTGATTGGAAGTGAGATGTTGATTTCTCATATTTAATAAGTTCCTAGGTAGAAGTTGCACTGGGCAGGGTTTAAGTGATAACTTATAAATGGGGGAGTTTAGCTTTGAATTAGTACTACTGGTAGTGAATTTCTTTCCTGGCTTGGAAGCCCTCAGAGTAGGTGTGTATCCACCGAACTGAGTTAACAATTCCTTGTGTTATTTACTTTTATGCATTATGTTTATCGCTCATATTGTTTATTGTGTGCAAATTCGAAGAAAGGTGTCTCGACATCTTTTAGGACATCTTTGATCTCAATACCAGAATTTCTATTGATATCAGAGCAAACATCCTGTTCTATTTCTAGGTGAGATCATGGGAATATATTTTCTGGTTTAATTGGATAGGAAGAAGGTTACTACTGAAAAGATGTATGAACTTGGACAATTCATACTGTTTTTTGGATAATCCCTTAAGAAGGATCATTGATTATGTGTGACAGGGTGTGTAATGATCCTGCCTATAGCTGTTGGGGCACAATGCTTTGGTGGAGAGCTGTTGTGTTGTGTTTGATTTATTTTAAAACTTATGTTGTCTTGTTGTCACCTGGATTATGGTGCATGTGTTCAAGGGTGAATTAAGCCTTGCTTGAATATTGTTTGAGGAGTTTTTGATGTGTGTTACACTGCATATGTTTCTGTCATAACTTCTGGTGGTTTTGTGTGTCTCTAGTGTTGAGGCTGTAGAAAGTTTTGTTCTTGGAATACCAAGAAGGAAGAGCATTATGATTTGTTATCCTCTAAATATTTATCCTATGATGGTGTGATACTTGAATGACAACTTCAAGAAACTCATTAGAGTTATCAAAGATACTTGAGGTTTATCTCAAGTCCACTCATAAAGGAACTTAAATGAGTTTGATGAAAATATGAAGAGAAGTTGATCAATATTAAGAGAATATGTGATCATTTATATGCATGGGCATTCCTAGTTCATGCCTAAACTAGGAAAGTGGACCTGGCCTTGTTGTTGATGGTTTGGCCGGAAGATGGACTTCTATTGACGACCTTGAAAGTGATCAAGGAATGTTTTTATTTTCTGGAAGAAGTAATGGCTTCAGAACCAATCTCATAAAGGTGTTGATTGGAAATGGGAACTGATGTGCTACCATATGTTAGAACATCATATCAGCAGGTGTGCATATTCTTGTTGCATAGCATATACTCTGGGTGCTAAACAAATGTGCGTTGATCACATATGTTTGAAACCTTCTCCAGAATTGGAAGAGAATGCATTTATGTTATGTGTCTAAGGAATTCCTATTCAAAAAAAATGTCTTAGATAAGAGGGCTGGTTAAATGATGATCAACCTATTGATTACTTCTTAGTTCAATTTATTTATGATCCAAGAAAGTAGGAGTGCAGAGGCTGAACTCTATTTTCTAGTGACAATTTAGCATCTTAACCAGTTTTTTTTGGAGGTTGGTTCAAATGTCGATGATATTCTCTCCATCATCATGAAGATTCCTCTGATCGAAATGATCCAGGTTTGTGGAATCTTGCATATGTCGATGATAATCGTTAGATCACTAACCTCAAGATAATATAACTGAAAAAACACACTTCTCACACTTGCATCCTTAGGGTATTCCTCACTTGGTTGCCTTCGGAAATAGTCATGTCCCTCGAATGTAGGGATATCTTAGCAATGACCCTCAGGTTAAAAGTCATCATAAAATATCATATTCCCTTACGTCTCTCGAGTTGTCTTTCGGTAAAATATCACACTCTTGAGGACTAATATAAGAGTTACCATAAATCAAACAAAAATATTTCAAAACACACAAACACAAAAAAAATTCAAAAATGAGCAAGTACCTAAGAGCTCGTGGAAAACCACGGATGGAAAGGGTGGTAACACCTTCCCTTTCCATAATCTACCCCCTTACTCGGAAAATCTCAAAAAAGGTCTTTTTCTGTTCTTTTCAACCTTTCCTTTGTTGGATAAAAGAATAGCCGGTGGCGACTCTTATTTACAGTGACATTTGCGAACAAAAAACGCAAAACCAGTATTAAACAGTTGGTTCTGCCACCATATCACAGAACTGGCGAATCTGCTGGGGAAATTATAAAGTGGGGTTTACCTTAGGGTCTAGATCATTTCTAAATTATTTGTTTGTTTGTTTGCTTTACTTTTAAGGGATTGTTTGGGTTACTATAGATCCTACACCTGGATCTGGGGAAACCTGTTAGGTAAGTAGAAATAGATCATGGAAATTGTGCGGGGTATACCGATACAGTTGAAGCGATGACTACATTAATGTGACACTTTTGTTGGTACCAGTAGCCCTTGAGTTAATCAAGGAGAATACGGGGCCACTGTGTGGTGTCATAAAGCGTCAACCGACCTAAGAACCTTTAAATGAATAACTTGGCCATTAGGACGTAGTGAGATGGTCGTCTTTGGTGTATTCCCAAAGTCGGCAGATACTCGATGCTACACTCATTGAGATTTGACTCCTGAGTTTTGTTTGGTTACGAGTCAGTCGCCTATCAAAACGAAACTTGTGGGAAAGATCAATGATATTGAGATCTCTTAGAACCCGGTTACTATTTATAGGACAGGTTGAACCAATCCAACTTCAAGAGGATATGACCTTAAAACCCATGCAAGCCTTAAACCTAAGGTCTTGATGTGATTTATTTGTGCTTGCTATATCTGTGATTTCTTAGCATAATCATACACATCATAACATCATGCCACAACATTTCCCTGACCATTTCAAGGATCTTATGGGTTTGTGAAGCGGGTTATGGAAAATCAGACCTCTAGCAAGGGGCAAAGAGGATTTATTTTCCTCTAGCCAATACCGTCAAAAGATCAAAACTCAACAACTTAAGTCAGGGGCTATGACCCACTTGATATGGTGAGCTTGACTCTCGTAGAAGGACACTCAATGATACGGAGTTCTTCAATCAAAGCTGAAAATTTTGACATTTTCTTATTTACCCCGCGAAATCCTTGAAAACATTGCATACATATATCACACATATCATTGCATAAGCATGTTTCAAAGCAGGTTTCTCATCCTCTTCGCTGTTTATTTCAGCAATGGCTATAGAACAAACAGTGAAGGATCTACAAACTCAGAATTCCCAGTTTCAATAGATGATCATGGGTATGACCAAGGGGCAAGAAGAACTGAAACCCATTCTTATTAAAGAAAAGAAGAAGCCAAGGAAGCCAACTGGTTTAGTGAATCTGGGAAGAAGGATCAGAGGACCAGTGCGGCGAGCCTCTGAACTGGTAACTTCATCAAAGGAAGGAGACAATCAAGAGGAGGAAACAAGAGAGGAAGACTCCAGCCCAAAAAAATCTGATGATGAATCTGACTATGATGAGGAGCAGTATCCTCCTGCTGATGAAAATTATAAATAGCTGGCGGATCGTTTGAATGCAATAGAGGTCCGAAAGGTACTGGGTCTGGACTTTGAAGAGTTGGGTTTGGTCTCTAGGGTTGTCATCCCACAAAAGTTCAAGGTTCTAGTGTTTTCCAAATATTATGAGGTTTCATGTCCCAAAATGCACCTCCGATCTTATGTGAGGAAAATCCAGCCTCACACTACTGACAAGGACTTGTGGGTCCACTTCTTTCAGGATAGCCTATCTGGAACTCAGCTAGAATGGTTCTCTCAGCTAGAGGGGACCAACATTAGTAATTGGGAAGACCTGGCTGCTGCTTTCTATAAGCAGTATCAGTATAACGCAAACCTTGCTCCCACCCGTACATAACTCCAAAGTATGTTTATGGATTCGAGCGAGGGCTTTAAGGACTATGCTCAGAAGTTGAGGGACTTAGCAGGAAGAGTCCAGCCTCCCCTGTCTGATAGGGAGCTAGTGGATATATTTCTCGGTACCCCGTCTGGTCCATTTTTTAATCACCTGATTAGAAGCTCCTCAGCCGACTTTACCGAATTGATTTTGACAGGAGAAAGGGTGGAAGCTGGAATTAGGAGTGGTAAGATCCAAAAGGATGCATCCTCCAGTGCAGCAAGGAAGCCATTTTCTGGGAAAAAGGAGGTCAGTGCCACTTATAGCCAAAGGAATCATGACAGAACTAAACACCGTCCAGTGGTAGGGTCTGTTATGATCTCTAAACCTGCACCTACTCAACAAAGGAACAATCAGCCTAGAACAGAAAGGCCGGTAAGACACTTTACCCAGATAAATATGATGATGTATCAAGTATTTCCACATTTGTTAAAATCTAATCTTGTAACTCTGAGGGAATCTCCCAAGAATCCCAACATCGTATCTCCCCACTACAATCCAAATGCTCGATGCGACTACCACCATGAGACTCTGGGGCATGACACGGACAACTGATGGGCTTTGAAAAACAATGTGAGAGACCTTATTGAAGCAAAGGAGATTGAATTAGATGCTCTAGAAACTCCCAACGTCATAACTGCACCCATGTCCAAGCATGGCTCGGGAATCAATGTTATTGATGTAGTCTCTGCCACAGAAGATGATGACAATGATTATGACGTGGATAGTTGGATCTTCCCTACTACCAATGGTGGACCCAGTAACTGGACGACAAAAGACTTTGTACCAATTACTTTTATTCTAAAGTAATTATATTTCTTGTTTTTGGATATGTAATAAACAATATAAACTTTTTGGCCATGTGTCTTACCCGGGGCACAATGGTTTATTTGTGAGGGTTATCATGTTTCAATTTCATATAACATTAATAAAGCATTGGACGTTTATGCATACAAATTTTGTGCTCTCTATTTGTTCTTTTCTGCTTTTTACTTTGTCAATACAACTATGCTCTTACACACACTAACGTATCAAACTGCAGATCCATATCCACTCTAGATTCCATTGATAACAGTTCTGCTATTACCGGTTATGACTTTGAAAATCCAATTAACCAAGCCGAGCACGAAGGTGAGGAAGATTGTGAGGTACCCGGAGAACTTGCCATACTGTTACAACAGGAAGAAAGGGATATACAGCCTCATGAAGAGCCGATTGAGACAGTGAATTTGGGCACAAAAGAGAACATAAAAGAGGTCAAGATAGGTGCAAATTTGGAGCTTCGTGTCAAACAGCGTTTGATTCAGATGTTGCATGATTATGTTGAGATCTTTGCCTGGTCGTATAAAGACATGTCAGGACTGGACACAAATATTGTGGTTCATCGTGTGCCAACTAAAGAAGATTTCCCTCTGGTAAAGCAGAAGGTCCATCGTATACGCCCTTAAATGTCAGAGAAGATTAAAGCAGAGGTTATGAAACAGTTCAACACTGGGTTCCTAGTTGTCACTTTTTATCCCTAATGGCTTGCTAACGTGGTCCCGGTGCCTAAAAAGGACGACAAGGTACGAATGTGTATGGACTACAGAGATTTGAATAGGGCAAGCCCCAAGGATGACTTTCCGCTTCCCCATATTGACATTTTGGTTGATAACACCGCGCAACATAAGATATTTGCCTTCATGGATGGTTTCTCTTGTTACAATCAGATCAAGATGGAACCCGAAGACATGGAGAAGACAACCCGCATCACACAATGGGGTACTTTCTGCTACAAAGTGATGTCGTTTGGGTTGAAGAACGCTGGGGCAACCTATCAGTGATCCATGGTAGCTCTGTTTCATGACATGATTCACCATGAGATAGAGGTTTATGTTGATGACATGATAGCCAGGTCTCAATTGAGGAAGAACACCTTGATCATCTACAAAAGCTGTTTGATAGGTTGAATATGTACAAGCTGACTTTAAATTCGAACAAATGCACCTTCGGGGTAAGGTCTGGTAAAATACTAGGTTTCATTGTCAGTGACAAGGGTATTCAGGTAGACCCTGCAAAGGTGAAGGTTATACAAGAGATGTTGGATACTCGCACTGAGATTGAGGTTAGAGGCTTCTTGGGACGCCTAAATTACATTGCCAGGTTCATTTCCCCTTTAACAGCTACTTGTGAGCCAATCTTCAAACTCCTGAAGAAAGATCAAGTGGTAAAGTGGAATGAAGAATTCCAGACTTCCTTCTAAAGAACCAAAGAATACCTTCAAGAGCCTCTGATTCTGATACCACCGATTGAAGGAAGACCTTTGATAATGTACTTAACTGTGTTATATAATTCAATGGGGTGTGTGCTGGGGCAGCATGACAAGTTTGGCCGAAAAGAACATGAAATATACTAACTTAGAAAAAAGTTTGCCGACTGTGAGACAAGATACTCACTGCTCGACAAAACTTGCTGCGCTTTGGCATGGGCTTCTCGCTGACTGAGACAATATATGTTGACCCACACCACTTTGTTGATATCTAAGATGGATCTGATCAAGTACATCTTCGAGAAGCCCGCTCTCTCCGGAAGAATAGCAAGATGCCAAATGATCTTGACCGAATACGATATCCAACACATGACCCAAAAAGTAATCAAGGGAAGTGTACTAGCTGATCATTTGGCTCATCAGGCTGTGGATAACTACCATTCCATGAACTTTGAATTCCCGGATTAGAACATTGTGTTAGTAACTGACTGTGAAGAACCTGGACCAGATGAAGGACTTAAGGAAGGATCCTGATGGACTATGGTTTTTGATGGAGACTCCAACACACTCGGTAATGGCATCGGCGCTATAATCATATCCCGTGAGGGCTGTCATACTCCTTTCACCGCCATACTATGTTTCAACTGTACCAACAATATGGTGGATTATGAAGCATGCATCATGGGTCTCAAAGCTGCTATTGACCTAAGGATCAAGTTCTTGAGCGTCTTCAGGGGTTCAGCTTTGGTAATAAGTTAAATCAAAGGTGAGTGGGACACGAAGCACCCGAATCGCATCCCTTACAAAGAACATGTGCTGACATTGCTTCCACACTTTGAAGAGGTCACCTTTGAACATTTCCCACGAGAAGAGAATCAGTTAGCGGACGCGCTAGCTACCATGTCATCTATGTTCAAGGTCAAGTGGGACAACGAAGCTCCTCGGATCACTATTGAGAGGTTGGATGAACTAGCATACTACTATGAGATTGACACTGAAGAGGTAGCAGACAAACCTTGATTCCACAAAGTGAAAAGGTATCTTGAGGCTCAAGAATATCCTGAGGGGGCACCTGTCAATGATAAGAAGTTTTTGAGAAGGTTCTCCGCAAAGTTCTTCCTCAATAATGGAATCCTATACAAGAGCAATCATGACTCTACTTTACTTAGGTGCATAGACAAAAGCGAAGCAAAGAGGATTATGGCAGATTTACGAGAAGGTACCTTTGGCACCCACTCTAGTGGACACACCATGGCTAAAAATATCATGTGGGCAGGATACTTTTGGTCCACCATGGAAGCAGACTGCTATCAGCATTCCCGAACTTGTCACAAATGCAAGATCTACGTTGATAAAGTACATGTACCTCCAGTTCCTTTAAATGTCTTGACGGCTCACTGGCCCTTTGAAATGTGGGGCATTGACATGATCAGAGAGATTAGGCCTACCGCCTCCAATGGGCATCGATTCATCCTAGTGGCCATTGATTACTTCACGAAGTGGGTTGAGGCTGCCTGTTTTGCTACTGTTACCAAGAATATTGAGGCGCAGTTTATCAAGCATAACCTGATTTGCCAGTATGGTGTGCCAGAGAGAATCATCACAGACAATGGTGAAAGTCTCAATAATATAATGATCACCGAGCTCTGTAAACAATTCAAGATCCAGCATCATAATTCTTCCTCTTACCGGCCGAAGATGAATGGCACTGTGGAGGCTGCTAACAAGAATATTAAGAAAATCATATAGAAGATGACAGTGACATACAAAGACTGGCATGAGATGTTACCATTTTCTCTTCATGGTTATCGCACCTCAGTGCATACATCAACAAGGGCGACACCTTATTCAATGGTATATGGTATGGAAGTGTCTTGCCTATTGAGGTCCATATCCCTTCTTTAAGGATCATGAAGGGTGTGGGTTTGAACGAAGACGATTGTATCCAGACTCGACTTGATCAACTGAATCTGATTAATGAGAAAATGCTCACTACTGTCTGTCATGGTCAAATGTATTAAAAACGAATGATCAAGGCTTTCAACAAAAAGGTCAGACATCAAGTGTATCAAGTGGGTGATCTGGTAATCAAGCGCATCATACTGCTACAAGGTGATCCCAGGGGTAAGTGGTCTCCCACGTACGAAGGTCTATTTGTAATCAAAAGCATTTTTTCGAGTGGAGTAATAATTCTAACCACCATAGATGGTGACGACCTTCCTCACCCTGTTAATGCGTACATAATGAAAAGATACTACACGTAAATAAAGACCTGCTAGGTTGACTGTCCTAGGCAAAAATAAGGGCATCCCGGCGAACCAAAAGGGTCCGGGCAAAAATTAGGGATAAAGACAAAAAATGTACACCCGACAAGTCGAAAAACTGAAAAGGTGGCTTGGGCAAAAAAGGGTATCCCGATGGAATGAAAACCCGAAAGGGTGGTCCAGGCAAAAGTTAGGTATTTGAAGCGTACAACTATGTCCCATTGGATCACCTTACGACCAAACTTCAGTATCAACTACCAAGCTTAAACGGTACCGACCAATCCAGTCAGCTTCAGACAAGTAGCTAAGTGATGAGACGCTTAAGGATATAGGGGCAATAGCAAAATTGAAACTCAATTGGATTATTACACGTAGCTGTTCTCTCTTTGTACACTATTTTGTATAGTTTTCATTTTCACGACGGTGTTCTCCTACTAGAACGTCAGTCTCTTTGTAAAAAATCCCCGTTATAGGAAAACTTCAAAAACCAATACAAATCATTCCTTGAAAGTACAAAACTACTTATTTTATTTTTATGTTTTGTTTTTCAAAAACATCCAATGATTATTTTTGACATATGCATTTGAATATGATTACTGTTCACAAATATTTGCATAAGAAACAGAAAGACAGTTGTGTTTCCAGTGATTTCTGGTAAACAACCGCTAGTCTTCCAAACTATCGAATAAACTTACTGACTGTTATTCAATTTCTCTAGTAACTCGCATGATCGACTAGATTGATCCTAGGACTTATTGGTCATTAGGGTAACTCTCACGATCGAACATGTATTCATGGTTGGTATTTAGAGTGTTGTGTAGGTGTTTGACTTATTTCGATTTCTCTCTTAAAGATCTAAAGGTGTAATCAAAATATATGTGCGCGAAACTAAATTTCATGAATAAATTTTAATTGTAAAGACATGTAAAATTGCATAAAAGATAAGTAAATGGCTTCGAAACGTAAAACAAAACAGTTAATGTAAAAGATTCGAAATGCAAAGAAAGCGTTTGATGCAAGAAATCCGTAAAATGACTTTAAGTAAAAGAG
Source organism: Vicia faba (assembly GCA_948472305.1). NCBI lineage: Eukaryota > Viridiplantae > Streptophyta > Magnoliopsida > Fabales > Fabaceae > Vicia > Vicia faba. The sequence continues at coordinate 814,967,766 of OX451741.1, read as the reverse complement.
GCGTTCGAAGGATAAAAACTTGAAGATAAAGGCATGAAAAGTATGACAGTTTTCTGAAATGTAAAGTGTTTGAAATGGAAAGAAAGCATTTAAATGTAAGGCATGAATGAAAAGATTTCGAATAAAAGACTTTAAATGAGAAAACTTGTAAATGGTATTTGGCAGAAAGATAAAGGAAAGTACTGGAAATGATAAAGGGTTTTCATTAAATCATAAACATGTGGTGCTATCATACGTACATTGCTCTTGTATTCGTTTCCCTAGCCATGTGGTAATTTGAATATTTACTGAGTATTTAGTACAATAGATATGACACACGAAATCCTAATACTAAGACTTCTATTTATACTACTTCGACCATAACGGTCTTGCTATAAGATTCTGCCACGTTCAGAACATGCAGAACAATGCCTCTTTCTTACTTCCACGTGTCTTCGAATGCTCCAGCGCATATATTTCAAATTTCGAACATCCCGCTTGCATTTGAATTTCAAATGTTTTGGCACTTCTTCGCTTCGAACGCACTTCTTTAGACACAGCCTTGTTATCATTTCGAGACTTCTTTAGATATGTTCTCACAGTTGCCACTCGAAGCTTCCAAGCTTTGATATGCTCATTTGAAACACTGCTTCTGCTATTTCGAAACATGACATTTTATTTCATTTCGATCGAAACGCTCAATTTACTTTGCTTCTAATAATATTATCAAAATCTTCAGCCAACAAGTTGCTAATGACTTTAAGAAATGGGGCAAAGTCTAAAAAATCGTTTGCAGTCCTGATAATTACTCTTTCTAGCATGGTACAGGGGCAAGGACAGTTTGATACAAAGTCACCATTATACATGACCCCGTGACGTCTTTGTTCCCCAAAGAGCAGGAACTACTAAAGTTCTGATCTCCTTCTTCCCCAAGCAGGAATTACCTCCTCCAGCAAAGTGTCTTCAGAGAGCTGAAGTCTTTACTCCCCAGCCGAGTTTTTATAATTTTAAATAGTTTATAAAATCTCATCCCGGGTAGAGTTTATTTCTCCAACTGCGGAAGCTCATTCCCCAACAGAGTTTATTTCTCTACATCGGCAAAATCTTCCAACAAAGCATCCTCCCTCCATAGAGTTATTCTCAAGCAGAGTATTCTCAAATAGAAAGAGGAAATCCCCGGCAAATCATCTCCATCCATCATCCCCAACGGAAACTAAGGATTCAGCGTCCCAACACTCTTCAGTAGCATTCCGGAATTGACTTTCCCAGACTGGAAAATATCGCAATAGCATCCCATGTTCATACATCGTGGCATGCGCATACACATCGCATACAACATAATCTCATTTATTTTGAGAACATAACCACTATTCATTTCATACATCATGATATTGCATATGACTAACCCTTTGAATTTTTAGGGAAAAGATCAAATCAACAAACACCGTTGGCTACTTATGTGACCTGGTAGTCTTCTCAAAAGCTACGTCTGATGAACGGCTATTTCAGCAATTTCCTCAGAAAGATGCCCTCACAAGACCTTCTTTGGTTTAGTTGGATCGACACTAAGGTCTCTTTGATTTCTATTCCAGTTGAAGATCTTCCAAGACTTTTGTCTGGTTCAGTTGAATCGATACTATTGTACTCTAAAATTTGCCCTCCCATACTCTTCAAGGTTTGTCAAGGATCATCTTCAAATGGTTCAAGACTACTCAAGGATTGCACAGTTCAAATGCCTCCTAAGCCAGCTGAAATTAGGGTTTTGATTCTGTCAAGGAATTTGAGGTTTTCAATGGCTCAGTTAAGTCTCATAGGCCTATATGCATCCTCAAGCACCTGCATGCCAAGTTTCAAGACTCACAGTCCCAAGTTGCACAGTCAAAAGCTCCATTTGACCCACAATCAACTGTAGGGGCAAAATGGTCATTTTGTAGTCAAAATTCAGAATTTTTGGTCAACATCTTATTTTGAGCACACAATCATCATTTTATCAAGTCTTGATCATGATTCCACAAGGATGGCTCAAAAATCATCAAGATGCAAAATTTACTATTTTTGGACAGCAGAAAAGTCAACTGTATCTTGACCAGGGCATAACTTTTTCATGGTTCATCAGAAAAATCCCATCCAAAGCTCATTTTGAAGGGGATGACATTTCATACAATTCATCTTCACATTCCAAGTCCAAGAAATACTCTCACAAAAAGTTATCAATTTCTACATTATAGGTCAATTTCAAAAGTCAACAAAAATGCACTTTAAGTCAAAGACCATAACCCGATATTGGTAAATCCAAATGACATGGGACCAAAGGAATTGGTTAGAGGACTTCAATACCTTTCCAAAATGTCCAAGAACATGTTCATATGATCAAAATTGAGCAAGATATGCATTGGAGAAGTTGGGAAATTTTTGTGAATTTGCAAAAGTCAACTTTGCTCAAAACACTTTGTTTTTGCTAATGGGCCTCAAATTTCTTCTTGAAACTTTATCCAAGGCCTATGCACGACCCATCAAGCCTATTTGAATTTATTTTATTAATTAATTGGATTTTTAATTGATTTTAATTCATTTAATTAATTTAAATTGTAGGAAATTCAAAGATATGGTTTTTTCAATCTTTTTGTGAAGCAAATAAGCTCAAGATATGCTGGCAATTCGTGTGCAAATCAAAGGGACAAGAATCTCCAAGTTTGGCAAGTTTTTCCAATCAAAAAGATTGAAAATTATTTGATTTTCAATCAAATATTGAAACCATAATTTCATGGATCTTTGCCTAAGGATTTAACCTAATTCAGCTCTTCTATAAATACACAAACTAAACCTAATGCCATGGACGTGAGAATTTGCTACAAGAAAGCCATAATCACATTCAAAAAAATCCAAGAAAAAGTGAAAACTGATTTCCACATTCTAACGTGATTCAAAGCTTTTTATTGTTTCTAATACATTGCAGGGGTTCCCAGAGACAGATTGCAATCAAAACCAAGTGCTAAAGATCAAGGAATCGTTGTTTACAGTCACACGGTTTGCATACTTTTCTCATAATCGAAACTCATGATTCATAAGCTTTTAACATGATTTATGTTTTGTTTTGCATTGCTTGAGTTCATATAAAGCTAATGGTATTGGTTAATTGGATTATAGTGTACAGAATCGTGAATTGCCATTGAAGAAACTTAGGGTTCTTGAGCTTCCAAATTGGGGCTTTATTATCCAGGCAAAATTAGAACCCCTAATGCATATGGTTGAACTCGTCAGGGCCAGACGAACGCAGTGACATATTCGCGAAATATTTATATAGCCTGTGGGGCTATTCGCTATTTTTCCTCATCCTGTTTTATGGGGGTTAAAAACCCCCGCTATCTATTTGTCTTTTTTACAGGCAAACGAAGAAGACGATGAGCTGGTGATGTGCTATTGGTTCATTCAAATAAAAAAGGCGCGTGTGTTTTGTTACAGCATAAACGTTGATTTTTATATGTTATAATTATTCATTGTCATAATAACAAATGCAGGCACATGGTCTAGTGGGTAGTACGTTGTCCAAGAATCATTGGGACCTGGGTTCGATTCCCAGGTCCACCCAAAACGTTTATTTCTTTTCTTAACATGATTATATGCAGGCTTCCAAGGGAATTCCACCATGCACTGCAAACCTCCAAGCGCCATGTGTCTCTAAGCCCAGATCTGAAGGCCAAGATTGAGTGTTCATGGTACTCCCAGTCAATGAACGTGCAGCTGATCTAGAAAGTCAAGCAGGCTTGTGGCTTAATGGGCTTGGAATTTACAAACAAACCTCTAAAAAAGGCCTAGCACCCCCTTGTTTATCATTTCTTTTTATTTTCCCTTTCTTTTATTTTCTTTTAATTATAATTATTATCATTATTATTATTAACTAACAAATAATTATTTTCATAATTAATTCAGAAAACAATATTTTCTTATTATTATCATTATTTATTAATTTCACTATTAATTATTATTTTGTAATTAAATACTAATAAATTAATTTAGTTTAATTAGGTTAACTTTGATTATTTTTCATAATAAATAAAATAAATTAGAATTAGGTTTTACTAACTTTTGGCTTTATTTTATTTTATTTTTATTTTCATTAAAACATAAAAAACACAAAAATACTTTTTTCTTGCAATTATTTAATTAATTAAGTAACTTAGGTTTAATATTAATTAATTGCAAAGAGGACCAAAATTCCATTCTTTTCTCAAAAAGGGTCAAAACCCTAAAACTTTTCCCGATTCAATTTTTCCCGCGCATATTTATTCTTGATTCCTATTTTGATCATATTTATGTAATTGCTCCGAGAATGTAATAGATAATTAGGACCTTTATCACTTTCTTTATTTTCTCGCAATTTATCTTTTCAAGGGTTATGTTTTTGGCGATGTAAATACCCGACGCCTTGTAATAGTGTAGATTTACTTTCCGCAATTTATTTCCCGCAAATTATTAACTGTTAATTATGCATGCAAGACTTGCCTGAAAAATAAAACCAACTCGTAGCTCACCATAATACTTGTGCAAAGATAATATAAACTGAACTTGACACACATGCACATGCCACTCCTACGGTACACCTCACTTGGTTGCCTCGAGGTGGTCATTGAGTATAGGGTGTTTTAAAGGTCTCCCTCCTGTCTAAAGATCCAGTTGCCTCGAAACGGTTGCCTCGGATAAAAAGGATCTAGGACATTAGGGTTACCGCTAAGGCGTCCTACTATTGCTTTGGTGACCACACATGTCCCTATAATCGAATTGACCCGAATAACTCCAACAACGGTGCTACCTACTTCTCAATAGTGGGATAGTACTGTCTAAAGGACATTTACACAACTTAATTCCTTAGAGTAGGTAGATTTCTCCTGGGTACTTGCCCTTTCAAAACAAAATAAACAACTTTTCGCACCTACACTTTCAAAAAGTTTTCAAACAAACACTTCATACACTCTTGAGGACTGATACAAGAGTTACCTAGAAGTGTTCAAACTAAACTTTTTCAAAACCCACAAACACAAGAAAAGCAAACAATTTTTGAAAACATAGTGAGCAAGTACCTAAGAGCCCGTGGATAACCACAGATAGAAAGGGTGCTAACACCTTCCCTTTCTATAATCTACCTCCCGAACCGAGAGACATCTCGAAAAGGAATTTTGCTGTGCTTTTGTCCTTTCCTTGTTGGGGAAAATAAAAGACGGTGGCGACTCTTTCTTACCGTGACATTTCGCGAACCAACATTTCTAAACAGTCAGTTCTATTTCCACCGATCACAGAACTGGCGACTCTGCTGGGGACAATACTTAAAAGTGAGGTGTACCTTAGGATTAGATCATTCTATGTTTTCAATTGTATGCCTTGTTTGCTTTAATATTGTGGGCTTGCATCGGAGTTTCATAGATCCTAACCCGGATCTGGGGAATACCCTTTAGGTAGCAAAAAGCTGTGAGGGACCTGTCCGGCGTAGACCGACACAGGTGAAGCAGTAGCTACGTTGGTGTGACACCTTGGTCTGTACCGATATCCCTTGTGTTGGAACGAGGAGAATATGGGTCTTCTGAGGAGTCATTAAGCACCAACCGACCTTAGAACCCTAAATTGACTCAACTTGGCCATAGAACAGTAGCAGTATGCTACACTCATTGAGGCTAAACTCCCGTGATGGTTCCGGCCGCAAGAAAAGGTTGCGAAGTTGGAGTTATGACCGTTGAGGGTAGTCAGTGATATTGAGATCCTCTAGAACCCGATTACTATTTTCTAGGACATGTCTTAACCAACGGAAACTGAAAGAGGGTAGTACCTAAACTTCATGCTGGCCTGAACTCTAAGGGTTGTCTTGTGTGACTTGTGTGCCTTATCATGTTTGCCTTTTGTGAATACTTGTGGTGTGCTTTATCATAACATCATACCATCATAACATTGCATGCATCCTGCATAAGGACTAACCCATTTCAAAGACAAGAGGGTTTCATGTTTGCTCTGTTTTGTAGGACATCATGATGCCTATGCGAAGGAATACTATCCGGCTCAACTTTGTTCACCCACCTGATTTGCTTAAAGAATTGGTTGACAGAATTCCAAATACTACTTCCTTCATCAAGAGGCATGGTTCTCTTCTCGGTTTAGTCACTTCAAAGTGGGACCAGCAGCTGATGAGTGTCCTGACTCAGTTTTATGATCCTCTATACCATTGCTTCACCTTTCAAGACTTCCAGTTGGTCCCTACCCTGGAAGAATTCTCTGATTTGCTTGGTATCCCTGTCTTGGAGCAGACTCCATTCATTGGTTGGGAAAAGACTCTTAGGCTCGAGGAGATTGCTGCAGCCCTTCCCTTGACCACCAAAGAGGTAATGGATAACTGGGAGACTAGAAGTGGATTTAAGGGCTTTTTGGCTAAATTTATGATTGCTAAAGCTAATAGTTTCTGGAATGACTTAGACTTCAGGGCCTACGAAGACATGCTGGCTCTCTTAATCTATGGTCTGGTGTTGTTTCCAAATCCTGATACCTTTGTTAATGTCAACGCTATAAGGATCTTCATGTCTCGGAATCCTGTACCCACTCTCTTGGGTGATATCCTGCAACAACTCTATGCTCGTACTGCCCGAAGACGGGGAACTCTGTGGTGTTGTGCTCCTTTGCTAGTGAGGTGGTTTATTTCGCACCTCCCTAAGTTTGTGCTGAAGAACAAAGAAGGAAGGGGCTGGGCTCATAGGTTAATGTCTCTTACTGATAATGACATCATTTGGACTCTCATAGGTTTAGATGAAGTGGCCGTTATTGATCGTGGCGGAGAGTATCCTAATGTTCCATTGATCGGTACCCAGGGAGGAATCTCCTATAACCCATGTTTAGCTCTCCGTCAATTTGGAAGAGCCAGAAGAGCAGGGCCTCATGAGATGTTGGTACCTCACATCAGTTTTGAGTTTCAGGTAGACAGTGACGAGCTGCGCTGTAGATTCATCCGGACCTGGGACAGAATTCACAAAGCTGACTCACATGAGTTAGGGCCAAAGACCTCTCTGCCTATGGAGCCCTACTTCAGATGGGTCCGCATCCGTGCTCAGAAGTTAGGTATGCCATACGAAGCTGTCAGACCTATTATTCTTGAATTTCCTGACAGAGACGGGGTTCCTCCAATTGTTCTCCCTCCTCAGATACCCACTGATGTTGATACACCAAAGAGGTCTTGGGCGCAACTACAGGCAGAATGGGATTCTTATCGGGAAAGGTTCAATGAACAGGAACAAAAGATCCAGAAGCTGACAAAGCAATTGGAGAACGAGCGGATCCTGAATGACTATATCCGCACCGAGAAGAAGAGGCCATGGGAGCACTAATGGGCTTTGGATGTTTCCTTTACAGCTTTTATTTCCTTTTCAGTATTTTCCATTTTTGTAACGCCTAAGGGCAATTTGTTGAACAATTCCAAAGTTGAATCTAATAAAGTTTGTTTCCTTTCTTGTCTACAAAGTTGAATCCTGACTGTCTTTGAAAGCATAAATCATACGCATTTCATGTCATCATATGCATAACAGGTACCCTTTTTACAAGTCACTTATCTTCTTCGCTGTTTATTTCAGCAATCATCATGACTTCTGAACCTACTACTGAACAAGCTATCAAGGCCCTCCAGGCCCAGAACCCCCAGTTCCAAGAGTTGGTTATGAGCCTAGCCCAGGGTCAACAGGAGTTGAAGACTCTGATTCTGAAGAAGAAGAAGAAGAGGACCGTCTTGTTCAACACTGGACGCAGATTTGGGGATGGACTACAAAATGAAGTTAAGCTGACTACTTCCTCTGTAGGGAAGGATAGTCCACAAGAGAGAAGGGTTCCTAGTCCCGTGGTCTCCGACAAAGAGACATATTACAATGATGAACAGTACCCTCCTGCTGAGGACAAGTACAAACAATTGGAGGACCGCCTGAGTGCTATGGAAATTCAACATGTGCCCGGGTTAGACTTTGGATACCTAGGCTTATCCTCTGGGGTGGTGATTCCTCACAAGTTCAAGGCGCATGCCTTTGCAAAGTACGACGAAGCTTCCTGTCCTAAGTTGCATCTCAGATCATATGTAAGGAAGATCCAACCTTATACTGCGGACAAGAATTTATGGATCCATTTCTTCCAGGATAGTCTTTCATGGACTCAAATCGAATAGTTCTATCAGCTGGATGGAGCCAGTATTCGTAACTGGGAGGACTTGGCTACTGCGTTTTATAAGCAGTATCAGTATAATTCCGACCTCTCTCCTACGTGTACCCAACTCCAGGGTATGTCACTAGGGACGGGCGAAGGATTTAAGGAGTATGCATAAAAGTGGAGAGACCTGGATGGAAGGGTGCAGCCACCTCTAACTGACCGTGAGCTCGTGGATATGTTCTTGGGGACCCTGTCTGGTCCGTTCTTCAACCATCTGATTGGGAATTCTTCTGCTGGGTTTACAGATCTGATCTTGACTGGTGAGAGGATAGAAGCTGGTATCAAGTCTGGGAAGATACAAAAGGGTGTCTCTTCGAGTACTAAAAAGAAGCCCTTCAAGAAAGAATCTAGTGCTGTTTATGGTTCAAGGAGACAGAATAAATCGGAACACCGCCAAGCTGTCAACGCGGTGGTAATTTCAAAGTCTGTCGCTGCTCCTCAGCAATACAACCAACCAAGGGGTGAGAGACCCAAAAGGCAGTATACCCGTCTCAGTATGACCTTATCCCAGATATTACCACAACTACTGTCAACCAATCTGGTAACTGTCAAAGAAGCTCCGAAGGTGGTAAACACAACATCTCCAAAGTATAATCCCAAAGCCCACTGCGCTTATCACTCTGACAGCCCGGGGCATACTACGGATGATTGTTGGGCTCTGAGGAATAAGGTTCATGACCTTATTGATGCTAAAGAGGTTGAGTTCGAGGCGCCCGAAAGGCACAATGTTTTGACTGCTCCCATGCCCAATCATGGAGTAAATGCTATCAGGGTTAAAGACGACGCGGAGGAATCTGAATTCGACAGCTGGATCTACCCAACGACCAACAGTGGACCAAGCAACTGGACTGCGAAAGACTTCATACCTATTACTTTTGTCACTCAGTAATGAACTCCTTTGTTTTGAATTTGTAACAAACAATAATTTGAAACTTTATGGCCCGGTGTCTTACCCGGGGCACCGTGGCTTCATTTGTGAGGGCTTTTGTGTGTCATTTTCATATATCATTAATAAAAGCATTGGACGTTTTTTGCATTTCAAATCTTGCGCTCCTTTTCTTTCTTTATTATATATATTGCAAAACAGCTATATTTACACACACTCACCTATACAGGTTCCAATCCACTCTGGATCCCACTGATAATGACTCTACTACTGTCAGTTATGACTTCGAAAATCCGATCAACTTAGCCGAAGACGAAGGTGCAGATGATTGCGAAGTGCCTGGTGAACTTGCAAGACTGTTACTCCAGGAAGAGAGGGCCATTCAGCCACATGAAGAGCCAGTGGAAACGGTAAATCTGGGTACTGAGACAGACAGAAAGGAAGTCAAGATCGGTGCCAATCTGGAGTCTGGTGTGAAACAACGGTTGATTCAGATGCTGCATGACTATGTGGAAATCTTTGCCTGTTTTTACGAAGACATGCCTGGGTTGGATACCGACATTGTGGTTCATCATTTTCCTACTAAGGAAGAATGCCCTCCGATAAAACAGAAGGTCCACCGTATGCGTCCAGAAATGTCCGAGAAAATCAAAGCTGAGGTCAGGAAATAATTTGATGCCGGTTTTCTAGCAGTAACGTCTTACCCTCAGTGGGTTGCCAATGTGGTTCAAATACCGAAGAAATATGGTAAGGTCCGAATGTATGTTGATTACAGGGATTTGAACAGGGCAAGCCCCAATGATGATTTCCCTCTGCCTCACATCGATGTCCTGGTTGACAACACTGCTCAGCATAAGGTATTCTCCTTCATGGACGGGTTCTCTGGTTATAATCAAATCAAGATGGCTCCTAAAGACATGGAGAAGACCACTTTTGTTACTCAGTGGGGCATCTTTTGCTACAAGGTCATGCCTTTTGGGTTGAAGAATGCTGGGGCAACCTACCAACGTGCCATGGTTGCTTTGTTTCATGACATGATCCATCATGAGATCGAAGTATATGTCGATGATATGATTGCAAGGTCCCAAACTGAGGAGGAACACCTTGACCATCTACAGAAGCTATTCGACCGTCTGAAGTTGTACAAGCTGAGGTTGAACCCGAACAAGTGCACCTTCGGGGTGAGGTCTGGAAAATTGCTAGGCTTCGTCGTGAGCGACAAAGGTATTCAAGTGGACCCTGCCAAAGTGAAATCCATACATGAGATGCCAGTTCCCAAGACAGAGAAAGAATTCAGAGGCTTCCTAGGACGGCTGAACTACATTGCCTGATTCATCTTGCATCTAACTGCTACCTGTGAACCAATCTTCAAGCTACTGAAGAAAGATCAAGTAGTATGTTGGAACGATGAATGTCAGGCTGCTTTCGAAAGAATCAAAGAGTATCTCCAAGAACCACCCATTCTTATGCCACCGGTTGAAGAGAGACCTCTAATCTTATACTTGACAGTACTTGACAACTCAATGGGATGTGTGCTGGGGCAGCATGACGAGTCTGGCCGAAAAGAGCACGCTATTTATTACCTTAGCAAAAAGTTTACCGACTGTGAGACCCGATACTCACTGCTCGAGAAAACTTGCTGCGCTTTGGTATGGGCTGCTCGCCGGTTAAGACAGTATATGTTGACTCACACTACTCTGTTGATTTCAAAAATGGATCCAATCAAGTACATCTTCGAAAAGCCTGCCTTGTCCGGAAGAATAGCAAGATGGCAAATGATCTTGACAGAATATGACATCCAGTACACGACTCAAAAAGCAATCAAAGGAAGTGTATTGGCAGACCATTTGGCACACCAGGTAGTGGATGATTACCAGTCCATGAACTTTGAGTTTCCAGACGAGAATATCATGGTAGTGACTGATTGTGAAGTACCTGGACCGGATGAAGGACCTGAGGAAGGATCCCGATGGTCTATGCACTTTGACGGAGCCTCAAACGCTTTGGGTAACGGTATTGGCGTTGTGATCATATCTCCAACAGGCTCTCATACTCCACTTACTGCCCGGCTATGTTTCAACTGCACCAACAACATGGAGGAGTATGAAGCATGCATCATGGGTCTTCGAGCTGCAATTGACCTAAGGATCAAGTTTCTGAGTGTCTTCGGAGATTCCGCTCTTGTGATCAGTCAGATCAAAGGCGAGTGGGATACGAAACACCCAAATCTTATTCCTTACAAGGAGTATGTGTTGACGTTGCTTCCACATTTCGAGGAGATAACCTTTGAACACTTCCCAAGAGAGGAGAATCAGTTGGCGGACACGCTGGCTACGATGTCTTCTATGTTCAAAGTCAAATGGGACAACGAGGCTCCCCGGATCATTATTTGGAAATTGGATGAGCCTGCACATTGCTGTGATCTTGAGACCGAAGAGGTAACAGAAAAACCTTGGTATCATGAAGTAAAGAGGTATCTTGAAGCTCAAGAATACCCCGAGGGTGCATCCGTTAATGACAAGAAGTTTCTGAGAAGGTTCGCGGCAAAGTTCTTCCTCAGCAATGACATTCTCTACAAGCGAAACCATGATTCAACCTTACTGCGTTGTGTGGATAAGACTGAAGCAGAAAGGATCATGGCAGAGCTGCATGAAGGTACCTTCGGAACTCATTCCAGTGGACATACCATGGCAAAGAAAATCCTTCGGGCAGGATATTACTGGTCCACAATGGAAGCCGACTGTTACCAACATTCTCAGACATGTCACAAATGCCAGATCTATGCTGATAAGGTGCACATTCCTCCAGTTCCTCTGAATGTTTTGACAGCACCTTGGCCTTTTGCAATGTGGGGCATTGATATGATCGGCGAGATCAGACCGACGGCATCCAACGGGCATCGCTTCATCCTGGTAGCAATTGATTACTTTACAAAGTGGGTTGAAGCAGCTTCCTTTGCCACCGTAACCAAGAACGTCGTGGCACGGTTCATTCGGCATAACCTAATCTGTTGATACGGTGTACCTGAGAGGATCATTACGGACAATGGTACCAATCTTAACAACAAGATGATCACTGAGCTCTGCGAGCAATTCAAGATACAACACCACAACTCTTCTCCTTACCGACCGAAGATGAATGGGGTTGTAGAGGCAACTAATAAGAATATTAAGAAGATTGTGTAGAAGATGACAGTGACCTACAAAGATTGGCACGAGATGTTACCGTTTGCTCTTCATGGGTACCGTACCTCAGCATGGACGTCAACAGGGGCAACACCCTTTTCCTTGGTCTACGATATGGAGGCAGTCTTGCCCATCGAAGTTCATATACCCTCTCTCCGGATAATGAAGGATGCAGGTTTGAGCGAAGATGACTGGATCCAGACTCGGCTTGATCAGCTGAACCTAATCGACGAAAAGAGACTTACTGCTATTTGCCATGGTCAGACGTACCAAAAACGGATGATCAAGGCATTTAACAAAAAAGTCAGACGACAAGAGTATCAAGTTAGGGACCGGGTAATCAAGCGCATCATTCTACCTCAAGGAGATCCCAGGGGAAAATGGACCCCTACGTACGAAGGGCCATTTGTGGTTAAGAATATCTTCTCAGGAGGAGCCATGATTCTAACCACCATGGATGGTGACGACCTTCCTCACCCCGCCAATGTAGACATAGTAAAAAGATACTACGCATGATCAAAAGACCCGCTAGGTCGACTGGCCTAGGCAAAAGTAAGGGCTTCCCGGCGAACCAAAAGGGTTTGGGCAAAAATAAGGGATGAAAAAAAAATCTGTACACCCGGCAAGTCGAAAACCTGAAAAGGTGGCTTGGGCAAAAATGGGTATCCCGGTGGACTGAAAACCCGAAAGGGCGGTCCAGGCAAAAGTTAGGGATAAGCGTAATACTATGTCTCATTGGATCACCCTGCATCCGGACTTCGGCATCAAATATCAGGCTCAGACGGCACCAATCAATCAGCTTCATCTCCAACTAAGCAGCAAAGTGATGAGACGCTTGAAGACATAAAGGCGATAGCAGAGTTGGAACCCAGTGGGATTTTTCACATAGCTGTTTTATTTTCTTTTCAAAAAATTGTAAACTCTATGTTGTTCGGCGGCGTTCTCTTACTAGGACGTCAGCCTCTTGTACACAAAACGCCTATTTACAGGCAAATTCCAAAATCAATACAAGCTCATTTTCCAGACAAATCGCCAATTGTTTTTTCTTTATCTGTTTTGTTTTGCAAAGAACGTCCAATGTTCATCTTTGATATATGCATTTGACATTAATTGCTAAATCGTAAATATTTGCATACGAAACAAAGGACTAATTACATATGACATCAGAAACAGGGGCAATAAGGATTGTCCAAGCGATCTAGTTGCTCTGTCCACCAAGGTACCAAGGTAGGTTCAGATGAAGAACGCAACCAAGATACCTTCACTCCCTGCAGAGTAAGACAAGTTTCAACCATGCTCTCCCCAAGCAGAGTTGGTCTCCCATCAGCCCGAAAAGGCACAGTATCCCTAGCAAGTCAGTGACACTCTCCCCAAGCAGAGATAGGCTACTGTAAGCCCTAAAGAAGTTGGGTATCCCCAGAAGATCTCAATATTCTCCAGCAGAGTATACATATATTCCTCAACAAGCATCCCCGACAGTCTTAATATTCCTCGACAGAGATATAATATTGCTCCCCGGCGGAATACAGACACCCCAATGGAGCCATTCCCCAGTGCAATCCAAAAGGTTTCCCTAGGAGAGTTGAACCATCTCCCCAGTAGATTCTGGAAGCTTGTCCCATGCAGAGTAAAAATATCTCCCCAACCACGTTCAAAGGTTATTCCCCACCAGAGTATAACTGGGTTATCCTCAGCCAATTGCAACGGAAAGATCGTCCTCAGCGAAGTTCTTCCTATCCCCAGAGGAGTTCACCAAATCCCCCAACAGAGCTTATCAACGGAATCCCCAGCGGAGTTATCGTTATAGTCTCAGCGAAGTATCTCTTTCCCACAGAGTAGCTCCCCGCAGAGTAATCTTCACCAGGTTTATTCCCCAACAGAGTTATCTTCTCCTACCGGTTTATTCTTGCAATCATCATCCCCAGCGGAGACGAAGAACTCTACTCTTCAACATCAGCCCAGGATTTAACGAAATTCCCGAAATTCGTCAAGGATTTATTTTCTCAGATGAGGATACATTCATAAACATCACATTGTCATACATCATGATACATGCATGCATATGCGCATCATATCGCACTATCTCATTTATTTTTGAGAACATCATGACACCATGCATCTCATACATCATGACATTGCATACAACTAATGTTTTGCCTTTTCAGGAAAAGGTCAATCAAAAGATATTACCATCAACTTTTAAAGTTCCAGATTCGATACCTGTATCTAGCCAGGGCATATCTGTGAGCGATTGATTGTAGATCTACGCATGTATCCATCCAGGAAAGTATCTGCATGAAGAGTTTGAAGATCAACACCTATATCTAGCCAGGAAATTATCTTTCATTCTCAGGTCAGAGGTCTAAACCTGTATCCAGCCAGGAAAGCTATCTCGACCAACCTTTTGAAGTTCCAGATTCGATACCTGTATCTAGCCAGGGCATATCTGTGAGCGACTGATTAGAGGTCTACGCCTGTATCCAGCCAGGAAAGCTATCTCGATCAACCTTTTGAAGTTCCAGATTCGATACCTGTATCTATCCAGGGCATATCTGTAAGCGACTGATCAGAGGTCTACACCTGTATCCAGCCAGGAAAGCTATCTCGATCAACCTGTTGAAGTTCCAGATTCGATACCTGTATCTAGCCAGGGCATATCTGTGAGCGACTGATTAGAGGTCTACGCCTGTATCTAGCCAGGAAAGCTATCTCGATCAACCTTTTGAAGTTCCAGATTCGATACCTGTATCTAGCCAGGGCATATCTGTAAGCGACTGATCAGAGGTCTACACCTGTATCTAGCCAGGAAAGCTATCTCGATCAACCTGTTGAAGTTCCAGATTCGATACCTATATCTAGCCAGGGCATATCTGTGAGCGACTGATTAGAGGTCTACGCCTGTATCCAGCCAGGAAAGCTATCTCGATCAACCTTTTTGAAGTTCCAGATTCGATACCTGTATCTAGCCAGGGCATATCTGTGAGCGACTGATTAGAGGTCTACGCCTGTATCCAGCCAGGAAAGCTATCTCGATCAACCTTTTAAAGTTCCAGATTCGATACCTGTATCTAGCGAGCGCATATCTGTGAGCGATTGATTGTAGATCGATACCTGTATCTAGCCAACAAAGTATCTGCATGAAGAGATCTACACATGTGTCCAGCCAGGAAAGCTATCTCGACCAACCTTTTGAAGTTCCAGATTCGATACCTGTATCTAGCTAGGGCATATCTATGAGCGATTGATTGTAGATCTATACCTGTAACTAGCCAGGAAAGTATCTTCATGAAGAGATTGAAGATCAACACCTGTAACAGGCCAGGAAATTATCTTTCTTTCTCAGGTACGCAAGTTCTTGCTAAGGAATCTCTTACGCGATCGATATCTCCAAATGGCATCCATAAGCCCATTCCCGACAAGATTCTGTCACATCCCCAGATGGCATCTATAAGCCCATCTTCCTATCCATCATCTCTCCAAATGGCATCTGTAAGCCCATTCCCGACATCACATTGCTGATACTCCACTATGCGAGTGCAAATTTCTGGGCACTCTAGTGTTCAATCATCTCCAACCTTCGGATCACGAAAGGCCCGAAAGCCAATCTACATCCCCAGGTTTAAGAAGATTGAACAGGGGCAACTGTTGTACTCCAAAATTTGCCCTCCCATACTCTTCAAGGTTTGTCAAGGATCATCTTCAAATGGTTCAAGACTACTCAAGGATTGCACAGTTCAAATGCCTCATAAGCCAGCTGAAACTAGGGTTTTGATTCTGTCAAGGAATTTGAGGTTTTCAATGGCTCAATCAAGTCTCATAGGCCTATATGCATCCTCAAGCACCTGCATGCCAAGTTTCAAGACTCACAGTCCCAAGTTGCACAGTCAAAAGCTCCATTTGACCCACAATCAACTGTAGGGGCAAAATGGTCATTTTGCAGTCAAAATTCAGAATTTTTGGTCAACATCTTATTTTGAGCACACAATCATCATTTGATCAAGTCTTGATCATGATTCCACAAGGATGGCTCAAAAATCATCAAGATGCAAAAGTTACTATTTTTGGCCAGCAGAAAAGTCAACTGTATCTTGACCAGGGCATAACTTTTTCATGGTTCATCAGAAAAATCCCATCCAATGCGCATTTTTAAGGGGATGACATTTCATACAATTCATGTTCACATTCCAAGTCCAAGAAATGCTCTCACAAAAAGTTATCAATTTCTACATTATAGGTCAATTTCAAAAGTCAACAAAAATGCACTTTAAGTCAAAGACCATAACTTGAGATTGGTAAATCCAAATGACATGGGACCAAAGGAATTGGTTAGAGGACTTCAAGAACTTTCCAAAATGTCAAAGAACATGTTCATATGATCAAAATTGAGCAAGATATGCATTGGAGAAGTTGGGAAATTTTTGTGAATTTGCAAAAGTCAACTTTGCTCAAAACACTTTGTTTTTGCTAATGGGCCTCAAATTTCTTCATGAAACTTTATCCAAGGCCTATGCACGACCCATCAAGCCTATTTGAATTTATTTTATTTATTTTATTAATCAATTGGATTTTTAATTGATTTTAATTCATTTAATTAATTTAAATTGTAGGAAATTCAAAGATATGGTTTTTTCAATCTTTTTGTGAAGCAAACAAGCTCAAGATATGCTGGCAGTTCGTGTGCAAATCAAAGGGACAAGAATCTCCAAGTTTGGCAAGTTTTTCCAATCAATAAGATTGAAAATTATTTGATTTTCAATCAAATATTGAAACCATAATTTCATGGATCTTTGCCCAAGGATTTAACCTAATTCAGCTCTTCTATAAATACACAAACTAATCCTAATGCCATGGACGTGAGAATTTGCTGCAAGAAAGCCATAATCACATTCAAAAAAATCCAAGAAAAAGTGAAAACTGATTTCCACATTCTAACGTGATTCAAAGCTTTTTATTGTTTCTAATACATTGCAGGGGTTCCCAGAGACAGATTGCAATCAAAACCAAGTGCTAAAGATCAAGGAATCGTTGTTTACAGTCACACGGTTTGCATACTTTTCTCATAATCGAAACTCATGATTCAAAAGCTTTTAACATGATTTATGTTTTGTTTTGCATTGCTTGAGTTCATATAAAGCTAATGGTGTTGGTTAATTGGATTATAGTGTACATAATCGTGAATTGCCATTGAAGAAATTTAGGGTTCTTGAGCTTCCAAATTGGGGCTTTATTATCCAGGAAAAATTAGAACCCCTAATGCATATGGTTGAACTCGTCAGGGCCAGACGAACGCAGTGACATATTCGCGAAATATTTATATAGCCTGTGGGGCTATTTGTTATTTTTCCTCATCCTGTTTTGTGGGGGTTAAAAACCCCCGCTATCTATTTGTCTTTTTTACAGGCAAACGAAGAAGACGATGAGCTGGTGATGTGCTATTGGTTCATTCAAATAAAAAAGGCGCGTGTGTTTTGTTACAGCATAAGCGTTGATTTTTATATATTATAATTATTCATTGTCATAATAACAAATGCAGGCACATGGTCTAGTGGGTAGTGCGTTGTCCAAGAATCATTGGGACCTGGGTTCGATTCCCAGGTCCACCCAAAACATTTATTTCTTTTCTTAACATGATTATATGCAGGCTTCCAAGGGAATTCCACCATGCACTACAAACCTCCAAGCGCCATGTGTCTCTAAGCCCAGATCTGAAGGCCAAGCGTGAGTGTTCATGGTACTCCCAGTCAATTAACGTGCAGCTGATCCAGAAAGTCAAGCAGGCTTGTGGCTTAATGGGCTTGGAATTTACAAACAAACCTCCAAAAAAGGCCTAACACCCCCTGGTTTATTATTTCTTTTTATTTTCCCTCTCTCTTTTTTTTTAATTATAATTATTATCATTATTATTATTAACTAACAAATAATTATTTTCATAATTAATTCAGAAAACAATATTTTCTTATTATTGTCATTATTTATTAATTTCACTATTAATTATTATTTTGTAAATAAATACTAATAAATTAATTTAGTTTAATTAGGTTAACTTTGACTATTTTTCATAATAAATAAAATAAATTAGAATTAGGTTTTACTAACTTTTGGCTTTATTTTATTTTATTTTTATTTTCATTAAAACATAAAAAACACAAAAATACTTTTTTCTTGCAATTATTTAATTAATTAAGTAAATTAGGTTTAATATTAATTAATTGCAAAGAGGACCAAAATTCCATTCTTTTCTCAAAAAGGGTCAAAACCCTAAGACTTTTCCCGATTCAATTTTTCGCGCGCATATTTATTCTTGATTCCTATTTTGATCATATTTATGTAATTGCTCAGAGAATGTAATAGATAATTAGGACCTTTATCGCTTTCTTTATTTTCTCGCAATTTATCTTTTCAAGGGTTATGTTTTTGGCGATGTAAATACCCGACACCTTGTAATAGCGTAGATTTACTTTCCGCAATTTTTTCCCCACAAATTATTAACTGTTAATTATGCATGCAAGACTTGCCTGAAAAATAAAACCAACTCGTAGCTCACCACAATACTTGTGCAAAGATAATATAAACTGAACTTGACACACATGCACATGCCACTCCTAGGGTACGCCTCACTTGGTTGCCTCGAGGTGGTCATTGAGTATAGGGTGTTTTAGAGGTCGCCCTCCTGTCTAAAGATCCAGTTGCCTTGAAACGGTTGCCTCGGATAAAAAGGATCTAGGACATTAGGGTTACCGCTAAGGCGTCCTATTATTGCTTTGGTGACCACACATGTCCCTATAATCGAATTGACCCGAATAACTCCAACGACGGTGCTACCTACTTCTCAATAGTGGGATAGTACTGTCTAAAGGACATTTACACAGCTTAATTCCTTAGAGTAGGTAGATTTCTCCTGGGTACTTGCTCTTTCAAAACAAAAAAAAACTACTTTTCGCACCTACACTTTCAAAAAGTTTTCAAACAAATACTTCATACACTCTTGAGGACTGATACAAGAGTTACCTAGAAGTGTTCAAACTAAAATTTTTCAAAACCCACAAACACAAGAAAAGCAAACAATTTTTGAAAACATAGTAAGCAAGTACCTAAGAGCCCGTGGATAACCACTGATAGAAAGGGTGCTAACACCTTCCCTTTCTATAATCTACCTCCCGAACCGAGAGACATCTCGAAAAGGAATTTTGCTGTGCTTTTGTCCTTTCCTTGTTGGGGAAAATAAAAGACGGTGGCGACTCTTGCTTACCGCGACATTTCGCGAACCAACATTTCTAAACAGTCAGTTCTATTTCCACCGATCACAGATACTAAGATTCTTCTGATTTCCATTCCAGTCAAAGTTAATTCATGATTTTTCTCTGGTTCAGTTAAATCGACACTAAGATCTTACTGTTTTCTATTCCAGTTGAAGATGATCCAAGACTTTTATCTGGTTCAGTTAAATCAACACTAAGATTTTTTTAGTCTTATCCAGTCAAAGATAAATCAAGACCTTTGTTGGTTCAGTTTAAATTGACCATTGATTTGTTACTGATTCTTAGCAGTTTAATTTCATTTCCCCAATAAATCGCTGTGAATCCTGGAATATGACCAGATAGCAGTCAGCCTTATCATCCTCATCAAGTCACTGTGAAGCCTGGATCCCGACCAGATAGCAGTTCACTTCCATCTCTTCAGTCAAGAGATGACTCCCCAGTAGAGTAATGGACAACTGAAGCTCCTAAACTCTATTTCCCAAGACAGAGACTGACATTCCCCAGCGGACTCCTCCTTGGACAGCAGGAACAAGGATCCCCATAAAGAGAATTCTTATGAAATCAGCATCGATTTCAGATGGCATCTTTAAGCCCATTTCCGACGACTCTCCATCACATTCCTTGGATGGCATCTTTAAGTCCATCTCCGACAGTCTTCTATCATCTTTTCCAAATGGCACCTATAAGCCAATTCCCGATATTATTCACCAACAGTCTCACTTCGGGCGAGTGCAAATTTCTGGGCACTCTAGTGTTCAATCATCTTCCACCTTCAGATCACGAAAGGAAGACAAGTCAATCTACATCTTCAGGTTTAAGAATATTGAACAGGGGCAGCTGTTGTACCCCAAAATTTTCCCTCCCATTTTCACACAAGATATACTCCTAGAGGTTCTCAATTTCTCAAGGTTGACCAAGGATTGACCATACAATTCTCCTCCTAAGGCAATGAACCCCCAACTAAGGTCTCCATTTTCATCAAGATGGTTAAGCTCCAAGGATGCCAAATGTTCTCCATTGTCCTAATATGTCCTCAAGATCATCCATGCATAATTCATGCCTTGAAAACAAGTTTGCTCAGTCAATTGCTCAAGTATTGGAAAATCAACTATGTTAGGTCAAAAGTCAATTGTGGCCCATGTATAGTCAAACTTCAATATTTTTGGTCAACATCAACATTTTGAAGTGATATCCATCATTTGATCAAGGGTTGATCATGATTCCTCAAGAAATGCTCCTAACCCATCAAAAGTCAAAAGTGGCAAATTAGGGTTTCTATAGGAAAATTCAACTGAACTTTGACCAAGCATAACTTTCTTATACTTTATCATAAACTTTCCAACAAAAGCTCATTTTTAATAGAATCCAATTCCCTACAACTTCTCTTCAGCCCTCAAGTTCAAGAAATGCATCATTTGAAAGATACAAGTTCATACATTATAGGTCATTTTTAGAAAGTCAATAAAAGCGACTTTTCTCCAAGACCTCTAACATCAAGATAAATTCTTCAAATGCAAAATTCATAAAAAGAGGGATTGAAGTAGACATCTTTGTATTTCCAAAAAGTCAAAGATCATCATCATGAGATAAATATTGAGCAAGTTATGGCTTTCTCAAGTTGGGAAATTTTGGGAATTTTCAAGAATGATGCATTCAGCAAATTGGAAGTTTTAAGGCAAGGGTTTTTTAATTTATTAGATTTAAAACATCTTCCTAAGATTATAGAGGACCCCTAAACCATTTTTTCATATTCTTAATTTTATTTGAATTTTATATTAATTTTATTTAATTAAAAATCAAATAAATCAAAATTATTGCAAATTATATGGGCCATTATTGTTTGGGCTTGGTTTGATGCATGGAGAGGCCCCATATTTCGTGTGCAACAAGGCCAACTCTGTCTAGGTGTATTCAAATTTGAAAATGGACAAGATTCCTTGATTTTGGCCAAGGTTACAAATTATCATTCATGGCCTTGAAACACCATGTTTAAGGTTGTTTAAACTTTGTTTTCTTGTCTCCTCCCATCTCATCTATAAATACCAAGCCATTTGCAAGCTTCAGGAACGCCTAGACAACCCCAAAAAGTTACACGAAATTGCAAAAAAAGCAAAGTTGTTGAAATTCAAAAGCACGATTCCAGCTTTCCTCAATCCAAAAAAAGGATCCCAATACACTCCTAGAGGTCCTTGAAGTTATTCAACCCAATTCCAGGGATGGTAGCTTCGTGAAACACCCTCCCCAAGTCACGGTTTGTACTTAATTTTTCCAAATCCATTTTCTTCCATTCATTTATTATTAATTCAATTTGCTTGCATATTTTGATTCGTGGTGTAGCATATAACGTTTTTGGATGTATTATTTTGAGTTTGAGTGCAGGTATGAGGACCCATCATTGTTAGGGTTCCGAGCTACCAATTTAGGGAACCCTAGCTAGAAGTAAAATTGGTTGAAATTAACGGCACCGTCATGCTCAGGAGGGTGATGCCAATCGATCCATGGCCTCACATTTGATTTATGTTGCGTATTCTGGGTTTTTGAGTTGCACAGGGTATATCTACAAACGCAAACTATCACTATAGGTCTTAACATCTAAAACGACGAAGGGAGGAAGGGGATGATGTGTGGCAACCTTCCATTAGCCAGTTCAAATTCTCGCGCATTTTTATTTTATTTTAATATAGCTGACCAATTTTATTATATTATGTTTTTGTGTTGTTTTATCTAACGAATGAGTTGCCAGCACAGTTGGTAAAGCAACGCGCGTGTGAGGGAGAGGACCTGGGTTCGAGTCCCAAGTCCAACATTTTCCTATATTTTTCACAATATCTCATGCAAAATCCAATAATCCACGGGGCCTATTGACCGTCATGCACCATTAGATCTGGCCATCAGATCACAATCAATCTGGATCTAAGAGTCTTGATTGGAGATCCACCATACGCCCATCAATGTTTTCGCCTCACCTGATCTCAAAGGAGAAAGAAATGCTTTATGCATCTCAGGTACTCATTCCTACCATCGCTGCTGGTAAGAGGTTAGCTTTAATGGGCCCTCTTACGGTTTTTGAAATTTTAAAAGATACCAGGAAAATTTTCCCAGTTTGCTATAGTTTCAAACCCTTGTTTAACAAAATGGACGCCCCTAAGGCAATAGAATCTTCTGGCTCAAACACCATGGAAAATCCAACTATTCCTCCTAAGGACCCTTTTGTATTAGACTATGTAAAGAGAAATTTTAAACCGTTTCGATCTTGCCCCACCTCCGACACTGCTTACCAAAACTGGTTCAATAAGGTAGAAGCTAAGAAATCCCAGCAATGGGAAGAATTAGGTATCTACAACTTGATTAAGCTGTCGAAGCCTGGTTTCACTTACAGCCACCCTTTGTTATTCGCGTCCCTCTATTTCTGGGACAATACTTATAATAATTTCCATCTCCCTGGTGGAATGATTACCCCTACCTTCTTTGACATAGAGGCCATCATTGGGCTATCACCAGTAGGAGAAACATATATCCCTGATAACAAAGAACATTCGAGTATAATCGACTTCGAAGTCAAACTAGCAAGTTTTTCCAAGTTTATCAGCCATTACCATGCTGAAGGAGACAACGCATCTGACGTAGAACACATTGCTTTCCTTACCCTATGGCTGTCAAGATATGTTTTTTGTAGTAGATCCCTACAGGTAGCCAGTAGGTTTATTCCTCTAGCTAGGGATTTGCACGAGAATCGAAGAGTGTGCTTAAGTGAACTGCTCTTAGTTGACCTTTATGAAAGCCTAAGGTCAGCTGTTTCGAGCCTAAAATCTCATACCTCCAAGAATATCCTGTTGGCTGGCCCTTTTTGGTTACTTCAGCTATGGCTAAATGCCATGTTCGAACCCTCCTTGTCAACTGCCAACACCATTGATGAACAAGACCCTGAGATAACTGATAGAATAGTCGAAGGCACTAGGCTGCGAAGATTAACTCCAAATGACGAAAAAGACGACTTCAAATTCCTATTCTCGAAGTACATCATGATATTCTCTAAGAGGCATAAGTTCGAAGAGACCATGGCGCCTTTTGCTTCGAGGGCTCATGGACCTTCCTGGTTTACCATGGCTCTCTCAGAAGCTGTCAAGAGCAAGGAGATTCAAGATGTATGGAGAGCCTTTTTGCTACCTAGACTCATTTCTTCAAGAATAACTCCTGCCAAGAATCAGATTTTCCTTTTCGCTTACCAGCCAAATTTCGTTTCGAGACAGTTTGGCTTGTGCCAACTAATTCCTGAACCCTTATTTCAAACTGAGAATGCCATTACCTCTGGGCGAACCTTCAAGGCACGGGAAGCCAAATTACAGCAAGAACAATACCAAGGCTTTGCCCAGTTTGAGCTAATAACCTTTGAACCTACCCATCTTACAGCTAAGGGGTTTCTGGAATGGTGGACCAAGTTTTATCAAACTTATATGTTCGATACTCTTACAATTCAGCAGAAACTAATTGATGCCTTCGATGTGCAAGTACCAGCCAAGAAAGGTATGTTTACTCATGCCAAAGAGATTAAAGCTTTTCAAAATTATTTTGAAACTACTTATGACCCCACGCGCTTGGAATCCACTGTGCATCAAGCAGCTGAGACCTTGAAGGAAAAATTCAAACAAAAAGTTTCTAAGTTAAAACTTCCTTCAGGGTTGTCACCTGAGGATAGGTATAGGTTGGCATTCGAAATGCATCCACCTAAATTCCCTAGATTACCTACCTCAGAACTGGCTCTGGCTTGGTTTCCCCCATACCCTTGGTGGTTCACTTTCAAAGAGATGTTCAAACATCTTCAAAAGAAACCAAAGCCATCTGAGACTGTGACATGGGCTCGACACTGGCTCCACGATTTCCCAGGACACCTTCGTTACGACCTTTCTGCCATGTCGATTAAATCTGATCAAGGCACAGGTGCGAATGCTTGGGAAAATCCCAAACGTTTTTCATTTTCCATATCTTTAACCTTTGCTTTAATTGTTTCGATTTTCAGCCATCAGGATAAAGACAGCCGCTTCGAAGTCGAAAGAAGGGAGTGCCTCTCACACCTCTATCGAAACCACTGACAATGTGACTCCATCCGAAACAACAACCATTGCTGCAACAACAACAACAACAATACCAACAACAACCAGTGTTCCAACTCCAACGGTAATCACTTAGCCTTGATGTTTCGAATTCACTAATGTTTTATGGTTTGCATCTAACTCTTTGTTTAAATCTTTTCAGACCAACAAACTTCCTCCTACTACTCCCAAGAAGCGAAAATCAAACACCACTGGGGAAGACCCCAAGGCTGGAGGAAACTTACCAACTGCTTCGAAGAAGAAGCAGAAGAAGGATATTTCGAAAAGTACCGTTCCAACTAGTGTCTCTGGACTCGATTCCAGGGATGCTGCTCCCTCACCCAAATCCAAAATTCCACCTTCGACCTCCAACGTAATGTTGGAACGCATAGATAACAACCTCTCCTCCGAGAGTCCACAGGTAAATTGAACTTTAAATCTCTTTAAAAATAATAATTTCTTATTATCTTAGTGCATGCTTTTAACATTCTTTTGCTTCTTGCAGAACATCTTAAATCCAGCTTCCACTACTTCGACCTCACCATCAAAAGCTGCTGCTCCACTCAACTCCTCTCCTCAAGGAGATTCCAGTAACCTTGTACAGAACAAAGGTTCCTCCAATATGGCGGTTCTGGCTAGAACTTCTGAACAGCTGGATGATCAAAGTACCTCTCCTCCTCTGAAAGAGACAAACGAAACACCACTTCAAACATCTGCAGAGGATTTGCAAAGAGCTTCTCTTCAAAAGTCCCCTCTTGAAACCCTTCAAGAGGACCCAAAGGACACTCAAACTGAAGGAGAGAAAGCTGACTCTGGCCAAAGAGACGAAGAATCTGCAGAAGAAGAGTCTGAGGAGGAGGATGCCAATGATGGTTCGACTGCTGGGGCAGAGTCCAATGCAAATAGCAGCGAAAAAGAAGACATCGAAGTGGTGGACTTGGATGACGATGAAGAAGATCAAGAGCATGAAACGAATGAAGGGGATGGTGACACAACCAACAAACCCATGGAAGTCGAATTGGACGTGACTCCCCTACGTGTGGAACTCCCTCAATCCTCTTTGTCTCGAATGATTGACGAGGAGCTTGCACTCCTGAGACGAAATGACTCTATTGGGTACATGAAGGCAAAGATGGCTCAAAGGGACATTCCACTTGCTAGGGCTGGCACAAGTTCGACTAGCTATCCTCTTCCCACAGATGAAAGAATTGTACTTCTTAATAAGATCAGGAAAACAATTATCAATGTGGATATATTCGAAGTGCTCAAACAAGATAGCACTGCTTGCTACACTATGAAGGAGTTGCTTACAAAGGTCAATCTTGCTACCTGCTCCTTGCCAGTTAGTACTATCTTGTTCGATCTTCAGTCTTTGCTGGACAACGTAACTGGTTACCTTCTCCAAGATGAATCTGCTGCCAAGAAGGTTCAAGAAAAACGCATTGCAATGGATGCTGCTTATGAACAAGCTTCGAAACTTTCTCAAGAAGCTGAGGATCAAGCTATGCATCTAAAGCAAACAAAAACTGATTATGAGGCTCGAGCTGAGTCCATCCTTCTTTGGGAAAGGCAGATTCTGGAACTTCAACAGAAGGTTAAGGAGGCTAAAGAACAACAAATAGCCTTCGAAACCAATACTGCTGGTAACCAATTCGAAGAGCTTCTCAACCAGGGGCTTGCAGAAATGGAAACTGCAGAACAACTCAAGGGAGAAGTGGCAACCTTGGAAGGAGCCAAGCGTTTCTCTCAGCAGAGACTTGAATCTTTTCGAAGCACTTTCAACAGATTGAAAAATAATTCTTATTTCTAAATTTCAGTGTTTATTTGATTACAATTTGGTTTTTTATATGTAATATTCGAACAACGCCATTTTGGCATCTCATCTTGCCATTTTGGCCTTTTTATAATATCTTGGTTACGTTGTTACTATTCGAATCTCCTGCAGGCGTGGCTTATATTTCTTCAAATATTTCCCATTAACCTTTAGGATACGCTTATCATCCACCAGTTCTTCGATTTCGTATGCATTGTTTGAGAATACTTTTAATATTCGAAAAGGTCCTTCCCAATGAGGTGACCATTTACCTAATGCTTTATTTTTCTTGTCCATGGGCAATATGACTTTCCAGACTAAGTCATTAATAATGAATACTTTTTTCTTCACCCTTTTGTTGTATGTCCTGGCCACTCTTTCTTTCTGTCTCATCAAAATTTCCAATGCATGTAATCTAACTTCGTCCAACTCAACTAATTCATTCATCATCATTTCCCAATATAATGCAGCTGGGATTTTGTTTTGTCTCTAAATTCGAACTGATTGTAGATGAATTTCTACTGGCAGCACTGCATCATGACCAAATGTGAGTTGGAAAGGCGTAGTGTTAGTAGCTTCCTTAGGAGATGTTCTACAGGCCCATAATATTTGGTCCAAAGTTTTGTGCCAGTTTCTTGGCTTTTTACCAATATGTTTCTTGATTAATCCTATTATTACTTTATTGGCTGCTTCGACTTGACCGTTTGCTTGAGCATAATATGGCGTTGATGTTAGCAATCTAAACCTCATTTCTTGGGCAAATTCTTGCATCTTTCTACCAGTAAACACAGAGCCTTGGTCTGTGGTTATGCTCTCTGGCAATCCGAACCTATAGATAATGTGTTTCTGTATAAACTCAATAATAGCCTCTTGATCAGCAACTATTAATGGTATAGCTTCGATCCACTTGGTAAAATAATCTATTCCTACCAAGATATATTTATGTCCTTTGGACGAAGCAGGATTTATTTCTCCTATCAAATCCAATGCCCATCCTCTAAATGGCCATGGTTTGATGATCGAATGCAAAACTCACTTGCCGGGGCATGTTGAATCCCTGCATGTTTCTGACATTCCTCACATCCTTTAGCGAAGTCTATGCAATCTTTGAGCATGCTAGGCCAATACAAGACATATCGAAATAACAGCCATTTCATTTTATGGCCTGCTTGATGTGCCCCACATGCCCCATTGTGGACTTCTGACAATGCTAAGTATGCCTCACTTTCTCCTAGGCATTTCAATAATACACCCTCTTGGGTCTTTTTGAACAATTCGTTCCCCATGAGGAGATATGACAATGCTCTGTATTTTGTATTTCTATCCACATTCAGAGTTGGGTTTGCTAAATAACTCATCAGTGGACTTCGCCAATCTGCATCTGATAAAGTGTTTATGGCTAATATTTCGAATCCCTGTTTCTCAGCATATCCCAATTTCATACTTTCTAGATCGGACGGTGTGAATCTAGTAGCCATAACTCTACCCCTTAATTCAACTAAATCCTTAAAGTTCCTGGTGGAAACTTTATAACCCGAAGCCAACTGTGCTAAGTCATTTGCTTATTGGTTCTCTATTCTTGGTATGTGTTGAATATCCATGTATTTAAATTTCCTTAGTAGCCTGTTGACTATGACGAAGTATATCATCAAGTTTTCTTTTATGCATTTATATTCCTTTGTAATTTGTTTGACCACTAATTTTGAGTCTCCTTTAATTTCGACTCTAGTTGCCCCCAATTCCAACAAAGCTTCAAGGCCAACAATGAGCGCTTCATACTCAGCTTCGTTGTTCGAGCAACGAGGACCATCTAATTTATACTTGAATTTTGTTGGAATTCCTTCAGGAGAAATTAGAAGGACTCCAACACCACTTCCATTCCTGTGGGTTGAACCATCAAAGTAGAATTTCCATGGTTGCATTTCGACGTAACTCATGACAGTTTGCTCAACCAATGCATGGTCCACAATAAAGTCAGAAATCACTTGGCCTTTCACAGCTTTTAAAGGCATGAAAGTCAAAGAATATTCTGTTAAGGCTAAAGCCCATTTACCAACTCTGCTATGCATTATTGGTTTTGAAAGCATGTGTTTAATGACATCGAAATGAGATGAAACATAAACATCAACAGGCTTTATATAATACTTGAGTTTCATACAAGAGAAATACAAACAGAGACATAGCTTTTCTAAATTGCTATATCTGGTCTCTGTATCATTTAGTACTCTACTTAAATAGTATATGGCTCTTTCGATACCATTGCTATCTTCTTGTGCTAACATACTACCTATACTAACTTCAGAGGCAGATATGTACAATCTCATGGGCTTCCCCCATGAAGGTGGAGACAAGATAGGAGGCTGAGAGAGGTATCTTTTTATCCTGTCAAATGCCTCCTGATGGGCTTCATTCCATTCGAAGGCTTGACCTTGCTTTAGACGAAGCAATGGAGAGAAAGCTTGGGTTCTTCCACTCAGGTTCGAAATGAATCTTCTGAGGAAGTTAATCTTCCCTAGCAGAGATTGCAACTCCCTTTTTGACGTAGGTGCTTTCGTCTCCATTATGGCTTTGGTTTTGTTCTGGTTGATCTCAATCCCTTTCTTGTGAACCACAAAACCAAGGAAATCTCCAGCCTGCACAAAAAATGCACATTTAAGGGGATTCATCTTTAAGCCATGTTTTCTCATTCGTTCGAATGATTGGCTCAAATGATGCAAATGTGTTTCTGCAGATATAGATTTGATGACTATATCATCAATATACACCTGCATGAAGGTTTCAATGAAATCATGAAAAATCGAATTCATTGCCCTTTGATAAGTTGCCCCAGCGTTCTTTAAACCAAAAGGTATCACCACCCATTCGTAGGTGCCTAAGGCTCCTGGGCAACGAAATGCTGTCTTTGCAACATCTTCTTCAGCAATGAAAATCTGATTATACCCAGAGTATCCATCTAACATACTCAAATATTCGAACCCTGCAGCAGAGTCTACTATCATTTCTGCCACAGGCATGGAATACTCATCCTTAGGGGTTGCAGTGTTTAAATCCCTAAAATCTATGCAAATTCTTAAAGAACCATTTTTCTTAATAACAGGTACTATATTTGCTAACCATTCGACGTACCTTGTGGTTCTGATGAATTTGCAACGCAGCAACCTTTCGATCTCAACTTTAATCTTCGTGAGAACCGCTGGTGCGAATCTTCTGGGAGTTTGTTTGATGGGCTTCTTGCCATCTTTGATTGGCAGTCTGTGTTCGACCAACTCCCTCTTTAAACCAGGCATCTCTTCATAATCCCATGTGAAGCAATCTTTGTTTTTCTTGAGGACTTCGATTACCTCCTTCTTGAGGCCTGGGCTAAGTTTTGCACTTATGTAGGTTATTCTTTTCGTTTTTTCATCCCCTAAGTTGACTTCTTCGAGTGGATCCTGTGCCAACATTTTGGCACCTGAGTCTATGGGGTCCCTTTCGAAGCCTAAGGGTTCTTTGTCGTAGATGGCATCCAACCTTTGATCCATCTCAAATTCTTTGAAGGGTGAGCATTTCGAGCCATCCCCACCTGTTTCGTTCATTTTTACCGCTAATTTATTTATTTCAGCCTCTAAGGCCGCCTTTGATTCGTTCTCAGCCATATAGGCCGAAATCCTTTCGAAAAAGGTAGACTCAGTCATGGATAAGGTTTTCGAAGTCCCAGCCTGCTGGCCGTTTTTGTATAGTGCTTTCGACTCCCTCTTCTTCACTGATTATTGTTCTATCCCAGTAAAGGCCATTATGGCGAAGGGTCATGTAGTAGTGGGCGTTTCTGGTTTCGTTGATCTCATCATTTGGAACACACGGAGCAATCTTTGCCAGATGTTTATCATAGTCCCTCTTGTCAACTAAATTGACTGTTGACATAAAGTAACTCTGGTCTGCTTCGATGTTTTCCACGATCCTATCATCTCTCCATAGAACTAGCCGCTGATGCATTGAAGAAGGAACTGCCCCCACGCCATGGATCCACTCCCTTCCCAGCAATAAGTTATAGTTGGCCTTGGCTTCGATCACCATAAACATGGTGGGCCTACAGCTTGAGCCTATTGTCAATTCCAACTGGACCACTCCCAGTGTTTTGCCCACTTTCCCCTCATAATTGGACATAACCATATTATGGGGCTTGATGTCTCCTTCGCGGATCTCTAATCTTTTCAGCATGAAGTGGGGTATCAAATTGACTGCAGCACCCCCATCCACTAGAACCTTGTTCACACCATGGGCACCAACTTTTGCCCGAATAAATAGTGGCTTAAGATGGTTCTTCATAGCAGGTTCCGAACGTTCGAAGAACGCATTTTGCTCCTCGACATCCCCATTGTCCATCACATAGTAGCACACAGGCCTATGCTTCATCAAATCTGTGGTATCTTCTTCCTCATACTCATCAATTTTGGTTTCCTGCCCAAATTCACAGGGAAGCACAGATACCACGTTGCAGTTTAGGTTGAAAGAAGACTCCCCCTTCGATTCGAAGTTATCTATTATCATATCTTCGTCTTCTTCTGGGCCTGGAGTGTATTCCTTTGGTTCATCCAGTTGTACTTCAGAGAAAAGCCTCCTATTAACTGGAGGTTTGTCTTCAGTTTGATTTTTTGGTGTGGGTTTATTGGTGCTAGATTCACCTTGGTTC
Organism: Vicia faba; assembly: GCA_948472305.1. Lineage (NCBI taxonomy): Eukaryota > Viridiplantae > Streptophyta > Magnoliopsida > Fabales > Fabaceae > Vicia > Vicia faba. Next base: position 814,936,665 of record OX451741.1, on the reverse strand, counting down.
TTTGTTGAAGTGACCCCTTTGTTTGCCACAGCTTCCCTCTCAGCCTTTCGAACCCTTTGTTGCCTGCGCCACTGGGATCTCGACATGGGGTTCCTTCCTTTGTAGTTTTCTAATCTTACCTCCTCCCTTTTTTCTATGTTGAATTGCCTTCTGTATGTCATAGCATGGCGTGCATTTCGTTCGGTGTTTCTCCATCTGTCTTTGCCTTTGTCATTTCTGACTTGCAAGCATCTGTCGGTTGGCACTTCAGCAGGGAGTTTGAAAGTCACTCTTCGAGCAGCCTTGGGGTGAGGGATATCAGGCCTTCGTTGTTTGTGCCTGCTGTTGAAACGTGGGCCCATCTGGACAGTTTCTTGATGGTTCCAGCAAGGGGCGAAGGGAATCGTTTCGAAGGCTCTGGCCATGCTTTGATCATACACGGCAGAACACCTTGGGCAAATCAATCACTTGGTTGCCCCTTTGTAGCAGCGAAACACAAATTCCAACAAACTTTCTCCAGCCTTGGGATAACACCTGAAAAGCTGGTTATCCTGGTGCCAATTGTTGCCAGTTCGAGCCCTCTGTACCCTCTCGAAATTCGCAGCGATTCTCTGATTGCAGAGGATGCTGCACCTAGGGCACAGTATCACGCCTTTATCTCCCTTGTGGCATGCCATGAGGTAATCCTTGAGACTAGCATCTCCAGCGTGATTATCCTCCATTCTATACTTCTCTTTCTCTAAGTATTTTTCTACCTCCTCCATATCAGAGTGAGGTCTTTCCATGTCCACCATGTTTACCTCAACATCCTCCCCTTCAGCTTCATCATTTCCCCATCCTGTGGGTTTTATATCTTCAATGTGGACCTTCGAACTCTCTGGGGCAGAATATTTGACCAAATAGTCAAATTTTCCACTGGGTTCCCCTAGAGTGTCCCATATTTCCTTCTGAGGGGAAGTTGGCTTCGTGATTTGGACTTTCTCCAATTCCAGCCTCAGGCCTTCAGTGACCTGTGTTAGTTCTTGGTTTTGATTTTCCTGGCCTTCAGTAGCCTAGGTTTCTTTTGCAACAGCTACAGGTGCTGCTTCAATCGAAGTCTCTGGTATCTTCTGGATGTCTTCAGTGACCTCCTTATCGACTTCGACCACCACCCAGCTTTCGTTTTCAGTACCTTTCTCTCCTATTGGGACATCAATTTGGTCAGCTTCCACCATGTTAATCTCTCCAATGCATGCAGGCTCGGAGTAGTTGGTGTCTGCCACGTCCAAAGGATCTTCGTCCACTTTCATCTTTGCTTTATCAGCAAACTTCAGTCTGCCATCTTTGATTGCATTCTGAATTAGGTCCTTGAAAAGAAAACACTGTGAGGTTTTGTGGCCTAGGAAACTATGATATTTGCAAAATCCCCTCTTCTTTCTTTGATCTAAAGGAGGTATTTTGACATTTGATGGCACAATGAGTTGGCCATCTTTGACAAGTAAATCAAAAATCTCGTCACATTTAGTGACATCGAAGGTATAAACCTTCTTTGGGAATTTGTCACTTTTCTCATTTTCAACAATCTCTTTCCCTTTTGTGGGAACTAATAGCTTGCAGGAGTAAGGTGGTGCCTATTTTAATTCAGCGAGGTCGATTTCGACCTCTTCGAATTCGAATTCAGGATAGTCCTATGCTTCCTCAGTTCCAACGTAGGAGATCCTTTCCTTCTTGTTATTTTTGAAGACTCTGGCCTTTTCGGCTTTTAGCCTTTCGACCTGTCGAACCCTATCGGCTAACTGAGCCATGTCCCTCAAATATTGAGTGTCTAGTTTCTTTCGAATAGAGTAATCCAAGCCACCAGCGACCATTTCGACTAACTCATGTTCAGGCACTACTGTGTAACATCTGGATTTCAAAAGCCTAAATCTATTCAGATAATCATCTATGGGTTCGGTGAACTTTCTCTTGACACTGGCTAATTCCTTCAAGCTTATTTTCGATTGTCCCATGTAAAACTGTTCATGGAATAATCTCTCCAAAAAAGCCCAAGTATCAATGGACCCAGGAGGCAAAGTGGTGAACCATGTGAAGGCGTTTTTAGTCAAGGAACTTGGGAAATATTTGATCCTGAGATCTTAATTATTGGCTATATCTCCCGCTTCGGTTAGATATCTGGCTATATGTTCGACTGTTGACTCATTGGTATCCCCAACGAACTTTGTAAATTTAGGGACTTTATATCCCCTTGGCAAATCAGTATGCATTATGCAATCTAATATAGGAGAAGCATAATTTGGCCTTCTCATTCCTGTGTTGAGGCCATTATGGGCCATGACTCTCTCTATCATGGTGGTTAGATTGTTTTCTGCCAAGATGTTATCGTTTCGAATTCTATGAACGACTGCATCAGCATCTTGATTTCGACCCACCATGACAACCCCCCTAGGTTGTTCTTCTCGAAACTCTAGGACTTCCAGCCTTTCTACCCTTGCCCCTGGTTCCATAATTTCTCTTTGTGGGCCTGGGATTATTGGGGCTTCTAGCCTTGGTGCCCTTGCCCCCAAGTTAACTTCTTCTCTAGGTGGTCTATAAATTGGGTCGTTAGCAACTTGTTCCATAATAGGCATGTTTGCTCGAACTCCCGCCTGATTCTGCCTACGCCTTTCTGGGGGAGCAAAGAAATCCGCTATTCGACTCATGTTGTCAGCATTTTCCCTGTTTGTCACAGTCACATTTTATACTATTGGGGCAAATATTTCCTGCATAGTTTGTGCTAACACCCCTATCATATTATGGTTACTGTCATCCATCAATTGCCTAAAAGCCAACTGGTTTTCTGTGGTTAAAATAGGCATTGTGCTATAACCCACCGACCCTTGGTTATTTGTCATAAACTGATTCGCCCCAGACCCAGACCCTAATTGTGGTGATGAATTCGATGTGGAATTGTGTAAACCTGCCATAAAGGATGTTGGCATTCCATAAGAGGAGTTTCTGGTTCTATTACCATCGAAACCGGGTGGTCTAGTTAGTGGAGTGGCGAAATGGGATTGTGTCCCTGATGGTGGAACAAATCCCCCAGGATAACCAATGGTTCCAGTATTTCCTAAGATCGAACTATTAGTTGATATGCCACTTACTCCATTAGTGGCTATATTACTGGTTGAAGACGCAACAGACTGTGCATTCGAAGGGATCACATTAGATGTTCCCATCAAAGTGGGTACACTAGTGCCTGTTGTATGTGGGGCATTTTGTTCCCCTTGTTGATTGTCAGAATTAGACATCTTATTCAAACATTTTCTTCTGGATAAGGGTTGGTTGCTGTTGGTTATTTTACCACTTCTCAGGTTCATAAAACAGCAAACTTCTTAGGTTCCAACGTTTTTATAATGGTTATGTCTCAACAATCTTTATTTCCAATGTCCAATTATTGGTCCCACCGGGTGTGCCAATTTATTTCCAGTGATTTCTGGTAAACAACCGCTAGTCTTCCAAACTATCGAATAAACTTACTGACTGTTATTCAATTTCTCTGGTAACTCGCAGGATCGACTAGATTGATCCTAGGACTTGTTGGTCATTAGGGTAACTCTCACGATCGAACATGTATTCATGGTTGGTATTTAGAGTGTTGTGTAGGTGTTTGACTTATTTCGATTTCTCTCTTAAAGATCTAAAGGTGTAATCAAAATATATGTGCGCGAAACTAAATTGCATGAATAAATGTTAATTGTAAAGACATGTAAAATTGCATAAAAGATAAGTAAATGGCTTCGAAACGTAAAACAAAACAGTTAATGTAAAAGATTCGAAATGCGAAGAAAGCGTTTGATGTAAGAAATCTGTAAAATGACTTTAAGTAAAAGAGGCGTTCGAAGGATAAAAACTTGAAGATAAAGGCATGAAAAGTATGACAGTTTTCTGAAATGTAAAGTGTTTGAAATGGAAAGAAAGCATTTAAATGTAAGGCATGAATGAAAAGATTTCGAATAAAAGACTTTAAATGAGAAAACTTGTAAATGGTATTTGGCAGAAAGATAAAGGAAAGTACTGGAAATGATAAAGGGTTTTCATTAAATCATAAACATGTGGTGCTATCATACGTACATTGCTCTTGCATTCGTTTCCCTAGCCATGTGGTAATTTGAATGTTTACTGAGTATTTAGTACAATAGATATGACACACGAAATCCTAATACTAAGACTTCTATTTATACTACTTCGACCATAACGGTCTTGCTATAAGATTCTGCCACGTTCAGAACATGCAGAACAATGCCTCTTTCTTACTTCCACATGTCTTCGAATGCTCCAGCGCATATATTTCAAATTTCGAACATCCCGCTTGCATTTGAATTTCAAATGTTTTGGCACTTCTTCGCTTCGAACACACTTCTTTAGACACAGCCTTGTTATCCTTTCGAGACTTCTTTAGATATGTTCTCACAGTTGCCACTCGAAGCTTCCAAGCTTTGATATGCTCATTCGAAACACTGCTTCTGCTATTTCGAAACATGAAATTTTATTTCATTTCGATCGAAACGCCCAATTTACTTTGCTTCTAATAATATTATCAAAATCTTCAGCCAACAAGTTTCTAATGACTTTAAGAAATGGGGCAAAGTCTAAAAAATCGTTTGCAGTCCTGATAGTTACTCTTTCTAGCATGGTACAGGGGCAGGGACAGTTTGATACAAAGTCACCATTATACGCGACCCCGTGACGTCTTTGTTCCCCAAAGAGCAGGAACTACTAAAGTTCTGATCTCCTTCTTCCCCAAGCAGGAATTACCTCCTCCAGCAAAGTGTCTTCAGAGAGCTGAAGTCTATACTCCCCAGCCGAGTTTTTATAATTTTAAATAGTTTATAAAATCTCATCCCAGGTAGAGTTTATTTCTCCAATTGCGGAAGCTCATTCCCCAACAGAGTTTATTTCTCTACATCGGAAAAATCTTCCAACAAAGCATCCTCCCTCCATAGAGTTATTCTCAAGCAGAGTATTCTCAAACAGAAAGAGGAAATCCCCGGCAAATCATCTCCATCCATCATCCCCAACGGAAACGAAGGATTCAGCGTCCCAACACTCTTCAGTAGCATTCCGGAATTGACTTTCCCAGACTGGAAAATATCGCAATAGCATCCCATGTTCATACATCGTGGCATGCGCATACACATCGCATACAACATAATCTCATTTATTTTGAGAACATAACCACTATTCATTTCATACATCATGATATTGCATATGACTAACCCTTTGACTTTTTAGGGAAAAGATCAAATCAACAAACACCGTTGGCTACTTATGTGACCTGGTAGTCTTCTCAAAAGCTACGTCTGATGAAGGGCTATTTCAGCAATTTCCTCAGAAAGATGCCCTCACAAGACCTTCTTTGGTTTAGTCGGATCGACACTAAGGTCTCTTTGATTTCTATTCCAGTTGAAGATCTTCCAAGACTTTTGTCTGGTTCAGTTGAATCGATACTGTTGTACCCTAAAATTTGCCCTCCCATACTCTTCAAGGTTTGTCAAGGATCATCTTCAAATGGTTCAAGACTACTCAAGGATTGCACAGTTCAAATGCCTCCTAAGCCAGCTGAAATTAGGGTTTTGATTCTTTCAAGGAATTTGAGGTTTTCAATGGCTCAATCAAGTCTCATAGGCCTATATGCATCCTCAAGCACCTGCATGCCAAGTTTCAAGACTCACAGTCCCAAGTTGCACAGTCAAAAGCTCCATTTGACCCACAATCAACTGTAGGGGAAAAATGGTCATTTTGCAGTCAAAATTCAGAATTTTTGGTCAACATCTTATTTTGAGCACACAATCATCATTTTATCAAGTCTTGATCATGATTCCACAAGGATGGCTCAAAAATCATCAAGATGCAAAAGTTACTATTTTTGGACAGCAGAAAAGTCAACTGTATCTTGGCCAGGGCATAACTTTTTCATGGTTCATCAGAAAAATCCCATCCAATGCGCATTTTTAAGGGGATGACATTTCATACAATTCATCTTCACATTCCAAGTCCAAGAAATGCTCTCACAAAAAGTTATCAATTTCTACATTATAGGTCAATTTCAAAAGTCAACAAAAATGCACTTTAAGTCAAAGACCATAACTTGAGATTGGTAAATCCAAATGACATGGGACCAAAGGCATTGGTTAGAGGACTTCCAGACCTTTCCAAAATGTCAAAGAACATGTTCATATGATCAAAATTGAGAAAGATATGCATTGGAGAAGTTGGGAAATTTTTGCGAATTTGCAAAAGTCAACTTTGCTCAAAACACTTTGTTTTTGCTAATGGGCCTCAAATTTCTTCATGAAACTTTATCCAAGGCCTATGCACGACCCATCAAGCCTATTTGAATTTATTTTATTAATTAATTGGATTTTTAATTAATTTTAATTCATTTAATTAATTTAAATTGTAGGAAATTCAAAGATATGGTTTTTTCAATCTTTTTGTGAAGCAAACAAGCTCAAGATATGCTTGCAATTTATGTGCAAATCAAAGGGACAAGAATCTCCAAGTTTGGCAAGTTTTTCCAATCAAAAAGATTGAAAATTATTTGATTTTCAATCAAATATTGAAACCATAATTTCATGGATCTTTGCCCAAGGATTTAACCTAATTCAGCTCTTCTATAAATACACAAACTAATCCTAATGCCATGGACGTGAGAATTTGCTGCAAGAAAGCCATAATCACATTCAAAAAAATCCAAGAAAAAGTGAAAACTGATTTCCACATTCTAACGTGATTCAAAGCTTTTTATTGTTTCTAATACATTGCAGGGGTTCCCAGAGACAGATTGCAATCAAAACCAAGTGCTAAAGATCAAGGAATCGTTGTTTACAGTCACACGGTTTGCATACTTTTCTCATAATTGAAACTCATGATTCATAAGCTTTTAACATGATTTATGTTTTGTTTTGCATTGCTTGAGTTCATATAAAGCTAATGGTATTGGTTAATTGGATTATAGTGTACAGAATCGTGAATTGCCATTGAAGAAACTTAGGGTTCTTGAGCTTCCAAATTGGGGCTTTATTATCCAGGCAAAATTAGAACCCCTAATGCATATGGTTGAACTCGTCAGGGCCAGACGAACGCAGTGACATATTCGTGAAATATTTATATAGCCTGTGGGGCTATTCGCTATTTTTCCTCATCCTGTTTTATGGGGGTTAAAAACCCCCGCTATCTATTTGTCTTTTTTACAGGCAAACGAAGAAGACGATGAGCTGGTGATGTGCTATTGGTTCATTCAAATAAAAAAGGCGCGTGTGTTTTGTTACAGCATAAGCGTTGATTTTTATATATTATAATTATTCATTGTCATAATAACAAATGCAGGCACATGGTCTAGTGGGTAGTGCATTGTCCAAGAATCATTGGGACCTGGGTTCGATTCCCAGGTCCACCCAAAACGTTTATTTCTTTTCTTAACATGATTATATGCAGGCTTCCAAGGGAATTCCACCATGCACTGCAAACCTCCAAGCGCCATGTGTCTCTAAGCCCAGATCTGAAGGCCAAGATTGAGTGTTCATGGTACTCCCAGTCAATGAACATGCAGCTGATCTAGAAAGTCAAGCGGGCTTGTGGCTTAATGGGCTTGGAATTTACAAACAAACCTCCAAAAAAGGCCTAGCACCCCCTGGTTTATTATTTCTTTTTATTTTCCCTTTCTTTTATTTTCTTTTAATTATAATTATTATCATTATTATTATTAACTAACAAATAATTATTTTCATAATTAATTCAGAAAAAAATATTTTCTTATTATTATCATTATTTATTAATTTCACTATTAATTATTATTTTGTAATTAAATACTAATAAATTAATTTAGTTTAATTAGGTTAACTTTGACTATTTTTCATAATAAATAAAATAAATTAGAATTAGGTTTTACTAACTTTTGGCTTTATTTTATTTTATTTTTATTTTCATTAAAACATAAAAAACACAAAAATTCTTTTTTCTTGCAATTATTTAATTAATTAAGTAACTTAGGTTTAATATTAATTAATTGCAAAGAGGACCAAAATTCCATTCTTTTCTCAAAAAGGGTCAAAACCCTAAGACTTTTCCCGATTCAATTTTTCGCGCGTATATTTATTCTTGATTCCTATTTTGATCATATTTATGTAATTGCTCCGAGAATGTAATAGATAATTAGGACCTTTATCGCTTTCTTTATTTTCTCGCAATTTATCTTTTCAAGGGTTATGTTTTTGGCGATGTAAATACCCGACGCCTTGTAATAGCGTAGATTTACTTTCCGCAATTTATTTCCCGCAAATTATTAACTGTTAATTATGCATGCAAGACTTGCCTGAAAAATAAAACCAACTCGTAGCTCACCATAATACTTGTGCAAAGATAATATAAACTGAACTTGACACACATGCACATGCCACTCCTAGGGTACGCCTCACTTGGTTGCCTCGAGGTGGTCATTGAGTATAGGGTGTTTTAGAGGTCGCCCTCCTGTCTAAAGATCCAGTTGCCTCGAAACGGTTGCCTCGAATAAAAAGGATCTAGGACATTAGGGTTACCGCTAAGGCGTCCTACTATTGCTTTGGTGACCACACATGTCCCTATAATCGAATTGACCCGAATAACTCCAACAACGGTGCTACCTACTTCTCAATAGTGGGATAGTACTGTCTAAAGGACATTTACACAGCTTAATTCCTTAGAGTAGGTAGATTTCTCCTGGGTACTTGCCCTTTCAAAACAAAAAAAACAACTTTTCGCAACTACACTTTCAAAAAGTTTTCAAACAAACACTCCATACACTCTTGAGGACTGATACAAGAGTTACCTAGAAGTGTTCAAACTAAACTTTTTCAAAACCCACAAACACAAGAAAAGCAAACAATTTTTGAAAACATAGTGAGCAAGTACGTAAGAGCCCGTGGATAACCACAGATAGAAAGGGTGCTAACACCTTCCCTTTCTATAATCTATCTCCCGAACCGAGAGACATCTCGAAAAGGAATTTTGCTGTGCTTTTGTCCTTTCCTTGTTGGGGAAAATAAAAGACGGTGGAGACTCTTGCTTACCGCGACATTTCGCGAACCAACATTTCTAAACAGTCAGTTCTATTTCCACCGATCACAAAACTGGCGACTCTGCTGGGGACAATACTTAAAAGTGAGGTGTACCTTAGGATTAGATCATTCTATGTTTTCAATTGTATGCCTTGTTTGCTTTATAATTGTGGGCTTGCATCGGAGTTTCATAGATTCTAACCCGGATCTGGGGAATACCCTTTAGGTAGCAAAAAGCTGTGAGGGACCTGTCCGGCGTAGATCGACACGGGTGAAGCAGTAGCTACATTGGTGTGACACCTTGGTCTGTACCGATATCCCTTGTGTTGGAACGAGGAGAATATGGGTCTTCTGAGGAGTCATTAAGCACCAACCGACCTTAGAACCCTAAATTGACTCAACTTGGCCATAGAACAGTAGCAGTATGCTACACTCATTGAGGCTAAACTCTCGTGATGGTTCCGGCCGCAAGAAAAGGTTGCGAAGCTGGAGTTATTACCGGTTGAGGGTAGTCAGTGATATTGAGATCCTCTAGAACCCGATTACTATTTTCTAGGACATGTCTTAACCAACAGAAACTGAAAGAGGGTAGTACCTAAACTTCATGCTGGCCTGAACTCTAAGGGTTGTCTTGTGTGACTTGTGTGCCTTATCATGTTTGCCTTTTGTGAATACTTGTGGTGTGCTTTATCATAACATCATACCATCATAACATTGCATGCATCCTGCATAAGGACTAACCCATTTCAAAGACAAGAGGGTTTCATCTTTTCTTTGTTTTATAGGAAATCATGATGCCTATGCGAAGGAATACTATCCGGCTCAACTTTGTTCACCCACCTGATTTGCTTAAAGAATTGGTTGACAGAATTCCAAATACTACTTCCTTCATCAAGAGGCATGGTTCTCTTCTCGGTTTAGTCACTTCAAAGTGGGACCAACAACTGATGAGTGTCCTGACTCAGTTTTATGATCCTCTATACCATTGCTTCACCTTTCAAGACTTCCAGCTGGTCCCTACCCTGGAAGAATTCTCTGATTTTCTTGGTATCCCTGTCTTGGAGCAGACTCCATTCACTGGTTGGGAAAAGACTCTTAGGCTCGAGGAGATTGCTGCAGCCCTTCCCTTTGTTAGAACAATGTTTGAATCTAGTACCCTATATTTAAGTTTTGATGATAACAAAGTGAAAAGATATAGTAGTTAAATATTTTATGATTGAATTATATGCTGCCTAAAATTACTATGCTCTGACTTGCAGATATGCTGATTAAAATAAGCAAGATCACGTTTTCAGCATCAGAATATGAGTTTGCACATCAGCATCAGAAGTTGCTGAATCAGAACGTCAAGATCAGATGATCAACGCTTGCACATGCTGAAGCTTGATGAACAGAACTGCGCGTAAAACACTCTGATACAGAAACAAATTAGTTCATCAGCAGCGAAGCAGAATCAGAATGAGCCAAGCCAGATCGTGCATTGAAGAAGCAACGGTACTGTGCATTGAAAGCTAATCAATACCAACGGCATCATTCTAGACAAGATCTGCTCAAAAAGGAAAGCTTGTTAATAGCATTGAATCAAGAATATTTGCTTCAACGTTCATCTTCTCAAAGTGCTATATAAACCAAGCTTTGAAGATTATCACGGCTAATGCTTCCAAACTCTCTACACGCACAAAGCTGAACAGTAATCTTCACTCTATAAGTTTTGCTAAACCACCAAACTCTGATACTCTATTAGCGTTTAGCATCTTAGTATTCTAAGCTTCATTTGTGTAAACATCACAGTTGTGATATAGTTTTTGTAGAAAACATTCATACACACTTGTTCATTCCTTTGTAAGAAAGTGTTGCCTTGACAAACCGGATTGTGGTTTAAATCAAGAAGGTTTTAGCAGTTGCTAAAGCAGATTTGTATTCAGTTGAATATAGTGAATTAAGACCTCGTTGGAGAGAGGCGAAATCACCTTGAACGGGTGGACTGGAGTAGTTTGAGATCAAACGAACCAGGATAAAAATACCTTGTCATTTGCTTTAAGTTTCCAGTTTTACAATTCAACCCCCCCTTCTTGTGTTTTTCACCCCTTCAATTGGCATCAGAGCGCCTGGTTCTGAGCTAAAACACTTAACCGTGTCAGTAAAAGATCCAGCGTCAGAAAAACACTATGGCAGGAAACAACTCTCATTTCAGCAATGACAACAATGAGGATAGAGACAGATTCAGCGGCAAACCTCCAGTCTTTGATGGAGAAAACTTTGACTACTGGAAAGACAGAATTGAAAGCTTCTTTCTAGCACATGATGCTGATCTGTGGGATATGGTGACAGATGGATACACGCACCCTGTTAATGCAACTGGTCAGAAGATTGATAGAAAATCAATGACTGATCAACAAAAGCGTGATTTCAAGAATCACCATAAGGCCAGAACCATCCTCCTCAGTGCTATCTCCTATACTGAGTATGAGAAGATCTCCAACAGAGACACAGCTAAGAACATCTTTGATTCTCTCAGAATGACGCATGAGGGCAACGTCCAAGTCAAGGAAACAAAGGCTCTGGCGCTCATTCAGAAGTATGAGGCGTTTAAAATGGAAGAATCTGAATCCATTGAAACTATGTTCTCCAGATTCCAGATTCTGGTAGCTGGTCTCAAAGTTCTGGACAAGGGGTACTCTACTGCTGACCATGTCAAGAAGATAATCAGAAGTTTACCCAAGGAGTGGAGGCCTATGGTTACTGCTCTGAAGCTGGCGAAAGATCTCAACAAAATCACTCTGGAGGAACTTATAAGCTCCCTCAGAAGTCATGAGATAGAGCTGGAAGCTGACGAGCCTCAGAAGCAAGGTAAGCCTATAGCTTTAAAATCTAACAGAAAATCTGAATCTAAAGTTTTGCAGGCAGTTGAAGAAACATCTGATGGATCCTCATCAGAAGAAGACGAGCTTTCTCTTCTCTCCAGAAGAGTAAATCAACTGTGGAAGCAAAGACAAAGGAAGTTCAGGAATCCCAGAAGATCTGATCAGAACGAGTCTTCTTCCAGATACAGAAGGACAGATTCTTCCTCTGGATACAGAAGATCAGAAGGCTCCTCAGGTAGCAAGAAGCCAAATACAAAAGACATCATCTGCTACGAGTGCAATGAGCAAGGACACTACAAGAGTGACTGTCCAAAGCTTCAGAGGGAAAAGCCCAAAAAGAGGTTTGGAAGAGAGAAGAAGAAAAGTCTCATGGCCACATGGGATGACTCTGACTCGTCTGAAGCTGACTCAGAATCAGATGATGAAAGGGCGAACATAGCGCTTATGGCTAACATTCCAGATGACAGTGAAGCTTCTGACTCAGACTCAGAATCAGACACAGAAGAGGTATTCCCTAACTTCGCTGTTAATTTTACAAAGGCTGAACTTGCTGAAAGCCTCAATGAAATTCTGGAACGTTATCAGCAGATTAGAGCTAAATTCAGAGATCTGAAAAGAACTCTTGAATCTGACTCTAATAAGTCTGAGAGTCTCAAATTGGAAAACTCTGAGCTGAGAGATAAAATTTTAAAATTAGAAAACTCTTTACAAAACTCTCAGAAGGAACCAATTGCTGAAACTCCCAGCAACGCTGATGAGATCATCAAGGAGTATGATCATAGTTTCCAGAAGTTCCTTGCTAAAAGCATAGATAGAAGCAGAATGGCTTCAATGATCTATGGAGTTAGCAGAAACGGCAGGAAAGGAATAGGATACCTAGGTAAGGTTCCTACACCTAAAAATGTCATGGATTTAACAATTAAATACACTCCTCTAAATTCACACTTTGTGTATGGTCACACACATGACATCAAATATACTAGTAGTAATCACTTTGTGAAACCAAAATTCAACCAGAGTTTTGGTAAAACTAACAAATCAGGACCCAAGAAGATCTGGGTACCTAAGGATAAAATAATACATGTTGCAGATATCTTTAGCAGCAAGTCAGAAACACCAGTCATGGTACCTGGACTCTGGCTGCTCACGTCACATGACGGGAAGAAGGCATATGTTCCAAAGCCTGGAACTTAAGCCTGGAGGCCACGTTGGCTTTGGAGGCAATCAGAGGGGAAAGATAATTGGCTCTGGAACTGTAGGTAACGGAAATCTTCCCTCTATTAATAATGTTCTGCTTGTTGATGGATTGATGCATAACCTGTTATCCATAAGTCAATTAAGTGATAACGGTTATGATATAATCTTTAATCAAAAATCATGTAAAGCTGTTAGTCAGAAAGATGGGACTATCCTATTTAATGGTAAGAGGAAAAACAACATTTACAAAATCAAACTTTCTGAACTTAAGAGTCAGAACGTAAAATGTCTTCTGTCTGTTAACAACGAGCAATGGATCTGGCACAGAAGATTGGGACATGTTAGTATGAGAAGAATATCTCAGATTAACAAACTCAATCTGGTCAGAGGACTTCCAAATTTGAAGTTCAATTCAGATGCTCTGTGTGAAGCATGTCAGAAAGGCAAATTTGCAAAACCCTCTTTTAAATCCAAAAATGTTGTTTCTACCTCTAAGCCATTAGAACTTCTGCACATTGACTTATTTGGACCAGTTAAAACTGCTTCTGTCAGTGGCAAGAAGTATGGGTTAGTAATCGTAGATGACTATAGCAGATGGACATGGGTAAAGTTCTTAAGACACAAGGACGAGTCACACTCTGTGTTTGTTACCTTCTGTAACCAAGTTCAGAATGAAAAAGATCTTAGAATCGTTAAAGTCAGAAGTGATCATGGTGGAGAATTTGAAAATAAAGATTTTGAGTCATTCTTTAATGACAAAGGCATTCTGCATGATTTCTCTTGTCCTAGAACTCCCCAACAAAATGGAGTTGTAGAACGAAAGAACAGAACATTGCAAGAAATGGCCAGAACCATGATCAACGAGACAAACGTTGCTAAGACTTTCTGGGCAGAGGCAATAAACACAGCGTGCTACATTCAGAATAGAATCTCAATAAGACCTATTCTGGAAAAGACTCCATATGAATTGTGGAAGAACAGAAAGCCCAACATTTCGTATTTTCATCCATTTGGATGTACTTGCTATATGTTAAACACTAAGAATTATTTGAACAAGTTTGATTCTAAGGCACAGAAGTGTATTATGTTAGGATACTCTGAACGCTCAAGAGGGTACAGAGTATACAATACAGAAACACAGATTGTGGAAGAATCAATCAGTGTTCGTTTTGATGACAAGCTTGACTCTGAAAAGTCAAAGCAGAATGAAAATCTTGCAGGTATAGAAATTGAATTTGCAGGTTCTGAAGACAAGTCATCAGAAGCTCTCAACACAGACATTCCTTCAACGTCTGAAAGAAGCAATGCTAAGAATCCTACAACTGCTGCTGATCAACCTCAGAAGAGATTACCCAGAAGCAGTTTGGATCACCCAGAAGAGACTATCCTAGGAAGAAAGGAAGATCCAATCAGAACAAGAGCAAGCTTCAGAAACTCTGAAGAAACTCTGATGGGACTTGTGTCTCTGATTGAACCTTCTTCTATTGATGAAGCACTTCTGGACAATGACTGGATTCTGGCAATGCAAGAAGAGCTGAATCAATTCACCAGAAACGACGTTTGGGATCTCGTTCCAAGACCAAAAGGATTCAACGTCATTGGAACAAGATGGGTGTTCAGAAACAAGCTCAATGAACAAGGTGAAGTCGTCAGAAACAAGGCACGACTGGTTGCACAAGGTTATAGTCAGCAAGAGGGGATAGACTATACAGAAACCTTTGCCCCAGTCGCCAGGTTAGAATCTATCAGACTTTTAATTTCATTTGCTGTTAACAGAGGCATCACTCTGTATCAGATGGATGTCAAAAGTGCATTCTTAAATGGTTATATAGAAGAAGAAGTGTATGTTCACCAACCCCCAGGTTTTGAAAATACAAAACATCCAGAACATGTTTTCAAACTGAAAAAGTCACTGTATGGTCTGAAACAAGCTCCCAGAGCTTGGTATGAAAGGCTAAGTAACTTTCTGCTTGAAAATGAGTTCACCAGAGGGAAAGTGGACACCACTCTATTCTGTAAAACAGTTAAGAGTGACATTTTAGTCTGTCAAATTTATGTTGATGATATAATCTTTGGTTCTACTAATCCTTCTCTTGGAAGAAAATTTGCTAAGTGTATGCAGGCAGAATTTGAGATGAGCCTCATGGGGGAACTGAAGTTCTTTTTAGGAATTCAGATCAATCAAACTCCAGAGGGAACTTACATTCATCAGAGCAAATACATCAGAGATCTTCTGAAGAAATTTGACCTCTCAGAATGTAAGCCATCAAAGATTCCAATGCATCCCACGTGCATTCTGGAAAGAGAAGAGGTAAGCAAAAGCGTAGAACAGAAGGTCTACAGAGGTATGATTGGTTCTCTCCTTTATCTGACTGCTTCAAGACCTGATATTCTATTCAGCGTATGTATTTGTGCTAGATTCCAATCAGATCCTAGAGAATCTCACTTAACAGCTGTTAAGCGAATTTTCAAGTATCTGAAAGGTACTACTAATCTGGGTTTGTTTTATAGAAAATCTAGTGATTACAGTTTAGTAGGCTACTGCGACGCTGATTTTGCTGGAGACAGAGTGGAACGAAAAAGTACTTCTGGAAGCTGCCAGTTTCTGGGAGAAAATCTGATCTCATGGTCCAGCAAAAGGCAATCAACTATTGCTCTGTCAACAGCAGAAGCTGAGTACATAGCAGCAGCTGGATGTAGCACACAGATGCTCTGGATGAAAAGTCAGCTTGAAGACTTCCAGATTTTTGAGAGTAACATTCCTATTCTTTGTGATAATACTTCTGCTATTTGCTTAAGTAAGAATCCTATTTTACATTCTAGAGCTAAGCATATAGAAATAAAACATCATTTCATTAGGGACTATATTCAGAAAGGAATTTTAAACTTGAAATTTATAGATACAGACCATCAATGGGCTGATATCTTTACAAAACCCCTTTCAGAAGATAGGTTTAATTTCATTCTGAAACATCTCAGCATGAAAGTATGCCCAGAATGAAAATGCTTTAATTCCATATTTTTATCTTTCAGAATGTATTTATATTACTGTGAACTTCTGATCAATCTTCTTTCAGAAAGTAAGAACATGCAGATTGTATCAGAGGCAAGTCTAAAGATCTGAGAGTCTAATCTCAAATACAGACGTGCTGATCACTACATCAAACAAGTGTCATCCAATCATCAGCAAATCCCTGAAGCAGAACGCGTGCACGTTTCTGAGAAGGCAAAGCGCTGATTGGGTGCATTGAGACACATGTCTGGTAACCGTTTTTAAGTATCTTTCTCAAATCCCCCAAAATCAGCAAGCATTAAATGCAAAAGTAATCATGCCTGTTAATGGCAATCATTATCTTTTTCTCTCTCTTAAAAACGTTTTATTTTTCAAAATAATTTTTGAAAATTCTATTTAAGCACATTACTCTTCATGTTTATTCTTTACGCTTACTCATAATCTCTTAAGAATTTTTCTGCATATCTCCTTCAAAACCCTAGCTTTTCTCAAATCACTCTCAAGCTTTTTGTGTGAGAACAATGGCATCCTCCAGCATTTCTGCAGGAAATCAGAAGAAGGAAACCTCTGAGCAATATCAAGCGCCTACCAGAACTCTTCTCACACCAGTAAAGAATCTTGAGGTTCTCTCTGAATTAATCATCGATTTCGAAAGTTTGAAGGATAATGGATTTGACCTAACTGCTGAAGTCAAAGCTCAAAAGTGGGAGAGGTACTTTGATAGATTGGTTGGACCAACCTTCCCAGAGCTTGTCAAAGAATTTTGGATTCATGCCAAGATTGATAAGCATCTAGTCATCTCTTCTGTCATGGGAAAGAAGATAATAATTTCTGAAGACCTCATTGCTAGGTTAATTGGTCAAAGTGGTGGTGGAGTCCGTTGTGTGGACATGGCTGATAGGTGCCCTGATATTGGTGTGGTAGCAAACTGCATTTTCACTCTTGGTTTTCCCAGCAGCAAAATCAAGGATCTGAAGGATCACTGCAGAGTGTGGGCCAAGATTGTTCTAGGCTGTTTCAATCACAGGAAGCCCACAAGCTCTCCTGACTATATAAACGTAGATCAGCAATTTCTGATCTACTTTATTAATCAGAGGGTGAAGATCAATTTGGCACACTTCCTGTTCAATCATCTGAAGACTAGTGTGAAAGAGACTAGAGAAGAAGAAAGGACCAAAAGAGACTGGATACCATTTGGGAGGCTCATATCAGATATTCTGACAGAGAATAAGCTGATAGATTATCTGAGCGAAGCTAAAGTACTGGGCAATTTTGAACCAACTGTTGGAAAACCGCTGAATGCTAAGAATCTGAAAAAGATGAAGCTGATAGACAATATCAGGAAGGAACCCAGAGCTTCTTCAACTGCTGACATCTCCAGAAGAAGAGTGCCTCTGAGTGATTTCCCAAGATTTTCTGAAATGGAATCCCATCCTGATGTGTTTGCCAAGTATCCAGATTCTCACAAGGAAGAAGTTGCAGGTTCAAAGCTGAAGATCAAAGATCTGAGTCAAGTTCAACCTGAAGTGACTCAGAAGAAGTCAAAGAAGAGGAAAGCAGAAGGATCATCTCACCAGACTCCAAAGAAACGAGGTAATTCATCTGCTGCTCCTATTTCAATTTCCTCTACTATTCCAACATCTGTTGCTCCGCCTCCAACCTCTCACAGAATTTCCATTCCAATCCCCACTATTGATGAAACAATACCAGAAGACCCTTCTGAGGCCTTACAACTCAGAAGAACCAGAATCAAAATTCCCCTCAAAATTACCAAACAACAACCAACTGTTTCAACAACACCAGCACTTGATAGAGTGCTAGCTGACATTGAGCGTGAACATACTTCTGTTCAACCTCACTCTGAACCACCAAATATTCCTCCTCCACAACCTGAACCAGAAATTCAACCAGAACCACAACCAGAACCACAACCAGAACCACAACCAGAACCAGAACAACAACAACCTATCACAGAAGAACCTCTGATCCCTGAACAATCAGAAGTTCCACCTCCTCAACCAGAAAATAATCCTCCCTCACCTCAAACAGAGTTTCATCGCTATGAAACCCCATCTCCTCATCATTCTGATCCCCACTCACCTCAACCTTCACCGCTGGCAATACAGTTGCCATGTGGAACCACCATTGTCAGACCCCAATTACCATCATCAGAGGAATCAACACCTCCAAAAACTCCAACCACTCCAATAGACATATCCTCTGACTCTGATAACCATCCACCAAAACAAACAGCACCTCAGCACACCTCTGAAAACCAATCATCTGAAAACCCCAGCAGAACATTCATTGACTTAACAAGTCTTGAACGTCTTGCTGATTTAAGACACAAATTGGCCATTCCCAAACCAAAGCAACTAGATGTTGGCTCTGGTATTTTGGACTTTGAAACAGGTATGCTACAGTGGATTGCTTCTCTGAAGCAAGTCTGTCCCGGGATGATCGACCCAGCTGCTTCTGATCAGCTCTGGTCACAGTTCAGAGTATGGGTTCGTGCTGAAGCACTCAAGCTGCAGGACGTCAACTATGAGCAGGCTCAACAGAACTTTAGCAAGCTGCTGAAGGAAGTTGAGAGTCAGCTGCCTCAAGAAGTTGTGCTCCCTCTGGACTCTGAATCGTGGTCTGAGAAAGAACAAGCTGCACAGGTGCAACCTTCAGAAGAAGACAAGACTCTTCAGGAAGAGAATCCAGCAGAAGATGTAGCTGAAAGTTCTGAGAAGCTTCCTCCTGCTGAAAGTTCTCAAGCTGCCTTGGACAGGCAGGCTCTGGAAGAATTAAGGCTGAATGACTTGCGTCTACAGCAGCGGATGGAAGAGAGTGATCAGAAGATGGAAGCAAGAATGAATGTCCAGGACAGCAAGATTGATACTGTTGTCACCATGGTTCAGAAGCAGAATGCAACTTCTGAAAAGATTCAAGCAATGCTGGAAAGCCTGTTCTCACGCATGCCCCCATAACCTTGAAATTTTTTCATGCATGACATTCTCTATATTTTCGTCATTTTCTGATGTACTTTTGACTATGTTTTGACTATGCTTGTGTAATGTTCTTTCCTCTGAACTATTTTTAATATAATTTGTTTTTCTGATCTAAATTGTTTTAGCACATCACTAACACTTTTTGATTGCTGACAAAAAGGGGGAGAACAAGAATGATATTTAAAATCAATAACGGCTAACTAGACAGAAATTCTCAAACATTCTAACTCTATTACTTGAAATGTTTTTCTGTTTTGTTGTTAAGTCTACAGGCACAAGGAAGCTCTGAACACTATGAAGACTAAGAACTAGAAGCTCTGATCAAAATATAAAAGCTCATGTTGCTCTGATCAAATATGAAGTTCCGATATATGAAGATCTGATCGACCTAACACTCTGATCCGAAGCAAAGCTCTGACAGGAAAAGCTCTGAAGCTCTGCTCTCTGATAAGTCAAAGACTTATAATCTGATGCTCAAAGATAGAAAAAGATCTGACTCTGAAGAACACACATATCAAAGGGAAGTAACAAACTCAGGGGGAGTATCTCTTAACTCTGACTTCTCCGTACTTCTTATTCTGATACATAGATCTGATAACTTTTCACGTTATTTTTCATTTAAAATATCTAGTTTTTGTCATCATCAAAAAGGGGGAGATTGTTAGAACAATGTTTGAATCTAGTACCCTATATTTAAGTTTTGATGATAACAAAGTGAAAAGATATAGTAGTTAAATATTTTATGATTGAATTATATGCTGCCTAAAATTACTATGCTCTGACTTGCAGATATGCTGATTAAAATAAGCAAGATCACGTTTTCAGCATCAGAATATGAGTTTGCACATCAGCATCAGAAGTTGCTGAATCAGAACGTCAAGATCAGATGATCAACGCTTGCACATGCTGAAGCTTGATGAACAGAACTGCGCGTAAAACACTCTGATACAGAAACAAATTAGTTCATCAGCAGCGAAGCAGAATCAGAATGAGCCAAGCCAGATCGTGCATTGAAGAAGCAACGGTACTGTGCATTGAAAGCTAATCAATACCAACGGCATCATTCTAGACAAGATCTGCTCAAAAAGGAAAGCTTGTTAATAGCATTGAATCAAGAATATTTGCTTCAACGTTCATCTTCTCAAAGTGCTATATAAACCAAGCTTTGAAGATTATCACGGCTAATGCTTCCAAACTCTCTACACGCACAAAGCTGAACAGTAATCTTCACTCTATAAGTTTTGCTAAACCACCAAACTCTGATACTCTATTAGCGTTTAGCATCTTAGTATTCTAAGCTTCATTTGTGTAAACATCACAGTTGTGATATAGTTTTTGTAGAAAACATTCATACACACTTGTTCATTCCTTTGTAAGAAAGTGTTGCCTTGACAAACCGGATTGTGGTTTAAATCAAGAAGTTTTTAGCAGTTGCTAAAGCAGATTTGTATTCAGTTGAATATAGTGAATTAAGACCTCGTTGGAGAGAGGCGAAATCACCTTGAACGGGTGGACTGGAGTAGTTTGAGATCAAACGAACCAGGATAAAAATACCTTGTCATTTGCTTTAAGTTTCCAGTTTTACAATTCAACCCCCCCTTCTTGTGTTTTTCACCCCTTCACCCTTGACCACCAAAGAGGTAATGGATAACTGGGAGACTAGAAGTGGATTTAAGGGCTTTTTGGCTAAATTTATGATTGGTAAAGCTAATAGTTTCTGGAATGACTTAGACTTCAGGGCCTACGAAGACATGCTGGATCTCTTAATCTATGGTCTGGTGTTGTTTCCAAATCCTGATACCTTTGTTAATGTCAACGCTATAAGGATCTTCATGTCTCGGAATCCTGTACCCACTCTCTTGGGTGATATCCTGCAACAACTCTATGCTCGTACTGCCCAAAGACGGGGAACTCTGTGGTGTTGTGCTCCTTTGCTAGCGAGGTGGTTTATTTCGCACCTCCCTAAGTTTGTGCTGAAGAACAAAGAAGGAAGGGGCTGGGCTCATAGGTTAATGTCTCTTACTGATAATGACATCATTTGGACTCTCATAGGTTTAGATGAAGTGGCCGTTATTGATCGTGGAAGAGAGTATCCTAATGTTCCATTGATCGGTACCCAGGGAGGAATCTCCTATAACCCATGTTTAGCTCTCCGTCAGTTTGGAAGAGCCAGAAGAGCAGGGCCTCATGAGATGTTGGTACCTCACATCAGTTTTGAGTTTCAGGTAGACAGTGACGAGCTGCGCTGTAGATTCATCCGGACCTGGGACAAAATTCACAAAGCTGACCCACATGAGTTAGGGCCAAAGACCTCTCTGCCTATGGAGCCCTACTTCAGATGGGTCCGCATCCGTGCTCAGAAGTTAGGTATGCCATACGAAGCTGTCAGACCTATTATTCTTGAATTTCCTGACAGAGACGGGGTTCCTCCAATTGTTCTCCCTCCTCAGATACCCACTGATGTTGATACACGAAAGAGGTCTTGGGCGCAACTACAGGCAAAATGGGATTCTTATCGTGAAAGGTTCAATGAACAGGAACAGAAGATCTAGAAGCTGACAAAGCAATTGGAGAACGAGCGGATCCTGAATGACTATATCCGCACCGAGAAGAAGAGGCCATGGGAGCACTATTGGGCTTTGGATGTTTCCTTTACAGCTTTTATTTCTTTTTCAGTATTTTCCATTTTTGTAACGCCTAAGGGCAATTTGTTGAACAATTCCAAAGTTGAATCTAATAAAGTTTGTTTCCTTTCTTGTCTACAAAGTTGAATCCCGACTGTCTTTGAAAGCATAAATCATACGCATTTCATGTCATCATATGCATAACAGGTACCCTTTTTACAGGTCACTTATCTTATTCGCTGTTTATTTCAGCAATCATCATGACTTCTGAACCTACTATTGAACAAGCTATCAAGGCCCTCCAGGCCCAGAACACCCAGTTCCAAGAGTTGGTTATGAGCCTAGCCCAGGGTCAACAGGAGTTGAAGACTCTGATTCTGAAGAAGAAGAAGAAGAGGACCGTCTTGTTCAACACTGGACGCAGATTTGGGGATGGACTACAAAATGAAGTTGAGCTGACTACTTCATCTGTAGGGAAGGATAGTCCACAAGAGAGAAGGGTTCCTAGTCCCGTGGTCTCCGACAACGAGACATATTACAATGATGAACAGTACCCTCCTGTTGAGGACAGGTACAAACAATTGGAGGACCGCCTGAGTGCTATGGAAATTCAACATGTGCTCGGGTTAGACTTTGGAGACCTAGGCTTATCCTCTGGGGTGGTGATTCCTCACAAGTTCAAGGCGCCTGCCTTTGTGAAGTACGGCGGAGCTTCCTGTCCTAAGTTGCATCTCAGATCATATTTAAGGAAGATCCAACCTTATACTGCGGACAAGAATTTATGGATCCATTTCTTCCAGGATAGTCTTTCACGGACTCAAATCGAATGGTTCTATCAGCTGGATGGAGCCAGTATTCGTAACTGGGAGGACTTGGCTACTGCGTTTTATAAGCAGTATCAGTATAATTCCGACCTCTCTCCTACGCGTACCCAACTCCAGGGTATGTCACTAGGGACGGGCGAAGGATTTAAGGAGTATGCACAAAAGTGGAGAGACCTGGCTGGAAGGGTGCAGCCACCTCTAACTGACCGTGAGCTCGTGGATATGTTCTTGGGGACCCTGTCTGGTCCGTTCTTCAACCATCTGATTGGGAATTCTTCTACTGGGTTTACAGATCTGATCTTGACTGGTGAGAGGATATAAGCTGGTATCAAGTCTGGGAAGATACAAAAGGGTGTCTCTTCGAGTACTGAAAAGAAGCCCTTCAAGAAAGAATCTAGTGTTGTTTATGGTTCAAGGAGACAGAATAAATCGGAACGCCACCAAGCTGTCAACGCGGTGGTAATTTCAAAGCCTGCTGCTGCTCCTCAGCAATACAACCAACCAAGGGGTGAGAGACCCAAAAGGCAGTATACCCGTCTCAGTATGACCTTATCCTAGATATTACCACAACTACTGTCAACCAATCTGGTAACTGTCAAAGAAGCTCCGAAGGTGGTAAACACAACATCTCCAAAGTATAATCCCAACGCCCGCTGCGCTTATCACTCTGACAGCCCGGGGCATACTACGGATGATTGTTGGGCTCTGAGGAATAAGGTTCATGACCTTATTGATGCTAAAGAGGTTGAGTTCGAGGCGCCCAAAAGGCCCAATGTTTTAACTGCTCTCATGCCCAATCATGGAGTAAATGCTATCAGGGTTAAAGACGACGCGGAGGAATCTGAATTCGACAGCTGGATCTACCCAACGACCAATGGTGGACCAAGAAACTGGACTGCAAAAGACTCCATACCTAATACTTTTGTCACTCAGTAATGAACTCCTTTGTTTTGAATTTGTAACAAACAATAATTTGAAACTTTATGGCCCGGTGTCTTACCCGGGGCACCGTGGCTTCATTTGTGAGGGCTTTTGTGTGTCATTTTCATATATCATTAATAAAAGCATTGGACGTTTTTTGCATTTCAAATCTTGCGCTCCTTTTCTTTCTTTATTATATATTGCAAAACAGCTATATTTACACACACTCACCTATACAGGTTCTAATCCACTCTGGATCCCACTGATAACGACTCTACTACTGCCAGTTATGACTTCGAAAATCCGATCAACTTAGCCAAAGACGAAGGTGAAGATGATTGCGAAGTTCCTGGTGAGCTTGCAAGACTGTTACTCCAGGAAGAGAGGGCCATTCAGCCACATGAAGAGCCAGTGGAAATGGTAAATCTGGGTACTGAGACAGACAGAAAGGAAGTCAAGATCGGTGCCAATCTGGAGTCTGGTGTGAAACAACGGTTGATTCAGATGCTGCATGACTATGTGGAAATCTTTGCCTGTTCTTACGAAGACATGCCTGAGTTGGATACCGACATTGTGGTTCATCATTTGCCTACTAAGGAAGAATGCCCTCCGATAAAACAGAAGGTCCACCGTATGCGTCCAGAAATATCCGAGAAAATCAAAGCTGAGGTCAGGAAATAATTTGACGCCGGTTTTCTAGCAGTAACGTCTTACCCTCAGTGGCTTGCCAATGTGGTTCCAATGCCGAAGAAATATGGTAAGGTCCGAATGTATATTGATTACAGGGATTTGAACAGGGCAAGCCCCAAGGATGATTTCCCTCTACCTCACATCGATGTCCTGGTTGACAACACTGCTCAGCATAAGGTATTCTCCTTCATGGACGGGTTCTTCGGTTATAATCAAATCAAGATGGCTCCTGAAGACATGGAGAAGACCACTTTTGTTACTCAGTGGGGCATCTTTTGCTACAAGGTCATGCCTTTTGGGTTGAAGAATGTTGGGGCAACCTACCAACGTGCCATGGTTGCTTTGTTTCATGACATGATCCATCATGAGATCGAAGTATATGTCGATGATATGATTGTAAGGTCCCAAACTGAGGAGGAACACCTTGACCATCTACAGAAGCTATTCGACCGTCTGAAGTTGTACAAGCTGAGGTTGAACCCGAACAAGTGCACCTTCGAGGTGAGGTCTGGAAAATTGCTAGGCTTCGTCGTGAGCGACAAAGGTATTCAAGTGGACCATGCCAAAGTGAAAGCCATACAAGAGATGCCAGTTCCCAAGACAGAGAAAGAAGTCAGAGGCTTCCTAGGACGGCTGAACTACATTGCCTGATTCATCTCGCATCTAACTGCTACCTGTGAACCAATCTTCAAGCTACTGAAGAAAGATCAAGTAGTACGTTGGAACGATGAATGTCAGGCTGCTTTCGAAAGAATCAAAGAGTATCTCCAAGAACCACCCATTCTTATGCCACCGGTTGAAGAGAGACCTCTAATCTTATACTTGACAGTACTTGACAACTCAATGGGATGTGTGCTGGGGCAGCATGACGAGTCTGGCCGAAAAGAGCACGCTATTTATTACCTTAGCAAAAAGTTTACCGACTGTGAGACCCGATACTCACTGCTCGAGAAAACTTGCTGCGCTTTGGTATGGGCTGCTCACCGGTTAAGACAGTATATGTTGACTCACACTACTCTGTTGATTCCAAAAATGGATCCAATCAAGTACATCTTCGAAAAGCCTGCCTTGTCCGGAAGAATAGCAAGATGGCAAATGATCTTGACAGAATATGACATCCAGTACACGACTTAAAAAGCAATCAAAGGAAGTGTATTGGCAGACCATTTGGCACACCAGGTAGTGGATGATTACCAGTCCATGAACTTTGAGTTTCCAAACGAGAATATCATGGTAGTGACTGATTGTGAAGTACCTGGACTGGATGAAGGATCTGAGGAAGGATCCCGATGGTCTATGCACTTTGACGGAGCCTCAAACGCTTTGGGTAACGGTATTGGCGCTGTGATCATATCTCCAACAGGCTCTCATACTCCACTTACTGCCCGGCTATGTTTCAACTGCACCAACAACATGGAGGAGTATGAAGCATGCATCATGGGTCTTCGAGCTGCAATTGACCTAAGGATCAAGTTTCTGAGTGTCTTCGGAGATTCCGCTCTTGTGATCAGTCAGATCAAAGGCGAGTGGGATACGAAACACCCAAATATTATTCCTTACAAGGAGTATGTGTTGACGTTGCTTCCACATTTCGAGGAGCTAACCTTTGAACACTTCCCAAGAGAGGAGAATCAGTTGGCGGACGCGCTGGCTACAATGTCTTCTATGTTCAAAGTCAAATGGGACAACGAGGCTCCCCGGATCATTATTTAGAAATTGGATGAGCCTGCACATTGCTGTGATCTTGAGACCGAAGAGGTAACAGAAAAATCTTGGTATCATGAAGTAAAGAGGTATCTTGAAGCTCAAGAATACCCCGAGGGTGCATCCGTTAATGACAAGAAGTTTCTGAGAAGGTTCGCGGCAAAGTTCTTCCTCAGCAATGACATTCTCTACAAGCGAAACCATGATTCAACCTTACTGCGTTGTGTGGATAAGACTGAAGCAGAAAGGATCATGGCAGAGCTACATGAAGGTACCTTCGGAACTCATTCCAGTGGACATACCATGGCAAAGAAAATCCTTCGGGCAGGATATTACAGGTCCACAATGGAAGCCGACTGTTACCAACATTCTCGGACATGTCACAAATGCCAGATCTATGTTGATAAGGTGCACATTCCTCCAGTTCCTCTGAACATCTTGACAGCACCTTGGCCTTTTGCAATGTGGGGCATTGATATGATCGGCGAGATCAGACCGACGGAATCCAACGGGCATCGCTTCATCCTGGTAGCAATTGATTACTTTACAAAGTGGGTTGAAGCAGCTTCCTTTGCCACCGTAACCAAGAACGTCGTGGCACGGTTCATTCGGCACAACCTAATATGTCGATACGGTGTACCTAAGAGGATCATTACGGACAATGGTACCAATCTTAACAACAAGATGATCACTGAGCTCTGCGAGCAATTCAAGATACAACACCACAACTCTTCTCCTTACCGGCCGAAGATGAATGGGGTTGTAGAGGAAACTAATAAGAATATTAAGAAGATTGTGCAGAAGATGACAGTGACCTACAAAGATTGGCACGAGATGTTACCGTTTGCTCTTCATGGGTACCGTACCTCAGCATGGACGTCAACAGGGGCAACACCCTTTTCCTTGGTCTACGACATGGAGGCAGTCTTGCCCATCGAAGTTCATATACCCTCTCTCTGGATAATGAAGGATGCAGGTTTGAGCGAAGATGACTGGATCCAGACTCGACTTGATCAGCTGAACCTAATTAACAAAAAGAAACTTACTTCTATTTGCCATGGTCATACGTACCAAAAACGGATGATCAAGGCATTTAACAAAAAAGTCAGACGACAAGAGTATCAAGTTAGGGACCTGGTAATCAAGCGCATCATTCTACCTCAAGGAGATCCCAGGGGAAAATGGACCCCTACGTACGAAGGGCCATTTGTGGTTAAGAATATCTTCTCAGGAGGAGCCATGATTCTAACCACCATGGATGGTGACGACCTTCCTCACCCCGCCAATGCAGACATAGTAAAAAGATACTACGCATGATCAAAAGACCCGCTAGGTCGACTGGCCTAGGAAAAAGTAAGGGCTTCCCGGCGAACCAAAAGAGTTTGGGCAAAAATAAGGGATGAAAAAAAAATCTGTACACCCGGCAAGTCGAAAACCTGAAAAGGCGGCTTGGGAAAAAATGGGTATCCTGGTGGACTGAAAACCCGAAAGGGCGGTCCAGGCAAAAGTTAGGGATAAGCGTAATACTATGTCTCATTGGATCACCCTGCATCCGGACTTCGGCATCAAATATCAGGCTCAGACGGCACCAATCAATCAGCTTCATCTCCAACTAAGCAGCAAAGTGATGAGACGCTTGAAGACATAAAGGCGATAGCAGAGTTGGAACCCAGTGGGATTTTTCACATAGATGTTTTATTTTCTTTTCAAAAAATTGTAAACTCTATGTTGTTCGGCGGCGTTCTCTTACTAGGACGTCAGCCTCTTGTACACAAAACGCCTATTTACAGGCAAATTCCAAAATCAATACAAGCTCATTTTCCAGACAAATCGCCAATTGTTTTTCCTTTATCTGTTTTGTTTTACAAATAACGTCCAATGTTCATCTTTGATATATGCATTTGACATTAATTGCTAAATCGTAAATATTTGCATACGAAACAAAGGACTAATTACAGATGACATCAGAAACAGGGGCAATAAGGATTGTCCAAGCGATCTAGTTGCTCTGTCCACCAAGGTACCAAGGTAGGTTCAGATGAAGAACGCAACCAAGATACCTTCACTCCCTGCAGAGTAAGACAAGTTTCAACCATGCTCTCCCCAAGCAGAGTTGGTCTCCCATTAGCCCGAAAAGGCACAATATCCCTAGCAAGTCAGTGACACTCTCCCCAAGCAGAGATAGGCTACTGTCAGCCCTAAAGAAGTTGGGTATCCCCAGAAGATCTCAATATTCTCCAGCAGAGTATACATATATTCCTCAACAAGCATCCCCGACAGTCTTAATATTCCTCGACAGAGATATAATATTGCTCCCCGGTGGAATACAGACACCCCAATGGAGCCATTCCCCAGTGCAATCCAAAAGGTTTCCCTAGGAGAGTTGAACCATCTCCCTAGTAGATTCTGGAAGCTTGTCCCATGCAGAGTACAAATATCTCCCCAACCACGTTCAAAGGTTATTCCCCACCAGAGTATAACTGGGTTATCCTCAGCCAGTTGCAACGAAAAGATCGTCCTTAGCGAAGTTCTTCTTATCCCCAGAGGAGTTCACCAAATCCCCCAACAGAGCTTATCAACGGAATCCCCAGCGGAGTTATCGTTATAGTCCCAGCGAAGTATCTCTTTCCCACAGAGTAGCTCCCCGCAGAGTAATCTTCACCAGGTTTATTCCCCAACAGAGTTATATTCTCCTACCGGTTTATTCTTGCAATCATCATCCCCAGCGGAGACGAAGAACTCTACTCTTCAACATCAGCCCAGGATTTAACGAAATTCCCGACATTCGTCAAGGATTTCTTTTCTCAGATGAGGATACATTCATAAACATCACATTGTCATACATCATGATACATGCATGCATATACGCATCATATCGCACTATCTCATATATTTTTGAGAACATCATGACACCATGCATCTCATACATCATGACATTGCATACAATTAATGTTTTGCCTTTTCAGGAAAAGGTCAATCAAAAGATATTACCATCAACTTTTAAAGTTCCAGATTCGATACCTGTATCTAGCCAGGGCATATCTGTGAGCGATTGATTGTAGATCTACGCATGTATCCAGCCAGGAAAGTATCTGCATGAAGAGTTTGAAGATCAACACCTGTATCTAGCCAGGAAATTATCTTTCATTCTCAGGTCAGAGGTCTACACCTGTATCCAGCCAGGAAAGCTATCTCGACCAACCTTTTGAAGTTCCAGATTCGATACCTGTATCTAGCCAGGGCATATCTGTGAGCGACTGATTAGAGGTCTACACCGGTATCCAGCCAGGAAAGCTATCTCGATCAACCTTTTGAAGTTCCAGATTCGATACCTGTATCTATCCAGGGCATATCTGTAAGCGACTGATCAGAGGTCTACACCTGTATCCAGCCATGAAAGCTATCTCGATCAACCTGTTGAAGTTCCAGATTCGATACCTGTATCTAGCCAGGGCATATCTGTGAGCAACTGATTAGAGGTCTACGCCTGTATCTAGCCAGGAAAGCTATCTCGATCAACCTTTTCAAGTTCCAGATTCGATACCTGTATCTAGCCAGGGCATATCTGTAAGCGACTGATCAGAGGTCTACACCTGTATCTAGCCAGGAAAGCTATCTCGATCAACCTGTTGAAGTTCCAGATTCGATACCTGTATCTAGCCGGGGCATATCTGTGAGCGACTGATTAGAGGTCTACGCTTGTATCCAGCCAGGAAAGCTATCTCGATCAACCTTTTTGAAGTTCCAGATTTGATACCTGTATCTAGCCAGGGCATATCTATGAGCAACTGATTAGAGGTCTACGCCTGTATCCAGCCAGGAAAGCTATCTCGATCAACCTTTTAAAGTTCCAGATTCGATACCTGTATCTAGCCAGCGCATATCTGTGAGCGATTGATTGTAGATCGATACCTGTATCTAGCCAGGAAAGTATCTGCATGAAGAGATCTACACATGTGTCCAGCCAGGAAAGCTATCTCGACCAACCTTTTGAAGTTCCAGATTCGATACTTGTATCTAGCCAGGGCATATCTATGAGCGATTGATTGTAGATCTATACCTGTAACTAGCCAGGAAAGTATCTGCATGAAGAGATTGAAGATCAACACCTGTAACAGGCCAGGAAATTATCTTTCTTTCTCAGGTACGCAAGTTCTCGCTAAGGAATCTCTTACGCGATCGATATCTCCAAATGGCATCCATAAGCCCATTCCCGACAAGATTCTGTCACATCCCCAGATGGCATCTATAAGCCCATCTTCCTATCCATCATCTCTCCAAATGGCATCTGTAAGCCCATTCCCTGACATCACATTGCTGATACTCCACTATGCGAGTGCAAATTTCTGGGCACTCTAGTGTTCAATCATCTCCAACCTTCGGATCACAAAAGGCCCGAAAGCCAATCTACATCCCCAGGTTTAAGAAGATTGAACATGGGCAACTGTTGTACCCCAAAATTTTCCCTCCCATACTCTTCAAGGTTTGTCAAGGATCATCTTCAAATGGTTCAAGACTACTCAAGGATTGCACAGTTCAAATGCCTCATAAGCCAGCTGAAATTAGGGTTTTGATTTTGTCAAGGAATTTGAGATTTTCAATGGCTCAATCAAGTCTCATAGGCCTATATGCATCCTCAAGCACCTGCATGCCAAGTTTCAAGACTCACAGTCCCAAGTTGCACAGTCAAAAGCTCCATTTGACCCACAATCAACTGTAGGGGCAAAATGGTCATTTTGCAGTCAAAATTCAGAATTTTTGGTCAACATCTTATTTTGAGCACACAATCATCATTTGATCAAGTCTTGATCATGATTCCACAAGGATGGCTCAAAAATCATCAAGATGCAAAAGTTACTATTTTTGGACAGCAGAAAAGTCAACTGTATCTTGACCAGGGCATAACTTTTTCATGGTTCGTCAGAAAAATCCCATCCAATGCGCATTTTTAAGGGGATGACATTTCATACAATTCATCTTCACATTCCAAGTCCAAGAAATGCTCTCACAAAAAGTTATCAATTTCTACATTATAGGTCAATTTCAAAAGTCAACAAAAATGCACTTTAAGTCAAAGACCATAACTTGAGATTGGTAAATCCAAATGACATGGGACCAAAGGCATTGGTTAGAGGACTTCAATACCTTTCCAAAATGTCAAAGAACATGTTCATATGATCAAAATTGAGCAAGATATACATTGGAGAATTTGGGAAATTTTTGTGAATTTGCAAAAGTCAACTTTGCTCAAAACACTTTGTTTTTGCTAATGGGCCTCAAATTTCTTCATGAAACTTTATCCAAGGCCTATGCACGACCCATCAAGCCTATTTGAATTTATTTTATTAATTTTATTAATTAATTGGATTTTTAATTGATTTTAATTCATTTAATTAATTTAAATTGTAGGAAATTCAAAGATATGGTTTTTTCAATCTTTTTGTGAAGCAAACAAGCTCAAGATATGCTGGCAATTCGTGTGCAAATCAAAGGGACAAGAATCTCCAAGTTTGGCAAGTTTTTCCAATCAAAAAGATTGAAAATTATTTGATTTTCAATCAAATATTGAAACCATAATTTCATGGATCTTTGCCCAAGGATTTAACCTAATTCAGCTCTTCTATAAATACACAAACTAATCCTAATGCCATGGACGTGAGAATTTGCTGCAAGAAAGCCATAATCACATTCAAAAAAATCCAAGAAAAAGTGAAAACTGATTTCCATATTCTAACGTGATTCAAAGCTTTTTATTGTTTCTAATACATTGCAGGGGTTCCCAGAGACAGATTGTAATCAAAACCAAGTGCTAAAGATCAAGGAATCGTTGTTTACAGTCACACGGTTTGCATACTTTTCTCATAATCGAAACTCATGATTCATAAGCCTTTAACATGATTTATGTTTTGTTTTGCATTGCTTGAGTTCATATAAAGCTAATGGTATTGGTTAATTGGATTATAGTGTACAGAATCGTGAATTGCCATTGAAGAAATTTAGGGTTCTTGAGCTTCCAAATTGGGGCTTTATTATCCAGGCAAAATTAGAACCCCTAATGCATATGTTTGAACTCGTCAGGGCCAGACGAACGCAGTGACATATTCGCGAAATATTTATATAGCCTGTGGGGCTATTTGCTATTTTTCCTCATCCTGTTTTGTGGGGGTTAAAAACCCCCGCTATCTATTTGTCTTTTTTACAGGCAAACGAAGAAGACGATGAGCTGGTGATGTGCTATTGGTTCATTCAAATAAAAAAGGCGCGCGTGTTTTGTTACAGCATAAGCGTTGATTTTTATATATTATAATTATTCATTGTCATAATAACAAATGCAGGCACATGGTCTAGTGGGTAGTGCGTTGTCCAAGAATCATTGGGACCTGGGTTCGATTCCCAGGTCCACCCAAAACGTTTATTTCTTTTCTTAACATGATTATATGCAGGCTTCCAAGGGAATTCCACCATGCACTGCAAACCTCCAAGCGCCATGTGTCTCTAAGCCCAGATCTGAAGGCCAAGCGTGAGTGTTCATGGTACTCCCAGTCAATGAACGTGCAGCTGATCCAGAAAGTCAAGCAGGCTTGTGGCTTAATGGGGTTGGAATTTACAAACAAACCTCCAAAAAAGGCCTAACACCCCCTGGTTTATTATTTCTTTTTATTTTCCCTCTCTCTTTTTTTTTTTAATTATAATTATTATCATTATTATTATTAACTAACAAATAATTATTTTCATAATTAATTCAGAAAACAATTATTGTCATTATTTATTAATTTCACTATTAATTATTATTTTGTAAATAAATACTAATAAATTAATTTAGTTTAATTAGGTTAACTTTGACTATTTTTCATAATAAATAAAATAAATTAGAATTAGGTTTTACTAACTTTTGGCTTTATTTTATTTTATTTTTATTTTCATTAAAACACAAAAATACTTTTTTCTTGCAATTATTTAATTAACTAAGTAAATTAGGTTTAATATTAATTAATTGCAAAGAGGACCAAAATTCCATTCTTTTCTCAAAAAGGGTCAAAACCCTAAGACTTTTCCCGATTCAATTTTTCGCGCGCATATTTATTCTTGATTCCTATTTTGATCATATTTATGTAATTGCTCAGAGAATGTAATAGATAATTAGGACCTTTATCGCTTTCTTTATTTTCTCGCAATTTATCTTTTCAAGGGTTATGTTTTTGGCGATGTAAATACTCGACGCCTTGTAATAGCGTAGATTTACTTTCCGTAATTTTTTCCCCGCAAATTTTTAACTGTTAATTATGCATGCAAGACTTGCCTGAAAAATAAAACCAACTCGTAGCTCACCACAATACTTGTGCAAAGATAATATAAACTGAACTTGACACACATGCACATGCCACTCCTAGGGTACGCCTCACTTGGTTTCCTCGAGGTGGTCATTGAGTATAGGGTGTTTTAGAGGTCGTCCTCCTGTCTAAAGATCCAGTTGCCTCGAAACGGTTGCCTCGGATAAAAAGGATCTAGGACATTAGGGTTACCGCTAAGGCGTCCTACTATTGCTTTGGTGACCACACATGTCCCTATAATCGAATTGACCCGAATAACTCCAACGACGGTGCTACCTACTTCTCAATAGTGGGATAGTACTGTCTAAAGGACATTTACACAGCTTAATTCCTTAGAGTAGGTAGATTTCTCCTGGGTACTTGCTCTTTCAAAACAAAAAAAAACTACTTTTCGCACCTACACTTTCAAAAAGTTTTCAAACAAACACTTCATACACTCTTGAGGACTGATACAAGAGTTACCTAGAAGTGTTCAAACTAAAATTTTTCAAAACCCACAAACACAAGAAAAGCAAACAATTTTTGAAAACATAGTAAGCAAGTACCTAAGAGCCCGTGGATAACCACTGATAGAAAGGGTGCTAACACCTTCCCTTTCTATAATCTACCTCCCGAACCGAGAGACATCTCGAAAAGGAATTTTGCTGTGCTTTTGTCCTTTCCTTGTTGGGGAAAATAAAAGACGGTGGCGACTCTTGCTTACCGCGACATTTTGCGAACCAGCATTTCTAAACAGTCAGTTCTATTTCCACCGATCACAGATACTAATATTCTTCTGATTTCCATTCCAGTCAAAGTTAATTCAAGATTTTTCTCTGGTTCAGTTAAATCGACACTAAGATCTTACTGATTTCTATTCCAGTTGAAGATGATCCAAGACTTTTATCTGGTTCAGTTAAATCAACACTAAGATTTTTATGATTCTTATCCAGTCAAAGTTAATTCAAGATTTTTCTCTGGTTCAGTCAGATCGACACTAAGATCTCTCTGATTTCTATTCCAGTTGAAGATAATTCAAGACCTTTACTGGTTCAGTTAAATCGACACTAAGATTTTTTTACTCTTATCCAATCAAAGATAAATCAAGACCTTTGTTGGTTCAGTTTAAATTGACCATTGATTTGTTACTGTTTCTTAGCAGTTTAATTTCATTTCCCCAATAAATCGTTGTGAATCCTGGAATATGACCAGATAGCAGTCAGCCTTATCATCCTCATCAAGTCACTGTGAAGCCTGGATCCCGACCAGATAGCAGTTCACTTCCATCTCTTCAGTCAAGAGATGACTCCCCAGTAGAGTAATGGACAACTGAAGCTCCTAAACTCTATTTCCTAAGACAGAGACTGACATTCCCCAGCGGACTCCTCCTCAGACAGCAGGAACAAGGATCCCCATAAAGAGAATTCTTATGAAATCAACATCGATTTCGGATGGCATCTTTAAGCCCATTTCCGACGACTCTCCATCACATTCCTTGGATGGCATCTTTAAGTCCATCTCCGATAGTCTTCTATCATCTTTTCCAAATGGCACCTGTAAGCCAATTCCCGATATTATTCACCAACAGTCTCACTTCGGGCGAGTGCAAATTTCTGGGCACTCTAGTGTTCAATCATCTTCCACCTTCAGATCACGAAAGGAAGACAAGTCAATCTACATCTTCAGGTTTAAGAATATTGAACAGGGGCAGCTGTTGTACCCCAAAATTTTCCCTCCCATTTTCACACAAGATATACTCCTAGAGGTTCTCAATTTCTCAAGGTTGACCAAGGATTGACCAGACAATTCTCCTCCTAAGGCAATGAACCCCCAACTAAGGTCTCCATTTTCATCAAGATGGTTAAGCTCCAAGGATTCCAAATGTTCTCCATTGTCCTAATATGTCCTCAAGATCATCCATGCATAATTCATGCCTTGAAAACAAGTTTGCTCAGTCAATTGCTCAAGTATTGGAAAATCAACTATGTTAGGTCAAAAGTCAATTGTGGCCCATGTATAGTCAAACTTCAATATTTTTGGTCAACATCAACATTTTGAAGTGATATCCATCATTTGATCAAGGGTTGATCATGATTCCTCAAGAAATGCTCCTAACCCATCAAAAGTCAAAAGTGGCAAATTAGGGTTTCTATAGGAAAATTCAACTGAACTTTGACCAAGCATAACTTTCTTATACTTTATCATAAACTTTCCAACAAAAGCTCATTTTTAATAGAATCCAATTCCCTACAACTTCTCTTCAGCCCTCAAGTTCAAGAAATGCATCATTTGAAAGATACAAGTTCATACATTATAGGTCATTTTTAGAAAGTCAATAAAAGCGACTTTTCTCCAAGACCTCTAACATCAAGATAAATTCTTCAAATGCAAAATTCATAAAAAGAGGGATTGAAGTAGACATCTTTGGATTTCCAAAAAGTCAAAGATCATCATCATGAGATAAATATTGAGCAAGTTATGGCTTTCTCAAGTTGGGAAATTTTGGGAATTTTCAAGAATGATGCATTCAGCAAATTGGAAGTTTTAAGGCAAGGGTTTTTTAATTTATTAGATTTAAAACATCTTCCTAAGATTATAGAGGACCCCTAAACCATTTTTTCATATTCTTAATTTTATTTGAATTTTATATTAATTTTATTTAATTAAAAATCAAATAAATCAAAATTATTGCAAATTATATGGGCCATTATTGTTTGGGCTTGGTTTGATGCATGGAGAGGCCCCATATTTCGTGTGCAACAAGGCCAACTCTGTCTAGGTGTATTCAAATTTGAAAATGGACAAGATTCCTTGATTTTGGCCAAGGTTACAAATCATCATTCATGGCCTTGAAACACCATGTTTAAGGTTGTTTAAACTTTGTTTTCTCGTCTCCTCCCATCTCATCTATAAATACCAAGCCATTTGCAAGCTTCAGGAACGCCTAGATAACCCCAAAAAGTTACACGAAATTGCAAAAAAAGCAAAGTTGTTGAATTCAAAAGCACGGTTCCAGCTTTCCTCAATCCAAAAAAAGGATCCCAATACACTCCTAGAGGTCCTTGAAGTTATTCAACCCAATTCCAGGGCTTGTAGCTTCGTGAAACACCCTCCCCAAGTCACGGTTTGTACTTAATTTTTCCAAATCCGTTTTCTTCCATTCATTTATTATTAATTCAATTTGCTTGCATATTTTGATTCGTGGTGTAGCATATAACGTTTTTGGATGTATTATTTTGAGTTTGAGTGCAGGTATGAGGACCCATCATTGTTAGGGTTCCGAGCTACCAATTTGGGGAACCCTAGCTAGAAGTAAAATTGGTTGAAATTAACGGCACCGTCATGCTCAGGAGGGTGATTCCAATCGATCCATGGCCTCACATTTGATTTATGTTGCGTATTCTGGGTTTTTGAGTTGCACAGGGTATATCTACAAACGCAAACTATCACTATAGGTCTTAACATCTAAAAAGACGAAGGGAGGAAAGGGAAGATGTGTGGCAACCTTCCATTAGCCAGTTCAAATTCTCGCGCATTTTTATTTTATTTTAATATATCTGACCAATTTTATTATATTATGTTTTTGTGTTGTTTTATCTAACGAATGAGTTGCCAGCACAGTTGGTAAAGCAACGCGCGTGTGAGGGAGAGGACCTGGGTTCGAGTCCCAAGTCCAGCATTTTCCTATATTTTTCACAATATCTCATGCAAAATCCAATACTCCCCGGGGCCTATTGACCGTCATGCACCATTAGATCTGGCCATCAGATCACAATCAATCTGGATCTAAGAGTCTTGATTGGAGATCCACCATACGCCCATCAATGTTTTCGCCTCACCTGATCCAACGATTGGCCTGGGCTTAGCTTTCATTTGGGCCTACCCCTTTTCTAAATTGCACCCCGATTCTACTTCAGCCATTAAGCCCAATTTCTAATTCTTTTTGCTTTATTTAATTATTTCATTTCTTAATCATTTTTATTTATAATCATAAAAACAAATAAATAAATAAATAAATAGATTTAGTTTTTTTCTCTAAAAATATTTTAATTAATTAGTTAATTATTTTAATTTTATTTTATTAACTTTAAAATCAGTTAAAGTTAGATTATTTCATTCAAATATTTTCTTAAATAAAAAATGCAAAAAATGTTAGGTTTTTGTTTAGAATTTAATTTTGATCAATAAATTTATTTTGTTTTAATTAATTAAATTTAGGTTTAATTTAATTTAGTATTTTCCTAAATAAACAAAAACAACCAAAAGGATTTTTTTACTTAGCATTTTCTTAGGATTTTTTAGACGTAATATTTCATTTCGCGCGCATTATTTTTATTCTCGCATTTTATATAATAATGTAACTGATTATGGATTGTAATAGAACTAATTAGGATTTTTTTTTATTTTTAGCACTTTACATTTTAGTCAGGTATAATTGTAACTGTCCCGAAGCCCTGTAATAGTTGTAGGCTTTTAATTCTCGCTTTTACATTTCTTATATGCTTGTATATAATTATTAGTAATTTAGGCGTGCATGACAAGATAAAGTCAATTAATCATTAGATCACTAACCTCAAGATAATTTAACTGAAAAAACACACTTCTCACACTTGCATCCTTAGGGTATTCCTCACTTGGTTTCCTTCGAAAATGGTCATGTCCCTCGAACGTAGGGATATCTTAGCAATGACCCTCAGGTTACAGTCATCATAAAATATCATAGTCCCTTGCGTCCCTCGAGTTGCCTTTTGGTAAATGATCTTGTCCCTCGATGTTGCTTATATGATGACCGTCCCTTCGAATGCTAAGATATCCTTACCTGTTGCCTTCAATGACCATAACGTCTATTTTGATAGTCCCTCAACATCCGACGATAGGGCTACCTACTCACTACTAGTAGGATAACACTATCTAAAGGAAAGGAGGAAAAGAATGTCCTTTTTCGAGTAGGTAGATGACTCTTAAGTACTTGCTCAAATCTAAGTTTTCACACTTACAAACTTTTTAAAAACTATTTTCAAAAATGCTTTATCACACTCTTGAAGACTGATACAAGAGTTATCATAAAGAAAACAAAAATCTTTCAAAACACACAAACACAAACAGTTTTCAAAAATGAGCAAGTACTTAAGAGCTCGTGAAAAACCACAGATGGAAAGGGTGCTAACACCTTCCCTTTCCATAATCTACCCCCCTTACTCAGAAAATCTCGAAAAAGGTTTTTTATGTTCTTTTCAACCTTTCCTTTGTTGGATAAAAGAAAATTCGGTGGCGACTCTTGCTTACCGCGACATTTGGAAACAAAAATGCAAAACCAGTATTAAACAGTCGATTTTTCCACCGTATCAAAAAACTGGCAACTCTGCTGGGGAAATTATAAAGTGGGGTTTACCTTAGGTTTTAGATTATTTCTAAATTGTTTATTTGTTTGTTTTCTTTACTTTTAAGGGATTGTTTTGGTTACTATAGATCCTACACCCGGATCTGGGGAAACCTGTTAGGTAAGTAGCAATAGATCGTGGAAATTGTGCGGGGTATACCGACACGGTTGAAGCGATGGCTAGTTGATGCGACACTTTGGTTGGTACCTGTAGCCCTTGAGTTAATCAAGGAGAATACGGGGCCGCTGTGTGGTGTCATAAAGCGTCAACCGACCTTAGAACCTTTAAATGAACAACTTGGCCATTAGGACATAAGGAGATGGCTGTCTTTGGTGTATTCCCAAAGTCGACAGATACTCGATGCTATACTTATTGAGATTTGACTCTTGTGTTTTGTTTGGTTGCGAGTCAGTCGCCTATAAAAGTGAAACTTGTGGGAAATATCAGCGATATTGAGATCCCTTAGAATCCGATTACTATTTATAGGACAGGTTGAACCAATCTAACTTCAAGAAGGTACGACCTTAAAACCCATGTAAGCCTTAAACCTAAGGTCTTGATGTGATTTTTTTGTGCTTGTTATATCTGTGATTTCTTAGCATAATCATACACATCATAACATCACACCATAACATTTCCCTAACCATTTCAAGGATCTCAGGGGTTTTTGATGCAGGTTATGGAAAATCAGACATCTAGCAAGGGGCAAAGAGGATTTATTTTCCTCTAGCCAATGTCGTCAAAAGATCAAAACTCAACAACTTGAGTCAGGGACTATGACCCATTTGATAAGGTGAGCTTGACTCTCGTAGAAGGACACTCAATGATACGAAGTTCTTCAATCAAAGCTGCAAATTCTGACATTTTCTTGTTTACCCCGCGAAATCCTTGAAAACATTGCATACATATATCATACATATCAATGCATAAGCAGGTATCAAAGCAAGTTTCTCATCCTCTTCGCTGTTTTTTTTCAGCAATGGCTCTAGAACAAACAATGAAGGATATACAGACTCAGAATTCCCAGTTTCAATAGATGATCATGGCTCTGACCAAGGAGCAAGAAGAACTAAAAGCCCTGCTTGTTAAAGAAAAGAAGAAGCCAAGGAAGCCAACTCGTTTAGTGATTCTGGGAAGAAGGATCAGAGGACCAGTGCGGCGAGCCTCTGAACTGGTAACTTCATCAAAGGAGGGAGATAATATAGAGGAGGAAACAAGAGAGTAAGACTCTAGTACAAAAGAATCTGATGATGAATCTGACTATGATGAGGAGTAGTATCCTCATGCTGATGAAAAATACAAACAACTGGAGGATCGTTTGAATGCAATAGAGGTCCGGAAGATACTGGGTCTGGACTTTGAAGAGTTGGGTTTGGTCTCTGGGGTTTTCTACCCACAAAAGTTCAAGGTGCCGGTGTTTGCCAAATATGATGGGTTTTCATGTCCCAAAATGAACCTCCGATATTATGTGAGGAAGATCCAGCCTCATACTGATGACAAGGACTTGTGGGTCCCCTTTTTTCAGGATAGCCTGTCTGGAACTCAGCTAGAATGGTTCTATCAGCTGGAGGGGGCCACATTCATAATTGGGAAGACCTGGATGCTGCTTTCAACAAGCAGTAACAGTATAACGCAAACCTTGATCCCACCCGTACACAACTCTAAAGTATGTCCATGGGTTCGAGTGAGGGCTTTAAGGACTATGCTTAGAAGTGGAGGGACTTAGCAGGAAGAGTCCAGCCTCCCCTGTCTGATAGGGAGATAGTGGATATGTTTCTCGATACAATGTATGGTCCTTTTTTCAATCACCTGATTGGAAGCTCCTCAACCGGCTTTATCGAATTAATTTTAAGAGGAGAAAGGGTGGAAGCTGGAATTAGGAGTGGTAAGATCTAAAAGGATGCATCCTCTATTGCAGCAAGGAAGCCATTTTCTGGGAAAAAGGAGGTTAGTTCCACTTATAGCCAAAAGAATCATGATAGAACTGAATGCCGTCAAGTGATAGGGGCTGTTATGATCTCTAAACCTACACCTACTCAACAAAGGAACAATCAGCCTAGAATAATCGGTAAGACAGTTTACCCGGATAAATATGATGTTGTCTCAATTCTTTCCACATTTGTTGAAATCTAATCTTGTAACTCTGAGGGAAGCTCCCAAGAATCGCAACACCGCATCTCCCCACTACAATCCTAATGCTCGATGCGCCTACCACTCTAAGACTCTGGGGCATGACACGGACGACTGCTGGGCTTTGAAAAACAAGGTGCAAGACCTTATTGAAGCAAAAGAGATTGAATTTGATGCTTAGGAAACTCCCAACATCATAATTGTACCCATGCCCAAGCATGGCTCAGGAATCATTGCTATTGATGTTGTCTCCACCACAGAGGATGCTGATAATGATTATGACGTGGATAGCTGGATCTTCCCTACTACCAATGGTGGACCCAGTAACTAGACGATAAAAGACTTTGTACCAATTACTTTTATTCAGAAGTAATTGTCTTTCTTGTTTTTGGATATGTAATAAACAATATAAACTTTTTGGCCATGTGTCTTACCAGGGGCACAATGGTTTATTTGTGAGGGTTATCAGGTTTCAATTTCATATGACATTAATAAAGAATTGGACGTTTATGCATACAAATTTTGCGCTCTTTATTTGTTTTTTTTTCCTGTTTTTTACATTGTCAATACAGTTATGCTCTTACACACACTCACGTATCAAACTGCATATCCATATCCACTATGGATCCCATTGATAACAGTTCTGCTATTGTCGGTTATGAATTTGTAAATACGATCAACCAAGCCGAGGATGAAGGTGAGGAAGATTGTGAGGTACCCGGAGAACTTGCCAGACTGTTACAATGGGAAGAAAGGGCTATACAGCCTCATGAAGAGCCAGTTGAGACATTGAATTTGGGCACAGAAGAGAACAGAAAAGAAGTCAAGATAGGTGCAAATTTGGAGCTTCGTGTCAAACAGAATTTGATTCAGATGTTGCGTGATTATGTTGAGATCTTTTCCTGTTCGTATGAAGACATGCCAAGACTGGACACAGATATTGTGGTTCATCGTCTGCCAACTAAAGAAGATTGTCCTCCAGTAAAGCATAAGGTCCTTCGTATGCACCCTGAAATGTCATAGAAGATTAAAGAAGAGGTTATGAAACAATTCAACACTGGGTTCCTAGCTGACAGTTCTTATCCCCAATGGGTTACTAACGTGGTCCCGGTGCCTAAAAAGGACGACAAGGTACGAATGTGTGTGAACTACAGAGATTTGAACAGGGCAAGCCCCAAGGATGACTTTCCGCTTCCCCACATTAACGTTCTGGTTGATAATACCGCGCAACATAAGATCTTTTCCTTCATGGACAGTTTCTCTGCTTACAATCAGATCAAGATGGCACCCGAAGACATGGAGAAGACAACCTTCGTCATACAATGAGGCATTTTCTGCAACAAAGTGATGTCGTTTGGGTTGAAGAACGATGAGGTAACCTATCAGCGAGCCATGGTAGCTTTGTTTCATGACATGATTCACCATGAGATAGAGGTTTATGTTGATGACATGATAGCCATGTCTCAAACTGATGAAGAACACTTTGAACATCTACAAATGCTGTTTGATAGGTTGAAGACATACAAGCTGCATTTAAATCTGAAGAAATGCACCTTCGAGGTAAGGTCTGGTAAACTCCTAGGTTTCATTGTCAATGACAAGGGTATTCAGGTAGACCCTGCAAAGGTGAAGGATATACAAGAGATGTCGGCTCATCATACTGAGAAGGGGGTTAGAGGCTTCTTGGGACGCCTAAATTACATTTCCAGGTTTATTTCCCATTTAACAGCTACTTGTGAGCCAATCTTCTCACTCCTGAAGAAAGATCAAGTGGTAAAGTGGAATGACGAATTCCAGACTGCATTAGAAAGAATCAAAGAATACCTTCAAGAGCCTCCGATTCTGGTACCTCCGATTGAAGGAAGACCTTTGATAATGTACTTAACAGTGTTAGATAATTCAATGGGGTGTGTGATGGGGCAGCATGACGAGTCTGGTCGAAAAGAGCATGC
The DNA here is from genome assembly GCA_948472305.1 of Vicia faba. Classification (NCBI taxonomy): domain Eukaryota; kingdom Viridiplantae; phylum Streptophyta; class Magnoliopsida; order Fabales; family Fabaceae; genus Vicia; species Vicia faba. The sequence continues at coordinate 814,894,027 of OX451741.1, read as the reverse complement.
AATATACTACCTTAACAATAAGTTTACCGATTGTGAGACAAGATACTCACTGCTCAAGAAAATTTGCTGCGCTTCGGCATGGGCTGCTCGCCGACTGAGACAGTATATGTTGACCCACACCACTTTGTTGATATCTAAGATGGATCAGATCAAGTACATCTTCGAGAAGCCCGCTCTCTCCAGAAGAATAGAAAGATGGAAAATGATATTGACCGAATACGATATCCAATACACGACCCAGAATGTAATAAAGGGAAGTGTACTAGCTGATCATTTGGCTCATCAGGCTGTGGATGACTACCAGTCCATGAACTTTGAATTCCCAGATGAGAACATTATGTTAGTGACTGACTGTGAAGAACCTGGACCAGATGAAAGACCTGAGGAAGGATCCCGATGAGCCATGGTTTTTGATGGAGCCTCCAACACACTCAGAGAATGGCATCGGTGCTATAATCATATCCCCTGAGGGTTATCATACTCCTTTCACCGCCAGACTATGTTTCAAATGTACCAAAAAAATGGCGGAGTATGAAGCATGCATCATGGGTCTCAAAGCTGCTATTGACCTAAGGATCAAGTTCTTGAGCGTCTTCGGGGATTCATCTTTGGTAATAAGTCAAATCAAAGGCGATTGGGAAACAAATCACCCAAATTTCATCCCTTACAAAGAACATGTGCTGACATTGCTTCCACACTTTGAAGAGGTCACCTTTGAACATTTCCCACGAGAAGAGAATTAATTAGCGGACACGCTAGTTACTATGACATCTATGTTCAAGGTCAAGTGGGACAACGAAGCTCCTCGGATCACTATTAAGATTTTGGATGAACCAACATACTGTTGTTGTACCCCAATTTTTGCCCCTAAGATTCCTCTATCATATCATATCAACTCGATCATAACAAGATCACATTAGGGTTGGTTCTTCCCCTTTTTTCCTATCTTTAAGTTTGCTCTTGAGGAATCTCCAAGCACCTTGGTTGTGTATTTTGTATATGTGTTGTTGACTAACATCTAATCAAAACACAAAAAATATTTGTCTTTGTCTTTTTATATTTTTGTTTTGTAGGTACCAAGTCGAAGCATCTGATAAATAAGGATTTCTGGTATTATTTTCCTAAAATCTCTATTTGCAAAAAAAAAGAATTAAAAATTTTCATTTTTTCACTGATGCAATCGATTGCTCTTAAAGTGCAATCGATTGCACATAGTGTATTTTGCGCCATTTTTTGAAAAAAAAATACACTGTGCAATCGATTGCACAGCGTGAAAATTAAAAAAAAAATCAGCATTTTAAACTTGTCAAATTTTGGCTCCAATTTTCCTTCAATTTTGAAAGATGTATCATTAATTCAAATTTTAGTGCCAATCTTTCATTTTTAAAAAGAATTATCATTAATTCAAATTTTGGCTCTAATATTTGAAAGAATTATCATTAATTCAAATTTTGGCTCTAATTTTTGAAAGAGTTATCATTAATTCAAATTTTGGCTCCAAGAATCAATTACCAAATTACCACTAATCTCAATCCAAAACTCTATAAATAGAGCCCTCATTTCATTCAAATTTCAAGCTTTTGAAAGTCAAATCCACCTTGCTAAAAAATCTCTCAATTCTCCCCATCTACCAAATTCACCCAAAGCTCCATTTTCAAAAAGTTAGTAAGCTTTGCATTGAAGCTTACTAATATTTGAGCTAAACCTTCATCCAAACACTTTTTCTCCATCAATTCTCTACATCCAAGCTTGGTCAATTGATTCTTGTGGTTGAATTGAAGCAAATTCTTAAAGTTGTTTTGATAATTCTCTAGATCTACCTTTGGTAAGTTGGATAATTCATCTTTCACAATGTGATCTCTTGGTGATCTTTGGGATTGATTCTTTGAGCATTATTTTGTGATTTCAATGGTGTTATTTTCTCATAATTTGATGGAATTTTCGTGCTCAAGTGGATCCATGATCATAAGGTGTTTGATGGAATGTTTGAACAAGAAATTGCCCTTTTAAAATACTGTTTTTGCTACTGTAACTGTGTGCAATCGATTTGCACTGTAGTGCAATCGATTGCACAGAAGCAATTTTGCACGATTTTTAGAAAATTATACTGTTTAAATCGATTTACACAATAGTGCAATTGATTTACACAGGGACAAAATGCACTTTTTTGCCTTGTTTTGGGGCAGCTTTGATCCAAAATGCTTTTTCTACTCACTCCTTTTGATTTTTGGTTTGGATTGCAATTTTAAATGTCCAATTTGTCTTTAAACTCAATGGACTTTGTGATGTAGATGAAGTTGGATAAATTTTCATCAATTCAAATCTACCTAAGAGTGAATTATTTAATTCATTTTTGGTGCTTTGGATTAATGATATGTTTAGTGCTTTAATCCATCTAGAGGAGTGGTTGAATTTAAAGATGAAAGAATTTTGAAATGGTGATCCAAATTAGCTTATCATTTTCCTCCCTCTTCATCTTATCCCTTTCTTTTTTTAATTGTTCTACATGTTAAGGGATGGTGATCTCTATATCATTTATCCAAACATGAAGTACATAGATTGCTATTGACCAGCCTCAAAATAGGTGTGACTTCTACATAAGTCCACTTACGATTGCTTAACATAGCGCTAAATATTGTCCCGATTCGAATAAATGATCATTCGTGGCCCAAACTTATGATTGCAAGCCCAAGTATGTTAATTTGATCTCTTTGATCCAATAACCTTGAGATTCATTGTGTGGAGGCTTTGGTTCTACCAATCCTCTAATGGAACTACAACACCTTTGGTCAACGCGGATCACTTAAACATTGTTGATCATTACATGTTGCCGTGTGAGAACACCAAAATAGATGATATACTTGACAAAAAGCAAATGCAACTTGTTGTGTGGAGGCTTTGGTTCTACCAATCCTCTAATGAGTTCCAAATGCAAGTTTCAAGATGGTCATCCAACTAACCACTAATTACTAACAATTAAATTTACTTTACGCTTTTATTTTCATGCTTTATGTACCATTTACTTTTAGCATTTTACATTTCATGCTATTTTCATCTTTTGCTCACTTGAGCATTTACTTTTATGTCATTTTTATTTTGCTCACTTGAGCTTTTCTTTCTTTTTAAAGACACCTAATAATCAACATGAACCATAAAAATCATTAATGATACTTGGACTACATGGTTACTATCCTTTGCATTATGGAGTGATGGACTTCTTGGACTTAGGATTAGAGACATTGGCCTATCTTGGAGACTTTGTGACTTTATTTGATATTTTGTCTGGAGTTCTTGAGGTTCACCTCAAGACATTGGGTTGTTTGTTTGTTTTGTGTGTAGGTTATTGAGATTACGATCTTTGTTTGTAATATGGAATTCACCCGTATACAGCCGTTACTCTGCCCAATTTTTGCGAAGACTTAAAACATTTGAAGTTTGGTTCTTTCAAGAGGTCTAGTACCTTTGCTTGCTTGGTTTCAATACGAAGAATGGGAATTCTATATTGACTCATAATGTCAAGTATTGGCTTCTTGTTGGTTAGATGGTTCTTATCCCTAGCTTTTACTTTATGCTTTAGGATAGCCTCTTCTTCTCCTCCCATCTTCTTTAATTTCAAAAATCTTCTCCCTCCTTAAAAAAAACTCTTCTTGTTTTGAAACTTGAAACATTTTCATAATAAACTTGGACTTAGGTCCATGCATCTTCGAAACATTTTCATAAATAAATTTCAATCAATTTAATAATACCTTGACCTTTTTTTGTGAGAAGACTAAAAGTCAATCAATCTCATTTCAAACCATTTTGCCACTTTGGCTTTTATCTTTAAACTTTTCTCAAAAGATTAGACTCTTGTCAATCCTTGTAGTGATGCAAACAACTATACTTCTACAATATGTAGTGAAGTGAGATATTTTCCACTTGGGTGTTGAGTGAGGCATTGTTGATTTTAAAACCCAAGCCATATCCTCCACTTTGAGATGATGCAAATTCTCCTTTCTCATGATTGTGGGTAGTAAGTATGTTTTTCACACGGACAATTGCGATGATGTCTTATCTCATAAAATCAACCAACACACTTGTGTTTCAAATTTTTAAAAGAGGAACTACGTGTACCCTGATCCCCTATTGCATGAAAGGTGGTACATAGGCACTAAAGGTTCGCAACCGCGGCGGGTGCAAATATCATAAAAATATTTCTTTTCTCACCTCCACCATCCATTTTATATACAACACAATTTTATAGCCAAAATATACAGATTTTCAAAGAGGTTCCTGCGGAGTACCGTAGATGTTTAGGGTGCTAATACCTTACCTTTGCATAACCAACCCCCCTTACCTTGAATCTTTCCGCCTCTTTTTGGGTTATTCGCTCTTTTCCCATTCTTTGGAAACAATAAAGGGCGGTGGCGATTTTTATTTTGATTTGTATAAAGTCTAGCCAATCCAATGGCTTAGTCTTGCACATTTCTACCGCTACATAAAAATGGCGACTTCACTGGGGAGAGATTGACCTCTTGTTGGTCCATCCCTAAGTGGGTTAAACCTATCTTTGTTTATATCTGTATATGTGCTATTGTTGTTTATGTGTTATATTTTGTATATATGTTTGTCTGGATTTTCCTGGTTTACAGGGTGCTTGGTGATTACTCATAAGTCCTATACCCGGACTTGGGAAAACTTTAAGATAGGACGGGAGGTATAGTCATGTTAACTTTGAGGGAGTAATCCCAAAAAAGGATGCATGAGATCCCCCACTTAGTGGAGGCCCCTTTGAATGTAGTATTATTTACCGAGTAATCGGGAAGACGTACTACTTTCGACCTGTGAGCCTGCCAAAGCTGAGAACCGTAGATTACCTAACCCCTCTTGGCCTTTTAGGTGTAGTGCGGAAGCTATAACGGAGTAATCCGGAAGTAGTTGTCACGCGATACTACGCTCGGACGAGTATTTCTTGAGAATATTAATAATTACCGAGTTAATCGGGAAGTTGGTAATATCCGAAGGAAGGATGTAGACTCTGAGAACCTCTAGAACCTTGTTCGGCAGGTGATAACTTTTTAGACCAATACCTTATGGGTAGTACCTTCGACCTCATGCTCGTGACGTTGAACCTATGAACCCTATATGTGTGATCTTGTGTGTGATTGTTGCATCATGCATCCATGCACTCATAAGCATCTTTTGAAAAAAAACAATATTTCAAGGGATTTAAAGGTTGACTATTTGTGAATATCTCAGGTACTTTTAAACCATGGATTCTGGAAAGAGAAAGACCGAGAAATACAGTTTCAAGGATCCTAAGATAGATGAGTTGATCAGTCTAATTCCCGAGATCGAGTGTTCTGTAGACTTTCGGAAGAAGTATGGATCCATTATTCCTCTCATGAAGCTGGAGATGAAGGAGGGTTTTCTCTCAACTTTGGTCCAGTTCTATGATCCGGTGTATCACTGCTTCACTTTTCCCGATTATCATTTGATGCCAACACTGGAAGAGTATTCCTATCTATTGGATTTACCTGTTACCGATCGCGTTCCTTTTACTGGTTTGGAGGGTGAGCCAAAACCACATGAGATTGCTGCTTTGATTCATCTGGGGAAGTCTGAGGTGGAAGCTCATATGACTACCAAAGGAGGGATTAGAGGATTACCAGCTCAGTTCTTATTGGATAAAGCTCGTTACTTTGCCAGGATGAAGAGTACGGTTGCTTTTGAGGCCATCTTTTCTTTACTCGCTTATGGATTATTCTTATTTCCTAATATGGACAAGTTTGTCGACATTAACGCTATCAAGATTTTCATGATTGGAAACCCGGTTCCTACACTGTTGGGTGATGCTTATTACTCTGTTCATCTTCATAATTCTTATCATGGGGGAATGATTATCTGTTGCACGCCTTTATTGTACCTGTGGTTTACCTCTCATATGCCTCAGTCTGACGCTTTTTGGGATGTCAAGAAGGAACCCCGTTGGGCTCCTAAGATCATGGCACTTACTCACTCGGATATTGATTGGTATCATCGAGCTTACTAGGGTGTGGAGATTATTGACAGTTGTGGTAGTTTCCCCAATGTGCCTCTTCTTGGTACAAAGGGAGGAATTAACTATAACCTTGTTCTTGTACGGCGACAGCTTGGTTATCCGATGAGGGATAAACCGAACAATATTCATCTGAGTAGTTTCTTTCTGAAGGAAGGAGAAGACCACAGGGAAGCTAGGGAGCAGATTGGGAAGGCCTGGCGTCACATTCATAAAAAGAGTAGGAAGGATTTGGGAACTAGGGGTGTTGTTCCTTTGGAGCCATATCTTCAGTGGGTCCGATCGAGAGCCATTCTGTTGAAGATGCCGTATACTCAGGAGACACCCATGCCTGATTTGTTTGTGAAGACCACTCCTCCCTTATTAGATGATCTAGAAGAGCTGCGGCTTGCTTTGGTTAGGATGCAACAGGAAAGGGATGCTTGAAAGAACAAGTTCCAGACTTTAGAGAGTTCCTACAGAGCAGACCTGAAGGAGAGAGATGATTTGATCGAGATCCTTGAGAGTCGAGCAGTAGAGTCTATGGAGAGGCAAGGGGATTTATTTTCTCCTAAGCCTCAAACAGGTGTTGATTACTCACTTCCTGCTTCAGATGATTGGAAGGAGGTTTCCATCAGACATGTGGAAGAAAACCAGAGGTTGAGGGCTCAGATCGCCAGGCTCAAAGGGAAGCGCCAGCGTACATATTGATCTATATTAGTTCCTCTTCTCAGGGTTTTAGATTGTATTTTCATCTTGTACTTGGGATCATTGAAACTTGTAATCCATTTTGAAATTATTATAATGAAAATTTTCAGTATTTCAAAAACTTTATTACTTGGATGTTTGCAATGTGTCAATAAATCATAAATCCCTTGAAATATTAAATGATAAAGTAAAAATAATCATATGTTGTTGTACCCCAAAATTTGCCCTCCCATATTTCTCAAAACATTTCAAGAAAGATTAACAAGTCCAACCCGGCGCGTCATATTCAGGTGTTCTTTCGCCAGGATATCTTTGATAACGTATTCTCAAATTCAAGTTCGGCTCAAGAGTCAATTCTTTAAAGAAGGTATCCGAATGTGTGAGTTTTCTCGAAGAAATATGGTGAAAAAGTGTGCTGAAAGTGCAGTTTTTACGCGCTAAAAAATTCATAACTTGAAGATCGTGGCTCGTTTTGAACCCGTTCTGGTGGTCAAAATTTCGTCTTGACGTCATCTATGTTTTCATCTCTCACGGCTGGAAGCCAATTTCGATCAGAAGGTCTTTAAAAATGTGGATTTATCAAGTATTTTCGTACAGAAAATTTGTGACAGAAGTTTATTTGCGTCATGTTCAGAAAATCATAACTTGGTCGATTTTCATCGTATCGAGCTGGTTCCGGCGCCAAAATTTCACAAATTGAGTTGGCTAAGTTTTCACTGAAGGTATTGAGTTCGAAAGGTATCCAAAAGGTCTTCGTTTTTTGCTCAGAGCACGCGTGACGCACCGAAAATCCTGAATGCTGAATATTATTTCATCTGGGCCGAAACTTCGAAAATTCATAACTCGGTCAATTTTTATCGGATTGGGCTCATATTTTTCACAAGGTCACTGTCTCATAGATCTACAACTTTGCTTCAAAAGTTGAGACCGGATTATGCTCCGATCAATACCAGTTTTTTATTGAAGAATGTGTCAGAGTCGACACTGGAGCCCAAAATAAGTTTGTCTGAGCTGAAACTTTAAAAATTCATAACTAATTCATTGTTTATCTGATTGAGTCGATTTTCGGACAGGAGTTAGTTCCCGATGTCGACTACATTTTGTTTTCACATTTAAACTTCAAAAATTGCACTTAAGCCCCTGAGATTTAGCCTGGAACACGACGAACTCAAGTGAATATTAGAGGTCCAATTGCACATTCAAAGCCCATTTTCTTTACTCTAATTTCCATTATATAATCTCATTCTTTTCACACAAACAGGGGAGAAAAAAAACCCTTGCCACAATGCTGTCAGAATATCAAATTCTTTCAAGAATCCTAAAACCTCGAAATCCTTATTACAAATCCCTCTCTCACTACAAACAAGCCATCCCAGTTACAAACCAACATCTCACTACAAACAAGCCATCCCGGTTACAAACCAACATCTCACTACTTCTCCAGTAAGGGTAAGGCTGACTTGATCTCCATGATCAAAAGGCATAAAAGCATTCATATCACTACTTCTCCAAGGGTAAGGCTGATTTGATCTCCATGATCAAAAGGGTATAATCATTCATACATGCCTTATTGGGCCTAAACATTAAATTTCTTCATATATTGGCTTTATTTGTATTTTATGATATATAGTAATTTATTTAATGTGTTCATGAGATTCAACACTGCAGATTTAAGACAGGATCCCATGCAGGTTCATTAAGGAACGTTGAGACCAAAACACAAATGGCCAAAAGCCAAAACACAAATAGCCAAAACAGAACAGTTTACACGTGACACCAATACATGGCGAGACAGACATCCTGAGAAGGTTAAGGAACGTTGAGGCCAGAACACAAATGGCCAAAAGCCAAAACACAAATGGCCAAAACAAAACAGTTTACACATGACGCCAACAGCTGTTTCACCCCTCCAATCAGGCCCGTATACTCCTAAACTCTCTCTCTATTTTTATTATTTTCCTTTAATTAATTAATTTTTATTCCTTTTATTAATCACTAACCAATTAATCTTTTTTCTTAATAAAATCAAAAAACAAAAAAATATATTTTATTTATTAAAATTAAATTCAGCACTTTATTTTTGTAAATAAATATTAATTCAATTAATTTAGTTTAATTAGGAAATAACTTTAATATTTTTGCAATAATTAAAATTAATTTAGATAATTTGGTTTTTAATAGCTTTGATTAATTTATTTTATTTCTTTAAATACTCAAAAATCCAAAAATATTTTAATTAATTTATTAGTTTATTAATTTAATTATTAACTTAGATCTAACTTCTTTTTAATCCAAAAATAACAAAAAATGTTTCCTTAATAATAAAAAGGGTCAAAACCCTAAAAAAGGCGCCGTTTCAATTTCTCGCACGCGATTCATTTGATCCAATATTGTAATTCCTTCCAGTTTGTAATAGCTTTTAATTAGGACTTTATTTATTTATCGCTTTCTTTTACTTTCCGCAATTTAAATTAAAGGGTTTGTTTTTGGCGATGTAAATACCCGACGCCTTGTAATAGCTTATATTTAATTTCCTGCAATTTAATTTCTGCACAATATTAACTGTTACATGTTTGATAACTAGGCAATGCATGACAAGATCAATCTTTAACCTAAAATCAATATAGCTCACCCATGACATGTACAGATAAAATTAACTGAACTAACACACTCGCACATGCCACTCTTAGGGTACACCTCACTTGGTTGCCTTCGAACGTGGTCATTGAGTATAGGAAGTTTTAGAGGTCGCCCTCTTGTCCAAAGATCATAGTTGCCTCGAAACGGTTGCCTCAGAAAAATGATCTAAGACATTAGGGTTACCACTAAGGCGTCCTAACGTTGCTTTAGTGACCACACGTCCCTTAATCGAATTGACCCGAAAACTCCGACAACGACGCTACCTACTCCTCAATAGTGGGGTAGCATTGTCTAAAGGACATTAGCACAGTTTAATTCCCTTTTCGAGTAGGTAGGTGGTTCTTAAGTACTTGCTCCTTTTAAAACAAAACAAAAACTTTTTGCACTTACACTCCTTTCAAAATAAAAACTTCTTTCAAACCCACAAACACAAAGAAAAGCAAATCTTGAAAACACTATGAGCAAGTACCTAAGAGCCCATGGATAACCACGGATAGAAAGGGTGATAACACCTTCCCTTTCTATAATCTACCTCCCGAACCCGAGAAATATCTCAAAAAGGAATTTTTTTGTGCTTTTGTCCTTTCCTTGTTGAATAAAATAAAAGACGGTGGCGACTCTTGCTTACCGCGACATTTTGCAAAAACAAACGCAAACGCTAACTAGCATTCCAAAAAACAGTCAGTTCTCATTCCCACCGATCAAAGAACTGGCGACTCTGCTGAGGATTATTTATAAGTGAGGTGTACCTTAGGATTAGATCATTGTGTTTTCAATTGTATGCTTTGTATGCTTTAATTTTGTGGGCTTGTATCGGAGTTCTATAGATCCTAACCCGGATCTGGGGATACCCTTTAGGTAAGTAGCAATAAATTGTGAGAGAACTGTCTGGCGTAGACCGACACGGTTGAAGCAGTAGCTACGTTGGTGTGGCACTTTAGTCTGTACCGATATCCCTTGTGTTGGAACGAGGAGAATATGGGTCTTCTAAGGGGTCATTAAGCACCAACTGACCTTAGAACCTTAAATTGACCAACTTGGCCATAGAACAGTAGTAGTATGCTACACTCATTGAGACTAAACTCTCGCGATGATTCCGACCGCAAGAAAAGGTTGCTAAACTGTAATTATGACCGATTGAGGGTAGTCAGTGATATTGAGATCCTCTAGAACCCGGTTACTATTTTTAGGACAGGTTTAAACCAACTAAACTAAAAGAGGGTAATACCTAAGCTCCATGCCAGCCTAAACTTAAGGCTATTTGTGTGACTTGTGTGCCTTCAAACTTGAACTACTTGCACATTATTGTTATCTGACAACATGAGTTCCTTGCAGGTTTTGTTTACAGTCCTTATCCAATAATTTGGATTTATTGTAGGGTTTACTTACATCGCTTCACACTTTTGCTTAAACACATAGCGTACACATCATAACATCATACCTTAACATTTCCTTAACCATTTCAAGGATCTCAAGGGTCTGTGATGCAGGTTATGGTAAATCAAATGCCTAGCAAGGGGAAAAGGGGATTTATTTTCCTCTAGCCAAGGTTGTCTAGAAATCAAAACACGGTAATTTGAGTCAGGGGCTATGACCCACTCGATATGGTGAGCTTGACTCTTGAAGAAGGACTCTTAACAACATGAAGTTTCTTCAATCAAAGCTGCGAATTTCAAATTCTAACAAGTTTCTTGTTTACCCCGCGGGATCCTTGAAAACATTGCATACATACATATCATTGCATAATAGGTATCCCAGTACAGGTCACTCATGTTCTCGCTGTTTATTTCAGCAATGACTCTCCTACAAGACAACCAAGATCTCCAGGCTCAAAACGCTCAACTTCAAGAAATGTTCTTGAACCTATCCCAGGGGCAGGAAGAAATAAAAGCTCTCCTCACAAGGGGCTTAGTCCTAGGGAATACAGGCGGCATCAGGAATGATCAGTTGGAAGGGCTACAAATTGAGTTGGCAACAATGAAAATCCAGATGATGGGACAGCTGGTGGGCCATATGGCTCTCATTTAAGACATGGCTCAAAGACAAGAAGAGCTCAGGGTCCTCGTCAACAAACTAGTTCAAAATAACCAAGTGGGGCAAACAACTAGGGTTGAATATCAAGTCATCATTCAACCTCCTTTGAGACAAGAAGACAAGGGAAAAGCTCCCCAGCTTGCTTCAGGGTCACAAGCCCAGCAACAACCTCGCCAGCGTCAACGGGGTAATCAGCGTAAGCAAAATACATCTGGAAGACATTTCTCTGAGACTGATATACCATCATCTCTAATACCGAAATGCTTGTTGGAGGTCAATCTGATTCCTTTAAAGGATCCTCTCCGGAATCCCAATACCTCTGCTCATGGCTATCACCCTGATGCATTTTGTGTATACCACTCCTATAGTCCTGGACATGACACCGACGACTGTTGGGCTTTGAAAAACAAGATACAAGACTTGATTGACAGAAGAGTTCTGGAATTCATGCCGGGTGGCGAGATGAAAATCTTCCGCTGAGGGTTCTCCACCTGAAATGACTAGTTCGAACTAAGAGGCTTTTGCTCATTAGAATTTTCAAGCTGTAATTTTCTTTTGACTGTTCGAACATTTATTCATGTCAAACTTTATTACTTTATCAATGCATTGCATATGTCTGTTTTGAATCAATCCATTCGTATCCACTATATTCAAATTGCTTTCATTTTTGTGATGTTCAACTCTCGATAAAAAAAAATTCTAAGCCTTTAGAAGGAGGATGATGAAAATGATACCAAAATCTCTACAGTATGCTTTTGAACAGACCCCGCTGATGATGTACAGGCATTGTTTCAAATCCTAAATAGTGGAGTTATAAGGAAGATAATCCCTCGTCAACCCCTTTGAGACAAAGAAGTTGGAGTTTTTCTTTTCACAAATTAAAACCCTTAAATATAACCTGGGGCAGGGTAGTTTTCTCAGTTAATTTAGGTGCACAATGAATGGCATCAAAGAAGTCCTTCCAAAGAAAAAGACGGTGATGGTTCTGTATAATCGTAAGGACAGGCAGTCATTATCTCTCAAAATAAAAGCCCAATAAGTCAAAACCTGTGAAGGAGACTTAAGAAAAACGGGGGCATCCCGCTGACTGCAATCACAAAAAGAAGCAGTTCAGGAAAAAGGCAGGGATAATAAAATAAAAAGAAAGAGGTCCTACAAACCCTCAACAAAAAATGACTGCCTATTTAAAGATAAATTGCCAATATCCGAACCATCGCTGGAATATCAGAGCAAAGACTCAAACGAGATCTAAATGCACGATTAGCTGAGTTTAGGATCGAAGAACATCACGAAGAGCGGGTGGGTAGAAATAAATTTTGAGCCTTTAACTTTCTTTCTTAAACCGTGAACTAGACCACGTTATAACCCTTAAAAAGTCCTAGCTGAAGCATGGGTTAGTCTGAAAGCATACTGTTACAAAGGTTTCCTGACTCCTGTAGGGCTTGTTGTAAATCCTGAGTTGACATCACATTTTACAAAAAAATTGTCTGTTTTACTGGAAAAATGCATTTTCAAAAATTTCAAAACAGACATAAGCTTTGCATTCTTAAAATAATATTGTTTGCATATGACTATTTGTTCAAACAGCAGAGAAATTCTCACGACGAATATCTAGTCAACAAAAAGCCTTCTCAATAAAAAGGGTCACCTCAAGTGGAAAAACACTTCCAATCAAGGGGCACGGCATGATCATTGTCCATCATCTAGGGCAGTCAAGTCAAGATTCAAGGAATCTCTCAAAATGCCAAATAGCCAGGGGAAAATCTCCATCTGAATCAATTGGGGCATTGGACATGAATTCCAGCAACGAATCTTGCATGATCAAACGAAGATCTTCTGGTAGTATGGCAACACAACACTACCGATAGTGACACCTCCCTACATCCTGAGAGCGTGGACATAGTCAGAAGATACCGCACATGAATAAAGACCCGCTAGGTTGACTGGCCTAGGCAAAAATAAGGGCTTCCCGACGAACCAAAAGGGTTCGGGCAAAAATTAGGGATGAGAATGAAAAATTGTACACCCGGCAAGTCGAAAACCTGAAAAGGCGGCTTGGGCAAAAAAGGGTATCCCGGTGGACTGAAAACCCGAAAGGGCGGTCCAGGAAAAAATTAGGGATCAAAGCGTACGACTATGTCTCGTCATCTCGTCACTAGCCTACCAGAAGAAGACTTATCATTTTGACCGAAAGATACCAAGAACCTCATAGGTGGGGATAATACTCGATCCACAGGGCCTCCGCAGGCACCTTCTCCCGCAGAAACAGGGGCAATAAAAATTGTCCAAACTGTACAGCTACTCTGCTCACCAGGTACAAAGGTAGATTCAGCTGAAGAATATGGCTAAGATACTTTCACTCCCTGCATAATAAGGCAGTAATGGTAGCTCTCCCAGCTGAGACTTGTAACTATGTACAAATCAGCAATACTCTCCCCAAGCAGAGTTAGTCTACCATCAGCACTAAAAAGGCTGGGTATCCCCAGAAGGTCTTAATATTCCCCAGCGGAGTATAAGAATATTCTCCAACAAGTATCAGAGTATCCCCGACAGTCTTAATATTCCTCAATGGAGTATAAGAATGTTCCCCGGCAGAATACAAGATACCCCCAGTGGAGTCAATTTTCCCAGCACGGTCTGAAAAAGCTTCCCCAATGGAGTTGAATCATCATCCCTAGTAGACTCTGGAAGTTTACCCCCAGCGGAGTACAATAAATCTCCCCAGCCAAATTCAGAGGGTTATCCCCACAAGAGTCTAACAGGTTATCCCCAGCAAGTTACAATTGAAAGATCATCCCCAACGAAGTTCTTTCCTTTTACAAACAGGACTTAAATCCTCAACAGATTCAATATCACCAGCAACGGTAATCCATCCCCAGCGGAGTTTATCAGCGGAATCCCCAGCGGAGTTTATCGTTAAAATCTTCAGCAGAACATCCCTTCCCCACAGAGTAATTCCCCTCAGAGTAATGTCTTCATCAATTTATTCCCCAACGGAGTTCTTTTCTCCTACAGGTTTATCCTCACAATCATCTTCGTTCACCATCCCTGGCGGAAGCGAAGCATTCAACTATATTCTCCAGCAGCTCCGGGATTTATTTTCCCCAGCTAAAACATTACATGTCCATACATCATGCTACATGCATATACGCATCATACCATACAATCTCATTTATTTTAAGAACATCATTGCCTGATACATATCATGCATTACATACAGCTAACCTTTACCTTTCAGGAAAGATACAATCAAAATTCAAGTTATGAAGCTCGGGTACAACCGGATAGTATCTTGATTTCTACAGCATATTGTGAAGCCCAGATTACGATCGGACAACAATATCAGACCACCGCGAAGCCTGGATTATGACCAGATAGTGATATCTCTCAAAAGTAAGCTATGAAGCCCGGAGAACGACCGAATAATAGTTTATTCCCCAGTGAGCCGTGAAGCCCGGATTACGACCGGATAGCAGCTCAGTAAGCACCATGAAGCCTGGATTCGACCAGATAGTGGCATATCATAAACACAAGCCATGAAGCCCGGATCACGAACGGATAACAACTCATCAAGTTATTGTGAAGCCTGGATTACAACCAGAAAGCAATACAAGACCATGAAGCCTGGATTACAACCAGATAATGGTAGGAGATGTTGTGAAGACTGGATTATGACCAGATAGCAACCAAGAGTACCACGAAGCCTGGATTTCGACCAGATAGTGGTATGATACATCGTGAATCCTGGATTACGACCATATAATGTTAAGGGACACTGTGAAGCCTGGATTACGACCAAATAGAAGTTTACCCAGCCAAGTTACTATGAAGCCCGGATTCGACCTGATACTAGTAAACCCAACAGTCAAAGGGAAGCCCGGATGCGACTGGATAACCACTTGATTTGTTCTGAAGCCTGGATTTCGACCAAATAAGAAGTAAGGTATTGTGAAGATTGGATTCGACCAGATAGCAGTACCTGACACCATGAAACATGGATTCAACCAGATAATGGTATAACACGTAGTGAAGCCTGGATTACGACCAGATAGCGGTACAAGGCACTGTGAAGCTTGGATTCCGACCAAATAGCAGTTTACATGGACAGTTACTAAGAAGCCCGGAGTCGGCCGGATATTAGTGTGCCCTAAATTCAAGTTGAAGCCTAGATGCGACCGGATAACCACTTGATTTGTTCTGAAGCCTGGATGTCGACCAGATAAGAAGTGAGAAATTGCAAAGCCTGGATTACGACCGCATACAAGTTTAATCTAATCTCCCCAGTAAGTCACTGTAAAGCCTGGATCACGACCAGATAGAAGTCGATCTTATCACTATGAAGCCTGGGTTACGACCAGATAGTAGTTCACTCTCACCTCTTCAATAGAGATGATTCCTCAGTAGAATAACAGACGACCGAAGCTCCTAAAATTCGACAGAGATGATTCCCCAGTAGAATAACGGACGACCGAAGCTCCTAAAGTTCTATTTCTCCTAAGACAAAGAACAACATTCCCCAGCAGAATCTCCCCCAACAACAGGTATACAATCTCTCTCTAAGGAATCTCTTACGCGATCGACACTCCTTCGGATGGCATCGTTAAGCCCATCTCCCATCATCAATCTCCAAATGGCATCTGTAAGCCCATTCCCGACATCACAAGGCTGATACCACTTCATGCGAGTGCAAATTTATAGGCACTCTAGTGTTCAATTATCTTCCACCTTCGAATCACGAAAGGCCCGAACACCAATCTATATCCTCATATTTAAGAAGATTGAACAGGGGCAACTGTTGTACCCCAAAATTTGCCCTCCCATATTTCTCAAAACATTTCAAGAAAGATTCACAAGTCCAACCCGGCGTGTCATATTCAGGTGTTCTTTCGCCAGGATATCTCTGATAACGTATTCTCAAATTCAGGTTCGGCTCAAGATTCAATTCTTTAAAGAAGGTATCCGAATGTGTGAGTTTTCTCGAAGAAATATGGTGAAAAAGTGTGCTGAAAGTGCAGTATTTACGCGCTAAAAAATTCATAACTTGAAGATCGTGGCTTGTTTTGAACCCGTTCCGGTGTCCAAAATTCCGTCTTGACGTCATCTATGTTTTCATCTCTCACGGCTGGAAGCCAATTTTAATCAGAAGGTCTTCAAAAATGTGGATTTATCAAGTATTTTCGTACAGAAAATTTGTGACAAAAGTTTATTTGCGTCATGTTCAGAAAATCATAACTTGGTTGATTTTCATCGTATCGAGCTGGTTCCGGCGCCAAAATTTCACAAATTAAGTTGGCTAAGTTTTCACAGAAGGTATTGAGTTCGAACGGTATCCAAAAGGTCTGTGTTTTTTGCTCAGAGGACGCGTGACGCGCCGAAAATCCTGAATGCTGAATATTATTTCATTTGGGCCGAAACTTCGAAAATTCATAACTCGGTCAATTTTTATCGGATTGGGCTCATATTTTTACACAAGGTCACTGACTCATAGATATATAACTTTTATTCAAAATTCGAGACCGGATTATGCTCCGATCAATACCATTTTTTTATTAAAGAACGTGTCAGAGTCGACACTAGAGCCCAAAATAAGTTTGTCTGAGCTGAAACTTCAAAAATTCATAATTATTCACCGTTTATCCGATTGAGCCAATTTTCGGACAAGAGTTAGTTTCCCATGTCGACTATATTTTGTTTTCACATTTCAACTTCAAAAATTGCACTTAAGCCCCTGCGATTTAGCCTGGAACATGACGAACTCAAGTGAATATTGGAGGCCCAGTTTCACATTCAAAGCCCATTTTTTTTACTCTAATTTCCATTATATAATCTCATTCTTTTCACACAAACAGGGGAGGAAAAAAAAACCCTTGCCACAACGCTGTCAGAATATCAAATTCTTTCAAGAATCCTAAAACCTTGAAATCCTTATTACAAATCCCTCTCTCACTACAAACAAGCCATCCTGGTTACAAACCAACATCTCACTACAAACAAGCCATCCCGGTTACAAACCAACATCTCACTACTTCTCCAGTAAGGGTAAGGTTGGCTTGATCTCCATGATCAAAAGGCATAAAAGCATTCATATCACTACTTCTCCAAGGGTAAGGCTGATTTGATCTCCATGATCAAAAGGGTATAATCATTCATACATGCCATATTGGGCATAAACATTAAATTTCTTCATATATTGACTTTATTTGTATTTTATGATATATAGTAATTTATTTAATGTGTTCATGAGATTCAACATTGTAGATTTAAGATAGGATCCCATCCCGGTTCATTAAGGAACGTTGAGGCCAAAACACAAATGGCCAAAACAGAACAGTTTACACGTGACACCAATACATGGCGAGACAGACATCCTGAGAAGGTTAAGGAACGTTGAGGCCAGAACACAAATGGCCAAAAGCCAAAACACAAATGGCCAAAACAAAACAGTTTACACATGACGCCAACAGCTGTTTCACCCCTCCAATCAGGCCCGTATACTCCTAAACTCTCTCTCTATTTTTATTATTTTCCTTTAATTAATTAATTTTTATTCCTTTTATTAATCACTAACCAATTAATCTTTTTTCTTAATAAAATCAAAAAACAAAAAAAATATATTTTATTTATTAAAATTAAATTCAGCACTTTATTTTTGTAAATAAATATTAATTCAATTAATTTAGTTTAATTAGGAAATAACTTTAATATTTTTGCAATAATTAAAATTAATTTAGATAATTTGGTTTTTATTAGCTTTGATTAATTTATTTTATTTCTTTAAATACTCAAAAATCCAAAAATATTTTAATTAATTTATTAGTTTATTAATTTAATTATTAACTTAGATCTAACTTCTTTTTAATCCAAAAATAACAAAAAATGTTTCCTTAATAATAAAAAGGGTCAAAACCCTAAAAAAGGCGCCGTTTCAATTTCTCGCACGCGATTCATTTGATCCAATATTGTAATTGCTTCTAGTTTGTAATAGCTTTTAATTAGGACTTTATTTATTTATCGCTTTCTTTTACTTTCCGCAATTTAAATTAAAGGGTTTGTTTTTGGCGATGTAAATACCCGACGCCTTGTAATAGCTTAGATTTAATTTCTCGCAATTTAATTTCCGCACAATATTAACTGTTAGATGTTTGATAACTAGGCAATGCATGACAAGATCAATCTTTAACCTAAAATCAATATAGCTCACCCATGACATGTACAGATAAAATTAACCGAACTAACACACTCGCACATTCCACTCTTAGGATACACTTCACTTGGTTGCCTTCGAATGTGGTCATTGAGTATAGGAAGTTTTAGAGGTCGCCCTCTTGTCCAAAGATCATAGTTGCCTCGAAACGGTTGCCTCGGAAAAATGATCTAAGACATTAGGGTTACCACTAAGGTGTCCTAACGTTGCTTTAGTGACCACACGTCCCTTAATCGAATTGACCCGAAAACTCTGACGACGACGCTACCTACTCCTCAATAGTGGGATAGCATTGTCTAAAGGACATTAGCACAGTTTAATTCCCTTTTCGAGTAGGTAGATGGTTCTTAAGTACTTGCTCCTTTTAAAACAAAACAAAAACTTTTCGCACTTACACTCCTTTCAAAACAAACACTTCTTTCAAACCCACAAACACAAAGAAAAGAAAATTTTGAAAACACTATGAGCAAGTACCTAAGAGCCTGTGGATAACCACGGATAGAAAGGGTGCTAACACCTTCCCTTTCTATAATCTACCTCCCGAATCCGAGAAATATCTCAAAAAGGAATTTTTCTGTGCTTTTGTCCTTTCCTTGTTGGATAAAATAAAAGACGGTGGCGACTCTTGCTTACCGTGACATTTTGCAAAAACAAACGCAAATGCGAACCAGCATTCCAAAAAACAGTCAATTCTCATTCCCACCGATCACATATGCATTGCATATCATGCATCATATTGCACATATTTTTTGCATTTGTTATGCATATCCATGTGTCTTACCCAGCTTCTTTGCTTCATTCAGCAAGCTGACTCATCACTACAACACTCTGGCTAATTTCAAAAAGAAGATGGACAACTTAGAACAGGAGAATCGCGAGTTGCGCGAAGAAGTTTCTGCTTTGAAGGTTGGCTTGGCCAACTTGACTACTCTGATGAAAGCTCTGGTGGTTGCTCAAAATCAGCCATCGAGTGTTTAACCTCAGCCAACAAGGGAAAGTACTGAAGTTCTGACTGTTCCTGTATCCGTTACTCCGGCTGTTGTTCAAAACCGTATGCCTCAGGGTTATCCATGGGGAATTCCAGAGAATTTTGCACCTGAAGGTTTCAATCTGGGTCCTCAAGATGCTCCAGTGGTTCCAAATGTTATTACTCTTGCACCTCATGTGGTGCATACTGTTCCTGCTGCACCTCATTCGGTGAATTTGGTTCCGTTTGTTAATGAAGATGTGTGTCGTCCTTTCCCTCCGCCGAGTGAAGACTTGGGTCTTTATGACAGAATGGATGATTTCCAAGAGCAGTTTGATAGAATGCAAAGAGAGATGAAGGCTCTTAGGGGAAAAGAGTTGTTCGGGCAGAATGTGAATGAGTTGTGTTTGGTCCCGAATGGTAAAGTGCCTGCTAAGTTCAAGGTCCCGGAATTTGAGAAGTACAAGGGCAACACTTGCCCTCGTGCTCATTTGGTGATGTATGTGATAAGGATGTCTACCCATACTGATGATAAGCGTCTGCTGATTCATTTTTTCCAGGATAGTCTGACCGGTGCTGCGTTGAAATGGTACATGAGTTTGGACAGCGTCAACATCCATACTTTTAATGATTTGGGAGAAGCATTCATTAAACAATACAAGTACAATATGGACATGGCGCCCGACTGTGACCAGCTTAGGGCCATCGTTCAGAAAGACAGAGAATCATTCAAAGAGTATGCGCAAAGATGGCGCGAAGTAGCTGCACAAGTGATTCCGCCCATGGAAGAGAAAGAAATGACCATGATTTTTCTAAAGACGCTAGGAGCTTTCTACTACGAAAGAATGGTAGCAAGTTCCCCAAGTGATTTTACAGAGATGGTAGGAATGGGTGTCCGCCTAGAAGAGGCAGTAAGAGAAGGTCGTTTGACAAAGGGTGAAGGATCTGGAGGTGTGAAGAAGCCATCTTACGGGTTTACAAAGAAGAAAGAGGGGGATACAAATGCTGTTATGCAAGAGAGAAAGGTAAACGCTCCTAGAAGGAATTATCAGCATCATCAGCAAGTCGCCTCAGTTACTCCTGTTATGAATGCCGCTCCAACTACCGTTGCTTATCAGAGACCATCCCAGCAGGGGAATCAAGGGTATAATCAAAGAAGGGAGAACTATGATCCTATTCCCATGAGCTATGCAGAGCTATTACCAGCATTGGTTCAGAAGAAGTTGGTCCAGACACGACCACCTCCCACTGTACCATCACCATTTCCGTGGTATTACAAAGCAGACCAGACGTGTGCCTTTCATCAGGGAGCACCAGGGCATAGTGTTGAGAATTGTTATCCTTTAAGGACTGAAGTGCAAAGGTTGTTAAAGTCTGGAATTTTATCTTTCAAAGACGTGGGACCTAATGTGAAAGACAATCCTCTACCCAAGCATGGGGGAGTGAATGCTGTGAATATGGTGGCCGGTTGTCCAGGTGATTTCGAATTTTTGACATTAATCTGGTTAGAGTGGATTTGGTGAAGATGCACGCAGATCTCTGCAAATTCAGTTATTATACGCATGACCATACCGATTGTGCTGTTTGCAGTACAGATATACAGGGTTGTAAGAAGATAAATGTTGATTTGCAGGAGATGATGTATGATGGTTTAATCCATATAATCAGGCCTAGGGCAGAATATGAAGAGGAAGTGAATATGGTTTCTGGATGTCCGGGTGAATTCAAAATTTTTGATGTGGATCATTTGAATGAGGATCTAGTGCAGTAACATGCTACCTTCTACCATACTGCTGGTCAGGTGGAACACCAATATGGATCTTGCATAATTTGTTGTCGAAATCCCTGAGGATGTTCTGTTGTGAGAGAAGGTGTTCAATTGCTGTTAGACAATGGAACCATCAAGATCACAGGTCAGAGAGATGATTATCATGAGATTGATATGGTTGAAGTCTGTTTGATGTAAGAGTCAGAGGAAGAGTATGCCTCCGCAGATGAGTATTTCTCTTCAGACGAAGATTTGTTTGCCGGAAATGAATTTTTGATGGCTGATTGTATTGAGGAAGGGGTGAATGTCACTGTACCTTGTTTTGGTGCACCCACTCATCTTGAGGTGGAGTACCATAGCAAACCATCTGTTGCCCCATTGGTAATTAGTCTGCCAGGTCCTGTTCCCTATGAATCAGATAAGGCTGTGCCTTACAAATACAACGCTACGATCTTAGAAGATGGGGTGGAGATTCCTATCCAGCCGATGCCAGATGTTGGAAATATAGATGATGATAGCAGAGTGACTCGTAGTGGTCGTGTATTTGCGCCGGTCATTCGAAGAGATGTTGTTGCTGGAAAGAAGATTGTTGAGAATGATAAGCCTAAGAAGTCTGCAGGAGGGACTAGTGGAGCTACATTAGAGAAAGAAGTGGATGATATCTTGAAGATAATTAAGATGAGCGATTACAGAAGTGTAGATCAGCTATTGCAGACTCCTTCAAAGATATCTATTCTAGCCTTATTGATGAATTCCTCTGCTCATAGAGAATCGCTGATGAGATTACTAGACCAAGCTTTTGTAGAGAATGACATGCCATTAGATCAATTCAGCAGCGTAATTGGAAACATTACGTAAGGAAAAATTTGAGCTTCTGTGATGATGAGTTACCAGATGAAGGGAGGAATCACAACCTGGCCCTCCACATATCTATGAACTGTAAGAATGATTCGTTGTCCAATGTGCTAATTAATAATGGATCCGCACTGAATGTCATACCGAGAAGTACCCTCTTGAAGTTAAAGTATCAAGGAACATCTATGCGCCTGAGTGGCATCATTGTGAAGGCTTTTGATGGGTCGAGGAAATCTGTCATCGGTGAAGTGGACCTGCCCATCCATATAGGACCACATTTGTTCTTGATAACCTTCCAGGTTATGGATATTATTCCCGCATATAGTTGTTTGCTTGGACGACCATGGATACACGAAGCAGGGGCTGTCACTTCAACTCTGCATCAGAAGCTAAAATTTGAGCGTGAAGGGAAGGTAGTGATCATAAATGGGGAGCATGCGTTGTTGATATCCCATCTATCCTATTTCAGTATTGTAGAAGCCGATGAGGCTGCTATTGGAACCCGGTTCCAAGCCCTATCCATTGACAATATAAGGAGGAATGAGAATTTTGTAGTTTCCCTGAAGGACGCGCAGCAGGTTGTGCGCAATGGTCATAATGCAATTTGGGGACGACTGGTGGATCCACCCGTGAACAAGAACAAAACTGGTTTGGGTTTTTCTTCGAAGAATGGCAAAGGAGAAAGTTTGAAGTCAAAGTCTCCTGTGAACAGTTATCATGATGTTTTCCGCAGCGGAGGCTACCTCCATCCAATTGGTTCTAGAATCAATGTTGTTGAAGAAGATGAAGCAGAGCAGGAAGTACCGAATTTTGTGACGCATGGAGTCCGAGTTCAGAACTGGGTCACCATTGATGTTCCTTCTTGCATACATATTTCAAAGTAATTTGTTTTGTTAATCTGTTTCTTTCTTTGAAAAGCCTTCACTCTGCCCAAGGTGAAAGTATTGTATGGGCTTATCTGTTTGCTTTGATTTTTAAGATCATTAATAAAAGTTGTCTTTGCTTCCAAAAATATGTCTTTATTTTCTGCTTTTTCTTGGGAAATGGTAATCAAATAAAAAACCCTTTCAAAATAAATGATAACTGAAAATTAATCTGCATGATCACTTGTTATATGTGTCAGTTTCTAAAAGCAATCATAAATCATATGTGCAGATTAATTAAAAAAACCCGTTGAATACAATGACCCTGCAACCTCTCCCAACTTTGAATGTCCTGTGTTTGGGGCTGAAGAAGAAGATTATGATGAGATTCCAGAAGAGGTCTCACGGTTGCTTGAGCACGAGGATAATACCATTCAGCCATATAAGGAGCCTTTGGAAGTTATTAATTTGGGTTTAGAAGAAGATCCGAAAGAGATTAAGATTGGAGCATCGTTGCATCTTGATGTGAAGAGCGTGTTGATTGAGCTGTTGAAAGAGTATGTGGATATTTTTGCTTGGTCTTATCAAGACATGCCTGGTCTAGATACAAACATTGTTGAGCATCATTTTCAATTGAAGCCAGAGTGTCTGCCAGTTAAACAAAAGTTGAGAAGAACCCACCCAGATATGGCAGTAAAGATCAAAGAGGAGGTCCTAAAGTAGATTAATGCTGGTTTTCTTGTGACGTCAGTGTATCCTCAATGGATTTCCAATATTGTCCCAGTACCGAAAAAAGACGGAAAAGTCTGCATGTGCGTAGATTACAGAGATCTAAATAAAGCTAGTCCAAAAGATGATTTTCCATTGCCTCACATTGATATGTTAGTGGATAGCACAGAAAAATTCAAAGTATTCTCGTTCATGGACGAATTTTCCGTGTATAATCAAATAAGAATGGCTCTAGAGGACATGGAAAAAACAACGTTTATCACACCCAGGGGAACATTCTGTTACAGAGTGATGCCCTTCGGGTTGAAGAACGCTGGTGCAACGTACCAGAGGGCTATGACAACCATATTCCATGATCTGATGCACAAGGAAATTGAAGTATATGTTGATGATATGATTGCCAAATCCCAAACTGAAGAAGGGCATATAAAAGATTTGTTGAAGTTGTTTCAGCGTTTGAGGAAGTTTCGTCTCCGCTTGAATCCAAATAAATGCACCTTCGGAGTTAGATCAGGGAAATTGTTGGGTTTTATTGTTAGCCAGAAAGGAATTGAAGTTGATCCTGATAAAGTTAGAGCAATTCAAGAAATGCCATCACCAAGAACTGAAAAGCAAGTCAGGGGTTTCCTCGAGCGTTTGAATTATATTTCAAGATTCATTTCCCACATGACTGCAAAGTGTGAACCGATCTTTAAGTTGTTAAAGAAAGATCAATGTTGTGTATGGACGGATGACTGCCAAAGGGCATTTGAGAGTATTAAAGAGTATCTGCGTGAACCTCCTATCTTGCTCCCTCCTATAGAAGGAAGACCGCTGATTATGTATCTAACGGTGTTAGATAAATCCATGGGTTGTATTCTGGGACAACAGGATGAAACGGGAAAGAAAGAGTTCGCCATTTATTATCTCAGCAAAAAGTTCACTGATTGTGAGTTGCGGTATTCCACGCTATAAAAGACATGTTGTGCTTTGGCCTGGGCGACAAAGCGTTTGCGGCAGTATATGTTGAATCATACAACTTGGTTGATCTCCAAAATGGATCCAATCAAGTATATTTTTGAGAAGCCTGCTCTTACGGGGAGAATTGCCCACTGGCAGATGTTGTTGTCTGAATATGATATTGAGTACCGCACTCAAAAAGCTATTAAAAGTAGTGTGTTGGCAGATTACCTTGCTCACCAACCGGTGGAAGATCATCAGTCTGCAGAATTTGAATTCCCTGATGAGGATGTGATGTTCTTGAAAGTGAAAGATTGTGATGAACCATTTCCTGAGGAAGGCCCTGACCCTGAATCTCATTGGAGTATGATTTTTGATGGAGCGGTGAATTCTTATGGTAAAGGAATTGGTGTTGTGATTGTCACTCCTCATGGATCTCAATTCCTTTTACTGCGAGGCTAACATTTGATTGCACTAATAATATGGCAGAATATGAGGCTTGCATCATGGGTCTTGAGGAAGCTATTGATCTCAGAATCAAAATTCTAGATGTGTATGGTGATTCAGCTTTGGTAATAAATCAGATTAAAGGAGAATAGGATACTCGTCACCCTGGCTTGATCCCTTACAAAGATTATGCTAGAAGATTGCTACCCTTCTTCAATAAAGTTAAATTCCATCACATCCCTAGAGATGAAAATCAAATGGCGGATGCTCTGGCAACTATGGCTTCCATGTATCAAGTAAATTCTTGGAATGATATACCCCGTATTATAGTTCGACGGCTGGATAGGCCCGCTCATGTGTTTGCGACAGAGGAGGTAGCAGATGAAAAACCTTGGTATTATGATATCAAGCATTTTCTTCAGACTCAGGAATACCCGATTGGTGCATCGAGGAAAGATAGAAAGACATTGAGAAGATTGGCAGGAAGTTTCTTCCTCAGTGAAAATGTGCTATACAAGAGAAATTATGACATGGTCTTGTCAGATGCGTGGATAGACACGAAGCAGACATGTTGATGCATGAGATTCATGAAGGTTCATTTGACACTCATGCTAATGGACATTCGATGGCTAAAAAGATGCTAAGGGCAGGTTACTATTGGTTGACAATGGAATCTGATTGTTACAAATTTGCAAAGAAGTGCCATAAATTCCAGATTTATGCAGACAAGATCTATGTGCCTCCGATACTTCTCAATGTAATTTCCTCCCCATGGCCTTTCTCTATGTGGGGTATTGACATGATCGGGATGATAGAACCCAAAGCTTTGAATGGACACTGTTTCATCTTGGTAGCAATTGACTACTTTACCAAATGGGTAGAGGCTGCTTCTTATGCCAATGTTACCAAACAGGTGGTTATGCGTTTCATAAAAAACAATCTGATATGCCGATATGGTGTGCCGAGTAGAATCATCACTGACAATGACTCAAATTTGAACAACAAAATGATGACAGAACTGTGTGAAGAATTCATGATTGTCCATCACAATTAGTCTCCATACAGGCCAAAGATGAATGGGGCTGTTGAGGCTGCTAATAAGAATATCAAAAGAGAATTATCCAGAAAATGGTTATTACTTATAAGGATTGGCGTGAAATGCTCCCTTTTTCTTTGCATGGATATCGAACATATGTCCGCACTTCAACAGGAGCAACCCCGTTCTCCCTGGTATATGGAATGGAAGCTGTACTCCCTGTTGAGGTAGAGATTCCCTCGTTGCGTGTGATAATGGAAGCCAAGTTGACAGAGGCTGAATGGGTCCAGAACAGGTTTGACCAATTGAATTTGATTGAAGAGAAGAGAATGACAGCTTTGTGTCATGGGCAGTTATATCAGAAAAGAATGAAGAAAGCATTTGATAAAAAGGTTAAACCTCGTGAATTCAGAGAAGGCGACCTCGTGCTCAGGAAGATCATGTCTTTTAACACTGATTCTAGGGGCAAGTGGACTCCCAATTTTGAAGGCCCGTATGTTGTCAAGAAAGCCTTCTCTGGTGGTGCATTAATTCTTGAAACTATGGATGGCGAGGAGTTCCCACGTCCCATGAATGCTGACGCAGTCAAGAAATACTTCGCCTAAAGAAATAAAAGAATAGCTCGCTAAGTCGAAAACCTGAAAGGGCGGCTTAGGCAAAAAGGAGCGTCTCGGTAGGCTGAAAACCCGAAAGGGCGGTCTAGGCAAAAATTAGAGACATAAATAGAATAAATTTCCCACTAAGTTGAAAACCCGCAAGGGAAGCTTAGGCAAAAGTTAGGGATTTTTCTTGGCAAGTAACTACGTCAGACAAGACTTGATCGTTGAAGCAACAATCTTCTCGGATCCTTACCATACTTCAACAAAAGCTGCTGCTCAGGACTTCAAAAGTTGTTAGGGGAATGGTGGTCATTGTATCTCAATGTATCTTTTCCATTATATATTACCATTTCCCAAACTTTGTAATCATCCATGAAGTCTCTCCATTCGCAGACTACCATTCTATTAATAAAATTCGAGCTTTTACCCAATTCTTTGTGTTCTTATTTTTATTTAGCTTGCAAAGACTTCATTTATTACTGATAATAACTTTCAAAGAAAAAAGATTTAAAAAAAACAAAATTGACTTTTCAAAAATAAAGACATCTTTACAATTCAATTTACTTTGGGATTTGTGATGAAACAATGACAACAAAAATGGCGATCCCTGGAATGAACAAACTCCGGTTGTTTTAAGAATATTTACTTCCTTCGTGAAGGTTTTTCTCAGGTCATCTTGTTGGTATATGCGCAATCTTTGTGTGTTTCTCAGATAATTAAAGACGATACCAGTTGGCGTAAGGTACAGTATTAGGTTTGTGATCCCATGATCCTCGGCCAAGTCTTGGTTCGCTTTTGATTTTGGGTTTGCATGGTCAGAAGCCTCTGTCCCAGATTCCCCAGCAAAGTTTTTCCTCATATGATGAAAGGTTTTATTCCCTTGGTGTGCTAAGATATCGCTCTTTTTGCAGTATTGATATTAGTGTTGACTTCTTGATTTCCCAGGAAGACTACACCAGGGCATCTTTTGTTGGAATGGGTTTGGTTGATATGAAGACTCAATCCAGTATTTTCCAGTGAAGGCCTTGTTTATTTTATAGAAGTCCTTTTTCCCCAGTGAAGAACGTATCTTGGTTTCCCCTCGATGATGTGGTGTCGACCTCCCCAATAAAGTCAACATGAAGTCCCCGGTAGATGTCTCGATGATGAAGTATTGTCTCCCTTAGTGAAGTCCGTATGTTTTTCTTCCTTCAAAGTGGGCCTGATTTCCCCAGTGAATGTTTTGACAATTTGGTTTCCATTTGCCTTATTCATAATCAGTATCGAAATCCCCAGTAGGAGTACGGACTGTGAAACATTTGTTTTCCCCATGGAAGTCTGTGTGTTATTCCCTGGGAAGGTTATCCCAGAGCATCTCTTGTTGGAATAAGTAATCATGATGAAAAGTTTTCAATCTTCAATTTTTTTTCTTCTCCAAGGAAGTGGATTTGAATTCCTCAGTGAGGTTTGGTTGTCTCGGCGTCAGTCTGCTTTATTTGAGACTAGTTTTGCAATCTTCAGTAGGCACGTTGTTTTTGGAAAACTGGTTTCTCTGATGAAAATGGAAGAAATATGTTCTATCCCAGTATCTGTTTGATTTAGCTACATCCGGATTATGTTTCTCCTCACTGAAGTTAGGACAGACAATAGGTTTGGTTTCCGCAGTTGCTTTTACCTTTCTTGGATTGATCTTTTTGGTTGAAGTTTAGACCAATGTTGTTAGTGCCTGAAGCAGTTTTGTTCGATTATGTATCCTTTTACCAGCATATGCACGATATCACTCATACATTCATACATGCATCATGCATTGTTACAAATCATTTTTTATTGACATTGTGTTCAAACCTTCCTGCAGCACTCCTTGCTTAGTTGGATTTGGTTTTCCCTCTTGAGTTTATCTCTCAAAGGATGTATCTTCTTTGGCCGTCTTGCTCCAATTTGTTTCTAATTGGATTCGTGGTTGCATGACAATATTATTTACTCTGGATTTCTGAGGACTTTGAGCTTTGATTTGTGCATTTATTTTGCACGAGAATACTTTATCTCTTCAGCAGGAATAATGTGGCATTTCCCCAGGAAGTCATATCTCATTTCCCCAGGAAGTCATATCTAATTTCCCCAGGAAGTCATATCTATTTCCCCAGGAAGCCACATTTCTATCCCCAGAAAGTCGTTTCTTTTTGCAATCCTCCATAATAACAAGCAACATGTATCTTTGTTTGAGCAACTCGTGCTTCCCTGTACAAGTCGACTTAACTTTTTTTGCTATTTCCTCTATGAGTGGTTAGCTTGCAGTCCGTCGTCAGTTTACCCCAGTGGATGGCAAGACTTTCAAATTCACAGAAATTGCTCGTTGAGAAATCTTTGCAAGTGGAAGTCTCTTTATTTGAGACATCTTACATATTACCCTTTCCAGGCGGAATTCCTTGGTTAAGGAAGAAGTTGAGACCCGTTCTAGGTGAAACACCAGAAGTTTGGGGAACATATGATATTTTCAAAATCTACCTTCAGTGAACGTTGGTAGTGCATCGGCAGTGAACGTCGGTGTTTCTTATCTTTTTGCTATCATCAGTGAACGGTGGTGGTTCCTCGTCAGTGAACGGCGATGGTATGATATTTTCAAAATCTACCTTCAATGAACGTTGGTAGTGCATCAGCAGTGAACGTCGGTGTTTCTTATCTTTTTGCTATCATCAGTGAACGGTGGTGGTTCCTCGTCAGTGAACGGCGATGGTATGATATTTTAAAAATCTACCTTCAGTGAACGTTGGTAGTGTATCGTCAGTGAATGTCAGTGTTTCTTATCTTTTTGCTATCATCAGTGAACGGTGGTGGTTCCTCGTTAGTGAACGGCGATGGTATGATATTTTCAAAATCTACCTTCAGTGAATGTTGGTAGTGCATCAGCAGTGAACGTCGGTGTTTCTTATCTTTTTGCTATCATCAGTGAACGGTGGTGGTTCCTCGTCAGTGAACGGCGATGGTATGATATTTTCAAAATCTACCTTCAGTGAACGTTGGTAGTGCATCGGTAGTGAACGTCGGTGTTTCTTATCTTTTTGCTATCATCAGTGAACGGTGATAGTTCCTCGTTAGTGAACGGCGATGGCATGATATATTTTCTCTTCTACCTTCAACTATTGAGTTGGTAGTTTACCGTCATCTGTGAGTCGGTATATCTTCTTCTCTCTACCTTCAGTGAACGTTGGTAGACATCGGCAGTGAACGTCGATGCTTGTTATCCTCCTCTCTGGTTCTATTCTTTTGGTCCACCAGTGATTTATTTTCCTGGTGGGTTGCTCCTTTGTTTCTTCATTTTTGTGGCATCCCCAGTGTTACTTTGCGTCTCTTTTGTTCTGTTCATATGCATCCATAATCATAAGCATTGCATGGCATCTTAGAGACAAAAATAGGGCTTGTTTTATATTTAAGTATCTTCAATCGCATCGACACGAAGATTTGTAACCTTCGTATCTCCGGATAGAAGACAGTTAAATAAGGGCAGCTGTTGTACCCCAATTTTTGCCCATAAGATTCCTCTATCATATCATATCAACTCGATCATAACAAGATCACATTAGGGTTGGTTCTTCCCCTTTTTTCCTATCTTTAATTTTTCTCTTGAGGAATCTCCAAGCACCTTGGTTGTGTATTTTGTATATGTGTTGTTGACTAACTTCTAATCAAAATACAAAAAATATTTGTCTTTGTCTTTGTATATTTTTTTTTGTAGGTACCAAGTCGAAGCATCTGACAAATAAGGATTTCTGGTATTATTTTCCTAAAATCTCTATTTGCAAAGAAAAAGAATTAAAAATTTTCATTTTTTTCACTGATGCAATCAATTGCTCTTAAAGTGCAATCGATTGCACATAGTGTATTTTGCGCCATTTTTTGAAAAAAATACACTGTGCAATCGATTTACACTGTAGTGCAATCGATTGCACAACGTGAAAATTAAAAAAAATCAGCATTTTAAACTTGCCAAATTTTGGCTCCAATTTTCCTTCACTTTTGAAAGATGTATCATTAATTCAAATTTTAGTGCCAATCTTTCATTTTTAAAAAGAATTATCATTAATTCAAATTTTGGCTCTAATATTTGAAAGAATTATCATTAATTCAAATTTTGGCTATAATTTTTGAAAGAGTTATCATTAATTCAAATTTTAGTTCCAAGAATCAATTACCAAATTACCACTAATCCCAATCCTAAACTCTATAAATAGAGCCCTCATTTCATTTAAATTTCAAGCTTTTAATAGCCAAATCCACCTTGCTAAAAAATCTCTCAATTCTCTCCATCTACTAAATTCACTCAAAGCTCCATTTTCAAAAAGTTAGTAAGCTTTGCATTGAAGCTTACTAATCTTTGAGCTAAACCTTCATCCAAACACTTTTTCTCCATCAATTCTCTACATCCAAGCTTGGTCAATTGATTCTTGTGGTTGAATTGAAGCAAATTCTTGAAGTTGTTTTGATAATTCTCTAGATCTACCTTTGGTAAGTTGGATAATTCATCTTTCACAATGTGATATCTTGGTGATCTTTGGGATTGATTCTTTGAGCATTATTTTGTGATTTCAATGGTGTTATTTTCTCATAATTTGATGGAATTTTCGTGCTCAAGTGGATCCATGATCATAAGGTGTTTGATGGAAAGTTTGAACAAGAAATTGCCCTTTTAAAATGTTGTTTTTGCTACTGTAACTGTGTGCAATCGATTTGCACCGTAGTGCAATCGATTGCACAGAAGCAATTTTGCACAATTTTTAGAAAACTGTACTGTGTAAATCGATTTACACAATAGTGCAATCAATTTACACAGGGACAAAATGCACTTTTTTGCCTTGTTTTGGGGCAGCTTTGATCCAAAATGCTTTTTCTACTCACTCCTTTTGATTTTTGGTTTGGATTGCAATTTTAAATGTCCAATTTGTCTTTAAACTCAATGGACTTTGTGATGTAGATGAAGTTGGATAAATATTCATCAATTCAAATCTACCTAAGAGTGAATTATTTAATTCATTTTTGGTGCTTTGGATTAATGATATGTTTAGTGCTTTAATCCATCTAAAGGAGTGGTTGAATTTAAAGATGAAAGAATTTTGAAATGGTGATCCAAATTAGCTTATCATTTCCCTCCCTCTTCATCTTATCCATTTCTTTTTTTAATTGTGCTACATGTTAAGGGATGGTGATCTCTATATCATTTATCCAAACATGAAGTACATAGATTGTTATTGACCGGCCTCAAAATAGGTGTGAATTCTACATAAGTCCACTTACGATTGCTTAACATAGCGCTAAATTTTGTCCCGATTCGAATAAATGATCATTCGTGGCCCAAACTTATGATTGCAAGCACAAGTATGTTAATTTGATCTCTTTGATCCAATAACCTTGAGATTCATTGTGTGGAGGCTTGGGTTCTACTAATCCTCTAATGGATCTACAACACCTTTGGTCAACGCAGATCACTTAAACATCGTTGATCATTACATGTTGCCTTGTGAGAATTCCAAAATGGATGATATACTTGACAAAAATCAAATGCAACTTGTTGTGTGGAGGATTTGGTTCTACCAATCCTCTAATGAGTTCCAAATGCAAGTTTCAAGATGGTCATCCAACTAACTACTAATTACTAACAATTAACTTTACTTTACGCTTTTATTTTCATGCTTTATGTACCATTTACTTTTAGCATTTTACATTTCATGCTATTTTCATCTTTTGCTCACTTGAGCATTTACTTTTATGTCATTTTTATTTTGCTCACTTGAGCTTTTCTTTCTTTTTAAAGACACCTAATAATCAACATGAACCATAAAAATCATTAATGATACTTGGACTACATGGTTACTATCCTTTGCATTATGGAGTGATGGACTTCTTGGACTTAGGATTAGAGACCTTGGCCTATCTTGGAGACTTTGTGACTTTATTTGATATTTTGTCTGGAGTTCTTGAGGTTTACCTCAAGACATTGGGTTGTTTGTTTGTTTTGTGTGCAGGTTATTGAGATTACGATCTTTGTTTGTAATCTGGAATTCACCCGTATACAGCCGTTACTCTGCCCAATTTTTGCGAAGACTTAAAACACTTGAAGTTTGGTTATTTCAAGAGGTCTAGTACCTTTGCTTGCTTGGTGTCAATACGAATAATGGGAATTCTATATTGACTCATAATGTCAAGTATTGGCTTCTTGTTGGTTAGATGGTTCTTATCCCTAGCTTTTACCTTATGCTTTAGGATAGCCTCTTCTTCTCCTCCCATCTTCTTTAATTTCAAAAATCTTCTCCCTCCTTAAAAAAAACTCTTCTTGTTTTGAAACTTGAAACATTTTCATAATAAACTTGGACTTAGGTCCATGCATCTTCGAAACATTTTCATAAATAAATTTCAATCAATTTAATAATACCTTGACCTTTTTTTGTGAGAAGACTAAAAGTCAATCAATCTCATTTCAAACCATTTTGCCACTTTGGCTTTTATCTTTAAACTTTTCTCAAAAGATTAGACTCTTGTCAATCCTTGTAGTGATGCAAACAACTATACTTCTACAATATGTAGTGAAGTGAGATATTTTCCACTTGGGTGTTGAGTGAGGCATTGTTGATTTTAAAATCCAAGCCATATCCTCCACTTTGAGATGATGCAAATTCTCCTTTCTCGTGATTGTGGGTAGTAAGTATGTTTTTCACACGGACAATTGCGATGATGTCTTATCTCATAAAATCAACCAACACACTTGTGTTTGAAATTTTTAAAAGGGGAACTACGTGTACCATGATCCCCTATTGCACGAAAGGTGGTACGTAGGCACTAAAGGTTCGCAACCGCGACGGGTGCAAAAATCATAAAAATATTTCTTTTCTCACCTCCACCATCCATTTTATATACAACATATTTTTATAGCCAAAATATACAGATTTTCAAAGAGGTTCCTGTGGAGTACCGTAGATGTTTAGGGTGCTAATACCTTCCCTTTGCATAACCAACCCCCTTAGTTTGAATCTTTCCCCCTCTTTTTTGGTTATTCGCTC
Source organism: Vicia faba (assembly GCA_948472305.1). Classification (NCBI taxonomy): domain Eukaryota; kingdom Viridiplantae; phylum Streptophyta; class Magnoliopsida; order Fabales; family Fabaceae; genus Vicia; species Vicia faba. The sequence goes on along the minus strand of OX451741.1, from coordinate 814,860,194 downwards.
TTTTCCCATTCCTTTGGAAACAATAAAGCGCGGTGGCGATTTTTATTTTGATTTGTATAAAGTCTAGTCAATCCAATGGCTTAGTCTTGCACATTTCTACCGCTACAACTACTATGAGATTGATACTGAAGAGGTAGCAGACAAACCTTGGTTCCACGAAGTGAAAAGGTATCTTGAGGCTCAAGAATATCCTTAGGGGCATCTGTCAATGATAAGAAGTTTCTGAGAAGGTTCTCCGCAAAGTTCTTCCTCAGTAATGGAATCCTCTACAAGCGTAATCTTGAATCTACTTTACTTCAGTGCATAAACAAAAGTGAAGCAGAGAGGACTATTTCATATTTACACAAAGGTACCTTTGGCATCCACTCTAGTGGAAACACCATGGATAAAAAGATCATGCGGGCAGGATACTTTTAGTCCACCATGGAAGCAGACTGTTATTAGCATTCCCGAACTTGTCATAAATGCCAGATCTTCGCTGATAAAGTACATGTACCTCCGGTTCCTTTAAATATATTGACGGATCCTTGGCCCTTTGCAATGTGGGGCATTGACATGATCAGAGAGATTAGGCCTACCACCTCCAATGGGCATCGCTTCATCCTAGTGGCCATTGATTACTTCACGAAGTGGGTTGAGGCTGCCTCTTTTGCTACTATTACCAAGAATGTTGTGGCGTGGTTTATCAAGTATAACCTGATTTGTCGGTATGGTGTGACAGAGAGAATCATCACAGACAATGGTGTAAATCTCAACAATATAATGATCACCGAGCTCTATAAACAATTCAAGATCTAGCATCATACTTTTTCCCCTTACCGGCCAAAGATGAATGGCGTTGTGGAGGCTGCTAACAAGAACATTAAGATAATCATACAGAAGATGATTGTGACATACAAAAACTGGCATGAGATGTTTCCATTTTCTCTTCATGGTTACTGCACCTCAGCGCGTACATTAACAGGGGCAACACCTTATCCTCTGGTATATGGTATGGAGGTTGTCCTGCCAATTGAGGTCCAGATCCCTTCTTTAAGGATCATGAAGGATGCAAGTTTGAATGAAGACGATTGGATCCGGACTCGACTTGATCAACTGAATTTGATTGATGAGAAAAGGCTCACTGCTGTTGTGATCGGTGGATCTGGAACTGACTGTTTAACGCTGGTTCGCGAAATGTCGCGGAAGCAAGAGTCGCCACCGTCTTTTATTTTCTCCAAATGGAAAGGACAAAAGCACAGAAAAATTCCTTATAGAGATTGCTCTCGGTTCGGGAGGTAGATTATAGAAAGGGAAGGTGTTAGCACCCTTTCTATCCATGGTTATCCATGGGCTCTTAGATACTTGCTCATTGTGTTTTCAAAAATGGTTTGTTTGCTTTTCAACTGTGGGTTTTAAAAAGTTTCTTTGAAAATTCCAGTTCGACTCTTGTATCAATCCTCAAGAGTGTTTGAAAAATTGCTTTCGAAAGCTTTTTGAAAATGTGTTGGTGTGAAAAGTATTTTTGAATTTGTTTTGAAATTAGAGCAAGTATCTACGAGAACCTACCTACCCTAAGGAATTCGTCTGTGTAAATGTCCTTTAAAGTAGTGCCATCCCACCATTGAGAGGTAGGTAGCACCACCGTTGGAGGTGTTCGGGTCAATTCGAGGTTCGGGACATGGTGATCACCGGAGCAATAGGAAGACGCCTTAGAAGCTACCCTCATGCCAGGTTCCCGGATCATGAGGACTTACTAAGACATCCACTACTCGACGATCACCTTTCGAGGGGCAAGGCAACAGTGAGGCGTACCCTAGGGGTGGTGTGTGATTTGTGTGTCTGATTCAGTTATTTTTGTTTTTTGTCATGTTATTGGTGATCTAGCGCTTGTTTTTATTTTTGTCCATACATTCTTTCATGCCTTGATTAACAGTTAAAAAATACGAGAAATAAAAATTCTAAACTATTACAAACGGCGCGGGTCCACATCGCCAAAAATTTCTTGAACCCGATTTGACAGAAAAATAAAGAAAGTAAAAGCAAAGCAAGAAAATTAAAAGTGCGAAATTAATTACAAGGCCTTGGGAGAGATACACAAATATTAAAAGAAATAAGATAAATGCGCGAATTAAATGAGAATTAAAAACGAGGGCGTTGGACCCTTTTTAATTAAATTAAATTAAACGATTGAATTAATTAAAATTAAAAGGAAAAGAAATTGTCTTTTTGGTATTTTTTGGTATTTTGTGATTTTAATGAAAAAAGAATTAAATAAAATAAATGCTAACCCTAATTCTACAATTTTTATTTGTTAAGAAAATATATTAAAGTTTTAATCCTAAAATTAACCCTAATTATTTTATTGCAATTTTTAATAAAAATAAATAATATTTTACATTTAATTATTATGAATGAAAATAAAAAAGGATAAAACTAATTAAACCCTAATTCTATATTTTTTAAATTAATTAAGAAAAACATTACTATTAAACCTAATTTAACAACTAAATTTAATTAATGCAATTTATTTATAAAAATACTAAAATAAAATATTTATTATATTTTTCTTTTTTTTTTTATTTTTTATGTGTTTTTTATATTTATGAAAATGATGAATTAATTAAGAAAACAATAAATTAAAAAAAATAGAAATAATAAAGAATAATAAAAACTTGCAAACCTAGGGGGTCTCTGTCCCCAGAATGGAGGTGAAATTGTGGTAATTCTGGCCCATTAAGGTCCTGGCCTTGTTGACTTTATTGACCACGTGTAGCTTCGTTGACTTATGCCTATGGTGTTCTCCAGATTCTAGCCTTCTGATTGATCTTGAGATAGACGTGGCAAGCTTGATTTGGAGGATGCACGGTGTTCCTTGGTCACGAAATTACATACAAACGCGTTAGTAAAAATAACATGAAAGGGATGGGGGACCTGGGGCTCGAACCCAGGTCCTAGAGATTACCAGTTTTATGCCTTGCCAATCGTACTGAACGCGCTTCTTGTATATTAAATAACTGAAGAATAATATAATGAGAAAATAATGGTTAATGGAAAGTCAGCGCGCGAAATTTGAATGCTCCAATGGTGCCCTTCCACGCATCATCTTCTTCCTCGCTTATTTGTTTTCCTGAAAATATCAAAACATTGGCAACGGTTTTAACCCGTTCCCTAAGACACCATTACAAAAAATAACGATTAGGCCATGGATGCTCATAAATTGAGCGCGAGGGTGGCCTTGTGATCGTCCAATCATGCTGAATCCAGTTATGGTACTGTGGGGTTCTAATTTTTCCTGAACTGGGAAACCCCAATTCAAAGTTCTTCAAACCCTAAAAAACGATAATGGTAGATTCGCGTAGGGTGCATAAAAATTCAATCAAACATATGGGTTAGCTTCAGAATTGAATATTGAATATGAATCAAGCATCAAAAATTATTAAAAGTGCATGAATCGAGATGCAATATTATGAGATTTTTTCTGTACAGGGCGAGGTCGTGTTACCAATCTAGGGTGTTAGAACGATTGGTTTTGATTTGAAAACTCTCCTTGAAGCTTCAGGAAGCTAATGAGATGAAAATCTTGCCTTGAATCGCCCTAGGACTAGGTTTTCAGAATTCACTTTTCAAGCAAAAATTTCAAGTTCTTTGGATGCTTTTCTGCGCAACTTAGTGGTTCTTTCCATTAGGTTTTCATTCTATGCTTATGTATGAATAAATTAGGTCAACAAACTTGATCAAAATCTTTTGCATTCATGGTTTTTGAGATTTGATTTTCAAGCATTACTTTTTCAATCTTTTTCATGCACTTTTTGTACAAATCATATCCAATCAATTCCAATTCTTCCATATCTGATCATGCACGAATTATTGAGTATATTTCATGCACAAAAAGATTTTATTTCAATGGTTTTATATTTTTCATGTATTTTATTTAGTTAAATGAATTATTAATAATAAAAAATCCAAATAAATAAATAAAAATAGAGAAAAACTTCCCTTTGGGCCAAATGGTCGTGTGCATGCTTGGGATAATGAATTGTGGAAGAAAAATGGGCCCATTAGCAATTTTAGGTCATTTGAATCAATGTTGACTTTTCAAAATATCCAAACATTTCCCAACTTCCACAAGGCATAACTTGCTCAATTTTTAAGCTTTGCTCATGTTCTTGGACATTTTGGAAAGTTCTTTTAGTCCTCTAACCAATGTATTTGGTCTCATGTCATTTTGATTTACCAATCTCAAGTTATGGCCTTTGACTTAAAGTCCCTTTTTGTTGACTTTTGAAAATGACCTATAATGTTGAAATTGATAACTTTTTGTGAGAGCATTTCTTGGACTTGAAGTATGAAGATGAGTTGTAGGAAATGTCTTTCTCTGCAAAATGAGCTTTGGATAGAATTTTTCTGATAATCCATGTGAAAGTTATGCCCTGGTCAATTTACAGTTGACTTTTTCAGCTGTCCAAATAAGGAAACTTTTGCATCTTGATGATTTTTGAGCCAAGCTTTGAGAGTCATGATCAAGAATTGATCAAATGATGTTTGTGGCTTCAAAATGAGATGTTGACCAAAAATTTGAACTTTTGACTGCCAAATGACCATTTTGCCCCTACAGTTGACTGTAGTGCAATTAGGGTTTTTGACTGTGCAATTTTGTGCTGAAAGTCTTGAAACTTGATATGAGGATGCTTGACCATATTTATAGGCATATGAGACTTGATTGGGCCCTTTGAAACTTCATTTTCTTGATCAGAACCAAAACCCTAATTTTGACTGCTTAGGAGGCTCTTACACTGTGCAACCCTTGGAGAATTTTGCAGCTTGACTTGGCAAATCCTTGAAGAATATGGGAGGGCAAATTTTGGGGTACAACAGTTGCCCCTGTTCAATCTTCTTAGACCTGAGGATGCAGATTGGCTGACGTGCCTTTCATAATCCGAGGGTAGAAGATGATTGAACACTAGAGTGCCTAGAAATTTGCGCTCACATAGTAGCAGTGTGATGGAAATGGGCTTATAGATGCCATTTAGAGATTGATGAATAGGATGATGGGCTTATAGATTCCATCTGGATGTTGATCGCGTAAGAGATTCCTTAGCGAGAACCTGCATACCTGCAAAAGAAAAAAATGAGTACCTGACATGTTGCAGGAGCTGTTTTTTTTCAGATGCTTTGTGTGGATGTGTCCTGACTGGTTACAGGAGCTGAGTCTGGAGCTTCAAAATATGATGACTGAACCAGGGGTGGTTACTGCCTCAGCAGGAGCGGTGAGAGAACCTTGGATGACTTTAACTTCAACAGCAATCGTTGAGAAAATCTTGGGATTACCACCTCCGCAGGATCGGGAAGAGAACCATAGGCAATTATAATCTCAAAAGCAAACATTGAGAAAAACCTGGAGTGGAATTATCGTCTCCGCAGGATCGGGAAGAGAACCATAGGAAATTATAATCTCAAAAGCAAACATTGAGAAAAACCTGGAATGGAATTATCATCTCCGCAGCATCGTGGAGAGAACCATAGGAAATTATAATCTCAATAACATTCATTGAGAAAAACCTGGAATGGAATTATCATCTCCGCAGGATCGGGGAGAGAACCATAGGAAATTATAATCTCAATAACATTCATCGAGACAAACCTGGAATGGAATTATCATCTCTGCAGGATCGGGGAGAGAACCATAGGAAATTATAATCTCAATAACATTCATCGAGAAAAACCTGGAATGGAATTATCATCTCCGCAGCATTGGGGAGAGAACCATAGGAAATTATAATCTCAATAACATTCATTGAGAAAAACCTGGAATGGAATTATCATCTCTGCAGGATCGGGGAGAGAACCATAGGAAATTATAATCTCAATAACATTCATCGAGAAAAACCTGGAATGGAATTATCATCTCTGCAACATTGGGGAGAGAACCATAGGAAATTATAATCTCAATAACATTCATTGAGAAAAACCTGGAATGGGATTATCATCTCCGCAGCATTGGGGAGAGAACCATAGGAAATTATAATCTCAATAACATTCATTAAGAAAAACCTGGAATGGAATTATCATCTCCGCAGGATCGGGGAGAGAACCATAGGAAATTATAATCTCAATAACATTCATCGAGAAAAACCTGGAATGGAATTATCATCTCCGCAGCATTGGGGAGAGAACCATAGGAAATTATAATCTCAATAACATTCATTGAGAAAAACCTGGAATGGAATTATCATCTCCGCAGCATTGGGGAGAGAACCATAGGAAATTATAATCTCAATAACATTCATTGAGAAAAACCTGGAATGGAATTATCATCTCCGCAGGATCGGGGAGAGAACCATAGGAAATTATAATCTCAATAACATTCATCGAGAAAAACCTGGAATGGAATTATCATCTCCGCAGCATTGGGGAGAGAACCATAGGAAATTATAATCTCAATAACATTCATTGAGAAAAACCTGGAATGGAATTATCATCTCCGCAGGATCGGGGAGAGAACCATAGGAAATTATAATCTGAATAACATTCATCGAGAAAAACCTGGAATGGAATTATCATCTCCGCAGCATTGGGGAGAGAACCATAGGAAATTATAATCTCAATAACATTCATTGAGAAAAACCTGGAATGGAATTATCATCTCCGCAGCATTGGGAAGAGAACCATAGGAAATTATAATCTCAATAACATTCATCGAGAAAAACCTGGAATGGAATTATCATCTCCGCAGCATTGGGGAGAGAACCATAGGAAATTATAATCTCAATAACATTCATCGAGAAAAACCTGGAATGGAATTATCATCTCCGCAGCATTGGGGAGAGAACCATAGGAAATTATAATCTCAATAACATTCATTGAGAAAAACCTGGAATGGAATTATCATCTCCGCAGGATCGGGGAGAGAACCATAGGAAATTATAATCTCAATAACATTCATCGAGAAAAACCTGGAATGGAATTATCATCTCCGCAGCATTGGGGAGAGAACCATAGGAAATTATAATCTCAATAACATTCATTGAGAAAAACCTGGAATGGAATTATCATCTCCGCAGCATTGGGGAGAGAACCATAGGAAATTATAATCTCAATAACATTCATTGAGAAAAACCTGGAATGGAATTATCATCTCCGCAGGATCGGGGAGAGAACCATAGGAAATTATAATCTCAATAACATTCATCGAGAAAAACCTGGAATGGAATTATCATCTCCGCAGCATTGGGGAGAGAACCATAGGAAATTATAATCTCAATAACATTCATTGAGAAAAACCTGGAATGGAATTATCATCTCCGCAGGATCGGGGAGAGAACCATAGGAAATTATAATCTCAATAACATTCATCGAGAAAAACCTGGAATGGAATTATCATCTCCGCAGCATTGGGGAGAGAACCATAGGAAATTATAATCTCAATAACATTCATTGAGAAAAACCTGGAATGGAATTATCATCTCCGCAGAATTGGGGAGAGAACCATAGGAAATTATAATCTCAATAACATTCATCGAGAAAAACTTGGAATGGAATTATCATCTCCGCAGCATTGGGGAGAGAACCATAGGAAATTATAATCTCAATAACATTCATTGAGAAAAACCTGGAATGGAATTATCATCTCCGCAGGATCGGGGAGAGAACCATAGGAAATTATAATCTCAATAACATTCATCGAGAAAAACCTGGAATGGAATTATCATCTCCGCAGCATTGGGGAGAGAACCATAGGAAATTATAATCTCAATAACATTCATTGAGAAAAACCTGGAATGGAATTATCATCTCCGCAGCATTGGGGAGAGAACCATAGGAAATTATAATCTCAATAACATTCATTGAGAAAAACCTGGAATGGAATTATCATCTCCGCAGGATCGGGGAGAGAACCATAGGAAAGTATAATCTCAATAACATTCATCGAGAAAAACCTGGAATGGAATTATCATCTCCGCAGCATTGGGGAGAGAACCATAGGAAATTATAATCTCAATAACATTCATTGAGAAAAACCTTTGATAACTTCTACTGAGTCTTCATCAGAAAAATCTGTTTGGGGTCGATTTAGCTGGACTAGAGAAGGCCTTGGACTGGATAAGAAATCTTTGGAGTCGATTAACTGAACCGGTCTAGGTCTTGAAATATGATTGAGAATTTAACTGAATCTTTCCTGAAAGGTAAAGGTCAGTCATATGCAATGCATGATATGGATCAAGCGATGATGTTCTCAACATGAATGAGATTTGTAAGATATGAGGCGTATATGCATGCTATAATGATGTATGTGATGTTTAGGAATGTATGTTTTCGTCTAGGAAAGTAAATCCTTGACGGGTGCCGGGAAGTCATATCCTGGGCTAATGTTGGAGAATAGATTTTGCTTCTGCTGGGGGTGATAGCTTGCAAGAATACCGGTAGGAGAAGATAACTCCGTTGGGGAATAAACTTGGGGAATGGAATAACTCTGCGGGGGGAAAAATACCATGACGATCTTGCTGGGGAGCAATACTCTATGGGGAGAGAGAGACTTTGTTGAGTGTTGATAATAACTTGCTGGGGATTCCCTTGCTGTATTGGAAGTGTTGATAGACTTCGCTGGGGATAAGAATACTTCGTCGAGGACGACCTTTCCGTGGCTTTTGGCTGAGGATAACCCAGTTATATCCTGTTAAGGAAATAACTCTTTAAATAAAGACGGATGACGCGTTCGCGCTCTGCGAGGATAAGCTTCCAGAATCTACTGGGGATAAGCTTACTGCTTGGGGAGATGAATTCCAACTTTCCTGGGGAAACTGGATTGGATTCTCCTGGGGAAGTTTTGAACTGCAGGGAAGTGATTCCTTTGAATGTCTGATATACCGCCGGGGAACAATCTTTAGACCAAGACTGCCGGGGATGCTTGTTAAGAATATATATATTGCTGCTGGGGAATGTTGAGATCTGCTGGAGGATACTCAACTTCCTTAAGGCCTGATAATATAACTTGGAGAGAGTGTACTGATTGCTTACTCTCTGGGGAATTAGGATATCTGGTTATGTTCTTTAGATGAACCTACCTTGGTACCTTGGAGGATGGAACAATTAGATTGCTTAGACAACTCTTTATTGCCCCTGTTTCTAACGTTACCTGTAATTAATCCTTTGTTTCGTATGCAAATATTCATGAGTTAGCAAATTATTGTCAATGCATATATCACAATTTGAACCTTGGACGTTCTTCGCAAAACAAAACAAAAAATAAAAACAATTGGCACTTTTAACTGAAAGGTATATTTGTATTGATTTTTGAATGGCCTGAAAATCGGCGTTTTGTGTACAAGAGGCTGACGTCCTAGTAAGAGAACGCCGCCGAGCAGAAGAGTTTATACAAGTTTTGTACAAAAGAAAATAAAACAGCTGTGTGAAATGGATGATCCCACTGGGTTTCAACTCTGCTATTGCCTTTATAACTCCGAGCGTCTCATCACTTGATGACCTAAACGAAGAATGAAGCTGACTGATCGATGCCGTCTGAACTTGGTGTAGATACCGGATTCTGGATGCAAAGTGATCCAATGAGACATAGTATTACGCTTTATCCCTAATTTTTGCCTGGACCGCCCTTTCGGGTTTTCAGTCCACCGGGATACCCATTTTTGCCCAAGCCGCCTTTTCAGGTTTTCGACTTGCCGGGTGTACAGATTTTTTTCATTTCATCCCTTCATTTTGCCCGAACCCTTTTGGTTCGACGGGAAGCCCTAATTTTTGCATAGGCATGTCAGCCTAGCGGGTCTTTTTCATGCGTAGTATCTTTTTACTATGTCTGCATTGGCGGGGTGAGGAAGGTCGTCACCATCCATGTTGGTTAGAATCATGGCTCCTCCTGAGAACACATGTTTAACCACAAATGGCCCTTCGTACGTAGGGGTCCATTTTCCCCTTGGATCACTCTGAGGAAGGATGATTCGCTTGATTACCAGATCCCCAACTTGATACTCCCGTGGTCTGACCTTTTTGTTAAATGCCCTGATCATCCGTTTCTGATACGTCTGACCATGACAGATAGCAGCAAGTCTCTTTTCATCAATGAGGTTGAGTTGATCAAGTCGTGTCTGGATCCAATGATCTTCATTCAGATTTGCATCCTTCATTATCCGGAGAGAGGGTATTTGCACTTCGATTGGTAAGACTGCCTCCATACCATAGACCAAAGAGAAAGGAGTTGCCCCGGTTGACGTCCTAGCTGAGGTACGGTACCCATGTAGAGCAAACGGTAACATCTCGTGCCAATCCTTATAAGTCACTGTCATCTTCTGCACGATTTTCTTGATGTTCTTATTTGCTGCTTCTACAGCCCCATTCATCTTCGGTCTGTAAGGAGAAGAATTGTGGTGCTGTATCTTGAATTGCTCGCAGAGCTCAGCGATCATCTTGTTATTCAGATTGGTACCGTTGTCTGTAATAATTCTCTCAGGGACGCCATATCGACAGATCAGATTATGCCGAATGAACCGTGCCACAACAGTCTTGGTTACCGTAGCATAAGATGCTGCCTCGACCCACTTCGTGAAATAATCAATCGCTACCAGGATGAAGCGATGCCCATTAGATGCCGTAGGTTTAATCTCGCCGATCATGTATATGCCCCACATTGCAAACGGCCAAGGCGCAATCAGAACATTCAGGGGAACCGGAGGAACATGCACCTTGTCTGCATAAATCTGGCACTTATGGCATATCCTGGAATGTTGGTAGCAGTCAGCTTCCATTGTGGACCAGTAATACCCTGCCCGAAGGATCTTCTTTGCCATTGTATGTCCACTGGAATGTGTACCGAAGGTCCCTTCATGTAGCTCTTCCATGATCCTTTCTGCTTCAGTCTTATCCACACAACGCAGTAAGGTTGAATCATGGTATCGCTTGTACAAGATGCCGTTGCTAAGGAAGAACTTTTCCGCGAACCTTCTCAGGAACTTCTTATCGTTGACAGATGCACCTTCAGGGTATTCCTGAGCTTCCAGATATCTCTTCACCTCATGGTACCAAGGCTTCTCAGTCACCAATTCAGTCTCGAGATTGCAACAGTATGCCGGTTCGTCCAGTTTCCAGATGATGATCCGGGGAGCCTCATTATCCCATTTAACCTTGAACATAGAAGACATTGTAGCTAATGCGTCCGCCAACTGATTCTCTTCTCTCGGGAAATGTTCAAAGGTTATCTTTGTGAAGTGGGGGATCAAAGTCAACACACATTCTCTATAAGGAATAAGGTTCGGATGTTTCGTATCCCACTCTCCTTTGATCTGATTGATCACAAGAGCGGAATCTCCGAAGACACTCAGAAACTTAATCCTTAGGTCGATCGCAGCTTGAAGACCCATGATGCACGCCTCGTACTCCGCCATGTTGTTGGTACAATTGAAACACAGCCGGGCAGTGAGTGGAGTATGAGTGCCTTGAGGTGATATGATTATGGCGCCGATACCATTACCCAAAGCATTGGAGGCTCCGTCAAAGTGCATAGACCATCGGGATCCTGGTTCAGGTCCTTCATCCGGTCCAGGTACTTCACAATCAGTCACAATCATGATGCTTTCATCCGGAAACTCGAAGTTCATTGACTGATAGTCATCTACGGCCTGATGTGCCAAGTGGTCTGCCAATACACTTCCCTTGATGGCTTTCTGGGTTGTGTACTGAATGTCGTATTCCGTCAAGATCATTTGCCATCTTGCAATTCTCCCAGACAGAGCAGGCTTTTCGAATATGTATTTTATAGGATCCATCTTTGAGATCAACAAGGTAGTGTGAGTCAGCATATACTGTCTCAGCCGGCGAGCAGCCCATACCAAAGCGCAGCAAGTTTTCTCAAGCAGTGAGTATCGGGTCTCACAGTCGGTAAACTTTTTGCTAAGGTAATAAATGGCATGCTCTTTTCGGCCAGACTCGTCATGCTGCCCCAGCACACACCCCATTGAGTTGTCAAGCACTGTTAGATATAGTATCAGAGGTCTCCCTTCAACCGGTGGCATAAGGATGGGTGGTTCTTGGAGATACTCTTTGATTCTGTCAAAAGCAGCCTGACATTCATTGTTCCAACGTACTACCTGATCTTTCTTCAGCAGCTTGAAGATTGGTTCACAGGTAGCAGTCAGATGTGAGATGAATCGAGCAATGTAATTCAGGCGTCCTAGAAAGCCTCTGACCTCTTTCTCTGTCCTGGGAACTGGCATCTCTTGAATAGCTTTGACCTTAGCAGGGTCCACTTGAATTCCCTTATCACTGACCACGAAGCCTAACAACTTTCCAGATCTTACCCCGAAGGTGCACTTGTTCGGGTTCAACCTCAGCTTGTATAGTTTCAATCGGTCAAACAACTTCTGCAGATGATCTAGGTGCTCTTCCTCAGTCTGGGACCTTGCGATCATGTCGTCAACATACACTTCTATCTCATGATGGATCATGTCATGAAATAAAGCAACCATGGCACGTTGGTAGGTTGCCCCAGCGTTCTTTAATCCAAAAGGCATGACCTTGTAACAGAAGGTGCCCCACTGAGTAACGAATGTAGTCTTTTCCATGTCTTCAGGTGCCATCTTGATCAGATTGTAACCTGAAAAGCCATCCATGAAAGAGTATACCTTGTGTTGAGCTGTATTATCAACAAGGACATCAATGTGAGGTAGGGGGAAGTCATCTTTGGGGCTGGCCCTGTTCAGATCCCTGTAGTCGACACACATTCTGACCTTACCGTCCTTCTTTGGTACTGGCACCACATTAGCAACCCACTGAGGGTAAGAAGTCACTGCAAGAAACCCAGCGTCAAACTGTTTCATAACCTCGGCCTTGATCTTCTCAGACATCTCTGGACGCATACGACAGACCTTTTGCTTAACTGGAGGGCAGTCTTCCTTAGTAGGTAAGTGATGGACCACAATATCGGTATCCAACCCGGGCATGTCTTCGTAGGACCAAGCAAATATCTCCATATAATCATGCAGCATCTAAGTCAACCGTTGCTTCACGCTGAGCTCTAGGTTAGCACCAATCTTTACCTCTTTCCTGTCTGCCTCAGTACCCAGGTTTATTGTTTCCACTGGCTCTTCATGGGGTTGAATTGCCCTCTCTTCCTAAAGCAACAGTCTCGCAAGCTCGCCAGGCACTTCGCAATCATCTTCACCTTCGTCTTCGGCTAAGTTGATCGGATTTTCGAAGTCATAATTGGCAGTAGCAGAGTCGTTATCAGTGAGATCCAGAGTGGATTGAAACCTGTATGAGTGAGTGTGTGTGTAAATACAGCTGTTTTTTGAAATATATGTATAAAGGAAAAAAGACAGAAAAGGAGCATAAGATTTGCAATACGAGAAAACGTCCAAGATTTTCATTCATGATATATGAAATGACAATTTATATGCCCTCACAAATGAAACCACGGTGCCTCGGGTAAGACACCGGGCCGTATAGTTCAATTTATTGTTTATTACAAATAGCAAAAACACAGGAATTCATTACTTAGTAACAAGAGAAACAGGTAGATTGTCCTTTGCACTCCAATTGTTAAGTCCACTGTCGGTTGCCGGGTAGATCCAGCTATCAAACTCAGCTTCATCCACTTCCTCTTCGCCCCCAATAGCATTTACTCCATGAGCAGGCAGGGGAGCTGTCACTACATTAGGCTTCTCAGATGCCTCAAACTGTACCTCCTTGGCGTCAATAAGGTCTTGTAGTTTGCTCCTTAAGGCCCAACAGTCGTCAGTGGAGTGCCCCGGGCTATCAGAATTGTAAGCACAACGAGCATTCGGGTTGTACTTAGGAGATGTAGTATTGGGGAACTTCGGAGCCTCTCTGACAATCACTAAGTTGGTTGAGAGCAACTATGGTAAGATCTGCGACAGGGTCATACTCAACCGGGTGAACTCTCTTCGGGGTCTTTAAGCCCTTTGAGGATTGGTCGGCCGAGGATCGGCAGCAGGCTTGGCAATCGTTACCGCACTGACAGATTGGCGGCGCTCAAATCTTTTTGATCTCCGGGAGCCATATACAGCACTAGCCTCCTTTTTGAAGGGTTTCTTCTCAGAACTAGACGATGCACCCTTCGGAATCTTTCCAGACTTCAACCCAGCCTCAATTCTCTCTCCAGTCAGAATCAGATCAGTGAACCCTGCAGACGAATTCCCGATAAGATGGTTGAAAAATGGCCCAGATAGGGTCCCCAAGAACATGTCTACCAACTCTCGATCAGTCAACGGAGGCTGCACCCTGCCAGCCAGGTCTCTCCACTTCTGAGCGTACTCCTTAAAACCTTCACTTGAACCTAACGACATACCCTAGAGTTGGGTACGTGTAGGGGCAAGGTCGGCATTATATTGATACTGCTTATAGAAAGCAGTAGCCAACTCCTCCCAGTTACGAACCTTGGTCCCATCCAGCTGATAGAACCATTCGAGATGAGTCCCTGAAAGACTCTCCTGGAAGAAGTGGATCCACAAATTCTTATCCGCGGAGTACGGTTGAATCTTCCGAACATAGGACCTGAGATGTAGCTTGGGACAAGACGCCCCGTCATATTTAGTGAAGGATGGTGCTTTGAACTTCCGAGGAATAATCACACCAGTAGACAAACCCAGATCTCCAAAATCCAGCCCAGGTACCTGTTGTATCTCCATAGCATTCAGTCTATCCTCCAGCTGCTTGTAACGGTCTTCTGCAGGAGGATATTGTTCTTCATCAAAATCAGTCTCGTTGTCGGAGACTACCGGACTAGGACCCTTTTCTGCCTGAGGAGTACTCTTGCCAACAGAAGAACCAGCCTCTTCATGCTGCAGAGTATTGCCGAACCTTTGGCCCGAGTTAAACAGAACAGTTCTTCTCTTCTTCTTCTTCTCCTTCTTCAGGAGCAGAGCCTTCAACTCTTCTTGGCCTTGAGCCAAACCCTTGATTAATTCCTGAAACTGCGCATTCTGCGCCTGAAGAGCTTTGATGGATGTCTCAGTTGATGACGAGTCAGGATTCATGATGCTGAAATAAACAGCGAAGAACTGTAAGCAACCTGAAAAGAGGAAAACCTGCTATGCACATGATGAATGATATGTGTTTATGCAATGCATTCAAGGGTTCGAAAGTTCAAATTTGTTGTAGACAAAAAGGAACACACGTTATTATTAAGGAAACAATTGTTTAGTACATCAAAGCCTCATGGGCAAAATAATACAAAAGCAAATCAATCCCAAAATACACTACGCATCCTCTTTGGAGCTATGTAAGTGTTGAGATTCCTCTCCTCATGCAACAGGCAGGTGAGTTCCAAGACCTTCTTTTCACTGGCATGTAGACTAGTCTCAAGAGAATTCTGTTCTTCCTTAAGCTGGATCCAACTCTTCTGCATCTCTTCCCAGGATGTGGGCATATCAGGGTGCTGAATAGTGTAGGACACTTCTCCTTCCAAGACTGGCTCTTTGATCACAGGGAGCATATGAGGATAAGGCATTACTAACTTCTGGGAGCGGGCGCGTACCCACTTGAGATAAGGTTCCAACGGGATGGAGTTCCTATGCCCCAGTGTCTTGCTGTCTATCCTACTTGGCATCTTCTAGGCTCTGATAAATCTCTGGCGAAGTCCTTGTGCATCGTTGTCGAAGTCAAACACTATGTCAGGAATTAACATGTCATGGGGGCCATCCCTCCGAGCATAACCAAACTGTCTCCAAGCCAGGCAGGGGTTATAAGTAATAACTCCTCTGATTCCAAGTAAAGGAACATTAGGGTACTCCCCGCAACGATCAATGGTAGTGACATCTTCTCTGGACCTAGGGCACCAATGTATATCTGCATGTGTAAGAGTCATCAACCGTTGTGACCATCTCAAACCCCGCTCATTCTTCAAGACTGATTGTGGAAGGTGCGAAATAAACCACCTTCCCAGGAGAGGAGTGCAACACATAAGGACACCTCTTTTTCTCATGGTTCGAGTGTAACATGAGTGAAGGATGTCCCCCAGCAACGTAGGTATAGGATTCCTGGACATAAAGATCTGGACAGCACTGATATCAATAAGCTGATCTGGGTTAGGGAACAACACCAAACCATAGACAAGGAGGGCCATAACTTCTTCAAAAGCTTGCAAATCAAGGGAGTTCCAACATTCATGGGCCTTTTCAAACAGAAACCTGGCTAAGAACCCTTTGATACCACTTCTAACTTCCCAATGTCCCTTGAGGTCAGATGACTGTAGGTGCAAGGCTTTAGCAATCTCTTCAAGCTTAGGTTCCTTTTCTGTACCGTTGAAGGGTAGCTGATCAAGGATAGGGATCTTCAGGAGCCAGGAGAACTCCTCCAATGTAGGTACCAACTGATAGTCCAAGAAAGTGAAACAGTGATGCAGAGGGTCAAAGAATTGGAACAGGACCTTGATCATATCTTCCTCAATGTTGGTATTGACCAAGCTGATGAGACTTCCATGTCTTTCACTGAACGAAGAGTTCTCGGGAATCCTGGATATAAGTTCCTTAAGCTGAGGAGGGATCCTTACAAGACTGACTTGGATTGTCTTTCTACGAACAGTTTCCATGTCCTACAAAACAAGAACAAAGATGAAAATTCGAACCCCTGAAATGGTTAGTCAATGCATATGATGCTGGATGATGTCATGATGCTATGATTAAACACACCACAAATATTTACAAAGACAAACATATAAGGCACACAAGGCACATAATACAAGCCCTTAAGGTTTAAGGCCAGCATGGGGTCTGGGTAGTACCCTCTTGAAGTTGGTGGGTTCAACCTGTCCTATCAAAGTAACCGGGTTCTAAGGGTCCCAATATCACGGGATTGCTTTCATTGTTCATCGTTTCGATTTAGCCACTGAACTGGCGACTGAAATATTCCAGGAAAGCAACCCTCAATTGAGTGTAGTATCGAGTATCAACCAACCTCGGACTGCACCAAAGTCAGTTATCTCACTACCCTAAAGAGGCCAAGATGGTTCAATTAAGGTTCCTAAGGTCTGTTGATGCTTCACGACACCACGCGGAGGCCCCGTACTCTCCTTGACTGAACTCAAGGGTTACCGGTACACACCAAAGTGCCACATCAACGTAGCAGACTGTTTCAACCATGTCGGTATACCCCGCACAGTTCCCTCACAGCCTTGTTGCTACTTTCTACGAAGGTATCCCCCAGATCCGGGTTAGGATCTATAGAACTCCCAAGCAACCCACAATTTAAAGCACACAAGGAAAGCAATTGAAAACACAGTGATCTTAGTCCTAAGGTACACCTCACTTTAATTTTAAGTCTCCAGCAGAGTCGCCAGTTCTGTAATCGGTGGATCTGGAACTGACTGTTTAACGCTGGTTCGCGAAATGTCGCGGAAGCAAGAGTCGCCACCGTCTTTTATTTTCTCCAAATGGAAAGGACAAAAGCACAGAAAAATTCCTTATAGAGATTGCTCTCGGTTCGGGAGGTAGATTATAGAAAGGGAAGGTGTTAGCACCCTTTCTATCCATGGTTATCCATGGGCTCTTAGATACTTGCTCATTGTGTTTTCAAAAATGGTTTGTTTGCTTTTCAACTGTGGGTTTTAAAAAGTTTCTTTGAAAATTCCAGTTCGACTCTTGTATCGGTCCTCAAGAGTGTTTGAAAAATTGCTTTCGAAAGCTTTTTGAAAATGTGTTGGTGTGAAAAGTATTTTTGAATTTGTTTTGAAATTAGAGCAAGTATCTACGAGAACCTACCTACCCTAAGGAATTCGTCTGTGTAAATGTCCTTTAAAGTAGTGCCATCCCACCATTGAGAGGTAGGTAGCACCACCGTTGGAGGTGTTCGGGTCAATTCGAGGTTCGGGACATGGTGATCACCGGAGCAATAGGAAGACACCTTAGAAGCTACCCTCATGCCAGGTTCCTGGATCATGAGGACTTACTAAGACATCCTCTACTCGACGATCACCTTTCGAGGGGCAAGGCAACAGTGAGGCGTACCCTAGGGGTGGTGTGTGATTTGTGTGTCTGATTCAGTTATTTTTGTTTTTTGTCATGTTATTGGTGATCTAGCGCTTGTTTTTATTTTTGTCCATACATTCTTTCATGCCTTGATTAACAGTTAAAAAATACGAGAAATAAAAATTCTAAACTATTACAAACGGCGCGGGTCCACATCGCCAAAAATTTCTTGAACCCGATTTGACAGAAAAATAAAGAAAGTAAAAGCAAAGCAAGAAAATTAAAAGTGCGAAATTAATTACAAGGCCTTGGGAGAGATACACAAATATTAAAAGAAATAAGATAAATGCGCGAATTAAATGAGAATTAAAAACGAGGGCGTTGGACCCTTTTTAATTAAATTAAATTAAACGATTGAATTAATTAAAATTAAAAGGAAAAGAAATTGTCTTTTTGGTATTTTTTGGTATTTTGTGATTTTAATGAAAAAAGAATTAAATAAAATAAATGCTAACCCTAATTCTACAATTTTTATTTGTTAAGAAAATATATTAAAGTTTTAATCCTAAAATTAACCCTAATTATTTTATTGCAATTTTTAATAAAAATAAACAATATTTTACGTTTAATTATTATGAATGAAAATAAAAAAGGATAAAACTAATTAAACCCTAATTCTATATTTTTTAAATTAATTAAGAAAAACATTACTATTAAACCTAATTTAACAACTAAATTTAATTAATGCAATTTATTTATAAAAATACTAAAATAAAATATTTACTATATTTTTCTTTTTTTTGATTTTTTATGTGTTTTTTATATTTATGAAAATGATGAATTAATTAAGAAAACAATAAATTAAAAAAAAATAGAAATAATAAAGAATAATAAAAACTTGCAAACCTAGGGGGTATCTGTCCCCAGAATGGAGGTGAAATTGTGGTAATTCTGGCCCATTAAGGTCCTGGCCTTGTTGACTTTATTGACCACGTGTAGCTTCGTTGACTTATGCCTATGGTGTTCTCCAGATTCTAGCCTTCTGATTGATCTTGAGATAGACGTGGCAAGCTTGATTTGGAGGATGCACGGTGTTCCTTGGTCACGAAATTACATACAAACGCGTTAGTAAAAATAACATGAAAGGGATGGGGGACCTGGGGCTCGAACCCAGGTCCTAGAGATTACCAGTTTTATGCCTTGCCAATCGTACTGAACGCGCTTCTTGTATATTAAATAACTGAAGAATAATATAATGAGAAAATAATGGTTAATGGAAAGTCAGCGCGCGAAATTTGAATGCTCCAATGGTGCCCTTCCACGCATCATCTTCTTCCTCGCTTATTTGTTTTCCTGAAAATATCAAAACATTGGCAACGGTTTTAACCCGTTCCCTAAGACACCATTACAGAAAATAACGATTAGGCCATGGATGCTCATAAATTGAGCGCGAGGGTGGCCTTGTGATCGTCCAATCATGCTGAATCCAGTTATGGTACTGTGGGGTTCTAATTTTTCCTGAACTGGGAAACCCCAATTCAAAGTTCTTCAAACCCTAAAAAACGATAATGGTAGATTCGCGTAGGGTGCATAAAAATTCAATCAAACATATGGGTTAGCTTCAGAATTGAATATTGAATATGAATCAAGCATCAAAAATTATTAAAAGTGCATGAATCGAGATGCAAGATTATGAGATTTTTTCTGTACAGGGCGAGGTCGTGTTACCAATCTAGGGTGTTAGAACGATTGGTTTTGATTGGAAAACTCTCCTTGAAGCTTCAGGAAGCTAATGAGATGAAAATCTTGCCTTGAATCGCCCTAGGACTAGGTTTTCAGAATTCACTTTTCAAGCAAAAATTTCAAGTTCTTTGGATGCTTTTCTGCGCAGCTTAGTGGTTCTTTCCATTAGGTTTTCGTTCTATGCTTATGTATGAATAAATTAGGTCAACAAACTTGATCAAAATCTTTTGCATTCATGGTTTTTGAGATTTGATTTTCAAGCATTAGTTTTTCAATCTTTTTCATGCACTTTTTGTACAAATCATATCCAATCAATTCCAATTCTTCCATATCTGATCATGCACGAATTATTGAGTATATTTCATGCACAAAAAGATTTTATTTCATTGGTTTTATATTTTTCATGTATTTTATTTAGTTAAATGAATTATTAATAATAAAAAATCCAAATAAATAAATAAAAATAGAGAAAAACTTCCCTTTGGGCCAAATGGTCGTGTGCATGCTTGGGATAATGAATTGTGGAAGAAAAATGGGCCCATTAGCAATTTTAGGTCATTTGAATCAATGTTGACTTTTCAAAATATCCAAAAATTTCCCAACTTCCACAAGGCATAACTTGCTCAATTTTTAAGCTTTGCTCATGTTCTTGGACATTTTGGAAAGGTCTTTGAGTCCTCTAACCAATGTCTTTGGTATCATGTCATTTTGGTTTACCAATCTCACGTTATGGCCTTTGACTTAAAGTCCCTTTTTGTTGACTTTTGAAAATGACCTATAATGTTGAAATTGATAACTTTTTGTGAGAGCATTTCTTGGACTTGAAGTATGAAGATGAGTTGTAGGAAATGTCTTTCTCTTCAAAATGAGCTTTGGATGGAATTTTTCTGATAATCCATGTGAAAGTTATGCCCTGGTCAATTTACAGTTGACTTTTTCAACTGTCCAAATAAGGAAATTTTTGCATCTTGATGATTTTTGAGCCAAGCTTTGAGAGTCATGATCAAGCATTGATCAAATGATGTTTGTGGCTTCAAAATGAGATGTTGACCAAAAATTTGAACTTTTGACTGCCAAATGACCATTTTGCCCCTACAGTTTACTGTAGTGCAATTAGGGTTTTTGACTGTGCAATTTTGTGCTGAAAGTCTTGAAACTTGATATGAGGATGCTTGACCATATTTATAGGCATATGAGACTTGATTGGGCCCTTTGAAACTTCATTTTCTTGATCAGAACCAAAACCCTAA
The DNA here is from genome assembly GCA_948472305.1 of Vicia faba. Classification (NCBI taxonomy): domain Eukaryota; kingdom Viridiplantae; phylum Streptophyta; class Magnoliopsida; order Fabales; family Fabaceae; genus Vicia; species Vicia faba. The sequence continues at coordinate 814,839,292 of OX451741.1, read as the reverse complement.
TTTTGACTGCTTATGAGGCACTTACACTGTGCAACCCTTGGAGAATTTTGCAGCTTGACTTGGCAAATCCTTGAAGAATATGGGAGGGCAAATTTTGGGGTACAACAGCTGTCTGTCATGGTCAAATGTATCAAAAACGGATGATCAAGGCTTTCAAAAAAAAGGTCAGACGTCAAGTGTATCAAGTGGGTGATCTGGTAATCAAGTGCATCATACTACCACAAGGTGATCCCAGGGGAAAATGGAATCCCATGTACGAAGATCCATTTGTAATCGAATGCATATTTTACGGTCGAGCAATGATTCTAACCACCATGGATGGTGACGACCTTCCTCACCCTGTTAATGCGGACATAGTGAAAAGATACTATACGTAAACAAAGACCTGCTAGGTTGACTGGCCTAGGAAAAAAATAAGGGCATCCCGGCGAACCAAAAGGTTTTGGGAAAAAATTAGGGATAAAGACAAAAAATGTACACCCGAAAAGTCGAAAACCTGAAAAGGCGGCTTGGGCAAAAAAGAGTATCCCGGTGGACTGAAAACCCGAAAGGGTGGTCCAGGCAAAAGTTAGGGATTTGAAGCGTACAACTATGTCCCATTGGATCACCTTGCGACCAAACGTCAGTATCAACTACCAAGCTCAAACAGTACTGATCAATCCAATCAGCTTCAGACAAGTAGCTAAGTGATGAGACGCTCAAGGATATAGGGGCAATAGCAGAATTGAAACTCAATGGGATTATTACACTTAACTGTTTTCTCTTGTACACTATTTTGTATAGTTTTTATTTTCACGACGGTGTTCTCCTACTAGAACGTCAGTCTCTTTGTACAAAATGCCTGTTATAGGAAAACTTCAAAAATCAATACAAATCATTCCTTGAAAGTACAAAACTACTTGTTTTATTTTTATGTTTTGTTTTTCAAAAATGTGCAATGATTATTTTTGACATATGCATTTGAATATGGTTACTGTTCACAAATATTTGCATAAGAAACAGAAAGACAGTTGCTAATGACTTTAAGAAACGGGGCAAAGTCTAAAAAAACGTTTGCAGTCCCGACAATTACTCTTTTCAGCATGGTACAGGGGCAGGGACAGTTTGAGACAAAGTCACCATTATATGCGACCCCGTGACGTCTTTGTTCTGCAAAGAGAAGAAACAACTAAGTTATGATATCCTTCTTCCCCAAGCAGGAATTACCTCCTCCAGCAAAGTGTCTTCAGAGAGCTGAAGTCTATACTCCCCAACCGAGTTTTTATAATTTCAAACAGTTTATAAAATCTCCTCCCAGGTAGAGTTTATTTCTCCAACTGCAGAAGCTCATTCCCCAACAAAGTTTATTTATCTACATCGGCAAAATCTTCCAACAAAGCATCCTCCCTCCATAGAGTTATTCTCAAGCAAAGTCAATCCCTGGCAGAGTATTCTCAAATAGAAAGAGGAAATCCCCGGAAAATCATCTCCATCCATCATCCCCAGCAGAAACGAAGGATTCAGCATCCCAACGCTCTTCAACAGCAGTCCGGAATTTACTTTCCCAGACTGGAAAATATCGCAATAGCATCCCATGTTCATACATCGTGGCATGCGCATACACATCACATACAACATAATCTCATTTATTTTGAGAACATCACCACAATGCATTTCATACATCATGACATTTCATATGACTAACTCTTTGCCTTTTTCAGGGAAATGATAAAATCAAAAAACACCATTGGCTACTTATGTGACCTGGTAGTCTTCTCAAAAGCTACGTCTGATGAAGGGCTATTTTAGCAATTTCCTCAGAAAGATGCCCTCACAAGACCTTCTCTGGTTCAGTAAGATCGACACTAAGATCTCTCTGATTTCTATTCCAGTTGAAGATATTCCAAGACTTTTGTCTGGTTCAGTTGAATCGACCCTAAGATTCTTCTGATTTCCATTCCAGTCAAAGTTAATTAAAGACCTTCTCTGGTTCAGTCAGATCGACACTAAGATATCTCTGATTTCTATTCCAGTTGAAGATATTCCAAGACTTTTGTCTGGTTTAATTGAATCGACCCTAATATTCTTCTGATTTCCATTCCAGTCAAAGTTAATTAAAGACCTTCTCTGGTTCAATCAGATCGACACTAAGATCTCTCTGATTTCTATTCCAGTTGAAGATATTCCAAGACTTTTGTCTGGTTCAGTTGAATCGACCCTAAGATTCTTCTGATTTCCATTCCAGTCAAAGTTAATTAAAGACCTTCTCTGGTTCAGTCAGATCGACACTAAGATCTCTCTGATTTCTATTCCAGTTGAAGATATTCCAATACTTTTGTATGGTTCAGTTGAATCGATACTAAGATTCTTCTGATTTCCATTCCAGTAAAAGTTAATTCAAGATTTTTCTTTGGTTCAGTTAGATCGACACTAAGATCTCTCTGATTTCTATTCCAATTGAAGATGATCCAAGAATTTTTTCTGGTTCAGTTAAATCAACACTAAGATTTTTATGACTCTTATCCAGTCAAACTTAATTCAAGATTTTCCTCTGGTTCAGTCAGATCGACACTAAGATCTCTCTGATTTCTATTCCAGTTGAATATAATTCAAGACCTTTACTAGTTCAGTTAAATCGACACTAAGATTTTTCTGACTCTTATCCAGTCAAAGATAAATCAAGACCTTCGCTGGTTCAGTTTGAATCGACCATTGATTTGTTATTGATTCTTAACAGTTTAATCTCATTTTCCCAATAAGTCGATGTGATGCCTGGAATACGACCAGATAGCAGTCAACCTTATCATCCTCAGCAAGTCACTGTGAAGCCTAGATCCTGACCAGATAGCAGTTCACTTCCGTCTCTTCAGTCAAGAGATAACTCCCCAGTAGAGTAATGGACAATTGAAGCTCTTAAATTCTATTTCCCAAGACAGAGACTGAAATTTCCCAGCGGACTCCTCCTTGGACAGCAGGAACAGGGATCCCCACAAAGAGAATTCTTATGAAATCAGCATCGATTTTGGATGGCATCTTTAAGCCCATCTCCGATGACTCTCTATCATATTCCTTGGATGGCATCTTTAAGCCCATCTCCGACAGTCTTCTGTCATCTTTTCCAAATGGAATCTGTAAGCCCATTCCCGATATTATTCACCAGCAGTCTCACTTTGGGCGAGTGCAAATTTCTGGGCACTCTAGTGTTCAATCATCTTCCACCTTCAGATCACGAAATGGAGACAAGCCAATCTACATCTTCAGGTTTAAGAAGATTGAACAGGGGCAGCTGTTGTACCCTAAAATTTTCCATCCCATTTTTACACAAGATATACTCCTAGAGGTTCTCAATTGCTTAAGGTTGACTAAGGATTGACCAGACAATTCTCCTCCTAAGGCAATGAACCCGCAACTAGGGTCTCCATTTTAATCAAGATGGTTAAGCTCCAAGGATCCCAAATGTTCTCCATTGTCCTAATATGTCCTCAAGACCATCCATGCCAAAATTCATGCCTTGAACAACAAGTTTGCTCAGTTAATTGCTCAAGTATTGGAAAATCAACTATGTTAGGTCAAAAGTCAATTGTGGCCCATGTACAGTCAAACTTCAAGATTTTTGGTCAACATCAACATTTTGAAGTGATATACACAATTTGATCAAGGGTTGATCATGATTCCTCAAGAAATGCTCCTAACCCATAAAAAGTCAAAAGTGGCAAATTAGGGTTTTTATAGGAAAAGTCAACTGCACTTTGACCAAGCATAACTTTCTCATACTTTATCATAAATTTTCCAACCAAATATAATTTTGAAGAGAATCCAATTCCCTACAACTTCTCTTCAGCCATCAAGTTCAACAAAATGCACCATTTGAAAGATACAAGTTCATACATTACATGTCATTTTTAGAAAGTCAATAAAAGCCACTTTTTACCAAGACCTCTAAAATTAAGATAACATCTTCAAATGCAAAATTGATCAAAAGAGGGATTAAATTAGACATCATGGGATGTCCAAAAAGTCCAAGATCATCATCATGAGATAAAAATTGAGCAAATTATGGCTTTCCCAAGTTGGAAAATTTTAGGAATTTTCAAGAATGATGCATTGAGAAATTGGAAGTTTTAAGGCAAGGGTTTAATTTATTGGATTTCAAACATCTTCCTAAGATTATAGAGGACCCCTAAAACCATTTTTGTATAGTCTTGGTTTTATTTGCATTTTATATTAATTTTATTTAATTAAAAATCAAATAAATCAAAATTATTGCAAATTATATGGGCCATTATTGTTTGGGCTTGGTTTGATGCATGGAGAGGCCCCATATTTCGTGTGCAACAAGGCCAACTTTGTCTAGGTGTATTCAAATTTGAAAATGGACAAGATTCCTTGATTTTGGCCAAGGTTACAAATCATCACTCATGGCCTTAAAACACCATGTTTAAGGCTGTTTAAACTTTGCTTTCTTGTCTCCTCCCGTCTCATCTATAAATACCAAGCCATTTGCAAGCTTCAAGGACGCCTAGACAACCACAAAAAGTTACACAAAATTGCAAAAAAAGAAAAGTTGGTGAAATTCAAAAGCACGGTTCCAACTTTCCTCAATCCAAACAAAGGATCCCAATACACTCCTGGAGGTTCCCTGAAGTTATTCCAACCAATTCCAGGGCTTGTAGCTTCGTGAAACACCCTCCCCAAGTCACGGTTTGTACTTAATTTTTCGAAATCCATTTTCTTCCATTCATTCATTATTAATTCAATTTGCTTGCATATTTTGATTCGTGGTGATGCATAGAACGTTTTTGGATGTATAATTTGGAGTTTGAGTGCAGGTATGAGGACCCACCATTGTTAGGGTTTCGAGCTCCCAATTTGGGGAACCCTAGCTAGAGGTAAAATTGGTTGAAATTAAGGGCAGCGTCATGCTTAGGAGGGTGAGGCGAATTGGTCCATGACCTCACATTTAATTTAATGTAACTGATTATGTATTGTATAATTAGGATTTTTTATTTTCCGCACTTTACATTTTAGCCAGGTATAGTTGTAATTGTCCTGAAGCCCTGTAATAGATGTAGGACTTTATTTCTTGCTTTTACATTTCTTATATGCTTGTATATAATTATTAGTAATTTAGGCGTGCATTACAAGATAAAGTCAATTAATCGTTAGATCACTAACCTCAAGATAATATAACTGAAAAAACGCACTTCTCCCACTTGCATCCTTAGGGTATTCCTCACTTGGTTTCCTTCAGAAATGGTCATGTCCCTTGAACATAGGGATATCTTAGCAATGACCCTCAGGTTAAAAGTCATCATAAAAGATCATAGTCCCTTGCGTCCCTCGAGTTTCCTTTCGGTAAATGATATTGTCCCTCGATGTTGCCTATATGATGACCGTCCCTTCGAATGCTAAGATATCCTTACCTGTTTCCTTCAATGACCATAATGTACCTTTCGATAGTCCCTCAACATCCGACGATAGGGCTACCTACTCACTAATAGTAGGATAGCACTATCTAAAGGATAGGAGGAAAGGAACATCCTTTTTCGAGTAGGTAGATGACTCTTAAGTACTTGCTCAAACCTAAGTTTTCACACTTACACACTTTTCAAAAACTATTTTCAAAAACGCTTTATCACACTCCTTAGGACTGATACAAGAGTTACCATAAATCAAAAAAAAATCTTTCAAAACACACAAACACAAACAATTTTCAAAAATGAGCAAGTACCTAAGAGCCCGTGGAAAACCACGGATGGAAAGGGTGCTAACACCTTCCCTTTCCATAATCTACCCCCCATACTCAAAATCTCAAAAAAGGTATTTTTCTGTTCTTTTCAACCTTTCCTTTGTTGGATAAAAGAAAAGTCGGTGGCGACTCTTGCTTACCGCGATAATTGCGAACAAAAAACACAAAACCAATATTAAACAATCGATTCTGCCACCGTATCACAACTACCAACTCAATAGTTGAAGGTAGAAGATCAAAAAGATACCGACACATAGATGACAGTAAACTACCAACTTAATAGTTAAAGGTAGAAGATCAAAAAGATATCGGCTCATAGATGACGGTAAACTACCAACTGAATAGTTGAAGGTAGAAGATCAAAAAGGTACCGGATAATAGATGACAGTGAACTACCAACTCAATATTTGAAGGTAGAAGTAAAAGAATAACACCAACATTCACTGAAGGTGAACTACCAACGTTCACTGAAGGTAGAGAGAAAAGAATAACACCAACATTCACTGAAGGTAGAAAAAGTGTATTGATAATAACAAGTTTCCCCAAAATTATGGCCTTTCACCTAGAACAGGTCTCAACTTCTTCTTTAACCAAGGCATTCTGCCTGGAAAGGGTAATATAAGTTGTCTCAAATAAAGAGATTGTCACTTGTAAAGTTTTCTCAAAGAACTGTCTCTGCCATATTGAGAGGACTTGTCATCCGTTGGAGTAATTTGACAACGAACTGCAAAACATACATTCATAAAGAAGATAGTAAAAAAGTAACATCGACTTTTACGGGGAAGTATAAGTTGCTCAAATAAAGAGACCTGCTACTTGCTGTTATGGGAAGGATTGTAAAAAAGACTTCCTGGAGAGAGAAATATGGCTTCCTGGGGAAAGAAACATGGCTTCTTGGGGAAACGCCAATATATTCCTGCTGAGGAGATAAAGTCTTCTCGTGCAAAATAAATGCATATTCTCAAACCATGGCTCGAAGCTTGTAGAAATCCAAAGTAATAATATTGTTGGGGATCATAAATTCAAACTAGAAATAAACTAGAATGAATCAGTCAACCAAAATAACACGTCATGAGAAATAAACTCAAAGGGGAATCACATTTTATCCAGAAAAAGAGCTGTACAGGAAGGCTAAAGCAAAAATATTCCACGAGGGATAACTCAATGGGGAAATTGAAACAATATACACTTTCTACTTAAGGTTGACACTATATTGGAGAGATAATAACACAACTCTACAAAACGGGGTAATAGACTAACAAAAAATTAATGAATGCAAATGAGCAATGATTTTCTAAATTCAACTATGCATGATGTATGTATAAATGTATGCGTGTTATTATGTATATGCTGACAAAACAGACAGATAATCACTGGGGATAACCAGAAAAAACCAACTTGGGTAACGTTAATACTTAGCTAAATCACATCCAACATGAAAATTCCATAAGAAAATAAGCACCAACTGAGGAGACAGATTCCTATTTTTCGGATTAACTTCACTGGGAAGGAACATAATCTGAAAGTAATTGCATCAAAATAATAAATCAGTACAGATAAAAGGATATAACATCCTCCTCCAGGCTTCACCCGAGAATATCACGCAAACTTCAGTGGGAAAAACAAATGTTTTACAGTCCGTACTTCTACTGGGGATTGCAATACTGATTTCAATAAGGCAGATGAAAACCATATCATCAAAACATTAACTAAGGATCTCGTGCTGACTTTTTTATGGAAGTAACAAACAAACTTCACTAGGGGAGATAGTGCCTCATCATCGAGATATCAACTGGAGACCTCGCGCTAACTTCATTGGGGAGGACAACACCACATCGTCGAGGGGAAACCAAGATACATTCTTCAATATTGAGAGTGACTATTGCACCAACTTCTTTGGGGAAAAAGTATGAAACTTCATGGGAATAACAACTTGGGGAGTTAAGAAGTCAAACATTACATCAAGAAATCACACTTATGGGGATTTTAAATCAAACCCAGCACTTGGCGAGTGAAAACCCAAAAAGTTGACAAATGTCTTAACACTTCTTAGAAAATATATTTCCCTGGCCTAGTTTTCTGGGAAATAAATACTAACAATAATGCCAACACTGCCAAAAAGAGCGACATTTTGCAAATAGTTCCATTTCAGCACGCAAAGGGAGAAAGACCTTCTGTCATATGAGTGAAGACCTCACTGGGGAATCTGGGATAAAATCTTCAGACCTTGCAAACCCAAAATCAAAAATGAATGAAGACTTGGATGGGGAAACATGATCATAAACCCAACACCGAGATATACATCAATTGGTATCATCTTCAATTATCTAAGAAACACAAGATGATCATACTTATATCAGCAAAAGTGACTTGGGAGAATCTTCCTGGGGAAAACAAGAAGTTAACATTATAGTAAGAAGTCAAATTTATGGGGATTTTAAATCAAACTCAATACATGGTGAGAGAAAACCCGAAAAGTTGACAACTGTCTCAAAACTTCTTAGAAAAGATATTGCCCTTGTCTAGCAACTTAGGGAGCCATAACAACAATAATGTCGTAACTGGAGGGGGAAATACTCTACATGATATTTCATATCAATTCTAAATACACAAAAGGGAGAAAGAACTCCATCAAATGAGCAAAGGCTTCATAGCTCTTTTTAAACTCTGTTTGATCACCACTTGGCTGGGTAAAGAATCACGCTCAGCTGGAGAAGCCTGCAACAAGACTGGAAAATGGGATTATAAACCCAACACCATAACACATCCTGCAGGAAGCCCTTTAATTTATCAACAACTATTAGAGGAAGCCAGACATACATCTACAAAACAGATCACAAGAAATAATCCTGCTTGAGGAAGATTCTCGGCTTGGGGTAGACATAACAACTATCATGACGAAATCTGGATATGCCCTTGGAAACCAATATGATGTCCCAAGCTTACCGTGCTGGTCAAGGTAACTTTCATAACTTGCCTTTGGCTGCATGCTTTTAAGATAACCTTTCTTATCAAATGGATTCTAGAGATTTGTCGAATCTCGACGTAACTATCCTAGATTGGCTTAATGTTGCCTTCTCTTTGCTCTGCAACTCTTCTCGGCAACATGCCTTTTACTGAAACTCAAATGTAAACTTCCATGATATCAAACAGTTGATTTACTAGTAGAAAATGTTTATTCTAAGAATGAAAATTCTAATGCAAAAATTATGTAAGTCTTGAAGATTTTATTTGAAAATATGTCGCAAAACCTTGTGAACGAATCGCTAGCAAGGATGCGACATGGATTTTTGGTATGAAAGATAACAAAAGCATATGATACCAATCACAATAATTTAGCAAAATTAATGGGAGTCGGGAAGCACTATCTCATTGGAGTATGCTTTCGAAATAAAACATATTTCAATTAGGACTTTTGAGGGTTGTAACGTGGCCTGGTTCACGGTTTTAGAAAAAAAATTTAAGGCTAAAAAATATTTGGTGCCCACCCCTTTCGCAATGTTCTTCAGTCCTAAGTTTAGTTAACTTGACACGAACATTCATCTCTCAAAAGAAATTTCGAGATGGTGGAGGAATCAAACAAGGTTTTCTTTGGACATGTAAGTCACTCATCCCGGCTTCTTTTGGGTTTTTTCTCACACGACTCTGTTCTTTGCTGAGGATTTCACACTGTAATCCTTTATCGCATTTCAGGCTTTCCATTTCTTCCTTGCTCTCTGGACAAATTCCTTTTGACTTTGACTCTGAAGTGCATCGAGATACCCTGACTTTTGCCTAAGCGACTTGTTTTTTCAAGTTCCGATTTAGCGGTGCTTTTTGTCTCTTTATTTTTTCATCATCATCATTTTTTTATTCATATCATTTTTTTCTTTTTTCTTTTTGAACATGTCGCGTGACTTCGAGTCATTTGTGACTTGTTTGAAGAATTGTGACTGGCCTATTTCTGGGTAGATGAAAGATAACCATTGTTGTATCATCATTTGTTGATCTCCTAGTGTGCGAGAGATAGCCACTAAGATATCGTCAATTGACGCACCCTCCTGATAAGTGAATATTAACCATTGCAGTTTTGACTTTCCTCAACCTTTCGAGGGATAACCATTGTTGTATCCTTAGATGCGCACTCTTGATGAGATCTGAATACTCAATTAGATTAACTGAACACTATCCTGCCCCGGGTTAAAATAAGGTTTTTTTCTGAATAGAAAAAGAAACTCCTACTTCAAGGCTCAAAGGGGTTAACAAAGGTTTCACTCCCTTATATCTCCGGTGTTTGGGGATTTAAAATAATGCATGTACATCATCGAAAATTTGTGTTTTAATATCATCATCCTCTCTCCAATCTCTGCCTAGGCGAGAGAATGGGTAACAAGTTGGTATCATAAAGCAATTTAAAATTGAAAACAAATACGAGTGAAACAAATGAATTCTTCAAGACAAACATACTCATTATATTAAGATTAAACATTCAAATTCAAACAAGTTCTCACATGCAAAAAATGCGATGATAAACAAGAAAAATTACAAATGAGAAAGCAGTAAGAATGCTAATAAACTAAGATGACTCTCTTGTCTGGACTTGCGCTAAAGGAAACATTTCCCAAACTTTGGAACTACCACCAACAGAGACTCATTCATGCTTTGCTAAGGAATTGTTTTGAACATTAGGGCCAATGTCCTTAAATGACAAGATACCGCTTCAGGCCAACCTCTAAACTTCGACCTTCAACGCAAAACAATCTTCCAAATTGTGCCCAGGAGCATCCTGATGAAAGGCACAGGAAGCGCCAGCCTTATATCCTCTTGGCAATTTTTCAGGAACAACTGGTCGAGCTTGGGTTTGAACCAGATTCTTCTTCAATAAAGAAGGATATAACTCTGTGTATGTCATTGGAATTGGATCAAATCTTATTTTCCTCTTATGACCTTGCCCTTGATTTCCTTGTTGAGATGCCCTCTGATATGCAAAAGCAGTCGGAGTCACATTCACGACTGGAGTCACAAAAGAAACTTGTTGATTCCTATTATGAGATCTCCCTTGCCTACCACGAAGTATAGCGTAGGAGTCTTACTCTTTATTTTTGGAAGAATTATCACCATACTTCTTAGCACCATTAGAAGAGTCCCTGTCTTTAGATAGATGACCTTCACGGACAGCTTCCTCTAAGCGGACTCCCATGCTTACCATTTAGGTAAAATCACAGGGTGCACTTGCCACCATTCTCTCATGATAGAATGAACTCAGTGTCTTCAAGAAAATCTTTGTCATTTATTTTTCTTCCATTGGAGGAATCACTCGGGCGGCTACCTCACGCCATTTCTGGGCATATTCCTTGAATGATTCCTTGTCCTTCTGGACCATGGCCCTGAGTTGATCACGGTCAGGCGCCATGTCCATATTGTATTTGTACTGTCCGATAAATGCTTCGCCCAAGTCATTGAAAGTATAAATATTGGCACTGTCCAAACTCATGTACCACTTCAACACAACACCAGTCAAACTATCCTAAAAAAAGTGAATCAGCAGACGCTGATTATCAGTGTGGGTAGACATTCTTCTTACATACATCACAAGATGAGCACAAGGATAATTATTTCCCTTGTACTTCTCGAATTCCGGAACTTTAAACTTTGCCAGTATCTTGACATTAGGGACCAAGCATAAATCATTCACGTTCTTCCCAAACAGTTATTTTCCTTTGAGGGCCTTCATCTCCCTCTGCATCTTGTCAAACTGATCCTGGAAACCATCCATTTGATTATAGAGACCCAAGCCTTCACTTGGTGGAGGAAAAGGATGATAAGCTTCATCATTAACAAATGGTATAACATTCACCAAAGGAGGTGCAACAGGAGTATCATGCACCACAGGAGGTGCAAGAGTAACAGTAGTCTGAACAACTGGAGTAACTTGAGGACCAAGATTGAAACCTTCAGGCACAAATTTCTATAGCATTCCCCATGGATAACCTTGAGGCATGTCATTCTGAACAACAACTGGAGTAGCAGACACAGGAGCAGTCAGAACTTCAGTAGTAACCATTGTCTATTGAGGCTGAACACTCAGTGGCTGATTCTGAGCAGCCACCAGAGATTCCATCAGAGCAGTTAGATTGTCCATACCGGCCTTCAAAGCATAAACTTCCTCGCGCAACTCGCGATTCTCTTGTTCTAAGTTGTCCATCTTCCTTCTGAAATTAGCTCGAGTATTATACCGGTGAGACATCTTGCTGAACGAAATAAAGAAGCTCAGTAAGACACCTGGATATGCATAACAAATGCAAGAAGTATGTACAATATGATGCATGATGTGAAATACACGTGATTGTTTAAAAGTTTTAAAACCAAGTTTTCAAAGAACTCTGGAACATTATAAACGAATTGCAAACATCAATTAAAAGACATGATTGGGATAACTGAAAAACTCATTTCATTGATATTGGGAGGATTACATTGGAAGTACAAGACTTCACTAATCCTAAACAGAAGAAAGAGAAAGCTAAATCCTTATGTCCAAATGAACTGCATCCAATTAAGATCTAACACTGTGTTGTAAAATCTTATTGAGCTTGAATTTGGAATTCTAAAGGAAAATGAATCTTCTTACACTTTTCTCTTCTACTTTTCTGATAATCGGGAAAATAAATTACCGATACAAAGGATTTAGGAACTAGATCAATAGCATGGAGAAATCCATCTTCAAGATAGCTAGGAGAATTTGAAGTCCCAAGGACTAGATACCAAGGATTAAGGCTTTCTCAATTCTTCTAAATCAGGACTCTTGACATTGTACTTCTTAGTACTCTTTCCAAAATCCATAATTACAAAAGTTGTGATGTTTGCAAGCAAAAGTCTTAAGTTCCTTAAAATTTGGTTAAAACAATGCTCATGGGTGCATGGAAGCATGATGCAACAATCACACACAAGATCACAAGCATAGGGTTCATAGGTTCAACGTCACGAGCATGAGGTCGAAGGTACTACCCATAAGGTATGATCTAAAAGTTTATCACCTGCCGAACAAGGTTCTAGAGGTTCCCAGAGTCTACATCCTTCCTTCGGATATTACCAACTTCCCGATTAACTTGGTAATTAGTAACATTCTCAAGAAAAAATCGTCCGAGCATAGTATCGCGTGACAACTATTTCTGGATTACTCCATCATAACTTTCACAATACACCTAAAAGGCCAAGATGGGTTAGATAATCTACGGTCCTTAACTTCAGCAGGCTCCCAGATCGAAATTAGTAAGTCTCTCCGATTACTCGGTAAACGACACTACATTCAAAGTGGCCTTCACTGAGTGGGGGATCTCATGTCTCCTTTTTTGGGATTACTCCCTCAAAGTCAACATGACTATACCGCCCATCCTATCTTAAGTTTGCCCAAGTCCGGGTATAGGACTTATGAGAAATCACCAAGCACCCTGAAAGCCAGGAAAATATAGACAAACATATATACAATCATATAACATATAAACAACAATAGCATATATACATATATAAACAAAGATAGGTTTAACCCACTTAGGGATTGACCAGCAACATGTACTTCCCCAATGAAGTCGCCATTTTTTTCTGTAGTGGTTTGAGACTAAGCCATTGGATTGACTTAACTCTCACAGATCAAAATAAAAATCACCACCGCGCTTTATTGTTTCCAAAGGAATGGGAAAAGAGAAAATAACCCAAAAAGAGGGGGAAATATTCAAGGCAATGGGGTTGGTTATGCAAAGGGAAGGTATTAACACCCTGAACATCTACGGTACTCCGCAGGAACCTCTTTGTAAAATATGTATATTTTGGCTATAAAATGTTGTATAAAAATAGATGGTTGAGGTGAGAAAAAAATATTTTTTTAATGATTTTTGCACCCGCCGCGGTTGCGAACCTTTTGTGCCTACGTACCATCATCTTCCATGCAATAGGGGATCAGGGTACTCGTAGTTCACCTTTAAAATTTTAAAACAAAAGTGCATTGGTTTAATTTTATGAGATAAGACACGATCATTGTGATACGGTGGCAGAACTGACTGTTTTGAAAATGTTGGTTTGCGTTTTGCGTTTTTTGTTCGCAAAATGTCGCGGTAAGCAAGAGTCGCCACCAACTTTTATTTCATCCAATCGGAAAGGAAAAAAGTACAGAAAAAAATCCTTTTTCGAGATATTCTAAATACGAGGGGTAGATTATAGAAAGGGAAGGTGTTAGCACTCTTTCTATCCATGGTTTTCCATGGGCTCTTAGGTACTTGCTCATCTTTAAAATTGCTTGTGTACGTGCTTTGTTTTGAAAAGTTTTGACTTCGTGATAAACTTTGTATCAGTCCTCAAAGGTGTGACAAAGTTGTTTTTGAAAATTGTTTTGAGAAATGTGAGTGTGAAAAGTTTGATTTGAGCAAGTATCTACTAGCATCTACCTACTCAAAAAAGGATCGTCTCTATTCTCGTTTCCTTTAGACAACGCTATCCTACTATTGAGAAATAGGTAGCACCGTCGTTGGAGTTTGTAAGGGTCAATTCGAAAGGGACATACCATCACTAAAGCAATGTTAGGACACCTTAGTAATAACCCTAGAGTCTTAAGATCATATTCGAGTCAACATTTCCGAGGCGACGTTTCCGAGGAAACATTTGATCTTTGTTTAGACAGGAGGGCAAACACTAAGACACCCTATACTTAATGATCGTTTACCGAAGGCAACCGAAGTGAGAGTATACCCTAAGAGTGCACAAGTGCGAGTGATTTTATTTCAGTTATTATCTTTGCACATTAGGGTTTTCTAGACGTTTTTAATATATCATGCAATCTTATCATACAATCCTATCAACATACATCTAAATAGTTAATATTTACGAGAATAAAAATGCAAGAAAATAAACCTACGCTATTACAAGGCTTCGGGGTAGGGACTAATTACATAGCCAAAAAGCCCGTAAAAAACGATAAATAAAGAAAGTCCTAGATTAAACTATTACATACCGTGGACAGTTACGTCAATATTGCAAAAAATAATAAACACGCGCGATGAATCGTATACGAGACAAATAGGGTTTTGACCCTCTACTAAATTTATTTGTAATTAAAAGGGAAAATCATTTTTGTCGTTTTTTGCTTCTTTTTTTTGAGAAAATAAAGCTAAATTGAAAATAAAAAAAAAAAAAGAACCTAATTACTAATTAATTTTAATTAAGAAAAATAATTAAATTAACCTATTTTTGTATTTTTATTTTGAGAAAGAAATAAAAATTAAATCAAGAGTTTAACCCTAATTTTTCTAATTGGTTTTAATTTAAAAAGTTAGAATTTCCCTAAATTAAATCAAACTAAATTATATTAACAAAATTAATTTTTGATAAAATTAAAATCTAATTCTAATTTTTTTTGTGAATTCTTGATTTTACATTTTTTTTGGTGAAAAATTAATTAGTTTGTAAATTAAAGGAATAAAGAAAATTAAAAGAATAAAAAGAAATAAATAAAAAGAAATATATAGAGGATTAGTAATGGGCCTGATGTTTAGCAAAAGGGAGTGTTGTTTGAAATTCTGAGCCCAACAAGTCCAGGCCTTTTTTAACTTTGCCCAATCCCATGTGCACGTTTGACTGGGGCGCATGGTGGTCCTCTAGAGAGAAGGCGTTAGATCTGAAGCCTTGATGGGTTGAACGGTCAGATCTGGATAGCACATGGTGGATGCTGGAGCGTGAGGTGTACCTGATCCTTCATTGAAAAATAATATGAAGCAAATAAGGGACCTGGGGATCGAACCCAGGTCCTTATACATTCCTCCTTTGCACGCTTGCCAACTGAGCTGGCTGTTTTAGTTGTACATATAATCATAAACAAATATTATATAATGAAAACAAAACGTTAAACTTTAAAACGCGTGAAATTCAAACTGGCAAGTCAGGGAGCGCCACATTATCATCTTCTTCCTCCCTCCGTCACTTTAAGCTTTGTAACTTTTACCTACAGACATTAAGCGTAGGTATAGCCCATGTGCATATCAAAAATATTGTACGCACATGATAAATGAAAACCAATGGTATCAATCAACTCGTTTCAACCTCACGAGCATCATGGTACCATCATTAATTCCCAATTTTTCCTGTACAAGAAATCCCTAAAACCAAAGAACAAACCCTAGCTATGGCAGTTTTACGTATAGTCAATAAAAATGCAATTGAATATAGTCATTAGCTTGCAAACATCTCAAAGATTATAAATATGCCAATCAATCATGCTAAACATGCCAGAATCAATATATTCGAATTCAAGAAAATGGGCAAACCGTATGAACGTGACAAGGTGATTCTGAGCTTCCCAGGCCTTGCCAACGATCTTGTTAGCTTCAGGGATGAACCAAGAATCTGAATTGATCTTTTGAAACATTGAAATGTCCTGTGGAGCACGATTCGATAAGCACTTTTTCCTTGAAAATTTTGAATCTTTTTCTTTGCCTTTGCACTCCTCCAGCCTCTTCTTTTTGGTATGCCTTTGTTCCTTATGTATAATAGAGTGTATTAGGGTTCATATTTGCATCCAATCTTTGCCATTTATGAAGATTGATCCATGATTTAATCCTTGCACCAAATCTTTCCAAAACAAGCATTTTCAATCCTTTTTGTCCATATGAAGCCTTGCACGATTTCATTTTGTCTCCAGCTGTATAATGATTCTAATCATGCACAAAATCTCGAGGTTTTATTGGTTTTTGATATTTCCATTATTTTATATTGATTTTATTTTATTTAAATGAAATAAAATCAAAATAAATAACAAAAATAAAAGAATGACAAGTGGAAGGGCTCATGGGCCGTGGTTCACATTACAAACTCAGTGCAAGCATAAAACATTGAGCCCATTTAGCAAAAAAATGCAATTTTAGACACATTTGACCTTTGGCAATTTTGCAAAAAGGGTCAACTTGGCCAATGCATAACTCTCTCAATTTTGACCCTAGAGAGGTTTTCTTGGACTTTTTAGAAAGCTTAAGATGTCCTCTAAGAAAACCTTTTGGTCTCATCTCAATTGAGTCTTCCATGTTCATGAATGAAGCTTTGACCCAAAAGGTGTTTTTGTTGACTTTTCAAAATGACCTATAATGTCCAAATTCATATCTTCTTGTGAGTGCATATTTTGAACTTGGGAGATGAAGATGAATTGTAGGTAATTACATCCTCTTCCAAATGAGCTTTGGATGGGTCATTTTGGATAAAATATGAGAAAGTTATGCTTGGTCAAAGTTGAGTTGACTTTTCCTACAAAACCCTAATTTAGCAACTTTTGGGTTTTGATGAATTGTGAGCAATCCTTGAGGAATCATGATCAACCCTTGATCAAATGATGGATAATACTTAACAATGATAATGTTGACCAAGAATCTTGAAGTTTGACTATATGTGGGCCACATTTGACCTTTGCCCTAGCACAGTCGATTTTTAGGTCTTTGAGCAATTGACTGAGCAAACTTCCTCTGCAAGGCTTGAAACTTGACATGGATGATATTGAGAACATATTAGGTCAACAGTGGGAATTTGGGATCCTTTGGGCTCAAGCATCTTGATGCAAAATGAAACCCTAATTTGGGATAGACTGCCTTATGAGAGAGTTTGTCTTGTCAACTCTTGGACTTCCTTGAGCAATTTGAGGACCTCACTTGACATGTATTGAGAAATATGGGAGGGAAAATTTTGGGGTACAACAGCTGCCCCTGTTCAATCTTCTTAAACCTGAGGATGTAGATTGGCTTGTCTGCCTTTCGTGATCTGAAGGTGGAATATGATTGAACACTAGAGTGCCTAGAAATTTGCACTCGCATAAAGTGATACTTGTCTTGCAATATCGGGAATGGGCTTTCAGATGCCATTTGGAGGAGTGTCGATCGCATAAGAGATTCCTTTGCGAGAACCTTTACACTTGTTGGTGAGGAGGGTTCCGCTGGGGAATGTTAGTCTATGTCTTGAGAGGAATGGAGTTTTAGGAGCTTTAGTTGTCTGTTACTCTACTGGGGAAAAATTCCGGCTTGGGAAGCGGAAGTGAACTGCGTGTCTGGTCGAGGTATATGCTGTACCACGAATTTCTGGGGAAATGTGAAATCAATTTTGTTTGATTGGGTCCCGGTCTTACAGAGTTGTGGACTGCTGTCTGGGGATTAGAAAGGCAGAACCCGGATAGTAAGGTTATGAGAAGGAATCTGGATGGTAGGGTTACTTAGATATGAGAGCCTGGATAGTAGGGTTGTGAGAAGAAACTTGGTTAGTAGGGTTACGAGAAGGAACCTGGATAGTAGGGTTACTTTGAGATGAAAGCCTGGATAGTAGGGTTGTGATAAGTAACCTGGATAGTAGGGTTACTTTGATATGAAAGCCTGGATAGTAGGGTTGTGAGAAGAAACCTGGATAGTAGGGTTATTTCGATATGAAAGCCTGGGTAGTAGGGTTATGATAAGAAACCTTGATAGTAGGGTTACTTCGATATGAAAGCCTGGGTAGTAGGGCTGTGAGAAGAAACATGGATATTAGGGTTACTTTGAGATGAAAGCATGGATAGTAGGGCTGTGAGAAGGAACCTGGATAGTAGGGTTACTTCTATATGAAAGCCTAGATAGTAGGGCTGTGAGAAGGAACCTGGATAGTAGGGTTACTTTGATATGAAAGCCTGGGTAGTAGGGTTGTGAGAAGAAACCTGGATAGTAGGGTTACTTCGATATGAAAGCCTGGGTAGTAGGGATGTGAGAAGAAACCTGGATAGTAGGGTTACTTCGATATGAAAGCCTAGGTAGTAGGGCTGCTTTTGTTGCGCCGATGATTACTTTGTTTAGCTTCGAGTGTTGATCATGGGCTTGCTGGAAATTGTTGATAATAATGTCTTTCCTGAAATAAATACAGGGTTAGTTATATGTGATGCATGAGATGCCTTGTATGCTGACATTCTCAACATAAATGAGACTATGTTATATGTGATGTATGTATATGTCATGATGTATGAACATGAAATGCTGACGTGATAATCTGAATCAGGGAAAATAAATCCCTGATTGCTTATGAAAACCATAGTTCCTCCGCCTCTGTTGGGGATGGTGAACAAAGATGACTGTGCTGGGAATCTTCTCCTTGGCTGGCGAATATTCTGCCAGAAGAGACCCTGTTTGAGGATAACTCTGCAGGGGATAACTCTGTTGGAGAGGAGATACTTTGTTGATAGATCTGCCGACTTGGAGAAATAACTTAACTGGGGATGAATTTCTGTTTGCTGGTGATAAACAAACTCTGCTTGGGGAAAGTTTTGCCAACTCATTCGCGATTGTGAACCTCGGCTGGGGAGAGTTGTGTCCTATTCGGGAAATATAACACCACTGTCTTTGGATACTTCTTACTCTGTGGGGAGTGTATGTACCCCTTCTCATGTTCTCCAGCTTGCTCTATCTCTGTACCTGATGAGCAGAGTAACTGTAAGGTTTGGACACTTCTTGTTTGTCCATATTCCTGGAATTACGAGTAAATGTCTTTTGTTTTTTATGTAAATATTTATGAGCAACAATTATTTTCAAATGCATATATCAAAAATGAATCATTGGACATTTTTGCAAAACAAAACAGAAAAAGAAAAACAATTTGAAATTTCTTGTGAAAATGAATTGTATTGATTTTTGAAGTTAGCCTGTAATATGCGTTTTGTACAAGAGGCTGACGTCCTAATAAGAGAACGCCGCCGAAAGATAGAAATTACAATTTGTGTAAAAGAAAGAAAAACAGCTATGTGAAACAATCCCATCGAGTTCCAACTCTGCTATTGCCTTTATATCTTCAAGCGTCTCATCACTTTGCTATTTGGTCGAAGATGGATCAGATTGATTGGCGCCGTCTGAGCTTGATAGTTGATATCGAAGTCTGGTCGCAAGATGATCCAATGAGACATAGTGTTCCGCTTTGATCCCTAATTTTTTCCTGGACCTCCCTTTCGGGTTTTCAGTCCACCGGGATACCCTTTTTTTACCCAAGTTGCCTTTTCAAGTTTTCGACTTGCCAGGGTGTACAGTTTTTTTCATTTTCATCCCTTACTTTTGCCCGAACCCTTTTGGTTCACCAGGAAGCCCTTATTTTTTCCTAGGCCAGTCAACCTAGCGGGTCTTTGATTATGCGTAGTATTTTTTCACTATGTCTACATTGACGGGGTGAGGAAGGTCGTTACCATCCATGATGGTTAGAATCATAGCTCCTCCCAAGAAAATGTTCTTAACCACAAATGGCCCTTCGTATGTGGGGGTCCATTTGCCCCTGGGATCAACTTGTGGTAGTATGATGCGTTTGATCACTAGATCCCTGACTTGATATTCTTGACGTTTGACTTTCTTGTTAAAAGCCTTGATCGTTCGCTTTTGATACGCCTGACCATGACAGATAGCAGTAAGTCTCTTTTTATCGATTAGATTCAGCTGATCAAGTCAGGTTTGGATCCAGTCGTCTTCGTTCAAACCTGCATCCGTCATAATCTTGAGAGAGGGCATCTGGACTTTGATGGGTAGGACTGCCTCCATGCCATACACCAGAGAGTAGGGTGTTGCCCCTGTCGACGTCTGTGCTGAGGTACGGTACCCATAAAGAGCGAATGGTAACATCTCGTGCCAGTCTTTGTATGTCACCGTCATCTTTTGCACAATCTTCTTGATGTTCTTATTATCTGCTTCAACAGCCCCATTCATCTTCGGCCGGTAGGGTGAAGAGTTATGATGCTATATCTTAAACTGTTTGTAGAGCTCGGTGATCATTGTATTTTTGAGATTCGTACCATTTTCAATGATGATCCTCTCTGGTACACCATATCGACGGATCAAATTGTGTCGGATAAATCGCGCCATGATGTTCTTGGTTACTGTAGCAAAGGAAGCTGCCTCGACCCACTTCGTGAAATAATCAATTGCTACCAGAATGAAACGATGCCCGTTAGACGCAGTGGGTATGATCTCGCCAATCATGTCGGTGCCCCACATTGCAAAAGGCCAAGGAGCTGTCAAAACATTCAGAGGAACTGGAGGTACATGCACCTTATCAGCATAGACTTGGCACTTATGACAGGTTCGAGAATGCTGATAACAATCAGCTTCCATAGTAGACCATTAATATCCTGCCCGTAGGATTTTCTTTGCCATGGTATTTCCATTGAAATGAGTTCCGAAGGTACCTTCATGTAACTCTGCTATGATCCTTTCTGCCTCGCTTTTGTCCACACATCGCAGTAAGGTTGAATCATGGTTACGCTTATAAAGGATCCCATTTCTGACGAAGAACTTCGCAGTGAACCTTCTCAGAAACTTCTTATCATTAACAGATTCCCCCTCGGGGTATTCCTGAGCCTCAAGATACCTCTTTACCTCGTGAAACCAGGGTTTATCTACTACCTCTTCAGGCTCAATATCACAGCAATGTGTGGGTTCGTCCAACCTCTCAATTGTAATCTGTGGAGCTTCATTGTCCCACCTGACTTTGAACATAGAAGACATGGTAGCTAGCGTGTCTGCTAACTGGTTCTCCTCTCTCGGGAAGTGTTCAAAGGTTATCACCTCAAAATGTGGGAGCAATGTCAGTACATATTCTTTGTAAGGAATAAGATTTGGGTGCTTCGTATCCCATTCGCCTTTGATCTGACTGATCACTAGGGTAGAATCTCCGAATACACTCAAGAACTTAATCCTTAGGTCAATAGAAGCTCGAAGACCTAGGATACATGCCTCATACTCCGCCATATTGTTGGTGCAGTTAAAGCATAATCGGGCGGTGAACGGAGTATGACATCCCTCAGGAGATATGATTACAATGTTGATGCCATTACCCAACACGTTCGAGGCTCCATCAAAATACATAGACCATCGGGATCCTTCCTTAGGTCCTTCATCCGGTCCAGGTTCCTCACAGTCGGTTACTAACATGATATTCTCATCCGGGAACTCGAAATTCATGGACCGGTAGTCATCCACGACCTGATGCGCCTAATGATCCGCCAATACACTCCCCTTGATTGCTTTTTGGATGGTGTATTGGATATCGTACTCGGTTAGGATCATTTTCCATCTCGCTATTCTTCCAGAGGGAGCAAGTTTCTCGAAAATATAATTGATCAGATCCATCTTTGATATCAATAAGGTGGTATGAGTCAGCATATACTGTCTCAGTCAGCGAGCAGCCCATGCCAAAACGCAACAAGATTTCTCAAGAAATGAGTATCGGGTCTCACAGTCGGTAAACTTTTTTCTAAGGTAGTAAATAGCGTGCTCTTTTCGGCCAGACTCATCATGCTGCCCCAGCACACACCCCATTGAACTATCCAGTACTATCAAGTATAAGATCAAAGGTCTTCCTTCAACTGGAGGCATCAAATTTGGTGGCTCTTTGAGGTATTCCTTGATTCTTTCGAAAGCGGTCTGACATTCATCATTCCATTTTACCACTTGATCTTTCTTCAACAGCTTGAAGATTGGCTCACAAGTAGCAGTCAGATGCAAAATGAATCTGGAAATGTAATTTAGACGTCCCAAGAAACCTCTAACTTCCTTCTCTGTGCGGGGAGCTGGCATCTCTTGTATGGATTTTACCTTGGTAGGGTCCACCTGAATACCCTTATCACTGACGATGAAACCCAACAGCTTACCAGACCTTACCCCGAAGGTTCACTTGTTCGGGTTCAACCTCAGCTTGTACGTATTCAACCTGTCAAACAGTTTCTGGAGATGATCAAGGTGTTCTTCCTTGGTCTGGGACCTGACTATCATGTCATCAACATAAACCTCAAACTCATGGTGAATCATGTCGTGGAACAAAGCAACCATGGCGCGCTGATAAGTTTCCCCAACATTCTTCAACTCGAATTGCATGACCTTGAAGCAAAAGGTTCCCCACTGTGTAACGAAGGTCGTCTTCTCCATGTCATCAGGAGCCATCTTGATCTGGTTGTAGCCAGAAAAACCATCCATGAAGGAGAAGATCTTGTGATGCACGGCGTTGTTAACTAGAACATCGATGTGAGGAAATGGGAAATCATCCTTGGGGCTTTCCCTGTTCAGGTCTCTATAGTCCACACACATCCGTACCTTGCCACCCTTCTTAGGCACCGGAACAACGTTGGCAACCCACTACGGATAAGAAGTGACAGCTAAAAATCCCGCTTCGGACTATTTCATGACCCCAACTTTGATTTTCTCAGACATCTCGAGGCGCATACGGCGAACCTTCTGTTTTACCGGAGGACAGTCTTCTTTAGTCGGCAGGCGGTGTACCACAATATCAGTGTCCAAACCAGGCATGTCTTCATAGGACCAGGCGAAGATCTCAACATAGTCATGTAGCATCTGTATTAACCGTTGCATGACACTAGGCTCCAGATTCGCACCTATATTAACCTCTTTCCTGTCTTCCTCTGTACCCAAATTCGCTGACTCAACTGGCTCTTCATGAGGTTGTATGGCCCTTTCTTCCTGCAGTAACAGTCTAGCAAGTTCTCCAGGCACCTCACAATCATCCTCACCTCCGTCCTCGACTTGGTTGATCAGATTTTCGAAGTCATAACTGGCAGTAGCAAAGCTGTTATCATTGGGATCCAAAGTGAATATGGATCTGCATTATGATACGTGAGTGTGTGTAAGAGAACAACTGTTTTGATAAAGCGAGAGCCAGAAAAGAAAAACAAAGAGCGCATAATTTATAATGCAAGAAACGTCCAATGTTTTATTAATGATATATGAAATGACAAATAATAAGCCCTCACAAGCAAAGCCAAAGTGCCTCGTGTAAGACACCGGGCTATAAAGTTTCAAACTATCTATTAGAACTCTTAAAACAAAAGTCAATTACTGTGGAATAAAAGAAACAGGTATGAAGTCCTTCTCTGTCCAGTTGTTTAGCCCACCATTGGTTGTTGGGTAGATCCAGTTGTCGATATCCGAATATTCTTCACCATCTTCAATTGCATTAACTCCCTGATTGCTGATGTGCAGAGGAGGTCTTCCAATCCGTGCGCACCTAACGGCCCTTTGAGCCCCTGTAGTAAAGCCCAAACCAAATTTGTCAGTTTTGTGCGTGAAATCAGGGAGCTGACCCCAATTGGTACACCCACCTTATTTAATTACAGCCCTGGCGTCCTTGAGAGAAGCCATCTTTAACGGAGGTTTGTTGGTAGCAACTTCAGTTGACGCCAAAGTCTGAGGGACCTCTTCAAAGTTCTGACAAGGGGTTTCGATGAATTCCCCGTCCATCTCCATATAGCGAAAAGAATTGAGATGACTCACCATATACTCCTCCTCACCTTGCACCATGAAGATCTTTCCCTTCACCGGGTATTTCAGCATTTGATGGAGCGTGGAAGTCACTGCCCCAGCCTTATGAATCCAAGGGCGACCCAACAAACAAGAATATGATGGTCTGATATCCATCATATAGAAGGTGGATGCAAAAGTCTGAGAGCCAACTTTAACAGGGATGTCCACCTCCCCGTGGACCATCCTCTTTAACCTGTCGAAATCCCTGACCACAATATTGCTCAGCTTTAGAATTAAACCTTCACAGTCCAGACGGTCTAATGCTTTCTTTGGCAGAACATTCAATAAGGACTCGGTATCTACAAGTACATGGGCCATAGTGGTGCCCCTGCACTCGATCGAGACATGCAGGGAATTGTTATGATTTCTCCCCTTAGCAGTCAGATCCGCATCTGAAAATCCTAACCCATTGTCAGCAGTTAGGCTAGCCACACAATCTTTGAACTGATCGACTGAAGTTTCCTACGGCACATGCGTAGTCTTGAGGAATGCAATTAAAGCCTTTGCATGGGCTTCAGAACACAACAACAAAGACAACATGGAGATTTTTGACGGGGTCTGTGTAACGCCCGTAATTTAATTAATTATTTAATTAAATTATTTTTGGAATAATTATGAAGAAGTATTATTAAATTGGATTTATTTTATTAAATGGAGAAATAATAATATATTTGAGGTATTATATTATTATGTGAAATAATGTTAGAATCTAGTATTATTTAAGGTGGGCTTAATTGAGTTAGTAGAAGTAATAAGGGGGTGTAAGTTTGAGCCCAATAAGGAATAATATAATAATATTAAGTTATTTTATTATTTGTTGTTAGAATAGAAAGAAGAAACAGTAGAAGGAAAAATAAGGATTGTGGAAACGTGAAGCTGCTGGTTTTGAAGGAAACGGAAGGAACAAAGATTCAACCAAGGAATTTTAGAGCGACCTTCAATCCAAGGTAAGGGTGGGGTTTTGGCTTTATAATTGGGATCATGATGTTTGACATGTGGGATTAGAGGATTGCTGTTTTTGTTATTGAATTGAATGATGTATGATGAATATTGATGAATTCTCGATGGATAAATGATGTTATGATGATGTGTAAATGATGTAGTATTAAAGGTTAATGATTAGATGATGAATTATCATGGTTAGGATGAGGTTTGTAGGACTGTGATTATATTCCAGTAGTGAAAATACAGTAGAAACGCAGAAAATTATGCAGAAAATTGCAGGATGTGTCGACCTCAAACTGGATGAGTCGATCCATGGAGGATGTTTGACTCAGGATGAGTCGATGCATGCATGCTTGCGTCGATGCATATTAAGTGTAAGGCTCAGGATGAGTCTACGCGAAGGGAGGATGCGTCGATACATGAGTGTGTGAGACTCAGGATGAGTCGACTGGTGCGATGCATGTGTCGATACATGCTGTATTGAAAGCTAGAATGAGTCAATCCATAGAGGGATGTGTCGACTCATAGCGTGAAGAAGAAGCGGGATGAGTCGGTTCATAGTGTTTTGTGTCGATGCATACTGAATAATTTTGACATAATCAGTTTTAAGTTACTGTAACTTAAGTTTTAGGATGTTGTTTGAGATGTCGTTCGAAGCGTTGATTAGCTAACGCGATGAACTTTATTTTAGATGATTAAAATGATGATTAAGAGGTGTAATTCCAGTAACTAATTTAGGATTTAGAATTAATTCCCGTAGATTACTATTGTGTTGTTTTAGGATAGATGGATGAATTTTGAGATGTTAGAGGTTGCTGTTAGAATTATGACAGTAGGATTAATGACAGAAACGAAGTAGAGCTGCAGAATAACAGTAGGGATTACTGTAGTATTGATATACAAATGATTTATTAGTAAGATGTGATTAATCAAATGATGTTGATAAATAAGTAATGTTTAACAAATTACTTTGAGATGTTGTTGCTTGAGATGACTGAAATGTTGTCATTTCGATGATTGAGATGTTGTTGTTTGAGATTACTGAAATGTTGTCATTTTGATGATTGAGATGTTGTTGTTTTGAGATGTGTTTTGAGATGTTGATATCTGAGTGTGTTATTACATTCATGTTGAGTCTCATACATTGCATTTTTTTAGATGGCCTGGATTGGCAAATTTTGAGATGAAGGTTATGCCTTATTTGATGCCTCTATTAATTGGCAGATTAGATTTTTGAGATGGGAGTTCTGCTCCAATGGTACCACATGCATTTTCATAGTTTTGAGTCGCATCATATGAATGAATAATGAGATGTATTTGATGTTGATGAATGAATATATATATGCTGTAATTATTGTTGATTATGAGATGAGAAGTGGTGATATGAATGATCTAATTAAATATATTGATTATCATGCGCTTTATCATATTGTTAGATATCTCACCCCTTCTGTTTGAATGTTGCCCTTATGTTGGTAACGTGCAGGTAATCGTGAGTGAAGGCCGTATACCTTCAATAGATCGAGTCGGTGTCATTGCTCTGATATGTAACACTCGGGGGGATGAACGCTTGCTGATTTTGATTGCTGATTTTTAGTTGTTAAACCTTAAATTGTTTATTCATTAAACACAAGATGTTTCAAAGTTGCTATATTATTTAAAGATGTTATTGAAGAATTCCGCTGCGTAGTCGTTGAATATTTAATGAAAGATGTTATGTTGTTAGTTCATCCGATGTTTTGAAAAAGTGTTATATATCCATGATGTATGCAATGAATTTGTTAGAAGAATTTGTGACGTCCCGATTCATTTTTATGATTGAAATTTTATAACTCTGATTTATCTTGTATATTTGCTTGGGGTAGAATTGGGGTGTTACAAAGTTGGTATCAGAGCAAAAGGTTGGTCCGACCTTGTCGTCGAGTCTTAGTTGTCTAACAATCGAGTATTGTTATTTTGAATTCTAATAGTTGTCTATGTTGTAGTAATAAGTTGAGATGGTTGGAAGGAATGATGTTGCTCTTGCTGCTGCTCTGCAAGAAATGGCTCATGCGATGGAAAATCAGCCGAATGCTGACGGGAATGCTGGATCTCGTAGCTTGGCGACTTTCCAAAGAGAGAATCCACCTATGTTCAAGGGAAAATATAATCCTGACGGAGCATTAGAATGGTTAAAAGAGATTGAGAGGATCTTTCGCGTGATGGACTGCACTCTAGCGCAGAAGGTTCGTTATGGGACTCATATGCTAGCAGTCGAGGCTGATGACTGGTGGCTAGAGACTTGCCAGAAGTTAGAAGCTGCAGGTGAGAATGTCACTTGGGCTGTGTTCCGTAGGGAGTTTTTATGAAAGTATTTTCCTGAAGATGTCCGTGTAAAGAAGGAGATTGAGTTCCTTGAGATGAAGCAAGGGAATCTGTCTGTTGTTGAGTATGCTGCCAAGTTTGCTGAGTTGGCCAAGTTTTATCCACATTACGCTGAGGAAAATGCTGAGTTTTCAAAGTGTATTAAGTTTGAGAATGGGTTGCACCCGGAAATTAAGAAGGCAGTTGGATATTAGAAGATCCGTGTCTTTGCTGATTAGGTTGATAGCTGTAGAATTTATGAAGAAGACAATAATGCTCGTTACAAGATTATCAGTGAGAAGAGGGGTAAGCACCCGCAGAGTCGTGGTAAACCTTATGATGTCCCAGCTGGTAAGGGTAAGCAGAGAGTTGCTCATGGTCAGAGGACTAGTGGGAGAGATGCTCCTGCTGGTGTAATTTGTTTTAAGTGTGGGAAACCTAGACACAAGAGTAATGTGTGCACTGCTGAAGTGAAGAGATGTCACCGTTGTGGTAAGAACGGACATATTGTATCTGAGTTCGAGCACAAGAATGTGGTTTGTTTCAATTGTAAGGAAGAAGGGCACATTGGTAGCCAGTGTCCGAAACCGAAGAAGGCTCAGTCTAGTGGTAAAGTGTTTGCTTTGGTGGAGGATCAGACAGCTTCCGAGGACAGACTTATTAGAGGTACATGTTTCATTAATAATACTCCTTTAATTACTATTATTGATACTGGTGCTACGCATTGTTTTATTGCTGCTGATTGTGTTAAAGGATTGGGTCTTGTGTTGTCTTCTTTGAATGGAGAAATGGTCGTCGATACTCAAGCCAAGGGATCAGTGACTACTTCTTTTGTGTGTGCTAAGTGTCCCTTGTCGATCTTCGACGGAGACTTTGTTGTTGATTTGATTTGTTTACCGTTAAGAGGTTTGGATGTGATTCTTGGTATGAACTGGTTAGAGCATAACTGTGTTCATATTAATTGTTATGACAAGTTTGTGAAGTTTTCTACTCCTGAAGAAGAGGAAGATAGTTTGTTGTCTGCTAGACAGTTGAGAAAGTTGATGCAAGAGGAAGCACATATGTTCTCGTTGATGGCGTCGCTATCTGTAGAGACTCGAGCTTTAATTGAAGAATTGCCGGTGGTATTTGAATTTCCTGATGTTTTCCCTGATGAGATTCCTGATGTACCTCCAGAGAGGGAAGTTGAATTTCCAATTGATCTTGTACCTGGTACCAGACCTGTGTCTATGGCACCATACAGGATGTCTGCGTCTGGGTTGTCAGAGTTGAAGAAGCAATTGGAAGAGTTACTTGAGAAGAGGTTTGTAAGACCAAGTGTATTGCTGTGGGGAGCTCCAGTGTTGTTATTGAAGAAGAAAGATGGAAGCATGAGGCTTTGTGTTGATTATAGACAGTTAAACAAGGTGACAATTAAGAATAAGTATCCGCTTCCAAGAATAGATGACTTGATGGACCAATTGGTGGATGCCCGTGTGTTTAGTAAGATTGATTTGAGGTCGGGTTACCATCAGATTAAAGTGAAGGATGAAGACATTCAGAATGCGTCATGGACATTACGAGTATTCGGTGTTGCCTTTCAGTGTTACTAATGCACCGGGAGTATTCGTGGAATATATGAATCGTATCTTTCATACTTATTTGGATCGGTTTGTAGTGGTGTTCATCGATGATATTTTGATTTACTCTAAGTCGGAAGAAGAGCATGCTGAACATTTAAAAGTAGTATTGCAAGTTTTGAAAGAGAAGAAGTTGTATGCAAAGCTGTCCAAGTGTGAATTTTGGTTAAAAGAGGTTAGTTACCTTGGTCATCTGATTTCAGGTAGTGGCATTGATGTAGATCCATCGAAGGTTGATGTTGTGTTGCAATGGGAAACTCCAAAGTCAGCTACTGAGATTAGAAGCTTCTTGGGATTAGCTGGTTATTATAGAAGGTTTATCGAAGGGTTTTCTAAGTTGTCACTTCCGTTGACTAAGTTGACTTGTAAAGGTAGAGAGTTTGTTTGGGATGTTCATTGCGAAGAAAGTTTTATGGAATTGAAGAAGAGGTTGACATCGGCTCCGATTTTGACATTGCCTAATCCAGGAGAGTCTTTTATGGTGTATTGTGATGCTTCTAAGATGGGTTTAAGAGGTGTGCTTATGCAGAATGGTAAGGTAGTTGCTTATGCGTCAAGGCAGTTGAGGACTCATGAGAAGAACTACCATACGCATGATTTAGAGCTTGCTGCTGTTGTCTTTGTATTGAAGATTTGGAGGCATTATCTTTATGGTTCTAGATTTGAAGTGTTTAGTGACCATAAGAGTTTGAAGTATTTATTTGATCAGAAGGAGTTGAATATGAGGCAACGAAGATTGTTAGAATTGTTAAAGGATTATGATTTCAGTTTGAATTATCATCCAGGAAAGGCGAATATGGTAGCTGATGCGTTGAGTCGAAAGACTTTACATATGTCAGCAATGATGATTAAAGAGTTGGAATTGATCGAGCAGTTCAGAGATATGAGCTTAGTTTGCGAGGTTACTCCGTAGAGTCTTATGTTGGGTATGTTGAAGATTAATAGTGAATTTTTAAACAGTATCAGAGAAGCTCAGCAGTTGGATGTGAAACTGGTTGATTCGATGGTTGGGATCGATCAATATGAGAATAGTGATTTCAAGTTAGATGAGCAAGGTGTGTTGAGATTTCGTAACCGGATCTGTATTCCTGATAATGCTGAGATGAAGAAAGTGATACTTGAAGAGAGTCATAGAATTAAGTTGAGTATTCATCTAGGAGCTACGAAGATGTATCAAGATGTGAAAGGTTTGTTTTGGTGGCCTGGGATGAAGAGTGATGTGGCTCGATTTGTGTATGCATGTTTGACTTGTCAGGAGTCGAAAGTTGAACATCAGAAGCCTGCAGGATTGATGCAACCGTTGGAAGTTCCTGAATGGAAATGGGATAGCATTTCAATGGACTTTGTGACGGGGTTGCCTAGTACTTCGAGAGGACATGATTCGATTTGGGTGATTGTTGATAGGCTTACGAAGTCAGCTCATTTTATTCCTATTAACATCAGTTTTCCAGTGTCGAAGTTGGCTGAGATTTATGTTAGTGTGATTGTGAAACTACATGGTGTTCCTTTGTGCATTGTGTCAGATAGAGATCCAAGATTTACTTCTGATTTTTGGAAGAGTTTGCAAGAAGCGTTGGGTTCTAAGTTGAGGTTGAGTTCAGCATATCATCCTCAGACAAATGGTCAGACTGAATGGACGATTCAATCGTTGGAAGACTTGTTGAGGGCATGTGTTCTTGAGCAGGGAGGTTCGTGGGATACTTATATTCCATTGATAGAGTTCATGTATAATAACAGTTACCATTCTAGTATTGGGATGGCACCTTTTGAAGCGTTGTATGGTCGGAGATGTAGAACTCCGTTATGTTGGCATGAATCTGGTGAGAGTGTAGTACTTGGACCTGAACTTGTTCGTGAGACTACTGAGAAGTTGAAGTTGATTCGAGAAAAGATGAAAGCTTCACAGAGTAGACAGAAGCGTTATCATGACAAGCGAAGGAAGGATTTAGAATTTCAAGTTGGTGATCATGTGTTTTTGAGAGTTACACCTGTGACTGGTGTTGGATGAGCCTTGAAGTCTAAGAAGCTCACTTCTCGTTTTATTGGACCGTATCAGATTTCAGAGAGAGTGGGGAATGCTGCTTATAGAGTGGCTTTACCGCCTAATCTTTCGAATTTGCATGATGTGTTTCATGTGTCGCAACTTCGAAAGTATATTTTAGATCTATCTCATGTGATTCATATGGACGATGTGCAAGTACTAGATAATCTTATGGTGGAGACGATGCCTGTACGGATCGCAGATCGTGAAATGAAGACTCTGAGGGGCAAAGAGATTGCATTGGTTAAAGTGGTTTGGTTAGGAGCTGCAGGAGAAAGCATGACTTGGGAATTGGAGAGCAAGATACGAGACTTATATCCAGAATTATTTGATTGAGGTAAATTTTCGAGGACGAAAATATTCTAAGGGGGGGAGAGTTGTAACGCCCGTAATTTAATTAATTATTTAATTAAATTATTTTTGGAAAAATTGTGAAGAAGTATTATTAAATTGGATTTATTTTATTAAATGGAGAAATAATAATATATTTGAGGTATTATATTATTATGTGAAATAATGTTAGAAGCTAATATTATTTAAGGTGGGCTTAATTGAGTTATTGGAAGTAATAAGGGGGTGTAAGTTTGATCCCAATAAGGAATAATATGATAATATTAGGTTATTTTATTATTTGTTGTTAGAATAGAAAGAAGAAACAGTAGAAGGAAAAATAAGGATTGTGGAAACGTGAAGCTGTTGGTTTTGAAGGAAACAACAAGAACAAAGATTCAACCCAAGAATTGTAGAGTGACCTTCGATCCAAGGTAAGGGTGGGGTTCTGGCTTTATAATTGGGATAATGATGTTTGATATGTGGGATTAGAGGATTGTTGTTTTTGTTATTGAATTGAATGATGTATGATGAATATTGATGAATTCTCGATGGATAAATGATGTTATGATGTTGCGTAAATGATGTAGTATTAAAGGTTAATGATTAGGTGATGAATTATCATGGTTAGGATGAGGTTTGTAGGACTGTGATTATATTCCAGTAGTGAAAATACAGTAGAAACGTAGAAAATTATGCAGAAAATCGCAGGATGTGTCGACCTCAAATTGGATGAGTCGATGCATGGAGGATGTTTGACTCAGGATGAGTCGATGCATGCATGCTTGCGTCGATGCATGTTAAGTGTAAGACTCAGGATGAGTCGACGCGAAGAGAGGATGCGTCGATACATGAGTGTGTGAGACTCAGAATGAGTCGACCAGTGCGATGCATGTGTCGATACATACTGTATTGAAAGCTAGAATAAGTCGATCCATAAAGGGATGTGTCGACTCATAGCGTGAAGAAGAAGCAGGATGAGTTGATGCATAGTGTTTTGTGTCGATGCATACTGAATAATTTTGACAGAATCAGTTTTAAGTTGCTGTAACTTGAGTTTTAGGATGTTGTTTGAGATGTCGTTCGAAGCGTTGATTAGCTAACGCGGTGAACTTTATTTTAGATGATTAAAATGATGATTAAGAGGTGTAATTCCAGTAACTAATTTATGATTTAGAATTAATTCCCGTAGATGACTGTTGTGTTGTTTTAGGACAGATGGATGAATTTTGAGATGTTAGAGGCTGCTGTTAGAATTATGACAGTAGGGTTAATGACAGAAATGAAGTAGAACTGCAGAATAACAGTAGGGATTACTGTAGTATTGATATACAGCTGAGTTATTAGTAAGATGTGATTAATCAAATGATGTTGATAAATAAGTAATGTTTAACAAATTACTTTGAGATGTTGTTGCTTGAGATGACTGAAATGTTGTCATTTTGATGATTGAGATGTTATTGTTTGAGATGACTGAAATGTTGTCGTTTTGATGATTGAGATGTTGTTGTTTTGAGATGTGTTTTGAGATGTTGATATATGAGTGTGTTATTACATTCATGTTGAGTCGTATACATTGCATTTTTTTAGATGGCCTGGATTGGAAAATTTTGTGATGAAGGCTATGCCTTATTTGATGCCTCTATTAATTGGCAGATTAGATTTTTGAGATGGGAGTTTTGCTCCAATGGTACCACATGCATTTGCATAGTTTTGAGTCGCATCATATGAATGAATAATGAGATGTATTTGATGTTGATGAATGAATATATATGTTATAATTATTGTTGATTATGAGATGAGAAGTGGTGATATGAATGATCTAATTTAATATATTGATTATCATGCGCTTTATTATATTGTTAGATATCTCACCCCTTCTGTTTGAATGTTGCCCTTATGTTGGTAACGTGCAGGTAATCGAGAGTGAAGGTCGTATACCTTCAATAGATCGAGTCAGTGTCATTTCTATGATATGTAACACTCGGGGGGATGAATGCTTGCTGATTTTGATTGCTGATTTTTAGTTGTTGAACCTTAAATTGTTTATTCATTAAACACGAGATGTTTCAAAGTTGCTATATTATTTAAAGATTTTATTGAAGAATTCCGCTGCGTAGTCGTTGAATATTTAATGAAAGATGTTATGTTGTTAGTTCATCCGACGTTTTGAAAAAGTGTTATATATCCATGATGTATGCAATGAATTTGTTAGAAGAATTTGTGACGTCCCGATTCATTTGTATGATTGAAATTTTATAACTCTGATTTATCTTTCATATTTGCTTGGGGTAGAATTGGGGTGTTACAGTCTTCCCCAGGTGCTCGACTACGTTGTAGACACTCTTCTTAATAATCTTCAAAATTTCCTCTATTTCTTGTTTAGAGGTTTCTACAATGATCTTTTTAGGTGCCTCCGTCCGGGCAGGCTCACCTGTGATTTCTTTGCCCCGAGTCCCAGATGGCTCGGCGACAGGGGTGACAACTAGAGTAGAAACTGGGATAGTAGTTGATGTACTAGCAGATGGAATGACAACAGGTTTATGGACAGTCGGAGGGAAATCTCAGGAGAAAAGAGTCTTCGACTTCTGGTGACCTTGCTTGTCCCAACAATATTAATGATGCCCAAATCGGCTTCTTCATCCCTCAAATCTTGTTTAACACCATGGTAATATACATCGACACCGTAATGCCATGGGATAGCCTTATCTGAGGTATATGGGATGGGACCCAGAGCGGTGATTATTAACGTAGCAATTCTTGGAATGGGTGTAACCCTAACAGGTTTTCTCGAGGAAACCTTGGAAGGATTGGCAGAAATGGTGATAATGGCAATATCTTCAAATGGAATCATAGTCTTCTCAAACAAAATTTCCTTATTATCCATCAGACGCTGAACACCTGACTTCAATAAACAGCAACCGAAAAGCAAAATTGAACACATGTGGCAACCTTCACCACAATCCGAAAATAAACCGGCCAATAACAAATTCTTCTTAACCGTCATCAAAGGAGTAGAGATCTCTTCCACAAAGGTTACAAACGAATCGGTGTCTACAACATTGACTTCATGACCATGCTTGGGCATAGGGGCAGTTATAACGTTGGGCTTTTCCGAAGCATCGAACTCAATCTCTTTAGCTTCCAGCAAATCTTGTACTTTATTCCTCAAGGCCCAATAATCGTTTATGTCGTGGCCAGGACTCTCTGAATGGTAGGAGCACCGCGCGTTGGGATTGTATCTTGGAGAAGCAGTGTTGGGATTCTTGGGAGCCTGTTTCACGGTTGCCAAGTTGGATTTTAACAGACTAGGCAGAACTTCAGCCAAAGTCATGTTGATGCGGGTAAACTGCCATTAGGGTCTTTCCACCCTTTGCTAATTGTTGCATTGTGGAGCAACTATTGGTCTTGATATCACTAGGACATTTACCGTTTGACGGTGTTCAGGTCTGATTTGGCCCCTTTGGCCATAGACTACACTATCTTCCTTCTTACCGGTGAAAGGCTTCTTTACTGCACTTGATGAAGCATCTTTCTGTATTTTTCCACTTTGAATTCCAACTTCTACTCTCTCTCCAGTCAAAATCAACTCAGTAAACCCAAATGACGAACTGCTGATCAAATGATTGAAAAATGGACCAGATAGCGTCCCTAGAAACATGTCAACCAACTCCCTATCAAACAAAGGGGGTTGGACTCTTCCCACCAAGTCTCTCCACTTTTGAGCATAGTCCTTAAAACCTTCACTTGCACCCATAGACATACCCTGGAGCTGAGTATGAGTGGGAGAAAGGTCGGCGTTATACTGATACTTCCTGTAAAAAGCAGCAGCAATGTCTTCCCAGTTTCGGACACTGGCTCCTTCCAACTGATAAAACCATTCAAGATGAGTCCCAGACAGAATATCTTGAAATAAATGTACCCACAAATTTCTATCAGCAGTGTGAGGTTGGATTTTTCTGACGTACGAGCAGAGATGGAGTTTTGGACAGGATACTCTGTCGTACTTGGCAAAAATCGGAGCTTTGAACTTATGAGGGATCACCACTCCCGATACCAGTTCCAGTTCTCCGAAATCCAACCCAGGGATCTTCTGAATCTCCATAGCACTCATACGGTCTTCTATCTGCTTGTATCTATCTTCAGCAGGAGGATATTGCTCGTCGTCGTAATCCGTATCTTTATCAAAAACTACTGGACTAGGGTCCTTTGTCCTTTCTTGGTTCTCCCTGTCTTTGGATGAGGAGGTCAGATCAACTGATTGTCTTATCCTTTCTCTGAATCTTCTACCCATGTTCAGAATACCGACCTTCTTCTTTTTCTTCTTCTCTTTCAGAATCAGGGTCTTCAGATCCTCCTGCCCTTTAGCCAGACTTAAGAACATCTCTTGGAATTGGGCATTCTGTGCCTGAAGATCTTTGATGGCTTGATCAGAAGACATTTATGATGAAATAAACAGTGAAGAAGATGAGAAACCTGTAATGGTACCTGTAATGGTGTGCATGATAATGGGATGCGCATGTAATGATTTCAAAGACTTTGGGAGATTTAAATTTGCAAACCAAAAATAAACAAAATTTATTAGATTAACTGGTAAAAGGTTCAACAATGCCTTTAAGGCGTTACAAAATAAGTAAATAAAACACACTCAAAAAAACTAGGAAAACAAAATCAAAAGTCCCATGGACGCTTCCTCTTTGTTCCGATGTAGTTGTTGATCACTCTTTCTTCCTCGAGCTTCCTGGTGAGCTTCAAGATTTTCTGTTCTTGCTCGTGGTACTTTCCCCTGTAAGTATCCCTCTCCTCTTTCAGCTGAATCCAAGAACTCTACAACTCTCCAGGATCAGTGGGCATGTAAGGATAAAGGACCGTGTAAGGAATTCCATCTTCATTGGTGGGCTCCACAATCACTGGCAATACGGCTTCATAGGGCATCCCAAGCTTCTGGGCACGAGCTCGGACCCACTGGAGATAAGGCTGCATAGGAAGGGAAGTCCTTGGTCCCAGATCTTGGGGGTCAGATCTGTTCACCATGCCCCAAGCTCGTATAAACCTCCGACGATGCTCCTCAACGCCTTCCTTGTAGTCAAATGCAATATCCTCAAGAAGTAGCTCATGGGACCATCCCTCCGAGCACGACCAAATTTTCGTAAAGCTAGACAAGGATTGTAGGTTATACCCCCTCTGATTCCAAGCAATGGGACATTAGGGTATCCCCCACAACAATCAATAACAGTAGTGTTTTCCATAGTCCGGGAACACCAAAGAATGTCTGTATGGGCAAGTGACATTATTCTGTAGGACCATCCCAAACCATCTTCTTTCTTCAGCACAGACTTGGGGAGGTGCGGAATAAACCACCTCGACATAATGGCATGCAACACATGAGAGTTCCTCTTCTTCGCACGGTACGAGTATAAAGGGCATGCAAGATATCACCCAGCATGGTAGGCACAGGATTGCGGGAAAGCAAAATCTTGACAGCATTTACATCTACAAAGGAATCCAAATTCGGGAAGAGAACCAAACCGTAGATAAGGATAGCCAAGATATCTTTGAAAGCCTGAAAATCCAAACTATCCCAGAATAGCTGATCCTGGTCTATCAGAAATTTGTCTAAGAAACCTTTGACCCTACTTCGTGTTTCCCAATTGGATACTATATTAGCCCGTTTCAAATGCAGAGCTGAGGCGATGTCTTCTGGTCTAGGAGCTTCTTCCATGCCTGTGAAGGGTACCTATTCAAGGATGGATATGCCCAATAAGTGAGAGAACTCTTCCAATATGGGAACCAACTGGTAATCTGGAAAGGTGAAGCAATGATGCATAGGATCGAAGAACTGGAAAAGTACACTCATCATCTGCTCATCAAGATTTGAGGTGACTAGGCTAAGAAGCTGACCATGTCTCTTAATGAACATAGAAGTCTCAAACTCTTGAGGCTAACTCTTTAAGTTAAGCAGGTATTTGCACAAAGTTAACTCGGATGGTATTTCTGCGTACGAAAGCCATAATCTGCAAAACAGAACAAAGATAAATTCCCTTGGTCTTTGAAATGGTTAGTATAATGAAGTATGAATGCCATGTTATGATGCATGATGTCATGATACAAAAACAACAGGTATAGCAGATAACAGGCATGGCAAAGACAAACAAGTCACACAAAGCCCTTAAGTTTAAGGCTTGCATGAGGTCAAAGGTAGTACCCTCTTGAAGTTTAGTTGGTTTAAACCTGTCCTAGCAAAAGTAACCGGGTTCTAGAGGATCTAAATATCACAGACCATCCTCCATCGGTCATGGTTTCAGCTCACACAATCTTTTCTTGCGGTCGAAACTATCTCGAGAGTATGGTCTCAATGAGTGTAGCATCGAGTATCAACCAGTTCTCAGCCTTACACTGAGGTCGGCTATCTCACTACTTTCTAATGGCCAAGTTGGTCGATTAAAGGTTCTAAGTTCAGTTGATGCTTAACGACACCATGCAGCGGCCCCGTATTCTCCTCGTTTATCCACAAGGGATACCGGTACCAACCAATGTGCCACATCAACATAGCTACTACTTCAACCGTATCGGTCTATGTCGTACAGTTCCCTCACAGTTTATTGCTACTTACCTAAAAGGTGTCCCCAGATCTGGGTTAGGATCTATAGTAACTCCCAAACAAAAACCCTTAAAAGTAAAGCAACCAAAACAAACAAGAGAAGCAATTATAATGAACTAGATCCTAAGGTATACCCCCACTTAGTTAATTTCCCCAGCAGAGTCGCCAGTTCTGTGATATGGTGGCAGAACCGACTGTTTTGAAAATACTGGTTTACGTTTTGCGTTTTTTGTTCGCAAAATGTCGCGGTAAGCAAGAGTCGCCACCGAATTTTATTTCATCCAATCGGAAAGGAAAAAAGTACAGAAAAAAAAAATCCTTTTTCGAGATATTCTGAGTACGGGGGGTAGATTATAGAAAGGGAAGGTGTTATCACCCTTTCTATCCATGGTTTTCCATGGGATCTTAGGTACTTTCTCATCTTTAAAATTGCTTGTGTACGTGCTTTGTTTTGAAAAGTTTTGACTTCGTGATAAACATTGTATCAGTCCTCAAAGGTGTGACGAAGTTGTTTTTGAAAATTGTTTTGAGAAGTGTGAGTGTGAAAAGTTTGATTTGAGCAAGTATCTACTAGCATCTACCTACTCGAAAAAGGACCGTCTCTATTCTCGTTTCCTTTAGACAATGCTATCCTACTATTGAGAAATAGGTAGCACCGTCGTTGGAGTTTGTAAGGGTCAATTCGAAAGGGACATACGATCACTAAAGCAATGTTAGGACACCTTAGTAATAACCCTAGAGTCTTAAGATCATATTCGAGGCAACATTTTTGAGGCGATGTTTCCGAGGCAACATTTGATCTTTGTTTATACAGGAGGGAAACAACTAAGACACCCTATACTTAATGATCGTTTACCGAAGGCAACCGAAGTGAGAGTATACCCTAAGAGTGCGCATGTGCGAGTGATTTGATTTCCGTTATTATCTTTGCACATTAGGGTTTTCTAGCCGTTTTTAAATTATCATGCAATCTTATCATACAATCCTATCAACATACATCTAAACAGTTAATATTTGCGAGAATAAAAATGCAAGAAAATAAACCTACGCTATTACAAGGCTTCGGGGTAGGGATTAATTACATAGCCAAAAAGCCCGTAAAAAACGATAAATAAAGAAAGTCCTAGATTAAACTATTACATACCGTGGACAGTTACGTCAATATTGCAAAAAATAATAAACACGCGCGATGAATCGTATACGAGACAAATAGGGTTTTGACCCTCTACTAAATTTATTTGTAATTTAAAGGAAAAATCATTTTTGTCGTTTTTTGCTTCTTTTTTTTGAGAAAATAAAGCTAAATTGAAAATAAAAAAAGAACCTAATTACTAATTAATTTTAATTAAGAAAAATAATTAAATTAACCTATTTTTGTATTTTTATTTTGAGAAAGAAATAAAAATTAAATCATGAGTTTAACCCTAATTTTTCTAATTGGTTTTAATTAAAAAAGTTAGAATTTCCCTAAATTAAATCAAACTAAATTATATTAACAAAATTAATGTTTGATAAAATTAAAATCTAATTCTAATTTTTTTTGTGAATTCTTGATTTTACATTTTTTTTTGGTGAAAAATTAATTAGTTTGTAAATTAAATGAATAAAGAAAATTAAAAGAATAAAAAGAAATAAATAAAAAGAAATATATAGAGGATTAGTAATGGGCCTGATGTTTAGCAAAAGGGGATGTTGTTTGAAATTCTGAGCCCAACAAGTCCAGGCCTTTTTTGACTTTGCCCAATCCCATGTGCACGTTTGACTGGGGCACATGGTGGTCCTCTAGAGAGAAGGCGTTAGATCTGAAGCCTTGATGGGTTGAACGGTCAGATCTGGATAGCACATGGTGGATGCTGGAGCGTGAGGTGTACCTGATCCTTCATTGAAAAATAATATGAAGCAAATAAGGGACCTGGGGATCGAACCCAGGTCCTTATACATTCCTCCTTTACACGCTTGCCAACTGAGCTGGACGTTTTAGTTGTACATATAATCATAAACAAATATTATATAATGAAAACAAAACGTTAAACTTTAAAACGCGTGAAATTCAAACTGGCAAGTCAGGGAGCGCCACATTATCATCTTCTTCCTCCCTCCGTCACTTTAGGCTTTGTAACTTTTACCTACAGACATTAAGCGAAGGTATAGCCCATGTGCATTTCAAAAATATTGTACGCGCATGATAAATGAAAACCAATGGTACCAATCAACTCGTTTCAACCTCACGAGCATCATGGTACCATCATTAATGCCCAATTTTTTCTGTACAAGAAATCCCTAAAAACAAAGAACAAACCCTAGCTATGGCAGTTTTACGTATAGTCAATAAAAATGCAATTGAATATAGTCATTAGCTTGCAAACATCTCAAAGATTATAAATATACCAATCAATCATGCTAAACATGCCAAAATTAATATATTCGAATTCAAGAAAATGGGCAGACCGTATGAACGTGACAAGGTGATTCTGAGCGTCCCAGGCCTTGCCAACGATCTTGTTGGCTTCAAGGATGATCCAAGAATCTGAATTGATCTTTTGAAACCATTGAAACGTCCTGTGGAGAACGATTTGATCAGCACTTTTTCCTTGAAAATTTTGAATCTTTTTCTCTGCCTTTGCACGCCTCCAGCCTCTTCTTTTTGGTCTTCCTTTGTTCCTTATGTATAATAGAGTGCATTAGGGTTCATATTTGCATCCAATCTTTGCCATTTATGAAGATTGATCCATGATTTAATCCTTGCACCAAATCTTTCCAAAAACAAGCATTTTCAATCTTTTTTGTCCATATGAAGCCTTGCACGATTTGATTTTGTCTCCAGCTGTATAATGATTCTAATCATGCACAAAATCTCGAGGTTTTATTGGTTTTTGATATTTCCATTATTTTATATTGATTTTATTTGATTTAAATGAAATAAAATCAAAATAAATAACAAAAATAAAATAATGACAAGTGGAAGGGCTCATGGGTTGTGGGTCACATTACAAACTTAGTGCAAGCATAAAAAGTTGGACCCATTTAGTAAAAAATGCAATTTTGGACACATTTGAACTTTGGCAATTTTGCAAAAAGGGTCAACTTGGCCAATGCACAACTCTCTCAATTTTGATCCTAGAGAGGTTTTCTTGGACTTTTTATAAATATTAAGATGTAATCTAAGCAACCCTTTTGGTCTCATCTCAATTGAGTCTTCCATGTTCATGTATGAAGTTTTGACCCAAAAGGTGTTTTTGTTGACTTTTCAAAATGACCTATAATGTCCAAATTCATATCTTCTTGTGAGTGCATATTTTGAACTTGGGAGATGAATATGAATTTTAGGGAATTATATCCTCTTCAAAATGATC
Organism: Vicia faba; assembly: GCA_948472305.1. Lineage (NCBI taxonomy): Eukaryota > Viridiplantae > Streptophyta > Magnoliopsida > Fabales > Fabaceae > Vicia > Vicia faba. Next base: position 814,798,024 of record OX451741.1, on the reverse strand, counting down.
TTTGGATGGATCATTTTGGATAAAATATGAGAAAGTTATGCTTGGTCAAAGTTGAGGTGACTTTTCCTACAAAACCCTAATTTAGCAACTTTTGGGTTTTGATGAATTGTGAGCAATCCTTGAGGAATCACGATCAACCCTTGATAAAATGAAGTATGATACTTCAAAATGAGAATGTTGACCAAGAATCTTGAAGTTTGACTATATGTGGGCCACAGTTGACTTTTCCCCCAACACAGTCGATTTTCAGGCCTTTGAGTAGTTGACTGAGCAAACCTCCTCTGCAAGGCTTGAAACTTGACATGGATGATATTTAGAACATATTAGGACAATGGTGGGCATTTGGGACCCTTTGGGCTCAAGCATCTTGATGCAAAATGAAACCCTAATTTGGGATAGACCGCCTTAGGAGAGAGTTTGTCTGGTCAACTCTTAGACTTCCTTGAGCAATTTGAGGACCTCACTTGACATGTATTGAGAAATATGGGAGGGAAAATTTTGGGGTACAACAATCGTCATTGTCCGTGTGGAAAACATACTTACTACCCACAATCATGAGAAAGGAGAATTTGCATCATCTCAAAGTGGAGGATATGACTTGGATTTTAAAATCAACCATGCCTCACTCAACACTCAAGTGGAAAATATCTCACTTCACTACATATTGTAGAAGTATAGTTGTTTGCATCACTACAAGGATTTACAAGAATCCAATATCTTTGAGAAATTTTTTAAAGATGAAATGCCAAAGTGTAAAAATAGTTTGAATGTCATTGATTGACTTTTAGTCTTCTCACAAAAATGTCATGGTATTATTAAGTTGATTGAAGTTTATTTGTGAAAATGTTTTGAAAATGCATGGACCTAAGTCCAAGTTTATTATGAAAGTGGTTCAAGTTTAGAAACAAGAAGAGTTTTCACAAGGAGGGAGAAGATTTTTGAAATTAAATAAGAAGGGAGGAGATGAAGAGACTATCCTAAAGGATAAGGTAAAAGCTAAGGAGAAGAACCATCTAACCAGCAAGAAGCCAACACTTGACATTATGAGTCAAGATAGAATTCCCATTATTCGGATTGAAACCAAGCAAGCAAAGATACTAGACCTCTTGAGAGAACCAAACTTCAAAGGTATTAAGTATTCACATAAATTAGTCAGAGTAACGGCTGTATACGGATGAATTTCATATTATAGACAAAGTAGGTAATCACAATAACCTGCACACAAAACAAACAAACAACCCAATGTCTTGAGGGAAACCCCAAGAACTCCAGACAAAATATTAATTAAGGTCACAAGGTCTCCAACATAGGCCAAGGTCTCTAATCCTAAGTCCAAGAAGTCCAATACTCCATAATGCCAAGGATAGGAACCAAATAGTCTAAGTATCATTAATGTTTTTTATGCTTGTGTTGATTATTAAGTATCTTCAAAAATAAAATAAAATCTCAAGTTAGCAAAATGAAAATGGCATAAAAGTAAATGCTCAAGTGAGCAAAGATGAAAATAGCATGAAATGTAAATGCTAAAATAAATGGTACAAAAAGTAAAGAGCATAAAATGAAAGCATAAAATAAAGTCAATTGTTAGAAGTTAATGGTTAGTTGGATGACCATCTTGAAACTTGCATTTGGAACTCATTAGAGGATTTGTAGAACCAAAGCCTCTCAACAACAAGTAGCATTTGTTTTTGTCAAGTATACCATCCATTTTAAGAAACCTCAAGGCCACATTTAATGATCAACGATGTTTAAGTGATCAGTGTTGACCAAAATTGATAAGGATTCCATTGGAGGATTGGTAGAACCAAAGCCTCATAACAATAAATCTCAAGGTTATTGGATAAAAGGGTTTAAATTAACATACTTGGGCTTGAAAACACATATTTGGGCTACGAATGATCATTTACGCGAATCAGAACAAAATTTAGTGCTATGTTAAACAATCGTAAGTGGACTTATGTAGAAGTCGCACCTCTTTTGAGGCCGGTCAATAGGAATCAAAGTACTTCATGTTTGGATAAATGATATAGAGATCATCATCCCATAACATGTAGCACAAATAAAAAAGAAAGGGATAAGATGAAGAGGGAGGGGAATGATAATCTAGTTTGGATCACTATCTCAAATTTCTTTCATCTTTAAATTCAATCACTCATCTCAATTGATTAAAGTATTAAACATATCATTAATCCAAAACACCAAAAATGAATTAAATAATTCACTCTTTGGTTGATTTGAATTAATGAACATTTATCCAACTTCATCTACACCCAAAGTCCATTGAATTTAAAGAGAAATTAGACATTTAAAATTGCAATCCAAATCAACCATCAAAAGGAGTGAGTAGAAAAATATATATGGATCAAAAAGCCTTAAAACAAGGCAGAAAAAACATTTTGGCACTGTTACAATCGATTTGCACTCAAACAAAAATCGATTGCATCAGTGCATTTTTTCAAAAAAATGCAAAATGCTTCTGTGACAATGATTGCACTATTACATCAATAGATTGCACCCTGTAAAAATCAGAAAAACAACATTTTAAAAGGCCAAATTCTTGTTCAAACTTTCCATCAAACACCTTATGATCATGGATTCATTTGATCACGAAAATTCCATCAATATATGGGAAAATAACACCAACGGAATCAAAAAACAATGCTCAATGAATCAAACCCATAGATCAACAAGAAATCACATTGTGAAAGATGAATAATCCAACTTACCAAAGGTAGATCTAGAGAATTATCAAAACAACTTCAAGAATTTGCTTCAATTCAACCCCAAGAATCAATTGTCCAAGCTTGTATGTAGAGAACTGACAAAGAAAAAGTGTTTAGATGAAGGTTTAGCTTAAAGATTAGTAAGCTTCAAGGCAAAGCTTACTAACTTTATTTGAAAATGGAGCTTGAGTGAATTTAGTAGATGGAGAGAATTGAGAGATTTCTAAGCAAAATGAGTTTGGCTATCAAAAGCTTGAGATTTGAGTGAAATGAAGGCTCTATTTATAGAGTTTAGGCTTGGGATTAGTGGTGGTTTGGAGTTTGATTTGGGAAATGAAATTGGGCTTGGTAATTGATTCTTGGAGTCAAAATTTGAATTAATGATATATCTTTCAAATAATGAAGAAAAATTGGAGTCAAATTTTGAATTAATGATATATCTTTCAAAAAATGAAGAAAAATTGGAGCCAAAAAATGACAAGCTTGAAATTGCTGATTTTTTTTCAAAATTTCACTTTGTGCAATCGATTGCACTCTGGGAGCAATCGATTGCACCCTGATCTTTTTTTCAAAAATTGCGCAAAATGCACTTTGTGCAATCGATTGCACTCTAAGAGCAATCGATTGTACAATGAAAAAATGAAAAAAATGAAAAAAATAATAATTATTTTTCTTTGCAAATAGAGATTTTAGGGAAATAATACCGAAAAACCTTATTTGTCAGATGCTTTGACTCGGTACCTACAAAACACAAATATGCAAAGACAAAGACAAATATTTTTTTGTATTTTGATTAGAAGTTAGTCAACAACACATATACAAAATACACAACTAAGGTACTTGGATATTCCTCAAGAGAAAACATAAAGATATGAGATAGAAAAAGAGGAAGAACCTACCCTAATGTGATCTTGTTGCATTGTGATGGTATGAGATGATAGAGGAATCTTAGGGGGAAAATTGGGGTACAACACCGGGTTCACCAGGAGAATCTGGGCCATTTCATTCTTAAAGCCCTCCTTAGCAGCCACGAAAGCATTATCGTCGGCCTGCTGAATATGGGTAATCAGCTTGGCCCTGGTCGTCACCCCCTTTACATCCTCTGGCTCCTTCTTGTTAGGAAAAATGGAGGACTTGAGCCCCTTCACCTCTTCATTAAGGGTTTTCTTCTCGGCTATCCAAGTGTCCTTCTCATCGGCCAGGACCTTCTTTGCCTTCGCCACTTCCTCAAGTTGATCCCCAACTTCTTCAACCTCCCCTCAAGAGCCTTTTTTTCCTCAAGGGATTTCCTCAACTCCAGATCCTCATCGCTTCCCTCCTCGATATGGATTATCGTTGCACCTAGGATCCACATCAGAGCAGCAGTGTCTTGAGCTAGCAGGACCCTCTTTCTCGGACGATCTATTTCCCCGTATAATAGGGACTCTACCCAGTGGACCTCCAAGGAACCTCCTTCGAAGAGAGTTTTATTGTGGAAGTAGGGGGGAAGCTTGAATTTCCCAAGACCTTGCTCCTCGGTCAGATCTATCAGGTCATCTAAATGGGGTCTCTTGGGACTCGAGATCACTAGAAGAGGAGAAGTTGGCCCAACAATTGGGCCGAACGAAAAGGTCCATAACTCTGTCGGAGACGCACCAACTCCATCAGCACCCAAGATACTGTTGGCAATCCCTTTATATCCTTTCTTGGCCTTGAGAGCAACATTCTTGATCATATGCTCCTAAGGGGTAGACATTTTCTCTACAACAAAATAAGCACGAATTAGAAAAACATGTATATCAGAATAAGGGCAAGTCAAAAAATAGAACAACTACCTAAACATTTTAGAGGCTCATCGCATTCGTCGAGCTTCTTGACGTTAATAAGTCCAAACTCAAATACAAATTTCCCCTCCTTATCAACAAGGACCTTTACCCATTTGCCCAGTCTCTGAACTATGGGTATGCCCTCGACAAAGGCCAACCATCTGTCATAGCTAGCCTGGTCCTTAAGATTCAACTAGCTTGTCTTCATGGTGTAATTATCAGTCCCATGATCAAAGGGATCCCTATTCAAGTGGAAAGGAAACCTTTGCACCGGCTCCATCCTTGTTTCACCTTCCTCGGTCAGCACGGGATCCCCATCCTCACCACGTGAGACGACGCTCATAAAAACATTGAAAAGCGCCCTCTCCAACACAGGCTAGAACAACAAGTACATGTCCTTGAAATGTCGAACAGACTCAACGTAGGCCTTAAATAGCTTCCCATTAGCCTGCTTCAAAGAGACCCATTCGAATTGATTTCCAACAGTGCCTCACTAAAGGTGAAAGTAGTAGAAAAATAAAGGGACAGTAGCCCCAATATTCAAATAATCACACACAATCTTAAAAGCCCGCAGAAAGGCTATCGAGTTGGGTTGAAGTTGTGAGGGAGCAAGACAAAGATAGTTAAAAACGGCCACATGTAGGTCAGTGAAGGGAAGCTGAAAACCCATGTCTCTGAAAAGAATCTCGTATATAGGAAAGTGATTTACATCAAACTTCGAGCAAATGCGGTGGCGCTTCCCGGGGAAGTAAATATCCCATTCCTCCTTTGTATCCTCTCGCTCTATCTGTGCAGCCACAACTATAAACACTTCATCAAGGTGCTCAATGATGCAGGAGGCAATCTCTCGAGGACCCGACATAACCCAGTCCATGGAAGCCACCGGTGCCTCGGGCGTATTATACTCGGTCGCATTTTGACCCGATGTGCTCATCCCTAAATCATGTTGCCTCGATGTACTCTTTTTGGTCGAAGTATGCTCAAATGAACTCTATTCTGAATCACTTTACACGCTCATAACTTCGTTTTTGGTGCTACTAGCCATTTTACCTGAAAAGTAGAGGACAAAAGTGAATTTGACGTCAAATCAAATCCATCTTTCCACTGCTACTCAAGTGAAATGGCGCATAAAGGAATGGTGACCTTGTCCCCAAACAGAGCCCTCACTCAAATAACAAGAAACAAACACAATTTTGATTTCTCTCTAAACACGTTAGGCGCTTGTCTTCCAGACTAAACCCTAACCCACACAAGGAGTAATCTCCCCGACGACTAGAATAAAACTCACTCAAGGGTTCATCATAAATGCATGAAGATCGTAATAGAAACCCATAAACGGCCAAACTTCGTCGAAGAATTCATCACAACTCGTCGTTATCAACCCTAACATTAGACATTCCCAAAAGTGCATCCTTATGTAGAAGAACCACCGTCAGACGCCAGCAAACCACCAGAAATTACGCACTAAATCTACTTTAGTCCTAACCGCATGCATCTCTAAAATTAAAATTAGAAAATGTAACCTAAGATAGGGATGAATTTCACAGAAACAGGGAAAAATAGAGGAACATACTTGGTCGGAGAGGATTGACAATGGAACGGACATGAACTTCGACGGTGAACAGCGGGACAAGAATAAACTTTGATGGTGAACATCGGTGCTTTGCAGAACTAGAAGAAACAAGTAGGAGGAAGCAAGCGAAAAGTGAAAATAAAGCTTCCTCTGTCCCATTTATAGATAGCTTTGCTAGCACGTGAGCAAACACGCGCCTAGGAAAACCGAGGGGTCGTCATCATTACGCCCCGAGTCCCTATACTTTCCATAATTACGCATTTATGACCGAACGTGGCTCAATGCAAGCATGGAACACTATCTCTCAGAGTCCAATCCACCATTCAGCTCCCCATGCGCTGAACACAAGAGACCACATTCGGGATCCTAGATACAGTTACCCCTAAACGCATCCTGGAGCGTCCTAGTCTCTTACAACGAGCACTAAAAGCATTGCCACCTCTTTGAAACACGGGATAACTCTAAGTCGTCACTCCTACGGCTAGGAGCAATGATTGGGAGGCTCCTGTTTTGGGTTTCCCAATGGCTACAATTGACCCAATCTGCTTCTACCTTCCACATGGCCCATCAATGTTGGGCCATAAACTATGGCCCTTCTGTCGGGAATTCCTGGTCGACCATACCCTGTGGAAAGCAAGACCAACGATGTCTAAGAAGTATGCCTGCCCGCATGAGCAGCTACCTCCCAGTCTACTCGATACACGTAGAGCAAACAACCAAGAAAATGCTCATAACGCATCTGCCCATAGTCTCTTCCTTGCTTGGAGCAACGACTAGTTACGAGCCCGAGTGCCCGTTTTGACTAAGTCCTGACTTTTACCTATTTTTGAGAAACCTAATATATAGGCCCAAAAATAGGCTCCAATGGCCAAGTGTCGGGGCGTTATATAAACCCTCAAACTTGTGATGGCCAGATATCCAATATTCATTCTAAAAACCATAATCTCTTTCTTATATCTCTTTGCACCCATTCTTAGTTGATAGTCGAAGTGCCTTGTAGGTACACCCCCCTCCTCTTCTCAAATTTCCAACCAAGCATACTTCAGCCTTTGGTCCACTTCCAGGTTCTAATCAACCGGTAAGCTCAATGAGATTGCAATTTCCCGATGTACAAAGAAACAACTTGTCATAACTTTATTATTTTGTGAGGCAGAGTACATAGTTGGGTCATTTTCTTGATGTCGAGTAATTTGGTTGGATTCATTGATGAATGAGCTACAATGTGAAGTGAAAAAACCATTGAAGCTTATAGACATATTGTTATCCATTAATTCAACCAAGAATCTAATTTTATATGGGAGGAGCAAGCATATTAGAATCTATTAAAAATGTATGTTCCACTTCATAAGGGAGATAATACTTGAAATTGTCTAACAGGATTTTAGCTAGCTAATAGATTCACAAAGGTTGTGAAAATAGATAGATTTATGTTCTTAAGAGAACAAGTAGGATTGGTATATACTTAGGTTTATGTATTAATAGATGTGTATTAAGTGTTAATCTATTCTTACTTGCATCAGAATAAGTTTCGTGCTAAATATGTTACTTTTTATTTTTATTAACATCTTTAATCCCCATTCTACCTTTATGAATGATCTATGTAATCAGAAATATTTCATCATTAGGGAATTTCTTATTGTTGCAAGAGTATACTTCTAATATTAACATTTCCGAAAAACGTTGATGAAGTCTTTTTAACGATATGCTTTGTTCGATTTCAAAATTGTTGGAAGCTAGAATTAAAAGGGTGTAGGGAAAGCTGATTTCGAATAACCAAAGTGCTTTTGTTCCGTGTAGGCACGTGACGGACGGGGTATTAGTGGCTAACAAAGTGGTGGATTACACGACAAAGTATAAAAAGGTGTACTTTCTCTTCAAGCTCGATTTCGAAAAGGCATACGACAGAGTTAGTTGGGATTTCATCAAACATATGTTGAATAAGATGGGATTCGATAATTGTTGGATGAAGTGGATGGAGGTGTTGATGTTTAATAGTTGGGCATCAGCTTTGGTTAACAAGAGTCCTACAAAAGATTTCAAGGAGGAAAAGGTCCTGAGGCAAGGAGACCCTTTATCTCCTTTCATTTTTGTCATCGTGGTAGAAGGATTAACGGGGTTAGTTAAAAATGAGATCGTATTAGGGGAGTTTTCTAGTTTTTTGGTGGAGGGAAAGTGCAAGGAGAATGTCCTTCAATTTGCAGACGACACTTTGTTGATAGGGAAGGCCAATTGAAGGCATGTTTGGGCTCTAAAAGATATTCTTCGCGGGTTCGAGTTAGTATTTGGGCTTGGTGTTAACTTCATGAAGAGTATATTGATTGACATTAACGTTGATGATAATTTTTTAGCAGCTGCCGCAAATGTTTTGTCTTGTAGAATTGAAGAGAATTTGTTTAGATTCCTTGAAATTCTAATTGGTTGTAACCACAGATTGATATCTTTGTAGAAAGAGGTGATTAATAGTATGAGGACTTGTCTAGAGAGTTGGAAAGTGAGATTTCTCAACTTCATAGGAAGAACTACGTTGCTAAAAGAAATTTTATCTAGTTTATCTATTTTTCAACTGTATTTTTTCAACGTGTTGATTAATGTTTGTAAAGAGATTAGAAAGATATAGAGAAACTTTATTTAGGGTGACAATGTAAATAAGAGGAGGATTCATTGGGTCAAATGGAACCCGTTATGTTTACCAATCAAAAAGGGTGGGCTCGAGTTGAATAGAATTTCAAAATTTAATTTGGCTCTCCTTTTTAAATGGAGATGAAGGATCTTGTCGATGATTCAGCTTTGTGGATTGCTATACAGGACACCAGGTACAAAAACATTATCAACCAAATGATTACTGGTATTATTTCTAAATCATTTATTGGAAATTCTCTTTGGTGGAACAATATGGTTCGATTGGAAAAAAGAACGGATGCTCCAGTTTTTAGTGCAAATTGCAGGTTTAGAATTGGTAATAGGGAGAAGGCGCATTTTTGGGAAGATATTTGGCATGGAGAGGAAGATTTTTAATTCCAGTTTATTGGTTTATATTAGATCATCAATAATAGAGGGGTTTTGGTAGTGGATTCGGGGAAGTGGGTGGAAGGTGAATGGAGATGGGGAGACTTGGGTATTGCAAAGATTCTTTCTCAGACTGAACATATCAGTTCGGATCTGTTAAGGTTACAACTCAAGAATGTTAGCTTGGAAGCTCATGAGCTTGACAAAATTAGGTGGAGGTCGGACCTGATCAATGGGTATTCTATGGTGCCTGGGCATGGGGTTTTGGTGCATCATTTAGATAATGTGGAAGTGGATAATCGTTTTGAGGTACATCTTAAGAGACTTTGGAAAATGGAGGTTCCTTTTAGAATCAAAGCTTTTGTGTGGAGGACCTTTTTGAATAGATTTCCGATGAAGGATCTCTTGAGTCGTAGAAGGATGAAGTTTGTAGGTGATTTAAATTCTTGTGTTATATGTAAGGAACATCCCGAATATTTGATGTATCTCTTTTTCCTTTACTGGTGTGATAAGTTAGTATGGGAGGCCATAGAAGTTAGAACAAGTAGTAGTACGGGATCGGGAACAATTGCTTGGGATTTTTTCAATAAGTGGTGTGATAGTTGTGGAAAGGAGAAAGTCAAACCAAACAAGGAAGGATTGATTTGGATAGCTGCTATGTGGGGAATTTGGAGCCCTAGAAATTATATTACGTTCAACAATGGCTCGGGTATCGTTTCCGATATTATTTGGAGTATTACGGTTAAGGCGTTGAAGTGGACTTTAGTTAGTGAAATTTCAATTTCCAAGTGTAATTGTTTTGAGTTTAGTAAAAACCTGATGTTTTACTTAGCTTAAGTTATAGTTTGCTTACAATTTATTTTGTCCCAAGCTTTGTCTCACCCCTTTGTTAGCGGGTTAGAGTACCCCTACCACTCTTTTAGTGAATTCCTTGCTTATAAAAAAATAATCTTATTTTATAAGGGATATAAATTTTTTGCAGTCATTTATTCACATATTTGGTGCATCCATGACTTTTCATTTAAGTGGTATGAGAATCACTTTTAACTTTAAATTTAACTATCAAAATAAAATTTGTAATATTGTGTAGTTAAAAATATCTTTTTGATTACATTATTTTAATTTACGTTGGTATATAATATTAAAAGAGTGTAATTTTGGTAATTAACTTTTCTTTTAGTGGTACAGACAAAGAAAGACCACAATTAATAATCTAAGTAGTCAAAGCAAAAACTAATTGTAAATAACACCAAAAGATAAAAAGTAAGGAGACAAAGTTAAACTTTTATTTCATGATGGATTTTAAAGGCATGTCCTAGGTCTTTCCCACGTTGTAATTAATGACAAATATTAGATACCACTATGTTATAGTTAATTATTATTGTATTCCTTTACCTTAACTCAGTTTTCTTTTCCTCCTTTTCTGTTTTTTATCTGTTAATGTAGGATAGTTAGTTATTGATTAACCATTATATATATTCTTACCGTATCCATTAGTTTAGAGTGAAATACATGAAAAATTTATTTTTACTTTTTTGTGATGTGCAACATTAATATGGTATCAGTAGACATGTTTATTCTACATGTTTCCTCTTCCTCACTGATATGTTGCTTCTCCTTTTTCTTTTATCCTCTTTTTCTTCCACGTATCTTCCCTATATTACCTTTTTTATTTCTCGTTTATCCTCTTCTTTATCCTCTATTTTTTTCTTTCTATCTCTCTGTCGACCACTATAAAACCCATTCTCTCTTTTTCACCATCTTCTTCCTCGATTGTCTTTTTTCTTCCCCAAAAATCTTCTTCACGTCAATGGCGGACCAACATCGCCTTGATTTTTCAATGAATCCCTCCAATCCATACTATATTCATCCTAACGAAAAACCTAATCTCTTTCTCGTTACCCCACCCCTTGATAGTAAGAACTATCTCTATTGGGTTCGATCCATGCGAGTTGCTCTAATATTAAAGAACAAACACCACTTCATTGATGGTACCTTTACTAAACTCGTTGGTAACCACCCTCTTCTCGATCCTTGATCCATTGCAACAACCTTACCCTCTATTGGATTCAATGGTCGGTTTCGGAATCCATCGATCAATCTATCCTTTGGTTTGACAATGCCTCCACGGTTTGGGAAAACCTTTACAATCATTTCTCAGAGGGTGACATTTTCCATATCTCTGATCTTCAAGACGATCTTGTTCGTCTTTAACGAGGCTTTCTCGACATCTCCAACTATTTCACAGAACTCACATAGATTTGGGATCAAACCGATAACTATCGTCCCATCAGAGATTGTTCATGTGCCATCCCTTGTACCTGTGGAGCAGTTGGTGACCTTCACAAATTTCGTGATCAAGACAAATTTCTCAAATTTTTAAAAGGACTCAATGATCAATTCTCACACGTATTCTATCAAATCATGATGATGGAGCCTCTTCCTACCTTGGATAAAACCTTCTCCCTCGTTCTTGGTCAAGAAAAGAAACTCATACCTCCTCTCACTTATGATCCTCTCTTGGAAACTCCAAACCTTACATCTCAAGTTCAAACTCAAAAAAATAATCATGGATGTGGTTCTTCATCTAGAGGCAGATGACGACATAAATCCTATGGAGGATGCAACAATTCTTATGGCACTACTCGTGTTTGCACTCACTGCAGCCGCACTAATCACACAGTTGATTATTGTTTTGTTAAACACGAATACCCTCCTGGTTTTCAGAATCGACCAAAGGCATCTCTGTTAATTCTACATCTGTAGACACCTCTGTTACTTCTACCACTACACCTAATGTGCAAGACCAATGTGGACAACTCATTTCTATGCTTCAGCAACATCTGAATCAAACCACTATCCAGCCTCAAACCCCTCTCAAATCATATTTCAACTCCATGACTTCTTCTAATGGTAATATGCCCACTATCTCTTCCCCAAGTGGTAAGCCTCTCACACCTTGGATCCTTGACACTAGTGCTACGCACCATATCACCTTTTATCTATCTAATTTCTCATCATATACATAGGTCACACCTTTTATCATGAAATTACCAAATGGTCAACACACTGATGCCACCATTTCTGGAAATGTTATTCTTTCAAACAATATCACACTCCAGAATGTTTATTACATTCCATCATTTACTATTAATCTTATTTATGTTTCTCAACTAACGTATTCTACTAACTGCTATCTTCATTTTCTTGCTGACAAATGTTTAATATTGCAGAGTTTGTCCCAGAAAATGATTGGTATAGCTAAACAGATGGGTAATCTTTATGCCTTCTATGTTTCATCTTCACCCTATAACACTTTAGTTTCGCATGTTTTTCATAGTATTTCTTAATTAGATAGCAATGCCTCTTTGTGGCATCATAGACTAGGTCACATTTCTGATTATGTATATAAATTTATTGCTTCAAATTTTCCCTCTATTCCCTTTAATAAACACGGTCCTTGTGTCGTTTGCCATTTTTCCAAACAAAAACGTCTTCCTTTCCTTGTTAGTAATAGCACTTCTTCTACTACATTTGACATTGTTCATGCTGACATATGGAGGCCTTATGCTACCCCTTCCATTATTGGACATAGCTGTTTTTTGACACTTGTAGATGACTTTACTCATTTTACAAGGCTTATTTTTATGAAACAAAAATATGAAACCAGACAACACATTGTCAAAATCACTTCTTTTATTAAAACTCAATTTGGCACTTCCTTAAAATACAGTCGCACTGATAATGGGAATGAATTTCTTATGACTGAATTTTTCAATGCTAAGGGAATTCTACGCCAGCCTTCTTGCGTCGAATTCCCTCGGCATAATGGTTTTATTTGAAAAAAAATCACCAACATATCCTAAATGTTGCCCATACTCTCTCCTTTCAAGCAAACCTCCTAAAACATTTTTGGAACTTTTCTGTGCAACATTTTGTTCACTTAATCAACATAATTCCTTCCCCTTTATTTGACATATGGTTGTCTTGCTTTTGCTTCTACTGTTACTGCACATAAAGCTAATTTTGATACACAGGCTCACAAAATTGTTTTTCTGGGTTTCCGTAATGGCACTAAAGGTTATCTTTTATACGACTAAAGCTCTCATAATTTTTTAGTTTCTCGCCATGCTATTTTTTATGAAACAAAATTTCCTTTTAGAATTCCCTCTCCATCATCCACATATGTCCCTCAACCTACCCCTGACCTTGAATCAATTCTTCCATTACCAACACCTATGCCAACAACTCCACCTTCTCCCCAAGCATGGCAACAGGGAGGATCGGGGACGGTTTTTACCTGCCCCAAACCCAAACCCGAATCCCCAACCAATCCTCATTCCCCGTCCCAAACCCAAATGGGGAAGGAGAATTAAAACCCAAATCCATCCCAAACGGGTTTGGGTTGGGTTCGGGTATCCCCACCCTGCCACCATGCATTTGGTAAAATCAATTTTTTAATAAAAATATTTATTTTTTCCAAAATCAAATTACAATATAAATAATAAAATCAACCAATCTCGAAAAATTTCATATATACATTTCAAATATTTTAAATAATAAATACAAATAAAACTATTAAAACATTGGTCATATATTTAATATTCTAAATTATCAAAAATAAATAATAATGTATATAATGAAATAAACCGGGCAGGTTCGGGGACGGGTTCGGGGTGGATACTAGTGTCCCCATTACTCGACCCATCCCCATATTTTGTAATCAGAGAAAACCCAAACCCAATCAAAGTGGGGTTTCCCGATCAACTTCGGGGCAGATTCGGGTGGGTACCCGCAAATATGGGTTTTGTTGCCATGCATACTTCTCCCCCTCCCTCTCCCCTACCTCCTGCCACTCTTCCTCTGCTTAATTCCCCTACTACCAACCCACTTTCCCTTCCTCTTACAAACCGTATTCGACATTATACTTGTGTCACACGCCTTCTAAGCTACCTTAATGATTATGACTGCACCCTTCTCCTCAACCAACCCACATATAACCATATTTCTCATAACACACCTTACCCAATTTCTTCTATCCTGGACTATAGCCATTGTTCTCCTACATACAAATTTTTTTGTGTTACAATATCCTCCACAACTGAACCCACAACATAAAACTAAGCCAGTAAATCCAGTCATGGGAATCATGCCATGAAGCTTGAGTTAGACGCCTTGACTTTTGCCAATACTTGGACCATTGTGGATCTCCTTCCCAACAAGAATCCTGTTGATTGTAAATGGGTGTATAAAATCAAATATAATGTGGATGGCTCCATCGAACGTTACAAAGCTCGCCACGTAGCAAAGGGGTACACACAGATAGAAGGTATATACTATTTTGATACTTTTTCTCCGGTTATCAAACTCATTACGATACGTTCTCTTGCTTTACCTGCTATTAATGGTTGGTTTTTAGAACAATTAGACGTTAATAATGCCTTATTAGATGGTGATCTCAATGAGGAGGTATACATGGCACTTCCTAAAGGTGCATTACCTCCCTCTCTTTGTACTGGCACCAAGGACTACAAGCTTCAAAAGTCCATTTATGGACTTAAACAAGCTAGCAGACAATGGTATAAAAAATTATTTGACTTTCTCCTATACATTGGAGACAAACATTCACTTGCTGACTATTCTCTTTTCACTAAGCATCATAATTCATCCTTTACTGTCTTACTTATTTATGTTGACGACATTGTGCTTGCTGAAAATAATTTACATGAAATATCTGCTGTCAAAACTTTCCTGCATAATTCTTTTAAAATTAAGGATTTAGGGCATCTTAGATTCTTCCTTGGTATTGAGGTAGTCAGATCCTCCAAAGGCATTATGATTAACAAACGAAAATACGCATTAGAACTTTTGGAGGAAACTGGCCAGCTTGCTACCAAGCCCTCTAAGACCCCCTATGACCCTTCTCTTAAATTAAATTGTTTAGACTCTCCTCCTTATGAGGACACCACGCAATACAGGCGCCTTATTGGTAGGCTTTTATATTTAACCACCACTCGGCCAGACATATGTTTTGTTGTGCAACAGCTCAACCAACATGTCTTTGCGCCTAAACTTGTGCATTTTAAGGCTATCATTCATATTTTGCAATATTTAAAAGTTGATCCTACAACAGGTTTATTCTATTCTACATATTCTAATTTGATGTTATCTGGTTTTGCAGACTCGGATTGGGCAACTTGCCCCATTTCTTGCAAATCTGTCACATGGTATGCAGTTTTCTTAGGCACCTCTCTCATATCATGGAAGTCGAATAAATAGAAAATAGTTTCCCGCAACAGTTTTGAAGCGGAATATCGTGCTTTGGCCAGTCTTGCTTGTGAGATTCGATGGCTCCATAACTTATTTCATGACTTGAAATACTCATTCAACTAACCTACTTCAATATACTGTGATAACAACTCTGTTATCTACCTTGCCCATAACCCGCCATTCCATGAACACTCTAAACACATACAGACCGACGATCACGTTACTTACGAGAAAATAGAAGTCGACTTAATCAAACTATTTCCCATCCACACCAGAGTTCAAATAGCAGATTTTCTGACGAAACAACTTTATCATCCCGCCTTCGACAAACAATTTCCAAGCTTAGCCTCATTAACCTCTATAGTCCAGCTTGTGGGGTGTCTTAGATACCACTATGTTATAGTTAATTATTATTATTTTTCTTTACCTTAACTCAATTTTCTTTTTCTCCTTTTCCATTTTTTATCTGTTGTAGGATAGTTGATTATTGATTAACCATTATATATATATATATATATATATATATATATATATATATATATATATATATATATATATATATATATATATATATATATATATATATATATATATATATATATATATATATATATATATATATATATATATATATATATATATATATATATATATATATATATATATATTTACTCTTACTGAATCCATTAATTTAGAGTGAAATAAATGAAAGTTTTATTTACTTTTTGTGATGTGTTACAACATTAATAACAAATTATGTTTCTACACAATTATACGTGCTTTGGTATAAATTATTAATATGTGAATATTAATAGGATAATTTAAATTTAAATTGATTGAAATAAAAATTAACTAATTTTAAAATAATAAAAAATTATGCAATATCAAATATTAACTAATTTATTTTAAATGTTTATTATGAAATTTGATCGGATTATATTTTAGATATATTTTCAAAACTAAATTAAATTATTTAATATATTTTAATTCGTATTCATTTTATGACTGAAAAAGGGAGGAATTTGTGAAAAATATCAAATTTAAACAATCAATGGACGTATCTAATCTAAATTACAAAATATATATTGAATCAAATATAATATTTTATCATGTTTTTATAATATTAATTTTTTTATTTATAATTTTCAACTTAAATATCTAAAAGATTAATACAAATTTAACTATATGATATTAAATTAAATCCAATATATTTTTGTAAAATTAATCATCTTAAAATTGAATTAAATTACAAATAATTCTAATTTTAAATAAATCATCCTAAGACCTAATGCTCTAGATACCACCCTCACAATTTTTTTACTTAATTTCTATTAAAAAATATTGTATTTACACATCGTTACTACATGAATAATATTCTTAATCAGTAAGTTTAAAAAATAAAAAATAAAATAAAAGACTTTGAAAAGAAAGAAATAAAGAATAAAATAAACTAATAAAACTATCTTTTATGTAGAGAGTAATAAAAACATACTAACGCAAAACCTACGTAATTTTGAATGGCTACAACACAAAAATATTAGAAACATATTTAAGTTATTAAGAAAAAAATCTATTCTCATAAAGCACTCAAAATTACATTGACAATAATGTGTATACACTACAATACATTTTCAGCGGCAACTCTTGCTAATACATGGGACCATACAAGTGTCATCATATAATATGCTTTTAAATGAGGAAATATTATTATTCTAAACATGTGGGCTAGTAAGGCCAAAAGTTAATTATTATTATTGTTGAACCAGAAACAGTCTTAGATTGCCTTTACGTAAAGCATCTTGTTGTTATGCTATAAAAAAGAAAGACATGGGAATGAAAAGGAAAGCACTAAAAAGGAGACGACCAAGTCCAAATTTTTATTCAGAAGTGGTTCAAAACTTAATAAAGACCATGGCCACACAAATGGCCACACAAATAACCACGCAAATGTTAATTTAAAAGAATATATAAATGGGCAAAAAATAATTAACAATATTTTTTATATAATTAATAAAACATATTTAAATTTAAAGAGGAGATTTTAAATAAATTAATCTTCAATATTAATTTTACTTATTTAAATAAATTGATCTTAACATATTAAATTAATTTAACTTATTTAAATAAATCTGTCTTCTTCATTGCATGCTCACAACAAGTTATGGAGTGATCTGAAAAACATCTTAACTAGGAAGGTTAGATTAGGGTTTCACACAATAAATTAGTTGGGAGGAACGGTGGAAGGTGGGATGCAACGAGGAGTGAAATGCCTCAGAGAGTTAACAATCTATTTCGTCTTTCTTTACTAACTTCGACGAAAAACTAAGAGTTAAAGATCTCTGTAACTTATTTTCTGAGTTTGGGGATATTGATGAAGTAGTCATACTTCCAAAAAGAGATAATAGAGGGAAGAAGTATGAGTTTGTCCGCTTTTTCAATGTGAGAGAGGAAAGATCTTTGGCAAACAAGCTTGACAACATGTTCATTGAAGGCCGAAAATTGTTTGCCAACATTCCTAGATTTCAAATATAAGTGTTTTTTCAGAAGAGGAATGGGGTTTCGACTTTAAAGTACAATGAGGAAGGGAATGTGGAAAAGAGCAGCGGGTTGCCTGAACATCATAGTCTTGGATCAAGGAGAATGAATTTTCATGAAAGGCAGGGCTCAGACGGAAGAAATAATGCAATGAGTGTACGAAGATCTTATGAGGAGGATACAAGAGGACTAGGGTACAGAAATCAACCGGTTAAAGTTAGGGATCAATCAATTATTCATTTGAGATATCATTTGAATACAAAAGAACTGGTCAGATTTGAGAACGTGTATGTAAGAATAAAGGAGAATCCGAGGCTAACGTATACCATGCAAGAAATCTTCAATTCTGAGGGTTTCTTTTCAGTCAAGGTAACCCCTAGGAGCTAACCTTTGTCTGTTAGAAGATATTGAAGAAGGTGAGATGAAAGTGTTGATAGAGGATGGAAAGGATTGGCTAAAGCAGTGGTTCAAGGCGGTAAGGAAATGGAGATTTACAAATGTGGACCGTGAAAAAGTCATGTGGATTAGCTGTTATGGTATACCATGTCACGCGTGGAACATCAGCTTTTTTGATTTCTTATCATCGACATTGAGAGTACTCATTTGGTGTGAGGACAATACGAGTAAACAAGGGAGAAATGAATGTGGCCAGATTGATGATTAAAACCAGATGTTCCTCGTTGATCAACGAAGTTCTCAATTTATTGTTTAATGAAGATGTTTTCAAATCAAGATAATGGACGAGGAACATGGTCCGACAAGCGTTTTATGCGGAAATAGAAAAGATAAATAATTGTTTCAGAATTAGGTGATTTAGAATCAGAAGCTACTTCTGATAGGTGGGAGAAAGAAGAGAGGGACTCAGATTCTAACCTTATTATCGATGATGGTATAGGCATTGATAGTGATGTTGATATGATATGTAAGGAAGGAAATGACGACGAGTCTTTGGTGGTTTTTGATAAATATGAACTCGTCTCGACAATGAGCCAAAAACCATCTTTTGAAAACAAAAACGTTGTATCAAATTTTGACGCTTTGAAGGTTAACTTAATAGATAGGTCTGCGAGGGAGAAGAGGATTAGTATTTATAGTCCTAGGATACGTGTCAAAATATGTTGGAAGTTGTGGCAAATCTTACTGAAGAGGAGAGAGGTTGCAATGATACTTTTATGAGGGGACCCACTTGTTGGGGTTAAGGAATGAGGAGAATTTTGGGCCAAGGATTGTGGAAAATTTGAACTTAGGCGCAATCAATTTTGATGAGGCTTGTCTGAACATTAAGAGACCCAAGCCCAGGATGAAAAAAATTAAAGAAGTTAGGGACTTGGGTGATAGGGTTAATATTAGACATTCATACTTCGACTGTCTCCAGCTGAAGAAAATCACTTCATTTGTTCTTGTTACTAGCTCTACGACAGAGATAAGAAACGACAAGCAATCTGAGGCGCTACCGGTGGCTATGTCATGGGAGAGCGATCAATTCTTTGAAGGTGATGTGTTGTGCTGCGATTCTTTTTCGGAATCAAATGTGATCCAATGTAACAAACACTTTTTGGGGGATATGGAATCTGAGATGGATAGAGTGGTTTGGGAGACTATTTCAAAGTTGTGGATTGTCAACAAAGAGCTGCAATAACATTTGGTGAAACTTATAAAGGCCATGGAGATCAGAGACAAATAGGGAAAGGCTAAGAGGAAGGCCACAAAAGATTTGTTAACATGAATATTCTTTTGTTTAACATCAGAGAGAGGCGGAGCAAAATTAAGAGGAAGAAGATCAACTTCATTATCCAATTTGGTAGTGTAGCGGTGGAGTTATGGGGTAACAAGGACGTTGAATGGGAATTCATTGGGGAGATTGGGGCTTCTGGTGGTATGGTGACTATGTGGAAAAATGTCTTATGTTACTGAATTATAACTAAAAGGGGAGGGCTTTATGGGTTTAAATGCTTTCTGGAAGGGAGTTTCTTATAATTTGGTGAACATATATGCGTCTTGTAGCATTTCTAGTAGGAGGAATATGTGGAAAGTTTTGGTTTAGAGGAGAAGAAAGAGGATGAGGGACGAGTGGTGCTTAGGCAGTGATTTAAATTCAGTTACTCATAAGGATGAGAGATTAGGGGTGAGGTGGAACAATAGAATTAGTGAGATGGAGGATTTCATATGTTTTATAGAGGATATGGAGCTCATTGATGTTCCATCTATTGGATCAAGGTTCACTTGGTTTAATGGTAGTGGTACTGCAATGAGTAGGCTCAACAGGTTTCTAGTGTCAGATAAGATGGTGAATAATTGGAAGATTTCAGGTCAATGGGTAGGGAAAAGAGATATTTCAGACCACTGTCCTATTTGGTTGAAATGCAAGGATCATGATTTGGGTCCCAGACCATTCAGATTCAACAAATGTTGGTTAAAACATGAAGATTTTTCTAAGTTTGCTATAGAGTAATGGAATAAATTTTATGTAGTTGGTAGAGTATACTTTAGACAAACTTAAAGCTTAAGAACCTTAAGGATAGGTTAAGATGGTGGAACAAAGTGGTCTTTGTATGAATATATTTGAAAATTGAGGATTGTGTTACCGAGGTGAATGCTCTTGATAATCTTTTATTTGTCAACCATGGTGGATCCTTTCTCAATTTAATGGAAAATAGAGCAAAGGTTGTTGATGATATGTGGAAAAATATGGAATCAAGGTAAGTTTTGTAAGGCAGAAATCTAGACAAGTTTGGTTATTGGAGAGGGATCACAACACCAGATTCTTTCACAATGTTGTGAAGGATAGATATAGGTGCGATTTCATTAACTTGGTGGAATATCCTAGTGGTAGAGTGGAGGGTGTGGAGGAGGTTAAGAATGCCGTGAAGAGTCACTTTGAACGTTTTTTTTCTCAAGGAAAGTAACTTTTTTAGACCTGTTCCCAAATATTTAGAGTTTAACTGTCTTAATGATCATGATAGGATCATTCTCGAGGAACATTTCTCTAAGAGTGATATCAAAGAGGTTGTTTGGAGTTGTGACAACAACAACAGTGCAAGACCGAACAATTTTTCTTTTGAGTTTTTGAAGAATTCTTGGGATATTGTCAAAGTTGATGTGGTTGAGTTTGTAAATGATTTTCATTCTAGGGCTAAATTAATTAAGCTTGCACTGCTTCCTTCTTAACGCTTATTCCAAAAGTCAACAACCCTCAATCTTTATTGGAGTACATGCCTATTTATATAAGCTCTTATCTTATCTTTGAGATTGAAAAGGAGTCATATGGAAGATGATCTCCAAGAAGAAATCAACTTTCATCTCGGGAAGAAACATTATTACTGGAGTCTTAATGGTTAATAAAGGTATTGACTTGGCCAAGAGAGAGAAGAGGAGTTGTTTAACTTTTAAGGTTGATTATGAAAAGGCGTATGATAGCGTTAGTTGGAATTATTTGAGGTTCATTATGTGCCAAATGGGATTTGATATTAAGTGGGTGAAGTGGATGGAGGCTTGCTTCTTTTGCAGCACTATATCTATGTTAGTGAATGGTAGTGCGACAAAGGATTTCTGGGTGGAAAGGAGGCTTAGGCAGGGGGGGTCATCTATCCCATTTTTTATTTGTCATAGTTATGGAGGGTCTTACTAGCTTGGTGAATAGAGCGATGGAGAAATGGGAGTATAGTGGTTTTCATATCAATGAGGAGGTTAAATTTGATATTCTTCAATTTGCTGACGATACCTTAATCTTATGTGATAGGGATAACAAAAATTTATGGAGTTTAAAAGCTATCTTGAGAGACTTTGAGTTGATTTCACGGTTAAAAGTTAATTTCCACAAAAGTAATATTTATGGCATTAACATGGGTGATAGAAGTATGTTAGAAGCTTATTCCTTTTTGATAATAGGTGACAATCCTAGAGAAGTTTATTTGTGGAAAGATATGTTGAGCAACATCAGGAAAACGTTATCAGTGTAGAAAGGTAGACAACTTTCAATGGGGGGGGGGAGTTGTGCTAATTAATGCAGTGCTGAATGCAATGCTTAATTACACATTGTCCTTCTAAAAATCTTCGACCATGGTTTTACAAGATATTTTTCATTTACAAATCATCTTCTTATGGTGTGGAAATGAGAATAAGATAACTAATCACTGGGTCAGTTGGGATAGGTGTATAGTTTGAAAGAAGTGAGGTGTTTGGTATAAAAAATATTGAATCGTTCAACAAACCTTTATTGATGAAGAGGAAGTGGAGGATTGTAAGGGACAAGGAGGCAGTGTGGATGATTTATTACGTCATAGGTACAAGAATCTGGAGGCGAAAATGTTTTGTAGTGATAAAAACATAATCAATAAAGGCGATTCTATATGGTAGAAGAACCTAGTTCTCGTGGATAAGTTGATTGATGAAGACAAATTTTTTTTTTACTAACACTTTTTGCATGTTGAAAAACGGGAGGAGCATATCCTTTTGGCATATTTGTTGGTTAGGCAACCAACCATTGAAGGAAGATTTTGAGGAAGTTTATGCTACGTACTATCAATCTTTTTTGTTGCGTTGTTGATGCTGGCTCGTGGACCGGGAAGAATTGGAGCTGGAATGTTAATGTAGATATGATGAACTAAGATAAAGTTTTACGAATGCAAGTTCAAGATCTGTACGACTCTCTGGATTCCACTTATCCATTGCATGTGGGAAATTATTAGTTCAGGTGGAATAAAGAAGTCGATGAACAATTTACAGTTAAATCATGTTATGATGATGTTTCTACATCACCAGAAATAGTAGCGTGGTCTAGTCAAATCAGATTATCCCTGAGCATTTTGTGGAGTTTAAGAGTTCTGTCCAAAATTCATTTGTTTGATTGGAGGATGATTATTAATCACTTACCTACTCGCGATAAACTTGTAAAAAGGGGTATTGTGTCTAATGCTAGGGACAAGTGTTGTGCTCTTTGTTTAGTTGAGGAGGAAAATGTTCATCACTTATTTGGTTGCTGCGAGAGAATCAGAAGAATATGGGTCGTTGTTGATTGTTGGTTGGGAAGGAAGGTTTCCTTAAATTTTGATTGCTTGTCCAATTTCTTATTCCAGTGTCATATTGTGAAGGATCACGTTAGCAGGAATATTATATGTTTGATATTGATAGCTATAACTTGAAATGTTTGGTTGACTAGGAATTCCATTTTGTTTCAAGATAGGGGGTTTAACTTTGAGGATTATTTGTTGTCTATTAAACTTACATGTTGGAGGTGGTTAGGGTTAGGTTGTACAAAAACTTCATTATGCACTTCCTATGATTAGTATACCTCTCCCTTGGATTGTTCTAGGATGATTAGACCATTTCTTTTGTTGGACTTGAGTACCCATTGTACTCTTTTTAATAGCATGAGTTATTGCCTATTTAAAAAAAACATATGTTAGAGTAAAGCAACCATTTTGATTCTAGCCAATAAAACTTCAAGATTTTTTTCAAGATTTATAATCACTTAAATTGAGGGGTACATTTACTCTTTCTTTTTTAATAATAATTGTTGTATAAATAGAAAAAAAATAAAAATAAAAAATATGAAAGAATCTAATCCATCAATAAAAATTAACAAAAGTAAATAAATTAATAAATCAAATTTATCTTTTGTACAAATTTGAAAGCATTCCTAAAAAAGTTCATCTTAAACATATATTTTCTATATGATTTGTACAACAATTATCTTTATGGTAAATGTCAGACACCTTAAAACGAAAGTGTTGTACCCAAAAATTTTCCCTCTCTTTTCCACAAGAAATCACAGCTTCGGGCTTTTCCTGATTTTTCAGATTGGCGTAAGAATCAGTCAAACTGACTTTTTCTTATCAGTCTACCCAAATTAGGGTTTTCATGGACTCTGGAACAGTTCAAGCAGATTATTAGGATTTGGTTGAGTTTGGCTCAGGGTTTGATCAGGCAGGCGCTTCTGTGAAAATTAAATCAAGAACTAGGGTTTGTGCGCGCATTCTCAGAAAGAATTAATTCTACAGTTCTTTTCAATTTACTCTGGGATATGAGCTGAGGCATTTGAATTGAGAACTTGCAGTGTTTGGTTTAATCAGTAAAGGCAAAGGCATATGGATGTTTGTTGGATTTGACTGTGCATTGCTTATGTTTAATTGGGACGCCAGGTTATTATTGATTGCAAGGCTACAATGTTTGTTAATTATTTATTTTATCTAAGTTAGAATAATTGGATTTACTTCCAGTTATTTTAATTCAAGAAAGCTTAAATAATTAAATAGACAGCTGAGATAAAAGAGATATCTGACAATAAAAAGACTTTTATTTATTTTTAATTATTTGTACAAATGTTATTTAAATACAGTAATTATTTACAAGTATTTATAATAATATTTATTACAATGATTAAAAGTAAAATAAAATTGCATCCTAATTTTCCTAAGTCTTCATCTTCTACTGATGCTCCCCATTGCTCAATTGATTTTCATCTGCAAAAACAAAAGAAAAGGAAGAAGTCAATGCAGATGAAATAAAAAGGCAGACAGTTATTTTAAAACTCGTCATTAAAAGTGACTGGCCGGAATCAGTTATTCACCCTCTCTGCAAATCACAAGAATACTCTTGGTTCACAAAGAGGGAAAGAGAAATATGCTTGCAAAAAAGATATGAATTGCACAAATTCAAAATATCAAACATACTGCATAAATGGTCAACTAAAGAGGCAAACTGAACAGCTACTGAATATGCCAAAAGAACAAATTGCCCATTTCAAAATTCCAAACCAACTACAAAGTTCAAACTGAGCAAACAATGCCCAAAGGCAAACTGAACTGATTGCAAATTGAAAAATGCCTAACCAAGTCCAAAATGTCAACCAAACTGTCAAAGATATCAAAAGCCAATAAAGCTGTCAACAAAGTACACAAGAGATATGCAGGAAATCTGGAAAGTGTGCAGAGGAAAACTAACAAAGCAAACATATTCAAAAAAATCATCATTTTCCAGCCAGTTACTTTTTCAGAAAGTACAATTTTAAGCAATATAATATGCTTACTCCGTGGAGAGAGAAAAGAGAGAGAGAATGGGAAGGCTTACATTACAGCAGGTTTGAGGCTTAGAAAAAGCTATAACAAGTTATCAGAACACAGTAGAAAGAAAGAGGCAGAATACATAAGAAATAGCCACAAGCTGTAAACACAAAAATCACAAGATCCTAACATCCTTCAAACAGCAAGCCTGTAACGAAGCCTGCCTCAAGACACAAATCTCAAACCTGTGTCAAGCAAAAACAACAACTTCAAGCCTGCTTAAAGCTTGCCTCCCAAACTGTATCTACACCAAGCCCGTAACTTGCAAGCCTGCCTCTAAGCCCTGTCAAAGACAAACCACACAAAGTCTTGCATCCTGTCAAGCAAACCTGCTAATACATCAAACCAGAAAAACCCTCCAAACCTGTGATTCAAAAACTCAAACCAGAAGCATACAAGCCTTAAAGCCTATACAGTTTCAAGAACTCTCAAAACCTGCTAAACTTCAACCTGCATAACCAGCCTGGGAGCCTCACAAAATCATACAAACATACAAGCCCTTTCAAAACTGTGTTAAGTACTCAAGTCATACAAACCTGCTTAAAAAACCAGTAAATACAAACCAGTTTTCAACCAATACATCAAACCAGCAAACCTAACCAACCTTCATCAAAAAGCCTACACCAGAAACAAGCTTACAAACTGAAGCTTCAACCTGCATAAGCCTTTATCCAAACAGAATCCCAACACCCTCCGAGCTAGGCTCATCACAGGGTCCAACGAAAACAATATTCAGAATCAATATCATCAAACTCAGAGGAAATAAACATACAGAAGAAAGTATTTCAGGGGCAAGCATTCAAGCAGACAGAAGAGGAAAAGAAATTATGCTAGGGTTTTCAGAAGGGAATCATCATAAAACCTAAAGAAAGATACTGAATACCAGATTTCCAAAGCTCACAGCTTCATACTCCCTCCGCCTCTGGCCACCTGAGGATACCGCCAGTCCACCGCCGTCCTCTCCCCAAAGACAAACTCTCCAAAGGTATCGCCTTCTACTTCAGTCCATTAATATACCTCATGAACACAAACAACACGTAAACGTCAATAACATGTAAGAAGTAGAACATGCAAGAAATAAGTTTTCAAAACCCTAAAACATGAAGAAAAAAAGCAGAGATCAATACCTTCTCTGTTCACCACTGTCTGAATGATCTTAAGGAGGAAATGATGGAGGTGGTACCCTGGTGGCCACAGGCGGAGGCGTTCAGAAAGCTTGAAGGGATGAAGAGGAGAAGAAGATGAACAGCGCCGCTCTAGCCTCTGAACCATAATTCCAAAATAAAACAAACTCATTTCAACCCTTACAAAATGTTGTAAAAACGCTTGGGCCGGATCCCTCATAAAACTCCTTGGGCCCAATTGATTCGGGTGCCTCACCCCCTTCCCTGGCTTTGACTGCTCTTTTGTTTGGGCCAAACAACATGCACCAAGCCCATTCAATCTTAACCCTTTTATTATTTACTTTTTTTTATATGCTTATAAACAAACATTTTTTTTATAACTTAATTCTTTTCTTTGTTAAATAAACAATATATTAATAATAAATTTATTTTTATTATACTTATTTTAACAATCTTTTTATTATACTTAAAAATATGTAAATCTTAGATGTACTAAGTTTAAACTTTTTTTTTTAATTATTAAAACCTTTTTTGTTGTTTACATAAAAAATATTAACTAAAATACATAAACATTAATTTTCTTAAACTTGAAACATTTTTCTTTTCTTTAATTAAAACTTTTGTTCATATAACATTAACAAAAAGTATATAAAAATAGAACTTCTTAAGCATTTTCTTTTCTTTTATTAAATCTTTTGTTTGTATATATTAACAAAAATACCAAAAAAGAATAAATACAATACTTAATTTTGCATTAAGTTAACATACTTTTCTCACTTGTAAATAATCACATACACATACACAAATACTTTTGATACATTGCTTTCATTCTTATACATTGATACATGCTACATTGAGAATGCAATTCGATTGGGTTGTAAATATTATTTGGACACTACTCTCCTAATAAGTCTCATCCCCATTTGTAAATATTTGTACCCCCATCCCCGGATACTTATTTGTAATAGCTTAGACTTTAAATTCCCGCAATTTATCGCTTTCTATGTACTGTATAGTCATTAGGGTTTGTATGCGAAGATTTAAAATCAAACGCTAGATAACCTAATACAAGACAAATGCATGACAATCAATACACCATTCACACTTGCACCCCTAGGGTAATCCCGCTTGTTGCCTTCCAAAATAGGCCATGCTTGCACGTTGGGTTTCTTTGGCAAAACAAAAACGAATCAAATGATCATAGTCCCTCGATGACGCTTTCGAAGTTGCCTAAACAAAATGATCATAGTCCCTCAAGCAAAATTGCGAAAGACACTTGGCACCATTGCATTCATGGTCTAAACGATGACCCGCGCCTATCCCGTTAACATCCTAACACAAGATTGTCCACCAAATACAATGGTGGAACAATACTGTTAAAAGGGTTAAAACACGAGAAAAATGTTTGAGTAAATTTAGGGGTAGACAACTCTTAGTTACTTGATCAAACTTGCAAACACGTTTGCCTACTTTTCAAAACACACTCCACAACACAACTTTCAAAAACAACTTTCAAAAACTTTGAAACATCTTTTCGAAAAGACAAACACCTTTGTAAAACATTCGAGTAAAGAATTGTTACAAGGGTTGCCTAGACAAGGCATCTTTTTCAAAACATTTTCAAAACACACACACACCACCATTTCAAGCAATTGAAAATCAAAGGCAAGTGATCTAAAACAAGTAACTAAGAGCCCATGGATAACCATGGATAGAAAGGGTGCTAATACCTTCCCTTTCTATAATCTACCCCCCGAGCCCACGAAACATCTCAAAGGTTTTTCCTGTGCTTTTTAACCTTTCCTTTAGGATAAAATAAAAAGTCGGTGGCGACTCTTGCTAAACCGAACAAGTGCGAATACAAACGCAAAACCCAAGTCAGTTCTCCCACCGTATCACAGAACTGGCGACTCTGCTGGGGACATATTTAAAAGTGGGGTTACCTTAGGGTTTTAGATCACCTTTACATACTTGCTTTGATTGCTTTGATTGCTTTACTTTTTTGGGTCTTTGTTCGGGTTTGTTGTAAATCCTACACCCGGATTTGGGGCACCTTCTTAGGTAAATAGCAATAAAACTGTGAGGGAACTGTGCGGGGTATACCGACATGGTTGAAGCAGTAAGCTATGTTAGTGTGACATATTTGTGAGTACCGGTAACCCTTGAGTTCAATCAAGGAGAGTACGGGGCCGCTGAGTGATGTCGTGAAGCACTAATGAACTCTTAGAACCTTAATTGACCATCTTAGCCTTTTAGGGGTAGTGAGATGACCGACTTTGGTGCAGTCCGAAGTTGGTAGATACTCGATACTACACTCATTGAGGGTTGTTTTCTTGGAATATTTTGGTCGCTTGTTAAGTGGCTAAACCAAAACAATGAACACAGAAAATAATCCAATGATATTGAGCTCCTTAGAACCCGGTTTCTATTTTAGGACAGGATGAGCCAACTAACTTCAAGAGGGTACTTACCTACAAACCCCATGCAAGCCTAAACCTAAGGACTTGTTTTCTTTGTGTGAATATGATTACCTGTATATACACTTACTTGCTTCTGCATACATGTACATAACATCATGACATCATACCATAGCATTTTCAATAACTATTTCAAGGATCTCAAGGGTTCTTTTGATGCAGGGTTACGTTGAACCAGACGTCTACCAAAAGGGCAAGAGGTTTTATCCTCTAAACAAATGCAATCAAAGGTCAAGTGCAATAACTTGAATCAGGGTCTATGACCCACTTGACATGGTGAGCTTGATTCTCGTGGAAAGACATCCACAGGTGCAAAGTTCTCCAGTCAAAGATCGAAGTTCAACCTCTAACATTCTCTTGTGTTTACCCCAAGAGATCCTTGAAAACATTGCATACATATATCATACATATCATTGCATAACAGGTTTCTCCCGTACAGGTTTCCTTATCTTCCTACTGTTTATTTCAGTAAGATGGATATGGAACAAACGGTGAAAGATCTCCAAGCTCAAAACGCTCAATTCCAGCAAATGCTTCTGGCTATGGGTAAAGGGCAAGAGGATCTGAAAGCTCTCCTTCTCAAAGACAAGAGGGTCAGTCTTGAAGAAGACCACAGTTTGGATATTGATGAAGCTGGTTACTCCGAAGAACAATATCCTCCCGCTGATGACAAGTACAAACAGTTGGAGGATCGCCTCAAAGCCATGGAGGTTCAACAAATACCTGGCTTGGATTTAGGAGACATGGGTTTGGTTCCTGGACTGGTCATTCCGCCAAAGTTCAAAGTCCCTACCTTCGCCCTGTATGATGGAGTCTCTTGCCCTAAGATGCATCTAAAGTCTTATGTCCGCAAGATTCAACCATACACAACTGATCCCAAGCTTTGGATCCACTTCTTCCAAGAAAGCTTGGTAGGGACTCAACTCGAGTGGTTCTATCAATTGGAGAGTTCTCGCATCCATACCTGGGAAGATTTAGCTATGGCCTTTTACAAGCAGTATCAGTACAATGCTGATCTTGCACCTACTCGTGTGCAGTTTCAGAACATGACCATGGGATCCGACGAGAGCTTCAAAGGATACGCTCAAAAGTGGAGAGATCTGGCTGGTAGGGTGCAACCCCCTTTAACTGACAGAGAGTTGATTGACATCTTCATGGGAACTTTGACAGGACCTTTCTTCAATCACTTAATTGGAAGCTCCTCAGTTGGGTTCACCGAGCTAATACTGACCGGCGAAAGGGTCGAAGCTGGCATCAAAAGTGGAAAGATCCAAGGAACTACACCCTCGGATACTCAGATAATTCCCTACAACAGAAAGAAAGAGTCTAATGCTGCGAACAATCAAAAGGGTCGTCATGACCAACATGTAGGAGAAATCTTGATCTCTAATCCTACGCCTGCTCAACAAAGACAGGGGCATCAACGTAAGGAGGTCGCACCTAAAAGACAGTTCACCAACATCAACATGCCGCTGCCTCAAGCACTGCAACACTTGTTGAAGATGAACCTGATTACATTGAGGGCTCCTCTCCGGAACCCAAATACTTCTGCTCCTACATATCATCCCAATGAAAGGTGTGCATACCACTCTGACAGTCCGGGACATGACACAAACAACTGTTGGCCTCTGAAGAACAAGATCCAAGACATGATCGATGCCAAGGAGATCGAGTTTGACCCTCCGGAGACTCTGGCTTAATCACTCCTCCTATGCCAAATCATTGAGAATGTTTTTGTTTTATTTGAATTTTCAAAGTTGTAATTTCTTCTGTTGTTCAAACAATTATCTTTTAATGTCAAACTCTGTTTCATTAATGCATTGCATATGTTTGTCTTGAATTCATCCATTCGTTTTCACTACTCTTATGCTTTCTTTATGATATTTAACTCTTGATAAAAAGATACAAGCCTTTAGAGGGAGGATGACGAAACAATACCGTAATCTCATACAATATGCTTTTGAACATACCTTGCTGATGATGTACAGGCATTTCTTTCAATTCCCAAACACTGGAGTTATAAGGAAGATAATCCCTAGTCAACCCCTTCGAGCCAAATAAGTAGGAGTTTTCTGTTCTAAACAAATCAACCTTTGATATAAACCTGGGGCAGGGTAGTATCTCAGTTAATTCAAAAAAAAAAGATGCGCATTGAAGTCGCAAACTATCAGTTCGTAATACAACGAACGACATCAACAAAAAAGCATTCCTCTGGAATCAAAAGACAGTGATGGTTCCTTATCTCATAGGCAGTCATTATCTTTAAAAAAAGAAAAACCCATTAAGTCAAAACCTATAAAGGAGGCTTAAGAAAGCTGGGGCATCCCGCTGACTGTGATCTCGAAAACAGGAACAGTCAGGCAAAAGTTAGGGATAACAAATCAAAAGAACGAGGTCACTACAAATCCTCAACAACATGAAAATTGTTGCAAAAAAAGAGGATGACTGCCTTCCATAAAATTCAACTTGTGTGAACCATCACCAAAAAAGTCATTCCAAATTCGACAGAGTTTGACGCACAATTAACTGAGTTTAGGATTGAAGAACATCACGAAGAGCGGGTGGGTACAAATATACTTCGAGCCTTTATCCTTTGTTTCTTAAACCGTGAACCAAGCCACGTTACAACCCTTCAAAAGTCCTAATTGAAGCACGGGTTAGTTCGAAAGCATACTGTTTCAAAAGGTATCCTGACTCTTGTAAGGCTTTGCCCTAAATCTTGTGCTGAATCTGTCTTATGAAAAGTTTTCTGCTAAAAAACGCATTTTTCAAAACTTCGAGACAAGCATAAACTTTGCATTATTTAAATATCGTTGTTTTCACATGGTTATTTGTTTAACAGCGACGAAATTCATACAGCGAATGTTCGGAGGAACGAAAACTCTCTCAGTGAGCAAAATCACTTCAAAAAGGATGACACTTATATTACAAAAATCTCCTATCAACAAGGGGGCATGACATGTCACTTTCCAGTTAACCTGGGGCAGTCCAGTCAAGGTTTCAACAGATCTTTCAAAGTTCAGTTAACCTAGGGCAGTCCAGTCAAGATTTCAAGAAATCTCTCAATTTGCAGAGTAACCTGGGGCAAGACTCCTTCATCATCACTTGGGGCATTCGAATGTCATCACCAAGGTCATTAAATTTCTTTCTTCACCTGCTGGAAGTTACAACCACCAACAGAATAACGGACAATTGAAGCTCCTAAAAATCTGTTTCTCTCAAGAATGAAGACTCTCATCCTCAAAACCTCAGAAGATTGGTATACTCCCAGTTTCTGACCGTTAACAAAATGAAGATTCTCATCACCTCAGAAGAATGGTATACTCCCAATTTCTGACCATTAACAAAATCAAGATCATCACCTTCCCAGTGTCCTTCTAGAGATAGTTCAGATGTGACCCAGATTTGGCGACACTCCGATACTTATTCCAAATTTCCCTTCTAGAGATAGTTTCAGATGTGACCCAGATTTGGCGATATTCCGATACTTATTCCAGATTCTCTTCTAGAAATAGTTTCAGATGTGACCCAGATTTGGCGATATTCCGATACTTATTCCAGATTCTCTTCTAGAGATAGTTCAGATGTGACCCAGGTTTGGCGACACTCCGATACTTATTCCATATTTCCCTTCTAGAGATAGTTCAGATGTGACCCAGATTTGGCGACATTCCGATACTTATTCCAGATTTCCCTTCTAGAGATAGTTCAGATGTGACCCAGATTTGGCGACATTCCGATACTTATTCCAGATTTCCCTTCTAGAGATAGTTCAGATGTGACCCAGATTTGGCGACATTCCGAAACTTATTCAAGATTTCCTTCTAGAGATAGTTCAGATGTGACCCAGATTTGGCGATATTCTGATACTTATTCCAGATTCTCTTCTAGAGATAGTTCAGATGTGACCCAGATTTGGCGACACTCCGATACTTATTCCAGATTTCCCTTCTAGAGATAGTTCAGATGTGACCCAAATTTGGCGACATTCCGATACTTATTCCAGATTTCCCTTCTAGAGATAGTTCAGATGTGACCCAGATTTGGCGACGTTCCGATACTTATTCCAGATTTCCCTTCTAGAGATAGTTCAGATGTGACCCAGATTTGGCGACATTCCGAAACTTATTCAAGATTTCCTTCTAGAGATAGTTCAGATGTGACCCAGATTTGGCGACATTCCGATACTTATTCCAGATTCCCTTTTAGAGATAGTTCAGATGTGACCCAGATTTGGCGACATTCCGATACTTATCCTAGATCGATACCTGCAACAATCAAAAGATTCTTGCAATCCCCAGCGGAGCTAAAACTCCCAACTGTCAATCCCCAAGCAGAATGAAGACTCTCATTCTCAGTTCCTCACAGGATATTTAGATATTCCCCGGTGAAGATCTCCTCAAGACAGGAATCCCCAGTAGATTGGCATACAACCCAAGCTCTTGATTCCCCAACAGCGGTCCCAGGACTTCTCATTTTCAACAATCAAAAGATTCTTGCAATCCCCTGCAGCAGTCAAAGATTCACTTTCCCCGGAAGCAATCAAGATTCTTTTATCTCCAACCATCCAGGCTTCATCTAT
Organism: Vicia faba; assembly: GCA_948472305.1. Lineage (NCBI taxonomy): Eukaryota > Viridiplantae > Streptophyta > Magnoliopsida > Fabales > Fabaceae > Vicia > Vicia faba. Next base: position 814,764,868 of record OX451741.1, on the reverse strand, counting down.
CCTCAGCAAGACAGCTCATCAGCTTACATGCGCATTCATCACATTCATATCATAAACATTGATATAACATACATTGCATCATGCATCATGACATTGCATACAACTAACTCTTTACCTTTTCAGGAAAGATCAGTCAACAGACAAATATCTTCATCTTCCGAGATTCTTTCTAGAAATAGTTCAGATGTGACCCAGACATGGCGACATTCTAATACTTATTCCAGATTCCCCTAGAGATAATTCAGATGTGACCCAGACATGGCAACATTCTGATACTTATTCCAGATTCATTCAGATGCAGTTTTACACGGACTCATCATTAGGAAACCCTGCACCGGTTCCTTTTCAAATCCAAGACTTCTGAAAACAGTTTACGGATTCTCCAAACACGGATGTTAATCTATCGCTTGTTCAGATGCAACTTTTGAAAACAGTTTACAGATGCTTCCCAATAATGGATGTTGCTCTATTGCTTATTCAACTTCAAACAGTTTACAGACGCTTCCCAACAACGGATGCTGCTCTATTGCTTATTCAACTTCAACTTTTGAAAACAGTTTACGGACGCTTCCCAAAAAAAGATGCTGCTCTATTGCTTATTCAACTTCAACTTTTGAAAATAGTTTACGGACGCTTCCCAACAACGGATGCTGCTCTATTGCTTATTCAACTTCAGACTTCTGAAAACAGCTTACGGATTCTCCAAACATGGATGTCAATCTATTGCTTATTCAGACCCCCAGTTCAGGGATGTTCCAAAACATGGATACCTTTCTGATACTCATCCACTCACCGACGACATACAGTTCAACATACATTCCAGATGACATCTCTAAGCCCATCCTCCTACCAACAACTTCCAGATGGCATCTCTAAGCCCATCCCCGACAAGATTCTGTCACATCCCTAGATGGCATCTCTAAGCCCATCACCAAATGGAATCTTTAAGCCCATTCCATCAACTACGCTTTGACAAGTGCAAATTTTTTGGGCACTCTAGTGTCTAATATCCTTTTACCTTCGAGTCGCGAACGACAAACTTGCCAATCTAACTCTTCAGGTTCAAGAAGATTGAACAGGGGCAACTGTTGTACCCCAAAATTTTCCCTCTCTTTTCCACAAGAAATCACAGCTTCGGGCTTTTCCTGATTTTTCAGATTGGCGTAAGAATCAGTCAAACAGACTTTTTCTTATCAGTCTATCCAAATTAGGGTTTTCATGGACTCTGGAACAGTTCAAGCAGATTATTAGGATTTGGTTGAGTTTAGCTCAGGGTTTGATTAGGCAGGCGCTTCTGTGAAAATTAAATCAAGAACTAGGGTTTGTGCGTGCATTCTCAGAAATAATTAATTCTACAGTTCTTTTCAATTTACTCTGGGATATGAGCCGAGGCATTTGAATTGAGAACTTGCAGTGTTTGGTTTAATCAGTAAAGGCAAAGGCATATGGATGTTTGTTGGATTTGACTGTGCATTGCTTATGTTTAATTGGGACGCCAGGTTATTATTGATTGCAAGGCTACAATGTTTGTTAATTATTTATTTTATCTAAGTTAGAATAATTGGACTTACTTCCAGTTATTTTAATTCAAGAAAGCTTAAATAATTAAATAGACAGCTGAGATAAAAGAGATATCTGACAATAAAAAGACTTTTATTTATTTTTAATTATTTGTACAAATGTTATTTAAATACAGTAATTATTTACAAGTATTTATAATAATATTTATTACAATGATTAAAAGTAAAATAAAATTGCATCCTAATTTTCCTAAGTCTTCATCTTCTACTGATGCTCCCCATTGCTCAATTGATTTTCATCTGCAAAAACAAAAGAAAAGGAAGAAGTCAATGCATATGAAATAAAAAGGCAGACAGTTATTTTAAAACTCATCATTAAAAGTGACTGGCCGGAATCAGTTATTCACCCTCTCTGCAAATCACAAGAATACTCTTGGTTCACAAAGAGGGAAAGAGAAATATGCTTGCAAAAAAGATATGAATTGCACAAATTCAAAATATCAAACATACTGCATAAATGGTCAACTAAAGAGGCAAACTGAACAGCTACTGAATATGCCAAAAGAACAAATTGCCCATTTCAAAATTCCAAACCAAGTACAAAGTTCAAACTGAGCAAACAATGCCCAAAGGCAAACTGAACTGATTGCAAATTGAAAAATGCCTAACCAAGTCCAAAATGTCAACCAAACTGTCAAAGATATCAAAAGCCAATAAAGCTGTCAACAAAGTACACAAGAGATATGCAGGAAATCTGGAAAGTGTGCAGAGGAAAACTAACAAAGCAAACATATTCAAAAAAATCATCATTTTCCAGCCAGTTACTTTTTCAGAAAGTACAATTTTAAGCAATATAATATGCTTACTCTGTGGAGAGAGAAAAGAGAGAGAGAATGGGAAGGCTTACAGTACAGCAGGTTTGAGGCTTAGAAAAAGCTATAACAAGTTATCAGAACACAGTAGAAAGAAAGAGGCAGAATACATAAGAAATAGCCACAAGCTGTAAACACAAAAATCACAAGAGCCTAACATCCTTCAAACAGCAAGCCTGTAATGAAGCCTGCCTCAAGACACAAATCTCAAACCTGTGTCAAGAAAAAACAACAACTTCAAGCCTGCTTAAAGCTTGCCTCCCAAACTGTATCTACACCAAGCCTGTAACTCGCAAGCCTGCCTCTAAGCCCTGTCAAAGACAAACCACACAAAGTCTTGCATCCTGTCAAGAAAACCTGCTAATACATCAAACCAGAAAAACCCTCCAAACCTGTGATTCAAAACCTCAAACCAGAAGCATACAAGCCTTAAAGCCTATACAGTTTCAAGAACTCTCAAAACCTGCTAAACTTTAACCTGCATAACCAGCCTGGGAGCCTCACAAAATCATACAAACATACAAGCCCTTTCAAAACTGTGTTAAGTACTCAAGTCATACAAACCTGCTTAAAAAACCAGTAAATACAAACCAGTTTTTAACCAATACATCAAACCAGCAAACCTAACCAACCTTCATCAAAAAGCCTACACCAGAAACAAGCTTACAAACTGAAGCTTCAACCTGCATAAGCCTTTATCCAAACAGAATCCGAACACCCTCAGAGCTAGGCTCATCACAAGGTCCAACAAAAACAATATTCAGAATCAATATCATCAAACTCAGAGGAAATAAACATACATAAGCAAGTATTTCAGGGGCAAGCATTCAAGCGGATAGAAGAGGAAAAGAAATTATGTTAGGGTTTTCAGAAGGGAATCATCATAAAACCTAAAGAAAGATACTGAATACCAGATTTCCAAAGCTCACAGCTTCATACTCCCTCCGCCTCCGGCCGCCTGAGGATACCTCCAGTCCATCGTCGTCTTCTCCCCAAAGACAAACTCTCCAAAGTTATCGCCTTCTACTTCAGTCCATTAATATACCTCATGAACACAAACAACACGTAAACGTCAATAACATGTAAGAAGTAGAACATGCAAGAAATAAGTTTTCAAAACCCTAAAACATGAAAAAAAAAAGCAGAGATCAATACCTTCTTTGTTCATCAATGTCTGAATGATCTTAAGGAGGAAACGGTGGAGGTGGTACCCTGGTGGCCACAGGCGGAGGCGTTCAGAAAGCTTGAAGGGACGAAGAGGAGAAGAAGATGAACGGCGCCGCTCTAGCCTCTGAACCCTAATTCCAAAATGAAACAAACTCATTTCAACCCTTACAAAATGTTGTAAAAACGCTTGGGCCGGATCCCTCATAAAACTCCTTGGGCCCAATTGATTCGGGTGCCTCACCCCCTTCTCTGGCTTTGACTGCTCTTTTGTTTGGGCCAAACAACATGCACCAAGCCCATTCAATCTTAACCCTTTTATTATTTACTTTTTTTATATGCTTATAAACAAACATTTTTTTTATAACTTAATTCTTTTCTTTGTTAAATAAACAATATATTAATAATAAATTTATTTTAACAATATTTTTATTATACTTATTTTAACAATCTTTTTATTATACTTAAAAATATGTAAATCTTAGATGTACTAAGTTTAAACTTTTTTTTAATTATTAAAACCTTTTTTGTTGTTTACATAAAAAATATTAACTAAAATACATAAACATTAATTTTCTTAAACTTGAAACATTTTTCTTTTCTTTAATTAAAACTTTTGTTCATATAACATTAACAAAAAGTATATAAAAATAGAACTTCTTAAGCATTTTCTTTTCTTTTATTAAATCTTTTGTTTGTACATATTAACAAAAATACCAAAAAAGAATAAATACAATACTTAATTTCCCATTAAGTTAACATACTTTTCTCACTTATAAATAATCACATACACATACACAAATACTTTTGATACATTGCTTTCATTCTTATACATTGATACATGCTACATTGAGAATGCGATTCGATTGGGTTGTAAATATTATTTGGACACTACTCTCCTAATAAGTCTCATCTCCATTTGTAAATATTTGTACCCCCATCCCCGGATACTTATTTGTAATAGCTTAGACTTTAAATTCCCGCAATTTATCGCTTTCTATGTACTGTATAGTAATTAGGGTTTGTATGCGAAGATTTAAAATCAACCGCTAGATAACCTAATACAAGACAAATGCATGACAATCAATACACCATTCACATTTGCACCCCTAGGGTAATCCCGCTTGTTGCCTTCCAAAATAGGCCATGCTTGCACGTTGAGTTTCTTTGACAAAACAAAAACGAATCAAATGATCATAGTCCCTCGATGACGCTTTCGAAGTTGCCTAAACAAAATGATCATAGTCCCTCAAGCAAAATTGCCAAAGACACTTGGCACCATTGCATTCATGGTCTAAACGATGACCCGCGCCTGTCCCGTTAACATCCTAACACAAGATTGTCCACCAAATACAATGGTGGAACAATACTGTTAAAAGGGTTAAAACACGAGAAAAATCATTTAGTAAATTTAGGGGTAGGCAACTCTTAGTTACTTGATCAAACTTGCAAACACGCTTGCCTACTTTTCAAAACACACTCCACAACACAACTTTCAAAAACAACTTTCAAAAACTTTGAAACATCTTTTCGAAAAGACAAACACCTTTGTAAAACATTCGAGTAAAGAATTGTTACAAGGGTTGCCTAGACAAGGCATCTTTTTCAAAACATTTTCAAAACACACATACACCACCATTTCAAGAAATTGAAAATCAAAGGCAAGTGATCTAAAACAAGTAACTAAGAGCCCATGGATAACCATGGATATAAAGGGTGCTAATACCTTCCCTTTCTATAATCTACCCCCTGAGCCCACGAAACATCTCAAAGGTTTTTCCTGTGCTTTTTAACCTTTCCTTTAGGATAAAATAAAAAGTCGGTGGCGACTCTTGCTAAACCGAATAAGTGCGAATATAAACTCAAAACCCAAGTCAGTTCTCCCACCGTATCACAGAAAGGACCTAAGGCTATGTTTGGATACGGTAAAACGAATGTAGCGAAATGGAGCAGAATTGAGTGGAATGGTGTAGAGCGGAACATAATGGAATAAAGATATCATTCATTGTTTGGGTATTTCATGACAAAATAGAACAATTTTATCATTCCGCCCAAATCAAACGGTACAAAAAGTGATGGAATGGGATAAAATGCATTCCATCAGGTTCGACTCAACTCCATCCCTTTTTAATTAATCCAAACAACTAAAGTTAAGTTTATACTATTTCATTCCATCAAATTCCATTTTATTTCTTCAATAAAAACTACCCTAAAAGTATATAACATTTGACTTCAAGTAAAAATAAATAAATGATTTTTTAAATGTATAAACACTTATAATGAAACCCTAAATAACTTTACTTTCATAAATAAACTATACTATTAAAACATAATTCTTAAAAGAAGGCTTGAAAATGGTTTACGGTCCAATACTTTTGAAATTATAGTAAAAATAATAATATAGAACCTAAATTTTAAACTCCGACCGTAATCCCACTCTAGAGGATTTCGAAGGAAGATCCTACACTTGGAAAATAATCAATAAAGTATAATGATATATTACGATCTTCATGAGCTCCCAAAGAGAGAAAAAACATTGTATATCATATATAAAGTATAAATATTAATTATAGCTCTGAAAAACATGAAATTAATATAATATTACATATGTAGTTGAATCTCAAACCATATACACACACGGTATCATATAAATGGGCAAACACAATTACACTAAACTTATAATATCAATGCAAAATTTAAAAATTAAAAGAAAACACACAATTCATTATCTTGTTCATTTTAATTCTCAAGAACATTCTAAGATGAGTTATCTCAGAGGTCTTCCAATTTGGTTGATAATAAATATAGATCAACTCAGAGAATCTGACTCACAATCATTCAATTCTCAAGGACACTCTGAATGAGATGTCATATATGCATGTTCATCTGATTGATATTAAATGTATATCAACCCGGAATTGATACCAATGTTTGGGAATGTTTGATCAAGAAGCTGCTTTTTCTTCTTTTTCAATTTGTTCTCTTCTAACTTCAGTTTGATCATCAAATGTATTTATTTATTATAGGTGAGTGTGGGGATGATACTGCATGCAAGCAAGAGAAACTCACAAGAAATATCTCCCTCACTTTTTCTCTCTTTCTTGTGAGAAAGATATGGAGAAGGAGAAGTAAATTTTATTTCCAGCTCAATTCCATCTATTCATAACTCTACTGCAAAATTACCTTTATGTCATTCATTAACAAAAGTTGATATTAAAGATACAGGGGAACTACCGGCCAAAGTACACAAAAATACCACAGAGACACCACAAGGAATGTCAATCCAAGATAAGGAACACACCAAAAAATAGCAAAAGATCAAAAGGTAAGAAACAAAAGAAAGTCTCACCCATCAAACACGGGGGTAGCAAGCAGACAGAGAGAAAACACTTAAATTAGAAAACCAGACAAAACTAGACCTCTCCAAATAGGACACCTTCAAGAAAACAATGAGCCCATAAAAACCCACAAGAACATATCCAAAGGGAGGCCAAAGCTACTCACTCCACTATTGGCTCGAAAATAGAATATGGTTGTCAAGCCATGCTGAGAAAGTACAAGAGTTCCCCGTAGATCTGCCAAGACACCACATCCGAGCCAAAACAATACTCTATGCATTGACATATGGCCCATTATGTAATACGGTGGGAGAACTGACTATTACACTGGTTTTGCATTTGTATTCGCAAATGTTGCGGTAAGCAAGAGTCGCCACAAACTTTTCTTTTATCCAACAAAGGAAAGGGTGAAACGAACAGAAAAAGACCTTTTGAGATTATTTCTGAGTAAGGGGGTAGATTATGGAAAGGGAAAGTGTTAGCACCCTTTCCATCCGTAGTTATCTACGGGATCTTAGATGCTAGCTCATTTGAAAATACAGTGTGTTTGTGTGTTTAAAAAAAAGTATTTTGAAAATACGCCTTAGTGTGGCGAACTTTGTAATGTTTCTCGTATTGTTGAGAACATATACAAAGTGTTTTTGAAAATATTTTTGGAAAGGAGTGTAGGTGTAGAAAATTTTTTGTTTTGAGCAAGCATCTAAGAACTATCTGCCTACTCGAAAAGGTTTGCTCTTTTCCTGATTTTCTTTAGACATTGCTATCCTACTATTAGTGAGTAGGTAGCCCCATTGTTGGATGTTTGAGGGATAATCGAGGGTCATCGTACTGTCACAAAGGCAAATTGGCAAGATACTTTAGTTACACCCCTAAGGTTTTAAGATCATGTACCGAGACAACATCAAAAGGGTCATTTTATGATCTTTGAACCAAATGGTTGCCACTAAAATCCCTCACGTTCGAGAGTTATCACTTTTATTTCGAAGGCAACCGAAGTGGGAGTACCCTAGAGGTGCACATGTGCGGGTGTGTTGTGTTTCAATTATTTGTCTTGGATGTTAGGTTTGCTAATTTTTACTTTTAGTCTTATCATGCAATCCTATTAACATACATCTAATAGTTAATATATGTAAAAAAAATAAAAATGCGAGAATTTAAGCTACGCTAATACAAGGCTTCAGGGTGGGGGATTTACAAACAAAAAACGGGGGAAAGAAAAGTAAAGTTCCTAATTAAACTTATTACATCCTTTATGCAGTTACATAATTCAAAATAAAATGCGAATAAGATAAATTACTACGCGGAGAAGAGAAAGCTCTAAAAATATCTAAGTAACAAAAGAAAGAAATAATTTTGCTTATTTTTGTTGTTTTTTTATTGTTTTTTTGAGAAAAAATAAATAAAGTGATTAAAAAGAAACTAAGGTCTACTCATTTCTAAATTATTTAAGAAAGTTAAGTTAATGATAATAAAAACTTAATGTCTAATTGATTTTAATTAATAAAACTAAGATTAATTTTTTTTGTGTTTTTATGATTTTTATGATTTTTTATGTTTGTATAAAGAAAAAAAGGTTTAAAGAAAATTAAATAAATAAACAACAAAAAAAGAAAAAAAGAAAAGGGCCAGGCACTGCAAAAAGTAGTTAGAGGGTGTGAAATAGCAAAAAATTCCCAGGCCCATTAGCAATAGGGCTCAGGCGCCTGGAGACCCAGTGATGGACGCTTCCTAGGGTTCATCATGGGGACACGCCTTTGAGGCTTTGGTCTAGCCTGATGAAATATGGTGGTCAGGAACTGGAGGTGCATGATGCGCACATTTGGTCCCACTCATACCTGATCTATAGATTCAAATAAACTCAAACAAATGTTAGCATGCCATGAAATATGATTAAAATCAGAGATTCAAAATTTTAAACTTTACCAAACCGATGTTATCAAATGGGGCGTTCCAAGCATGTGATGGACTGATCTTGGGTGTAACACGGTGGGAGAACTGACTTGGGTATTTTTTGTTTGATCGTAATTGTTGCGGATAGCAAGAGTCGCCACCGACTTTTCTTTTTTCCAAAAGGAAAGTTTGAAAAGAACAGGAAAGATCTTTCGAGAAGTTTTCTTGAGTTTGGGGGTAGGTTATGAAAAGGGAAGGTATTAGCACCCTTTTCATCCGTAGTTAACTACAGGCTCTTATTTTCTTGCTAGATCACTTGCTTTTGTTTGAAAGTGTGTTTGTGATGTGAGTTTTAAAAGTATTTTGAAAAGGAGTGCCTTTGTAATGGTTCTCGTTTCTACAAGAACGTGTACAAAGTGTTGTTTGGAGAAGTGTTTGTCGAATGTGTTTTTAAAAGAGATTTTGAAAAGTTGTCTTTGTAATGGTTCTCATTTCTATAAGAACGCGTACAAAGTGTTTGTCTTTTGAAAATGTTTCAAGGTGAAATTGTGGGTGTATAAAATGTTTTTATTGTGAGAAAGCGAGCAACTAGGAGTAACCTACCTACTCAAAAGGTCTTAAACATTTTTTTCTCCTCCTTTAGATGTTTATATCTCCATTGTTTTGGTAAGAAACTCCATCGTTGGATGTGAAGGGACGGACGCGGGATGTTTTGTATAGTCATAGAAGACAACCTATGGGACATTTTAGCAATATCGTTTAGGGACGAGATTTTTTATCGAAGGAAAAATTGAGGGTCATCGAGGGACTACGATCTTTTATCGAGGGTCTTTGCTAAAACGCCCATATTCGAGGGACATGACTATTTTCTAAAAGGCAACAAAGTGAGATTACCCTAGAGGTGCTAGTGTGTAAGTGTGTTTGATTGCGTACATTATGTCTTACATTTAAAGGTTATCTACTTTGTTGTACCCCAAAATTTACCCTCTCACATATCAAGAATTTGCTCACAAGATCTCCTTTGACTCAAAGACTGCATTAGGGTTGATCAGCTCAAGACACCTCCTTAAGCCCTGATGACCAAAATTAGGGTTTGAGTTTGCACAAGGATTTTTGAACTTACAATACCCCATATGATTTTAATGGATCATTATTGACCCACAAGATCACTCATGTCAAGTTCGAAGCTTTGGATCTCACTTTTGCTCAGTCAATTGAGTAGTTGACCTAAAAATCAGCTGTATTGTGGAAAAAGTCAACTATGGCCAATTTACAGTCAAAATTCATAATTTTTGATCCACATCAACATTTCAAACTCATATGTATCATTTGATCAAGTTTGGACCATAATTCCTCAAGAAATTTGATCAAATCTTCAAAAGGGAAAAATGGTCAAAATTAGGGTTTTAACTGGGAAAGGGCAATTTCTGATTTTTGACCTAGAAAATGATCAATTGGTTTAAGGCATGATCTCAAGAGTCCAATTTCATCATTTTTACCTAATGTCATGGCTCAAAACATTGCAAGTCCAATGGATTGACAAATGAATTTTTCAGTTAATTGTATACTGAAAAGTCAAACTTTGACTTTATGGTCAAAGTCAAATGCCAAAGATCACAATTCATCAAAACATGTAAAATTATGAAACTTATTCATCAAGAAATCCAAAAGCCAAGATTTCATTTTGAAAAGTCAAAATTTCTAAACATAGAAATTTTTCTAAGTGTTGGAAATTTCTTATTTTTTCATAACTTTGAGCAAACTTTTCACCATGATGCAAGCTGATTCAAAATAAACTTCCAACATGAAAGTTGTAGATCTCCATGAAATCTACAACTTTGCTTCACACAACTTCTTCCAAAAGTGCTTGGATCTCAAGTTATAATTTTAAGAACATGTGGTCATGAAACAAAACACTTAGTGAAATTTTGCCCTAATTTGGTCAGGATTTTGACCCAACTTCATGGAACTTTTTCATATAGTTCCAAGGGGAATATTCAAAATCAATTCAAATATGAGTTGTAGAGAACATTTCAAGCTTTCCAAAATGTCCAAGAACTCCTTAAGATCATTTTTGAGTAGGGAGAATCGAAGAGATGAAATTAGGGTTTTATCACTTGAGTTACAAGTCATTTTGTGATAAACCAAATTCAAAATTCAAACTATGCTGCATAAACTCTACTTTACAGGCCTCAAACTTGTTAGGAACTCCATAATTAATGGCTTACACAATTGTTAGAGGTCTCATTTCAAGCATTCAATGCAAGGCCATGCTTTATATCCATTTTTGGAAGAAAGTATACATTGCCATTTTGATAAAGTGCTTTTTTACACAAAACTTGTTCTTGAGCCTTGAACTTGTTCTCTTCTGATCATACAAGTCCTATAACTCATAAGAAATGGTTTAGACACTTACAATCACCCATCCCATGCTTGTACCTCACATTGAAACTTGGTTTCCCCCTTTTCTTGAAAATCAAGTAACATAGCCAATAGCTTGTGACTTGTACTTCCGATTGTCCAAACCACTCCAATCCTTTTGGTTATAGATATACTAACCATTTTCCACAAAATACATGGATGATTAAGCCCTGAAAACCCCTAGAGCTCAGAATCACATCTCATACCTCCATTTTCACATAAACTGACCAAAAACTTGAAACTCATAACTCCCTCGTGCGTTTTCAAGCCTTTTGGTTCCTAAAGCTTCTAAATATCATTTAGAACTGATCCCACACCCTGTTACAGAACTGTAACACCATTAACACCATCCTCCATTTTCAAATACAGAGCTTTGCACTTGGACTTCTCCAGAACTCCTCAGGTACTTTCAGCTCAAGCTAAGCATTCCATTAGCTTCCTGGGAACTTGAGGAAGCTAACCCAACCATTGGAACTCCTTGAAAGCTGCTCAAACTTCAAACCCGATACCCTCTTGCAAGGTAAGTTTTCTAACTTTAGAACGTTTCATACAGGAATCATCAATGATTTATTTGTGAATGAAACATGTAGATATCTTTTCCATAAAGCTAACCATGTCCATAGTTTCAATTAATTTTGCCTGAGCTTAGAGAATTTTAAGATTGAATTTTCTGAGATTTTTAGGATTCAGATTAGGGCCAATGAAATTCATGTTTGTCATTGATCTATTTATTTAATGCTTTACATTTCTGAAACCGTGAGGAAATTTGCTACAAGTTTCATGTTTACAGTTTTCATTTTTGTTGAGAAATGAACAAGTTACAGTTGGTCTGGCTGGTGGTTGAAGATGAAGTGTAAATCAGGGCGCGTTTTGTATCGTATATCTATTGTTTTGCTTATGTTAACATATGTATAGCCACCCCAGTGGTAGAAGTGCACGCCTGTAACCTTTGGGACCTGGGTTCGAGCCCCAGTGGTACCCTTTTGATTTTTCACATTTTTTGCTTTCTGACTTTGTTTCTTGGACAGGCGTTGGGCCTCATTTGGGCTTTGCTGTTTTTTTGTTTTTGCTTTCTAATCCCTTGCAGGCTATCAGCACCCCTGACCCAATTTTATTTTCTTTTCTTATTTTCATTTAATTTATTTTCTTAATTATTTTTTTTTTCTAGTATTAAAAAAAACCATAAAAAATATAAAAATAGTAGATTTATATTTTGACTTAGTTTATTTATTTTTCTCATAAAAAATTATTTTATTTAATCAATACTTTATTCGTTTCACTAAATATCTTGTAAGTTTAATTAAAATACTAGGTTTTATTTATTTTCTTTTACACCAATTTAAATATATTATTTTAATATAAAAAAAGCCAAAAATATTTTATAATACTATAATTTATTTCTAAGACAAAAATACCAAAAATACTTTTCTTATAAATTTAGTTTCTTATCAATTAATGAATTAGGGTTTTATTAATTTCATTTCCTAGTAAAATTAGATTTACTTTTATTATTTTAATTAATTATTTTCTTTTAATTAATTAGTTTAAAACAAATTCACTTTTTCCTAAAAAATCCAAACAAAAATATCCATTTTCTTTATGTTTGCATTCTTGCATATTTATTCATCTTGTACATTATTTATTTCAATTCTTGTACAAATTCAAATTGGTTGTAATAGATTAATTAGGTTTATATTCTTGCAATCCCCATTTATAATTTGTACACCACCTCCCACAAGTATTGTAATAGCGTAGTAACTTTAAATTCCGCAATTTATCACTTTATATATAACATGCTAGTAATTAGGGTTTGTATGGAAAGACTAAACCAATACTTAGAAAACCCTAATTCAAGACAAAATCAAGCATGAAAACAATACACTTAGACATAAGCACCCCTAGGCTAAATCCACTTGGTTTCCTTTACAAAAATGACCATATTACGCATGTGAGGTATCTTGGCAAAAATAAGCAAATACAAGATCATAGTCCCTCGATGATGCTATCTAAGTTGCCTTTCAAATGATCTTAGTCCCTCAAAGATAATGCTAAGATACCTTGCAACATTGCTAATCATGGTTATACAATGACCCACACCCGTTCTGTTTACATCTAAAGATAGGGTTACTTACCAAATCAATGGTAAGGCAACAATGTCAAAGGAAAAGAAAATAAACAAGAAAGACTTTTGAGTAGGTAGAATGATCCTAATTACTTTCTCAATTTCAAACAAAACATCCTTGCTATTTTCAAAAACAAACACCTACACTTTCAAAATATCTTACAAACTTGAAAACATTTTCAAAAGAACAAACATCTTTGTATACATTCTTACAATCAAGAATCATTACAAAGATTGCCTAAACAATGGCCTCTTTACAAAATACTTTCAAAAACCACACAAAGCATAATTTCAAACAAAAATCAAGTGATCTAGCAAGTAACTAAGAGCCACAGAAAACCATGGATGAAAAGGGTGCTAATACCTTCCCTTTTCATAATCTACCCCCCGAACTCAAGAAATAATCTTAAAGCTCTTTCCTGTAATTTTTCACCTTTCCTTTTGGATAAAAGAATAGTCGGTGGAGACTCTTGCTAACCGCAAATTTGCAATAAAACGCAAAACCTTCAAGTCAGTTCTCCCACCGTATCACATAACTGGCAACTTTGCTGGAGAAAATTCTAAAAGTGGGGTTACCTTATGGATAGATCACATTTACTTGCTTACATTGTTTGTCTTGTTTGCTTTACCTTATGGTTCTTTTTTTGGGTTTGAATCCTCTACCCGAATTTGGGGTACCTTATAGGTAAGTAGCAATACATTGTGGAAATTGTGCGGGGTATACCGACATGGTCTAAGCAATAGCTACGTTAGTGAGACATATTTGTGGGTACCGGTAGCCCTTGAGTTAATCAAGGAGAATATGGGGCCGCTGAGTAATGTCATGAAACACTAATGAACTTTTAGAACCTGTACTTGACCAACTTGGCATTTAGGACGTAGTGAGATGACCGACTTTCGTGCAGTCCAATGTTGGTAGATACTCGATACTACACTCATTGAGGTTTAGTTTTTTGGGATATTTCGGTCGCCATTAAAGAGGCTTGTGCTGAAACAATGACCAAGGAAACAAACCAGTGATATTGAGCTCCTTAGAACCCAGTTACTATTACTAGGACATGTTTGAGCCAACTAAACTTCAAGAGGGTACTTACCTATAAGACTCCATGCAAGCCTAAACCTAAGGACTTGTTTGTTTTGTTTGTATATACATACTTGTACATAACATCTTGAACATTATAACATAATACACATTCACTAACCATTTCAAGGATTTTGGGATTTATCTTTGTTCTTGTTTTATAGGACATGGATTCTATTCGCAGGAAAACTATTCAAGTCAATCTTGTAAGGATCCCTCCACAACTTAAAGAGCTAGCTTCAAGGATTTCAGAAAATTCTCCATTCACCGAGAGACATGGTCGCCTACTCAACTTGGTTACCTCCAACACTGATGAAGACATGATGAAGGTGCTCTTTCAGTTCTTTGATCCCTTACACCATTGCTTCACATTTCCCGATTATCAACTTGTGCTTACTTTGGAAGAATTCTCCCGACTTTTGAGGATTCCAATTCTCAATCAACCACCTTTCAATGGTACAAAAAGAGACCCAAATCCAGAAGAGATTGCTCAAGCTCTACACTTGCACTCATTTGATGTCACAACTCATTGGGAAACAAGGAGTGGTGTCAAAGGTTTCCTAGCAAAGTTCTTGTTCGAGAAAGCCCAAAACTGTTGGAACTCCTTGGATTTGTAAGCCTTTGAGGAAATTGTGGCTCTCCTCATCTATGGGATGGTTTTGTTTCCAAATCCTAACCAACTCATAGATGTGAACACCGTCAAAATATTTATATCCCACAACCTGGTGCCTACTTTGGTAGGGGATATTCTACAGTCTTTTCACACTCGCACTATGAGGAAAAGAGGTGTTCTTATATGTTGTACCCCTCTCTTGGCAAGATGGTTTATTTTGCATCTTCCCCAATCTGTATTGAAGAACGAGCAAGGTTCAAGGTGGTCACAAAGGTTGATGACACTCAAATATTTAGACATCCATTGGTGTTCCCGATCTATAGAGAATGTTACTGTTGTCGACCGTTGTGGAGAATTCCTTAATGTGCCTTTACTTGGCATTAGGGGAGGCATCACCTATAACCCCTGTTTAGCCTTAAGAGAATTTTGTTACGCCCGAAGGGATGGCCCTTATGAGATGCTCATCCAAGGTTTGGTATTTGACTACGAGAACGACAATCAAGGTCTTCGCCAGAGACTTATCCGAGCTTGGAGGATGTTAAACAAGGTAGATATCAAGACATTGGGGCATAAGAATTCCATCCCTCTTGAGCCTTACTCAAATGGGTACGAACTCGTGCTCAAAGTCTTATGATGCCTTATCCCTCCATTCTTCCGGTAATCATTGAGCCTGTCATAGAAGGAGATGTTCCACACACTATCCTACATCCTGACATGTCCACCTCTCTTGAATACTTACAAAGAGATTGGATACAACTCAAGGTGGAGCGAGATACTTTCGAGGCCCAATTCTATGCTAGCGAGAAGAAGGTTTTGGAACTCACTAATAAACTTCATGAGGAGAGGAACTTAAATGCCTACATTGCACCAAGAGGATGCGTACTACCTTTTTATCTTAGAGTTTTTGTATTTGTTTTACCCAAAGAGGCATTGATGTACTCAAGCTTTAATTTATTATTATAACGTGTGTTTCCTTTTTTTTCTAAAACAAATTTGAATCTTTAAAATCCTTTAAATCATTGCATATGCATTTACCATTCATCATAACATAAGCAGGTTTCTTGCAACAAGTATCCTCATCTTTCTACTGTTTATTTCAGTAATATGGATCTCGAGCAAACGGTGAAGGACCTCCAAGCTCAGAATGCATAGTTTCAACAGATGTTCTTAACTCTAGCCAAAGGACACGAATAGTTGAAGACCTTGCTGGTTGAGGAGAAGAAAAAGAAGACGAAGAAGATAACCGAAGTTCTAAACATGGGAAGAAGATTCCAAGGGCAGACAAGAAGGACCCTATACTTTGCAACGAAATCCGGTGAGAAAGACAATTAAGATGGGAAGGGCAAAGAAACAATTGTCCAGTCAGAGTCAGAAGAGGAAGAGGAAGAAGAAGATTATTCCGACAAGTATAAGTATCTAGAAGAACTGTTAAGTGCAATGGAAATCCAAAAAGTTCCTGGATTGGACTTTGAGGAGTTAGGATTAGTATCAGGGATTGTCATTCCTCCAAAATTCAAAGCATCCGTGTTCGCCAAATATGATAGAGTTTCATGTCCCAAAATGCATCTCCGGTCCTATGTGAGGAAAATATAGCCTCATACCGCTGACAAGGATTTATGGGTACACTTCTTCCAAGACAGTCTGTCTGGAACTCAACTTGATTGGTTTTATCAGTTAGAAAGAGCCAATGTTCATAACTGGGAAGATCTTGCCGCCGCCTTTTACAAACAATACCAATACAACGTTGATCTTGCGCCCACCCGTACTCAAATCCAGAGTATGGCCATGGTTTCAAGTGAAGGCTTCAAGGACTATGTGCAAAAATGGAGGGACTTAGCAGGAAGAGTCCAGCCTCCCCTATCTGAAAGAGAGTTGGTAGACATGTTTTGGGGCACCTTGTCCGGTCCCTTCTTCAATCACTTAATTGGGAGTTCATCGGCAGGTTTTACCAAATTGATATTGACTAGAGAAAGGGTAGAAGCTGGGATAAAGAATGGAAAGATTAAAAAAGATGCATTCTCTGCTGCTGTAAGGAAACCATTCACTGGAAAGAAAGAAGTTGTTGATGTATATCCTTAGAGAAATCAAGATAGGGATGAGTGCCGTCCAATGGTGGGGGCTGTCATGATTCCTAAACCAGCGCCTGCTCAGCAAAGAAACAACCAACCAAGAATGGAAAGACCAGTCAGACAGTTCACCAGAATTAACATGACCCTATCTCAGGTTTTACCACATTTTTTAAGGTCCAATCTAGTGACTTTGAAAGAAGCTCCAAAGAACCCTAACACAACCTCTCCTCACTATCATCCTAATGCCCGTTGTGCATACCATTCCGAGAGTCCCGACCATGACACTAACAACTGTTGGGATATGAAGAACAAAGTACAAGACCTTCTTGAAGCCAAAGAGATTGAATTCGATGCGCCAGAAATTCCCAATGTCATTACTTCCCCTAACCCCAAGCATGACCATAATGCCAACGCCATTGAGGAAGATATGTTTGTTACTTCAATTGATGGACTTATGACCCCATTCTTGACTATCAAAAAGAACTTGTTAAATGCCGGTGTATTCCCAGGTTGTGATGAAAGCTGTCATTTCTGTTTGTCCTCACCAACCAATTGTCGTTTGTTAAAAGCAAGTGTTTAGTGCCTAATAGATAACAAGGAAATTTTGTTCGAAAAGACTTCTGTTCCAACTGTTTCTTATAATGATGTTTCCATCGTGACCATTTCCGACAATTCTTCCAGGGTCTCCACCAAAAGACCCGTTAGAATTACATTAGTTCCTAAAATTGCTTCTTTGATAATTATAATTCCTGGACCAATCCTATATTCGTCAGACAAAACCGTCCCATGGAATTATGGAGGTGATGTCTACTACCACGGTATCAAGCAAGATTGGCTAGCTGCTAAAGATTCAAGTTCTGAAAAGGTTGACTCTGATGTCAGTAATATTGTAGGGACTAGTAAGATAACCTGAAGTGGAAGGGTTTTCTCTCCAGAAATCGCTCCTCTAAAAGCAGTTTCTGGACCCGTAATCATTCTTGTTGTTGTTGCTCCTCCAAAGGTTGTTCCCAGTCCTGCAATCATCTCTGCTATTACTCCAACTGACAAAGTTGTTACAATCCCTGTTATCACCCCTACTGACATTCCTGCTGCCGAGTCAACCGAGGCTTGAGGTAAAGGTATTCTGATTGAGCCTGTCTGGACGAAGGCACAATCAGTGGCTATCCCCGAGACCTCCCAGAAAGAGATGGAGGAAATTCTAAAGATCATAAAAAGAAGCGACTATAATGTAGTCGAGAAACTGGGGCAAACTCCATCTAAAATTTCCATGTTTCCTTTATTACTATGTTCTGAGGCGCATGCAAAGGCCTTGGTAAAGTTCCTGAAAACTGCCCATGTACCCCAAGAAACATCTGCCGATCAATTCCAAGACTGCATAGCCAGCTTGACTGCAAATAATGGTTTAGGCCTTTCGGATGCTGATTTAAGGCCAAGGGGGAGGAAGTATAATGAGGCTTTGCATGTCTCAGTCGAATGCAGGGGAACGACTCTGGCTCATGTCTTAGTTGACACTGGTTTGTCTCTGAATGTGTTTCCTCAAAGTGCTCTTGATAGGTTTGACTGCGAAGGATTAACATTGAAACCGAGAAACATAGTAGTGAGGGCCTTTGACGACTCAAAAAGGATGGTGCATGGGGAAGTGGATATCCCCATAAAGGTTGGAACCCAAACATTTGATTCAACTTTTTATGTAATGGATATTTTCCCTTCATATTCCTGCTTGCTAGGACGATCGTGGATTCACAATGTTGGCGTTGTTACTTCTACGTTACATCAAATGCTGAAATTTCCAATTCAAGGAAAGATCATCACTGTTCATGGAGAAGAAGAGTATATGGTCAGCCATCTAAATTCCTTCAGATATGTGGAATTAGATGGTGAATTTATTGAAACTCCATTCCATCACTTTGAAGAAGTCCCGCAGACTCTGGCAGTAACCAAGGCTGTGTCTCAAGTTCCCAAGATCACAAGACCTCCGCTCAAGATGTCATCTTTGAAGGATGCCAAGGAAGTGATAGAAGAAGGTGGGTGAACTATTTTGGGACAACTCCTAGATATCCCATACAAATCTGACAAATTTGGTCTGGGTTTCACTTCAGGTGCCCAGAAGGTTCTACGCTGCGCTCATGTTAGAGGACCACCCTTGAAGATCAACAACCACCAAGTCAGTACAGCGGAGGAGGATGAAGACATCTATGACCTGGAGGATTAGATTTTCCCAACTGTCAGTGGAGGGCTCAGCAATTGGGAGGCTAGAGATTTCGTCCCGATCACTTTTATCCCACAGTAATTTGTCTTTACATTTTACCGGATCTATAATATTAAAACAATTCAGACTTATAAAACCTTGTGTCTTACCCGAGGCACAATGGTCCATTTGTAAGGGTTATTATCTCATTTCCATATGACATCAATGAATCATGGACGTTTTTGCATACAAACTTTGTGCTCATTGTTTTTTCTTTTTTACATTTTCATTTCTTTCAAAGAAGCTATACTCTTACACACACTCACACTCACAATGCAGGTCTACATCCATTCGGGATCCCATGGGTAATGATTATGCTATGGCCTTCTGTGATTCTGGAAATCTAATCTACCAAGCCGAAGACGAAGGTGAGGAAGATTGTGAAGTACCAGGGGAACTCGCCAGGTTACTACAACAAGAAGAGAGGACCATTCGGCCTCACGAAGAGCCAGTGGATACTATCAACCTAGGTACTGAAGAAGACAAAATAGAAATCAAGGTAGGTGCAAAGATGGAACCCAGTGTCAAAGAACATATGATTCAGTTGTTGCACGATTATGTTGAGATCTTTGCCTATTCATATGAAGATATGCCAGGACTTGATGTAGATATTATAGTACACCGTCTACCTACAAAAGAGGACTTCCCACCGGTAAAGCAAAAGGTCATTAGTATGCGACCAGACATGTCAGAAAAGATTAAAGCTGAAGTCATGAAACAATTCAACGTCGGATTCTTGGCTGTCACTTCATATCCATAGTGGGTTGCCAATGTTGTTCCCGTGCCCAAAAAGGACGACAAGGTATGAATGTGCGTGGACTACAGAGATTTGAATAGGGAAAGCCCTAAGGATGATTTCCCACTTCCCCACATTGATATTCTAGTTGATAATACGGTACAACACAAAGTGTTTTCCTTCATGGACAGTTTCTCAGGCTACAACCAAATCAAAATGGCACCTGAGGACATGGAGAAAACAACCTTTGTCACACAGTGAGGCATATTCTGCTACAAGGTTATGCCATTCGGGCTGAAGAATGTTGGGGAAACCTATCAGCGTGCCATGGTGGCCCTATTTCACGACATGATACATCACAAAATAGAGGTCTATGTGGATGACATGATAGCTAGATCTCAAACAGAAGAAGAGAATCTTGATCATTTACAGAAACTGTTTGAGAGACTAAAAAAGTACAAGCTGAGGTTGAACCCAAATAAGTGCACATTTGGGGTGAAGTCTGGAAAACTCTTAGGCTTTGTTGTCAATAATAAGGGTATTGAAGTAGATCCTGCTAAGGTGAAAGCGATACAAGAGATGCCTGCTCCTCGTACTGAGAAGGAAGTCAGAGGATTCTTGGGACATTTAAACTACATTGCCAAATTCATTTCTCACCTGACAACTACTTATGAACCAATCTTCAAATTACTGAAGAAATATCATGTAGTCAAATGGAATGATGAATGAAAAACTGCTTTCGACAAGATCAAAGAGTACCTGCAAGAGCCTCCTGTTTTGATGCCACCAGTCGAGGGAATACCCTTGATCATGTATCTAACTATTTTGGAAAATTCAATGGGGTGTATGCTGGGGCAGCATGACGAGTCTGGCCGAAAAGAGCATGCTATTCATTACCTGAGCAAAAATTTTGCTGACTGTGAAACAAAATATTCACTGCTCAAGAAAACTTGTTGCGCTTTGGCATGGGCTACTCGCCGGCTAAGACAGTATATGATGACCCATACTACCTTGTTGATATCTAAAATGGATCCAATAAAATACATCTTCGAGAAGCCTGCTCTCTTTGGGAGAATAGCGAGATGGCAGATGATCCTGAAGATATATGACATTCAGTATATACTACCCAAAAAGAAATAAAGGGCAATGTACTAGCTGATCACCTTGCTCACCAAGATGTGGAAGACTACCAGTCCATGAAGTTCGAATTCCCAAATGAAGACATCATGATGGTAAACAACTGTGAATAATTCATACCATATGACAGACCTGAACAAGGATCCCGATGGACCCTGGTTTTTGATGGGGCATCTAACGCACTCGGCAATGGTATTGGCGCTCTACTCATATCTCCTGAAGGATTTCATACTCCTTTTATGGCAAGACTCTGCTTCAATTGTACAAACAACATGGCAGAATACGAAACATGTATCTTTGGTCTCAAAGCTTCCATAGACTTGGGGATCAAATCCTTAAATGTATTTGGAGATTCAGTTTTGGTTATCAGCCAGATCAAAGGGGAATGGGACACCAAACACCCTAACCTTATCCCCTACAAAGAACATGTGTCGACATTGCTCCCATATTTT
The DNA here is from genome assembly GCA_948472305.1 of Vicia faba. Classification (NCBI taxonomy): domain Eukaryota; kingdom Viridiplantae; phylum Streptophyta; class Magnoliopsida; order Fabales; family Fabaceae; genus Vicia; species Vicia faba. Next base: position 814,743,205 of record OX451741.1, on the reverse strand, counting down.
GAGAAGATTACCTTCGAGCATTTCCTGCGAGAAGAAAATCAGCTAGCAGATGCACTAGCCACAATGTCATCCATGTTTAAACTTAAATGGGATAACGAGGCTCCCCAGATCACCATTGAACGAATGGAGGAACCAGCTCACTGTCATGAGATTAATACTGAAGAAGTAGTAGACAAGCCTTGGTTTCATGAAGTCAAGAGGTATCTCGAGGCCCAAGAATATCCAGAAGGAGCTTCAGTCAATGATAATAAGTTGTTAAGGAGATTCTCGGCTAAATTCTTCCTTAGTAATGGCATTCTCTACAAACGCAACCATGACTCTGTGTTACTTCGATGCGTAGACAAGGTTGAAGTGGAAAATATCACGACTGAGTTACATGAAGGAACTTTTGGCACCCATTCCAGTGGGCACACGATGGCAAAGAAAATACTACGGGAAGGCTATTACTGGTCTACCATGGAAGCAGATTGCTATCAACACTTCCGAACCTGCCATAAGTGTCAGATCTATGATGACAAGGTGCACGTACCTCCAGTTCCTTTGAATGTCTTGACGGCTCCTTGGACCTTTTCTATGTGGGGCATCGATATGATTGGGGAGATCAAACCAACATCCTCTAATGGACACTGCTTCATCTTAGTGGCCATTGACTATTTTACAAAGTGGGTTGAGGCAGCCTCCTTCGCTTCCGTTACCAAGAATGTTGTCGCCCGGTTCATTAAACAAAATCTCATCTGCCGTTAGGTATACCAGAGAGGATCATCACAGATAATGGTACGAATCTAAACAATACTAAGATCACCGCCCTGTGTGAACAATTCAAGATCCAGCATCACATTTCTTCCCCTTACCGGCCAAAGATGAATGGTGTTGTTGAAGCCGCAAATAAGAACATCAAAAAGATCATACAGAAAATGATAGACACGTACAAAGACTGGCATGAGATGCTACCATTCTCTCTCCACGTGTATCGTACCACAGCGCACACATCAACTGGCGAAACACCATACTCTCTGGTATATGGCATGGAAGTTGTCTTGCCTATTGAGGTCCAGATCCCCTCTCTGAGAATTATGAAGGACACAGGGATGAATGAAGAAGATTGGATCCAGACTCAACTTGATCAACTAAACCTGATTGATGAGAAAAGGCTTACTGTTGTCTGTCATGGTCAAATGTATCAAAAATGGATGATCAAGGCTTTCAACAAAAAGGTCAGATGCCATGTATATCAAGTCTGAGATTTGGTGATCAAGCGCATCATACTGCCGCAAGGTGTCCCATGGGAAAATGGACTCCTACATACGAAGGACCGTTTGTGATCAAAAGCATATTCTCTAGTGAAGCAATGATGTTAACCACCATGGATGGCGACGACCTTCCATACCCTGCGAACGCAGACATAGTCAAAAGATACTACGCATAAGAGACCCGCTAGGTTGACACACCTAGGAAAAACAAGGGCATCCCGGCCAACCAAAATGGTTCGGGCAAAAATTAGGGATAAAACAAAAAAAAATTGTACACCCGGCAAGTTGAAAACCCAAAAGGGCGGCTTGGGCAAAAAAGGGTATCCCGGTGGACTGAAAACCCGAAAGGGCGGTCCAGGAAAAAGTTAGGGAATTAAAGCGTATGACTATGTCTTGTTGGATCACCTTACAGACAACCTGACAAACTCAAAGGTTCTGATCAATCCAATCAGCTTCAGACAAGGCAACAAACAGACAAGATGCTCAAAGACACGAAGGCTATAGCAGAATGGGAACCCCATGGGATTATTGCACATAGCTATCTTTTCTTTGTATCAAAATTTTCATTTTTTATGACGACATTCTCTTACTAGAATGTTTGTCTCATTGTACAAAAATACTTACTCAAAGTCAATACAAAGATATTCCTTTGGAAGTGCAAAACTATCTGTTTTTCTTTACTCTTGTGTTTTGTTTATAAAAGAGTCCAATGATTTATTTTTGAACATATGCATTTGAAACATAATTATTGTTTACAAATGAACAAAATAAAAGACAATCACATATGGCTTTAAGGTAGGGAAATCTCTCTAAGCCATTTCCATAAATCCCCCGCAGTGTGCAATTTAATCCCTAGCATAACAAAGCTTCCAATTATCAATCCCTAGTAGAATTCATCCAAATTTCTCAGGATTCCCCAACAGGATTTTACAAGCAGTACACGACATATCCCTTACAATAGAGTTTATTTCTCTAAGCGTAAATTCATCAACACTTCGAATTCACAACATGAAGATTTACACTCCATATCCTCCACAAAAATCAGGGATTTATTTTCCCCAATCCAATAGTAGTGCAGCAGATTAGCTCACATACGCATACATCGCATCCATATATCATAAATAGTGATAACACGAATGCATTATACCCTGCATTTCATACAACATAACCTTGCATATTAGCTAACATTTTACCCTTTTCAGGAAAAGATTAACATCTACCATTAACAATGTTCAAAGTGTTCAGATACACTCCAAACACGGATGCCATTCTGATACTCATTCAGATTCAATCTTTAGATACAAGTCAGATACGCTCCAGACACGGATGCCATCCTGATACTCGTTCAGATTCAGCTTTCAGATACAGTTCAGATATGCTCCAGACACGAATGCCATCCTGAAACTCATTCATCTTTCAGATACAGTTCAGATACGTTCCAGACACGGATGCCATTCTAATACTCATTCAGAATAAACTCTCCAGATACAGTTCAGATATGCTCCAGACACGAATGCCATTCTGATACTCATTCAGAGTCTCTTCATATACAGTTCAGATATGTTCCAGACATGGATGCCATTCTGATACTCATTCAGAATCAACTCTCCATATACAGTTCATATACGCTCCAGACACGGATGCCATTCTGATACTCATTCAAAGTCTCTTTCAGATACAGTCCAGATGCGCTCCAGACAAAGATTCCATTATGATACTCATTCATATTCAACCTTCAGATACATGTCAGATACGCTCCATACACGGACGCCATTCTGATACTCATTCAAATTCAGTTTTCAGATACAGTTCAGATACGCTCCAGACGCGGACGCCATTTTGTTACTCACTCAGTTTCAGCTTACAGATACAATTCAGAAATCATTTCTAGATGGCATCTACAAGCCCATATCAAACAACTTTCTATCATCTCTCCAAATGGAATATTTAAGCCCATTCACTCTACCATCACATCATCGAGTGCAAATTTCTGGGCACTCTAGTGTCCAATCATCTTTCACCTTCGAGTCACGAATGGAAAAACTCGCCAATCTAACTCTTCAGGTTTAAGAAGATTTAAAAGGGGAAGCTATTGTACCCCAAAATTTTCCCTCTCACATATCAATAATTTGCTCACAAGATCTCCTTTGACTCAAAGACTGCATTAGGGTTGATCAGCTCAAGACACCTCCTTAAGCACTGATGTCCAAAATTAGGGTTTGAGTTTGCACAAGGATTTTTGAACTTCCAATTCCCCATATGATTTTCATGGATCATTATGGACCCTCAAGATCACTCATGTCAAGTTTCAAGCTTTGGATCACACTTTTGCTCAGTCAATTGAGCAGTTGACCTAAAAATCAACGGTATTGGGGAAAAAGCCAACTATAGCCAATTTACAGTCAAACATCATAATTATTTATCCACATCAACATTTTAAATTCATATGTATCATTTGATCAATTTTGGACCATAATTCCTCAAGAAATTTGATCAAATCTTCAAAAGGGCAAAATTGTCAAAATTAGGGTTTTGATTGGGAAAGGACAATTTCTGATTTTTGACCTAGAAAATGATCAATTGATTTAAGGCATGATCTTAGGAGTCCAATTGCATCATTTTAAACTTATGACATGGCTCAAAACATTGCAAGTCCAATGGATTGACAGATGAATTTTTCAGTTAACTGATCAAAAGTCAACAGTATACTGAAAAGTCAAACTTTGACTTTTTGGTCAAAATCAAATGCCAAAGATCACAGTTCATCAAAACTTGTTAAAATATGAAACTTATTCATCAAGAAATCCAAAAGTCAAGATTTTATTTTGAAAGTCAAAATTTCTAATCTTAGAAATTTTTCTAAGTGTTGGAAATTTCTTATTTTTTCATAACTTTGAGCAAAATTTTCACCATGATTCAAGCTGATTAAAAAGAAACTTTCAACATGAAAGTTGTAGATCTCCATGAAATCTACAACGTTTCTTCACACAACTTCTTCCAAAAGTGCTTGGATCTCAAGTTATAATTTTAAGAACATGTGGTCATGAAACAGAAACTTAGTGAAATTTTGCCCTAATTTGGTCAGGATTTTGACCCAACTTCATGGAACTTTTTCATATAATTCCAAGGGGAATCTTCAAAATAAATTCAAAGATGAGTTGTAGAAAACATTTCAAGCTTTCCAAAATGTCTAAGAGCTTCTTGAGATCATTTTTGAGTAGGGAGAATCGAAGAGATGAAGTTAGGGTTTTATCACTTGAATTACAAGTCATTTTGTGATGAACCAAATTCAAAATTCAAACTATGCTGCATAAATTCTACTTTGCAGGCCTCAAACTTGTTAGGAACTCCATAATTAATGGCTTACACAGCTGTTAGAGGTCTCATTTCAAGCATTCAATGCAAGGTCGTGCTATATATCCATTTTTGGAAGAAAGTATACATTGCCATTTTGATAAAGTGCTTTTTTACACAAAAATTGTTCTTGAGCCCTGCACTTGTTCTCTTATGATCATACAAGTCCTATAACTCATAAGAAATGCTTTAGATACTTACAATCACCCAGCCCATGCTTGTACCTCTCATTGAAACTTGGTTTCCCTCTTTTCTTGATAATCAAGTAACATATCGAATAACTCGTGACTTATACTTCCGATTGTCCAAACCACTCCAATCCTTTTGCTTATAGATATACAAACCATTTGCCACAAAATACACGGATGCTTAAGTCTTGAAAACCCTAGAGCTCAGGATCACATCTCATACCTCCATTTTCACATAAACTGACCAAAAACTTGAAACTCATAACTCCCTCGTGCGTTTTCAAGCCTTTTGGTTTCTAAAGCTTCTAAATATCATTTAGAACTGATCCCACACCCTGTTACAGAACTGTAACACCATTAACACCATTCTCCATTTTCAAATACAGAGCTTTGCACTTGGACTTTTCCAGAACTCCTCAACTACTTTCAGCTTAAGCTAAGCATTCCATTAGCTTCCTGGGAACTTGAGGAAGGTAACCCAACCATTGGAACTCCTTAAAAGCTTCTTAAACTTCAGACCCGATACCCTCTTGCAAGGTAAGTTTTCTAACTTTGGAACATTTCATACATGCATCATCAATGATTTAGTTTTGTGAATGAAACATGTAGATATCATTGCCCTAAAGCTAACCATGTCCATAGTTTCAATTAATTTTTCCTGAGCTTAGAGAATTTTAAGATTGAATTTTCTGAGATTTATAGGTGTCAGATTAGGGCCAATGAAATTCATGTTTGTCTTTGATCTATAGTTTTAATGCTTTACATTTATGAAACCGTGAGGAAATTTGCTACAAGTTTCATGTTTACAGTTTTCATTTTTGTTGAGAAATAAACAAGTTACAGTTGGTCTGGCTGGAGGTTGAAGATGAAGTGTAAATTAGGGCGTGTTTTGTATCATATATTTATTGCTTTGCTTATGTTAACGGATGTATAGCCACCCTAGTGGTAGAAGCGCGTGCCTGTAACCTTTGGGACCTAGGTTCGAGCCCCAGTGGTACCCTTTTGATTTTTTCACATTTTTTTCTTTCTGACTTTGTTTCTTGGACATGCATTGGGCCTCATTTGGGCTTTGCTATTTTTTTGTTTTTTCTTTCTAACCCCTTGCAGGCTATCAGCACCCCTGGCCCAATTTTATTTTCTTTTCTTATTTTCATTTTATTTATTTTCTTAATTATTTTTTTTCTAGTATTAAAAAAAACCATAAAAAATATAAAAATAGTAGATTTATATTTTGACTTAGTTTATTTAATTTTCTAATAAAAAATTATTTTATTTAATCAATACTTTATTCGTTTCACTAAATATCTTGTAAATTTAATTAAACTACTAGGTTTTATTTATTTTCTTTTACACCAACTTAAATATATTATTTTAATATAAGAAATACCAATAATATTTTATAATACTATAATTTATTTCCAAGACAAAAATACCAAAAATACTTTTCTTATAAACTTAGTTTCTTATCAATTAATGAATTAGGGTTTTATTAATTTCTTTTCCTAGTAAAATTAGATTTACTTTTATTATTTTAATTAATTATTTTCTTTTAATTAATTAGGTTAAAACAAATTCACTTTTTCCTAAAAAATCCAAACAAAAATATCCATTTTCTTTATATTTGCATTCTTGCATATTTATTCATCTTGTACATTATTTATTTCAATTCTTGTACAAATTCAATTTGGTTGTAATAGATTAATTAGGTTTATATTCTTACAATCCCCATTTACAATTTGTACACGCCCCTCCCACAAGTATTGTAATAGCTTAGTAGCTTTAAATTCTGCAATTTATCGCTTTATATATAACATGCTAGTAATTAGGGTTTGTATGGAAAGACTAAACCAATACTTAGAAAACCCTAATTCAAGACAAAATCAAGCATGAAAAAAATACACTTGCACACAAGCACCCCTAGGGTAAATCCACTTGGTTGCCTTTACAAAAATGGCCATATTACGCATGTGAGGTATCTTGGGAAAAACAAGCAAATACAAGATCATAGTCCATCAATGACGCTATCTAAGTTGCATTTCAAATGATCTTAGTCCCTCAAAGAGAATGCTAAGATACCTTGCAACATTTCTAATCATGGTTATACGATGACCCACGCCCGTCCCGTTTACATCCAAAGATAGGGTTACTTACTAAATCAATGGTAAGGCAACAATGTCAAAGGAAACGAAAATAAATAAGAAAGACTTTTGAGTAGGTAGAATGCTCCTAATTACTTGCTCAATTTCAAACAAAACATCCTTGTTATTTTCAAAAATAAACACTTACACTTTCAAAACATCTTACAAACTTGAAAACATTTTCAAAAGATCAAAATCTTTGTATACATTCTTACAAACAAGAATCATTACAAAGATTGCCTAAACAATGGCCTCTTTACAAAATAATTTCAAAAACCATACAAAGCATAATTTCAAACAAAAAGCAAGTGATCTAGCAAGTAACTAAGAGCCCATGGAAAACCATGGATGAAAAGGGTGTTAATACCTCCCCTTTTCATAATCTATCCCCCGAACTCAAGAAATAATCTCAAAGGTCTTTCCTGTGCTTTTTCACATTTCCTTTTGGATAAAAGAAAAGTCGGTGGAAAATCTTGCTAATCACAACATTTGCGATAAAACGCAAAACCTTCAAGTCTGTTCTCCCACCGTATCACATACTTGTTGATTTTATCTTGCCATACACCTTAATTACTAACAATATATGAAAGTAAATACAATTCGGAAAGTAGATCCTAAGCTATTACATCATTTCAGGGATGGGGGTACATATTTACAAATGGGGATTTGCAAGAATTTAAATCCTAATCATCTATTACAACCATATTGAATTGTACAATATAAGAAAAGGAAAGGACTTGTTTTGAAAATGGTTTTTTGTCTTAATAAATTAAAAGAAAAAAAGAAAAAATAATTAATAAAAAGAAAATATTTTTATGTCTTTTTTATATTAACAAAAAAAGTATTAATTTTGAAAATAACAAGAATAAGAAAGAAAAGGAAAAAATAACGAAAACAAGATCAACACATTGCTGAAAACGAAAATGAAGGGGACCCGAAGTCCTGATGCTGAGTATGCTGTAGTTCAGAAAGAAACGTTAGTGGGAACTAGAAGTTCTGGATTGCTGCGCACTGAAGTTCTGAAAGAAACGTTAGAGGAAACCAGGAGTTCTGTGTTGTGTTATAACAGTGAGAAAAACCTAGAAGTTATGTGTGTTGTGTTAAAATAATGAGAAAAAACCTAGAAGTTCTGTATGTCGTGTTAAAACAGTAAGAAAGCCTAGAGGTCCCGTTTGTGTTAAAACAGTGAGAAAGCCTAAAAGTTTTGTATGCTGTGTTACAACAGTGAGGAAAACTCAGAAGTTCTGTGTTGTGTTAAAACAGTGAGAAAAACCTAGAAGTTCTGGTGTACTACAATAGTAAGAAAAACCTAGAAGTTCTGGCGTACTACAACAGTAAGAAAACCTATAAGTTTTGTGTGTGTGTTAAAACAGTAAGAAAGCCTAGAAGTTTTATGTTGTGCTAAAACAGTGGGAAAGAAAACTTAGAAGTTCTGGGTTACACTTCACCTCCTTCCTTACATTAGCCAGAGCATCTGCAACTTATTAAGTTCTTAACAACAGCAAAACAAAAAAATAAAAATACGACAATTTATAGAAGTTCTGATCCTAATTTTGAACCTAGTTTTCTTCAAGAAATTCTGATCCACAATTTTTCTACTTAGGCAATGATATAGAAAGTATCAACACTATGATATTTGCATATTTACTGATGTTCTGAATGAAAAGTTCAAAGTCAGAATGACTTACCTTAAATCTGAAGCGTGTGTTTGGGACCTGAGCTGCTGCCTTTGAATGTTTTGGGGTCAGCAAGAAATGGAACAGAAAATGTTGTGTTCTTTGATTCAAAAGGGAAGAACAAAGGTATTGTTTTTGAGAATTCTGGGTTTAAGAATGTTTGGATGTTTTTTTTTTGTATTTGATCACTCTCTCTTTCCAAAAGCCAGCCCCTTAAACGTGTGGTGGAATCACTTATTTATAGATGAATTTGCTGTGGTTTTGGGGGGAAAAACAAATGGGATTTTAACCTTTTTGGAATACTGTTCCATTTCTTTTTAAATGCAGCTTTTATGTGCTAATTTGGTGCCAACATGGGGTTTGAGAAAGTTTAGGTGTGGACTAGATCAGCAGCAATTTGGAGTGTTATGGTAGCTGGATGCAGGACTGTGCCATAGCAGTGCAACAGACTGTTCAAACCGAGGTTTTGGGGCTTGGTGATGTTCTGATCGAAGAGTGGAAAGACCAGAGTGAGACTTGAAGGGTGATGTTCTGATCGAAGAGTGGAAAGACCAGAGTGAGACTTGAAGGGTGATGTTCTGATCGAAGAATAAAACATAGTCTCCATGTGCTGAAAAATGAGATTTGAAGTGTCATGTTCTAATCGAAGAACACAACTTCCATATGTTCTGATCGAAGAGTCATATTCTGAATCATTTTTTCAAATTCTGATTTCACTTGCGTGAAATCTGGCCCAGAAGTTCTAAGATCATCACATTTTCTTAACACTTAGTAAATTTTCTTAATTGTTTAGAAATTTGATTTTTTCAAAGTAATTTATGACTTTTGATTTCTTGAGGAACCAATTTCATGTCTTGATGAAATATGATTGTTGAAACTTGATTTTGCCCAAAAAGTAAAAGTTTGACTTTTCAGTGTGCTTTTGACAATTTTGCCCTTGTGAATGACTTTCTTGGAAAATTGTAATCCAAGACTTGAAGCTTGATAGAAACAAACCTGAGAGTCCAGGATGATCCTTTGAGAAATAATAGGGTAAATTTTTGGGTACAACAACTTCCCCTGTTCAATCTTCTTAAACCTGGAGATTTAGATTGGTGAATCTGTCATTCGTGACTTGAAGGTGGAAGATGATTGAACATTAGAGTGCCCAGAAATTTGCACTCTGCGGATTTTGAGATTGAGGTGTAAGGAATGAGCTTAAAATATTCCATTTGGAGGAATGATGGAGAGTTGGCGGAGATGGGCATATAGATTCCATTCGAAGGTGACCGTTGATAGAAATTAGACTAAGTCTAAATTTGACTTCAACTAGGACAAGAATCAGAATAAACCTTTAATCGATTTAAAACTGAACCTAGCAAAAGTCTTGAATAATATTTAACTAGAAAGAATCAAGATAAATCTTTGGAGTGATTTATTTGAACCAGGGAAAGCGTCTATTGGGAAACAATATGGATAAATTGTTGAGAGGTTTAAACTGAACCAACAGGGGTCTGGAAAAGAATCAGAATAAATCTTGGAGTGACTTATCTGAACTAGAGAAAGTGTCTACTGGGGAAAGAATCAGGATAAACCGTTGAGAGATTTAAACTGAACCAACAGGGGTCTGGGAAAGAATCAGAATAAATCTTGGAGTGAGTTATCTGAACCAGAGAAAGTGTCTACTAGGGAAAGATCAAGATAAACCATTGAGAGATTTAAATTGAACCAACAGGGGTCTGGGAAAGAATAATAATAAATCTTGGAGCCGCTTTTCTGAACCAGAGAAAGTGTCTACTAGGGAAAGAATCAGGATAAAATCTTGAGAGGTTTAAATTGAACCAGCAGAGGTCTAGGAAAGAATCAGAATAAATCTTGGAGTGACTTATCTGAACCAGAGAAAGTGTCTGCTGGGGAAAGAATCAGGATAAACCGTTGAGAGGTTTAAACTGAACCAGAAGATGTCTTGGATATTCTTTAACTGGAAAGAATCAAAATAAATCTTGGAGCGATTTATCTGAACCACAAAAGAACTCTATGGGAAAGAATCAGGATAAATTATTGAGAGGTTTAAACTGAACCAGCAGAGGTCTTAAATGTTCTTCAACTAGAAAGAATCATATAAATCTTGGAGCGATTTATCTGAACTAGAGAAGATGTCTGCGAGAAAGAATCAGGATAAACTGTTGAGAGATTTAAACTGAACCAGCAGAAGTCTGAAGGGAAGTATTTATTGTGTAGATAGTCATTGTGTCCTATTTCAGGAATTGATCTACCATTGATTTGTTCACAGATAATTGTCTTATTTTGTTGAAAATTTATTGATTGGTCTTTCCTAAAAAGGTAAAGAGTTAGTTGCATGAAATGTCATGATGTATGAAATGCATGATGTAATGATGTTTCTCAACATAAATGAGATTTCGATATATGCATTTGTGTTGTCGATGTTATGATGTATGAATGCAATGTATCCACATATTAGTTGCTCTGTGCTGTGTTGCTGGACTGGGGAAATAAATCCTTGACTGCTGCTGAGAATGAGGAGTGTAAGTCTTCATATTTTGTTGAAGTTGAAGCATTGATATACGGGTTTCCATCATTAGAGAAGTAAACCCTGTTGGGGAAGGGAAACGCAGTGCATTACTTGTGAACTTGGTGAAATCCTTCTGGGGAATTCCTGAGCAGCTGGGCGACTTTCACTGTGGAATCTTTGGAGCAGTAACTGGAAGTTTTGCTCCGTCGGGGATGTGAAGGAAAAAGATACCATTAGGATGCATGCTAGAGATATGACAACGATCATGTAGCAGGATGTTCTTGCTTCTGCTCTGTTTAGAGAAAGTATCTGTGGGGATTTTGTGGAGTTGCCTATAGATATTATCATGTTTCTTAAATCCATTAGTAATTGTCTTTCTGTTTAGTTTTACTTTTTTATGCGTTCAGTTATAAACAATAATTACATTCAAATGCATATGTTTAAAAATAAACACTGGACGTTTTTTGCAAACAAAACAGGAACAGTAAAAGAAAAATAGATAGTTTTGCACTTTTAAAGGAATATCTTTGTATTAACTTGAATAAGTATTTTGCATAAAGAGACGAACATCCTAGTAAGAGAATGTCATCGTAAAAAAATGAAAATTGATACAAAGAAAAGACAGTTATGTAAAATAATCCCATGGGGTTCCCACTCTGCTATAGCCTTCATGTCTCTGAGCGTCTTATCCACTTGCTTCTTTGTCAGAAGCTGATTGGATTGATTAGAACCGTTCAAGTTTGGAGACTGATACTGAAGATTGGCTGTAAAGTGATCCAACGGGACATAGTCATACACTTTAAATCCCTAACTTTTGCCTGGACCACCCATTCGGGTTTTCAGTCCACCGGGATACCCTTTTTTTGCCCAAGCCGCCTTCTCAGGTTTTCAGCTTGCCGAGTGTACAATTGTTTTTGTGCTTTATCCCTAATTTTTGCCTAGGCCAGTCGACCTAGCAGGTCTTTTTTATGCATAGTATCTTTTAACTATATCTGCGTTTATAGGGTGCGGAAGATCATCGCTGTCCATGGTGGTTAAGATCATTGCCCCACCAGAAAATACGTTTTTAATCATAAATGGTCCTTCATACGTAGGAGTCCATTTTCCCCTGGGATCACCTTGTGGAAGTATGATACGCTTGATTACCAAGTCACCGACCTAATATACCTGACGTCTGACCTTCTTGTTGAAAGCTTTAATCATGCGTTTTTGGTGCATCTGGCCATGGCAGACAGCCGTAAGCCTCTTCTCATCAATCAAGTTCAACTGGTCAAATCGAGTTTGGATCCATTCGTCCTTATTCAACCCCACATCCTTTATGATTCTCAGAGAAGGTATTTGGACTTCAATGGGTAGAACAACTTCCATGTTGTATACCAAAGAGAAAGGAGTTTCCCCTATTGATGTGTGCGCCGTGGTACGGTAACCATGGAGAGAAAATGGTAACATCTCATGCTAGTCCTTGTAGGTCACTGTTATCTTTTGTATGATCTTCTTGATATTTTTATTAGCGGCTTCCACAATGCCATTTATCTTCGGCCGGTAGGGAGAAGAGTTATGATGCTAGATCTTGAATTGCACACATAGTGCAGTGATCATAGTATTGTTGAGATTGGTACCATTATTGTAATGATTCTTTCTGGAATACCGTATCGAAAGATAAGATTCTGTTAGATGAATCAAGCCATAACGTTATTGGTAACAGAAGCGAATGAAGTTGCCTCGACCCACTTCATGAAGTAATCAATGGAAACCAAGATGAAGTAGTATCCATTAGAAGCTGTAGGTTTGATCTCTCCAATCATGTCAATGCCCCCACATTGCGAAAGGCCAAGGAGCAGTCAGGACGTTTAGAGGAACTGGAGGCACATGTACCTTGTCAACATAGATCTGACACTTGTGACAGGTTCGTGAATGCTGATGACAATCTGCTTCCATGGTTGACCAATAATATCCTGCTCGTAGGATCTTTTTAGCCATCGCGTGCCCACTAGAATAAGTGCCAAAGGTACCTTCGTGTAAGTCATCCATGATGTTTTCTACCCCACTCTTGTCTATGCACCGAAGCAAAGTAGAGTCGTGATTGCGCTTATATAGAACTCCATTACTGAGGAAGAACTTAACAGAGAATCTTCTCAGGAATTTCTTGTCGTCGACTGAAGCTCCCTCCGGATATTCTTGGGCCTCGAAATATCTCTTAATTTCATGGACCTAAGGCTTGTCCACTACTTCTTTAGTATTAATCTCGTGACAGTAAGCTGGTTCGTCCATCCTCTCTATGGTGATATGAGGAGCCTCATTATCCCACCTAACTTTGAACATGGATGACATGGTGGCTAGCGCGTCTGCTAGTTGATTTCCTCTCGTGGAAAATGCTCAAAGGTAATTTCCTAAAAATGTGGGATTAATGTAAACACATGTTCTTTGTAGGGGATGAGGTTAGGATGCTTCGTGTCCCGTTCTCCTTTGATCCGACTGATGACTAAAGCTAAATTTCCAAATACACTCAAGGACTTGATTCCCAAATCTATGGCAGCTTTGAGACCCATAAGACACGCTTCATATTATGCCATATTATTGGTACAATTGAAACACAGTCTATCAGTGAAGGGAGTATGGCAGCCTTCAGGGGATATGATTAAAATGCCGATGCTGTTTCCGAGTGCATTGGAAGCTCCGTCAAAAACCATGGTCCATCCGGATCCTTGTTCAGGTCCGTCATATGGTCTGAGTTCTTCACAATTTTTTACCACCATGATGTCTTCGTCCAGGAATTTGAAATTCATGAATTGATATCATCCATAACCTGATGAGCAAGGAGATCGACTAACACACTTCCATTTATTGCTTTCTGGGTAGTGTATTGAATGTCGTATTCAGTTAGGACCATCTTCCATCTTGTTATTCTCCTTGAGAGGGTAGGTTTCTCGAATATTTACTTAATTGGATCCATCTTGGATATCAATAAAGTAGTGTGAGTCAACATATACTGTCTTAGCCAGCGAGCAGCCCATGCCAGAGCGTAACAAGTTTTCTCGAGCAGTGAATATCTAGTTTCACAGTCGGTAAACTTTTTGCTCAGGTAGTATATTGCATGCTCTTTTCGCCCAGACTCGTCATGTTGCCCCAGAACACACCGCATTGAATGTTCAAAGACTGTTAGGTACATGATCAGAGGTCTTCCCTCGACTGGAGACATCAAAATGGGAGGCTCTTGAAGGTACTCTTTGATCCTATCGAAGGCAGCCTGACAGTCGTCATTCCAATCCACCACCTGATCTTTCTTCATTAATTTGAAGATAGATTCACAAATAGCAGTTAGATGGGAAATGAACCTAGCGATATAGTTTAGCCGTCCTAAGAATCCCCTGACTTCCTTCTCAGTGTGAGGAGCAAGCATTTCTTGTATTGCTTTTAACTTTGCAGGGTACACTTCAATACCTTTACCGCTGAAAACGAAGCCTAAGAGTTTACTGGACCTCACTCTAAAAGTGCATTTATTCGGATTTAGCCTTAGTTTGTATCTCTTCAGTCTTTCAAACAGTTTCTGCAGATGGTCTAGGTGTTCCGCTTCAGTCTGAGATTTGGCTATCACGTCATCCACGTAGACCTCTATCTCGTGATGGATCATGTAGTGAAATAGAACTACCATGACACGCTGATAGGTTGCCTCAGCGTTCTTCAACCCAAATGGCATAACTTTGTAACAGAACGTGCCCCACTATCTAACGAAGATCATTTTTTCCATATCCTCAGGTGCCATTTTGATCTGGTTGTATCTGGAGAAACCGTCCATGAAGGAAAATACTTTATGATGTGCGGTGTTGTCAACCAGAATATCGATATGGGGAAGTGGGAAATCATCCTTGGGGCTTGCCCTATTCAAGTCTCTGTAGTCCACACACATATGCACCTTTCTGTCTTTTTTAGGTACTGGAACAACATTGGCGACCCATTGTGGATAGGAGGTGACGACTAAGAATCCAGCGTTGAACTACTTCATGACTTCAGTCTTGATTTTCTCTGACATTTCTGGCCGCATGCGACGGACCTTCTGTTTTACCAGAGGGCAGTCTTCTTTTGTTGGAAGATGATGGACCACGATATCAGTGTCGAGTCCTGTCATGTCTTTGTATGACTAAGAAAATACCTCGACATAGTCATATAGTAACTGAGTTAAGCGCTTCTTGACACTAGGCTCCAGGTTGGCACCTACCTTGACTTCTTTCTTGTCCTCTTCAGTACCTAATTTAACTATTTCAACCGGCTCTTCATGGGGTTGTATGGTCCTTTCTTCCTATTGCAATAACATGGCTAGTTCCCCTGGTACCTCCCAATCTTCCTCACCTTCATCTTCGGCTTGGTAGATCGGATTTTTAAAGTCACAATAGGCCATAGCAGAATCGTTACCCATGGGATCCTGAGTGTATGTGGATCTGCATTTCGATATGTGAGTGTGTGTAAGAGCTTATCTATCTTTGAAAAAAAATAAAAAGTAGGAAAAAGAAAAACAAGAGCGTAAAAATTTGTATGCAAAAACGTCCATGATTTATTGATGACATATGAAGATGAAGTAACAACCCTCACAAATGGACCATTGTGCCTCGGGTAAGACACAAGGTTTTAAAGTCTAAATTGTTTAATTATTACAAGTCCAACAAAAAATTAAAAGACAATTACTCTTGAATAAAAGTAACAGGGACAAATTCTTTGGCCTCCCAATTGTTGAGTCCTCCGTTGATGGTTGGAAAAATCCACTCGTTTATACCACAGCTGCCATCACTGTCTTCAGTTGCGTTGATTCCCTGATTGCTGATACATAAAGGTGGTCCCCTAGCGCGAGTTCGTCGAACAACTCTTTGTTCCTCCAAAGTAAAACTCAAACCATATTTGTTTGATTTGTAGGGAATATCCAGGAGTTGACCCCAGATAGTGCATCCACCTTCCTCAATCACTACTCTAGCATCCTTCAGAGAGGCTATTTTTAAAGGAGGTCTGGTAACCTTTAGAGCCTTGGTAGTAGTCTTGGTTGCTGCAACTGTTTGTAGGACTTCCTCAAAGTTCTGACATGGAGTTTCAATGAACTCACCATCCATATCCACGTACCTGAAAGAATTCAGGTGGCTGGCCATGTATTCCTCCTCCCCATGGACAATGATGATTTTTCCCTTGATTGGGTATTTCAACATCTGATGTAGGGTAGAAGTGACGACACCTACGCCATAGATCCAGGGTCGGCCCAAAAGACAAGAATAAGAAGGGTGAATATCCATCACATAGAAAGTTGAATAAAAAGTCTGAGTTCTAACTTTTATAGGGATGTCAACTTCTCCGTGCACTGTCCTCTTAGAACCAACAAAGGCCCTCACCACAATGTTGCTAGGATTTAAAGTGAGTCCCTCGCAATATATCCGGTCAAGAGCATTTTTGGGCAAGACATTCAACGATGAACCCGTATCCACCAGTATGTGAGCTAATATGGTGCCCCTGCACTCAATGGAAACATGTAAGGCATCATTGTGTTCCCTTCCTTTGGGAGTTAAGTCGGCGTCAGAAAAACCCAATCTGTTATCAGCAGTTAAATTGGCCACACAATTCTCAAATTGATCAATGGAAGTCTCTTGGGGCACGTGGGCGGTCTTTAAAATTTTTACCAAGGCCTTGGCACGAGCCTCAGAACACAAAAGTAAGGCCAACATTGATATTTTCGAGGGGGTGTGCCCCAACTGTTCCACGATGTTGTAGTCACGTTTCTTGATTATCTTTAGTATCTCTTCCATCTCTTTGCTAGAAGCTTCAGGATTGACCTCTGGATGTGCCTTCTTTTGGACGGGCTCAAATAATACTTCCTTTCCCCTTGTCTTGGCAGCAGGGATAACAATAGGATCGTCAACGGGAGTATCACTGGGAATGCTAATAGGAGCGGTAGTGGGAATAAATATAGGAGTAACAATGATCTTCGGAGAGATCTTGGGTGAGAAGACTCTTCCAATTCATGTTATCTTACTGGTCCCAACGATATTGATGATGTCGGGATCAGTGTCTTTCACAACTTTGTCTTTGATAGCCAGTAGTTCTTGCCTGGCGCCATGATAATAGACGTCAACCCCATAGTTCCAGAGAACATCTTTATCCGAAGAATATGGGATTGGTCCCGACATGGTGATGATTAGGGGAGCAGACTTTGGAACATATGTTGTGATACAGTGGGAGAACTGACTTGTTTTTTTTTTGCGTTTGATCGCAAATGTTTCAGTTAGCAAGAGTCGCCACCGACTTTTCTTTTATCCAAAAGGAAAGGTGAAAAAGCACAGGAAATACCTTTGAGATTATTTTTGAGTTCGGGGGGTAGATTATGAAAAGGGAATGTATTAGCACCCTTTTCATCCATGGTTTTCCATGGGCTCTTAGTTACTTGCTAGATCACTTGCTTTTGTTTGAAATCGTGCTTTTTGTGGTTTTAAAAGTATTTTTGAAAATAGGCCATTGTTTAGGCAAACTTTGTAATGATTCTCATTTGTAAGAATGTATACAAAGTGTTTGATCTTTTTGAAAATGTTTTCAAGTTTGTAAGATGTTTTGAAAGTGTTGGTGTTTGTTTTGAAAATAGTAAGGATGTTTTTTGTTTTGAAATGGAGCAATTAACTAGGAACAATCTACCTACTCAAAAGTATTTCATGTTTATTTCCTCTTTCCTTTGACATTGTTATCTTACCATTGATTTGGTAAGTAACCCTATCTTTGGATGTAAAAGGGACGAACGTGGGTCATCGTATAACCATGATTAGCAATGTTGCAAGATATCTTAGCATTTTCTTTAGAGACTAAGATCATTTTGAAAGGCAACACAGATAGCGTCATCGAGGGACTATGATCTTGTATTTTGCTTGCTTTTGCTAAGATATCTCGCATGCATAATATGGCCATTTTTATAAGGCAACCAAGTGGATTTATCCTGGGGGTGTATGTGTGCAAGTGTATTAATTTTCATGCTTTGTTTTTGTCTTGATTAAGGTTTGCTATTTTGTTGGTTTTAGTCTTTCCATACAAAACCCTAATTACTAGCATTTGTATATAAAGCGATAAATTGTGGAATTTAAAATTACTACGCTATTACAATACTTATGGGAGGGGGTGTACAAATTACAAACGGGGAGTATTGCAAGAAAATTAAACCTAAATAATCTATTACAACCATATTGAACATGCACAAATGATTGAATAACTAATATATAAATACAAGAATATAAAAAAGAGATGATTTTTATTTGATTTTTATAAAATGGGTTTAACCTAAACCTAATTAAAAAAATGATTAGTTAAAATAAAAATAAAATTAACTTAAACTAATTGAGAAAAGAAATTAAATTAAAATTTTTTTTAGGGTTTTTATGAAGAAAAAGGGTTTTAAGTTAAATGACAATAAAAAGTAAAAATTAAATAATTAAAAGAAAAACTAAATTCTAATTTAATTTTAATTAAGAAAATAAAATAATTATTAAACCTAAGTCTAAATATTTAATTATTTAAAAGAGAAATTAATTTGTTAAAAAGAAAATATTTTTAATATTTTTGTTTTATAAGAAAATAAAATGAATAAGAGTAAATAAAATATTTTTGGATTTTTCATGATTAATGAGAATAATAATAATAATAATAATAATAATAATAATAATAATAATAATAATAATAATAAAAAATAAAAATATTAAAGAAGAAAAGAAATTAAAAAAATAAGAAAAAAGAAAATAGTAAAAGAAATTGGGCCAGGGGTGCACAAGTAAATCAGGGGTTAGTAAAAGAAAAAACATCATCAGGCCCAATTTGGAAGCCCAGGCGTTGCTTGTTTGGAAACAAAAAAAAAGTTAAAAATTGTGAGAAATGAAAAAGGTAGCACGCTGGGTGTTGAACCAACGTCCTCTTGGTTACCAGCGTGCTGCCTTACCACTGGGGTGGCTATACATCTGTTTATTAAAATGAAATGATAAATACATAACGTAACATGCTTCCAAGGCCTGTACTTCGTCTTCAACCTTCAGCTAGCCAGAGCACCTGTAACTTCTTCATCTCTCAACAAAAATGAAAAGTTCAAACATAAAAGTTGTGGCATTTCTTCCCACGAATCCAACCATATAAATAACTAAAGCTATAAATCCAAGATGAGTGAGAATTTTTCTGGCCCTAATTTAAAACCTAAAAATTTCAGAAACTCCAACTCTAAAATTCTCTAAGCCCAGGCCATATAAATAAAAACTATGGATATGTACAACTTCGTGGCAATGGTATCTACATTTTATCTTCACAAATCATAATCAAATGATGCTTGTATGAAGAGATAGAAGTTTGAAAACTTACCTCTTTTAGCTGAAGTCGTGTATGGAGTTTGAGCAACCTTTGAGATGGCTTGATGATTTCTGTAGCTTGCCTGGACCTCCTTGAGTGTGTTCAAATTCCTATTTTGCTTTGAGGATGGATGAAACTCTCAACTCAAGTCAAGTTGTAAGCTTCAGTTTTGAAAATGGTGGATGGTGATGGAGGGGTTACAGTCAGGAAACAATGGTCTGGATCACTTTAATATGCTGTATATTAAGTGTTTGGATGGTTAAAACTCAATACGCACGAGTGGATTTGAAGATGGTTATGTGAGGTTCAAAACTGTCAAGTTATGGAAGATTCTGAGTTGCAGAGTGCTTGAGAGTGTTTTTGGGGTCCTTCAAATCGTGTGTTATGTTGCAATATACTTGTGCATAAGTAAGGAAAAGGTTATAGTACTTGAGGAGGTCATAAGCACAAGATGTAGAGTTATGGCTATGTTACTTGATTTTGAAGAAAAGTGAAAACATGGTTTCAAGGCATAGTACAAGCATGACCTGGGTTTATGGAAGGCTCTAGACATGTTTCTTTTGCCTTTGAAA
Organism: Vicia faba; assembly: GCA_948472305.1. Taxonomy (NCBI): domain Eukaryota; kingdom Viridiplantae; phylum Streptophyta; class Magnoliopsida; order Fabales; family Fabaceae; genus Vicia; species Vicia faba. The sequence goes on along the minus strand of OX451741.1, from coordinate 814,723,172 downwards.
TTGCTTGTGATCAGAAGGAACAAGTGCAAAGCTCTATGCATTGACTTTGTGATTAAAGCTTCTTTACAAGAATGGAATGGTCACTTTGTGCCATAAATGGAAATGTAACTTGGATAAAGGCTCAAGTGCTTGGATTAAAACTCTAACAGCTGTGTAAAAATTTAATTATGGATTGAAAAAAAAGTTTGAGGCCTGCAAATCAAAGATTATGCATCCTAGGCTTGGATTTGAATTCTTGTTCATCATGAAATGGCTTGTAATTCAAGTTTGAAAACCCTAACTTCATCTCTTCGATTCTCCTTGCTCACAAATGATCTCAAGGAGTTATCTCATATTTTGTAAATCTTGTAATGTGATCTACAACCACTCTTTGAATCACTTTTGAAAATTTCCCTTGGAACTATATGAAAAAGTGCCATGAAGTTAGGTCAAAATCCTGAGCAAAACTAGGGCAAAATTTTCACTAAGTGTTCAATTTCAAGACGATGAATTTATGAATTAATAACTTGAGATCTAATCACTTTTAGAAGAAGTTGTGTAAAGCAATGTTTTAGATATCATGTAGATCTATAACTTTCATGTTGAAAGTTTCTTCTGTATCATCTTGCATCATGGTGAAAAATTGGCTCAAAGTTGTGAAAAACATGAAGTTTTAAACACTTAGAAAAAATTCTAAGTTAGAAAACTTTGACTTTTCAAAATGAAATCTTGAATTTTTGATTTCTTGATGAATAAGTTTCATATTTTGACATGTTTTGATTAATTGTAATCTTTGGCACTTGATTTTGACCAAAAAGTCAAAGTTTGACTTTTCAGTGTACAGTTGACTTTTGATCAGTTGACTGAAAATTCATTATCAATCCAATTGGTCTTGAGAAATGTTTTAGGTCATGCCATTAGGTCAAAATAATGCAATTAAACTCTTGAGATCATGCCTCAAACCACTTAACCATTTGCTAGGTCAAAAATCAGAAATTGCCTTTCCTCAGTCAAAACCCTAATTTTGACCATTTTGCCCTTTTGATGATTTGATCAGATTTCTAGAGGAATTGTGGTCCAAACTTGATCAAATGATACATGTGAGTTTATAATGTTTCTATGGATAAAAAATTATAAAGTTTGACTGTAAATTGGCCACAATTGACTTTTTCCCTAATACAATTGATTTTTAGGTCAACTGCTCAATTGACTGAGCAAAAGTGTGATCCAAGGCTTGAAACTTGACATGAGTAATCTTGGGGGTCCAAAATGTCCCATGAAAGTCACATGAGGCAATGAAAGTTCAATTATCCTTGTGCAATCTCAAACCCTAATTTTGGTCATCAATGCTTAAGGAGGTGTCTTGAGTTGATCAACCCTAGTGCAGTCTTGAACCAAGAGAGATCTTTTGTGAGAAAATAATTGATAAGTGAGAGGGAAAATTTTAGGGTACAATAGCTTCACCTGTTCAATCTTCTTAAACCTGAAGAGTTAGATTAACGGATTTGCCATTCGTGACTTGAAGGTGGAAGATGATTGGACACTAGAGTGCCCAGAAATTTTCACTCGAGGATGTCATGTTTGAAGGTATAGGGGATGGAATTAAATATGCCATTTGGAGAGGAGATGAGAAGTTATTGGAGATGGGCTTGCAGATACCATGCAAAAATGATTGTTGATGGGAATAGAGGAAGTGTCAGAATAAACCTCTGGTTGATTTACACTGGAGTAGTGAATGTGTCAGGTTGAGTACTAGAATAATATCCATAGGTGGATTATATTTGACTAGTTTCTGAAAGTTAATTTTGAATGAGTATCAGAATGGTGTTCGTGTCTTGGAGCGTATCTGAACTGTATCTGAAAGCTGAATCTGAATGAGTATTAGAATGGCATCCGTGTCTGGAGCGTGTTTGAAAGTTAAATCTGAATGAGTATCAGAATGGCATCCGTGTCTGGAACGTATCTGAACTGTATCTGAAAGATGTATCTGAATGAGTATCAGGAGGGCATCCGTGTATGGAGCGTATCTGAATTGTATCTAAAAGTTGTATCTGAATGAGTATCAGGATGACATCCGTGTCTAGAGCGTATCTGAACTATATCTGAAAGTTGTATCTGAATGAGTATCAAGATGGCATCCATGTCTAGAGCGTATATGAACTGTATCTGAAAGTTGTATCTGAATGAGTATCAGGATGGCATCCATGTTTGGAGCGTATCTGAACTGTATCTGAAAGTTGTATCTGAATGAGTATCAGGATGGCATCTGTGTCCGGAGCGTATCTGAAAGTTGTATCTGAATGAGTATCAAGATGGAATCTGTGTCTGAAGCGTCTCTGAATTTTATCTAAAAGTTGTATTTGAATGAGTATTAGGATGGCATCCGTGTCTGGAGCGTATCTGAACTGTATCTGAAAGTTATATATGAATGTTCAGCTGTTAGTGTAGATAATTGTCTCGGCTTGTTTCATGTATCAACCTATGAACTTTTTCTTAAATTGTTGACGATAGCCATCTACTTACTGATCTTTCCTGAAGAGATGAAAAATTAGTTGTATGCAATGTCATGATGTATGAAATGCATTATATAATGATGTTCTCAATGAGATTATGTTGTATGTGTTCATGTTGTCAATGTCATGACGTATGGATGCGATGTATGGGCATGTAAGTTATGCTGCTGTAATATTGTTGGATTAGGGAAAATAAATCCCTGACTGTTGTTGGGGACGTGGAGTGTAAGTCTTCATGCTTTGAAGTGTCAATGAGTTGATGAGCTTCTATTTGGTAGAGAAATAAAATTTGTTGTAAGGGAAACACCGTGTATTGCATGTGAAATCCTGTTGGGGAATCCTGCGAAATTTGGCGACTTCTACCGGGGAGTGATAACTGGAAGTTTTGTTTCGTTGGGGATGTGAGAGAGCTTGACATGATTAAGCTACACACTGTGGGGAATTTTATGGAATAGTCTAAAGATATTATCCTATTTTTTAAAGCCATTAGCGATTGTATTTCTATATATTTTTTTCTTTTGTTCATTTGTAAACAGTAGTTATGTTCAAATACATATGTTCAAAAATAAATTATTGGACGTTTTTGTAAATAAAACACAAAAATAAAGAAAAACAAATAGTTTTTCACTTTCAAAGGATTATCTTTGTATTAACTTGAATAAGTATTTTTACAATGAGACGAACATCCTAGTAAGAGAATGTCGTCGTAAAAAATGAAAATTTGATACAAAGAAAAGATAGCTATGTGCAATAATCCCATGGGTTTCCCATTCTGCTATAGCCTCCGTGTCTCTGAGCGTCTTGTCCACTTGCTGCCTTGTCCAAAGTTGATTGGATTGATCAGAACCGCTAGTTTTTTAGTCGAAACCAAAGGTTTTTCGTAAAGGTGATCCAACGGAACATAGTCGTACGCTTTAATTCCCTAACTTTTGCCTGGACCACCCTTTCGGGTTCTCAGCCCACCGGGATACCCTTTTTTCCCAAGTCTCCCTTTCGGGTTTTCAACTTGCCGGGTGTACATATTTTTTGTTTTTATCCCTAATTTTTGCCCGAACCTTTTTGGTTCACCGGTATGCCCTTGTTTTGCCTAGGTGTGTCAACCTAATGGGTCTCTTATGCGTAGTATATTTTGACTATGTCAGCGTTCATAGGGTGTAGGAGGTCATCGCCATCCATAGTGGTCAAGATCATTTCTCCACCAGAGAATATGCTTTTGATCATAAACGGTCCTTCGTATGTAGGAGTCCATTTGCCCCTTGGACCACCTTGCGGCAGTATGATGCGCTTAATCACCAAATCCCCTACTCGATATACTTCACGTCTGACCTTTTTGTTGAAAGCCTTGATCATCCTTTTTTGATACATTTGACCATGAGAGACAACAGTAAGCCTTTTCTCATCAATAAAGTTCAGTTGATCAAGTCGAGTTTGGATCCAATCGTCTTCATTCAACCATGCATCCTTCATGATTCTCAGAGAAGGGATCTGGACCTCAATAGGCAAGACAACTTCCATACCGTATACCAGAGAGTAAGGTGTTGCCCCGATTGATGTGCGTTACGCGGTACGATAAACGTGGAGAGCGAATGGTAGCATTTGATGCCAGTCTTTGTACGCGACTTTCATTTTCTGTATGATCTTTTTGATGTTCTTATTTGCGGCTTCGACAACACCATTCATCTTCGGCCGGTAAGGGGAAGAATTGTGGTGTTGGATCTTGAATTGCGCACACAGTATGGTGATCATAGTGTTGTTTAGATTCATACCATTTTCAGTGATGATCCTCTCTGGGATACCGTACCGACAGATGAGATTCTGTTTGATGAACCGAGCGACAACATTCTTGGTAACGGAAGCGAAAGAAGTCACCTCAACCCACTTTGTGAAATAGTTAATGGCCACCAAGATGAAGAAGTGTCCATTAGAGGCTATTGGATTGGTTTCTCCAATCATGTCGATGTCCCATATAGCAAAGGGCCAAGGAGCCGTCAAGACGTTCAAGGGAACTGGAGGTACATGCACCTTGTCAGCATTGATCTGACACTTATGACAAGTTCGAGAGTGCTGATGGAAATCTGCTTCCATGGTAGACCAGTAATAACCTGCCCATATGATTTTCTTTGCCGTTGTATGCCCACTATAATGAGTGCCAAAAGTGTCGTCATATAGATCAACCATGATCTTCTCTACCTCAACCTTGTCTATGCAATGGAGCAAAACAGAGTCATGGTTGCGCTTGTAGAGAATGCCAATACTAAGGAAGAACTTAGCAGAGAATCTCCTTAGGAACTTCTTATCATTGACTGAAGCTCCTTCTGGATACTCTTGAGCCTCGAGATACCTCTTGACTTTGTGAAATCAAGGTTGGTCCACAACTTCTTCAATATTAATCTCGTGGCAGTGAGCTGGTTCATCCATTCGTTCAATGGTGATCTTGGGAGCCTCGTTATCCCATTTGAGTTTAAACATGGATGACATTGTGGCTAGCGCGTCTGCTAGCTGATTTTCTTCTCGCGGGAAATGCTCGAAGGTAATCTTCTCAAAGTGTGGGATTAATGTCAACACATGTTCTTTGTAGGGGATGAGGTTTGGGTGCTTCGTGTCCCATTCTCCTTTGATCTGACTGATGACCAAAGTTGAATCTCTGAATACACTTAAGGACTTGATCCCCAAATCTATGGCAGCTTTGAGACAAAAAATGCATGCTTCGTATTCTGCCATGTTATTTGTACAGTTGAAGCAGAGTCTTCCCGTGAAGGGAGTGTGACATCCTTTAGGAGATATGAGTACAACACCTATACCATTTTCGAGTGTGTTGGACGCCCCATCAAAAAACAGGGTCCATCGGGATCCTTGTCCAGGTCCGTCATATGGTCTGAATTCTTCGCAGTTGTTTACCATCATGATGTCTTCATCTGGGAATTCAAACTTCATGGACTGGTAGTCATCCACAACTTGATGAGCAAGGTGATCGGCTAGTACATGGCCCTTTATTTCTTTCTAGGTAATATACTGGATGTCATATTCCATCAGGATCATCTGCCATCTTGTTATTCTCCCAGAGAGGGCAGGCTTCTCGAAGATGTATTTTATTGGATCCATTTTGGATATCAATAAGGTAGTATGGGTCAGCATATACTGTCTTAGCCGGCAAGAAGCCCATGTCAGAGCGCAACAACTTTTCTCGAGCAGTGAATATCTTGTTTCACAATCAGTAAACTTTTTGCTCAGGTAATAAATAGCATGCTCTTTTCGGCCAGACTCATCATGCTGCCCCAGCACACACGCCATTGAATTTTACAAAACAGTTAGATACATGATCAATGGTATTCCCTCGACTGGTGGCATCAAAACAGGAGACTCTTGTAGGTACTCTTTGATCTTGTCGAAGGCAGTTTGGCATTCATCATTCCATTTGACTACTTAATCTTTCTTCAGTAATTTGAAGATTGGTTCACAAGTAGCTGTTAAGTGAGAAATGAATCTGGAAATGTAGTTTAACCGTCCTAAGAATCCCCTGACTTCCTTCTCGGTGCGAGGAGCAGGCATTTCTTGTATTGCTTTTACCTTGGCAGGATCCACTTTGATACCTTTACCGCTGACGACAAAGCCTAGGATTTTACCGGACCTTACCCCAAATGTGCATTTATTCGGGTTCAACCCCAGCTTGTATTTCTTTAGTCTCTCAAACAGCTTCTGCAAATGGTCAAGATGTTCCTCCTCGGTTTGAGATCTGGCTATCATGTCGTCCACATAGACCTATATTTTGTGATGTATCATGTCATTAAATAAGGCTACCATGGCACGCTGATAGGTTGCCCCAATGTTCTTCAACTCGAATGGCATAACCTTGTAATAGAATGTGCCCCATTGTGTGATAAAGGTTGTTTTCTCCATGTCCTCAGGCGCCATTTTGATTTGATTGTAGCCTAAGAAACCGTCCATGAAGGAAAACACCTTATGCTGTGCGGTATTGTTAACCAGAATATCGATGTGGGGAAGTGGGAAATCATCCTTAGGGCTTGCCTTGTTCAAATCTCTGTAGTCCACGCACATTCGTACTTAGCCATCCTTTTTAGGCACGGGAACAACATTGGAGACCCATTGCGGATAGGAGGTGACGACCAAGAATCCAGTGTTGAATTGTTTCATGACTTCCGCTTTGATCTTTTCTGACATGTCGGGTCGCATACGACAGACCTTTTGTTTTACCGGAGGGCAATCTTCTTTTGTTGGTAGACGATGGATCACGATATCTGCATCCAATCCTGGCATGTCTTTGTACGACCAGGAAAAGTCCTCGGCATAATCATTTAGCAACTGAGTCAGATGCTTCTTGACGTTGGGTTTCAGATTTGCACCTATCTTGACTTCTTTCTTGTCCTCTTCAGTACCTAGGTTAACTGTGTCCACTGGTTTTTCGTGGGGCTGTATGGTCCTCTCTTCTTGTTGTAGTAACCTGGCTAATTCCCCTGGTACTTCACAATCTTCCTCACCTTCGTCTTCGGCTTGGTAGATTAGATTTTTAGAGTCACAGAAGGCCATAGCAGAATCGTTACTAATGGGATCCCGAATGGATGTAGATCTGCATTTTGAATGTGAGTGTATGTAAGAGTATAGCTATCTTTGAAAGCAATAAAAATGTAAAAAAGAAAGACAAAGAGCACAAAGTTTGTATGCAAAAATATCCATGATTCATTGATGACATATGATAATGAGATAACAACCCTTACAAATGGACCGTTGTGCCTCGGGTAAGACATAAGGCTTTAAAAGTCTTAATTGCTTAACTATCACAGATCTGAAAAAATTTAAAGATAATTACTGTTGGATAAAAGTGATTGGGACAAAATATTTAGCTTCCCAGTTGCTAAGTCCTCCGTTGACAGTTGGGAAAATTCATTCATCCAGGTCGTAGCTGTCCTCATCATCCTCCACTGCATTGACTCCATGGTTGCTGATCTTTAAAGGAGGTCCCCCGGCGCGAGCACGACGTGCAACTTTCTGGGATCCTGAAGTGAAACCCAAACCAAATTTGTCAGATTTGTATGGGATATCTGAGAGTTGGCCCCAAATAGTGCACCCACCTTCTTCTATCACTTCCCTGGCATCTTTCAGAGAAGACAACTTTAGTGGAGGTCTTGTAACCTTCGGGATTTGGGAAACAACTTTGGTTACTGCCACGGTTGGTGGGACTTCCTCGAAATGCTGAAATGAAGTTTCAATGAATTCACCATCCAATTCCACGTATCTGAAGGAGTTTAGATGATTGACCATATATTCCTCTTCTCCATGGACAGTAATGATCTTCCCCTTGGTTGGGTATTTCAGCATTTGATGTAATGTAGAGGTGATAGCACCAACATTGTGAATCCATGGTCGGCCCAACAAGCAGGAATAGGATAGGCGAATGTCCATCATGTAAAAAGTTGAATCAAAGGTTTGAGTTCCAACTTTTATGGGGATGTCCACCTCCCCATGCACCATTCTCTTTGAACTGTCGAAGGCCATTACTACTATGTTGCTGGGTTTTAAGGTTAAACCTTCACAGTCAAGTCTATCAAGAGCCTTCTTAGGAAGCACATTCAAATACGAACCGGTATCAACCAAGACATGGTCCAAAGTTGTGCCCCGACATTTGACAGAGACATGTAATGCCTTGTTGTGCTTCCTCCCTCTAGGTGTCAAGTTAGCATCAAAAAAGCCTAAGTCATTGTCAGCGGTTTAACTGGCCACACAGTCTTGGAACTGATCAGCAGAGGTTTCTTGTGGTACATGGGCAGTTTTAAGAAATTTCACCAAGGCCTTTGTATGATCCTCAGAGCACAACAATAAAGCCAGCATGGAAATCTTTGACGGGGTATGCCCTAGCTATTCGACTATGTTGTAGTCGCTTCTCTTTATAATTTTCAGAATATCTTCCATCTCTTTTTGGGAGGCCTTAGGGATAGATACTGATTGCGCCTTCATCTGGACAGGCTCAACCAGAATGCCTTTGCCCCGAGTCTCGGTTGACTCGATGGTAGGAGTATCAGTAGGTGTAACTATAGGAATTGTATTAGTAGTGATGTCAGCAGGAACAAAAACAAGGATGATTACAGGACCGGTAATAGTCTTCGGAGGAGAAATCTCGGGAGAGAATACTCTGCCACTTTGGGTTATCTTGCTGGTTCCCGCAATGTTACTGATGTCGAGGTCAGCCTTCTCAAGGATTGAGTCCTCAACAGCCAGCCAATCCTGCTTGACACCGTGATAGTAGACATCTCCGCCATAATTCCAAGGGACAGTCTTATCTGATGAGTACGGGATTGGTCCAGGCATAATAATTATCAGTGGAGCTACTTTAGGAATTGATGTAATCCTAACGGGTCTTTTGGTGGAGACCCTGGAAGGATTGGCGGAAATGGTTACTATTGAAACATCTTTGTAAGAAATGGTTGGAACGGGAGTCTTTTCAAACAAAATCTCTTTTTCATCCATTAGGCGTTGAACACCTGCTTTCTATAAATGAAAACCAGTTGGTAGGTAGGAACAGAAGTGGCAACTTTTGTCACAGCCTGGAAATAAACCAGGCTTCAAAAGGTTCTTCTTGACGGTCAGGAGAGGAGTAACAAGTTCATCAATAGTAGTAACAAACATATCATCTTCGACAACGTTAACACCACAGACATGCTTGGGCATAGGAGCGGTGATAACATTTGGGATTTCGGGAGCATTAAACTCAATTTCTTTGTCTTTAAGAAAGTCTTGCTACTTGTTCTTCAAAGCCCAACAGTTGTTGGTATCATGGCCTGGGCTTTCTGAATGGTAAGCACAGCGAGCATTAGGATGGTAATGAGGAGAGGTTGTGTTGGGATTCTTTGGAGCTTCTTTCAAAGTTACCAGATTAGATCTCAACAAATGTGGTAGTACTTGATATAGTGTCATATTAATCCGGGTACATTGTCTTACTGGTCTTTCTGTTCTAGGCTGATCATTCCTTTGTTAAGTAGGTGCAGGCTTGGGGATCATGACATCCCCTACCATTGGAAGGCGTTCAGTTCTTTCTTGATTCCTTTGAGGATACACAACACCAACTTATTTCTTCCCAATAAATGGTTTTCTTACAGCAGCAAAGGATGCGTCTTTCTGGATCTTCCCACTCTTAATCCCAGCTTCCACTCTTTCTCCGGTCAAGATTAATTCAGTAAAGCCTGTTGAGGAGCTTCCAATCAAATGATTAAAGAAAGGACCAGACAGGGTACCCAAAAACATGTCTACTAGTTCTCTTTCATAAAGGGGAGTCTAGATTCTTCCTGCTAAGTCCCTCCATTTATGTGCGTAGTATTTGAAACCTTCACTTGAAACCATAGCCATACTCTAGAGTTGAGTGCGGGTAGGAGCAAGGTTCGTGTTGTACTCATATTGTTTATAGAAAGCAACGGCAAGGTCTTCCCAATTATGGATATTGGCCCTTTCCAGTTGATAGAACCAATCAAGCTGAGTTCCGGATAGACTGCCTTGAAGGAAGTGTACCCACAAATCTTTGTCAGTAGTGTGAGGCTGTATCTTCCTCACATAGGATCGAATATGCATCTTGGGACACGAAACTCCGCCGTACTTAGCAAATATTGGTGCCTTGAATTTTGGTGGAATGACAATCCCAGACACCAAACCCAACTCTTCAAAGTCTAGCCCGAGAACTTTCTGAATTTCCATTGCGCTTAGTCGTTCTTCCAGATGTTTGTATTTGTCGTCGGCCGGGGGATACTGCTCTTTAGAGTAGTCTTCTTCTTCTTCCTCTTCATATTCTAGCTGGACAATTGCTTCCTTTCCTTTCACTTCTTGATTATCCTTTTCACCAGATGACGTTGCAAAGTCTAGGGTCCGTCTGGCTTGTCCTTGGAACCTTCTTCCCATATTCAGCACTCTGGTTACTTTCTTTGCTTTCTTTTTCTTTTCTTCCACCAGCAAAGTTTTCAGATCTTCTTGTCCTTTGGCTAGAGTCGGGAACAACTACTGAAACTGAGCATTCTGTGCTAGGAGGTCTTTTACCATCTTCTCGAGATCCATCTTACTGAAATAAATAGTAGAAAGATGAGGAGACTTGTCGTAAGAAACCTGCTTATGTTATGATGAATGGTAAATGCATATGCAATGATTTCAAGGAAGTTAGAGATTTAAAATTGCTTTAGACCAAAAAGGAACACATGTCATATTAATAAATCAATGCTTGAGTACATCACGCCTCTTTTGGGCTTACAAATAAATACAAAACTCTAAGTTAAAAAAGTTGTACGCATCCTCTTTGGTGCGATGTAGGCGTTCAGGCTTCGTTCCTCATGAAGTGCTTAGTGAGTTCCAAAACCTTCTTCTCGCTGGCATATAATTGGGCCTCGAAAGTGTCTTGCTCCCCCTTAAGCTGTATCCAATCCCTTTGTAAGTCTTCAAGAGAGGTAGGCATGTCAGGATGTAGGATAGTGTACGGAACATCTCCTTCCACAACAGGATCTATGATTACCGGGAGAATGGAAGGGTAAGGCATCATAAGACTTTGAGCACGAGCTCATACCCATTTGAGGTAAGGCTCAAGAAGGATGGAATTCTTATGCCCCAACGTATTTCTATCTACCTTGTTCAACATCCTCCAAGCTCGGATAAATCTTTGGCGGTGACCTTGATCGTCGTTCTCGTAGTCGAATACCAAACCTTGAATGAGCATCTCATGTGGGCCATCCCTTCGGTCGTAACCAAACTGTATTAAGGCTAAATAGGGGTTATATGTGATACCTCCTCTAATTCCAATTAAAGGGAAATTAGGGAATTCTCCACAACGGCCGACAATAGTAACATTCTCTAAGGATCGGGAACACCAATGAATGTCTGAATGTTTGAGTGTCATCAACCTATGTGACAACCTTGAACCTTGCTCGTTCATCAATACAGATTAGGGAAGATGCAAAATAAACCATCTTGCCAAAAGAGGAGTACAACACATAAGGGTACCTCTTTTCCTCATGGTGGAGTGTGAAAAGCATGTAGGATGTCCCCTAGAAAAGTAGGCATCGGGTTACGAGACATGAAGATTTTGACGGTGTTCACGTCTATGAGTTGGTCAGGATTTGGAAACAAAACCATCCCATAGATGAGGAGAGCCACAATTTCCTCAAAAGCTTGCAAATCCAAAAAGTTCCAACAGTTTTGGGCTTTCTCAAACAAGAACTTTCCTATGAGACCTTTGACACCACTCCTTGTTTCCCAATTAGTTGTGATATCAGATGATTGAAAGTGTAGAGCTTGAGAAATCTCTTATGGCTTTAGATCTCTTTCTATACTGTTGAAAGGTAGTTGATTGAGAATGATAATCCTCAAGAGATGGGAGAATTCTTCCAAAGTTGGCACAAGTTGATAATCGGGAAATGTGAAGCAATGGTGTAGAGGATCAAAGAACTGGAAGAGCACCTTCATCATGTCTTCATCAGTGTTGGAGGTAACCAAGTTTAGTAGGCGACCATGTCTCTCGGTAAATGAAGAGTTTTCATGAATTATTGATGCTAGCTCTATAAGCCGAGGAGGGATCCTTACAAGGTTGACTTGAATGGTTTTCCTGCGAATAGAATCCATGTCCTACAAAACAGAACAAAGATAAATCCCAAGATCCTTGAAATGGTTAGTGAATATGAGTATGATGTTATGATGTTTATGATGTTATGTACAAGTAAATATATACAAACAAAGCAAACAAGTCCTTAGGTTTAGGCTTGCATGGAGTCTCATAGGTAAGTACCCTCTTGAAGTTTAGTTGGCTCAAACCTGTCCTAGTAATAGTAACCGGGTTCTAAGGAGCTCAATATCACTGGTTTGTTTCCTTGGGCATTGTTTCAGCGTAAGCCTCTTTAATGGCGACCAAAATATCCCAAAAAACCAAACCTCAATGAGTGTAGTATCGAGTATCTACCAACTTTGGACTTCACTAAAGCCGATCATCTCACTATGTCCTAAAGTCCATGTTGGTCAAGTAAAGGTTCTAAAAGTTCATTAGTGCTTCATGACATCACTCACCGGCCCCATATTCTCTTTGACTACTCAAGGGCTACCAATACCCACAAATATGTCGCACTAACGTAGCTATTTCTTAGACCATATCAGTATACCCCGCACAATTTCCACAACGTATTGCTACTTATGTATAAGGTATCCCAAATCCGGGTAGAGGATTCAAACCCAAACAAAGAACCATAATTTAAAGCATACAAGTCAAACAATGAAAGCAAGTAAATGTGATCTAACCCTAAGGTAACCCCACTTTTAAAAATTCTCCCAGAAGAGTCGTCAGTTCTGTGATACGGTGGGAGAATTAACTTGGTTATTTTGCGTTTGAACACAAATGTTGCAGTTAGCAAGAGTTGCCATCGACTTTTCTTTTATCCAAAAGGAAAGGTGAAAAAGCACAGGAAAGACCTTTGAGATTATTTCTTGAGTTCGGGGGGTAGATTATGAAAATGGAAGGTTTTATCACCCTTTTCATCCATGGTTTTCCATGGGCTTTTAGTTACTTGCTAGATCACTTGCTTTTGTTTGAAATCGTGCTTTGTGTGATTTTGAAAGTATTTTTGAAAAGAGGCCATTGTTTAGGCAAACTTTGTAATGATTCTCGTTCGTAAGAATGTATACAAAGTGTTTGATCTTTTTGAAAATGTTTTCAAGTTTGTAATATGTTTTAAAAGTGTTGGTGTTTTTTTTTTAAAATAGCAAGGATGTTTTTGTTTTAAAATGGAGCAAGTAACTAGGAACAATCTACCTACTCAAAAGTCTTTCATGTTTATTTCCTCTTTCCTTTGACATTGTTATCTTACCAATGATTTGGTAAGTAACCCCATATTTGGATGTAAAAGGGATGGGCGTGGGTAATCGTATAACCATGATTAGCAATGTTGAAAGATATATTAGCATTTTCTTTAGGGACTAAGATAATTTTGAAAGGAAACATAGATAGCGTCATCGAGGGACTATGATCTTGTATTTTGCTTGTTTTTGCTAAGATATTTCACATGCATAATATGGCAATTTTTATAAGGAAACCAAGTGGATTTACCCTATGGGTGTATGTGTGCTAGTGTATTGATTTTCATGCTTTGTTTTTGTCTTGATTAGGGTTTGATATTTTGTTGGTTTTAGTCTTTCCATACAAAACCCTAATTACTAGCATTTGTATATAAAACGACAAATTACGAAATTTAAAATTACTACGCTATTACAATACTTATGGGAGAGGGGGGTGTACAAATTACAAATGGGGAGTATTGCAAGAAAATTAAACCTAAATAATCTATTACAACCATATTGAACATGCATAAATGATTGAATAAATAAAATATAAATACAAGAATATAAAAAAGAGATGATTTTTTTTTGGTTTTTATAAAAAGGGTTTAACCTAAACCTAGATAAAAAATGATTAGTTAAAATTAAAATAAAATTAACTTAAACTAATTGAGAAAAGAAATTAAATTAAAAAGATTTTTTTAGGGTTTTTATGAGGAAAAGGGTTATAAGTTAAATGACAATAAAAAGTAAAAATTAAATAATTAAAATAAAAACTAAATTCTAATTTAATTTTAATTAAGAAAATAAAATAATTATTAAACCTAAGTCTAAATATTTAATTATTTAAAAGAGAAATTAATTTATTAAAAAGAAAATGTTTTTAATATTTTTGTTTTATAAGAAAATAAAATGAATAAGAGTAAATAAAATGTTTTTGGATTTTTCATGATTAATGAGAATAATAATAATAATAATAATAATAATAATAATAATAATAATAATAATAATAAATAAAAATATTAAAGAAGAAAAGAAATAAAAAAATAAGAAAAAAGAAAATAGTAAAAGAAATTGGGCCAGGGGTGCACAAGTAAATCAGGGGTTAGTAAAAGAAAAAACATCATCAGGCCCAAGTTGGGAGCCCATGCGTTGCTTGTTTGGAAAAAAAAATAGTGAAAAATTGTGAGAAATGAAAAAGGTAGCGCGCTAGGTGTTGAACCTACGCCCTGTTGGTTACCAGCGCGCTGCCTTACCACTGGGGTTGCTATACATCCGTTTATTAAAATGAAATGATAAATACATAACGTAACATGCTTCCAAGGCCTGTACTTCGTCTTCAACCTTCAGCCAGCCAAAGCACATGTAACTTCTTCATCTCTCAACAAAAATGAAAAGTTCAAACATGAAAGTTGTGACATTTCTTCCCACGAATCCAACCATATAAATAACTAAAGCTATAAATCTAAGATGAGTGAGAATTTTTCTGGCCCTAATTTAAAACCTAAAAATTTCATAAACTTTAACTCTAAAATTCTCTAAGCTCTTGCCATATAAATGAAAACTATGGATATGTACAGCTTCGTGGCAATGGTATCTACATTTTATCTTCACAAATCATAATCAAATGATGCTTGTATGAAGAGATAGAAGTTTGAAAACTTACCTCATGCAGCTGGAGTCGTGTATGGAGTTTGAGCAACCTTTAAGATGGCCTGGTGATTTCTGTAGCTTGCCTGGATCTCCTTGAGTGTGTTCCAATTCCTATTTTGCTTTGACGATGGCTGAAACTCTCAACTCAAGTCAAGTTGTAAGCTTCAGTTTTGGAAATGGTGGATGGTGATGGAGGGGTTACAGTCAGGAAATAGTGGCCTGGATCACTTTTATATGATGTATATTAAGTGTTTGGATGGTTAAAACTCAATACGCACGAGTGGATTTGAAGATGGTTATGTGAGGTTCAAAACTGTCAAGTTATGGCAGATTCTGAGTTGCAGAGTGCTTGGGAGTGTTTTTGGGGTCCTTCAAATCGTGTGTTATGTTGCAGTATACTTGTGCATAAGTAAGGAAAAGGTTAGAATATTTGAGGAGGTCAGAAGCACAAGATGTAGAGTTATGGATATGTTACTTGATTTTGAAGAAAAGTGAAAACATGGTTTCAAGGTATAGTACAAGCATGGCCTGGATTTATGGAATGCTCTAGACATGTTGCTTTTTCCTTTGACATTGCTTGTGATCAGAAGGAATAAAGTGCAAAGCTCTATGCATTGACTTTGTGATTAAAGCTTCTTTATAAAAATGGAATGGTTACTTTGTGCCATAAATGGAAATGTAACTTGGATAAAGGATCAAGTGCTTGGATTAAAGCTCCAACAGCTGTGTAAACATTTAATTATGGAGTGACAAACAAGTTTGAGGCCTGCAAAGTAAAGATTATGCAGCCTAGGCTTGGATTTGAATTCTTGTTCATCATGAAATGGCTTGTAATTCAAGTTTGAAAATCCTAACTTCATCTCTTCGATTCTCATTGCTCACAAATGATATCAAGGAGTTCTTGGACATTTTGGAAAGCTTGTAATGTTCTTTATAACCACTCTTTGAATCACTTTTGAAAATTCCCCTTGGAACTGTATGAAAAGTGCCATGAAGTTAGGTCAAAATCCTGACCAAAACTAGGGCAAAATTTTCACTAAGTGTTCAATTTCAAGACCGTGACTTCATGAATTAATAACTTGATATCTAATCACTTTTAGAAGAAGTTGTGTAAATAAATGTTGTATATATCATGGATATCTACAACTTTCATGTCGAAAGTTTCTTCTGAATCATCTTGCATCATGGTGAAAAATTGACTCAAAGTTGTGAAAAAACATGAAGTTTTAAACACTTAGAAAAAATTCTAAGTTAGAAAACTTTGACTTTTCAAAATGAAATCTTGAATTTTTTATTTCTTGATGAATAAGTTTCATATTTTTACATGTTTTGATGAATTGTGATCTTTGGCACTTGATTTTGACCAAAAAGTCAAAGTTTGACTTTTTAGTGTACAGTTGACTTTTGATCAGTTGACTGAAAATTCATTATCAATCCAATTGGTCTTGAGAAATGTTTTAGGTCATGCCATTAGGTCAAAATGATGCAATTGAACTCTTGAGATCATGCCTCAAACCACTTAACCATTTTCTAGGTCAAAAATCAGAAATTGCCTTTCCTCAGTCAAAACCCTATTTTTGACAATTTTGCCCTTTTGATGATTTGATCATATTTCTTGAGGAAATATGGTCCAAACTTGATCAAATGATACATATGAGTTTATAATGTTGCTATGGATAAAAAATTATGAAGTTTGACTGTAAATTGGCCACAGTTGACTTTTCCCCAATACAATTGATTTTTAGGTCAACTGCTCAATTGACTGAGCAAAAGTGTGATCCAAGGCTTGAAACATGACATGAGTAATCTTGGGGGTCAAAAATTACCCATGAAAGTCACATGAGGCAATGAAAGTTCAATTATCCTTGTGCAATCTCAAACCCTACTTTTGGTCGTCAGTGCTTAAGGAGGTGTCTTGAGTTGATCAACCCTAGTGCAGTCTAGAACCAAGAGAGATCTTTTGTGAGAAAATAATTGATAAGTGAGAGGAAAAATTTTGGGGTACAACAGATGTAATCCTGACGGGTCTTTTGGTGGAGACCCTGGGAGGATTATCGAAGATGGTGATTATTGAAACATCTTCACAGGAATTTCTGGTAAGAAGAACTTTTACAAACAGGATTTCTTTGTTATCCATCAGGCGCTGGACGCCCATCTTAAGTAACAAACATACATTTGGTAGATACATACATAATTTAAAACTTTCATCACATCCCGGAAATAGATCAGCTCGTAATAGGTTATGTTTAATAATTAAAAGAGGAGTAGTTAAATCATTCACGGAGGAAACAACATAATCATCATCAACAGCGTTGACACCTTGACCGTGTTTGGGCATTGGCACTGTTATCACATTAGGTGTTTATGGGGGATAAAACTAGATCTCTTTCGCCTCGATAAGGTCTTGTACCTTATTCTTCAAGGCTCAACAATCGTTTGTATCATGCCCCGGGCTTTCAGAATGATAGGCGCATCGAGAATTCGGGTTGTAGCGAGGAGAAGCAGTATTAGGGTTCTCAGGAGCTTCCTATATGGTCACCAGATTGGACTTCAAAAGATGTGTCAAAACTTGGGACAAGGTCATGTTGATCCGGGTGAATCGTATCATGGGTGCCTCTGGCCTACGTTGATAGTTTCACTGATGATTTGGTATAAGATTGGAAATCATAATAGCCCCTACCGTCGGGTGACGTTCAGTTTCGTTTTGATTTCTGTGGTCATATGCGACACTGACCTCCTTCTTTCCGGTAAAGGGTTTCTTCATCGTACTCGAGGATACATCTCTTTGAATTTTTCTACTTTTTATACCGACTTCTACCCATTCACTAGTCATGACTAGTTCAGTAAATCCAGCCGAGGAGCTTCCGATCAAATGGATGAAGAATGGACCAGATAACGTGCCTAAGAACATATCCACCAATTCTATGTCAAATAGAGGGGGTTGGACCCTTCCCGTGAGATCTCGCCATTTTTGAGCATAGGTTTTGAAACCTTCACCAGCACCCATAGACATGCCTTGTAATTGTGTTCGAGTTGGGGCTAAGTCAGCATTATACTGGCATTGCTTGTAAAAGGCGGCGGCCAAATCTACCCAATTGCGAATATTGGTCCCTTCCAACTAATAGAACCAATCCAACTGCGTCCTTGACAAGCTTTCTTGGAAGAAATGCACCCATAGTTCCTATCAATAGTATGGGGTTGAATCTTCCTGACGTATGACCTTAAATGCAGCTTTGGACAAGAGACACCATCATATTTAGCGAAAGTGGGGACCTTGAATTTTTGTAGGATGACAACCCCTGAGACAAGTCCTACCTCTTCAAAATCGAATCCAGGTACCCTCTGGATCTCCATAGCATTGAGGCGATTTTCCATATGCTTGTATTTATCGCCAGCTGGAGGATATTTATCTTCAGAGTAGTCCACTTCTTCCTCTTCTTAAGATTCTGGGAGGTCATTTCCTTCCCTGTTTTTCCCTTATTGACTATCTCCTTCACCCGACGAGGTTACAAAATCTAGAGTTCGTCTGGCTGGTCCTTTGAACCTTCTTCCTAGATTCAAAACATCGACTGGCTTCTTCGCTTTCTTTTTCTTCTCTTTGGTCAGCAAGGTTTTCAAATCCTCTTGTCCTTTTGCCAGAGCCAAGAACATTTGTTGGAATTGAGCATTCTGCGCTTGGAGATCCTTTATTGTCTGTTCAATATCCATCTCACTGAAATAAATAATAGAAAGATAATGACACCTATTGTAAGAAACCTGTTTGTGTTATGATGAATGAAAATGCATATGCCAATGATTTCAAGGAGATTAGAGATTTAAATTTGCTTTAGACAAAAAGGAACACACGTTGCATTAATAAATCCATGTTTGAGTACATCACGCCTCTTTGGGCTTACAATGAAAGAAATAAAATACAAAAATTCCTAAGACAAAAAGTTTGAACGCATCCTCTTTGGTGCAATGTAGGCGTTCAGACTCCGCTCTTCATGAAGCTGCTTGGTGAGTTCCAGAACTTTCTTCTCACTGGCGTAGAATCAGGCTTCAAAACTGTCTCGTTCTTCCTTTAGTTGAACCCAATCCTTTTGCAAGTCTTCGATGGAGGTAGGCATGTTAGGATGAAGGACACTATATGGGACATCTCCTTCAACCACTAGCTGTATGATGACAGGGAGGATGGAGGGGTAAGGCATTGCGAGACTCTGAGCACGAGCTCGTACCCACCAAAGTTAAGGCTCAAGGGGAATGGAATTTTTGTGTCCCAATATCCTACTATCCACCTTGTTTACCATCCTCCAAGCCCGTATAATCTTCTGACGGTAGCCTTGATCGTCGCTTCCGTAGTCGAACACCACACCTTGGATGAGTGCATCATGTGGACCATCTCTTCGCACGTACCCAAACTGTCATAGAGCTAAGCAAGGGTTATAAGTTATACCTCCCCTAATTCCAAGCCGAGGGACATTAGGGAATTCCCCACAACAGTTGATGATAGCAATGTCCTCCAAGGACCGAGAACACCAGTGGATATCTGAATGTCTGAGTGACATCAGCCTATTGGACCATCTCAAACCTTGCTCGTTCTTCATAACAGATCGAGGGAGATGTGAAATAAACCATCTAGCCAATAGAGGAGTACAACACATGAGGGTTCCTCCTCTCTTCATGGTGCGAGAGTGGAGAGAATGCAAGATATCTCCCAACAAAGTAGGCACTGGATTGTGAGATAAAAAGATTTTGACAGCACTCACATCTATAAGTTGGTCAGGATTTGGAAATAGTACCAACCCATAGATGAGAAGAGCCAAAATTTCTTCGAAAGCTCGTAAATCCATATTGTTCCAACAATCCTGAGATTTTTCTAATAAGAACTTGGCTAAGAACCCTTTGACACTACTTCTTGTTTCTTAATTAGGCGTGACGTCAGATTGTTGCAAGTATAAAGCTCGGGAAACCTCTTCAGGGTTTGGGTCTCTTTCAGTACCATTGAAAGGTAGTTGATCGAGAATAGGAATTCCCAAGAGTTGAGAGAACTCTTCCATAGTTGGTACAAGCTGGTAACCGGGGAAGGTAATGCAATGGTGCAAAGGGTCAAAGAACTGGAAAAGCACCTTCATTATATCTTCATCAAAGCTTGAGGTAACCAAGTTGAGAAGTCGTCCATATCTTTTGGTGAACGAAGAATTCTCAGGGACCCTTGATGCTAACTCTTTGAGCTGAAAAGGTACTCGTACAAGGTTGACTTGGATTGTGTTCCTGTGAGTGGGAGTCATATCCTACAAAGCAGAACAAAGATGAATCTGAAAATACTTTAAATGGTTAGTCTAAAATGCTATGGTATGATGTCATGATGTTATGTACAAGCATATGCACAAGTTAAATCAAACAAGTCCTTAGGTTTAGGCTTGCATGAGGTTTATAAGTAAGTACCCTCTTAAAGTTTAGTTGGTTCAACCTGTCCTAGAAAGTAAATGGATTCTAGGGGATCTTAATAACACCGATCTTTCTTTATCAGGAATTGTTTCAGCTCAAGCGTCTTTATTGGCGACCAAAATATACCGAAAGTCTGATCTCAATGAGCCTAGTATCGAGTATTAATCAACTTCGGACTGCACCAAAGCCAGCTACCTTACTACTTCCTAATGGCCAAGTTGTTCAAGTAAAGGTTCTAAAGTCAGTCAGTTAGAGGATCAAAACAAGCCCAAACAAGGAACCATAATGTATAGCAAACAAAACAAAGGAAAGCAAGTAAAGGTGATCTATCCCTAAGGTAACCCCACTTTTAAGTATTCCCCAGCAGAGTCGCCAGTTCTCTAACGCGGTGGGAGAACTAACTTGGGTGTTTTATGTTTGATCGCAATTGTTGCGGATAGCAAGAGTCGCCACCGAATTTTCTTTTATCCAAAAGGAAAGGTTGAAAAGAACAGGAAAGACCTTTCAAGAATTTTTCTTGAGTTCGGGCGGTAGGTTATGAAAAGGGAAGCTATTATTACCCTTTTCATCCGTAGTTATCTACGGGCTCTTAGTTGCTTGCTAGATCACTTGCTTTTGTTTGAAAGTGTGTTTGTGATGTGGGTTTTGAAAGTATTTTGAAAAGGAGTGCCTATGTAATGGTTCTCGTTTCTATAAGAACGTGTACAAAGTGTTGTTTGGAGAAGTGTTTGTGGAATGTGTTTTTGAAAGCAATTTTGAAAAGTTGTCTTTGTAATGGTTCTCGTTTCTATAAGAACGCGTACAAAGTGTTTGTCTTTTGAAAATATTTCAAGCTGAAATTGTGGGTGTATAATTTTTTTTATTATGAGCAAGCGAGCAACCAGGAGTAACCTACCTACTCAAAAGGTCTTAAATGTTCTTTTCCTACTTCTTTAGATGTTGTTATCTCAACATTGTTTTGGTAAGAAACCCCATCGTTGGATGTGAAGGGACGGACGTGGGACGTTTTGTATAGTGATAGAAGGAAACCTATGTGACGTTTTAGCAATATTGTTTAGGGACTAAATCGTTTACCAAATGCAACATTGAGGGTCATCGAGGGACTACGATCTTTTATCGAGGGTTTTTGCTAAAACACCCATATTCGTGGGACATGACTATTTTCCGAAAGGCAACAAAGTGAGATTGTCTTAGAGGTGCTAGTGTGTAAGTGTGTTTGATTGCATACATTTTGTATTACATTTAATGTTTATCTACTTATTGATTTTATCTTGTCACACACCCGAATTACTAACAATATACGAAAGCAAATAAAATACGGAAAGTAGATCCTAAGCTATTACATCATTTCAGGGATGGGGGTACATATTTACAAATGGGGATTTGCAATAATTTAAATCCTAATCATCTATTACAACCATATTGAATTATACAATATAAGACAAGGAAAGGACTTGTTTTGAAAATGGTTTTTTGTCTTAATAAATTCAAAGAAAAAAAGAAAAATTAATTAATAAAAAGAAAATATTTTTATGTCTTTTTTATATTAATAAAAAAAGTATTAATGCTGAAAATAACAAGAATAAGAAAGAAAAGGAAAAAATAACAAAAACAGGATCGACACATTGCTGAAAACGAAAATGAAGGGGTCCAGAAGTTCTGATTCTGAGCACGCTGTAGTTCAGAAAGAAACGTTAGTGGGAACCAGAAGTTCTGGATTGTTGCGCACTGAAGTTCTGAAAGAAACGTTAGAGGAAACCAGAAGTTCTGTGTTGTGTTATAACAGTGAGAAAAACCTATAAGTTTTGTGTGTTGTGTTAAAACAGTGATAAAAATCTAGAAGTTCTGTGTGTCGTGTTAAAACATTAAGAAAGCCTAGAAGTTATGTGTGTGTTAAAATAGTGAGAAAGCCTAAAAGTTCTGTGTGCTGTGTTACAACAGTGAGGAAAACTCAGAAGTTCTGTGTTGTGTTAAAACAGTGAGAAAAACCTAGAAGTTCTGGTATACTACAATAGTAAGAAAAACCTAAAAGTTCTTGCGTACGACAGTGGTAAGAAAACCTACAAGTTCTGTGTGTGTTAAAACAACAAGAAAGCCTAGAAGTTTTGTGTGTGTTAAAACAATAATAAAGCCTATAAGTTCCGTGTTGTGCTAAAACAGTGGGAAAGAAAACTCAGAAGTTCTGTGTTACACTTCACCTCCTTCCTTACATTATCTAGAGCATATGCAACTTATTCATTTCTTAACAACAACAAAACAGAAAAATAAAAACACGACAATTTATAAATGTTCTGATCCTAATTTTGAACCTAGTTTTCTTCAAGAAATTCTGGTCCACAGTTTTTCTACTTAGGCAATGATATTGACAGTATCAACACTATGATATTTACATATTTAATGATGTTCTGAATGAAAAGTTCAAAGTCAGAATGACTTACCTTAAATCTGAAGCGTGTGTTTGGGACCTGAGCTACTGCCTTCGAATTTTTTGGGGTCAGCAAGAAACGAAACAGAAAATGTTGTGTTCTTTGATTCAAAAGGGCAGAACAAAGGTATTGTTTTTGAGAATTCCGGGTTTAAGAATGTTTGAATGTTTTCTTTTCTCTCTTTTTTGTATTTAATCACTCTCTCTTTCCAAAATCCAGCCCCTTAAACGTGTGGTGGAATCACTTATTTATAGATGAATTTGTTGTGGTTTTAGGGGGAAAAACAAATGGGATTTTAACCTTTTTGGCATAATGTTCCATTGCTTTTTAAATACAGCTTTAATGTGTTAATTTGGTGTAAACATGGGGTTTGAGAAAGTGCAGGCGTGTACTGGATCAACAACAATTTGGACTGTTGTGGCAGCTAGATGCAGGACTGTGCCATAGCAGTGCAGCAGACTGTTCAAAAAGAGGTTTTAGGGCTTGGTGATGATCGGATCGAAGAGTGGAAATACCAGAGTGAGACTTGAAGGGTGATGTTCTGATCGAAGAATAGAACATAGTCTCCATGTGCTGAAAAAAGAGATTTGAAGAGTCATGTTCTGATCGAAGAACACAACTTCCATATGTTCTGATCGAAGAGTCATGTTCTGAAACATTTTTGCAAATTCTGATTGCACTTGCGTGAAATCTAGCCCAGAAGTTCTGAGATTATCACATTTTCTTAACACTTAGAAAATTTTCTTAAGTGTTTAGAAATTTGATGTTTTTCAAAGTAATTTCTGACTTTTGATTTCTTGAGGAACCAATTTCGTGTATTGATGAAATATGATTGTTGAAACTTGATTTTGCTCAAAAAGTCAAAGTTTGACTTTTCAGTGTGCTTTTGACCATTTTGCCCTTGTGAATGACTTTCTTGGAAAATTGTAATCCAAGACTTGAAGCTTGATAGAAACAAACCTGAGGGTCCAGGATGATCCTTTGAGAAATGAGAGGACAAATTTTGGGATACAACATTGGGCCTTGTAAAAAAAACTCCTGGGGACTTCAAGAGGATGGCTCGAGGCTTGGTTTCAATCGAGAGGGGCTGGAACTTTGAGATATGACTTGCACCAATTTTTTGATTTTTTTGGAGAGTTTTTGGAGAGCTTTTGGAGAGCTTTTGGAGAGATTTCTCATGTAGAATTTAGTGGTCCTTTGGATATGGTTTTCTTATGCTTATATAGAGGTATTAATGAGGCAATGTACATGGCAAGAAATCAAGTAAACAAACCCTGATAAAACAAAAACCAAACATATTGAGAACTTTCTATTTTTTTTAGTTTGTTCTTGCCATTTTTGAAGATCCTTGTCTCAAACATGTCTCTCACGGTTTTGGAAAGCTTTTATGAGGTCTTGGGCCTTCTAGAAGATCCAAAACAAAATCCAACATGCCTTATACCATTATTTCATATTTTATTTGCATTTAAATGAATAAAAATTCAAATAAAAAGAAATAAAAATTATAAAAAATATGTGAATGGATTTAGAGGTCCTCTAACACCTTATGAACATGTTTGAACATCAAAAGTTAGGCCCACTAGTTCAAAACTTCAAGTTTGCTCACTTTGCATTTCATGCATTTCTTCAAAATTTCCCAACTTGTGCAACACATAACTTGCTCAATTTTTATATTTTGAAGGTGATCATGGACTTTTTGAAAATATCAAGATGTCATATACACTTTCTTTTTTGACCATTTTTTTATTTGGAGATATTATCTTGATGTAAGTTACCTTGACAAAAAGTGTCTTTTGTTGACTTTTGAAAATTATCTATAATTTATTAGATCATATCTTTCAAATGAAGCACTTTTTGGACTTGAGCACAAAACAAAGTTGTTGAGAATTTAATTTCCTTCAATATGGGATTTGTTTGGGGAAATGTTGATGAAGCCTGTGAAAGTTATGTCTGGTCAAAGTTCAATTGACTTCTCCTATGGAAACCCTAATTTGACAAATCTCGAATTTTGATGATCTGAGGACTTTCCTTGGGGAATCATGATCAACCCTTGACCAAATGATGAATATCACTTCAAAATGTTGATTTTAACCAAAAATCTTAAAGTTTGATTGTATGTTGACCATAGTTGACTTTTTGAACAATATAGTTGATTTTCAAGCATTTGAGCCATTGACTGAGCAAACTTGTGATGTAGGGCTTGAAACTTGACATGAGCCTTATTGAGGACATATGAATAAACATGGGAGCCACTTAAGACTTTTCCAGACCAAATTTCCTTGAGAAACTCTAAACCCTAATTGTAGGCTTTTGGTCTAGGAGGTGCATCTTGACTAGTCAACACTTGGGTGCCTTGACCATTTGAAGAGCCTTGAAAGAATGATTTAAAGAAAAATGGGAGGGAAACTTTTGGGGTACAACAGGTGCCCCTGTTAAATCTTCTTAAAACCGAAGAGTTAGATTGGCATGTCCTCCATTCGTGACTTGAAGGTAGAAGATGATTGAACATTTAAGTGCCCAGAAATTTGCACTCGCCTGTACAAGATGGTAACGTTGTTGGCTGATGATATCGGGAATGGGCTTATAGATGCCATTTGGAGAAGATGACTGAGAGTCGTCAGAGATGGGCTTATAGATGCCATCCAAAGTAAATGTTGACTCCAAATTGGAAAAAGTATCAAAATAAATCTATGGTTTATTTTATCTGAGCCAAAAGAGGTCTCTGTATCTGAATTCGTATGAGAAGTATACTAGAATGGGTTTGTGTTTGATTGTATCTAGAAGATGTGTTAGGGAGTGTCAAAATGAAACTATGTCGTGATTGTATCTGGAGATGTAGTGAGTATGAGTATCAGAATGAATTTATATCTTGATCGTATCTGAACTGAAAGATGTATTAAATGAGTATCAGAATGACATCCGTATTTGGAGTGTATCTGAACTATATCTGAAAGATGTACTGAATGAGTATCAGAATGACTTCTGTATTTGGAGTGTATCTGAACTGTATTTGAAAGATGTACTGAATGAATATCAGAATGACATGCATATTTGGAGCGTATTTGAACAGTATCTAAAAGATGTATTAAATGAGTATCAGAATGTCATCTGTATCTGGAGTGTATCTGAAAGATGTACTGAATGAGTATCAGAATGAAATCCGTATTTGGAGTGTATCTGAATCGTATCTGAAAGATATATTGAATGAGTATCAGAATGACATCCGTATTTGGAGCGTATCTGAACTGTATCTGAAAGATGTACTGAATGAGTATCATAATGACATCCGTATTTGGAGCGTATCTGAATTGTATCTGAAAGATGTACTAAATGAGTATCAGAATGACATCCGTATTTGGAGCATATCTAAACTGTATCTGAAAGATGTACTGAATGAGTATCAGAATGACATCCGTATTTGGAGCGTATCTGAACTGTATCTGAAAGATGTCATGAATGAGTATCAGAATGACATCTATATTTGAAGTGTATCTGGACCGTATTTGAAATATGTACTGAATGAGTATCAGAGTGGAATCCGTATTTGGAGCGTATCTGAAAGATGTACTGAATGAGTATCAGAATAACATCCGTATTTGGAGCGTATCTGAACTGTATATGAAACATGTACTGAATGAGTTTCAGAATGACATCCATATTTTGAGCATATCTGAACTGTATCTGAAAGATATACTGAATGAGTATCAGAATGACATCCGTATTTGGAGCGTATCTGAACCATATCTGAACCGTATCTGAAATATGTACTGAATGAGTATCAGAATGGCATCCGTATCTAGAGCGTATCTGAACTGTATCTGAAAGATGCACTGGATGAGTATCAGAATGACATCTGTATTTGGAGCATATCTGAACTGTATATGAAAGATGATCTGGAATGAGTATCAGAATGACATCTGTATCTGGAATATGATAAGACAAAGTTAGTTTTATGCAATGGCATGATGTAGGTATTGTAGTGCATAATAATGCTCAAAATAAATGAGATTGTGCTATATGCGTTTTGTATGCATATGCCGTGTCGTTTGTAAATGATGTATGAATGTGAAATGTTATTAAGGTGCATTTGTAAACTCGAGCATCTTTGTCTGGGGAAAATAAATTCCTAACTGTTGCTAGGGATGAAGATTATGTGTATATTCGATCTTCTAGAAATTGTTTCCACTGGGGATCCCTGCTTTCTTGTTTGAGGAAACTCCACTGGGGAACAATGATTTTTGCTCTTTGCTTGAGGAAACTCTATTGGATCGTGTTAATTCTTTCTTGGGGAGAAGAGTTTAAGAACATTGGATGTTCATTGTTCTACTGGGGAGTTTATATCTCGAATGAGAATAAAAGGGATGGATAACCTTTCGGCTCTCCTGGGGAGGATAAAGTTAACTGACATCTGGTATAGTTTCTAGGTTCTATAGCAACTCTCTGGGGATAATGACGACTTCACTGGAGAGAGGGATTTTCCAGTGATTTGTGGTATAAGCACACTCAAGCTGGGGAGTGTCAGAATAAATCCATGCCTTGATTGTATTTGAAGATGTATTGAATAGGTATCCGAATAATATCCATATCTGGACTGTATCTGAACCATATCTGAAAGATTTACTAAATGAGTATCAGAATGACATCCATATCTAGATCATATCTGAACTGTATCAGGAAGAGAAATCTAGAATGAGTGTCGGAATTAATCTGTGTCTTGATTGTATCTGCACTGTATCTAGAAGATGAAAAACTGTTTGGGGAAATAAACCCTATTGATGGAGAAGTACTCTTGCTGAGGAAACACCCTTGTTAAGGAAATGAACTCTACTGGAGAGCAGGAGTCTGAAGGGGAGTTTTACAACCTTGGAGGAACAAGATCATCTGGGGAAGAGAAACTCCATGAACTGTACTGATTGAAACTTCATAGGTTGGTGATATTGCCAGGAAGAAGATCATACTCCTTTATCCGCCAAATCGATCTTCCAGGGAAATTGCAGGGAATGTATGACTTTGTGAAGATTACTTTATGGAGATAATCTCATGGAATTGGCTCTGTGGGGGTCCGTGGAGACTTGAACATGCCTCAACTTCTAGAGCCCTTGGTGAATGTTGATCAGGGTGATAAGTCTTCTACTGATAGATAAGTGATGAGATGACGAGACATAGTCGTACTCTTTAATCCCTAACTTTTGCCTAGACTGTCCTTTCAGATTTTCAGTCCACCAGGATACCCTTTTTTGCCCAAGCCGCCTTTTCAAGTTTTCGACTTGCCGAGTGTACAGTTTTATTTATATATCCCTAAATTTTTCCCGAACTCTTTTGGTTCGCCGGGATGCCCTTATTTTTTCCTAGGCCAGTCAACCTAGTGGGTATTTTTTCATGCGTAGTATTTTTCGACTATGTCCATGTTTATAGGGTGCGGAGAATTATCACTGTCCATAGTAGTAAGTGTTATAGCACTGCCATAAAAATGTTTGCTCGATTATATGTGATCCTTTGCTAGAATTCATGTTCAATGCCTCAAGTGATTCAGATGGAGACCTGCCCCTGGCTATTCGGCCCTTTTGAGAGATTCCTCGAATCTTGACTCGACTTCCCTCAGATCAGTTAGATACCATGTCATGCCCCTTGATTATGAAAGGCTTGTTACTGGAAATTTCTTTCCAGCTGAGGTGATTCTATCTATTGAGAGGATTTTCGTTCATTGGATTTTCATCGTGCGAATTTCTCTACTGTCGAACGATTAGTCATATACAAACAATGGCTTTTAAAGAATGCAAAGCTTATGTCTGTCTTGAAGTTTTAAAAATTCATTTTTAGTAAACAAACATAATTTTGTAAGAATATGAATTCAACTCAGGATTTATAGTAAACCTTAGAGGAGTTAGGATACCTTTTGTAACAGTATGCTTTCGAACTAACCCACGCTTCAACTAGGACTTTTAAGGGTTATAGCGTGGCCTGGTTCACGGTTTAAGAAACAAAAGATAAAGTCTCAAACTTTATTTGTATCCAACCCGTTCTTCGTGATGTTCTTCAGTCCTATACTCAGTTAATAATGCGTTTAGATCCCAATTGAGTATGAAATCTTTTCCCTGATATTCTGGTGATGGTTTGGATACTGAAAGTTTATTTCAGAAGGCAGTCATCATTTTTTGTAATATTTTTTGTTGAGGATTCATAGCGACCTCTTTTTTTATT
Source organism: Vicia faba (assembly GCA_948472305.1). Taxonomy (NCBI): domain Eukaryota; kingdom Viridiplantae; phylum Streptophyta; class Magnoliopsida; order Fabales; family Fabaceae; genus Vicia; species Vicia faba. The sequence goes on along the minus strand of OX451741.1, from coordinate 814,694,167 downwards.
TTATTATCCCTACCTTTTTCCTGAACTGTTTCTTTTGTGATTACAGTCAGCGGGATACCCTAGTTTTTTTCTTAAGTCTCCTTCATAGATTTTTACTTAGCAGGCTATTCTTTTGAGAGATAATGAATGTCTGTTTTAATGATTATGTGGAACCATAACCATCTTTTGTTTTGGAAGGATACTTTCGACACTACTCGTCATGTATGATGGAAGCTTGCGATTAAATGCACCATTGAGTTAACTGAGAACTACCCTGCCCCAGGTTATGACTAAAGGTTTCAATTTGTGTGAAAAAGAAAACTCATACTTCTTAGGCTCAAAGGGGTTGACTAGGGATTATCTTTGGAGCTATTTAACTGAACTAGAGAAGGTTTCTACCATAGCGAAATCAGGATAAACCATTGATCGATTTAAACTGAACCAGCAGAGGTCTCGAATAATATTTAACTGGAAAAGAATCAGAATAAATCTTTAGATTGATTTATTTGAACTAGAGAAAGTGTCTACTGGAACAGAATCAGGATAAACCATTGATCAATTTAAACTGAACCAGCAGAGGTCTCGAATAATCTTTAACTAGAAAAGAATCAAAATAAATCTTTGGAGAGATTTATTTGAATCAGAGAAAGTGTCTACCAGAACAGAATCAGGATAAACCATTGATCAATTTAAACTGAACCAGCAGAGGTATCGAATAATCTTTAATTGGAAAAGAATCAATAAATCTTTGGAGCGATTTATTTGAACCAGAGAAAGTGTCTACCGGAACAGAATCAGGATAAACCATTGATCAATTTAAACTGAACCAGCGGAGGTCTTGAATAATCTTAATTGGAAAAGAATCAAAATAAATCTTTGGAGCGATTTATTTGAACCAGAGAAAGTGTCTAGCTGAACAAAATCAGGATAAACCATTCATTAATTTAACTGAACCAACATAGGTCTTGAATAATCTTTAACTGGAAAAGAATTAGAATAAATCTTTGGAGTGATTTATTTGAACCAGAGAAAGTGTATGCTGGAACAGAATCAGGATAAACCATTGATCGATTTAAACTGAAACAGCAAAGGTCTGAAGGAAGTGTTTATCGTGTAATTAGTCACCCTGTCCTGTTTCAGGAAATCATCTATAATCAATTTGTTTACAGATGGTTGTCCTGTCTCGTTTCATGTATTAATCAGAAACTTTGTTGAAAATTAGTAATGATATTTGTTTGCTTCCTAACTTTCCTGAAAAAGGTAACGAGTCAGCTATGTGTAGTGTCATGATGAATGAGATGTATCGAGTAATGATGTTCTCAAAATAAATGAGATTGTGATATATGCATTTGTGTTGTCGATGCTATGATGTTTGTAAAATAATGTATGAATGTAATGTATGAACGTATTAGTTGTTCTACTGAGGTGTTGCTGGACTGGGGAAAATGAATCCTTGACTGCGGCTGGGGACGAAGAGCGTAAGTCTTCATATTTTGTTGAAGTTGAAGTGCTAAGAGACGGATCTCTATTGTTTAGAGAAATTAACTATTTTGAAGAAGAGGAACTTCATGAACTTGCTTGGGGATTTTTATGAAGTCCTGTCGGGGAATCCTGAGAAGCTTGGCAACTTTACTGGGGAACTTTTGGAGCAGTAATTGGAAATTTTGCTCTGTCGGGGATATGAGAATACCTGACACCATTAGGCTGCATACTAAGAATATGACAGTGACCTTGTAGCAGGATGCCTCTACCTCTGTACCTGTTGGAGGAAATATCTGCGGGGATTTTGCAGATGGCCTTTAGACATTGTCTTGTTTCTTAAAGCCCTTAGTAATTGTATTTATGTTTTTTTATTGTGCGTATATTTGTAAGCAGTAATCACATTCAAATGCATATGCTCAAAAATAATCACTGGACGTTTTTGCAAACAAAAGAGGAAAATAAAAACAAATAATTTTCCACTTTCAAAGGAATACCTTTGAATTAACTTGAATAAGCATTTTTTTACAAGGAGACGGACCTCCCAATAAGAGAATGTTGTCGTAAGAATAAAACTTTACAAAATAGCATACAAAGAAAATATCAATGTAAAATAATCCCATTGGATTCCCATTTTACTATTGCTTTTATATCTTCGAGCGTCTCATCCCTTTGTAGCTCGTCCGAATATGAATTGACTGATTAGTACCATTTGAGCTTGACAATTGATACTAAAGTCTGGCTGTAAGGTGATCCAAATGGATATAGTTATACGCTTTAAATCCCTAACTTTTGCCTGGACCGCCCTTTCGGGTTTTCAGTCCACCGGGATACCCTTTTTTTCCCAAGCCGCTTTTTTAGGTTTTCGACTTACCAGGTGTACAGATTTTCCATATATATATATATATCCCTAACTTTTTCCCGGACCCTTTTTGTTTGTCGGGATGCCCTAATTTTTTCCTAGGCCAGTCGACCTAGCGGGTCTTTGTTCATGCGTAGTATCTTTTAACTATGTCCGCGTTTACAGGGTGCGGAAGGTCGTCACCGTCCATAGTGGTTAAGATCATGGCTCCACCAGAAAATATGTTCTTGATCCTAAATGGTCCTTCATATGTAGGAGTTGATTTTCCCCTGGGATCACTTTGCGGCAGTATGATGCGCTTGATTACTAGGTCACCGGGTTGATATACGTGACGCATGACCTTCTTGTCAAAAGCTTTAATCATACTGTCATACGGTGGGAGAACTGACTTGGTTATTTTTCATTTGATCGCAAATGTTGCAGTTAGCAAGAGTCGCCACCGACTTTTCTTTTATCCAAAAGGAAAGGTGGAAAAGCACAGGAAAAACCTTTGAGATTGTTTCTTGAGTTCGGGGGGTAGACTATGAAAAGGGAAGGTGTTAGCACCCTTTTCATCCATGGTTTTCCATGGGCTCTTAGTTACTTGCTAGATCACTTGCTTTTGTTTGAAAATGTGCTTTGTGTGGTTTTTGAAAGTATTTTGTGAAGAGGCCATTTTTAGGCAAACTTTGTAATGATTCTTGTTCATAAGAATGTATACAAAGGTGTTGATTTTTTGAAAATGTTTTCAAGTTTGAAAGGTGTTTTGAAAGTGTTGGTGTTTTTAAAATAGCAAGGATGTTTTGGTTTTGAAAGTGAGCAAGCAACTAGGAACAATCTACCTACTCAAAAGTCTTTGTTCATTTCTTCCTTTCCTTTGATATTGCTATCTTACCATTGATTTGGTAAGAAGCCTTATCTTTGGATGTAACGGGACGGGCGTGGGTCATTGTATAGTCATAGAAGGCAACATTGTAGGATACCTTAGTAATTTTTTGTAAGGGACTAAGATCATTTACAAAGGCAACATTGAAGGGTCATCAAGGGACTACGATCTTGTATTCGAGGGTCATTGCTAAAGTATCCCATGCTCGAGGGACATGACTATTTTTATGCGAGGCGACAAGTGTGGGTTACCCTAGAGGTGCAAGTGTGCAAAGTGTTTTATTTTCATGCATTTTGTCTTGAATTAGGGTTGTCTAAGATTGACTTTTATCTTGCCATACACACCCTAGTTACTAACATTTGTATTTTGAAAGCGTTAAATTGCGGAAAATAAAGTCTTACGCTATTACATTGTTTAGGGGATGGGGGTAAAATTTACAAATGGGGATGAAATAGGAACTTAAATATTACAACCATATCGAATAACAATGAAAGAAATGTGAAAACACTGTAAAAAGAAAATAAAATTGCATTTTGAACTATTATGTATCGACACAAGCTCCTATGCAATGACACATAACTTTCCTTGCCCATGTATTGCTAAATAAACTTAGTATGAGTCGATACATAATGGTATGTGTCGACTCATACACTGCATGTGTCGACTCATATGTGCTTTGTGTCAACTCATACACTCTTTTTCCTTATGTTTTGGGCCTGTATAGCAGTATGTACCGACTCATAAGGCTATGTGTCGACTAATACTGTCATTTTTTACTTCAACATTGTTTTGCTGCATACATGGGTTAGTTCTCAACACATAAATGAAAAGAATGGAAGACAAACAAAAGGTTAGCTTCAAGGGCAAAGTTTACTACATTTTGCCTTCACAAATGAATCACTAAAGATGCTTGAAAAGAAGAAATAAAGTCAAGAAACTTACCTTGAAGCTGGATCTTATACTCTGAGCTTGAGTTGTTATCTTGATTGTTCTTGAACTTGGAGAGAAAACAGAGGTGTTATAGAAGCTTGTTATTGAGTTTGAACAATTTCTAGGTGATGTATGTGAGGTGCTTAGATGTTTGGGCAGAACTTGTAAGATATGTAGAGTTCTAGGATTTGGATTTCAAAGCCCAAGAAATGGAAGCTTTATGGACTTTTATGGCTTTTGTGAATATGAGATTTTGAGGGTTTATCAACAAAACTTCTGGCTTTTCTCTCTATTTTTTCTAACCTCTTTCTCTTGCAACTGGCCTCTCTATTTATAGAGAAGGTTTGAGACTTCAAAAACTCAGACTTCTGAAAATCACATGTTATGCATTTTTCAAATTCATAAAGACAAGTTGCTTCATGATGAAGAAATGAGTGAATTAAGGAACTTAACCATGCTTTACAGGTCTTGTGGATTACTTATGATGTTGAGAGTTTTTTCTGTGATCTTTGGAACATATTTCAAGCTTTGAAAGAAGAGAGTGGTTGGAAAAGTGAAGCTTTATGCAAATGGAAATGTTGCTTTTGCATTTCTAACCATAAATGGTATCAAGACTTGGACAAAGCATAAAATGCTTGTGTAATACACTTAGGGTTTGTGTAATTGCTTGATTATGCATAGATTTGGAGAGAATATAGCCTGAAAAGAGAGATCTTGTATCTTTGGTTGGAATTTTAGTCAAGTGTTCATCACAAATTCTGCTTTGTAATTCAAGAATGAAACCCTAACTTCATTTATTCGATCCTCTTAGCTCAAGAATGATCTCAATGAGTTCTTGGACTTTTTGGAAATATTGGAACCTCCCCTACAACTTTCATGTTTTCCACTTTTGTTAAATAAAGCTAGAACTTGATGAAAATTGGCCAAGAAGTTGGGACAAAAACCTGACTAAAAATTGTTGAAAATTCACTAAGTGCTTTAGTTTCATGAGCAAGACTTCATAGATTAATAACTTGAGATACAAGAATTTCTAGGAGAAGTTATGTAAAGAAATGTGTTAGATCTCATGGATATCTACAATTTTCATGTTGAAAGTTTCTTTTGAATCATCTCGCATCATGGTGAAAAATTGGCTCAAAGTTGTGAAAAAACATGAAGTTTTCAACACTTAGAAAAATTTCTAAGTTTGAAAACTTTGACTTTTTCAAAATGAAATCTTGACTTTTTGATTTCTTGATGAAAAAGTTTCATATTTTGACATGTTTTGGTGAATTTTGATTTCTGACACTTGATTTTGACCAAAAAGTCAAAGTTTAACTTTTTAGTGCACAATTGACTTTTGATCAGTTGACTGAAAATCAATTATCAATCAAATTGATCTTGAGCAATGTTTTGGGTCATGCCATTAGTTAAAAATGATGCAATTTAACTCTTGAGATCATGCCTCAAACCAATTAACCATTTGCTAGGTCAAAAATCAGAAATTGCCCTTTCTCAATCAAAACCCTAATTTTGACCATTTTGCCCTTTTGATGATTTGATCAAATTTCTTGAAGAATTAGGGTCCAAACATGATAAAATGATACATATGAGTTTATAATGTTGATGTGGATAACAAATTATGAAGTTTGACTGTAAATTGGCCATAGTTGACTTTTCCCCCAATACAACAGATTTTTAGGTCAACTGCTCAATTGATTGAGCACAAATGTGATCCAAGACTTGAAACTAGACATGAGTAATATTGGGGGTCCATAATGATCCATGAAAGTCAAATGATGCATTGAAAGTTCAATTATCCTTGTGCTATCTCAAACCCTAATTTGAGTCATCAATGTTTAAGGAGGTGTCTTGAGTTGATCAATCCTAGTGTAGTCTTGGACCAAGAGATCTTTGTGAGAAAATATTTGATAAGTGAGAGGGAAAATTATTGGGTACAACACGTACGTTTTTGGTACATTTGACCATGGAAGACAACCGCAAGCCTCTTCTCATCAATCAGGTTCAATTGGTCAAGTCGAGTCTGAATCCATTCGTCTTTATTCAAACCTATATCCTTCATGATTCTCAATGAAGGTATCTGGACTTCAATAGGTAGGACAAATTTCATACCGTATACCAAAGGGAAAGGAGTTTCCCCTGTTGACGTGCGCACTGTAGTGCGGTAACCGTGAAGAGAAAATGGTAACATCTTATGCCAATTGTGATACGGTGGGAGAACTGACTTGGGTGTTTTGCATTTTATCGCAATTGTTTAGGTTAGCAAGAGTCGCCACCAAATTTTATTTTATCCAAAAGGAAAGGCTGAAAAGAACAGGAAATACCTTTGTGATTGTTTCTTGAGTTCGGGGGGTAGATTATGAAAAGGGAAGGTGTTAGCACCCTTTTCATCCATATTTATCTATGGGCGCTTAGTTGCTTTCTAGATCACTTACTTTGTTTGAAAAAATGTGCTTTGTGTGGTTTTTGAAAGTATTTTGAAAAGGCTCCTTCGTTTAGGCAAACTTTGTAATAATTCTCGTTCGTAAGAACGTATACAAAGTGTTGAGCTTTTGAAAATATTTCATGTTTGGAAAAGGTTTTGAAAGTGTTTTGAAAGTGTTGGTGTTTGTTTTGAAAATAAGTAAGGGTGTTTAATTTCAAAATGAGCAAGCAACTAGGAACAATCTACCTACTCAAAAGTCTTAGTTCATTTTTTCCTTTCCTTTGATATTATTATCTTACCATTGAATTGGTAAGAAGCCTTATCTTGGATGTAAAGAGACGGGTGCGGGTCATCGTATAGCCATGATAGCAATGTTGTGAGATATCTTAGCATTTCTATTTGAGGGACTAAGATCATTTTGAAAGGAAACATTGATAGCGTCATCGAGGGACTATGATCTTGTATTTTTGATTTGTTTTTTGCTAAGATTTCCCACATGCAGAACATGGCAATTTTTGTAAGGCAACAAAGTGGAATTATCCTAAGGGTACAAGTGTGCAGGTGTGTTTGATTTACATGCTTTGTTTATCTTGAATTAGGGTTTGCTATTTGTTGATTTTATGTCTTGCCATACACACCCTAATTACTAACAATATATGAAAGCAATAAAAGTGCGGAAAAGTAAAGTCCTACGCTATTACATCATTAAGGGGATGGCGTGTACACATTTACAAATGGGGATTGCAAGAAATTAAAGTCCTAATTATCTATTACAACCATATTGAAATAATGTACAAGAAATATAAAATGGACTTGTTTTGTTTAAGAAAAGAAATAAGTTTGCTTAAGAAAATATTTTTGATCTTTTGGTTCTAAAAGATATAAAATAAAACATGTGAATATAATTTTTTTTTGGTGTTTTTGATTAATGAAAATAGAATAAATGATAAAAATGATAAGAGGAAAAGGGATCAGAATCGGCGCGTGGCTGAAAGGGACAAAAATAAGAGGCGGAAATTTTGACTCTGATGCGGTCTAAAATTAGAAATAACATGTTAGAAGAAATGGAGAAGATCAAAAGTTCCGGGTCAAAGCTCTGAGGTTGCTGGGAACAAAGAAAGCCTAGAAGTTCTGATTGCTGAAGGAGTTTGGAAGCTCTAGTGCAGCTGTGAACCTAGAAGTTCTAATATCACTGGCAAGTCAGACGTTATGGTTGTTTGAGGGAGTGAAGTGATAATGTTATTGGGTGAGGCTACCTAGAAGTTTTGATCTAGGAATATTGTCTGACAGATAAATGGGTGAAAATGTCAATAACTAAACCTAAAAAGGTGCTTCTGGGGATAGAACCTAGGACCCTTAGCACTAATGTCTTATACACACGCTTTCCACCACTGGGGTGGCTGTACATCCGATATTAGAAAAAAAACATAAACATATAATACAAAGTAAGCTCTGATGATGAATTTCATCTCTTTCTCCATGCTAATCAGAATATCTACAACTTAGCCATTTCTCAACAGAACAAAAAACACAAACATAGTAATTGTGGCAGGTTTCCATCATGGTTACAGAAACATAAAAAAATATCAAGACTGTAAATCAGAAACAAGCATGCATCTGCTAATTCTAATTTCCTTAAGAAGCTCTGAACTGATATTCTCCCTACTTAGGCAGAAATTATGTGAAACATTAGAATATGTACAACATCAGAAACAGGATGTCTACATTGTATTTTGGCCATGCAAGTTTAACAATGTCTAGGTAATATGATGAGAGTCAAAAGAAACTTACGTTGCAGCTGGAAAATGTTCTGACTGTTTGTAATGTTCTGACCAGCTTCCTCACGTGCTCAGCAGGTCGGAACAAACTTTAACTTGGGTTATGAATGGGTGGAAAATTCTAGAATAGCCAAGAAGCAAAGTTCTGACTTTTTGAGGTGGTGAATGATGGGAAACGTGTTAAAGTCTAAAAATAGAAGTTAAGAAAATTTATAAATGTATATCAGAAGTTGCATGGATGGTTTTGTAAAGAAACACTTGAGGGAAATTGGAGTTTGAATGCAAGAATAAAAAACTAGCAAGTTTTGTATTTGTGTTTGCCGTTTCGGATTCTTGGAATTTTTAGCAAGGTTTCAAAGCTTTTTCTTTTCAATTTTCCACCTCCTTACAGTTGCAAATGGATTTCAATTTATAGGCAAGGATTTAATAGTTTGGATAGGTTAAGGGTACAACCGTCATACTAGGGAGTTGACTTGTTCTTGAAGCAAGTTAAACAAGTATGGTGGTTAGCTGCTTTTTTGTCGTGCCTAAGCTGGATTTGTAAGCATGTATTAAGGAAAAGTACCCTTAGAAGCAAAAGCAATGCATGGGCCCAATATACTCTGGTATAAAAGTTTTCTTTTTCAAGGACAACAATGTACTTCTATGCCACACGTGGGGAAATTCTTTGGATAAAAACTCAAAAGTGGTTGTGAGCATTAAATGATGATGAGATTTATCAAACCAGAAATCCCGCAATATGAGATTATGCATCATAGCTTAATTCTGGGTCAGAATTTCAGCATCAGCGCAACTTAGAACAAACATCCAACTTATGACCTTTGAATCTCTTTGCTCTAGCATGTTCTGAGTGAGTTATCAGACTTTCCAGAAAGCTTATAACATGCTTTGTAAGCCCTCTTTGAATTACTCTTGCAAATTCTGACTGAACCTACATGAAAACCGGCCCAGAAATTGTAACCAAATTCTGATTTGAAAATGCTCAGAATTTACTAAATGTTTAAGTTTCAAGGACATGTCTTTGAAGACGTATAACTTGAAATCCCAGCATATCTAGAAGAAGTTTTGTTATACAATGTTTTAGATCTAATTGAGATCTAAAACTCTTGTGTTAGAAGTTCTTCCAGAATCAACTTGCATCATGGTGATAATCTGGCCAGAAGTTCTGAATTTATCATATTTCTTAAACACTTAGAAAAATTTCTAAGTATTTAGAATTTTGACTTTTTCAACATAATATTGACTTTTGATTTCCTTGATGAAATAAACTTCATGCCTTGATGAAATATGATTCTTGAAACTTGATTTTGATCCAAAAGTCAAAGTTTGACTTTTCCGTGTGTAATTGACCATTTTGCCCTTGTGTCAATTCCAAACCCAAGTTTATGTATTAGTGCTGCAAACTGGATGTCATGGGAGATATTGTGTTAATCCTTGAGAAATGAGAGGAAAATTATTGGGGTACAACAGCTGCCCCTGTTCAGTCTTCTTAAACCTGAAAAGTTAGATTGGCGGATCTGTCATTCGTGACTTGAAGGTGGAAGATGATTGAACACTAGAGTGCCCAGAAATTTTCTCTCGAAGATGGATTGGGAATGGGCTTATAGATTCCATTTGGAGGGATAGTGGTAAATACTGGAGGAAGTATCAGCACAAATCTTTGGTCGATTTATACTAAAACTCGATGTTTTACCTGTGGAAAAAAAGGGTTAGTAAAATGCAGATGCATGCATGATGTTCACAAGATGAATGAGATCGTGCTAAATGCATTTTGTATGTACATGCTATGATGTATGAATGTGAGATTTATGTTTGTCTGGGAAAATAAATCCCTGAGTGCTGCTAAGGAATTTTGAATCCCGGATTATTGAGGAATTTTGAATCCCAGATTGTTGTTGGGATTATCTCTTGAATGTTAGCTGTTATCTGGTCGGATCCAGGCTTCACAACTTGTTGAGGATGAGGAAGTCAACTGCTATCTGGTCGGATCCAGGCTTCACGGTAACTTACCGGGGAAGAATGAATTAACTGTTATCTGGTCGGATTCTGGGCTTTGCATGATATTTCTTGGGGAGAGTGAAATTAGGCTGTTATCTGGTGGGATTCCAATCTTCATAACAACTTGCTAAGTATAAGGAAGTTATATGTTATCTGGTCGGATTCCATGCTTTGCAGTAACTTTCTAGAAAGGATGAAGTCAAACTGATATTTGGTCGGGTCCAGGCTTTACAGGAGATTTCTTGGGGAGAGTGAAATTAGGTTGTTATCTAGTGGGATTCCCATCTTCACAACAACTTGTTGGGGATAAGGAAGTTATCTATTATTTGGTTTGATTCCAAGCTTTGTAGTAACTTTCTAGAAAGGATGAAGTCAAACTGATATCTGGTCGGGTCCAGGCTTTACAGGAGATTTCTTGGGGAGAGTGAAATTAGGCTATTATCTGGTGGGATTCTCATCTTCACAACAACTTGCTGGGGATAAGGAAGTTATCTATTATCTTGTCGGATTCTAGGCTTTACAGTAACTTGCTAGAAAGGATGAAGTCAAACTGATATCTGGTCGTGTCCAGGCTTTATAGTAACTTGAAGTGGTAACTACTATCTGGTCGAGTCCAGGCTTCATAATTTTTGAAAAGTTATACTATTATCGATCGGGTCCAAGCTTCATAGTGTCTTGATGAGGATTGTAGCTAGATGTTATCTGGTTGGACTCTAGGCTTCACAATAACTTGCTTGAATAGACGAAGTTGACAAACTAATATCTGGTCGGATCCAGGCTTTACAGATTTTGAGGTGGATGAAGTTAGGCTCTCTGGTCGGGTCTAGGCTGCACAATAAACTTGCTTAAAAAGACAAAGTTGAGCTGATATATGGTCAGATTCAGGCTTTACATTAACTCGCTGGGAAATCAATTGTTATTTGGTCGAATTCCAGGTTTCACAACGAACTTCTGAGGGTAATTACTATCTTGTCGGATCCAGGCTTCACAATAACTTACTTGAAAAGATGAAGTTGAAAGTTGATATCTTGTCGGATCCAGGCTTCACAGTAACTTGTTGGGGTAGAGGCAAACTCTACTAGGGAAAAGAAGTTAAACCTTGGTTTGGTTGAGTCCAGGTTATTCTACATTTTTGGAGAGTTAAACTATTATCTGGTCGGGTCCAGGTTTCATAGTTCTTGAATGTTGACTAATATTTGGTCGGGTCCAGGTTTCATAGTTCTTGAAAGTTGACTAATATCTGCTCGAGTCCTGGCTTCATAGTATCTTGTGGAGATAGTAAAGGTTTTATTGACGATTTTACCGGGGATTAGGGATTGTGGCCCTTTGATTTGTAATAGTCTGAAAGGAAAACTCAAGCTGGAGAGTGTAGACTCAGTCGGGGAAGACATACTCAGCTTGGGAGGATAGACTCAATTGGGGATAACAGACTCATATGGGGAAATTTGTTGATTGTTATATGTTGGGGAAATAAGCCCTGTTGGGGAAATAAACCATGTTGATGAATACTTGATGAACTGCTGACGAGATGAGTTCTTCTTCTTGTAGGATCAACTCAGCTGGGGAAAGAGCTGCCAAGAGATTGAGGCTCTGGCTGGAGATTAACCTGTGCAAAGAGACTTTGTGGGTAACTCTGTTGAGTAATGGTTTATTGTAGCCGTCTTTATGGGGATAATGCTAATGAAATAAATCTGTGGGGATATTCGAATATACATTAAAGAGATATTTGATGCTGCTTAGCAGGTCACATGTGCCAAATAGTTTTAATTATGTTCATATGCATATGTTCGTTCAATTTTAGTCATTGGACAACTTTGCATTCAAAACAAAAACAGAAAGTTTGCACTTCAAAGTATATTTGTATTGATATTTTGCCCATGAATAGGCGTTTTGTACAAAGAGACGGAGATCCTAGTAAGAGGAAATCGTCGAAAGGAAAACAGAGATTGAAAACAAAAACAAATAGCCATGTGGAAATGATCTCATTGCATTCCAACTCTATTATTGCCCCAACGTCTTCGAATTCCCCTTGCCATTGACAGAAGTTGATTGGATTGACCTTGGATCGTTTGAACTCGGACCTTGGTGACAAAGCTGACAATGGTGATTCCACGGGACATAGTCATACACTTTCAATCCATAACTTTTGCTTGGACCGCCCTTTCGGGTTTTCAGCCCACCAGGATACCCATTTTTGCTCAAGTCTCCCTTTCAGGTTTTCAACCTGTCGGGTGTACAATCTTTTGCATATATCCCTAATTTTTTCCAAAACCTTTTGGTTTGCCGGGATGCCCTTATTTTTTCCTAGGTGTGTCAACCTAGCGGGTCCTTTATGCGTAGTATTTTTTAACTATGTTTGCGTTTATAGGATGTGGGAAGTCTTCACCATCCATGGTAGTCAGCATCATGGCACCGCCAGAGAACACTCTCTTGACAACAAATAGCCCTTCGTAGGTGGGAGTCCATTTGCCCCTGGGGTCACCTTATGGCAGAATGATGCGCTTTATCACCAAGTCACCAGCTTGATATACTCGAGGCTTGATCTTTTTGTTGAAAGCCTTGATCATACGTTTTTGGTACGTCTGACCATGACAAATAGAAGCCAGTCGCTTTTCGTCGATCAAGTTTAACTGATCCAATCTTGTCTGAATCCACTCGTCTTCGCCTAGACCTGCTTCATTCATAATCCTTAGTGAGGGAATCTGAAGTTGCACTGGCAAAACAACTTCCATGCCATAGACTAAAGAAAAGGGAGTTGCCCTAGTTAATGTCCTAGTTGAAGTACGGTAGTCATGAAGAGCAAATGGTAACATCTCATGCCAATCCTTGTAGGTCACTACCATCTTCTGCACAATCTTCTTAATGTTATTGTTGACTGCTTCGATTGCGCCGTTCATCTTAGGTCTATAAGGAGAAGAATTGTGACGCTTGATCTTGAACTGAGTGCAAAGCTCAGTAATCATAACATTGTTGAGGTTAGTCCCATTGTCGGTGATGATCCTTTCGGGGATACCATAGCGTAAGATGAGGTTATGTTTGATGAATCTTGATACCACATTCTTCGTGACTGAGGCAAATGAGGCAGCTTCGACCCATTTGGTTAAATAATCAATAGCAACCAGAATGAAGCAATGTCCATTGGAAGCAGTGGGCTTGATCTCTCCAATCATGTCAATGCCCCACATTGCAAATAGCCACAGAGCGGTCATGATGTTCAGAGGGATAGGAGGTACATGGACCTTGTCAACATAGATTTGGCATTTGTTACAAGTTCTTGAATGTTGATGGCAACCAGTCTCCATTGTTGACCAATAGTAGCCAACTCTCAGGATCTTCTTGGCCATCGTATGTCCACTTAAGTGAGTTCCAAAGAGGCCACCGTGCATGTCTTGCATAATTTCCTCTGCCTCCTTCTTGTCCACACATTGGAGTTGGGTAGAATCATGGTTTCACTTGTACAATATTTCGTTACTTAGGAAGAATTTGTTGAAAATCTTCGTAAGAACTTTCTGTCATTGATGGATGCTCCCTCGGGATACTCTTGTGCTTCAAGGTATCTCATCACCTCATGGTACCATGGCTTTTCTGTGTCAGTGTCGAGCTCACATCAATATGCAGGCTCGTCAAATCTTTCAATTGTAATCATAGGGGCTTCGTTGTCCCATCTAACCTTGAACATTGAAGACATGGTTGCGAAGGCGTCATCTAACTGATTTTCTTCCCTAGGGAAGTGCTCAAAGGTGATCTCTTCAAAGTAGGGAATCATGGATAGTATAAGTTCCTTATAAGGGATGAGATTAGGGTTCTTAGTGTCCCAATATCCTTTTACTTGGCTAATCACTAGAGCGGAATCGCCAAACACATTTAAATGCTTGATCCTCAAATCAATGGAAGCTTTCGGATCCAAAACGCATGCTTCATACTCAGCCATGTTGTTCGTGCAATCGAAGCATAATCTAGCAGTGAATGGAGTGTGGAAACCTTCAGGGGAGATGATCACAACACCAATTTCATTACCCAAGGCGTTGGAAGCCCCATCAAAGACCATAGTCCATCGGGATCCTTGTTCAGGTCCGTTATACGATCCAAGTTTCGCGTAGTTGGTCACCAGCATGATGTTCTCATCCGGGAAGTAAAAGTTCATAGACTGATAGTCATCAACAGCTTGGTGGGACAAATGATCTACTAGTGCGCTTCCTTTGATGTATTTTTGCATCATGTACTGAATATCATACTCAGTCAAGACCATTTTCCATCTTTCTATCCTTCTGGAGAGAGCAGGTTTCTCGAAAATGTACATGATTGGGTCCATCTTAGAAATCAACAGAGTGGTATGAGTCAACATATACTATCTTAGCCGGCGAGCAGCCCATGCCAGAGCGCAACAAGTTTTCTCGAGTAGTGAATATCTAGTTTCACAGTCGGTAAACTTTTTGCTTAGGTAATAAATAGCATGCTCTTTTTGGCCAGACTCGTCATGTTGTCCCAAAACACACCCCATAGAATTCTCTAGTAACTTCAAGTACATGATCAAGGGTCTTCCTTTAACTGGAGGCATGATAATAGGAGGTTCTTGAAGATATTATTTGATTTTGTCGAAGGCAGCTTGGCATTCATCATTCCATCTGACTACTTGATCTTTCTTCAAGAGTTTGAAGATTGGCTCACAAGTAGCAGTCAAGTGGGATATGAAGCGGGTGATGTAATTGAGACGACCCAATAATCCCCTAACTTCCTTTTCAAAGTGGGGGACTGGCATTTATTGGATAGCCTTTACCTTGGCAGGATCAACTTCAATGCCTTTTGCCAGAGCCAAGAACATTTGTTGGAATTGAGCATTCTGCGCTTGGAGATCCTTTATTGTCTGTTCAATATCCATCTCACTGAAATAAATAATAGAAAGATAATGACACCTATTGTAAGAAACCTGTTTGTGTTATGATGAATGAAAATGCATATGCCAATGATTTCAAGGAGATTAGAGATTTAAATTTGCTTTAGACAAAAAGGAACACACGTTGCATTAATAAATCCATGTTTGAGTACATCACGCCTCTTTGGGCTTACAATGAAAGAAATAAAATACAAAAATTCCTAAGACAAAAAGTTTGAACGCATCCTCTTTGGTGCAATGTAGGCGTTCAGACTCCGCTCTTCATGAAGCTGCTTGGTGAGTTCCAGAACTTTCTTCTCACTGGCGTAGAATCAGGCTTCAAAACTGTCTCGTTCTTCCTTTAGTTGAACCCAATCCTTTTGCAAGTCTTCGATGGAGGTAGGCATGTTAGGATGAAGGACACTATATGGGACATCTCCTTCAACCACTAGCTGTATGATGACAGGGAGGATGGAGGGGTAAGGCATTGCGAGACTCTGAGCACGAGCTCGTACCCACCAAAGTTAAGGCTCAAGGGGAATGGAATTTTTGTGTCCCAATATCCTACTATCCACCTTGTTTACCATCCTCCAAGCCCGTATAATCTTCTGACGGTAGCCTTGATCGTCGCTTCCGTAGTCGAACACCACACCTTGGATGAGTGCATCATGTGGACCATCTCTTCGCACGTACCCAAACTGTCATAGAGCTAAGCAAGGGTTATAAGTTATACCTCCCCTAATTCCAAGCCGAGGGACATTAGGGAATTCCCCACAACAGTTGATGATAGCAATGTCCTCCAAGGACCGAGAACACCAGTGGATATCTGAATGTCTGAGTGACATCAGCCTATTGGACCATCTCAAACCTTGCTCGTTCTTCATAACAGATCGAGGGAGATGTGAAATAAACCATCTAGCCAATAGAGGAGTACAACACATGAGGGTTCCTCCTCTCTTCATGGTGCGAGAGTGGAGAGAATGCAAGATATCTCCCAACAAAGTAGGCACTGGATTGTGAGATAAAAAGATTTTGACAGCACTCACATCTATAAGTTGGTCAGGATTTGGAAATAGTACCAACCCATAGATGAGAAGAGCCAAAATTTCTTCGAAAGCTCGTAAATCCATATTGTTCCAACAGTCCTGAGATTTTTCCAATAAGAACTTGGCTAAGAACCCTTTGACACTACTTCTTGTTTCTTAATTAGGCGTGACGTCAGATTGTTGCAAGTATAAAGCTCGGGAAACCTCTTCAGGGTTTGGGTCTCTTTCAGTACCATTGAAAGGTAGTTGATCGAGAATAGGAATTCCCAAGAGTTGAGAGAACTCTTCCATAGTTGGTACAAGCTGGTAACCGGGGAAGGTAATGCAATGGTGCAAAGGGTCAAAGAACTGGAAAAGCACCTTCATTATATCTTCATCAAAGCTTGAGGTAACCAAGTTGAGAAGTCGTCCATATCTTTTGGTGAACGAAGAATTCTCAGGGACCCTTGATGCTAACTCTTTGAGCTGAAAAGGTACTCGTACAAGGTTGACTTGGATTGTGTTCCTGTGAGTGGGAGTCATATCCTACAAAGCAGAACAAAGATGAATCTGAAAATACTTTAAATGGTTAGTCTAAAATGCTATGGTATGATGTCATGATGTTATGTACAAGCATATGCACAAGTTAAATCAAACAAGTCCTTAGGTTTAGGCTTGCATGAGGTTTATAAGTAAGTACCCTCTTAAAGTTTAGTTGGTTCAACCTGTCCTAGAAAGTAAATGGATTCTAGGGGATCTTAATAACACCGATCTTTCTTTATCAGGAATTGTTTCAGCTCAAGCGTCTTTATTGGCGACCAAAATATACCGAAAGTCTGATCTCAATGAGCCTAGTATCGAGTATTAATCAACTTCGGACTGCACCAAAGCCAACTACCTTACTACTTCCTAATGGCCAAGTTGTTCAAGTAAAGGTTCTAAAGTCAGTCAGTTAGAGGATCAAAACAAGCCCAAACAAGGAACCATAATGTATAGCAAACAAAACAAAGGAAAGCAAGTAAAGGTGATCTATCCCTAAGGTAACCCCACTTTTAAGTATTCCCCAGCAGAGTCGCCAGTTCTCTAACGCGGTGGGAGAACTAACTTGGGTGTTTTATGTTTGATCGCAATTGTTGCGGATAGCAAGAGTCGCCACCGAATTTTCTTTTATCCAAAAGGAAAGGTTGAAAAGAACAGGAAAGACCTTTCAAGAATTTTTCTTGAGTTCGGGCGGTAGGTTATGAAAAGGGAAGATATTATTACCCTTTTCATCCGTAGTTATCTACGGGCTCTTAGTTGCTTGCTAGATCACTTGCTTTTGTTTGAAAGTGTGTTTGTGATGTGGGTTTTGAAAGTATTTTGAAAAGGAGTGCCTATGTAATGGTTCTCGTTTCTATAAGAACGTGTACAAAGTGTTGTTTGGAGAAGTGTTTGTGGAATGTGTTTTTGAAAGCAATTTTGAAAAGTTGTCTTTGTAATGGTTCTCGTTTCTATAAGAACGCGTACAAAGTGTTTGTCTTTTGAAAATATTTCAAGCTGAAATTGTGGGTGTATAATTTTTTTTATTATGAGCAAGCGAGCAACCAGGAGTAACCTACCTACTCAAAAGGTCTTAAATGTTCTTTTCCTACTTCTTTAGATGTTGTTATCTCAACATTGTTTTGGTAAGAAACCCCATCGTTGGATGTGAAGGGACGGACGTGGGACGTTTTGTATAGTGATAGAAGGAAACCTATGTGACGTTTTAGCAATATTGTTTAGGGACTAAATCGTTTACCAAATGCAACATTGAGGGTCATCGAGGGACTACGATCTTTTATCGAGGGTTTTTGCTAAAACACCCATATTCGTGGGACATGACTATTTTCCGAAAGGCAACAAAGTGAGATTGTCTTAGAGGTGCTAGTGTGTAAGTGTGTTTGATTGCATACATTTTGTATTACATTTAATGTTTATCTACTTATTGATTTTATCTTGTCACACACCCGAATTACTAACAATATACGAAAGCAAATAAAATACGGAAAGTAGATCCTAAGCTATTACATCATTTCAGGGATGGGGGTACATATTTACAAATGGGGATTTGCAATAATTTAAATCCTAATCATCTATTACAACCATATTGAATTATACAATATAAGACAAGGAAAGGACTTGTTTTCAAAATGGTTTTTTGTCTTAATAAATTCAAAGAAAAAAAGAAAAATTAATTAATAAAAAGAAAATATTTTTATGTCTTTTTTATATTAATAAAAAAAGTATTAATGCTGAAAATAACAAGAATAAGAAAGAAAAGGAAAAAATAACAAAAACAGGATCGACACATTGCTGAAAACGAAAATGAAGGGGTCCAGAAGTTCTGATTCTGAGCACGCTGTAGTTCAGAAAGAAACGTTAGTGGGAACCAGAAGTTCTGGATTGTTGCGCACTGAAGTTCTGAAAGAAACGTTAGAGGAAACCAGAAGTTCTGTGTTGTGTTATAACAGTGAGAAAAACCTATAAGTTTTGTGTGTTGTGTTAAAACAGTGATAAAAATCTAGAAGTTCTGTGTGTCGTGTTAAAACATTAAGAAAGCCTAGAAGTTATGTGTGTGTTAAAATAGTGAGAAAGCCTAAAAGTTCTGTGTGCTGTGTTACAACAGTGAGGAAAACTCAGAAGTTCTGTGTTGTGTTAAAACAGTGAGAAAAACCTAGAAGTTCTGGTATACTACAATAGTAAGAAAAACCTAAAAGTTCTTGCGTACGACAGTGGTAAGAAAACCTACAAGTTCTGTGTGTGTTAAAACAACAAGAAAGCCTAGAAGTTTTGTGTGTGTTAAAACAATAATAAAGCCTATAAGTTTCGTGTTGTGCTAAAACAGTGGGAAAGAAAACTCAGAAGTTCTGTGTTACACTTCACCTCCTTCCTTACATTATCTAGAGCATATGCAACTTATTCATTTCTTAACAACAACAAAACAGAAAAATAAAAACACGACAATTTATAAATGTTCTGATCCTAATTTTGAACCTAGTTTTCTTCAAGAAATTCTGGTCCACAGTTTTTCTACTTAGGCAATGATATTGACAGTATCAACACTATGATATTTACATATTTAATGATGTTCTGAATGAAAAGTTCAAAGTCAGAATGACTTACCTTAAATCTGAAGCGTGTGTTTGGGACCTGAGCTACTGCCTTCGAATTTTTTGGGGTCAGCAAGAAACGAAACAGAAAATGTTGTGTTCTTTGATTCAAAAGGGCAGAACAAAGGTATTGTTTTTGAGAATTCCGGGTTTAAGAATGTTTGAATGTTTTCTTTTCTCTCTTTTTTGTATTTAATCACTCTCTCTTTCCAAAATCCAGCCCCTTAAACGTGTGGTGGAATCACTTATTTATAGATGAATTTGTTGTGGTTTTAGGGGGGAAAACTAATGGGATTTTAACCTTTTTGGCATAATGTTCCATTGCTTTTTAAATACAGCTTTAATGTGTTAATTTGGTGTAAACATGGGGTTTGAGAAAGTGCAGGCGTGTACTGGATCAACAACAATTTGGACTGTTGTGGCAGCTAGATGCAGGACTGTGCCATAGCAGTGCAGCAGACTGTTCAAAAAGAGGTTTTAGGGCTTGGTGATGATCGGATCGAAGAGTGGAAATACCAGAGTGAGACTTGAAGGGTGATGTTCTGATCGAAGAATAGAACATAGTCTCCATGTGCTGAAAAAAGAGATTTGAAGAGTCATGTTCTGATCGAAGAACACAACTTCCATATGTTCTGATCGAAGAGTCATGTTCTGAAACATTTTTGCAAATTCTGATTGCACTTGCGTGAAATCTAGCCCAGAAGTTCTGAGATTATCACATTTTCTTAACACTTAGAAAATTTTCTTAAGTGTTTAGAAATTTGATGTTTTTCAAAGTAATTTCTGACTTTTGATTTCTTGAGGAACCAATTTCGTGTATTGATGAAATATGATTGTTGAAACTTGATTTTGCTCAAAAAGTCAAAGTTTGACTTTTCAGTGTGCTTTTGACCATTTTGCCCTTGTGAATGACTTTCTTGGAAAATTGTAATCCAAGACTTGAAGCTTGATAGAAACAAACCTGAGGGTCCAGGATGATCCTTTGAGAAATGAGAGGACAAATTTTGGGATACAACATTGGGCCTTGTAAAAAAAACTCCTGGGGACTTCAAGAGGATGGCTCGAGGCTTGGTTTCAATCGAGAGGGGCTGGAACTTTGAGATATGACTTGCACCAATTTTTTGATTTTTTTGGAGAGTTTTTGGAGAGCTTTTGGAGAGCTTTTGGAGAGATTTCTCATGTAGAATTTAGTGGTCCTTTGGATATGGTTTTCTTATGCTTATATAGAGGTATTAATGAGGCAATGTACATGGCAAGAAATCAAGTAAACAAAGCCTGATAAAACAAAAACCAAACATATTGAGAACTTTCTATTTTTTTTAGTTTGTTCTTGCCATTTTTGAAGATCCTTGTCTCAAACATGTCTCTCACGGTTTTGGAAAGCTTTTATGAGGTCTTGGGCCTTCTAGAAGATCCAAAACAAAATCCAACATGCCTTATACCATTATTTCATATTTTATTTGCATTTAAATGAATAAAAATTCAAATAAAAAGAAATAAAAATTATAAAAAATATGTGAATGGATTTAGAGGTCCTCTAACACCTTATGAACATGTTTGAACATCAAAAGTTAGGCCCACTAGTTCAAAACTTCAAGTTTGCTCACTTTGCATTTCATGCATTTCTTCAAAATTTCCCAACTTGTGCAACACATAACTTGCTCAATTTTTATATTTTGAAGGTGATCATGGACTTTTTGAAAATATCAAGATGTCATATACACTTTCTTTTTTGACCATTTTTTTATTTGGAGATATTATCTTGATGTAAGTTACCTTGACAAAAAGTGTCTTTTGTTGACTTTTGAAAATTATCTATAATGTATTAGATCATATCTTTCAAATGAAGCACTTTTTGGACTTGAGCACAAAACAAAGTTGTTGAGAATTTAATTTCCTTCAATATGGGATTTGTTTGGGGAAATGTTGATGAAGCCTGTGAAAGTTATGTCTGGTCAAAGTTCAATTGACTTCTCCTATGGAAACCCTAATTTGACAAATCTCGAATTTTGATGATCTGAGGACTTTCCTTGGGGAATCATGATCAACCCTTGACCAAATGATGAATATCACTTCAAAATGTTGATTTTAACCAAAAATCTTAAAGTTTGATTGTATGTTGACCATAGTTGACTTTTTGAACAATATAGTTGATTTTCAAGCATTTGAGCCATTGACTGAGCAAACTTGTGATGTAGGGCTTGAAACTTGACATGAGCCTTATTGAGGACATATGAATAAACATGGGAGCCACTTAAGACTTTTCCAGACCAAATTTCCTTGAGAAACTCTAAACCCTAATTGTAGGCTTTTGGTCTAGGAGGTGCATCTTGACTAGTCAACACTTGGGTGCCTTGACCATTTGAAGAGCCTTGAAAGAATGATTTAAAGAAAAATGGGAGGGAAACTTTTGGGGTACAACAGGTGCCCCTGTTAAATCTTCTTAAAACCGAAGAGTTAGATTGGCATGTCCTCCATTCGTGACTTGAAGGTAGAAGATGATTGAACATTTAAGTGCCCAGAAATTTGCACTCGCCTGTACAAGATGGTAACGTTGTTGGCTGATGATATCGGGAATGGGCTTATAGATGCCATTTGGAGAAGATGACTGAGAGTCGTCAGAGATGGGCTTATAGATGCCATCCAAAGTAAATGTTGACTCCAAATTGGAAAAAGTATCAGAATAAATCTATGGTTTATTTTATCTGAGCCAAAAGAGGTCTCTGTATCTGAATTCGTATGAGAAGTATACTAGAATGGGTTTGTGTTTGATTGTATCTAGAAGATGTGTTAGGGAGTGTCAAAATGAAACTATGTCGTGATTGTATCTGGAGATGTAGTGAGTATGAGTATCAGAATGAATTTATATCTTGATCGTATCTGAACTGAAAGATGTATTAAATGAGTATCAGAATGACATCCGTATTTGGAGTGTATCTGAACTATATCTGAAAGATGTACTGAATGAGTATCAGAATGACTTCTGTATTTGGAGTGTATCTGAACTGTATTTGAAAGATGTACTGAATGAATATCAGAATGACATGCATATTTGGAGCGTATTTGAACAGTATCTAAAAGATGTATTAAATGAGTATCAGAATGTCATCTGTATCTGGAGTGTATCTGAAAGATGTACTGAATGAGTATCAGAATGAAATCCGTATTTGGAGTGTATCTGAATCGTATCTGAAAGATATATTGAATGAGTATCAGAATGACATCCGTATTTGGAGCGTATCTGAACTGTATCTGAAAGATGTACTGAATGAGTATCATAATGACATCCGTATTTGGAGCGTATCTGAATTGTATCTGAAAGATGTACTAAATGAGTATCAGAATGACATCCGTATTTGGAGCATATCTAAACTGTATCTGAAAGATGTACTGAATGAGTATCAGAATGACATCCGTATTTGGAGCGTATCTGAACTGTATCTGAAAGATGTCATGAATGAGTATCAGAATGACATCTATATTTGAAGTGTATCTGGACCGTATTTGAAATATGTACTGAATGAGTATCAGAGTGGAATCCGTATTTGGAGCGTATCTGAAAGATGTACTGAATGAGTATCAGAATAACATCCGTATTTGGAGCGTATCTGAACTGTATATGAAACATGTACTGAATGAGTTTCAGAATGACATCCATATTTTGAGCATATCTGAACTGTATCTGAAAGATATACTGAATGAGTATCAGAATGACATCCGTATTTGGAGCGTATCTGAACCATATCTGAACTGTATCTGAAATATGTACTGAATGAGTATCAGAATGGCATCCGTATCTAGAGCGTATCTGAACTGTATCTGAAAGATGCACTGGATGAGTATCAGAATGACATCTGTATTTGGAGCATATCTGAACTGTATATGAAAGATGATCTGGAATGAGTATCAGAATGACATCTGTATCTGGAATATGATAAGACAAAGTTAGTTTTATGCAATGGCATGATGTAGGTATTGTAGTGCATAATAATGCTCAAAATAAATGAGATTGTGCTATATGCGTTTTGTATGCATATGCCGTGTCGTTTGTAAATGATGTATGAATGTGAAATGTTATTAAGGTGCATTTGTAAACTCGAGCATCTTTGTCTGGGGAAAATAAATTCCTAACTGTTGCTAGGGATGAAGATTATGTGTATATTCGATCTTCTAGAAATTGTTTCCACTGGGGATCCCTGCTTTCTTGTTTGAGGAAACTCCACTGGGGAACAATGATTTTTGCTCTTTGCTTGAGGAAACTCTATTGGATCGTGTTAATTCTTTCTTGGGGAGAAGAGTTTAAGAACATTGGATGTTCATTGTTCTACTGGGGAGTTTATATCTCGAATGAGAATAAAAGGGATGGATAACCTTTCGGCTCTCCTGGGGAGGATAAAGTTAACTGACATCTGGTATAGTTTCTAGGTTCTATAGCAACTCTCTGGGGATAATGACGACTTCACTGGAGAGAGGGATTTTCCAGTGATTTGTGGTATAAGCACACTCAAGCTGGGGAGTGTCAGAATAAATCCATGCCTTGATTGTATTTGAAGATGTATTGAATAGGTATCCGAATAATATCCATATCTGGACTGTATCTGAACCATATCTGAAAGATTTACTAAATGAGTATCAGAATGACATCCATATCTAGATCATATCTGAACTGTATCAGGAAGAGAAATCTAGAATGAGTGTCGGAATTAATCTGTGTCTTGATTGTATCTGCACTGTATCTAGAAGATGAAAAACTGTTTGGGGAAATAAACCCTATTGATGGAGAAGTACTCTTGCTGAGGAAACACCCTTGTTAAGGAAATGAACTCTACTGGAGAGCAGGAGTCTGAAGGGGAGTTTTACAACCTTGGAGGAACAAGATCATCTGGGGAAGAGAAACTCCATGAACTGTACTGATTGAAACTTCATAGGTTGGTGATATTGCCAGGAAGAAGATCATACTCCTTTATCCGCCAAATCGATCTTCCAGGGAAATTGCAGGGAATGTATGACTTTGTGAAGATTACTTTATGGAGATAATCTCATGGAATTGGCTCTGTGGGGGTCCGTGGAGACTTGAACATGCCTCAACTTCTAGAGCCCTTGGTGAATGTTGATCAGGGTGATAAGTCTTCTACTGATAGATAAGTGATGAGATGACGAGACATAGTCGTACTCTTTAATCCCTAACTTTTGCCTAGACTGTCCTTTCAGATTTTCAGTCCACCAGGATACCCTTTTTTGCCCAAGCCGCCTTTTCAAGTTTTCGACTTGCCGAGTGTACAGTTTTATTTATATATCCCTAAATTTTTCCCGAACTCTTTTGGTTCGCCGGGATGCCCTTATTTTTTCCTAGGCCAGTCAACCTAGTGGGTATTTTTTCATGCGTAGTATTTTTCGACTATGTCCATGTTTATAGGGTGCGGAGAATTATCACTGTCCATAGTAGTAAGTGTTATAGCACTGCCATAAAAATGTTTGCTCGATTATATGTGATCCTTTGCTAGAATTCATGTTCAATGCCTCAAGTGATTCAGATGGAGACCTGCCCCTGGCTATTCGGCCCTTTTGAGAGATTCCTCGAATCTTGACTCGACTTCCCTCAGATCAGTTAGATACCATGTCATGCCCCTTGATTATGAAAGGCCTGTTACTGGAAATTTCTTTCCAGCTGAGGTGATTCTATCTATTGAGAGGATTTTCGTTCATTGGATTTTCATCGTGCGAATTTCTCTACTGTCGAACGATTAGTCATATACAAACAATGGCTTTTAAAGAATGCAAAGCTTATGTCTGTCTTGAAGTTTTAAAAATTCATTTTTAGTAAACAAACATAATTTTGTAAGAATATGAATTCAACTCAGGATTTATAGTAAACCTTAGAGGAGTTAGGATACCTTTTGTAACAGTATGCTTTCGAACTAACCCACGCTTCAACTAGGACTTTTAAGGGTTATAGCGTGGCCTGGTTCACGGTTTAAGAAACAAAAGATAAAGTCTCAAACTTTATTTGTATCCAACCCGTTCTTCGTGATGTTCTTCAGTCCTATACTCAGTTAATAATGCGTTTAGATCCCAATTGAGTATGAAATCTTTTCCCTGATATTCTGGTGATGGTTTGGATACTGAAAGTTTATTTCAGAAGGCAGTCATCATTTTTTGTAATATTTTTTGTTGAGGATTCATAGCGACCTCTTTTTTTATTTTATTATCCCTACCTTTTTCCTGAACTGTTTCTTTTGTGATTACAGTCAGCGGGATACCCTAGTTTTTTTCTTAAGTCTCCTTCATAGATTTTTACTTAGCAGGCTATTCTTTTGAGAGATAATGAATGTCTGTTTTAATGATTATGTGGAACCATAACCATCTTTTGTTTTGGAAGGATACTTTCGACACTACTCGTCATGTATGATGGAAGCTTGCGATTAAATGCACCATTGAGTTAACTGAGAACTACCCTGCCCCAGGTTATGACTAAAGGTTTCAATTTGTGTGAAAAAGAAAACTCATACTTCTTAGGCTCAAAGGGGTTGACTAGGGATTATCTTTGGAGCTATTTAACTGAACTAGAGAAGGTTTCTACCATAGAGAAATTAGGATAAACCATTGATCGATTTAAACTGAACCAGCAGAGGTCTCGAATAATATTTAACTGGAAAAGAATCAGAATAAATCTTTAGATTGATTTATTTGAACTAGAGAAAGTGTCTACTGGAACAGAATCAGGATAAACCATTGATCAATTTAAACTGAACCAGCAGAGGTCTCGAATAATCTTTAACTAGAAAAGAATCAAAATAAATCTTTGGAGAGATTTATTTGAATCAGAGAAAGTGTCTACCAGAACGGAATCAGGATAAACCATTGATCAATTTAAACTGAACCAGCAGAGGTATCGAATAATCTTTAATTGGAAAAGAATCAATAAATCTTTGGAGCGATTTATTTGAACCAGAGAAAGTGTCTACCGGAACAGAATCAGGATAAACCATTGATCAATTTAAACTGAACCAGCGGAGGTCTTGAATAATCTTAATTGGAAAAGAATCAAAATAAATCTTTGGAGCGATTTATTTGAACCAGAGAAAGTGTCTAGCTGAACAAAATCAGGATAAACCATTCATTAATTTAACTGAACCAACATAGGTCTTGAATAATCTTTAACTGGAAAAGAATTAGAATAAATCTTTGGAGTGATTTATTTGAACCAGAGAAAGTGTATGCTGGAACAGAATCAGGATAAACCATTGATCGATTTAAACTGAAACAGCAAAGGTCTGAAGGAAGTGTTTATCGTGTAATTAGTCACCCTGTCCTGTTTCAGGAAATCATCTATAATCAATTTGTTTACAGATGGTTGTCATGTCTCGTTTCATGTATTAATCAGAAACTTTGTTGAAAATTAGTAATGATATTTGTTTGCTTCCTAACTTTCCTGAAAAAGGTAACGAGTCAGCTATGTGTAGTGTCATGATGAATGAGATGTATCGAGTAATGATGTTCTCAAAATAAATGAGATTGTGATATATGCATTTGTGTTGTCGATGCTATGATGTTTGTAAAATAATGTATGAATGTAATGTATGAACGTATTAGTTGTTCTACTGAGGTGTTGCTGGACTGGGGAAAATGAATCCTTGACTGCTGCTGGGGACGAAGAGCGTAAGTCTTCATATTTTGTTGAAGTTGAAGTGCTAAGAGACGGATCTCTATTGTTTAGAGAAATTAACTATTTTGAAGAAGAGGAACTTCATGAACTTGCTTGGGGATTTTTATGAAGTCCTGTCGGGGAATCCTGAGAAGCTTGGCAACTTTACTGGGGAACTTTTGGAGCAGTAATTGGAAATTTTGCTCTGTCGGGGATATGAGAATACCTGACACCATTAGGCTGCATACTAAGAATATGACAGTGACCTTGTAGCAGGATGCCTCTACCTCTGTACCTGTTGGAGGAAATATCTGCGGGGATTTTGCAGATGGCCTTTAGACATTGTCTTGTTTCTTAAAGCCCTTAGTAATTGTATTTATGTTTTTTTATTGTGCGTATATTTGTAAGCAGTAATCACATTCAAATGCATATGCTCAAAAATAATCACTGGACGTTTTTGCAAACAAAAGAGGAAAATAAAAACAAATAATTTTCCACTTTCAAAGGAATACCTTTGAATTAACTTGAATAAGCATTTTTTTACAAGGAGACGGACCTCCCAATAAGAGAATGTTGTCGTAAGAATAAAACTTTACAAAATAGCATACAAAGAAAATATCAATGTAAAATAATCCCATTGGATTCCCATTTTACTATTGCTTTTATATCTTCGAGCGTCTCATCCCTTTGTAGCTCGTCCGAATATGAATTGACTGATTAGTACCATTTGAGCTTGACAATTGATACTAAAGTCTGGCTGTAAGGTGATCCAAATGGATATAGTTATACGCTTTAAATCCCTAACTTTTGCCTGGACCGCCCTTTCGGGTTTTCAGTCCACCGGGATACCCTTTTTTTCCCAAGCCGCTTTTTTAGGTTTTCGACTTACCAGGTGTACAGATTTTCCATATATATATATATCCCTAACTTTTTCCCGGACCCTTTTTGTTTGTCGGGATGCCCTAATTTTTTCCTAGGCCAGTCGACCTAGCGGGTCTTTGTTCATGCGTAGTATCTTTTAACTATGTCCGCGTTTACAGGGTGCGGAAGGTCGTCACCGTCCATAGTGGTTAAGATCATGGCTCCACCAGAAAATATGTTCTTGATCCTAAATGGTCCTTCATATGTAGGAGTTGATTTTCCCCTGGGATCACTTTGCGGCAGTATGATGCGCTTGATTACTAGGTCACCGGGTTGATATACGTGACGCATGACCTTCTTGTCAAAAGCTTTAATCATACTGTCATACGGTGGGAGAACTGACTTGGTTATTTTTCATTTGATCGCAAATGTTGCAGTTAGCAAGAGTCGCCACCGACTTTTCTTTTATCCAAAAGGAAAGGTGGAAAAGCACAGGAAAAACCTTTGAGATTGTTTCTTGAGTTCGGGGGGTAGACTATGAAAAGGGAAGGTGTTAGCACCCTTTTCATCCATGGTTTTCCATGGGCTCTTAGTTACTTGCTAGATCACTTGCTTTTGTTTGAAAATGTGCTTTGTGTGGTTTTTGAAAGTATTTTGTGAAGAGGCCATTTTTAGGCAAACTTTGTAATGATTCTTGTTCATAAGAATGTATACAAAGGTGTTGATTTTTTGAAAATGTTTTCAAGTTTGAAAGGTGTTTTGAAAGTGTTGGTGTTTTTAAAATAGCAAGGATGTTTTGGTTTTGAAAGTGAGCAAGCAACTAGGAACAATCTACCTACTCAAAAGTCTTTGTTCATTTCTTCCTTTCCTTTGATATTGCTATCTTACCATTGATTTGGTAAGAAGCCTTATCTTTGGATGTAACGGGACGGGCGTGGGTCATTGTATAGTCATAGAAGGCAACATTGTAGGATACCTTAGTAATTTTTTGTAAGGGACTAAGATCATTTACAAAGGCAACATTGAAGGGTCATCAAGGGACTACGATCTTGTATTCGAGGGTCATTGCTAAAGTATCCCATGCTCGAGGGACATGACTATTTTTATGCGAGGCGACAAGTGTGGGTTACCCTAGAGGTGCAAGTGTGCAAAGTGTTTTATTTTTCATGCATTTTGTCTTGAATTAGGGTTGTCTAAGATTGACTTTTATCTTGCCTACACACCCTAGTTACTAACATTTGTATTTTGAAAGCGTTAAATTGCGGAAAATAAAGTCTTACGCTATTACATTGTTTAGGGGATGGGGGTAAAATTTACAAATGGGGATGAAATAGGAACTTAAATATTACAACCATATCGAATAACAATGAAAGAAATGTGAAAACACTGTAAAAAGAAAATAAAATTGCATTTTGAACTATTATGTATCGACACAAGCTCCTATGCAATGACACATAACTTTCCTTGCCCATGTATTGCTAAATAAACTTAGTATGAGTCGATACATAATGGTATGTGTCGACTCATACACTGCATGTGTCGACTCATATGTGCTTTGTGTCAACTCATACACTCTTTTTCCTTATGTTTTGGGCCTGTATAGCAGTATGTACCGACTCATAAGGCTATGTGTCGACTAATACTGTCATTTTTTACTTCAACATTGTTTTGCTGCATACATGGGTTAGTTCTCAACACATAAATGAAAAGAATGGAAGACAAACAAAAGGTTAGCTTCAAGGGCAAAGTTTACTACATTTTGCCTTCACAAATGAATCACTAAAGATGCTTGAAAAGAAGAAATAAAGTCAAGAAACTTACCTTGAAGCTGGATCTTATACTCTGAGCTTGAGTTGTTATCTTGATTGTTCTTGAACTTGGAGAGAAAACAGAGGTGTTATAGAAGCTTGTTCTTGAGTTTGAACAATTTCTAGGTGATGTATGTGAGGTGCTTAGATGTTTGGGCAGAACTTGTAAGATATGTAGAGTTCTAGGATTTGGATTTCAAAGCCCAAGAAATGGAAGCTTTATGGACTTTTATGGCTTTTGTGAATATGAGATTTTGAGGGTTTATCAACAAAACTTCTGGCTTTTCTCTCTATTTTTTCTAACCTCTTTCTCTTGCAACTGGCCTCTCTATTTATAGAGAAGGTTTGAGACTTCAAAAACTCAGACTTCTGAAAATCACATGTTATGCATTTTTCAAATTCATAAAGACAAGTTGCTTCATGATGAAGAAATGAGTGAATTAAGGAACTTAACCATGCTTTACAGGTCTTGTGGATTACTTATGATGTTGAGAGTTTTTTCTGTGATCTTTGGAACATATTTCAAGCTTTGAAAGAAGAGAGTGGTTGGAAAAGTGAAGCTTTATGCAAATGGAAATGTTGCTTTTGCATTTCTAACCATAAATGGTATCAAGACTTGGACAAAGCATAAAATGCTTGTGTAATACACTTAGGGTTTGTGTAATTGCTTGATTATGCATAGATTTGGAGAGAATATAGCCTGAAAAGAGAGATCTTGTATCTTTGGTTGGAATTTTAGTCAAGTGTTCATCACAAATTCTGCTTTGTAATTCAAGAATGAAACCCTAACTTCATTTATTCGATCCTCTTAGCTCAAGAATGATCTCAATGAGTTCTTGGACTTTTTGGAAATATTGGAACCTCCCCTACAACTTTCATGTTTTCCACTTTTGTTAAATAAAGCTAGAACTTGATGAAAATTGGCCAAGAAGTTGGGACAAAAACCTGACTAAAAATTGTTGAAAATTCACTAAGTGCTTTAGTTTCATGAGCAAGACTTCATAGATTAATAACTTGAGATACAAGAATTTCTAGGAGAAGTTATGTAAAGAAATGTGTTAGATCTCATGGATATCTACAATTTTCATGTTGAAAGTTTCTTTTGAATCATCTCGCATCATGGTGAAAAATTGGCTCAAAGTTGTGAAAAAACATGAAGTTTTCAACACTTAGAAAAATTTCTAAGTTTGAAAACTTTGACTTTTTCAAAATGAAATCTTGACTTTTTGATTTCTTGATGAAAAAGTTTCATATTTTGACATGTTTTGGTGAATTTTGATTTCTGACACTTGATTTTGACCAAAAAGTCAAAGTTTAACTTTTCAGTGCACAATTGACTTTTGATCAGTTGACTGAAAATCAATTATCAATCAAATTGATCTTGAGCAATGTTTTGGGTCATGCCATTAGTTAAAAATGATGCAATTTAACTCTTGAGATCATGCCTCAAACCAATTAACCATTTGCTAGGTCAAAAATCAGAAATTGCCCTTTCTCAATCAAAACCCTAATTTTGACCATTTTGCCCTTTTGATGATTTGATCAAATTTCTTGAAGAATTAGGGTCCAAACATGATAAAATGATACATATGAGTTTATAATGTTGATGTGGATAACAAATTATGAAGTTTGACTGTAAATTGGCCATAGTTGACTTTTCCCCCAATACAACAGATTTTTAGGTCAACTGCTCAATTGATTGAGCACAAATGTGATCCAAGACTTGAAACTAGACATGAGTAATATTGGGGGTCCATAATGATCCATGAAAGTCAAATGATGCATTGAAAGTTCAATTATCCTTGTGCTATCTCAAACCCTAATTTGAGTCATCAATGTTTAAGGAGGTGTCTTGAGTTGATCAATCCTAGTGTAGTCTTGGACCAAGAGATCTTTGTGAGAAAATATTTGATAAGTGAGAGGGAAAATTATTGGGTACAACACGTACGTTTTTGGTACATTTGACCATGGAAGACAGCCGCAAGCCTCTTCTCATCAATCAGGTTCAATTGGTCAAGTCGAGTCTGAATCCATTCGTCTTTATTCAAACCTATATCCTTCATGATTCTCAATGAAGGTATCTGGACTTCAATAGGTAGGACAAATTTCATACCGTATACCAAAGGGAAAGGAGTTTCCCCTGTTGACGTGCGCACTGTAGTGCGGTAACCGTGAAGAGAAAATGGTAACATCTTATGCCAATTGTGATACGGTGGGAGAACTGACTTGGGTGTTTTGCATTTTATCGCAATTGTTTAGGTTAGCAAGAGTCGCCACCAAATTTTATTTTATCCAAAAGGAAAGGCTGAAAAGAACAGGAAATACCTTTGTGATTGTTTCTTGAGTTCGGGGGGTAGATTATGAAAAGGGAAGGTGTTAGCACCCTTTTCATCCATATTTATCTATGGGCGCTTAGTTGCTTTCTAGATCACTTACTTTGTTTGAAAAAATGTGCTTTGTGTGGTTTTTGAAAGTATTTTGAAAAGGCTCCTTCGTTTAGGCAAACTTTGTAATAATTCTCGTTCGTAAGAACGTATACAAAGTGTTGAGCTTTTGAAAATATTTCATGTTTGGAAAAGGTTTTGAAAGTGTTTTGAAAGTGTTGGTGTTTGTTTTGAAAATAAGTAAGGGTGTTTAATTTCAAAATGAGCAAGCAACTAGGAACAATCTACCTACTCAAAAGTCTTAGTTCATTTTTTCCTTTCCTTTGATATTATTATCTTACCATTGAATTGGTAAGAAGCCTTATCTTGGATGTAAAGAGACGGGTGCGGGTCATCGTATAGCCATGATAGCAATGTTGTGAGATATCTTAGCATTTCTATTTGAGGGACTAAGATCATTTTGAAAGGAAACATTGATAGCGTCATCGAGGGACTATGATCTTGTATTTTTGATTTGTTTTTTGCTAAGATTTCCCACATGCAGAACATGGCAATTTTTGTAAGGCAACAAAGTGGAATTATCCTAAGGGTACAAGTGTGCAGGTGTGTTTGATTTACATGCTTTGTTTATCTTGAATTAGGGTTTGCTATTTGTTGATTTTATGTCTTGCCATACACACCCTAATTACTAACAATATATGAAAGCAATAAAAGTGCGGAAAAGTAAAGTCCTACGCTATTACATCATTAAGGGGATGGCGTGTACACATTTACAAATGGGGATTGCAAGAAATTAAAGTCCTAATTATCTATTACAACCATATTGAAATAATGTACAAGAAATATAAAATGGACTTGTTTTGTTTAAGAAAAGAAATAAGTTTGCTTAAGAAAATATTTTTGATCTTTTGGTTCTAAAAGATATAAAATAAAACATGTGAATATAATTTTTTTTTGGTGTTTTTGATTAATGAAAATAGAATAAATGATAAAAATGATAAGAGGAAAAGGGATCAGAATCGGCGCGTGGCTGAAAGGGACAAAAATAAGAGGCGGAAATTTTGACTCTGATGCGGTCTAAAATTAGAAATAACATGTTAGAAGAAATGGAGAAGATCAAAAGTTCCGGGTCAAAGCTCTGAGGTTGCTGGGAACAAAGAAAGCCTAGAAGTTCTGATTGCTGAAGGAGTTTGGAAGCTCTAGTGCAGCTGTGAACCTAGAAGTTCTAATATCACTGGCAAGTCAGACGTTATGGTTGTTTGAGGGAGTGAAGTGATAATGTTATTGGGTGAGGCTACCTAGAAGTTTTGATCTAGGAATATTGTCTGACAGATAAATGGGTGAAAATGTCAATAACTAAACCTAAAAAGGTGCTTCTGGGGATAGAACCTAGGACCCTTAGCACTAATGTCTTATACACACGCTTTCCACCACTGGGGTGGCTGTACATCCGATATTAGAAAAAAAACATAAACATATAATACAAAGTAAGCTCTGATGATGAATTTCATCTCTTTCTCCATGCTAATCAGAATATCTACAACTTAGCCATTTCTCAACAGAACAAAAAACACAAACATAGTAATTGTGGCAGGTTTCCATCATGGTTACAGAAACATAAAAAAATATCAAGACTGTAAATCAGAAACAAGCATGCATATGCTAATTCTAATTTCCTTAAGAAGCTCTGAACTGATATTCTCCCTACTTAGGCAGAAATTATGTGAAACATTAGAATATGTACAACATCAGAAACAGGATGTCTACATTGTATTTTGGCCATGCAAGTTTAACAATGTCTAGGTAATATGATGAGAGTCAAAAGAAACTTACGTTGCAGCTGGAAAATGTTCTGACTGTTTGTAATGTTCTGACCAGCTTCCTCACGTGCTCAGCAGGTCGGAACAAACTTTAACTTGGGTTATGAATGGGTGGAAAATTCTAGAATAGCCAAGAAGCAAAGTTCTGACTTTTTGAGGTGGTGAATGATGGGAAACGTGTTAAAGTCTAAAAATAGAAGTTAAGAAAATTTATAAATGTATATCAGAAGTTGCATGGATGGTTTTGTAAAGAAACACTTGAGGGAAATTGGAGTTTGAATGCAAGAATAAAAAACTAGCAAGTTTTGTATTTGTGTTTGCCGTTTCGGATTCTTGGAATTTTTAGCAAGGTTTCAAAGCTTTTTCTTTTCAATTTTCCACCTCCTTACAGTTGCAAATGGATTTCAATTTATAGGCAAGGATTTAATAGTTTGGATAGGTTAAGGGTACAACCGTCATACTAGGGAGTTGACTTGTTCTTGAAGCAAGTTAAACAAGTATGGTGGTTAGCTGCTTTTTTGTCGTGCCTAAGCTGGATTTGTAAGCATGTATTAAGGAAAAGTACCCTTAGAAGCAAAAGCAATGCATGGGCCCAGTATACTCTGGTATAAAAGTTTTCTTTTTCAAGGACAACAATGTACTTCTATGCCACACGTGGGGAAATTCTTTGGATAAAAACTCAAAAGTGGTTGTGAGCATTAAATGATGATGAGATTTATCAAACCAGAAATCCCGCAATATGAGATTATGCATCATAGCTTAATTCTGGGTCAGAATTTCAGCATCAGCGCAACTTAGAACAAACATCCAACTTATGACCTTTGAATCTCTTTGCTCTAGCATGTTCTGAGTGAGTTCTCAGACTTTCCAGAAAGCTTATAACATGCTTTGTAAGCCCTCTTTGAATTACTCTTGCAAATTCTGACTGAACCTACATGAAAACCGGCCCAGAAATTGTAACCAAATTCTGATTTGAAAATGCTCAGAATTTACTAAATGTTTAAGTTTCAAGGACATGTCTTTGAAGACGTATAACTTGAAATCCCAGCATATCTAGAAGAAGTTTTGTTATACAATGTTTTAGATCTAATTGAGATCTAAAACTCTTGTGTTAGAAGTTCTTCCAGAATCAACTTGCATCATGGTGATAATCTGGCCAGAAGTTCTGAATTTATCATATTTCTTAAACACTTAGAAAAATTTCTAAGTATTTAGAATTTTGACTTTTTCAACATAATATTGACTTTTGATTTCCTTGATGAAATAAACTTCATGCCTTGATGAAATATGATTCTTGAAACTTGATTTTGATCCAAAAGTCAAAGTTTGACTTTTCCGTGTGTAATTGACCATTTTGCCCTTGTGTCAATTCCAAACCCAAGTTTATGTATTAGTGCTGCAAACTGGATGTCATGGGAGATATTGTGTTAATCCTTGAGAAATGAGAGGAAAATTATTGGGGTACAACAGCTGCCCCTGTTCAGTCTTCTTAAACCTGAAAAGTTAGATTGGCGGATCTGTCATTCGTGACTTGAAGGTGGAAGATGATTGAACACTAGAGTGCCCAGAAATTTTCTCTCGAAGATGGATTGGGAATGGGCTTATAGATTCCATTTGGAGGGATAGTGGTAAATACTGGAGGAAGTATCAGCACAAATCTTTGGTCGATTTATACTAAAACTCGATGTTTTACCTGTGGAAAAAAAGGGTTAGTAAAATGCAGATGCATGCATGATGTTCACAAGATGAATGAGATCGTGCTAAATGCATTTTGTATGTACATGCTATGATGTATGAATGTGAGATTTATGTTTGTCTGGGAAAATAAATCCCTGAGTGCTGCTAAGGAATTTTGAATCCCGGATTATTGAGGAATTTTGAATCCCAGATTGTTGTTGGGATTATCTCTTGAATGTTAGCTGTTATCTGGTCGGATCCAGGCTTCACAACTTGTTGAGGATGAGGAAGTCAACTGCTATCTGGTCGGATCCAGGCTTCACGGTAACTTACCGGGGAAGAATGAATTAACTGTTATCTGGTCGGATTCTGGGCTTTGCATGATATTTCTTGGGGAGAGTGAAATTAGGCTGTTATCTGGTGGGATTCCAATCTTCATAACAACTTGCTAAGTATAAGGAAGTTATATGTTATCTGGTCGGAT
Organism: Vicia faba; assembly: GCA_948472305.1. Taxonomy (NCBI): domain Eukaryota; kingdom Viridiplantae; phylum Streptophyta; class Magnoliopsida; order Fabales; family Fabaceae; genus Vicia; species Vicia faba. The sequence continues at coordinate 814,658,146 of OX451741.1, read as the reverse complement.
TCCATGCTTTGCAGTAACTTTCTAGAAAGGATGAAGTCAAACTGATATTTGGTCGGGTCCAGGCTTTACAGGAGATTTCTTGGGGAGAGTGAAATTAGGTTGTTATCTAGTGGGATTCCCATCTTCACAACAACTTGTTGGGGATAAGGAAGTTATCTATTATTTGGTTTGATTCCAAGCTTTGTAGTAACTTTCTAGAAAGGATGAAGTCAAACTGATATCTGGTCGGGTCCAGGCTTTACAGGAGATTTCTTGGGGAGAGTGAAATTAGGCTATTATCTGGTGGGATTCTCATCTTCACAACAACTTGCTGGGGATAAGGAAGTTATCTATTATCTGGTCGGATTCTAGGCTTTACAGTAACTTGCTAGAAAGGATGAAGTCAAACTGATATCTGGTCGTGTCCAGGCTTTATAGTAACTTGAAGTGGTAACTACTATCTGGTCGAGTCCAGGCTTCATAATTTTTGAAAAGTTATACTATTATCGATCGGGTCCAAGCTTCATAGTGTCTTGATGAGGATTGTAGCTAGATGTTATCTGGTTGGACTCTAGGCTTCACAATAACTTGCTTGAATAGACGAAGTTGACAAACTAATATCTGGTCGGATCCAGGCTTTACAGATTTTGAGGTGGATGAAGTTAGGCTCTCTGGTCGGGTCTAGGCTGCACAATAAACTTGCTTAAAAAGACAAAGTTGAGCTGATATATGGTCAGATTCAGGCTTTACATTAACTCGCTGGGAAATCAATTGTTATTTGGTCGAATTCCAGGTTTCACAACGAACTTCTGAGGGTAATTACTATCTTGTCGGATCCAGGCTTCACAATAACTTACTTGAAAAGATGAAGTTGAAAGTTGATATCTTGTCGGATCCAGGCTTCACAGTAACTTGTTGGGGTAGAGGCAAACTCTACTAGGGAAAAGAAGTTAAACCTTGGTTTGGTTGAGTCCAGGTTATTCTACATTTTTGGAGAGTTAAACTATTATCTGGTCGGGTCCAGGTTTCATAGTTCTTGAATGTTGACTAATATTTGGTCGGGTCCAGGTTTCATAGTTCTTGAAAGTTGACTAATATCTGCTCGAGTCCTGGCTTCATAGTATCTTGTGGAGATAGTAAAGGTTTTATTGACGATTTTACCGGGGATTAGGGATTGTGGCCCTTTGATTTGTAATAGTCTGAAAGGAAAACTCAAGCTGGAGAGTGTAGACTCAGTCGGGGAAGACATACTCAGCTTGGGAGGATAGACTCAATTGGGGATAACAGACTCATCTGGGGAAATTTGTTGATTGTTATATGTTGGGGAAATAAGCCCTGTTGGGGAAATAAACCATGTTGATGAATACTTGATGAACTGCTGACGAGATGAGTTCTTCTTCTTGTAGGATCAACTCAGCTGGGGAAAGAGCTGCCAAGAGATTGAGGCTCTGGCTGGAGATTAACCTGTGCAAAGAGACTTTGTGGGTAACTCTGTTGAGTAATGGTTTATTGTAGCCGTCTTTATGGGGATAATGCTAATGAAATAAATCTGTGGGGATATTCGAATATACATTAAAGAGATATTTGATGCTGCTTAGCAGGTCACATGTGCCAAATAGTTTTAATTATGTTCATATGCATATGTTCGTTCAATTTTAGTCATTGGACAACTTTGCATTCAAAACAAAAACAGAAAGTTTGCACTTCAAAGTATATTTGTATTGATATTTTGCCCATGAATAGGCGTTTTGTACAAAGAGACGGAGATCCTAGTAAGAGGAAATCGTCGAAAGGAAAACAGAGATTGAAAACAAAAACAAATAGCCATGTGGAAATGATCTCATTGCATTCCAACTCTATTATTGCCCCAACGTCTTCGAATTCCCCTTGCCATTGACAGAAGTTGATTGGATTGACCTTGGATCGTTTGAACTCGGACCTTGGTGACAAAGCTGACAATGGTGATTCCACGGGACATAGTCATACACTTTCAATCCATAACTTTTGCTTGGACCGCCCTTTCGGGTTTTCAGCCCACCAGGATACCCATTTTTGCTCAAGTCTCCCTTTCAGGTTTTCAACCTGTCGGGTGTACAATCTTTTGCATATATCCCTAATTTTTTCCAAAACCTTTTGGTTTGCCGGGATGCCCTTATTTTTTCCTAGGTGTGTCAACCTAGCGGGTCCTTTATGCGTAGTATTTTTTAACTATGTTTGCGTTTATAGGATGTGGGAAGTCTTCACCATCCATGGTAGTCAGCATCATGGCACCGCCAGAGAACACTCTCTTGACAACAAATAGCCCTTCGTAGGTGGGAGTCCATTTGCCCCTGGGGTCACCTTATGGCAGAATGATGCGCTTTATCACCAAGTCACCAGCTTGATATACTCGAGGCTTGATCTTTTTGTTGAAAGCCTTGATCATACGTTTTTGGTACGTCTGACCATGACAAATAGAAGCCAGTCGCTTTTCGTCGATCAAGTTTAACTGATCCAATCTTGTCTGAATCCACTCGTCTTCGCCTAGACCTGCTTCATTCATAATCCTTAGTGAGGGAATCTGAAGTTGCACTGGCAAAACAACTTCCATGCCATAGACTAAAGAAAAGGGAGTTGCCCTAGTTAATGTCCTAGTTGAAGTACGGTAGTCATGAAGAGCAAATGGTAACATCTCATGCCAATCCTTGTAGGTCACTACCATCTTCTGCACAATCTTCTTAATGTTATTGTTGACTGCTTCGATTGCGCCGTTCATCTTAGGTCTATAAGGAGAAGAATTGTGACGCTTGATCTTGAACTGAGTGCAAAGCTCAGTAATCATAACATTGTTGAGGTTAGTCCCATTGTCGGTGATGATCCTTTCGGGGATACCATAGCGTAAGATGAGGTTATGTTTGATGAATCTTGATACCACATTCTTCGTGACTGAGGCAAATGAGGCAGCTTCGACCCATTTGGTTAAATAATCAATAGCAACCAGAATGAAGCAATGTCCATTGGAAGCAGTGGGCTTGATCTCTCCAATCATGTCAATGCCCCACATTGCAAATAGCCACAGAGCGGTCATGATGTTCAGAGGGATAGGAGGTACATGGACCTTGTCAACATAGATTTGGCATTTGTTACAAGTTCTTGAATGTTGATGGCAACCAGTCTCCATTGTTGACCAATAGTAGCCAACTCTCAGGATCTTCTTGGCCATCGTATGTCCACTTAAGTGAGTTCCAAAGAGGCCACCGTGCATGTCTTGCATAATTTCCTCTGCCTCCTTCTTGTCCACACATTGGAGTTGGGTAGAATCATGGTTTCACTTGTACAATATTTCGTTACTTAGGAAGAATTTGTTGAAAATCTTCGTAAGAACTTTCTGTCATTGATGGATGCTCCCTCGGGATACTCTTGTGCTTCAAGGTATCTCATCACCTCATGGTACCATGGCTTTTCTGTGTCAGTGTCGAGCTCACATCAATATGCAGGCTCGTCAAATCTTTCAATTGTAATCATAGGGGCTTCGTTGTCCCATCTAACCTTGAACATTGAAGACATGGTTGCGAAGGCGTCATCTAACTGATTTTCTTCCCTAGGGAAGTGCTCAAAGGTGATCTCTTCAAAGTAGGGAATCATGGATAGTATAAGTTCCTTATAAGGGATGAGATTAGGGTTCTTAGTGTCCCAATATCCTTTTACTTGGCTAATCACTAGAGCGGAATCGCCAAACACATTTAAATGCTTGATCCTCAAATCAATGGAAGCTTTCGGATCCAAAACGCATGCTTCATACTCAGCCATGTTGTTCGTGCAATCGAAGCATAATCTAGCAGTGAATGGAGTGTGGAAACCTTCAGGGGAGATGATCACAACACCAATTTCATTACCCAAGGCGTTGGAAGCCCCATCAAAGACCATAGTCCATCGGGATCCTTGTTCAGGTCCGTTATACGATCCAAGTTTCGCGTAGTTGGTCACCAGCATGATGTTCTCATTCGGGAAGTAAAAGTTCATAGACTGATAGTCATCAACAGCTTGGTGGGACAAATGATCTACTAGTGCGCTTCCTTTGATGTATTTTTGCATCATGTACTGAATATCATACTCAGTCAAGACCATTTTCCATCTTTCTATCCTTCTGGAGAGAGCAGGTTTCTCGAAAATGTACATGATTGGGTCCATCTTAGAAATCAACAGAGTGGTATGAGTCAACATATACTATCTTAGCCGGCGAGCAGCCCATGCCAGAGCGCAACAAGTTTTCTCGAGTAGTGAATATCTAGTTTCACAGTCGGTAAACTTTTTGCTTAGGTAATAAATAGCATGCTCTTTTTGGCCAGACTCGTCATGTTGTCCCAAAACACACCCCATAGAATTCTCTAGTAACTTCAAGTACATGATCAAGGGTCTTCCTTTAACTGGAGGCATGATAATAGGAGGTTCTTGAAGATATTATTTGATTTTGTCGAAGGCAGCTTGGCATTCATCATTCCATCTGACTACTTGATCTTTCTTCAAGAGTTTGAAGATTGGCTCACAAGTAGCAGTCAAGTGGGATATGAAGCGGGTGATGTAATTGAGACGACCCAATAATCCCCTAACTTCCTTTTCAAAGTGGGGGACTGGCATTTATTGGATAGCCTTTACCTTGGCAGGATCAACTTCAATGCCTTTATTGCTGACAACAAAACCTAGAAGCTTTCCATATCGTACACCAAATGTGCACTTGTTAGGGTTTAACCTCAACTTGTACTTTTTCAACATTTTGAATAGCTTGTACAGTTGATCGAGATGTTCCTCTTCAGTTTTGATCTGGAAATCATATCATCCACATATAGTTCTATTTCATGATGGATCATATCATGAAACAAAGCTACCATAGCCCTTTGATATGTTTCCCCTGCATTCTTTAGTCTGAACGGCATGACCTTGTAACAAAAGATGCCCCATTACCTAACGAAAGTGGTCTTCTCCATGTCTTCGGGAGCCATCCTAATCTGATTATAGACAGAGAATCCATCCATGAAAGAGAAGGCTATATGCTGAGCAGTATTATCGACCAAGACGTCAATGTATGGTAGAGGGAAATCATCCTTGGGGCTTGCCCTATTCAGATCCCTATAGTCTACGCACATGCGAACTTTTCTGTCTTTATTTGGCACTGGAACCACATTTGCAACCCATTGGGGATAAGATGTCAAAGCTAGGAACCCTGTATCAAATTGTTTCATCACTTCAGGTTTTATCTTTTCAGACATGTCAGGCCTCATGCGATGAACTTTTTGTTTGACAGGAGGACAATCTTCTTTTGTCGGAAGACGATGAACTACGATGTCGGTATCCAACCCGAGCATATCTTTATACGACCAAGCAAACACTTCCACATAATCATGCAACATCTGAACCAACCTGTTCTTGACACTGCTTTCCAAGTTAGCGCCAATCTTAATTTCTTTCTTTTCTATCTCAGTACCCAAATTGATGACTTCAACTGACTCTTCGTGCGGTTGAATAGCTTTTTCCTCTTGTAATAGAAGTCTGGCTAGTTCTCCCGGTATTTCACAATCTTCCTCGCCTTTGTCTTTGGCTTGGTTAATTGGACATTCGGAGTCATAGTCGGCAATAGTAGAGTCATCGGCATTGAGATCCAGAGTGGATGAGGACCTGCAAGAGTGTGTGTGCATGTGCATGTAAGACACATGGCTATTTTGAAAAATGTATTTGAAATAAAAGAAAGACAATGAACACAAAGATTTGAATGCAAAAGAGCCCAATGATTTTTATTGAATGATCATATGATTAGATGAACATAAATAAAACCCTTGACAAATGGACCATAGTGCCCCGGGTGAGGCACTTGACTTAAAAGTCATTGTTAAATATTACAGATAAAATGTTCTTGAATTAAAAGAAAGAAATAAACAAATTATTACTCCTCAACAAAGGAGATGGGTATGAAGTCCTTTTCATGCCAATTCTTAAGCTCCGTTGTAGTAGGATACACCCAATCTTCAAATGCAGCTTCTTCATCAGAATCACCTACATTGTTCACTTTGTTGACATCTTTTCCATGCTTCGGCATAGACGCGGTGATTACATTTGGAGTTGGAGGAGGATAAAATTTAATAGTCTTGTTATCGATCAAGTCCCGAATTTTATTCTTCAAGGCCCAGCATTGGTCAGTCTCATGCCCGGGGCTACTTGAGTGGTAAGCACATTTAGCATTCGGATTATACTTTTGTGAAGAGGTATCTAGATTGGTAGAAGGATCGTGCAATGTCACCAAATTAGCCTTTAGCATGTGTTGTAAGGCTTGAGATAGTGACATGCCTAACCTCGTGAACTGTCTTCTCGGAGTTTCAAAATGTTGATGAGTAGCAGATGATCTTGGAGCAGGAGTTGGATTGGAGATTCGGACAACATTAACAGATGGATGATCATTCTTCTTGGTACGAGCCCTTGCCCCATACACAACACTGATTTCCTTCTTTGCAGCAAAAGGTTTCTTTACAGGATTGGAAGTGGAGGAAAATGCCACAGAGATCTTCCCACTTTTGATTTCGCTTTCAACTCTTTCACTGGTTAAGATTAGCTCGGTGAAACCAGAAGAAGAACAGCCAACCAATAGATTAAAGAATGGACGAGATAAAGTTCCCATAAACATATCAATTTGCTCCCTATCATTAAAATGTGGTTGAACCCTACTGGCAAGGTCTCTCCACTTTTGTGCGTATTCTTTGAATCCTTCATTCTTACCAATTCTCATATCTTTCAACTGAACCTTTTTCGGTGCCAAGTCGGTATTATACTAGTACTGATGGTAGAAAGCGGTAGCTATGTCTTCCCAAGTATTGATGTGGGAACCATCCAAATGGTAGAACCACTCTGGTTGCGTTCCGGTAAAGCTTTCTTGGAAAAAGGGAACCCAGAGTTTCTTATCAGCAGTGTGCGGCTGTATCTTGCACACATAAGATTTCAGGTGAAGTTTTGGACAAGAAACTCCATCCCACTTTGCAAAGACTGGTATTTTGAATTTGTGGGGAATGAAAACTCCAGAGATCAAACCCAAATCACCAAAGTCTAAACCGGGGACGACTTAGATCTCGACGACCTTCAATCTGTCTTTTAACTGCTTGTACTTGACATCAGCGGGTGGATACTGCTCGTCAAAATAATCATCATCAGATGCTTGATCATTAACACAGTCAGCTTGGGTACTCTTAACCTCACCAATCTGATTCTCGTCTTCTTCAGATGAGTCTTCTACTACCGGGATCTGACGAGCCGACTCTTTGAACCTTCTGCCCAAATTGACCAGGGTTTTATTCTTGGGTTTCTTCTTAACTGCCAGTAATTCCATCATATCTTGTTGCCCCTTGGCTAGGGTCAGTAGAATCTCTTGGAATTTAAATTTTTGTACCTGAAGATCCTTCACAATTTTCTCTAGATCCATCTTACTGAAATAAATAGTAGGAAGATAAGGAAACCTGTTATGTGAAAACATGTCATGTTATGATGCATGAAAGATGTATATGCAAATGATTTCAAGGATTTATGATATTTAAATTTGTATAGATAAAAGAGTGAACAAACGTCAATTTTCATTAATTAGTTCAAAATGATTACAACATGCCTCTTGGGCTTACAAAACAACTCTCTAAGATAAAAAGACTGAACGCATCCTCTTCTGTGCAAGGTAGAAGTTCACACTTTGCTCTTCTTGTAGCTGTTTTGTAATCTCCAAGACTCTCTTCTCACTAGCATAGAATTAAGCTTTGAAGGTATCTCGTTCTTCCTTCAGCTGAATCCAACCATTTTGCAAGTCTTCAAGAGAGGTAGGCATGTCGGGATGGAGGGCAGTGTATGGGACATCTCCTTCAACCACTGGTTCTGTGACAACTGGTAAGATGGAGGGATAAGGCATCACAAGTTTCTGAGCACGAGCTCATACCCACTTAAGTAAGGCTCAAGGGGAATGAATTCTTGTTTCCCAGCGTCTTACTATCCACTTTGCTTACCATCCTCCAAGCTCGTATAAATCTACGACGGCAGCTTTGATCATCGCTCTCGTAGTCGAATACCACTCCTTGGATGAGCATCTCATGTGGACCATCTCTTCAGGCATAACCAAACTGTCGTAAGGCCAAGCAAGGGTTGTAAGTGATACCTCCCCTAATGCCAAGCAAAGGGACATTAGGGAATTCCCCACAACTGTCGATGATAGTAACGTTCTCCAAGGATCGAGAACACCAATGAACATGTGAATGTCTAAGTGTCATCAGCCTATGGGACCACCTTAAACCTTGCTCGTTCTTCAACACAGATTGGGGAAGATGTGATATAAACCATCTTTCCAAGAGAGGAGTGCAACACATGAGGATCCCTCTCTTCCTCATAGTGCAAGAGTGAAAAGAATGTAGGATATCTCCCAACAAGGAGGCACTAGATTGCGAGACATGAAGATTTTGACAGCATTTACATCTATGAGTTGGTCAGGGTTTAGAAACAAAACCATCCTATAGACGAGAAGGGCCAAGATTTCTTCAAAAGCTTGTAAGTCCAAAGAGTTCCAACAATCTTGAGGTTTCTCAAACAAGAACTTGGCCAAGAAACCGTTGACACCACTATTTATTTCCCAATTAGCCTTGATACCAGATTGTTGCAAGTGTAGTGCTTGGGAAATCTCTTCAGATTTTGGATCTATTTCCGTACCTTTGAAAGGTAGTTGATTGAGAATTGGAATCCTCAAGAGTCATGAGAATTATTCTAGAGTAGGCACAAGTTGATAATCGGGAAAAGTGAAGCAATAGTGTAGAGGATCAAAGAATTGGAAAAGCACCTTCATCATATCTTCATCAGTGTTGGAGGTGACCAAGTTTAGGAGGCGACCATGTCTTTCGGTGAATGAAGAATTCTCAAGAACCCTTGATGCTAAATCTTTGAGTTGAGGAGGAATATTTACGAGATTGACTTGGATAGTATTCCTGCAGAGGGAAGCCATGTCCTACAAAATAGAACAAAGGTAAATCCCAATAATCCTTGAAATGGTTAGTGAGAATGAGTATGATGTCATGATGTTTATGATGTTATGTACAAGTAAGTATATAAAAACAAGGAAAACAAGTCCTTAGGTTTAGGCTTGCATGGAGTCTTATAAGTAAGTACCCTTTTAAAGTTTAGTTGGCTCAAACCTGTCCTAGAAATAGTAACCGGGTTCTAAGGGATCTCAATATCACCGATCTGTCTTATCAGGAATTGTTTCAGTGCAAGCCTTTTTCACGGCAACCGAAATATCTCGAGAAGTTAAATCTCAATGAGTGTAGTATCGAGTATCAACCAACTTCGGATTGCACCAAAGCCGGTTATCACACTACGTCCTAATGGCCAAGTTGGTCAAGTAAAGGTTCTAAAAGTCAGTTAGTGCTTCATGACACCATACAGTGGCCCCGTATTCTCCTTGAATACTCAAGGGCTACCAGTACCCACAAATGTATCACACTAACGTAGCTATTTCTTAGACCATATCAGTATACCCCGCACAGTTTCCATAATGTATTGCTACTTACCTATAAGGTATCCCAAATCTGGGTAGAGGATTTAAAACAAGCCCAAACAAGGGACCAAAATATAAAGCAAACAAATCAAACAATGAAAGAAAGTAAATGTGATCTAGCCCTAAGGTAACCCCACTTTTAAATTTATCCCCAACAGAGTCTCCAGTTCTGTGATACGGTGGGAGAAATGACTTGGGTGTTTTGAGTTTTATCGCAACTGTTGTGGTTAGCAAGAGTCGCCACCGACTTTTCTTTTATCCAATAGGAAAGGTTGAAAAGAACAGGAAAGACCTTTGAGATTGTTTCTTGAGTTCGGGGGGTAGATTATGAAAAGGGAAGGTGTTAGCACCCTTTTCATCCATAGTTATCTATGGGCCCTTAGTTGCTTTCTAGATCACTTGCTTTGTTTGAAAAAATGTGCTTTGTGTGGTTTTTGAAAGTTTTTTGAAAAGGCGTCTTCTTTTAGGCAAACTTTGTAATAATTCTCGTTCGTAATAACGTATACAAAGTGTTGAGCTTTTGAAAATATTTCATGTTTGGAAAAGGTTTTGAATGTATTTTGAAAGTGTTAGTGTTTGTTTTGAAAATAAGCAAGGGTGTTTGATTTGAAACTGAGCAAGCAACTAGGAACAATCTACCTACTCAAAATTTTTAGTTCATTTCTTCCTTTCCTTTGATATTGCTATCTTACCATTGATTTGGTAATAAGCATTATCTTGGATGTATAGGGACGGGTGCGGGTCATCGTATAGCCATGATAGCAATGTTGTGAGATATCTTAGCATTTCTATTTGAGGGACTAAGATCATTTTGAAAGGCAACATTGATAGCGTCATCGAGGGACTATGATCTTGTATTTTTTTATTTGTTTTTGGCTAAGATATCCCACATGCATAACATGGCCATTTTGGTAAGGCAACAAAGTGGAATTATCCTAAGGGTGCAAGTGTGAAAGTGTGTTTGATTTACATGCTTTGTTTATCTTGAATTAAGGTTTGCTATTTGTTGATTTGATGTCTTGCCATACACACCCTAATTACTAACGATATATGAAAGCAATAAAAGTGAGGAAAAGTAAAGTCCTACGTTATTACATCATTAAGGGGATGGGGTGTACAAACTTACAAATGGGGATTGCAAGAAATTAAAGTCCTTATTATCTATTATAACCATATTGAAATAATGTACAAGAAATATAAAATGGACTTGTTTTGTTTAAGAAAAGAAATAAGTTTGGTTAAGAAAATATTTTTGATCTTTTGGTTCTAAAAGAAATAAAATAAAACATGTGAATATAAAATATTTTTGGTGTTTTTGATTAATGAAAATAGAATAAATGATAAAAATGATAAGAGGAAAAGGGGTCAGAATCAGCGCGTGGCTGAAAGGGACAGAAATAAGAGGCGGAAATTCTAACTCTAATGCGCTGTAAAATCAAAAATAACATGTTAGCAGAAATGGAGAATATCATAAGTTCTGGGTCAAAGCTCTGAGGTTGTTGGGAACAAAGGAAAACCTAGAAGTTCTGATTGCTGAAGGAGTTTAGAAGCTCTAGTGCAGCTGGGAACCTATAAGTTCTAATATCACTGGCAAGTCAGAAGTTCTGGTTGTTTGAGAGAGTGAAGTGATAATGCTGTTGGGTGAGGCTATCTAGAAGTTTTGATCTAGGAATATTGTCTGACAGATAAATGGGTGAAAATGTCAATAAATAAACCTAAAAAGGTGCTTCTAGGACTAGAACCGAGGACCCTTAGCACTAATGTCTTATACACACGCTTTCTACCACTAGGGTGGCTGTACATCCAGTATTAGAAACAAAACATAAACATATAACACAAAGTAAGCTTTGATGACGAATTTCATCTCTTTCTCCATGCTAGTCAGAATATCTGCAACTTAGCCATTTCTCAACAGAACAGTAAACACAAACATAGAAATTGTGGCAAGTTTCCGTCATGGTTTTAGAAACATAAAAAATATTAAGACTGTAAATCAGAAACAAGCATGCATCTGCTAATTCTAATTTCCTTAAGAAGCTATGAACTAATATTCTCCTTACTTAGGCAGAAAGTATGTGAAACCTCAGAATATGTACAACATCAGAATTAGGACGTCTACATTGTATTTTGGCCATGAAAGTTTAACAATGTCTATGTAATATGATGAGAGTCAGCGGAAACTTACCTTGCAGCTGGAAAACATTCTGACTGTTTGTAATGTTCTGACCAACTTCCTCCCGTGCTTAGCAGGTTGGAACAAACTTTAACTTGGGCTATGAATGGCTGGAAAATTCTGGAACAACCAAGAAGTAAAGTTCTGACTTTTTGAGGTGGGGACTGATGGGGAAAATGTTACAGTCTGAAAACAGAAGTTAAGACAATTTCTAAATGTATATCAGAAGTTGTATGGATGGTTTGGTCAAGAAACACTTGAGGGAAATTGGAGTTTGTATGCAAGAATCAAAAACTAGCAGGTTTTGTATTTGTGTTTGGTGTTTCGGATTCCTAGAATTTTTAGCAAGGCTTCAAAGCTTTTTCTTTTCAAATTTTCCACCTCCTTACAGTTAAAAATGGATTTCAATTTATAGGCAAGAATTTAGTAGCTTGGAGAGGTTAAGTGTACAACCATCATACCAGGGCGCTGACTTATTCTTGAAGCAAGTTAAACAAGTATGGTGGTTAGTAGCTTTTTGTGGTGCCTAAGCTGGATTTGTAAGCATGAATTAAGGAAAAGTTGTTAGAACAATGTTTGAATCTAGTACCCTATATTTAAGTTTTGATGATAACAAAGTGAAAAGATATAGTAGTTATATGTTTCATGTTTGAACTATATGCTGCCTAAAATTACTATGCTCTGACTTGCAGATACGCTGATTAAAATAAGCAAGATCACTTCTTCAGCATCAGAATTTGATTTCATACACCAGCATCAGAAGTTGCTGAATCAGAACGTCAAGATCAGATGATCAACTCTTGTACATGCTGAAGCTTGATGAACAGAACTGCGCGTAAACACTCTGATACAAAAACAATAGTTCATCAGCAGCGAAGCAGAATCAGAATGAGCCAAGCCAGAACGTGCATTGAAGAAGCAACGGTACTGTGCATTGAACGCTAATTAATTCCAACGGCATCATTCTAGACAAGATCTGCTCAAAAAGGAAAGCTTGTTATTAGCATTGAATCAAGAATATTTGCATTCAACGTTCATCTTCTCAAGTGCTATATAAACAAAGCTTCGAAGATTATAATGGCTAATGCTCTCCAATTCTCTACACGCACAAAGCTCAACAATAATCTTCATCTACCAGTTTTGCTAAACCCCAAACTCTGATACTCCATTAGTGTTTAGCAATCTAAGTTTCTAAGCTTCATTTGTGTATACATCACAGTTGTGATAAAGTTTTGTAGAAAACATTCACACACATTGTTTTATACCTTTGTAAGAAAGTGTTGCCTTGACAAACCGGATTGTGGTTTGAATCAAGAAGGCTTTAGCAGTTGTTAAAGCAGTCTGTAATATTCAGTTGAATATAGTGAATTAAGACCTCGTTGGAGAGAGGCGAAATCACCTTGACGGGTGGACTGGAGTAGTTTGAGATCAAACGAACCAGGATAAAAATATCTTGTCAATTGCTTTAAGATTTCAGTTTTACAATTCAACCCCCCCTTCTTGTGTTTTTCACCCCTTCAATTGGCATCAGAGCGCCTGGTTCTGAGCTAAAACACTTAACCGTGTCAGTACAAGATCCAGCGTCAGAAAAACACAATGGCAGGAAACAACTCTCATTTCAGCAATGACAACAATGAGGACAGAGACAGATTCAGCGGCAAACCTCCAGTTTTTGATGGAGAAAACTTTGATTACTGGAAAGACAGAATTGAAAGCTTCTTTCTAGCACATGATGCTGATCTGTGGGATATGGTGACAGATGGATACACGCACCCTGTGAATGCAACTGGTCAGAAGATTGAAAGAAAATCAATGACTGATCAACAAAAGCGTGATTTCAAGAATCACCATAAGGCCAGAACCATCCTCCTCAGTGCCATCTCCTATACTGAGTATGAAAAGATCTCCAACAGAGACACAGCTAAGAACATCTTTGATTCTCTCAGAATGACGCATGAGGGCAACGTTCAAGTCAAAGAAACAAAAGCTCTGGCGCTCATTCAGAAGTATGAGGCGTTCAAAATGGAAGAATCTGAATCCATTGAAACTATGTTCTCTAGATTCCAGATTCTGGTAGCTGGTCTCAAAGTTCTGGACAAAGGATACTCTACTGCTGACCATGTCAAGAAGATAATCAGAAGTTTACCCAAGCAGTGGAGGCCTATGGTTACTGCTCTGAAGCTAGCGAAAGATCTCAACAAAATCACTCTGGAGGAACTTATAAGCTCCCTCAGAAGTCATGAGATAGAGCTAGAAGCTGATGAGCCTCAGAAGCAAGGTAAGCCTTTAGCTTTAAAATCTAACAGAAAATCTGAATCTAAAGTTTTGCAGGCAGTTGAAGAAACATCTGATGGATCCTCATCAGAAGAAGACGAACTTTCCCTTCTCTCCAGAAGAGTAAATCAACTGTGGAAGCAAAGACAAAGGAAGTTCAGGAATCCCAGAAGATCTGATTAGAACGAGTCTTCTTCCAGATACAGAAGGACAGATTCTTCCTCTGGATACAGAAGATCTGAAGGCTCCTCCGGTAGCAAGAAGCCAAACACAAAAGACATCATCTGCTACGAGTGCAATGAGCAAGGACACTACAAGAGTGACTGCCCAAAGCTTCAGAGGGAAAAGCCCAAAAAGAAGTTTGGAAGAGAGAAGAAGAAAAGTCTCATGGCCACATGGGATGACTCTGACTCGTCTGAAGCTGACTCAGAATCAGATGATGAAAGGGCAAACATAGCGCTCATGGCTAACATTCCGGATGATAGTGAAGCTTCTGAATCAGACTCAGAATCAGACACAGAAGAGGTATTCCCTAACTTCGCTGTTAATTTTACAAAGGCTGAACTTGCTGAAAGCCTCAATGAAATTCTGGAACGTTATCAGCAGATTAGAGCTAAATTCAGAGACCTGAAAAGGAATCTTGAATCTGACTCTAATAAGTCTGAGAGTCTCAAATTGGAAAACTCTGAGCTGAGAGATAAAATTTTAAAATTAGAAAACTCTTTACAAAACTCTCAGAAGGAACCAATTTCTGAAACTCCCAGCAACGCTGATGAGATCATCAAGGAGTATGATCATAGTTTCCAGAAGTTCCTTGCTAAAAGCATAGATAGAAGCAGAATGGCTTCAATGATCTATGGAGTTAGCAGAAACGGCAGGAAAGGAATAGGATACCAAGGTAAGGTTCCTACACCTAAGAATGTCATGGATTTAACCATTAAACACACTCCTATAAATTCACACTTTGTGTATGGTCACACACATGACATCAAATATACTAGTAGTAAGCACTCTGAAACCAAAATTCAACCAGAGTTTTGGTAAAACTAACAAGTCAGGACCCAAGAAGATCTGGGTACCTAAGGATAAAATAATACATGTTGCAGATATCTTTAGCAGCAACTCAGAAACACCAGTCATGGTACCTGGACTCTGGCTGCTCACGACACATGACGGGAAGAAGGCATATGTTCCAAAGCCTGGAACTTAAGCCTAGAGGCCACGTTGGCTTTGGAGGCAATCAGAGGGGAAAGATTATTAGCTCTGGAACTGTAGGTAACGGAAATCTTCCCTCTATTAATAATGTTCTGCTAGTAGATGGATTGATGCATAATCTGTTATCCATAAGTCAATTAAGTGATAACGGTTATGATATAATCTTTAATCAAAAATCATGTAAAGCTGTTAGTCAGAAAGATGGGACTATCCTGTTTAATGGAAAGAGGAAAAACAACATTTACAAAATCAAACTTTCTGAACTAAAGAGTCAGAACGTAAAATGTCTTCTGTCTGTTAACAACGAGCAGTGGATCTGGCACAGAAGATTGGGGCATGTTAGTATGAGAAGAATATCTCAGATTAACAAACTCAATCTGGTCAGAGGACTTCCAAATTTGAAGTTCAATTCAGATGCTCTGTGTGAAGCATGTCAGAAAGGCAAATTTGCAAAACCTTCTTTTAAATCCAAAAATGTTGTTTCTACCTCTAAGCCATTAGAACTTCTGCACATTGACTTATTTGGACCAGTTAAAACTGCTTCAGTCAGTGGCAAGAAGTATGGGTTAGTAATCGTAGATGACTATAGCAGATGGACATGGGTAAAGTTCTTAAGACACAAGGACGAGTCACACTCTGTGTTTGTTACCTTCTGTAACCAAGTTCAGAATGAAAAAGATCTTAGAATCGTTAAAGTCAGAAGTGATCATGGTGGAGAATTTGAAAATAAAGATTTTGAGTCATTCTTTAATGACAAAGGCATTCTGCATGATTTCTCTTGTCCTAGAACTCCCCAACAAAATGGAGTTGTAGAACGAAAGAACAGAACATTGCAAGAAATGGCCAGAACCATGATCAATGAGACAAACGTTGCTAAGACTTTCTGGGCAGAGGCAATAAACACAGCGTGCTACATTCAGAATAGAATCTCAATAAGACCTATTCTGGAAAAGACTCCATATGAATTGTGGAAGAACAGAAAGCCCAACATTTCGTATTTTCATCCATTTGGATGTACTTGCTTTATGTTAAATACAAAGAATTATTTGAACAAGTTTGATTCTAAGGCACAGAAGTGTATTATGTTAGGATACTCTGAACGCTCAAGAGGGTACAGAGTATACAATACAAAAACACAGATTGTGGAAGAATCAATCAGTGTTCGTTTTGATGACAAGCTTGACTCTGAAAAGTCAAAGCAGAATGAAAATCTTGCAGGTATAGAAATTGAATTTGCAGGTTCTGAAGACAAGTCATCAGAAGCTCTCAACATAGACATTCCTTCAACGTCTGAAAGGAGCAATGCTAGAAATCCTACAACAGCTGCTGATCAACCTCAGAAGAGAGTGCCCAGAAGCAGTTTGGATCACCCAGAAGAAACTATCCTAGGAAGAAAGGAAGATCCAATCAGAACAAGAGAAAGCTTCAGAAACTCTGAAGAAACTCTTATGGGACTTGTGTCTCTGATTGAACCTTCTTCTATTGATGAAGCACTTCTGGACAACGACTGGATTCTGGAAATGCAAGAAGAGCTGAATCAATTCACCAGAAACGACGTATGGGATCTCGTTCCCAGACCAAAAGGATTCAACGTCATTGGAACAAGATGGGTGTTCAGAAACAAGCTTAATGAACAAGGTGAAGTCGTCAGAAACAAGGCACGACTGGTTGCACAAGGTTATAGTCAGCAAGAGGGGATAGACTATACAGAAACCTTTGCCCCAGTCGCCAGGTTAGAATCTATCAGACTTTTAATTTCATTTGCTGTTAATAGAGGCATCACTCTGTATCAGATGGATGTCAAAAGTGCATTCTTAAATGGTTATATAGAAGAAGAAGTTTATGTTCACCAACCCCCAGGTTTTGAAAATACAAAACATCCAGAACATGTTTTCAAACTGAAAAAGTCACTGTATGGTCTGAAACAAGCTCCCAGAGCTTGGTATGAAAGGCTAAGTAACTTTCTGCTTGAAAATGAATTCACCAGAGGGAAAGTGGACACTACTCTATTCTGTAAAACAGTTAAGAGTGACATTTTAGTCTGTCAAATTTATGTTGATGATATTATTTTTGGTTCTACTAATCCTTCTCTTGGAAGAAAATTTGCTAAGTGTATGCAGGCAGAATTTGAGATGAGCCTCATGGGGGAACTGAAATTCTTTCTAGGAATTCAGATCAATCAAACTCCAGAGGGAACTTACATTCATCAGAGCAAATACATCAGAGATCTTCTGAAGAAATTTGACCTCTCAGAATGTAAGCCATCAAAGATTCCAATGCATCCCACGTGCATCCTGGAAAGAGAAGAGGTAAGCAAAAGTGTAGAACAGAAAGTCTACAGAGGTATGATTGGTTCTCTCCTTTATCTGACAGCTTCAAGACCTGATATCTTATTCAGCGTATGTATTTGTGCTAGATTCCAATCAGATCCTAGAGAATCTCACTTAACAGCTGTTAAGCGAATTTTCAAGTATCTGAAAGGTACTACTAATCTGGGTTTGTTTTATAGAAAATCTAGTGATTACAGCTTAGTAGGCTACTGTGATGCTGATTTTGCAGGAGACAGAGTGGAACGTAAAAGTACTTCTGGAAGCTGCCAGTTTCTGGGAGAAAATCTGATCTCGTGGTCCAGCAAAAGGCAATCAACAATTGCTCTGTCAACAGCAGAAGCTGAGTACATAGCAGCAGCAGGATGTAGCACACAAATGCTCTGGATGAAAAGTCAGCTTGAAGACTTCCAGATTTTTGAGAGTAACATTCCTATTCTTTGTGATAATACTTCTGCTATTTGCTTAAGTAAGAATCCTATTTTACATTCTAGAGCTAAGCATATAGAAATAAAACATCATTTCATTAGGGACTATATTCAGAAAGGTATTTTAAACTTGAAATTTATAGATACAGACCATCAATGGGCTGATATCTTTACTAAACCCCTTTCAGAAGATAGGTTTAATTTCATTCTGAAACATCTCAGCATGAAAGTATGCCCAGAATGAAAATGTTTTAATTCCATGTATTTATCTTCAGAATGTAATTATTTTACTGTGAACTTCTGATCAATCTTCTTTCAGAAAGATAGAACATGCAGATTGTATCAGATGCAAGTCTAAAGATCTGAGAGTCTAATCTCAAAGACAGACGTGCTGATCACTACATCAAACAAGTGTCATCCAATCATCAGCAAATCCCTGAAGCAGAACGCGTGCACGCTTCTGAGAAGGCAAAGCGCTGATTGGGTGCATTGAGACACATGTCTGGTAACCGTTTTTAAGTATCTTTCTCAAATCCCCCAAAATCAGCAAGCATTTAATGAAAAGTAATCACGCTTGTTAAATGGCAATCATTATTTTTTTTCTCTCTCTTAAAAACGTTTAATTTTTCAAAATAATTTTTGAAAACTCTATTTAAACACATTAATCCTTCATTCTTATTCTTTACGCTTTCTCATAATCATTCAAGTATTTTCTGCATATTTCTGAGTTTATCTCCCAAACCTTTTCTTCTCAAATCATTCTCAAAGCTTTGTTGTGTGAGAACAATGGCATCCTCCAGCATTTTTGCAGGCAATCAGAAGAAAGAAACCTCTGAACAATATCAGGTGCCCCTCAGAACTCTTCTCACACCGGTAAAGAATCTTGAAGTTCTCTCTGAGTTAATCATCGACTTTGAAAGTTTGAAGGAAAATGGATTTGACCTAACTGAAGAGATTAGGGCTCAAAAGTGGGAGAGGTATTTCGATAGGTTGGTTGGACCAACATTCCCAGAGCTTGTCAAGGAATTTTGGATTCACGCCAAGATTCATAAACATCTAGTCATCTCTTCTGTCATGGGAAAGAAGATAGTGATTTCTGAAGACCTCATTGCTAGGTTAATCGGTCAAAGTGGTGGTGGAGTCCGTTGTGTGGACATGGCTGATAGATGCCCTGATATAGGTGTGGTAGCCAACAACATTTTCACTCTTGGATTTCCCAGCAGCAAAATTAAGGATCTGAAGGATCACTGCAGAGTATGGGCCAAGATTGTTCTGGGCTGCTTCAATCACAGGAAACCAACAAGTTCTCCTGATTATATAAATGTGGATCAGCAGTTTCTGATCTACTTTATTGATCAGAGGGTGAAGATCAATCTGGCACACTTTCTGTTCAACCATCTCAAGACCAGTGTGAAAGAGACTAGAGAAGAAGAAAGGACCAAAAGGGACTGGATACCGTTTGGAAGGCTCATATCAGATATTCTGACAGAGAATAAGCTGATAGAGTATCTGAGCGAAGCTCAAGTGCTGAGCACTATGGAACCAACTGTTGGAAAACCGCTGAACGCTAAGAACCTGAAAAAGATGAAGCTGATAGAAAATATTAGGAAGGAACCCAGAACTACTTCAACTGCTGATATCTCCAGCAGAAGAGTGCCTCTGAGTGATTTCCCAAAATTTTCTGAAATGGAATCCAAACCTGATATGTTTCTCAAGTATCCAGATTCATATAAGGAAGAAGATACAGGTTCAAAGCTGAAGATCAAAGATCTGAGTCAAGTCCAACCAGAAGTGACTCAGAAGAAGACAAAGAAGAGGAAAGCGCCAACAGAAGGATCATCTCATCAGACTCCAAAGAAAAGAGGTATTTCATCTGCTGCCCCTATTTCAATTTCATCTACTATTCCAACATCTGCTGCCCCTCCTAAAACCTCTCACAGAATATCAATCCCAATCCCTACCATTGATGAAACCATACCAGAAGACCCTTCTGAGGCCTTACTACTCAGAAGACCCAGAACTAAGATTCCCAAACAACCAACTGTTTCAACAACACCAGCACTTGATAGAGTGCTAGCTGATATTGAGCGTGAACATGCTTCTGCTCAACCAAATTCTGAACCACCAAATATTCCTCCTCCACAACCAGAACCACAACCTGAACCAGAAATACAACATCAACCAGAACCAGAACCACAATCACAACAACCACTCACAGAAGAACCTCTGATCCCTAAGCAATCAGAGATTCCACCTCCTCAACCAGAAAATAATCCACCTGCACCACAAACAGAGTTTCACCGCTATGAAACCCCTTCTCCTCATCATTCTGACCCCCACTCACCTCAACCTTCACCGCTGGCAATCCAGTTGCCATGTGGAACCACTATTGTCAGGCCCCAGTTGCCATCTTCAGAGGAATCAACACCTCCAAAAACTCCAACCACTCCAATAGAAATATCTGACTCTGATTCTGATAACCCTCCTCCAAAACAAACAACCTCTCAGAAAACCGCTGAAAACCCCAGCAGAACTTTCATTGACTTCACAAGTCTTGAACGTCTTGCTGATCTAAGACACAAAATTGCCATACCCAAACCAAAGCAACCAGATGTTGGCTCTGGTATTTTGAATTTTGAAACAGGTATGCTGCAATGGATTGCTTCTTTGAAGCAAGTCTGTCCGGGGATGATCGACCCAGCTACTTCTGATCAGCTCTGGTCACAGTTCAGACTATGGGTACGTGCTGAAGCCCTCAAGCTGCAGGACGTCAACTACGAGCAGGCTCAACAGAACTTTAGCAAGCTGCTGAAGGAAGTTGAGAGTCAGCTGCCTCAAGAAGTTGTGCTCCCTCTGGACAGTGAATCTTGGTCTGAGAAAGAGCAAGCTGCACAGGTGCAACCATCAGAAGACAAGACCATTCAGGCTGAAGAAAATCCAGCAGAAGATGTAGCTGAAAGTTCTGAGAAGCTTCCTCCTTCTGACACTTCTCAAGCTGCCTTGGACAGGCAGGCTCTGGAAGAATTAAGGCTGAATGACTTGCGTCTACAGCAGCGGATGGAAGAGAATGATCAGAAGATGAAAGCAAGAATGGATGTACAGGACAGCAAAATTGACACTGTTGTCAACATGGTTCAGAAGCAGAATGAAACTTCTGAAAAGATTCAAGCAATGCTGGAAAGCCTGTTCTCACGCATGCCCCCACAACCTTAAATTTTTTTTCATGCATGACATTCTCTATGTTTTCTTCATTTTCTGATGTACTGTTTTGACTATGTTTTGTAATGTTCTTTTGCTCTGATTATGAACTATTTTAATATAATTTGTTATTCTGATCTAAATTGTTTTAGCACATCACCAACACTTTTTGATTGCTGACAAAAAGGGGGAGAACAAGAATGATATTAAAAATCAATAACGGCTAACTAGACAGAAATTCTCAAACATTCTAACTCTATTACTTGAAATGTTTTTCTGTTTTGTTTTTAAGTCTACAGGCACAAGGAAGCTCCTGAACACTATGAAGACTAGAAGCTAGAAGCTCTGATCAAAATATAGAAGCTCATGTTGCTCTGATCAAATATGAAGTTCTGATCGACCTAAAACTCTGATCCGAAGCAAAGCTCTGACAGGAAAAGCTCTGAAGCTCTGCTCTCTGATAAGTCAAAGACCTATAATCTGATGCTCAAAGATAGAAAAAGATCTGATCCTGAAGAACACGTATATCAAAGGGAAGTAACAAACTCAGGGGGAGTATCTCTTAACTCTGATTTCTCCTTACTTCTTAACTCTGAAACATTTCCTAGATACCTTTTCACGTTATTTTTTATTTAAAATATCTAGTTTTTGTCATCATCAAAAAGGGGGAGATTGTTAGAACAATGATTGAATCTAGTACCCTATATTTAAGTTTTGATGATAACAAAGTGAAAAGATATAGTAGTTATATGTTTCATGTTTGAACTATATGCTGCCTAAAATTACTATGCTCTGACTTGCAGATACGCTGATTAAAATAAGCAAGATCACTTCTTCAGCATCATAATTTGATTTCATACACCAGCATCAGAAGTTGCTGAATCAGAACGTCAAGATCAGATGATCAACTCTTGTACATGCTGAAGCTTGATGAACAGAACTGCGCGTAAACACTCTGATACAAAATAAATAGTTCATCAGCAGCGAAGCAGAATCAGAATGAGCCAAGCCAGAACGTGCATTGAAGAAGCAACGGTACTGTGCATTGAACGCTAATTAATTCCAACGGCATCATTCTAGACAAGATCTGCTCAAAAAGGAAAGCTTGTTATTAGCATTGAATCAAGAATATTTGCATTCAACGTTCATCTTCTCAAGTGCTATATAAACAAAGCTTCGAAGATTATAATGGCTAATGCTCTCCAATTCTCTACACGCACAAAGCTCAACAATAATCTTCATCTACCAGTTTTGCTAAACCCCAAACTCTGATACTCCATTAGTGTTTAGCAATCTAAGTTTCTAAGCTTCATTTGTGTATACATCACAGTTGTGATAAAGTTTTGTAGAAAACATTCACACACATTGTTTTATACCTTTGTAAGAAAGTGTTGCCTTGACAAACCGGATTGTGGTTTGAATCAAGAAGGCTTTAGCAGTTGTTAAAGCAGTCTGTAATAT
Source organism: Vicia faba (assembly GCA_948472305.1). Classification (NCBI taxonomy): domain Eukaryota; kingdom Viridiplantae; phylum Streptophyta; class Magnoliopsida; order Fabales; family Fabaceae; genus Vicia; species Vicia faba. Next base: position 814,635,550 of record OX451741.1, on the reverse strand, counting down.
TCAGTTGAATATAGTGAATTAAGACCTCGTTGGAGAGAGGCGAAATCACCTTGACGGGTGGACTGGAGTAGTTTGAGATCAAACGAACCAGGATAAAAATATCTTGTCAATTGCTTTAAGATTTCAGTTTTACAATTCAACCCCCCCTTCTTGTGTTTTTCACCCCTTCAAAAGTACCCTCAGAAGCAAAAGCAAAGCATGGGCCCAGCATACTCTTCTACACAAGTTTTCTTTTTCTAGGACAACAATGTACTTCTATGCCACACGTGGGGAAATCCTTTGGATAAAAACTCAAAAGTGGTTGTGAGCCTTAAATGATGATGAGATTTATCAAACTAGAAATCCTGCAATATGATATTATGCATCATAGCTTAATTCTGGGTCAGAAGTTCAGCATCAGCGCAACTTAGAACAAACATCCAACTTCTGACCTTTGAATCTCTTTGCTCTAACATGTTCTGAGTGAGTTCTCATACTTTCCAGAAAGCTTATAACATGCTTTGTAATCCCTATTTGAATTACTCTTGCAAATTCTGACTTAACCTACGTGAAAAATGGCCCATAAATTGTAACCAAATTCTGATTTGAAAATGCTCAGAATTTAATAAGTGTTTAAGTTTCAGGGACATGTCTTTGAAGACGTATAACTTGAAATCCTAGCATTTTTAGAAGAAGTTCTGTTCTAAAATGTTTTAGATCTCATTGAGATCTAAAACTGTTGTGTTAGAAGTTCTTCCAAAATCAAATTGCATCATGGTGATAATCTGGCCAGAAGTTATGAATTTATCATATTTCTTAAACACTTGGAAAAATTTCTAAGTATTTAGAATTTTGACTTTTTCAACATAATCTTGACTTTTGATTTCCTTGATGAAACAAACTTCATGCCTTGATGAAATATGATTCTTGAAACTTGATTTTGATCCAAAAGTCAAAGTTTGACTTTTCAGTGTGTAATTGACCATTTTGCCCTTGTGTCAATTCTAAACCCAAGTTGATGTATTAGTGCTGCAAATTGGATGTCATGGGAGATCTTGTGAGAATCCTTGAGAAATGAGCGGGTAAATTTTGGGTTACAACACCAGTCCTTGTAGGTCACTGTCATCTTCTATATGATCTTTTTATTAGCGGCCTCCACAATGCCATTCATCTTCGGCCGATAAGGGGAAGAATTATGATGCTGAATTTTGAATTACACGCATAGTCCAGTGATCATAGTATTATTGAGATTGGTACCATTATCCATAATGATTCTTTCTGTAATGCCATACCACCAAATAAGGTTATGTCTGATGAATCGGGCCACAACGTTCTTGGTAACAGCAACAAATGAAGCCGCCTCGACCTATTTTATGAAGTAATCGATGGCGACGAGGATGAAATAGTGTCCATTAGAAGTTGTGGGTCTGATTTCTCCAATCATATCTATGCCTCATATTGCAAATGGTCAGGGAGAAGTTAAGACATTTAGAGGGACCAGAGTCACATGTACTTTATCAGCATAGATCTTGCATTTGTGACAAGTTCGTGAATGCTGATAACAATATGCTTCCATAGTGGACCAGTAGTATCCTGACCTCAAAATCTTCTTATCCATTGTATGCCCACTAGAATGGGTGCCAAAGGTACCTTCGTGCAAATCATCCATAACCTTTTCTGCCTCACTCTTGTCTACGCACTGAAGCAAGGTAGAGTCATGGTTGCGTTTGTAGAGGATTATGTTATTGACAAAGAACTTGGTAGAGAACCTTCTTAGGAACTTCTTATTGTTAACTGAAGCTCCCTCGGGATATTCTTGGGTTTCGAGATATCTTTTAACTTCATGGAACCAAGGTTTGTCCACTACTTCTTCAGTATCAATCTCATGATAGTATGCTGGTTCGTCCATCCTTTCAATAGTGATGTGAGGAGCCTCATTATCCCACCTGACTTTGAACATGGATGACATAGTAGCTAGAAGGTCTGCTAGTTGACTTTCCTCTCATGGAAAATGCTCAAAGGTAACTTCTTCAAAATATGGAATCAGTGTCAACACATGCTCTTTATAAGGGATGAGATTAGGATGCTTTGTGACCTATTCTCCTTTGATTTGACTGATTACTAGGGCCGAGTCCCTGAATACGCTCAAGAATTTGATCCTCAAGTCGATAGCAGCCTTGAGACCCATAATACATGCTTCATATTCATCCATATTATTGGTACAGTTGAAACAAAGCCTGGCAGTGAAAGGAGTATGACAACCTTTAGGAGATATGATCACAACACTGATGCCATTGTCAAGTACGTTGGAAGCTCCATCAAAAAACATAGTCCATCAGGATCCTTGTTCAGGTCTATCATACGGTCTAAGTTCTTCACAGTCTTTCACTAACATGATGTCCTCGTCTGGGAATTCAAAATTCATGGATTGATAGTCATCCACAGCCTGATAAGCCAAATGATCAGCTAGTACACTTCCTTTTATTACTTTTTGGGTAGTGTATTGAATGTCGTATTCGGTCAGGACCATTTGCTATCTTGTTATTCTTCCAGAGAGAGCGGGTTTCTCGAATATGTATTTGATAGGATCCATCTTAGATATCAACAAGGTAGTGTGCGTCAGCATGTACTGTCTTAGCCGGCAAGCAGCCCATGCCAGAGCGCAACAAGTTTTCTCGAGCAGTGAATATCTGGTTTCATAGTAGGTAAACTTTTTGCTTAGGTAGTAAATTACGTGTCCTTTTCGGCCAGACTCGTCATTCTGCCCCAACACACGCCCCATTGAATTCTCTAATATTGTTAAGTACATGATCAGAGGTCTCCCTTCAACTGGCGACATTAAAATAAGAGGCTCTTAAAGATATTCTTTGATTTTGTCAAAGGCGATATGGAAATCGTCATTCCATTTCACTGCTTGATCTTTCTTCAATAATTTGAAGATTGGCTCACAAGTAGCGGTTAGATGGGAAATGAATCTGGTGATATAGTTTAGACGTCCCAAGAATCCCCTAACCTCCTTCTCAGTGCGAGGAGTTGGCATTTCTTGTATCACTTTTACCTTTTCCGGGTCTACTTCAATACCATTGCCGATGACAACGAAGCCTAAGAGCTTATTGGATCTCACTCCAAAGGTGCATTTATTCTGGTTCAACCTTAGTTTGTATTTCTTCAGTCTTTCAAATACCTTCTGCAGGTGGTCAAGGTGTTCCTCTTCAGTTTGAGACTTGGCTATCATATCATCCACATAGACCTCTATCTCGTGATGGATCATGTCGTGAAACAAAGCTACCATGCCACCTTGATAGGTTGCCCCGACATTCTTTATCCCAAATGGCATAACTTTGTAGCAGAAAGTGCCCCACTGCATAACGAAGGTCGTTTCTTCCATGTCCTCAGGTGCCATTTTGATCTGATTGTACCCGGAGAAACCATCCATGAAGGAGAATACTTTATTTTGTGCGGTGTTGTCAACAAGAACATCAATATGGGGAAGCGGAAAGTCATCCTTGGGGCTCGCCCTATTTAGGTCTCTTTAATCCACACGCATACGTACCTTACCATCTTTCTTAGGTACCGGAACGACATTAGAAACCCGTTGTGGATAAGAAGTAACAACTAAGAATACGGTGTTGAACTGCTTTATGACTTCAGCCTTGATCTTTTCTGACATCTCTGGCCGCATACGACGAACCTTATGTTTCATTATAGGGAAGTCTGCTTTTGTTGGCAGATGATGGACCATGATATCGGTGTTGAGTCCTGGCATGTATTTGTATGATCAGGAAAATACCTTAACATAGTCATGTAGCATCTGAATTAAACGCTCTTTGACACTATGCTCTAGATTGGCACCTACCTTGACTTCCTTCTTGTCCTCTTCAGTACCCCAATTTTTTACTATCTCCACTGGTTCTTTATGGGGTTGTATCATCCTTTCTTGCTGTTGTAACAGTCTGGCAAGTTCCCCTGGTACTTCACAATCTTCCCCACCTTCGTCCTTGGCTTGGTAGATCAAATTTTCAAAGTCATAATTGGCAATAGCAAAACCATTACCAAGGGGATCCATAGTGGATGTGGATATGCATTTTGATATATGAGTGTGTGTAAGAGCATATCTATTTTTGATAAAGTAAAAAGTAGAAAAGAAAAACAAAGAGCGTAAAATTTTCATGCAAAACGTCCAATGATTTATTAATGACATATGAAGATGAAGTAATAACCCTCACAGATAGACCTTTGTGCCTCACGTAAGACACAAGGTTTTAGAGTTTCAATTGTTTAAATATTACATATCTAAAAATTAAAAGACAATTACTCTTGGATAAAAGTAATATGAACAAAATCTTTGGCCTCCCAATTGTTGAGTCCACCGCTGATTGTTGGGAAGATCCACTTTTCCATGTCATAGTCGCTATCACTATCCTCCAACATATTGACTCTATGGTTGTTGATGCATAGTGGCGGTCCCCCAGCGCGAGCACGACAAACAGCTCTTTGGGCTTCTAAAGTAAAACCCAAACCGAACTTGTCATATTTGTAGGGAATATCCAAAAGTTGGCCCGAAATGGGACATCCACCTCCTTCAACTATTGATTTAGCATCCTTCAGAAAATTCATCTTCAACGGAGGTATGGTAATCTTCGGAACCATAGTAGCAGTCTTGGTTACAACAACTGTCTGTGGAACCTCCTCGAAGTTCTGAAAGGAGGTCTCAATGAACTCGCCGTCCATTTCAACATACATGAAAGAGTTCAGGTGGATAACTGTGTATTTCCTCCTCCCCATGGACTGTGATAATCTTTCCATTGACTGGGTACTTCAACATATGATGCGGAGTAGAAGTAACAGCACCAGCCCCATGGATCTAGGGTCGACGCAATAAACAAGAATAAGACGGGCGGATGTCCATCACATAGAATGTTGAGTCAAAAGTATGAGTACCAACTTTGATAGGGATATCCACCTCCCCGCGTACCATTCTTTTAGAACCATCGAAGGCCCTCACCATAATGTTGTTGGGCTTCAATGTGAGTCCTTCGCAATCTAACCTGTCCAGAGCATTCTTGGGCAATACATTAAGCGACGAACCTGTATCCACCAGAACATGGGGTAATGTAGTGCCCCTTCACTCAATGAAGACATGCATGGCATCATCGTGTTTCCTTCCCTTGGGAGTTAAATCAACGTCAGAAAAACCCAGTCCATTATCAGCAGTTAGACTGGCAACACAGTTCTCGAATTGATCAGAGGAGGTCTCTTGAGGCACGTGGGCAGACTTCATGAATTTTACTAAAGCCTTAGCATGGGCCTCAGAGCACAAAAGTAAGGCCAACATTGAGATTTTTGAAGGGGTCTTCCCCAACTGCTCCACGATGTTATAATCACTTTTCTTTATTATCTTCAGTATCTCTTCCATTTCTTTTTTAGAAGCCTTAGGAATGACTTCTTTGTGCGCCTTTGTCTGGACAGACTCAACCAATACCTCTTTGCCCTAAGTCTCGGCCGACTCAGTAGTAGGGATAACAGTAGGGATAATAGTAGGAGTAGCAACAATTTTTGGAGAGATTTCGGGAGAGAAAACCCTTCCGCTTCTCGTAATTTTACTGGTCCCGACGATGTTGTCGATGTTAGGATCAATATCTTTGGTAATTTTATCTTCAACAGCCAACAGGTCTTGCTTGACGCCATGGTAGTAGACGTCAGCCCCATAATTCCAGGGAATAGCTTTATCAGAGGAATATGGTATCGGCCCAGGAAGAGTGATAATCAGAGGAGCAAACATGGGAATGGGTGTAATCCTGACGGGTCTTTTGGTGGAGACCCTGGGAGGATTGTCGGAAATGGTAATTACTGATACATCTTCACACAAAATTCTTGCAAGGGGAACTATCTCAAACATAATTTCTTTATTAATCATCAGGCGTTGGACACCCATTTTTAATGACAAACAACCATCTGGTAGAGACATGCATAAGGGGCAACCTTCACCATAACCTGGGAATAAACCGGCTCATAATAGATTTTCTTTAACGATCAGAAGAGGGGTGACTAATTCATCCACAGAGGAAACAAATAGGTCATCTTCAACGGCATTGACACCCTGTCCATGTTTGGCCATTTGCGCAGTTATTACATTAGGTGTCTCTGGAAGGTCAAACTCAATCTCTTTCACCTCGATAAGATCTTTCACCTTATGTTTTAGAGCCCAACAATCGTTTGTATCATGCCCCGGACTCTCAGAATGATAGGCACATCGAGCATTTGGGTTGTAGAGGGGAGAAGCAGTATTGGGATTCTTAGGAGCTTCCTTTAAAGTTACAAGATTGGACTTCAATAGGTGTGGTAAAACTTGGGACAAGGTCATGTTGATCCGGGTGAATTATCTTATGGGCACATCCAGCCTGCGCTGATTGTTTCATTGTTGATTTGATACAGGATTGGAGATCATAACATCCCTTACCGTCGGACGATGTTCAGTTTTGTTTTGGTTTCTCTGGCCATAAGCAACACTGACCTCCTTCTTTCCAATGAAGGATTTCTTCATCGTACTTGAGGTTGCATCCCTCTGAATCTTGCCATTCTTAATACCAGCTTCTACCCGCTCACCAGTTAAGATCAGCTCAGTAAACCCAACTGAAGAGCTTCAAATCATATGGTTGAAGAATGGACCAGACAACGTACCCAAGAACATATCCACCGTCTCTCTATCAGATAGAGGGGGCTGGACTCTTCCCGCAAGATCCCTCCATTTCTGGGCATAATTTTTGAAACCTTCGCTAGAACCCATGGACATACTTTGCAGTTGTGTACGAGTTAGAACAAGGTCAACGTTATACTGGTATTGCTTCTAAAAAGCATTAGCCAGATCTTCCCAATTGCGAATGTTGGCTCCTTCCAACTGATAGAACCAATCCAACTACATCCCTGACAAACTTTCTTGGAAGAAATGTATTCATAGGTTCCTATCAGTAGTATGGGATTGAATCTTCCTGACGTACACCCTTAAATGCAGCTTAGGACAGGAGACACCGTCATATTTAGCAAATGTGGAACTTTGAACTTTGGTGGAATGACCACCCCAGGGACCAACCCTAATTCTTCAAAATCCAGACCAGGTACTTTCTGAATTTCCATGGCATTGAGACGATCCTCTAGTTGTTTAAATTTGTTATCAGCAGGAGGATATTGTTCTTCAGCGAAATCAGTTTCCTCTTCATCAGACCCCAGACTGTGATCTCCTTCCTTTGCCTTCTCCTATTGATTGTCTCCCTCATTTGACGGATTTGTGAATTCTATAGCTCACTTTGGTGGTTCTCTGAACCTCCTTCCCATATTCAAGACACCCACTATTTTCTTCGTCTTCTTCTTCTTGTCTTTGATCATGAGAGCCTTCAGGTCCTCTTGTCCTTTAGCCAGAGCCAGGAACATTTGTTGGAATTAAGCACTCTGTGCTTGAAGATACTTTATTGTATGTTTATTATCCATCTCACTGAAATAAACAGTAGAAAGATAAAGAAACCTGTTATGAAAAACATGTTGGTGTTATGATGCATGAACATGCGTATGCAAATGATTTCAAAGTCCCAGAAGATTTTTAGGCAAAAGGAACAAACATCAATTTCATTAATAAGTTCAAATTGAGTATAAACATGCCTATTGGGCTTACAACGAAAGAAATAACTACATAAAATAAATTCCTAAGACAAAAAGGTGGAACACATCCTCTTCGGTGCAATATAGGCGTTCAAATTTCGCTCTTCATGAAGATGTTTGTGAGCTCCAAAACCTTCTTCTCACTGGCATATAATTTTTTCTCAAAGGTGTCTCATTCTTCCTTGAGCTGGACCCAAGCCTTTTGCAACTATTTGATGTTTGTTGGCATATCAAGATGAAAAAAGATGTGAAACTCGTCCTCTTGAACAACAGACTTTGAGATCACTGGCAAGATAGCAGCATATGGCATCATAAGACTTTGAGCACGAGCACAAACCCATTTGAGGTAAGGCCCCAAAGGGATGGAGTTCCCCAAGCACAGATGAACCTCTGGTGATAACCTTGCAGATCATTTGAATAGTCGAACACAATACCTTAGATGAGCATATCGTGGGGACTATCCCTCCGAGCGTAACTAAACTGACGCAGGGCCAAAGAAGGGTTGTACGTGATTCCTCCTCTAATGCCAAGGAGTGGCATGTTAGGGAATTATCTGCAGCGATCAATAAAAGAGATATCTTCTTGAGATCGAGGGCACCAATAGATATCAAAGTGAGAAAGAGACATTAACCTTTGATTCCACCTCAAGCCTAACTCATTCTTCATTAATGACCGAGGGAGGTGCAAAATAAACCATCGATAGAGAAAAGGCGTACAACATATAAGAGTCCCTCTTTTCTTCATAGTACGAGTGTGGAGTGAATGCATCATATCTCTGAGCAATGTAGGCACTGGATTGCAAGCAAGGAAGATGTTGATGGCACTGATATCTATAAACAGATCTGAATTGGGGAACAAAACCAATACGTATATCAAGAGAGCTAAGACATATTCAAAGGCATGGTAAATCATAGCATCTAAGAATATCTTAGCTTTATTCATTAGAAAATTTGCAAGGAGGCCCTTAACTCCACTTCTTCTTTCCCAATTGGACTCAATGTCAGATGGTTTTAAATGCAAAGCTATGGCAACACTTTCAGAAACTGGATCTTGTTCTAAACCAGTGAAAGGTACTTGCTCTAATATAGTTGAACTAAGTATTTTGGAGAATTCTTCCAACGTGGGTACCAACTGATAGTCTAGAAATGTGAAGCAATGGTGTTTAGGGTCGAAGAACTGGAACATGAGACTCATAAGACCTTCGTCAAACCCGATAGTAACCAAACTGAGTAAGTGACCATATCTCCTGTTTAATGATGAGCTCTCGGGAACTCTTAGGACCAAATCCTTGATCTTGGGAGGGGCCTCTACAAAATTGATTTGGATGGTCTTTCTGTGATTTGAATCTAGGCCCTATAAAAGAAAAGAAAATATAAATCTCCAGGCCCTTGAAATGGTTAGCATGCATGTCATGATGTTTATGATATTATGGTTATGCAGATATATCAAGCAAGTCACACAAAGATCCTAGGTTTAAAGGCTTGTGCGATTTTTAAAGGTAAGTACCCTCTTGAAGTTTAGTTGGCTTAACCTGTCCTATTAATAGTAACTGGGTTCTAAGGAGTCTCATATCACTAACCATTCTTTTAGGCATTGTTCTAGCTCAAGCACCAAAGTATTGCGGCCAGAATATCCCAAAAGTCCAATCTCAATGAGTGTAGCATCGAGTATCAACCAATCTTCGATCGGAACTAAAGCCGGCCATCTCACTACTTTCTAATGGCTTAGGATGAGTCAGTTAAAGGTTCTAAAGGTCAGTTAGCAATTAATGACACTATAAGGAAGCCTAATGTTATCCTTGACTGACTCATGGAACATTAGTACAAGCCAGAGTATCACTCCAACGTAGCTATCACTTTGTCCATATCGGTCTATGTCGTACAACCTCCACGATATATTTTTACTTACCTAGAAAGGTGCCCCAGATCCGGGTCTAGGATCTTTAACAATAGCCCAAGAAAAAGACCCCAAAAATATAAAGCAAGCAAGTCAAACAAGGAAAGCAAGTAAAGGTGATCTAGCCCTAAGGTAACCCAACTTTTAAGTAAATCCCCGGCAGAGTCACCACTTTTGTCATAAGGTGGGAGAACTGACTTGGGTATTTTGCGTTTTATCGCAATTGTTGCGGATAGCAAGAGTCACCACCAGCTTTTCTTTTATCCAAAAAGGAAAGGGTGAAAAGAACATGAAAGACCTTTGAGATTATTTCTTGATTTCGTGGGGTAGATTATGAAAAGGGAAGGTATTAGCACCCTTTTCATCCATAGTTATCTATGGGCTCTTAGTAGCGTACTAGATCACTTGCTTTTGTTTAAAAATGTTATTGTGGTGTGGGTTTGAAAATATTTTGAAAACGTCTTTGTAATGATTCTCGTCTCTATAAGAATATGTACAAAGTGTCGATTTTGAAAATAGTTTAAAGAAGTATTTGTGGAAGGTGTTTTTTGAAAGTGATTTTGAAAAGTGTCTTTCTAATGATTCTCGTCTCTATAAGAATGCGTACAAAGTGTGTTAACTTTTTAAAAAAATGTTTCAATTGAAAGTGTTGGTGTGAAAATGTTTTTTTTGTTGTGAGTAAGCGAGCAACTATGAGCATCCTACCTACTCAAAAGTTCTTATGTTTTCTTCCTCCTTCTTTAGATGTTGTTATCTTACCATTGATTGATAAGGAGCCCTATCGTTGCATATAAAGGGACATGCACGGGTCAATCGTACAATCATAGAAGGCAACTTGTGAGACGCTTTAGCAATTTTCGTAAGGTACTAGATCATTTACCAAAGGCAACATCGAGGGACATCGAGGGACTACGATCTTTTTTATCGAATGGTCTTTGCTAAAGCATCCCATATTCGAGGGACATGACTGTTTTCCGAGGCAACAAGCAAGATTACCCTAGAGGTGCATGTGTGCAAAGTGTGTTTGATTGCATGCATTTAGTCTTTTATTAGAGTTGTCTACTTGTTGGTTTTATCTTGCCATACATCCTAATTACTAACATTTGTATAAAGCAATAAACATACAGAAAATAAATATACTACACTATTACAACCATATTTAATAGCAAGAAAATATAAAGAAAAGCATAAATAACATGAAAAGAGAGAAAGCGTAGGTCCTTTGATCCAGGCATTAGGCTCCTTCGATTCACCCTTTTTTACTTCTTTCGTTAGGGCTACAAATCAGTGTGAGCACCCTTCAATTACACCCTTTGTCCTTCTTTTGATTGGGGCCTGGAAGTTAGTGTCGGATGCACTCTTCGATTGTGCCTTTTTTGCTTCCTTCGCTTGGACACAAGATGAACTTGTTTCTGAATGTTTGAAGTGCCAAGCTCCCTCCTTCGATTGCAGGAATGCAAAGCTCCCAATTTGATATTCAAAAGGCTTCAATGTTCATCCAATCGAAGGATACAGAAAACTTGTCTAAAACTTGAAAATGAAACTAACAAGTGTAACTTTTGAAAGCTATAAGCCAGGGTTAACACAAGATTATTGGGCACCAAAATCCAAAGTCTAACTATTCAGGGTTTGAGATTTTCAACACATAGGCAGTGAGGATTGAAAGTTAGGGCATGGTCAACTTCATAGATGGGATATCTACATTTTCCTTTTATTTATATGTACAAATGATATTTAAATGAAAAGTTCCAAGTTTAGAGGAAACTTACCTCTTGAAGTGCTAATCAAAGGAGCTGTATGTGACTTCCTTGGTGGTGGATGGAGCTTCGTTAGAGCCTTCCTGAAGCTAGTTCAGTTACTGCTTTGTTTGGGAAATGAATCGAAGGAGGGTGTGTGATAATGGTAAGTGAACCGAAGGTTATTATATAATAGTCTAGGGAGTAAATCAAAAACTATTATGTTACAGTTAGGGAATGAATAGAAAGTTAGTTATCTGGAAGTTGGGGAGTGAATTGAAGGATTCACTAATGCATGAAGGGATCTGAGAGTTTTAGAGTTTGAATGTTTGAGAATGTTGGAGAGTGTTTGAGAGTTTTGAGAATTTGATAATTTTCTCACAACAAGAGTTTTTTCAGCTACCCAAAAGCCCCTTAGATGTGTTATGGAACATACTATTTATAGATGAAATTGGCTGAGGTTTGGGAGGGAAAACAAATGAGATTTAAACAAATTGGGTATGCTGTTTTGTAGCCTTTGAGGGGCAGTTTTTGTATTCCAATTTGGTGCAAATACGAGAGCAGCATAGCAGGACTGCTTTGTAGCAGTTTTAGAGTGTTGTGACCAGTGCAACAGTCTTATACTTGGCAGCACATGGGACTCTGGCCAGCAAGCATCTTTGGATATTTCAACTTTTTATTTTGACCACCCAGGTCCTATCCTTCGACCAAACTCCTTTTCAGACAATAATGTTTCTTTCCAAATCAAAGTGTCCTTCGAATGGCTCATATGTGTATCCTTTTAAGGGGCCCAAATGGGTGTCCTTCAACTTGAAACATGTATGTTTTCTTTTGAATGGACCACATGCACCACTTGTATGCATCACTTGCAATTCTTCAGACGGGCCACCAAGATATAACCTTCGATTGGGACACCCAGATATGTCATAGTGTAGAGACTATGCGTGTTGAAGGTTTTCAAGAGGGAATCAAAGCTTATATGCAGGAGGTCCCTTGCTTTGTGGGTGCTAGCATGAAGGGAAAATTTTGCCTTATGAGTTTGGAAAATATGCAAGACCATTGGCTTCTAAGTCGAAGTAAAGCTGCAATATGCCATTGCCTTGTGCCTGCTGGCCTGAAGGAAGTCATGGCTTTGTGAATCGAAAGAATCATGTAAGGGGCCAATGGCTTCCGAATCGAAGGAAAGTTGTAGGAGGCCATTGCCTTTTGAATCGAAGGGCACTTTCAGAAGGCCATTTCCCTCTGAATCAAAAAGGGACCAGTATGAAACCACTAACTTCTGAATTGAATGAGGCTTTCAGAAGGCCCTTACCTTCTGAATCGAAGGAATTTGGTTTCAAGGGAAACAAATTCCCAGTCGAAGCTAGCTTGTAGAGGAGAATTCAGTCGAAGTTGAGCATGAATCAAAGCAATGTTCAGTCGAAGCTTTGTATTAATCAAAGCGAACTTGTTTTTCTTGAATTTTGTCAAAAAATCAAATTTATCTCCTTTCCTCTTTCAATAGTTTCCTCTTTGACCCGGTGCTTGGAAATCCAACATGATCTAATTGTACTTGTGCAAACTTGACCCAGTAGGAATTTTGTGAGAATCATCTTGAGATATGAGAGGGAAAATTTTAGGGTACAACACATACCCAAACCATCCTTGATTTTCAATGAGCATGTTGATGAAACTATCATCAGACACATAATTAGGTCTTTTCTCTTTGATTACTTCGAGAATATTTTCATCTCCTTGAAAATTTCTAATATCCATGATATGTAGACAAGTTTGAAGAGAAGATACGATTCAAGATGATACAAGGATAATGACTTCATGAATGATTACCCAGATTCTCTTTAGTGTTTAACATATAACAAATACATTTGAATGGATGGAAATAGGAAATGTTGGGCTTTCTATTCTTCCATAATTCATAAGGAGTCTTATACAAAATAGGTCTTATAGAGATTCTATTTTGAATATAACAAGATGTATTTACTTCTTCTGCCCAGAAATGCTTAGCCATCTGAGTTTCTTGGATCATGGTGCGAGCCATTTCTTGTAAAGTTATATTTTTTCTTTCTATGACTCCATTTTGTTGTGAAGTTCTAGGGCAAGAAAAAACATGTAATATGCCTTTTGAATCAAAAAAAATTTTCAAAATCTTTATTTTCAAATTCTCCACCATGATCACTTTGAACTCTGACTATTCGGAAACCTTTTACATTTTTCACTTGGGAACAAAAGGAAGCAAATACAGAGTATGACTCATCCTTGTGTTTCAATAATTTTACTCATGTCCACCTGCTCTAATCATCAACGATGACAAGTCAATATTTCTTACCATTGACAGAGGTAGTTTTCACTGGTCCAAATAAGTCAATGTGAAGAAGTTCTAATGGCCTAGAAGTAGAAACAATCTTTTTAGATTTGAAAGAGGTTTTTAAAAATTTTCATTTCTGAAAAGCTTCACAAAGAGCATCTAAAATGTACTTCAGATTAGGCAAGCCTCTGACTAATTCAAGTTTATTTAGTTGAGAAATATTTCTCAAGCTAATATGACCCAGACGTCGATGCCAGACCCACTTCTCTTTTTGAACAATCAGAAGAAATTTTACATTTTGATTTTTCAGATCTGATAATCTTATTTTGTAAATATTTTTCTTCCTCTTGCCATTGAACAAAACTGAGCCACCCTTCTGACTAACAACTTTACAGGACATTTGATTAAAGATGATGTCATAACCATTGTTACTAAGTTGAATGATTGACAATAAGTTATGCATCAGACCCTCAACTAAAATAAAATTGTTAATAGAAGGAAATTTACCATTGTTAATCATTCCAAAGCTGATGATCTTTCCCTTCTGATTACCTCTGAAACCAACGACGCCTCTAGACTTAAGTTCCAAATATTTGAACATATTCCTTTCGCTGTCATGTGTCGCGAGCATCCACTGTCCAGGTACCATGACTGGTGTTTCAGTGCTGTCATTAAGGAGATCTTTAATGTAGATTATCAGATCCTTAGGTACCCACTTTCTGGGTCCTCCTTTGTTAGAAGTTCCAGAGGTTCTGACCCCTTTAGATTTTCCTGCAATAGAATAATCATGTGAAATTTGTGCATGATACTTTGGTTTAAATATTTTCTTTTGTGTCTGTGTTCGTGCTACAGAAGTATCAGAACCTTCTTGTTCTGGACATTTCAAATCTATTCCAACAAGCACGAAATGTTCAGAAAGATATTTTGGTTTGATATCCATAGTTTCATCAATTTTTTGATGGTCCTAAATACCCCAAGCATTTGCTTCCATTTCTATTAACACCATAGATCATTGAATCCATTTTTCTTCTATCTATGCTTTTAGCAAGGAAGTGTTGAAAAGCTCTATCATATCTGATTACTTTGTCAGTAACAGATGTGTTAGAGAGAATCTCTTCTTATAATCTAGACACTTTACTTTTCAGAGCAATGTTTGATTTTTGTAAAACAAATAGTTTTTCATTTAAGACGAAAATACTTTGCTCATCTATAGTCGTTTTCTTGGAAGTATCCATAAAACTCCTTTTCAAGATTTTGTGTTTACTTAGAAGAGATTTATACCTTTTCATTAATTCAGTTAAACCAATTTCAAGTTTCGAACGAGATAAAGAAGAAAGTACTTCTTTGTCGTCATCAGAGTCTGACTCATAATTAATTGTCAGTTCATCGTCTGATGTTGTTTCTCCCCTGCTGGTCCTTGCCATGAATGCCATGTTTGCATGTTCTTCATTAGAATCTTCATCTTCTGATTCAGAATCATCCCATGTTGCCATGAGACCCTTCTTGGCTTTATAAGACTTTTTAGGATTCTTATATTTCTTAAACTTTGGACAATCATTTTTGTAATTTCCAGGCTCGTTGCATTCAAAACAAGTAACTTCTTTTCCAGAAGCATTTCTCTGACCAAAAGTGGATTCACCTCTTCCATATGTCCTTCTTTGACCTCTGAACTTGCTTTGTCTGTGCTTCCAGATTTGACTTATTCTTCTAGATATCAAGGAGAGTTCATAATCATCTAAATCTTCTTCTGATTCTTCCTTATCTTGATAAGCCTTTGTTTTCCAAGAAGTAGACTTTAAAGCAACTGATTTTACCCTCTTTTGAGGTTCATATTGTTCCAGCTATTGTAATCGGTTTTAAAATGATAGTCACCACCCTTTATTTTTATCTTTAGGAAGGGAATATAAAGGATAACCCTAATTTGTTCAGAGGTTCTAAGTTGTTGGACTTGTTCTTAGACGAAGGGAAGATGTTAGGCACCCCTCATCAATCTTGTTCACAATGATACTAGGGTTTAGAATTATGGCTTAGGAAATAGGATTTTTATTTTTCTTAGGGGAACTCACCACGATTTTAGTCATATGCCTACGTATCCTCTTAGGAGGAATCAGAGTCTCAATTCATAGTTCGCAGTTGGTTAGTGTTTTTTATGGATTATGAAGATGTTTTGAATTTCCCTTGTACTAAGTCTAGGTGTGTGAATAGCAGAATTTGTAGACGAAGTTCACAGTTGGTTTAAAAGCATCCTCATAATCCTTTTTGAGTTTTTTTTTAGAATTAATTAAGCTATTAAAAAAATATTTGGTGTTGGTTAGGTATTTTTTAAATGTACTAATATATACAAAAAATAATTTTAATGCATGGCAAAAATAATTTTAATGCAATAAAAACATTTGGATGAATTAGAATTTTTTTATAATAATAATAGTAAAATAATATTAGAATTTATAAATATATTAAATTCTAAAAATAATAATTATAAATAAATAAAGAAATTTTAAAAAACGTAGGGGGTGTATTTTGTGTTGAGCTAGTAAAACATGGGGTATGGGAAGTAGGGCCTTGAATTCAGATACTGAATTCAGGCCCAAATGCAGGAGGGGTGAATATTTGTTCAGGTCAGTAAAAGTGGGGGGTTTGGTCACCAAAAGCCTAAGTCCAGATGTTGGACTTGGCTTAATAGTGCTAGGGGTGTACAATTTTCTAACGCATTAGTAAAATAAAAAGAGGGGTGGCGTGGTTAGCAATGGGCTAGGCCCAGTGTTTGAAAAATGTTTGGGAGTCTGTTTGGACTTCATGCAGGCGAGTGCATGATGTTACAATGGGCGTGCTGATCAGGAGCATTTGATGATGATCTTAAGGTTGTGGTGGGAAGCACAAGGTAAGGTTTATAGACGCGCAAGCACAAAATTTGGGAGCGTTTATAAAAGCAAATCACTGGGATGAGAGCCCATTTTTTTCTTTTTATTTCTTTCTCTACAATGACAGAACAAAATTCTTTGTAAAAACCCAGAGAGAGAGAGAGAGGTTGTGACCTCGCTCTAAAACTCAGGCGGGCGAAAATCTCCTTCGTCGTACCGTCCTCCTTGAACCACCGCCAACCACCCTTTTCCCTAGTTTTCCGATTGACATTCAATCGAAAACCTCAAACATTTAAAGACCCCCGCCGTAAATCTTCATTTGGGTTCGTAGAACCATAAGAACCCTAAGGGTTCATGATGAAACCTAACTATCCAAAAACCCAGAACACCCCACAATAAAGAACCCTAACCCTGATCTTCAAATAACCGCAAGAACCCTAACCATGGGATCCAAGAACCCTAACCCTAAAAAACCCAAAAATTTCCAGAAACACAACATTCAAACATCAATCATGCAAACATCACAACAAAGATTAAGAGCCCTAAAGCTAAGTGATTCGTGTTACCTCTCTTGCCGTGATACTGGTCGTATAGTTTTGATTTCCTGAATCCTCCTTCTGATATCTCACTTCTACTTCTTTTTGTTTGCAGGTACTAAGGAGGTGTCATTTTAGCGGCGGCGGCTTGAGGATGAGAGCGGCGCGTTTTGAAGCACTTGGGGTTTCAGATATTGAAACCTTAAGTCTTTCTCCTTTTTCTATAATATTTGTCAACCCGTTCTTCTTAATCTCCTCTTCACTTTTCTCTTAGATTTTAGGTTAATTTATAGGTTTAGATTTAGAAAAATTAGGAAATTCTTCTGTAATTTGTCGTTACAATTTCTGATTAGTATTGATTAATTTAGGAATTAGAAGATTGATATTTTTTTTAGGGATTCAATTTGGATCTGTAATTGATTCTCCCTTTGTATAAGATCAGGGTTTGTAATATTATAATGTATCTGGGCACACGTATTTGTAATATTCAGTTTTATCTTTTTTGCAAGATTTGATTCAGATCAGTTTTTTTTAGAAATATTTGTGTTGTACCCCAAAATTTGCCCTCTCACTTATCAAGAATTTGCTCACAAAATCTCCTTAGCTCAAGACTGCACTGGGGTTTGATCAACTCAAGACACCTCCTTAAGCACTGATGACCAAAATTAGGGTTTGAGTTTGCACAAGGATTTTTGAACTTTCAATGCCCCATATGACCTTCATGGATCATTATGGACCCCAAAATTACTCATGTCAAGTTTCAAGCCTTGGATCACACTTTTGCTCAGTCAATTAAGTAATTGACCTAAAAATCAACTATATTGGGAAAAAAGTCAACTATGGCCAATTTACAGTCAAACTTCATAATTTTTGATCCACATCAACATTTTAAACTGATATGTATCATTTGATCAAGTTTGGACCACAATTCCTCAAGAAGTTTGATCAAATCATCAAAAGGGCAAAATGGTCAAAATTAGGGTTTTGACTGGGAAAGGGCAATTTCTGATTTTTGGCCTAGCAAATGGTCAATTTGTTTAAGGCATGATCTCAAGAGTCCAATTGCATCATTTTGACCTAGTTACATGGTTCAAAACATTATAAGTCCATTGGATTGACAAATGAATTTTCCAGTCAACTGATCAAAAGTCAACTGTATACTGAAAAGTCAAACTTTGACTTTTTGGTCAAACTCAAGTGCCAAAGGTCATTATTCATCAAAACATGTCAAAATATGAAACTGATTCATCAAGAAATCAAAAAGTCAAGATTTCATTTTGAAAAGTCAAAATTTCTAAACTTAGAAATTTTTCTAAGTGTTGGAAATTTCATGTTTTTTTCATAACTTTGATCAATATTTTCACCATGATGCAAGATGATTCAAGAGAAACTTCCAACATGAAAGTTGTAGATCTCCATGAAATCTACAACTTTGCTACACATAACTTCTCCTAAAAATGCTTGGATCTTAAGTTATAATTTTGTGAATACATGCTCATGAACCAAAAATAACTTAGTGAAATTTTGCCCTAGTTAGGCAAATTTTTGACCTAACTTCATGGAAATTTTTCACATGGTTCCAAGGGGAATCTTCAAAATAAATTCAAAGATGAGTTGTATAGCACATTGCAAGCTTTCCAAAATGTCCAAGAACTCCTTGAGATCATTCTTGAGTAGGGCGAATCGAAGATATGAAGTTGGTGTTTTGTCACTTGAATTATAGGTCATTTTCATGATGAACAGAGTCCAATTGCATCATTTTGACCTAGTTTCATGGTTCAAAACATTGCCAGTCCATTGGATTGACAGATGAATTTTCCAGTCAACTGATCAAAATTCAACTGTATATTGAAAAGTCAATTTGACTTTTTGGTCAAACTCAAGTGCCAAAGATCATCATTCATCAAAACATGTCAAAATATGAAACTTATTCATCAAGAAATCAAAAAGTCAAGATTTCATTTTGAAAAGTCAAAATTTCTAAACTTAGAAATTTTTCTAAGTGTTGGAAATTTCATGTTTTTTCATAACTTTGAGCAAAATTTTCACCATGATGCAAGATAATTAAGGAGAAACTTCCAACATGAAAGTTGTAGATCTCCATGAAATCTACAACTTTTCTTAACACAACTTCTTCCAAAAATTCTTGGATCTCAAGTTATAATTTTATGACATGTGGTCATGAAACTAAACACTTAGTGAAATTTTACCCTAATTTGGTCAGGATTTTGACCCAACTTCATGGCCCTTTTTCATTTAGGTACAAGGGGAATCTTCAAAAGCAATTCAAAGATGGGTTGCATATCACTTTGCAACCTTTTCAAAATGTCCAATAACTCCTTGAGATCATTCTTGAGTAGGGAGAATCGAAGAGATGAAGTTAGGGTTTTATCACTTTAATTACAAGTCATTTTAGTGATGAACAAAAATCAAATTCAAACCATGCTGCATAAACACTACTTTGCAGGCCTCAAACTTGTTAGGCACTCCATAATTAATGGTTTACACAACTGTTATAGGCCTCACTTCAAGCATTCAATGCATGGACATGCTTTATATCCATTTTTGGAAGAACGGTCACGTTGCCATTTTGATAAAGTGACTTTTTGTACAAAACTTGTTCTTGAGCCTTGCACTTGTTCTTTTCTGATCAAAATGGTCCTATAACTCATGATAAATGTTTCAAACACTTACTGTTGTACCCCAAAATTTTCCCTCCCATATTTCTTAATAAATTTCAAGTGAGGTCCTCAAATTGCTCAAGCAAGTCCAAGGGTTGACCAGACAAACTCTCTCCTAAGGCAGTCTACCTCAAATTAGGGTTTCAGTTTGCATCAAGATGTTTGGATACAAGGGGTAAAAAATTCTCACCATTGTCCTAATATGTTCTCAAGATCATCCATGTCAAGTTTCAAGCCTTGCAGAGGAAGTTTGCTCAGTCAATTGCTCAAAGGCCTGAAAATCGACTGTGTTAGGGCAAAAGTCAATTATGCCCACATATGGTCAAACTTCAAGATTTTTGGTCAACATTCTAATTTTTAAGTATTATTCATCATTTGATCAAGGGTTGATCATTATTCCTCAAGGATTGCTCACAATTCATCAAAACCCAAAAGTTGCTAAATTAGGGTTTTGTAGGAAAAGTCAACTCAACTTTGACCAAGCATAACTTTCTCATAATTTATCAAAAACGACCCATACAAATATCATTTTGAATAGGATGCAATTACCTACATTTCATCCTCATCTCCCAAGTTCAAAATATGCACTCACAAGAAGGTATGAATTTGGACATTATAGGTCATTTTGGAAAGTCAACAAAAACACCTTTTATGTCAAAGCTTCATACATGAACATGGAAGACTCAATTGAGATGAGACAAAAAGGGTTGCTTAGAGTACATCTTAATCTTTCTAAAAAGTCCAAGAACACATCTCTAGGGTCAAAATTGAAGGAGTTATGCATTGGTAAAGTTGACCCTTTTTGCAAAATTACCAAAAGTCAAATATGTCCAAAATTGCATTTTTTGTCAAATGGGCCCAACTTTTTATGCTTGCAATGAGTTTTTAATGTGACCCACGACCCATGATCCCTTCCATTTGTAATTATTTTATTTTTGTCATTTATTTTGATTTTATTTCAATTAAATCAAATAAAATCAAAATAAAATAATGAAAATATCAAAAGCTAATCAAATCTTGAGATTTTGTGCATGTTTAGGTCTATTATACAGCTGGAGAGAGAATAAAATTGTGCAAGGTTCATTTGGACACAAAAATATTTCATTTTGCTTGATTTGGAAAGATTTGCATAAGGATCAAATCATGATTCAATAATCATAATTGGAGAAGATTTGAAACCGAGTTGCAACCCTAATTCATTCTAGGGTACATAAGGAACATTTGCAGACCAAAAACAAGAGGTTGGAGGCGTGCAAGACAGAAATCAAAGTTGCGAAAATTCAAGAACAGTTGCAAATCAATTTTAAGGATTCAGGCTATCTCAAGCTATTCTAAGCATCCCAATCGCTTGCTGGGTATCCCTGGATCACATTGCAACCATTAGCAAGCTTCCTCAAGCGTTGAAACACGCTGTAAGTTTCACAGGACTTCCATATTTTCTTGAAATCAAATACGTTAATTCTGGCATATTTAGCATGTTTGATTGGTACATTCATGATCCTTGAGTTCTTTGCAAGCTATTGATCATATCCAATTGTGTTTTTACTGAATATACACCAAGATGCCATAGTTAGGGTTCTTACTTTGTTTTTAGGGTTTTTCTGTACAGGAACAATTGGCCATGGATAATGGTACCATGATGCTCGTGAGGTTGCAACGAGTTAATTGGTACCATTGGTTATGATTTATCATGCTTACACAGGATTTTGGAGAAGCACAGGGTTATACCTACACTCAGATGACCGTAGGTAAAAGTCAAGAAACTTTTAGCAACAGTGGGAGGAAGAAGAAGGATAACATGGCGCTCCATGACTCGTCCATTTGAATTCCGCGCGTTTCAGAATGTGGCTTTTTGTTTTTATCATATAATATTCTTTTTTTTATTTTTTATACAACTAAACATGCCAGCTCAGTTGGCAAGCGTGCAGGGTGATAAGGCTCAGGACTTGGGTTCGATCCCCAGGTCCCAACATTATTTCATATTATTTTGCCTTGCATAATCAGGTGTACATGTGTCCCAAAAGTCCACCATACGCCTTCAGTATCCAACCATTCCATCCATCAACACTCCAGATCCAAGGACATCGCTTGAAGGTCCACCATGGGCGTGAGTCAAGCGCATGCATGGGATTGAAAAAGTCAAAATAGGCCAGGAGTTATTGGGCCCAAAAGTGCAAACAACACCCCCTTCTTACTAAGCAACATCAGGCCCTTTTCTCTTCCTTTTCTCTAATTTATTTTTTTAATTTAATTAGTTTAATTATTTTTTAATCTAAATTAATTTCTTTTTTTCACAAAAATCATAAAATCAAATTTCAAAAATTTAGAATTAGGTTTTTTATTTTATTTCATCAAATTTAATTTAATGCTAGTTTAATTTAATTTAGGATAATTCTAACCTTTCTTTTTTATAATTAAAATCAAATTCGGAAAATTAGGGTTAGCTTTTGATTTAATTTTTATTTCTTTCATAAAATAAAAAAATAAAAAAAATAGGTTAATTTAATTATTTAATTATTTTAAATTAATTAGTAGTTAGGTTTTTTTATTTATTCAATTAAACCTTATTTTCTCAAAATAATCAAAAACCATAAAAAATGATTTTTCTTTTAATTAGGCTTAGTCGGGGTCAAAACCCTAAATCTCTCGTTCTCGATTCATCGCGCGCGTTTATATTTTTTGCAATAATTAATGTAACTTCTTACAATATGTAATAGTTTAATTAGGATTTTCTTTATTTATCGTTTTTACGGGTTTTTGGCTATGTAATTAATCCCCCTCCCCGAAGCCTTGTAATAGCGTATTTTATTTCTCGCATTTTAATTTTCGCAAATATTAACTGTTTAGATGTATGTTAATAGGATTGTATGACAAGATTGCATGTTAATTTAAAACAGCTAGAAAACCCTAATGTGCAAAGACAATAATTGAAATCAAGTCACTCGCACATGTGCACTCTTAGGGTATACTCTCACTTCGGTTGCCTTCGGTAAACGATCATTAAGTATAGGGTGTTTTAGTGGTCTCCCTTCTGTCTGAACAAAGATCAAATGTCCCGTTCGGAAATGTTGCCTCGGAAATGTTGCCTCGAATATGATCTTAAGACATTAGGGTTATTACTAAGACGTCCTAACATTTCTTTAGTGATCGTACGTCCCTTTCGAATTGACCCTTACAAACTCCAACGACGGTGCTTCCTATTTCTCAATAGTAGGGTAGCATTGTCTAAAGGAAACAAGAACAAAAAAAATCTTTTTTCGAGTAGGTACTTGCTCAAAACAAACTTTTTCACATCAAACACTTTTTTCAAACTAAAGTTTTCAAAACACTTCATAACACTCTTGAGGACTAATACAAGGGTTAAAACGAAGTAAAACAAAAAATTTTCAAAAAGAAACACACACAAGCAATTTTAAAGATGAGCAAGTACCTAAGAGCCCGTGGAAAACCACAGATAGAAAGGGTGCTAATACCTCCCCTTTCTATAATCTACCCCCCGTACTCAAAATCTCGAAAAAGGAATTTTTCTGTGCTTTTTTCCATTTCAGTTGGATAAAATAAAAGTCAGTGTCGACTCTTGCTTACCGCGATATTTTGCGAATACAAAACGCAAAACGCAAAATGCAAACCAGCATTTTCCAAAATAGTCGGTTCTTCCACCGTATAAGTGGGTTATATCTTAGAACTTAGTTCATCATAATTGCTTCTCTTGTTTTTTTGGTTGCTTTACTTTTAAGGGTTTTGTTTGGGAGTTACTATAGATCCTAACCCAGATCTAGGGACACCTTTTAGGTAAGTAGCAAAAAACTACGAGGGAACTGTACGGCGTAGACCGATACGGTTGAAGCAGTAGCTATGTTGATGTGGCACATTGGTTGGTACCGGTATCCCTTATGGAGAAACGAGGAGAATATAGGGCCACTATGTGTGTCGTTAAGTGTCAACTGACCTTAGAACCTGTAATCGACCAACTTGTCCATTATGAAGTAGTGAGATAGCCGACCTCGGTGTAAAGCTGAGAACTGGTTGATACTCTATGCTACACTCATTGAGACCATACTCTCGAGATAGTTCCGGCCGCAAGAAAAGATTGTGTGAGCTGAATTCATGACCGATGGAGGATGGTTAGTGATATTGAGAACCTCTAGAACTCGTTTACTTTTGCTAGGACAGGTTGAAACCAACTGAACTTCAAGAGGGTAATACCTTTGACCCTATGCAAGCCTTAAACTTAAGGGCTTTTGTGTGATTTGTTTGCCTTTGCCATGTCTGTTATCTGTTATACCTGTTGGTTTTATCATGACATCATGCATCATAACATAGCATGCATACTTCATTATACTAATCATTTCAAAGACCGAGGGGATTTATCTTTGTTCTGTTTTGCAGATTATGGCTTCCGTGCGCAGAAACACCATCCGAGTTAACTTTGTGCAAATACCTGCTCAACTCAAAGAGTTAGCCTCAAGAGTTTCTGAGACTTCTTCATTCATTAAGAGACATGGTCAGCTTCTTAGCCTGGTCACCTCAAAGTTTGATGAGCAGATGATGAGTGTGCTTTTCCAGTTATTCGATCCTTTGCATCATTGCTTCACCTTTCCAGATTATCAGCTGGTTCCCACTTTGGAAGAGTGTTCTCACTTATTGGGCATATCCATCCTTGAGCAAATGCCCTTCACATGTATGGAAGATACTCCTAGACCAGAAGACATTGCTTCAGCTCTGCATCTAAAAAGGGATGATGTAGTATCCAATTGGGAAACACGAAGCGCGGTTGAAGGTTTCTTAGCCAAGTTGCTGATAGATCAAGCTCAGCTATTCTAGGATAGTTTAGACTTTTAAGCTTTCGAAGATATCTTGGCTCTCCTTATCTATGATTTTGTTCTCTTCTCGAATCCAGATTCCTTTATAGATGTGAATGCGGTTAAGATCTTCCTTTCTTGTAATCATGTGCCTACTCTACTGGGTGATATCTTACATGCCCTCTACACTCATATTGTGTGTAGAAGAGGGACTCTTATGTGTTATATGTTGTTGTTGTCGAGGTGGTTTATTTCACACCTCCCTAAGTCTGTGTTGAAGAATGAAGAAGGTTTAGGATGGTCTTACAGGATAATGTCACTTGCCCATACAGACATTCTTTGGACCTCCCGGGTTATGGAAAGCACTGTTGTCATTGATCGTTGTGGGGGATACCCTAATGTCCCATTGCGTGGAATCAGAGGGGGAATATCCTACAATCCTTGTCTAGTTTTGTGACAGTTTGGCCGTGCTCGGAGAGACGGTCCCCATGAGCTACTTCTTACAGATATTGCATTTGACTACAAGGAAGACGTTGACGAGCATCGCCGAAGGTTTATACGAGCTTGGGGAATGGTGAACAGATATGACCCCCAAGAGTTGGGACCAAGGACTTCCCTTCCTATGCCGCCTTACTTACAATGGGTCTGAGCTCATGCCCAGAAGCTTGGGATGCCTTATGAAGTTGTATTGCCAGTGATTGTGGATCCCACTAATGAAGAAGGCGTTCCTTACACAGTTCTTTATCCTTACATGCCCACTGATCCTGGGGCATTGCAGAGGTTTTGGATTCAGCTGAAAGAGGAGAGGGATACTTACCAGGAGAAGTACCACGAGCAAGAAAGGAAGATTTTGAAGCTCACCAGGCAGCTCGAGGAAGAAAGAACGATCAATGACTACGTCAGCACAAAGAGGAAGCGTCCATGGGACTTTTGATTTTGCTTTTCTAGTTTAGATTTGTTTTCCATTTATTTCTTTGTAACGCCTCAAAGGCACTGTTGAACCTTTTACAAGTTAATCTAATAAAGTTTGTTTATTTTTTGGTTTGCAAATTTAAATCTCCCAAAGTCTTTGAAATCATTACATACACATCCCATTATTATACACACCATTACAGGTTTCTCATCTTCTTCACTGTTTATTTCAGCAGAAATGTCTTCTGATCAAGCCATCAAAGATCTTCAGGCACAGAACGCCCAATTCCAAGAGATGTTCTTGAGTTTGGCTAAAGGGCAAGAGGATTTGAAGACTCTCATTCTGAAAGAGAAGAAGAAGAAGAAGGTTGTTCTTCTGAGTATGGGCAAAAGGTTTGGGAATAGGTTGAAACAACAAGCTGATCTGTCCTCTTCATCCAAAGAAGGGGAGAACCAATAAGAAGAAAAGGGCCTCAGTCCTGCAATCTCTGATAATGATACAGATTATGATGATGAGCAATATCCTCTGGCCGAGGATAGGTACAAGCAGTTAGAAGACCGGATGAGTGCTATGGAGATTCAGAAGATCCCTGGTTTGGATTTCGGAGAACTAGGACTGGTATCTGGAGTGGTGATCCCTCATAAGTTCAAAGCTCCAGTTTTTGCCAAATACGATGGAGTATCCTGTCCAAAACTTCATCTCCGCTCGTATGTCTGGAAAATCCAACCCCACACTGCTGATAGAAATTTGTGGGTACACTTCTTTCAAGATAGTCTTCCAGAGACTCAACTTGAATGGTTTTATCAATTGGAAGGAGCTAATGTCCGAAACTGGGAAGACCTTTCTGTTTCTTTTTACGGGAAGTACCAATATAAGGCCGACCTTGCTCCCACTCGTACTCAGCTTCAAGGTATGTCAATGGGTGCAAGTGAAGGTTTTAAGGACTATGCTCAGAAGTGGAGAGATTTAGCTGGAAGAGACCAACCCCCTTTGTCTGATAGGGAGTTGGTTGACATGTTTCTAGGGATGCTATCTGGTCTATTTTTCAATCATCTGATCGGCAATTCATCATCTGGGTTTATTGAGTTGATTTTGACTGGAGAGAGAGTAGAAGCTAGTATCCGAAGTGTTAAGATATAGAAGGATACTTCATCAAGTGCAGTAAAGAAGCCCTTCACTGGTAAGAAATAAGCTAGTGCAGTCTATGGTTCGAGGGGCCAAAACAAACCTGAACACCGTCAAGCAGTAAATGCGGTAGTGATATCAAGACCCACAGTTGCTCCACAATGAAACAATCAACAAAGGGTGGAAAGTCCACAGAGGCAGTACACTCGGCTTAGTATGACCTTGTTTCAAATTCTACCACAATTAGAGAAGACCAATCTGGTAACTTTGAGGGAGGCCTCGAAGAACCCCAACACCACTTCTCCCCCCTATAACCCAAATGCCCGTTGTACCTATCACTCTGACGGCCCAGGTCATGATACAAACAACTGTTAGGCCTTGAAGAATAAAGTGCAAGACCTGATCGAAGCCAAAGAGATTGAGTTTGACGCTCCGGAGAAGCCTAACGTCATAACTGCTCCCATGCCCAAGCATGGTCATGGAGTAAATGATGTGGATGATGATTTATTTGTGACCTCCGTGGATGAAATTTCTACTCCCTTGATAACAGTTAAAAAGAAATTGTTATTGGTCAGTTTATTTCCGGGCTGTGGTGAAGATTGCCACATATGTTCAATCCTGCCTGCTGGTTGCCACTTACTGAAATCAGGTGTTCAGCGCCTGATGGATAACAAGGAGATCCTATTCGAAAAGACTATGATTCTGTTGGTTCCAATTGAGGATGTTGCCATCATAACCATTTTTGTCAATCCTTCCAAGGTTTCCTCGAGAAAACCTGTTAGGATTACACCCGTTCCAAGAGTTGCTCCATTAATAATTACTGTCCCTGGTCCAATCCCATACACTTCGGATAAGGCTGTCCCTTGGCACTATAATGCTGATATATATTACCATGGAGTTAAACAAGACTTAAAAAGTGAGGAAACTGATGTTGATGTCAACAATATTGTCGGGGCTAGCAAGGTCACCAGAAGTGGAAGAGTCTTTTCTCTCGAGATCTCCCCTCCGACTGTTCACAAACCTGTTGTCATTCCATCTGCTAGTACATCATCTACTATCCCAGTTCCTGTTCCAGTTATCACCCCTGTCACCGAGCCTTCTGGGACTCGGGGAAAAGAAATCATAGGTGAGCCTGCCCGGACGGAGGCACCGAAGAAGATCATTATAGAAACCTCTAAGCAGGAGATAGAGGAAATTCTGAAGATTATCAAGAAGAGCGACAACAACATAGTCAAGCAGCTGGGGCAGACCCCGTCAAAATTCTCCATGTTGTCCTTGTTATTGTGTTATGAAGCCCATGCAAAGGCTTTAATTGCATTCTCAAGACTGCGCATGTGCCGCAGGAAACTTTAGCTGATCAATTCAAAGACTGCGTAGCTAGTTTAACTGCCGACAATGGGTTGGTTTTCTCAGATGCAGATCTGAATGCTAAAGGAAGAAATCACAAGGATGCTCTGCACGTCTCGATCGAGTGCAGGGGCACTACTGTGGCCCATGTATTGGTGGATACCGGATCCTTATTGAATGTTTTGCCAAAGAAAGCGTTAGACCGTTTGAATTGTGAAGATTTGATTCTGAAGTCGAACAATATTGTGGTCAGGGCTTTCGACGGATCAAAAAGGATGGTGCACGGGGAGGTGGACATCCCTGTTAAAGTTGGCTATCAAACCTTTGGATCTACTTTTTATGTGATGGATATCAAACCATCATATTCTTGTTTGCTGGTTCGCCCGTGGATTCATAAGGCTGGGGCAGTGACTTCCATGCTCCACCAAATGTTGAAATATCCAGAAAAGGGGAAGATTGTCACGGTACAAGGTGAAGAGGAGTACATGGTGAGTCATCTTAATTCCTTTCGCTATGTGGAGATGGATGGGGATTTCATCGAAACCCCTTGACAGAACTTTGAAGAGGTCCCTCAGACTCTGGCGTCAACTGAAGTTGCTACTGACAAACCTCCGATGAAGATGGCTTCTCTCAAGGATGCCAAGGCTGTAATTGAAGAAGGTGGGTATACAAATTGGGGTCAGCTCCCTGATTTCACGCAAAAAACTGACAAATTTGGTTTGGGCTTTACTACAGGGGCTCAAAGGGCTATTAGGAACGCGCGGATTGGAAGACCTCCTCTGCATATCAACAATCAGGGAGTTAACGCAATTGAAGATGGTGAAGAAGATTCAGACATCGACAGCTACATCTACCCTACAACCAATGGTGGACTGAACAACTAGACGGCGAAAGACTTCATACCTGTTTATTTTATTCCATAGTAATTGAACTTTTGTTTTGAGATTTGTAATAGACAGTTTGAAACTTTAAGGCCTGGTGCCTTGCCCGAGGCACCCTAGCTTTGCTTGTGAGGACTTATTATTTGTCATTTTCATATATCATCAATAAAGCATTGGACGTTTCTTGCATTACAAATTTTGCGCTCCTTTTTTTTCTTTTTTATGTCTCTCGCTTTATCAAAAACAACTATTCTCTTACACACACTCACATATCATAATGCAGATCCATATCCACTCTGGATCCCACTGATAACGACTCTGCTACTGCCAATTATGACTTTGAATAGCCGATCAACCAAGCCGAGGAAGAAGGTGAGGATGATTGTGAGGTGCCCAGAGAACTCGCTAGACTGTTACTACAGGAAGAAAGGGCCATACAGCCCCATGAAGAGCCAGTTGAATCAGTGAATTTGGGTACCGAGGAAGACAGGAAAGAGGTTAGGATAGGTACGAATCTGGAACCTAGTGTGAAACAACGGTTGATACAGATGTTACGCGACTATGTTGAGATCTTCGCTTGGTCTTATGAAGATATGCCTAGTTTAGACACCGATGTTGTGGTTCATCGCTTGCCGACTAAAGAAGACTGTCCTCCGGTAAAGCAGAAGGTTCGTCGTATGTGCTCTGAGATGTCTGAGAAAATCAAAGATGATGTCATGAAACAGTTCGACGCAGGATTTTTAGCTGTCACTTCTTATCCGCAGTGGGTTGCCAATGTTGTTCCGGTGCCTAAAAAAGATGGTAAGGTACAGATGTGTGTGGACTATAGATATCTGAACAGGGCGAGCCCCAAGGATGACTTCCCACTTCCTCATATCGATTTTATGGTAGACAACATTGTGCAGCATAAGATCTTCTCCTTCATGGATGGTTTTTCTGGTTACAATCAGATCAAGATGGCTCCTGAAGACATGGAGAAGACAACCTTCATTACACAGTGGGGCACCTTTTGCTACAAGGTAATGCCTTTTGGGTTCAAGAATGTCGGGGATACTTATCAGCGTGCCATGGTCGCTTTGTTCCACGAC
The DNA here is from genome assembly GCA_948472305.1 of Vicia faba. Classification (NCBI taxonomy): domain Eukaryota; kingdom Viridiplantae; phylum Streptophyta; class Magnoliopsida; order Fabales; family Fabaceae; genus Vicia; species Vicia faba. The sequence continues at coordinate 814,605,747 of OX451741.1, read as the reverse complement.
ATGATTCATCATGAGATTGAGGTTTACGTTGATGACATGACCGCAAGGTCCCAGACTGAGGAAGAACACCTTGACCATCTCCAGAAACTGTTCGACAGTTTGAAGATGTATAAGCTGAGGTTGAACCCGAACAAGTGCACCTTTGGGGTAAGGTCTGGTAAGCTGCTGGGTTTCGTCGTCAGTGATAAAGGTATTCAGGTGGACCCTGCCAAGGTAAAGGCCATACAGGAGATACCAGCTCCCCGCACAGAAAAGGAAGTTAGAGGATTTTTGGGACGTCTGAATTACATCGCCCGATTCATTTCACATCTGACTGCTAATTGCGAGCCAATCTTCAAGTTGTTGAAGAAAGATCAAGTGGTAAGATGGAATGATGAATGTCAGACCGCTTTCGAAAGGATCAAAGAATACCTCCAAGAGCCACCAATTCTGATGCCTCCAGTTGAAGGAAGACCTTTGATTTTATACTTGACAGTACTAAATAATTCAATGGGATGTGTGCTGGGGCAGCATGACGAGTCTGGCTGAAAAGAACATGCAATTTACTACCTTAGAAAAAAGTTTACCGACTGCGAGACCCGATACTCGTTGCTCGAGAAAACTTGTTGCGCTTTGGCATGGTCTGCTCGCCGACTGAGACAGTATATGCTGACTCATACCACTTTTTGATATCAAAGATGGATCCAATCAAGTATATCTTCGAAAAGCCTGCCTTGTCCGGAAGAATAGCAAGATGGCAGATGATCTTAACCGAGTATGACATCCAATACACAACCCAAAAAGCAATCAAGGGGAGTGTATTGGCAGATAATTTGGCGCATCAGGCCGTGGATGACTACCAATCCATGAATTTTGAGTTCCCGGATGAGAACATCATGTTGGTGACCGACTGTGAAGAACCTGGAACGGATGAAGGACCCGAGGAAGGATCCCGATGGTCTATGTATTTTGACGGAGCCTCAAACGCGTTGGGTAATGGAATTGGCGCTGTGATCATATCTCCTGAGGGCTGTCATACACCATTCACCGCCCGATTATGTTTTAACTGCACCAACAATATGGCGGAGTACTAAGCGTGCATCATGGGTCTTCGAGCTGCTATTGACCTGAGGATTAATTTCTTGAGTGTATTCGGAGATTCTGCTCTAGTGATCAGTCAGATCAAAGGCGAGGGGGATATGAAGCACCCAAATCTTATTCCTTATAAGGAGTATGTACTGACGTTGCTTCCGCACTTTGAGGAGATAACCTTTGAACACTTCTCGAGAGAAGAGAACCAGTTAGCGGACGCGCTAGCCACTATGTCTTCTATGTTCAAGGTCAGGTGGAACAATGAAGCTCCCCAGATTACCATCGAGAGGTTGTACGAACCCGCACATTGCTGTGACATCGAGACTGAAGAGGTGGAAGATAAACCCTGGTTTCATGAGGTAAAGAGATATCTTGAGGCTCAAGAATATCCCGAGGGTGAATCTGTTAATGATAAGAAGTTACTGAGAAGGTTCGTTGCGAAGTTCTTCATCAGTAATGGGATTCTTTATAAGCGTAACCATGATTCAACCTTACTGCGATGTATGGTCAAAAGCGAGGCAGAAAGGATCATGGCAGAGCTACATGAGGGTACCTTTAGAACTCATTCTAGTGGAAATACCATGGCAAAGAAAATCCTACAGGCAGGATATTATTGGTCCACTATGGAAGTCGATTGTTATCAGCACTCTCGAACCTATCATAAGTGCCAAGTCTATGCTGATAAGGTGCATGTACCTCCAGTTCCTCTGAATGTTTTGACAGCTCCTTGGCCTTTTGAAATGTGGGGTATCGAAATGATCGGCGAGATTAGACCTATTGCGTCCAACAGACATCGTTTCATTCTGGTAGTTATTGATTATTTCACAAAGTGGGTTGAGGCAGCTTCCTTTGCTACAGTAACCAATAATGTCGTGGCGTGATTTATCCGACACAATCTGATATGTCAATATGGTGTACTAGAGAGGATCATTACGGACAATGGTACAAATCTCAACAATACGATGATCATCGAGCTCTGCAAACAGTTCAAGATACAGCATCACAACTCTTCTCCCTACCGGCCGAAGATGAATGAGGTTGTTGAAGCGGCTAAGAAGAACATCAATAAGATTGTGCGGTCACATACAAAGACTGGCACGAGATGTTACCATTCTCTCTTCATGGGTACCGTACCTCAGCACGGATGTCGACAGGGGAAACACCTTACTCTCTGGTGTATGGCATGGAAGCAGTCCTACCCATCGAAGTCCAGATATCCTCTCTCAGGATTATGAAGGATGCAGGTTTGAACGAAGACGACTGGATCCAAACCCGGCTTGATCAGCTGAATTTAATCAACGAAAAGAGACTTACTGTTATCTGTCATGGTCAGACGTACCAAAAGAGAATGATCAAGGCTTTTAACAAGAAAGTCAGACGTCAAGAATATCAAGTCAAGGATTTGGTAATCAAACGCATCATACTGCCGCAAGGTGATCCCAGGGGAAAATAGACCCCCGCATACGAAGGGCAATTTGTGGTTAAGAACATCTTCTCAGGAGGAGCTATGATTCTAACCACCATGGATGGTGACGACCTTCCTCACCCCGTCAATGCAGACATAGTGAAAAGATACTACACATAATCAATGACCCGCTAGGTCGACTGGCCTAGGCAAAAATAAGGGCTTCCCGGAGAACCAAAAGGGTTCGGGAAAAAGTGAGGGATGAAAATAAAAAAAACTGTACACCCGGCAAGTCGAAAACCTGAAAAGGCGACTTGGGCAAAAAAGGGTATCCCGGTGGACTGAAAACCCAAAACGGTGGTCTAGGAAAAAATTAGGGATTAAAGCGTAATACTATGTCTCATTGGATCATCTTGTAACCAGACTTCGGTATCGACTATCAAGCTCGGACGGTGCCAATCAATTTGATCTACCTTCGACCAAGTAACAAAGTGATGAGACGCTCGGAGATATAAGGGCAATAGCAGAGTTGGAACCCAATGAGATTGTTCACATAGCTGTTTTTCTTTCTTTTTCACGAATTGTATAATTTCTATCATTCAGCGGCATTCTATTACTAGGACGTCAACCTCTTTATACAAAATGCCTATTACAGGCCAACTTCAAAAATCAATAAATTCAATTTCACAAATTTCAACTTGTTTTTTCCTTCTCTGTTTTGTTTTGCAAAAACGTCCAATGATTCATTTTTTATATATGCATTTGAAAATAATTGCTGTTCATAAATATTTATATACGAAACAAAAGACAGTTACTCGTAATTCCAGGAACAGGAGCACACAAGAAGTCTCCAAACCCTACAGTTGCTTTACCCACCAGGTACCGAGATAGAGCCAGCTTGAGAATATGACTAAAGGTACATACATTCCCCGTAGAGTAGGAAGTATCCGAAGACAGTGGTGTTAATTCTCCCCAAGTAGAATTTATATACAACCAGCAATAGAAGATTACCACCCGCTGAGTTTATTGCTCCCAAAGGCAAGATTCTCCCCGACAGAGTTCATCATCACCAGCAACGGTAATTCATCCCCAGCAAAGTGGTTTCTCCAAATCAGCAGATCGTCCAACAGAGTATCTCTCTTCCCTAAAGTCGTTCTCCCACGTGATTATTCTCAAATAGAGTCTCTCTCGATGGAATATTCTCAAGCAGAACAGACGCAAGTCTCCAGCTAATCACCTTTGGTCACTATCCCCAGCGAGAACGAAGAACTCAACTCCTTATACTCTCCAACAGCAGTCCAGGATTTATTCTCCCCTGCTGGAGAATATCACAAAAACATTGCATATCCATACATCGTGGCATACACATGTGCATCATACAGCACAATCTCATTTATTTTGAGAACATCATTAATCAATACATTTCATACATCATGACATTACATACGACTAACTCTTTACCTTTCAGGGAAAGATACAATCAAGTTTTCACAAGTTTTCTCTGGTTCAGTCAAATCGATAATAAGATTTCTATTCCAGTTCAAGCTATGAAGCCCGAAAATTCATTGGATAATATCTTGATATCTCCAGAATACTACGAAGCCTAGAATCGACCAGATAGTGGTATATCTTCAATACAAGCTATGAAGCCCGGAAAGCGACCGAAAAACAACTTAACCCCTCAGCAAGTTATTGTGAAGCCTGGAAATCGACCAGATAGCAATAAAAGATACCATGAAGCCTGGAATCGACCAGATAATGGTATAAGACGCTGTGAAGACTGAATCACGACCAGATAGCAGCAAAGGACACTGAAGCCTGGGACACGACCAGATAACACTATAGGGTATTGCGAAGCTTGGAATCCGACCAAATAGCAGTTTACTCGAACTATTACTATGAAGCCCAGAAATCAACCGGATATTAGTATGCCTTAAATTCAAGTGGAAGCCCGGATGCGACCGGATAACCACTTGATTCCTTATGAAGCATGAAGCACGACCAGATAAGAATTGGGAAATTGCAAAGCCTGGAGCACGACCATATAGCAAGTTTAGTCTCATCCCCCCAGTAAGTCGCTGTAAAGCCTGGAGCACGACCAGATAGTAATCGACCTTATTTTCCTAAGCAAATCACTGTGAAGCCTGGAGCACGACCAGATAGCAGTTCACCTTCACCTCCTCTACTAAGAGAGGATACCCCAGTACAATAACGGACAACTGAAGTTCCTAAAACTCTATCTCTCTCAAGACAGAGAACAGCATTCCCCAGGGAAATCCTCCTCAACAACAGGTATACGGGCTCTCGCAAAGGAATCTCTTATGCGATCGACACTTCTTCTGATGCCATATTTAAGCCCATCTTCCGTCATTGACTTCCAAATGGAATCTGTAAGCCCATTCCCGATATCGCAAGAAAAATACCACTTCATGCGACTACAAATTTCTGGGCACTTTAGTGTTCAATCATCTTCCACCTTCGGATCACGAAAGGCAGACAAGCCAATCTACATCCTCAGGTTTAAGAAGATTGAACAGGGGCAGCTGTTGTACCCCAAAATTTCCCCTCCCATATTTCTCAATACATTTCAAGTGAGGTCCTCAAATTGCTCAAGGAAGTCCAAGGGTTGACCAGACAAACTCTCTCCTAACACAGTCTACCTCAAATTAGGGTTTCATTTTGCATCAAGATGTTTGGATCCAAGGGGTCCCAAATGCTCACCATTGTCCTAATATGTTCTCAAGGTCATCCATTTCAAGTCTCAAGCCTTGCAGAGGAAGTTTGCTCAGTCAATTGCTCAAAGGCCTGAAAATCGACTGTGCTAGGGCAAAAGTCAATTGTGGCCCACATACGGTCAAACTTCAAGATTTTTGGTCAACATTCTAATTTTGAAGTATTATTCATCATTTGATCAAGGGTTGATCATGATTCCTCAAGGATTTCTCACAATTCATCAAAACCCAAAAGTTGCTAAATTAGGGTTTTGTAGGAAAATTCAACTCAACTTTGACCAAGCATAACTTTCTCATACTTTATCAACAATGACCCATCCAAGGCTCAGTTTGAAGAGGATACAATTCCCTACATTTCATCCTAATCTCCCAAGTTTAAAATATGCACTCACAAGAAGATATGAATTTGGACATTATAGGTCATTTTGGAAAGTCAACAAAAACACCTTTTATGTCAAAGCTTCATACATGAAAATGGAAGACTCAATTGAGATGAGACCAAAAGGGTTGCTTAGAGGACATCTTAATATTTCTAAAAAGTGAACGAACACATCTCTAGGGTCAAAATTGAAGGAGTTATGCATTGGTAAAGTTGACCCTTTTTGCAAAATTGCCAAAAGTCAAATATGTCCAAAATTGCATTTTTTGTCAAATGGGCCCAACTCTTTATGCTTGCACTGAGTTTGTAATGTGACCCACGACCCATGATCCCTTCCATTTGTCATTCTTTTATTTTTGTCATTTATTTTGATTTTATTTCAATTAAATCAAATAAATTCAAAATAAAATAATGAAAATATCAAAAGCTAATCAAATCTTGAGATTTTGTGCATGTTTAGGTCTATTATACAGCTGGAGAGAGAATCAAATTGTGCAAGGTTCATTTGGACACAAAAAGATTGCATTTTGCTTGATTTGGAAAGATTTGCATAAGGATCAAATCATGATTCAATAATCATAATTGGAGAAGATTTGAAAACGAGTTGCAACCCTAATTCATTCTAGGGTACATAAGGAACATTTGCAGACCAAAAACAAGAGGTTGGAGGCGTGCGAGACAGAAAGCAAAGTTGCAAAAATTCAAGAACAGTTGTAAATCAATTTTAAGGATTCAGGCTATCTCAAGCCATTCTAAGCATCATAATCGCTTGCTGGATATCCCTGGATCACATTGCAACCATTAGCAAGCTTCCTCAAGCCTTGAAACACGCTGTAAGTTTCACACGACTTCCATATTTTCTTGAAATCAAATACGTTAATTATGGCACATTTAGCATGTTTGATTGGTACATTCATGATCCTTGAGTTCTTTGCAAGCTATTGATTATATCCAATTGTGTTTTTACTGACTATACATCAAGATGCCATAGTTAGGGTTCTTGCTTCGTTTTAAGGGTTTTTCTGTACAGGAACAATTGGCCATGGATAATGGTACCATGATGCTCGTGAGGTTGCAACAAGTTGATTGGTACCATTGGTTGTGATTTATCATACTTACACATGATTTTGAAGAAGCACGGGGTTATACCTACACTCAGATGACTGTAGGTAAAAGTCAAGAAACTTTTAGCAACGGTGGGAGGAAGAAGAAGGATAACGTGGCGCTCCATGACTCGTCCATTTGAATTTCGCGCGTTTCAGAACGTGGCTTTTTGTTTTTATCATATAATATTCTTTTTTTTTATTTTTTATGCAACTAAACATGCCAACTCAGTTGACAAGCATGCAGGGTGATAAGGCTCAGGACCTGGGTTCGATCCCCAGGTCCCAACATTATTTCATATTATTTTGCCTTGCATAATCAGGTGTACAGGTGTCCCATAAGTCCACCATACGCCTTCAGTATCCAACCATTCCATCCATCAACACTCCAGATCCAGGGCCATCGCTTGAAGGTCCACCATGGGCGTGAGTCAAGCGCATGCATGGGATTGAAAAAGTCAAAACAGGCCAGGAGTTATTGGGCCCAAAAGTGCAAACAACAGCCCCCTTCTTACTAAGCAACATAAGGCCCTTTTCTCTTCCTTTTCTCTAATTTATTTTTTTAATTTAATTAGTTTAATTATTTTTTAACCTAAATTAATTTCTTTTTTTCACAAAAATCATAAAATCAAATTTCACAAATTTAGAATTAGGTTTTTTATTTTATTTCATCAAATTTAATTTAATGCTAGTTTAATTTAATTTAGGATAATTCTAACCTTTCTTTTTTATAATTAAAATCAAATTAGGAAAATTAGGGTTTGCTTTTGATTTAATTTTTATTTCTTTCATAAAATAAAAAAATACAAAAAATAGGTTAATTTAATTATTTCATTATTTTAAATTAATTAGTAATTAGGTTTTTTTATTTATTCAATTAAACCTTATTTTCTCAAAATAATCAAAAACCACAAAAAATGATTTTTCTTTTAATTAGGCTTAGTCGGGGTCAAAACCCTAAATCTCTCGTTCTCGATTCATCGCGCGCGTTTATATTTTTTGTAATAGTTAATGTAACTGCTTACAGTATGTAATAGTTTAATTAGGATTTTCTTTATTTATTGATTTTATGGTTTCTTGGCTATGTAATTAATCCCCCTCCCCGAAGCCTTGTAATAGCGTAGTTTTATTTCTCGCATTTTAATTTTCGCAAATATTAACTGTTTAGGTGTATGTTAATAGAATTGTATGACAAGATTGCATGTTAATTTAAAACGGCTAGAAAACCCTAATGTGCAAAGACAATAATTGAAATCAAGTCACTCGCACATGTGCACTCTTAGGGTATACTCTCACTTCGGTTGCCTTCGGTAAACGATCATTAAGTATAGGATGTTTTAGTGGTCTCCCTTCTGTCTGAACAAAGATCAAATGTCTCGTTCGGAAATGTTGCCTCGGAAATGTTGCCTCGAATATGATCTTAAGACATTAGGGTTATTACTAAGACGTCCTAACATTTCTTTAGTGATTGTACATCCCTTTCGAATTGACCCTTACAAACTCCAACGACGGTGCTTCCTATTTCTCAATAGTAGGGTAGCATTGTCTAAAGGAAACAAGAACAAAAATAATCTTTTTTCAAGTAGGTAGATGCTAGTAGGTACTTTCTCAAAACAAACTTTTTCACATAAAACACTTTTTTCAAACTAAAGTTTTCAAAACACTTTATAACACTCTTGTGGACTAATATAAGGGTTAAAACGAAGTAAAACAAAAAATTTTCAAAAACAAACACACACAAACAATTTTAAAGATGAGCAAGTACCTAAGAGCCCGTGGAAAACCACGGATAGAAAGGATGTTAATACCTTCCCTTTCTATAATCTACCCCCGTACTCAAAATCTTGAAAAAAGAATTTTTCTATGCTTTTTTCCTTTCTAGTTGGATAAAATAAAATTCGGTGTCGACTCTTGCTTACCGCGATATTTTGTGAATACAAAACGCAAAACACAAAATGCAAACCAGCATTTTCCAAAACAGTCGGTTCTTCCACCGTATCACAAAACTGGCGACTCTGTTGGGGAGATGATAAGTGGGGTATATCTTAGGACTTTGTTCATCATAATTGCTTCTCTTTTTTGTTTTGGTTGCTTTACTTTTAAGGGTTTTGTTTGGGAGTTACTATAGATCCTAACCTGGATCTAGGGACACGTTTTAGGTAAGTAGCAATAAGCTACGAGGGAACTGTACGGCATAGACCGATACGGTTGAAGCAGTAGCTACGTTGATGTGGCACATTGGTTGGTACCTGTATCCCTTGTGGAGAAACGAGGAGAATACGGGGCCGCTATGTATATCGTTAAGCATCAACTGACCTTAGAACCTGTAATCGACCAACTTGGCCATTAGGAAGTAGTGAGATAGCCGGCCTCGGTGTAAATCTGAGAACTAGTTGATACTCGATGCTACACTCATTGAGACCATACTCTCGAGATAGTTCCGGCCACAAGAAAAGATTGCGTGAGTTGAAACCATGACCGATGGAGGATGGTCAGTGAAATTGAGAACCTCTAGAACCCGATTACTTTTGCTAGGACAGGTTAAAACCAACTGAACTTCAAGAGGGTAATACCTTTGACCCCATGCAAGCCTTAAACTTAAGGGCTTTTGTGTGACTATTTTGCCTTTGCCATGTCTGTTATCTGCTATACCTATTGTTTTTATCATGACATCATGCATCATAACATAGCATGCATACTTCATTATACAAACCGTTTCAAAGACCGAGGGGATTTATCTTTGTTCTGTTTTGCAGATTATGGCTTCCGTGCGCAGAAACACCATCCGAGTTAACTTTTTGCAAATACCTTCTCAACTCAAAGAGTTAGCCTCAAGAGTTTCTGAGACTTCTTCATTCATTAAGAGACATGGTCAGCTTCTTAGCCTAGTCACCTCAAAGTTTGATGAGCAGATGACGAATGTGCTTTTACAGTTCTTCGATCTTGTGCCTCATTTCTTCACCTTTCCAGATTATCATCTGGTTCCCACTTTGGAAGAGTTTTCTCACTTATTGGGCATATCCATCCTTGAGCAGATGCCCTTCACATGTATGGAAGAGACTCCTAGACCAGAAGACGTTGCTTCAGCTCTTCATCTAAAAAGGGCTAATGTAGTATCCAATTGGGAAACACGAAGCGGGGTTGAAGGTTTCTTATCCAAGTTTCTGATAGATCAAGATCAACTATTTTAGGATAGTTTAGACTTTCAAGCTTTCGAAGATATCTTGGCTCTCCTTATCTACGGTTTGGTTCTCTTCTCGAATCCAAATTCCTTTATAGATGTGAATGCGGTTAAGATCTTCCTTTCTCGTAATCTTGTGCCTACTCTACTGGTTGATATCTTGCATGCCCTCTACACTCGTACTGTGTGTAGAAGAGGGACTCTTATGTGTTTTATGTCGTTGCTGTCGAGGTGGTTTATTTCGCACCTCCCTAAGTATGTGTTAAAGAATGAAGAAGGTTTGGGATGGTCTTACAGGATAATGTCACTTGCCCATACAGACATTCTTTGGACCTCCCGGGTTATGGAAAGCACTATTGTCATTGATCATTTTGGGGGATACCCTAATGTCCCATTACTTGGAATCAGAGGGGGAATAACCTACAATCCTTGTCTAGCTTTGTGACAGTTTGGTCGTGCTCGGAGAGACGGTCCCCATGATCTACTTCTTACGGATATTGCATTTGACTACAAGGAAGACGTTGACGAGCATCGCCGAAGGTTTATACGAGCTTGGGGCATGGTGAACAGATCTGACTCCCAAGAGTTGGGACCAAGGACTTCCCTTCCTATGCAGCCTTACTTACAATGGGTCCGAGCTCGTGCCCATAAGCTTTGGATGCCTTATGAAGCTACATTGCCAGTGATTGTGGATCCCACTAATGAAGAAGGCGTTCCTTACACATTTCTTTATCCTTACATGCCAACTGATCCTGGGGCATTGCAGAGGTCTTGGATTCAGCTGAAAGAGGAGATGGATACTTACCAGGAGAAGTACCACGAGCAAGAAAGGAAGATTTTGAAGCTCACCAGGCAGCTCGAGGAAGAAAGAACGATCAATGACTACGTCAGCACAAAGAGGAAGCGTTCATGGGACTTTTGATTTTGCTTTTCTAGTTTAGATTTGTTTTCCATTTATTTCTTTGTAACGCCTCAAAGGCACTGTTGAACCTTTTACAAGTTAATCTAATAAAGTTTGTTTATTTTTTGGTTTTCAAATTTAAATCTCCCAAAGTCTTTGAAATAATTACATACGCATCCCATTATTATGCACACCATTACAGGTTTCTTATCTTCTTCGCTATTTATTTCAGCGGAAATGTCTTCTGATCAAGCCATCAAAGATCTTTAGGCACAGAACGCCCAATTCCAAGAGATGTTCTTGAGTTTGGCTAAAGGGCAAGAGGATTTGAAGACTCTCATTCTGAAAGAGAAGAAGAAGAAGAAGAAGAAGAAGAAGAAGAAGGTTATTCTTCTGAGTATGGGCAAAAGGTTTGGGAATAGGTTGAAACAGCAAGCTGATTTGTCCTCTTCATCCAAAGAAGGGGAGAACCAATAAGAAGAAAAGGGCCTCAGTCCTGCAATCTCTGATAATGATACAGATTATGATGATGAGCAATATCCTCTGGCCGAGGATAGGTACAAGCAGTTAGAAGACCGGATGAATGCTATGGAGATTCAGAAGATCCCTGGTTTGGGTTTCGGAGAACTAGGACTGGTATCTGGAGTGGTGATCCCTCATAAGTTCAAAGCTCCTGTTTTTTCCAAATACGATGGAGTATCCTATCCAAAACTTCATCTCCGCTCGTATGTCAGGAAAATCCAATCACACACTCCTGATAGAAATTTGTGGGTACACTTATTTCAAGATAGTCTGTCAGAGACTCAGCTTGAATGGTTTTATCAATTGGAAAGAGCTAATGTCTGAAACTGAGAAGACCTTGTTGCTGCTTTTTACGGGCAATACCAATATAATTCTGACCTTGCTCCTACTCGTACTCAGCTTCAGGGTATGTCAATGGGTGTAAGTGAAGGTTTTAAGGACTATGCTCAGAAGTGGAGAGATTTAGCTGGAAGAGTCCAACCCCCTTTGTCTGGTAAGGAGTTGGTTGACATGTTTGTAGGGACGCTATCTGGTCCATTTTTCAATCATCTGAATAGCAGTTCATCATCTGGGTTTACCGAGTTGATTTTGACTAGAGAGAGTAGAAGCTGGTATCCGAAGTGGTAAGATACAGAAGGATACTTCACCAAGTGCAGTAAAGAAGCCCTTCACCAGTAAGAAAGAAGCTAGTGCAGTCTATGGTTCGAGGGGCCAAAACAAACCTGAACACCGTCAAGCAGTAAATGTGGTAGTGATATCAAGATCCACAGTTGCTCCACAATGCAACAATCAACAAAGGGTGGAAAGACCACAGAGGCAGTACACTCGGCTTAGTATGACCTTGTCTCAAATTCTACCACAATTAGTATAGATCAGTCTGGTAACTCTGAGGGAGGCCTCGAAGAACCCCAACACCACTTCTCCCCACTATAACCCAAATGCCCGTTGCGCCTATCACTCTAATGGCCCAGGTCATGATACAAACATCTGTTGGGCCTTGAAAATAAAGTGCAAGACCTGGTCGAAGCCAAAGAGATTGAGTTTGACGCTCCGGAGAAGCCTAATGTCATAACTGCTCCCATGCCCAAGCATGGTCATGGAGTAAATGTTGTGGATGATGATTTATTTGTGACCTCCGTGGAAGAAATTGCTACTCCCTTGATAACAGTTAAAAAGAATTTGTTATTGGCTGGTTTATTTCCGGGCTGTGGTGAAGATTGCCACATATGTTCAATCCTGCCTGCTAGTTGCCATATACTGAAATCAGGTGTCCAAGGCCTGATGGATAACAAAGAGATGTTGTTCGAAAAGACTATGATTCTGTTGGTTCCAATTGAGGATGTTGCCATCATAACCATTTCCCTCAATACTTCCAAGGTTTCCTCGAGAAAATCTGTTAGGATTACACCCATTCCAAGAGTTACTCCATTAATAATTACTGTCCCTAGTCGAATCCCATACACTTCGGATAAGGCTGTTCCTTGGCACTATGGTGCTGATATATATTACCATGGAGTTAAACAAGACTTAAAAAGTGAGGAAGCTGATGTTGATGTCAGCAATATTGTCGGGGCTAGCAAGGTCACCAGAAGTGGAAGACTCTTTTCTCTCGAGATCTCCCCTCTGACTGTTCACAAACCTGTTGTCATTCCATCTGCTAGTACATCAGCTATTATCCCAGTTCCTGTTCCAGTTATCACCCCTGTCACCGGGCCATCTAGGACTCGGGGCAAAGAAATCATAGGTGAGCCTCCCCAGACGGAGGCACCTAAGAAGATCATTATAGAAACCTCTAAGCAGGAGATAGAGGAAATTCTGAAGATTATCAAGAAGAGAGACTACAATGTAGCCGAGCATCTGGGGCAGACCCCGTCAAAAATCTCCATGTTTTCCTTGTTATTGTGTTCTGAAGCCCATGCAAAGGCTTTAATTGCATTCCTCAAGATTGCGCATGTGCCGCAGGAAACTTTAGCTGATCAATTCAAAGACTGCGTAGCTAGTTTGATTGTCGACAATGGGTTGGTTTTCTCAGATACAGATCTGACTGCTAAAGGAAGAAATCACAATGATGCTCTGCACGTCTCGATCGAGTGTAGGGGCACTACTATGGCCCATGTATTGGTGGATATCGGGTCCTCATTGATTACTTTTCCAAAGAAAGCGTTAGACTGTATGGACTGTGAAGATTTGATTCTGAAGTCGAGCAATATTGTGGTTAGGGCTTTCGAAGGATAAAAAAGGATGGTGCACGGGGAGGTGGACACCCCTGTTAAAGTAGGCTCTAAAACCATTGGATCTACTTTCTATGTGATGGATATCAAACCATCATATTCTTGCTTGCTGGTTCGCCCGTGGATTCATAAGGCTGGGGCAGTGACTTCCACGCTCCACCAAATGTTGAAATATCCAGTAAAGGGGAAGATTGTCACGGTACAAGGTGAAGAGGAGTACATGGTGAGTCATCTCAATTCCTTTCGCTATGTGGAGATGGATGGGGAGTTCATCGAAACCCCTTGTCAGAACTTTGAAGAGGTCCCTCAGACTTTGGCGTCAACTGAAGTTGCTACTCATAAACCTTCGATGAAGATGGCTTCTCTCAAGGATGCCAGGGCTGTAATTGAAGAAGGTGGGTATACAAATTGGGGTCAGCTCCCTGATTTCACGCACAAAACTGACAAATTTGATTTGGGCTATACTACAGGGGCTCAAAGGGATGTTAGGCGCGTGCGAATTGGAAGACCTCCTCTGCATATCAACAATCAGGGAGTTAACGCAATTGAAGATGGTGAAGAAGATTCAGACATCGACAGCTGGATCTACCCTACAACCAATGATGGACTGAACAACTGGATGGCGAAGGACTTCATACCTGTTTCTTTTATTCCAGATTAATTGACTTTTGTTTTGAGATTTGTAATAGACAGTTTGAAACTTTAAGGCTCGGTGCCTTGCCCGAGGCACCCTAGCTTTGCTTGTGAGGGCTTATTATTTGTCATTTTCATATATCATCAATAAAGCATTGGACGTTTCTTGCATTACAAATTTTGCGCTCCTTGTTTTTCTTTTTTATGTCTCTCGCTTTATCAAAAATACTATTCTCTTACACATACTCACATATTATAATGCAGATCCATATCCACTCTGGATCCCACTGATAACGAATCTGCTACTGCCAATTATGACTTCAAAAATCCGATCAACCAAGCTGAGGACCAAGGTGAGGATGATTGTGAGGTGCCCGGAGAACTTGCTAGACTGTTACTACAGGAAGAAAGGGCCATACAGCCCCATGAAGAGCCAGTTGAATCAGTGAATTTGGGTACCGAGGAAGACAGGAAAGAGGTTAGGATAGGTGCGAATCTGGAACCTAGTGTCAAACAACGGTTGATACAGATGCTACGCGACTATGTTGAGATCTTCGCTTGGTCTTATGAAGATATGCCTGGTTTGGACACTGATATTGTGGTTCATCGCTTGCCTACTAAAGAAGACTGTCCTCCGGTAAAGCAGAAGGTTCACTGTATGCGCCCTGAGATGTCTGAGAAAATCAAAGATCAGGTCATGAAACAGTTCAACGCAGGATTTTTAGCTGTCACTTCTTATCCGCAGTGGGTTGCCAATGTTGTTATGGTGCCTAAAAAAGATGGTAAGGTACGGATGTGTGTGGACTATAGAGATCTTAACAGGGCGAGCCCCAATGATGACTTCTCACTTCCTCATATCGATTTTCTGGTTGACAACACCGTGCAACATAAGATCTTCTCCTTCATGGATGGTTTTTCTGGTTACAATCAGATCAAGATGGCTCCTGAAGACATGGAGAAGACAACCTTCATTACACAGTGGGGCACCTTTTGCTACAAGGTAATGCCTTTTGGGTTGAAGAATGTCGGGGTAACTTATTAGCGCGCCATGGTTGCTTTGTTCCATGACATGATTCATCATGAGATTGAGGTTTACGTTGATGACATGATCGCAAGGTCCCAGACTAAGGAAGAACACCTTGACCATCTCCAGAAACTGTTCGACAGGTTGAAGATGTATAAGTTGAGGTTGAACCCGAACAAGTTCACCTTTGGGGTAAGGTCTGGTAAGCTGCTGGGTTTCGTCGTCAGTGATAAAGGTATTCAGGTGGACCTTGCCAAGGTAAAGGCCATACAGGAGATGCCGGCTCCCCGCACAGAAAAGGAATTTAGAGGATTTTTGGGACGTCTGAATTACATCGCCCGATTCATTTCACATCTGACTGCTACTTGCGAGCCAATCTTCAAGTTATTGAAGAAAGATCAAGTGGTAAGATGGAATGATGAATGTCAGACCGCTTTCGAAAGGATCAAAGAATATCTCCAAGAGCCACCAATTATGATGCCTCCAGTTGAAGGAAGATCTTTGATTTTATACTTGACAGTACTGGATAATTCAATGGGGTGTGTGATGGGGCAGCATTACGAGTCTGGCCGAAAAGAGCACGCAATTTACTACCTTAGCAAAAAGTTTACCGACTACGAGACCCGATACTCGTTGCTCGAGAAAACTTGCTGCGCTTTGGCATGGGTTGCTCGCCGGCTGAGACAGTATATGCTGACTCATACCACCTTATTGATATTAAAGATGGATCCAATCAAGTATATCTTCGAAAAGCCTGCCTTGTCCGGAAGAATAACAAGATGGCAGATGATCTTAACCGAGTATGACATCCAATACACAACCCAAAAAGAAATCAAGGGGAGTGTATTGGTAGATCATTTGGCGCATCAGGCTGTGGATGACTACCAATCCATGAATTTTGAGTTCCCGGATGAGAACATCATGTTAGTGACCGACTATGAAGAACCTGGACTGGATGAAGGACCCGACGAAGGATCTCGATGGTCTATGTATTTTGAAGGAGCCTCAAACGCGTTGGGTAATGGCATTGGCGCTGTGATCATATCTACCGAGGGCTGTCATACTCCATTCACCGCCCGATTATGTTTTAACTGCACCAACAATATGGCGGAGTATTAAGCTTGCATCATGGGTCTTCGAGCTGCTATTGACCTGAGGATTAAGTTCTTAAGTGTATTCGGAGATTCTGCTCTAGTGATCAGTCATATCAAATGCGAGTGGGATACGAAGCACCCAAATCTTATTCCTTACAAGGAGTATGTACTGACGTTGCTTCCTCACTTTGAGGAGATAACCTTTGAACACTTCCCGAGAGAAGAGAACCAGTTAGCGGACGCGCTAGCCACTATGTCTTCTATGTTCAAGGTCAGGTGGAACAATGAAGCTCCCCAGATTACCATTGAGAGGTTGGACGAACCCACACATTGTTGTGACATAGAGACTTAAGAGGTGGAAGATAAACCCTGGTTTCATGAGGTAACGAGATATCTTGAGGCTCAAGAATATCCCGAGGGTGCATCTGTTAATGATAAGAAGTTTCTGAGAAGGTTCACTGCGAAGTTCTTCATCAGTAATGGGATTCTTTATAAGCGTAACCATGATTCAACCTTACTGCGATGTGTGGACAAAAGCGAGGCAGAAAGGATCATGGGAGAGCTACATGAGGGTACCTTTAGAACTCATTCCAGTGGAAATACCATGGCAAAAAAAATCCTATGGGCAGGATATTATTGGTCCACTATGGAAGTCGATTGTTATCAGCACTCTGGAACCTATCATAAGTACCAAGTCTATGCTGATAAGGTGCATGTACCTCCAGTTCCTCTAAATGTTTTGACAGATCCTTGGCCTTTTGCAATGTGGGGCATCGATATGATCGGCGAGATTAGACCTACTGCGTCCAACGGACATCGTTTCATTCTGGTAGTTATTGATTATTTCACGAAGTGGGTTGAGGCAGCTTCCTTTTCTACAGTAACCAATAACATCGTGGAGCGATTTATCCGACACAATCTGATCTGTCGATATGGTGTACTAGAGAGGATCATTACGGACAATGGTACAAATCTCAACAATACGATGATCCCCGAGCTCTACAAACAGTTCAAGATACAGCATCACAACTCTTCTCCCTACCGACCGAAGATGAATGGGGCTGTTGAAGCGGCGAACAAGAACATCAAGAAGATTGTGCAGAAGATGACGGTGACATACAAAGACTGGTACGAGATGTTACCATTCGCTCTTCATGGGTACCGTACCTCAGCACGGATGTCGACAAGGGCAACACCCTACTCTCTGGTGTATGGCATGGAAGCAGTCCTACCCATCAAAGTATAGATACCCTCTCTCAGGATTATGAAGGATGCAGGTTTGAACGAAGACGACTGGATCCAAACCCGGCTTGATCAGCTAAATTTAATCGACGAAAAGAGACTTACTGTTATATGTCATGGTCAGACGTACCAAAAGCGAATGATCAAGGCTTTTAACAAGAAAGTCAGATGCCAATAATATCAAGTTAGGGATTTGGTAATCAAACGCATCATACTGCCGCAAGGTGATCCCAGGGGAAAATGGACCCCCACATACGAAGGGCCATTTGTGGTTAAGAACATCTTCTCAGGAGGAGCTATGATTCTAACCACCATGGATGGTGACGACTTTCCTCACCCCTTCAATGCAGACATAGTGAAAAGATACTACGCATAATCAAAGACCCGCTAGGTCGACTGGCCTAGGCAAAAATAAGGGCTTCCCGACGAACCAAAAGGGTTCGGGCAAAAGTAAGGGACGAAAATAAAAAAAACTATACACTCGGCAAGTCGAAAACCCGAAAAGGCGACTTGGGCACAAAAAGGGTATCCCGGTGGACTGAAAACCCAAAACGGCGGTCCAGGAAAAAATTAGGGATTAAAGCGTAACACTATGTATCATTGGATCATCTTGCAACCAGACTTCGGTATCGACTATCAAGCTCGGACGGTGCCAATCAATCTGATCTACCTTCGACCAAGTAATAAAGTGATAAGACGCTCGGAGATATAAGGGCAATAGCAGAGTTGGAACCCAATGGGATTGTTTACATAGCTGTTTTTCTTTCTTTTTCACAAATTGTATAATTTCTATCATTCGGCGACATTCTATTACTAGGACGTCAGCCTCTTTATACAAAATGCCTATTACAGGCAAACTTCAAAAATCAATACCATTCAATTTCACAAATTTCAACTTGTCTTTTCTTTCTCTGTTTTGTTTTGCAAACACGTCCAATGATTCATTTTTGATATATGCTTTTGAAAATAATTGCTGCACATAAATATTTACATACGAAACAAAAGACAATTACTCGTAATTCCAGGAACAGGGGCACACAAGAAGTCTCCAAACCCTATAGTTGCTTTACCCACCAGGTACCGGGATAGAGCCAGCTTGAGAATATGACTAAAGGTACATACACTCCCCGCAGAGTAGGAAGTATCCGAAGACAGTGGTGTTAATTCTCCCCAAGCAGAATTTATCTACCACCAGCAATAGAAGATTACCACCCGCTGAGTTTATTGCTCCCACATGCAAGATTCTCCCCGACAGAGTTCATCATCACCAGCAACGGTAATTCATCCCCAGCAAAGTGGTTTCTCCAAATCAGCAGATCGTCCAACAGAGTATCTCTCTTCCCCACAGAGTCGTTCTCCCACAGGATTATTCTCAAATAGAGTCTCTCCCGATGGAATGTTCTCAAGTAGAACAGACGTAAGTCTCCAGCTAATCACCTTCGGTCACTATCCCCAACGAGAATGAAGAACTCAACTCCTTATACTCTCCAACAGCAGTCTAAGATTTATTATCCCCTGCCGGAGAATATCACAAAATCATTGCATATCCATACATCGTGGCATACGCATGTGCATCATACAACACAATCTAATTTATTTTGAGAACATCATTACTCAATATATTTCATACATCATGACATTACATACGACTAACTCTTTACCTTTCAGGGAAAGATACAATCAAGTTTTCACAAGTTTTCTCTGGTTCAGTCAAATCGATACTGATTTCTATTCCAGTTCAAGCTATGAAGCCCGGAAATCGATCGGATAATATCTTGATATCTCCAGAATACTACGAAGCCTGGAATCGACCAGATAGTGGTATATCTTCAATACAAGCTATGAAGCACGGAAAGCGACCGAAAAATAGCTTAACCCCTCAGCAAGTTATTATGAAGCCTGGAAATCGACCAGATAGCAATAAAAGATACCATGAAGCATAGAATCGACCAGATAATGGTATAAGACGCTGTGAAGACTGGATCACGACTAGATAGCAGCAAAGGACACTAAAGCCTGGGACACGACCAGATAACATTATAGGGTACTGCGAAGCTTGGAATCCGACAAAATAGCAGTTTACTCGGCCTATTACTATGAAGCCCAGAAATCAACCAGATATTAGTATGCCTTAAATTCAAGTGGAAACCCGGATGCGACCGGATAACCACTTAATTCCTTCTGAAGGCTGGAGCACGACCAGATAAGAATTTAGAAATTGCAAAGCCTGGAGCACAACCAGATATCAAGTTTAGTCTCATCCCCACAGTAAGTCGCTGTAAAGCCTGGAGCACGACCATATAGTAGTCGGGCTTATTTTCCTCAGCAAATCACTGTGAAGCCTGGAGCACGACCAGATAGCAGTTCACCTTCACCTCCTAGACTAAGAGAGAATACCCCAGTACAGTAACAGACAACTGAAGTTCCTAAAACTCTATCTCTCTCAAGACAGAGAACAACATTCCCCAGCGAAATCCTCCTCAACAACAGGTATACGAGCTCTCGCAAAGGAATATCTTATGCGATCGACACTTCTCCTGATGCCATCGTTAAGCCCATCTTCCGTCATTGACTTCCAAATGGCATCTGTAATCCCATTCCCGATATCGCAAGACAAATACCACTTCATGCGACTACAAATTTCTGGGCACTTTAGTGTTCAATCATCTTCCACCTTCGGATCACGAAAGGAAGACAAGCCAATATACATCCTCAGGTTTAAGAAGATTGAACAGGGGCAGCTGTTGTACCCCAAAATTTTCCCTCCCATATTTCTCAATACATTTAAAGTGATGTCCTCAAATTGCTCTAGGAAGTCCAAGGGTTTACCAGACAAACTCTCTCCTAAGACAGTCTACCTCAAATTAGGGTTTCAGTTTGCATCAAGATGTTTGGATACAAGGGGTCCCAAATGCTCACCATTGTCATAGTATGTTCTCAAGATCATCCATGTCAAGTTTCAAGCCTTGCAGCGGAAGTTTGCTCAGTCAATTGCTCAAAGGCCTGAAAATCGACAGTGCTAGGGCAAAAGTCAACTGTGGCCAACATACGGTCAAACTTCAAGATTTTTGGTCAAAATTCTAATTTTGAAGTATTATTCATCATTTGATCAAGGTTTGATCATGATTCCTCAAGGATTGCTCACAATTCATCAAGCCCCAAAAGTTGCTAAATTAGGGTTTTGTAGGAAAAGTTAACTCAACGTTGACCAAGCATAACTTTCTCATACTTTATCAAAAATGACCCATCCAAAGCTCATTTTGAAGAGGATGAAATTACCTACATTTCATATTTATCTCCCAAGTTCAAAATATGCACTCACAAGAAGATATGAATTTAGACATTATAGGTCATTTTGGAAAGTCAACAAAAACACCTTTTATGTCAAAGCTTCATACTTGAAAATGGAAGACTCAATTGAGATGAGACCAAAAGGGTTGCTTAGAGTACATATTAAGATTTCTAAAAAGTCCACTAACACATCTCTATGGTCAAAATTGAAGGAGTTATGCATTGGTAAAGTTGACCCTTTTTGCAAAATTGCCAAAAGTCAAATATGTCCAAAATTGCATTTTTTGTCAAATGGGCCCAACTTTTTATGCTTGCACTGAGTTTGTAATGTGACCCAAGACCCATGATCCCTTCCATTTGTCATTCTTTTATTTTTTTCATTTATTTTGATTTTATTTCAATTAAATCAAATAAAATCAAAATAAAATAATGAAAATATCAAAAGCTAATCAAATCTTGAGATTTTGTGCATGTTTAGGTCTATTATACAGCTGGAGAGAGAATCAAATTGTGCAAGGTTCATTTGGACACAAAAGATTGCATTTTGATTGATTTGGAAAGATTTGCATAAGGATCAAATAATTATTCAATAATCATAATTGGAGAAGATTTGAAACTGAGTTGCAACCCTAATTCATTCTAGGGTACATAAGGAACATTTGCATACCAAAAACAAGAAGTTGGAGGCGTGCAAGACAGAAAGCAAAGTTCCAAAAATTCAAGAAAAGTTTTAAATCAATTTTCAGGATTCAGGCTATCCCAATCCATTCTAAGCATCCCAATCGCTTGCTGGATATACCTGGATCACATTGCAACCATTAGCAAGCTTCCTCAAGCCTTGAAACACGCTGAAGTTTCACACGACTTCCATATTTTCTTGAAGTCAAATACGTTAATTCTGGCACATTTAGCATGTTTGATTGGTACATTCATGATCCTTGAGTTATTTACAAGCTATTGATTATATCCAATTGTGTTTTTACTGACTATACACCAAGATGCCATAATTAGGGTTCTTGCTTCATTTTTAGGGTTTTTCTGTACAGGAACAATTGGCGATGGCTAATGGTACCATGATGCTCGTGAGGTTGCAACGAGTTGATTGGTACCATTGGTTGTGATTTATCATGCATGCACGAGATTTTGGAGAAGCACGTGGTTATACCTACACTCAGATGACCGTAGGTAAAAGTCAAGAAACTTTTAGCAACGGTGGGAGGAAGAAAAAGGATAATGTGGCGCTCCATGACTCGTCCATTTGAATTTCGCGCATTTCATAACGTGGCTTTTTGTTTTTATCATATAATATTCTTTTGTTATTTTTTATAGAACTAAACATGCCAACTCAGTTGGAAAGCGTGCAGGGTGATAAGGCTCAGGACCTGGGTTCGATCCCCAGGTCCCAACATTATTTCATATTATTTTGCCTTGCATAATAAGGTGTACATGTGTCCCATAAGTCCACCATACGCCTTCAGTATCCAACCATTCTATCCATCAACACTCCAGATCCAGGGCCATCACTTGGTGGTCCACCACGGACGTGATTCAAGCGCATGCATGGGATTGAAAAAGTCAAAACAGGCCAGGAGTTATTGGGCCCAAAAGTGCAAACATCACCCCCCTTCTTACTAAGCAACATCAGGCCCTTTTCTCTTCCTTTTCTCTAATTTATTTTTTTAATTTAATTAGTTTAATTATTTTTTAACCTAAATTAATTTCTTTTTTTCACAAAAATCATAAAATCAAATTTCACAAATTTAGAATTAGGTTTTTTATTTTATTTCATCAAATTTAATTTAATGCTAGTTTAATTTAATTTAGGATAATTCTAACCTTTCTTTTTTATAATTAAAATCAAATTAGGAAAATTAGGGTTTGCTTTTGATTTAATTTTTATTTCTTTCATAAAATAAAAAATACAAAAAAATAGGTTAATTTAATTGTTTAATTATTTTAAATTAATTAGTAATTAGGTTTTTTTATTTATTCAATTAAACCTTATTTTCTCAAAATAATCAAAAACCACAAAAAATGATTTTTCTTTTAATTAGGCTTAGTCGGGGTCAAAACCCTAAATCTCTCGTTCTCGATTCATCGCGCGCGTATATATTTTTTGCAATAATTAATGTAACTGCTTATAGTATGTAATTGTTTAATTAGGATTTTCTTTATTTATCGTTTTTACGGGTTTTTGGCTATGTAATTAATCCCCCTCCCCGAAGCCTTGTAATAGCGTAGTTTTATTTCTCGCATTTTAATTTTCGCAAATGTTAACTCTTTAGATGTATGTTAATAGGATTGTATAACAAGATTGCATGTTAATTTAAAACGGCTAGAAAACCCTAATGTGCAAAGACAATAATTGAAATCAAGTCACTCGCACATGCGCACTCTTAGGGTATACTCTCACTTCGGTTGCCTTTGGTAAACGATCATTAAGTATATGGTGTTTTAGTGGTCGCCCTTCTGATTGAACAAAGATCAAATGTCCCGTTCGGAAATGTTGCCTCGGAAATGTGGCCTCGAATATGATCTTAAGACATTAGGGTTATTACTAAGACGTCCTAACATTGCTTTAGTGATCGTACGTCCCTTTCGAATTGACCCTTACAAACTCCAACGACGGTGCTTCTTATTTCTCAATAGTAGGGTAGCATTGTCTAAAGGAAACAAGAATAGAAACAATCTTTTTTCGAGTAGGTAGATGCTAGTAGGTACTTGCTCAAAACAAACTTTTTCACATCAAACACTTTTTTCAAACTAAAGTTTTCAAAACACTTCATAAGACTCTTGAGGACTGATACAAGGGTTAAAACGAAGTAAAACAAAAAAATTTCAAAAACAAACACACACAAGCAATTTTAAAGAAGAGCAAGTACCTAAGAGCCCGTGGAAAACCACAGATAGAAAGGGTGCTAATACCTTCCCTTTCTATAATCTACCCCCCGTACTCAAAATCTTGAAAAAGGAATTTTCTGTGCTTTTTCCTTTCCAATTGGATAAAATAAAAGTCGGTGGCGAATTTTTGTTACCGCGACATTTTGCGAATACAAAACGCAAAATGCA
Organism: Vicia faba; assembly: GCA_948472305.1. Lineage (NCBI taxonomy): Eukaryota > Viridiplantae > Streptophyta > Magnoliopsida > Fabales > Fabaceae > Vicia > Vicia faba. The sequence continues at coordinate 814,581,869 of OX451741.1, read as the reverse complement.
AACCAGCATTTTCCAAAATAGTCGGTTCTGCCACCGTATCACAGAACTGGCGACTCTGTTGGGGAGATAATAAGTGGGGTATATCTTAGGACTTAGTTCATCATAATTTCTTCTCTTGTTTTTTTTGGTTGCTTTACTTTTAAGGGTTTTGTTTGGGAGTTACTATAGATCCTAACCGGATCTAGGGACACCTTTTAGGTAAGTAGCAATAAACTGCGAGGGAACTGTAGGGCGTAGACTGATACAGTTGAAGCAGTAGCTATGTTGATGTGGCACATTGGTTGGTACCAGTATCCCTTGTGGAGAAACGAGGATAATACGGGGCCACTATGTGTGCCGTTAAGCATCAACTGACCTTAGAACCTGTAATCGACCAACTTGGCCATTAGGAAGTAGTGAGATAGCCGGCCTCGGTGTAAAGCTGAGAACTGGTTGATACTCGATGCTACACTCATTGAGACCATACTCTCGAGATAGTTCTAACTGCAAGAAAAGATTGCGTGAGCTGAAACCATGACCGATGGAGGATGTTCAGTGATATTGAGAACCTCTAAAACCCGATTTCTTTTGCTAGGACAGGTTGAAAGCAACTGAACTTCAAGAGGGTAATACCTTTGTCCCCATCCAAGCCTTAAACTTAAGGGCTTTTGTGTGACTTGTTTGCCTTTGCCATGTCTGTTATCTTCTATACCTATTGTTTTTATCATGACATCATGCATCATAACATATCATGCATACTTCATTATACTAACCATTTCAAAGACCGAGGGGATTTATCTTTATTCTGTTTTCAGATTATGGCTTCCGTGCACAGAAACACCATCCGAGTTAACTTTGTGAAAATACCTGCTCAACTAAAAGAGTTAGCCTCAAGAGTTTCTGAGACTACTTCATTCCTTAAGATACATGGTCAGCTTCTTAGGCTGGTCACCTCAAAGTTTGATGAGCAGATAATGAGTGTGCTTTTTCCAGTTCTTGGATCCTGTGCATCATTGCTTCACCTTTCCAGATTATCAGTTGGTTCCCACTTTGGAAGAGTTTTCTCACTTATTGGGCATATCCATCCTTGAGCAGATGCCCTTCACAGGTATGGAAGAGACTCCTAGACCAGAAGACATTGCTTCAGTTCTGCATCTAAAAAGGGCTGATGTAGTATCCAATTGGGAAACACGAAGCGGGGTTGAAGGTTTCTTAGCCAAGTTTCTGATAGATCAAGCTTAGCTATTCTGGGATAGTTTGGACTTTCAAGCTTTCGAAGATATATTGGCTCTCCTTATCTATGGTTTGGTTCTCTTCCCGAATCCAGATTCCTTTATAGATGTGAATGCGGTTAAGATCTTGCTTTCTCGCAATCCTGTGCCTACTCTACTGGGTGATATCTTGCATGCCCTCTACACTCGTACTGTGCGTAGAAGAGGGAATCTTATGTGTTGTATGTCGTTGTTGTCGAGGTGGTTTATTTCGCACCTCCCTAAATTCGTGTTGAAGAATGGAGAAGGTTTGGGATGGTCTTACAGGATAATGTCACTTGCCCATACAGACATTCTTTGGAGCTCCTGGGTTATGGAAAGCATTGTTGTCATTGATTGTTGTGGGGGATACCCTAATGTCCTATTGCTTGGAATCAGAGGGGGAATAACCTACAATCTTTGTCTAACTTTATGACAGTTTGGTCTTGCTCGAAGAGATGGTCCCCATGAGCTACTTCTTACGGATATTGCATTTGACTACAAGGAAGACGTTGACGAGCACCGCCGAAGGTTTATACGAACTTGGGGCATGGTGAATAGATCTGACCCCCAAGAGTTGGGACCAAGGACTTCTCTTCCTATGCAGCCTTACTTACAATGGGTCCGAGCTCGTGCCCAGAAGCATGGGATGGCTTATGAATCCGTATTGCCAGTGATTGTGGAGCCCACCAATGAAGAAGGCGTTCCTTACACAATTCTCTATCCTTACATGCCCACTGATCCTGGGGCGTTGCAAAGGTCTTGTATTCAGCTGAAAGAGGGGAGGGAAAGTTACCGGGAGAAGTACCACAAGCAAGAAAGGAAGATTTTGAAGCTCACCAGGCAGCTCGAGGAAGAAAGAACGATCAATGACTACGTCAGCACAAAGAGGAATAATCCATGGGACTTTTGATTTTGCTTTTTTTGTTTAGATTTGTTTTCCATTTATTTCTTTGTAACGCCTCAAAGGCACTGTTGAACCTTTTACAAGTTAATCTAATAAAGTTTGTTTATTTGTTGGTTTGCAAATTTAAATCTACAAAAATCTTTGAAATCATTACATACGCATCCCATTATCATGCACACCATTACATGTTTCTCATCTTCTTCGCTGTTTATTTCAGCAGAAATGTCTTCTGATCAAGCCATCAAAGATCTTCAGGCACAGAACGCTCAACTCCAAGAGATGTTCTTGAGCTTGGCTAAAGGGCAAGAGGATTTGAAGACTCTCATTCTGAAAGAGAAGAAGAAGAAGACGAAGAAGGTTGTTCTTCTGAGTATGGGCAAAAGGTTTAGGAATAGGTTGAAACAACAAGATGATCTGTCCTCTTCATATAAGGAAGGGGAGAACCAAGAAGAAGAAAAGGGCCCAAGTCCTGCAATCTCTAATAATGATTTAGATTATGATGATGAGCAATATCCTCCGGCCGAGGATAGGTACAAGCAGTTAGAAGACCGGCTGAGTGCTATGGAGATTCAGAAGATCCCTGGTTTGGATTTCGGAGAACTAGGACTGGCATCTGGAGTGGTGATCCCTCATAAGTTCAAAGCTCCTATTTTTGCCAAATACGATGGAGTATCTTGTCCAAAAATTCATCTTCACTCGTATGTCAGGAAAATCCAACCCCACACTACTGCTAGAAATTTGTGGGTAAACTTCTTTCAAGATAGTCTGTCAGAGACTCAGCTTGAATGGTTTTATCAATTGGAATGAGCTAATGTCCGAAACTGGGAAGACCTTGCTATTGCTTTTTACGGGAAGTACCAATATAACGCCGACCTTGCTCCCACTCGTACTCAGATTCAAGGTATGTAAATGTGTGCAAGTAAAGGTTTTAAGGACTATGCTCAGATGTGGAGAGATTTATCTGGAAGAGTCCAACCCCCTTTGTCTGATATGGAGTTGGTTGACATGTTTCTAGGGACTCTATCTGGTCCATTTTTCAATCATCTGATCGGCAGTTCATCATCTGGGTTTACTGAGTTAATTTTGACTGGAGAGAGAGTAGAAGCTGGTATCTGAAGTGGTAAGATACAAAAGGATACTTCATCAACTGCAATAAAGAAGCCCTTCACATATAAGAAAGAAGCTACTGCAGTATATGGTTCGAGGGGCCAAAACAAACCTGAACACCTTCAAGCCGTAAATACGGTAGTGATATCAAGACCCACAGTTGCTCTACAACATAACAATCAACAAAGGGTAGAAAGACCACAGAGGCAGTACACTCGGCTTAGTTGGACCTTGTCTCAAATTCTACCACAATTAGTGAAGACCAATCTGGTAACTCTAACGGAGGCCACGAAGAACCCCAACACCACTTCTCCCAACTATAACCCAAATGCCTGCTGCGCCTATCACTCTGACAGCCTAGGTCATGATACAAACAACTGTTAGGCCTTGAAGAATAAATTGCAAGACCTGATCGAAGCCAAAGAGATTGAGTTTGACGCTCCAGAGAAGCCCAACGTCATAACTGCTCCCATGCCCAAGCATGGTCATGGAGTAAATGTTGTGGATGATGATTTATTTGTGACCTTCGTGGAAGAAATTGCTACTCCCTTGATAACAGTTAAAAAGAATTTGTTATTGGCCGGTTTATTTCTGGGTTGTGGTAAAGATTTCCACATATGTTCAATCCTGCATGTTGGTTGCCACTTACTGAAATCAGGTGTTCAGTGCCTGATGGATAACAAAGAGATCCTGTTCGAAAAGACTATAATTCCTTTGGTTCCAATTGAGGATGTTGCCATCATAACCATTTCCGCCAATCCTTCCAAGGTTTCCTCGAGAAAACCTGTTAGGATTACACCCGTTCCAAGAGTTGCTCCGTTAATAATTACTCTCCCTAGTCCAATCCCATACACTTTGGATAAGGCTGTCCCTTGGCACTATGGTGCTAATATATATTACCATGGAGTTAAACAAGACTTAAAAAGTCAGGAAGTTGATGTTGATGTCAGCAATATTGTCGGGGCTAGCAAGGTCACCAGAAGTGGAAAACTCTTTTATCCTGAGATCTCCCCTCCGACTGTTCACAAACCTGTTGTCATTCCATCTGCTAGTACATCATCTACTATCCCAGTTCTTGTTCCAGTTATCACCCCTGCCGCCGAGCCATCTAGGACTCGGGGCAAAGAAATCATAGGTGAGCCTGCCCGGACGGAGGCACCTAAGAAGATCATTATAGAAACCTCTAAGCAGGAGATAGAGGAAATTTTGAAGATTATCAAGAAGAGCGACTACAACGTAGTCGAGCAGCTGGGGCAGACCCCGTCAAAAATCTCCATGTTGTCCTTGTTATTGTGTTCTGAAACCCATGAAAAAGCTTTAATTTCATTCCTCAATACTGCGCATGTGTCACAGGAAACTTCAGTCGATCAATTCAAAGACTGCGTAGCTAGTTTGTCTGCAGATAATGGGTTGGTTTTCTCAGATGCAGATCTGACTGCTAAAGGAAGAAATCACAATGATGCTCTGCACATCTCGATCGAGTGCAAGGGCACTACTATGGCCCATGTATTGGTGGATACCGGGTCCTCATTGAATGTTTTGCCAAAGAAAGCGTTAGACCGTCTGGACTATGAAGATTTGATTTTGAAGCTGAGCAATATTGTGGTCAGGGCTTTCGACGGATCAAAAAGGATGGTGCACGGGGAGGTGGACATCCCTATTAAAGTTGGCTCTCAAACCTTTCGATCTACTTTCTATGTGATGGATATCAGACCATCATATTCTTGCTTGCTGGGTCGCCCGTGGATTCATAAGGTTGGGGAAGTGACTTCCACGCTCCACCAAATGTTGAAATATCCAGTAAAGGGGAAGATTGTCACGGTACAAGGTGAAGAGGAGTACATGGTGAGTCATCTCAATTCCTTTCGCTATGTGGAGATGGATAGGGAGTTCATCGAAACCCCTTATCAGAACCTTGAAGAGGTCCCTCATACTTTGGCGTCAACTAAAGTTGCTACTAACAAACCTCCAATGAAGATGGATTCTCTAAAGGATGCCAGGGTTGTAATTGAAGAAGCTTGGTATACAAATTGGGGTCTGCTCCCTTATTTCATGCACAAAACTGACAAATTTGGTTTGGGATTTACTATAGGGGCTCAAAGGGCTGTTAGGCGCGCGCGGATTGGAAGACCTCCTCTATATATCAGCAATTAGGGAGTCAACGCAATTGAAGATGGTGAAGAAGATTCAGACATCGGCAGCTGGATCTACCCTACAACCAATGGTGGACTGAACAACTGGACGACGAAGGACTTCATACCTGTTTCTTTTATTCCATAGTAATTGACTTTTGTTTTGAGATTTGTAATAGACAGTTTGAAACTTTATGGCCCGGTGCCTTGCCCGAGGCACCCTGGCTTTGCTTGTGAGGGCTTATTATTTGTCATTTTCATATATCATCAATGAAGCATTGGACGTTTCTTGCATTACAAATTTTGCGCTCCTTGTTTTTCTTTTTTCTGTCTCTCGCTTTATCAAAAACAACTATTCTCTTACACACACTCACATATCATAATGCAGATCCATATCCACTCTGGATCCCATTGATAACAACTCTGCTACTGCCACTTATGACTTCAAAAATCCGATCAACCAAGCCGAGGAAGAAGGTGAGGATGATTGTGAGGTACCCGGAGAACTTGCTAGACTATTACTACAGGATGAAAGGGCCATACAGCCCCATGAAGAGCCAGTTGAATCAGTGAATTTGGGTACCGAGGAAGACATGAAAGAGGTTAGGATAGGTGCGAATCTGGAACCTAGTGTCAAACAACGGTTGATACAGATGCTACGCCACTATGTTGAGATCTTCGCTTGGTATTATGAAGATATGCTTGGTTTGGACACCAATATTGTGGTTCATCACTTGTGTAAATTCTATTATTTGGCGGCGTTCTCTTACTAGAACGTCAGCCTCTTGTAAAAAAACGCCTATTTTATAGGCCAAACTTCAAAATCAATACAAATCCATTTACAGACAAATTTCAAACTGTTTTCCTTTATCTTTTTTGTTTTGCAAGGAACGTCCAATGTTCATTTTTGATATATGCATTTGACATTAATTGCTGCTCATAAATATTTACATGCGAAACAAAAATATGATTATTGGTAATATCAGAAACAGGGGAAATAAGAATTGTCCAAACTTTATAGTTGCTCTGTCCACCAGGTACCGGGTAAATTCATTTGAAGAATATGGCTAAGATACTCCCATTCCCCGCAGAGTAAGGAAGTAATGGTAGCTCTCCCAGCTGAGACTTACAACTGTGAACAAATCAGCAATGCTCTCCCCAAGCAGAGTTTATCTACCATCAACACTAAAAAGGCTTAGAATCCCCGACAGTCTTAATATTCCCCAACGGAATGTAAGGATATTCCCCGACAGAATAGATACCCCCAGTGGAGTTAAAATTTTCCCAGCGTAGTCTAAAAAAGGCTTCCCCAACAGAGTTGAAGCATCATCCCTAGTAGACTCTGGAAGTTTATCCCCAGCGGAGTACAAATAAATCTCCCCAACCGAGTTCAAAGGATCGTTCCCAGCAGAATTCAGAGGATTATCCCCACAAAAGTCTAACAGGGTTAACCCCTGAAAGTCGCAACTGAAAGATCATCCCCAGTGAAGTTCTTTCCTTTCACCAACAAGAATTCAATCCTCAACGGGGTCAATATCACCAGCAACGATAATTTATCCCGACGGAATTTATTAGCGGAATCCTCAGCATAGCATCTCTTCCCCACAGAGCAATCTCCTCATCAGTTTATTCCCTAACAGAGTTATACTCTCCTGCAGGTCTATTCTCACAGTCATCCTCGTTCGTCATCCCCAGCAGGAAATGAAGAATTCAACTCTACTCTCCAACAGCTATCCGAGATTTATCTTCCCCAGCTAGAAGAATTACATTTCCATACATCATGATACATGAATATACGCATCATACCATACAATCTCATTTATTTTGAGAACATCATAGCTTGATCCATATCATGCATTGGGTATAATTGACCTTTACCTTTCAGGAAAGATGCAGTTAAGTTCTCAGGTATGTCGAAGAACTCCTCTTGTTCAGTCAGATCGCCGATAAGATCTCCCCGATTCGTATTCCAGTTGAAGTTATTCCATGACTTTTGTCTGATCCAGTTAAATCGATTCGAAGATTTTTCTGATGTCGATCCAGTCAAAGTTAATCCAAGACCTCCTCTAGTTCAGTCAGATCGCTGCGAAGATCTCCCTGATTCATATTCCAGTTGAAGTTATTCCAAGACTTTTGTCTAGTCCAGTTAAATCGATTCAAAGATTTTTCTAATGCCGATCTAGTCAAAGTTAATCCAAGACCTCCTCTGGTTCAGTCAGATCGCCGTGAAGATCTCCCTGATTCGTATCCCAGTTGACGTATTCCAAGACTTTTGTCTGGTCCAGTTAAATCGATTCTAAGATTTTTCTGATGCCGATCCAGTCAAAGTTAATCCAAGACCTCCTCTGGTTCAGTCAGATTGCTGCGAAGATCTCCCTGATTCGTATTCCATTTAAAGTTATTCCAAGACTTTTGTCTGGTCCAGTTAAATCGATTCGAAGATTTTTCTGATGTCGATACAGTCAAAGTTAATCCAAGACTTCCTCTGGTTCAGTCAGATCGCCGCGAAGATCTCCCTGATTTGTATCCCAGTTGAAGTATTCCAAGACTTTTGTATGGTCCCGTTTTGATTTTGCTTTTTTTGTTTAGATTTGTTTTCCATTTATTTATTTGTAACGCCTCAAAGGCACTGTTGAACCTTTTACAAGTTAATCTAATAAAGTTTGTTTATTTGTTGGTTTGCAAATTTAAATCTACAAAAATCTTTGAAATCATTACATACGCATCCCATTATCATGCACACCATTACATGTTTCTCATCTTCTTCGCTGTTTATTTCAGCAGAAATGTCTTCTGATCAAGCCATCAAAGATCTTCAGGCACAGAACGCTCAACTCGAAGAGATGTTCTTGAGCTTGGCTAAAGGGCAAGAGGATTTGAAGACTCTCATTCTGAAAGAGAAGAAGAAGAAGACGAAGAAGGTTGTTCTTCTGAGTATGGGCAAAAGGTTTAGGAATAGGTTGAAACAACAAGATGATCTGTCCTCTTCATCTAAGGAAGGGGAGAACCAAGAAGAAGAAAAGGGCCCAAGTCCTGCAATCTCTAATAATGATTTAGATTATGATGATGAGCAATATCCTCCGGCCGAGGATAGGTACAAGCAGTTAGAAGACCGGCTGAGTGCTATGGAGATTCAGAAGATCCCTGGTTTGGATTTCGGAGAACTAGGACTGGCATCTGGAGTGGTGATCCCTCATAAGTTCAAAGCTCCTGTTTTTGCCAAATACGATGGAGTATCCTGTCCAAAAATTCATCTTCACTCGTATGTCAGGAAAATCCAACCCCACACTACTGCTAGAAATTTGTGGGTAAACTTCTTTGAAGATAGTCTGTCAGAGACTCAGCTTGAATGGTTTTATCAATTGGAATGAGCTAATGTCCGAAACTGGGAAGACCTTGCTATTGCTTTTTACGGGAAGTACCAATATAACGCCGACCTTGCTCCCACTCGTACTCAGATTCAAGGTATGTCAATGTGTGCAAGTAAAGGTTTTAAGGACTATGCTCAGATGTGGAGAGATTTATCTGGAAGAGTCCAACCCCCTTTGTCTGATATGGAGTTGGTTGACATGTTTCTAGGGACTCTATCTGGTCCATTTTTCAATCATCTGATCGGCAGTTCATCATCTGGGTTTACTGAGTTAATTTTGACTGGAGAGAGAGTAGAAGCTGGTATCTGAAGTGGTAAGATACAAAAGGATACTTCATCAACTGCAATAAAGAAGCCCTTCACATATAAGAAAGAAGCTACTGCAGTATATGGTTCGAGGGGCCAAAACAAACCTGAACACCTTCAAGCAGTAAATACGGTAGTGATATCAAGACCCACAGTTGCTCCACAACATAACAATCAACAAAGGGTAGAAAGACCACAGAGGCAGTACACTCGGCTTAGTTCGACCTTGTCTCAAATTCTACCACAATTAGTGAAGACCAATCTGGTAACTCTGACGGAGGCCACGAAGAACCCCAACACCACTTCTCCCAACTATAACCCAAATGCCTGCTGCGCCTATCACTCTGACGGCCCAGGTCATGATACAAACAATTGTTAGGCCTTGAAGAATAAATTGCAAGACCTGATCGAAGCCAAAGAGATTGAGTTTGACGCTCCAGAGAAGCCCAACGTCATAACTGCTCCCATGCCCAAGCATGGTCATGGAGTAAATGTTGTGGATGATGATTTATTTGTGACCTCCGTGGAAGAAATTGCTACTCCCTTGATAACAGTTAAAAAGAATTTGTTATTGGCCGGTTTATTTCTGGGTTGTGGTGAAGATTTCCACATATGTTCAATCCTGCATGTTGGTTGCCACTTACTGAAATCAGGTGTTCAGTGCTTGATGGATAACAAAGAGATCCTGTTCGAAAAGACTATGATTCCTTTGGTTCCAATTGAGGATGTTGCCATCATAACCATTTCCGCCAATCCTTCCAAGGTTTCCTCGAGAAAACCTGTTAGGATTACACCCGTTCCAAGAGTTGCTCCGTTAATAATTACTCTCCCTAGTCCAATCCCATACACTTTGGATAAGGCTGTCCCTTGGCACTATGGTGCTAATATATATTACCATGGAGTTAAACAAGACTTAAAAAGTCAGGAAGTTGATGTTGATGTCAGCAATATTGTCGGGGCTAGCAAGGTCACCAGAAGTGGAAAACTCTTTTATCCTGAGATCTCCCCTCCGACTGTTCACAAACCTGTTGTCATTCCATCTGCTAGTACATCATCTACTATCCCAGTTCTTGTTCCAGTTATCACCCCTGCCGCCGAGCCATCTAGGACTCGGGGCAAAGAAATCATAGGTGAGCCTGCCCGGACGGAGGCACCTAAGAAGATCATTATAGAAACCTCTAAGCAGGAGATAGAGGAAATTTTGAAGATTATCAAGAAGAGCGACTACAACGTAGTCGAGCAGCTGGGGCAGACCCCGTCAAAAATCTCCATGGTGTCCTTGTTATTGTGTTCTGAAACCCATGAAAAAGCTTTAATTTCATTCCTCAAGACTGCGCATGTGTCACAGGAAACTTCAGTCGATCAATTCAAAGACTGCGTAGCTAGTTTGTCTGCAGATAATGGGTTGGTTTTCTCAGATGCAGATCTGACTGCTAAAGGAAGAAATCACAATGATGCTCTGCACATCTCGATCGAGTGCAAGGGCACTACTATGGCCCATGTATTGGTGGATATCGGGTCCTCATTGAATGTTTTGCCAAAGAAAGCGTTAGACCGTCTGGACTATGAAGATTTGATTTTGAAGCTGAGCAATATTGTGGTCAGGGCTTTCGACGGATCAAAAAGGATGGTGCACGGGGAGGTGGACATCCCTGTTAAAGTTGGCTCTCAAACCTTTCGATCTACTTTCTATGTGATGGATATCAGACCATCATATTCTTGCTTGCTGGGTCGCCCGTGGATTCATAAGGTTGGGGAAGTGACTTCCACGCTCCACCAAATGTTGAAATATCCAGTAAAGGGGAAGATTGTCACGGTACAAGGTGAAGAGGAGTACATGGTGAGTCATCTCAATTCCTTTCGCTATGTGGAGATGGATAGGGAGTTCATCGAAACCCCTTATCAGAACCTTGAAGAGGTCCCTCATACTTTGGCGTCAACTGAAGTTGCTACTGACAAACCTCCAATGAAGATGGATTCTCTAAAGGATGGCAGGGTTGTAATTGAAGAAGCTTGGTATACAAATTGGGGTCTGCTCCCTTATTTCATGCACAAAACTGACAAATTTGGTTTGGGATTTACTATAGGGGCTCAAAGGGCTGTTAGGCGTGCGCGGATTGGAAGACCTCCTCTATATATCAGCAATTAGGGAGTCAACGCAATTGAAGATGGTGAAGAAGATTCAGACATCGGCAGCTGGATCTACCCTACAACCAATGGTGGACTGAACAGCTGGACGGCGAAGGACTTCATACCTGTTTCTTTTATTCCATAGTAATTGACTTTTGTTTTGAGATTTGTAATAGACAGTTTGAAACTTTATGGCCCGGTGCCTTGCCCGAGGCACCCTGGCTTTGCTTGTGAGGGCTTATTATTTGTCATTTTCATATATCATCAATGAAGCATTGGACGTTTCTTGCATTACAAATTTTGCGCTCCTTGTTTTTCTTTTTTCTGTCTCTCGCTTTATCAAAAACAACTATTCTCTTACACACACTCACAGATCATAATGCAGATCCATATCCACTCTGGATCCCATTGATAACAACTCTGCTACTGCCACTTATGACTTCAAAAATCCGATCAACCAAGCCGAGGAAGAAGGTGAGGATGATTGTGAGGTGCCCGGAGAACTTGCTAGACTATTACTACAGGATGAAAGGGCCATACAGCCCCATGAAGAGCCAGTTGAATCAGTGAATTTGGGTACCGAGGAAGACATGAAAGAGGTTAGGATAGGTGCGAATCTGGAACCTAGTGTCAAACAACGGTTGATACAGATGCTACGCGACTATGTTGAGATCTTCGCTTGGTATTATGAAGATATGCTTGGTTTGGACACCAATATTGTGGTTCATCACTTGTGTAAATTCTATTATTTGGCGGCGTTCTCTTACTAGAACGTCAGCCTCTTGTAAAAAAACGCCTATTTTACAGGCCAAACTTCAAAATCAATACAAATCCATTTACAGACAAATTTCAAACTGTTTTCCTTTATCTTTTTTGTTTTGCAAGGAACGTCCAATGTTCATTTTTGATATATGCATTTGACATTAATTGCTGCTCATAAATATTTACATGCGAAACAAAAATATGATTATTGGTAATATCAGAAACAGGGGAAATAAGAATTATCCAAACTTTATAGTTGCTCTGTCCACCAGGTACCGGGTAAATTCATTTGAAGAATATGGCTAAGATACTCCCATTCCCCGCAGAGTAAGGAAGTAATGGTAGCTCTCCCAGCTGAGACTTACAACTGTGAACAAATCAGCAATGCTCTCCCCAAGCAGAGTTTATCTACCATCAACACTAAAAAGGCTTAGAATCCCCGACAGTCTTAATATTCCCCAACGGAATGTAAGGATATTCCCCGACAGAATAGATACCCCCAGTGAAGTTAAAATTTTCCCAGCGTAGTCTAAAAAAGGCTTCCCCAACAGAGTTGAAGCATCATCCCTAGTAGACTCTGGAAGTTTATCCCCAGCGGAGTACAAATAAATCTCCCCAACCGAGTTCAAAGGATCGTTCCCAGCAGAATTCAGAGGATTATCCCCACAAAAGTCTAACAGGGTTAACCCCTGAAAGTCGCAACTGAAAGATCATCCCCAGTGAAGTTCTTTCCTTTCACCAACAAGAATTCAATCCTCAACGGGGTCAATATCACCAGCAACGATAATTTATCCCGACGGAATTTATTAGCGGAATCCTCAGCATAGCATCTCTTCCCTACAGAGCAATCTCCTCATCAGTTTATTCCCTAACGGAGTTATACTCTCCTGCAGGTCTATTCTCACAGTCATCCTCGTTCGTCATCCCCGGCAGGAAATGAAGAATTCAACTCTACTCTCCAATAGCTATCCGAGATTTATCTTCCCCAGCTAGAAGAATTACATTTCCATACATCATGATACATGAATATACACATCATACCATACAATCTCATTTATTTTGAGAACATCATAGCTTGATCCATATCATGCATTGGGTATAATTGACCTTTACCTTTCAGGAAAGATGCAGTTAAGTTCTCAGGTATGTCGAAGAACTCCTCTTGTTCAGTCATATCGCCGATAAGATCTCCCCGATTCGTATTCCAGTTGAAGTTATTCCATGACTTTTGTCTGATCCAGTTAAATCGATTCGAAGATTTTTCTGATGTCGATCCAGTCAAAGTTAATCCAAGACCTCCTCTGGTTCAGTCAGATCGCTGCGAAGATCTCCCTGATTCATATTCCAGTTGAAGTTATTCCAAGACTTTTGTCTAGTCCAGTTAAATCGATTCAAAGATTTTTCTAATGCCGATCTAGTCAAAGTTAATCCAAGACCTCCTCTGGTTCAGTCAGATCGCCGTGAAGATCTCCCTGATTCATATCCCAGTTGACGTATTCCAAGACTTTTGTCTGGTCCAGTTAAATCGATTCTAAGATTTTTCTGATGCCGATCCAGTCAAAGTTAATCCAAGACCTCCTCTGGTTCAGTCAGATTGCTGCGAAGATCTCCCTGATTCGTATTCCATTTAAAGTTATTCCAAGACTTTTGTCTGGTCCAGTTAAATCGATTCGAAGATTTTTCTGATGTCGATCCAGTCAAAGTTAATCCAAGACTTCCTCTGGTTCAGTCAGATCGCCGCGAAGATCTCCCTGATTCGTATCCCAGTTGAAGTATTCCAAGACTTTTGTATGGTCCAATTAAATCGATTCGAAGATTTTTCTGATGCCGATCCAGTCAAAGTTAATCCAATACCTCCTCTGGTCCAGTTAGATCGCTGCGAAGATCTCCCTGATTCATATTCCAGTTAAAGTATTCCAATACTTTTGTCTGGTCCAGTTAAATCGATTCGAAGATTTTTCTGATGCCGATCCAGTCAAAGTTAATCCAAGACCTCATCTGGTTCAGTCAGATCGCCGATAAGATCTCCCTGATTCGTTTTCCAGTCGAAGTTCAGACCACCTATCAGCAGTCTCCAAATGGCATCTGTAAGCCCATTCCCGACATCACCAGGCTGATACCACTTCATGCGAGTGCAAATTTCTGGGCACTCTAGTGTTCAATCATCTTTCACCTTCGGATCACGAAAGGCCCGAAAGCCAATTTATATCCTCAGGTTTAAGAAAATTAAACAGGGGAAGCTGTTGCACCCCAAAATTTTCCCTCTCATATCTCTCAAAACATTGCAAGAAAACTCTCCAAGTGGCTCAAAATTGCTCAAGAGTTGGACAATCAAACTATCTCCTAAGGCAGTCAACCTCAAATTAGGGTTTTGTGTTGTATCAAGGTCCTTGCATACAAATGACCTCAAGTGCTCCCCAATGTCCAAATATGTTCTCAAGTTCATCCATGTCAAGTTTCAAGCCTTGCAGAGGAAGTTTGCTCAGTCAATTGCTCAAAGGGTCCAAAAATTGATTGTGCTAGGGCAAAAGTCAACTGTGACCCAAATATAGTCAAACCTCAAGATTTTTTGTCAACATTCTCATTTTTAAGGATATTTCATCATTTGATCAAGGGTTGATCATGATTCATCAAGGATTGCTCAAAGTTCATCAAGACTCAAAAGTTGCTAAATTAGGGTTTTGTAGGAAAAGTCAACTCAACACCAAGCATAACTTTCTCATACTTTATGAGAAATGACCCACCCAAAGCTAATTTTTAAGAGGATGCAATTTCCTACCACCCATCTTCATACCCCAAGATCAAGAAATGCACTCACAAAAAGTTACAAATTTGGACATTATAGGTCATTTTTGAAAGTCAACAAAAACACCTTTTTTGTCAAAGCTTATAACTTGAGTATGGAATACCAAATGCGATGAGGCCAAAAGGTTTGGTTAGAGGACATCCCAATATTTCTAAAAAGTCCAAGAACACCTCCAAAAGTTCAATATTGAAGGAGTTATGCATTGTTGAAGTTGGGCATTTTTGCAAAATTGCCAAAAGTCAACTATCCCCAAAACATCAAATTTTGTCAAATGGGCCCATTCTTTTCCACTTGATTTGATCTTGTCACACTACACAAGTGTCCTAGCTTCAGCCTTATGACCATTTATCAATTTTATTATTTAATTTTATTTTTTAATGAATTATTTCATTTTAAATCAATTTAAGTCAAATAAAATCCAAACATTGATTATTTGATCTCTTTTTGGCTATTTCAGGACCTAATCATCATCATCAAGTGAATAAAATTCGTATCATACATTCCATGTGCAAAAAGATAGTATTTTTGGCAAAATTGGAAGGTTATCAATGGAGGATCAAATCAAATCTCCAAGCATTGATGTACAAGGATTCAACCTACATTTGTTGACCTAATGCATTGCTCATTACATATACAATCTATAGGACACGAATTCAAAGGTGAGAGGCTGCAGAATCATCAAGAACCAAACTTGAAAAAAGGTGAAAAAGTGTGAAACTTAAATCGTGCATAGAGGACAATTCAGAAGCAAATCTCAACGCTAATTAATTGCTGGGCAATCATTGAAGCGAAACCAATCCCTAACAAGCCCTCATACGCACCCTGAAGCTCTGTAAGTGTCTCAAAAATATGCTTTTCAGTTGAATTCATAGATCATTGTTCTTGCACTTTTCTTGCAAAATCTTTGCATATTCATAATCCTTGTTCAATTTACAAGCTTTCTGCATTATTTGATTGCATTAATATGGCCTGTAACCCCTAGCCGAATTTAGGGTTCGTGGTTTTTGCTTTTTGAGTATTTTATTTACGGGCAAAATTGATGCCATTGATGGACATAGACGTGCTCAAGAGACGTAGACGAGCACAACCATGTGCTTGGAATCAATTTCCATGGCCTAGAATCAATATTTGGATTGTCCTACGAATTTAGTTGCGGATACAAATCCGCAGGTAAATATCTAGGCTGAACGAAGAAGATGAAGATGTGCCTGCCTCCCATTGGCTGATTCAAACTTGGCGCGTTTCTTTTTTTTTTATTTCTGGTATAATACGCGTTTTCCTATTTTATTATTATTGCCCAATAGGTATACAACTAAAGTGCGTTGGTTGGGTGGTGGAAGCGTTGTCTAATGACTTACAGGACCTAGGTTCGAATCCCAGGTCCACCATATTGCTTTGTATTATTTTTTAACATGTAATCAGGTACAACTCAAGCATGTGATGCATCATACTCCCTGAAATCTCAAAGTGCCAGATGGCCCCAGGCCAGATCTGGTGGTCCAGATGTGATGTCCATCCTACTGCCTAGTCAACGTGCCACATGGAATCCCAGAAAGTCAGCCAGGCCTGCACAAATGGGCCTTGGAAATTGCCATTCTCACCCTCCTTTCAAGCCCATAACCTCCTAACTCTCTCTCCATTTTTATTATTTTCTTTTAATTTTATTGTTATTATTTTTATTATTTAACTAACCAACCAAACTTTTTTCTTAATAAAATTAAAAACCCAAAAATATTTTGTTCATAAATTTAATTTCAGTATTTTATTTTATTAACAATTATTAATTATTAATTAATTTAGTTTAATTAGGAAATAACTTTAATATATTTTGCAATAATTAAAATTGACTTAGACAATTAGGTTTTTTTTTTATTAACTTTGATTAATTTATTTTTATTTCTTTAAAATATCAAAAATCCAAAAATATTATTTTCATTAGTTAATTAATTAGCTTTTTAATTTAATAATTATCTTAGCCTAATTTCTTTTTAATTCAAAAATAACCAAAAAAATCCTTTCTTGAATAACAAAGGGTCAAAACCCTAAAAAGCTCGCCCGATTTAATTTCCCGCACGCATTCCATATTTATTCGATATTGTATCTGTTTCCCGGAATGTAATAGTTTAATAGGACTTTAATTATTTTATCGCTTTATTTATTTTCCGCATTTTAATTTCAAGGGTTTCTTTTGGCGATGTAAATACCCGACACCTTGTAATAGTTAGTTTAATTTCCACAATTTAATTTCCGCAACTTATAAACTGTTAGATGTTTGGTAATAGGGAATGCATGACAAGATCGAATGTTAAACCTAAAATCAACATAGATAACCATTGACATGTACAAAGACAAAATTAACTGAAAACAACACACTCACACATGCGCACTCTTGGGGTACACCTCACTTGGTTGCCTTCGAACGCGATCATTGAGTATAGGAAGTTTTAGAGGTCGGCCTCTTGTCCAAAGATCATAGTTTCCTCGAAACGGTTGCCTCGGAAAAATGATCTAAGACATTAGGGTTACCGCTAAGGCGTCCTAACATTACTTTAATGACTACACGTCCCTTAATCGAATTGACCCTTAAACTCCAACGACAATGCTACCTACTCATCAATAGTGGGCTAGCATTGTCTAAAGGACATTAGTACAGATTGATTCCTTTTTCGAGTAGGTAGATGGTTCTTGAGTACTTGCTCCTTCAAAACAAAAACTTTTCGCACTTACACCTTTCAAACAAAAACTTCTTTCAAACCCACAAACACAAAGAAAAGCAAATTTTGAAAATACTTTGAGCAAGTACCTAAGAGCCCGTGGATAACCACAGATAGAAAGGGTGCTAACACCTCCCCTTTCTATAATCTACCCCCCGGACACGAGAAACACCTCGAAAAAGGAATTTTTCTGTGCTTTTTTCCTTTCCTTGTTAGATAAAATAAAAGACGGTGGTGACTGTTGCTTACCGCGACATTTTGCAAAAAAAAACGCAAAACGCGAACCAGCATTCCAAAACAGTCAGTTTTTTCCCACTGTATCACAGAACTGGCGACTCTGCTGGGGAGAATACTTAATAAGTGGGGTGTACCTTAGGATTAGATCATTGTGTTTTCAATTGTTTGCTCTGTATGCTTTATATTTGTGGGCTTGTATCGGAGTTACTATAGATCCTAACTCGGATCTGGGGATACCCTTTAGGTAAGTAGCAATAAACTGTGAGGGAATTGTACGGCGTAGACCGATACGGTTGAAGCAGTAGCTACGTTGGTGTGGCACTTTAGATTGTACCGATATCCCTTATGTTGGAACGAGGAGAATATGGGTCATCTAAGGGTTCATTAAGCACCAACTGACCTTAGAACCTTTAAATTGACCAACTTGGCCATAGAACAGTAGCAGTATGCTACACTCATTGAGACTAAACTCTCGCGATGATTTCGGCCGCAAGAAAAGGTTGCAAAACTGGAATTATGACCGATTGAGGGTAGTCAGTGATATTGAGATCCTCTAGAACCCGATTACTATTTTTTGGACAGGTTTAAACCAACTGAACTGAAAGAGGGTAGTACCTAAGCTCCTTGCCAGCCTGAAATCTAAGGGCTCTCTGTGTGACTTGTGTGCCTTTACCATGTTTTCTATTTGTGAATACTTGTGGTGTGCTTTCTATCATGACATCATGACATCATAACATTGCATACATCTTGCATTGGACTAACTTATTTCAAAGACAGGAGGGATTCATCTTTGTTCTATTTTGTAGGTCATGATGCCCATGCGTAGGAATACCATCCGGATCAACTTTGTCCAGGTTCCCACCATGCTTAAAGAGTTGATTGCAAAGATGCCTGATACTACCTCCTTCATCAGAAGACATGGGTATCTTCTCAGTTTGGTCACCTCCAAATTGGACGAGCAGATGATGAGTGTTTTGGTCCAAGTCTATGATCCATTGTACCATTGCTTTACTTTTCAAGCCTACCAGTTGGTTCCCACTTTAGAATAGTTCTTTGATCTGCTCGGTATCTCTATTCTGGAGCATACCCCATTTACTGGTTGGGTGAAGATTCTTAGGTCGGAAGAGATTGCTTCAGCCCTTCATATGACCAAGGATGAGGTAATGGCTAATTGGGAGACTAGAAGTGGAGCAAAGGGATTTCTGAATAAATTCTTATTTGGTAAGGCTAATTATTTCTGGGATAGTCTAGACTTCAAGGCATTCGAAGATATTCTGGCTCTTCTGATATATGGCTTGGCATTGTTTCCGAATCCTGACTCTTTTGTTGATGTGAATGCGGTGAAAATCTTCATCTCTCGTAATCCTGTACCCACTCTCTTGGGTGACATTCTTCATCAGCTTTATGCTCGTACTGCCTGAAAGCGGGGAACCTTAATGTGATGTGCTCCATTATTGGCGAGGTGGTTTATTTCGCACCTCCCCAAATCAGTGCTGAAGAACAAAGAAGGCATGGGCTGGGCTTATAGGGTTATGTCTCTCTCTTATAATGACATCATCTGGACTATCAATGGTATGGATGAGGTGGCCATTATTGATCGCTGTGGGGAATACCCCAATGTTCCACTGATAGGAACCCATGGAGGAATTTCTTACAACCCATGCTTGGCCTTACGTCAGTTTGGGCGAGCCAGAAGAGAAGGACCTCATGAATTGCTAATGCCTAGTATCATCTTTGATTTTCAAGGGGATAGCGACGAGCAACGCCGCAGATTCATAAGGGCTTGGGATAGAGTTCACAGATCTGATCCACATGAGCTGGGCCCAAAGACTTCTCTCCCAATGGAGCCATGCCTCAAATGGGTTTGTATCCGTGCCCAAAAGTTGGGTATGCCGTATGAAGCCGTCCTGCCTATCATTGTTGAAGTTGCTAATGAAGAGGGGGTTCTTCCTACCATCCTCCATCCTTACATGCCCACTGACATTGGGGCACTGAAAAGGTCTTGGATGCAGCTGAGAGAAGAGCGAGATGCTTACCGAGAAAAGTTCAACGAGCAAGAGCAGAAGATCCAGAAGTTGACTAGGCAGCTGGAGAACGAGCGGATTCTCAATGACTATGTCTGCACCGATAAGAAGCGAGCATGGGAGCACTGATTGTCCTCTGGTTATTTCCTTTCCAGTTTTTATTTACTTTTCAGTATTTCCTTTCTTGTAACGCCCTAATGGCAACTTGTTGAACAGTTTGAATTTCAAAGTTTATCTAATAAAAGTGTGTTTCATTTCTTGTTTATGAATTTGAATCTCCCGATTGTCTTTGAAATCATATCATACGCATTTCATCCCATACACTTCATAACAGGTACCCATTACAGGTCTCTTAACTTCTTCGCTGTTTATTTCAGCACTCATCATGTTTGCTGAACCATCAATCGAGCAAGCAATCAAGGCCCTACAGGCCCAGAATGCCCAATTCCAAGAGCTGTTCATGAATCTGGCTAAGGGTCAGCAAGATCTGAAGACCTTGATTCTGAAAGAGAAGAAGAAGAAGAAGAAGAGGACAATCCTGTTTAACACAGGTCACCGGTTTAGAAACAAGCTACGGGATGAAGTTGATTTGACCACCTCATCTGGAGGGAAAGATAGTTAGGAAGAAAGGAGGGCTCCTAGCCCTGTGGTCTCCGACAACGAGACGAACTTCGACGAAGACCAGTATCCTCTGGCCGAGGATAGATACAAGCAACTGGAAGACCGGTTGAGTGTGATGGAAGTTCAGAAAGTGCCTGGTCTGGACTTTGGTGATCTGGGTCTATCATCTGGGGTGGTAATTCCCCACAAGTTCAAGGCACCAGCCTTTGCTAAGTATGACGGAGTTTATTGTCCGAAGCTGCACCTCTGGTCATATGTAAGGAAGATTCAGTCGTACACCGCTGATAAGAACCTATGGATCCACTTCTTTCAAGATAGTCTCTCAGGGACTCAGCTTGAATGGTTCTACCAGTTGGACGAAGCCAGTATTCGCAGTTGGGAGGATTTCGCTACTACTTTCTACAGGCAGTACCAATACAATTTCGACCTCGCTCCCACGCGTACCCAACTCCAGGGTATGTCAATGGGAACGGGTGAAGGTTTCAAAGATTATGCTCAGAAGTGGAGGGACCTCGCCGGAAGAGTGCAACCACCCTGGGCTAATCGGGAGCTTGTGGATATGTTTCTGGGGACCTTGTCTGGTCCATTTTTCAACCATCTGATTGGAAGCTCTTCGTCTGGGTTTACAGAGCTAATTATGACCGGTGGGAGGATTGAGGCTGGTATTAAGGCTGGTAAGATACAAAAGGGTGCTTCATCGAGAACCGAGAAAAATCCTTTTAAGAAGGAGTTCAGTGTTGTTTACAGTTTGAAAAGACAGAATAGACCTGAACGCCACCAAGCTGTTAATGCGGTTGTTATTTCAAGACCTGCTGGTGCTCCTCAGCACAACAATCAACAAAAGGACGAGAAATCTCGAAGGCAATTCACCCATCTCAGCATGACTCTGTCTCAGATTATGCCACAGTTATTAAAGACCAATCTAGTGGTTCCAAGGGAGGCCCCAAAGAATCCCAACACTACATCACCAAAGTATAATCCTAATGCTCGCTGTGCTTTTCTCTCTGATAGCCCGGGGCATAATATAGATGATTGTTGGTCTTTGAAGAATAAGATACAGGACTTAATTGATGCTAAGGAGATTGAGTTCGAGGCACCCGAAAGACCTAATGTTGTGACTTCTCATATGCCCAAGCATGGAGTGAATGCTATAGATGAAGACTCGTTTGTGGTTTCTGTGAATGACATTGTTACCCCTTTGATGACTGTGAAGAAGAACCTTTTGCTAGCCGGTTTATTTCCGGGTTGTGACGAAGGTTGCCGTATGTGTTCTATTCTACCTACCGGTTGCCCACTTTTGAAATCAGGTGTCCAACGCCTGATGGATAGTAAAGAAATTATGTTTGAGAAGACTGTTGTTCCCGTAGTTCATACTGAAGAAGTTTCCATTATCACCATTTTTTACAATTCTTCCAAGGCTTCCTCGAGAAAGCCTGTTAGAATTACATCTGTTCCAAGAATCACACCATTAATCATCACTGTTCCTGGGCCTATCCCCTACACCTCTGATAAAGCTGTCCCTTGGCATTACGGGGCTGATGTTTATTTTTATGGAGTTAAACAAGAGTTGGATGCTGATACTGACGTCAGCAATATTGTTGGACCTGCTAAAGTCACCCGCAGCGGAAGACTTTTCTCACCTGATATCTCTCCACCAACTGTTCGAAAACCTATTGTTATTACACCTGCCAGTGTACCTGCTACTATTCTTGTTCAAGTTCCTATTCTTACCCCTGTCGCTAAGTCATCTGACACTCGGGGCAAAGGGATCACCAGTGAGCCTGCCCAGACGGAGGCACCAAAGACAATTACTGTTGAAGCTTCTAAACAAGAGATGGAAGAGATTCTGAAAATCATCAAAAAGAGTGACTACAATGTAGTTGAACAGCTGGGGCAAACCCCGTCCAAGATTTCTATGTTTTCACTGTTGCTATGCTCAGAGGCCCATGCCAAGGCTCTGATTACATTCCTGAAGACTGCGCACGTACCACAAGAGACATCAGCTGATCAGTTTAAAGATTGCGTGGCCAATCTGACTGCTGATAATGGGTTAGGTTTCTCTGACTCCCACTTGACTGCTAAGGGGAAGAATCACAATGATGCCCTGCATGTCTCCATTGAATGCATGGGCACTACTCTTGCTCATGTATTGGTGTATACTGGTTCCTCATTAAACGTCTTGCCTAAGAAAGCTCTAGACCGGTTGGACTGTGAAGGGTTGGAGTTGAAACCAATCAACATTGTCGTCAGGGCCTTTGATGGGTCTAAGAGGATGGTGCACAGAGAAGTTGATATCCCGATTAAGGTTGGTTCTTAGATTTTCAATTCTACATTCTATGTGATGGACATTCGGCCATCTTATTCTTGTTTGCTGGGTCGTCCATGGATCCACAAAGCTGGGGCCGTAACCTCAACGCTCCACCAGAAGCTGAAGTACCCAGTCAAAGGGAAGATTGTGATAGTACAAGGAGAGGAAGAGTACATGGTTAGCCACCTCAACTCTTTCCGATACATAGACATGGATGGGGAGTTGATTGAGACCCCATTTCAGCATTTTGAAGAGGTTCCCCAGACACTAGCGTCAGCTGAGGCTGTTGTTGAAGATTCTCCTATGAAGATGGCTTCCTTTAAGGATGCCCGGGCTGTTGTTGAGAAAGGTGGGTGTGCAAATTGGGGACAACTCCCTGATTTTACACAGAAGACTAACAAGTTTGGTTTGGGTTTCACTGCAGAAGCTCAAAGGGCTGTTCGGAATGCACGGATCGGAAGACCTCTCGTGTTCATCAGTAACTCGGGAGTGAATGCCATTGAAGACGATGTGGAAGAATCTGAGTTTGACAGCTAGATCTATCCTACGACCGACGGTGGACCAAGCAACTGGACAGCAAAGGACTTCATCCCTATTTCTTTTGTTACCCAGTAATGAAACTTTTTGTTTTGAACTTGTAACAGACAATGTTTTAAACTCTGTGGCCCGGTGTCTTACCCGGGGCACCGTGGCTTCATTTGTGAGGGCTTTATGTGTGTCATTTTCATATATCATTAATAAAAGCATTGGACGTTTCTTGCATTTCAAATTTTGTGCTCCCTGTTTTTCTTTTATTATATATTGCAAAACAGCTATTTTACACACACTCACATATACAAGTCTACATCCAATTTGGATCTCACTAGTAACGACTCTGCTACTGCCAGTTATGACTTCGAAAGTCCAATCAACTTAGCCGAAGATGAAGGTGAAGACGATTGCGAAGTGCCTGGTGAACTTGCTAGACTGTTACTTCAGGAAGAGAGGGCTATTCAGCCACACGAAGAGCCTGTGGAATCAGTAAATCTAGGTACTGAGATAGACAAGAAAGAGGTCAAGATCGGTGCAAATCTGGAGCTTATTGTGAAACAACGGTTGATTCAGATGCTGCGTGACTATGTTGAAAGCTTTGCCTGGTCTTATGAGAATATGCTTGGGTTGGATACTGATATTGTGGTTCATCGCCTACCTACCAAGGAAGATTGTCCTCCCGTGAAACAGAAGGTCCGCCAAATGCGCCCAGAGATGTCTGAGAAAATCAAGGCTGAAGTTATGAAACAGTTTGACGCCGATTTTCTAGCAGTTATTTCTTACCCTCAGTATGTGGCCAATGTGGTTCCTGTACCAAAGAAATATGGTAAGGTTCAAATGTGTGTCGACTACAGGGATTTGAACAGGGCAAGCCCCAAAGATGATTTCCCTCTACCTCATATCGACGTTCTGGTCGACAACACCGCTCAACACAAGGTATTCTCCTTTATGGATGGTTTCTCTGGTTATAATCAGATTAAAATGGCTCCTGAAGACATGGAGAAGACCACCTTTGTTACTCAATGGGGTACCTTTTGCTACAAGGTCATGCCTTTTGGATTGAAGAATGTTGGGGCAACATATCAGTGTGACATGGTTGCTTTGTTTCATGACATGATCCATCACGAGATTATGGCATACGTAGACGACATGATTGCAAGGTCCCAGACTGAAGAAGAGCACCTTGACCACCTTCAGAAGTTATTTGACAGATTGAAGTTGTACAAGCTGAGGTTAAACCCGAACAAGTGCACCTTCGGGGTGAGGTCTGGTAAACTGCTGGGTTTAGTCGTAAGCGACAAAGGTATTCAAGTGGATCCGGAAAAAGTGATAGCTATATAGGAGATGCCAGCTCCCAGAACAGAGAAAGAAGTCAGAGGCTTTTTGGGACAGCTTAACTACATTGCCCGATTCATCTCGCACATGACCGCTACTTGTGAACCAATCTTCAAGTTACTGAAGAAAGATCAAGTAGTACGTTGGAAAGATGAATGCCAGGCCGCTTTTGAAAGGATCAAAGAGTACCTCCAAGAGCCACCTAATCTGATGCCACCAGTTGAAGGAAGACCTTTGATCTTATACTTGACAGTACTCGATAACTCAATGGGGTGTGTGATGGGTCAACATGACGAGTCTGGCCGAAAAGAGAATGATATTTATTAGCTTAACAAAAAGTTTACCGACTGTGAGACTCGATACTCACTGCTAGAGAAAACTTGATGCGCTTTGGCATGGGCTGCTCGCCGGCTGAGATAGTATATGCTAACTCACACTACTCTATTGATATCAAAGATGGATCCAATCAAGTATATCTTTGAGAAGCCTGCCTTGTCCGAAAGAATAGCAAGATGGAAGATGATCTTAACTGAGTATGACATCCAGTATACGACCCAAAAGGAAATCAAGGGAAGTGTGTTGGCAGACCATTTGGCACATCAAGCAGTGGATGATTACCAGTCTATGAACTTTGAATTTCCGAACGAGAATATCATGTTGGTAACTGATTGTGAGACACCTGGACCGGATGAGGGACCTGAGGAGGGATCCCGATGGTCTATGTACTTTGATGGAGCTTCAAACGCTTTGGATAATAGCATTGGCTCCGTAATCATATCTCCTAAAGGCTCTCATACTCCGTTTACCGCCCGGCTATGTTTCAACTGCACCAACAATATGGCAGAGTATGAAGCATGCATCATGGGTCTTCGAGCAGCAATTGACCTAAGGATTAAGTTTTTGAGTGTCTTTGGAGATTCCGCTCTCGTGATCAGTCAGATCAAAGCGAGTGGAATACGAAACACCCAAATCTTATTCCTTACAAGGAGTATGTGTTGACGTTGCTTCCACATTTCGAAGAGATAACCTTTAAACACTTCCCGAGAGAAGAGAATCAGTTGGCGGACGCGCTGGCTATGATGTCTTCTATGTTCAAGGTCATTTGGGACAACGAAGCTCCCCGTTTCATCATTGAAAGATTGGATGAACCTACACATTGCTATGATATTGAGACTGAAGAGGTAGCAGACAAACCCTGGTATCATGAGGTGAGGAGGTATCTTGAAGCTCAAGAATACCCCGAGGGTGCATCTGTTAATGACAAGAAGTTTTTGAGTAGGTTCGCGACGAATTTCTTCATCAGTAATGGCATCCTTTACAAGCGTAACCATGATTCAACCTTACTGCATTGTGTGCATAAGAATGAAGCAGAAAGGATCATGGTGGAGTTACATGAAGGTACTTTCGGAACTCATTCCAGTGGACATACCATGGCAAAGAAAATCCTTCGGGCAGGATATTATTGGTCCACTATGGAAGCCGACTGTTATCAGCATTCTCGGACATGTCACAAGTGCCAAGTCTATGCTGATAAGGTGCACATACCTCCAGTTCCTCTAAACGTCTTGACAGATCCTTGGCCTTTTGCAATGTGGGGCATTGATATGATCGGCGAGATCAGACCTACGGCATCTAACGAGCATCGTTTCATCCTGGTAGCAATTGATTACTTTACGAAGTGGGTTGAAGCAGCTTCCTTTGCTAATGTAACCAATAACATCATGGCACGGTTCATTCGGCATAATCTGATCTGTCGGTATGGTGTACCAGAGAGGATCATTACGGACAATGGTACCAATCTCAACAACAAAATGATCACCGAGCTCTACGAGCAATTCAAGATACAGTATCATAATTCTTCTCCCTACCGGCCGAAGATGAATGGGGCTGTCGAAGCGGCTAATAAGAACATTAAGAAGATTGTGCAGAAGATGACAGTGACATACAAAGATTGGCACGAGATGTTACCATTTTCTCTTCATGGGTACCGTACCTCAGCACGGAGGTCAACAGGGGCAACACCTTATTCCTTGGTATATTGTATGGAGGTTGTCTTGCCCATCGAAGTTCAAATACCCTCTCTTCAAATTATGAAGGATGCAGGTTTAAGCGAAGATGACTGGATTCAGACCCGGCTTGATCAGCTGAACTTAATCAACGAAAAGAGACTTACTGCTATTTGTCATGGTCAGACGTACCAAAAGCGGATGATCAAGACATTTAACAAGAAGGTCAGACGACAAGAATATCAAGTTGGGGACCTGGTAATCAAGCGCATTATTCTACCTCAAGGTGATCCCAGGGGCAAATGGACCCCTACTTACGAAGGGCCATTTGTGGTTAAGAACATTTTCTCAGGAGGAGCTATGATTCTAACCACCATGGATGGTGACGACCTTCCTCACCCTGTCAATGCAGACATAGTGAAAAGATACTACGCATAATCAAAGACCCGCTAGGTTGACTGGCCTAAGCAAAAATAAGGGCTTCCCGGCGAACCAAAAGGGTTCAGGCAAAAATAAGGGATGGAAATGAAAAAATCTGTACACCCGGCAAGTCAAAAACCTGAAAAGGCGGCTTAGGAAAAAATGGGTATCCCGGTGGACTGAAAACCCGAAAGGGAGGTCCAGGAAAAAATTAGGGATTAAAGCGTAACACTATGTCTCATTGGATCACCTTGCATCCAGACTTCAGTATCAAATATCAAGCTCGGACGGCATTAATCAATCTGATCTACCTTCAACCAAGTAGCAAAGTGATGAGATGCTCGAAGATATAAAGGCAATAGCAGAGTGGGAATCCAGTGGGATCATTCACATAGCTGTTTTGTTTAATTTTTCACAAATTGTGTAAATTCTATTATTCGGCGGCGTTCTCTTACTAGAACGTCAGCCTCTTCTACAAAAACACCTATTTTACAGGCCAAACTTCAAAATTAATACAAATCCATTTACAGACAAATTTCAAACTGTTTTCCTTTATCTGTTTTGTTTTACAAGGAACGTCCAATGTTCATTTTTGATATATGCATTTGACATTAATTGCTGCTCATAAATATTTACATGCGAAACAAAAATATGATTATTAGTAATATCAGAAACAGGGGCAATAAGAATTGTCCGAACTGTATAGTTGCTATGTCCACCAGGTACCAGGTAAATTCATTTGAAGAATATGGCTAAGATACTCCCACTCCCCGCAGAGTAAGGAAGTAATGGTAGCTCTCCCATCTGAGACTTAAAATTGTGAACAAAACAACAATGCTCTCCCCAAGCAGAGTTTATCTACCATCAACACTAAAAAGGCTTAGAATCCCATGCAGTCTTAATATTCCCCAACAGAATGTAAGGATATTCCCCGACAGAATACAGATACCCCTAGTGGAGTTAAAATTTTCACAGCACAGTCTAAAAAAGGCTTCCCCAACGGAGTTGAAGCATCATCCCTAGTAGACTCTGGAAGTTTATCCCCAGCGGAGTACAAATAAATCTCCCCAACCGAGTTCAAAGGATCGTTCCCAGCAGAATTCAGAGGATTATCCCCACAAAAGTCTAACAGGGTTACCCCCAGCAAGTCGCAACTGAAAGATCATCCCCATCGAAGTTCTTTCCTTTCACCAACAGGAATTCAATCCTCAACGGGATCAATATCACCAGCAACGATAATTCATCCCGACGGAATTTATCAGCGGAATCCTCAACAGAGCATCTCTTCCCCACAGAGCAATATCCTCATCAGTTTATTCCCCAACAGAGTTATACTCTCCTGCAGGTCTATTCTCACAGTCATCCTCGTTCGTCATCCCCAGCAGGAAACGAAGAATTCAACTCTACTCTCCAACAGCTATCCTGGATTTATCTTCCCCAGCTAGAAGCATTACATTTCCATACATCATGATACATGCATATACGCATCATACCATACAATCTCATTTATTTTGAGAACATCATTGCTTGATCCATATCATGCATTGCATATAATTGACCTTTACCTTTCATGAAAGATGCAGTTAAGTTCTCAGCTATGTCTAAGAACTCCTCTGGTTCAGTCAGATCGTCGATAAGATCTCCCTGATTCGTATTCCAGTTGAAGTTATTCCAAGACTTTTGTCGGGTCCAGTTAAATCGATTCTAAAATTTTTCTGATGTCGATCCAATCAAAGTTAATCCAAGCCCTCCTCTGGTTCAGTAAGATCGTTACGAAGATCTCTCTGATTCGTATTCCATTTGAAGTTATTCCAAGACTTTTGTCTGGTCCAGTTAAATTGATTCAAAGATTTTTCTGATGATGATCCAGTCAAAGTTAATCCAATACCTCCTCTGGTTCAGTCATATCTCCACGAAGATCTCCCTGATTCGTATCCCAGTTGAAGTATTCCAAGACTTTTGTCTGGTCCGGTAAAATCGATTCGAAGATTTTTCTGATGCCGATCCAGTCAAAGTTAATCAAAGACCTCCTCTGGTTCAGTCAGATTGCTATGAAGATCTCCCTGATTCGTATTCCAGTTGAAGTTATTCCAAGACTTTTGTCTGGTCCAGTTAAATCGATTCGAAGATTTTTCTGATGTCGATCCAGACAAAGTTAATCCAAGACCTCCTCTGGTTCAGTCATATCGCCGCGAAGATATCCCTGATTCGTATCCCAGTTGATGTATTCCAAGACTTTTTTATGGTCCAGTTAAATCGATTCGAAGATTTTTCTGATGTCGTTCCAGTCAAAGTTAATCCAAGACCTCCTCTGGTCAAGTTAGATCATTGCGAAGATCTACCTGATTCGTATTCCAGTTGAAGTATTCCAAGACTTTTGTCTGGTCCAGTTAAATCGATTCTAAGATTTTTCTGATGCTGATCCAGTCAAAGTTAATCCAAGACCTCCTCTGGTTCGGTCAGATCTCCGATAAGATCTCCATGATTCATTTTCCAGTCGAAGTTCAGACCACCTATCAGCAGTCTCCAAATGGCATCTGTAAGCCCATTCCTGACATGACCAGGCTGATACCACTTCATGCGAATGCAAATTTCTGGGCACTCTAGTGTTCAATCATCTTTCACCTTCGGATCACGAAAAGCCAGAAAGCCAATCTATATCCTCAGGTTTAAGAAAATTGAACAGGGGAAGCTGTTGCACCCCAAAATTTTCCCTCTCATATCTCTCAAAACATTTCAAGAAAAATCTCCAAGTGGCTCAAAATTGCTCAAGAATTGGACAATCAAACTATCTCCTAAGGCAGTCAACCTCAAATTAGGGTTTTGTGTTTGTTTACCGTGGAAATTGGTAAACAACCGCTGATCCTCCAAAAGGTTACTTATTTGGTGACTCGCAGGATCGATCAGATTGATCCTAAGACATGGTTGATTTTTTGGGTTTTGACTAAGTTTGATGATGGTTAATGACAATAAAATAAAGACACTTTATGTAAATTGCATGAAGAAAACTTGACAGAATAAAGGAAAGTTTTAAATAAAGGCTTCGACTGGAAAAGTAAATGAAAGGCAATAAAGTTCTGGAAAATAAATGACTTTGATTAATTTAACTGGTGTTTCACACATACATTCTCAACAATTCTTTCGCTCACACTGGGTACTTGAATCTAAATGAGTGACTTGTATATAATTGTGAACACACGCGAAAAACTACGTGAACAACTAGTATTTATACTAAACACATCTCAAGTAACCGTCGGGTGGTTACGCTGCTTCGAGATGACTCCACTTGGCATGCTCACAGCATTCGACGCTCCTGATCTTGGCACGTTGCACTTGGTAACCGCTGGGAACCGTTTTCCCTCCAAACATTTGAATCTCAAACCGTTCCATTCTGAGCATCGAATACCTTTGTCGAGAAGCACCTTCGACGTCGAAGGCAACAAGATCCCTACTTAGAAGAAATTCTCCAAGTACCTTGCCATCTTCTGATGAGCATTTCGACAGAATCAGCTGGTCGAAACCGTCTCTCATGATTAATGGTTTATATTAATAAAAACAAGGGTGTCGAGTTTAGGAGCCAACAAATTGCCCCCCAAGAATGCCTTATTTCGACGCTGAAAAGAAAAAGGCATTCTTTGAGATTCCACTCGACACCTGTCCTTCATTCTTAGCCACAGATTAACCTGTGCGCTTTTTGTCTTCTACCAACCAACTGACAATCCCAAGAAAAAGCCATCATTCCATCTGTACCTAAGACGTCACCTCAGTAAGGCATTTAGCGTGCCCAATGTCTTTTCACAGATTGTCATCATGACAATTTCCCAAAAACGAGGGTGCACGCTGCACCGTTTCGTTTCTGCAGAACGGCTATGTCAGCGAAGGAGCGCCACATGCCCCACTATCAACTGCAACATTAAATGGCCTCAAATTTTGTGATTTCCCAACCACTATAAATAGCGCTAAGTACCCCCTTGTGGGACTTTTTCACGCCATTCCGCATCCAAACCTTATTGTTGAACACAAAATCTCTGCTAACACCTGCAAACACTTTGTTCTTCACTCACCTTCAATCTTAACCCAAAAATGGCTTCAGGTTCCTCTAATGCTCCTATTTCCAACATTCCTTCTAGAAATGCTAAACCAAAAATCTTCTCAACTGTTCTAACAGTTAACTCTACAGGCATGCGAAGGGTTCCTGAACCCCTGGGAACTGCTGAGCGTGAAGCTTATTCCTCTCAACTACTGATTCCGGTTGGATACTCCAACCAGTTTTTCGCCATGTCCCCGTTATCCCCATGCATTGATGAATCCACGAAGATCAAGAACTTCTTCCCGGTGCTTGAGGCACTCAAACCTGTTGGGTGTTCCAAAAAAGCTGCAGATGACAACGAAGATCCCGCTAAGGAAAAGATAGATCTTCGTTTCTTCAATAGAGGTGTTAGGGCTTTTAGGTCTAGCCCTAACCTTACACCAGACTACAGCGCTTGGCTAGAGAAGATGGAAAAAAGCAAGGCTTCGATCTGGAAGAACCTGGGGATATACGACCTAGTCATGCTGTCGAAGACTGGTCTCAACTACTCCCCTGAGATGCTGATATCCTCTTTGCTTTTCTGGGATTATACTCACTTCACTTTCCACCTGCCTTGTGGAATGCTAACACCCACTCTTTTCGACGTGGCTGCCATCACCGGTCTTCGACCAACTGGGGATTATTTCGACCCAGAGGAAATGTCAGAAGACCAAATTGGGTTCTCAGCTACCAAACCCACCTATACCACCTATATCAACCACTACCATGACAGGTCGACAGCCAATGTGACGGACGTGGAGCACATTGCGTTTCTAGCCCTTTGGCTGTCACGCTTTGTGTTCTGTACGAAGTCTCTACAGGTGACAAAGAAAATGGTCACCCTTGCTACCCAGCTTCACCATGGTCAAAACATTTGTTTGGCCGAATTAATCCTGGCGAATCTGTATGAGTTGATCAGCAGTGGAGTGACTCTGTTAAAGGTCATCGAAAATAGAGCCAGTTTGTTGCTTGCAGGACCCTTCTGGCTACTTCAACTATGGCTAAATGCCACTTTTGAGTCTTTCTTACCTCAGAAAACTCAATTAGACGAACAAGCTCCTGAGATAGCCAACAGGCGTATCGAAGGCACCAGACTGGCTTTACTGACTCCGACTGAGGATGGGTTGGAACTCCAACAGACTTTTGCAAACTTCGTCTTGATGTTTGCAAGAAGAAAATAATTCACCTCGACCATGGCTCCTTTCACTCGTCGAAAGTTTGGTCCAGAATGGTTCACCAGGCCCCATCCCAAGTCGTCAGGTGACCCTCATGTCGAAGAACACACAATAATGTGGGAAGCATTTCTCACACCCAGAATAATGCCACTGCGCTTTAAGAGTTCCAAGAATCACCTGAGCTTGATCGCTTATCAGCCAAACTTGGTCTCTCGACAGTTTGGTATCATCCAATCACTTCCTTCTCCCATTTTTCCTAGGGAGAAATCAATGTTATATTTTTGCAATGATTATACTGAGGATGCTGCCACCAAGCATATTGGCAGGTATGCTGGTCGAACAGTACTTTCACTGTTCGACTATCGACTTAACTTCCTCTGTTCACCATCTTTCGAAAACTGGTGGAAGAGTTATTATGCTGAAGAGTTCTTCGACGAAAAAGATTTTGTGGACGAACTTCAGAAGTCCTTCGTTCTAGTCCTTGACAAAATAAAGAAATGTACGTTCACTCTCCAAATTACTTTTGTCTTTCCATTTCGACTTGTAACTTTATAATTATAACTTGTGAACGCATCTTCTTTCAGTTGTTCGAAAGCCTGCAGCAAAGAAAGCCGCAGAAGGCCATCAGGGAGGAGGTCCCTCGACAAAACCTTCAGCACCGGCAAAAACCACAGAAAGCCATCCGGGAGGAGGTCCCTCGACAAAACCTTCAGCACCGGTAACCAAACTTTTATTATTTCCTTCTGGTTTTAACATCCTGATTTTCGATGTGGCGTTCTAAATCGAACTCCAATTGGCTTTCAGGAACCTGCACCCAAGAAACAGCCTGCACTAACGGTCGAATCTGGGAGTGACGACGAGGACGAATCTCCCCCCGCTCCTCTTAAACGAAGAAAAGTGAAGAAAGATGCTCCTTCTCCTGAGTCTCGACCCATGATCAGAATAAAGGTTACAGGGAGAAGACCCAGGCCATCTCCCGTGATTATAGAAGAGCCCACGGAGGAGGAGCTAAACTTTTTGCTCAATAAACCCGTCGAAAGTGATAATTCCAGCCCTGGGGCTGAAATTCCTCTGCAGGTAGTTTCTCTGACCATTTTTAACTCAGGTGTCGATGCTCACTTTCGATTGTGTCTCTTTCTAAACCAGAAGATTCTTCCTCTTCTATTTTCAGGAGACCACCGAAAGTTCAACACCAAAGACTTCAGAGACACAAGACTCTGCTGAACACAGTAGGCAACAAGAGGAGGAATTGGCGAACGATGAAGCCATTGCCGAAGCAGAGGAACAACAACCAAAGGAAACTCAAGTGGTCGATCTGTCAGAGGAACAACATGATGAAGGGGATCACGCTGATGCTGGCACTACAGAACTACATGTCGAAGAGAGTCATGTCGATGCAAACGCTACTCAACAACTTCAACACCAAACCAACGCTGCTGTAAGGGTTACCACCTCGACAAAGCCTAAGTCTCAAGAAGACTTGGCACTCTTGAAGCAAACTGATCCCATTGGCTACCTGAATTCCATCATCGAGAGTAGGGGAAGTTCTTCTGACCTTAGTCACGATGCTTCTACTGCATCGGGGAAGTCCATTTAGACTTCTCCTCTTGATGAGGCTTTGATGAAGGTCAAGGCTCAGTTCTTCAAGAAAGATCTGATGAAGGCTTTGGAGGGGGATCCTACTGCTCCGTCTTGTTTGGGAGCTGTCTTGAATGCAGTCGATTTGCTTGCTGTAACTCCAGAGGTTTCCAGCTTTATCTTGGAGTTATACTCCATTGTTGACCAAGTCTCTGCGAACTATCGACGTCAGAGGGGCTTCAATAGCCAGCTCGAAGCGCTACATGGTAAAAGTTCTTCTGCCTGGATTGAAGTAGCTGAGACGAATTCTCGAATTACAGAGTTATGGAAGCAGAAAGCATCCAAGCAAGAAGAAATTGACGCCATAGATCGAGACAATGCCTCTATAAAGGCGCAAATCAAAGAGCTGGAGGCCAAGATAAATGCTAATACCAAGCACAAGGAGGAGCTTCTCTCGACTGTTTCAGAGACAGAGAGCCAAGCTGAAGTTACACGAGGCCTAGAGTTTGCTGAGAAGGCCCAAGCCTTTGATGACCAAATTGCCAAACTTTCCCAGGCGACTGCCTTGTGTAACAAAAGACTGGAGTTGCAGCAGGCCAAGTACCTTCGACTTAGAGATTCTATCCCCTTCTAATTTACTCAGCCATTTATTAACCATGTATTGTAATATTTATTTGACAATGTAACCATTTTGGCTAATTCTTGTAAAATTTTCCATTTTGTCTATTTATGGTTAATTTGGTCATTACTTGCTATTTATTTTAATCTCTTGGAGCATAGGTTTATACTTTTTCAAATATTTGTTGTTTACTCTCAAGAGTCTTTTATCTTCACCTAACTCTTCGACTTCATAAGCTCCACCAGAAAAAATTTGGATAATTCTGAATGGTCCTTCCCATTTGGGTGACCATTTTCCCATGCTTCGATCTCTCCGATCCATGGGGAGAATCACCTTCCAAACTAATTCTCCAGGCGAGAATGCCTTAGGTTTTACTTTTTTATTGTAAGAGTCTTCTACTCTTTTCTTCTGAATCCTTAGTAGGTCGAGAGCGCGCAGTCTTTCTTCGTCTAAATCTACTAGTTCGTCTAACATCATATCCCAATAAACCTCAGAGGGGATATCATGATGTCTCTGAACCCTTGCAGATTGAAGACAAATTTCCGCTGGCAACACTGCGTCATGACCAAAAGTTAGCCGATACGGTGTTGTACCTATGGCTTCTTTTGGGGACGTTCGACAGGCCCACAAGATCTGGTCTAACGTCTTATGCCAATTTCTTGGCTTCTTCCCTACATGCTTTTTTATCAAGCCAATCACTATTTTATTCGCTGCTTCAACTTGACCGTTTGCCTGTGCATAATAAGGCGTTGATGTTAGGAGTCTAAAGCCTGTTTCTTGAGCGAATTCCTGCATCCTTCGACCGGTGAAAACTGATCCTTGTCAGTCGTTATAGTTTCAGGGATTCCAAATCTAAAGATAATGTTCTTTTGAATAAATTCAATGACATTTTCTTGGTCTACATTGACTATAGGAATAGCTTCGATCCACTTAGTGAAATAATCAATGCCTACCAATATATACTTCTGGCTCTTTGATGATGCTGGTCGAATCTCTCCAATAAGGTCCAACGCCCATCCTCTAAAGGGCCAAGGTTTCACTATTGAATGAAGTTCGCTTGTTGGTACATGTTGGATGCCTGTATGGACTTGACATTCTTGGCAACCCTTCGCGAACTCGACACAATCTTTCAAGATGGTGGGCCAGTATAGTCCTTGTCGAAACAACAACCATTTCATCTTATGGCCTACTTGGTGAGCCCCACATGCTCCAGCGTGCGTAGTCGAAAGGGCTATGTGTGCTTCAGTTTCACTTAAGCACTTTAGCAGTACCCCTTCAGGCGTCTTTTTAAATAACTCGTTACCCATTAGTATGTAACTCAACGCCCTATATTTTATTTTTCGTTCTGTCAAAGCTGCTGGATTTTGTAGATAATCTACAATGGGTTTCCTCCAATCTTGCTCTGACAGATTGTCTATGAATGATATTTCAAAGTTCCTTTGATCAGCATACCCTAGTCTTGTCGATTTCAAGTCTGTTGGTGACAGACTAGTTGCTTTTATTTTTTCTCGGACTTCAATTGCTCTTTGTAATCTCGTTTTTGAAATTTTGTACGCAGATGCAATTTGTGCCAAATCGTTGGCTATTTGATTTTCCAATCTGGGTATATGTCGAATGTTGACCATTTCGAATTTTTTCAATAAACGATTTGCTATCACAAAGTACATAATAATATTTTCTCTTATGGACTTATATTCTTTTGTGACTTGCTTAATGACTAACTCTGAGTCTCCCATTATTTCGACTCGAGTTGCCCCCAATTCCAACAATATCTCAAGGCCAGTAATTAGAGCTTCGTACTCAGCCTCATTGTTCGAACAAGTACCTGATATCTTGTACTTGAATGTTGTTGGAATTTTTTCTGGAGAAATAATCAAGACCCCTACTCCTGTTCCATCTTTATGGCTGGAACCATCGAAGTAGAATTTCCAAGGCTCTATCTCCACATAATTTATATTCTCAACCTGAATTGAGTGGTCGACTATAAAGTCTGCCACCACTTGCCCTTTCACTGCCCTAAGAGGCATAAAGGTCAAGGAGTACTCAGTTAACGCTAGCGCCCACTTGCCAATTCGGCTGTGTAGGATGGGTTTCGATAACATGTACTTGAAAACATCAAAATGAGACGAAACATACACATCAACTGGCTTTATATATTGTTTGAGCTTTGTACAAGAGAAATAAAGACATAGACATAATTTTTCAACTTCGCTATATCTAGTTTCTGCATCGTTCAAAACTCTACTAAGATAGTAAATGGGACTTTCGACTCCATTTTCATCTTCTTGGGCTAACATGCTTCCCAAAGTTTTGTCGGATGCAGCTATGTACAATCTCATACTCCTGTTGCTGCAAGGAGGCACCAAAATAGGTGGCTTTGTGAGATACCCTTTGATTTTGTCGAAGGCTTCTTGTTGCTCTTGCCCCCATTTGAATCTTTCTTTGTTCAATCGAAGTAAGGGTGAAAAGGCTTGAGCTTTCCCACTTAGGTTAGATATGAATCTCCTCAAGAAATTTATCTTGCCTAACAGAGATTGCAGTTCCTTTTTGTTCGCTGGAGCTTTCGCTTCCAGAATTGCCTTCGTCTTGTTCTGGTTGATTTCGATTCCTCTCTTGTGGACGACGAAGCCCAAGAAATCTCCAGCTTTTACACAGAATTCACACTTCAAAGGGTTCATTTTCAGACCATGTTCTCTCATTCTTTCGAATGATTGTCGAAGGTGGTCTATATGGTTCTTCCTGGAAACAGATTTTACAACAATATCATCAATATATACTTGCATAAAAGTGTTAATAAAATCATGGAAGATAGAGTTCATCGCTCGCTGATATGTTGCCCCAGCGTTCTTTAGGCCAAAAGGCATCACTACCCATTCGTAAGTGCCTAAAGCCCCGGGGCATCGAAAAGTTGTTTTCGACACATCTTCTTCAGCAATGAATATTTGATTATATCCTGAATAACCATCGAGCATACTCAGGTACTCATAGCCAGCGGCAGAATCGACTAGCATTTCCGCCACAGGCATAGGATATTCATCTTTGGGTGTAGCAACATTCAAATCTCTGAAATCTATGCACACCCTCAATGTACCGTTTTTCTTGATCACTGGCACAATGTTTGCAATACATTCGACATACCTCGTAGCTCGTATGAATTTGCACTTCAGCAGTCTTTCGACTTCCGTTTTGATCTTCGACAGTATTTCTGGAGCGAAGCGTCTTGGACTTTGCTTAACTGGCTTCTTCCCAGATTTGATTGGCAACTGAAGTTCTACCGATCTTCTGTCGAGACCAGGCATCTCGTTGTAATCCCACGCAAAGCAGTCCTTGAACTCCTTTAACAAATGGATCACTTCTAACCTGAGTTCTGGGTCTATTTTTGCGCTAATGTAAGTTGGCTTTTTCTCTAACCCTTCACCCAAGTTGATTTCTTCTAAAGGATCCTGCGCTAGCATTTTGATGTTGTTCGCTAAGGGGTCCTTTTCGAATCCCAAAGGCTCATTGTCGTAGATGGCGTCGAGCCTTTGTTCCTGCATTCCTTCTGGCATGATATCAGGAGGTTCTGGGTCGAAATCCTTTCCAGGACCTGCAGAAGGTAACTCTTGATCATTGGCCTGTGTGGCCATATATTTTACTTCGGCTTTGAGAGCCGTTATCATCCTTGTTTCTGAAAATTCTGGCTACAGATACTCAATGTCACGTCCAATGTTATGACACCGTATCTGACTTACTATATGACAGTAAATACAAAAGCAGTAAATAGCACAGTCAATTGTTTACCCAGTTCAGTGTGCAACAACACCTACTCTGGGGCTACCAAGCCAGGGAGAGAATCCACTATAAGAGATGTTAATTCAGGAATAAACCAACCAGTTTATCTCCTTCACTTAAGACCTACCCAATGCAATTCTAATCTAAGTATAACTTAAACCTGAGTTCCTACTCACTCCCCCTCAATCACAGCAGTGATACATAAACCAATTTGACTTAAGAATTGATGAAGACACTCTTCAAAACACACACTTGATTAAGCTTCACAGCTTTTTAATCAAGTAACACAATCACTCGTGCTTCACAGCTTTGAGTGATGTACACAACTAACTTGACTCTGCTTCACAGCTTTAGTCAAGTAACATTCAAACACTCTTGCTTCAAAGCTTTTAGTGCTACACAACCCTTACAATTGAAACCTATTCCAAGGCACTTATCACAATGATAATTGCTTGGAGTACAATAAACAAATCTATACAGATTACAAAATTGATCTTCTAATCAATCAGCAGGGATGTCTTGAAAAACCGCAGCTCTATTGAATATATAGCAGCTGTAACTTCAGTTAGGGTTTCCAAAAACCTAGGGTTGATTCCGTTTGACCTAAAGACCAGGTCACAGTACTTTATTGATCAGGTTAGGATTGAGCTAGGTTACTCCTTAGAAAACGCAGGATTCTGTTCAGAAAGGACTGAGTTATTTCCTGAAAAAACTCAAACTTATCCAATCCTGCAATCCTGTTAGTTCAGAACAGGATGTCATAACATCTGTTATGACATCTGAGAAAACCTGTCTACTGATTTAACAAAATGTGATCATTTTGCAAAAATGCTCAGATACACACTTATAAACATCAGTATTTGAATTACAATATTTTTCTGCAAATGTACCTAATGAGTTAGTACAACCTGAACTAGAATGTTATGACATCAGTCATGACATTCACACATACACTTGGGATTTACCAAAAATGCAAGCCAATACCTAAACACCTACAAACTCCCCCTTTGGCAGATTTTTGGCTAAAGACCCTAAACAATCAGAGATAGATAGCGGCAGAAATAAGTGACAGCAGAAAAATATAGAACACAGAATGTCAAGTACTAATTAAGCAAGTACCAAAATATTCTCCCCCTCTTTAGCCATAAATGGGCCAAAGATACATGTTCATAAAATTACACAGTTATCCAAAACAAAATAATCAGAGCAGCAGCAGAAAACACCAGAATACACTTCCAAACTCCACCAGAAATCAGCAACCATCCTTCAAGCACTGTCATCAGATCCAGAGGATTCAGGCTTCTTTCTTTTCTTGTGAGCAATGTCAGCATTCTTCTCTTTGTTTGATGTCTCAACATTCTTAGAGACATCTGGATTTGTTTCAGCATTTGATCTATCTTGGTTCAGAGGAACAGAAATGCCAGGAACTGAGTGGTTTTCGTTCATAATTCTTGAAACAATTTTTGCTATTGCTTGATTAACATAGGTTGTCCCTTCCCTATTTGCAATTTCAGGGGGAACTGAAGAGGAAGGATGAGATGGATTACCTGCATGTCTTGTTCTCAACTCTTTGTCCTTGGTGGGGTTAGTTTTATGAGAACAGATCTCCAGAACGTCAGAGTCCAGACAGGAAGAGATTGTCCCAGAATTTTGATCAGAGGAAGAGGTTGAGATGGTCGTCTTGGATGATGATGGCGTTTGAGACATTTTGTCAGTTTTGAAGGACCAACAGCAAATGAAAAGAAATTTCTGATTGAGAGACTGAGTTTTGATGAGGAGACGAGAGAGGAAGGAAGCAAAGGAGTGCCTATTCAACTTCTTAAAAGAATTGTAGGAAATGAGAAAATACAATTTTAAACCAATCAGAACAGGCATAAGTCCTTTGGTCTTTGTTTTAAGCAAAATTAATTGCTACAATTCCTCATGTTGGCAAATACCCAGCTTACCCCTTAAGTTTTCAAATTGGTTTGCATCCAAAGCCTTGGTAAAAATGTCAGCCAGCTGTAGCTCAGTGGCAACATGTTCCAATTTGATTGTCTTCTCTTCTACAAGGTCTCTAATAAAGTGATGTCGTATGTCAATATGTTTGGTCCTGCTATGCTGAATGGGATTCTTGGATATGTTGATTGTACTCAGATTGTCACAGTACAATGTCATAACATCTTGTGTGACATTATACTCAGTGAGCATCTGTTTCATCCATATCATTTGAGAGCAGCTACTACCAGCTGCAATATATTCAGCTTCAGCAGTGGAAAGAGACACACAATTCTGTTTCTTGCTGAACCAGGAAACCAGATTACTTCCCAAAAAGAAACATCCTCCAGAGGTGCTTTTTCTATCATCAGCACTACCAGCCCAATCAGCATCACAGTAACCAGTCAGAGTCGGTTCACAGCCATGAGTATACAACAATCCATAGTTGTAAGTACCACTTACATACTTCAAAATTCTCTTCACTTGATTGATATGACTGACTTTGGGATCAACTTGGTATCTAGCACAAACTCCAACTGCAAAGGCAATATCAGGTCTGCTGGCAGTTAAGTACAACAAGCTTCCTATCATGCTTCTGTACAGACTTTGATCCACCTTAACCCCACTTGAATCTTTGGAGAGCTTTAGATGAGTAGGAGCAGGAGTCCTTTTGTGACTTGCATTCTCCATACCAAACTTCTTTACAATATTCTTAGCATACTTGCTTTGAGATAAGAAGATTGAGTCCTCCATCTGTGAGACTTGTAGTCCAAGAAAATAAGTTAGTTCTCCCATGAGACTCATTTCAAATTCAGCCTGCATCTGGTCAGCAAAGTGTTTAACCATATGTTCTGACATTCCGCCAAACACTATGTCATCAACATATATTTGGGCAACCATCAACTTCCCTCCTTCAGTTTTGACAAATAGAGTTTTGTCCAAGCCTCCTTTTCTGTAGCCTTTGTCTGAGAGAAACTTTGTTAACCTGTCATACCATGCTCTAGGAGCTTGTTTCAGCCCATATAGAGCTTTTCTCAATTTGTAGACATGATCAGGATGGGTTGGATCCACAAAACCTTTAGGTTGTTCCACATAAGCTTCCTCATTTAAGTACCCATTTAGAAAGGCACTTTTCACATCCATCTGAAATAACTTGAACTTCAGAAGACAAGCAATTGACAACAAGAGTCTGATTGATTCCAACCTGGCTACAGGTGCAAAGGTTTCATCAAAGTCAACCCCTTCAAC
Source organism: Vicia faba (assembly GCA_948472305.1). Lineage (NCBI taxonomy): Eukaryota > Viridiplantae > Streptophyta > Magnoliopsida > Fabales > Fabaceae > Vicia > Vicia faba. Next base: position 814,540,487 of record OX451741.1, on the reverse strand, counting down.
CTGGGTGTATCCTTGAGCAACAAGTCTTGCCTTATTTCTGGTGACAACTCCTTCAGCATCTGACTTGTTCTTGAATATCCATTTTGTCCCAATGATGTTAGTTCCTTCAGGTCTAGGAACCAGTTCCCAAACTTCATGTTGCTTGAATTGGTTCAGTTCATCTTGCATTGCACCAATCCAATATTCATCAGTTAAGGCTTCCTTGACATTTCTTGGTTCCATTTTGGACACAAAACAAGAATTTGAGATGATTTCTCTAGATCTTGTGATGACTCCACTATTGGGATCTCCTATGATGAGCTCTTTTGGATGATCCTTCTGAATTCTGATGGAAGGAGTCTTGCTAGCTTCCTTTGATTCAGATTCTGTTGTGGTGGAGTTGGGTAGATCATCCTGTTGGGTTGAAGTCTCAAAGAATGTCTCAACAGTACAAGGAACGTCTATTTCTTCATGATAGTCATCAATTATAACATTTATTGATTCCATCATGGTTTTGGTTCTGGAGTTGAATACTCTATAAGCTCTGCTGTTTGAGGAGTATCCTAGAAATATGCCTTCATCACTTTTGGAGTCCAGTTTTCTTCTCTGTTCACGATCAGATAGGATATAGCATTTGCTGCCAAACACATGGAAGTACTTCACAGTTGGTTTTCTTCCTTTCCAGAGTTCATATATGGTGGATGAGGTTCCCTTTCTCAAGGTGACCCTGTTATGAACATAGCAAGCTGTATTCATAGCTTCAGCCCAAAAATACATAGGAAGTCTTTTGGCATGTAACATTGCTCTGGCAGATTCTTGTATGGTCCTGTTTTTTCTTTCCACAACTCCATTTTGCTGAGGTGTTATGGGAGAAGAAAACTCATGACTGATTCCTTCTGAAGCACAGAAGTCATCAAACTTGCTGTTTTCAAATTCCTTGCCATGATCACTTCTGATTCTGACAATACATCCTTCCTTCTCTCTTTGAATTCTCTTGCAAAGTTCTCTAAAAACTTCAAATGCATCTGATTTTTCCCTAATGAAATTAATCCAGGTGAATCTGGAAAAATCATCCACAACCACATAGGCATATCTTTTACCACCAAGACTCTCTACTTGCATTGGTCCCATCAGATCCATATGGAGGAGTTCTAGAACCTTAGAGGTGGTCAGATGTCTTGACTTTGGATGTGACATCCTAGTCTGCTTACCCACCTGACATTCACCACAAACTCTTCCTTCATCAATTTGCAGTTTTGGAATCCCTCTGACTGCCTCCAAGGAGATAATCCTCTTCATACCCCTTAGGTGAAGATGGCCAAGTTTTTGGTGCCACAGTTTCACCTCTTTTTCTTCTTTTGCATTGGAACACACAGATGAGAAATTGGTGTTCTCAGCCTCCCACAAGTAACAGTTGTCTTTGGATCTGACTCCTTTCATTACTATCTCTTGTTTGTCATTGATTACAAGGCATTCAGATTTTGAGAAATTGACCTTGAATCCTAGATCACACAGTTGACTGATACTAATGAGATTAGCGGTCAGTCCTTTCACCAGCAGTACTTCATTTAGACTTGGAACTCCAGGGCAGTCCAAATCACCAACTCCTTTGATTTCACCTTTAGCCCCATCTCCAAAGGTCACAAAACTGGTGGTGTGAGGCTTAACATTATTGAGGAGGTTCTTGATTCCAGTCATATGTCTGGAACATCCACTGTCAAAGTACCAGTCTTCCTTTGCAGAGACCCTCAGGGAAGTGTGAGCTATCAGTGCAGTAGCCTTTTTCTTCCATTGAGGAGCATGTGGTACCTTTTTAGACTTAGGTTTGACACCTGAGTTCTGATTAGGGTATCCATGTAATCTGAAGCAGAAGCGCTTTATGTGGCCATATCTACCACAATGATGACATTTCCATCTTTGGTACCTTTTCCTCATATGTTTCTGTTCCTGATGTCGAGAGTTGTGTTGAGACATCTGTTTTGACATTTGCCTACCAGAACCAGATTTCGTTGCTTTCATAAATCCTAGACCAGATTTATTTCCCACATTTTGTCCAATCTGTAGGATCTCTTCCAATTTGTCAGTTCCATTTGTCAACATCTTGACAGATTTGGTCATTTGATTCAGTTGTGAGTTCATCAATTGAACTTCTCCTTCTAGATGACTTATAGTTTCAAGGTTTGCCCGTTTTTCAGCCTCCATCTTTATGATGAGTTTTGATTGTTTCTCATTCTGCACACAGACTTCAGTACTTCTGATACACAATTCCTTGTACGTTTCAGCCAGTTCTTCAAAAGTCACCTCTTCATCACTGATGTCACTTTCAGAGGTACAAACACCAGTTAAAGCAGTAACTCGTTTGGCAGTCTCTTCTTCAGAATTACTTTCTGAATCACAGTCAGACCAAGTAACTGTCATTCCTTTTTGTTTCTTAAGAAAGGTAGGACATTCAGCTCGAATATGCCCATATCCTTCACAACCATGGCATTGAATTCCTCTGCCTTGAACTCCCTTCTCATCTGACCTTGGTCTTCTGCTGGAACTGTCAATGTTAGAGGAAATGTTATGAACATTAGACCTTGACTTTGGATCTATTCTTTTGATGAGTTTGTTGAACTGTCTTCCGAGCATGGCTATAGCTTCTGAAATGTTTTCTTCAACATCAGTGTTGGACATAAGTGTTATGCTCTTGTTCTTTTTGACATCATCATTAGTGATTCCCATCTCAAAAGTCTGAAGAGACCCAATAAGTTCATCCACTTTCAACTTGCTAATGTCCTGGGCTTCCTCTATGGCAGTCACCTTCATTGCAAATCTTTTAGGCAAGGATCTGAGAATCTTCCTCACCAGTTTTTCTTCTGACATTTTTTCTCCCAGTGCTCCTGAGGTGTTGGCAATCTCCAAGATGTTCATGTGAAACTCATGAATGGTTTCATCTTCCATCATTTTTAGATTCTCAAACTTAGTGGTCAACATCTGAAGCCTTGACATTTTTACTTTGGAAGTTCCCTCATGAGTAGTTTTGAGAGTGTCCCAAACTTCCTTGGCCAGTTCATATTGATGAACTAATCTGAAAATGTTTCTATCAATTCCATTGAACAAGGCATTTAGAGCTTTGGAATTTCCCAGGGCTAGCTCATCTTCTTCTTTACTCCAATCTTCCTCAGGCTTCAGACTGATTGTCCCATCTTCCTCAGTTATGGTGGGATGAATCCATCCTTTGTCAGCAGCTCTCCAAGCCTTTTTGTCCAGAGATTTTAGGAAGGCAATCATACGAGGTTTCCAGTAGTCATAATTAGTTCCATCCAGAATGGGTGGTCTATTTCCAAAAACTCCTTCTTTGTCCATAGTGCCAGAAAGTGATATCCCTAGATCTCACCCAGTAATACAGGCAGGGTGCCTGCTCTGATGCCAATTGAAAATTCTGGCTACAGATACTCAATGTCACGTCCAATGTTATGACACCGTATCTGACTTACTATATGACAGTAAATATAAAAGCAGTAAATAACACAGTCAATTATTTACCCAGTTCAGTGTGCAACAACACCTACTCTGGGGGCTACCAAGCCAGGGAGAGAATCCACTATAAGAGATGTTAATTCAGGAATAAACCAACCAGTTTATCTCCTTCACTTAAGACCTACCCAATGCAATTCTAATCTAAGTACAACTTAAACCTGAGTTCCTACTCACTCCCCCTCAATCACAGCAGTGATACATAAACCAATTTGACTTAAGAATTGATGAAGAAACTCTTCAAAACACACACTTGATTAAGCTTGACAGCTTTTTAATCAAGTAACACAATCACTCGTGCTTCACAGCTTTGAGTGATGTACACAACTAACTTGACTCTGCTTCACAGCTTTAGTCAAGTAACATTCAAACACTCTTGCTTCAAAGCTTTGAGTGCTACACAACCCTTACAATTGAAACCTATTCCAAGGCACTTATCACAATGATAATTGCTTGGAGTACAATAAACAAATCTATACAGATTACAAAATTGATCTTCTAATCAATCAACAGGGATGTCTTGAAAAACCGCAGCTCTGTTGAATATATAGCAGCTGTAACTTCAGTTAGGGTTTCCAAAAACCTAGGGTTGATTCCGTTTGACCTAAAGACCAGGTCACAGTACTTTATTGATCAGGTTAGGATTGAGCTAGGTTACTCCTTAGAAAACGCAGGATTCTGTTCAGAAAGGACTGAGTTATTTCCTGAAAAAACTCAGACTTATCCAATCCTGCAATCCTGTTAGTTCAGAACAGGATGTCATAACATCTGTTATGACATCTGAGAAAACCTGTCTACTGATTTAGCAAAATGTGATCATTTTGCAAAAATGCTCAGATACACACTTATAAACATCAGTATTTGAATTACAATATTTTTCTGCAAATGTACCTAATGAGTTAGTACAACCTGAACTAGAATGTTATGACATCAGTCATGACATTCACACATACACTTGGGATTTACCAAAAATGCAAGCCAATACCTAAACACCTACAGTTTCGACTACATAAGCCGAAGTTCGCTGCAGTGATTGTGACTCAGTCATTGTCACTGAATTCACTTCCCCAACCAGTTGGCTGGATATCAGTTAGCCCACTAAAATCAATGTGGGATAAGTCTTCTCTGTCCCATTGAAAACCATGCTCAGGGTGCAGGTATAAGGAACAAAAAGCATTTGGCGCTGGCGCCAAGTCAAAGTCAGGTGCTGGGCATGGCCCAATGTGAGCCATATTTTTGTCGAAGTCTGCCATCCCTAGGTGATTTACTTCGCCCAAGTAATAGCTTTGATCCGCTTCTATGTTTTCGACCATTCCATCAGGACGCCATAGTATCAACCTTTGGTGCATTGATGATGGTACAGCTCCAACACCATGTATCCATTCTCGGCCCAAAAAAAGATTATAATTTGGTTTGGCCGATATGACCATAAACATAGTTGGTCGAAGGATGGATCCCACCTTAATGTCCAGTTGGATCACACCCATAGTGGTCCCTATGCCGCCTTCATAATTCGACAGGACCATGTTGTGAGGCTTGATGTTTTCATCGCTCTTGCCTATTTTTCTCAGCATAGAGTGAGGGATGATGTTGATGGTTGCCCCACAGTCCACCTAGATCTTATTTACTGTGGTTTCTTCGAGTTTAGCCCTTATAAATAACGGCTTGAGGTGATTTTTCATCGCCTCTGTAGGAGGTTCGAAGAACCCATTTTTCTCTTCAGTAGCGCCATTATCCATGACGAAGTAGCATACTGGCCTATGCTTTTCCATTTCTTGTTCAACTTCCCAATCGCTTGCTTCGACCTCCACCTGGCGGTTGAACTCTCTTGGCAAAACTGAGACTATGTTCACCATGATATCTAGGGTGTCATCAGACTCAGAGCCATCTTCGTTATCAACTTCACCCTGGTTAGGCCAGACTAGCCTATTGGTCACTGGTTGTCTTTCCAAAGGCTTCCTCTGCTTTCTCTGAGGGACATTTGAACTTGATCCTGGCTTTGGTTCATTAGCAGCTTCCCTCTCAGCCTTTCACCGCCTCTGGTATCTTCTCCATTGGGATTGAGACATGGGATTCTTTCCCTTGTAGTTACTTGATACCTGGGTCACTTTAGGGGTGACAACCTGAGGTTCTTTCTTATGTGTAAAAGATGAACCTCTTGGAACTTCGAAGGAGTGCCATCTTTCCTCGCTTGGCCTCTTTCGACTTGATGTTTTGTACCATGTATCAACTGGCACATTGGTTGGAGGCCTGAAAGTCAGTGGCCTCTTTTCTTGATTTGAACCCTTTTGGTAGGTTCTTCTGGGGTCATGTCGAGTATCAACACTTTCCCTTTTTCTGTTTGCTGCTCTTACACCTTGGATATGTTCAGCAGCTTTTTTGTCGAAAATCGAGCTGTATCGAGGACACAGCATCACTTCTGACTTCTTCTTCTGGCATCTTTGCAGGAAATCTGCCAGATTTTCATTTTCCCGAGGGAAAGCTGTTTTGTTGGCTTGTTCTTGCCTAGTGGCCTCCTCTGATGCTTTTGGTTCAGAGACTTCCACCATGTTGACATTCATGGTGTCTTTGGTGGCAAGAGTCAACTGCTTCATCTGAGTCTCCAAGTCCTCTGTCTGGCCTTGAACTGCAGCCAAGTAGGAACTGGGTTTTGCTCCAGATTTTGGGCTCTCAACAGCTTTTTGGACTGCTTCAATTGTCTTTCTAGAAAGACTCCCAGAAAAACTGCCAAAGATTGGCATGTTGACATGATCCTTGGTGACTTCGACCATAGTTATTCCTAGCCTCTTCGTCTGGATTTTGGATGCCTCGATCACATTCACCTCTGAAGGTTCAGCATAATGGGCTTCAGCCTGCAAAGGGTTGGAGTCCACAGTCATGGGGGTCTTGTCAGCAAACTTCAACCTCCCTTCTTCGATAGCGTCTTGCACGAGATTCCTGAAAAGAAAACATTGAGATGTTTTATGGCCCAGAAAATTATGATATTTACAAAAGCCTATTTTCTTTCTTTGATCAAGAGGAGGCACTTTTACCCCTGGGGGTACTATCATTTGACCATCTTTTACAAGTAAGTCAAAGATTTCATCACATTTTGTAATATCAAAACTGTAAGTCTTTTTGGGGAACCTATCGTTGGCCCTTTCCGGACCAGTGGGATTTTTTCCACTTGAGGGGACAAGCAGTTTGCAAGAGTATGGTGGCCCTTGTTTTAGTTCCGCTAAATTGACCTCGCTTTCTTCGACGGTTATAGTTTCGTCGAAGGTTTCTGGATCTTCATCGTCCATTTTGACATATGCTATCCTTTCTCTTTTATGAGTTTTTGTCGCCTTGGCTTTTTCAGCTTTAAGGCGTTCTACCTGTCGAACTCTATCGGCCAATTGGGCCATGTCTCTCAGGTATTGAGTGTCTAATTTCTTCCTAATGGAATAATCTAAGCCCCCTGCGACTATTTCGACTAACTCATGTTCTGGCACTTGCGTAAAGCATCTTGCTTTGAGCAACCTAAACCTATTTAGATATTCGTCTATAGGTTCAGTGAAACGTCTCTTTACACTGGCCAATTCTTTCAGGCTTATCTTGGTTTGTCCCATGTAGAATTTCTCATGGAACAATCTCTCCAACTGGGTCCAATGATGGATCGAATTGGGGGGGAGAGTTGTGAACCAAGTAAACGCGTTCTTTGTTAAAGAACTTGGGAAATACTTAATCCTCAGGTTTTCGTTGTTTGAAATATCTCCTGCTTCGATCAAGTATCTCGCCACATGTTCGACAGTAGATTTTGTCGTGTCCCCTGAAAATTTAGTGAACTTAGGGACTTTACATCTAGGAGGTAAGTCTGTTTGTAACACATATTCTGACAGTGGGGATGTGAAGTTGGGCCTACGAAAGCCCATATTCATCCCATTTTGCGTCATGATTCTTTCGATCATGGCTGCCAGGTTATTTTCCAAACCCATGTTCTGGTATTGGATGTGTTGAACTACTTCGTCAGCATTTTGGTTTCTGTTTACTATCCTTACCTCCGGGGCTATGACCCTAGGTTCTTCGATCCCGGGTTGCTCCAATCGTGCCCTAAGGTTTTCTTCGACAGGCTGCTGGACTTGGTTAATAATGGTTTCTTCCTCTAAAAGTATACCTTGGTTTCCCCTTATTTGCGCCCTTTGGGGCTGTCGAATAGGTTGGGGTACCCCAAAGAAATCAGCCAGACGCGTCATTTGCGCTGTCATCTGCTGATTCGACTGGGTGGTATTTTGTATTAGAGGGTTCAACACCGTACTTAAAGTTTGTGCCAACATTTGAACCATATCGTGATTGCTTTCGTCCATTTGTTGCCTCAAGACTGCTGTCGAGGCATTTGTAAGGCCATGCGCTACTTGGGACGTTCCTCCTAAGAGTTGGGTCCTATTTCTGTTCGCCATACCAACTCCAGAACCTTGGAGTGGCGAAGAGGCACTCACTAAAGGGTCTGAAAAAGTGGACGCAGCGTTCGTCAGGCTAGCCAATTCAGACGTTGGCATGCCATAGAGGGGTTCTCGATTTGGACCGCCTGTCATAAATCCTGGGGGAACATAAGGCCTAGTTCCTGGATTTCCCCTTGGTGGGGGAGTTCCCAAAGGCACTCTGGGGCCAGTGAACGGAGGCAATGGCCCCATTTGTGTGACCGTTACTGCTGGTGTTGAACCAGCGGTTAGCGCTTCACTTACGGTTGGGATAACCGTTGTTCCCACATTTGTTTGTGGGATTTCGCTATTGTTTGGCGGATTCGCCATCGCTTCTCTTCTTCTGGAAGTATTGGTATTGTTAGTGTATATTCTACCACTTCTCAATAACATGCAATACTTCTCGAAAAAGATGATATTCTGTATAAATACGGTTAACCTTCAAAATCAACACAAGGTCTCACCGGGTGTGCCAATTTATTTACCGTGGAAATTGTTAAACAACCGCTAATCCTCCAAAAGGTTACTTATTTGGTGACTCGCAGGATCAGATTGATCCTAAGACATGGTTGATTTTTGGGGTTTTGACTAAGTTTGATGATGGTTAATGACAAGAAAATAAAGACACTTTATGTAAATTGCATGAAGAAAACTTGACAGAATAAAGGAAAGTTTTAAATAAAGGTTTCGACTGGAAAAGTAAATGAAAGGCAATAAAGTTCTGGAAAATAAATGACTTTGATTAATTTAACTGGTGTTTCACACATACATTCTCAACAATTCTTTCGCCCACACTGGGTACTTGAATCTAAATGAGTGACTTGTATATAATTGTGAACACACGCGAAAAACTACGTGAACAACTAGTATTTATACTAAACACATCTCAAGTAACCGTCGAGCGGTTACGCTTCTTCGAGATGACTCCACTTGGCATGCTCACAGCATTCGACGCTTCTGATCTTGGCACGTTGCACTTGGTAACCGCTGGGAACCGTTTTCCCTCCAAACATTTGAATCTCAAATTGTTCCACTCTGAGCATCGAATACCTTTATCGAGAAGCACCTTCGACGTCGAAGGCAACAAGATCCCTACTTAGAAGAAATTCTCCAAGTACCTTGCCATCTTCTGATGAGCATTTCGACAGAATCAGCTGGTCGAAACCGTCTCTCATGATTAATGGTTTATATTAATAAAAACAAGGGTGTCGAGTTTAGGAGCCAACAGTGTTGCATCAAGGTCCTTGCATACAAATGACCTCAAGTGCTCCCCAATGTCCTAATATGTTCTCAAGTTCATCCATGTCAAGTTTCAAGCCTTGCAGAGGAAGTTTGCTCAGTCAATTGCTCAAAGGATCCAAAAATCGACTGTGTTAGGGCAAAAGTCAACTGTGACCCAAATACAGTCAAACCTCTAGATTTTTTGTAAAAATTCTCATTTTGAAGGATATTTCATCATTTTATCAAGGGTTGATCATGATTCATCAAGGATTTCTCAAAGTTCATCAAGACTCAAAAGTTGCTAAATTAGGCTTTTGTTGGAAAAGTCAACTCAACTTTGACCAAACATAACTTTCTCATACTTTATGATAAATGACCCATCCAAAGCTAATTTTTAATATGATGCAATTTCCTACCATCCATCTTCATACCCCGAGATCAAGAAATGCACTCACAAGAAGTTACATATTTGGACATTATAGGTCATTTTTGAAAGTTAACAATAACACCTTTTTTGCCAAAGCTTATAACTTGAGCATGGAATATCAAAATGAGATGATACCAAAAGTTTTAGTTAGAGGACATCCCAAGATTTCTAAAAAGTCCAAGAACACCTCCAAAAGTTCAAAATTGAAGGAGTTATGCATTGTTGAAGTTGGGCATTTTTGCAAAATTGCCAAAAGTCAACTATCCCCAAAACTTCAAATTTTGTCAAATGGGCCCATTCTTTTCCACTTGATTTGATCTGGTCACACTACACACGTGTCCTAGCTTCAGCCTTATGACCATTTATCTATTTTATTATTTTATTTTATTTTTTAATGAATTATTTCATTTTAAATCAATTTAAGTCAAATAAAATCCAAATGTTGATTATTTGATCTCTTTTTGGCTATTTCAGGACCTAATCATCATCATCAAGTGAATAAAATTCGTATCATACATTCCATGTGCAAAAAGATTGAATTTTTGGCAAAATTGGAAGGTTATCAATGTAGGATCAAATCAAATCTCCAAGCATTGATGTACAAGGATTCAACCCACATTTGTTGACCTAATGCATTGCTCATTACATATACAATCTAAAGGACACAAATTCAAAAGTGAGAGGCTGCAGAATCATCAAGAACCAAACTTGAAAAAAGGTGAAAAAGTGTGAAACTGAAATCGTGCATAGAGGCCAATTCAGAAGCAAATATCAACGCTAATCAATTGCCTGGCAATCATTGAAGCGAAACCAATCCCTAACAAGCCCTCATACGTGCCCTGAAGCTCTGTAAGTGTCTCAAAAATATGCTTTTCAGTTGAATTCGTAGATCATTGTTCTTGCACTTTTCTTGCAAAATCTTTACATATTCATAATCCTTGTTCAATTTACAAGCTTTGTACATTATTTGATTACATTAATATGGCCTGTAACCCCCTAGACGAATCTAGGGTTCGTGGTTTTTGCTTTTTGGGTATTTTATTTACAGGCAAAATTGATGCCATTGATGGACATAGACGTGCTCAGGAGGCCTAGACGAGCACATCCATGTGCTTGGAATCAATTTCCATGGCCTAGAATCAATATTTGGATTGTCCTACGAATTTAGCTGCGGATACAAATCCGCCGGTAAATATCCAGGCTGAACGAAGAAGATGAAGACGTGCCCCCCTCCCATTGGCTGATTCAAACTTGGTGCATTTCTTTTTTTTTATTTCTGGTATAATACGCGTTTTCCTATTTTATTATTATTGCCCAATAGGTATACAACTAAAGCGCGTTGGTTGGATGGTGGAAGCGTTGTCCAATGACTTACAGGACCTGGGTTCGAATCCCAGGTCCACCATATTTCTTTGTATTATTTTTTAACATGTAATCAGGTACAACTCAAGCTTGTGATGCATCATACTCCCTCAAATATCAAAGCGCCAGATGGCCCCAAGCCAGATCTGGTGGTCCAGATGTGATGTCCACCCTACTGCCTAGTCAACGTGCCACATGGAATTCTAGAAAGTCAGCCAGGCCTGCACAAATGTGCCTTGGAAATTGCTATTCTCACCCTCCTTTCAGGCCCATAACCTCCTAACTCTCTCCATTTTTATTATTTTCTTTTAATTTTATTGTTATTATTGTTATTATTTTTATTATTTAACTAACCAACCAAACTTTTTTCTTAATAAAATTAAAAACCCAAAAATATTTTGTTCATAAATTTAATTTCAGTATATTATTTTATTAACAATTATTAATTATTAATTAATTTAGTTTAATTAGGAAATAACTTTAATATATTTTGCAATAATTAAAATTGACTTAGACAATTAGGTTTTTTTTTATTAACTTTGATTAATTTATTTTTATTTCTTTAAAATATCAAAAATCCAAAAATATTATTTTCATTAATTAATTAATTAGCTTATTAATTTAATAATTAACTTAGCCTAATTTCTTTTTAATTCAAAAATAACCAAAAAAATCCTTTCTTGAATAACAAAGGGTCAAAACCCTAAAAAGCTCGTCCGATTTAATTTCCCGCACGCGTTCCATAGTTATTCGATATTGTATCTGTTTCCCGGAATGTAATAGTTTAATAGGACTTTAATTATTTTATCGCTTTATTTATTTTCCGCATTTTAATTTCAGGGGTTGCTTTTGGCGATGTAAATACCCGACGCCTTGTAATAGTTAGTTTAATTTCCGCAATTTAATTTCCGCAACTTATAAACTGTTAGATGTTTGGAAATAGGGAATGCATGACAAGATCGAATGTTAAACCTAAAATCAACATAGATAACCATTGACATGTACAAAGACAAAATTAACTGAAAACAACACACTTGCACATGCGCACTCTTGGGGTACACCTCACTTGGTTGCCTTCGAACGCGGTCATTGAGTATAGGAAGTTTTAGAGGTCGCCCTCTTGTCGAAAGATCATAGTTGCCTCGAAACGGTTGCCTCAGAAAAATGATCTAAGACATTAGGGTTACCGCTAAGGCGTCCTGACATTGCTTTAGTGACCACACGTCCCTTAATCGAATTGACCCTTAAACTCCAACGACGATGCTACCTACTCATCAATAGTGGGCTAGCATTGTCTAAACGATATTAGTACAAATTGATTCCTTTTTCGAGTAGGTAGATGGTTCTTGAGTACTTGCTCCTTCAAAACAAAAACTTTTCACACTTACACCTTTCAAACAAAAACTTCTTTCAAACCCACAAACACAAAGAAAACCAAATTTTGAAAACACTTTGAGCAAGTACCTAAGAGCCCGTGGATAACCACGGATAGAAAGGGTGCTAACACCTTCCCTTTCTATAATCTACCCCCTGGACCCGAGAAACACCTCGAAAAAGGAATTTTTCTATGCTTTTTTCCTTTCCTTGTTGGATAAAATAAAAGATGGTGGCGACTCTTGCTTACCGCGACATTTTGCGAAAACAAACGCAAAACGCGAACCAGCATTCGAAAACAGTCAGTTCTTTCCCACTGTATCACACTTGGCAATGCACTAAAACCCTTTTGTTTATACATACAAAAACCATTTGACACAAACACATGAATGTTGACGCCTTGAAAACACCTAGAACTCAGAATCACACTTCACACTTCCATTTTCATACATACTGACCAAAAACTTGAAACTCGTATTCTACCCGTGCATTTCTTGGACTTTTGGTTTCTAAAGTTTCTAAACATCACATAGAATCAATCCCACACCCTGTTACAGAACTATAACACCATTAACACCATCCTCCATTTTCAAAAACTCAGCTCTACACATTGACTTCTCCAGACCATTTCAGCCATCCATTGTTCAAGCTAATCATTGCATTAGCTTCCTGGGACCTCAAGGAAGCTAACCTGATCATCACCATCACTTGAAACAAGCTCAAACTCAAAACACGATTTCCAGTTTTGAGGTAAGTTTTCTCACTTGGAACTCTTCATACAGGCATCATCAATAATTTGTTTGTGAATAAAACATATAGATATCATTACCCTAAAGCTAACTATGTCCATAGTTTCCATTAATTTTTCTTGCGCTTAGAGAATTTTGAAACTGAAATTTTTGAGATTTTTAGAGTTTAGATTAGGGCCATTAAAATTCATGCTTATCTTTGATCTATAGTTTTAATGCTTTACATTTCTGAAACGGTGAGAAAGTTTCCTACAAGTTTCATGTTTACAGTTTTCGTTTTTTATGAGAAATGAGCAAGTTACAGTTGGTCTGGCTGGAGGTTGAAGATAAAGTCATCAGGGCGCGTTTTGCCTTGTATATTTATTGTTTTGCTTATGTTAACCGATGTATAGCCACCCCAGTGTTAGAAGCGCGTGCCTGTAACCTTTGGGACCTAGATTCGAGCCCAAGTGGTACCCTTTTGCATTTTGTTTTCATATTTTGCATTTCTGCCCTTTTTGCAAGCGCTTGGGCCTTGTTGGGCTTTTACTATTTTTTTTATTTTTTGAATTTTATTTATTTTATTGAAATATTTTCCTAATACTAAAAAAATCATAAAAAATACAAAAAAATAGATTTTTATTTTAACTTAGTTTATTTTATTTTTCTCACAAAAATATTTTTATTAACTATACTTTATTTATTTTTTACAAATCATCTTGTAAATTAATTTAAAAACTAGGTTAGTATTTATTTTACTTTTACACCTATTAAAATATATTTATTTTAATATAAAAAAGGCCAAAAATATTTTTATAATGCTATAAATATTTTCAAGACAAAATACCAAAAAATACTTTTTTCTAAACTTATTTTCTTTTAATCAATTAATAGAACTAGGGTTTTATTTAAAACCTTTTCTTAATAAATTTAAGTTTAATTAATTATTTTCTTTAATTAGTTAGGTTAAGACAACCTCCCTTTTTCTCATGAACACCAAACAAATATCCATTTACTTCACATCTTGCATTTTTGTATATTTATTCATTTTTGTACCTTATATTCATTTAAATTCCTTGTACATTGATACCCATTAAATATGGTTGTAATAGACTAACTAGGTTTACATTCTTGCAATCCCCATTCAATTTGTACACCCCCTCCCCACAAATGTTGTAATAGCATAATAACTTTAAATCCGCAATTTATCGCTTTTATATACGAATGCTAGTAATTAGGGTTTGTATGAAAAGACTAAAACCAATACTTAGAAAAACCTAATTCAAGACAAAAATAAGCATGAAAACAATACATTTGCACACAAGCACCCCTAGGGTTAAATCCACTTGGTTGCCTTATAAATGGCCATATTACGCATGTGAGGTATCTTAACACAAACAAGCAAAAATACAAGATCATAGTCCCTCGATGATGCTATCTATGTTGCCTTTCAAATGATCTTAGTCCCTAAAATAGAAGGCTAAGATAACTTGCAATATTGCTAATCATGGTTATATGATGACCCATGCCCGTCCCGTTTACATCCAAAGATAGGGTTGCTTACCAAATCAATGGTAAGATAACAATGTCAAAGGAAAATAAAAATGAACAAGAAAGACTTTTGAGTAGGTAGAATGCTCCTAATTACTTGCTCAATTTCAAACAAACATCCTAGCTATTTTCAAAACAAACACCTACACTTTCAAAAAATTTTACAAAACTTGAAAACATTTTCAAAAGATCAAACATCTTTGTGTACATTCTTACAAACAAGAATCATTACAAAGATTGCCTAAACAATGGCCTCTTTACAAAATACTTTCAAAAACCGCACCAAGCACAAATTCAAACAAAAAGCAAGTGATCTAGCAAGTAAATAAGATTCCATGGAAAACCATGGATGAAAAGGGTGCTAATACCTTCCCTTTTCATAATCTACCCCCCGAACTCAAGAAATAATCTCAAAGGTCTTTTATGTGCTTTTTCACCTTTCCTTTTGGATAAAAGAAAAGTCGGTGGTGACTCTTGCTAACCACAACATTTGCAATCAAAAGCAAAACTCTCAAGTCAGTTTTCCCACCCTATCACAGAACTGGAGACTCTGCTAGGGAGAATTCTAAAGTGGGGTTACCTTAGGGTTAGATCACATCTACTTGCTTATATTGTTTGACTTGTTTGCTTTACATTATGGTTCTTTATTTTGGTTTGAATCCTCTACCCGGATTTGGGATACTTTATAGGTAAGTAGCAATACGTTGTGGAAACTATGCGGGGTATACCGACATGGTCTAAGAAATAGCTAAGTTAGTGCGACATATTTGTGGGTACTGGTAGCCCTTGAGTTAATCAAGGAGAATACGGGGCCGCTGAGTAATGTCATGAAGCACTAATGAACTTCTAGAACATTTACTTGACCAACTTAGCCTTTAGAATATAGTGAGATGACCGGCTTTGGTGCAGTCCGAAGTTGGTAGATACTCGATACTACACTCATTGAGGTTTGGTTTCTTGGGATATTTCGATCGCCATTAAAGAGGCTTGTGCTGAAACAATGACCAAGGAAACAAACAAGTGATATTGAGCTCCTTAGAACCCGGTTACTATTACTAGGACAAGTTTGATCCAACTAAACTTCAAGAGGGTAATAACCTATAAAACTCCATGCAAGCCTAAACCTAAGGACTTGTTTGCTTTGTTTGTATATACATACTTGTACATAACATCATAACATCATACACATTCACTGACCATTTTAAGGATCTTGGGATTTATCTTTGTTCTTGTTTTGTAGGATATGGATTCTCTTCGTAGGAAAACTATTCAAGTCACTCTTGTGAAGATCCCTCCACAACTCAAGGAGTTAGCTTCAAGGATCTTTGAAAACTCTCCATTCACCGAGAGACATGGTCGCCTACTCAACTTGGTCACCGCCAACAAAGATGAGGACATCATGAAGGTGCTTTTTCAGTTCTTTGATCCCTTACACCATTTGGAAGAATTCTCCCGACTCTTGAGGATTCCCATTCTCAATCAACTACCTTTCAACAGTACAGAAAGAGACCCAAAGCCAAAAGAGATTGCTCAAGATTTATACTTGCACTCATCTGATGTCACAACTCATTGGGAAACAAGGAGTGGTGTCAAGGGTTTCCTAGAAAAGTTCTTGTTTGAGAAAGCCCAAAGCTGTTGGAATTCCTTGGATCTGCAAGCCTTTGAGGAAATTGTTGCTCTCCTCATCTATGGGATGGTTTTGTTTCCAAACTCTGACCAACTCATAGATGTGAACGCCGTCAAAATCTGTATATCCCGCAACCTGGTGCCTATTTTGCTAGGAGACATCCTACACTCTTTTCACACTTGCACCATAAGGAAAAGAGGTGTCCTTATGTGTTGCACTCCTCTCTTGGCATGATGGTTTATTTCGCATCTTCCCCAATCTGTATTAAAGAATGAGCAAGGTTTAAGGTTGTCACAAAGGCTGATGATGCTCAAACATTCAGACATTCATTGGTGCTTCCGATCCATAGAGAATGTTACTATTTTTGACCGTTGTGGATAGTTCTCTAATTCCCCCTTACTTGGCATTAGGGGAGGTATAACCTATAACCCATGCTTAGCCTTAAGACAATTTGGTTACGCCCGAAGGGATGGCCCGCATGAGATGCTGATTCAAGGTTTGGTATTTGATTACGACAACAACGATCAAGGTCTTCGCCAGATATTTATCCGAGCTTGGAGGATGTTGAACAAGGTAGATAGCAAGACTTTGGGGCATAAAAATTCCATCTCTCTTGAGCCTTACCTCAAGTGTGTACAAACTCGTGCTCAGATTCTTATGATGCCTTATCCCTCCATTCTCCCGGTGATCATTGAGCCTGTCATGGAAGGAGATGTTCCATATACTATCCTACATCCTGACATGTCCACCTCTCTTGAAGACATACAAAGGGATTGGATACAACTCAAGGGGGAGTGAGATACATTCGAAGCCCAATTCTACACAAGTGAGAAGAAGGTTTTGGAATTCACTAGGCTACTTCATGAGGAGCGGACTCTGAATGCCTACATTGCACCAAAGAGGATGAGAACTACCTTTTTATCTTAGAGTTTTAGTATTATTTTTCCCAAGAAGGCATTAATGTACTCAAAACTTTAATTTATTAATATAACGTGTGTTTCCTTTTTGTCTAAAACAAATTTGAATCTTAAAATCCTTGAAATCATTGCATATGCATTTACCATTCATCATAACATAAGCACGTTTCTTGCAACAAGTCTCCTCATCTCTCTACTATTTATTTCATTAAGATGGATCTCGAGCAAATAGTGAAAGACCTTCAAGCTCAGAATGCACAGTTTCAACAGTTATTCTTAACTCTAGCCAATGGACAAAAAGAGTTGAAGACCTTGCTGGCTGAGGAGAAGAAAAAGAAGACAAAGAAGATAACCGGAGTTCTAAACATGTGAAAAAGATTCCAAGGGCATACGAGAAGGGCCTTATACTTTGCAACGAAATCCGGTGAGAAAGACAATCAGGATGGGAAGGGCAAAGAAACAGTTGTCCAGTCAGAATCAGAAGAAGAAGAGGAAGAAGAAGACTATTTTGAAGAACAATATCCTCCAGCCGACGACAAGTATAAGCATCTAGAAGAATGGTTAAGCGCAATGGAAATTAAAAAAGTGCTTGGATTAGATTTTGAGGAGTTGGGCTTAGTGTGCGGGATTGTCATTCCTCCAAAATTCAAAGCACCTGCGTTCGACAAATATGATGGAGTCTCATGTCCCAAAATGCATCTTCAGTCCTATGTGAGGAAAATCCAGCCTCATACCGCTGACAAAGACTTATGGGTACACTTCTTCCAAGATAGTCTGTCTGGAACTCAGCTTGATTGGCTTTATCAGTTAGAAAGAGCCAATGTTCATAACTGGGAAGATCTTGCTGCAGCCTTTTACAAACAATACCAATACAATGTTGATCTTACACCCACCCGTACTCAACTCCAGAGTATGGCCATGGTTTCAAGTGAAGGCTTCAAGGACTGTGCACAAAAATGGAGGGACTTGGCTGGAAGAGTTCAACCTCCCCTATTTGAAAGAGAATTAGTAGACATGTTCTTGGGCACTTTGTCTGTTCCCTTCTTCAATCACTTAATTGGGAGTTCATCGACAGGTTTTACTGAATTGATCTTGATCGGAGAAAGGGTAGAAGTCAGGATAAAGAATGGAAAGATTCAAAAAGATGCATCCTATGCTGCTGTAAGGAAACCATTCATCGGAAAGAAAGAAGTGGTTGATGTATATCCTCATAGAAATCAAGATAGGGCCGAACGTCGTCCAATGGTGGGGACTGTTATGATTCCTAAACCCGTGCCTGATCAGCAAAGAAACAACCAACCAAGAATGGAAAGACCAGTCATACAATTCACCAGAATTAACATGACCCTATCTCAAGTATTACCATATTTGTTAAGATCCAACCTAGTGACTTTGAAAGAAGCTCCAAAGAACCCTAACACAACCTCTCCTCACTATCATCCTAATGCCCGCTGTGCATACACTCTGAGAGTCCTGGCCATGACACTAATAACTGTTAGGCTCTAAAGAACAAAGTACAAGACCTCCTTGAAGCCAAAGAGATTGAATTCGGTGCGCCAGAAAAGCCTGATGTCATTTCTTCCCCTATGCCCAAACACGGCCATAATACAAATGCCATTGAAGATAATATGTTTGTTACTTTAGTTGATAAACTTATAACCCCATTCCTGACTATCAAAAAGAACTTATTGAATGCTAGTGTTTTCCCAGGTTGTAATGAAAGCTGTCATTTCTGTTTGTCCTCACCAACCAGCTGTCCTTTGTTAAAAGCAGGCGTTCAGTGCCAAATAGATAACAAGGAAATTTTATTCGAGAATACTTCAGTTCCACCTGTTCCTTATAATGATGTTTCCATCGTTACTATTTCCGCCAATTCTTCCAGGGTCTCCACCAAAAGACTCATTAGAATTACATCAGTTCTAAAGGTAGCTCCTTTGATAATTACAATGCCCGGACCAATCCCGTATTCGTCAAACAAAACCGTACCATGGAGTTATGGAGGGGATGTCTACTACCACGGTATCAAACAAGATTGGCCAGCTACTGAAGATTTAAGTTCTGAGAAGGTTGACTCCAATATCAGTAATATCACAGTGACTAGTAAGATTACCCGAAGCGGAAGGATTTTCTATCCAGAAATTACTCCCCCAAAAGCAGTTTCTGGACCCGTAATCATTCATGTTGTGGTCGCTCCTCCAAAGGCTATTCCCAGTCCTACAATCATCTCTGCTAATACTCCTGCTGACAAAGCTGTTACAACCCCTGTTACCACTCCTAGTGACATTCCTGCTGCCGAGTCAACTGAGACTCGAGGTAAAGATTTTCTGATTGAACATGTTCGGACGAAGGCACAATCATTGTCTATCCATAAGACTTCCCGAAAAGAGATGGAGGAAATTTTAAAGATCATAAAAAGAAGCGACTATAATGTAGTTAAGCAACTGGGACAAACTCCATCTAAAATTTCCATGCTGGCTTTATTACTATGTTTCGAGGCGCATGCAAAAGCCTTGGTAAAATTCCTGAAAACTGCCCATGTACCCCAAGAAACATCTGCCGATCAGTTCCAAGACTGCGTAGCCAGCTTGACTATAGATAATGGTCTAGGTTTTTCGGATGCTGATTTAACGCCAAGAGGAAGGAAGCATAATGAGGCATTTCATGTCTCAGTGGAATGCAGGGGCATAACCTTGGCTCATGTTTTGGTGGAAACCGGGTCGTCTCTGAATGTGTTGCCTAAAAAGGCTCTTGATAGGCTTGACTGTGAGGGATTAACATTGAAGCCAAGAAACATACAAGTGAGGTCTTTTGATGGCTTGAAAAGGATGGTGCATGAGGAAGTGGATATCCCCATAAAGGTTGGAACCCAAACATTTGATTCAACTTTTCATGTAATGGATATTCGACCTTCATATTCCTGCTTGCTAGGCCGACCATGGATTCACAATGTTGGCGTTGTTACTTCTACGTTGCACCAAATGCAGAAATATCCAATTCAAGGGAAGATTATCATTGTTCATGGAGAAGAAGATTATATGATCATCCATCCCAATTCCTTCAGATATGTGGAACTAGATGGTGAATTTATTGAAACTCCATTCCAGCACTTTGAAGAAGTCCCGCAAGATGTGGCAGTGACCAAGGTTGTGTCTCAAGTTCCTAAGAATACAAGGCCTCCACTCAAGATGTCATCATTGAAGGATGCCAAGGAAGTGATAGAAGAAGGTGGGTGCACCATTTGGGGACAACTCCCAGATATCCCATACAAATCTGATAAGTTTGGCCTGGGTTTCACTTCAGGTGCCCAGAAGGTTGTACGTCGCGCTCGTGTTGGAGGACCACCCTTGAAGATCAGCAACCACCAAGTCAGCACCGTGGAGGATGATGAAGACAGCTACAACCTGGAGGATTTGATCTTTCCAACTGTCGGTGGAGGGCTCAGCAACTGGGAGGCTAGAGACTTTATCCTGATCACTTTTATCCCACAGTAATTTGTATTTACATTTTGTTAGACCTGTAATATTAAAACAATTTAGACTCTTAAAACTTTGTGTCTTACCCGAGGCATAATGGTCTGTTTGTAAGGGTTATTATCTCATTTCCATACGACATCGATGAATCATGGACGTTTTTGCATACAAACTTTGTGCTCATTGTTTTTCTTTCTACATTTTCATTTCTTTCAAAGGTATCTATACTCTTACACACACTCACACTCACAATGCAGGTCTACATCCATTCGGGAACCCATGGGTAATGGTTCTACTATGGCCTTCTGTGACTCTGAAAATCTAATCTACCAAGCCGAAGACGTAGGTGAGGATGATTGTTAAGTACCAGGGGAACTCGCCAGGTTACTACAACAATAAGAGAGAACCAGTCAACCCCACGAGGAACCCGTGGATACAATCAAACTAGGTACCGAAGAAGACAAAAGAGAGGTTAAATAGGGTGCCAATCTAGAACCCAGTGTCAAGGAGCGTCTTATTCAGTTGCTACACGAGTATGTTGAGGTCTTTGACTGGTCGTATGAAGACATGCCAGGACTTGATGTAGACATTGTGGTACATCGTCTACCTACAAGAAAGGATTTCCCACCAGTAAAACAAAAAGTTTATCGTATGCGACCAGATATGTCAGAGAAGATTAAAGCAGAAGTCATGAAACAATTTAACGCTGGATTCTTGGCCGTCACCTCCTATCCGCAATGGGTTGCCAATGTTGTTCCCGTTCCCAAAAAGGACGGCAAAGTGCGAATGTGTGTGGACTACAGAGATTTGAATAGGGAAAGCCCTAAGGATGATTTCCCACTCCCCCACATTGATATTCTAGTTGACAATACGGCACAGCACAAAGTGTTTTCCTTCATGGACGGTTTCTCAGGCTACAACCAAATCAAAATGGCACCGGAGGACATGGAGAAGACTACTTTTGTCACCCAGTGGGGCACATTCTGCTACAAGGTTATGCCATTCGTACTGAAGAATGCTGGGGCAACCTATCACCGTGCCATGGTAGCTCTATTTCATGACATGATACATCACGAAATAGAGTTCTATGTGGACGACATGATAGCTAGACCTCAAATAGAAGAAGAGCATCTTAACCATTTACAAAAACTATTTGAGAAGCTAAAGAAATACAAGCTGAGGTTGAACCCCAATAAGTTCACATTTGTGGTAAGGTCTGGTAAACTCCTAGGCTTTTTCATCAGTAATAAAGGTATTGAAGTAGATCCTGTCAAGGTGAAAGCGATACAAGATATGCCTGCTTCTCGTACTGAGAAGGAAGTCAGGGGATTCTTGGGACGTTTAAACTACATTGCCAGATTCATTTCTCACCTGACAGCTACTTGTGTACCAATCTTCAAGTTACTGAAGAAAGATCAAGTAGTCAAATGGAATGATGAGTGCCAAACAGCTTTCGACAATATCAACGAGTACCTACAAGAGCCTCCTGTTTTGATGCCACCAGTCGAGGGAAGACCATTGATCATGTATCTAACCATTTTGGAAAATTCAATGGGGTGTGTACTGGGGAAGCATGACGAGTCTAGCCGAAAAGAGCATGCTATTTACTACCTGAGCAAAAATTGTACCGACTGTGAAACAAGATATTCACTACTCGAGAAAACTTGTTGCGCTCTGGCATGGGCTGCTCACCGGCTAAGATAATATATGCTGACTCATACTACCTTGTTGATATCTAAAATGGATCCGATAAAATACATCTTCGAGAAACTTGCTCTCTCCGCGAGAATAGCGAGATGGCAGATGATCCTGACAGAATATGACATACAGTATACTATCCAGAAAGCAATAAAGGGAAGTGTACTGGCTGATCACCTTGCTCACCAAGATGTGGAAGACTACCAGTCCATGAAGTTCGAATTCCCATATGAAGGCATCATGATGGTAAACAAATGTGAAGAATTCAGGCCATATGACAGACCTGAACAAGGATCCCGATGGAACCTAGTTCTTGATGGGGCATCTAACGCACTCGGCAATGGTATTGGTGTTGTACTCATATCTCCTGAAGGATGTCATACTCTTTTTACTGCAAGACTCTGCTTCAATTGTACAAACAACATGGCAGAATACAAAGCGTGCATTTTTTGTCTTAAAGCTGCCATAGATTTGGGGATCAAATCCTTGAATGTATTCGGAGATTCAGCTTTGGTCATTAGCCAGATCAAAAGGGAATGGTGTTAGAACATAGTTTGATTCTACAACCCTTAGTTAGAGTTTTAATGATAACAAATACAAAGAATAAATATGCACTCTAAAATTATGTTATTTTGTATGCAGAAGTTCTGACCAAAGCAGCATCAGAAGTTAAGCTATAGAAGCTTTCACGCTGAGGTAATCAGAATTTACGCTGAAGAATGATGATCAGAACATGCGCTTAAGTGAAGTAAACTCTGATTCTGAATAGAAGGATTATAATCTAAGTCATCAATGTTATGAAGCATCAGCAGCAAGCAAGGATGTAAGATTCTAAAGAGTTACTTCTCAATCAAGACAGCATCAATTACAACGGCTTCATTCAGACATGATCTTCTCAAAATGGAAAGTGCGTTGATGACCATTATCACGCTTAATGATGAACAGGATTCCATTTCTTATATAAACAAGATAAGAGATCAAATCATTCACGATTTGAAAATGCTACTGCAATACAATTCAAAAACACTGCAAGCTTATTCTCTTACATTTTACGCTCTAAATTTGTGTAAATTATCACAGTTGTGATAACTGTTTTTGTAACGAAAAACAACTACACAAAATTCTTGTATCTTTGATTAAGACAGTTGTTCCTTGAGATTAATCGGACTGTGGTTATGCTCAAGAGGACTTTGACAGTTGGTAAAGTAGTTATTGTAATCTATTTGTGATTAGTGGATTAAGTCCTCGTTGGAGAGAGGCGAAATCACCTTGACGGGTGGACTGGAGTAGTTTGAGATCAAACGAACCAGGATAAAAATACTGTGTCATTGCGCATTTGATTTCAAGTTTACAATTCAACCCCCCCCCCCCCCCCCCTTCTTGTGTTTTTCACTTCTTCAATTGGCATCAGAGCACCTGGTTCTGAGTCAATATACTTAACTATGTCAGTACAAGATCCAAGCTTCAGAAAAACACTATGGTGGGACCAAGCCAAAACATGAGCAATGACTACCATGAAGACAAGGACATAATCAGTGGCAAACCTCCAGTCTTTGATGGAGAAAATTTTGACTACTAGAAAGACAGAATTGAGAGCTTCTTTCTAGCCCATGATGCTGATCTATGGGACATGGTAACTGATGGATACACACATCCAGTGAATGGAAGAGGTCAGAAGATAGACAGAAAAATGATGTATGACCAGCAAAAACGTGAATTCAAAAACCATCACTAAGCCAGAACAATACTCCTCAGTGCTATCTCATACTCAGAATATGAGAAAATCTCAAACAGAGAGACAACCAAAAACATGTTTGACTCTCTGAGAATGACGCACGAAGGCAACATACAAGTCAAAGAAACCAAGGCCTTTGCGCTTATTCAGAAGTATGAGGCATTCAAGATGGAAGATAGTGAATCAATAAAAGCAATGTTCTCAAGATTCCAGATCCTTTTTGCTGGGCTGAAGGTTCTTGACAAAGGATATTCTATTGCTGATAACGTAAAGAAGATCATCAGAAGTCTACCCAAGCAATGGAGGCCAATGGTCACAACACTTAAGCTAGCCAAAGATCTCAACAAGATATCTCTTGAGGAACTTGTCAGCTCCCTCAGAAGTCACGAGATAGAGCTAGAAGAAGATGAGCCTCAAAAGAAAGGTAAGCCACTAGCTTTAAAATCTAACAAAAAATCTGATTCTAAGGTTTTGCAGGCTATGGAAGAAACCTCTGATGGATCCTCATCAGAAGAAGATGAATTGTCTCTCCTCTCTAGAAGGGTGAATCAACTGTGGAAGCAGAGACAAAGGAAATTCAGAAATCCTAGAAGATCAGAAAATCAAAATGAACCCTCATCCAGATACAGAAAGTCTGAATCTTCCTCTGGACACAGAAGATTTGAAGGTTCTTCAGGACACAGAAAGTCAAATAACAAGGACATCATCTGTTATGAGTGCAATGAGCAAGGGCACTACAAAAGTGACTGTCCAAGGCTTCAGAAGGAGAAGCCCAAAAATAAGTTCTTCAAGGAAAAGAAGAAAAGCCTCATGGCAACATGGGACAATTCGGACACCTCTGAAGCTGACTCAGAGTCAGATGATGAAAGAGCAAACATAGCTCTTATGGCAAACGTGTTAGAAGACAGTGAAGCTTCTAGTTCAGGCTCAGAATCAGACACTAAAGAGGTATTCCCTGACTTCACTATAAACTTTACTAAGACTGAACTTGCAGAAAGTCTAAATGAAATTCTGGAAAGGTATCACCAAATCAGAGTCAAATTTAAGAACCTGAAAAGGGATCTTGTCTCTAACTCTGAAAAGACTGAGAGTCTCAGATTATAAAATTCTGAGTTAAAAGAAAAAGTTTCAAAATTAGAAAATGATTTGCAAAAGTCTCAGAAGGAAATAATCTCAGAGACTCCCAGTAATGCTGATGAGATCATCAAAGAGTATGATCACAGCTTTCAGAAGTTTCTGGCTAAAAACATAGATAGAAGCAAGATGGCTTCAATGATCTATGGAGTTAGCAGAAATGGCAGAAAAGGGATAGGATATCAAGGTAAGGTACCTACACCTAAGAAAGTCATGGACTTAGTCATAAAACACACACCACTTAAATCACACTTTATATGGGCACACACACGACATCAAATACACCAGTAATGATTACTCTGTCAAACCAAAATTCAACCAGAATTTTGGTAAAACCAACAAACCAGGACCCAAGAAGATATGGGTAACTAAGGAAAAAATTATATATGTAGCATATATATTTAGCAGCAAGGCTAAAACACCAGTAATGGTACCTGGACTCTGGTTTCTTTCGACACATGACGGGAAGAAGGCATATGTTCCAAATCCTGGAACTTAAACCTGGAGGCTACGTGGGCTTTGGAGGCAACCAAAGAGAAAAGATCATTGGCTCTGGAACAGTAGGTAATGGAAATCTTCCCTCTATAAATAATGTGTTGTTAGTTGATGGATTAATGCATAACTTGTTATCCATAAGTCAATTAATTGATAACGGTTATGATATAATCTTTAATCAAAATTCATGCAAAGTTATTAGTCAGAAATATGGAACTACCCTTTTTAATGGAAAAAGGAAAAACAACATTTATAAGATAAAACTTTTTGAACTAAAGAGTCAGAATGTAAAATGCCTTCTTTCTGTTAACAACGAGCAATGGGTCTGGCACAGCAGATTGGGGCATGTTAGTATGAGAAGAATATCTCAGATTAACAAACTCAATCTGGTCAGAGGACTTCCTAATTTGAATTTCAGCTCAGATGCTCTGTGTGAAGCATGTCAGAAAGGCAAATTTGCAAAACCTGCTTTTAAATCTAAAAATGTTGTCTCCACCTCTAAGCCATTAGAACTTCTGCACATAGACTTATTTGGACCAATAAAAACTGTGTCTGTCAGTGGCAAGAAGTATGGGTTAGTGATCGTAGATGACTATAGCAGATGGACATGGGTAAAGTTCTTAAGACACAAGGACGAGTCACACTGTGTTCGTTGCCTTCTGTAACCAAGTTCAATATGAAGAGGATCTTAGAATTGTCAAAGTTAGAAGTGATCATGGTGGGGAATTTGAAAATAAAAATTTTGAATCATTTTTTAAAGAAAAAGGCATCTTGCATGACTTCTCTTGCCCTAGAACTCCCCAACAAAATGGATTTGTAGAACGAAAGAACAGAACACTGCAAGAAATGGCCAGAACCATGATCAATGAGACTAACATTGCTAAGATCTTCTGGGCAGAGGCAATTAACACAGCGTGTTACATTCATAATAAAATCTCTATAAGACCTATTCTGGAAAAGACTCCATATGAAATGTGGAAGAACAGAAAGCACAACATTTCTTATTTCCATCCTTTTGGATGCACTTGTTTCATTCTGAATACTAAAATTTATCTGAACAAGTTTGACTCTAAAGCACAAAAGTGTATCATGTTAGGATACTTTGAACGCTCAAGAGGGTACGGAGTATACAATACAGAAACACAAATTATTGAAGAGCCAATCAGTGTTAGATTAGATGATAAGCTTGACCCTCAAAAGTCAAAGCAAAATGAATTCCTTGCAGATATAGAAGTTGAATTCACAGGTACTGAAGACAACTCGCCAGAATTTCTCAATAGAGACGCTCCCACAACCTCATAAAGAAATATTGCAAGCAATCCATCACCTCCCGTTGATCAACTTCAGAAAAGGCTATCCAGAAGCAGCATAGCTCACCCAGAAGATAAGATCCTGGAAAAGAAGGATGATCCAATCAGAACGAGATCAACATTCAAAAATTCTGAAGAATCCCTCATGGGACTGGTCTCTCTGATTGAACCAACAACAATTGATGAAGTACTTCTGGACAATGACTGGATTCTGGAAATGCATGAGGAATTGAATCAATTCACCAGAAGTGACGTATGGGATCTGGTTCCCAGACCAAAAGGATTCAACATCATTGGAACAAAGTGGGTGTTCAGAAACAAATTGAACAAGCAAGGAGAAGTCATCAGAAACAAAGCACGATTGGTGGCACAAGGTTATAGTCAGCAATAGGGAATAGACTATACAGAAACCTTTGCTCCAGTCACGAGGTTAGAATCTATCAGACTTTTAATCTCATTTGCTGTAAACAATGGCATCACTCTGTATCAGATGGATGTCAAAAGTGCATTCCTAAATGGCTATATAGATGAAGAGGTATATGTGCACCAGCCCCCTGGGTTTGAGAATTCCAAACACCCAGAATATGTTTTCAAACTAAAAAAGTCACTCTATGGTCTGAAACAAGCTCCCAGAGCTTGGTATGAAAGACTAAGTAACTTCCTGTTAGAAAAGGAATTCACCAGAGGGAAAGTGGACACAACCTTGTTCTGTAAGACATTTAAGAATGAAATTTTAGTATGTCAGATTTATGTTGATGATGTTATATTTAGATCTACTAAACCCTCTATGGGAAGAGAGTTTGCTAAATGCATGCATGTAGAGTTTGAGATGAGCTTAATGGGGGAACTCAAATTCTTTCTGGGCATTCAAATAAACCAAACTCCAGAAGGAACTTACATTCATCAGAGAAAATATGTCAGAGAACTTCTAAATAAATTTGATCTCTCATATTGTAAGCCCTCAAAGACTCCAATGCACCCCACGTGCATTCTAGAAAAAGAAGAGGTAAGTAAAATGGTAGAACAGAAAGTTTACAGAGGTATGATTGGTTCTCTCCTTTATCTGAAGATTTCAAGGCCTGACATTTTATTCAGTGTTTGCTTATGTGCTATATTCCAATCAGATCCTAGAGAATCTCACTTAACAGAAGTTAAGCGAATTTTAAAATATCTGAAAGGTACTACTAATATGGGTTTGTTTTATAGAAAATCCAAAGAATACAGCTTAGTAGGATACTGTGACGCTGACTTTGCTGGAGACAGAGTAGAACGTAAAAGCACTTCTGGAAGCTGCCAGTTTCTGGGAGAAAATCTGATCTCATGGACCAGTAAGAGACAGTCCACAATAGCACTGTCAACAACAGAAGCTGAATACATAGCAGCTGCTGGATGTAGAACGCAAATGCTCTGGATGAAAAGTCAACTTGAAGACTTCAACATATTTGAGAGTAACATTCTTATCTTCTGTGATAACACTTCAGCTATATGTCTCAGCAAGAATCCTATTTTGCATTATAGGGCTAAGCATATAAAAATAAAACATCATTTTATTAGGGACTATATTCAGAAAGGAATTCTTACCTTAAAATTTATTGACACAGACCATCAATGGGTTGATGTATTTACAAAACCCCTTTCTGAATATAGACTCAACTTCATTTTGAAACATCTCAGCATGAAGTTATGCCCAGAATAAAATGTTTTATTTACATATCTTAACCTTTAGAACTTTATTGTTTTTTGTGAACATCTGATCAACCTGTCTTCAGAGTTTAGAAGTACATATTGCCTCAGAATCTATCCATGAAGGTCTGAATGTTTCATTTCAAGGATAGAGGCGTGCATTTCACATCATCAAACACTTGCCATCCTCTCACAAGATACCTTCTGAGGATGAACACGCGTTCAAATTCTGAAGGATTCAAGGCTCTGATTGGATGCATTGAGACACTTGTCAGTGGTAACCGTTCAATATCTTTCTAAATCCCCTAATTTCAGGTTCATTAATGCATATAATCATTACTAATTTTTTTCTTGCTTACTGTTTACGTTTTAAAAAACCTATTTAAACTCAAAATTACTATTCCATTCATTCACTTTTAATCTCTTCAATATTCTCTGTTGTTTCAAGTTTTTCGTTTTCAAAAACCTTTCCATCTTCTTCAAAGAACCAGTGTGAACAATGGCATTATCATTAAGTCTCAAAAATCTCAGTGCTCCTGAATCTTCATCAACGGAACAATATGAAGAACCCATACGAATGCTTCTCACTCCTGTTGACAACCTGGAAGTTCTCTCTGAACTGATCATTAATTTTGAGAGTCTACAAGAAAATGGGTTCAACCTCTATGAAGACGTTACTGCACAGGGATGGAACAGGTATATTGACCGTCTGTTGGGTCCAACGTTTCCCATTCTCGTTAAAGAATTATAGATACATGCTACCTCATCCAACCACCAGGTTACTTCTTATGTTATGGGGAAGAAAATAGTGATAACAGAAGATCTTAGGAAACTCATTGGCTACAATGATGGTGGAGTCAAATGCATTGATATGGAAGACAAGTGTTCTGACCTAAAATCAATTGCCAGGGAAATCTTCATTTCTGGACAACCATCAAGAAAAATCAGAGACTTAAAGGATCATCACAGAATCTGGGTCAGAATCATTCTGGGATGCATCAATCACGGGAAGCCCACAAGCTCTCCTGATTACATCAATATTGATCAGCAATTTCTGTTGTATTTCATTGCAAAGAAGACCAAGATCAATCTTCCACACTTGCTCTTCAACCATCTCAGAACAAGTGTGAAAGAGACCAGAGAAGACGAAAGGACTAAGAGGGATTGGATTCCCCTAGGAAGGATGATATCAGATATTCTAACAGAAAACAGGCTGATAGAACATCTGACAGAGGCTCAAGAAATAAGGACTTTGGAAGCAACTGCTGGGAAGCCTCTGAACACCAAGAATCTGAAGAAAATGAATATCATTGAGAACATTAAGAAGGAACCAACTGTGGCTTCTCATTAGACTATTACTTCTAGGAGAATCCCTCTAAAGGATTTTCCATTATTTTCTGAGATACACTCCAACCCAGAAATCATTGTCAGATACCTTGAAGCTTGCAAGGCTGATGGGACTGCTCCAGAAATCAACATTCAAGATCTGCATAAGGCTGCTCCAGAGGTTGCGTTAAAGAAATCTAAGAAGAGGAAAGCAGCAGGAGAAGGATCCTCTCATAGGACACCTAAAGCTGCAAAAAAGAAAGGTAATCCATCTTCTATTTATGTTATAGAATCAATAACAGTTTCAACATCTGAAGCCATGCCCCTTCAACCAACAGAAAATCCTTCACCCCAAACCTTTGAAAATTTTGACATAGAGTTTGATCCATTTGTAACTCTAGGTAAATTTTTGAATGAACCTCACTCCCCTAATCCAAATCCAAATCCAGAATGCCATCAACCAGAACTTGCCAAAGTTCTATCTGAAATTGAACTGTTTGATCAAGACTTTTCCTCACCACTCCCAGATAATCCAAACATCCAACAACAACCAGAAAATCCAAACACTCATCAACAACCAGATAATCCACAACCACACTCTCCTCAACCAGAACATCTGAACCCCAACTCACCACAACCAGAACATCTGAACCCCAACTCACCATAACCATAAAATAGACACTCCCTCTCTCCACCTTATGAAAACCTATCTTCTGATATTCCTGAACCAGAAACCCAACATGCTGCCATAAACCAATCTGAAGATTCTCCTTCAGATTCTGATACCATTATCCTAATCCCTGGAATAATAGAACCTCTTGCGGTTCGCATGCCTCTAACTATGCATGATATTCCAGAAATCCCTTCATCCCTTGAATCCACACCACCAAACATCCCTACCACACCAATTATTATTTCTGACTCTCCCACTCCATCACCCATCAACCGTCCATCTGACAACTTCAGACTTGTCATTGATCCATTATTGCTGGCCAGACTAGCTTCCACCTCACACAAAACTGCCATTCCCAAACCTAAACCAACTCCAACCACATCAGATGTTGGTACGAGTCTATTGATTTTTGAAACCGAAATTTAGGAATGGATCAATTCTTTGAAGAATTCAAGTCAATAGATTTCTAATCCTGCTGCTTCTGATTCTATGTGGGAATGATTCAGAAAATGGCTAAACTCTGAAACTCAGAAGCTGAAATAATTGGGTTATGAAAAGGCTCAGCAGAACTTCATTGGTCAGCTGAAATCCTTCCAAGATCAAGTTCTGAGCCAATGGTTCAAGAAAGATATCCTCTCGCTGGATAATGCTCCCTGGAAAGAGCAGCATCCTTCAGAAGTAGCTGAACAAGATTCAGATAGTCTCTCTCTGACTACCACTCCAAAAGAAATGATTGCAGCAGAAGAAGTGGTTCAATCAGAAGAGGCTGCAGAATGTTCTGAACAACATGCAACCCCTCAAGAGACACCAGCTTCGTCTCTAGTAATGCAAACTCCGGAAGAGTTGAAGAAAGAGAATGTGTTAATCCATGCATGACTGGACAAGCAAGAGGATACGAACAAAGAGATCAAGGGTATTATGGATAAATAAGAAGATACTACAAAGGAAATCAAAGACATTCTGGGCAAGCAGGAAGAGTCAAGTACTTAGATCAAGAGCTTGTTGGAAGCGTTGTTCACACGTCTTCCCCTTCCTTCTTAGATTTTCTTTAAAATTGTTTATCTGTAACTTTTATCTTTACCTCCTTGTTTCTGAAACTTGTCATTGCATTCTGTTTTTAAATAGAATTCATATTTTTTGGCTCTGATTATATTTCTTTTTGATACCTGACAAAAAGGGGGAGAAAGTAAGATATTTTCAATAATGGTATACCGGGACAAAAGTCTCAAACATTCGGAATTATTTAACCTCTACTTTCTGAAAAGTTTGAACAGGAACAAATTCTGATAGGAGATGCAGCAAAAGATCTGACAAGAAGGAACTTCAGGGAAGTAATCAACTCAGGGGGAGTCTCTCTTAAACCTTTTGTTCTCTATTTTTTATTGAAAATTGTAGTTTTTGTCATCATCAAAAAGGGGGAGATTGTTAGAACATAGTTTGATTCTACAACCCTTAGTTAGAGTTTTGATGATAACAAATACAAAGAACAAATATGCACTCTAAAATTATGTTATTTTGTATGCAGAAGTTCTGACAAAAGCAACATCAGAAGTTAATCTATAGAAGCTTTCACGCTGAGGTAATCAGAATTTGCACTGAAGAATGATGATCAGAACCTGCGCTTAAGTGAAGTAAACTCTGATTCTGAACAGAAGGATTATATTCTAAGTCATCAATGTTCTGAAGCATCAGCAACAGGCAAGGATGTAAGATTCTGAAGCGTTACTGCTCAATCAAGACAGCATCAATTACAACGGCTTCATTCAGATAGGATCTTCTCAAAATGGAAACAGTGTTAATGACCATTATCACACTTAATGATGAACATGATTCCATTGCCTATATAAACAAGATAAGAGATCAAATCGTTCACGATTTGAAAACGCTAGTGCAATACAATTCAAAAATTCTTTAAGCTTATTCTCTTACATTTTACTCTCTAAATTTGTGTAAACTATCACAGGTGTGATAACTGTTTTTGTAACGAAGAACAACTACACATAATTCTTGTATCTTTGATTAAGACAGTTGTTCCTTGAGATTAACCGGACTGTGGTTCTACTCAAGAGGACTTTGACAGTTGTCAAAGTAGTGATTGTAATCTGTTTGTGATTAGTGGATTAAATCCTTGTTGGAGAGAGGCGAATTCACCTTGACGGGTGGACTGAAGTAGTTTGAGATCAAACGAACCAGGTTAAAAATACTGTGTCATTGCGCATTTGATTTCAAGTTTACAATTCAACCCCCCTTCTTGTGTTTTTCACTTCTTCAAATGGGACACTAAACACCTAACCTTATCCCTTACAAAGAACATGTTTTGACATTGCTCCCACATTTTGAGAAGATTACCTTTGAGCATTTCCCGCGAGAATAAAATCAGCTAGCAGACGCACTAGCCACAATGTCATCTATGTTTAAACTTAAATGGGATAATGAGGCTCACCAGATCACCATCGAACGAATGGATGAACCAGCACACTATCATGAGATTAATACTGACGAAGTAGTGGACCAGCCTTGGTTTCACGAAGTTAATAGGTATCTCGAGGCTCAAGAATATCCAGAAGGAGCTTCAGTCAATGATACGAAGTTTTTGAAGAAGTGAAAAACACAAGAAGGGGGGGTTGAATTGTAAAACTGAAAATCAATGCAATGAACAAGATATTTTTATCCTGGTTCGTTTGATCTCAAACTACTCCAGTCCACCCGTCAAGGTGATTTCGCCTCTCTCCAACGAGGTCTTAATCCACTATATTCAACTGAATATTACAAACTGCTTTAACAACTGCTAAAGCCTTCTTGATGCAAACCACAACCCGGTTTGTCAAGGAACCACTTTCTTACAAAGAAGATAAATCTAGGTGTGTGAATGTTTTCTACAAAACTGTATCACAACTGTGATGTATACATAACTTAAGCTTATGAAACTAGATTGCTAAACAATGATTGAGTAAGGAGATATGTAGCGTTTAGCAAACTGAGAGAAAGAAGATTATGATTAGCTTTTAGGCGTGTAAAATGTTGGAGAGCATTAGCCAATTCAATCTTCATAGTCTTGTTTATATAGCACTGAGATTGTTGAACGTTGGAGCAATATTCTTGATTCAATGCTAATAACAAACTTTCCTTATCAAGCAGATCTTGTCTGGAATGAGGCCGTTGGTAATAATTTGCTTTCAATGCACAGTACCGTTGCTTACTTAATGCATGTTCTGGCTTGGCTCATTCTGACTCTGCTTAACTGCTGATGAATTGTTGTTTTCTTTATCAGAGTGTTGAGCGCAGTTCTGTTCATCAAGCTTCAGCATACACGTGAGTTAATCTTCTGATTCTGGTATTCTGATATAGAAACTTCTGATGCTGATGTCAAGAACCAATATTCTGATGCTGATTAAGTGTGCTCTTGCTGATACCTATCAGAGTTTCTGCAAAGCAGAACGTAATATTTTTAGGTAGCAAATAGTTCATACATGAATCATATAAATAATATATCTTTTCATTTTGTTATCATCAAAACTTAAACATAGGGTAGTAGATTCAAACTTTGTTCTAACAATCTCCCCCTTTTTGATGATGACAAAAACTAGATATTTTTTAATTGAAAATAACGTGAAAAGTATCAGAGGTAACTAAATGATAAGATGCATCAGAGTAAGAGGTTATCAAAGCTAAGGGATAAGAGTTGAGAGATACTCCCCCTGAGTTTATTGCTTCCCTTTTTAATTCCAAGAGTTCTTCAGGATCAGATTTTTTATTGCCTTTCTTTGAACATCAGATTCTCAGAGTTTTGACTATCAGAAGCTTTAGATCAGCATATCAGAGCAGAGCTTCAGATCAACGTATCAGAGCTTTTCTTGTCTGAGCTTTGCTTTGGGTCAGAGTATCAGAGCTTTAGTCTTCAGAGTATCATGGAGCTTTCTTGTACCTGTAGACTTAAGCAAAACAGAAAACATATTCAAGTATATCAGAGTTAGAATGTTCGAGAATTTCTGTCTTAGTAATCCGTTATTATTTAAAATATCATTCTTGTTCTCCCCCTTTTTGTCAGCAATCAAAAAGTGGAAGTGATGTGCTAAAACATTTAAGGCAGAAAAACTTGTCATATTAAAAGGTTCAGAATAAAAAAAAACAGTACAACAGATAATCAAAGAAAACATGAAAATGACATGAATGAAAAACTAAGGTTGGGGAGGAAGGCGTGTGAACAGGTTCTCCAGCATGGCTTTGATCTGATCAGCAGTCTCATTCTGCTTGTGCACCATGCTGACAACTGTGTCTATCTTGCTATCCTGCACATCCATCCTTTCTTTCATCTTCTGGTCATTTTCATCCATTCTTTGCTGCAGACGCATGTCATTCAGCTTCAGCTCTTCCAGAGTCTGCCTGTCCAAGGCAGCTTGAGAAACATCAGAAGCAGGAAGCTTCTGAGAGCTTTCTGCAACATCTTCTGCTTGACTTGCTTCAGCTTGAATAGTCTTGTCTTCTTCTGGTTGCACCTTTGAAGCTGGCTGTTTCTCAGACCATGGCTCACTATCCAGATGGAGCACGTCTTCCTGTGGCAGCTGACTTTCAACTTCCTTCAGCAGCTTGTTGAAGTTCTGTTGTGCCTGCTCATAGTTGATATCCTGCAACTTGAGGGCTTCAGCACGTACCCAAATTCTGAATTGTGACCAGAGCTGGTCAGAGGCAGCTGGGTCAATCATTCCAAGACAGACTTGCTTTAGAGAAGCAATCCACTGCTGCAAACCTGTTTCAAAATTCATAATGCCAGAGCCAACATCTGGTTGTTTTGGTTTTGGAATGGCTATTTTATGTTTCAGATCAGCAAGACGGTCAAGGATTGTTAAGTCTATGAAGGTCCTGCTGGGGTTTTCGGTGGTTTGCTTGGGAGCTGTTTGGTGGTGTAGATTCTGGTGAGGATGGCAGCTGGGCCATTGTGACTGTTGTTCCACATGGCAGCTGGATTGCTAGAGGTAATGGTTGAGGTGAATGAGGTTCAGAAGGTGGAGGAGTTGGAGTTTCAGAGTGATGAAACTCAGGTTGAGGTGATGGTGGATGAATTTCTGGTTGAGGAGAGGGAGAAGGAATTGCTGGTTGTGGAGAAGTTGTTGGAATTTCTGGTTGTTCAGGAATAAGAGGTTCTTCTGGAATGGGTGAGAGAGGTTTTTCTGGTTGTGGAGAGTGGACAATTTGTGGTTCAGAGTTTGGATTAATGGAGGAGTGATCAGAAGTGTGTTGATCAATGTCAGACAGCACTTTGTCAATTGCTGATGTTGTTGAGATTGTTGGTTTGGGATGTTTGGTTCGGGGTCTTCTGAGTTGAAGTGCCTCAGAAGGGTCATCTTCTGGTTCAGTTTCATCTATTGTTGGGATGGGGATTGAGATTCTATGAGAGGTTGGAGGTGGAATTGATGTTGGAATAGTAGAAGAATTTAAAACAGAAGCAGCAGATAAATTACCTCTTTTCTTGGGTGTCTGCTGGGATGATCCTTCTGAAGGTGCCTTCCTTTTCTTCGTCTTCTTCAGTGTCACTTCTGGTTGAGGTTGGTGCAGATCTTTGATCTTCAGATTGGGATCTGTACCATCATCTTTGCACGCGTCCAGATATCTGAGAACCACCACTTGTTTGGATTCTATCTTAGAAAATAAAGGAAAGTCACTCAGTGGGACTCTTCTGCTGGTGATATCAGTAATATGAGTAGCGCTGGGTTCCTTTTTGATATTCTCTATCAACTTCATTTTCTTCAAGTTCTTTGCATTCAGAGGCTTCCCAACTGTTGGTTCAATGGTGCTTAACTCTTAAGCTTCTATCAGATGCTCTATCAGCCTATTCTCAGTCAGAATATCTGATATCAACCTTCCAAAGGGTATCCAATCCCTCTTTGTTCTTTCTTCTTCCCTGGTTTCCTTCACGCTTGTTCTAAGGTGATTAAACAGAAGATGAGTCAAGTTGATTTTTACCTTCTGATTGATAAAGTAGATCAGAAACTGCTGATCTACATTTATGTAATCAGGGGAACTAGTTGGCTTCCTATGATTAAAGCACCCCAGAATTATCTTCGCCCAAACTCTGTGGTGATCCTTCAGATCTTTGATCTTGCTGCTGGGCACCCCATGGGTGAAAATCCTTTCTGCTATGACGCCCACGTCAGCACATCTCTCAGCCATATCAATACAGCGGACGCCACCGCCACTGTAACCAATTAACCTTGCTATGTGATCCTCAGTGATCACAATCTTCTTCCCCATAATGTAGGAGGTGACTTGATGCGTTGAAGCCGTTGCATGAATCCAGAACTCCTTGACTAACATAGGGAATGTTGGTCCAACCAACCTGTCAAAATACCTTTCCCATTTCTGTGCCCTAACTTCTTCTGTTAAATCAAAGCCGTTTTCCTTCAGGCTTCCAAAATCAATGATCAATTCAGATAACACTTCAAGATTCTTCACAGGAGTGAGGAGTGTTCTGAATGGCACTTGATACTGTTCAGATGATGCTTTCTTCTGAGAACCTGCAGAAGCACTACTGGAGGTTTCCATGTTCACACTTAGGGATTTTGAGAAAAGCTGAGAAAAAGAGTTTGCAAGAGATGAACACAGAAAAATGCAGAGAATACTTTGAGAAATAATGAGAAACTGTAAAAGATTAAAGTGAGAGGTTAACATGTTTAAATAGGGTTCAGAATATTTTGAAATTGTAAATGTTTTCAATAAAGAGGAATAAAATCATGATTACGTTTTTAAAAAATGATTACTTTCATTTAATGCTTGCTGATTTTGGGGGATTTGAGAAAGATACTTAAAACGGTTACCAGACATGTGTCTCAATGCACCCAATCAGCGTTTTGCCTTCTCAGAAGTGTGCACGCGTTCTGCTTCAAAGATTTGCTGATGATTGGATGACACTTGTTTGATGTAGTGATCAACACGTCTGCCTTTGAGCTTAGACTCTCAGATCTTTAGACTTGCATCTGATACAATCTGCATGTTCTATCTTTCTGAAAGGAGATTGATCAGAAGTTCACAGTAAAACAAATACATTCTGAAGATAAATATATGGAATTAAAACATTTTCACTATGGGCAGATTTTCATGCTGAGATGTTTCAGAATGAAATTAAACCTATCTTCAGAAAGGGGTTTAGTGAAGATATCAGCCCATTGATGGTCTGTATCTATAAATTTTAAGTTCAAAATTCCTTTCTGAATATAGTCCCTAATGAAATGATGTTTTATTTCTATATGCTTAGCTCTAGAATGTAAAATGGGATTCTTACTTAAGCAAATAGCAGAAGTATTATCACAGAGTATAGGAATGTTACTCTCAAAAATCTGGAAGTCTTCAAGCTGACTTTTCATCCAGAGCATTTGTGTGCTACATCCTGCTGCTGCTATGTACTCAGCTTCTGCTGTTGATAGCGCAATTGTTGATTACCTTTTGCTGGACCAAGAGATCAGATTTTCTCCCAGAAACTGGCAGCTTCCAGAAGTACTTTTACGCTCCACTCTGTCTCCAGCAAAGTCAGCATCGCAGTAGCCTACTAAACTGTAATCACTAGATTTTCTATAAAACAAACCCAGATTA
Source organism: Vicia faba (assembly GCA_948472305.1). Taxonomy (NCBI): domain Eukaryota; kingdom Viridiplantae; phylum Streptophyta; class Magnoliopsida; order Fabales; family Fabaceae; genus Vicia; species Vicia faba. The sequence goes on along the minus strand of OX451741.1, from coordinate 814,502,235 downwards.
GTAGTACCTTTCAGATACTTGAAAATTCGCTTAACAGCTGTTAAGTGAGATTCTCTAGGATCTGATTGGAATCTAGCACAAATACAAACGCTGAATAATATATCAGGTCTTGAAGCAGTCAGATAAAGGAGAGAACCAATCATACCTCTGTAGACTTTCTGTTCTACATTTTTGCTTACCTCTTCTCTTTCCAGAATGCACGTGGGATGCATTGGAATCTTTGATGGCTTACATTCTAAGAGGTCAAATTTCTTCAGAAGATCTCTGATGTATTTGCTCTGATGAATGTAAGTTCCCTCTGGAGTTTGATTGATCTGAATTCCTAGAAAGAATTTCAGTTCCCCCATGAGGCTCATCTCAAATTCTGCCTGCATACACTTAGCAAATTTTCTTCCAAGAGAAGGATTAGTAGAACCAAAGATAATATCATCAACGTAAATTTGACAGACTAAGATGTCATTCTTAACTGATTTACAGAATAAGGTAGTGTCCACCTTCCCTCTGGTGAATTCATTTTCTAACAGAAAGTTACTTAGCCTTTCATACCAAGCTCTGGGAGCTTGTTTCAGACCATATAGTGACTTCTTTAGTTTGAAAACATGTTCTGGATGTTTTGTATTTTCAAAACCAGGGGGTTGGTGCACATAAACCTCTTCTTCTATATAACCATTTAAGAATGCACTTTTGACATCCATCTGATACAGAGTGATGCCTCTATTAACAGCAAATGAAATTAAAAGTCTGATAGATTCTAACCTGGCGACTGGGGCAAAGGTTTCTGTATAGTCTATCCCCTCTTGCTAACTATAACCTTGTGCAACCAGTCGTGCCTTGTTTCTAATGACTTCACCTTGTTCATTTAGCTTGTTTCTGAAGACCCATCTTGTTCCAATGACGTTGAATCCTTTTGGTCTGGGAACAAGATCCCATACGTCATTTCTGGTGAATTGATTCAGCTCTTCTTGCATTTCCAGAATCCAGTCATTATCCAGAAGTGCTTCATCAATAGAAGAGGGTTCAATCAGAGACACAAGTCCCATGAGGGTTTCTTCAGAGTTTCTGAAGCTTGCTCTTGTTCTGATTGGATCTTCCTTTCTTCCTAAGATAGTCTCTTCTGGGTGATCCAAGCTGCTTCTAGGTAATCTCTTCTGAGGTTGATCAGTAGCTGTTGTAGGATTGCTAGCAGTGCTCCTTTCAGACGTTGAAGGAGTGTCTGTGTTGAAAGCTTCTGATGACTTGTCTTCAGAACCTGTAAATTCAATTTCCATACCTGCAAAAACTTCATTCTGCTCTGACTTTTCAGAGTCAAGCTTATCGTCAAAACGAACACTGATTGATTCTTCCACAATCTGTGTTTCTGTATTGTATACTCTGTACCCTCTTGAGCGTTCAGAGTATCCTAACATAATACACTTCTGTGCTTTAGAGTCAAACTTGTTCAAATAATTTTTTGTATTTAACATAAAACAGGTACATCCAAATTGATGAAAATATGAAATGTTGGGATTTCTGTTCTTCCACAATTCATATGGAGTCTTTTCCAGAATAGGTCTTATTGAGATTCTATTCTGAATGTAGCACGCTGTGTTTATTGCCTCTGCCCAGAAGATCTTAGCAACGTTTGTCTCATTGATCATGGTTCTGGCCATTTCTTGCAATGTTCTGTTCTTTCGTTCTACAGCTCCATTTTGTTGGGGAGTTCTAGGACAAGAGAAATCATGCAGAATGCCTCTGTCATTAAAGAATGACTCAAAATCTTTGTTTTCAAATTCTCCACCATGATCACTTCTGACTTTAACGATTCTAAGATCCTTTTCATTCTGAACTTGGTTACAGAAGGTAACAAACACAGAGTGTGACTCGTCCTTGTGTCTTAAGAACTTTACCCATGTCCATCTGCTATAGTCATCTACGATTACTAACCCATACTTCTTGCCACTGACTGAAGCAGTTTTAACTGGTCCAAATAAGTCAATGTGCAGAAGTTCTAATGGCTTAGAGGTAGAAACAACATTTTTAGATTTAAAAGAAGGTTTTGCAAACTTGCCTTTCTGACATGCTTCACACAGAGCATCTGAATTGAACTTCAAATTAGGAAGTCCTCTGACCAGATTGAGTTTGTTAATCTGAGATATTCTTCTCATACTAACATGCCCCAATCTTCTGTGCCAGATCCACTGCTCGTTGTTAACAGACAGAAGGCATTTTACATTCTGACTTTTTAGTTCAGAAAGTTTGATTTTGTAAATGTTGTTTTTCCTCTTACCATTAAACAGGATAGTCCCATCTTTCTGACTAACAGCTTTACATGATTTTTGATTAAAGATTATATCATCACCGTTATCACTTAATTGACTTATGGATAACAGATTATGCATTAATCCATCTACTAGTAGAACATTATTAATAGAGGGAAGATTTCCATTACCTACAGTTCCAGAGCCAATTATCTTTCCCCTCTGATTGCCTCCAAAGCCAACGTGGCCTCCAGGCTTAAGTTCCAGGCTTTGGAACATATGCCTTCTTCCCATCCTGTGTCGCGAGCAGCCAGAGTCCAGGTACCATGACTGGTGTTTCTGACTTGCTGCTAAAGATATCTGCAACATGTATTATTTTATCCTTAGGTACCCAGATTTTCTTGGGTCCTGATTTGTTAGTTTTACCAAAACTCTGGTTGAATTTTGGTTTCACAGAGTACTTACTTCTAGTGTATTTAATATCATGTGTGTGACCATACACAAAATGTGAATTCAGAGGAGTGTGTTTAATGATTAAGTCCATGACATTCTTTGGTGTAGGAACCTTACCTTGGTATCCTATTCCTTTCCTGCCGTTTCTGCTAACTCCATAGATCATTGAAGCCATTTTGCTTCTATCTATGCTTTTAGCGAGGAACTTCTGGAAACTGTGATCATACTCCTTGATGATCTCATCAGCGTTGCTGGGAGTTTCAGAAATTGGTTCCTTCTGATAGTTTTGTAAAGTATTTTCTAATTTTGAAATCTTATTTCTCAGCTCAGAATTCTCCAATTTGAGACTCTCAGTCTTATTAGAGTCAGATTCAAGATTCCTTTTCAGGTTTCTGAATTTAACTCTAATTTGCTGATACCTTTCCAGAATTTCATTAAGGCTTTCAGCAAGTTCAGCCTTGGTAAAATTAACAGCAAAGTTAGGAAATACCTCTTCAGTGTCTGATTCAGAGTCTGATTCAGAAGCTTCACTATCTTCTGAAATGTTAGCCATGAGAGCTATGTTTGCCCTCTCATCATCTGATTCTGAGTCAGCTTCAGACGAGTCAGAGTCATCCCATGTAGCCATGAGACTTTTCTTCTTTTCTCTTCCAAACTTCTTTTTGGGCTTTTCCCTCTGAAGCTTTGGGCAGTCACTCTTGTAGTGTCCTTGCTCATTGCACTCGTAGCAGATGATGTCTTTTGTGTTTGGCTTCTTGCTACTGGAGGAGCCTTCATATCTTCTGTATCCAGAGGAAGAATCTGTCCTTCTGTATCTGGAAGAAGACTCGTTCTGATCAGATCTTCTGGGATTCCTGAACTTCCTTTGTCTTTGCTTCCACAGTTGATTTACTCTTCTGGAGAGAAGGGAAAGTTCGTCTTCTTCTGATGAGGATCCATCAGATGTTTCTTCAACTGCCTGCAAAACTTTAGATTCAGATTTTCTGTTAGATTTTAAAGCTAAAGGCTTACCTTGCTTCTGAGGCTCGTCAGCTTCTAGCTCTATCTCATGGCTTCTGAGGGAGCTTATAAGTTCCTCCAGAGTAATTTTGTTGAGATCTTTTGCTAGCTTCAGAGCTGTAACCATTGGTCTCCACTGCTTGGGTAAACTTCTGATGATTTTCTTGACATGGTCAGCAGTAGAGTATCCTTTGTCTAGAACCTTGAGACCAGCTACCAGAATCTGGAATCTTGAGAACATTGTTTCAATGGATTCAGATTCTTCCATTTTGAACGCCTCATACTTCTGAATGAGCGCCAAAGCTTTAGTTTCTTTGACCTGAACGTTGCCCTCATGCGTCATTCTGAGTGAGTCAAAAATGTTCTTTGATGTGTCTCTGTTGGAGATCTTTTCATATTCAGTATAGGAGATGGCACTGAGAAGGATGGTTCTGGCCTTGTGGTGATTCTTGAAGTCACGCTTTTGTTGATCAGTCATTGTTTTTCTATCAATCTTCTGACCGCTTGCATTCACAGGGTGCGTGTATCCATCTGTCACCATATCCCACAGATCAGCATCATGTGCCAGAAAGAAGCTTTCAATTTTGTCTTTTCAGTAATCAAAGTTTTCTCCATCAAAGACTGGAGGTTTGCCGCTGAATCTGTCTCTGTCCTCATGGTTTTCATTGCTAGTGTGAGAATAAGTTCCTGCCATTGTGTTTTTCTGACGCTGGATCTTGTACTGACACGGTTAAGTGTTTTAGCTCAGAACCAGGCGCTCTGATGCCAATTGAAGAAGTGAAAAACACAAGAAGGGGGGTTGATTTGTAAAACTTAAAATTAATGCAATGAACAAGATATTTTTATCCTGGTTCGTTTGATCTCAAACTACTCCAGTCCACCCGTCAAGGTGATTTCGCCTCTCTCCAACGAGGTCTTAATCCACTATATTCAACTGAATATTACAAACTGCTTTAACAACTGCTAAAGCCTTCTTGATGCAAACCACAACCCGGTTTGTCAAGGAACCACTTTCTTACAAAGAAGATAAATCTAGGTGTGTGAATGTTTTCTACAAAACTGTATCACAACTGTGATGTATACACAACTTAAGCTTATGAAACTAGATTGCTAAACAATGATTGAGTAAGGAGATATGTAGCGTTTAGCAAACTGAGAGAAGGAAGATTATGATTAGCTTTTAGGCGAGTAAAATGTTGGAGAGCATTAGCCAATTCAATCTTCATAGTCTTGTTTATATAGCACTGAGATTGTTTAACGTTGGAGCAATATTCTTGATTCAATGCTAATAACAAACTTTCCTTATCAAGCAGATCTTGTCTGGAATGAGGCCATTGGTAATAATTTGCTTTCAATGCACAGTACCGTTGCTTACTTAATGCATGTTCTGGCTTGGCTCATTCTGACTCTGCTTAACTGCTGATGAACTGTTGTTTTCTTTATCAGAGTGTTGAGCGCAGTTCTGTTCATCAAGCTTCAGCATACACGTGAGTTAATCTTCTGATTCTGGTATTCTGATATAGCAACTTCTGATGCTGATGTCAAGAACCAATATTCTGATGCTGATTAAGTGTGCTCTTGCTGATACCTATCAGAGTTTCTGCAAAGCAGAACGTAATATTTTTAGGTAGCAAATAGTTCATACATGAATCATATAAATAATATATCTTTTCATTTGGTTATCATCAAAACTTAAACATAGGGTAGTAGATTCAAACTTTGTTCTAACAGTTTTTAAGGAGATTCTCTGCTAAATTCTTCCTTAGTAATGGCATTCTTTACAAACGCAACCATGACTCTGTGTTACTTCGGTGCATAGAAAAGGTTGAAGCTGAAAGGATCATGGCTGCGTTACATGAAGGCACTTTTGGCACCCATTCCAGTGGGCATACGATGGCAAAGAAAATCCTACGGGTAGACTATTATTGGTCCACCATGGAAGCAGATTGCTATCAACACTCTTGAATCTGCCATAAGTGTCATATTTATGCTGACAAGGTGCACGTACCTCCGGTTCCTCTGAATGTCTTGACGGCTCCTTGGCCCTTTGCTATGTGGGGCATCTATATGATTGGGGAAATCAAGCCAACAACCTCCAATGGTTACCGCTTCATCTTGGTGGCCATTGACTATTTTACAAAGTGGGTTGAGGCAGCTTCATTCGCTTCCGTCACCAAGAATATTGTCGCCCGGTTCATCAAGCAGAGTCTCATATGCCGGTATGGTATTCCGAAGAGGATCATTACAGACAATGGTACGAATCTAAACAATACTATGATCACCGCCCTGTGCGAGCAATTCAAGATTCAGCATCATAATTCTTCCCCTTACCGGCCGAAGATGAATGGTGTTGTCGAAGCCGCGAATAAGAACATTAAAAAGATCATACAGAAAATGACAATCACATACAAATACTGGCATGAGATGCTACCATTCGCTCTCCACGGGTATCATACCACATCTCGCACATCAATCGGGGCAACACCTTATTCTCTGGTATAAGGCATGGAGGTTTTCTTTCCTATTGAGGTCCAGATCCCCTCTCTAAGAATTATGAAGGACACAGGGTTGCACGAAGACGATAGGATCCAGACTCGACTTGATCAACTGAACTTAATTGATGAGAAAAGGCTTGCTGCTGTCTGTCATGGTCAGATGTATCAAAAACGGATGATCAAGGATTTCAACAAAAAGGTCAGACGCCAAGTGTATCAAGTCGGGGATTTGGTGATCAAATGTATCATATTGCCGCAAGGTGATCCCAGGGGCAAATGAACTCCTACATACAAAGGAACATTTGTAATCAAAAACATATTCTCTGGTGGAGCAATTATCTTGACCACCATGGATGGCGACGACCTACCGCACCCTGCGAACACAGACATAATCAAAAGATACTACGCATAAGAGACCCACTAGGTTGACACACCTAGGCAAAACAAGGGCATCCCGGCGAACCAAAAAGGTTCGGGAAAAAATTAAGGATAAAACAAAAAAAAAATTGTACACCTGGCAAGTTGAAAACCCAAAAGGGAAACTTGGGCAAAAAAGGGTTTCCGGTGGACTGAAAACCCGAAAGGGCGGTCTAGGAAAAAGTTACAGACAACCTTTGGCTTCAACTAACAAACTCAGAGGTTCTGATCAATTCAACCATCTTTGGACGAGGCAACAAATAGACAAGATGTTCAGAGATACGAAGGCTATAGCAGAATGGGAACCCCATGGGATTATTGCACATAGCTATCTTTTCTTTGTATCAAAATTTTCATTTTTTTACGACAACATTCTCTTACATATGATTGTCTCATTGTACAAAAATACTAACTCAAAGTCAATACAAAGATATCCCTTTGAAAGTGCAAAACTATATGTTTTTCTTTACTTTTGTGTTTTGTTTACAAAAACGTCCAATGATTTATTGTTGAACATATGCATTTGAACATAATTATTGTTTACAAATAAAAAAAATAGAAAGACAATCACTGAGGACTTTAAGGTAGGTAAATCTCTCTAAGTTATTTCCATAAAATCCCCGCAGTTTACAGCTTAATCCCCAGCAGAACAAAGCTTCCAATTATCAATTCCCAGTAGAAGACGTTCAATTTCTCCGGATTCCTCAACAAGATTTTACAGGCAGTACATGGAATTTCCCTTACAACAAAGTTCATTTCTCTAAACGGAAATTCATCAACACTTCAACTTCACAAAATGAAGACTTACACTTTATATCCTCAGCGGCAGATTAGCTCACATGCGCATACATCACATCCATATATCATAAACATTGATAACACGAATGCATTATACCATGCATTTCATACAACATGACTTTGTATTTTAACTAACATTTTACCCTTTTCAGGATAAGATTAACATCTACCATTAACAATGTTCAAAGTTTTCAGATACAGTTCAGATATGCTCCAGACACAGATGCCATTATGATACTCATTCAAATTCAACTTTCAGATACAGTTCAGATACGCTCTAGAAACAAATGCCATTCTGATACTCATTCAAATTTAACTTTCAGATACAATTCAGATATGCTCCAGACATGAATTCCATTCTGATACTCATTCAGATTCAAATTTCAGATACAGTTCATATACGCTCCAGACACGGATGCCATCCTAATACTCATTCAGATTCAGCTTTCAGATACGCTCCAGACACGAATGTCATTCTGATACTCATTCAGATTCAACCTTTCAGATATAGTTCAGATATGCTCCAGACGCGGATGCCATTCTGATACTCATTCAGATTCAGCTTTCAAATACAGTTCATATACGCTCCAGATGCGGACACCATTCTGATACTCATTCAGATTCTCTTACAGATTCAGATTCGGCAATCACTTTTGGATGGAATCTACAAGCCCATCTCCAAAAACTTTCTATCATCTCTTCAAATGGCATCTTTAATCCTATTCCCGCAACCATCACATCACCGAGTGGAAATTTCTGGGCACTCTAGTGTGCAATCATCTTCCACCTTTGAGTCACGAATGGCAAAACTCGCCAATCTAACTCTTCAGGCTTAAGAAGATTGAACAGGGGAAGTTGTTGTACCCCAAAATTTTCCCTCTCACTTATCAATAATTTGCTCACAAAATCTCCTTAGCTCAAGACTGCACTAGGGTTTAATCAGCTCAAGACACCTCCTTAAGCATTGATGACAGAAATTAGGGTTTGAGTTTGCACAAGGATTTTTGATCTTTTAATGCTCCATATGACCTTCATGGATCATTATGGACCCCCAAAATTACTCATGTCAAGTTTCAAGCCTTGGATCACACTTTTGCTCAGTCAATTAAGCAGTTGACCTAAAAATCAGCTATATTGGGGAAAAAGTCAACTATGGCCAATTTACAGTCAAACTTCATAATTTTTTATCCAAATCAACATTTTAAGCTCATATGTATCATTTGATCAAGTTTAGACCACAATTCCTCAAGAAATTTGATCAAATCATCAAAAGGGCAAAATGGTCAAAATTAGGGTTTTGACTGGGAAAGGGCAATTTCTAATTTTTGGCCTAGAAAATGGTCAATTGGTTTAAGGCATGATCTCAAGAGTCCAATTGCATCATTTTGACCTAGTGACATGGTTCAAAACATTCTAAGTCCATTGGATTGACAGATGAATTTTCCAGTCAACTGATCAAAAGTCAATTATTTATTGAAAAGTCAAACTTTGACTTTTTGGTCAAACTCAAGTGCCAAAGATTATAATTTATCAAAACATGTCAAAATATGAAACTTATTCATCAAGAAATCATAAAGTCAAGATTTCATTTTGAAAAGTCAAAATTTCTAAACTTAGCAATTTTTCTAAGTGTTGGAAATTTCATGTTTTTTCATAACTTTGAGCAAACTTTTCACCATGATGCAAGATGATTCAGGAGAAACTTCCAAGATGAAAGTGTTATATATCCATGAAATCTACAACTTTTCTTCACACAACTTCTTCCAAAAATGCTTGGATCTCAAGTTATAATTTTATGAACATGTGGTCATGAAACTAAACACTTAGTGAAATTTTACCCTAATTTGGTCAGGATTTTGACCCAACTTCATGGCCCTTTTTCATTTAGTTACAAGGGGAATATTAAAAATCAATTCAAATATTGGTTGTAGAGAACATTGCAACCTTTCCAAAATGTCAAAGAACTCCTTGAGATCATTCTTGACTAGGGAGAATCGAAGAGATAAAGTTAGGGTTTTATCACGTTAATTACAAGTCATTTTAGTGATGAACAAAATTCAAATTCAAACCATGCTACATAAACACTACTTTACAGGCCTCAAACTTGTTAGGCACTCCATAATTTATGGTTTACACAGCAGTTAGAGGCCTCACTTCAAGCATTCAATGCATGGACATGCTTTATATCCATTTTTGCAAGAAAGGTCACATTGCCATTTTGATAAAGTGACTTTTTGTACAAAACTTGTTCTTGAGCCTTGCACTTGTTCTTTTTTGATCAAACATATCCTATAACTCATGAGAAATGTTTCAAACACTTACAATCACTCACCCCATGCTTGTACCTCTTCTTGAAACTTGTTTCCCTCTTTTCTTCAAAATCAAGTAACCTAGCCAAAAGCTAAGAACTTGTACTTCTGACTTGCCAATGCACTAAAAAACTTTTGTCTATACATACACAAACCATTTGACACAAACACACGAATGCTGAAGCCTTGAAAACACCTGGAACACAGAATCACACTTCACACTTCGATTTTCATACAAACTGACCAAAAACTTAAAACTCGTAATCTACCTGTGCGTTTCTTGGCCTTTTGGTTTCTAAAGTTTCTAAACATCACATAGAATCAATCCCATACCCTATTACAAAACTATAACACCATTAACACCATCCTCCATTTTCAAAAACTCAGCTCTGCACATTGAATTCTCCAGACCATTTCAGCCAACCATTGTTCAAGCTAATCATTGCATTAGCTTCCTGGGACCTCAAGGAAGCTAACTTGATCATCATCATCACTTGAAACAAGCTCAAACTCAAAACACGATTTCCAGTTTTTAGGTAAGTTTTCTCAACTTGGAACTCTTCATACAGGCATCATCAATGATTTATTTGTGAACAAAACATGTAGATATCATTACCCTAAAGCTAACCATGTCCATAGTTTCCATTAATTTTGCTTGAGCTTAAAGAATTTTGAAACTGAAATTTTTGAGATTTTTAGGGTTCATATAAGGGCCATTAAAATTCATGCTTATATTTGATCTATAGTTTTAATGCTTTACATTTCTGAAACGGTGAGAAAATTTCCTACAAGTTTCATGTTTACAGTTTTCGTTTTTTATGAGAAATGAGTAAGTTACAGTTGGTCTGGCTGGAGGTTAAAGATGGAGTCATCAGGGCGCTTTTTGCCTTGTATATTTATTGTTTTGCTTATGTTAACCGATGTATAGCCACCTTAGTGGTAGAAGCGCGTTCTTGTAACCTTTGGGACCTGGGTTCGAGCCCCAGTGGTACCCTTTTGCATTTTTTTCATATTTTGCATTTCTGCCTTTTTTGCAAGCGCTTGGGCCTTGTTGGGCTTGTACTATTTTTTTTATTTTTTACTAGCTAACCCCCTGCAGACTATTTGCACCCTGGCCCGTTTTTATTTTAGTTCTTTATTTGCATTTTATTTATTTTATTAAAATATTTTCCTAAAACTAAAAAAATCATAAAAAATACAAAAAATTAGATTTTTATTTTAACTTAGTTTATTTTATTTTTCTCAAAAGAATATTTTTATTAACTATACTTTATTTATTTTTTACAAATCATCTTGTAAATTAATTTAAAAACTAAGTTAGTATTTATTTTACTTTTACACCTATTAAAATATATTTATTTTAATATAAAAAAGGCTAAAAATATTTTTATAATGCTATAAATATTTTCAAGACAAAATACCAAAAAATACTTTTTTCTAAACTTATTTTCTTTTAATCAATTAATAGAACTAGGGTTTTATTTAAAACCTTTTCTTAATAAATTTAAGTTTAATTAATTATTTTCTTTAATTAGTTAGGTTAAGACAATCTCCCTTTTTCTCATGAAAACCAAACAAATATCCATTTACTTCACATCTTGCATTTTTGTACATTTATTCATTTTTGTACCTTATATTCATTTAAATTCCTTGTACATTGATACCCATTCAATATGGTTCTAATAGACTAACTAGGTTTACATTCTTGTAATCCCCGTTCAATTTATATAGCTCCCTACAAATGTTGTAATAGCATAATAACTTTAAATTCCGCAATTTATCGCTTTTATATACGAATGCTTGTAATTAGGGTTTGTATGGAAAGACTAAAACCAATACTTAGAAAACCCTAATTCAAGACAACAACAAGCAAGAAAATAATACATTTTCACACAAGCACCCCTAGGGTTAAATCCACTTGGTTGCCTTATAAATGGCCATATTACGCATGTGAGGTATCTTAATACAAACAAGCAAAAATACAAGATCATAGTCCCTCGATGATGCTATCTAAGTTGCCTTTCAAATGATCTTAGTCCCTAAAAGATAAGGCTAAGATACCATGCAATATTGCTAATCATGGTTATACGATGACCCATGCCCGTCCCGTTTACATCCAAAGATAGGGTTGCTTACCAAATCAATGGTAAGATAACAATGTCAAAGGAAAAGAAAAATGAACAAGAAATACTTTTGAGTAGGTAAAATGCTCCTAATTACTTGCTCAATTTCAAACAAACATCCTTACTATTTTCAAAACAAACACCTACACTTTCAAAACATTTTGCAAAACTTGAAAACATTTTCAAAAGATCAAACATCTTTGTGTACATTCTTATAAACAAGAATCATTACAAAGATTGCCTAAACAATGGCCTCTTTACAAAATACTTTCAAAAACCACACCAAGCATAATTTCAAACAAAAAGCAAGTGATCTAGCAAGTAACTAAGAGACCATGGAAAACCATGGATGAAAAGGGTGTTAATACCTTCCCTTTTCATAATCAGCCCCCCGAACTCAAGAAATAATCTCAAAGTTATTTCCTGTGCTTTTTCACCTTTCCTTTTGGATAAAAGAAAAGTCGGTGGCAATTCTTACTAACCGCAACATTTGCGATCAAACACAAAACCCTTAAGTCAGTTCTCCCACCGTATCACAATTTGATTTTTATTTCAATAGTGCATTTCTTTTGTTGAATAGATACAGTGTATGTTTGATGAGTATTCGGCTTGCCTTCTGGGTTGTCTTAGTAAAGAAGAAAAGCAGTGGTGTAAATTAGGGTTTCCACCCTCCACATTGACCTAGGTCAACAAAATTTAAAATATAATTTTAAAAAAACTAAACAACAGTAATAGTGAAATAAGTATTAATAATATAAATAGATAAATAAAAGTAATGTTTACTAAATAATGATTGATTAAAATACAGGTACTCAAAAAAAAGTTTGAACTAGGCCAACATTGTCCAGTTATTGTTCCCTTTAAAACGCACCCCCTTTCTTTGTTAAAACGCATCAACTCCTTTATGGGCCATCCGATTTTGATGGCCCAAAATATTACCCCTTTTTATATTTGAACCGGGCCAGCGAAATTGTCTTAAAGGGCCATCAGATTTTGATGGTCCATTTAAGACTATACACCCCCTCTTTCCATTAATTAGCAATTTTTTAACAAACCTTAATGGGCCTAACTTTTAACATAAATCAAGACAAACCTTAATGGGCCTAAAAATGAATATACCTCGTAGTGAGCTTAGAAACTAAATGCACCCCTCTCAATCCACCGAGTGGATCATCAATTCCACATGGGCCTTTCTGATTTAGAAATCCCATAAACCCCTTTAAGATTTTAAACCCCCAATGAATTTATCCATAGTAATCTAGACTTTGTAAAGAACTGATAATAATAAAGAATAAATTAATTAAAAATCAATAGGGAAAATTTGGGGTATGACAACTGCCCCTATTTAATTATTCTTCGATTGAATAGTGCGAGAATACGCAGGTCTCACACTTTAAATCGGAGGTTTATTAAATAATGGAAGACCCCCAAAATTTGTCCAAATGATTTATAAGGATACATTGTACAACATTTCCCAGAGTATGAAAAATAGGCATAGATGATGATGTATCATCTTACCAGGGTTTGAACTGAAAGTTTTTGTTTAGACTTAGATACTACGGTGCAGATAACTCATCGATATCTAAAAGAGATTGTAGATTTCTGCATATTTACCATAACCTAGGAGGTAAAATAATACAAGTTTGAAAAGTTGACTTACTAACGCTTTGAGACTAATATACTAAAGTTATAATGCAGATTTTGTTTACTCATTGCAGCCTATGGGATGAATAAAATAGAGTTTTGATAATGCATTGCCGCATGGAGATTGACGCAATGAATTATGCAGATTTCATTATGTTAACTACAACCTAGAGAGTAAACAGTACGGGGAGAAACCTGTGCATTTATCACGACCTAGGAGATAAAAGACAATAGGGATAGGCTTACATTATTCATCATGGCCTAGGGGGTGAATAGTATTACCCTGAAAATTCACATACCTACCACAACCTAGGGGATAAATATTTGAAGAATTTATGCATTTACCACGACCTAGGGGATAAACGGCACAAAGATAAACTCATGTATTCATTACAACCTAGGGAATGAATAATATAAACTTGGTAATTAGCACACCTACCACAACCTAGGGGATAGATGTTTGAAAAGTGTTTTGGTGATTGAATCTTAGATAACTAAATCAAAGATGAGATCTAAGTTTTACTCGTTGTGTCTATTCTCAGCCAAGGTAATTACTTGCTTTGATAATCTGACAAAGGGCCCTAAGATGTTGGTTTTACCCAAAGTGTGTTTGAAAAATGCCATGTATGATGCATATGTGTAATGTCCTATATTAATATGGGACCCAGAATGTATATGCATCAAGTATTTTGTGTATGCCCAAATGTTTAAACATGCACCAAATGTGTGTATATGCCCCCAAAATGTAATGAAAAATGTTTTTCGATATTCTCTCCTTTTAAACCAATGGTTTTGTGTTACCAACTTACCAATGTTGCCTTATTGTGGTATCTTTGACTTGATTTGAACATTATGAAAGGTGTCAGAAATATCTTGACATTAGTATCGCAAGCGCATGTATATGTGTGGACGTAGTTGTGGACACAGGCATGGACATAGATATTTGACGTGGACGTGGACATAGGCGTGGACGTGGACATAGGCGTGGACATGGAAGTCAGTGTGGATGTAGGCGTGGCTTCTCTTTTGATGTTTTTCTAACCAAAATGATTTTTGATGTTACATCAAATTATTTTATTTGTCAAATCCACAAAATTATTTCAATGCAGTATTCACAAAAATAATCATAGTATTTTGCAAACAATTCCGAAAAGTAAAAACATAATTGAAAGATTTGAAAAAATTCAATGTTTTATTGATAAATATGCCTCGGAATAGGCGAGAGTACAAGATGAAATTCCTTAAAATAGGTAATTACATAAAGTTTTAAAACTGAAAATGGCAATGAAAAATGATAATTGTTACTGCTGTTTCCCCCAATATCCTTTTGATATCTCCAATCTCCTTTATTTCTGAGTCAAATGATTTGGATCAATCCCTTCCTTTATGGTTTGCTGTCGTGGTTCTTAGATCATAGTATTTTTTTTTCTTTATTTTTGAATAAGATCCCAAATTTTTTCCTGGATCTCCCTTTAGGGTTTACAATCCACCGGGATGCTCCTTTTTGCCTAAGTCGCTTGTTTAGTTTTTAAACTTAGCGATCTTTTTATACATAGTATTTTTTTACTGTCTCTGAATTTGCTGGATGTGGTAATTCTTCTCCATCCATTGTTGTGAGGATAAGGCCACCACAAGAGAATTCTATTTTTACCACATATGGACCTTTGTAGTTGGGTGTCCATTTACCACATGAATCAAGGCGAGGTAGAAAAATCTTCTTGAGTACCAAATCCCCTTGTTTGAATACTCGAGGAAGAACCTTCTTGTTAAATGCTTTCTTCATCCATTTTTGGTATAACTGACCGTGGCACAGAGTTGTCAGATGTTTTTCTTCAATGAGGTTAAGTTGATTAAGTCGCGTCTGAACCCACTCTGCTTATTCAAGCTTTGTTTCCATTAGAACTCGAAGTGATGGAATCTCTACTTCAACCGGGAGCACTGCCTCCATTTCATATACTAGGGAGAAAGGGGTTGCCCCTGTTGATGTACGTACGAAAGTACGATAGCCATGTAGATCAAAGGGAAGCATTTCATGCCAATCTTTGTATGTCTTCACCATTTTTTGAATGATTTTCTTGATGTTCTTATTGGAAGCTTCAATGGCCACGTTCATCTTGAGTCGATATGGTGAGGAATTATGATGATCGATCTTGAAATTATCGCATAATTCCTTCATCATTTTGTTGTTAAAATTGGACCCGTTGTGCATAATGATTTTGCTTGGAACCCCATATCTGCATATGAGATTCTGCTTGATGAATCGAGTAACCACTTGACATGTCACATTTGCATAAGATTTCGCTACCACCCATTTGGTAAGGTAATCAATGGCAACTAGTATGAACCGGTGTTTGTTAGATGCTTTCGATTCGATCGTGCCTATCATATAAATTCCCCACTGTGATACGGTGGGAGAACTAACTTGAAGGTTTTGCATTTTATCGCAAATGTTACGGTTAGCAAGAGTCGCCACCGACTTTTCTTTTATGCAAAAGGAAAGGTGAAAAAGCACAGGAAAGACCTTTGAGATTATTTCTTGAGTTCGGGGGTAGATTATGAAAAGGGAAGGTATTAGCACCCTTTTCATCCATGGTTTTCCATGGGCTCTTAGTTACTTGCTAGATCACTTGCTTTTGTTTGAAATTGTGTTTTGTGTGGTTTTTGAAAGTATTTTGTAAAAGAGGCCACTGTTTAGGCAATCTTTGTAATGATTCTCGTTCGTAAGAATGTATACAAAGATGTTGATCTTTTGAAAATGTTTTCAAGTTTTATAAGATGTTTTGAAATGTGTAGGTGTTTGTTTTTGAAAATAGAAAGGATGTTTTGTTTGAAATGGAGCAAGTAATTAGGATCAATCTACCTACTCAAATGTCTTTCTTGTTCATTTTCTTTTCCTTTGATATTGTTGTCTTACCATTGAATTGGTAAGCAACCCTATCTTTGGATGTAAACGGGACGGGCGTGGGTCATCGTATAACCATGATTAGCAATATTGCAAGGTATCTTAGCATTTTTTGAGGGACTAAGATCATTTTGAAAAGGCAACATAGATAGCGTCCTCGAGGGACTATGATCTTGTATTTGTTTATATTTTCTAAGATACCTTACATGCATAATATGGCCATTTTGTATAAGGCAACCAAGTGGAGTAACCCTAAGGGTGCTTGTGTGCAAAGGGTGTCATTTTCATGCTTGTTTTTGTCTTGGATTAGGGTTTTCTATTTGATTGTTTTTATCTTTCCATACAAACCCTAATTACTAGCATGTTATGTAAAAGCAATAAATTGCAAAATTTAAAATTACTACACTATTACAACACTTGTGGTAGGGGGTATACAATTTATGAATGGGGATTGCAATAATATAAACCTAATTAATCTATTACAACCAAATTGAATTTGTGCAAGAATTTGAATAAACAATATACAAGATGAATTAAATATGCAAGAATTATAAATGCAAATAAAAAAAGATTTTTTGTTTGGTTTCCTAAGAAAAAGGGTCTTGAATTTAACCTAATTAGATAAAGAAAATAATTAGTCAAGTTTAATATTCATTAAGAGAAAGATTCTTGACTAAAACCCTAATTCTTCTTGATTGATTAAAAACAAATGAAGTTTATATAAAAAAGTATTTTTTATATTTTATATTTTTTGTCTTGAAAAATAAATTATAGTGTTATAAAATATTCTTTAGTCTTTTGGTATCCAAAATATATTTTCATTAGTATAAAATAAATAATATTTTAGTTTTAATTAAATTTACAAGATAATTAGTGAAAATAAATAAAGTGTGATAAAAAAAAATATATTTTTTTTTGTGAAAAAATGAATAAACTAAGTTAAAATATAACTCTACTATTTTTTGTGATTTTTAATATTGAAATAAATATATTTAAGAAAATAAAATGAGAATAAAATAAAAAAATAAAATAATAATGGGTTAGGGGTGCAAATGTGAGACAGGGAGGAAATGTTAGAAAAATACCATAGGCCCATGAGGTGGAGGCCCAGTGCTGCAAGAGGCAAAAAAAATGGAAAAATGTGAGAAAATGCAAAAGGCAACGCGCTGAGGCTCGAACCCATGACCTCTAGCAATAACGCACGCTGCCTTACCACTGGGGTGGCTGTACATCCGTTTATATAAACAAAACCTTAAATATATATTAGAAACTGCTTTGTGAAGGCAACTTCATCTTCAACCTTGAGCCATGGCGGGACCACCTATATCTTCCTCATTTCTCCACAAAAATGGAAAGTTCAAACATGAAAGTTGTGGTGTTTCTTCCCACGAATTCAACCATATAACTTATGTAAACTAAAAGTCAAAGATAAAACCTAATTTTACTGGCCCTAAATTGAAACCTAATTTTCACAGAAATTTCAAATCCAAAATTCTCTATACACATTTAATATAAATGGAAACTATGAACATGGTTAGCTTTAGAGCAAGGATATCTACATTTTGTTTTCACAAATCAGGATCAAATGATGCTTGTATGAAGAGATAGAAGTTTGAGTTTTTACTTCTTGCAGTTGGAGTCGTGAATGGAGTTTGAGAAACTTTTGAGATAGTCTAAGGATCTGTTTAGCTTTCCTGGACCTCCTTGAGTGTATGCCAACTCTTACTTTGCCTTGAATGTCCCTGAATCTCTCTACTCAAGTCAACCTGCAAGCTTGGTTTTTGAAAATGGCGGATAGTGATGGAGGAGCTACAGTCTTGAAACAGGGGCCTGGATTGCTTTGGTATGATGTATACAAGGTGTTTGAGTGGTTAGTTTTCAAAACGCACGAGTGGAAATGAAGATCGTGAGTTTTGGTTCAAAACTGTATGTTAATGGTGTTCTTGAACAGGTTTTTGGTTTTGGAATGTTTGAGAAAGTTTCAGGGAAATAGCATTCGTGTATCCACTTGCAAATAATGTGTCTACTTATAAGAAAGATGTTTTAAGACTTGTAACAACTCAGATTTCAAAAACTCACATGTTTTGCTTGGTTACTTGTTTTTGAAGCAAAGCTAGCAAGCATGGTTTCAAGGTGAAGTACAAAGCTTGTAGGGGGCTGATACCTTTAAACACACTTTTTCTGATTGTGTGGAGTGTGTTTGTGCATAAAGAACAAATGCAAGGCTCAATGCAAGCTGACTTTGCATAAAGCTTGCTTTTCTAAAATGGCAATGTTGCCTTTCTCCCAAAAATAGAATTAACTTTGTACAATACATTGAATGCTTGGATTAAAGCTTCCATCAGCTGTGAAAAATTAAATTATGGAGTGAAAGTCAAGTTAGAAGCCTGCAAAGTGAGGTTTGTACAGCATGCTTGGAGATTGGATCCAATGTTCTTCTCAAAATGGCTTGAAATCCAAGTGACAAAACATCAACTTCATCTCTTTGATTCTCCCTACTCAAGAATGATATCAAGGAGTTCTTGGACATTTTAGAAAGCTTGTAATGTGCTCTACAACTCATCTTTGAATTTCTTTTGAAGATTCCTCTTGTAACTATGTGAAAAAGTGGCAAGAAGTAAGGTCAAAAATCTGCCTAACTTAGGGAAATATTTTACTAAGTCTTTTTAGTTCATGAGCATGTATTCACAAAATTATATCTTGAGATCCAAGCATTTTTAGGAGAAATGGTGTGAATAAAAGTTGTATATTTCATGGATATCTACAACTTTCATGTTGGAAGTTTCTCTTGAATCATTTTGCATCATGGTGAAAATTTGGCTCAAAGTTGTGAAAAAATAAGAAATTTTCTATACTTAGAAAAATTTCTAAGTTAAGAAATTTCATCTTTTCAAAACAAAATCTTGAATTCTTTTTTCTTGATTAAAAGGTTTTATATTTTGACATGTTTTGATGAATTATGATCTTTGACATTTGATTTTGACCAAAAAGTCAAAGTTTGACTTTTCAATATATAATTGACTTTTGATCAGTTGACTGTAAAATTCATCTGTCAATCCAATGGATTTGTAATGTTTTGAATCATGTTATTTGGTTAAAATGATGCAATTGAACTATTGAAATCATGCTTCAAACCAACTGATCATTTGCTAGGTCAAAAATCAGAAATTGCCCTTTTTCAGTCAAAACCCTAATTTTGACCATTTTGCCCTTTTGATGATTTGATCAAATTTCTTGAGGAATTGTGGTCAAAACTTGATAAAATGATACATATGAGCCTAAGATGTTGATGTGGATAAAAAATTATGAAGTTTGACTGTAAATTGTCCATGGTTGACTTTTTCTCCAATACAGTTGATTTTTAGGTCAACTGTTCAATTGACTGATCAAAAGTGTGATCCAAGGCTTGAAACTTGACATGAGTAATCTTGTGGGTCCATAATGGTCCATGAAAGTCATATGAAGCATTGATAGTCCAAAAATCCTTGTGCAAACTCAAACCCTAATTTTGGTCATCAATGCATAAGGAGGTGTCTTGAGCTGATCAAACACTAATGCAGTCTTGAGCGCAAGGAGATCTTGTGAGTAAATTCTTGATAAGTGAGAGGGAAAATTTTGGGGTACAACAGCTTCCCCTGTTCAATCTTCTTAAACCTGAAGAGTTAGATTGGCGAGTTTTTCCATTCGTGACTCGAAGGTGGAAGATGATTGGACACTAGAGTGCCTAGAAATTTGCACTCGACGATATGAAGGTTGAGGGAATGGGCTTGAAGATGCCATTTGGAGAGATGATAAAAACTTGTTGGAGATGGGCTTGTAGATGCCATCCAAGAATGAATGTCGAATTGTAATTTGTAAGTTGAAAGAATGAGTATCAGAATGGCGTCCATGTCTGGAGCGTATCTATATTGTATCTAGGAGCTGATTTTGAATGAGTATCAGAATGGAGTCCGTGATTGGAGCGTATCTGAACTGTATCTGAAAACTGAATCTGAATGAGTATCAAAATAACATCCCTGTCTAGAGCTTATCTGAACTGTATCTGAAAGTTGAATCTGAATGAGTATCAGAATAGCATCCGTGTCTGGAACGTATCTGAACTGTATCTGAAACTTGAATCTGAATAAGTATCAGAATAGAATCTGTGTCTGGAGCGTATCTGAACTGTATCTGAAAGTTGAGTCTGAATGAGTATCAGAATAGCATTCGTGTTTGGAACGTATCTGAACTGTATCTGAAAGTTGAGTCTGAATGAGTATCAGAATAGCATCCATGTCTGGAATGTATCTGAACTGTATCTGAAAGTTGAGTCTGAATGAGTATCAGAATAGCATCTGTGTCTGGAGTGTATCTGAACTGTATCTGAAAGTTGAGTCTGAATGAGTATCAGAATAGCATCCTTGTCTGGAGCGTATCTGAACTGTATCTGAAAGTTGAGTCTGAATGAGTATCAGAATAGCATCTGTGTCTGGAACGTATCTGAACTGTATCTGAAAACTCTGAACATTTTTAATGGTAGCTTTTTAATCGTATCCTGAAAAGGGTAAAAGGTTAGTTAAGATGCAAGGTCATGTTGCATGAAATGTATGGTGTGATGCATTTGCTTTATCAATGTTTATGATATATGGATGCAATGTATGCGTATGTGAGCTAATTTGCTGCACTGCTATTGGATTAGGGAAAATAAATCCGTGACGGCTGCTGAGAATATGTAAGTCTTCATGTCCTGAAGTCGAAGTGTTGATGACTTTCTGCTGAGAGAAATAAACTCTTGTTGTAAGGGAAATGTCATGTGTTACTTAAAAATGTTTGGAGAAATTTGGATGATTTCTATCAGGGGTTGATAAATGGAAGCTTTGTTTCGCTGGGGATTAAGCGACATACTGGGGGGATTATTTTATGGAATAGCCTATAGGTTTTTCCCTATCCTTTCCACCTATTAGTAATTGCCTTTTCATTTTGTTTATTTGTAAACAGTAATTATGTTCAACAATGAATCATTGGACGTTTTTGTAAACAAAATACAAGCGTAAAGAAAAATAGATAGTTTTTGAACTTTCAAAGAGATATCTTTGTATTGACTTTGAGTAAGTATTTTTGTACAAGGAGACAAACATTCTAGTAAGAAAAGGTTGTCGTAAAAAAAATTAAAATTTTGATACAAAGAAAAGATAGCTATGTGTAATAATCCCATGGGGTTTCTATTCTGCTATAGCCTTCGTATCTCTGAGTATCTTGTCTATTTGTTGCCTCGTACGAAGATGATTGAATTGATCCGAACCTCTGAATTTGTCAGTGGAAGCCAAAGGTTGTTCGTAAAGTGATCCAACGGGACATAGTCATATGCTTTAATTCCCTAACTTTTTCCTGGACCGCCCTTTCGGGTTTTCAGTCCACCGGGAAACCCTTTTTTGCCCAAGTCGCCCTTTCAGGTTTTCAACTTGTCGGGTGTACAGATCTTTTCTTTGTTTTATCCCTAATTTTTGCCCGAATATTTTGGTTCGCCGGGAT
Organism: Vicia faba; assembly: GCA_948472305.1. Lineage (NCBI taxonomy): Eukaryota > Viridiplantae > Streptophyta > Magnoliopsida > Fabales > Fabaceae > Vicia > Vicia faba. The sequence continues at coordinate 814,480,347 of OX451741.1, read as the reverse complement.
GCCCTTGTTTTTCCTAGGTATGTCAACCTAGTGGGTCTCTTATGCATAATATCTTTTGACTATGTCCGCGTTCGCATGATGCGGAAGGTCGTCACCATCCATGGTGGTCAAGATCATTTCCCCAACAGAGAATATGTTTTTGATTAAAAATGGTCCTTCATAGGTAGGAGTCCATTTGCCCATGGGATCACCTTGTGGAAATATGATACGTTTGATCAATAGGTCCCCAACTTGATATACTTGGCGTATGACTTTCTTCTTGAAAGCCTTGATCATCCATTTTTGATACATTTGACCATGGAAAACAGCAGTAAGTCTCTTCTTATCAATCAAGTTCAGTTGATTAAGTTGAGACTGGATCCAATCGTCTTTGTTTAATCTTGCATCTTTCATAATCCTCAAAGAGGGGATCTGAACCTCAATAGGCAAAACAACCTCCATGTTGTATACCAAAGAATAGGGTGTTGCCCCAGTTGATGTGAGAGTTGTGGTACGATACCCATGGAGAGCAAATGGTAGCATCTCATGTCAGTCTTTGTATGTGACCGTCATTTTCTGTATGATCTTTTTAATGTTTTTATTTGCAGCTTCGACAACACTATTCATCTTTGGCCGGTAGGGAGAAGAATTATGATGCTGAATCTTGAATTGCTCGCACAAGGTGGTGATCATAGTGTTGTTGAGATTTGTACCATTGTCAGTGATGATCCTTTATAGGATACCGTACAGGCAAATGAGATTCTTCTTGATGAAACGGGTAACAACATTCTTGGCAACGGAAGCAAAGGAAGCTGCCTCCACCCACTTTGTAAAAAGTCAATGGCCACTAGGATGAAGCGGTGTCCATTGGAGGTTGTCGGCTTGATTTCCCCAATCATATCAATCCCCCACATAGCAAAGGGCCAAGGAGCCGTCAAGACATTCAGAGGAACCGGAGGTACATGCACCTTGTCAGCATAAATCTGACACTTATGGCAAGTTCGAGAGTGTTGATAACAATCTGCTTCCATGGTATACCAGTAATAGCCTGCCCGTAGGATTTTCTTTGCCATCGTATGCCCACTGGAATGGGTGCCAAAAGTTCCTTCATGAAATTCAGCCATAATCCTTTCAGCTTCAACCTTATCTACGCACCGAAGTAACATAGAGTCATGATTGCTTTTGGACAGCATGTCGTTACTAAGGAAGAACTTAGCAGCGAATCTCTTTAAGAAATTTTTGTCATTGACTGAAGCTCCTTTTGGATATTCTTTAGCCTCTACATACGTCTTGACTTCGTGAAACCAAGGTTGGTCCACTACTTCTTCAATATTAATCTCGTGATAGTGCGCTGGTTCATCCATTCGTTCAATGGTGATCTGGGGAGCCTCGTTATCCCAATTAATTTTAAACATAGATGACATTGTGGCTAGTGCGTCTGCTAGATGATTTTCTTCTCGTGGGAAATGCTCGAAGGTAATCTTCTCAAAATGTGGTAGCAATGTCAAAACATGTTCTTTGTAAGGGATAAGGTTTGGGTGTTTGGTGTCCCATTCCCCTTTGATCTGGCTGATAACCAAAGTTGAGTCTCCGAATACATCCAAGGATTTGATCCCCAAGTCTATGGCGGCTTTGAGACCGAAGATGCACGCTTCGTATTCCGCCATGTTGTTTGTATAATTGAAGCAAAGTCTGGCAGTAAAGGGAGTATGACACCCTTCTGGAGATATGAGTACAACACCAATACTATTGTCGAGTACATTGGAGGCTCCATCGAAGAACAGGGTCCATCGGGATCCTTGTTCAGGTCTGTCATATGGCCTGAATTCTTCATAGTTGTCTAACTTCATGATGTCTTCATCCGGGAACTCGAACTTCATGGACTGGTAGTCTTCTACAGCTTGGTGAGCAAGGTGATCAGCTAGTACACTTCCCTTTATAGCTTTCTGGGTAGTATACTGTATGTCGTACTCTCCTAGAATCATCTGCCATCTCACTATTCTCCCAGAAAGAGTAGGCTTCTCGAAGATTTATTTTATCGGATCCATTTTAGATATCAACAAAGTATTATAAGTTAGCATATACTGTCTTAGCCGGTGAGCAGCCCATGCCAGAGTGCAGCAAGTTTTCTCGAGCAGTGAATATCTGGTTTCATAGTCGGTAAACTTTTTGCTCAGGTAGTAAATACGCGCTCTTTTCGGCCAGACTCGTCATGCTGCCCCAATACACACCCCATTGAGATTTCTAAAACAGTCAGATACATGATCAATGGTCTTCTATCAACTGGTGGCATCAACACAGGAGGCTCTTGTAAGTATTCTTTGATTTTTTCAAAAGCAATTTGGCATTCATCATTCCATTTGACTACTTGATCTTTCTTCAATAGTTTGAAGATTGGCTCACAAGTAGCTGTCAGGTGAGAAATGAATATGGCAATATAGTTCAAACGTCCCAAGAATCCTCTGACTTCCTTCTCAGTACGAAGAGCAGGCATCTCTTGTATTGCTTTAACTTTGGCAGGATCGACCTCGATACCTTTGTTGCTGACGACAAAGCCTAGGAGTTTACCAGACCGTACTCCAAATGTGCATTTGTTTGGATTCAACCTCAGCTTGTACTTCTTCAGTCTCTCAAACAGTTTTTGTAAGTGATCAAGATGCTCTTCTTCTTTTTGCGATCTGGCTATCATATCGTGCACGTAGACCTCTATTTCTTGATGTATCATGTCATGAAATAAAGCTACCATGGCACACTGATAGGTTTCCCCAGCATTATTCAGTCTAAATGGCATCACCTTGTAGCAGAATGTGCCCCACTGCGTGACAAATGTTGTTTTCTCCATGTCCTCAGGCGCCATTTTGATTTGGTTGTAACCTGAGAATCCGTCCATGAAGGAAAACATTTTGTTATACCGTATTTTCAACTAGGATATCAATGTGGGGGAGTGGAAAATCATCCTTAGGGTTCTCCCTATTCAAATCTTTGTAGTCCACACACATTCGCACTTTGCCGTCTTTTTTAGGTACGGGAACAATGTTGGCAATCCATTGAGGGTAAGTGGTGACAGCCAAGAATCCAGCATTGAATTGCTTCATGACCTCTACTTTAATCTTTTCTAACATATCAGGTCTCATGCGGTGAACCTTTTGCTTTACTGGCGGACAATCTTCTCTTGTAGGAAAACGATGTACCACAATGTCAGCATCAAGTCCCGGCATGTCTTCATACGACCAGGCAAAGACTTCAACATAATTGTGCAACAACTGAATTAGACGCTCCTTGACACTGGGTTCTATATTAGCACCCACCTTGACCTCTTTTTTGTCCTCTTCGGTACCTAGGTTGATTGTATCCACGGGTTCCTCGTGAGGTTGAATGGTTCTCTCTTCTTGTTGTAGCAGTCTGGCAAGTTCCCTTGGTACTTCACAATCTTCCTCACCTTCGTCTTCGGCTTGGTAGATTAGATTCTCAGAGTCGCAAAAAGCCATAGCAGTATCGTTACCCATGGGATACCGAATGGATGTATACCTGCATTGTGAGTGTGGGTGTGTGTAAGGGTATAACTATCTTTGAAAGAAAATAAATTGTAAAAGAAAAAACAAAAATACAAAAGTTTGTATGCTAAAACATTCATGATTCATTGATGTCATATGAAAATGAGATAATAACCCTTACAGATGGACCATTGTGCCTCGGGTAAGACACAAGGTTTTAAGAGTGCGAATTGTTTCAATATTACAGATCCAACAAAATGTAAAGAAAAATTATTGTGGGATAAAAGTGATCGGGAAAAAGTCTCTAGCCTCCCAATTATTGAGCCCTCCATTGACAGTTGGGAAGATCCACTCCTCTAGGCTGCAACCATCTTCACCATCTTCTACCATGTTGACTTTACGGTTTCTGATCTTCAAGGGTGGTCCTCCAGCACGAGTACGGCGTACATCCTTTTGAGCACTTGAAGTGAAACCTAGGCCAAACTTGTCAGACTTATATGGGATATCTGGGAGTTTCCCCCAGATAGTGCACCCACCTTCTTCTACCACTGCTTTGGCATCCTTCAACGATGACATTCGGAGTGGAGGCCTTGTAATCTTGGGAACCTGGGGTACAACCTTAGTCACTTCCACATCTTGGGGGACCTCTTCAAAGTGTTGAAATGGAGTTTCAATGAATTCACCGTCTAATTCCACATATCTGAAGGAATTGAGATGGTCGATCATGTATTCTTCCTCTCCATGAACGGTGATAATCTTCCCTTGAACTGGATATTTCAACATCTGGTGCAATGTAGAAGTAACAGCGCTAGCATTTTGGATCCATGGTCGGCCTAGAAAGCAGGAGTATGAAGGGCAGATGTCCATTACATAAAAGGTTGAATTAAAAGTTTGGGTTCCAACCTTTATGGGGATGTCCACTTCCCCATGCACCATCCTTTTCGAGCCGTCAAAAGCCCTTACTACTATGTTGCTTGGCTTTAATGTCAGTCCCTTGCAGTCAAGTCTATCAAGGGCTTTTTTAGGTAATACATTTAGAGATGAGCCAGTGTCCACCAAAACATGAACCAGAGTTGTGCCCCTACATTCCACTGAGACATGCAATGCCTTATTATGTTTCCTTCCCCTTGGCGTCAGATCAACATCTGAAAAACCTAAACCATTGTCCGCAGTTAGGCTGGCTACGCAGTCTTGAAACTGATCAGCAGATGTCTCTTAAGGTACATGGGCGGTTTTTAAGAACTTTACCAAGGCTTTTGCATGCGCCTCAGAACATAGTAGTAATTCCAGCATAGATATTTTAGAGGGAGTTTTCCCCAGTTGTTCAACCACATCGTAGTCTCTCCTCTTTATAATTTTTAGGATCTCCTCCATTTCTTTCTCGGATGTCTCAGGGATAGTCAATGACTGAGCCTTCGTCAGGACAGGCTCAACCAAAATACTTTTTCCTCTAATTTCGGCAGCAGGAGTGTTGGTAGGAATGATAACAGGGGTTGTAACGGCTTCATCAATAGAAGTACTTGAAGAGATGATTATGGGTACGGGAGTAACCTTTGGAGCATCCACGGGAATAATTACGGGTCCATAAATGGCGTTTGGGGGAGCAATTTCTGGAGAGAAGATTTTACTGCTTCGGGTAATCTTACTAGTCCCTACAATATTACTGACGTCGGAATCCAATTTCTCAGAACTTGAATCTTCGGTGGCCGACCAGTCTTGCTTGATACCATGATAGTAGACCTCCCCTCCATAATTCCACGGCACGGTCTTGTCTGACGCATATGGGACTGGTCCAGGCATTGTGATTATTAAAGGAGTTGCTTTCAGAACTGATGTAATTCTAACAGGTCTTTTGGTGGAGACCGTGGAAAAATTGGCGGAAATGGTAATGATAGAAACATCTTCAAAAGGGATAGGTGAAACAGGAGTCTTTTCAAACAAAATTTCTTTGTTATCTATTAGGAATTGAACGCCTTGTTTCAACAAAGGACAGCCAGTTGGTGAGGACAAACAGAGATGGAAAACTTCATCACAGCCCGGGAATACACCGAAATTCAACAAATTCATTTTAATAGTCAGAAGTGGGGTCATGAGTTCATCAACTGAGGTAACAAACAAATCTTCTTCAATGACATTGGTATTGTGGCCATGTCTAGGAATATGAGCAGAAATTACGTTTGGCTTCTCGGGCGCATCGAACTCAATTTCTTTTGCTTCGATGAGGTCTTGTATTTTATTCTTCAAGGCCCAACAGTTATTAGTATCGTGACCAGGACTTTCAGAGTGATATGCGCAACGGGCATTGGGATGATAATGAGGAGATGTTGTATTGGGGTTTTTCGGAGCTTCTTTCAAGGTCACTGTTGTACCCCAAAATTTTCCCTCCCATTTCTTCAACATTTTCTCATCCCAAGACCTTTGGAGCTCAAGATCAAGTTAGGGTTTGCTCTGCTCAAGACTCCTCCTTGCACTATTGACCCAAATTAGGGTTTGTGTTTGCACAAAGATGTTTTGACCTAAAATGCCTAAGATGACTTTCATGCTTCATGTAGGACCCACAAGTTCATCCATACTAAGTTTCAAGCCTTGATTCCAATCTTTGCCCAGTCAATTGGACAGTTGACCTAGAAATCAGCTGTATTGGGGAAAAGTCAACTGTGGTCAATTGACAGTCAAACCTCATGAAATTTGACCCACATCAACATTATGAACTCATATGAACCATTTGATCAAGTTTGGATCACAATTCCACAAGAAATTTGATCAGATCATCAAAAGGGCAAAATGGTCATTTTTAGGGTTTTGACTGCACAAAGGCAATTTTTGACTGTTTGACCTAGCCAATGGCAAACCAAGCTCACATATGGACTCAAGGACTCAATGACATGGTCTTGACATGTTCAACAAGTTCAAAAGATCCCAAATGCACAAGATTGACAGATGAATTTTCCAATCAACTGAGCCAAAATTGACTGTATACTGAAAAGTCAAACTTTGACTTTTTGGTCAAAATCAAGTGTCAAGATTCATTTTTCATAAAAACATGTCAAATCATGAAGTTTGTTCATCAAGAAATCAAAAATCACAAATTAGGGTTTGAAATGAAGAAATTTCATAACTTAGAATTTTTCTAAGTTATGAAAATTCCTAATTTTTTCCTAACTTTGTCCCATTTTTTCATCAAGATACATTTGGATTCAAACAAAACTCAAAACATGAAAGTTATAGTCCATTGAAAAATCTACAACTTTTATTCATAAAGTTTCCTCAAAAGAAGCTTGTAGCTCAAGTTATGATTTTTGGAACAAGGGTGCAAAACATTCTTAACTTAGAAATTTTTTGACCTATTCTAGGCAGGATTTTTGCCCAACTTCATGGCCACTTTTCACATGCTTCCACTTGGAATTTCAACTTTCATTACAAATATGGATTGTAGTACACATTCCAAGCTTTCCAAAATGTCAAAGAACTTCTCAAACACCCTTGTGGTTAGGGAGAATCGAATTTGTCAATATGGGCAAAAGTCACTTTGTTCATGAGCCATTTCCATGTCCATAACTTTGCATTTTTGAACTTAGCATGCTTCAAGCTAGATTACAGGCCTCTAATCTCATTTACACTCAATAATTTAATGCAAATCCTTTGTGTTCAAGCCTTATCTTGTGTGTTTAACCATTACATGCCAATTTAATCCATAATTAGAAAAAGTAACTTAGCCATTTTTTAAAAGGTGAACTTTATGTCAAAACACGAATCCAAGAAGTACAATGCAAATCTCTGAGGCACAAAGGCATGGACATATCCCACTGATCAAGACTCAAATGTGCAGCATAGATTGAGGCATTGTACTGGCTTATATCCAAGAACACATTTTCATGCTTCAAAAAGAAGAAACCTTGCATTTTGAAACACAACTCTCATTGCTGCAAGAACTAACTCAAGCAAACCTTGTAAACACTTTCCACTTGATCCAACTGACCTGAAACACAAGCCTATCACCTCCAATACCTCCTTAAACACAGAAACACCATCTTGCTGCACAAAAACAGGGCATTTTGCACTTTGACTTGGCCAGCTCATTTCCATCGTGCATTTTCATCCAAACCACTTCATACACACTCCCTACCACCTATACAAACTATCCCAAGCATTGGACACGAGCTGTAACACCTCTAATCAACTTCACCATTTTCACTTTTTCTGTTTTGCAGGTTGACTTCTATAGCTTGATTCATTTAGTTTCAAAGCAAACTAAAGGTTGGAGAAGCATCCCTGAACTTCAAGCAAGTTGTACAAGTCCTCAAGTTGCACTGAAAATACCTCCATTGTCATACACGAATCAAGCTGAACAGGTAAGTTTTTGAACTTCTATCTCTCTATCCAGGCATAGTTAGGTTTAAGTTTGTGAAGAAAACATGTTCTAATCATAGCCCTGAAGCCATCCATATAGTTACTTTTCATTTATGTTGTGTGTGCTAAGAGTATTTTGAACCTGAACATTAGGAAAAAGTTAGGTCAAGAATTGGGGGAGAAGAAATTCTCTCTCATTTTTTAGAGTTAGATCAAGTTCTTGGTATGTATGGATTCGTGGTTTGACGTTTGACATTTTTTGTGTTATAAGTTTGTGCTAAAAGTCCAAGAATCAGGATGTTTGAACAAGGTGGGAAAGGCGCGCATTTTTGAAAAAATTGTTGCTGGAGGTTGAAGACAAGCCTTCTTGGGTTGGGCCTGACTTGTTCTTTCTTTTTACACTTTCATTTTTCACATACACCCCCCTGGCCCATTTTGAGATATATTTGTCATTTTTGATTTTTTCCTTTTGATTTGGATTCTATATTTTTATTTAAGCATGAAAAAACACTAAAAATATTTTTCTCACATTTTTTGCATTTTATTTGATATTTATTTGTTTCATTTAGTTATATATGTAAATAAATACATAATACCTTTTATTTTAAAATACAAAAAATAATACAAACACTTTTATTTTCTGATTTTTATTTTATTTCATCTTTTGAAAACATTTTCTTAAAAATATACTTTTTTTTGTAAATATTAAATATTTTATTTTTGTACATATTTAATATATTTAGTAAATAATATAAATACATATATATTTATTAGAATATTTAGGGAAAAATACAAAAATAATATATTTTTATTTTTATTAATATTTGACTTCAAAAATCACTTTTATACAATATACTTCCTTTTTTATTTATTTTTTGTATATAATTAACAAATATTGTATATTAAATAATAAATACCTTTTTACTTAGAAAATTAGGGTTTTGCCCCAAAATGTAAAAATATCCAAAATTATTCCTTTTTATTTTTGTTTATTTGTCACATAAAAATACTTTTTACATACATATAAAAATCATCTTTTGCATCTTGCATATTTATTGTATTTTTTTATTTAATTATTGTATATTAAATAATTTGTATAATTCAATTTGGATGTAATAGTTTAGATTTAATTTTTCTTGCGAAATATCCCCATTTGAACATTTGTACCCCCCATCCCATAATTGTGTTGTAATAATTTAGGACCTTTAAATTCCGCATTTAAAAGCTTTCTAAATATGCCATGATAGACTTAGGGTTTTGTATGCAAAAATCAAACAACAAATAGCTTGACCTAATTCCAAGATAAAAGCATGAAAATGAACAAACACCAATCACACTTGCACCCCTAGGGTTACTCCACTTGTTGCCTTCAATAATGGGCCATGTTGCATGTTAGGTGTCTTTGGCAAAACAAACAAATATTCAAATGATCATAGTCCCTCGATGACACTTTCGAAAGTTGCCTAAAAATGATCAAGTCCCTTAAAGGAAAAATTGCCCAAAGACACTTGGCACCATTGCAATCATGGTCTAAACGATGACCCGCGCCCGTCCCGTTCACATCCTAATACAAGATTGTCCACCAAATACAATGGTGGAACAAAATTGTTAAAAGGGTTAAAACATATCAAAGATCTTTGAGTAATTTAGGAGTAGACAACTCTTGGTTACTTGCCAACTTGCAAAGCAAAAACACTTGCCTATTTTTCAAAACCACACATCACAACACACTTTCAAAACAAAAACATTGAAAACTTTTCAAAAGATAAGTACACCTTTGTATACATTCCAACATGGATCATTACAAAGGTTGCCATCACATTGGCCTCTTTTCAAAACATTTTCAAACCCACACACAAAGCACCATTTCAAACAATTGAAAATCAAGGCAAGTTGATCTAAGCAAGTAACTAAGAGCCCATGGATAACCATGGATAGAAAGGGTGCTAATACCTTCCCTTTCTATAATCTACTCCCCGAACCCAAGAAAACATCTCAAAGGTTTTTGCTGTGCTTTTTAACCTTTCCTTAGGATAAAATAAAAAGTCAGTGGCGACTCTTGCTCAACCGAAACATTTGCGAAAACAAACGCAAAACCCCAAGTATGTTCTCCCACCGTATCACAGAACTGGCGACTCTGCTAGAGAGTCTTTAAAGTGGAGTAACCTTAGGGCTTAGATCACCCTCTTGCATGACTAATTGTTTGCTTTGATTGCTTTACATCTTGGTTCTCTTGTTTGGGCTTGAAATCTTACACCCGTATTTGGGGAAACATTCATAGATAGCAATACGTTGTGGAAACTGTGTGGGGTATACCAACACGGTTGAAGCAATAGCTATATTAGTGCGACATATTTGTGAGTACCGGTAACCCTTGAGTTCAATCAAGGAGAGTACGGGGCCGCTGAGTGATGTCACTAAGCACTAATGACCTAGAACCTTACTTGACCATCTTGGCCTTTCATTAGGGGTAGTGAGATGACCGGCTTTGGTGCAGTCCGAAGTTGGTAGATACTCGATACTACACTCATTGAGGGTTGTTTTCTTGGAATATTTTGGTCGCTAGTTAAGTGGCTAAACCAAAACAATGAACATGGAAAACAATCCCATGATATTGAGCTCCTTAGTACCCGGTTACTATTTATAGGACAGGTTTTTAAGCCAACTACACTCAAGAGGGTACTTACCTATGAAACCCCATGCAAGCCTGAAACTAGGGTTTTGTGTGATTTGCTTGTACATATGTTTGTGCATACATCATGAGCATCATGAAGCATCATATGCATCCACTAACCATTTCAAGGGTTTAGATCTTCATCTTTGTTCTTGTTTTGTAGGTCATGGAAATTCTTCGTAGGAAAACCATCCAAGTCAACCTTGTGAGAATCCCTCCTCAACTCAAGGAGCTCACATCCAGGATTCCGGAAAGCTCTCCCTTTAGTGAAAGACATGGTAGATTGCTCAGCCTAGTCAACACCAACATTGAAGAGGACATGGTAAAGGTGTTGTTCCAGTTCTTTGACCCCCTTCACCACTGTTTCACTTTCCCCGACTACCAATTGGTGCCCACTTTGGAGGAATTTTCTCAACTCCTGAGAATTCCTACTCTTAATCAACTACCCTACAACGGTACGGAAAAAGAACCAAAGCCTGAAGATGTTGCTCAAGCACTACACTTGCAACCATCTGACATCAAGGGGCATTGGGAAACTAGAAGCGGTGTCAAAGGCTTCTTGGCAAAATTCTTGTTTGAGAAGGCACAAGAGTGTTGGAATTCATTGGACCTACAAGCCTTTGAAGAAATTGTGGCACTCCTCGTTTATGGGTTGGTCCTGTTCCCAAATCCTGACCAGCTTGTAGATGTCAACGCCGTTAAAATCTTCTTATCCAGGAATCCAATACCAACATTGCTTGGGGACATTCTTCACTCATTATACACACGAACAATGAGAAAGAGGGGTGTTCTCATGTGTTGTACTCCTCTCCTTGCAAGGTGGTTTATTTCGCACCTTCCACAATCTGTCTTAAAGAATGACCAAGGCCTAAGGTGGTCACAACGGTTGATGGCCCTCACTCACTCTGATGTACATTGGTGCTCTCGGTCCAGAGAAAATGTCATCATCATCGATCGGTGTGGAGAGTTCCCTAATGTTCCATTACTTGGCATTATAGGAGGCATTACCTACAACCCTTGTCTAGCTTTGAGACAATTTGGATATGCACGGAGGGATGGCCCTCACGACATGTTGATTCCTAACTTAGTTTTTGACTTCAACAATGATGCACAAGGACTTCGCCAAAGATTCATCAGAGCTTGAGGGATGCCTAACAAGGTAGACAGCAAGACACTGGGACACAAGAACTCCATCCCTCTTGAGCCTTATCTCAAGTGGGTACGAACCCGAGCCCAGAATCTAATGATGCCTTACCCCCATGTTCTCCCTGTGATTAAAGAGCCCGTTAAGGAAGGAGAGGTTCCCTACACCATCCTATATCCTGACATGCCTACATCGTGGGAGGAGATGCAGAAGAGTTGGATCAAACTCAAGGAGGAACGGAATACTTTTGAGGCCAGCTTCTACGCTAGTGAAAAGAAGGTTTTGGAGCTTACCCGCCGACTCCATGAGGAAGAGACCCTCAACACCTACATCGCACCAAAGAGGATGCGCAACGTCTTTTTACCTTGAGAAGTTTTTGTAATATTTGGCCCATGGGGCATTTATGTAATGACAAATTTCTTCTTATTAATATGATGTGCGTTCTTTTTTGTTTGCAACAATTTTGAATTTTCTAAATCCTTGAATGCATTGCATACATAAACATATCATTCATCATGTGCATAAGCAGGTCTCCACACCAGATTTCCTTATCTTTCTGCTGTTTATTTCAGTAAGATGGATCTCGAACAGTCGGTCAAGGACTTGCAGTCTCAAAATTCACATTTTCAACATCTCCTGATGACCTTGGCCAAGGGTCAGGAGGATCTGAAAGCCCTGCTTGGGAACAAAGAGCAAGTGAAAAAGAAGAAGAAGAGAGTCGGGGTGGCTACCTTAGGAAGAAGGTTTGAGGGTGAAGCCAGAAGAGTTCTTGAATTTCCCCCTACATCTGAAGAGGGAACCAGTAAAGGGAATGCGGCTGCGGTACCTTCCGAATCCGAAGCTGAAGAAGGAGAGGCTGAAGAAGACGAATACTAATCTGAGCAACAATACCTGCCCGCTGATGATAAGTACAAAAGCTTGGAAGACAGGTTGGCAGCTATGGAGCTGCAGAGAGTTCCCGGCTTAGATTTCGAAGATTTGGGATTAGTTGCTGGAATCGTGATCCCCCCGAAGTTCAAAGTGCCAGTTTTTGCAAGATATGACGGGCTGTCTTGCCCAAAAATGCATCTCATATCATATGTAAGGAAGATCCAACCTTACACTGCAGACAAGAACCTTTGGATCCATTTCTTTCAGGATAGCCTTTCAGGGGCTCAACTCGAATGGTTCTATCAGCTGGATGGAGCCAGTATCTGAAACTGGGAAGACTTGGCTATCGCATTTTATAAACAATATCAGTACAATTCTGACCTCGCTCCCACGCGTACCCAACTCCAGGGTATGTCACTGGGGACGGGCGAAGGATTCAAGGAGTATGCGCAAAAGTGGAGAGACCTGGCTGGCAGGGTGCAGCCACCTTTGACTGACCGCGAACTTGTTGATATGTTCCTAGGGACCCTGTCTGGTCCATTCTTCAATCATATGATTGGTAATTCCTCTGCTGGGTTTACAGATTTGATCTTGACTGGTGAGAGAATAGAAGCTGGTATCAAGTCGGGGAAGATACAGAAAGGTGCCTCCGCAAGTACTCAGAAGAAGCCCTTCAAGAAGGAAGCCAGTGCTGTTTATGGTCTCAGAAGACAAGTTAAGCTGGAACGCTGCCAAACTGTCAATGCGTTGGTAATTTCAAAGCCTGTTGCTGCTCCTCAGCAGTTTAACCAACCAAGGGGTGAGAGACCCAAAAGGCAGTACACTCGGTTCAGCATGACCCTGTCTCAGATATTGCCGCAACTACTGTCAACAAACCTGGTAACTGTCAAAGAAGCTCCGAAGGTAGTGAACACAGCTTCTCCGAAGTACAACCCCAACGCCCGTTGCGCTTATCACTCTGATAGCCCGGGGCATACCACGGATGATTGTTGGGCTCTGAGGAACAAGGTTCAGGACCTTATTGATGCTAAAGAAATACAGTTTGAGGCGCCCGAGAGGCCCAATGTTGTGACTGCTCCTATGCCCCAGCATGGAGTGAATGTTGTGGAAGAAGACCGGTATGTAGCCTCCGTGGAAGAGATTGTTACTCCGTTGTTGACTGTTAAAAGGAACCTGTTGCTAGCCGGTTTATTTCCGGGATATGGTAAAGGTTGCCTTCTATGTGCTGTTTCACCTGTTGGTTGTCCTTTGCTGAAATCAGGTACCCAAAGCCTGATGGATAGCAAAGAAATCTTGTTCGAAAAGATTGTTGTTCCTGCTGTCCCTGCTGAAGAAGTTTCTATTGTCACTATTTTCAACAACCCTCCTAAGGCTCCTTCGAAGAAGCCTGTCAAAATCATGTCCACTCAAAAGATTGCTCCTATCATCATCACTGTTCCGGGGCCTCTCCCCTATACATCCGACAAAGCTGTCCCATGGCACTATGGGGCAGATGTTTATGTGCTTGGAGTAAAGCAAGAGTTTGATACTAGTACCGGTGTCAGCAACATCACCGGGCCTACCAAGGTTACTCGCAGTGGTAGGCTGTTCTCACCAGATATTGCGCCACCAGCCATTCAGGAACCCCTTATCATCACACCTGCAAATGTGCCTGCTTCCCTTCCTAATTAAGTTCCTGTTTCTGCCCCTGCTGCCGAGTCATCTGACGCTCGGGGCAAAGGGATTGCTACTGATTTGCCTGCCCTGACGGAGGCACCGAAGACAACCACTGTTGAAGCTTCCCAGCAAGAGATGGAAGAGATTCTCAAGATTATCAAGAAGAGTGATTTCAATGTAGTTGAGCAGCTAGGGCACACCCCATCAAAGATTTCTATGCTATCACTGTTGTTGTGTTCAGAGGCCCATGCCAAGGCCCTGATTTCCTTCTTGAAGACGGCCCATGTGCCACAAGAAACGTCTGCTGATCAATTTACCGATTGTGTGGCCAACTTGACTGCCGATAATGGTTTGGGCTTCTCTGACGCCGATCTGACTGCCAAGGGAAAAAACCATAACGACGCCCTGCATGTCTCCATTGAATGCAGGGGAACTACTCTCGCCCATGTGTTGGTAGACACCGGTTCTTCATTGAACGTCTTACCCAAGAAGGCTCTAGACAGGCTGGATTGTGAGGGTTTAGAGGTCAAGCCAAGTAACATTGTAGTCCGGGCCTTTGACGGTTCGAAAAGGATGGTACATGGGGAAGTTGACATTCCAATCAGGGTTAGTTCCCAGATCTTTGATTCTACCTTCTATGTGATGGACATCCGACCATCCTACTCTTGTTTGCTGGGTCGTTCATGGATCCACAAGGCTGGAGCTGTGACCTCCACATTACATCAGAAGCTGAAGTACCCGGTCAGAGGGAAGATTGTTACAGTGCAAGGGGAAGAAGAGTATATGGTCAGCCACCTTAACTCGTTCCGGTACATAGAAATGTATGGGGAGTTCATTGAAACCCCTTTTCAACACTTTGAAGAGGTGCCTCAGACATTGGCATCAGCTGAAATTGTGATTGAAGACCCTCCTTTGAAGATGGCTTCCTTAAAGGATGCCCGGGCTGTGATTGAGAAGGGTGATTGCGCAAACTAGGGCCGACTTCCTGATTTCACTCCGAAGACTGACAAGTTTGGTTTGGGCTTCACTGCGGAGGCTCAGAGGGTTGTTCGTAAAGCAAGGATTGGAAGACCTCCTGTGTTCATCACCAACCCGGGAGTGAATGCTATTGAAGACGACATGGAGGAATCTGAATTCGACAGCTGGATTTACCCAACAACCGACGGTGGACCAAGCAACTGGACTGCCAAAGACTTCACACCTATTACTTTTGTCACTCAGTAATGAACTCTTTTGTTTTGAATTTGTAACAAACAATATGTTGAAACTTTTATGGCTCGGTGTCCTACCCGGGGCACCGTGGCTTCATTTGTTAGGGCTTTTTGTGTGTCATTTTCATATATCATCAATAAAAACATTGGACGTTTGTTGCATTTCAAAATCTTGCGCTCCTTTTCTTTCTTTATTATATATTGCAAAACAGCTATATTTACACACACTCACCTATACAGGTTCCAATCCACTCTGGATCTCACTGGTAACGACTTTGCTACCGCCAGTTATGACTTCGAAAATCCGATCAACTTAGCCGAAGACGAAGGTGAAGATGATTGCAAAGTGCCTGGTGAACTTGTAAGACTGTTACTCCAGGAAGAGAGGGCCATTCAGCCACATGAAGAGCCAGTGGAAACGGTAAATCTGGGTACTGAGACAGACAGAAAGGAAGTCAAGATTGGTGCCAATCTAGAGCTCAATGTGAAACAGCGGTTGATTCAGATGCTGCATGACTATGTGGAAATCTTTGCCTGGTCTTACGAAGACATGCCTGAGTTGGATACCGACATTGTGGTTCATCACCTGCCTACCAAGGAAGATTACCCTCCGGTAAAACAGAAGGTCCGCCGTATGCGTCCAGAAATGTCCTAGAAAATCAAAGCTGAGGTTATGAAACAATTTGATGTCGGGTTTCTGGCAGTGACTTCTTACCCTCAGTGGGTTGCCAATGTGGTTCCAGTGCCGAAGAAAGATGGTAAGGTCCGAATGTGTGTTGATTACAGGGATTTGAACAGGGTGAGCCCTAAGGATGATTTCCCTCTACCTCATATCGACGTTCTGGTTGACAACACTGCTCAGCATAAAGTTTTCTCCTTCATGGACGGTTTCTCCGGTTATAATCAGATCAAGATGGCTCCTGAAGACATGGAAAAGACCACCTTTGTTACTCAGTAGGGCACCTTTTGCTACAAGGTCATGCCTTTTGGGTTGAAAAACGCTGGGGCGACCTACCAACGTGCCATGGTTGCTTTATTTCATGATATGATCCACCATGAGATCGAAGTGTATGTCGACGATATGATTGCAAGGTCTCAAACTGAGGAGGAACACCTTGACCATCTACGGAAGCTGCTTGACCGTCTGAAGTTGTACAAGCTGAGGTTGAACCCAAACAAGTGCACCTTTGGGGTGAGATCTGGAAAATTGCTAGGCTTCGTCGTAAGCGACAAAGGTATTCAAGTGGACCCTGCCAAAGTGAAAGCCATACAAGAGATGCCAACTCCCAAGACAGAGAAAGAAGTCAGAGGCTTTCTAGGACGTTTGAACTACATTGCCCGATTCATCTCGCATCTAACTGCTACCTGTGAACCAATCTTTAAACTGCTGAAGAAAGATCAAGTAGTACGTTGGAATGATGAATGTCAGGCCGCTTTCGAAAAGATCAAAGAGTATCTCCAAGAACCACCCATTCTTATGCCACCGGTTGAAGGGAGACCTCTAATGCTATACTTGACAGTACTGGACAACTCAATGGGGTGTGTGCTGGGGCAGCATGACGAGTCTGGCCAAAAAGAACACGCCATTTATTACCTTAGCAAAAAGTGTACCGACTGTGAGACCCGGTACTCACTGCTCGAGAAAACTTGCTGCGCTTTGGTATGGGCTGCTCGCCGGCTGAGACAGTATATGTTGACTCACACTACTCTGTTGATTTCAAAAATGAATCCAATCAAGTACATATTCGAAAAGCCCGCCTTGTCCGGAAGAATAGCAAGATGGAAGATGATCTTGACAGAATATGACATCCAGTACAGGACTCAGAAAGAAACCAAGGGAAGTGTATTGGCAGATCATTTGGCACACCAGGCAGTGGATGATTACCAGTCGATGAACTTTGAATTTCCAGACGAGGACATCATGGTAGTGACTGATTATGAAGTACCTGGACCGGATGAAGGACCTGAGGAAGGATCCCGATGGTCTATGCACTTTGACGGAGCCTCGAATGCTTTGGTAATGGTATCGGCGCTGTGATCATATCCCCTAAAGGCACTCATACTCCACTCACCGCCCGGCTATGTTTCAACTGCACCAACAACATGGCGGAGTATGAAGCATGCATCATGGGTCTACAAGCTGCAATCGCCTTAAGGATCAAGTTTCTGAGTGTCTTCGGAGATTCCGCTCTCGTGATCAATCAGGTCAAAGGCGAGTGGGATACGAAACACCTAAATCTTATTCCTTACAAGGAGTATGTGTTAACGTTGCTTCCCCACTTCGAAGAGATAACTTTTGAACATTTCCCGAGAGAGGAGAATCAGTTGGCGGACGCGTTGGCTACGATGTCTTCTATGTTCAAAGTCAAATGGGACAACGAGGCTCCCCAGATCATTATCTGGAAATTGGACGAACCTGCACATTGCTGCGATCTCGAGGCTGAAGAGGTAACTGAAAAACCCTGGTATCATGAAGTAAAGAGGTACTTGGAAGCTCAATAATACCCCGACGGCGCATCAGTTAATGACAAGAAATTCCTGAGAAGGTTTGCGGCAAAGTTCTTCCTCAGCAACGGCATTCTCTACAAGCGAAACCATGATTCAACCTTAATGCGTTGTGTGGATAAGACTGAAGCAGAAAAGATCATGGCGGAGCTACATGAAGGTACCTTCAGAACACATTCTAGTGGACACACCATGGCAAAGAAAATCCTTAGGGCAGGATATTTCTGGTCCACAATGGAAGCCGACTGTTATCAGCATTCTCGAATTTGTCATAAATGCCAGATCTATGCTGATAAGGTGCACATTCCTCCGGTTCCTCTGAACGTCTTGACAGCACCATGACCTTTTGCAATGTGGGGCATAGATATGATCGGCGAGATCAAACCGACGACATCCAACGGGCATCGATTCATCTTGGTAGCGATTAATTACTTCACAAAATGGGTTGAAGCAGCTTCCTATGCTACCGTAACCAAGAACGTTGTGGCACGGTTCATTCGGCACAACCTGATCTTTCGATACGGTGTACCTGAGAGGATCATTACGGATAATGTTACCAATCTTAACAATAAGATGATCACTGAGCTCTGCGAGCAATTCAAGATAGAGCACCACAACTCTTCTCCCTACCGGCCGAAGATGAATGGGGCTGTAGAAGCAGCGAATAAGAACATCAAGAAGATTGTGCAGAAGATGACAGTGACCTATAAAGATTGGCACGAAATGTTACCGTTTGCTCTTCATGGGTACCGTACCTCAGCACGGACGTCAATAGGGGCAACTCCCTTTTCCTTGGTCTATGGCATGGAAGCAGTCTTGCCTATTGAAGTCCAGATACCCTCTCTCCGGATAATGAAGGATGCAAGTTTGAGAGAAGATGACTGGATCCAGACTCGGCTTGATCAATTAAACCTAATTGACGAAAAGAGACTCACTGCTATTTGTCATGGTCAGACGTACCAAAAACGGATGATCAGGGCATTTAATAAGAAAGTCAGACCACAAGAGTATCAAGTCGGAGACCTGGTAATCAAGCGCATCATTCTACCTCAAGGTGATCCCAGGGGCAAATGGACCCCTACGTACGAAGGGCCATTTATGGTCAAGCATATCTTTTCAGGAGGTGCGATGATTCTAACCACCATGGATGGTGACGACCTTCCTCACCCTGCCAATGCAGACATAGTAAAAAGATACTACGCATGATCAAAGACCCGCTAGGTTGACACACCTAGGCAAAAATAAGGGCTTCCCGGCGAACCAAAAGGGTTTGGGCCAAAATAAGGGATGAAATGAAAAAAATCTGTACACTCGGCAAGTCGAAAACCTGAAAAGGCGGCTTGGGCAAAAATGGGTATCCCGACGGACTGAAAACCCGAAAGGGCGGTCCAGGCAAAAGTTAGGGATAAAGCGTAATACTATGTCTCATTGGATCACCTTGCATCCAGAATTTGGCATCAACTATCAGGCTCAGATGACTCCAATCAATCAGCTTCATCTTCAACTAAGCAGCAAAGCGATGAGACGCTTGAAGACATAAGGGCGATAGCAGTGTTGGAACCCAGTGGGATTATTTTTCACATAGCTGTTTTGTTTCCTTATCACAAAATTGTATAAACTCTATTTTGCTCAGCGGCGTTCTCTTACTAGGACGTCAGCCTCTTGTACATAAAACGCCTATTTACAGGAAAATTTCAAAATCAATACAAGTTCAATTTGTCAGATAAATTACCCATCGTTTTTCCTTTTTTGTTTTGCAAAGAACGTCCAATGTTCATTTTGATATATGCACCTGACATTAATTGCTAACCATGATTATTTGCATGCGAAACAAAGGACTAATTATAGGTGACATCATAAACATGGGCAATTTAGAGTTGTCTAAGCGATCTAGTTGCTCTGTCCACCAAGGTACCAAGGTAGGTTCGGCTGAAGAACGTAACCAAGTTACCTCAACTCCCCATAGAGTAAGACCAGATTTCAGCAATCCTCTCCCCAAGCAGAGTTAGTCTACTGTCAGCCTTAAGGAAGTTGGGTATCCCCAAAAGATCTCAACATTCCCCAACGGAGTATCAACATTCCCCAGCGGAGTATAGACAGCAAGCATCCCCAGATAGTGCACCCACCTTCTTCTACCACTGCTTTGGCATCCTTCAAAGATGACATTCGGAGTGGAGGCCTTGTAATCTTGGGAACCTGGGGTACAACCTTAGTCACTGCCACATCTTGAGGGACCTCTTCAAAGTGTTGAAATGGAGTTTCAATGAATTCATTGTCTAATTCCACATATCTGAAGGAATTGAGATGGCTGATCATGTATTCTTCCTCTCCATGAACGGTGATAATCTTCCCTTGAACTGGATATTTCAACATCTGGTGCAATGTAGAAGTAACAGCGCCAGCATTGTGGATCCATGGTTGGCCTAGAAAGCAGGAGTATGAAGGGCATATGTCCATTACATAAAAGGTTGAATTAAAAGTTTGGGTTCCAACCTTTATGGGGATGTCCACTTCCCCATGCACCATCCTTTTCGAGCCGTCAAAAGCCCTTACTACTATGTTGCTTGGCTTTAATGTCAGTCCCTTGCAGTCAAGTCTATCAAGGGCTTTTTTAGGTAATACATTCAGAGATGAGCCAGTGTCCACCAAAACATGAGCCAGAGTTGTGCCCCTACATTCCACTGAGACATGCAATGCCTTATTATGTTTCCTTCCCCTTGGCGTCAGATCAACATCTGAAAAACCTAAACCATTGTCCGCAGTTAGGCTGGCTACGCAGTCTTGAAACTGATCAGCAGATGTCTCTTGAGGTACATGGGCGGTTTTTAAGAACTTTACCAAGGCTTTTGCATGCGCCTCAGAACATAGTAGTAATTCCAGCATAAATATTTTAGAGGGAGTTTTCCCCAGTTGTTCAACCACATCGTAGTCGCTCCTCTTTATAATTTTTAGGATCTCAGCCATTTCTTTCTCGGATGTCTCAGGGATAGTCAATGACTGAGCCTTCGTCAGGACAGGCTCAACCAAAATACTTTTTCCTCTAATTTCGGCAGCAGGAGTGTTGGTAGGAATGATAACAGGGGTTGTAACGGCTTCATCAATAGGAGTACTTGAAGAGATGATTATAGGTATGGGAGTAACCTTTGGAGCATCCACGGGGATAATTACGGGTCCATAAATGGCATTTGGGGGAGCAATTTCTGGAGAGAAGATTTTACTGCTTCGGGTAATCTTACTAGTCCCTACAATATTACTGACGTCGGAATCCAATTTCTCAGAACTTGAATCTTCGGTGGCCGACCAGTCTTGCTTGATACCATGATAGTAGACCTCCCCTCCATAATTCCACGGCACGGTCTTGTCTGACGCATATGGGACTGGTCCAGGCATTGTGATTATTAAAGGAGTTGCTTTCAGAACTGATGTAATTCTAACGGGTCTTTTGGTGGAGACCATGGAAAAATTGGAGGAAATGGTAATGATAGAAACATCTTCAAAAGGGATAGGTGAAACAGGAGTCTTTTCAAACTAAATTTCTTTGTTATCTATTAGGAATTGAACGCCTTGTTTCAACAAAGGACAGCCAGTTGGTGAGGACAAACAGAGATGGCAAACTTCATCACAGCCCGGGAATACACCGAAATTCAACAAATTCATTTTAATAGTCGGAAGTGGGGTCATGAGTTCATCAACTGAGGTAACAAACAAATCTTCTTCAATGGCATTGGTATTGTGGCCATGTCTAGGAATATGAGCAGAAATTACGTTTGGCTTCTCGGGCGCATCGAACTCAATTTATTTTGCTTCGATGAGGTCTTGTATTTTATTCTTCAAGGCCCAACAGTTATTAGTATCGTGACCAGGACTTTCAGAGTGATATGCGCAACGGGCATTGGGATGATAATGAGGAGATGTTGTATTGGGGTTTTTCGGAGCTTCTTTCAAGGTCACTGTTGTACCCCAAAATTTTCCCTCCCATTTCTTCAACATTTTCTCATCCCAAGACCTTTGGAGCTCAAGATCAAGTTAGGGTTTGCTCTGCTCAAGACACCTCCTTGCACTGTTGACCCAAATTAGGGTTTGTGTTTGCACAAAGATGTTTTGACCTAAAATGCCTAAGATGACTTTCATGCTTCATGTTGGACCCACAAGTTCATCCATACCAAGTTTCAAGCCTTGATTCCAATCTTTGCCCAGTCAATTGGACAGTTGACCTAGAAATCAGCTATATTGGGGAAAAGTCAACTGTGGTCAATTGACAGTCAAACCTCATGAAATTTGACCCACATCAACATTATGAACTCATATGAACCATTTGATCAAGTTTGGATCACAATTCCACAAGAAATTTGATTAGATCATCAAAAGGTCAAAATGGTCATTTTTAGGGTTTTGACTGCACAAAGGCAATTTTTGATTGTTTGACCTAGCCAATGGCAAACCAAGCTCACATATGGACTCAAGGACTCAATGACATGGTCTTGACATGTTCAACAAGTTCAAAAGATCCCAAATGCACAAGATTGACAGATGAATTTTCCAATCAACTGAGCCAAAATTGACTGTATACTGAAAAGTCAAACTTTGACTTTTTGGTCAAAATCAAGTGTCAAGATTCATTTTTCATCAAAACATGTCAAATCATGAAGTTTGTTCATCAAGAAATCAAAAATCACAAATTAGGGTTTGAAATGAAGAAATTTCATAACTTAGAATTTTTCTAAGTTATGAAAATTCCTAATTTTTTCCTAACTTTGTCCCATTTTTTCATCAAGATACATTTGGATTCAAACAAAACTCAAAACATTAAAATTATAGTCCATTGCAAAATATACAACTTTGATTCACAAAGTTTCCTCAAAAGAAGCTTGTAGATCAAGTTATGATTTTTGGAACAAGGGTGCAAAACATTCTTAACTTAGAAAAACTTTGACCTATTCTAGACAGGATTTTTGCCCAACTTCATGGCCACTTTTAACATGCTTCCACTTGGAATTTCAACTTGCATTACAAAGATGGATTGTATTACACATTCCAAGCTTTCCAAAATGTCCAAGAACTTCTCAAACACCCTTGTGGTTAGGGAGAATCGAATTTGTCAATATGGGCAAAAGTCACTTTGTTCATGAGCCATTTCCATGTCCATAACTTTGCATTTTTGAACTCAACATGCTTCAAGCTAGATTACAGGCCTCTAATCTCATTTACACTCAATAATTTAATGCAAATCCTTTGTGTTCAAGCCTTATCTTGTGTGTTTAACCATTACATGGCAATTTAATCCATAATTAGAAAAAGTAACTTAGCCATTTTTGAAAAGGTGAACTTTATGTCAAAACATGAATCCAACAAGTATAATGAAAATCTCGGAGGCACAAAGGCATGGACATATCCCACTGATCAAGACTCAAATGTGCAGCATAGATTGAGGCATTGTAATGGCTTATATCCAAGAACACATTTCCTTGCTTCAAAAAGAAGAAACCTTGCATTTTGAAACATAACTCTCATTGCTGCAAGAACTAACTCAAGCAAACCTTGTAAACACTTTCCACTTGATCCAACTGACCTGAAACACAAGCCTATCACCTCCAATACCTCCTTAAACACAGAAACACCATCTTGCTGCACAAAAACAGGGCATTCTGCACTTTGACTTGGCCAGCTCATTTCCATCGTGCATTTTCATCCAAACCAATTCATACACACTCCCTACCACCTATACAAACTATCTCAAGCATTGGACACGAGCTGTAACACCTCTAATCAACTTCACCATTTTCACTTTTTCTGTTTTGCAGGTTGACTTCTATAGCTCGATTCATTTAGTTTCAAAGCAAACTAAAGGTTGGAGAAGCATCCCTGAACTTCAAGCAAGCTGTACAAGTCCTCAAGTTGCACTGAAAATACCTCCATTATCATACACGAATCAAGCTGAACAGGTAAGTTTTTGAACTTCTATCTCTCTATCCAGGCATAGTTAGGTTTAAGTTTGTGAAGAAAACATGTTCTAATCATAGCCCTGGAGCCATCCATATAGTTACTTTTCATTTATGTTATGTGTGCTAAGAGTATTTTGAACCTGAACATTAGGAAAAAGTTAGGTCAAGAATTGGGGGAGAAGAAATTCTCTCTCATTTCTGAGAGTTATATCAAGTTCTTGGTATGTATGGATTCGTGGTTTGATGCTTGACATTTTTTGTGTTATAAGTTTGTGCTAAAAGTCCAAGAATCAGGATGTTTGAACAAGGTGGGAAAGGCGCGCGTTTTTGACAAAATTGTTGCTGGAGGTTGAAGACAAGCCTTCTTGGGCTGGGCCTGACTTGTTCTTTCTTTTTGCACTTTCATTTTTCACATACACCCCCCTGACCCATTTTGAGATATATTTGTCATTTTTGATTTTTTTTTCCTTTTGATATGGATTCTATATTTTTATTTAAGCATGAAAAAACACTAAAAATATTTTTCTCACATTTTTTGCATTTTATTTGATATTTATTTGTTTCATTTAGTTATATATGTAAATAAATACATAATACCTTTTATTTTAAAATACAAAAAATAATACAAACACTTTTATTTTCTGATTTTTATTTTATTTCATCTTTTGAAAACATTTTCTTAAAAATATACTTTTTTTTGTAAATATTAAATATTTTATTTGTACATATTTAATATATTTAGTAAATAATATAAATACATATATATTTATTAGAATATTTAGGGAAAAATACAAAAATAATACATTTTTATTTTTATTAATATTTGACTTCAAAAATCACTTTTATACAATATACTTCCTTTTTTATTTATTTTTTGTATATAATTAACAAATATTGTATATTAAATAATAAATACCTTTTTACTTAGAAAATTAGGGTTTTGCCCCAAAATGTAAAAATATCCAAAATTATTCCTTTTTATTTTTGTTTATTTGTCACATAAAAATACTTTTTACATACATATAAAAATCATCTTTTGCATCTTGCATATTTATTGTATTTTTTATTTAATTATTGTATATTAAATAATTTGTATAATTCAATTTGGATGTAATAGTTTAGATTTAATTTTTCTTGCTAAATATCCTCATTTGAACATTTGTACCCCCCATCCCATAACTGTGTTGTAATAATTTAGGACCTTTAAATTCCGCATTTAAAAGCTTTCTAAATATGCCATGATAGACTTAGGGTTTTGTATGCAAAAATCAAACAACAAATAGCTTGACCTAATTCCAAGATAAAAGCATGAAAATGAACAAACACCAATCACACTTGCACCCCTAGGGTTACTCCACTTGTTGCCTTCAATAATGGGCCATGTTGCATGTTAGGTGTCTTTGGCAAAACAAACAAATATTCAAATGATCATAGTCCCTCGATGACGCTTTCGAAAGTTGCCTAAAAATGATCAAGTTCCTTAAAGGAAAAATTGCCCAAAGACACTTGGCACCATTGCAATCATGGTCTAAACGATGACCTGCGCCCGTCCCGTTCACATCCTAATACAAGATTGTCCACCAAATACAATGGTGGAACAAAATTGTTAAAAGGGTTAAAACATAGCAAAGATCTTTGAGTAATTTAGGAGTAGACAACTCTTGGTTACTTGCCAACTTGCAAAGCAAAAACACTTGCCTATTTTTCAAAACCACACATCACAACACACTTTCAAATCAAAAACATTGAAAACTTTTCAAAAGATAAGTACACCTTTGTATACATCCCAACATGGATCATTACAAAGGTTGCTATCACATTGGCCTCTTTTCAAAACATTTTCAAACCTACACACAAAGCACCATTTCAAACAATTGAAAATCAAGGCAAGTTGATCTAAGCAAGTAACTAAGAGCCCATGGATAACCATGGATAGAAAGGGTGCTAATACCTTCCCTTTCTATAATCTACTCCCCGAACCCAAGAAAACATCTCAAAGGTTTTTGCTGTGCTTTTTAACCTTTCCTTAGGATAAAATAAAAAGTCGATGGCGACTCTTACTCAACCGAAACATTTGCGAAAACAAACGCAAAACCCCAAGTCAGTTCTCCCACCGTATCACAGTCACCAAATTGGATCTTAGTAGATGCGGTAATACTTGAGACGGGGTCATGTTAATTCTGGTGAACTGCCTGACTGGCCTTTCCATCCTTGGTTGATTACTTCTTTGTTGATCAGACGCGGGCTTAGGAATCATAACATCCCCCACCATTGGTCGGCGTTCGGCCCTATCTTGGTTTCTTTGCGGATATATAGCAGCCACCTCTTTCTTTCCTATGAAAGGCTTCCTTACAGCTGTAGAAGAAGATGAATCTTTCTGAATCTTTCCACTCTTTATATCGGCTTCTACCTTCTCTCCGGTCAATATTAGTTCAGTAAACCCTGTAGATGAACTTCCAATTAAATGATTGAAGAAGGGACCAGACAAAGTGCCCAAAAACATGTCTACCAATTCTCTCTCAGATAGAGGGGGTTGAACTCTTCCAGCCAAGTCTCTCCATTTTTTTGCATAGTCCTTGAAAACTTCATTGGAAGCCATGGCCATACTCTGGAGTTGAGTACAGGTAGGCGCCAAATCAGCATTGTATTGGTATTGTTTGTAGAAAGCTGCAGCAAGATCTTCCCAATTGTGAATGTTGGCTCTTTCTAGTTGGTAAAACCAATCATGTTAAGTTCCAGACAGACTGTCTTGTAAGAAGTGCACCCATAAGTCTTTATCAGCAGTATGGGGTTGGATTTTCCTCACATATGACTGGAGATGCATTTTAGGGCATGAAACTCCGTCATATTTGGAGAATATAGGTACTTTGAATTTCGGAGGAATCACAATCCCCGATACTAAACCCAATTCCTCAAATTTCAAGCCTGGCACTTTTTGGATTTCCATCGCGCTAAACCGCTCTTCAAGATGTCTATACTTGTCATCAGTTGGAGGGTATTGTTCCTCAGAGTAGTCTTCTTCCTCCTCTTTCTCTTTTGATTCTGACGGGACAACTGTTTCTTTACCCTTCCCTTCTTGATTGTCTTTTTCTCCGGATGTTGTTGCAAAGTTTAAGGTACTTCTTGTTTTCTCATGAAATCTTCTTCCCATGTTCAGGACTCCATTTACCTTCTTGGTTTTCTTTTTCCTCTCTTCAGCCAGCAAAGTCTTCAACTCTTCTTGCCCCTTGGCTAGGGTCAAGAGCAACTGTTGAAACTGTGTATTCTGAGCTTGGAGATCCTTCACTGTTTGCTCAAGATCCATCTTACTGAAATAAACAGTAGAGAGATGAGGAGACTTGTTGCAAAAGGCCTGTTTATATTATGATGAATGATATATGCATATGTAATGATTTCAAGGACTTCAAAGATTCAAATTTGTTTTAGACACAAAAGGAAACACACGTTATATTAATAAATTAAAGCTTGAATACATCAGTGCCTCTTGGGAGAAATAATACAAAAACTCTAAGATAAAAAGGTAGTACGCATCCTTTTTGGTGCAATGTAGGTATTCAGAGTCTGCTCCTCATGAAGTAGCATAGTGAGTTCCAAAACCTTCTTCTCGTTTGCATAGAATTGGGCTTCGAACGTATCTCTCTCTCCCTTGAGTTGTATCCAGTCCCTTTGTAGGTATTCAAGAGATGTGGGCATGTCAAGATGTAGGATAGTGTATGGAAGATCTCCCTCCATGACAGGCTCAATGATTACCGGGAGAATGGAGGGGTAAGGCATCATAAGACTCTGAGCACGAGTTTGTACCCATTTGAGGTAAGGCTCAAGAGGGATGGAATTCTTGTGCCTCAAAGTCTTGCTATCCACCTTGTTTAACATCCTTCAAGCTCGGATGAATCTCTGGCGAAGACCTTGATTGTTGTTGTCATAGTCGAATACCAAACCTTGAATCAACATCTCATGTGGGCCATCCCTTCGGGCGTAACCAAACTGTCCTAAGGCTAAACAGGGGTTGTAGATGATTCCTCCCCTAATGCCAAGTAAAGGGACATTAGGGAATTCTCCACAACGGTCGACAATGATAACATTCTCTTTGGATCGAGAGCACCAATGAATGTCTGATTGTTTGAGCATCATCAACCTTTGTGACCACCTTGAACCTTGCTCATTCTTTAATACAGATTGGGGAAGATGAGAAATAAACCATCTTGCCAAGAGAGGAGTGCAACACACAAGGACACCTATTTTCCTCATTGTGCGAGTGTGAAAAGAGTGTAGGATATCTCCTAGCAACGTAGGCACCGGGTTGCGTGACATGAAGATTTTGACGGCGTTCACATCTATGAGCTGGTCAGGGTTTAGAAACAAAACCATCCCATAGATGAGGAGAGCTATAATTTCCTCAAAGGCTTGCAAATCCAAGGAATTCCAACAGCTTCGGGCTTTCTCAAACAAGAACTTTTCTAGGAAACCTTTGACACCACTCCTTGTTTCCCAATGAGTTGTGACATCAGATGAGTGCAAGTGTAGAGCTTGAGCAATCTCTTCTGGTTTTGGGTCTCTTTCTGTACCGTTGAAAGGTAGTTGATTGAGAATGGGAATCCTCAAGAGTTGGGAGAATTCTTCCAAAAGTAGGCACAAGTTGATAGTCGGGAAATGTGAAGCAATGGTGTAAAGGATCAAAGAACTGAAAGAGCACCTTCATCATGTCCTCATCTGTGTTGGAGGTGACCAAGTTGAGTAGGCGACCATGTCTCTCGGTGAATGGAGAGTTTTCAGGAATCCTTGAAGCTATCTCCTTACGTTGTGGAGGGATTCTCACAAGGTTGACTTGAGTAGTTTTCCTGCGAAGTGAATCCATATCCTACAAAACAAGAACAAAGATGAATCCCAAAATCCTTGAAATGGTTAGTGGATGCACATGATGTTCATGATTTTCATGATGTTATGTACAAGTATGCATATACAAACAAAGCAAACAAGTCCTTAGTTTAGGCTTGCATGGAGTTTTATAGGTAAGTATCCTCTTGAAGTTTAGTTGGCTTAAACCTGTCCTAGTAATAGTAATCGGGTTCTAAGGAGCTCAATATCACTGGATTGTTTCCTTGGTCATTGTTTCAGCTCAAGCCTCTTTAATGGCGACCGAAATATCCCAAGAAACTAAGCCTCAATGAGTGTAGTATCGAGTATCTACCAACTTCGGGCTGCACCAAAGTCGGTCATCTCACTACATCCTAAAGGCCAAGTTGGTCAAGTAAAGGTTCTAGAAGTTCATTTGTGCTTTATGACATCACTCAGCGGCCCCGTATTCTCTTTGATTAACTCAAAGGCTACCGGTACCCACAAAATGTCGCACTAACATAGCTATTGCTTAGACCATGTCGGTATACCCCGTACAGTTTCCACAATGTATTTCTACTTATCTATAATGTATCCCAAATCCGTGTAGAGGATTCAAACCCAAACAAAGAACCATAATGTAAAGCATACAAGTCAAACAATGTAAGCAAGTAAATGTGATCTAAACCCTAAGGTAACCCGAATTTTAAGTTAATCCTCAGCAGAGTCGCCAGTTCTGTGATACGGTGGGAGAACTGACTTGAAGGTTTCGCGTTTTATCGCAAATGTTACGGTTAGCAAGAGTCGCCGCCGACTTTCTTTTATCCAAAAGGAAAGGTGAAAAAGCACAGGAAAGACCTTTGAGATTATTTCTTGAGTTCGGGGGGTAGATTATGAAAAGGGAAGGTATTAGCACCATTTTCATCCATGGTTTTCCATGGGCTCTTAGTTACTTGCTAGATCACTTGATTTTGTTTGAAATTGTGTTTTTTGTGATTTTGAAAGTATTTTGTAAAAGAGACCACTGTTTAGGAAATCTTTGTAATGATTCTCGTTCGTAAGAATGTATACAAAGATGTTGATATTTTGAAAATGTTTTCAAGTTTTGTAAGATGTTTTGAAATGTGTAGGTGTTTGTTTTTGAAAATAGCAAGGATGTTTTGTTCGAAATGGAGCAAGTAATTAGGAGCAAACTACCTACTCAAATGTCTTTCTTGTTCATTTTATTTTCCTTCGATATTGTTGTCTTACCATTGATTTGGTAAGCAACCCTATCTTTGGATGTAAACGGGACGGGCGTGGGTCATTATATAACCATGATTAGCAATGTTGCAAGGTATCTTAGCATTTTTTAAGAGACTAAGATCATTTTGAAAAGGCAACATAGATAGCATCATCGAGGGACTATGATCTTGTATTTGTCTGTTTTTGCTAAGATACCTTACATGCATAATATGGTCATTTTGTATAAAGAAACCAAGTGGAGTAACCCTAGGGGTGCTTGTGTGCAAAGGGTGTCATTTTCATGATTGTTTTGTCTTGGATTAGGGTTTTCTATTTGATTGTTTTTATCTTGCCATACAAACCCTAATTACTAGCATGTTATGTAAAAGCGATAAATTGCGAAATTTAAAGTTACTACGCTATTACAACCCTTGTGGGAGGGGTATACAATTTATGAATGGGGATTGCAATAATATAAACCTAATTAATCTATTACAACCAAATTAAATTTGTGCAAGAATTGGAATAAACAATATACAAGATGAATTAAATATGCAAGAATTATATATGCAAAGAAAAAAAGATTTTTTGTTTGGTTTCCTAAGAAAAAGGGTCTTGATTTTAACCTAATTAGATAAAGAAAATAATTAGTCAAGTTTAATATTCATTAAGAGAAAGATTCTTGACTAAAACCCTAATTCTTCTTGATTGATTAAAAAGAATGAAGTTTATATAAAAAAGAATTTTTTATATTTTATATTTTTTGTCTTGAAAAATAAATTATAGTGTTATAAAATATTCTTTAGTCTTTTGGTATCAAAAATATATTTTCATTAGTATAAAATAAATAATATTTAAGTTTTAAATAAATTTACAAGATAATTAGTGAATATAAATAAAGTGTGATCAAAATAAAATATATTTTTTTGTAAAAAAATGAATAAACTAAGTTAAAATATAACTCTACTATTTTTTGTGATTTTTAATATTGAAATAAATATATTTAAGAAAATAAAATGAGAATAAAATAAAAAAATAAAATAATAATGGGTCAGGGGTGCAAATATGAGACAGGGAGGAAATGTTAGAAAAATACCAAAGGCCCATGAGGTGGAGGTCCAGCGCTGCAAGAGGAAAAAAATGTGTAAAAATGTGAGAAAATGCAAAAGACAGCGCGCTGAGGCTCGAACCCATGACCTCTAGCAATAACGCACGCTGCCTTACCACTGGGGTGGCTGTACATCCGTTTATATAAACAAAACCATAAATATATATTAGAAACTGCTTTCTGAAGGCAACTTCATCTCCAACCTTGAGCCATGGTCGTACCACCTGTATCTTCCTCATTTCTCCACAAAAATGGAAGGTTCAAACATGAAAGTTATGGTGTTTCTTCCCACGAATTCAACCATATAACTTATGTAAACTAAAAGTCAAAGATAAAACCCAATTTTACTGGCCCTAAATTGAAACCTAATTTTCACAGAAATTTCAAATCCAAAATTTTCTATACACAGTTAATATAAATGGAAACTATGAACATGGTTAGCTTTAGAGCAAGGATATCTACATTTTGTTTTCACAAATCATGATCAAATCATGCTTGTATGAAGAGATAGAAGTTTGAGTTTTACCTCTGGCAGCTGGAGTCGTGAATGGATTTTGAGCAACTTTTAAGATGGCCTAAGGATCTGTTTAGCTTGCCTGGACCTCCTTGAGTGTATCCCAACTCTTACTTTGCCTTGAATGTCCCTGAATCTCTCTACTCAAGTCAACCTGCAAGCTTGGTTTTTTAAAATGGTGGATAGTGATGGAGGAGCTACAGTCTTGAAAAATGCGCCTGGATTGCTTTGGTATGATGTATAGAAGGTGTTTGAGTGATTAGTTTTCAAAACGCACGAGTGGAAATGAAGATCTTGAGTTTTTGTTCAAAATTGTATGTTAATGGTATTCTTGAACAGGTTTTTGGTTTTGGAATGTTTGAGGAAGTTTCAGGGCAATAGCATTTGTGTGTCCACTTGCAAATAGTGTGTTTACTTATAATCAAGAGTTTTTAAGACTTGTAACAACTCTGATTTCAAAAACTCACATGTTTTGCTTGGTTACTTGTTTTTGAACAAAAGTTAGCAAGCATGGTTTCACGGTGAAGTAAAAAGCTTGTAGGGGCTGAGACCTTTAAACACACTTGTTCTAATTGTATGGAGTGTGTTTGTGCAGAAAGAAGAAATGCAAGGCTCAATGCAAGCTGACTTTTCATAAAGCTTACTTTTCTAAAATTGCAATGTTGCCTTTCTCCCAAAAATGGAATTAACTTTGTACAATGCATTGAATGCTTGGATTAAAGATTCCAACTGCTGTGAAAACATTAAATTATGGAGTGAAAGTAAATTTAAAAGCCTGAAAAGTGAGGTTTGTACAGCATGCTTGGAGATTGGATCCAATGTTCTTCTCAAAATTGCTTGAAATCCAAGTGACAAAACACCAACTTCATCTCTTCGATTCTCCCTACTCAAGAATGATCTCAAAGAGTTCTTTGACATTTTGGAAAGCTTGAAATGTTCTATACAACTCATATTTGAATTTCTTTTAAATATTCCTCTTGGAACTATGTGAAAAAGTGGCATGAAGTTAGGTCAAAAATCTGCCTAACTTAGGGCAAAATTTTACTAAGTCTTTTTAGTTCATGAGCATGTATTCACAAAATTATATCTTGAGATCCAAGCATTTTTAGGAGAAATAATGTGAGGCAAAGTTGTAGATTTCATGGAGATATACAACTTTCATGTTGGAAGTTTCTCTTGAATCATTTTTCATCATGGTGAAAATTTGGCTCAAAGTTGTGAAAAAATAAGAAATTTTCTATACTTAGAAAAATTTCTAAGTTAATAAATTTCATCTTTTCAAAACAAAATCTTGGATTCTTGATTTCTTGATGAACAAGTTTCATACTTTGACATGTTTTAATGAATTATGATCTTTGACATTTGATTTTGACCAAAAAGTCAAAGTTTGACTTTTCAGTATACAGTTGACTTTTGATCAATTTACTGCAAAATTCATCTGTCAATCCAATGGATTTGTAATATTTTGAATCATGTTATTAGGTAAAAATGATGCAATTTAACTCTTGAAATCATGCTTCAAACCAATTGATCATTTGCTTGGTTAAAAATTAGAAATTGCCTTTTCTCAGTCAAAACCCTAATTTTGACCATTTTGCCCTTTTGATGATTTGATCAAATTTCTTGAGGAATTGTGGTCCAAACTTGATAAAATGATACATATGAGCCTAAGATGTTGATTTAGATCAAATATTATAAATTTTGACTGTAAATTGGCCATGGTTGACTTTTTCCCTAATATAGTTGATTTTTAGGTCAAATGTTCAATTGACTGATCAAAAGTGTGATCCAAGGCTTGAAACTTGACATGAGTAATCTTGGGGGTCCATAATGGTCCATGAAAGTCATATGAAGCATTGATAGTCCAAAAATCCTTGTGCAAACTCAAACCCTAATTTTGGTCATCATTGCATAAGGAGGTGTCTTGAGCTGATCAAACCCTAATGCAGTCTTGAGCCCAAGGAGATCTTGTGAGTAAGTTCTTGATAAGTGAGAGGGAAAATTTTGGGGTACAACACCCACATTAAAAATGGCCAAGGATAGCTCATTACATTTAGGGGGTTGGTGGAACATGCATTTTGTCGGTGTAGATTTGGCATTTGTGACATGTCTTTGTATAATGGTAGCAATCGGCTTCCATTGTCAAACAATAATAACCTGTGTGGTACGGCGGGAGAACTGACTTGGGATTTTGTGTTTATGTTCGCAAATGTTTCGGTTTAGCAAGAGTCTCCACCGACTTTTTATTTTATCCTAAGGAAAGGTCAAAAAGCACAGGAAAGACCTTTGAGATGTTTTCTTGGGTTCAGGGAGTAGATTATAGAAAGGGAAGGTATTAGCACCCTTTCTATCCATGGTTATCCATGGGTTGTTAGTTACTTGTTTAGATCATTTGTTTTGCTTTTCAATTGTTTGAAATGGTGCTCTTCAATTGTTTGAAATGGTGCTTTGTGTGTGGTTTTGAAAGATGTTTTGAAAAGAGGCCATCGTTGTGGCAACCTTTGTAATGATTCTTGTTTGAATGTATTCAAAGGTGTTTTTTGTCTTTTGAAAAATGTTTCAATGTTTGAAAGTTTGTTGGGAAATGTTTTGAAATTGTGTCGTGATGTGTTTTTGAAAATAGCAAGGTTGTTTGCAAGCTTTTGATCAAGTAACTAAGAGTTGTCTACCCTATTTTACTCAAAGATCTTTCTTATGTTTTTAACCCTTTTAACAGTGTTGCTTCACCATTAAATTTGGTGAATTACCTTGTGTTAGGATGTTAAACGGGACAGGCGCGGATCATCGTATAGACCATGATAGCAATTGTGTCAAGTATTTTTGCCAATTTTCTTGAGGGACTTGATCATTTTGTTTAGGCAACCTAGATAGCATCATTGAGGGACTATGATCTTTTGTTTTGTTTTTATTTTGCCAAAGTACTTGACATGCATACCATGACCCATTTTTGAAGGCAACAAGTGGATTATAACTCTAGGGGTGCAAGTGTGCATTGTGTTTGTTTTTCATGCATTTTTGTCTTTGATTAGGTCAAACTATTTGTTGGTTTTGATTTTTGCATACATACCCTAATTCTAATCATGGCATAATTGAAAGCATTTAAATGCATAAAAATAAATCTAAGTTATTACAACTTTGATATAGGGAGGGGGGTACGATTTTGAATAGGGGGTATTTGACAAGAAATATAAAACCCTAATTACTATTACATCCAAATTGAATTCTTTGTGCAAATAAAATAAATGGGCAATATTTAATTAAACAAGATAAATAAATTTTAAACAAAATATATTATGCAAAAAAAGAGTTTTTATTTATTCATGTATGCAAAAAGTATTTTTAATGTAAAAGATATAAAGAAATAAATAAAGATTAATTTTATTTGTTTTTAGGGCAAAAAAATCCTAATTTCTTAAGAAAATAAATATAATGTATTATTTATGTACAAAAATATATTAATATGTATAAAAATGAAATATATCCAAAAAAAGGTATTTTTTAGTATAAATAATAATAAAAATAAAAATATAATATTTTTGTGTTTTATTTCTAAGTATTTAATAAAACAAAAGTATATATATATATATATATATATATATATATATATATATATATATATATATATATATATATATATATATATATATATATATATATATATATATATATTAAATATGTTAAGTATGTAAAAAAATAAAATAAAAATACTTAAAAAAATACAATATATTCAAGAAAATATTTTTGGTGTAAATAAAAAAAAGAAATGAAAATAAGAGTATTATTTGCATTATTTTCAAGTTTAAACAAAATAATATATGTATTTAAATTGTTGTTTATATTATGAAAAATTAAAATAAAATATCTAATAAATGAAAAAAATTGTGAAAATATTTTTAGAATATTTTTTATATTTGAAAATAAAATATCAAAGTCAGAAAAGAAATTAAAATGCAAAAATAATGAAAATACAAAGAAATGGGTCAGGGGGTGCTGAAAGTAAGCTGGGAGGTGTTGGAAGCAAAGAAATCCAGGCCCAGCCCAGACTTCATCTTCAACCTCCAGAAATTTGAAAAAACGCGCGCATGCTTGTACAAACTTGTATCTCCTGTATTTGTGATCTTTTGACAAAACTCAAAACATGAAACTTGTAGAGCATCAAATCACAAATCTAATCATATAAAAAACTTAAGCTAACTCTCAAAGACCAAAGAGAATTTCTCTGGCCCTAATTTCTAACCTAGTTTTTTCAGAAAGTTCATGGATGAAATTCTCCTAGCACGATTAATATAAATGAAAACTGAGCATATGTATGGTTTCAGGGCAATGAGTACAACATCTTTCATTCACAAACCTAAGGCTAAATGTTCCTAAATAGAGAGATAGAAGTTCATGAAATACCTGTTTCAGTTGAGTTCGAGTTGGCCAATATAGCAATTTTTAATGGGGCCTGGGGTTATTTTGAGCTTGCTTGATGTCCCCTGAACCTTTCCCAAAGCTTAGTTTATTTTGAAGTGGCCTGAATCGTGCTACAGAACTCAACCTGCAAAGCTTCCAAACAAAAATGGTGATGTGTGTAAACGGAGTTACAGAATCTTGTGAATGATCTGGACAGCTTAGGTGTATTGTTTAGAATGTGTTTGAATTGATTTTTGACAAAACGCATGAGGGGATTTGATTGTGGCTTGTGATTTGCAGAACTGGCCCTGTTTTGGGAAGAAATGGAGATTTTGTGCACAAGGGGGTTAGAGAGGTCAAAGACTCGTGTTTCTGGCTTACAAGGATATGAGAAACTTGTTTGAAAACTTTGCTTGAGTTCAATATATCAGATGTGTGAGTTCTGAGCTCTTGGCCATTGGACTTGTTTTGAAAGCAAAGATGTGAGGTGACCAAGCTATAGCCTGTACAGGCTAGTTACAAGCATGCTCATGTTGGTGTACTATTCCTGAGATTAGGGAACTTGTTTGCTGCAAGGAAAAAAGTCCAAGGCTCAAGAAAATGCAATTTGACATAAAGTTCCCTTTATGAAAATGGAAGTATGTCCTTTATGCTCAAAATGGAAATGTTCATTGTACAATGCTCTCTTGATCAGAACAATGCCAATTTCCAATGTATTTGCATTCAATTTTTTAGTGTAAATTGCTTTAGAGGCCTGTAATTATGTACTAAGCTAGTTTGGTCAGATTTGCAACTTGGTATGAACATGTATTGGCCATGGTTACAAAGTGAGTTTTTGCCAACTTCAAGCATTCGATTCTCCCTAACCACATACGTGTTTGAGGAGTTCTTGGACAATTTGGAAATCTTGCAACATGTACTATAATCCATCTTTGAAATGAAACTTAAGAATCCAAGTGGAACTATGTGAAAAATGGCCAAGAAGATGGGTCAAAATCCTGCATAAACTAGGGCAAAATTTCTCTAAGTTAAAAGTTGTAGGTACCCTTGTTCCAAAAATCATAACTTGAGATCAAAGCTTCTTTTGAGAAAACTTTGTGAATCCAAGTTGTAGACTTTATGATGGACTACAACCTTCATGTTGTAAGTTTTCTTTGAATCCATTTGCATCTTGGTGAAAATATGGGACAAAGTTAGGAAAAATTAAGAAAATTTCATAACTTAGAAAATTTCTAAGTTATGAAAATTTTCAATTTCAAACCCTAATTTGTAATTTTGGGTTTCTTGATGAACAAGTATAATAATTTGACACATCTTGATGGAAAAAGAATCTTGACACTTGATTTTGACCAAAAAGTCAAAGTTTGACTTTTCAGTGTACAGTCAAATTTTGATCAGTTGACTGAAAAATTCATCTGCCAATCTTATGCATTTGAGATCTTTTGAACTTGTTGAATGGGTCAAGACAATGTAATTGAGTCCTTGTGTCCATGGTTGAGCTTGATTTTCCATTGGTTAGGTCAAACAGTCAAAAATTGCCCTTGTGCAGTCAAAACCCTAAAAATGACCATTTTGCCCATTTGGTGATCTGATCAAATTTCTTGTGGAATTGTGATCCAAACTTGATCAAATGGTTCATATGAGTTCATAATGTTTATGTGGGTCAAAATTCATGAGGTTTGACTGTCAATTGGCCACAGTTGACTTTTTCCCCAAAACAGCTGATTTCTAAGTCAACTATCCAATTGACTGGGCAAAAATTTGGTTCAAGGCTTGAAACTTGGTATGGGCAAACTTATGAGTCCAACATGAAGTATGAAAGTAACTTTGGGCATTGTGGGTCAAAACATCCATGTGCAAACTCAAACCCTAATTTAGGTCAACAGTGCAAGGAGGTGTCTTGAGCAGAGCAAACCCTAGCTTGATCTTGAGTTCCAAGAGTCTTGTGATGAGAAATGTTGATGAAATAAGAGGGGAAATTTTGGGGTACAACAACCTGCTTATAGGATTTTTCTTGCCATGGTATGTCCATTTGTATGTGTACCAAAAGTACCATCATGGATTTCTCTCATAAGTGTATTTGCTTCATGTTTCTCCACGCACCTAAGCAACACCATATCTTAGTTTATTTTGTATAACACATCACCATTTAGAAATAAAGTTGAAGCTAGCTTCCACAGAGTGCATTTGTCAAGGACAGAGGCATTTTTCTGGATATTCATGTTTCTCAAGATACCTCTTGATTTCGTTGAACCAAGGCTTGTTATCAGTTCCTTCTTCAATAGCAAGGCAATGTGTTGGTTCTTCAAAATGTCTGATTGTGATGTGTGGTTCATGGTTTAGCCAAGTTACATTGAACATGGCTGATAAAGTTGCCAAGGCATCTGCCATTTGATTTTCTTCTCGTGGAATATGACTGAAGGTAATCTTTGTAAACTCTATTGCAAGCTTTAAAACATGATCCCGATATGGAATCAATCTGGGATGTTTAGTGTCCCATTCACTGTTGACTTGGTATATGACTAGCACTGAGTCTCCAAATACTTCGAGATATTTAATTCTTAGATCGATAGCAGCTTCTAGACCCAACATTCAAGCTTTATATTCGGAGATATTGTTGGTGCAGTCAAAACATTACCTTGCAGTGTAAGGTTTGTGAAAATTCTTTGGAGAATTCAAAACTGCCCTAATGTCGTGCCCCAGCGCATTTGAAGCCCTGTCAAACATGAGTGTCCAACGTGCCCCTGGTTCAGGTCCTTCATCTGGCCCTGTTATTTCCTAGTGACTTATAACCATGATATCTTCTTCTGGAAAATTGAACTTCATTGGTTGATATTCTGGTAATGGTTGGTGATCTATATGGTCAGCTAGTACACTACCCTTAATGGCGTATTGGATGTCATACTCTGATAGTAACATCTGCCATAGGGAAATCCTTCCTGTAAGAGCTAGTTTTTTGAACACATACTTTAAAGGATCCATTCTTGCTATTAAACACGTGGTATGAGTTAACATGTATTGCCTCAATCTTTTAGTAGCCCAAGCTAATGCACAACAAGTCTTCTCGAGAAGTGAGAACCTTGTTTCACAGTCGGTAAATTTCTTGCTGAGGTAGTAGATTGCATACTCTTTTCTACCTATTTCATCATGTTGTCCCAACATACATCCCATTGATCCTTCAAGCACTGTCAGATACAGGATGAGTGGTCTTCCGCGAACTGGTGGCATCAAGATTGGTGGCTCCTGTAAATATTGCTTTATTGTTTCGAAGGTTGTTTGGCAATCATTATTCTATATCACTGTCTGACCTTTTCAAAGTAATTTAAATATAGGATCGCACGTAGCTGTTAGGTGTGATATGAACCTTTAAATGTAATTCAATCGTTCTAAGAAACCACAAAACTCATTTTCTATCCTCAGAGCTGGCATTTCTTGTATGGATTTTACCTTGTCGGGGTCTACCTCAACACCATGCTGACTTACAATAAAACCCAGTAACTTGTCTGACCTAACTCCAAATGTATACTTGTTTGGATTCAATCTCAGTTTGAATTTTCACAGACGCTCGAATAGCTTTTGTAAATGTATGATGTTATCCTCCTCTGTATGAGATTTGGCAATCATATCATCTATGTACAACTCAACTTCTTTGTGAATTATATCATGGAATAATGTGACCATATCCCGTTGATAACTTGCCCTTGCGTTCTTCAGATCAAAGGGAATTACCTTGTAACATAAAGTTCCCTAAGGTGTCATGAACATAGTCTTTTCCATGTCTTCGGGTGCCATTTTGATCTGATTATAACCTGAGAAACCGTCCATGAATGAGAATATCGAATCTTGAGCTGTATTTTCCACCAAAACACCTATGTGAGGTAATGGGGAATCATCTTTGGGTCTTTATTTATTTAGATCCTGATAATCTACACGCATGCGTACTTTGTCGTCCTTCTTGGGCACTGGCATGATGTTAGCTATCCAAGGTGGATAATCTACCACCGGTAAGAACCCTGCGACAAATTGTTTAAGGACCCCTTAGCGAGTCTTGATATACATGTATGAACGAGTTCTTCTGAGCTTTTGTCTAACTTGGGAGCAATCTTCCTTGAGAGGTAGTCTGTGCACCACAATATCTGTATTTAATCCTGGCATATCCCTGTAAGACCAGGAAAATACATCCACATACTCATGTAATAACTTGATTAGTATTTCTTTGACTCTTTTCTCCAAAGTTGCCCCTAGCTTAATCTCTTTCGGATCTTCCTTTGTGCCAAGGTTAATGGTCTCAATAGATTCTTGGTATGGTTGTATATTGTCAGCTTTTTGCTTTATCTCCCTCGCCAATTTTTCAGAGAGTTCAAGATCTCCATCATCTTCCTCTTCCGCTTGGTTGATCGGTGCATCAAAAGTATATCGAATAACATTAGTAACATTATCGGTGATTTTAGGTATGGATTTGCATATTTATCATGTTTTTGTGCAGTTTTAGTATGTGAATTTGGAAGATGCATATGAAGAAAAGTATTGCCATTTTTAAATATAAGAGATAAATGCAAGAGAAAGACAGGGATCTTAATTGAATGTGAAATATGACTTTTGTTAATTATGAATATTGTCTGAAACTAATTGGGGGACCCTTACAAGTAACCCTCATGCCACGGGCTTGACATAGGTTCTTTTAAAAACAAGAAAAATTACTTTGGAAAGAAAAAGATCTCCGGAATCTCCACAACTGTCCAATTCTTGAGTTCTTTGCCTGGGGTTCATTCTTGGATGAAATCAGATGCCTTCTTGATGTTTCCCTTGTTAGATATCATTTCCACTTGTCCTTCATTCTCTACTCCTTTGTTGACGAAGGTCTCTATGAAGTCACAGTAGGTTTCTTGTTTTTTTCTACCAGTAGGGTTACCATTGAAGCAACCTCTAAGACTTGAAACAGTGTTGCTATGCAGTCTTCGTTTGTACTGATATATCTATAGGACTCTATGTGACTTACAAAGATGTCATCCTCACTGTTGATTATAACCAATCTCCCTTCAACGAGGAACTTTAATTTTTTATGTAAAGTTGATGTGACTTCCCTTGCTGCATGAATCCAGGGTCGTCCAAGTAAACATGTATATGCTGGTTCTATATCCAGGACTTGAAAAGTGATGTAGAACATATATGGGCCAATCCTGATGGGAAGGTCCACTTCTCCAAATACTGAACTTTGAGAACCGTCAAAAGCTTTAACTATCGTAGAAATGGGTCTTATCACAACACCATCTAGCGTTAACTTTATCAAGCTGAATTTTGGTAATACATTGAGGGCATAACCAGTATCAGTGAGTACCTTGGACACGCTTGTAGTACCTATTTGAATAGAGATGTGCAACGCTTTGTTGTGAGCTCGGACTTGTGGAGGAAACTCACTGTCATTAAAACCCAGATATGATCCAGATGTCAAATTTGCTACGACATTGTCAAACTGATTTACTATAATTCCTTCTACGACATGAGCATAACTCAGAACCTTCATTAGAAAGTCTCGATATGCTTCTGAGTTAAGGAACAATGAGAGTATTGAAATCTTGGTTGGGGTTTGGTGAAGTTGATCCACTACCCTACAATCACTTCTCTTTATTATTTTCAAAAATTCTCCTGCCTCTTGGTTGGTAAAATTCTTGCTTGGAGTCTCTTGTTCTTGACTTGCCTCGAACACAACTTTTCCTTTATCTTTCGCCAAAGTATCATTCTTATTTTTCACCATAGCATCATTCTTATTTTGTGATTCGGAGCCAAATATCCGACCACTACGAGTCATGCCCCTTGTTCCTGCTATATTTGAGATTGCATGTCATTGACTTGTTGATGGATCACATTCCTGCTTTAAACCATTGACGAATACAGTAAAATCATAACTTCATGGTACTCCCTTGTCACTTTCATAAGGGGTAGGAGATGGTCCCCTAATTACCATCATATTCTTTGGAGCTATAGGTATCCTCAGAGTTTGTCTTGGTATCATCTTAAAAGCTTCATTATATTCCAAGAGGAACCCACACTCCAACATATATTCCTTCAAGAGGTTTATTGGGGACTTTACTTGTCTGGCTTCCCCAAAGTCAATGTCCACTTCAATTGCATTTATCGTTGGTCCACCATGCGGAGGCATGGGGTTTGTCTTGATGTTCAGT
Organism: Vicia faba; assembly: GCA_948472305.1. Taxonomy (NCBI): domain Eukaryota; kingdom Viridiplantae; phylum Streptophyta; class Magnoliopsida; order Fabales; family Fabaceae; genus Vicia; species Vicia faba. The sequence continues at coordinate 814,438,266 of OX451741.1, read as the reverse complement.
TTATCGAAAGTGATATCCTGAGAGTCCAACAAATCTTGTACCTTGTGTTTAAAGGCCCGACATTTTTCTATGGTATACCCCAGAGAATTGGCCTGATACTCACATCTGGTATTTGCATCATACCTTGGTGGGGGTGCCCCGATTGGAGGAGCTAGAGGTTTTAGCTCTACCAAAGATGCCTTGACTAAGTGTTGCAATAATTGACTGGATGACATAGGGAGCGGATCAAATTTTATTGGCGGCCTTTCAAACATGTTATGTTGTTGCTCTCATGGAATTATTAAGGGTTTTTATACCCTTGTATGCGAGGCTACAACATTAATTTCTCCTTCCTTCTTTTTTAAGAAGTTAGGAATATGTCTTTTTGAATTGTAAGGGGTATTAGATGATGCCCCTTGTATCTTTCCACTTTTTATTCCAGCTACAATCCTTTCACCAATGGTTACTAAATCAGAGAATCCAGAAGAGACGCTTCCTACCATCTTTTCATAATATAACCCTTGCAAAGTTCCCATGAACATATCAACTAATTCTTTCTCCAAAAGTGGTGGTTGTACCCGGGCTTCCATTTCTCTCCACCTTTGAGCTTACTCCTTGAAAGACTCCTACCTTTTTTAAGACAAGTTTTGGAGTTGTATGCGGTTAGGTTCCATGTCCAAGTTATATTTGTATTATCTCAGGAAAGCATTTGCAAGATCTGTCCATGTCTGGATATGGACCCTTTCCAACTGCATGTACCAATCCAGGGATGCCTCGGTCAAACTATCTTGGAAACAATGAATCATCAGCTTTTGATCTTGAGCATATATATGCATCTTTCTGCAATGCATGTGTAGATGGTTTCTTGGACATGTGAGTCCCTTGTATTTTTTAAAGTCAATTACTTTGAACTTTGGAGGGATTACCACATCTTGAACTAGACCTATCTCGAGAGTGTTGACATCGAAAGCATCGTAACCTTCCACACCTTTAACCTTTCTTTAAGGGCTTTGTATTGGTTGAGTGCCAATGGATTTTCAGTAGCATATGTATGGATTGTCCTCTGAGGTTCTTGATTGACATCTTCTAAGTCATGGTCTCCATATTGCAGGTCAATGTAGTTGTCCACGTTGTTGACCGGAATTTGAAAGGTGTGAGATGCCCCTGCCTTTGGTGGAGGTGGGAAAAACCTTTTAGTATCAACTTGTCTTATTTCTTGTTGAGCTATAGTCGATTTCAAAGATCCTGCTTCTGGTTCTTTCCTAAGTTGGGGACCGCTTGATGCACCAATGGTTTGTGCCACTTCTTCAAAGGTTGCCCTAGGAATTTTCTCTTGCCTCTCGATGATATTCTTCAGGGCTAGCAGAACTTATCTCATGTCTCCTTTCATCGAGACAATGTTACCCTTGACTTGTTCCAAATCCTGCTTGAATGCATCTTGATTCTCTTCTATTTATTTCATCACTTTTTATTGATGGGCTCTTGTCTGATATGGTGGTCGGAGAGGCGGCGCTTTTCTAGCTCTTTTACCAATGGTTTAACTGGAGAAGGTTTTGAAAAAATGATGAGTTTTTTGTTATGAGATGCAAATGTTTGTGAATGCATGAATGCGTATGAATATGCTAAGGGTTAAAAATAAATACGCAACGAGATACAGAAATAAATGTCTTTATTAAAATAATAATTGTCTTTAAAAAAAGAATACAATTCAGATATTGAAAAATATTCAAACTTAAAGCATTAAACTTGCTGAAAGAAATAATCAAAGGGAAACAAAAAGTCTTCTAAGTGCACCTTCGGATTTCTGCTCTGAAGCCATCGACCATTGTCTTATAAAGTTTAAGGAAGTCTTCGACGTATTTTGGAAGAGGGACCATCACATTTTCTACATCTCTCAAACTCCTAGGGATGTCGCCGATAAGATTGTTGTCTAAGAAGACGAGTCTTGTAGGCTTGTCTTTGTAGAACCGATACTCTTGGTAGAGGTCATGAATTATCTTATGATTATCTTCTCCTACTTTGGCAATCTTTACATATTGTTCCTCCCAATATAACTTTTCAGCCCTCATCTCCGTATAGAGTTTCCATTGTATTAGGAAATCCTTTCTGAGGCCTTCTAACTTAAGACATACTTGCTCGTATTCATCAGTCTTATGGGCGAGAAATCTTCCTGCCATCATCCTCTTGAGGCGTTCCCCTACCTCTGATTCTTGTCTATCTTGGAGTCTATTGGTAAGATACTTTAATTGTTCTTTTTGATCTAAAGAAGCTTGTTCCAAACTTTGGATTTGAGCCCTCAAATCTTTTTCCATCTCCTTTTTGTCTTGCATTGCCTTCTCGTACCACCTATTTAGTTTCCCGATCTCACTAGCAGCATCTTCCAAATGTTGGTTGTGGGAATCCAATTTGAAAGTAGCACTTAACAACCCTTCATTAGAACACTCCCGCTTTAGACTTTCCTTCTCAAATGCCTCACGATCTTTCTGAATATATTGATCTTTTGATTCAAGTATGTGTTGCATTTTCATTTTCTCCTTAGTTAATTTATGGAGGTTAAGCTCCAATTCTTATTTCTCCCTTTTAGCTTGTTTCAAAGTATTCTTCAAATTATCTATTTCTTCTAAGGACATAGGTGGGGAATATGGGACATCTGTCTTATATTCAGGATCAATTTTAAATGGTAACTTGACGACTTGCACCCTATCCAAAACCCATCTAGTGTAAGGTTCTTTTGCCACAATGTTCTTCCTTTCAACCTTTCTTCTATTAACCCTATTCCAAGTTCGGATGATCTTGTTGAGAAATTCTTGGTCATTTTCTCCCATGTCATGAATGATCAATTGTGGAGTTGTTCATCTGAAGGTTTATCGTCCAAAGGATACCCTAGTTGTCATAAGGCCAAAGTAGGGATGTAATTAATGCAACCATGTGATCTAATCAACGGAACATTTGAAAAGTCTCTGCAACTATAGATGATATCTCCAATGTCCATCTTCCTCGCATACCATAACACAGAATTAGAAGTAAGAGGCCTTAGTTTTTGAGGCCACTCATATCTCGTCAGATTTGGAATCATGTAATCTTCCTTGTAGAGATAAGTCATAAACCAATAATACAAGAGTGGGATGCAACAATTTAGAGTACCCATTCCCTTTTCGTACCGAGTATGAAGTGTATAATAAATATCAGCAAGTAAAGCGGAAGTTGGGTTTGTATTGAAAACTTTTGCGCCCCAAAATATGCTAATAGCTGCAGGGTCAATATAGTCTAAAGTCCGTGGAAATAGGATTGCACTAAACACAAGCAGCCCTAAACAATCAACACAAGACTCCCATTATTTGTTATTGGCAAGATAAAGAGCTTTAGTCTCCAAGTATCATCTCTTAATCCCTCGTACATCACCTTCTTTTTTGTAATTCAGCGACAATTCGGGATAAGGTATTCCTAAACTCTCTTCTAAGATTCTAGTGTCACTAGTCTGCCTGATTCCCACATAAGCTTTCCCTTTAGTGAAATTCAAAAATCTATCAAATTCTTCCAGAGTCGGTGCTAGCTGAAAGTCTTGAAAGTAAAGCACCTCAATGGAGGGTCGTAGAAGTGAATTAATGCAGAAACAACATCCAGTTGTACCTCCACTTTTGTTAGTTCAAGGGTATCCCCATAACAGCGAGTAAACATATTCAAAGCTCTTTTATACATTTTCCCTTTTATATCCTTAATCTTTGTCATATCTGGCTTAATGGTATTAATACTGACAAGTTGTTTCCCTTTGGCATTCATTTTTAGGACAGTTCACCAAAAACCTTTGATTATTATTTTTTGATCCTGTGAATAAGACAAACAAAAAGAAATGGAGGGTAATGAATATATGAAATGTAATATGTATGAATGCATGATTATGGGGCTTAATGACAGGATTTTATGAAAGGTACCCTTAGAAGGTAGCTTCTTAGTTTTGGTCTATGTATATTCTACCCTCCCCATAAGGTGGTTTCCTTAAGGGTATCATGGATAAAACTAGAGGGAAAGGCGCAAGGGCCTCCCTTAAGTGGAGTCTCTTTGTAGACCGAAACTTTCATCTCTAGACCATAAAAGGTCTCACCATGAGATTTTGGTTTAAGGGTTATACAAAGAGTCATAGGTTTCATTCTAAAGTCCTACCCCTCAAGAGGATGTCTCTTGAGATGTATTCCTTTTTTGGAATTACACCGACTCTAGGCAAAATTGTCACATAAACTCATAGGGATGATGTATCCCCTTGGCTAATAGACGAACATTCTTTCTATGTTTTTTAAAAAAATATTTTTTTTATAAAAATGAAAATCCCAACATTAAATAATATAGTAAGATAAAACAAAAAAATAAAAAATAAAAAACGAAATCAAATAAATAAATAAAAGCAAAGATTGGAAACAAACAAAAACCCCAATCCTAAGAGGAAGGCTTTTAAACCCTAGAGTTGAGTCCCCAACAGAGTCGCCAGCTGTTGTAATCGGTTTTAAAATGAGAGTCGCCACCCTTAATTTTTATCTTTAGGAAGGGAATATAAAGGAAAATTCTAATTTGTTCAGAGACACTAAGTTGTTGGACTCGTTCTTAGACGAAGGGAAGGTGTTAGGAACCCCTCATCTACCTTGTTCACAAGTATACTAAGGTTTAGAATTACGGCTTAGGAAATAGGGTTTTAATTTTTATTAGGGGAACTCACCATAATTTTAGTTGTATGCCTATGTATCCTCTTAGGAGGAATCAGAGTCTCAATTTGTAGTTTGCAGTTGGTTGGTGTTTTTTATGGATCACAAATATGTTTTGAATTCCCCTTGTACTAAGTCTAGGTGTGTGAATAATGGAATTTGTAGACGAAGTTCGTAGTTGGTTTAAAAGCATCCTCGTAATCCTTTTTGAAAATTGTTTTAGAATTAATTAAGCTATTAAAAAAAGATTTGGTGTTGGTTAGGTATTTTTTAAATGTATTAATATATATAAAAAAAATCTTTTTAATGCATGGCAAGAATAATTTTAATGCAATAAAAACATTTGGATGAGTTAAAAAAAATATTTGATTTTTAATAATAATAGTAAAATAATATTGAAATTTATAAATATATTAAATTATAAAAATAATAAAGAAACTTAAAAAAATTGCAGGGGGTGTATTTTGTGTTGAGCTAGTAAAATAGGGGGTATGGGAAGTAGGGCCTTGAATTCAAATACTGAATTCAGGCCCAAACACATGAGGGGTGAATATTTGTCCAGGTCAGTAAAAGTGGGGGGTTTGGTCAGCAAGGCCCCAAGTCCAGATGTTGGACTTAGCCCAATAGTGCTAGGAGTGTACAATTTTCTAACGCAGTAGTAAAATAAAAACAGGGGTGGCATGATTAGCAATGGGCTAGGCCTAGTGTTTGACAAATGTTTGGGAGTCTGTTTGAACTTTATGCGGGAGAGTGCATGGTGTTATAATGGGCGTGCGAATCAGGAGTGTTTAATGATGATCTAAAGGTTATGGTGGGGAGCACACGGTAAGGTTTATAGACACGCAGGCACAGAATAAGGGAGCACTTATAAAAGCAAATCATTGGGTTGAGAGCCCATTTTTAGTTCTCTTTCTCTCTCTACAACGACATAATAAAATTCTTTGTAAAAACCTGGAGAGAGAGGCTATGACCTCTCTCTAAAAGTCAGGCGCCCGAAAATCGCCTTGGTCGTGCCATCCTCTTTGAACCACCGCCAACAACCATTATCTTCAAACAAAACCAAGAACCCTAACCTTGGGATCCAAGAACCCTAACCCTAGTTTAGAACCCTAACCCTAAAAACCCAAAATTTTCCAAAAACACAACATTCAAACATCAATCATACAAACATCACAATAACGATTAAGAGCCCTAAAGCTAAGTGATTTGTGTTATCTCTCCTCCGTGATAATGTTTATATAGTTTTGATTTATTGAATCCTCCTTTTGATCTCTCACTTCTTCTTCTTTTTGTTTGCAGGTACTAAGGTGGTGGCAATGTAGCGGCGATGGCTTCAGGATGAGAGCGGTGCGGTTTGAAGCCCTTGTGGTTTCAGATATTGAAACCCTAAGTCTTTCTCCTTTTTATTTATTCTCTGTCAACTCGTTCGTCTTAATCTTCTTTTCCCTTTCTCTTAGATTTTAGGTTAATTTATAGGTTTAGATTTAGACAAATTAGGAAATTCTTCTATAACTTGTCGTTACAATTGTTGATTAGTGTTGATCGATTTGGATCTGTAATTGATTCTCCCTTTTATAATATTAGGGTTTGTAATATTATAATGTATCTGGACACACATATTTGTAATATTCAGTTTTGTCTTTTTTACAAGATTTGATTCAAATCTATTTTTTTAGAAAGATTTGATTTTGATTTCAATAGTGCGTTTCTTTTATTGAATCTATATAGTGTATGTTCGATGAGTGTTGGGCTTGACTTTTGGGTTGTCTTAGTAAAGAAGAAAAACAGTGGTGCAAATTAGGGTTTCCACCCTCCACGTTGACTTGGGTCAACAAAAACTAAAATATAATTTTAAGAAAAATAAACAATTGTAATAGTGAAATAAGTATTAATAATGTAAATAGATAAATAAAATTAATGTTTACTAAATAATGATTGATTAAAAAAATATAATACAGGTATTCAAAAAAAAGTCTGAACTGGGCCAGCATTGTCTAGTTATTGGGCCCTTCAAAATACACCCCCCTTTCTTTGTTAAAACGCATCAACTCTTTTATGGGCCATTATATTTTGATGGCCCAAAACATCATCCCTTTTTATTTTTGAATCGGGCCAGCAAAATTGTCTTAATGGGCCATCAGATTTTGATGGTCCATTTAAGACAATACACCCCCTTCCATTAATTAGCAATTTTTTTAACAAACCTTAATGGGTCTAACTTTTAACATAAATCAAGACAAACCTTAATGGGCCTAAAAAATATACCCCATAGTTAGCTTAGAAACTAAATACACCCTTTCTCAAGCCACCGAGTGGATCATCAATTCCACATGGGCCTTTCTGATTTAGAAATCCCATAAACCCCTTTAATATTTTAAACCCCCAATGAATTTATCCATAGTAATCTATACTTTGTAAGAACTGATAATAATAAAGAACAAATTAATTAAAAATCAATAGGGAAAATTAGGGGTATGACACCATCTCTATTTCATGACTTCCTAAAGAGCTAATCAGCTCCTCAAGAGAGGTGTTGTTCAGATCCTTTGCCAATTTTAAGGAACTTACCATTGATCTCCATTTAACAGGAAGAATTTTGATAATCTTTTTAATGTGATTTGCGGTGGAGTAACCTTTGTTCATAACCTTAAGTTCTGTCACAAGAGTCTAAAATCTTGAAAACATTGTTTCCACAGATTCGTCGTCTTCCATCTTGAAGGCTTCATACTTTTGAATTAAGTCCAGAGCCTTTGTTTCTTTTACTTGTGTGTTGTCTTCATGTGTCATCTGAAGAGAATCTAAAATAGACTTTTAAGTTTCTCTATCTGTGATTTTCTCATATTCATTATATGAGATAGCACTTAGAAGAATGGTTCTTGCTTTGTAGTGATTTCTGCATACTTTCTTTTGTGCTTCAATCATTTCACTTCTTGCAATTATGACATTTATCAACTACTAGGTGAGTGTAGCCATCAACTACCAAGTCCCATAGATCCAAGTCATATGCTAGAAAGTAACTTTCTATTCTATCCTTCTAATAGTCAAATTTCTCCCCATCAAACATAGGAGGTTTTAAACTATAGTGATATGTATCATTATTCCTATTATCAAATGTAGAAGTTGATGTAGCCATTGGTTTTTCACACACACTGGATCAGTACTGGACACTGTTAAGTGTTGATAAAAATTCAAACGTTTTATCTTCTCAGAACTGGAGCTCTGATACCAATTAAAGGTGGGAAAAACACAAGAAAAGGGGGTTTGGATTGGGTTTTTAAAACAAAACTATTCTTTTAAAAATATTCCCCTTTAAGTTAAAATTCTTTTTCCTTCACTCTTGACAATAACAATAAGTAAGAATGGGAAGTAACGAACAATGTATATTTATACTAGTTCACTTGAAAATTATCAAGCTAGTCTAGTCCACCCGCCAAGGTGATTTTTTCTCACTCAATCGAGGACTTAGTTCACTATAACTAAACTGATTACAATTTGCACAAGCTACCCGCAAGTGACTAACAACCTCTAACACTCGCAAGCCTTAGACTTCTTAAGGATTCAGACCTACTGTTAGCTCCTAAATTCGACACCCAGACACATTGGCTTTACTGGCTAAAAATAGACTGGAGAAATCTAAGAGATTAAAGAATTCTAAATTAAGAACCCTTCGATTTGGAAACATAGTCTAATTCGAAGATACTTCGAATTGAGAGCCTTTGAAAAGGCCCATCGAAGTCATCCTTGTTAAGAAGGAAAAAACACATAGAGAATTCTCTAAGTTGGAAAGGGTCTTCGACCCAGAGGCTTCGATCTTGTAAGAGCCTTCGACCTGGAAGCGTTTGTATCAGCAACAATTTGAATTCAAATTTGAATATAAGAGGGAAAGGCAGTTCACTTGGTAGTTGAAGAAAGCAATGTGTCATGAAATTGAAGATCGAAGAACATGCAAAGGACACTTGTCCTGATCCTGGATCGAAGTAACCATCTAGCAGTTACTTTTTACTAGTATAAATATAGGAAGTTTATGTAAATTTTCCATGTGTTCAACCAATTGTACAAGTCACTCAATACTATTCGAGTACCCACTGCGTGAGAAAGAATACTGAGAATGTATGTTCGAAACACCATATTTTATAATCAAAGTCTTTTAAATTCCTTGTTGTTCTTGCTTACAACCTTTTATCTTACTTTCAAAGTTTATTTTCCCTTGCATTTTACTTGCACTTTTACCAGATTTCTACTCTTCTCAACCCCTTTATACTTACTTTTACTTTCACTTTTATCAAGTTTTCGTCTGCCTTTAACCTCCACCTTTCTCAGTCGAACGTGTTCTTTATTAGAATTAGCATTTTTATCAAAACAACACAAATATTTAGCATATGTCCTAGGATCAATCTGATTGATCCTGCAAGTAACCAAAAATCACCCTTTTTGGAAGATCAGCGGTTGTTTACCAATTTTCACGATAAACAAATTGGCACACCCGGTGGGACGTTGCTAATTTTTGTTTTCTTATTTATATTAACATAAATGCTTTACATAATTTCTTTTCTTTTACAAAGTGTTGTATGTTATTAAGAAGTGGTAAATTAACCACCAACGAGTGTATAAGTAGGAGTAGAAATAGTGAAATGGATAATCAGCCAAATAATGGAGAAATACCTCCATCAATTGTTGCGAAAACAGCGGTTATACCAACCATTAGAGAAACTATCCCATTAACCGTTGGTTCGGAACCAACATTGACAGTAGCACAAACGAGACCAATACTTTCGTATGTAGGTCCCAGAGATCCATTAGGAACACTCCCACCAAGGGTAAATCCAGGATCTCGACCCTATGTTCCCCCGGGATTTTTGACAGCCTGGATGGGTCGAGACCAGCCTTATGGCATGCCAACTACTGAAATGGCTAGCCTTATGAATGTTGCGTCCATATTTTCATAACCTTTGGTGAGTGCGTCTTTGCCATTACAGGGATCTGGAACCGGTATGGCGAATTTGGGTAGAAACCAACTCTTAGGAGGGGCATCCCATGCAATACCAAGTCTCACAAATGCTTCTACGGCAATTTTGAGGCAACAAATGGACGAAAGTAACCATGATATGGTACAAATGTTGGCACAAACTTTGAGTACAGTGCTGAACCCTCTAATACAAAATACCACCCAGTCGAATCAGCAAATGACAGCTCATATGACGCGCATGGCTGAATTTTTTGGGGTTCCCCAACCTATTCGACAACCCCAAAGAGCGCCAATAAGAGGGAATCAAGGTATAGTCTTAGAGGAAGATGTGACCATTAACCAAAATCTATAGCCAGTTGGAATGAACCATAGAATGGAGATCGAACAACCTAGGGTCGAAATACACATAGTTCCCCCACAGATCCCTAGAGATGTCGATCAAGATGTAATTATGGTAAATAGAAACCAAAATGCTGACAAAGTGATACAACAGGTTCGACACCATAATTATGGAACAGATGATAATCTGATAGCCATGATCGAAAGAATCATGATACAGAATGGAATGAACATTAGCTTTCATAGTACAAACTTTACATCCCCATTGTCAGAGTATATCTTGCAAACAGATTTACCCCCTAGGTGGAAAGTTCTAAAGTTCACCAAATTTTATGGGGATACAACAGAATCTACGATCGAACATGTGGCGAGATATTTGATAGAAGCTGGGGAAATCTCAAACAACAAGAGCCTTAAGATTAAGTACTTCCTAAGTTCCTTAACTAAAAATGCTTTTACTTGGTTTACCACCCTCCCAGCCAATTCGATCCACAAATGGAATCAATTAGAGAGATTGTTCCATGAACAATTTTACATGGGACAAACCAAAATAAGTCTGAAAGAACTAGCTAGTGTGAAAAGGAGATTCACTGAGCCAATAGATGAATATCTAAATAGATTTTGACTACTTAAAGCCAGATGCTTTACACAAGTGCTTGAGCATGAGTTGGTCGAAATGGAAGCAGGGGGCCTAGATTATTCTATTAGGAAAAAATTAGATACTCGATACTTGAGGGATATAGCCCAATTGGCCGATAGAGTTCGACAGGTAGAACGTCTTAAAGCTGAAAAAGCTAAAGCAACTAAGACTCATCGAAGAGAAAGGGTAGCCTATGTCGAAATGGATGATGACGATCCATAGACATCTAGTGATCCTATAGTTGTCGAAGAAAGCGAAATATATTAAGCAGAATTAAAGCAAGGGATACTGTATTCTTGCAGATTGCTAATGCCCTTAAATGGGAAGAATCCTACTGAGTCTGAAAACGACATAGATTCCCAAAGAAAACATATAGTTTCTACGTCACAAAATGTGATGAGATATTTGACTTGTTAGTGAAAGATGGCCAAATGATAGTGCCCCCAGGGGAAAAAATGCCTCCTTTAGAACAAAGAAATGAAAGAGGTTTTTGTAAGTATCATAATTTTTTGGGCCATAAAACTTCACAATGTTTTATTTTCAGGGATCTCGTTCAAGGAGCGATCAAGGAGGGCCGACTCAAGTTTGCTGACAAACCTCCGATGAAAATCGATGCAAACCCATTGCAAGATGAAGCCTACTATGCTGAACCACCAGGCATCAACATGGTCGAAGTTTCAGAAGACTTCGTCAATAAGCCTGTTTCTGGCAGTTTCACTGGGAACATCTCAAGAAAGATTGTCGAAAGGGTGAGAAAGGCTACTGAAGGCCTAAACAAAGGAGCTACTGAAGGCTCAAACAAAGGAGTTGCTGAAGGCTCAAACAAAGGGACTATTGCAGGTTCCTATTTGGCTGCTGTCACGGGTTCGACGGAGGACCTAGAAGCCAAAATGCAAAGGCTGAATCTCGCTGCCAAGAGCAACGTAGAAGTCAATATGGTTGAAGTATCTAGGGAGAAGGCTTCAGAAGATGTCATCCGACAAGAGGAAGTCAATAAAACTTCATTTCCTAAAGAGAATGAGAATCTGGCATATTTTCTGCAACGATGCTAGAAAAAGAAGTCTGAAGTGATGTTGTGTCCAAGATGCAGCTCCATCTTCGACAAAAAGGTTGCAGAACATATACAGGGTGTGAGGGCAAAAAAGGAGAAATGGGGCACCAAATTCCCAACTCAACATGGATCCTGAGGTCCGATATAATCCCAGAGGGGGATATCAGAAGGGACCAAAGAACCAGGTGAAGAGGCCATCAACTTTCATGCCTCCAACAAATGTCCTTGTGGACACTTGGCTGAAAACAGCAAGCAGAAAAAGGCCCAGTGAGGAGAAATGGTGAACATTTAATGTGCCAAGAGGATCATCCTTGGCCTATAGGAAGGAATTCCAAACTACAACAACAAACAAAGTGGCTCATGTGTCGAGCAACTACAAGGGAAAAAACCCCATGTCCCACTCCCAGTGGAGGAGATATCAAAGACAGAGAAAAGCCGAAAGAGAGGACTTAGGGGAGCCTCAACCTGAATCAAGCACCAATGTGCCACAAAGAAAGGGAAAAGAAAAGCAAAGAAAGCCTTTGGAAATAAAACCAATTGCTAGAAGATTGGTGTGGCCACAACAAGGTGAATCAAATGTTGAAGGTAATTCTGAATCTGATGCTACTTTGGATATTATGGTGAATATAGTATCAATACTACCCAGGGAATATGACCTCCAAGTCGAAGTCGAAGAGACTGACTAAGAGGTCAAACAGGAGATGGCCAAACATAGGCCAGTTTGTTATTACGTCTTGAACAACGGATGAATAATCACCTCAAACCATTGTTCATCAGAGAAAATGTTTAGGAAGCAACCATCAACAAAATTCTGGTTGATTGTGGGGCCACAATAAATATAACTCCCGAAGGTATGCTGAGGAAACTAGGCAAAGGGGATGAAGATATCAAACCCTACAACATAGTTCTATCGAACTATGAGGGAGGTATTGAAACTAGTATGAGGGTGATACAATTAGACCTCAAGGTGGGAACAATACTTCGACCAACTATGTTTATGGTCATTTCAGCGAAGCCCAACTATAATCTACTCTTAGTAGAGAGTGGATACATGGCATAGGAGCAGTGCCATCATCAATGCACCAACATGTTACCATTTGGCGCCCAGATGGTATAGTTGAAAATATTGAAGCAGATCAAAGCTACTATATGGTCGAAGCTAATAATGTCGATAGAACAAACTTCGACAGAAATCTGGCTCACATAGGGCCATGCAATCCTCCAGACTTTTATTTGGCACCAGCACCAAATGCCTTTTGCTCCCTCTACCTACACTCTGACCATGGGTTCCAGTGGGATAGAGAAGATTTATCAAACATTGACTATGGAGGAGTTGATGACATACGGCCAACAGGCTAGGGAAGTGAATTCAGTGATGATGACTGAATCACAAGCTTTACAAAGGATTTCGGCATATGTGACCGAAAGCAGAATGATAGCGGCCTTAGAGGCTGAAGTCGAGTATATGGTTGTCGAAGCCAATGAGCAAGTGTTTCTTCCAGAAGGTCCTGGGAAAGACTTCGAACCAGAACCACCTGACTTAAGAAGGGAGGAAGAAAGAAGCCAGAGGCTAGATGCCATCTATGATGATGAGCCTTTGGGTTTTGAAAAGGATCCGTTGGCAGACAATGTTAAAATGCTAGTGCAAGATCCTCTAGAAGAAATTGACCTGGGCGAAGGTTTGGTGAAAAGACCAACATACATCAGTACGAAGATAGATCTAGCGCTCAGAGTCGAAATAATCCAATTATTGAAGGAGTTTAAAGACTGCTTTATATGGGATTATGACGAGATATCTGGTCTCGACAGAAGATTGGTGGAGCTTCAACTACCAATAAAGCCTAGAAAAAAACCTGTGAAGCAAACTCCAACGTGTTTTGCACCATGAATCTTGTCGAAGATCAAGACGAAAGTCAAAAGACTGCTGAAATACAAGTTCATCCGAACGACCAGGTATGTTGAATGGATTGCAAATATAGTATTTGTTATAAATAAAAATGGTACCTTAAGGGTGTGCATTGATTTTCGAGATTTAAATGTTGCAACACCCAAAGATGAATATCCAATGCCTGTGGCAGAAATGCTTGTCGACTCTGCCGCTGGATTTGAATACATGATTATGCTTGATGGATACTCTGGGTATAATCAAATTTTCATTGCTGAAGAGGATGTGTCGAAAACAGCATTTCGATGCCCTGGAGCTTTAGGTACTTATGAATGGGTAGTGATGCCCTTTGGCCTAAAAAATGCAGGGACAACATATCAAAGGGAAATGAATTCCATCTTCCATGATTTTATTGAAACTTTTATGCAAATTTATATTGACGATATTGTTGTCAAATCTGTTTCAGGGAAGAATCATATAGACCGCCTTCGATAGTCCTTCGAAAGGATGAGAAGCAGTGGTCTAAAGATGAATCCTCTAAAGTGCGCTTTCTACGTCAAAGCAGGGGACTTCTTAGGCTTTGTGGTCCATAAAAAGGGAATCGAAATAAACCAGAACAAGACCAAAGCCATTTTGGAAGAGAATGCGCCAACTAGCAAGAAGGAGTTATAATCTCTACTTGGCAAGATAAATTTCCTGAGGAGATTTATATCCAACTTAAGTGGAAAAACGCAAGCCTTCTCACCACTACTTCGACTCAACAAAGGAGGATTCGAGTGGGGGCAAGAACAACAAGAGGCCTTCGACAAGATTAAAGGATACCTCACCAAGCCACTTGTTCTGGTACCTCCTTGTAGAAATAGGAGTATGAGATTGTACATAGCTGCATCTAATAAAACACTAAGGAGCATGTTGGCTCAAGAGAATGAAAATGGTGTTGAAAACCCATCTACTACCTCAGTAGAGTTTTAAATGATGCAGAAACTAGATATAGTGAAGTTGAAAAACCATGTTTATGTCTTTACTTCTCATGTACAAAACTCAAGCAATATATCAAACCGGTTAATGTTTCTGTTTCGTCTCATTTTGATGTTTTTAAATATATGTTGTCGAAACCTATATTTCACAGTCGAATAGGCAAATGGGCACTTGCATTAACTGAGTATTCATTAACATTTATGCCTCTCAAGGCTGTAAAAGGTCAAGTGGTAGCAGACTTTATAGTTGACCACTCAATAAATGAAGAATCATTAAACTACTTGGAGATCGAACCCTGGAAGTTATACTTCTATGGTTCCAGTCATAAAGATGGAATTGCAGTAGGAGTTCTAATTATTTCTCCAAATAAAATTCCAACAACATTCAAGTACAAGATCGAAGGTTCTTATTTGAACAATGAGGTTGAGTACGAAGCTCTAATCGTAGGCCTTGAAATCTTGTTGGAATTGGGGGCAACTCGAGTCGAAATAATGGGAGATTCAGAGTTAGTCATAAGGCAAGTTACGAAAGAATACAAATGTATAAGAGAAAATCTTATCATGCATTTCGTAATAGCCAATCGTTTATTGAAAAACTTTGAAGTGATCAACATTTGACATATACCAAGATTGGAAAATCAAGTGGCTAATTACTTAGCACAGATTGCATCTGGGTATAAAATTTCGAAAGAAAAATTACAACAAGCAATCGAAGTTAGAGGAAGAGTAACATCAGCCAAGTTGTCTCCAACAGATTTGGAAACAACAAAACTGGGGTATGCTAACCAAGAAAACTTCGAAATTTCGTTCATAGACAATCTAACAGAACAAGATTGGAGAAAGCCTATAGTAGATTTTTTGTAAAATCCAATGGCTTCGACAGAATGAAAAACAAAGTATAGGGCGCTAAGTTATATTCTAATGGGAAACGAGTTATTTAAAAAGACACCTGAAGGAGTACTACTAAAATGCCTAAGTGAAATAGAGGCATACATAGCCCTTTCAACTACACATGCTAGGGCATGTGGGGCACGTCAAGTAGGCCATAAAATGAAATGGTTGTTGTTTCGACAAGGATTATATTGGCCTACTATGTTTAAAGATTGTGTGGAGTTTGCAAAAGGTTACCAAGAATGTCAAATACATATAGGCATCCAATATGTACCTGCAAGCGAACTTCACTCGATTGTGAAACCTTGGCCTTTTAGAGGATGGGACTTAGATCTCGTTGGGGAGATTCAACAGCATCATCTAAAAGCCAAATATATATATTGGTGGGCATTTACTATTTCACTAAGTGGATTGAAGCAATTCCTTTAGTCAACGTGGACCAAGAGAATGTCATTGAATTTATTCAGAAGAACATTATATATAGTTTTGGAATCCCTGAGACAATAACAACTGACCAAGGATCGGTATTTACTGATAAAAAAATGCAGGAGTTCGCCACATAAATGGGATTCAAGTTGTTAACATCTACGCCTTACTATGTGCAAGCTAATGGACAAGTCGAAGCAGTAAATAAGATATTAATTGGCTTGATAAAGAAGCATGTAGGAAAAAAGCCAAAGAATTGGCATAAAACGTTGGACCAAATGTTATGGACATGTCGAACTTCTCCTAAGGAAGCTACCAGAACGACACCATATCGATTAACCTATGACCATGACATAGTATTTCCAGTAGAAATTTGTCTGCAGTCAACAATAATTCATAAACATCAAGATATCCCTTTCGAAGCTTATTGGAATATGATGTTAGACGAATTGGTTGATTTGGACGAAGAAAGACTGAGAGTGTTAGATCTCTTAAGGATACAGAAGAAAAGAGTGGAAAAATCTTACAATAAAATAGTAAAACCAAAGACATTCTTGCCTGAGGATATGGTATGGAAGGTAATTCTCCCAATGGATCAAAAGGATATAAATATGGGGAAATGGTCTCCTAAATGGGAAGCACCTTTTAAGATTATCCAAACATTGGTTGGTGGTTCCTATGAGATCGAAGAGTTAAATGAAGATCAAATGCTCTTGAGAGTAAATGGTAAATACTTGAAAAAGTATAGACCTGTACTTCAAGAGGTTAAAATAACCAATGTTTAATCTCAATCGAAGTAAAGAGCCAAAATGGAAAATGCATTAAGCAGCCAAAATGGCTATAAGTCATTACAAAAACAGAAATTATACAAATAAAAATTCAAAATCAAAATGGCAGGTTTGCTTTGATTTGGAGATATTTGATCTTTTGCAGCTCCAAACGTCTTTCGAAAAAAGCCTTTGACTAATAAAGAGCTTCGATTTTAGCATCTAATGCTTGGGCCTGATCAGCATATTTTAATCCATCGCTGAGTTCCTCTTGGATCTTAGAATCAGTGTTGATAGCAAGAAGTTCTTATTTTTGTTTATCATTGGCGGTAATCTTAGCCTCCAATTATTTGATCTGAGCCTTCATGCTGGCTGTATTTTGGTCGACTTCTTCGACTTCTTTCTGCCTAGCCTCTTGCTCCTTTGACATCTCCTTTAGCCTTGAATCTGATTCAGTGGCGGAACTCCAAGAAGAAGCTACATGGCCATTGGCCTCTTCAATTTCGCGATTGAGAGTCTTTCAGCGATTATAATCAGCTGAGACCTGATCGGTGATCGAAGTAAAATCCAAAATAATGCTGGCAATGTCAAGGGAGGCAGCAAGAAGGTCGACAGCTCTTAAAGTAGTCTTCAAAAATGAAGGAGCAGTGGGTTCTCCCTCTAAGGTCAGCATTAAGTCTCTTTTAAAAAGTTGCGCCTTGACTTTCTGAAGTGCCTCCTCAAGAGGAGATGTTGAAGTAGATTTCCAGACGCAGTCGAAGCATTGTGACTTTGATCGGAAGAATTTTCTCTGACCTCGAGTATGGCATTCAAGTATCCAAGAGGACTATTCTATTTTAGTAATGCCAAATCCTCCTTAGTACGGGATCCTGTCGAAGTGACTCTCTCATTGGTTACACGGGCCACATTTTCTCCGACAGATAAGTCTTGTATCGGGACATGGGCACCTTCGACATTTTAGGGTTTCTTGATCCCCCTGCAGAATTCTCTCTCCCATCAACCGTCGGAATATCCTCATTTTGATTCTCTCCCTCTGGTATGTCCCCCCCCCCCTCCGGTTCAATTGCATCATCAGCAGCTTCTTCTTCCTCTTCTTGTTAATCATCAGTGGCTAGTGAGGTTCTGAGAGTAGTGTGTGGCAGGTTAGAGTTCTCCTCACTAGGGATTTCTTTATTCTGCTCCCCAACAGTTGGAACTTGATGCTCAGAGGTTTGGTTCACCTTGCTGGCTGAGCTCACAAAGGATCCCTTTGCTAAAGAAGGCCTATAAGTGGGATCGCCCTCACTGTTTATTAAAGTGACAGATTCTTCTACAGGTGTAAGAGCCTGTTTGGAAGTGCCAGCAGTGTCCTGAGGATTAAAAGAGTATTATTAGAATTATTGTAAAATAATTCAAAGAAGAGTTTTAGATGGTCGAAGTTGTTACCCGAGGTGGAACTTCAGCACCAGGAGAAGAATCATCACTTTCACTGGGATTATTCAGCCTAGCAGCTATTTCTCGTTCTGTTGGCTCTTTGATGATGACAAGAGGAGGCATCGACTTAGTAGCCATAACCTTGGTTTTGGTTTTTGGACTAGGTTCAGAAAGAGGAGTTGGTTTCTTTAATTTTTGCCTCCTAAGAGGGATAGGAGGAGATTCTTCTTCTTCATCACTGGAAATCTCAATTTCTTAAACTTTCCTTTTCTTTGGAGTAGTTTTCTTAATACCCAAAAAAGAAAGGAGTCGAAAGCATCAAAATCAATACTAATATGTTGAAAATAAAGTTATGACATAAAGTATTTACCTGTGGTGGAGGTTTTATAGAAAGGTCTCCTCCTTTTGCGTTTTCAGCGACTTTCTTGGTAATGGTTCTCTTGACGACTAGAAAATAAACAAGTATAAGCCATATGTCAAATGATTCAATCGAAGAAAATGAGGCAGTTTTTTTAAAAGAAAGATTACCTTTTTTGATCTTGTCAGAGACCAGCATAAACGCCTCTTGAAGACGGTCAGCAAAGTCTTCTGCATCGAAGAATTCTTCGTCATAGTACTTCTTCCACCAGTCTTCAAAGATAGGCAAACACGGGAAGTTGAGTTTGAAGTAGAACAAAGTTAGTACGGTTCGACCAACGTACCTACCAATATGCTTGGTAGCAGCATCCTCTGAATAGTCTACATTATAAAACATCAGAGACTTTTCTCGGGGATACATTGGAGAAAGGAGTGATTGGATGATGCCAAATTAGCGAGAGACAAGATTCGGTTGATAAGCAATCAAACTGAGTTGATTCTTCAAACTGTTGAATCTCAATGGCATAATCCTTGGGCGAAGAAATGATTCCCAAATAGCCACATACTCCTCCACTTTCTCCTCTTCATCAGATGAGGGATATGGTCAAATAAACCATTCCGGAACAACCTTTCGACTGGCGAAGGGAGCCATAGTCGAAACAAACTCCTTAAGCTCTGCAAACATCATTACAAAGCTATTAAACACTTTCTGGAATTGTTGACCCTCGTCAGTTGGAGTCAATAGGACTAATCTAGTGCCTTCGACCCTTTTGTTTAGGATTTCGGGGGCCTTCTCATGGATCTTGTTCTTCTGAGGAAGAAAATATTCAAAAGTGGCGTTAAGCCAAAGTTGAAGGAGCCAGAAGGGGGGCCAGCAAGGAGAAAACCCGCCTTATCTCCAATAACTTTAAGCTGAGTCACACCATTGCTGATGGACTCATACAGGTTGGCTAAAATAAATTCAGCCAAACAAAGGTTGTAGCCATGATGAAGCTGCGTCGCAAGGGTGAGCATCTTCTTAGTCACTTGAAGTGACTTGGTGCAGAAAACGAAGCGAGACAACCACAAAGCTAGAAAAGCTATGTGTTCCACTTCAGAGACAGCGCCGTTAGACTTGTCGTGAAAGTGGTTGATGAATATGGTGTATGTGGGTTTCGTGTCCGAAAACCCAATAGTGTCTTCAGATAAATCTTCAGGGTAGAAATAGTCACCAGTTGGTCGAAGACCAGTAATGGCTGCTATGTTGAAAAGAGTTGGAGTCACCATTCCACAGGGTAAATGGAAAGTGAAATGTGTGCTATCCCAGAAGTACAATGAAGATACCAACATAAGAGGGCAATAAGGTAACCCAGTCTTCGATAACATGACCAAGTCATAAATCCCCATATCTTTCCAGATTTGTGTTTGCACTTTTTCCATCTTACTTAGCCATTCTAAATACTCTGAAGTAAGGCTAGGGCAAGATCGAAAGATCATGTTCCCTTTGTTCATAAACTGAAGGTTTATGTCTTCCTTCGTTTGAGAGTGTTGTTGGTTAGCGGGAGTAACATCCTCATGGTCATTCATGGGTTTCTTTGCACAACCTATAGGCTTGAGCCTAGGGTGAGTTGGGAAGAAGGCATTATTTTGTTTGGGGTTCTCAACACATGCAGATAACGGACCAGACATGGCGTACATGTGCCCGGAGTACCTAACAGGAATAAGTACTTGAGAACTATAAGCTTCACGCTATTCTCTAGTCATGGGTTCATAAACAACCCTTTTCTCCCCAGTCGAAGCATGAACAGAACTAGTGGAAAAGATTTCTGGTTATTGTAAGTCAGAAGTGTTCTTGGTTTTAAGATTGTTTGGTGCATTTGAAAGGAAAGCCATGGTTGAGGGTAGTAAAAGAACAAAGAAGATGAAGTTCTTAAGATTTCTTTTTTGCAAGGAAATAAGGAATATTAGGAGTTGTAAAAATTCCAAAGAAGAGAATTCGTGGCTATTTATAGTGTCTAGGGAAGAGTGTTTTCCCTCAAAACTATTTAATGTTGCAGAGTTAGTGGGGCGCGTGGCGAACGTTGAGGCATTTATCGTACATGTGATGGAAACGTTTTCCATGCTTTCCTAGGTTGTAGGGATAATGGCCATCATAGCAGCATGTAACGGCTGACTGATAGTGACGTCTTGGGAAAAGGGTAATGATGACTCTGAATACCAGTTGTGGTTGGTAGAAGGAGAAAAACGCACGATTGACTTTTGTGGCCAAGAAGAAGACATGTGTCGAATGGGAATATCAAATAATGACCATTTCTTCTAGCGTCGAAATTGACATTCTTGGGGGGAATTTTTTAGCTCCTAAATTCGACACCCAGACACATTGGCTTTATTGGCTAAAAATAGACTGAAGAAATCTAAGAGATTGAAGAAGTCTAAATTAAGAACCTTTCGATTTGGAAACATAGTCTAATTCGAAGATACTTTGAATTGATAGCCTTTGAAAAGGCCCATCAAAGTCATCCTTGTTAAGAAGGAAAAAACACTTAGAGAATTCTCTAAGTTAGAAAGGGTCTTCGACCCAGAGGCATCGATCTTGTAAAAGCCTTCGACCTGGAAGTGTTTTTATCAGCAATAATTTGAATTCAAATTTGAATATAAGAGGGAAAGGAAGTTCACTTGGCAGTTGAAGAAAGCAATGTGGCATGAAGTTGAAGATCGAAGAACATGCAAAGGACACTTGTCCTAATCCTGGATCGAAGTAACCGTCTAGCAGTTACTTTTTACTAGTATAAATATAGGAAGTTTATGTAAATTTTCCGTGTGTTCAACCAATTGTACAAGTCACTCAATACTTTTCGAGTACCCGCTGCATGAGAAAGAATACCGAGAATGTATGTTTGAAACACCACATTTTATAATCAAAGTCTTTTACATTCCTTTCCATTCCTCCTTACAGCCTTTTATCTTACTTGTAAAGTTTATTTTCCCTTGCATTTTACTTTCACTTTTACCAGATTTCTACTCTTCTCAACCCCTTTCTACTTACTTTTACTTGCACTTTTATCAAGTTTTAGTGTGCCTCTAACCTCCACCTTTCTCAGTCGAACGTGTTCTTTATTAGAATTAGCATTTTTATCAAAACAGCACAAATATTTAGCATATGTCCTAGGATCAATCTGATCGATCCTACAAGTAACCAAAAATCACCCTTTTTGGAAGATCAATGGTTGTTTACCAATTTTCACGGTAAACACCTACCCGGTCCCTTAAGGAATATCAACTAATAATCAACTTTATTATTATAATGCACAAGTTACCCGCAAGTGACTAACAAATTCTAAAACTCGTAAGTTCTAGACTTCTTAAGGCTACAGACCTACCCGGTCCCTTAAGGAATATCAAACAACAGTTTGAATACAAGTTTTTTTATAAGAGAATTGCTTCTAAAAAGTTGAGTAGGTAAACTATTTTATGAACAATGACTTAAGAATATGAAAGCAATGAACAAATTTTGCGCATGAATATTCAGTGAATTAGCCACTTTCTTTCTTAGTCTTAGAGCCTTTATATAGCCATTAAAATAATGTATCCGTTGAGGGATACTCTTGGAAGTTTGAATAGTAACGTGGGGGACAAGATCGTGTGACGCGTCCGTCCTTCCATGATAGTGGAATGAAATGTTGATTGTACCATATACTATTTGTACCACATTAATGTTATCTTATTTCCTTCAGTCCTTCAGAAGCTTCTACGAGTATAAGTTTAGAAGCGAGAACATAAGATCAAGTCATCAGAACTTAAAGTCTTCAGAGTCATCAGAATTGCGTCTTTAGAGTCTACAACACTTGGTTGTGAGAACCTTTTCTTGGAACCTTGGGTCTTTAGAACTTCAAGTCTTTATAATCTTTAGAAATTCTATCTTTAGAGTCTTCAGCACTTGGTCTTCAGAACCCTTATCTTTAGAACGTTGTTATTAGAAACACAAGTTTTTAGCATCTGGACTTCACTAGAAACTTTGTCTTCATATCTTCTAACTTTGTTTCTTTGGAACATGTTGTCTTTAGAAGCTTGAGTCTTTAGTATCTGGACGTAAGTAGAAACTTGAGTCTTTAGATCTTCTGACTATTTTCTTTAGAATAACACTGGAGCTTACACTTCAGAGCCTTCTGGAGTGTCTTGCTACTGTTCAACAGAACTTGTGTAGCGTAGAAGCAGAATTAATTCTCTTCTAAGGTCTTGGCCACACCATCCATCAGAAGCATAACCTGTTTGTTAAGTACTCAACAATAACAAACATTAGTACAACAAAATTGTTCATACAATCATACTCATTAGTTATCATCAAAACTCAGAGATGATGTCGCAGAACCAAGTCTTGTTCTTACATGGTTGAGTTTGAGAAAATTGGGTAGAAGAGTGATTAATCAGAGGATGATTAGTGGGTATAGTGTTGTCAATTTCTATGTCAAAGTCATCAAGAGTTTGTGGTGATGGATTTCTATGTTGATAAGAATACTGATTCGATAACATAAATGAAAGAAGAGTTACCTTTCTTTTTTAGCATCTTTAGGAGTTTTCTGAGAAGTTCCTTCTCCAACAGCTTTCCTTTTCCTTGACTTTCTATTAGAAACTTATAGAGGTTGTTTCCTAAGATCTAGGATATTAACCTCTGGAATTACTCCATCACTTTTGCAAGCTTCCAGGTATTTGAGGACAATTTCTGGAGATGAGTTCGCTTGAGTGAAAAGAGGAAAATCCTTCAGAGGGACTCTTCTGGTGGTCATGACTTCCTTTTCAGTAAGTGTAGGATTCTTCTTAATGGTTTCTATAATCTTCATCTTCTTGAGGTTCTTGGAATTGAGCATCTTTTCAGCACAAGGTTCCAGAACACTAGCTTGTTGAGCTTCACTCAGATGTTCTATCAGCTTGTTCTCTGTCAGAATATCTGACTTTGTTTGGAGTAGAGGATGAACCAAGGATGTTGATTTGAGGATCAGGATCTTGATACTTTTGTTGTTGTTGAGAAGAAGAAGCCATTATTCACAGACTTAGGGTCTTAGAGCATACATAAGGGAAAAAAGTACAAGTTCGTAGAAAATAGGGTGAGTGAGAGGTATGAAAGTGATTTGTGGTGAAAGTGAGGTAAAAATAGCCAACAGAGAGAAAACATGAAATTAATTGAAATTAATAAAATAACCAAAATGATTAACATTAATAATGATTTCTGACAAGGGGATGGTGTGAAGATTTTGTAAACAGTTACCGATGTGACTCACACCTCAATGCATCAAGTCAAACGTTTCAACCCTTCAGATTTTGAACACGTGTTCAACCTCAGAAAGTGAGTTAGAGTTTAGGTTTGACAAATATTGATGTGGTGAACTGCTTGCGTATATCTTTGAAATGAAGCATTTTCAGAAAATGTTTAGATTTTCTAGAAAGTTTCTCAGACAATTTTCCTTCTCATTTCTGAATAACTATTGTTCAGATGTTCACAAAAACAAATCAAAAAATCATGAGGATTAAATATGCAGAAACTAAATTTTAATTATGGGCATAATTCCATACTGAGGTGTTTCAGAATGAAATTAAATCTTCTACAGCAAAGGGTTTTGTGAAAACATTATCCCATTGATGGTCCGTGTCTATAAATTTTAAACAAATAATTCCCTTCTGAGTATAGTCCCTAATGAAATGATGTTTAATTTCTATATGTTTAGCCCTAGATTGTAAAATAGGATTTTTAGAAAGACAGATAGCAGAAGTATTATCACAAAGGATAGGAATGTTACTCTCATAAATATGAAAATCTCCAAGTTGACTCTTCATCCAGAGCATCTGAGTACTGCATCCAGCTGCAACTATATATTCAGCTTCAGCAGTTGATAGTGCAATAGTGGATTGTGTTTTATTGGACCATGAGATTAAGTTATGTCCCAGAAACTGGAAGCTTCCAGAAGTACTTTTTCTTTCTATTCTATCTCTAGCAAAGTCAGCATCACAATACTCTACTAATTTACATTATTTAGATTTTCTATAACAAAGACCAAGATTAGTAGTACCTTTCAGATACTTGAAAATTCTCTTAACTACTATTATGTGAGATTCTCTAGGATCTGATTGGAATCTGACACAAAGACAAACACTATATAGAATATCAGTTCTTGAAGTTGTTTAGTATAGGAGAGAAAAAACCATACCTCTATAGAGCTTCTGTTCTACTTTATTACTTACCTCTTCCTTTTCCAAAATGCATGTAGGATGCATAGGAGTTTTAGATGGCTTACTTTCTGACATATCAAATTTCTACAGAAGTTCTTTAATATAATTGCTTTGATGTATGTAGGTTCCTTATGGGGTTTCATTGATTTGAATTCCCATAAAGAACTTGAGCTCACCCATCAAGCTCATTTAAAATTTTGGTTGCATAGTCTTAGCAAATTCTTTGCCCAATGAGGCTTTAGTAGATCCAAAAATTATATCATCTACATATATTTGACAAATCAGAATGTCATTTTTAAATGATTTACAGAATAGAGTCGTGTACACCTTCCCTCTGGTAAAATTATTTATTAAGAGAAAGTTACATAGTCTTTCATACCAAGCTTTGGGAGCTTGTTTCAGACCATATAATGATTTCTTAAGTTTATAAACATATTCTGGATGTTTTGTATTTTCAAAACTAGGGGTTTGCACATAAACTTCTTCATCAATGTAACCATTTAAAAAGGCACTTTTGACATCTATCTGATAAAGAGTTGTGTCATGATTTACAGCAAATGAAATTAAAAGTCGAATAGATTCTAACTTGGCGACTACAACAAAGGTTTATGTATAGTATATCCCTTCTTGTTGACTATAACCTTGTGCAACCAGTCGTGCTTTGTTTGAGAACTTCTTCTTATTCACTTAGCTTATGTCTGAAGACCCATTTAGTTCCAATGATGTTAATGCCTTTTGGTTTAGGAACTAGATCCCATACATTATTTCTGGTAATTGAGTTAGTTTTTCTTGCATTGCAAGTATCCAATCATTGTCTAGAAGTGATTCGTCTATGGAAGTAGGTTTGATCAGAGACACTAATCCCATGAGAGACATTTCAATATTTCTGAATGTAAATCTTGTTCTGATTGGTTCATCTTTCTTTCCCAGAATCATGTTTTCAGGATGTGCTAAGCTGCTTCTGGATTGTCTTTTCTAGATGGATTCTTCAGAAGTTGTGGTAATATTTGTGATGTCTTCTTCTGTATTTGACTAAAGTTATGAACTTTTATTTTCTGAATATATGTCTTCAGTACCTGTAATTTGAACTTCTATATCTGCAAAAGATTCACCCTACTTTGACTTTTGAAAGTCAAGCTTATCATCAAATCTGACACTAATAGATTCTTCCATAATTCGTGTTTCTATGTTATATACTCTATAACAATTTGAACGATCAGAGTATCCAAACATGAAACACTTTTGTGCCTTAAAATCAAACTTGTTCAGATGATCTTTCCTTTCTGATTTCCTGTGAAACTTACGTATCCTCCAGATTTAAGTTCAAGGCTTTGGAACATATGCTTTCTTCCCATCATGTGTTGAGAGCATCCAGAGTCCAAGTACCAAGACTGGTGTTTCAACCTTGTTTTTAAATATATATATGCAACATAAATGATTTTATCCTTTGGTACCCATTTATTTTTGGGTCCTCCTATGCTTCTAGTATGATTCTGATTCAGATGAATTAGTGTCATCTAATATGTTGGTCATTATAGCGATATTGGCACGTTAATCTTCAAATGCTGATTCTGCTTCAAAAGATTATGAGTCATCCCACGTAGCCATAAGACTTTTCTTCTTCTCTTTTTTAAATCTCTTCTTTGGATTTTCTTTTATAAGTTTAGGAGAGTCTCTTTTATAGTGACCGGGTTCCTTACATTCGTAACAAACAACATCTTTATTTCTTAACTTTTTATAGCCAGAGGATGATTCATAATAACCGCTTAATCTCCTAGGATTTCTAAATTTCTTTTGTTTATGCTTCCATAGTTTTTGGACCCTTCTGAAGAGAAGAGATAGTTCGTCTTCTTCTGATGAGGACCCTCAAGAGATTTCTTCTTCTTTCTTTTGGGGCTCATCTTCTTCTAGTTCTATCTCGTGACTTCTCAAGGAGCTGATAAGTTCTTCAAGAGATATTTTGTTCAGATCTTTGGCAAGCTTTAAGGCCGTGACCTTGGGTCTCCATTTCTTTGGTAAGCTTGTGATGATTTTATTTACATGATTTGTTGTTGAATACCCTTTGTCTAGAACTTTCAACCCAGCAACCAGAATTTGAAACTTTGATAACATTGTCTCAATTGTATCATCTTCTTCCATCTTGAAAGCTTCGTACTTCTGGATGAGTGCAAGAGCTTTGGTCTCTTTGACTTGTGTGTTGCCTTCATGCGTCATTCTTAGAGAGTCAAACATATTTTTAGCAAAATCTTTGTTTGTGATCTTCTCATACTCGGTGTATGAAATGGAACTCAAGAGAATTGTTTTGGCCTTGTGATGATTTATGAACTCTTTCTTTTGTTGATCTATCATTTTATTTCTATCAATCTTCTGACAGTTTTCCTCACTAGGATGAATGTAGCCATCAATCACCATATCCCAGAGATCAACATCATGAGCTAGAAAGAAACTTTCGATTATGTGTTTCCAGTCATTGAAATTTTCACCATAAAACATTGTGGGTCTGCCCTGATTTTGTCTTTATCATCATTGTTATTATTGTTGTTGTTCTGAACTGGTTCCACCAAAGTGTTTTTCTTACTAGGATCTTTTTCTGACACGGTTAAGTGTTACCACCCAGAACCATGAACTCTGATACCAATTAAAGGATAGAACAACACAAGAAAGGGGGTTTGAATTGGGGTTTTTCAAAAATTAAAAATAGTATGACATATTTGGTTATCTTGGTTCATTTGAACTCAAACTACTCCAGTCCACACGCCAAGGTGATTTCTCCTCTCTCAATCGAGGTCTTAATCCACTAATCAAAACTTTGATTACAACTCGCAAAGACTACCATCAATGTCTTCTTGAGACTAAACCACAACTTGGTTTCTCAATGAATTACAATCCTAAAAATGATTACACAATGTGTTTGAGCTTGCTTCTAACAAGCTTTATCACAACTGTGATGTTTACATAAATTTAGCACAAGGAATAAATCAAGAGATGAGAAATATGAGAATGTTTTTTTTGCTCTTGTTGGTATGCATGAGTGTTGTCTGATCACCCTTCAATAACTCCTTTTTATAGGCGAAGAACTTTAGATCCATTTGAGACATGAGAAGATCTTTTTGGAAGGTTGATAAAATGTTGTTAATGCACTTTCCAAAAATACAGATCTTGTGTGGTACCAGCCGTTACTCCTTGATTTGTGATGAATGTAATGTAACGCATCCGAATTTTGCTTCTTTGAAATTTGATCAGAATAAGAATAATAATGTTGATATTTTAGATCATCAGAGTATTGCTTCATCCGATTTTAGCTTGCAGCTTTGGTGCTTCAGAAGTTATAACATAAGAACTTCTTCTATTGAGCGTGATACTTTAATTTAGTTTGTACATATATTCTTATCAGATCTTCTTAGCGCAAATTGTTCGCCAACTTCTATGCTTCTTTATCATAACTTATCTTCATATTTAAATGATTTATTAGAGAGCATGATTGTTCTTTATATATATCATGTATTTGTTATCATCAAAACTATTACTAAGATGTAGAACCAAACTATGTTCTAATAGTAGCTAATTATTTAACCAACATTGATGCCTATATGTGTATATTCCTGAGTAATGTGCCATGAACTATGTTGTGATTGAGTAAGATGATGTTGTATGAATAGTTCGATTGTTTTGCATGATGTATTGCATGATAATGATGATGACCTGGCTTGTATTGGTGTGACATTGATGAGTAGAAATAATCAATGTAAATTACGTTGTTGCATGTCGGTGTCGCATGGATTCATGATAAGATGGCCTGTATTGGAGAGAGATGGCATGTATTGGCGAGAGATGACTTGTATTAGCGTTATGATGTTGCTGCCCTAAGTTGGCATTATGATGAGGGTTTTTCCCTGTTGGTACCACATGCATTGAGTCAGTTTTGGTCTCATTGCATTACATTTTGATTGATAACTTGATGTTTGATGCTGAAAGAGTATGAGTTATACTATAATAAGTATTATGTGTTCTGTGCATAATTGCTTATATATTGATGTACTTTGTGGCCTGATGGATGAAGTAAAGGTGTGAGGTTAATAAATATAATTATGCGTACTTAAATTGCTATATACTCGTTATTATGCTTTATTTTATATTGTTATGATATCTCACCCCATCTATTTGAATGTTGCCTCTACGTGGGTAACATGCAGAAGATCTGAAGTAGATTGAGGTCGAGGTTAAGTGAGGAGTTACCTCATTTTGCATAGATTGAGTTGGTGTTATCTCTGATGCGTAACACTTGGGGGTTTTGCGCTTGTTTTATTATGATGGGAGCAAACTATTGCAAGACTCCACTTATTGGATTTTGAATTGATGTTTTACGTTGAATTTTGAATTATGATAACTATCACTCATGTTGAGAATAATTACTAGTGATGTTTTCCGCTGAGAATAAATGAAGCAAAGTTCAGACATGATAAATTAGTGACTATGTGTTTCGTATCTTTTTATATGAGTATGTATGATGCATGAAGATGTGGCATCCTATTCTTGATGTTTTATTTTATGAATTAATTTACTCTGATTTTTGTTAAATTACCAACGGGAAAATAGGGTGTTACATTAATGGTATCAGAGTAGGTCGGTCGGTCTAACCAGGTTGTTGAGTTAATAGTGTAGTGTTACAGTTGAATATTGTCGATATGTTTCATATAACCATTGTTTGATGTTATGATGTGCAACAGAGTAATGGCTGGAAGGAACGATATTGCACTCGTTGGTGCATTGTAGGCTTTGGCTCAGGATGTCCAACATCAACCAAATGCTGGTGGGAATGATAGATCCCCATCTTGGAAATTGTTGTACCCCAAAATTTGCCCTCCCATACTTCTCAATACATTTCAAGTGAGGTCCTCAAATTGCTCAAGGAAGTCCAACGGTTGACCAGACAAACTCTCTCCTAAGGCAGTCTACCTCAAATTAGGGTTTCAGTTTGCACCAAGATGTTTGAGTCCCAAGGATCCCAAATGCTCACCATTGTCCAAATATGTTCTCAAGATCATCCATGCCAAGTTTCAAGCCTTATAGAGGAAATTTGCTCAATCAATTGCACAAAGGCCTGAAAATCGATTGTGCTAGGGCAAAAGTCAACTGTGGCCTACATACAGTCAAACTTCAAGATTTTTGGTCAACATCCTAATTTTGAAGTATTATTCATCATTTTATCAAGGGTTTATCATTATTCCTCAAGGATTTCTCACAATTCATCAAAACCCAAAAGTTGCTAAATTAGGGTTTTGTAGGAAAAGTCAACTCAACTTTGACCAAGCATAACTTTCTCATACTTTATCAAAAATGACCCATCCAAAGCTCATTTTGAAGAGGATGCAATTATATACATTTCATATTCATCTCCCAATTTCAAAATATGCACTCACAAGAAGATATAAATTTGGACATTATAGGTCATTTTGAAAAGTCAACAAAAACACCGTTTTTGTCAAAGCTTCATATATGAACATGGAAGACTAAATTGAGATGAGACCAAAAGGGTTGCTTATATAACATCCTAAGCTTTCTAAAAAATCCAAGAACACATCTCTAGGGTCAAAATTGAAGGAGTTATGCATTGGTAAAGTTGACCTTTTTTACAAAATTGCCAAAAGTCAAAAGTGGCCAAAGTTGCAATTTTTGTCAAATGGGCCCAATTTTTTATGCTTGCATTGAGTTTGTAACATGACCCACGACCCATGATCTCTCCCACTTGTCTTTATTTTATTTTTGTCATTTATTTTGATTTTTATTTCAATTAAATCAAATAAAATCAAAATAAAATCATGAAAATATCAAAACTAATCAAAGCTTGAGATTTTGTGCATGTTTAGGTCTCTTATACAGCTGGAAGAAGAGTCAAATCGTGCAAGCTTCATTTGGACACAAAAATATTTGATTTGGCTTGATTTGGAAATATTTGCATAAGAATCAAATCTTGAATCAATGATCTTAATTGAGGAAGATTTGAAACAAGTTTGTAACCCTAATTGATTCTAGAGTACATATAGAACATTTGCATATCAAAAGAAGAGGATTGGAGGCGTGAGAAACTGAAAGCAAGCTTGCAAAAACTCAACAAAAGTGGTGAATCAAATTCCAATTTCCAGGCTTCTTCAAGCCATTCCAAGCACATCATTCGCTTGCTGGACCTCTAAGGACTCTATCCCAATCATTAGCAAGTGTTTTCGTGCCCAGATACGCGTTATAAGTATCCCACAACCTCCATGCTTTTTTGAAATCATATATCATAATCCTGGCATTTGTAGCATGATTTCTTTATATATTCTGAATCCTAGAAACATTTGCAAGCTAATGGTAACATTCAATTGCATTTTTATTAACTGTAGAGGAAGATGCCATAGTTAGGGTTCTTGGCTCATTCTTGGGGTTTTTCATTACAGGTATAATTGTCCATGGAAAGTGGTACCATGATGCTCGTGAGGTTGCAACGAGTTGATTGGTACCACTGGTATTGATTTATCATGCGTGCATAGGTTTTTGGAGGATCACAGGGTTGTACCTACGCCCAGAAAATTGTAGGTAAAAGTGTTAGACTTTTGCCAACGGAGAGAGGAAGAAGAAGGGTGGCGTGGCACTCCCTGATTCTCCTGTTTAAAATTTGTGCGTCTTTATATATATTATTTGTTTTTTCTAATATAATATTTGATTGTTATTCCATATACAAATGAACACGCTAGCTCAGTTGGTCATCAGGCATTTGGAAGAGCCAAAGGGCTTGGGTTCAATCCCCAGGTCCCCTTATTTGTTCAATATTATTTTGCTTTGTATAATCCCATGTGCAGGCTTCTCATGAGACCACCATACACCATCATCCATCAACCATCAGATCGTCCACGCGCTAGATCTAAGGATTCACAATGAAGGCCTACCATGAACATCAGTCAAGCTTGTAGTATTGGATCTGGAAAGTCAACATGGGCCAGGCGCATTTGGGCTTGGATTTGCAATTGACACCCCCTTGTTTTCTAGCTATCAGGCCCATTTCCTTATTTTTCTTTTCTATTTCTTTTATTTAATTTATTTTGATTAATTATTTTCTAACATAAAATTAATTCGTTTTTTGCAAAAACTCATAAAATCAATTTTCAACAATTTAGATTTAGGTTTTATTTTTATTAAATTTAATTTAATAATTAGTTTAATTTAATTTTAGGGTAATTTTAACCTTTTTGTAAATAACTTAAAATAAATTAGAAAATTAGGGTTTGTTTGATTTAATTTTTATTTTCCTTTCTTAAAATAACAAAAATACAAAAATAGGTCAAAATTAATTGTTTTTCTTAATTTAAATTAATTAGTAATTAGGTTTGCATTTATTCAATTAAAGCCTTATTTTTCCCAAAATAATCAAAAACAACAAAAATAATTTTTTCTTTCAATTAGGTTTAGACGGGGTCAAAACCCTAATTCTTCTCGTTCTCGTTCCATCGCGCGCATTTATTATTTTTTTACGATATTAATGTAACTGCTCATGGTATGTAATAGTTTAATTAGGATTTTTATTTTATTTATCGTTTTACGGGTTTTTGGCTATGTAATTAATCCCCCTCCCCGAAGCCTTGTAATAGCGTAGTTTTATTTCTCGCATTTTAATTTTCGCAAATATTAACTGTTAGATGTATGATAATAGGATTGCATGACAAGACTGTATGTTAATTTTAAAATGGTTAGCAAACCCTAAATGTGCAAAGATAATAACCGAAATCAAATCACTCGCGCATGCGCACTCCTAGGGTATACTCTCACTTCGGTTGCCTTCGGTAAACGATCATTAAGTATAGGGTGTTTTAGTGGTCGCTCTCTTGTCTAAACAAAGATCAAATGTCCCGATCGAAAATGTTGCCTCGAAAATGTTGCCTCAAAAAGGTTTCCTCGGAAATGTTGCCTCGAATATGATCTTAAGACATTAGGGTTATTACTAAGACGTCCTAACATTGCTTTAGTGATCGTACGTCCCTTTCGAATTGACCCTTATAACTCCAACGACGGTGCTTCCTATTTCTCAAATAAGTAGGATAGCGCTGTCTAAAGGAAACAAGAACAAAAACATTCTTTTTTCGAGTAGGTAGATGCTAGTAGGATGCTTGCTCAAATCAAACTTTTTCACACCAAACACTTTTCAAACAAAGTTTTCAAAAACACTTCGTAACACTCTTGAAGACAGAAGCAAGGGTTAAAACGAAGTAAAACAAAAACTTTTCAAAACACACAAACACGGAAGCAATTTTTAAAATGATGAGCAAGTACCTAAGAGCCCGTAGAAAACTACGGATAGAAAGGGTGCTAACACCTTCCCTTTCTATAATCTACCCCTCGTACTCAAAATCTCGAAAAAGGAATTTTTCTGTGCTTTTTTCCTTTCCAGTTGGATAAAATAAAAGTCGATGGCGACTCTTGCTTACCACGACATTTTGCATACACAAATTCAAAATGCAAACCAGCATTTCTAAAATAGTCTGGTTCTACCACCGTATCACAGAACTGGCGACTCTTCTGAGGAGATAAGTGGGGTATACCTTAGGATTAGTTCATCATAAATTGCTTCTCTTGTTTGATTTGATTGCTTTACTTTTGAGGGTTTTGTATTGGGAGATACTATAAATCCTAACCCGGATATGGGGAACACCTTTTAGGTAAGTAGCAATAAACTGTGAGGGAACTGTATGGCGTAGACCGATACGGTTGAAGCAGTAGCTATGTTGATGTGGCACATTGGTTGGTACCGGTATCTCTTGTGGAGAAACGAGGAGAATACGAGGCTGTTATGTGTGTCGTTAAGCATCAACTAACCTTAGAACCCTTAATAGACCAACTTGGCCATTAGGAAGTAGTGAGATAGCCTGCCTCGGTGTAAATCTGAGAACTGGTTGATACTCGATACTACACTCATTGAGACCATAATCTCGAGATAGTTCCGGCTGCAAGAAAAGATTGCGTGAGCTGAAACCATGACCGATGGAGGATGGTCAGTGATATTGAGAACCTCTAGAACCCGGTTACTATTAATAGGACAGGTTGAAACCAACTGAACTTCAAGAGGGTAGTACTTAGACCCCATGCAAGCCTGAAACTTAAGGGCTCTTGTGTGGCTGGTTTGCCTTTACCATGTTTGTTATCCGCTATACCTATTGTGTGTTTTATCATGACATCATGCATCATAACATAGAATGCATACCTCATTATACTAACCATTTCAAAGACCGAGGGGATTTATCTTTGTTCTGTTTTGCAAATTATGGATTCCGTGCGCAGAAACACCATTCGAGTTAAATTTGTGCAAATACCTGCTCAAATCAAAGATTTAGCCTTGAGAGTTTTTTATACTTCTTCATTAATTAGGAGACATGGTCAGCTTCTTGGCTTGATTACCTCAAAGTTTGATGAGCAGATGATGAGTGTGCTTTTCTAGTTCTTCGATCCGGTGCATCATTGCTTCACTTTCCCGGATTATCAGCTAGTTCCCACTATGGAAGAGTTTTCTCACCTATTGGGCATATCCATCCTTGAGCAGATGCCCTTCACAGGTTTGGAAGAGACTCCTAGACCAGAAGACATTGCTTCAGCTCTACATTTGAAACGGGCTGATGTTGTATCTAATTGGGAAATACGAAGCGGGGTTGAAGGTTTCTTAGCCAAGTTTCTGATAGATCAATCTCAACTATTTTGGGATAACTTGGATTTTCAGGCTTTTGAAGACATCTTGGATCTCCTTACCTACGGTTTGGTTCTTTTCCCGAATCCATATTCCTTCATAGATGTGAATGCGGTTAAGATCTTCCTGTCTCGCAATCCTGTACCTACTCTTCTGGGTGATATCTTGCATGCCCAAGTCTGTGTTGAAGAATGAGGAAGGTGTAGGATGGTCTTACAGGATAATGTCCCTTGCACATATAGACATTCTTTGGATTTCCAAGGCTATGGAAAGCACCGCTGTTATTGATCAATGTGGGGGATACCCTAATGTCCCGTTGCTTGGAATCAGAGGGGGAATAACCTATAATCCTTGTTTAGCTTTGCGACAATTCGATCATGCTCGGAGAGATGGTCCTCATGAGCTACTCCTTACAGATATTGACTTTGACTACAAGGAGGACGTTGACGAGCACCGACAGAGGTTTATACGAGCTTGGGGCATGGTGAACAGATCTGACCCTTAAGAGCTAGGACCAAGGACTTCTCTCCCTATGCAGCCTTATCTCCAGTGGGTTCGAGCTCGAGCCCAGAAGTTTGGGATGCCTTACGAAGCTGTGTTGCTAGTGATTGTGGAGCTCACCAATGAAGAGGGCATTCCTTATACAGTCCTTTATCCCTACATGCCCACTGATATTGGGGCATTGAAGAGATCCTGGATTCAGCTGAAAAAAGACAGGGATAATAAAACCAAAAAAAGAGGTTACTATAAATCCTCGGCAAAAAAAAAGAGATTACAAAATGACTGCCTTTTTCAAGTAAACTTTTAGTATCTGAACCATCACCGGAACATCAAGGGTAATATTCCAAGACTCAAATGGGATCTAAATGAACAATTAACTGAGTATAGGATCGACGAACATCACGAAGAACGGGTGGGTACAAATAAATTCTGAGTCTTTATCCTTTGTTTCTTCAACCGTGAACCAGACCCTGTTATAACCCTTAAAAGTCCTAGCTGAAGCATGGGTTAGTTCGAAAGCATATTGTTACAAAAGGTATCCTGACTCCTATAAGGTTTGCTATAAATCCTGAGTTGACATCACACTTTTACAAAAAAAAAACTTGTTTTACTAAAAAATGAATTTTCAAACTTCAAGACAGACATAAGCTTTGCATTCTTAAAATAACATTGTTTGCATATGACTATTTGTTCAACGGCAGAGAAATTCGCATGACGAATATCTAGTGAACAAAAACCTTCTCAATAAAAAGGATCACCGCAAGTGGAAAAAACACTTCCAACCAAGGGGCACGGCATGATCATTGTCCATCATTTGGGGCATTCAAGTCAAGATTCAAGGAATCTCTCAAAGATGCCAAATAGCCAGGGGCAGATCTCCATCTGAATCACTTGGGGCATTGGACATGAATTCCAGCAACGAATCTTGTATGATCAAACGAACATCTTCTGGTAGTGTGGAACACAACACTACCGACAGTGACAACTCCCTACACCCTGAGAGCATGGACATAGTCAGAAAATACTGCGCATGAACAAAGACCCGCTAGGTTGACTGGCCTAGGAAAAAATAAGGGCATCCCGGCGAACCAAAAGGGTTCAGGCAAAAATTAGGGATAAAAACAAAAAAGATATGTACACCCGGCAAGTCGAAAACCAGAAAAGGCGGGTATCCCGGTGGACTGAAAATCTGAAAAGATAGTCCAGGCAAAAGTTAGGGATTAAAGCGTACGACTATGTCCCATCTCCTGTCTATCAGTGGAAGACTTATACCTTGATCAGCATTCAGCAAGAGCACCAGAATCGATACAGTTCAGATACGCTCCAGATACGGATGTCATTCTGATTCTCATTCAGATTCAGCTTTCAGATACAGTTCAGATACGCTCCAGATACGGATGCCATTCTGATACTCATTCAGATTCAGCTTTCAGATACAGTCCAGATATGCTCCAGATACGGATGCCATTCTGATACTCATTCAGATTCAGCTTTCGGATACAGTTCAGATACACTTCAGATACGGATGCCATTTTGATACTCATTCAGATTTAACTTTCAGATACAGTCCAGATATGCTCCAGATACGGATGCCGTTCTGATACTCATTCAGATTCAGCTTTCAGATACAGTTCAGGTACGCTCTAGATATGGGTGCCATTTTGATACTCATTCAGATTCAGCTTTCAGATACAGTTTAGATACGCTCCAGATACGGATGTCATTCTGATACTCATCAGATTCAGCTTTCAGATACATTCCAGATACGCTCCAGATACAGATGCCATTTTGATACTCATTTAGGTTTAGCTTTCGGATACAATTCAGATACGCTCCAGATACGGATGTCATTCTTATACTCATTCAGATTCAGCTTTCAGATATAGTCTAGATACTCTCCAGATACGGATGCCATTCTGATACTCATTCAGATTCAGCTTTCAGATACAGTTCAGATATGCTCTAGATATGGATGCCATTCTAATACTCATTCTGATTCAGCTTTCCGATACAGTTCAGATACGATCCAGAGACGGATGCCATTCTGAAACCCATTCAACACATATTTCAAGTACAGTTCAGATACGATCCAGAGACAGATGTCATCCTGACAGTCATTAAATACATGTTCAAGTACAATCACGACATAGATCCATCCATAAAATATCCGCATGTACTTTTTCCAGCATGGTACAAGGGGAAAAGACAGTTGGAAGCAAAGTCACTATCACATACAAGCCAGTGAAACCCATACTCCCCACAGAGCCGAGACAACCAATATCTGACCTCCGTATCTCGAAGCAGGAATTCCTATCCCAGCAGGTTCCTTCAGAAAGCTGATATCTGCATTCCCCAGCCGAGTTTTATAACCATGAGCAGTTTATAAAGCCATCTCCCGAGCAGAGTTTATTTCTATGACAGTGGAAGCTCAATCTCCAACAGAGCTCTTCTCTCCAGCAATGAAAGTTCATCCCCACCTGAGTTTATTTCTCCAAATCAGCAGATCTTCCAACAGAGTATCCCTCTTCCCCATAGAGTCAGTCTCCCACAAGGTTATTCTCAAACAGAGTCTCTCCCATAGGATTGTTCTTAAGCAGAACGGATGCAAGTCTCCAGCTAATCATCTTCGGTCATTATCCCCAGCAAGAACAAAGAACCCAACTCTTTATATTCTCCAACAGCAGTCCAGGAAATATTCTCCCCAGCTAGAAAACATCACGAGAACATGGCATATACATACATCATGGCATGCGCATACGCATTGTGATACGGTGGGAGAACTGACTTGAGGTTTTGTGTTTGTTTTCGCAAATGTTTCGGTTGAGCAAGAGTCGCCACCGACTTTTTATTTTATCCCAAGGAAAGGTTAAAAAGCCTAGGAAAAACCTTTGAGATGTTTTCTTGGGTTCGGGGAGTAGATTATAGAAAGGGAAGGTATTAGCACCCTTTCTATCCATGGTTATCCATGGGCTCTTAGTTACTTGCTTAGATCACTTGCCTTTGCTTTTCAATTGTTTGAAATGGTGTTTTGTGTGTGTGGTTTTGAAAATGTTTTGAAAAAGATGCCTTGTCTAGGCAACCGTTGTAACAATTCTTTACTCGAATGTTTTACAAAGGTGTTTGTCTTTTTGAAAAGATGTTTCAATGTTTTTGAAAGTTGTTTTGAAACTTGTGTTGTGGAGTGTGTTTTGAAAGTAGGCAAGTGTGTTTTGCAAGTTTGATCAAGTAACTAAGATTTGTCTACCCTAAATTTACTCAAAGAGTTTTCTCATGTTTTAACCCTTTTAACAGTATTGTTCCACCATTGTATTTGGTGGACAATCTTGTGTTAGGATGTTAACGGGACGGGCGCGGGTCATCGTTTAGACCATGAATGCAATAGTGCCAAGTGTCTTTGGCAATTCTTCCTTCAAGGGACTTGATCATTTTTTAGGCAACTTGAGAAAGCGTCATCGAGGGACTATGATCATTTGATTTGTTTTTGTTTTGCCAAAGACACTCAACATGCAACATGGCCCATTTTTTAAGGCAACAAGTGGAGTAACCCTAGGGGTGCAAGTGTGCATTGTGTTGTCCATTTTCATGCTTTTTGTCTTGAATTAGGTCAAGCTATTTGTTATTTGATTTTGCATACAAACCCTAGGTCTATCATGGCATAATTTGAAAGCTTTAAAATGCGGAAATTTAAAGTCCTAAATTATTACAACATGATTATGGGGATGGGGGTACAAATGTTTGAATGGGGGGATATTTAGCAAGAAATTAAATCTAAAACTATTACATCCATATTGAATATACAAATATCAAATTGTACAATATTTAAACAAATATAATAAATAAGCAAAGAATGTATTATGCACAAAAAGGGTTTTTTATGTATGAGAAAGTATTTTTCAATGTGAAATATAAACAAAAATAAAAAGGTCAAATTTTGAGTATTTTTGTCATTTAGGGCAAAACCCTAATTTTTGAATAATTAGCATTTATTTATTAATTATATACAATATTTGTTAATTATATACAAAAAATAAGAAGTATGTTGTAAAAAAGTATTTTTGATGTCACATATTAATAAAAATAAAAATGTATTATTTTTATATTTTTGTCCTAAATATTTAATAAAATATGTATAAGTATATTTATATATATTTAATAAGCTAAATATGTACAAAAATAAAATATTAATTATTTACAAAAAAATTTATTTTTTAGAAAATGTTTTCAAAATGTAAATGAAAAATAATAACTGAAAATAAATATATTTTTGTATTATTTTTTAGTGTTTTAAATAAAAAGGAAATATATTTGTTTATATGTATATGCTAAATAAAACAAATAAATGCCAAATAAATGCAAAAATGGGTGGAAAAATATTTTTAATTTTTTTTTATGTTTTGACAAAAAATATCAAGTCAGAAGAAAAAATAAAAAGTCAAAAATAATGGATGTTTCACACAATGGGCCAGGGGGTGTAAATGGAAAAAAGGGGTGTGAACAGCAAGGATAGCTCAGGCCCAGCCCAAGCCATCATTTTCTTCCTCCAGCTTCTGTCAAACGCGCGCTTCTTTGTTCAAAATACAAACTCCTGATTCATTGATTTTTAGCAAAAACTCATAACACATATAATGTAGAGCATCAAATCACGATTCCAAATATGTAAGAAACTTAACCTAACTCTAAGAAACCAGGGAGAATTTCTTCATCCCCAATTTCTGACCTAATTTTTCTTCAATGTTCATGGCCAAAATTCTCACAGCACGCATAATATAAATGAAAAGTAAATACATGGATGGATTCAGGGCTATGAGTAGAACATGTTTTCTTCACAAACCTAAGCTTAATCATGCCTGGATAGAGAGATAGAAGTTCATGTTTTTACCTGTTTCAGCTTGACTTGAACAGAACAATGTAGCAACTTCCAATGGATTTTGAGCTTTTGTACAGTTTGCCTGAAGTCCAAGGATGCTTCTCCAACTCCTAGCTTGCTTTAAAATCAACTGAATCGTGCTATGGAAGTCAACCTGCACAGCTTGAAAATAAAAATGGCAAACGTGGTTATGGGTGTTACAGCTTGAGTTCAATGCTTGGGATAGCTTCAGTGGATGATAGGGAATGTGTTTGAACAAGCTTTGGCCAAAACGCACGAGCAAACTGAGTTGTGCAACTCAATCTGCAGGGATGCCCTGTTTCTTGCAGAAAAATTGTGTTTTTATGAATGAGGGGGTATTGAGGATGAAGGAATCGTGTTTTAGGTCAGTTAGGGTGTATGTAAGATGAGAACAAAGTTTGCTTAGGTTGGTGTTTACAGGAATGAGAGATTGGTATGAGTTTACAAGTTTTCTTCTTCTTGAAGTAAGAAGGTTCAAGTTGGGTTATAGGCCTGTACAAGGCTCTCAAGCATGCTGCAGCACTCTCTCTTGATCAGTGGGATTTGTCTACAAACTTGTGCCTTAAAGATCTGGCTTGTACCTCTTGGATATGGTATTTGACATAAAGTGCATCTTTATCAAAATGGCATGTTTGCTTTTTCTACTTAAGGATTGATTTTATGTGCAATGCCCAAAGGGAAGAAATAATGCATTAATACAATGGTTAGGCATTTAATTATGGTGTGTGAGACTGGTTTTGAGGTCTGCAAGCTAGCTTGTACAAGCTGATTTGAAAAATGCCAATGTTATGAACAAGCCTTGGCCAAGAACAAAAGTGAATTTTGCCCAACTTTGCAAATTCGATTCTCCCTAACCACAAGGGTGTTTGAGAAGTTCTTGGACAATTTGGAAAGCTTGGAATGTGTAATACAATCCATCTTTGTAGTGCAAATTGAAACTCCAAGTGGAACCATGTGAAAAATGGCCAAGAATTTGGACAAAAATCCTGCCTAGAATAGGTCAAAATTTCTCTAAGTTAAAAATGTTTTGTACCCTTGTTCCAAAAATCATAACTTGAGCTACAAGCTTCCTTTGAGAAAACTTTGTGAATAAAAGTTGTAGATTTTGCAATGTACTACAACTTTCATGTTTTGAGTTTTGTTTGAATCCATTTGCATCTTGGTGAAACAATGGGACAAAGTTAGGAAAAAATAAGGAGATTTCATAACTTAGAAAATTTCTAAGTTATGAAATTTCTTCATTTTAAACCCTAATTTGCAATTTTGGGTTTCTTGATGAACAAGTTTCATAATTTGACATGTCTTGATGAAAAATGAACCTTGGCACTTGATTTTGACCAAAAAGTCAAAGTTTGACTTTTCAGTATACAGTCAGATTTTGATCAGTTGACTGGAAAATTCATCTGTCAATCCTGTGCATTTGAGATCTTTTGAATTTGTTGAATGGGTCAAGACAATTCCATTGAGTCCTTGAGTCCATAGGTGAGCTTGATTTTCCATTGGTTAGGCCAAACAGTCAAAAATTGCCTTTGTGCAGTCAAAACCCTAAAAATGACCATTTTGCCCTTTTGGTGATCTGATCAAATTTCTTGTAGAATTGTGATCCAAACTTGATCAAATGGTTCATATGAGTTCATTATGTTGATGTGGGTCAAAAATCATGAGGTTTGACTGTCAATTGGCCACAGTTGACTTTTTCCCTAATACAACTAATTTCTAGGTCAACTGTCCAATTTACTGGGCAAATAATGGAATCAAGGCTTGAAACTTGGTATGGATAAACTTGTGAGTCCAACATGAAGCATGAAAGTCACTTTGGGAATTTTAGGTCAAAACATCTTTGTGCAAACTCAAACCCTAATTTGGGTCAACAGTGCAAGGAGGGGTCTTGAGCAGAGCAAACCCTAACTTGATCTTGAGTTCCAAGAGTCTTGTGATGATAAAATGTTGATGAAATGAGAGGGAAAATTCTGGGGTACAACAGTTGCCCCTGTTCAATCTTCTTGACCCTGAAGAGTTAGATTGGCAGGTTTGCCTTTCGCGTCTCGAAGGTAAAAGGAGATTGGACACTAGAGTGCCCTTAAATTTGCACTCGTCAAGACATGGATGCGGGAATGGGCTTAAAGATTCCATTTGGAGATGGGCTTAGAGATGCCATCTGGAGATGTGACCGAATCTTGTCGGGGGATGGGCTTAAAGATGCCATCTGGAATGCTTGTTGAATTGTATGTCGTTGATGAGTGAGCGAGTATCAGAAAGTTATCCATGTTTGGAATATCTCTGCACTGGGGATCTTGAATAAGCAATGGATTGACATCCGTGTCTGGAGAATCCGTAAACTATTTTCAGAAGTCTGAGCTTATACATCTTATCCTGAAAAGGGTAAAATATTAACTGAAACACAAGGTTATGTTGCATGAAATGTATGATGCAATGTATGTTATATCAATGTTTATGATATGTATGTAATGAATGCGCATGTAAGCTGATGAGCTATCTTGCTGGGGTTAGATAAATCCTGGATATCCAAAGATAATAGAATCTTGACTTTTGTCGGGGAAAGTGAATCCTTGACTGCTGCAGGGGATTGAGAATCCCTTGATCGTTGAAAATGAGAAGTCCTGGATGCTGTTGGGGAATCAGGAGCTTGGGTTGTAAACCACTTTGAGAATGAGAATCTTCATTCTGTTCGGAAGTATCAGGAACTCAGGTTATCTGCCACTTTGAGAACGAGGATCTCCATTCCGTTGGGGATATCGAGAATTCAGGTTGTATGCCACTTTGAGAATGAGAATCTTCATTCTGTTGGGGATATCAGGAGGTTGGGTGTATGCCAATCTACTGGGGTTTCAAGGATGAGAGTCTTTATTCTGTTAAGGGTCATAAACTGGGAGTGTACCAATCTTCTGAGGTTTTAAGGATGAGAGTCTTCATTCTGTTAACGGTTAGAAATTGGGAGTATACCAATCTTCTGAGGTTTTAAGGATGAGAGTCTTCATTCTGTTAACGGTTAGAAATTGGGAGTATACCAATCTTCTGAGGTTTTAAGGGTGAGAGTCTTCATTCTGTTAACGGTTAGAAATTGGGAGTATACCAATCTTCTGAGGTTTTAAGGATAAGAGTCTTCATTCTGTTAACGGTTAGAAATTGGGAGTATACCAATCTTCTGAGGTTTTAAGGATGAGAGTCTTCATTCTGTTAACGGTTAGAAATTGGGAGTATACCAATCTTCTGAGGTTTTAAGGATGAGAGTCTTCATTCTGTTAACGGTTAGAAATTGGGAGTATACCAATCTTCTGAGGTTTTAAGGATGAGAGTCTTCATTCTGTTAACGGTTAGAAATTGGGAGTATACCAATCTTCTGAGGTTTCAAGGATGAGAGTCTTCATTCTTGAGAGAAACAGATTTTAGGAGCTTCAGTTGTCCGCTATTCTGTCGGTGGTTGTAACTTCCAGCAGGTGATGAAGAAAATTTTGAACGACCTTCCATCTCGAAATGTAATTTTGCTTTGGAGAATAAATCCTTGACAAATGTTGGGGAAATAAACCCATAACCGACGCTGGGGCTTGAAAATCCTTTGATTACTGAGGGTAAGAAACCCTTGCTGACTGCTGATTTCTTGGGGAGCAAGATCTTCAGTTGTTGAGGGACCTTAGGACCACTGCTGGGGATAGAAAATCCTTGGTGACCTGTGGGAAATGAGAATTCTGATGATCTCTACTGGGGAGTCCAGAACCTGGGAGCCTTATGCCAGAGGGGTAAGACTGAGAATCTTTAATCTGATGGGAAGTATCTCTGTGGGGA
The DNA here is from genome assembly GCA_948472305.1 of Vicia faba. Taxonomy (NCBI): domain Eukaryota; kingdom Viridiplantae; phylum Streptophyta; class Magnoliopsida; order Fabales; family Fabaceae; genus Vicia; species Vicia faba. The sequence goes on along the minus strand of OX451741.1, from coordinate 814,394,778 downwards.
GAATGTTCACTAATCTGGTTTCGCTGGGGATTGATAGTTGGAAATTTTGACTCCACTGGGGATATGATTTTCAGATTTTAGGGCTCCACTGGGGATACTGAAACTTAGCTCTGAGGGGAACTAAGCTCTGGAAGGCTCTCTTAGCTGGGGAAGTCAGTTCTGAGAAAGCTTTTGCTCTGCTGAGGATTCTGAAGTTTAACTCTGTTTGGAGAATTAAGTTCTGGATTGAGGAATTTGGAGTTTAAATCTGCTGGGGATTTCCTATGAAAGGGCATCAAGATATCTATCTGTACCTTCAACCTATCAGCAATCATCTTTCTTGATTTGTAAGGAAATGATTATGTTCAAATGCACATGCCTATTTAACAAAACATTGGACGTTTCTCAAATAAAACATAAGTGTAAAAAAGCAAAAGGAAGACAAAGCAAATTTCTGTATCTGGAAAAGTATTTGTATTAACTTTTTATGAGTATCTTTGTACAAAGGAAACAGACATCCTAGTAAGAGGATATTGCCGTAAAAATTGAAAATTTTATACAAAAGAAAGATGGCTATGTGCAACAATTCCATGGGATCCCATTCTGTTATAGCCTTCACAACTCTAAATATCTTGTCCATTCAATGCTTCGTCCGCCGATGACTGGATTGATCAGAAGCTCGGAGCTTGTTAATGAAGAGATTGTTCTTTAAAGTGATCCGACGAGACATAGTCATACGCTTTAATTCCCTAACTTTTGCCTGGATCGCCCTTTCGGGTTTTCAATCCACCGGGAAACCCCTTTTTGCCCAAGCCGCCCTTTCGGGTTTTCAACTTGCCGGGTGTACAGATTTTTTTGTTTTATCCCTAATTTTTTCCTGAACCGCCCTTTCGGGTTTTCGGTTCACCGGGATGCCCATTTTTACCCAAGTCGCCCTTTCGGGTTTTCGACTTGCCGGGTTATTTTATGTGTAGTATCTTTTGACTTTGTCTGCGTTCACAGGGTGTGGCAAATCGTCCCCATCCATGGTGGTCAGAATCATTGCACCACCAGAAAATATGTTTTTGATCACAAATGGTCCTTCGTAAGTAGGAGTCCATTTGCCCCTAGGATCACTTTGCGGCAAGATGATCCGCTTGATTACGAGATCTCCGACTTGATATACTTGACGTCTGACTTTCTTGTTGAAAGCCTTGATCATCCGTTTTTGATACGTCTGACCATGGAAAACAGCAGTGAGTCGCTTCTCGTCGATCAAATTGAGTTGATCAAGTCGGGTCTGAATCCAATCGTCTTTATTCAAACCAGCGTCCTTCATAATCCTTAAAGAAGGAATCTGAACCTCCATGGGTAGGACAACTTCCATGCTATATACCAAAGAAAATGGGGTTGCCCCGGTTGAAGTACGTGCCGTGGTACGGTATCCATGCAGAGCAAAGGGTAATATCTCATGCCAGTCCTTATAAGTGACGGTCATTTTCTGAATGATCTTCTTGATGTTTTTGTTTGCAGCTTCAACAGGACCGTTCATCTTCGGCCGATAGGGAGATGAATTGTGATGATAAATCTTGAACTGTTCGCATAGAGCGGTGATCATAGTATTATTCAGATTTGTACCGTTGTCTGTGATGATCCTGTCGGGGACACCATACCGGCATATGAGGTTTTGCTTGATGAAGCGGGCAACCACATTTTTTGTAACAGAGGTGAAGGAAGCTGTTTCGACCCATTTGGTGAAATAGTCAATAGCGACCAAGATGAAGCGATGTCCATTGGATGCTGTGGGCTTGATCTCTCCAATCATGTCAATTCCCCACATTGCGAATGGCCAAGGAGCTGTCAGAATGTTGAGAGGAACAGGAGGAATATGAATTTTGTCAGCGTAGACTTGACATTTGTGGCAAGTACGGGAATGTTGATGGCAATCAGCTTCCATGGTAGACCAATAATAGCCTTCCCTTAGAATCTTCTTAGCCATAGTATGCCCGCTCAAGTGGGCGCCAAATGTGCCAATGTGTATCTCGGTCATGATCAACTCTGCTTTAGCTTTGTCTACACATCGGAGTAAAACACAATCATGGATGCGCTTGTAAAGGATGCCGTTGCTCAGGAAGAACTTGGCTGCAAATTTCCTTAAAAACTTCTTGTCATTGACGGAAGCTCCTTCGGGATATTCTCTAGTCTGGAGATACCTTTTGATTTCATGAAACCAGGGTTGTTCCACTACTTCTTCGGTATTAATCTCATGACAATGCGCAGGTTCATCCATTCGTTCGATGGTGATTTGGGGAGCCTCATTATCCCAGTTGAGTTTAAACATGGAGGACATTGTTGCCAGAGCATCTGCTAGCTGATTCTCTTCTCGCGGGAAATGCTCGAAGGTAATCTGCTCGAAATGAGGCAGCAATGTCATGACATGTTCCTTGTATGGGATAAGATTAGGATGTTTGGTATCCCACTCTCCTTTGATTTGACTGATAACCAAAGCCAAGTCCCCAAATACGATCAAAGATTTGATCCCCAAGTCTATAGCAGCCTTGAGACCAAAAATGCAAGCTTCATATTCGGCCATGTTGTTGGTACAGCTGAAGCAAAGTCGGGCCGTGAAAGGTGTGTGGCAACCTTCCGGGGAAATGAGTACCGCACCGATACCGTTTCCAAGTGCATTTGAAGCACCATCAAAGTACAGGGTCCATCGGGATCCATTTCCAGGTCCGTCATATGGTCCGTTACCTTCAATGTTGTCCAAAGTCGTGATGTCCTCGTCCGGGAAGTCGAATCTCATGGATTGATAATCTTCGATAGCTTGATGAGCTAGATGGTCAGCTAGTACACTCCCTTTTATAGCTTTTTGGGTGGTATACTGGATGTCATACTCAGTCAGGATCATCTTCCATCTAGCGATTCTTCCAGATAAAGCAGGCTTCTCGAAGATATACTTGATAGGATCCATTTTGGAAATCAATAGAGTGGTATGAGTCAACATATACTTCCTTAGTCGGCGAGCAGCCCATACCAAAGCGCAACAAGTTTTCTCGAGCAGTGAGTAGCGAGTCTCACAGTCGGTAAACTTTTTTCTAAGGTAATAAATGGCATGCTCTTTTCGACCAGACTCGTCATGCTGGCCCAGTACACACCCCATTGAGTTATCCAACACGGTCAGATACATGATCAGAGGCCTTCCTTCGACGGGTGGCATCAGAATAGGAGGTTCTAGCAAATACTCCTTGATCTTATCAAAAGCAGCTTGGCAATCGTCGTTCCATTCGACTACCTGATCTTTCTTCAATAGTTTGAAAATTGGCTCACAGGTAGACGTCAGATGAGAGATAAATCTGGAAATATAGTTCAAGCGCCCCAAGAACCCTCTAACCTCTTTTTCAGTACGGGGGGGGCAGGCATTTCTTGTATGGCCTTCACTTTTGCTGGATCGACCTCGATGCCTTTGTTGCTGACAATAAATCCTAGAAGTTTACCAGACCTAACTCCAAAAGTTCACTTACTTGGATTCAGCCTGAGTTTGTACTCCTTCAACCTGGAAAACAGCTTCTGCAAATGTTCAAGGTGTTCCTCCTCTGTTTGTGATCGAGCTATCATGTCGTCTACGTAAACTTCGATCTCATGATGTATCATATCATGAAACAAAGCTACCATGGCGCGCTGATAAGTTGCCCCTGCGTTCTTCAGTCCGAACGGCATCACCTTGTAGCAGAAGGTACCCCATTGTGTAACAAAGGTTATTTTCTCCATGTCCTCGGGGGCCATTTTGATCTGGTTGTAGCCCGAGAATCCGTCCATGAAGGAAAACACTTTGTGCTGAGCTGTGTTGTCAATCAAGATGTCAATATGTGGCAGCGGAAAATCATCTTTAGAGCTAGCCCTGTTCAAATCTCGCTAGTCCACACACATTCTGACCTTGCCGTCTTTTTTAGGTACTGGCACAATGTTAGCAACCCATTGTGGATAGGATGTAACAGCCAGAAAGCCAGCATTGAATTGCTTCATTACTTCAGCTTTAATCTTCTCAGACATGTCGGGCCTCATTCGGAGGACCTTTTGCTTGATCGGTGGACAATCCTCTCTTGTAGGGAGACGGTGAACCACGATATCTGTGTCTAAACCCGGCATGTCTTCATAAGACCAGGCGAAGATTTCAACGTATTCATTCAACGGCTGTATTAAGCGCTCCTTGACACTTGGTTCCAGATTGGCACCCACTTGTACTTCTTTCCTATCTTCCTCTGTTCCTAAGTTGACTGTTTCCAACAACTCTTCATGAGGCAAGATGGCCCTCTCTTCTTGTTGTAGAAGTCTGGCTAGCTCTCCTGGTACTTCACAATCTTCGTCATCTTCATACTCAGCCTGATTGACCAAATCTTCAGAGTTATTGAAGGATACAACAGAATAGTCACCCATAGAATCCAGAGTGGATGGGTACCTGCATTTGTGAGTGTGGGTGTGTGTAAGGGATAGCCATCCTTAAACAAACAAAAATACAAAAGGAAAGAAAATGAACACAGCAGTTTATAAATGAAAAAACGTCCAATGATTCATTAAACATGGCATATGAATATGAAGAGAATCAAAACCCTTACAAATGGACCTACATGCCCCGGGCAAGGCATGAGGTGAAAAATAGTGTGCAGATTGTTTAAAAGTAATTATTACAGACCAACAGGAATTGTTCGAAAGATAAATTACTGATTGATGAAAGTAATGGGAACGAAGTCTTTCGCCTCCCAGTTGTGCAGTCCCCCTTCGATGGTTGGGAAGATCCAATCTTAAATGTTACCCTCTTCGTCTTCGTCTTTTAAAGCATTGATTCCATGAGGAGAAATCTTGATGGGTGTCCTTTCAATTTTTGAGCGACGCATAGCTTTTTGCCCCGCAGCGGTAAATCCCAACCCAAACTTGTCTGTTTTGTGGGGAAAATCAGGCAACTGACCCCGTGTTGAGCTGTTTCCCTCCTTCATTGCAGCCTTTGCGTCTTTCAGAGATGCCATCCTGGCCACCTGCTTGGGTACCTCAACTACTCTTTTTGCTACTGCAACCTCGGGAGCAATTTCCTCGAAGTGTTGGAATGGTGTTTCGATGAATTCGCCCTCCACTTCCACATACCTAAAGGAGTTCAGATGAATGATCATGTACTCCTCTTCACCGTGTACAATTATGATTTTACCCTTAACAGGGTATTTCAGTATCTGATGTAGAGAGGAAGTGACTGCACCAGCATTATGTATCCATGGCCTCCCTAGCAAGCAAGAGTATGACGGACGGATGTCCATCACATAGAAAGTTGAGTGGAACACTTCAGTGCCTACCTTGATGGGAATGTCGACCTCTCCATGCACCATCCCTTTAGACCCGTCAAAGGCCCTGGCAATGATATTACTTGGTTTCAGCTCCAAGCCTTCACAATCCAACCGGTCGAGAGCCTTCTTAGGCAGCACATTTAGAGAAGAACCAGTGTCGACCAAGACATGGGCGAGAGTAGTTCCTCGGCATTCAACTGACACATGCAATGTGTCATTGTGCTTTCTTCCCTTCGGAGTCAGGTCAGCATCAGAGAAACCCAGGCCGTTGTCAGCGGTAAGGCTGGCTACACAATCCTGGAATTGATCGGTTGAGGTTTCTTGGGGCACATGGGCTGTCTTCAAAAACCTTGTCAATGCTTTGGCATGAGCCTCCGAACAAAGCAGCAAAGCTAACATGGAGATCTTCGAGGGAGTTTGCCCCAGTTGCTCCACCACGTCATAATCACTCTTCTTAATTATTTTCAGAATCTCCTCCATTTCTTTCTTAGAGGTTTCAGGGATGACCAACGGCTGAGCCCTCGTCCTGACGAGCTCTTCTTCGATCCCTTTCCCATTATCAGCAGAAGTAGGAGGGACAACCACACGAGTAACAGCTTCTTCAATCAACGGAGTTCTTGCAGAAAGTTTTATTGGTGCAGGGTTAACCTTGGGAACAGCTGAGGGTCCAAAGATTGCCTTTGGAGGGGCAATCTCTAGAGAGAAAATTCTCCCACTTCGGGTAATCTTGCTCGTACCGGCAATGTTTCCAATGTCGGCATTTTCTTCGTCAAAGCTCTCTTCAGTTATCTCAATTTGTGTAACACCGTGGTAGTAGATTTCTCCACCATAACTCCACGGTATCGATTTGTCAGATTTGTAGGGGACAGGCCCAGGCATGGTTATTTTCAGAGGAACAATCTTCGTAGCTGATGTAATCTTAATAGGCTTTTTAGGGACCTTGGAAAGATTGGTGGAAATGGTGATTATTAAAACATCTTCGATAGGGGTTGGAGTAGCAGGAATCTTTTCGAAAAGAATTTGTTGGCTGTTCATTAGGCCTTGGATGCCTATCTTCAGCAATGGACAGTCGATTGGTAGGGAGGAACAACAGTAGCAGTCTTCTTTACAACCTGGGAAAATCCCAGCATTCAACAGATTCAACTTGATTGTCAGTAAGGGAGTTACCAGATCATCGACAGCAGAAACATACAGATCTTTTTCAACAGCATGAACATGATGGCCATGCTTTGGCATCGAAGCGGATATTACGTTCGACTTCTCGGGGGCGTCGAACTCAACCTCTTTTGCGTCTATCAAGTCTTGAATTTTATTCTTTAGCGCCCAACAATTGTTGGTGTCATGTCTGGCGCTGTCAGAATGATAGGCACATTTGGCATTGGCATGATAGTATGGCGATGTGGTGTTAGGGTTTTTCGGTGCCTCCTTTAAACCAATCAGATTCAACTTCAACAAATAGGGAAGAACTTGTGCAGGCGTCATGTTGATGCGGGTGAACTGTGGTTGTGGCCGCTCTACCCGTTGCTGATTAGGTCTAGATTGATTGTTACGAGGTTGATCATTTGACGAATTTTGAATCATCACGGCTCCTACAATCGGTCAGTGCTCAGTTCTTCCCAATCCTTTTTGAGAATACACAACAGTTGCTTCCTTCTTGGCCGGGAATGGTTTTTTAATAGTTGTGGATGCAGAGGCATCCCTTTGAATCTTCCCATTCTTAATACCAGCTTCCACCCGCTCGCCAGTCAGAATCAATTCAGTAAACCCTGCCTTTAAAATCTTTCATAATCTCTAGAGTATCAAACTGTTGTGATGATGTTTCAACATCTGGTTGAACATCATTACCTTTCTCAATGAACACATCACTAATTTTGATCCTGAAGTTAACATCACTAAAAGTCTCTCTCTCTCAATAGAGTAACTCAGAAACATACCTTGTTCTCATTCAAGGAGTACATAAGAACCTTTGAAGACTTCACAATACTAGATTTTTCTTTGCTATAGATCATAACAAAAAATCATATATATGTCTCTATCCCTCGGGACACTCATCTTGCATTGAACTAATCAGATCCATAGAACAGGTTCAAGAGCTTTTGCAACTATCTGATGTTGCACCTTCTGGTGTGACATCTTGACTTCATCTTCCTTGAACACCAAGTAAAAGGATAAGAAATTAAATACTTATGGAGTCCACAAATAGCAAATTTTTTAAAAATTTCATAATAAATTCTTAAATCTCATTAGAGACAAAATATTCTTCCTTGATGATATATACCTTTAGACCTTGATCACATAACTAACTTATGTGAAACACAGTAGCCATATGTCCTTCAGTAAGAAGAAGAAAAAATTACCAAAACTTAGAGAATCCATCATGAATTATTTAGTTATCCAATACCCTTAATCTTCCCTTCTCTAAGTATTAACCACTTCCTGGTTAACATATGTCGATTTCTACCTTTGAGGAAGTCAAAGAAAAAAAATAAAACTGCTAAGATCAACTTTTCACAGAAGATACATCCTCAGTGCAAGTATCTGCTTCTAACATGAGTATTCTGATGTCTAGCACAATGTTGAGACATTAAGATTGACATCCTTGACTTAGCTTGCCTTTTGATAAAAACAACCTTTTGTCACTTCGGGTTTTCTTTTTGCTAGTTATAGCTTGAAAACTCCATCCTTCTTAGGCTTCCAATAATCTTTCCACTAGAAGAAACTTATCCAATCATTTTGTCCAATCTCTTCAACACTTGATTGGAGTGCCTTCCAAAGAACACAATAGTAGTAAGAAACCTTTCATTAGAGACCAGGAAACAAAATCCCAAAAGTTGGAAACAAAAAGAATGCTCTTGTTGTTCTTCAATTACTTGTCACCCAATCTTCCTTGAGAATCACAAAACCCCTGCTTAGGAGGAGGTTTGACCAGTTAACTCTTGAGTAGATTTGAGTATTTTGAGACCTTTATGAGCATATTTTGAAGAAAATAAGAGAAAATTTTGGGATACAACAACCTTGTTCAAACCAAACATATGAAGCCCAATCCGTAATACTAATACGCATCCCCATAATTCTTCTTCACACCCTTTTTTTGAAAACCACTTAACAAAAATAACACTGGGCTTCAAAATGTCAAGCCCATGCCTCCGGGTAGCAATGCACCCCTCTGGGCATTACACCCCCCTGGTTTTTTTTATTTGTTTTTTTCTTCTTCTTAATTTATTTTTTATGATTTAATTTTTTTAGAAATTGGAGTTTTAATTCTTTTTATCTTTCTATAAATTAGTCTTTTATGACTAATTATGAAATATGCTTGATGATTCGTTGCTTGCTTACCATAGTACTTAACGTATAACAATTTTACGATTCCTTAGGTTTGTTCAAATAGATGGTTAAATATTATATAATCATTTAATTTTGATTAGAACTTTAGGTCATAAACAATTCATGCTCCCTTAGGTTAATTGCTTATTTACAAAAACCCTAGAAAATTAGGTACACTCAAATCATGACAATATCAGGATTAATTCCCCGTCTTTTACCATATTTTCTTTAATCATTTGTATTTTCTTTTATTCATGTAAAACAAAAACTTTCTCTTTGCAAATAAATCATAAAATACTAAAAAAATGAGACGATCATGCGCCATGAGCCTTAAGAAATGGAGAAAAACGAGATGATGTATTCTTATCCTTGTTCTGAATATATTTGGATACGGGACGCATGACCCAGTTGCCCAAAGTATTCATCTTAATTCATAGACTTTAGCACAATTCAAATTAACGAAAATTTTCATAATTAAAGAATAAAAAGTAATTGATGGTGTATTCTTTCCGATTTCCCGTATATCTAGATACCTCCAGTATTGGTGGACCATCTACTATACGTCTCCTTACAATAAACTCCAACCAATCAAATCACATTTTTTTGCCTTAGGGCTCTATTCAAACTTTTTCAGAAATGATATGTTATTTTCGTTCTATCACAATACAAACAACGCTTAAACCTCTCATGCGTGAGCATACAAGCTATGTTTAGCTTTTAGAATATGATCCACAAAGCCAATCAGTAGAAGACTTATCATTCTGATCAGGAATTACCAAGCACCTCATGAGTTGGGATAACACTCAATCCACAAAGCCTCCGCAGGCACTTTCTCCAGCAAGTACATGGGCAGAAAAGTCCTGATGCAAAGTCATTGTCGTATCCTCAGCATACGTCCCAATAACATCTACACTCCCCACAGAGTATATGAAACTAAAGCTTTAACATCGGCTTCCCCAAACAAAAGCTCAATCCCCAATAGAGCTTATTCCTCCAGCGACGGAAGTTCATCCCCCAGCGGAGTTTATTTCTCCGAATCGGCAAAATCATCCAGCAAGGCATCTCCTCTCTCAAACAGAGTTATTCCCCTGCAGAGTTATTCTCAAGCAGAGTATCTCCCCCGGTAGAATATCCATAAACAAGGAGAAAATCTCCAGCATAGTCATCTCCATTTACCATCCCCAACGGAAGTAGAAGAACCACTTTTTCTACGACGGTCAGGAAGTCAATTTCCAATACTCTCCAACAACAGTCAGGGATTTATTTTCCCAGACTCGAATATGTCACAATAGCATTTCATCTTCATACATCATGACGTGCGCACACATATTGCATACAGCATTATCTCATTTATTTTGAGAACATCATCATACAATGCATTTCATGCATCGCATATAATTAATCTTGTACCTTTTCAGGAACGATGTTTATCATCAACAATTTCCAGCAGGTCTAAGATTAGCTCCTGAAACTAAATAGAGTAATTATCTGCGTGACCAGATGTAGCATTACACGGGTTTGTCATGAAGCAATCTTACACGGGTTTCTCCTAAATACAGCTTCACACGGGTTTATCCTGAAAAAATATTACACGGGTCCCTTCTCATACATTTCCAAATAAAGTTTCACACGAACTCATCCCGAAGTAACCTTACTCAAGTTCCTCCTGAAGCCTTATACGGACTTATCCCGAAGCAACCTTACCTAGGTTCCTTCTCGGTTCAGATGAAGTTTTACCAAAACTCCCCACGAAGCAACTTTACCTAGGTTCCTTCTCAGTTCAGATGCAGTTTTACCCAAACTCCCCACGAAGCAACCTTACCTAGGTTCCTTCTCGGTTCAGATGCAGTTTTACCCAAACTCCTCATAAAGCAACTTTACATAGGTTCCTTCTCGATTCAGATGTAGTTTTACCCAAACTCCCCATGAACCAACCTTACCTAGGTTCCTTCTCGGTTCAGATGCAATTTTACCCAAACTCCCCACGAACCAACCTTACCTAGGTTCCTTCTCGGTTCAGATGCAGTTTTACCCAAACTCCCCACGAAGCAACCTTACCTAGGTTCCTTCTCGGTTCAGATGCAGTTTTACCCAAACTCTTCACGAAGCAACCTTACCTAGGTTCCTTCTCGGTTCAGATGCAGTTTTACCCAAACTCCCCACGAAGTAACCCTACTATCCAGGTTCATTCCCATAAGCCCTACTATTCAGGCTTTCATCTTGAAGTAACCCTATGATCCAGGTTCTTTCCCATAAGCCCTACTATCCAGGCTTTCATTTTGAAGTAACCCTACTATCCAGGTTCCTTCCCATAAGCCCTACTATCCAGGCTTTCATCTTGAGGTAGCCCTACTATCCAGGCTTTCATTTCGAAGTAACCCTATTATCCAAGTTCCTTCTTATAGCCCTACTACCCAGGCTTTCATTTCGAAGTAACCCTACTATCCAGGTTTCTTCTCATAGACCTACTATCTAGGCTTTCATTTCGAAGTAACCCTACTATCCAGGTTCCTTCTCATAGCCCTACTATCCAGGTTCCTTTTCATGAATCACTTGACGCAGTTTTGCATGGACTTATCCCGAGAAAGCCCTATACAGGTTCCTTCTCTTTTATCTCCGGACAACAGTTTACAACACTGTAAAACCTGGACCCGACCAGATACGGTCGATTTCACATTTCCCCAGTAAGTCGATGTGAAGCCTGAAATATGAAAAGGTTAAGTCAGCCTTATCATCCTCAACGAGTCACTGTGAAGCCTAGATCCTGACTAGATAAGTAGTTCACTTCCGTCTCCTCAATCAAGAGATGACTCCCCCAGTAGAATAATTGACAACTTAAGCTCTTAGACTCTATTCCCCAAGACAGAGACCAACATTCCTTAGCGAAGTCCTCCCTAACAACAGGAATAAGAATTTCCACGAAGAAATATCTCACGAAATCATCATTATTCTGGATGGCATCTTTAAGCCCATCCCCGACGACTCTCCGTCACATTCTCAGGATGGCGCCTTTAGGCCCATCTCTGACAACTTTCAGTCATCTTCTCCTAATGGCATCTATAAGCCCATTCCCGACATTAACTACATAGTCTAGCATCATTATAGACGAGTGCAAATTTCTGGGCACTCTAGTGTTCAATCATCTTCCACCTTCAGATCACGAAAGGCAGACAAGCCAATCTAAATCTCCAGGTTTAAGAAGATTGAACAGGGGTAATTGTTGTACCCCAAAATTTACCCTCTTTTCATACACGCATATTATTGGTTTTATTTTATGGAATAAAGGTATATTTAGCAAGCTTCATCAGGTTACAAGTGACATTTATTTCTCTAATGGATGTTCTCAGAGTATTTTTCATGCTGAAGATCGGTTCGCCGTTTCGCAACAATTCGGGGATCAAAGATTCACAAGCCCAACCCGACGCATCATATTCAGGTGTTATTTTGCCAAGATATCCTTGATAACATATTCTCAAATTCAGGTTCGTATCGAGAGTCAATTCTTTAAAGAAGGTCTTCGAATGTGCGATTTATCTTGAAGAAATATGGTGAAAAAGTGTGCTGAAAGTGCAGTTTTTACGCACTAAAAAATTCATAACTTAAAGATCATGGCTCGTTTTGAACACGTTCCTGTGGCCAAAATTCTGTCTTAACATCATCTATGTTTTCATCTCTCACGGCTGGAAGCCAATTTCGATCAGAAGGTCTTCAAAATGCGGATTTATCAAGTATTTTCGTACAGAAAATTTGTGACGGAAGTTTATTTTCGTCATGTTCAGAAAATTATAACTTGGTCGATTTTCATCGTATTGAGCTGGTTCCAGCACCAAAATGTCACAAATTGAGTTGGCTACATTTTCACAGGAGATATTGAGTTTGAAAAGTATCTAAAAGGCCTTCATTTTTGGCCCAGAGTGTGTGTGACGCGCCGAAAATCCTGAATGCTGAATATTATTTCGTTTGGGTCGAAACTTCGAAAATTCATAACTCGATCAATTTTTATCGGATCGGGCCCATATTTTTACACAAGGTCACTGACTTAGAGATCTACAAATTTGTTTCAAAAGTCGAGACCGGGTTCTACTCCGATCAATATCTGTTTTTTATTGAAGAATGTGTCAGAGTTGACACTGGAGCCCAAAATAAGTTTGTCTGAGCCAAAACATCAAAAATTTATAACTAATTCACCGTTTATCCGATTGAGCCCATTTTCGGACAGGAGTTAGTTCTCGATGTCGGCTACATTTTGTTTTCACATTTCAACTTCAAAAATAGCACTTAAGCCCCTGAGATTTAGCCTGAAACATGACGGACTCAAGTGAATAAAATCTGCACTATTGCTTGTGGTTATTGGAGGTCCAATTGCACATTCAAAGCCCATTTTTTCTCTCTAATTTTCATTATATAATCTCGTTCTTTTCACAAAAACGAAACGAAAAAAACCTTTGCCACAACCCTATAAAAATATCAAATTCTTTCAAGAACCCTAAAAATCTTGAAATCCTTGTTACAAACCCCCCATCTCACTACAAACAAACCCCCATCTCACTACTTCTCCAGTAAGGGTAAGGTTGGTTATATCTTCATGATCAAAAGGATGTAGAATCATCCATACATGCCATACCGGTTTAAATATTACAAAATGTCATATATTTATTTTCTTTGTATTTCATGGTATACTAATTTGTTTAATGTGTCTATGAGATTCAACACTACAGATTTGACCATTATGGTCTCATGCATGTTTATTACAAAACACTGAGGCTGGATCATAACAACCACCAATATATGGCAAGGCAGATATCCTGAGGAGGTTAAGGCAACTATCTGTCTGTTTAAAACTTTTTTCATAAAACCTAATACTTTTCACAAACCTTTGATTTTTTATAATAAACTTTAATAATTAATTTTAGGTTTTTTAATTTAATTTTAGGTTTTAAATTAATTTTTGGTTCAACAACCACCCTTGACATTTGCATTATTTTTATTTTCTAACCCTATTTTTCATTGATGTTTCTTCCCCTATCTATTTTTTGGCAAACTTAATTCTTTCTTATTAATCATTACACATAAACATTTTTTTCAAAATTAACTTTTTATTAATTAAAATTAAATAGTTTTTTAGGTTATTTTTTAATTAACCTTTTTTTTTAAAATTAACCTTTTTTTAATTCGAACTAATTAGTATTTAGGTATTTTAATTAACATTTTCAAAATTAACATTTTTTATTAATTAAAATTAATTAGGTTTTAGGTTTTTTATTAACTTTTTTTTTTCAAAATTAATATTTTTTTATTAATTAAAATTAATTAGGTTTTTTAGGTTTATTTAATTAATTATCATAAATCATTTCTTTCATAAGAAATCACCAAAATATTTTCTTTGCTATTTTTATCTTATTTTTATTTTCCTAGATAAAGTGTATAGGGCGCATTCAACTGTAATAGCGTAGCTTTATTTTTCCCATTTTTTTCATCATTATCATGTAATTGCTTCCGGAATGTAATAGTTTTAGGATTTTTTCCGCACTATTCACTATGATGTAACTGCTCCAAAGCTCTGTAATAGCTTAGGTTTACATTTCCGCCTTTATCTCCTGCTACTATATTTTATGCAATTCTTAGATTAATAGGATTATATGGAAAGATAAAAATGAACGATATAAAACCCTAATTGCAAGATAAATAACCGAAATCATTTGCACACTTGCACCCCTAGGATACTCCCCACTTGGTTGCCTCGGAAAATAATGGTCATGTCCATCGAACATAGGGATATCTTAGCAAAGACCCTCGGTATAAAAGTTATCATAAAGATCATAGTCCTTCAATGTCCATCGAGTTGCCTACGAGAAATGATCTTGTCCCTCGATGTTGCCTACGAATATATGATGACAGTCCCTTCGAAATGCTAAGATATCCTTACATGTTGCCTTCAATGACCATTTCGTCCCTTTCGATAGTCCCTCAAATTCCAACGATATGGCTACCTACTCCTTAATTGTAGGATAGAAATGTCTAAAGGAAACGAGAAAACGAACATCCTTTTTCGAGTAGGTAGAAAATCTTAAGTACTTGCTCAAAACAATAAAAACTCTTTTACACTAACACTTTCAAAATAGTTTTCAAAAACAACTTCGTCACACTCTTGAGGACATATACAAGGGTTATCAGGAAGTTAAACAAAAAATTTTCAAAACACACACAAACCATTTAAAAATTAGCAAGTATCTAAGAGCCAATAGATAACTACGGATGGAAAGGGTGCTAACACCTTCCCTTTCCATAATCTACCCCCCGTACTCAGAAACACTCGAAAAAGGTTTTTTTTGTTCTTTTTCCTTTTCCTTTGTTGGATGAAATAAAAGTCGGTGGCGACTCTTACTTACCGCGACATTTGCGAACAAAAAATGCAAATCAGTATTAACAGTCAGTTCTGCCACAGTATCACAGTTGGCTTAAGGAAATTAAGCGGATCTTTTGGGTTATGGATTGTATGGATGCATAAAAGGTATGTTTCGGTACGTATCAGCTGGCAGGAGAGGTTGCTGACTGGTGGGTGAGTACTCGCCAAAGACTGAATGGTAAAGAAGAAGAGATTACATGGGTTGTGTTCAGCATAGAACTTCTAAGAAAGTACTTTCCGGAAGATGTTCGTGGGAATAAAGAAATCGAATTTCTGGAGTTAAAAGAGTGAGACTTATCGATAACTGATTATGCTGCTAAGTTCGTGGAGCTGTCAAATTTCTACCCTCATTACAGCGAAGTAACTCCTGAATTTTCAAAGTGCATAAAGTTTGAAAATGGATTGCATTCAGAAATCAAGAAGGCAATTGGGTATCATCGGATCCGTAAGTTTCCATATTTGGTGAATAGTTAGAGAATCTATGAAGAGGACAATAAGACTCACTATAAGATCATGAATGATAGGAGAGGAAAGCAACAACATGGGAAGCCTTACACTGCTTCGACTGACAAAGGAAAATAGAAAGTTGTTGATGGTAAGAGGCCAAGTGGGAGAGGTGCTCCTGCTGGTATTGTGTGTTTCAGATGCGGAAAATCTGGTATTCAAAGTAATGAATGTACTGTTGAATTAAAGAGGTGTTTTCGTTGTGGTAAGATAGGGCATGATGCGACTGAATGTAGACACAAAGAATTAACTTTAAATAAACTCTAAATAACAAACTCCCTCTTAAAATGACTTCTTGATAGCTTTCTTATTCAGTGCCTTATAGCCCTTTAAAATCTTTCACAATCTGTAGAGTATCAAACTGTTGTGATGATGTTTCAACATCTGGTTGAACATCAGTACCTTTCTCAATGAACATATCACTGATTTTGATCCTGAAGTTAACATCACTAAAAGTCCCTCTCTCAATAGAGTAACTCAGAAACATACCTTGTTCTCATTCAAGGAGTACATAAGAACCTTTGAAGACTTCACAATACTAGATTTTTCTTTGCTATAGATCATAACAAAAAATCATATATATATATATATATATATATATATATATATATATATATATATATATATATATATATATATATATATATATATATATATATATATATATATATATATATATATATATATATATATATATATATATATATATATATATATATATATATATATATATATATATATATATATATATATATATATATATATATATATATATATATATATATATATATAACATGTTCATTAAACTAATCAGATCCATAGAACATGTTCAAGAGCTTTTGCAACTGTCTGATGTTGCACCTTCTGTGTGACATCTTGACTTCATCTTCCTTGAACACCAAGTAAAAGGATAAGCAATTAAATACGTGTGGAGTCCACAAATAGCAATTGTATTTAAATTTTCATAATAACTTCTTAAATCTCATTAGAGATAAAACATTCTTCCTTGATTACATATACCTTTAGACCTTGATCACACAACTAACTTATGTGAAACACAGTAGCCATCTGTCCTTCAGTAAGAAGAAGAAAAAATTACCAAAACTTATAGAATCCATCATGAATTCTTTAGTTATCTAATTCCCTTAATCTTCCATTCTCTAAGTATTAACCACTTCCTAGTTAACATATTCTGATTTCGACCTTTGAGGAAGTCAAAGAAAACAAAGAAAACTGCTAAGATCAACTTTTCACAGAAGATACATCCTCAGTGCAAGTATCTGCTTCTAGCATGAGTATTCTGATGTCTAGCACAATGTTGAAACATTAAGATTGACATCCTTGACTCAGCTTGCCTTTTGATAAAAACAACCTTTTGTCACTTCAGGTTTTCTTTTTTCTAGTTATAGCTTGAAAACTCCATCCTTCTTAGGCTTCCAATAATCTTTCCACTAGAAGAAACCTATTCAACTGTTCTGGACTTATCCCAATAGACTTGATCAAGATATCAATTTTTTAGGAATAATATAGTCACCTCACCTTATAAGTCATAGATGGTAAACGATCCTTCATTATCTTAAGACATAAGATCGGAAATAAACCACCTCTGATTTCTTCATGGTTGATAACACTTTTTATTCTATATACACATATATTTGAATAAAAACATCCAGCACATCATGAGATAATTCTTCAAGACAATAATCTTCAACAGAAGTCCATCTTCCAATCTTACCAGTAAAATCCTTGGAACATTCATAATCAGGATCATTTTCCTAATTAAGCCAAGAAGTAGAAAAACCATATAGTTGTTCTTGAGATAAGTAGGGTATTCTTCTCCATAAAGATCCAAGTTCTTCACACTCATATGAATTCTTATACATTGATTGATCTATACTCTAGTTTCAGCCTTTCCTTTAGCATCATAGACTTTTAGAAGTCAGTATAAATGTTTTGAACATTTGGTCTAGACATTCTGTCCAATCTCTTCAACACATGATTGGAGTGCCTTCCAAGGAACACAATAGTAGTAAGAAACCTTACATTAGAGACCATGACACAAATTCCCAAAAGTTAGAAACAAAAAGAATGCTTGTGTTGTTCTTCAATTACTTGTCACCCAATCTTCCTTGAGAAGCACAAAACCCTAGTTGTAAACCCTTGCTTAGGAGAAGGTTTGGCCAGTCAACTCTTGAATAGATTTGAGTATTTTGAGACCTTTGTGAGCATGTTTTGAAGAAAATGAAAGAACAAATTTTGAGATACAACATCCTTATTCAAACCAAACATATGAAGCATAATCTATAATGCTAATACGCGTCCCCATAGTTCTTCTTCACACCCTTTTTTTGAAAAACACTTAACAAAAACAACAATGGGCTTTAAAATGTCAAGCCCATGCCTCCGGGTAGCAATGCACCCCTGGTGCACCCCTTAGGTTTTTTTAATTTATTTTTTTCTTCTTCTTAATTTATTTTTTATGATTTAATTTTTTTAGAAATTGGAGTTTTAATTCTTTTTATCTTTCTATACATTAGCCTTTCATGACTAATTATGAAATATGTTTGATGATTTGTTGCTTGCTTACCATAGTACTTAACCTATAACAATTTTATGATTCCTTAGGTTTGTTAAAATAGATGGTTAAATATTATATAATCATTTAATTTTGATAAAAACTTTAGGTCATAAACAATTCATGCTCCTTTAAGTTAATTGCTTACATACAAAAACCCTAGAAAATTAGGTACACTTAAATCATGACAATATCAGGATTAATTCCCCACCTTTCACCATATTTTCTTTAATCATTTGTATTTTCTTTTATCCATGTAAAACAAAAATTCTCTCTTTGCAAATAAATCATAAAATACTAAAAATATGAGAGGATCATGCGCCATAAGCCTTAAGAAATGGAGAAGAACGAGAAGGTGTATTCTTATCCTTGTTCTGAATATATTTAGATATGGGACGCATGACTCAGTTGTCCAAAATATTCACCTTCATTCATAGACTTTAGCACAATTCAAATAAAGGAAAATTTTCATAATTAAAGAATAAAAAGTAATTGATGGTGTATTCTTTCCGATTTCCCGTATATCTAGATACCTCCAGTATTGGTGGACCATCTACTATACGTCTCCTTACAATAAACTCCAACCAATCAAATCACATTTTTTTGCCTTAGGGCTCTATTCAAACTTTTTCAGAAATGATATGTTATTTTCGTTCTATCACAATACAAACAACGCTTAAACCTCTCATGCGTGAGCATACAAGCTATGTTTAGCTTTTAGAATATGATCCAAACGCATCTATTCTACCGCAATACAAACAAACGCTTAAGTCTCTCATGTACGAGCATACAAGTAACATTTAACTGCTAGAACGTAAATGTTAACATTGTTCAATAAAAACAACCAACAAATATCATTTTCAACCCACGAACTACGGAGCTCTGATTTTCTCATTGCACTGTGAGAATTTGTAAACACAACATTTTAAAATCTTGATAAATCCACTAATTTAAAACTTTATTTTTCTCCTTAATTAAAATCTGTAATCATTCATAGTAAGTATCTTTTAGATAACAACATCCTTAATTAATTTTGAATTTTGTCTTCGAATGAGACCGATCATATTGAGTCCTTTCACATGCTAAAACAAATATACTAAGATGAATAAGAAAACATTAAGAATGTGTTTACAATTTTGACATAGTATTTAGATATTATAATGTCAATATCTCACACATTCAAAAATAAAAAGATAATTAGTCCAATTTAAAATTATATTTAAATATAGGTCAACATATAAAAATGTATGAAATAGTAAATACTTACATTAATTATTAGAAAAAACTCAAATCATGTGTTTTAACTTTTAACTTTATGTAGAGCGGTGGGAAATGATAGATGCTGACGTTGGCTTCCCATCAGCACAGCAAGACAAACCGTCTTCGACACGTGCTTGGAACAGTTTCAGGCGACGGTCAAATGGCGGTGCCAGTCTCAGACACGTGTGACCTTTCTATTATTATTCCCCAAACCAAAGTTCGTATTTTTCAATTTTACTAAGTCCAAATGTTTGAATCGTTGACTACTACACTTTCTGTCTTCTCTTCAACCACTTGCATATCATACCTCCACGTTAATCTTAAGCTTTCATTTTCTTTTATCTTCAACATGATATACACATAAAGTTTCTTAAACATATGCTTCTATAATTTTAAACTAACCCACTTTTATGCTTTAATATATATTGTAATGACAAAATACACACAAATATAACCAAACTTATAACAAAATATAATTTATTTTATAATATCAATAAATCATTAATGTTATTTTTTCTTATTATAAATTTTATCTTTTTAATATCATTAATAACAAAGATAATTTTATAAAATCTATTATAATTTCTCTTTTTTATATAATTATTATTATATATTTTAATATATGTATAAAGTCAAAAATGAAAAAATATATCATAACTAAAATAGTTCATGTGAGACTAATACATATTGGTGAGATTATACTTTGAAAATAGTGAGTTCAATTTCAATTATCCACACATACCATATTTACAAACTATTTTCAGAATTTATCACTTTTCATTACCTAAGATTTAATTTTGTTTTTTCAATTTTTAATGCTTTTCTCACTCTTATATATCATATTAGGTTTTTTATATTTTACATATATAAATCGATCAGTAATATGGGTGTGTCTTTTACATACCATTTGTTTTAGATTTAATTGTGAGTGGTTATATATATATATATATATATATATATATATATATATATATATATATATATATATATATATATATATATATATATATATATATATATATATATATATATATATATATATATATATATATATATATATATATATATATATATATATATATATATATATATATATATATATATATATATATATATATATATATATATATATATATATATATATATATATATATATATATATATATATATATATATATATATATATATATATATATATATGTATATATATGTATATAGTTATTGAGAAATTATATTTTGTAATTGATATGTTTTTAATAAGGACATTAACTTTTAATGATGTACTACTGTAAAAAATATAATTTTCCTCGAACGCGAAATACATCTAACATCGATTATAGAAATGAGGTAACAAAGAATGTCATAAAAAATTTTGACTTTATCTTTCAGTTTTTAGAACATCGAGAAAAAAAAAATTATTTGCATATAGAGGTTCGAATCACAACATCTGCACTTTTATTATCGAGAAGTAAGATAGATTGTTTTTTTTTATTTAAAAAACTCGTTACAAACTACAAAATATTAATAAATTAACTATTTATCTATAATATTATATTGTTTACCAAGAATATCTGTGTAAAATATATAATAAATTTTTAATTCAAATATCAGATGTTGGATCCTCGTTTCAATAAAATTTTAGGGAATAGAAAATGTTAGGTGCAATATATTACATATGTCTTTTGCATTAATTTGTTTATGATGTAAAACAAAAAAAAGTTAAATAAAATAAATATATGACTATAATATATGATTATTGAAGAACACAAATCTTCTGCTCTTGCAATTCATTATAGTGAATATTATCATATTTTTTATACTTCAAAGTTTTCATGTTATATGTTTCATTAACAATTATTGATATTCTAAATGCTTTTATAATATATGTGAAGAAGTGAAAAACACAAGAAGGGGGGTTGAATTGTAAACTTAAAAACAATGCAGTGAACAAGATATTTTTATCCTGGTTCGTTTGATCTCAAACTACTCCAGTCCACCCGTCAAGGTGATTTCGCCTCTCTCCAACGAGGTCTTAATCCACTATATTCAACTGAATATTACAAACTGCTTTAACAACTGCTAAAGCCTTCTTGATGCAAACCACAACCCGGTTTGTCAAGGAAACACTTTCTTACAAAGAAGATAAATCTAGGTGTGAATGTTTTCTACAAAACTGTATCACAACTGTGATGTATACACAACTTAAGCTTACAAAACTAGATTGCTAAACAATGATTGAATAAGGAGATATGTAGTGTTTAGCAAACTGAGAGAGGGGAGATTATGATTAGCTTTTAGGCGTGTAAGATGTTGGAGAGCATTAGCCAATTCAATCTTCATAGTCTTGTTTATATAGCACTGAGATTCTTGAACGTTGGAGCAATATTATTGATTCAATGCTAATAACAAACTTTCCTTAATGAGCAGATCTTGTCTGGAATGAGGCCGTTGGTAATAATTTGCTTTCAATGCACAGTACCGTTGCTTACTTAATGCATGTTCTGACTTGGCTCATTCTGACTCTGCTTAACTGCTGATGAACTGTTGTTTTCTTTATCAGAGTGTTGAGCGCAGTTCTGTTCATCAAGCTTCAGCATACACGTGAGTTGATCTTCTGATTCTGGTATTCTGATATAGCAACTTCTGATGCTGATGTCAAGAACCAAATTTCTGATGCTGATTAGGTGTGATCTTGCTTATACCTATCAGAGTTTCTGCAAATCAGAACGTAATAATTTAGGTAGCAAATAGTTCATACATGAATCATATAAATAATATATCTTTTCATTTTGTTATCATCAAAACTTAAACATAGGGTAGTAGATTCAAACTTTGTTCTAACAATCTCCCCCTTTTTGATGATGACAAAAACTGGATATTTTTAATTGAAAATAACGTGAAAAGGTATCAGAGAGATGTATCAGAGTAAGAGGTTATCAAAGATAAGGGATAAGAGTTGAGAGATACTCCCCCTGAGTTTATTGCTTCCCTTTTTAATTCCAAGAGTTCTTCAGGATCAGATCTTTTTGCCTTTCTTTGAACATCAGAGTATCAGAGTCTTTGACTATTAGAAGCTTTAGATCAGCATATCAGAGCAGAGCTTCAGATCAGCGTATCAGAGCTTTTCTTGTCAGAGCTTTGCTTTGGGTCAGAGTATCAGAGCTTTAGTCTTCAGAGTATCATGGAGCTTTCTTGTACCTGTAGACTTAAGCAAAACTGAAAACATATTCAAGTATATCAGAGTTAGAATGTTCGAGAATTTCTGTCTTAGTAATCTGTTATTATTTAAAATATCATTCTTGTTCTCCCCCTTTTTGTCAGCAATCAAAAAGTGTAAGTGATGTGCTAAAACAGTTAAGGCAGAAAAACTTGTCATATTAAAAGGTTCAGAATCAAACAAAACATATTAAAACAGTACAACAGATAATCAAAGAAAACATGAAAAAGACATGAATGAAAAACTAAGGTTGGAGAGGAAAGCGTGTGAACAGGTTCTCCAGCATGGCTTTGATCTGATCAGCAGTCTCATTCTGCTTATGTACCATGCTGACAACTGTGTCTATCTTGCTATCCTGCACATCCATCCTTTCTTTCATCTTCTGGTCGTTTTCATCCATCATTTGCTGCAGACGCATGTCATTCAGCTTCAGCTCTTCCAGAGTCTGCCTATCCAAGGCAGCTTGAGACACATCAGAAGCAGGGAGCTTCTGAGAGCTTTCTGCAACATCTTCTGCTTGACTTGCTTCAGCTTGAATGGTCTTGTCTTCTTCTGGTTGCACCTTTGAAGCTAGCTGTTTCTCAGACCATGGCTCACTATCCAGAGGGAGCACGTCTTCCTGTGGCAGCTGACTTTCAACTTCCTTCAGCAGCTTGCTGAAGTTCTGTTGTGCCTGCTCATAGTTGATATCCTGCAACTTGAGGGCTTCAGCACGTACCCAAATTCTGAATTGTGACCAGAGCTGGTCAGAGGCAGCTGGGTCAATCATTCCAGGACATACTTGCTTCAAAGAAGCAATCCACTTCTGCAAACCTGTTTCAAAATTCATAATACCAGAGCCAACATCTGGTTGTTTTGGTTTTGGGATGGCTATTTTATGTTTCAGATCAGCAAGACGGTCAAGAATTGTTAAGTCTATGAAGGTCCTGCTGGGGTTTTCGGTGGTTTGCTTGGGAGCTGTTTGTTTTGGAGATGGAGTGGGAGAATCAGAGATAATGATTGGACTGTTTGGTGTTTTGGGAGTATTTGGTGGTGTAGATTCTGATGAGGATGGCAGCTGGGCCATTGTGACTGTTGTTCCACATGGCAGCTGGATTGCCAGAGGTGATGGTTGAGGTGAATGAGGTTCAGAAGGTGGAGGAGTTGGAGTTTCAGAGTGATGAAACTCAGGTTGAGGTGATGGTGGATGAATTTCTGGTTGAGGAGAGGGAGACAGAATTGCTGGTTGTGGAGAAGTTGTTGGAATTTCTGGTTGTTCAGGGATAAGAGGTTCTTCTGGAATGGATGAGAGAGGTTGTTGTTGTTGTGGTTCTTCAGCAGATTGCTGTTGTTCTGGTTGTGGAGAAGCGACAATTTGTGGTTCAGAGTTTGGATTGATGGAGGAGTGATCAGAAGTGTGTTGATCAATGTCAGACAGCACTTTGTCAATTGCTGATGTTGTTGATATTGTTGGTTTTGGATGTTTGGTTCGGGGTCTTCTGAGTTGACGCTGTGTTCTATTTCCTTATAGCGAATCCAACAAGGGCCCTACCTGGCCCACCTAACACACCTGTGTAGGCGCCCATGGGGGGATGTTAAGCCCTTCGAATCCCTAAGGTTGACGCTGGATATTTTAATTCAACAATCTCCCCCCCAGTGTCAGCCGGGGGGATTCGAACCCATGACCTTGCTCTGATACCACATAAACTGGATCAAGCGCCTACCACTGCGCTAAAAGCAATTGTTGATTGCCTTTTGCTGGACCAAGAGATCAGATTTTCTCCCAGAAACTGGCAGCTTCCAGAAGTACTTTTACGCTCCACTCTGTCTCCAGCAAAGTCAGCATCGCAGTAGCCTACTAAACTGTAATCACTAGATTTTCTATAAAACAAACCCAGATTAGTAGTACCTTTCAGATACTTGAAAATTCGCTTAACAGCTGTTAAGTGAGATTCTCTAGGATCTGATTGGAATCTAGCACAAATACAAACGCTGAATAATATATCAGGTCTTGAAGCAGTCAGATAAAGTAGAGAACCAATCATACCTCTGTAGACTTTTTGTTCTACATTTTTGCTTACCTCTTCTCTTTCCAGAATGCACGTGGGATGCATTGGAATCTTTGATGGCTTACATTCTGAGAGGTCAAATTTATTCAGAAGATCTCTGATGTATTTGCTCTGATGAATGTAGGTTCCCTCTGGAGTTTGATTGATCTGAATTCCTAGAAAGAATTTCAGTTCCCCCATGAGGCTCATCTCAAATTCTGCCTGCATACACTTAGCAAATTTTCTTCCAAGAGAAGGATTAGTAGAACCAAAAATAATATCATCAACGTAAATTTGACAGACTAAGATGTCATTCTTAACTGATTTACAGAATAAGGTAGTGTCCACCTTCCCTCTGGTGAATTCATTTTCTAACAGAAAGTTACTTAGCCTTTCATACCAAGCTCTGGGAGCTTGTTCCAGACCATATAGTGACTTCTTTAGTTTGAAAACATGTTCTGGATGTTTTGTATTTTCAAAACCAGGGGGTTGGTGCACATAAACTTCTTCTTCTATATAACCGTTTAAGAATGCACTCTTGACATCCATCTGATACATAGTGATGCCTCTATTAACAGCAAATGAAATTAAAAGTCTGATAGATTCTAACCTGGCGACTGGAGCAAAGGTTTCTGTATAGTCTATCCCCTCTTGCTGACTATAACCTTGTGCAACCAGTCGTGCCTTGTTTCTGATGACTTCACCTTGTTCATTTAGCTTGTTTCTGAACACCCATCTTGTTCCAATGACGTTGAATCCTTTTGGTCTGGGAACAAGATCCCATACGTCATTTCTGGTGAATTGATTCAGCTCTTCTTGCATTGCCAGAATCCAGTCATTATCCAGAAGTGCTTCATCAATAGAAGAAGGTTCAATCAGAGACACAAGTCCCATGAGTGTTTCTTCAGAGTTTCTGAAGCTTGCTCTTGTTCTGATTGGATCTTCCTTTCTTCCTAAGATAGTCTCTTCTGGGTGATCCAAGCTGCTTCTGGGTAATCTCTTCTGAGGTTGATTAGCAGCTGTTGTAGGATTGCTAGCAGTGCTCCTTTCAGACGTTGAAGGAGTGTCTGTGTTGAGAGCTTCTGATGACTTGTCTTCAGAACCTGTAAATTCAATTTCCATACCTGCAAAAACTTCATTCTGCTTTGACTTTTCAGAGTCAAGCTTATCATCAAAACGAACACTGATTGATTCTTCCACAATCTGTGTTTCTGTATTGTATACTCTGTACCCTTTTGAGCGTTCAGAGTATCCTAACATAATACACTTCTGTGCTTTAGAGTCAAACTTGTTCAAATAATTCTTTGTATTTAACATAAAACAGGTACATCCAAATGGATGAAAATATGAAATGTTGGGCTTTCTGTTCTTCCACAATTCATATGGAGTCTTTTCCAGAATAGGTCTTATTGAGATTCTATTCTGAATGTAGCACGCTGTGTTTATTTCCTCTGCCCAGAAGATCTTAGCAACGTTTGTCTCATTGATCATGGTTCTGGCCATTTCTTGCAATGTTCTGTTCTTTCGTTCTACAACTCCATTTTGTTGGGGAGTTCTAGGACAAGAGAAATCATGCAGAATTCCTCTGTCATTAAAGAATGACTCAAAATCTTTGTTTTCAAATTCTCCACCATGATCACTTCTGACTTTAACGATTCTAAGATCCTTTTCATTCTGAACTTGGTTACAGAAGGTAACAAACACAGAGTGTGACTCGTCCTTGTGTCTTAAGAACTTTACCCATGTCCATCTGCTATAGTCATTTACGATTACTAACCCATACTTCTTGCCACTGACTGAAGCAGTTTTAACTGGTCCAAATAAGTCAATGTGCAGAAGTTCTAATGGCTTAGAGGTAGAAACAACATTTTTAGATTTAAAAGAAGGTTTTGCAAACTTGCCTTTCTGACATGCTTCACACAGAGCATCTGAATTGAACTTCAAATTAGGAAGTCCTCTGACCAGATTGAGTTTGTTAATCTGAGATATTCTTCTCATACTAACATGCCTTAATCTTCTGTGCCAGATCCACTGCTCGTTGTTAACAGACAGAAGGTACTTTACATTCTGACTTTTTAGTTCAGAAAGTTTGATTTTGTAAATGTTGTTTTTCCTCTTACCATTAAACAGGATAGTCCCATCTTTCTGACTAACAGCTTTACATGATTTTTGATTAAAGATTATATCATAACCGTTATCACTTAATTGACTTATGGATAACAGATTATGCATTAATCCATCTACTAGCAGAACATTATTAATAGAGGGAAGATTTCCATTACCTACAGTTCCAGAGCCAATTATCTTTCCCCTCTGATTGCCTCCAAAGCCAACGTGGCCTCCAGGCTTAAGTTCCAGGCTTTGGAACATATGCCTTCTTCCCGTCATGTGTCGCGAGCAGCCAGAGTCCAGGTACCATGACTGGTGTTTCTGACTTGCTGCTAAAGATATATGCAACATGTATTATTTTATCCTTAGGTACCCAGATTTTCTTGGGTCCTGATTTGTTAGTTTTACCAAAACTCTGGTTGAATTTTGGTTTCACAGAGTACTTACTGCTAGTGTATTTAATATCATGTGTGTGACCATACACAAAATGTGAATTCAGAGGAGTGTGTTTAATGGTTAAGTCCATGACATTCTTTGGTGTAGGAACCTTACCTTGGTATCCTATTCCTTTCCTGCCGTTTCTGCTAACTCCATAGATCATTGAAGCCATTTTGCTTCTATCTATGCTTTTAGCAAGGAACTTCTGGAAACTGTGATCATACTCCTTGATGATCTCATCAGCGTTGCTGGGAGTTTCAGAAATTGGTTCCTTCTGAGTGTTTTGTAAAGTATTTTCTAATTTTGAAATCTTATTTCTCAGCTCAGAATTCTCCAATTTGAGACTCTCAGTCTTATTAGAGTTAGATTCAAGATTCCTTTTCAGGTCTCTGAATTTAACTCTAATTTGCTGATACCTTTCCAGAATTTCATTAAGGCTTTCAGCAAGTTCAGCCTTGGTAAAATTAACAGCAAAGTTAGGAAATACCTCTTCAGTATCTGATTCTGAGTCTGATTCAGAAGCTTCACTATCTTCTGAGATGTTAGCCATGAGAGCTATGTTTGCCCTCTCATCATATGATTCTGAGTCAGCTTCGGACGAGTCAGAGTCATCCCATGTAGCCATGAGACTTTTCTTCTTTTCTCTCCTAAACTTCTTTTTGGGCTTTTCCCTCTGAAGCTTTGGACAGCCACTCTTGTAGTGTCCTTGCTCATTGCACTCATAGCAGATGATGTCCTTGGTGTTTGGCTTTTTGCTACTTGAGGAGCCTTCAGATCTTCTGTATCCAGAGGAAGAATTTGTCCTTCTGTATCTAGAAGAGGACTCGTTCTGATCAGATCTTCTGGGATTCCTGAACTTCCTTTGCCTCTGCTTCCACAGTTGATTTACTCTTCTGGAGAGGAGGGAGAGTTCGTCTTCTTCTGATGAGGATCCATCAGATGTTTCTTCAACTGCCTGCAAAACTTTAGACTCAGATTTTTGTTAGATTTTAATGCTAAAGGCTTACCTTGCTTCTGAGGCTCGTCAGCTTCTAGCTCTATCTCATGACTTCTGAGGGAGCTGATAAGTTCCTCCAGAGTGATTTTGTTGAGATCTTTTGCTAGCTTCAGAGCTGTAACCATTGGTCTCCACTGCTTGGGTAAACTTCTGATGATTTTCTTGACATGGTCAGCAGTAGAGTATCCTTTGTCCAGAACCTTGAGACCAGCTACCAGAATCTGGAATCTTGAGAACATTGTTTCGATGGATTCAGATTCTTCCATTTTGAACGCCTCATACTTCTGAATGAGCGCCAGAGCTTTAGTTTCTTTGACCTGAACGTTGCCCTCATGCGTCATTCTGAGTGAGTCAAAAATGTTCTTTGCTGTGTCTCTGTTTGAGATCTTTTCATATTCAGTATAGGAGATGACGCTGAGAAGGATGGTTCTGGCCTTGTGGTGATTCTTGAAGTCACACTTTTGTTGGTCAGACATTGTTTTTCTATTAATCTTCTGACCGCTTGCATTCACAAGGTACGTGTATCCATCTGTCACCATATCCCACAGATCAGCATCATGTGCCAGAAAGAAGCTTTCAATTCTGTCTTTCCAGTAATCAAAGTTTTCTCCATCAAAGACTGGAGGTTTGCCGCTGAATCTGTCTCTGTCCTCATGGTTGTCATTGTTGGTGTGAGAATAAGTTCCTGCCATTGTGTTTTTCTGACGCTGGATCTTGTACTGACACGGTTAAGTGTTTTAGCTCAGAACCAGGCGCTCTGATGCCAATTGAAGAAGTGAAAAACACAAGAAGGGGGGGTTGAATTGTAAACTTAAAAACAATGCAGTGAACAAGATATTTTTATCCTGGTTCGTTTGATCTCAAACTACTCCAGTCCACCCGTCAAGGTGATTTCGCCTCTCTCCAACGAGGTCTTAATCCACTATATTCAACTGAATATTACAAACTGCTTTAACAACTGCTAAAGCCTTCTTGATGCAAACCACAACCCGGTTTGTCAAGGAAACACTTTCTTACAAAGAAGATAAATCTAGGTGTGAATGTTTTCTACAAAACTGTATCACAACTGTGATGTATACACAACTTAAGCTTACAAAACTAGATTGCTAAACAATGATTGAATAAGGAGATATGTAGTGTTTAGCAAACTGGGAGAGGGAAGATTATGATTAGCTTTTAGGCGTGTAAGATGTTGGAGAGCATTAGCCAATTCAATCTTCATAGTCTTGTTTATATAGCACTGAGATTATTGAACGTTGGAGCAATATTCTTGATTCAATGCTAATAACAAACTTTCCTTAATGAGCAGATCTTGTCTGGAATGAGGCCGTTGGTAATAATTTGCTTTCAATGCACAGTACCGTTGCTTACTTAATGCATGTTCTGGCTTGGCTCATTCTGACTCTGCTTAACTGCTGATGAACTGTTGTTTTCTTTATCAGAGTGTTGAGTGCAGTTCTGTTCATCAAGCTTCAGCATACACGTGAGTTGATCTTCTGATTCTGGTATTCTGATATAGCAACTTCTGATGCTGATGTCAAGAACCAAATTTCTGATGCTGATTAGGTGTGATCTTTCTTATACCTATCAGAGTTTCTGCAAATCAGAACGTAATAATTTAGGTAGCAAATAGTTCATACATGAATCATATAAATAATATATCTTTTCATTTTGTTATCATCAAAACTTAAACATAGGGTAGTAGATTCAAACTTTATTCTAACAATATGTCTGTTAGATTCCACGCGGATCACTAATGGAAGTATCTTGAATGTTGATACTCATGAAATAGATGACAAAGATTTGTTTAAGGACGATGATCAATATCCTCAGTAATCACGCTAAATTATCCCCTCGATTTTGACAAAAAACGAGGTAAGATATGTTTACCCCTCGGTTTCAATAGAAAATTGAGGTGAATAAGCTTTTTTTAAAATATTACATTGTGTGCACAGATTATTATAATACATTAATTACAACAAATCCAAATTCATCATCGTCGTTGTTATTCTTGGCGAACAATAAATTTTTGTTGTAATCTAGATTTTGTTGCATGTCTTGAATGCATCCAACTTCTAATAAGTTATTCAAAGGTTGATATCTCTTATGTGTTTAACTTGAAGCAAGAATGATTTTTCCGCACTTGCAAGCCATCATTGAGAAATTTTCCAACCTTCTTTAAGTTCCAAGATTTCATTATCTTGAGAAAATATTTTCATGGCAAATGTTTTCATAAGAAAGAGAGTAAGATATATAGTGATAAATGTAGATAGTTTATTGTGGATTGATGTCTTGACAATATATTTAGTGTTGTTCCTTTATGAATGCAGGATAGAGATTTATTGTTGTAGCTGTATAACATATCCCTTCAGTTTTGTTAAAAAAACGAGGCAATTTTCTTTTTTAAATAGAAAAATAAAATAAAATAAGTAAACCTCTCGATTTTAGAAAAAATAGAGGTAATAAGTTTGAAGCAAAAAATGATAAATGATAAAGAATTGAAAGTAACGTGTCATGTTTTCATTTCAATTTTTTACCAGTCACTATTTTGTGTGCAATTTATAGCATGTTTAGGCATAAATTTCTCAATATTGTCAACCGAGGAAAACAATATTGTTTTTCTTAATTGACAACATAAGAAGGTTATTCCAAAAATACAACATAAACACCATTATGTGAGATAAATTGAAAGGGCAGAAAAAATATTTTGTTCAAGATAGAAGAACACAAAACTTTGAAGATTTTTCTCTTGCAATCCATCCCAAAGAATGACTCACACGAGTTTGGGGCGGTTACATATAAGTTAACACTACTACAAAAAACACAAGCAACAAGGCCGAGTTCACTACAGTTCTTTCCAACACCGTGGTGACATCTCTAAACCCAGGCGCGAACATTTTATTTTTATATTTTTATTAAAAATTGTTAGCATCTAATAACGGTTTCAGACATAACCGTGGTTATAGTTTCCATACTTTCTTGGGTTCGAACCTCGGTGCCCTCACATTTAACATTAAGGCACATCTTTTCTATTATATTTATTTTTATATATAAAATAAAGGGTTACGACTGCAGTTCTTTAGTTCACCTGCTGTGATACAATTATATATATCACCAAGGTTACTTACGTCAACCGTTGTGAGTATTTTAATATATAAGCAAATTTATTCTCACTCTTTCCTAATAGCGCCATATCTTTCTCAGCAAAATCCTAGAACCCATTTTTCTCTTCTTTTTCATCATTAGCATTCCTATTCTACAGTATAGCCGTCAATCTTGTTCTTATAACATAAAGGTATTATACTTTTTCCTTTATTCTCTCATTTTCGTGTATGTTACTGTTATCTTTCACATGGTTAGATAGTTTATGATTCTTTTATTTTTGTATGTTGTTCTATGTTGTTGTTGCCTGTTGTGTTGATGACAAATAAGTTTTTCGTTTCACATGTTGATAATTTTAATTGTGTTTGCAGGACTCAAGAGAAGTTAATGAAGAAGTAAAAACAACAACAAACCTCATCTATTTTTAGAAGCGATGAAAATAAATATAAGAAGTATATGAAGCTATTATGTTAACTTCATCTACCTTATACTTCTTTCTCATGGCTTCACAAACTAGATGAACCTCATAGTTTCATGATTATTTTCAATAAAAGATGCGTTCTATAAACGACTTAATATATTTTGTGATATTGTATGTTGTTAGTGTTTTGTGACTAAAATATTTGTTTTTGTTTATTGTGTTTCATGTATTTATTGTGTTGTTGTTGACAAATGTTCTCAAAACTAGAACAAAACATTACTAAGTCATATCAATATTTTGTTCTTTAAATTCTTATACAAATTGGCAGAAGATAAAGTTTAGTTTATTATATACTATGTGTATTGTTTGTTTCACTAACCTTTTAATAAAAATACAATCATTTCTATTGACATAGAAACATACAATCTGAAAATTAAGATGTATTTAAAAACCAAATTAAAGACACCACAATATTCCTAATTGCATGCGTCTCATTCAGCACATTTTATGTTCCTTAACCCATAATACGTAGTTCAATGATCGGTTTCCTACAATACATAGATATCTATTAGTTTACTTTACCTCGTCGTCATTGCTTATCATCGTGATTGGATCATGATTGTTATAATGATAAGTCTTCATAACAATCACAATGATAAGCGACGATGATGAGGTAAACAAAAATAAAAGATATCTATGTATTGAACGAAATCGACCATTGAATCATATATATTATGGGTTAAGGAACATAAAATATGTTGAATGAGACGCATACAATTCGGAATACAATGGTGTTTTTAAGTTGGTTTTCAAGAATAGTTTAATTTTCAGATATATAGTTGTTTACTAATTTAGTGGTTGTATTTCTTTAATGAGGTGTATGTTAAAACAAGCAATATACATTTGTATATAATAAATTATGGGTACCATCCACAACGGTTTTCTATTTTAACCGTGATTTAATGTAATTTATTTCTTACTGGGTTCGAACTCAGTTCCGTATATATCACAACGATGGATAAGAATAACTGTTGTAATATCACACACACTTTCCAATATACTACAACGGTGCCAGGACCGTGATTGTTAGTAACGAATTTACAACTACACTCTACACAACAACGTCTGTTCCTACGTGATTATATATCATTTCCAACTGTTACTAAAGGACTTATCCGTAATAGTGTAAGTTTAGGTAAAATGTATTTAACGAGTGCTTTTATAATAAAATATGATTATTATATTGACCAGTTATTAAAGAAATCGAAGGGATATATCATTTAGTTTACACTTATAAAGAAATAAAAACATAAACTATAATAGCTGGGATTTGAAGCGTGTCATGAATTGTTTTCCCCTCGATTATACTAAAAACCGAGAAAATATGTGGTTTTTTATTATTAAAACAAATAAAATATACTTCGATATTTCGTTGGCTGAGGTGAAAGCTTTGTCATAAAATATATTATTTGTATTAGTGATGACAACTAATATCTTATGATAAGTCAAGCACGGTTATTTAAGCGAATAAAGATGAAAACCTTATCATTAGAATTTAATGGACTTGACTATTCTATGAAGGAAATCAAATAGAATGTAATCTAAAATCTCATCTCATGTTATTCAAGCAAGTGTTCACAAAAGAGAAAAATATGGCAAAGTATTTATGTACAGTGGTACTTCCTATTTTAGTAATTAGTGTACAAAGTGTAAAACATAAGGGCTTTGTCGTAAAAGTGCATGGCTAAAGCACGCACACACTAAAATATTTTCAAAATGTTTTTACCAAAGAAAATGCCTTCAAAATATCTTGAAGATGTGTCAGATGACTTGTGGGCACTCAAAATAGCTATAGGAATTTTTTTGACTTACCTAATCGATTGGAGCATTTGTCTAATCGATTATATCATCTCAACTTAGAAACCATTATATTTCAAACTTTTAATTGATTGTGAATATGTGTCAATCGATTAGATTGTTGTAAAATTCATTTATTGGAAATTCCTTTTTGAGTCAACCTATAGCTTATAAATATAGGTCCATTTTCTCATTTCATTTCATCTAGAAACGTGTTTTGACACACCACTTTCACTCACTCTCTCCAAAATTTTATTTGACTTTCTCTCACTTATAAATTAGCCTAAGTGCTTTTGTTAGAAAGTCCTTATGTGAGTGAGGATATAATTGTAATTGTGGAAAAAGTAGAATAGTAAATTCACCAAGAGAATTTTATGTATAAACCTTGGTTGAGTATTGTCCATTTAGGGATTTATTTGAGTTAGAAGTTAAACCCGTTAAAAGTTTTGGTTTGGGGATTTTGTGATCAACCCTAATCTAGGTAGGAGATCATCCCGTGATAGGTTAAAGCTCAGCCAAGTATTAAAAATTTCATATGTTTGAGATCATCTCGGTGTTAAAATCTCACATTTTATTGGCTATCCCGTGTAAAACCAAGGTTTAAGGTTTGAGATCAACCCGATGTTAAAATCTCACAAGTTATTGGTAATCCCGTGTAAAACCAAGGAATATGGTTTCGTGAGCTCAGCCCGTGTAAAAGCTTGCAAGGTTTAGGAACTTTAAGACTAACCGTTCCAGGATCCGTGTTTGTGGAAAGAGGACTAACCCCTTCAATCCATAATTGGGAAGGAAGAATGGCCATTTCACTCCTAAGTTTATCTATAAGAAAATATGCAAACACTCAAATCCATCATCTTGTATTATTTGGTTGGAGGTCAACCACTATTTCCTTGTATAAGGGGGTTTGTGAGTCTTTCCTACTAAAAGCTCTCAACTATTACTAGAAACTCTCAAGATCAATTCTTGAGGAGAGGAGTAGGTTTTTTTTTTGTGACAAAATCTATATAATTTTTGGTGTTTCTCTTTTCCCTTAACTCTTTTAAGTTTTGCAATTTATTTTTCACTACTAAGTTTTTAAAAATGTTTTTAAACTCTGATTTATTTTCCAGTTTTTTTCAAAATCACTTTTACATGAACCACACAATTCACCTCCTCTTGTATATGAAGTCTCGAGTTCAACACACACACACACGCTCATATATATATATATATATATATATATATATATATATATATATATATATATATATATATATATATATATATATATATATATATATATATAGATACACACATACACATCATATAACTAACTTTCTTAAAATCAATGAGATAACTTCATTCATACCATTTTCTCTCTACTTTGAAGTTTTTCTTTCGATTTCATCATGATGGTATCAGAGCTCTTTTGAGCTTTGTTTCACATCTCCTTTCTCATCTCATTCTTGTTTAAACATTCAGGATGGTTCGGGGTGCAAATGTTATCGATAATGTCACAACTCTGATTGCTCTGGTCTAAGATCCTTCTCCATAACCTAGAAATGTGTATATTACGTGCATCATTCAGATGGTCCATCTTCAATTTTAGTTACATAAGCTCTAACTCATTCCAACTATCATGCATGGACGATATCCGTGGGACACTCTCTAGGCGGGAAAATAAGTTTAATCATGTGGATGGTTCCATACACGTATCAATCGAGATTGATCCAAGTTTAAAGGTTTGGAATCATTATAACATGCTTGTGGACTCCTAGATCATGAATTATGTTGAAGAATAGATTTTTCTTAGAATTATTTTCCTTGATAATTTCATTGATGTATGGAAAAAGCTCAAGGAACTATTTTTACAAGGAGATTACATTCATATTTCTAAGTTACAATGTGAAATTTTTGGCCTGAAGCAATATTTACGTTTTGTTTCTGAATTTTTTATTGTCTTAACATTTCTTTGGGAAGAACTTGAAGCTTATTTCCATACACCAATATGTTCTTGTCCTCACTGTTGTGTTTGCATCACATTCCTGAGCATTGCTAACCATCAACTTGAGATCACATGTTCAATCCAGTTTCTCACGAGTTTGAATTACTCATTCGATCTTGCTCTTTCTCAGATTTTGCTAATGAATCGGTTACCTAATCTTAATAAGATTTTATCAATGGAAATTCAACATGAAAGATAATTCAAGGTTTCAGTTTTTGATGATTCCATGATTCTAATCAATGCAGCAGATTATAGGAAATCACTAGGTAGAGGTCGCGGAAATGGATCTTTATCCATCCTGATAACAAGAAAGTTTGCACTCATTGTGGTAGGAATGTACTCATGGTTGATACATGTTATAGGAAGCATGTATTTCCTTCTAACTTTGGTAAAAATAGTGCAATGGCTAATATCTCTTCGCTTAAATTAAATGAAGCAAAGGAGAATGTTGATGATTCCAAGAGCTACAAAGGAAATGACTCATATACCTTCACTATATACCAATAAGATCAACTTGTGAATTTTCTCCATTCATCAAGCTCATTTTGGAATCTTGGTGCTTTTTCTAGCAAATTAAATATGTTATAAATAATTAGACTTCGTTATGTGATTACTTTTTCTAAAATGAGACAAACCTTTTTGTATTTCTCTTATTGAATAAAATACACTCTTGGTCCTTATATAGACCTAATGACTTTTACAATTCTCAAAAGATAACTGCTACTAATAAAACTATCATAACTTACCAACTTTTGTCCTTCCAAATTACATTGGCTCTTAATCTTCCTACTACCATATTTAATATGAAACTTATTACTAATGAAATTTAAAGTTTACTCAACAAAACTCCTCTGTAAACTTAAATGTTTCTTCCATCCAACATTCCTATCATCTTCTTTCCTCTGTCGAAGATCTCTTTTGATAGTGGTTTTGTGAAAATATCCGCTGCTTGGTTTTTGCTTGCTACATGCCTTAATTCGACACTTCCCTCCTTCACATGTTCACGAATAAAGTGAAATCGAACATTAATGTGTTTGCTTCGTTCATGATTCACTGGATTCTTTGCCAATTCGATAGCTGATTTATTGTCCACTTGTATTATTGTTGGACTTTCCTGTTTTAGCTCCATCTTGCTTATCAACCTTCTGAGCAATACTGCATGACAAATGCACCAGGACGCTGCCACATATTCAACTTCACACGTCAAAAGTGTTACTATAGGTTGCTTCTTCGATAGCCAAGTAAGTGATGTGTTTCCTATGAAAAAAAAATATCCAGAGGTGCTCTTTCGATCGTCTATGTCTCCGCACCAATCACTGTCAAAATAACCAACTAACTTGTAGTCTTCTGTTTTTGAATAAAGCATTCCTAGTGATATTGTTCCTTGGATGTATCTTAGAATTCGTTTCAGCACCTTCCAATGTGTGTGTACTGGATCCTCCATTAATCGACTTAGCACGCCAACACTTAGTGAAATGTCTGGCCTTGTGCATGTGAGATATCAAAGGCTACCTACCAAGCTTCTATATTTGATTCCTTCAACCCGTTCTCCTCCATCAAACTTTGATAGTTTTATACCTGGCCCCATTGGCGTCGAAGTTGGATTGCAATTCTTCATTTTATATTTTTCTAGAATTTCTTTTGCATATTTTTCTTGTGAGATAAAGATTCCAGCTTCTTCTTTTCGAACCTCCAGACCAAGAAAGAATCTCATTAGACCTAAATATGTCATTTTGAATTCGCTTGTCATGGTGCTCTTGAAATCTTCGATCATCTGAACATCACTGCCTAGAAAGATAAGGTCATCAACATAGAGAGCAACAAGTAATAAATTAATTCCATTTTTCTTCACATAGAAGGCGGGTTCATAAGCACATTGCTCGAACCCATTCTCTTTGAAATATGTGTCAATACGTGTGTTTCATGCCCTAGGTGCTTGCTTCAGCCCATACAACGATTTCTTCAGTTTCAACACCTTCTTCTCTTCTCCAATTCTCATATATCCAAGTGGTTATTTGACATAGATTTCTTCTTCGATCACACCATTCAAAAAGGCTGTCTTGACATCCATTTAAAATATTGGCCATTTGAATTGAGCAGCTTGAGAAATGAGTAATCAAATTGTCTCCATTATTGCAACATGCGCAAACACTTCGTCATAGTGAATTCCTGCTTTCTGTTTGTATCCCTTCGCAACCAGTCATGCTTTGAATCTTTCGATTTCTCCTTGAGCATTCATCTTTTTATTGAATACCCACTTTACACCAAAGGGTTGACTACCTTTTGGCAATTCGACTAGCTCCCAAGTATTGTTGCGTTCGATTTCTCTAATCTCTTCGTCCATGGCACTTTTCCACTTCTTGTCTCGTAACGCTTCTTTGAAACTGATGTTTTCAGCATCTGCCAAAAGACACACAAGATGCACCTCACTTGTTGAATCATACAAATCTTGCAAACTTCTCATTTTGGGTTGTAGAGGTTCATCTTCATCTTCAGTTTCTTCATGTTCTGTTGGAATACCTGTTGGTACAGCTACAGTTGTTTCTTCGACTGCGCCAATAACCTCTATCGAATTGTTCCAGTCCCACTTGCTTGCTTCGTTCATTCGAACGTCTCTACTCATGATCACTTTCTTACTTATGGGATCGAAGAGCTTGTACCCTTTCGTCTTCTCATCATATCCAATGAATATGTACTTCTGACTTTTGTCTTCAAGCTTTGTTCTTTGTTGATCTGGTACATGTGCATAAGCTATACTACCAAATACCTTGAGATGAGAAATTGTTGGCTTCTGTCCTCTCCATGCTTCTTGTGGTGTTTTGTCTTCTAACTTCGAATGTGGACATCTATTCTGAATATAAATAGCACATTGCACTGCTTCTGCCCAGAATTCTTTCGACATGTTCTTGCTTTTGAGCATTGATCGAATCATGTCAAGAATAGTTTGATTCTTCCTTTCAGCCACACCATTTTATTGAGGTGAATATGGTGCAGTTAGGAATCTCCTTATGCCCTGTTCTTCACAGTACTTCATAAAGGCCATTGAAGTATACTCACCTCCTCTGTCAGATCGAATTGCTTTGATGTGTCTGTCTGTTGCCTTCTCCACCATTACTTTGAACTTTTTGAACACTTCTAATGCTTCATATTTTTCTTTTAGGAAGTAAACCCAGGTTTTTCTTGAGAAGTCATCAATAAAAGAAATGAAGTACCTTTTTCCACTGAAGGATTTTGGAGTGATAGGCCCACATATGTCAGTATGTATCAATTCGAGAATATGTTTAGCTTGATACTCTGCCCTCCTTTGAAATGAGGTTCTTGTTTGTTTGCTGAGCACACATTCTTCACAGAATTTTCCTTCGTAGACAAAGCCAAATATTGTTGTGAAGTAGAAGGATTATTTAATGAATGGAAATGCTCAATAGGATAGATTATACCTGAAGAATCATGGTAAAGTGATTACTTTAAAAGACTGCATATGAAGCCTAACAAGTGGCTAGGCTTTTGTGTAGATCTAGTGGATCTTCTCAATGTTTGTGGTTAAGTACTTGTTTATTTTGTAACTCAGTATCATTTATGTCAAATTTTGGAATGTATTCCTGATAATTTTGTATGGAAAGATCAGTGACTTGGTTATGGTCATGATTAGTTGTTATGACAGGTTCAAATGTAACATCATGATTAGAGTGGCATGTCCAAGAAAAAGACTTATTTGGGTTACAATATGGCTGAACATGATCATGATTACTAACATTTTTAAAAATGGATATGTTTTTGGTATTTAGGTCTAGAATTACAACACCAATTCCATTTTGCTTGTATCCCAAGAAAATGTATTTTCTAGCTCTAGAAACCAACTTTGTTCTATTATTTTATAGAGTAGAAGCATAACATAGTGATCCAAAAACTTTTAACTCATTTACATCAGGTTTACTTCCAAATATATAAAAAATATGGTGACTTGTTTTGAAGTAATGGACCTCAAATGTCAAAATGAACGAGTTCACTTCATTGACTAGCTTTATTAGCATTGAGCTAAACTGGATTTTTTCTATGTTTGCATAGTGACATATGACATAAACAACATTTTTATCTACATTTACAAAGGGAAATTGTTTGTGTAAGTTAAGTAATCTTCTATTGGACAAGTGGCCTAATCTGAGGTTCCATAAGACTTCTTGAGGAATGAAGATGGATTTAGGTTGAGCTTGAGATGATAGTGTGTTGGCTTCATGTGAGACTTGTGTGGTTGCAAGGTGATATAGTCCTGCAACTAAATCATTCGAACCAATCATATTCAGTCTCCTTTTTTTCTCCTAAATTAAACATTTGGTATTATTAAAAGTCGCTATAACAATCAATATCAAAGCATAATTTTGGCACTGAAAGCAAATTCATGTTAAACTCAGGCATAAAAAGCACATATTTTGCAGTGAATCCCAATGAGAATATTACAGATCCTGAGCATCTTTCCATTGCCATATGTAAATTAAGTAATCTAATCTTGACTTTTATTATTTACTTGTATAAATCAAAGATTTTTATTGAGGAATAAATATGGTCACTTGCACCCGAGTCCATAATCCATGATCTAATATTCAAGTGATTCAAATAATGAGATATTCTAGATATATCTGAAGTGATGTGTGGATAGGAATATCATGCCATATTTTGTTGAGTAAACTTTAAATGTCATTAGTAATAAGTTTCATATTAAATATGGTAGTAGGAAGATTAAGAGCCAATGTAATTTGGAAGGACAAAAGTTGGTAAGATATGATAGTTTTATTAGTAGCAGTTATCTTTTGAGAATTGTAAAAGTCATTAGGTCTATATAAGGACCAAGAGTGTATTTTATTCAATAAGAGAAATACAAAAAGGTTTGTCTCCTTTTAGAAAAAGTAATCACATAACGAAGTATGATTATTTATAATAATTTGGCATCAGAGCTCAGGGCAAACATGATGAATCAAATGTTGTTGCCACGACTAACGAAGTCAAATTATGAAAACTGGAGTATCCAAATGAAAGCTCTTCTTGGATCTCTAGACGCGTGGGATGTGACCCATGAAGGGTTTGAAGAACCAACAGAAGTTGGGGGATATACGGCAGCTCAAATGAAGGCATTGAAAGAGACGCGATCGAAGGACAAAACGACATTATACTTGTTGTTCAGGGCTGTAGATGAATCAGGCTTCGAAAAAATTACTGGTTCGACTACGTCGAAACAAGCGTGGGACACGTTAGAAAAAGTGTTCAAAGGAGCAGATCGAGTGAAGCAAGTTCGACTCCAAACTCTTCGTGGCGAATTGGAGAGGATACAGATGAAGGATACAGAAATTGTATCTGACTACATCACACGTGTGCAAAAGGTGGTGAATCAACTCACCAGAAATGGAGAGACAGTAACTGATGCACGAGTTGCTGAAAAGATCTTGAGATCTTTAACAGACAAGTTTGAGAATATTGTGTGTGCAATAGAAGAGTCGAAGGACCTTTCGACACTCTCAGTCGAAGAGCTCGCTGGTTCTCTCGAAGCACATGAACAACGAAAGATGAAAAAGAAAGAAGAAGCAGTCGAAGAAGCAAATCAAACCAAGGAATCGAACAAAGACGAAAAGGTAATCTTTTCTTACAACTTTTGAGAAAGAGTACATGGATGTGAAGGTCGTGACAGTGGTCGAATTGGTAGAGGTAGCAACTTCGAAAGAGGACAATCGAGCCAACAAAATTGGCATGGCAGAGGACGTCGTCAAAGAGGTGGTCGTTCGAATTATTCCAACTTCGAATGCTACAAGTGTGGGAAGTATGGTCATTACACGAAGGATTGCAACTCCTACAAATGTTACAACTGTGACAAAGTGGGACATCTTGCAAAAGACTGTCGAATCGAAAAGAAGATTGAAGAAACAACCAACCTAGCCTTGGAAGCTGAATCGAATGAAGGCTTTCTCCTGATCGCTCAAAACGAAATCAACACCAATAATGACAATGTTTGGTATCTTGACTCAGGAGCAAGTAATCACATGTGTGGTTACAAACACCTGTTTAAAGATATGAAGACAATTAAAGATGGTAATGTGTCTTTTGGAGATGCATCAAAAGTGAAGGTCAAAGGAAAGGGCACAATCGGTTACTTGCAGAAGGATGGCTTGATTGGATCAATCGAATACCTCTGTACCAGATCTCAAGACCAACATATTAAGTCTGGGACCACTTACAGAAAAAGGTGCTTCGATACTTATGAAAGATCGAACACTGTATTTGAAGGAAAATGTAGGACATCTGATTGCTAGTGTCGAAATGGAAAGAAATCGAATGTACAAACTGAACCTGAGGAACATTCGAGAGAAATGTCTGCAAATCGAAGTGAAAGACAAAGCGTCACTGTGGCATATGCGCTTTGGTCATCTACATCATGCTGGTTTGAGAAGGTTGGCGAAAAGGAACATGGTGCATGGACTACCAGACATGGATTTACCAATATTTATAAGTCATGTAGTTTTTAAGAAGCATGTAAGTATGATTGTTTGATCCAGGCAATGAACTCTGAATTGAATGCATTTAAGCACAACAAAACTTGGATTTTTGTTGATCCTTCACCTAACATCAAACGGGTTTACACCAAATCAGATGGAACTATAGATAGGTACAAGGCTAAACTAGTAGATAAAAGTTATAATTAAGTAGATGGGCTTGATTTCTTGATACCTTTTCACCCGTGGAAAAGATCACCACTATTAGGACACGGCTTGCATTGACATCTATAAATTCACAGAATTTTCACCAATTAGATGTAAACAATTCATTTTTGCATGTAGACTTACATGAAGATGTGTACATGTTAGTGCCACAAGGTGTTACTAGTCCAAAATCATATCAAATATGCAAATTTTTGAAATCACTCCATGGTTTAAGGAAGACAAGCAAAAATGGTATGAAAAAGTTAACAGGATTCTTGGTCAATCAAGGATATAAGCAATTTGGTTCATATCATTCTCACTCTTCACATATCATAATGATTCACATTTCACTATATTTATAGTGTATGTGGATTATATTATCTTGGCTAGAAACTCCATGGACTGATATTAACAGAGTGAAAACCACACTTGATGCTGAATTTTAAATCAGAGACCTTGGCAACTTGAAATATTTCTTAGGCATCAAAGTTACTCATTCCAAAACTGGAATTAACATTTGCCAAAGGAAGTACTGCTTAGATTTTCTTAAGGACACATGTCTACTTGGTTTAAAACCTATGAAAACTTCTCTTGATCCATCTTTCAAATTACATCAGGATACAAGCAAGCCATTTGAAGACATTCTCAGCTACAGAAGATTAGTTGGGAAGTTGCTTTACCTCACAACCGCCAGGCCCGATATTGCACTTGTCATTCTATAATTGAGTCAATTTCTTTAATCACCTACAAAAAATAAATAATACACAGCCTGCAGGGCGATAAAATACCTTAAAGGCTCACTTGGAAGAAGGTTACTATTCATAAGAGACTCAAATCTCGAGCTTCTCAATTTCACATATGGTGATTGGGCAGGGTGCTTGGAAACTAGAAGATCAACCTCATGTTATTTATTTTTTCATTGGTTCATCATCGATTTCTTGGAGATCGAAGAAGAAAATAATAGTTTATAGAATCTCTTTTGAGGCTGAGTATAGAGCATCCACTACTACGAAAAACACATATAACATCAGTTATAAAAAACATATAATGACGGGTGCACATCCGTTGTTAGGCAACATATGATTGTATGTATGCTGATTTCCACCACGTGGTATGTGACCGTTATGGTAAACTAAGTTGTGTGTGGTGAGTGATTTCCGAAAGTATACGGAGTCTATCAGAGTAATATAAAGAGTGTCGAACCCACGGTGACCAAATGGTCAATCTATCATTTTCTATTGCTATGGTGTTTATCGGAGATTGAAATAAAGGTTTGGGTTGTGAAAACAAAATAAAATAATAAACTTTAATTAATTCAGAATAGTAATTCCAGAATGAGGCTTTCATCGATCAATAATACTCTTATTATTTCTACATAGGATTACTCACTGGGAAATATTTTCTACCTTGAAAAAGAATTAGTTGAATAGGAACTATCATTTCCGTGCATTCAGAACCAAATTTTACTCTCTAATCTTTACCAGAGCTCTCACATACCCCAATTGTGTCTGCGTTAGAGTAGTAAATCTTTTCTTTAAGAAAATAGATCTTTTACTCAGTTGAAAAGTAACTTTAAATTTCAAGTTCATGGCTTTACTTTCGTAATAGCTGATCATATTAAGTTCATAAAAATTGTATATAAATAAAAAAAACTACCCATAGTAATCAATCCAAAGAAATAACAAACAGAGTATCATCGAATCGACGGTCCTCATATCCTAGCACTAATAAATTAGTTGGACATAATTATGGTAAAAGTAAAAATGCTTGTTTGAAAGACGAAATTAAACATGTTAAGAAATAATTAAGAACGTGTGA
Source organism: Vicia faba (assembly GCA_948472305.1). Taxonomy (NCBI): domain Eukaryota; kingdom Viridiplantae; phylum Streptophyta; class Magnoliopsida; order Fabales; family Fabaceae; genus Vicia; species Vicia faba. Next base: position 814,350,765 of record OX451741.1, on the reverse strand, counting down.
TAAAATAATCGTGCAAATTAAAATAAAGCAAATAGAATATAAATAATGCTGAATTAAATAAGAATATGCTCCAAACGGAGGCTTGAATCTGGTACAACAGAAATAAACTTCGATGAAATGTAAATGCGAAAAATAAACTTCGACAAAATGTAAATACGGGAAGATAAATAACTTCAAAGTAATTACGCTCCAAACCCGACAACAATAACAATGCAATAACTCTCCGATATGAAGAATTAAAGCCTTTGGAATGTAAATTTATGCCTAAATTGTACTAAGTTTGGATGCCTCATAAAATGAGTTAAAATTAGTATTTATAGAGTTCTAAAATCCTTAAAAACCACGAGGGAGTTACTCATTTTGTGTGAGAAAATATAGGAAGGAATGGAGGAAGTGCAAGACCAAGTAAAGCTCGCTTTTGTAAATCATGCATAAAACAAAGGATGGTGAATGCCATTCCCTTGTGGCGAATGCCACCTTCACAAAAGTGGCATGACTCGGTCTTTGTGACCTTTGAAGCATGAGACACATCACATAACCCTTGGCTACCTCTATTGAGAATTCCATGACGTTCTCCTTGAGTGAAAAATGCTCATTTTTCTCCATTTTCATCTGAATTGCTTCGTTTCTTCGTGAATGGCTCCCATATGATCAAACACATGAAATATAGACAAAATTCCAACATAACATTGGAAATAGAAGCAAAATAAATAATAAAACATGTGCAAATAGAGTCAAATATATGGTGTGTTTTAGCGTTATCAAACTCTCTCACACTTAAGCCTTTGCTCGTTCTCAAGCAAAACCTATGCTAACAAGAAAAATAATGGTGCTCAAATAATTATTCTAAGCTATAGACTTTGCTTTGTTCATGGTTGTATCGATAGGTACTAACTTGAAACAAAGGATATTGTAATAACATATTCTTCATTTGCGGTCATAAGTCTCCCTTCTATACAAACCAATATGCATCATATCATTATATTTAGGCAAAACTTACTCATCCTATTTTTTGTCCTTTTTTCATTCAGGCGCAATCACATTAAGCTTGTTATCCATACACATTCATGGCAAGGCAACCATTTAGTGACTCTGATCCTCTTTATTTACACGGGGTTCTGGTACTTAAAGCGGTATAACACCTTTGTTTACCCAATTACAGATGCGAGAGATCGGACAATAATCTGTCCTACCAAGTTCAACACCAGAGACCTCTGAACCAACTGACAATGGGTTATTCTTGTAGGTTCCATAACCATTTGAGTTATGCGACCGGGTGAGGATCACTTAACTTTTAAAGGTGCATTCCCTATTTTTCATCATTTCAAAATTTGGATCATTCACTTATATTCATCGGCTTCCCTGCGTAGAATATGCTTAAGATGATGTCGACTTCTAAGATAAACTACTTAAGGACCTAATTTAGAGATGAGAATTCAAGGCCATGTCATAATAATTATGCAAGTCGATTTTTATAATTAGGAGTCTCATGGTGTTAAGATGATACCAATCTTTTAGGATTTTTCCCAAGTTTCTACAACCTCTCCATAACTTGTCTAATAGCCTAAAATTAAAAAAAAATTGCACCATTTTCTCTTTATTTTTATCTAAATGTTCTGGTATGGCTCAAGAAAAGGGAAAATACAATAAATAACAGAAATCACGCATAAAAACTTGACAACACATGCAATGACTTGATAACCAAACAAACTAAAAATAGAAAAAGAAATCCTAAACAATTATACTAGAAAGCAATAAATCTAACTAGAAAGTATGAAAAAGTAAAGTTCCTCTCCCACACTTAAACCGAACATTATCCTCAATGTTTTGATAAAAGGTGAAAAAGGAAGAATAAAACCTTGTGTATTCTAATGCGGGTCTCTTGGAACAGGACTTCCATGCGCTGGATCTGGGTGGTCACGTCTCTGTCAATGGCTCCTGCTTCAGCTTTGAGAGGGCTGAGCTAAGTGAAGCTGTCTCACCTATTTCATCAATGAGGAATTTGAATACCTTAGGTGGCATATGTTACCCAATATAGATGCATTGTTATCTTTCACAAGGTTGACATCAGATGTTAGATGATTAATCACAACTTGTTATCTCTGGGTATGAGCGACATGTGTGAGTTTTGCCTCTAGTACCGACTGTATGTATTTTCCTGTCTAAGCATGCGACTCTCTCATAAAATTCATCATATCTTGTTGATGTTTATATAACATGGAGTAATGCTCATCCTGGGGGATTCCTCCAGCCCGAGTCTCGTGTCCAGAGGAAGTACCTGCAAAATAGTTAGAAGAATCAAGTGTGTGGGGGCAGGTGAAAATGAGGTGGTAGAGAGTTATGAACGGGGGACATGTTCCTCCGCTCAAACTCATCATAAGTACCATCTCTATTGGTGACATTTTGTGGAACCAGACCAGTAAAAGATGGAGCATTTAAATCATAGGTCCAATTTCTTTTATTCCGTACATCGGTACGATCAGTCCAAGGCAAAACAATAATTTTAATAACTACATTTTTAATGATTAGGTTATAGCCTCCTTCTCGTCTCACTCTACAAAATATCATATGTATCAAAAGGTTAAGGTTAATGGTACGAGGTGGTAGAGATTCTAAAGTGGCAGTCTCAGTTTCGAGCCCCAAGGCACGTGCGAGGGATGCAATCAACCCTCCGAAAGAGATGGTTCCTTTCTTTTTTAGAACTGCCACATGTGAGAAATCATGAAAGGTGATGAATTTAATGGCTTTTGTGTAAGTGTTTCCTGCAAGTAAATAAACTCTTTCGAGATTAATTTATTAGAGTTTTCCCGGTCAAAAATGGTGTCGGCCAACATTTGGCGGAAAACACTGATGGTCGGGTGATGAATGTCAGAAGCCATGTTACCCTCAAAGGAATCAGTAGTAGAGTTTGTTATTTCCTTCCAAAATGTATAAGCCTTAATTTCCCACTTTGTATCTAGTTGGGCTTCACACACAACATCTTCCCTGTAAGAAAAATGTAGCAACTTTGCAAGTTGGTCAGTGGTGTACTCATATTTCACATTAAACATGTGAAACTTAAAAGTTCCTATAGTGCTTGCGGTGTTAGGCCTAACAGAGTAAATAAGTTAACTAAAAAATTCTCATGCCAGGTTCACATAATGTGTTCTTTTTGTGCCATAAGATGTTGCAATCCTACAGTCTCAAGCAAAAAATGAATGCTATTGTAAATTCCCAGATTATATAAACAAGTGTCATCGACATACCGTGTGGAGTAAATGTTGCGGTTGAGCAATTCTTCATACTTATTTTGTTGCTTGGTGCCACCGCTCCCTTGACGATAAATGATGTGTTTATCACCTATTTCTACCATTGTTGTTCTTGTTGTGAGGAAAACTGGAGGATTTTGGTGGAAATGTGGAAATTGGGATATTTATATTTTTAGTGAAAAGTGGAGATATTTAAAGACGAGGAATTGAGTGTATTTATGGAAAATGAGTGGGTATTTGAGTTATGGGGACCGGTGTGAGTGATTGGAGTTGTAAATGGAGTTAATGGTGGAATGTAGTGGGATTAGGAAGAAGAAGGTAGTTGAAAAATGGGGAAGAAATGAAGGTTTTCGCTACTGTCCCGAATTTCAACTCCCAGGACCCTTGGCAGACGCCATCCCCATGATGACAAACTCCATCTTTGGATTTTGGAAAATGGGCTTTAAGTTGCGAATATTTGGGCTTTGGGGGTATTTTAATGACTTTTGGAGGTGTAATGACATATCTTTAGATGTTTTGCCTTGCTAGAGTACCAATAAAAAGTTGAAGATTGCAAAGTGGTTAGTATTAAAAATTAATAAGAAAAATTAAAATTTTACCGATAAATGCATAATTAATTTAGAACTTTAAAAAATTGAAATCGATAAAAAAAAGAAAAATTAATGTTACTAAATGGAGATAATATGAAATAAATCCAATGAACGGAAAATTAAATCTAATGAAAGAAAGTGAATCTAAACGAAATGTAATGATGAAAAATAAATCTAGCGACTGTGAAGGTTAGCTAAATAGAACAAAGTGAGCGATCTTGAGTTTTATGTGGACATGATGCTCGAGCCTTTGCGAGTTGGCGTCGAAGGGTGAGGATCTCCCAAGAGAGGTAGTCTGCCTCCTCTGTATGAGTGGCATTAGCTATTTCCATCTGCTGAGTTAGATCACCAATTTTCTTGGGAAGAACAACTATCTCCTGTCGTAAGGCAGTGAGCTCAAAGTCTCGGTCACTCCTTTTTGTGGATCTAGTGAAGGAAAATGCAGTAGTCCCATCTGAGAGGGGTAAAGGGTGATACTCAGGAGTAAGAGGGGTGACAGGTCTGGTGGGTGTTTACCCTTGATCCTCTAAAGCATAAATCAAATTCTCCCTATTATAAATACTTATTCTTTCTTGGTTGGGTAAGTAAAAGTGGTAAATGAATTCATTATTAATTATAATTTTGTACTCATTAATCCTGAATTACACTCGTCGTACTATGACATTTTCAAGATAATGGTTCATGTTTAGAAGTGTAAAACCACAGTAGGGTACTAGGTGGATGAGCTTGTTTCAGAGGCTAAGGGAAAAAGCAATTTGGGTAACTGTCCCTCCTACATGGATATGTCCTACTATAGATAGGGCTACTTGTCCTAGGTTTTCTATGATAAAAATGTCGGATTCAACTGGACGGGATTTGGTGATATAAAAGAGAATAAATAACTCCTATGCACTCACAAGTTCACTAGTCTCACTTCTACCAAAGAATGCATGTGCTAAAATCACCTAGAAGTATCTGAATTTTGGATTATGGGTAAGGTTTAAAAATTGGTGGACAAGTTAGGGCTTCCATTACTAGTAATAGCTTTCCATAAGGTGTCCAAGGTTTACTGCATGTAATCATCAATGGGAACTTCAGATGCATCAATTAGACCATACTGAAATCCTAAAAGGCGAGTAAAATCCTGGTGGTTTAACTTGTACTCTCATCCAAATATGCTAAAAGAAATTAGGCCTCTATAGAATTCACGACCGTTATAGGACTGATAAATAAGCAAGCTAAGGAACTCGAGGGTTAGGTTCCGGTAGGTGACATTTTTGGCTTCTGCGTACTCATCTCATTCGAGTTGGTTACACATGTACCTAATGCTAGCCTCAATCCCTAGGGCTTTTAAGCAAATAGAGTTAGGGTATCTGGTGGGTAACATAGGTATCTCAGATAGGATCACATGACATTCCTTTTGGGCTTCATCTCTTAACTGAATGTGCATGTCATCGAATTTATGCATTATGAAAATATAGTTAGTGGGAATAAGCAATGTAGAATAATGAGACTTGGAATGTAGACAATAACACAAGTTAGTCTCTATTAGAAGAAGTAATTTACCATTTTAATAATAAGAGGAAAAAACAAAGTGAAATGTAAAGGGAATCGAGGGTTGCCTCCCACACAACTCTTGTTTACAATCAAGGTGGTTCTTTCGAGAGTGAATTCTATGTCAAACCTTTAATATTTGGTTTCCAAGGCCATTTATCGAGCCATCTCTCATATCCTTCACCTTTTATTTTCTTTCCACTGTAGAGTGTTTCATATTTCAGGTAATATTGGAATATCTCTGGACCTATCTTGAACATAGGTTTTTCTGGTTTAGTTTTAGTTTCTTCTTCTACCTCTGCAAAGGTCAATATTTTCTTTTTAAAATGTATGACTTTTATAGTTTTGTGGCCCTCCGGTTTTTCCCTTTTATGCAGGGTCATAACATACTTTTTGGACTGGGAACCTACATTAGTTTCTATGGAATTTAATGGGAAAAGATTTCTCACACTACAATTCTCCTTAATTTTGTTATTACTTCCCTTAGGACCCTCAATTGGTTTTTCATTATCAGTTGTTATGACATCCTTATGCTTTTCAGTGGAGATTCCTCTAGGTGTTTGTGCAAGCAGGGAAATTTTAGTCTCTAATTTCTTGTTGCTAGTTATGTGAGACTCGACCGTAGTATTCAATTGCCTAAGGATTTCGTTAACATGAAGAATTTGGTTTCTGAATTCCTTATTTTGGAGTGTTTGTGTTTCTATAAACCTCCACATTGTAGATTCTAGCCTACATAGAGTTTGTGTCTCAATAAAATTTTCCATTATTATTTCTAGATTGAATTTTTGGGAATTTTGTGGTTCTCTAGAATACTTGGGGTGGTATTTGTACGGAAAGATTAGGTGATCCATGCTCCTAAAATTATAGTAACAAAAGTGTCTTAGTCTAATATGGTGTAACAACAGGGTTAAGATATTTGACGAAATTGCTCCCCGACAACGGCGCCAAAAACTTGATGGGTGTTTTTCACAAGTATACAGAGTCTATAATAATAATATAAAGAGTGTCGAACCCATAAAGATAAAATCGTCAATCTATCATTTTCTATTGCTACAATGTTTATCTAAGGAGATCGAAATACAGGTTTGGGTTATGAAAACAAAATAAAATAATAAAATTTAATTAATTCAAATAGTAATTCCAGAATGTGGCTTTCATCGATCAACAATACTCTTATTATTTCTAAGTAGGATTACTCACTGGGCAATATTACCTTGAAAAGGAATTAATTGAACAGGAATTGTCGCTTCTGCGTATTTGTTGAAGCAGTGTAGCAGCAAGCAACAAAAGTTTTGGAAATATTTATCCGGGAATTTATCGTGTCCATAGAGATTGGTTATTGAATTGTCGTTCAACAATTTCTCGTGTTTATGAGTTTGGGAAAATAATGGGTTTGTTTGTAAGGTGCGAGAATTAAAAGTTATAGACATAAAAAGAATTTCATTCTTCGATTAGTAAAGAACTCTCGAGTTTGTATTTAGTCTACCCTATCAAATACTTAAACTTACTACCCAGTCGCACTTAACCTTAACCACTCGTCAATATCATCACATATCGCTCACACAGAGGTCATCTCTAACACAGAGTGAGATATCAACCGTGTCGCTCTATGTCGACGATCTCTCAGCACAACATAAATAAAACTGAGGCATTAAGAGTCGATACCTAATTGATTACTAAGCCTAAATCTATCTATAGAATATAAGCCTAATAGATATTCATCTTAAGCCTGGATTCAATTCGTCCATCTCTGCAACATCTCAAACCCAAACCCTTAGCAAGCTAAAAAGGATAAACATCAATAAAGATTTGTAAAGAAAGTTTCATACAACACCATGAGAAATAAATATTCATATAATCAAGGTAAAGTTACATACAAAATCCAACAAATAATGGTTACAAAGAGAGGAAGAGGAGAGAAAACCAAATTTCCCGTGGTGTCAACACGATCCATCAAGCTTCCGACCCCGGATCATCCAATTGCAAGTCACAAATGTTGTTTTATAAGCTCTAAATATCAAATAATAAAGGTGATGGAGTTTGGGAACAAATATCCCAAAAACCATAACCTAGAAAATGACTAAAATCTGTTTTTATAAAAATTTTCTCAGCAGACCGCACTAAGCGGCCTCAGTGCGCTAAGCGGGCTGTGCAATATTTACACACTAAACCGACTTAAACCGTGTTATCCACACTAAGCGGGCTTCAAAACTTTAGTTCTGCCAAAACAGTAAATGCAAGCAGTGCGCTACAAAATGCGTTGAGCGCCACTCGCGCTTAGCGGTCTCCTGCGCGCTAAGCGGACTCTCCTAGACAGCAAGTCCCAAAACTGATCTTTTATTATGGAAACACGCATCGGAATTTGTGCCTTTGACACCTTATTCCTAGATGCTCCAAATACACGACAAATACCTACAAAATAGACAAAAACTATCAAACGATACACTATTTACTTAAGAACACAATTATTCGCAAAGTAAACGTATTTACAAATAAAGAACAGAATTATTCAAAGAATATTAACAAAAGTATTGATAAGTGAAACAAAACTTATATAAAAAAATAGCTACAATTTTCACTTATCAAACTCTCCCCAACTTGAACTTGTTTGTCCTCAAACAAGGCCAAACAACTCAAAGAAAAAATAAACAATAATCAAAGAATCACGAACCAACAGGTTTTTGAAATAGAAAACAAATGTATGGTTCAAAAATAAAAACTTACACACAAGGAAAAACTTACCCCTAAACTACAACGATAATATTAAAATGAAACAACTCCTAAATACAAAGCACATGTCAAAAATTCTAAAACAATACAATATTCACAAGTGAATCACACCTAGAACACACTTCATCGGTAGATGAAAAACGCAAACATGAGGTGCTCAACTCTCACTCAACGATCTTTGTAACAACAAATAAATTATGCATTCATCAGAGCAAATTCATATTGAAAAGCACAAAAGCAAAATCACAAGGGCTTTAAGGGTTGTAATGTGGCTTGGGTAACAAGGAAAGGATAAAATCTAGAGATAATTGAAACAAACAACCATGCCTAATCCTATGGGAGTGATCAATTCACAAAGTCTCAAGCATCGCTCAATCAACTTTTTCAACTATCTCAATTGTTACAGAAACACACATCACTTATTTGTACATTTTTTCTTTCTTTTTCAAAACTTTTTCTCTTTTTTATTTCTTTTTCTTTTTCTATAAATTTTTTTCACCACGCAATTTATTTTCAACCTCAAACAACCATCTTATAAACATGCAACATTGCTCTCCCCAACTTAAACACGACCACACATAGTTACAAATTGCTCCCACTTTCTAAGGCAAGGAAAAATTCAACCACAATACATGGTTGGGGTTAATTACCAAAAAATGACATTAGAGTCCATGATGAATTCTAACTAAAAGGCTCAAAGGGGTTCACAAATGATCGCTCACTCACAAGGTGAATGACTTTTGGTTAGGTGGTTTTTCTCAAAAACAAACAAAATGCCTTGATAATTTCATGCCTTGAGTTAAGACAAGATTGTCGGACTCAAGTGCATATAGTAAACAATGGAAAGCAACTTCACAAGGGCTTTAGTCCTAAAGTGATTTAAAAGTGAACACAAATTGCAAAAGAATGAATGACATGAAAATTTGTACAAAAGAAAAGTCTCCTAAACATGCTATGTTCTAGAAAGTGATAAATGAGTACCTGATGTGTACAAACTTCAAAACACTATCATTACCATACATCCGCAAGTTGAAACACACAGACTTGGAAAATCGCCTCAAAATTCCTCAAGAAATCAGACTAAATTTGGAGTCCAAACAACAAACAAAAGAATTATAAAAATCACTCTATTATTTATTAATCTAAAAAGCCTAGGTGAGAGTGGGAAAAAGGAAAGCAAGTTAAAAAATTAAAAGAATTTACTGGCTCTGTACAGCAGGGCGCACTAAGCGGCCTGGAGTGTGCATAACGCGCTACATCAGATGCAGAAAAACAGGAAAACAACATCTGGTGTAGCTGTTAATCAACTCCACAAGCACCTACACACTCTATGTACAAAATATTTACAACATAAAAACTTCCACAAGCTAAACACGACAAGCTTGCGGAAAAACATAAATTAACTCAACAAAACAAACAATTTGAAAGTGTATTAACAAGTTGAAAAGTGAAAATTTGAAATTTAAAAACTAATCTGAGTTCAACTTGTTAAAACACAAGTCAACACATACATAAATGAATACAAATAAAAAAATACAACATGCTTGTTTTACGTCGTAAGCTCGACGCCTTTATTGTGCGAGCTAGTAAACTCCTCTCGTCATGTCGTGGTATTGTCACACCGCACAAACCTAAAGGAAGTGTCCTAACATCCATACAACAAACGTTATGAAAACAAGACAATTCACAACAATATGTGGGAAAAAAAAGAAAACACATATATGTACAAGTATCATATACAAGTTAATGTACAATTTCTATACAACATATACACTAATAACAAAACTCAAAAACAAAGAAACTATCACAATGCGAAAATAATAGAACCAATCCCCAACAACGACGCCATTTTGCTGAAGCGGTGTAGCAGCAAGCAACAAAAGTTTTGGAGATGTTTATTCGGGAATTTATCGTGTCCATAGAGATTGGTTATTGAATTGCCGTTCGATAATTTCTCGCGTTTATGAGTTTGGGAAAAGAATGAGTTTATTTGTAAGGTGCGGGAATAAAAGTTATAGATATAAAAAGAATTTCATTCTTCGATTAGTAAAGAACTCTCGAGTTTGTATTTAGTCTACCCTATCAAATACTTAAACTTACTACCCATTTGCACTTAACCTTAACCACTCGTCAATATCATCATGTATCGCTCACACAAAGGTCATCTCTAACACAGAGTGAGATATCAACCGTATCGCTCTATGTCGATGATCTCTCAGCATAACATAAACAACACAGAGGCATTAAGAGTCGACACCTAAGTGCTTACTAAGCCTAAATCTATCTCTAGAATGTAAGCCTAATAGATATTCATCTTAAGCCTGGATTCAATCCGTCCATCTCCGCAACATCTCAAACCCAAACCCTTAGCAAGCTAAAAAGGATAAACATCAATAAAGATTTGTAAAGAAATTTTCATACAACACCAAGAGTAATAAATATACATATAATCAAGGTAAAGTTACATACAAAATACAATAAATAATGGTTACAAAGAGAGGAAGAGGAGAGAAAACCAAATTTCTCGCGGTGTCAATACGATCAATCAAGCTCCCAACCCCAGATCATCCAATTGTATGCCACAAATGTTTTTTTCTAAGCTCTAAATATCAAAGAATGAAGGTGATGGAGTTTGGGAACAAATACCCCAAAAACCATAACCTAGAAAATGACTAAAATCTATTTTTATAAAACTTTTCTCAGCAGACCGCGCTAAGCCTCCTCAACGTGCTAAGCGGCTGCATAATATTTACACATTAAACCGACTTAAACTGCACTAAGCGTGCTTCAAAACTTTGGTTCTTCCAAAAGAACAAACACAAGCAGTGCGCTACAAAATGCGATGAGCGTCACTCGCGCTTAGCGGCCTCCTGCGCGCTAAGCAGGCTCTCTTGGACAGCAAGTCCCAAAACTGATCTTTTATTCTGGAAACACGCATCCGGAGCTGTTCCTTTGAGACCTTATTCCTCGATGCTCCAAATATGCGACAAATACCTACAAAATAGACCAAAACTATCAAATGGTACACTATTTTCATAAAAACACAATTATTCGCAACGTAAACATATTTACAAACAAATCAGGGAATTATTCAAAGAATATCAACAAAAGTATCAATAAGTACAACCAAACTTATATACAAAAATAGCTACAATTTGCACTTATCAGTATTCAGAATCAAATTTTACTCTCTAATATCTATCAAAGCTCTCACAATCCCCGGTTGCATTTGCGTGAAAGTAGTAAATATTTTCATTAAGAAATTAGATCTTTTACTCAGTTGAAAAGTAGTTTTGATTTTCAAGTTCATGGCTTTACTTTCGTAATAGTCGACCAGATTAAGTTCAGAAAAATTGTATATAAAGAAAAACAAAACAGCCCATAGTAATAAATCCTAAGAAATAAAAAACAGAGTATCGTCAAATCGAAGGTCCTCACATTCTAGCACTGATAAATTAGCTGGACATATTTATGGTAAAAGTACAAGTGTTTGTTTGAAAGACGAAATCAAAAATGTTAAGCGATAATTAAGAATGTGCAATAAAATAATCATGCAAAGTAAAATAAAGCAAATAAAATATAAATAATTCTAAATTAAATAAGAACTTGCTCCAACCAAAGGCTTGAATTTGGTACAACGGAAATAAACTTCGACGGAATGTAAATGCAGGCAATAAACTTCGACGAAATCTAAATGCGGGAAGATAAATAACTTCAAAGTAATTATGCTCCAAACACGACAACAATAACAATGCGATAACTCTCTGATATGAAGAATTAAAGCCTTTGGAATGTAAATTTATGCCTAAATTATACTAGATTTGGATGCCTCATAAAATGAGGTAAAACTAGTATTTATAGAGTTCTAAAACCCTAAAAAACCATGAGGAAATTGCTTACTTCATGTGAGAAAATATAGGAAGGAATGAAGTGCAAGACCAAGTAAAGCTCACTTTCATAACTGTTGCGTAAAACAAAGGATGGCGAACGCCATCCCCTTGTGGCGAACACCACCATCACAAAAGTGGCATGACTCAGTCTTTGTGACCATTGAAGTATGAGACACGTCACATAAACCTTGGCTACCTCTATGGAGAACGCCATGATGGTCGCCTTGAGTGCAAATTGCTCATTTTTTCTCTATTTTTCATCTGAATTACTTTGTTTCTTAGCGAATGGCTCGCATATGATCAAACACCTAAAATACAGATAAAATACCAACATAACATTGGAAATAGAAAAAAATAACTAATAAAACATGTGCAAATCGAGTCAAATATATGGTGTGTTTTAGCGTTATCAGCGTGCTATATATCATAACGATTATCTTTAATAACCGTTGTTATATTTTCTAGGTCAAGGGTTCAAAACCCAACAGTTGCAATTTAAATTGAATAAAATTAACATTTCACCATAGTTATGAAAAATAATTGTTATGGTATTATACGTGAGTTTATTATATAATATGTAGATTAATTGTATTTCCCTACTCCTCACTAAACAAATACGACCATTCAAATTAACATAGAAGATAATAATCCGATAAATTAACTTATTCTTGAAAAATAACTTAAACGAACCACTGTTTTTAGAATTGCATGAATCTCATAATTTATCTCTCTCTGTTTAACATATATAATGTGGTTCGATGACCTAAGTACTTCATAGAATCGATTCCTTCTTTTCTAGTTTATTTATAAAAGCATCAATATTAAAATAACTCAAATATTGTAAAGTATAGAAGAGAAGGAATCGATGCTTTGAAGGACTTAGGTCATTGAATCATATTCTATATGTTAAAGAGCGAGAGATGAATTATGAGATGCATGAAATTTTAAAACATTGATGGATCTAAGTTTGTTTTCAAATATAACTTAATTATTAGATTATTATTTTCTAAATAAAATTAAATGAATGCATACTCAATGAGGGGTAGTGAAACAAACAATCTAAATATGATATAACAAATTCAACAAGGCAAACATTTTGAACAACAATAACATATCAACTCATAAAATGTTTCACAAACAACATAAACACGACTTGTAGTTTTCATGTAACTTTGCACCTCTCACATTAGCTTCGTCCTACTTGTAGCTTTCACACAACTTCGCAACTTTCACGATGAAATGAAAGAAGGATGAAGCTGAAGTGAGAGCTGAAAAGTTGTGTTAAATTTGAATAGATGTAACACAACTTTGCAACTTTCACATTAGCTTCGACCTCCTTCTATTTTCAACTTTGCAGCCTTTCCTACAAGTCAAAATGTATTAGCACTATATTGTAATATAAACAAATAAAAATATTTTGAACAACAACAATCAACTCAAAAAAATGTTTCGCAAATGTACCTTTTAGGGTTTCATAAAATATTTCACATAAAACTACATACAACATACAACTTTTATTACTAACAACAACAAATCAACTCATAAAATGCTTCAGAGACGTATGTGTACAAACTTGTGTACAAACTTTAGCTTAATCCTCATTAATTGCATCCAAAATGAAAGGAGGATGAAGCTGTAAACTTGTGTACAAACTTTAGCTTCATCCTCATTAATTTTGTCCATTCACCCATTCAGACGTTGTTATGTAGAGTGTCATTGTATATATGATACTTACAATCACGGCTCAGTAACCGTTGTAATAAACTGGAAAACATTCTCCCTATCACAATGGGTTTCCAAAATACTGTTGTGATAAAATTAATGGTCCTAAGTTCGATTCCCAGATGTGTCGTTTTGATATTTATTTTTTTCTGGACAGCGCGCGAGATATTGTAATGGTTATGATATATAATAGTTGTTACATTTTTTTGCACAATTAACAAATATTATCTTGCTTTTATAATTAATCCCATTATTTTAATCTGTATTATTATTCACCATATCACAATAGAAAATAAAACTCATATTTGTGATAAAGTTATCAGAATAATATTAATTGTATCATATTCATAATATCACATGATTGTATCACATTCAATTGTATCAAAACAAATATCCTACAATTTATCAGAATAAATAACCTACAATTTACACATTAATAAAATCATATAATTGTAACTTGGTGTTTTGGTTTCTTGTCTCTTGGTGTCTTGACTCTAAAGACCTATAATTTTAAATAATTATACTTGTTAGTAAAAATACTTAGAAACTATAACATATAATTGAATATATTATGAATAAAAAATAAATTATGTACTTGTTAATTTTTCCATATGCCTTCTTCATGATCGATTCGAATAGAATGGAAAACATCTCCATCAACTCCATCATATGAGGTGCGAACTTGTGTTGTGTAAGAAGGTGTGGACGGAATATCAAGACTTTCATCACTAAGAGAAATGTGTTTTCCTTGGAGAATGATTGGCCATTTCCCTAATATGTCCAATGGATCAGTAACATAGAAAACTTGTTTTACTTGAGAAGCCATGATGAATGGTTAGGTCATAAAAGATTCTTTGCGAAGGTCGACCCGGGTGAATCCTAAGTCATCAATGTGTACACCATTACTATTATTTGGAACCACTTGCATTTAAATAAAGTCACTTTGAAAATGACATAATCAATCTCCCAAATATCATCAATGACACAATAGAATGCGGTAGTTGCCAATACATGATTATTATCTTTCGAACTAGAGAAATACATCGATTTGACTTCAACCATAACCCCACTATTTTTCATTGTACTACGATCATCTTTTGATTTTGTATAAAAGGTATAATTACCAATGTCGTATGCAGTCCAAGTAATGACACAAAATTTTGGCTCGTACGACAACCATTTAAGTAACTCGGATGCACTACGATCATTAGATACACTTTTATTAAAATAATCTATGAATCTCTTGTTATGCTCTACCAACAACAACTTATCACTCATTCGAGGATATTTCATCCTCAAAAGTCTTTTGGGAGTATATATGAAAGGTTTAACTATATTTATATTATTCAGAATATAGAAATATGCTTGAATAACTACATCTCGAGCTATTGACTTAACATTTAGAACTTGAATACCTCTTTCGTCTGTGTCAGCATGACGATACTTTGGAATTCCTATAGAATATGCATCTAACAAATAGTTTGTACAAAACTCAGTAGGTTGGCATATATAAATCATCAAATAATGGACTTAGATAAACTTCTATGTCGTTACTAGGTTTTCGTGGTCTAGAAATCATCATACTTAACAGTATATACTTGCGCTTCATGCACAACCAAGGAGATAGGTTGTAAATAGTGAGAAGAATAGGCCACGAAGAATGATTAGTTCTCAGATTACCAAAGGGGTTCGTTCCATCCGTGGCAAGCCCAAGCCTAAGGTTTCTTGGTTCAACTCCAAAATCCAGGATCAACGAATCAGTTTTCTTGCATTGCAATGAATCAGCTACATGGCGAATGTTACCATCACGAGTCCTTTCATCTGTATGTCATCTAATATTCTTTGCATCATTTGAATCAGTAAAAAGTCTCTTAAATCGTGAAATTATTGGCAAGTACCATAACACTTAAGCAGGAGGATGCTTCCTACTAACACTGTCATAGTCAATGTCATCACCATTGTTGGCCTTCAGCTTGTAACGCGACCATATTTCGGACATTGATACAAGTCTTCATACTATTCCCTGTATAATATGCAATCATTAGGGCAAGCATGTATTTTGATATACTCCATACCTATTGGACACAATATCCTCTTGGCCTCATAACAACGATCCGACAATTTGTTATCTTCTGGTAACATTTTTTTAGCATTCAAGTAATTCCGTGAAACTTTTATCCAATCATCCATTTTTTGCCTTCAGATTAAACAACTTTCACATCACCAACCATCGTGTAAAATTTGTGCATCCCTTATATAAAGGGGTGTCTTTATCACTACATAAATTATCATAAATATGAGCATTCTTAAAAGAATAATCCCCAAGATCAAAGAACATGTCCTCTAGTTGATCTTCCATTTATTCATATTCATCCACTCTTTGACTTTACGACACCCGACTTTCCTCTTTATCCACCTCACCATGCCATATCTATATTATATAATTTTGACATATACCATCACAACAAAGGTGTTGGAATATTTCTTTCTTTGTACCCTTATTGATATTCATGCAAACAATACAAGGACAATAAAATATACCATTATTATCGGGAAGATGTTTATCAGAGTATTCAAGGAATTCAAGAACTCTGTTCTAATAAACTAGACCTAATCTACCGACTTTCATCCAACTATGATCCATAACAACTTTTGAAATTTATACACGTATAATAATGTGAATGACACACCAAAATCTAATCCACAAACTAAAGCATATGAAAAATGTATTCTCATACTGACTTGAGCATATAAACCAAAAATAAAGAAAAAAGGAATGAAGATGTTGAAGAGTACCGTACTTTTAAGCTGAAGAATCTTATGCACGTAAGGAGTGAAGATGTTGAAGAGTACCGTACTTCGAAGCCGAAGAATCAAAACAACAAAGAGGGTGAATATTTGAGCATATACAACATAAACCAAGAAAAAGGAATGAAGATGTTGAAAAGTACCGTACTACGAAGCTGAAGAATCAAATGAACAGATGTGATGCGGTGGGAGAACTGACTTGAGGTTTTTCGTTTGTGTTTGCAAATGTTTCGGTTTAGCAAGAGTCGTCACCGACTTTTTATTTATCCAAAGGAAAGGTCAAAAAGCACAGGAAAGACCTTTGAGATGTTTTCTTGGGTTCGGGGGGTAGATTATGAAAAGGGAAGGTGCAAGCACCCTTTTCATCCATGGTTATCCATGGGCTCTTAGTTACTTGTTTTAGATCACTTGCTTTTGCTTTTCAATTGTTTGAAATGGTGCTTTTGTGTGTGGTTTTGAAAGTATTTTTGAAAAAGAGGCCTTGTCTAGGCAACCTTTGTAATGATTCTTGTTTGAATGTATACAATAGTGTTTTGTCTTTTGAAAAATGTTTCAATGTTTGAAAGTTTGTTTTGGGAAAATGTTTTGAAATTGTGTGTTTTTGAAATTAGCAAGGATGTTTGCAAGTTTTTTTCAAGTAAGTAAGAGTTGTCTACCCTATCTACTCAAAGATATTTCCTACACATTTTTAACCCTTTTGACAGTGTTGTTTTACCATTGCATTTGGTAAACAACCTTGTGTTTGGATGTTAAACAGGACAGGCGCGGGTCATCGTATTGACCATGATAACAATGGTGCTAAGTATCTTTAGCAAGTTTTTTGAAGGACTAGATCATTTTGTATAGGCAACAAAGATAGCGTCATCGAGGGACTATGATCTTTTGTTTTATTTTTGTTTTGCCAAGATAATCAACATGCATACCATGGTCATTTTAAAAGGCTGCAAGTGGATGAAACCCTAGGGGTGCATGTGTTTATTGTGTTGTCAATTTACATGCTTTTATGTCTTGTATTAGGTCTAGCTATTTGTTTTGATTTTGGATATTGCATACAAACCTAAATCTCTATCATGGAATATTTGAAAGCAATAAATGCGAAAACGTAATCTAAGTTATTAGAACATTGATATGGGGAGAGGGATACAATTTTTGAATAGGGGATTATTTGTAAGAAATTAAAACCCTAAGATTATTACAATCAAATTGAATTCTTTGTTCAAATGATAAATAAATAAATATTTAAATGGACAATTAAATAAATATGCAAAAAAATGTTTTTGTATTATTTTTATATATGTAAAAATAAACTATTTAATACATTAAAAATAATAAAATAAAAGATTATTTTTATTAAGGGTGGAAACCCTAATTTGTTTTGAGAAATATATATATATATATATATATATATATATATATATATATATATATATATATATATATATATATATATATATATATATATTATGTATTATTTATTTATGTACAATAAAATAAATAAAATCTATACAAATGTTCAAAAATAAAAATAATGTGAGAAAATATTATTTAAGTATATATAAATACTAAAAATAAAATATAATGTTTTTTTTTATATATTACAAGTTTTTATTTATTCAGAAAATAAATGTATATATTATTTAATAATTATTTCTATGTCTAAAAAATAATAAAAATAATAAAATAAAATGTGAAGATTAAATAAAATATTTTTGGTAATTTTTAAAGTTTACAAAAAATAAAATAAAGTCATAAATGAAAAAGAAATAGAAAAATATGCAAAAAATAATCAAATGGGCTGAGGGGTGCAAAAAGCAAGTCAGGGGGTGTCAAAAGTGAGAAACAGCCAGGCCCAGCCCAACTGGTCTTCATCTTCAACCTCTGTTCAAAAAACGCGTGCCTTCCTGTACAAATGGCTAACTCCTGCATACTTGCTCTAAAGAAAAAACTCACAACATAAAAGTTATAGCATTTTTCAACACAATTCCAACCATGTAAAGAACTTAATCTAACTCTCAAAGACCAGAGAGAATTTCTCTGGCCCTAATTTCTAACCTAACTTTTTCAGAAAGTTCATCAATCAAATTCTCTCAACACAGTTAACTTAAATGAAATCTATGCATATGTACAGCTTAAGGGCAATGCGTACTACATTTTTTATTCACAAACCTAAGCCTAATGATTCCTAAATAGAGAGATAGAAAGTTGGAAAATACCTGCTTCAGTTGAACTCGAGTATGGCAATGTGGAGGTTTTCAATGAGGCTTGAGATACTTGGGAGCTTGCTTGAACTTCCTTTGACCTTCCCCAATGCTTAGTTGGCTTTGAGTTTGCTTGAATAAGCCTGTAGAAGTCAACCTGCACAAGCAGAATTTAAAAATGGTGAAGCTTGTAAATGGAGTTACAGTTACTGGCCAATGGTTGGGATAGCTTAGGTGGGTTGTATAGAGTGTGTTGGAAAAGGTTTGGGGCAAAACGCACGAGTGGTTTGTGAGATGGAGGTGCAACTGCAGAAGCTGCCCTGTTTTGCAAGAAGATGGTATTTTGGTGTTTTGGAAGGCTTGGGAAGTGGATGGCTCGTGTTTCTGGCTCAAGGCAATATGCAAAACTTGTTTGGAATGGTTACAAGATTTGGTTTTATCATATACAAGAGTTCTCCTTGTTTTTGCAAGTTGACTTGGCTTTTAAGAAAAGTGTGAAATGACAATGCAAAGGGCTGTACCATCTAACTTAGGGTTTGCCAAGAGTTGGTATACTTTTACCTATCTTTGTGAACTTTGTTTGCTGTGAAAGAATGGTCCAATGCTCAAGAGAAACAAAAATGCATAAAGTTGTGCTTTATGAAAATAACATTGTTGCCTTTTTGCCAAAAATGGATTAAACCCTTGTGTAAACTTCCATTGATTAGAACAATGCCTTAAACCATTGAGTTTGCATTCAATTTTTGAGTGTGGAAGGGTTTAGATACCTGTAAGCAAGTACAAATGAAGCTGGACAGAAATTGCAACTTGTAGCATAGTGAAAAATGCCATGGATCAAAGTGACTTTTTGCCAAATTCAAACCTTCGATTCTCCCTAACCACAAATTATTTTGGAGAGTTCTTGGACATTTTGGAAAGCTTGTAACATGCTCTACAATCCATCTTTGAAATTAATTTTTAGATTTCAAGTGGAACTATGTGAAAAACTGCCATGAAGATAGGTCAAAATCCTGCCTAAATTAGGGCAAAATTTCACTAAGTTAAAAGTTTCATGGACCCTTATTCCAAAAATCATAACTTGAGATACAAGCATCCTTTGGGAAAACTTTGTGAATAAGAGTTGTATATTTTGTGGGGGGATACAACTTTTATGTTGGAAGTTTTGTTTGAATCCAATTTCATCATGGTGAAAAAGTTGGGAAAAGTTGGAAAAAAATAAGAAATTTTCATTACTTAGAAAATTTCCAAGTTATGAAAATTTTCCATTTTAAACCCTAATTTTCAAAAATAGGTTTCTTGGTGAACAAGTTTCATGTTTTGACACATCTTGATGAAAAATGACCCTTGGCACTTGATTTTGACCAAAAAGTCAAAGTTTGACTTTTCAGTGTACAGTTGATTTTTGATCAATTGACTGAAAAATTCATCTGTCAATCCAATGCTTTTGAGATCTTTTGAACCTTGGGATTAGGTCAAGATGATTCCATTGAGTCCTTGAATGCATTATTGAACCCAATTTGCCATTGGCTAGGTTAAAAATCAGAAATTGCCATTGTGTAGTCAAAATCCTAAAAATGACCATTTTGCCCTTTGAAGATCTGATCAAATTTCTTGAGGAGTTGTGGTCCAAACTTGATCAAATGGTTCATATGAGCCTATAATGTTGATGTGGATAAAAAATTATGAGTTTTGACTGTAAATTGGCCACAATTGACTCTTTCCCCAATACAGCTGATTTCTAGGTCAATTGTCCAATTGACTGGGCAAAAATTTGATTCAAAGCTTGAAACATGGTAGGGGAAATATTATAAGTCCAACATGAAGCATGAAATTCACTTTGAGCATTGGAAGTCCAAAAATACCTGTGCAAACTCAAACCCTAATTTCAAGTCAACAGTGCAAGGAGATGTCTTGAGCAAAGCAAACCCTAATTCTGTCTGGAGTCCAAAGAGTCTTGTGAGGGGAAATCTTGATAAATTGAGAGGGCAAATTTTGGGGTACAAAAACTTCCCCTGTTCAATCTTCTTGAACCTGAAGAGTTGGATTGACGATTTTGCCTTTCGTGACTCGAAGGTAAAAGAGGATTGGACACTAGAGTGCCCATAAATTTGCACTCGTCAAGATATTGTTGAGGAAATGGGCTTAAAGATGCCATTTGGAGATGGTTGAAATTTTCTGGATATGAGCTTAAAGATTCCATCCAAAATGTTTGTTGAAAATCAGGAGAATGAACATTAGAATGGTATCCGTATCTGGAACATATCTGAGTTGTATCTGGAGATTGAATTTGTATGAGCAATGGAATGGCGTCCGTGTCTGGAGCGTATCCAAGCTGTAACTGTATTTGATTATTGAATGAATATCAGAATGACTACCGTGTCTGGAGTGTATATGTATTGTATCTGAATCTGAAATCTGAATAAACGACAGAATGACATCCATGTATGGAGCATCTCTGGGCTGGGGAAATGTTTGAATGAGTGACAAAATGGAAACCGTGTCTGGTGCGTATCTAGACTGTATCTGTAGTTGAGATCTGTATGAGTAGCAAAATTACTTCCATGTCTTGGAGTGTATCTGAGCTTGAAGTTGATAGTTGAATCTAAATGAGAAATAGAATGGCTTCCGGGTCTGGAGCATATCTAGTATGTATCTGATTGTCGAAGTCTGAATGAGTTGCAGAATAGCATCCGTGTCTGGTGCGTATCCGTACTGTATCTTGAATTTGAATTCTGAATGAGTAATAGAACGGCCTCCGTGTCTGGGGTGTATCCATACTGTATCTGAACAAGAGATCTGAATGAGTAACAAAATGACTTCCGCGTCTGGAGTGTATCTGTATTGTATCTGAAATCTTTGAATACTTGTTAAAGGTAGCTTTTAATCTTATCCTGAAAAGGATAAAATGTTAGCTTAAACACAAAGTTATGTTGCGTGACATGTATGATGCAATAAAATGTGTTTTATCAATGTTTATGATATATGAATGTAATGTATGCGCGTGTAAGCTGATTAGGTGAGGAAAATAAATCCTTGATAGTGGGAGATAATAAAATCCTTGACTGCTGTCGGGGAGAATAAATCCATGACCGCTGCTAGAGATTCAAAATCTTTGATTGGTGAAGATGAGAAATCCTTGGACCACTGTTGGGGATAGAAAATCCTTGGCAACTTGTGGGGGTTATCAAGAACTTTGACAAACTCTGCGGGGATGTGGGAATCCATTAAGTCTGCTTGAGAAACCTGCTTAGGGAATCCAAAGAACTTTGATGACTATAGCTGGGGAGTACACAAAGGGGAATCCTTACTCGGCCGGGGAATAGGGAAACTCTGAAGACCTCTACTAGGGATCAGACAAAAGAAAACCTTAATCTGTTGGAGAATAAGGAAAATTTTGATGGCTTCTGTGGAGAATAAGAATGAGAAACTTCAATCTTCTGGGGAATTGAAACCTTGGAGGCTTTACTGGGGAAAGCGAGAATGAGAATCTTCGATCTGTAGGGGATTAAAAATTCTGATAAGCTCGTGCTAGGGAGTCATGGATACTCAGGTAACTTCACCAGGAAATCCAGACTGAAGATCTTCCATCTGTTGGGGAAAATAAATCCCTGGGGACTTCAAATTAGGGAGTTAAGAATGAGAATCTTCAACCTGTTGGGGATTCAGAACTCTGTGGGGAATAGTTATACTGCTGGAGAGTAGCTACTCTTCTGGGGAGATCAGGACTCTGGGGAAAAGGCTTATTCCTGTTTGGAAAAAGTTCAGGAGTTTGGGTTGTATGCCAATCTACTGGGGAATTATCCTTAGTTGGGGATAAAAGTTAACTGTTATCTCGGGGGATTTCTCATATTTTAAGATAACTTGCTGGGGAGTCTGGAGAAACTAGATGATTTCTGTTGTGAATTGGTAGTTGGAAAATTGACTTCGCTAGGGAAGAAGGTTTCATCTTCGCTGGGGATCCATGACCCAAAGTTTTTGCTCCGCTGAGGATTTTAACTCTGATGAGAATTAAAGGTTTGAAAATATGACTCCGCCGAGGATTGGGAGTTTGAAGTTTCGACTCTGGCGAGGATTTTGAAATTTAATTCCGCTGGGGATATGTTTTTCAAGGTTTAGCTCCACTGGGGATCTGGATGATGTATTGCAGGGGATCTCTCTTGGAATAGCCTAAAGACATTTTCCTATCCTTTCAACCCGTCAGCAATTATTCTTTCACATTTCGTTTATTTGTAAACAATGATTATATTCAAATGCATATGCTCAATTAATAAACCATTGGACATTTTTCAAATAAAACACGAGTGTAAAGAAAGGAAAAGGCAAATAGTTTTCTGCACTTTGAAGTATCTTTGTATTAACTTTGTGTAAGTATTTTGTACAAAGGAGACAGACATTCTAGTAAGAGAATGTTGTCATAAAAATGAGAAAAATTTATACAAAGAAAGATGACTATGTGTAAAAATTCCATGGGCTTCCCATTCTTCTATAGCCTTCATAACTCTGGATATCTTGTCCATTCGCCGCTTTGTCCGAAGATGACTGGATTGATCAGGAGCCAGGAGCTTGTTTGGTGAAGAGATTGTCTTTAAAGTGATCCGACGAGACATAGTCATACACTTTAATTCCATAACTTTTGCCTGGACCGCCCTTTCGGGTTTTTTGTCCACCGGGAAACCCTTTTTTGCCCAAGTCGCCCTTTCGGGTTTTCAACTTGCCGGGTGTACAATTTTTTTTTGATTTTATCCCTAATTTTTTCCTGAACCGCCCTTTCGGGCTTTCAATTCACCTGGATGCCCATTTTTTCCCAAGTCGCCCTTTCGGGTTTTCAACTTGTCGGGTTGTTCATGCGTAGTATCTTTTGACTATGTCGGCATTTACAGGGTGCGGCAGGTCGTCGCTGTCCATGGTGGTCAGGATCATTGCCCCACCAGAAAAGATATTTTTGATCACAAATGGTCCTTCGTAAGGAGTCCATTTTCCCCTGGGATCATTTTGCGGCAAGATGATCCGCTTGATTACAAGATCCCCGACTTGATATGTCTGGCGTCTGACTTTCTTGTTGAAAGCCTTGATCATTCATTTCTGATACGCCTGACCATGACAAACGACAGTAAGTCTCTTTTCGTCAATCAAGTTAAGTTGATCAAGCCGGGTCTGAATCCAATCGTCTTCACTCAAACCATCATCCTTCATGATTCTCAAGGAGGGAATCTGGACCTCGATAGGTAAAACAGCTTCCATGCCGTACACCAAAGAAAAGGGTGTTTCCCCAGTTGAAGTGCGTACCATGGTACGGTACCCATGCAGAGCAAACGGTAACATCTCATGCTAGTCCTTGTAGGTGACTATCATCTTTTGAATGATCTTCTTGATATTTTTGTTCGCAGCTTCGACAACACCGTTCATCTTTGGCCGATAAGGAGATGAATTGTGATGTTGAATCTGGAACTGCTCGCATAGAGTGGTGATCATAGTATTATTCAGTTTTGTACCGTTGTCCGTGATGATCCTGTCGGGGATACCATACCGGCAGATGAGGTTCTACTTGATGAAGCGGGCAACCACATTCTTTGTTACAGAGGTGAAGGAAGCCGCTTCGACCCACTTGGTAAAGTAATCAATGGCCACCAGAATGAAACGGTGTCCATTGGATTCTGTAGGTTTGATCTCTCCAATCATGTCGATTCCCCACATAACGAATGACCAAGGAGCTGTTAAGACATTGAGAGGAACTGGAGGTATATGTACCTTGTCAGCATAGATTTGACATTTGTGACAAGTACGAGAATGTTGATGACAATCAGCTTCCATGGTAGACCAGTAATAGCCTGCCCGTAGAATCTTCTTAGCCATCGTATGTCCTCTAGAATGGGTGCTAAAGGTACCATTGTGCAGTTCAACCATGATCTGCTCAGCTTCAACCTTGTCCATATAACGAAGCAGAATGCAATCATGATTGCGCTTGTATAGGATACCATTGCTTATGAAGAACTTAGATGTGAACCTTCTTAAGAACTTTTTGTCATTGACTGAAGCTCCTTCAGGGTATTCTTGTGCTTCGAGATACCTTTTGACGTCATGAAACCAAGGTCAGTCCACTACTTCTTCGGTATTAATCTCGTGACAATGTGCAGGTTCGTCCATCTGTTCAATGGTGATTTGGGGAGCCTCATTATCCCAGTTAAGTTTAAACATGGAGGACATTGTAGCTAGCGCATCTGCTAGTTGATTCTCTTCTCGCGGGAAGTGCTCGAAGGTGATCTGCTCGAAATGTGGTAACAATGTTAGGACATGTTTTTTGTAAGGGATGAGGTTAGGGTGTTTAGTATCCCACTCTCCTTTGATTTGACTGATAACCAAAGTTGAGTCCCCAAATACAATCAATGATTTGATTCCCAAGTCAATAGAAGCCTAGAGACCAAAGATACAAGCTTCATACTCGGCCATGTGTTTGGTGCAGCTGAAGCAGATTATAGCAGTGAAAGGTGTATGGCAACCTTATGGAGAGATAATTACATCACTGATACCGTTTCCAAGTGCGTTGGAGGCACCATCAAAGTACAGGGTCCATCGAGATCCTTTTTCAGGTCCGTCATACGGTCTGTTCTCTTCAATGTTGCTCAAAGTCATGATATCCTCGTCGGGGAAGTCGAACCTCATGGATTGGTAATCTTCGATAGCTTGATGAGCCAGATGATCGGCTAGTACACTCCCCTTTATAGATTTTTGGGTCGTGTACTGTATATCATATTCGGTGAGTATCATCTGCCATCTAGCGATTCTTTCAAATAGAGCAGGCTTCTCGAAGATGTACTTGATCGGATCCATCTTAGAGATCAACAAAGTGGTATGTGTCAACATATACTGCCTTAGCCGGGGAGCGGCCCATACCAAAACGCAACAAGTTTTCTCGAGCAGTAAGTATCGGGTCTCACAGTCGGTAAAATTTTTGCTAAGGTAATAAATGGCATGCTCTTTTCATCCAGACTCGTCATGTTGGCCCAATACGCACCCCATTGAATTCTCTAGGACAGTCAGATACATGATTAACGACCTTCCTTCGACGGATGGCATCAAGATAGGAGGTTCCAGCAAATACTCCTTGATTCTATCGAAAGAAACTTGACAGTCATCATTCCATTTAACCACCTTATCTTTCTTCAACAGCTTGAAGATTGGTACACATGTAGATGTTAGGTGAGAAATGAACCTTGCAATGTAGTTTAGGCGTCCCAAGAAACCTCTGACCTCCTTCTCAGTGCGAGGGGCAGGCATTTCTTGTATAGATTTGACTTTGGAAGGATCCACCTCGATGCCTTTGTTACTGATGATGAATCCCAAGAGTTTATCGGACCTGACTCCGAAAGTGCACTTGTTAGGGTTCAGTCTGAGCTTGTACTCTTTCAACCTGACAAACAGCTTTTGCAGATGGTCGAGGTGTTCTTCTTCTGTTTGTGAACGAGCTATCATGTCGTCTACGTAGACCTCTATCTCATGATGTATCATGTCATGAAACAAGGCCACCATGGCACGTTGATAGGTTGCCCCGACATTCTTCAGTCCGAATGGCATCACTTTATAGCAGAACATACCCCACTGTGTAACCAAAGTAGTTTTCTCCATATCTTCAGGGGCCATTTTGATCTGGTTTTACCCTGAAAATCCATCCATGAAAGAAAATACCTTGTGATGAGCTATATTGTCAACCAAGATGTCAATGTGCGGTAGTGGAAAGTCATCTTTAGGGATAGCCCTGTTTAAGTCTCTGTAATCCACGCATATCCTGACTTTGCCATCCTTCTTAGGCACAGGCACAATGTTAGCAACCCATTGTGGGTAGGAAGTAACAGTAAGAAAGCCATCATTGAACTGCTTCATTACTTCAGCTTTGATCTTTTCAGACATGTCGGGCCTCATGCGGTGAACTTTCTATTTAATTGGTGGACAGTCTTCTCTTGTAGGGAGACGATGAACCACAATATTTGTATCAAGTCCCGACATGTCTTCGTAGGACCAGGCGAAGATCTCAACATATTCATTCAACAGCTGAACTAAGTGCTTCTTGACACTTGGCTCTAGGTTGGCACCCACTTTAACTTATTTTTTGTCTTCCTCCGTTCCCAAGTTGATAGTCTCTAACAACTACTCGTGAGGTAGAATAGCCCTTTCTTCTTGTTGTAACAGTCTAGCCAACTCTCCAGGCATTTCACAATCTTCATCACTTCCTTACTCGACATGATTGACCAGATCTTCAGAGTCACTGAAGGCCATAGCAGAATTGTTACCCATGGAATCCGGAATGGATGGGTACCTGCATTGGTGAGTGTGGGTGTGTGTAAGGGATAGCCACCTTTAAACAAATAAAATGTAAAAATAAAGAAAATGTACACAAAAGTTTATATATGAAAACGTCCATGATTCATTAAAATGGCATATGAAGATGAAAAATCAAACCCTTACAAATGGACCTATGTACCTCGGGTAAGGCAAAAGGTTAAAAGTGTATGAATTGTTTAGGAATTATTACAAACCAACAAAAATGTTCGAAATATAAATTACTGATTGATGAAAGTAATGGGAATAAAGTCCTTTGCCTCCCAATTGCACAAGCCTCCTTCAACGGTAGGGAAAATCCAGTCTTCAAGATTGCTCTCCTCTTCACCATCCTCTAAAGTATTGACTCCATGATGAGTGATCTTCACTGGTGGTCCTCCAGCCCGGGAGCGACGCACAACCTTCTGACTAGCCAAAGTGAAACCCAAGCCAAACTTATCTGTCTTGTAAGGAAAATCTGGCAGCTGACCCCATACTGTGCTTCCTCCTTCCTCAATCACAACCTTCGCATCCTTAAGGGATGACATTCGGGGCACAGGTTTGGTAATGAAGGGTACAGAAGGCACTTCCACAATCTCCTGAGCTACCTCTTCAAAATGCTGAAAGGGGGTTTCGATGAATTCACCATCCAATTCCACATAGCGTAAAGAATTAAGATGGCTTATCATGTATTCCTCTTCACCGTGAACTGTCACAATTTTCCCCTGGACAGGGTACTTGAGCTTCTGATGCAGAGTAAAAGTAACGACTCCAGCACGATGAATCCAGGGCCTTACTAATAAGCAAGAATAGGAGAGACGGATGTCCATGACATAGAATGTCGAATTGAAGGTTTCAGTACCCACTTTAATCGGGATGTCCACCTCCCTGTGGACCATCCGTTTAGAACCATCAAAGGCTTTGACAATGATGTTGATGGGCTTCAAAGTTATACCTTCACCATCTAGCCTATCCAATGCCTTCTTTGGTAAGACATTCAGCGATGAACCAGTGTCCACCAGAACATGTTCCAGAGTAGTCCCTCTGCATTCCACCGAGACATGCAGGGCGTCATTATGTTCTCTCCCTTTGACTGTTAGATCGGCGTCAGAGAACCCTAAACCGTTGTCTGCTGTTAGGCTGGCTACACATTCTTGAAACTGATCCGCGGAGGTTTCCTAGGGCACATGGGTCGTCTTCAAGAATTTGATCAAAGCTTTGGCATGAGCTTCAGAACAGAGCAACAGGGCCAACATAGAGATTTTTGAAGGGGTTTGCCCCAGTTGCTCAACAACATTATAATCGCTTCTCTTGATTATTTTCAAAATCTCTTCCATTTCTTTCTGAGTGGTCTCGGGGATAACCAAAGGCTGAGCCCTCGTCCTGACAGGCGCTTCTTGGATCCCCTTACCTTTATCATTAACAACAACGGAGGGTACAACCACAGGAGTAACAATTTCTTCAATAACTGGAGTTCGCACAGATATGTTGATCGGTACAGGAGTAACCTTAGGAGCATTTGAGGGTCCGAATATTGCCCTTGGAGGAGAAATCTCCAGAGAGAAAATTCTTCCGCTGCGGGTGATCTTACTCATCCCAACAATATTTCCTATGTCAGAAGTCTCTTCATCGGAACTTTCTTCAACTGATTCAATCTTCTTAACACCGTGGTAGAAGATATCTCCTCCATAATTCCACGGTATTGATTTGTTGGACTTGTATGGGATAGGCCCCGACATAGTTATCTTCAGAGGTACAATCTTTGGATCGGATGTAACCTTAACAGGTCTTTTGGAGACCTTGGAAAGATTGGCGAAAATGGTAATTATAGCAACATCTTTGACAGGAGTTGGAGTAACAGGAGTTTTCTGAAAGAGGATCTCTTGGTTATCCATTAGGCGTTGGATGCATATCTTCAACAACGAACAGTCGGATTGTAAGGACGAACAAAGGTAGCAATCTTTTTCACAGCCCGGGAAAATCCCGGCTTTTAACAAATTCATCTTGATTATCGGTAACAGAGTCATCAGATCATCGACAGTAGTCACAAAAAGATCTTCTTCAACAGCATGGACATTGTGACCATGTTTTGGCATTGGAGCAGATATCACGTTAGGCTTTTCAGAGGTGTCTAATTCCACCTCTTTGGCATCTATTAAATCCTGGATCTTATTTTTGAGGGCCCAATAATTGTTGGTGTCATGCCCCAGGCTGTCAGAATTATAAGCACACTTCGCATTTGCATGGTAGTAACGAGAGGATGTAATCAGATTCTTCGGTGCTTCTTTCAAACTTGCAAGGTTTAACTTCAACAGATGAGGGAGAACCTGAGCAGGTGTCATGTTGATCCGGGTGAATTGTCGTGCAGGCCTTTCCACCCTTGCGTGGTTGGTTCTGGGTTGATTGTTTCTAGGCTGATCATCCACAAACTTCTAAATCATTACAGCCCCCACCGTTGGCCGGCGCTCAATTCTTCCTTGACTTCTCTGAGAGTAGACAACTGGTACCTCTTTCTTTGCAGGAAAGGTCTTCTTGATAGTATCGAAAGCAGATGCATCCTTTTTAATTTTTCCGCTCTTGATTCCAGCTTCAACTCTTTCACCAGTCAGAATTAACTCGGTGAACCCCGCAGATGAACTTTCGATCAAGTGATTAAAGAATGGACCTGACAGGGTCCCTAAAAACATATCAACAAGCTCCCTCTCAGACAATGGTGGCTGCACCCTTCCAGCCAAGTCCCTCCATTTCTGGGCATACTCCTTAAAGCCTTCATTGGAGACCATACCCATACTCTGTAATTGAGTACAAGTAGGGGCTAAGTCCGCATTATATTGATATTGTCTATAGAAGGCAACCGCCAAATCCTCCCAATTATGCACATCAGATCTCTCAAGCTGGTAAAACCAATCTAATTGCGTCCCAGAAAGACTGTCCTGGAAGAAATGAACCCACAGGTCCTTATCAGAAGAATGAGGTTGGATCTTTCTGACGTAAGACCGCAGATGCATCTTTGGACAAGATAAACCATCATATTTAGCAAATATAGGCACCTTGAATTTAGGGGGAATCACAATCCCAGCAACCAACCCTAGCTCTTCGAAGTCTAGCCCAGGCACTCTTTGTACCTCCATAGCTGCCAAACGCTCTTCCAGATTCTTATACTTGTCATATGCAGGTGGGTACTGCTGCTCAGAATAATCTTCATCCTCTTCTTCATCTTCTTCCTCATACTCAGATTGCACGACAGTTCCTTTACCTTTACCAACCCCTTCATCAGATGTTGAGGGAAAATCCAGGACCCTTCTAGCTTGGTTCTCAAATCTTCTTCCCATGGTATCCACACCAACCCTCTTCTTTTTCTTCTTCTCTTTTTCCTTTTTCAGTAGAGTTTTGAGCTCCTCCTGACCCTTTGCCAAGGTCATGAGTAGCTGTTGGAACTGTGAATTCTGCGCTTGTAAGTCTTTGACCGTCTGCTCTATATCCATCTTGCTGAAATAAACAGCAGAGAGATAAGGAAACCTGGTGTGAAGACCTGCTTATGCATATGATGAATGATATGTTATTCATGTAATGCATTCGAGGATTCAGAAATTCAAATTTGTTGCAAACAACAAGAACACACGTCATGTTAATAAGAAGAATTTGTTAGTACATAAATGCCCCATGGGCAAAATAATACAAAATTCTAATGTAAAAAGACGTAGCGCATCCTCTTTGGTGCTATGTAGGTGTTGAGAGTCTGCTCTTCGTGAAGTTGGCGAGTAAGTTCCAAAACCTTCTTCTCACTGGCGTAGAATTGGGCTTCAAATGTATCGCGTTCTCCCTTGAGCTGTATCCAACTCCTTTGCAAATCTTTAAGTGATGTTGGCATGTTAGGATGTAGGAGGGTGTATGGAACCTCTCCTTCCAAAACAGGCTCTTTGATGACAGGAAGAATGTAGGGGTAAGGCATCATAAGACTCTGGGCGCGGGTTCGTACCCACTTGAGGTAAGGCTCAAGGGGGATGGAATTCTTGTGTCCCAGTGTCTTACTGTCCACCTTGTTGGACATCCTCCAAGCTCGGATAAACCTTTGTCGAAGTCCTTGAGCGTCGTTGTCAAAGTCAAAAACCAAGTTTGGAATCAGCATGTCATGTGGGCCATCTCTTCGGGAATACCCAAACTGTCTCAGAGCCAAGCAAGGGTTACACGTAATGCCTCCCCTAATGCCAAGTAGTGGGACATTAGGGAATTCCCCACAACAATCAATGATGATGACATTTTCTCTGGACCGAGAACACCAATGAACATCAGAATGTGTAAGAGTCATCAACCGTTGTGACCACCTCAAGCCTTGCTCATTCTTCAAAACTGATTGGAAAAGGTGAGAAATAAACCACCTTTCTAGAAGAGGAGTACAACATATGAGAACACCTCTTTTCCTCATTGTTCGTGTGTAAAATGAGTGTAGGATGTCCCCAAGCAATGTAGGCACAAGATTCCGAGATATGAAAATTTTGACAGCATTCACATCTATAAGCTGATCAGGATTTGGGAACAAGACCAACCCATAGATGAGAAAAGCCACGATCTCCTCAAAAGCTTGCAGATCTAGAGAATTCCAGCAGTCTTGTGCCTTCTTAAACAGAAACTTTACCAAGAAACCCTTGACACCACTTCTGGTTTCCCAATGACCTATGATATCAGATGGTTGCAAGTGTAAGGCTTGATCAACATCTTCAGGATTTGGCTCTCTTTCCGTACCGTTGTAGGGTAGTTGATAGAGAATAGGAATCCTCAGGAGTTGAGAAAATTCCTCCAAAGTAGGCACTAGTTGGTAATCAGGAAATGTGAAGCAGTGGTGTAGGGGGTCAAAGAACTGGAAGAGAACTTTCACCATGTCTTCTTCAATGTTGGAGTTGACCAAGTTGAGAAGTCGACCATGTCTTTCAGTGAAGGGAGAATTCTCTGGAATCTTGGAAGTAAGCTCCTTAAGTTGAGGTGGAATTCTTACAAGGTTGACTTGAATGGTTTTCCTGTGAAGTGAATCTATTACCTATAAAACAGGAACAAAGATGAAGATCCAAACCCTTGAAATGGTTAGTGGATGCACATGATGCTTTATGATGTTTATGATGTTATGTACAAGGATATATGTACAAACAAGTCACACAAGATCCTAGTTTCAGGCTTGCATGGGGTTTCATAGGTAAGTACCCTCTTGAAGTTTAGTTGGCTCAACCTGTCCTATAAATAGTAATCGGGTTCTAAGGAGCTCAATATCACTGGATTATTTTCTGTGTTCATTGTTTCAGTTTAGCCACTTAACTGGCGACCGAAATATTCCAAGAAAACAACCCTCAATGAGTGTAGTATCGAGTATCTACCAACTTCGGACTGCACCAAAGTCGGTCATCTCACTACCCCTAAAAAAGGTCAAGATGGTCAAGTAAAGGTTCTAAAAGTCCATTAGTGCTTCATGACATCATTCAGCGGCCCCGTATTCTTTTTGATTGACTCAAAGGCTACCAGTACCCACAAATATGTCGCACTAATATAGCTATTGCTTCAATCATGTCGGTATACCCCGCACAGTTTTCACAATGTATTGCTATTTACCTAAGAATGTTTCCCAAATCCGGGTAGAGGATTTCAAACCCAAACAATAGAACCAAATGTAAAGCAATCAAAGCAAACAAGATAAGCATGTAAAGGTGATCTAAACCCTAAGGTAACCCCATTTTTAGTTTATGTCCCCAGCAGAGTCTCCAGTTCTGTGATGCGGTGGGAGAACTGACTTGAGGTTTTGTGTTTGTGTTTGCAAATGTTTCGGTTTAGCAAGAGTCACCACCGACTTTTTATTTATCCAAAGGAAAGGTCAAAAAGCACAGGAAAGACCTTTGAGATGTTTTCTTGGGTTCATGGGGTAGATTATGAAAAGGGAAGGTGCAAGCACCCTTTTCATCCATGGGCTCTTAGTTACTTGTTTTAGATCACTTGCTTTTGCTTTTCAATTGTTTGAAATGGTGCTTTTGTGTGTGGTTTTGAAAGTATTTTGAAAAAGAGGCCTTGTCTAGGAAACCTTTGTAATGATTCTTATTTGAATGTATATGTTGTACCCCAAAATTTTCCCTCCCATATACTTCAAGATTTGTCAAGATCAATCTTCAAATGGATCAAGGGGTTGCACAATCAAACATCTTCTAAGCCAGTCAAAATTAAGGTTTTGGTTCTTGCAAAGAAATTGAGGTTTTCAATGGCTCAATCAAGTCCCATAGGCCTATACATATTGTCAAGCATCTACATGCCAGGTCTCAAGTCTCACAGCATCAAATTGCACAGCCAAAAGCTTCATTTGGTTCACAATCAACTGCAGGGGTAAAATGGTCATTTTACAGTCAAAAGTCAAATTTTTTGGTCAACATCTTATTTTGAGCTCACAATCATCATTTGATCAAGTCTTGATCATGATTCCACAAGCATGGCTCAAAAATCATCAAGATGCAAAAGTTGCTATTTTTGGACAGTAGAAAAGTCAACTGTAACTTGACCAAGGCATAACTTTTTCATGGTTCATCAGAAAAATCCCATCCAATGCTCATTTTGAAGGGGATGACATTTCCTACAACTCATCTTCACATTCCAAGTCCAAGAAATGCTCCCACAAAAATTTGTCAATTTCTACATTATAGGTCAATTTCAAAAGTCAACAAAAAGGCACTTCAAGTCAAAGACCATAACTTGATATTGGTAAATCCAAATGACATGGGACCAAAGGCATTGGTTAGAGGACTTCAAGACCTTTCCAAAATGTCCAAGAACATGGTCATAGGATCAAAATTGAGCAAGATATGCATTGGAGAAGTTGGGAAATTTTTGGGAATTTGCAAAAGTCAACTTTGCCCAAAACACCTCATTTTTGCTAATGGGCCTCAAATTTCTTCTTGAATCTTTGTCCAAGGCCTATGCACGACCCATTGAGCTTAAATTGATTTATTTTCTTATTCTTAATTAATTAATTTAATTTTTTATTAATATTAATTCATTTAATTGATTTAATTGTAGGAAAATACCAAGATATGGTTTTCAAATCTTTTTGTGATGCAAATAAACTCAACACATGATGAAGATTTCATGTATCAATCAAGGGGACCAAAATATCCAATTTTAGCAAGTTTTGACAATCAAAAATGTGCAAAAAGATTTGATTGAAATCAAATATTGAAAACATGAATGCCATGGATCCTTGACCAAGATTGAACCCTAATTCCATTCCAATACATATACTGAAGCTAAACCTAATTGCAAACACGTGCAAGCTGCTGCAAAAAGCCATAAGCCAATTCCAAAAATATGAAAGAGAACCTGAAAACTGAATTCAACCTTCCAGGCCAATTCAAAGCCTTTTCCTGATTCAAACACGTTGCTAGCATACTCAGAAACAATTTGCAATCGAAACCAAGTGTTTAACCTCAAGGAAACGTCCAGAACAGTTTCACGGTTTGAATAATTTTGCCATAATCGTAACTCACATTTTATGCATCATTATCATGTTATAATCACTGCTTTGCATTGCTCTAACCTTTCTGAAGCTAATGATATAGGTTAATTGTATTATGGTGCCCTGAAACAGAAAACGCCATTGTTGAATTTTAGGGTTTTCAAGCTCTTAAAAGGGGGCTTTCTGATATAGAAAAAATTAGAGACTCTAAAGCCCATGGTTGAATTCCTCAAGGCCAGACGAATCCAACACGATGCTCGCGAAATATTTATGAGCAGCAAGGAGCTAATCGCTATTTTTCATGCTTGCAGGTTGCGGGGGTTAAAAACCCCCGCTATTTGATATATTTTTATGCAGGCAATTGGAGAAGACGATGACGCGTAGGAATGTTATTGGGCCATTCAAAAGAAACAACGCGCGTTTTGGTTGTTCTTCAGGATGTTACTTGTTTTTTATATATTATAATTAATTGCCACTATATTAATAAAGCATGCAGCATGGCGTAGTGGAAGGTGATGTGTCTAGCAGCTACTGGGACCTGGGTTCGATTTCCAGGTCCCCCAAAATTTCTCATAATATTTTTTCAAACATGTTCCTATGCAGATTCACAACAATATTCCACCATGGACTCCATTGCTCAACTTGCCAAGTGTCTCACAATACCAATCTAATGGTCAAAAGATGAAGACCATGGTACATCCCAGTCAATGAGCACGCACCTGATTTCAGAAGTCAACAAGGCTTGAACGTTATTGGGCCTAAAACCTGCAAAATAAACCTCCATTCTTGGGTCAACACCCCCCCTGGTTAATGGCTTTTCTTTTTATTTTCTTTTAACTAACTATTTTTTTTATTATTAATATTATTTATTTAACTAACATAATTAATATTAATTTTCATAATAAACTCAGAATTAAATATTTAAAATATTTTTATTATGTATTAATTTCATTATTAATTTATTTTGTAAATAAAATACTAACAAATTAATTAGTTTAATTAGTTAATTTTAATCTTTTTTCACAATAAATAAAATAGGTTAGAATTAGGGTTTTCTCTTGACTTTTTATTTCTTTTCTTTTTATTTTTCATTAAAATATTAAAAAAACACAAAAACACTTTTTTTTTAATTAATTAATTAATTAGTAAATTAGGTTTAATATTTTCATTAAATTGCAAAAAAGGACAAAACTTAAATTCTTTTCTCAAAAAGGGTCAGAACCCTAAGGACGTCCTGATTAAATTTCTATTCGCGCATTATTATCTATTTTTTATATTTATGTATCTGTTTCCGAGGATGTAATAGTTAATTAGGATTTACCGCTTTATTTACTTTCTCGCATTTATTTCCAAACGGGTTTTTGTTTTTGGCGATGTATAGACCCGCGCCTTGTAATAGCGTAGATTTACCCTTCCGCAATTTATTTTCCGCACTCTTAACTGTTAAAAATGCATGAAAGACTTGTATGAATAATAAAATCAATCCGTAGCTCACAAATGACATGTTCAAAGATAAATATAAACTGAAACAACACACATGCACATGCCACTCCTAGGGTACGCCTCACTGGTTGCCTCGAACGTGGTCGTCAAGTATAGGGTGTTTTAGAGGTCTCCCTCCTGTCTAAAGATCCAGTTGCCTCGAAACGGTTTCCTCAGATAAAAAAGGATCTAGGACATTAGGGTTACTTCTAAGGTGTCCTACTATTGCTTCGGTGACCACACATGTCCCTAATAATCGAATTGATCCGAACACCTCCAACGATGGTGCTACCTACCTCTCAATGATGGGATAACACTATCTAAAGGACTCTTACACAGCCTAATTCCTTAGAGTTGGTAGATTTCTCATGGGTACTTGCTCTCTCAAAACAAATAAAACATCTTTTCACACTGACACTTTCAAAAAGTTTTCAAACAAATTTTTCATACACTCTTGAGGACAGATACAAGAGTTACTTAGAAATTTTTCAAACGAAACTTTTTTTCAAAACCCACACACACTTGAAAAGCAAACAAATTTTTGAAAACATAAGAGCAAGTACCTAAGAGCCCATGGATAACTATGGATAGAAAGGGTGCTAACACCTTCCCTTTCTATAAATTTACCTCCCGAACCGAGAAACATTCTCGAATAAGGAATTTTGTTGTGCTTTTGTCCTTTCCATGTTGGAGAACATAAAAGACAGTGGCGACTCTTGCTTACCGCGACATTTCGCGAAACCAGCTAAAACAGTCAGTTCTATTTCCACCGATCACAGTATACAAAGGTGTTTTGTCTTTTGAAAAATGTTTCAATGTTTGAAAGTTTGTTTTGGGAAAATGTTTTAAAATTGTGTGTTTTTGAAATTAGCAAGGATGTTTGCAAGTTTTGTTCAAGTAACTAAGAGTTGTCTACCCTATCTACTCAAAGATCTTTCCTACACATTTTTAACCCTTTTGACAGTGTTGTTTTACCATTGCATTTGGTAAAAAACCTTGTGTTTGGATGTTAAATGGGACAGGCGCGGGTCATCGTATTGACCATGATAGCAATGGTGATAAGTATCTTTAGAAAGTTTTTTGAGGGACTAGATCATTTTGTATAGGCAACAAAGATAGCGTCATCGAGGGACTATGATCTTTTGTTTTGTTTTTGTTTTGCCAAGATACTCAATATGCATACCATGACCATTTTAAAAGGCAACAAGTGGATGAAATCCTAGGGGTGCATGTGTTTATTGTGTTGTCAATTTACATGCTTTTATGTCTTGTATTAGGTCTAGCTATTTGTTTTGATTTTGGATATTGCATACAAACCCTAATCTCTATCATGGCATATTTGAAAACAATAAATGCGTAAAAGTAATCTAAGCTATTACAACATTGATATGGGGAGGGGGATACAATTTTTGAATAGGGGGTTATTTGCAAGAAATTAAAACCCTAAGATTATTACAACCAAATTGAATTCTTTGTTCAAATGATAAATAAACAAATATTTAAATGGACAATTAAATAAATATGCAATATATTATAAATATGCAAAAAAATATTTTTGTATTATTTTTATATATGTAAAAATAAACTATTTAATACATTAAAAATAATAAAATAAAAGATTATTTTTATTAAGGGTGGAAACCCTAATTTGTTTTGAGAAAATATATATATATTATGTATTATTTATTTATGTACAATAAAATAAATAAAATATATACAAATGTTAAAAAATAAAAATAATGTGAGAAAATATTATTTAAGTATATATAAATACTAAAAATAAAATATAATGTTTTTTTATATATTACAAGTTTTTTTTTATTAAGAAAATAAATGTATATATTATTTAATAATTATTTCTATGTCTAAAAAATAATAAAAATAATAAAATAAAATGTGAAAATTAAATAAAATATTTTTGGTAATTTTTAAAGTTTAGAAAAAATAAAATAAAGTCAGAAATGAAAAAGAAATAGAAAAATATGCAAAAAATAATCAAATGGGCTAAGGGATGCAAAAAGGAAGTCAGGGGGTGTCAAAAGTGAGAAACAGCCAGGCCCAACCCAGCTGATCTTCATCTTCAACCTCTGTTCAAAAACATGCGCCTTCCTGTACAAATGGCTAACTCCTGCATACGTGCTCTAAAGCAAAAACTCACAACACAAAAGTTATAGCATTTTTCAACATGATTCCAACCATGTAAAGAACTTAATCTAACTCTCAAAGACCAGAGAGAATTTCTCTGGCCCTAATTTCTAACCTAACTTTTTCAGAAAGTTCATCAATCAAATTCTCTCAACACAGTTAACTTAAATGAAATCTATGCATATGTACAGCTTAAGGGCAATGAGTACTACATTTTTTATTCACAAACCTAAGCCTAATGATTCCTAAATAGAGAGATAGAAAGTTGGAAAATACCTGCTTCAGTTGAACTCGAGTATGGCAATGTGGAGGTTTTCAATGAGGCCTGAGATGCTTGGGAGCTTGCTTGAACTTCCTTTGACCTTCCCCAATGCTTAGTTGGCTTTGAGTTTGCTTGAATAAGCCTGTAGAAGTCAACCTGCACAAGCAGAATTTAAAAATGGTGAAGCTTGTAAATGGAGTTACAGTCACTGGCCAATGGTTGGAATATCTTAGGTGGGTTATATAGAGTGTGTTGGAAAAGGTTTGGGCAAAACGCACGAGTGGTTTGTGAGATGGAGGTGCAACTGTAGAAGCTGCCCTGTTTTGCAAGAAGACGGTGTTTTAGAAGGCTTGGTAAGTGGATGGCTCGTGTTTCTGGCTCAAGGCAATATGCAAAACTTGTTTGGAATGGTTGCAAGAGTTGGTTTTATCAGATACAAGATTTCTCCTTGTTTTTGCAAGTTGACTTGGCTTTTAAGAAAAGTGTGAAATGAAAATGCAAAGGGCTGTACCATCAAGAGTTGGTATACTTTTCCCTATCTCTGTGAACTTTTTTTGCTGTGAAAGAATGGTCCAATGCTCAAGAGAAACAAAAATGCATAAAGTTGTGCTTTATGAAAATAGCATTGTTGCCTTTTTGCCAAAAATGGATTAAACCCTTGCGTAAACTTCCATTGATTAGAACAATGCCTTAAACCATTGAGTTTGCATTCAATTTTTGAGTGTGGAAGGGTTTAGATACCTGTAAACAAGTACAAATGAAGCTGGACAGAAATTGCAACTTGTAGCATAGTGAAAAATGCCATGGATCAAAGTGACTTTTTGCCAAATTTAAACCTTCGATTCTCCCTAACCACAAATTATTTTGGAGATTTCTTTGACATTTTGGAAAGCTTGTAACATGATATACAATCCATATTTGAAATTTATTTTGAGATTCCAAGTGGAACTATGTGAAAAATTGCCATGAAGATAGGTCAAAATCCTGCCTAAATTAAGGCAAAATTTCACTAAGTTAAAAGTTTCATGGACCCTTATTCCAAAATTTATAACTTGAGATCCAAGCATCCTTTGGGAAAACTTTGTGAATAAAAGTTGTAGATTTTGTGGAGGAATACAACTTTCATGTTGGAAGTTTTGTTTGAATCCAATTTCATCATGGTGAAAAAGTTGGGGAAAAAATAAGAAATTTTCATAACTTAGAAAATTTCTAAGTTATGAAAATTTTCCATTTTAAACCCTAATTTTCAAAATTAGGTTTCTTGGTGAAAACGTTTCATGTTTTGACACATCTTGATGAAAAATGACCCTTGGCACTTGATTTTGACCAAAAAGTCAAAGTTTGACTTTTCAGTGTACAATTGATTTTTGATCAGTTGACTGAAAAATTCACCTGTCAATCCAATGCTTTTGAGATCTTTTGAACCTTGTGATTAGGTCAAGATGATTCCATTGAGTCCTTGAATCCATGATTGAACCAAATTTGCCATTGGATAGGTTAAAAATCAGAAATTGCCCTTGTGCAGCCAAAACCCTAAAAATGACCATTTTGCCCTTTTGAAGATCTGATCAAATTTCTTGAGGAGTTGTGGTCCAAACTTGATTAAATGGTTCATATGAGCCTATAATGTTGATGTGGATAAAAAATTATGAGTTTTAACTGTAAATTGGCCACAGTTGACTCTTTCCCCAATACAGCTGATTTCTAGGTCAACTGTACAATTGACTGGGCAAAAATTTGATTCAAAGCTTAAAACTTGGTAGGGGCAATCTTATAAGTCCAACATGAAGCATGAAAGTCACTTTTAGCATTGGAAGTCCAAAAATCCCTGTGCAAACTCAAACCCTAATTTCAGGTCAACAGTGCAAGGAGATGTCTTGAGCAGAACAAACCCTAATTCTATCTGGAGTCCAAAGAGTCTTGTGAGGGGAAATCTTGATAAAATGAGAGGTAAAATTTTGGGGTACAACAACAGAGATGGTGAAGATTTGAGCTTCAAATGAATGGATACAAAGATGGTAAAGATTACGCCACCGCTGTCGTCTCTGCCTCGATTGTTCGCCTAGGGCATCTTATGAAAGAAATAAAAAATAAGTTTTATTTTAATTTATCAATAAATCCTGTAATCACGATTGGACAATGTTATTTCTCTATTTTATTGTGGTTGGAATTATGTTTGGTAAAACTAACTTAGAATGAACATGTTGAATTAAGATGTTATATCAACTGGAGCAACATGTCGAATGCGATGTCCAATGTAGTTTCTTTCGACATCATGATTTTGTACAACTGGATTGTTGGATATTTTAGTTCGTTACAGGTACAGAATATTCTGGAAATATTATGCTATTCTATATGGCGTTCAAGTTGAAGAGTGGAAGATATTCTAGCTGAATTTGTGGAATATTCTTAGTTTCTAATTTTTGGAGATAATTTAGGAAACTAATGATTGAAGCCCTAATTTGTGTAGAAGATTCTACTGAGTTATAGCAGCTGATTTGCTGCGATTGTGAAGCTCAATCCAATCCAGAGGATGGCTTTAAATAAAATGTCACTAATCTAGTTTTAATGTGGAATTTACATTGTATTTTATTAGGGATTATTTGTTTATTGTGAGCCTCTCGATTATTATACTGATGAAAGAGTACGACTGTTTTTGAGTTGTAAGTTTTGTCAGTCATTCCAAAGCTTTTAAGCAGTGAGTAATTGTGTCTTTGAAGAGTGTCTTCTAAGTAATTCGTTTGAATTATGTTTGTATCACTCTCTGTGACAGTAAGAGATTTGAGAATGGTCTCATACCTAGGTGAGTCTTAGGTAGAAGTTAAACAATGGTAGTCATTAAGTGAGAAATTGTAAAAGGGGGAGTTTAGATTTAAATTGATATTATCTAGTTAATTTCGTTCCTGACTTGGTAGCCCCAAGAGTAGGTGAATTTTCACCGAACAGGATTAACAATTATGCGTGTTATTTACTTTGTTGCACTGTGTTTATCATTTATATTGTTCATTGTATGCAAATTCAGATATCGGTGTCTCATCATCTCTTAAGACATTTGTGATCTGAATACCAGAACTTCAGACAAAGCAACCATAGTGGAAACTTAAGTCCTGTAATAGCAGTTGGTTTACTTCATCGTTGTTAAATTATTTACAATTTATT
Organism: Vicia faba; assembly: GCA_948472305.1. Taxonomy (NCBI): domain Eukaryota; kingdom Viridiplantae; phylum Streptophyta; class Magnoliopsida; order Fabales; family Fabaceae; genus Vicia; species Vicia faba. The sequence goes on along the minus strand of OX451741.1, from coordinate 814,309,205 downwards.
TTTAAAATAATGAACTTAAGTAACACTCGCTTAATGTACTCTAAAAAATGGAAAAAATATAGTTGATGGGAATCGAAGCGTACTACACATCATTTATTACTATGATGTTTAAAGCACCCGTTATTAAATTACTGTTTATAAATCCAGCAACTCACTGAGCGCGAGAATTTTGACCTATTACAACGGTGTATATGAATCCGTTGTAAATATGACGTTGTTATTTGCATATTTTGTAGTAGTGTATTAAAACATAAATAATAATAAATAAACAGATTTTGAAACATAAACTATTGTGAGGATGAACTTGTAAGATAGCCATTTCCTAAGACTTGAAACAGAAGAGTGAAATAGATATTAGGGTTTTCTATTGAGAGAAATTGTTGTTATGTACTGAAGTGAGAGAAAATTCACTTATATATAAATAAGTAACACCTTTTACCACGGTTGGTAAGATGCACCATGATAAAATGATTGCATTTTACACCACACTTGACTAAAATAACCGTGGTGATATACCCATTTTGTCATAATAAATGAAAAATTGTTAGTGCTGGGATTCAAGCCTTTTCATTCCAGGTACATTTCACTACGGTTGTTCACTATGACCGTAGTAAAATGTGTTTTAGTAAATAAGACTAAAAAAACGTCCAAAAACGAGTTATTGCCACGGTTAACAGAAAGCCGTTGTAATATTGTATTGTGAGATATATATTTTATAATAGTGATTGTCTTTTGCTAGCTGCGAACTACAATGACT